>CM060922.1:636809079-639459079 GCA_030737875.1 Allium sativum
GGATATTTTATTGACTGTATGCTATGTTCTGAATAGGATCCCCAAATCTAAGAATAAAATTTCACCTTATGAAATTTTAAAGAAACATAAACCCAATGTATCATACTTTAGAACTTGGGGTTGTTTAGCATATGTTCTTATTTCAGACACTAAGGGAATAAAATTGGCAAGTAGAGCATATGATCGTGCATTTATAGGCTATGCTATTAATAGCAAAGCATACAGATTTTATGACATAAATGCACATAATATAATTGAATCAAATGATGCCGATTTTTATGAAACAAAATTTCCTTTTAAATTAAGGAATAGTGGGTGCACTTTAAGTATGCCTATTAGAACAGAACTTAATGAAAATTTTGAAGTTGAATCTAGAAGAAGTAAAAGAGCAAGAACTGTAAAAGATTTTGATTCGGATTTTTATGCTTTTACTATAGAGGAGGATCCCTTAAACCTCCAAGAGGCCTTATCTTCTTTAGATGTCGTTTTCTGGCAAGAGGCTATAAATGATGAGATGGATTCTCTGGAATCCAATAAGACTTGGCATTTGGTAGATTTACCCCCAAGTTGTAAATCTATAGGCTGCAAATGGGTGGTTAAAAAAAAATTAAAATCTGATGGCACCATTGATAAATATAAAGCACGACTAGTAGCTAAAGGTTTTAAACAAAAAGAAAATATAGATTTCTTCAACACTTTTTCACCTATAACTAGAATAACATCCATTCTGGTATTAATCTCACTTGCTTCCATTCATAATTTACTTATACACCAAATGAATGTTAAAACTGCCTTTTTAAATGGTGAATAAGATGAAGAAATTTATATGGACCAGTAGTCAAGAACATAAAGTATGCAAATTAGATAAATCATTATATGGTTTAAAACAAGCACCTAAACAATGGCATGAAAAAATCAACAACTTAATCATTTCACATGATTTTAAAGTAAATGAAAGTGACAAATGCATTTATTACTATAACGACCCGGTAGGGATTCGACGCCCGAATTCCGACAATAATACATAACCCTGTATTACATGCCAAAACTCAGGTATCGAAAACCACCAGATAGTTATTGGAAAGAATTTAGAGGGTGAGATAAGAAAGAAAGAAATATTAGAATAGAAGAAGGAGAAGATCCAACATGACACAGAGTCTCACGTCGCAGCGGAACAAAATATAATATAGAGATAAATCTTTATTGAGAGCTTGAAAATATACTTACAATCATCAGAGTACATCACACATATGGACAGTTATAATAATCTGTCCTCATATACATCACACAGCGGAATAATACAACATCATACGTCTGAACTCTTCCAGCTCGTCTCTTCACAATATCCGATAACCTGAACCTGTACACCTCGGTCTAACCCGATCGTTACAAATACCGGGTCAGTCTGGTGAACCAGAGTGAGAAAATCTCGCAAAGTTTATATAACACCCATCTTGATTTTAACGTTCAAAAATCCTTTTGAAAGAAAAGGATAATAGTAAGACCAACCCACACATAAACACGGACGGTTTTTACCTAACTATAACCCAAAACAGTTTTGAAATCATATCTTGTCTGATATTATAATAGTGTCTAAATTCAAGTAAATAGAATCTAGCGGAACGCTTGCATCTCACTCTCCACATATATAGTATACAAACAAAACCGTGAGCACTTATTGGAGATTGGATTCCGACTATGACAAGGAATGGAACCACCTGCCGATAGTGCATCTCTAGAGGCGAATACACTGGGTTCAACAAGAACGTCTTGCAACCCGGCCAACACATGACCGACCACTCATTTCGCTTAAGTGTATCGAATGTACATCACCAACGGTTGGGAGCTACCCACCGTTTCCCGAAAAGGGATAGCATCGATAGATTAAATAAGCAAAAGGAATTTCTCTAGATAGGTGATTATACACCCTAATGGGTGCGACCCACATAGCCATGCTGCTTGCCCGATTTTTGTCATTTCTCGATTGATGCGATTTGAGGTTATAACCGACTTTTGGAACATCTGGCCACTGTTCACCTCGTCCGTCTCATCCAGGAACAGGATGCACTGAAGGCACCTTCATACTGCATCCAAACGATCAGTAGCGAGTAGTCCTTGCAAACCCGTAGAATCCCACTTACGGCCGAATCACGTCAGAATACCTCTGGTTGCAATGTCAGAGAATATTCGACAAGTAATCCTTCCGCTTATGAAGATCCTCGGTCTTCAATTGCTCCATCTCGATTAGCAACTGAACATCTTCAACGTTTACGTATTTGCTGGTCGGAATGGTTTTCGAATATAAATTCGATCCTGGTCTTTCCGTACCAACAACGCATTGGCCATGATTTTGATATTCGGTTATTTAACTATCAAAATAAACAATCTTAAAAATAAAATAAATCCATTGGTTTATTACACAACATCACTTAGCCACTAAAATAATATATCAGTTACAATACCAAAGATAATATATTAGTTCATATATATATATATATATATTCTCAAATCATTTTATTTTAATTACTTACAAGTATATTAGAATCATATCCAATTTCCAGTTAACTATCATTTTAAAATATTTGCTATAACATTATGTATTATTCATAATTGGAAAGTCGATTTAACGTATCACTCGTAAAACAATCATTATGAAATCCCCTTTTTTGTTTTGTTATATAAAACAAATTAATCATCACTTACCTTTTTGAATAACCCATTTTATATTTCATCTCATTACTTTTGAAAATCATTATATATTCACAAATTTCCTTTTTATTCCTTCTTTACTATGGAACTATCATTTTATGCTCTTAAGCCATTTTTATTTCCCTTTTATTTAGGAATCCCATAAGAAATATTCCAAATTCTTCAAACTATTATTCCTCAATATAAATCACTTCTAACATCTCCACCCTTACAACTCGTATCATTCTTCGATAATCCTGCAGTTGTTCAAGTTGGGGTATTTTAATTACCTCTCAGACCTTGATCAACCACATTCTTATCATAAGATAAATATGACTTGTAATTCAAAATTTTCCCCATATTCATTTTTATACCACTTCACTATTGTATTAAAATACAGTTTTATAAAATATTCTTTCTTTTGAAATCTCCTTTTTATATATGGTTATTACTAAATTCATTGATTTAGTAAATGATTAATACATATTTACCTTTTAATTTTAACTCCTTAAAAACTCTTCGTTCCATTCTCTGGACTTCAATTTAAATCATGTTACTAAACATTTTACCAAATTCAATTGTGGAAATCTTTTACCTAATTCTTTAAATCATTTCCTTTGGGGAAATCATACTTTACTTTCATCCATTACACTTAACGTCATTATTATATAACGTTAATTCACAATTTAACGCTTTAACTCCCCGTCTCCTTATTCATAACTCGTTTACACATCTCTGGATTAATATAAAGCATTTTTCCATTTCGATTTACTTAAATTATTAAGTAACCTTAGTTTTAAGTTTACTGTATTCAATTAAACCACTTTATAACTTCATTTACCAAATTCGATTTAAATATAAACTTGTCCATAAACTTCCTTTGAAACTCAATTATATTTTATTTCACACTTCAATTATTTATTTAAATGAACTTCATTAAAATTTACTTTATCATTAACTGGAATTAAATTTTCTATTTAAAATCCCGTTAAGTTAAACAACTATACGCTAAATTGTTTCATTATATTAATCGGCCCAATCTAATTTAATTAAATAATCAATTACGGATCAAAACAGTTGGCTTGGTAAATCTTAAAACATGATTAACCCATTGATCAACTCTAACTCGTCTTTTCATTTAAATTAATAAATAACATTATTAATTCAAATAATCTCATTTACTATTAAATAAACAATAATCTATTTCTATATAATCTCACTTAATTGTTCTTAAAAACAATAAATCCTTGTTATTAATCATCAAGTTAATCCCCGCCTTCTTGGTTATCATTCTTATAAATATAAGAATCCATTTTATATAATTATTCAATAATTACGGTGAAGCACGTGCTACGCACATGGTAGATTTGGGTATAAAAATAGCGGTTAAAACAAATGACATATATATATATATGGTTGGTTTATTTTGTTTTTATAAACTTCATTTAAAATAATATATTTAAGAATATATTTTCATAATTTCATTTCTGACGGTAAATCAAAACAGTTTGTATTTTGGCCATCTGCTATGAATTTCTCAACCAATATCACTATTGGTTAATCAACCAAACAAATGTTGAGTTTGGGTTTAACAATCAATAAAAAATTCAATAATCCAATCATATGTGTTCAACAGTTTCATAAATGATCATATAACAATAAATTTGAGGAATCCGGTTGGATTCCTACAACCTGTCCTTCCCAGCATCCAATGAGTTATCTCAAGTACAACAGATCATGATAAATTTATTTAACTAATCACGATCAATCAACAACGACAATTCAATTAACCATTTTAAATTCAATACGTTTATTTTATAATAAACGTAACCAACAGGGTAAATTTCCTTGTTTGGAAATGATCGTAAAAAATAATGATGTCATTTCATTTAAATTAAACAACTGTTTAATTTAAATAAATGATATAAAAACATTTAATATGCATCCAGTTGATCTAACAAACATCCAATAATTAACAGCCATAGCAAACAAATGATAAACCCGACTTATGATCATTATAAGTGGGGAACTGAGTGAGATTAACTCATCTTAATCTCTATTCGCCGTTGCTTCAGTTAAATATGAATACCGTTCAATCTAACTGACAATTCCACCTGTTTCCATTTCTGTCAATTCCAGCTCCACAACGTGGTGCTCGTCGATACAGTTCCAGTGTAATTGGTTTTGATTTAATCTATTAATAATATGAACGAAGTTACTAATATTATACGTTATGTTTTAAATAATTAAAACCTTATTATAAATGTAATTTGCCCCTTAATAAGTTATTAACTAATGAATATAATTACTTGGTTAAGGGACGTTACCTCTTTGTTCTTGACAGCGGATATCTTTACTGCTGTAAACATTCGCTATCTTCGTTTCACAATCCCTGTTCCACATCCCCATATTCATTTCGTTTCTTTTCATACTTTCTTTTTTATTTGAATAAAGCCCGACCCATCTTCCTAAAACCCACGTCCATGCGCCCAATTCAATTCAGACCCGCGAGCTACAGACATCTTCTTACGCGAAGTCTGTTTCTCCCCGAAACCATGTCCTCCTGTGTATTCCGCGTGCACAAACATGATGACACCACCCACTCGTTCCCGAACCACCTAACAAACTTTACCAATCAACTCAACCTCTCAACATAGTCTTGTCGACACTTTCAGCTCCCCCTCTGACACCCTCTGACACCCTCTGTCCCCGACCGACGTCGAGACCCAAACTCCAGGTGCGACATTTTTTTGTCCCAAAATTCGCGAAAAAACTCCAGCTTGCGCTCCAATCCTCGTTGATCACTGCTACACCAATGAAATCACGTGAAAATCCTTATCTTCCAAGATTAATCCAGACCTAGTTCGCCACTTTGAAAATGAACTGCTGTGATAAAACAAATCAAAGCAATGGGTGGGTAGAGAATGATCTTAGGAAGGTTTTGCAATAGGTTTCATGATTTTTAGTTGAGTGTGTGATTTTAAAAATTCAAAGATGTTTTCGACATTTTGTTTTCTTTTCTGGTTTCATGATTTTGTTTTCGACATTTTGTTTTCTTTTCTGGTTTTGATCGGATTACTTAGAGCCATCAGTATTTACAGTGTATGAAGTTGTGGCCCTCGCGTTAGCTGAAACTTGGCCATCACGGTTTAGTAGTTTGGAACGCAAGTAATGGGTTTGTAGGTGTAGTAGGATAGCTGTTTCGGTATGGGTAGGCAAATGCTTGCAATGTAGGGTGGTACACTGTTGGAATACGTGAAAGGAAGAAAAGATGGCCATAGGATCAAAAAGCATGTGTAGTGGTCTAGAGTTTAGCATAGCTGTTCAATATGGTACTTGCACCATGTTTCCTTCATTAAGAAGGAATTTGTTTATACTTTTCTGTTGCTTATCAATGTTGTATGGCTAAAGAAGTTATGGTACTTGTGTCTGAGTATTGCTTAAAAAGTTTGCCAGTTAGTTGCTTTTGGAAGGGCATAATTTATAGAATAGCTGGAGCATTTCCGAGACAGAAAGCCAAAGATTGGATTTGTATATGTCTTTTTATTTTTTTATTTTTTATTTATACTACTGATATCAGCTCTTACGATGGTTTTCATTTACTGTTGCAACAGTTTATTTCCTCAAAATAAACTATAAGTTTGGATATTATATTTATTCATTACATATTTAATATACGCTGTCAAAATGATTTGTTATGTGTACTCTTAGAGTTTTATGTTCACCATAAGATGATATATACTGCTACGTATGTTGGATTGTTTTTACACGAGGCCCCGGTGTTATGTATTTGCATATATACACTTATAAGTGGGAAATAATATCGATAAATTATTAATTAAAATTCAAAACTAGCAAATTCAAAAATAAATAAATTGTTATCGACAAATATGCCTAAATGGGATAGTATAACACTTCAGATTTAGCTAATATCGAATTATAATTCCGCATCAAAAGGTTCGAATCAACGATATCGAAAATTTATATAGAAACGCTATTAAATTATTAAATAACGCTATCGTTTATTAACGATTTCCGTAACAACTATTTTAAAATTTGAATTGGACATAACTAACAATCTAAAAACTGAAATCTTGATTTTTCTCTTCCATTCGAAAATCATAATCAAACAGATTCAAACGTTTCTCGTTTCACGAAATTCCGACTTATATCGGATCCTATATATTCCATTGAAGTTCAAAACTGAATATTACGAACTGCAGCACCATTACAGGCTCTTTTATAATTATATATATAAATTATAACATTTAAACTTTGAATTAAATATTAAAAAATCCATAAATATTCCAATTGAAATATTTAAACAAAATTAAATATTCAAATTAAAGTGGCCGAAAATCTAAGTTGTTACATTCTTCCCTCCTTAAAAGAATTTCGTCCCCGAAATTGCTAAGGTAAGAAAACCTCATAATCCATTATATTCTCCAAATTCAATTTTTTTTTAAAAGTTCAAAAACCTATTTGATATTGAAAATAAAAATTTCGATCATTTTCTAACACTTTAAATTTTTGGAAAAATTCTGTAGAGTCTCCCCTGTACGGAGTGACATCTGCGATATTGCAGGAACAAATAATATATGTCCATTGACTCACATGGTCGGAAAACAAAATTCAAAACCCAAAAATTCTATTTTCGCGTAGGCGTACCTTATGCGAACGCTAGTATTTTTGCTCAACTTATTCCGGTCTACTTAACCAATATCAATCTGCACTGCCTCCTGACCCCTGTACTTAACTCAATCCCACATGTAAGTGATCATTACAAGAAATTTATAAATAATACTTCATTGGTCAAGCAGTATAATTTCACCAACTCCCAAGGTATTATTCAGAAAGGTATATGCAAATCAGGTTTAAATCACCCAGTTTTAATTCATAAGCAGTTCCATTATACTGAAATTAGTTTTAAATCCATCCAACTTTTTCATTAAGCTATTGATGAGTTTATCTTAACTAATATAATATCCAGTCAATACACAATCATTCAATTTACATTAAATTCCATTAATATTGATGTTACTTCACCAATTTAAGTCTCATTTTACATCCAATTACCTAATTAATTTTTCAAATATTTCATTTTATGATCCAAATTTTGATTCTATTTCAAACACCATCACATTATTTTATTCCATTTTAACATATCTTAAATTCTAATTTCAATTTCATAACAAAATTCCCTTTCACACTATACATTTGAAATTTTGGTTATATTAACCATTCAAGTTCAAATTTTCATTTGAATTCCACTTAAATCAATCAAACCACAATACCTTAATAATTTAATAAAATTATTCCTTTTATATACAAAATATGATTTGGGTAAAATTATTTTGTTTACCCTACTAACAAAACAATATTGTGTACATTCCCAGTCCAATGCTTCTCAACACCTGAACCGATGAACAACACAATACAAACGATTTTTATATAAAATCTACAAATACGCTCTCATATATAAACACTCAACTCGATCTAGGGTATTACTAACCCGATCTATACCGAGTCACGCCACAGAGTCAAGGTTATTACTAAATTAATAGCTCTGATACCACTGTAATGACCCGGTAGGGATTCGACGCCCGAATTATGACAATAATACATAACCCTGTATTACCTGCCAAAACTCAAGTATCGAAAACCACCAGATAGTTATTAGAAAGAATTTAGAGGGCGAGATAAAAAAGAAAGAAATATTAGAATAGAAGAAGGAGAAGATCCAACACGACATAGAGCCTCACATCGAAGCGGAACAAAATATAATATAGAGATAAATCTTTATTGAGAGCTTGAAAATATACTTACAATCATCAGAGTACATCACACATATGGACAGTTATAATAATTTACCCTCATATACATCACACAATGGAATAATACAACATCATATGTCTGAACTCTTCCAACTCGTCTCTTCACAGTATCCGATAACCTGAACCTGTACACCTCGGTCTAACCCGAGCATTACAAATACCGGGTCAGTCTGGTGAACCAGAGTGAGAAAATCTCGCAAAGTTTATTTAACACCCATCTTGATTTTAACGTTCAAAAATCCTTTTGAAAGAAAAGGATAATAGTAAGACCAGCCCACACATAAACACGGATGGTTTTTACCATACTATAACCCAAAACAGTTTTGAAATCATATCTTGTCTGATATTATAATAGTGTCTAAATTCAAATAAATAGAATCTAGCCAAACGCTTGCATCTCACGCTCCACATATATAGTATACAAACAAAACCGCGGGCACTTATTGGAGATTGGATTCCGACTATGACAAGGTATGGAAACACTTGCCGATAGTGTATCTGTAGAGGCGAATACACTGGGTTCAACAAGAACGTCTTGCAATCCGGCCCACAAATGACCGACCACACATTTCACTTGAGTGTATCGAATGTACATCACCAACGGTTGGGAGCTACCCACCGTTTCCCGAAAAGGGACAACATCGATAGATTAAAGAAGCAAAAGAAATTTCTCTAGATAGGTGATTATACACCCTAATGGGTGCGACCCACATAGCCATGCTGCCTGCCTGATTTTTGTCATTTCCCGGTTGATGAGACTTGAGGTTATAACCGACTTTTGGAACATCTAGCCACTGTTCACCTCGTCTGTGTCATCCAGGAATAGAATGCACCAAAGGCACCCTCCTTCTGCATCCAAACAATCAGTAGCGAGTAGTCCTTGCAAACCCGTAGAATCCCACTTACGACCGAATCACGTCAGAATACCTCTGGTTGCAACGTCAGAGTATATTCGACAAGTAATCCTTCCGCTTATGAAGATCCCTGGTCTTCAATTGCTCCATCTTGATTAACTTCTGAACATCTTCAATGTTTACGTATTTGCTGGTCAGAATGGCTTTTGAATATAAATTTGATCCTGGTCTTTCCGTACCAACAACGCATTGGCCATGATTTAGATAGTCGGTTATTTAACTATCAAAATAAACAACCATAAAAATAAAATAAATCCATTAGTTTATTACACAGCGTCACTTGGCCACTAAAATAATATATCAGTTATAATACCAAAGATAATATATTAGTTTATATATATATTCTCAAATAATTTTATTTTAATTACTTACAATTATATTAGAATCATATCCAATTTCCGGTTAACTATCATTTTAAAATATTTGCTATAACATTACGTATTATTCATATTTGGAAAGTCGATTCAACTTATCACTTGTAAAACAATCGTTATGAAATCCCCCTTTTTGTTTTGTTATATAAAACAAATTAATCATCACTTACCTTTTTGAATAACCCATTTTATATTTCATCTCATTACTTTTGAAAATCATTATATATTCACAAATTTCCATTTTATTCCTTCTTTACTATGGAACTATCATTTTATGCTCTCAAGCCATTTTTATTTCCCTTTTATTTAGGAATCCCATAAGATATATTCCAAATTCTTCAAACTATTATTCCTCAATATAAATCACTTCTAACATCTCCACCCTTATAACTCATATCATTCTTCGATAATCGTGAAGTTGTTCAAGTTGGGGTATTTTAATTACCTCTCATACCTTGATCAACCACATTCTTATCATAAGATAAATATGACTTGTAATTCAAAATTTTCCCCATATTCTTTTTTATACCACTTCACTATTGTATTAAAATATGGTTTTATAAAACCTTCTTACTTTTGAAATCTCCTTTTTATATATATGGTTATTACTAAATTCATTGATTTAGTAAATGATTAATACACATTAACCTTTTAACTCTAACTCCTTAAAAACTCTTCGTTCTATTATCTGGATTTCTATTTCAAATCATGTTACTAAACATTTTACCAAATTCAATTGTGGAAATCCTTTACCAATTCTTTAAATCATTTCCTTTGGGGAAATCATACTTCACTCTCATCCATTACACTTAACAGCATTATTATATAACGTTACTTCACAATTTAACGCTTTAACTCCCCATCTCCTTATTCACAACTCGTTTACACATCTCTGGTTTAATATAAAGCACTTTTCCATTTCGATTTACTTTACTCAAATTATTAAGTAACCTTCAATTTAAGTTTACCGTATACGCTTAAATCATTTATAACTTCATTTACCAAATTCGGTTTAAATATAAACCTGTTCATAAACTTCCTTTGAAACTAAATTATATATTATTTCACACTTCAATTATTTATTTAAATGAACTTCATTAAAATTTACTTTATCATTAACTGGAATTAAATTTTCTATTTAAAATCCCATTAAGTTAAACAACTATACGCTAAATTGTTTCATTATATTAATCGGCCCAATCTAATTTAATTAAATAATCAATTACGGATCAAAACAGTTGGCTTGGTAAATCTTAAAACATGATTAACCCATTGATCAACTCTAACTCGTCTTTTCATTTAAATTAATAAATAACATTATTAATTCAAATAATCTCATTTACTATTAAATAAACAATAATCTATTTCTATATAATCTCACCTAATTGTTCTTAAAAACAATAAATCCTTATTATTAATCATCAAGTTAAACCCTGCCTTCTTGCTTATCATTCTTTTAAATATAAGAATCCACTTTATAAAATTATTCAATACTTACGGTGAAGCACGTGCTTCGCACACGGTAGATTTGGGTATAAAAATAGCGGTTAAAACAAACGATATATATATATGGTTGGTTTATTTTGTTTTTATAAACTTCATTTAAAATAATATATTAAAGAATATATTTTCATAATTTCATTTCTGATGGTAAATCAAAACAGTTTGTATTTTGGCCATCTGCTATGAATTTCTCAACCAATATCACTATTGGTTAATCAACCAAACAAATGTTGAGTTCAGATTTAACAATCAATAAAAAATTCAATAATCCAATCATATGTGTTCAACAGATTCATAAATGATCATATAACAATAAATTTGAGGAATCCGGTTGGATTCCTCCAACCTGTCCTTCCCTACATCCAATGAGTTATCTCAAATACAACAGATCATGATAAATTTATTTAACTAATCACAATCAATCAACAACGATAATTCAATCAACCAATTTAAATTCAATACGTTTATTTTATAGTAAACGTAACTAACATGGTAAATTTCCTTGTTTGGAAATCATCGTTAAAAATAATGATGTCATTTCATTTAAATTAAACAACCGTTTAATTTAAATAAACGATATAAAAATATTTAACATGCATCCAGTTGATCTAACAAACATCCAATAATTAGCAGCCCTAGCAAACAAATGATAAACCCAACTTATAATCATTATAAGTGGGGAACTGAGTGAGATTAACTCACCTTAATCTCTATTTGTCGTTGCTTCAGTTAAATATGAACAACGTTCAATCTAACTGACAATTCCATCTATTTCCATTTCCGTCAATTCCAGCTCCACAACGTGGTGCTCGTCAATACAGTTCTAGTGTAATTGATTTTGATTTAATCTGTTAATAATATAAACGAAGTTACTAATATTATACGTTATATTTTAAATAATTAAAACCTTATTATAAATCTAATTAGCCCCTTAATAAGTTATTAACTAACGAATATAATTACTTGGTCAAGGGACGTTACCTCTTCGTTCTTGACAGCGGATAACTTTACTGATGTAAACATTCCTTATCTTCGTTTCACAATCCCCGTTCCACCTCCCCATATTCATTTCGTTTCTTTTTTTCATACTTTTTTTAATTTGAATAAAGCCCGGTCCATCTTCCTAAAACCCACGTCCATGTGCCCAATTCAATTCAGACCCACGAACTACAGACTTCTTCTTCCCTGAAGTCTGTTTCTACCTGAAACCATGTCCTCCTGTGTATTCCGTGTGCACGAAAATGATGACACCACCCACTCATGCCCGAACCACCAAACAAACTTTACTAATCAACTCCACCTCTCAACACAGACTTTCCGACACCTTTAGCTCCACCTCTGACACCCTCTGTCCCCGACCGACGTCGAGACCCAAACTCCTAGTGCGACATTTTTTTGTCCCAAAATTCGCGGAAAAACTCCAGCTTGCGCTGCTAATCACTGCTACACCAAAAAATTCATGTGAAAATCCCTATCTTCCAAGATTAATCTAGACCTAGTTCACCACTTTGAAAATGAACTGCTGTGATAAAACAAACTGAAGCAATGGGTGGGTAGAGAATTGTCTTAGGAAGCTTTTACAATAGGTTTCACGATTTTATTTTAGTGTGTGATTTTTAAAAGGGTGCGTTTTTTAGAGGTCCCTATTAAGTTTCAAAATAGAAAAAAAAAACCGGTCATAAACTTATTGTAAATTAGGTCCCTATTTTCTGAAAATTCATCAAAAAAATATAAAAAAATCACGTAAATTCGTATTTAAATAAAACATGTAAACGCTAAAAATTCAGAACAAAAAATCATCAAACAAGGCGTCAAAAATAAAAAAAAAAAAACAGAAAAAAACGAAATTTCCAGTTAAATGCATAATAGTATGCACATATATCATTTTCCTGCATACATCCGTGCTTATTTTTCACTACATTCATCTTCGCTGATTTTTCTTCATGCAAATACGTGCATACATGTGTGCAAATATTTCAAATACTTGCACACAATTGTGCAGGTTTATTTTCAGATTTTAATCCGAACACAGCTTACGGAAAAGTTGCATACATATATGCAATTATCAGTAATAATTGCATAAATATATGCAACTATTTTTTTTATTTCCGTACAATCCTGACATTATTTCCAGATTTTAGAATTTTTTTTTATGAACGAAAGCACATTTTTTATTAAAAAATAAAAAAAGGCGGAAGTAATAAAATAGGGAGCGGGTTTATAATTTTCAAAACTTTTTTTTTTAAATTAGGTCCCTACTTTTAGCCAGTGTGTTATCCTATAAAAATGTTGCACACATGTGTGCATGTTTTCTGAGAAATTTGCACATTTGGATGCAAATAAAAATGAACTGTAATATTAACTTAAATCTATGCGCTGGAAGAACTGCAATAATTGCACATATGAATGCAATAAAACCAAAAATGTGCATTATATTATGCATTTAACTGCAGTTTTTTCTGTTTTTTTGCTGTTTGCTTCTTTCTGACATTATTTTTGTTGTTTTTTTAACTGAATTTTTTGTATAATACATAATATATTTTATTACTAATTTATGATTTTTTTTTATTTTTTTAATTATTATTATATAAGTTTCGAAAACAGGGAACTAATTTATATTAAGTTTATGACCGGATGTGAGCCTAATTAAGTTTTAAAATAGGGATGTGAGCCTAATATTCACTTTTTAAAAATTCAAAGATGTTTTCAACATTCTGTTTTGTTCTCTGGTTTTGATCGGATTACTTAGAGCCATCAGTATTTATAGTGTATGAAGTCGTGGCCTTCACGGTAGCTGAAACTTGACCATCACGGTTTCGTAGTTTGAAACGCAAGTAATAGGTTTGTAGGTGTAGTAGGATAGCTGTATCGGTATGGGTAGGCAAATGCTTGCAATGTAGGGTGGTACGATGTTGGAATAAGTGAAAGGAAGAAAAGATGGCCATAGGATCAAAAAGCATGTGCAGTGGTTTAGAGTTTAGCATAGTTGTTCAATATGGTACTTGCACCATGTTTCCTTCATTAAGAAGGAATTTGTTTATACTTTTCTGTTGCTATCAATGTTGTATGGCTAAAGAAGTTATGGTACTTGTGTCTGAGTCTTGCTTAAATAGTTTGCCAGTTAGTTGCTTTTGGAAGGGCATAATTTATAGAATAGCTGGAGCATTTCCGAGACAGAAAGCCAAAGATTGGATATGTATATGTCTTTTTTTATTAGTTTTTTTTACTTATACTACTGATATCAGTTCTTATGATGGTTTTCATTTATTGTTGCAACAGTTTATTTCCTCAAAATAAACTATAAGTTTGGATATTATATTTATTCATTACATATTTAATATACGCTGTCAAAATGATTCGTTATATGTACTCTTAGAGTTTTATGTTCACCATAAGATGATATATACTGCTGCGTATGTTAATCTGTTTTGACACAAAGCCTCGTTGTTATGTATTTGCATATATACACTTAAAGTGGGAAATAATATCGATAAATTATTAAATAGAATTCAAAACTAGCAAATTCAAGAATAAATAAATTATTATCGACAAATATGCCTAAATGGGATAGTATAACACTTCAGATTTAGCTAATATCGAATTATAATTCCACATCAAAAGGTTCGAATCAACCGATATCGATTTTTTTTATAGAAACGTTATTAAATTATTAAATAACGCTATCATTTATTAACGATTTCCATAGCGACTATTTTAAAATTTGAATTGGACATAACTAAAAATCTATAAACTGAAATCCTGATTTTTCTCTTCCATTAGAAAATTATAATCAAACAGATTCAAACGTTTCTAGTTTCACGAAATTCCGACTTATATCGAATTCTATATATTCCACTGAAGTTCAAAACTGAATATTACGAACTGCAGCGCCATTACAGGCTCATTTATAATTATATATATATATATATATTATAACATTTAAACTTCAAATTAAATATTAAAAATCCATAAATATTCCAATTAAATTATTTAAACAAAATTAAATATTCAAATTAAAGTGGCCGAAAATCTGGGTCGTTACAATTACAAATCTGAGAATGACATTTGCACTATTATATGCCTTTATGCTCATTTTTGGGTCAAACATTCATGCCATAAACTCAACCAAATCCTTATTAAGTGCCAATTTTGATTTGAAAAATCTAGGTGAGGTGAGTGTAATCCTTGGTATTAAAATTACTAGGTCAGAAAAGGGACTTTCTTTAATCAATCTCATTACATTGAGAAGATACTAAAGAAATACAATTACTTTGACTGTAAACCTGCATGTACACCATATGATTCAAGTGTAAAGTTATATAAGAACACTGGTGAAGGTGTAAGATAGTCTGATTATGCGAGCATCATTGGCAACCTTTGGTATGCCACTGATTGTACTAGACCCGACATTGCCTACATTGTGGGATTATTGTGCAGGTTTACCAGTAGACCTAGTATAAAGCACTGGCATGCTATTGAAGGGGTTATGAGATACCTTAAACGAACTATGAACCTTGGATTACATTATGAAAGGTTTCCAGTTGTACTTGAAGGATACTCTGATGCAGAATGGAATACCTTATCTGATGATTCTAAAGCGACCAGTGGCTACATATTTAGCATTGCTGGAGGAGTCGTTTCTTAGAAATCCAAGAAACAAACTATTTTGGCTCAGTCTATTATGGAGTCTGAGATGATAGCACTAGCCATAACTAGTGAAGAAGTAGAGTATTTGAGAAATCTGCTAGCTGAGATTCCCTTACAGGAAAAACCGATGCTAGCTGTGTTGATACATTGCGATAGTACCGCGGCTATTGCAAAAGTTCAGAACCCTTAAGCACAGCACTGTTAGAGAACTACTTCCTACAGATACCTTTAGAATGGATTACGTACGTAGTGATGAAAATTTGGCAGATCCTTTGACGAAAGGACTGTCCAGAGAGAAAGTCCTTAATTCTTCTAAAAGAATGGGACGATTTCCTTTAGATTGTTGAGTCGCGCACAATGGTAACCCGACCTAAATGACTGGAGATCACAAGAACTAGGTTCAATGGGTAAAAACAAGTTGGGTAGTGATATGAGTTGAACATGCTATTTAATAAACCAAGAAGCATGTATTCCTGAAGTGATTAGAGGATGAGTTAATAAAAACTCTTAATGAGATCTATACTCTACTTGGAGTGGAGTACCTACCTTCAGGAGTGCTTTTGATAGACTCACCTTTGTGAATGTGGAAATATGGTCGTTTCCTATGGAGTTTTGGGCAAAACTTCTACAGCGCTCACTAAACTAGGGTAGATGTGCATGGCCATAAATGCACAGACTTATTTGATTGCACTATAGAAAAGGTTGTGTGTGATTTGAAGTCAGGAATAGAGTTCAAGACTACGTGTCACTCCAGTAAAAACTGAATCTTATTCACTATGCAAAGGTTCAAGTCGGATGACACCTTTGTTTATGCACAATCTTATGTTTTTTTGAAACTGCTCGAAAATATTTTTAAAAATTCAAGTGGGGGATTATTGAAAATGTTTTTATAAACATTAGGTGAATTATTAAAAATATTGGAATAAGTGTACGAATGACTCCTATATGTGAATAGTCCCACGTCATGGGACTATATGGGAGAAGCAAGTATTTATACTTATTTCTAAGAAGTCATGTTGGGGCCTTGGGGTTCCCAATACATGCTTTGTTGTGAGGAGGGAGGCTATGCATCATGACCGCCACACAGGCGCGCGTGACCGACCGACGCAGCCCGGTCCGGTCCGGTTCGGTTCGGTTTGGGCTTGGGCCTTGACTTTGTGGTGTAGACACTTATATTTTTGGACCAAAAAACAGTGCTTTTTTCAAACTGTTTTTTTTTATGGAAAATTTTTATGCAACAGTAAACTTTTGTCCCGTAATCTCAGCAGATCTAATTTTTTCTCCCACTACTCAGTAAATCCTAATTCCCGTTCTATATATAGTCTTCGGCTATAGACGAGAAAAAAATACCGAATTACATATTCTCTTCTTGCCTCCGCCATTAAAATCTTCTTTCAGAAATTTTCAAGCAGTGATGAATTTCGACCATGCAAATCTACACTGATTTGTTGTGCAAGCAAATCGATTATTATTTTTCAGAGGTTGTTTTATCCTAGATGCGGCGGCGAAAGTACGAATTGGTTTGCACCTCTGTCCACATCGCCGAATCGTTTTCTAGAAAGCGACGAAGTACGTGACTCAGCCATTGTTTCCCAACAACACTGAAAAGGTACAAAGATAGGTTCGAGCTGGAAATCAAATATAACAACTTACGCAAGAATGAAAAATATACAAAATACATAAAACCAGCTCGAACAAACTACACCGCACTAAACACAAAACACCATAAGATCAAAAGAAAACCCATGAAGGACATCTTAACAAAACCTGCATACTAACCAAGCAACTGCACCAAAATCCATTTCCACACCTATGACTAGCAATTTACGACTGTCAAAACACAAAGGTGATAACATTGACAATGGCACACAATACTGCAGTATAGTTGGAGCACTCCAATACTTAACTATCACGAGACCAGAAATATGTTTTAGTGTGAACAAGGTGTGTCAGTTTATGGCCAACCCTTTAAGTGAGCACTGGAGAGCAGTCAAGAGAATTCTACGTTATTTGCAGGGGACTATAAACTATGGTTTAACAATCAAAGCAGGTAAAGACGTTAATTTGAGCACTTACAGTGATGCAGACTGGGCTAGTGATCCAGATGACCGGAGATCTACATCTGGATATTGCTTGTTTATGGGACTAAACCATATTTCATGGTGCACGAAAAACAGTCGACAGTCTCCAGATCGAGCACTGAAGCGGAGTATAGGGCCATCGCACACTACACCATAATGGCCAATTGGCAACTCTTATTTTCTTCAACTGCCAACACTTATATGTGTTGTAGACTAGTGACACTAATATGTGTTGCGGTAGCAAAAATGTGTCACCAAAAATGTGCCAACACTTTTATGTGTTGTTATACTTGGTCAACTCTTCTTTTCTAAGGGCAAAATGGTAAGTTGCCAAACATAACCCTAATCGGATGCTCAACGCTTAGTCCTCCACACTTATTCCTTCCAGGCCGCAACATACTCAAATAAACAGAATGAACTTGGAAGATTGAAATCAGTGATTAGCTCATCAACATCAGAGACACGGCCGAACGCGAAGAATTGAAATCTGTTCTAGGAATTGGGGCTTCGGCGGCTTCTAGGACCACTTATAGATCTGCTACTCCGCAACCACAGTTGGTAAATCATACTTTTGTGTATTCTTCGCTATTTAATAGCACTTTTGTTCATTCCTTTAAAATTGATTGTGATGAATATAATATGTAAGGGACGAAAGAAACTTGCTGGGAAATTTGACTTTTATCCACAGCGGCAGAAATAATGAAGGGTGCGTTTTTTACAGGTCCCTATAAAGTTTCAAAATATAAAAAAAAAACCGATGATAAAAATAATACATCATAAGTCCCTATTTTTGAAATGCGGAAAAACAAATTCCGCTTATACCCTTTCGTACTTCTAAAACCTTCCAGCACCGATTCGATTTTATTTACTCCGTCAAACCACTCCTTCGAAGTCTCTCAAATCCCTAATTCCACGAATATTCATAAAACCTTGACTGATTAGGTTTTTTTTGTAATCAGAAGCCAATTTTCATCATTTTAATCAGGATCGTTCTCCTTATTTTCAAAAAAGCTATTGTAGGCGACATCCAATTACAGTAAATGGCGAGAACGAAGGTATGGATCTAATTGTTTATTTCAGATTCGACTTTCGATACTATATTGTAATAATATGTTGTAAGAAGATTAAAACAGACGTTGTAATGAGTGTTTGAAGTTTGTAGGAATTTTTGCATATTTTTAACATGTTAATAAGAAATTTTACATGATTGTATGGTATTAATTAGAATTGTAGAATGACTGCATGTTGTAATTATGTATTTCTCACCTAATTTTCGAACATCATTATGCAATTATACGGTATTGATTCTTTATTGTATTTTTTTCCTGCAAATTTGCATACAAGACTGTATTTGTTATGAGTTGCTGAGTGCTTGAGTAAGTTAATTTAGTCATCTTGCATAATTATATGTATATATGCCTACTAGTTGCCTGCTAATTTAAAAATATTTACGAAACTAAATTAAGAGTTCTTGCGTGATTGAAAAGTATTGTTATAAATATTTGCAAACATTTGTGGATGTGTTAAGAATGCTTAAAAACTTTAGGAAAAAATTGTATAGTAGATGAGTAGTAGTGTGCATTTATTTAGAATACCTGCACTTTAAAATGCATATTTTGTTTTATTTTTGCACAATGCTCTGATGTTATTACAAATGATTGTACAGATGTGTACATACGTCTGTAATATATGAACATTTGTGTAGATTTATTGTATATGGGAGCACATCTGTGACGAATTATGAAAAATACATTATTTGTTTGCTTTTATGAGTAATAGTTGCACAGTTTTGTGCAACTATAATGAATAGCTGGATTTTTTTTGCATATATCAACAAGATTTTCGAATGTATATACAGTTAATCAAAATACTTGCACACATGTAAGTCTGTATTCAGAATACTTGCATAATAGTATGCATATATTTAGAACTGATTGAAATCTTTAAGTAATAGCTGTATACTTGTTTTTACAGAGACTACAACTGTCAAAATATATTTTCATGAATATATGCAGTTATTCATATATTTTTTTGCGTACAATTACGCAATTATCATATGATTAAAGGTTGAATATATGCATAGTTTAAGAATTCTAGCAGGCAAGTGTGAGTTTATTATCTGATTATTGCATGATGATATTTCAGAAACTTAATTTGATGGATGCGACTATTTGTAATATTGTTGATTATT
This sequence comes from Allium sativum, assembly GCA_030737875.1. Lineage (NCBI taxonomy): Eukaryota > Viridiplantae > Streptophyta > Magnoliopsida > Asparagales > Amaryllidaceae > Allium > Allium sativum. The sequence continues at coordinate 636,829,312 of CM060922.1, forward strand.
ACTATGTTTCACTTATCTTGTGCATGTTTATGTATATGCAGTATTAAATGTTGCATGCATTTTTGCATATGTCCACTGTTTGTTTCATACTTATATGCATTTATTCACTGTTAAATTAAATATGTTACACATTGTTTTGTAGAGACCAAATTCAGAACAATATAATCAAGTTGATAGTGGTCAGGATGAAGCATTAGTAACAACAACTGAAGAATCGACAATTTCTCGACGTGTTTACAAAAAACAGAGAGTTGTAGAGAAACAGAAGTTGACAAAAAAGGAAGAAGTGTATAGAAACACTCCTGGGGCTGTTAATAAACAAGAGTATAATAAGATGCGAACATGGGTATATAAGATGGGAAATGTTGGTGTTAAGAATTTTTTTGTAATTTTGTGAAGTGGTACTCTAGTTTTTATGTACAAACAAAGGATTATTAGTTTCTAAACTGGAGTTGTGTGAAAGTTTTTGTAATGAATTGATATCTCTGTAGTTTGCATGATATTCTGAATAGTACTTACTACTATGTAGTTATCTAAAATAATAACATGTTTGTATGAAAGTATTGTTGTCAGTAACACAATTTTTTTTAAACTTGCATATTTTTATGATTTTTTTTCCAATTTTTGCATTCATAAGTACAAGATAAATTCAAGTAATAAATAGGTTGTTGATGCGCTTGTGGTTTATTAAAACACATACTGTACGGAAACAAGCAATATTTGCATACAATTATAAATATTTTAAGGATAATTGCATGTAAAAACGCAAAAATTAGCACAATTGCTCCAAAAAATGATGTAACCGTCGTTTATAGATTAAATATTTTAAATTGAAAAATAAGTATATAAAAAGAATCAGTGTTTAAAAAATGAAACAAATAGTAAAAGTTAAAAAATATTTTGCGTACATAATGAAAAATTGAACACATACATGCACATATTAACAATATTTGCACAATTCTATGCAATAATAGAGAATAATTGTTACATTATCTAGATATAACAGTACTTTCTTACCTGTCTATACCAAGTAGGAATGGTTTTATACAATTACTAATCAGTGCAAAAATAGTAGCAATGTTGAAACATATATTCATTAAAACTGCATACATCTACGCATATATACGTACTAATTGCATACTTCTATGCAATTGTATAGAATAATTTATTACATAAAATTTTAGAACAGAAATAATTGCTAATAAAAACAGAATTAACATTAAAATAATTAACTAAATTAAATGCAGCAAGTAATAGTTCACAACAGTGTACAATTTAAACAAATTTTATTTTGTTTTTTTAAAATAAACATCTACATCTCTACTGAAGAACACGTCCTTTTATTACGACCAGGCATTCTTCTACCTTTTGGAGGAGCTATAATTACATCTTCAACAGCCACGTCTTTCACCAATATAATTTATAGCAGGACCACCGCTTGATAAATAAAAATAATAAAAATTAATCAGCTTAATATGCAGTAATCAAAGAAAAGTACCAAAACAAAATCATATAATTATAACTAGATGCATACATATATGCAAATAACATAAATATGTACATACATACATGCAAAATTTATTAACATTTGAACAGACTACATTAAAAAATAAGTCCAGAAAAATAGAACTATGAATATATTAAAATTATATTCATAGAAGTATGCAACTAATCTTCAGGCAAGCAGACGAACAGAAATTCCAGTACACCTGTATGCATATATACAAAAAAATTGCATATTTGTACGCAACTTTTCTGAATACATCCAAACACACGTACTATACAAATAGTTGCATTTTTATATGCTCATATTCAAACTATATGCATATTTTTATACATGTACAGAGAACAGATTAAAAATTATGTTGACAAATTAATTTATACTTCCTTAAATCAGCAACAAAAATTTATACTTTACAAAATAATTAAACTATCCATCGATAAAATAAACAACTCCATTAATTCAGTATAATAAATCAACAAAAATCAATCGAAGAACTGAAATCAATGTACAAATTTAAAAATAATAATACAAAAGTATATTTTACCTGAAGGAAGATTTTTCCAATTCATACAAGATAGTTCGATCAACAAAATCTGTGGAGAAAATTGCCGATCAATTCGAATTGTATACAGACAGAAATCGAAGTTCAGAACCCTAAACAGATGCTGTCGCCGCCATTATTCTCGTTGAAGTAAAAAATAAATCACGAATAAAAAAATATCGGACTAGATCCGTCAATTAAGGCATGAGATAAAATTAAATGACGAAAAACAAATATCGGACGTGATCCGTTAATTAAGTAGTGATTTAAAAGATGGGCAATTCTGGAAAAGATATGCCGATATTTCAAAAATAAGGATGAAATTTATATGTTTGCAAAGGAGAAGATGTGAGCCTAATTAAGTTTCATTTTAAGGATGTGTCCCTAATTTTCACAATAATGAATGGGTGGTGCTAAATGAATCCCAGTATGTGTCCATTCTACTCAGTCTTCATTTTACCCCACAGATCTGAGTCGGTGAAGATTGACCGACTGGTATTATAGTGTCGATTGTATGTATTGACTTGCAGTCTTATACCATTGAAGTTGATATATCTTTTTGATTGGTATTCTATTTTCAATCAGTAATATATCGTCAATTAACTGGGTAAAATGAAGCAACGTTTTTCATTGCTTGTTTTTTTTTTTTATGTTCTGAGTAAAATAGAGCGCATATTATGGTGCATTCAACACAGCTCATATAATGAATTATGGTTTGCCAGACTGTTGGAAGGGTGAAAACTGAAAATGCTGACATCCTTGAAATAATGCGGATAAATGAAGAGTGATCATGTTCACTCCGTTAAAAAAACTACAATTACATAGATTTTAGTTGGTTGTACAAAACATGTTCGGCCATAACAGATTATCTACTGATATGTAAAACATACATATTTTGCATTCCCATTTGATCATTTTTTTATTTTTCTGAAGTTAAGTGGCAATCAACCGCCAAAGTAGTGAATGCCATACTAATATTCAATCGCTGGTCAAAATTGGTCCAGCATATAGTGGTGCAAATAGCATCACTCTTCAAACCCGCTTCTTTGCTTATTCGTCATTGTTAACCAACGGTCCAGCTTTCATTTCAATCATCACTGAATGGGAAATTTGCCCACTTGCTTATATGCATACTTTACTAATTATTTTTGTTTATTACAGTTCTCCCTATTTTTTCATTGTAAAAGTAGGATAAAGCAGAATATTCTTATTTTCTTGTTACTGCATGTGGTTTCTGATCGGATCAAACGCCAGCATGCTAAGTTACAGGAGTTTACACGACTGCACAATCATTTAGGATGTATAATTATGGCCTGTTGTTTTTATTTTGAAACATATGCTGTTTAATTATGGTGTGTGTGTCACAGGAAAGTTATGTAATTGAATTTTAAAGAAATTTAGGGTCCAGTTGGTTTCATTTTAGGTTTTGTATTGATAACAAGAATTAAGAAAAGGAAATTTGCAATTCCTAAGATGATTAATGGACACTGAAGGAGTTGGATTGTTCTTAGTTCTTTTGTTATCCCTCAAAACACAAAAAACAAAATAAACTTGTACATTTTACAGGTTAATTTTATTTTTAATTTTACTTTTGTTTTCGAACAATGATACGACGTGCCCATTTTTGTTTAGACGAAAACACAACTACAAATGAGAAGCCAAACATGTTCTCATGTTTTGATCAATGTTGATTTATATTTGCAGATACCCTTCAAGATAACACAAGATTCCGAACCATCACTTTTGAGAGTTGAAGAGAGCTTATATCCCGTATCTATAGACTCATTTTTAGCTGCTGAGCTTGAGGATTTTAAAACCGAGAAATATGGGAGTGTTAGTCTGAACAATTCATCAGACCATGTATTGATTTTTGAAAATTGAAGTAAGTTGTTTTCTGTTTTTGATGTGTTCATTAATATTGCAACTAAAGCTTTAGTGTTTGGTATAGACAATGCTAGGAGCTGCAACAGCTGATGGAAACTTTGGTAGAACCACGTATATTCCAGTTTATGTGTCACTCCCAGTGAGTTATGGAAAATAAAGTCAGAGCTTATGTGATCCTAAATACTGAATGAATCCTTGAACTTAACACATTATGATTTAACGTCTTAGTATCATTTTTGCAGGGAAGGGGGCAAAAAATGAAAATAAAATAAAATTCTAACAGTTAAAAAAATACCATAATGTGAGTGATCGATTGCTTTGGGATATTGCAAATAATATTTGTATTATGTTTTAGAATAATAGGAAATTACTGTTAAAAGTAGAATGAAGTGTATTACCTTTGCTACTAATGTTTAAGCCGTTCTGCTTTTACACCTTTGAATTTTTACATATACCTTTAACCTTGTCATCTTAACACAATGGCATGCTTGCATCTTGTTTGTTTGTTTGAGATATCATCTGCTAACATTTTTGTTGGTTATGCTTAAGGCTGGCGTTGCCAACAATTATTGCCAAATGGTTGACCCTGAAACTTTACGGCAAGAATTAGGCCATGTTAAGGCTTTAAATATTGATGGAGTAGTTGTAGATTGCTGGTGGGGAATAGTAGAAGCATGGATTCCACAGAAATACATATGGACTGGTTATCGCGATGTCTTCACTATCATCCGAGAGTATCAGCTTAAGCTGCAGGTTGGTTCAAATTCATCTTCAATTACACTATACTTAATTTTAATAACCTGTTTATCCAGGTCAGGTGTTTCCTCCATTGTTGGAGACTTTCATATGCCATGCATGTATACTTTTTTCAGCTTAATTACTTGCAGATTCATATACAAACCTTTGTACGATTATCAAAATTCTATTTGATTTTACATTTTTGCCTTGACCTTTTTTAAGGTAGCCATGGCATTTCATGAACATGGAGGAACTGAATCTAGTTCTATGTCAATCACCCTTCCTAAGTGGGTTTTAGAGATTGGAAAAGATAACCAAGACATATTTTTCACTGACAAAGAAGGAAGGAGAAACACTGAATGTCTTTCTTGGGGAATTGGCAAAGAGCGTGTCCTTAATGGAAGAACTTGCATTGAGGTAAGTTAAGTAGAATAATTACCCCAATGTCATTCCTGTTGGGTGACTTTGATTTTAGGATATACTAGTGTGTGGTTTCTGTTTTGCACATCATTTACGTTAAATACAGTGACATAATTTCCCTTTTCAAGTATCATTTTAGTGTTTGGTGTTTAATTGTAGAGCATAAACTAACATGATTGATTAATAACCTGGATGTTATCATCAGTTGACTGTCTTGACTGATTTGTATAACCTAGACCATTGCTAACAACAAACATGTCCAGTCACCCCTCTTTCTTACTATTACACTTTTTACTTTACACTGAACGAACGAGTTGTCTATTTGATGAAATGAACAATCAACGTTGAAACCAAGGTTCGAGATTCCATCCGGTATGCTGAAATTTTGGCCAAAGATTTGCTAAAGATTCATCGTCAAATGGGTCAGTATTCACATTGTCTTTTATTGATTCTTGTGGTCAGTAAAATGGTTTAGTTCTGTTGTCTCTCATGTTTTGATGATTTCTTATTGTCTTACATAACCTCTATTACTTGATCCTTATTTAAGCTTTTTGGCATCAATTAAATCAAAGGATCTTTTCCCTTATTCTTGATGTTAACTGCGCCAGTAACTTTGATATGTTGTCAAATGCTTTACCATTGAGCTATTAACAGTTTATAATATTTTTAAAGTATAATTTTAAAATTATGTTATTTTGCTATTAGCACTAAATGTCAGGAAAAATACATGAAATGATTTATTCTTTACTATTCAAATGGTACTTGTAGAACTAATGGTTTAAAATATTGCAATTTACGACACAAGATTAAAGCTACTTCCTATCTGTTTGACAGATTATTCAACATGCTTTCCTTAATTGGTAACATAATTTAATCCTATTTTAGAGTTAGTTTGATAGGATGGCCAGTTTTAGTTGGACTGTCCTATTCTAGTCATAATTTTAGTTGGACTGTCCTAAGGAGGCCTATTAATCATTATCCATGTTCAACAAATTTGATTTAGCCTTTATAGACTAACATTTAGTTTTCTAAGTATCTTTGAATATGAAATGTTGTTCAGTCTTTTGTTTCGAAACTGAGCAGTTATGTTTGATCAGTTTTGTTTCGAAAGTGAGCATATATGTTTGATCAGTTTTGCAAATATGTTTGATCAGTTTCGCAAAAAAATAAACAAATCCTTGTTCAATTAGTTAATACAAGATGTTATTTATTAGTTTTGCAATTTGTTATTTCTGTAAAAATGAGTGCGTTTATATTTTGTAGGCACTTGTGGAAGAGGAGGAAAAAAAAAGAATTTGGAATGTGATAACAACGAGAATGCAAACATGTTTGATCTTGACAATGATTATATCGCTAAAGTTTTTGGTTCTGATAAAAGGAAAAATTATTGTCATGCAATTAGCTCCTCTTCTTCCATAAAGCACGTAAAGATGATGCAAGCATCAAAAGCAATTGTCGACAAGAATAAAAGGACGATTTTCGTCAATGGTCTATTGAATTACAAAATCAAGTTGCAAGTCAAGTGGCGAGTCAAGTGTCAATCCAAATCAACGATGCTCTTAAATCATTTTCTTCATCCTTTCTTACTATGATACCGGGATTTTAGAGAGATAGTGCCAGATGTTGAGAAAGTTGTTTGGATAACAGAAGTTTTAGATCCGGAAGCACCAATTTATGATGGTCCTCAAAATGTACATTACAAGCTTTGTGAATTTTCGGATGGAGGCTTTGTGATATGGTCCATGTTTCGCCTTCATAATATCTAAAATTCTATGTATCTTTAGTAAAACTTTGTACTGTTTTTTGTAATTTGAACTTGGCAAAAGTGACATAATTGAATTTGAAATATGGAAGTGTACCAAATACTTCTATTTGAATTGATACGTTGAATTATATATGTGATTGAAAATCATAGAAACATGTTATATAAGTGTTAGCAATTTATGTATGTCAACATTTATAAGAGTTAGTTGGATTATGATACTGACATTTATAAGTGTTACCATATCTTATGGTTCCAACATTTATAAGTGTTAGCAATGAATATGTTTGTAACTCTTATAAGTGTTACCATATCTTATAGTTCCAACATTTATAAGTGTTAGCAATGAATTTCCTGTAACACTTATAAGTGTTACCATATCTTATAGTTCCAACATTTATAAGTATTAGCAATGAATATGTTTGTAACACTTATAAGTGTTAGCAGCTACTTTGTTTGTAACACTTATAAGTGTTACAGGAAATTCCTCACAGGCCGTTGGTGACACATAAAAGTGTTATAGAAATTATTTGTAACACCTATACTTGTTGGGAATCCACCGTTTTGGTGTAGTGGCATCAGCCAACGTTGAGGTCATCTGGGTAGAAACCCTAATCAGCGAATTAGGGTTAACTTTCACGAAGAAACCAGTTCTCTGGTGTGACAATAAGAGCACAGTCTCCTTATCCATCAATCTGATACAACACTCAAGGATGAAACACATTGAAATCGACCTCTCATCAGAGAAAGGACTGAAGCAGGGAAGTTCACAATCAAGCACATACCAGCCTTTTATCAGAAGGCTGACATCTTAACTAAAGCTTTATCAAGAAGTAAGTTTGAGAGATTAAAAGAAGAGTTAAGTGTTTTCAATGACGGCGAAGAGCAAAAGCATGGAAACCCTAGATCGGTTTGACGGGACGTGTTAACATATGAGTATCATTACACACAAACCGACTATATACGATTTCCTATTGGGCTTGTATCATATCTCTATGTATTGGGCTATCTGTTAGCCCGCTTAAGCATTACCATAGCTATATATATATATATATATATATATATATATATATATATATATATATATATATATATATATATATATGTAGTGTTACATTTGTACATTGTATTATTCTTATCAATACAATTACTGTTTCTACAACATTACAAAATCACATAAATTTTACACTTCTCTAAATTTAGAATTCTGACTATGAATTGCTATTCGTTGGGAGATGCTCTTAGGAGTTACTGTGTTTGAAAAAAATTTCAATCGGCATCGTTTACTTCAGGAAATAAAGGTAAAAGCGACATATATTTTATTATAGTGCAACTGACATGAAACAGACGTTTATATATTGACATGAAAATACCTAAATCCAAATACACAATCTGTTACGCGCATAGGCAACAGACAGTAACGAAAGGCAAAAAATTATCACATAGGAAACATTTCAGCTAATATGGCGAGACGAATTGAGCCCTCCGTGATATGCACACTTGTAATGCTTTCTACGGGCAAGTTAGTACATTTTCAGTTATCTCCTTTACAACGTAACAAAAAATGCCAACTACAAGCGTCAACCACACATTCCCAACAATAAAATGTAGTAACCACCACCCTAGACAATCTCCTGTCCACAAATTCCTTCCCTCCATCAACCATCGAAACTCATGCACACATATATTCATTCAACATCCAAAAAGGAAACAAAGTTTATCAAATGGGCATGGCATTTTTATATGCATTCGTACTCCTCCAAGCAGCGTTATCTACGGCCAGCTCCGGCAATGCCCTAACCATTGAGCAGGCATGCAGCTACGCAAGCCCACATAACGATCTCTGCCACAAAGCTCTCTCTACTTACCCCGAAAGCAAATCCGCAGACAAGCACCAACTTGCTGGCCTTTCAATCAGGTACATACACTACATGTATATGTTTCATGAATCGTCATCGCCGAGTTTCATCAAGGCTGAACCCATAAAAAGAAGATCGAAAATATGGATGATATAGTGAAATGCATGCATGGAATGCAGATATGCAGCAGACCAGGGAGCGGAAGCAGCGAAGTACATAGCGTCGAGGAAAGAGGAGAACGGAAGCAAGGAGCCCGGAGTGGTGCAATGCCTGAATGACTGCTCGGAGCACTACATCGATGCGGTGGAGCAGCTGGACACGTCCACTGCGGCCCTAGAGCACAAGGCGTATGGGGATCTGCATACGTGGATATCCGCGGCCAAGTTGGACGGAGAGTCCTGTAATGAGGTATGTGGTTCCTATGTGGACAAGGACGCGGAGGTGAAGGAGGTTAAGAAGATGACCGACCAGTTTTTGAATCTGTGCGACGTTGCCATGGGGCTGGGCAAGTTGGTCACTTCTCAATGAGTTTGTGATTTTTTTACGGGGTTATGATGTTCATATTATTTACGAAATAATTCGTACAATTTGATATAATGGCAAATACGTTGAATTAATTTAATTAGTTGAGTGTTTGTCGGTGTTTTAAAGATCGATATAGTTAGCTTTGAACCTGGAAACCTTGAAGACTTAAAAGAGTTAAAATTCGAATCATAAAATATTTTTTTGCATGCATGAACCAACGATCCGGTCTTAAAACACTACAAGAAACATTAAAAATACCAACAGGGTGACCGGCGGTTTCCGACGGTTATTTTCCGACGGCTTTCGTCGGGCCGTAGACGCCCATCGGAAACCGTCGGCTATTAACGAGATATTTCTCTGTGGAGAGCTTCCAGCTCTATTCCTCTTCCTCTTTCTTTTATTTCCAGCCCGATTTTTCAACCCTAAACCCCCAAATCTGCGATTTTTCGCCTTCAAACACCAGAGTTTCCATCTTCAATCGTTCCCAACGTCCACACAAGCTTCCAGCAACAACGATTTAAGGTATGATCTCGTTTTTTGATTAAAATTTCAATTTTTTACCTAAATCTAAATTTTCTATACACTGAAATTGAATGCTTGTAATTGTTTCATATGATGTTGTAGTATATTATATCATCATAATATATGTGTATTTCATGTCCTATACATTGAAATTGAATGATTTATTTCAAAATTTTGGATATTTGTGTGTGTTACATTGAAAATTAGGCTTGTTTTGGATAGGTTGTTGTGGCGGTGGACATAACAATGGTTAGATATGTAAGTGATGATTTTAGTGTATTCACAGATCAAATTAAAAATGTATGTGCGTGTGTGTGTATATGTGTGTATGTACGTGTTTCAATTTAGTTTCCTTTTTGCCATTGTATAATTTTGAATATTTATGTACATGTGCGCCGTTGTGCGCTTGTCATTCTTGTATGTGTTAGTTGGCATACGAAAAAAATGAGTGGATGAACTAGGAAAAGTACTTTGAGCAAATTTTGACTTATGCACTATAAAGCATGAGTTTAAATTCTAGTTGTACCTACTGAATCAACGATAATAGTATTAGCTTTAAGTTGATTGAAATGTCAAGCAGATGTGATAAAGAAAAATATTTTTGTGTTGCAGTAAAACGTACTGTAATAGTAAAATGCGCACATTTAATTGACTAATATCCCTTAGAGTGTTTTCGGTCCCGTCCGACGAGTGTTGTACATGATCGTTATATAAATAGTCGTTTTTATCAAAATAAAAAACGACCGTTTATATTCATCTGGTACAATATTTGTTGGATTTGTCCTTGTATTGGACAAGTTATAAACGCAGTAAGCATTTACATTTTGTATACTACTTCATTTCAAAAGATTCACAAAATTTCGGTTCAATTTTTCTTTTTGTTTCCTGCGTACATGTGTACAAAATGCAGGAAACAAAAAGAAAATGCTGCCGAAATTTTGTTGAATCGTTTGAGATGAAGTAGTATACTTTTGTAGTTGTTTACTCTGTTATAATGGGAAGTAGGATGTCTGACCATGTAAAAGAATTGAAATTAAAAAAGTGTCAAATTAGATTTTTCTTTTTTAACTTAATGAAAATGTTATTTGCTTTCAACCGTTATATATACGTTTGTTTTATGACCATGATTAAAAACAAGTTTTTTCTTGGAATTTGGATTCTTAAAAATAAATATTAATTTTTGAAACTGTGCCTAAATTTGTCAAATAGGAAAAATGATTGATTATTTTGTTGATCGGAGGAGTTGGATGTACCAAAGAAGAGGACAGAGAGGTTCAATAAAAGAAGATTTTTACATGGGTATAAATGTCTTTGTTGAATTCGCTTTAAGTAATAACGGAAGCAATCCTGAAATTTGTTGTCCATGTAGCAAGTGTAGACATTTGAAATATTTGTTACCCGATGTTGTGAAAGTCTAATTATGCAAAAACGGATTCGTACCCGAGTATTATTTTTCGGATCGTCATGGAGAAGTTGTATCGAATACTTCTGTAGAGACTGAGATAGAAAGTGTTGTTGATGAAAATATTAGTACGCCTCGTATTGAAAATATGGTCGAGGACGCAGCACGATCAATGTTTCCTATGAATGCAGTTGACGACGATGATGGAAATGAGGAAGAACCGAATATTGAAGCTAAGAAAATTTATGATTTGTTGGATAATGCTAAGAAACCTATTTGGGATGGTTGTAAAAGCGGCACTCAGCTATCGGTAATCGCATAATACATTGCGATGAAGTCAAAATACAACATCACTGAAGCTGGGTTCACAGCTGCTGTACAAGCTGCAAAAAGGCACATGCCGCCGGATAATTTAATGTGTGAAAATCACTACGAAGTTAAAAAAATTATGTCGGCATTTGGTTTACCTTATCAGAAAATAGATACATGTATAAAAGGATGCATGTTGTTTTGGAAAGATGGCGTAAACCTTAGAAATTGTAAATTTTGTAATGAAGAAATATATAAACCAAGAAAGAAGAAGGGAAAGGAAGTTCCATTCAAACGTATGCATTACTTACCCATTACTCGGAGGCTTCAAAGACTGTATGCATCTCTTGTGACTGCATCTCATATGAGATGGCATAAGGTGAGATCGGAAGAAGAAAGTACGTTGACCCATCCGGCCGACGGGGAAGCATGGAAGCATTTCGATAAAACTTATCCGAATTTTGCAGCTGAGAATCGTAATGTCAGATTAGGTTTATGTACGGATGGTTTTTCACCATTTTCTCAGTTTGGTTCTAAATACTCATCATGGCCCATTATTATCACACCTTATAATTTACCTCCATGGATGTGTATGAAAACGCAATATATGTTTCTTACTGTTGTTGTTCCTGGCCCCGACGATCCGGCACAAGGAATTGATGTTTATTTACAACCGTTAATAGAAGAATTGAAATCATTATGGAACGAAGGAGTAGAAACATATGATGTTTCGAAGAAGAAAAATTTTCGTATGTTTGCTTTTTTATTGTGGACTATAAGTGATTTTCCTGCCTATGCAATGCTTTCAGGATGGAGTACTGCTGGTCATCTATCATGTCCATATTGCATGGAAGAGACTCGAGCGTCTTCCTTACCGCATGGTAAAAAAAATTCATGGTTTGACTGCCATCGATGTTTTCTCCATGTAACCATCCTTTTAGAGTAAACAAGAAAAAAAAATTGGCTAACAGAGTAGAAACTAGACAACCTCCATCACTATGGTCTAGCGAAGAAATATTTGAAATGGCTGAAAATCATCCAAAGATACATGAAACTGGAGTTCAAACAGAAATTGAAGGCAAATCAATCATTCACAATTGGTCTAAGCAGTCTATTTTTTGGGAGTTGCCGTATTGGAAACGTCTTCTGCTTCGTCATAATATTGATGTGATGCACAATGAGAAAAATGTATTTGATAATATCTTTAATTCAATTTTGAATGTTGAAGGGAAAACTAAAGATGATTTGAAATCAAGGCGCGATATAGAAGAATTATGCAAACGTCCCGAGCTTTATATGAAACCAAATGACAGTAAAAAACTCAAAGCATGTTATGAATTAGATAATAATCAGGTTAAAGTTGTGTTAAAATGGGTTGAAGGGTTAAGATTTCCTGATGGGATTTCATCAAACCTTCGTAGATGTGTTGACTTCAAAAATGGTAAATTGGGTGGAATGAAAAGTCACGATTGTCATATTATGATGGAGCATTTGTTTCCTGTTATGTTCAAAGTACTACCGCTAAAAGTTTGGAAGGTAATAAGGAGCTTAGTTTGTTTTATAAAGAGCTTTGTTCGACTACTTTGAAAGTGGAACGTTTACGTAAATTTGAAGTAGATATTCCAATATTGCTTTGCAAACTGGAGAAAATGTTCCCGCCAGTTTTTTTTAATGTAATGGAGCATTTACCTGTTCACCTTCCAACTGAAGCACGATATCGAGGTCCCGTCCAATATGGATGGATGTATCCATTTGAGAGGTAAATATAAACATGTTAACCATTAATTTAATTGCATTTAAAGCTATGAAATAATGTAAATTAATTTTGTATAGGTATTTGAATCATTTGAAAAAAAAGCGAGACAAAATCTTGAGTTGAAGGCTCGATATGTAAATCTTACATCGAAGAAGAAGCTTCGTTCTTTTTCTCTCATTATTTCAGTGATCATGTGAAAATATCATTTGAAATTGTTCCTCGAAACGACCAAGGAGACGAACAAGAATCGTCTCAAACAGTTTTGTCTATTTTTAGACAACATGGTCGACCTTCTGGGAAATGTGTTGACGTATGGCTAAATGATAAAGATCTTCATGTAGCTCACACTTATATTCTTCTAAATTGTGCTGAAATTGCACCGTTTGTTAGGTAATCTGAAATATCAATTAGTGCTTTTTTCATTTCTACATTTTTGCGTGTGTATAATTTAATGTAAAACTCTATTTGTATTTACAGTGTTTATGAACGTGAACATCCGAACGGAGATATCAGTAAAGAATTTTCTGCTTGGTCTACAAATTATGTTTATGAACCCAAAAATTGTGTTGTTGATGAAGGGTTGAAACATCTTGCACTGGGACCAAAAAGATTGGTCAAGACATATCCAATATATTTTGTTAATGGATATAAATTTAAAACGAAAGAATACGGTGCTGAAAAATTAACGAACAATACTGGTGTATTCGTAAAAGGCAGTGATGATCCTGAAAATCACACTAATGATTTTTATGGCATTTTAACACAAATTTTGCAACTAACATATTTCTCACGACCCGCGGAGGAGGTGTTTCTATTTAAATGCGATTGGTTTAGCAGTAATCCGGGTTCTGGGATTAATGTACATAAGGATTTTAATCTGATTGAAACAGAGCATACATCGCACTATTACAAGTATGATCCTTTTGTACTAGCCAAACAAGCATTACAAGTCTACTACGCTCCTTATCCATCTCTAAAAAGAGATAAAGCAGATTTGTCGGTAGTTTTTAAAACAAAGGCCAGATTTACATTCGACGGGAAGAATATTCTAGATGAAGGAGCCTATCAGGCAGAACTCGAACACAACAATGAAATAATAATTGAAGACGATCATGCAGATTTTGGAACTCTGGTCGATGAGACAAATGCTTTGATAGATGCGTTAGAAAGTGGGGAGGAAGATATTATTAAATCTAAGGCCGAATCTGAATCTGAAGAAGATGATGACTGATGTAGATGATGAGTACTTTCTTTCTAGTTGTAATGTATGTATGGAGTAAACCCCAGCTTATTTTGCAATTCATGTAACTCTGTTAAATATTTGAATGTTATGATCGTTTTTTACATCTTTTATGTCATATGCAGTTTTTCCTATTTATTTATCTTAATTCTGCAATGTAAAATGTTACTTCTTGGAATATGAGACCCAATCAAATATTGGTATTAACAATTTCTCATTTATGTCATTTTTTACATCCTTTTTGTCACTTATTTAGCAGCTTATATCGTTTGTGTAAGTTAGCTTATATCTTTTGAAATGATTTGTATGTGACAGGTATGTCATCAAGAGGAAATTCTTCAGGCGAGGGTTCTGGCTCGCAACCCACTGTGCGTCCAGTCGTGTCCTTGGTTCCTATGAGTGCTGGGTAAAAATTAAACTTTACTTAGCATGTTAATTATTTTATACTGTACACTTATGCTTATCACATTTAACGCAGGGTTTTCGACCTTCAGCCTTCGAGGGTTATTTTGGACGCTTCGAGAGCAGCATATAGGGCTAGGATAACGGGATGTTGGCCTAAGTGGGATTTGATCCCACCTCACATACAGGAGGTCATTTGGCAGGATGTCTTATATGTATTTTCTTATATATTTTTGGCATTTTAATTCCTTATAATCACTGAGATACTGTACGTATTTTACTAGTAATGTTTGTTTAACATGAAATACAGGCCGAGGTGGATATAAAGACACATGATTTAGCCCTGGCTCGGACATACTGGATGCAAGAGATGAGGAAAAATTATAAAGATGCTATATCAGCAATGAAGAAAACCATGAAAAAACCTCCTAGATGGGAGATACCGCTTGGAGTGGATTTCTGAGGTATTGGGAGAGTGATGCAGCGAAGGTTAGTGTACTAATTTTTTTTAAAAAAAATATAAAAATATTTTGTCAATAATTATCAAATTTTAAATGTATAGGCAGAGGCCGAAAGAAACAGTGCAAATAGAAATAAAAATCCAGTCACTCATCGGGAAGGATCCAAGTCATTTCAGCAATATCGGCAGGAGTTGGTAAATTATTTTTAAAATGTGACTTATACAAAAATTAATATGCTATATAGTTTTGAACACTTGTAATAATGATGTGTAATAATCAAATTCAGGAGGCTCAGGGGGAAGGTCCAGTCTCGTATATGGACGTGTTTGCCCATACGCATGCCATCGAGCATGTCGACTCTGACGGGAACATCACAGACACATGGCATGACGAAAAATCTAGGAAGAATCACGTAAGATTTCATTTTATGTAGTAGTTTATGCAATAATTGTTAAATTACTATAAAATACAATATCATTATATTAAATTTATGTACATTTTTAGTTGGTCTTGCAGGAGAAATTTATGCAGCGCCGTCAGATGTGTTTAGCTGAGACTGGAGCTTACTACTGACGAGGAGGACAGTTTCTTTCAGTCAGTGATGGATCCAGCGATGCGGAATAGACGCTATGGATTCGGAAATCAAGTGGTAAAGCATTTTTACTTTAATTTCATTTTTACTTTAGAAATAATATAACTTTTAAAATTTCAACATGTTATTAAAATAATCGTACATGATTAAAATATATTTAAATAATTGTTACAGTCCACCAGTCAGCAGGCACAGGGCAGACGTACTAGAGCTGCTATAGACGCCGCAGAGATTGACGAGTTGAGAGCTAGGGTGGCACAGCTTGAGGACCAGAATCGCCGCCAAGCTATTGAGACGACTCAGCTTCTTGATCGACGCCTAGCGGAGTTTGCACAGGAGTATGGGCACTTCCCCTCATCAGTTGCTTCTGCAGATGATCAGGATCAGTGATGGATAGGTATATTTTCTGGTGGGACATGTACATATATGACTAGGTTGCTACTAGTATGGGATGGGTGTGACTTTGGTATGACATTTTACATGTATTTTGACGGTAGACTTGATATTGTGGGTTAATGTACTAGACTTGATGTATTATATGATGTTGCAATGGTAGGCTTGATGTTTTATATGTTTTTTTTGGTTTTCATGATTGTTTGGTTGAAATGGTGTGGTTTTCTTGATTTTTGTATAAAATGTTGTGACTTGTGTATGAAATGTTGTGCTGTGGTTATAGACCAATGGTCTGAATGGGTGAATTGAAATGGTGTGAGATGAATGTGTGTTAGAAGGTTAAATAGCTGCTGTAATATAAAAAAAATACCCAGATTTAGCGACGGCTTGGGACGGCCTACGGGTCCAAATATAGGTAACGGTTTCCGACGGCTCAGGATGGTTTATTTGTCAAAGTTAGCAACGGTTTCCGACGGCTAGCAAAGCCCGTCGGAAGCCATTACTACCCACAACAACCCGTAGGAAATAACAACGACGGCTATTGTCACTAGCCATTGGAAACTCTATTTATCGACGCCTCAAATTGCGACGACATTTCCCGACGGCTTTCAAAATTTTCCGACGGCCGCCGACGGCTGGCAGCCGTCGGAAAAACGTACTTCTCTTGTAGTGAAATTTTATAAACGCCTCTCAATTAATTTTTTTGAACCATAAAAAAAACTTTTTTGAACCGTGGAGCTCCATATATGAATGTAAGGGGAAATTTTCATAACTTATTCCCATTGCATTTCTGATTTCCTGACGGAGCTAACGAAACTGACAAATTCTCCAAATCACAAGAATATGGAGAAGATTGTTATTAGGAGTGTGTCATATGCAAATACATTGAATTTAATTAGTTGTCTGTCTATTGGTGTTTTAAAGACTAATCTCAGTTTGGATCTTGAAACGTTACAATTCGAAGCATAAAATAACATTTTGCGTGCATGAACTGACAATCTAGTTCTAAAATCTTATGCACACCTCTCGATTGATCTTTTTGAACAGTGGATCTTTTATATGAATGTAAAAGAGGAAAACTTCGTTACTCATATCCTAAAGGAGCTAACGAAATAAACAAATTCTTCAAATTACAGGAATATGCGGAAGATTATTATTAGGAGTTGTGTCACATGCAAAAACATGAGCAACGATTTGAGATTGTAATAGTTTAACATCACTAAATAATTTGAAATTTTTGGACAATATAGGTTGGTAGTGTTGAAATTGATGATTCAAATATTTATAGAGAAGAAAAGATTGATTGTCAATCATGTAATTGGCTCCTATATGGAATAACTTGGGTGCCAAGTTTACTTGGTGGTCAAGAACATCTGGATGTCAAGTTTACTTGGAAGTCAAGAAAACTTGGGTGTCAAGTTTACTTGGAGGTTAAGAAATCCCTCTATATAAATAGAGGTCATGTTATTGTATGAAAAAAGCAATCCACCATTAATCTTCTTTTTATTGTAATCTTCCTCCTCTCTTATGTACTCATTTCATCATTGAGAAAATATATATTTTTGGGTCTCCGTGGACGTAGGATATTCATATCCGAACCACGATAAATCTTTTGTGTCCTTTTTGTTCTTTGTTTTTTGTGAGATTTCATAATTGTTTTGTTATACTCCATTAGTATCTAAATAAACAATAATAGATCCTCATCAAAATTCCGCGTAAATCACTACAGTTTGGTATCAGAGCTGGTGTTATTGTTTCTATTTGGATATTAATGGCTACCTCTCGTAAGTCTGTTGAAAGATCTGGCATCAATTATGGAGTAACACGTTTTGACAGAAAAGGAGATTTTGGTACTTAGAAGATAAAGATGGAGGCCGTATTGAAAAAGGAGAAGACTTTTAAAGTTGTTTCAGCGCCAGAGAAATTGAAAGATGTTGATGCAGCTGATTTGGAGGAAATGAAAGACGATGCTCTCACAACAATTCAGTTGAGTCTTTCAGATGAAGTCCTTAGAGAATTTTCTCAAAAGGAGACGACGAAGGAACTATGGGATGCATTATCAGATGCATATCAAGATAAGTCTCTCACAAATCGGATTATTCTACAACAACAACTTTATTCGTCCAAGATCAAGCCTGAAGCCGATCTTATGGAGCATGTAGATGCCTTGACCACTTTAGTTATGAACCTGAAGGCAGCAGATGTTGATATTACTGATGAGGCCCAAGTTGTGATCCTCCTATGTTCCTTGCCTAAAGAATATACTGTTTTTTTCAATTCCATGATTTATGGCCACAGTAAAATTAGCCTTTCTAATGTAAAGGCTGGCCTTCATAATGAAGTGTTAAGAGGTAGATTGGCGAGCACTAGCATTGATAGTGATACCGAAGGCTTGTCTGTTCAGAGAGTTAGAAGTCAAGGCAAGTCAAAGAAAGGTGAAGAACGGAATTCTTCGAGATCTCAGTCTAGGGGGCCTAAGAAATTTACTTGCCATTATTTTAAGAAGCCCGGGCACTTTGTTGCACAATGTCCCAAGCGTGAAGGAAGAAGAAAAGACTCAAAGCAAGCTTCAGCCTCTATAGCGGAGAAATCAGATACAGAGAGTGACACTGACGTGTTTATAGCTTCTAGCTCTTCTGGGAAGAGCACCCTATGGTTGATTGATTATGGCGCATCCTATCATATGACACCTGATAGAAACTCTTTTTCCACTTACCGTGAGATTGATGGAGGAGAAGTTTTGATGGGCAATGATGCTTCTTGCCGTATGGTTGGTGTTGGTAATGTAAAGATCAGGATGTTTGAAGGTGTTATTCGAACCATTACTGATGTTAGGCATGTACCTGATTTAAGGAGGAGCTTGATTTCTGTTGGGGCGTTGAGTAAACTTGGACTAAAGATTGTAGTTGAAGAAGAGAAGATGAAAATATCTAAGGGTTCCTTGATCGTTATGAATGGAGTATGAGCAGAAAATCTCTACTTACTAAAGGGCACTACTGTAGTTGGTGAATCAGCTTCAGTTACTTCAGTTGATTCAGATTCTTCCAGATTATGGCACTTGCGGATGGGCCACATTGGCGAGCGCGGCATGGATGAGCTAAGAAAGCGAGGTTTGATTGACAGAGTTCGGCATTAAAAGCTTGATTTTTTGAAGAGTGTGTTCTTGGTATGTAGACGAAGATTTCTTTTGGTGTTGGTGAGCATAAGGCAAAATCTATTTTGGATTATGTTCACACGGATGTTTGGGGACCTTCCCCTTGCCCATCCTTGGGTGGAGCCAGGTATTTTGTTTCATTTATAGACGATTTCTCTCGTAAAGTTTGGGTATATTTTTTAAAGTCCAAAAGTGAAACCTTTACTAGATTTCGTAAATAGAAATCCATGGTGGAGAAGCAGTCAGGGAAGAAGTTGAAAGTTCTCTGTTCAGATAATGGCGGTGAATTCGTATCACAGGAATTCATCGATTATTGTGAGTCTGAAGGCATTAAGACGCATTACACCACACCAGGCGACCCCCAATCCAATGGAGTTGCAGAAAGGATGAATCAGACATTGTTGGAGAGAACTAGGTGCCTCAGATTGACTGCTAAGTTAAAAAAGGGATTTTGGGCTGAAGCTTTATCTATGGAGGCTTTCCTCATCAACCGCACACCTTCCACTACCATAGATATGAAGATCCCTGAAGAAATATGGAAAGGAGAGCCTGTTAGCTATTCATTCCTCAAGGTATTTGGTTGTCCAGCTTATGTTCATGAGAGCGAGGAAAGCTGAACCTAGAGCTCGCAAGTGTATCTTTTTCTAGGTTATAGAAGAGGAGTAAAAGGATATAGGTTGTGGTGTCCTATTAGAAAGAAACTTATTATAAGCAGGCATGTAACTTTTGATGAGAAGTCTATGTTGAAGGCGGAGCCTTCCTCATCGGATGATGATGAGAGGACATGTGAAGAATACTAAACACAAAGCAAATCATCTATTGATTCTTTCCATTTACGTTCAAATGGCGTTTCTGACGACGTCGTGGTTGATGAGGATAGTATGGATACTGGCATAGAAGATCAAACTCAAGGTGGAGCTCATACAGAGACCAGACTTGTTAGAGAAAGAAGAAAGCCCAGATGGCTTGATGAGTTTGTTGGTTTGAGAATCAAAGACATTGACTTTGATGATATGGAAACATATGCATTAAATGTTGTCCATGATGAGCCCAGAGATTATAGAGACGCTATTGCATCAGTTGACAGTTCCAGTTGGTTAGTAGCAATGGAAGAGGAGATCGAATCTTTATGAAAAAATCACACTTGGGATTTGGTGCCACTTCCTACTGACAAGAGAGCTATTGGATGTAAGTGGATCTATAGAGTGAAAGACGGCGGCAATGGAGAGTTCAGATATAAAGCAAGACTGAGAAGAAAGGGGTAGAGTATTATGACATCTTTGCTCCAGTTGTTAGGCATACTTCCATTCGTATTCTCTTGGCATTAGTTGCTCATTATGACATGGAGTTAGAGCAACTAAATGTCAAAACTGCTTTCTTACATGGTGATCTGGATGGAGATATTTATTTGCAGCAGTCGGAAGGGTTCATTGATAGTAGCAGGCCATACTATGTTTGTAAACTTAACAAATCTCTTTATGGACTGAAGTAGTCTCCTAGACTATGGTATAAGAGATTTGATAAGTTTATGCTTTCACAGGGATACTCCAGAAGCTTCAAAGACTAGTGTGTTTATTTTAGGAGATGTGATGATGACATGATTTATTTGTTATTATATGTTGATGATATGTTGATTGCATCTCAGTGTATGGTCAAAATTAAGGAGTTGAAAGCGGAGCTCAGTAGAGAGTTTGATATGAAGGATTTAGGAAAGGCACAAAGAATATTGGGTATAGAGATAAGCAGGGATAGGAAGTGGAGAGAGTTAAGGCTCACTCATGCATAGTACATCAAGAAAGTCCTCACTCAATTTGGGATGGAGAAAGCCAAACCGGTAGGTACTCCTTTAGGCTTTCATTTTAAGTTGTCGAAAAACCAGTCTCCTACATCGGAAGAAGATAAAAAGTATATGGCTAATATACCTTATTCTAGTGCTATTGGTAGTCTCATGTATGCGATGGTGTGCACGAGACCAGATTTGGCCCATGCAGTTGGTGTTGTCAGTCGATATATGTCTAACCAAGGCAAAGAACATTGATAAGCAGTGAAGTGGATTCTTAGATATCTTCGAGGAACTTCTTCGGTGGGTTTGTTATATGGTGGAGTAGATGGTGACATCTTTCTTAGAGGATATTGTGATTCTGATTATGCTGGAGATAGAGATGTTAGGAAGTCAGTGTCAGACTATGTTTTTACACTTGGCATAGGCTCGATTTCATGGAGATCAAAGCTGCAATCTATCGTAGCTTTGTCGACCACCGAAGCAGAGTTGATATCGATTGTGGAAGCAACAAAGGAAGGATTGTACTTACTTCAGTTGTTGGATGATCTTTCAATGGCGCAACGGACAGTGGAGCTATTTTCAAACAGCTAGAGTGCGATTCATCTTGTTGAGAATCAAGCTTATAGTTCACGGACAAAGCACACTGATGTTAGAGGTTTCTTTCTTATGTTTGAGGAAGAACGGAGCAAGATCAAATTATTGGAGGTGGGTACTTCGGATAATCCTTCAGATATGATGACTAAGTCACTTTCGAAGGACAAGTATGAGCATTGCTCAAACTTAATCAGTTTGCTTCCTGTTACTTGAGCGACATGTGGCACTGGGCCCAACAACTTCTATATTGATTATTGAAGGTGGGTACTTCGTATAATCCTTCAGATATGATGACTAAGTCACTTCCGAAGGACAAGTTTGAGCATTGCTCAAACGTGATCAGTTTGCTTCCTGTTACTTGAGTGCCACGGGGCGCTGGGCCCAACAACTTCTATGTTGATTGTTGAAGATAAGATGATGAAGAAAGACTATCATATTTGAATCAAGGTGGAGTATTGAAATTGATGATTCAAATATTTGTAGAGAAGGAAAATTTGATTGTCAATCATGTAATTGGCTCCTATATGGAATAACTTGGGTGCCAAGTTTACTTGGAGGTCAATAAAACTTGGGTGCCAAGTTTACTTGGAAGTCAAGAAAACTTGGGTGCCAAGTTTACTTGGAGGTCAAGAAATCCCTCTATATAAATTGAGGTCATGTTATTGTATGAAAAAAGCAATCCACCATTAATCTTCCCTCTATTGTAATCTTTCTCCTCTCTTATGTACTCATTTCTTCATTGAGAAATAAAAGTTGTTGGGTCTCCGTGGACGGAGGATATTCATATCCTAACCACGATAAATCTTCTGTGTCCATTTTTGTTCTTTGTTTTTTGTGAGATTTCATAATTGTTTTGTTATACTCCATTAGTATCTAAATAAATAATACTAGATCCTCATCAAAATTCCGCATAAATCACTACAGGTAGTCACATTAGCTTTGGGTTAGTAGGCGTGCGACTTTAGATTATTATATTTTTGTTAAATCAGTGTGTATAAACTCACATCGGTATGCCACATGCTAAAAATGAAGAGATAGTCCAATCATTATTAAATAACAGTAGGTGGTTTAGAATTAGTATAGTCAAACATTTCAAAATAACTTCAAAAAATGATATATAAATACGTGTTGTTAGACATACAACATTAGGATTCTTTTTGTTGTAATAAAATTTGTCAATTCACATGCATATGTCAAGTAATGAAGATGCACAGTTTGATCCAACTGTCATGAGTAACAAGATTTACACATCACTTCTCCAACCTATTTAGCAATATGTAACTATTTCAATTTCAAATGTCTATTTAGTTCTTATCGGATGCAAGACAACCCTACAACAGATGAGCAAGGAGCTTCCAACCCTCTTCTGTTATGACTGCCAATTTGCTTTTCTTTTAATCTTTTGTTGGTATGATGTAACAAGGAGATCAGAGGAAATGATAATGTGGTTAAGGGGAAATGGGAAAACTGGAAGAAGAATAGAGAATTGGTGGGGGTGCTAAACAAGAATAGGGGTAAAGAATAGAACATTGACAAATTCTATTCAAGCTCTGGTTCTTGCTAAGTAACCCCTCCCCCTTCTTCTGCTTCCTTAATAATGCTGACATATTGAAGACAAATATTCCCATGTACGAAATTACTTGTACCACTCTTAAATTACTTTTCGTTCATTTGTTTCTTGTCATGGCCCCAAAAAAAAAAAAAACTAAACCCAAAATCAAGCAAGTCCAAACGCATAATTAGACGAGATTAATGCGGCTTTTCAAGAGGAGGCGGTAAATGTTTTTGCAATCATTTTTTTTAAACTCGGTTATGCAATGTCGTGAGGGAGATAGAATGTGGTTGCTGCTACAGCTACGCTGAAGTTCTACATGATTTTGTAAACAACCAAGCAAAGGCGGTGTGTGGTCGATATAAACAACTATGCGCACCCATTGCATAGGTGAGTTTTTTTAATTAAAAATTTTGCAATCTTTCCAGGAACAACGAATTGAAGATAAAATTCAAAATGAAATTTTATCGGATTACATGAATGAATTTACGACATATGATGTGATGGCCCAAAAACTCGTACCCCTTAAACCGACAATATCAACCAATGTCTGATTTAAATTGCACGAATCCTTAGATCATCAAGGGTAGTACAAGAAAATAGAATAGAACAGAATCTCACAATGGCGGAAAAGTATATAATATTGAACAATATTTTTACAACGGAAAACTTTTAAATATACATATCAAAGTGTAACCAATATTCAGCTTGGACAGTTATAATAACCGCCCTTACAATCATTGATAATAGAAATAAATACAGCATATATGCAGAACGGATAATAGAATACGTCTATACGTTTGATGAAGATCTCCAGCTTTTCTTTTGAAATACTCGGACTAACTTCAATTGATCCTGAAACAACTCGGATTTGACCTGAGTATTTAAACACTCGGATTAGGCTTGGATAAACCAGCATGAAAAAACCTCAACAATAAATGATAGTATCATATATATCTGTTTTGGGGTAAATGAAAATTCTTTTAAAAGAAAGAGTATCTCATAAGACCACGTCCACAAATAAACACAGACGTGCTTTTCCCTTCTGACAACTTGTAACGACCCAGAAAATCTGAACCAATTTAAAATTTTTAAATTGGCTAAAATAATGGATTTTAAATATTTAAAATAAATATTTTAAATAATGGCGATGAAAACTGAGTTTGAATCGACGATTGAAAACGAATATAATTAATTATAATTATAAACAAGGCCTGAAATGGCGCTGTAGTTTCAAAAATTGAATTCAAACTTCGTCGGACTATACCGGGTGCAAAACAATCCGGATTTTAGTGAAACCAAAAATATTTAAATCTGTTAGTGAATATCTTTCTAACGAATCCGACCAATTGAAATTTGATAGCGGGAATCAAAAGATATGCCCAATTGAAAATTCTGAATAGTCGCTATGGAATTCAGGCCCTTAAAAATGGACATTTTGCAAATGACCTCGGATTTCGACGAAACTACTTTTGTTGGATCCGCAGTGTCAAGTTATTGTTAGGTTTCAAATTTCATAATTTTTCGAATCAATATGTGAGCGTGGCAAAGGAAAACGCGTTTGACCGGTTTCAGTTGATTTTAATCGACTGGAAATTGGCCATTTTTCAAACGGTCTCAGAATTTGACGAAACTAGTTTTGTTAGGACCGTATCGTCAATACGAAGCTAGAAAATATTTTTCTGGAATTTTTCTAGTTAGTATGTGACCCCGGTAATTTGAAATGTACGTTTAAAATTCAATGTAGTGATTTAAATGTAAATTCAACGGAAACTGATTGTAACGATCAAATCAGCTTGCGATACATATCCCATTGTGTCCGGAATGGGGGTAAAACGCTATGGACGACAGTCGGTGGGTCTCATTTCGACTTTGAATAAAAAGTCAACTTTTAAATAGAAATTTAATAATAATAATAATTTATATAAACCCTTTTCTCTCTCTCTCTCCTCACTTTCTTTCTGCCGTTCGAAAAAAAAAAAGAAACCCTAAACCAAACCGCCGCTTCCCCGATCATCCACCTCCGCACGTCGCCACCCCCTTCGCCTGGAGCTGCTGTCGCTGCCTCTTCTTCTCTCCCCTCTTCTACCTCGAATCGCGACGAACCCAAACCCCCTGAACCAATCGCGACGCCCAATTCGCGAGCCCCAGTCCGAGACCGCCGAAGCCAGCTCCACCACCTTGGGGAACTCCTGCCGCCGAGCCTGGCCGTCACCCCCCTCCCCTTCTTCGCTGACAGTAAGTATAGTATTTTATTTTTATTTTTATTTTAATTAGGAAAATACTGATTTTTTTTTATTAGGAAAAGAATACTGTTCTTTTTAAAAAGTTTAAATACTGTTTTTTTAAGGTTTAAAACTGATTTTAGAAAGGTTTAAAACTGATTATTTTAAAAGGTTTTAAACTGATTATTTTAAAAGGTATAAAAATTCTGATTTTGTAAAGGTATAAAAATTCTGATTTAGAAAAGATTTAAATCTGATTTTAGAAAAGATTTAAATCTGATTTTAGAAAGGTATTAAAACTGATTTTTAAAAGATTTAAATCTGATTTTAGAAAAGATTTAAATCTGATTTTAGAAAGGAATTAAAACTGATTTTATTTTGAGATTTAAAAAGAAAAAGATTTGAACTTTAAAAAGAAAAAGATTAGAACTTTAAAAAGAAAAAGATTAGAACTTTAAAAAGAAAAAGATTTGAACTTTAAAAAGGAAAAGATTTGAACATCGAAGCATAATAAAAATATGATTTTTTATATATGGAATAACGAAGTAAAAATTCGATTTTTATATATTGAATAGCGTAGTAAAAATTCGATTTTTACATATGTAGAGAATACGAGCAACGAAAGCGACAAAATGCGAGAAAGGAGAAGATTTCTCTAAGTGAA
Organism: Allium sativum; assembly: GCA_030737875.1. Lineage (NCBI taxonomy): Eukaryota > Viridiplantae > Streptophyta > Magnoliopsida > Asparagales > Amaryllidaceae > Allium > Allium sativum. Next base: position 636,855,594 of record CM060922.1, read on the forward strand.
GTGTCGTGAGGTTGGATAGCTATTGGTGAGAATTTCTCACTCTTCAATTTCTTTTTCTATATATATATGTGTTGAAATAAAAGTGAATTGCTATATATAATATGTATATATGTATATATATATATCTACGCCCCTCGTCCACAAACCATGGACGATATTTATTGGTTGAAATTGTTGTGAAAATTGATTGATAGCGAATGTTTGTTTGGGATTGTTTGTGGTTGATATTGGTTGATTGTGGTTGAAAAATACCCGTTTGTGGTTGAAAAATATTTGGTTGAAACCACATAGGATTAGTTTTGTGGAAATGAAATGAATATATACATGCCGCCTGCGTGCGAACTAGATGCATGATCCCCATTGTCAAAAACCGCGAGGTTTTAAGGTAGAGCGAGGAGCCGTACTAGGGACGGTCCCGGTTTTAACTACCCTGCCGTTATGCTGCCGAAATTTTGAATAATATTCGTGTGTTTGAATTATTTTCATATGCTTAAACTATATTTATTCCTTGAATAGAAAACATTCATGTGTTGAATTGATATTCATTCGTTGATTAGAAATTCATGTGTTGAATGGTATTCATATTTTGAAATAAATTGTTTGATAATAAAAATCACATTTTTATCTATATATAGAAACTATAGAAAACATTCATGTGTTGAATTGATATTCATTCGTTGATTAGAAATTCATGTGTTGAATGGTATTCATATTTTGAAATAAATTGTTTGATAATAAAAATCACATTTTTATATATATATATATATATATATATATATATATATATATAGAAACTATAGAAAACATTCATGTGTTGAATTGATATTCATTCGTTGATTAGAAATTCATGTGTTGAATGGTATTCATATTTTGAAATAAATTGTTTGATAATAAAAAATCACCTTTTATCTATATATAGAAACTATAGAAAACATTCATGTGTTGAATTGATATTCATTCGTTGATTAGAAATTCATGTGTTGAATGGTATTCATATTTTGAAATAAATTGTTTGATAATAAAAATCACCTTTATCTATATATAAAATCCTATTTTTGTCACCTATATGAACTATATAGAAAAATAGTGTTTTGAAATGAATTGTTTTACAATAAAAATCACATTTTTATTGTATGCATAAATCGTTGAAATGTGAAGTGTTAAAAATAGCCACTTGTTCAAAATAAACATATATGAGTTGAAATATTCATTAATTAGCTAATGAAATGATTTGCACCTATTTATGTAACATTAGAATGAATGGTGTTTTTAAACCAAATAGAAATCAAATATGAAGTTGAATAGAAAATGATAAATGATAAGAACTGTATATATATGTACATGCATATTCATTGAACATGTTATAGCAAAGGGGCTAGAGAAGAGGAATAAAATTTTGTGCCCGACAAATAGGTACACATTTACTGTTTTGTTTGGGTGATGATTTTATGAGCCTATTGGCTAGCCGCTTGGCTTTTTCTTTTTCTTTTTGAGATTAGAAGGACCGGGAAAGCTATTTGCGATTTCCCGATGCTCCCGGTGCAGGGGAGGTTATGGCGAAATTTTCCAAAAATTTAAGGCGTTAGTGAAATATTTGAAGTGAAAACGATATTGAAATCATTGAATGAACTATATTTGTATAATTATATAAATATAAATAAAATTAAAACGAAACGTGGCCGTGCAGTTCGTATTTTGAAACCGTGATTTCAAACAACTAGTACGAGAAATCCGACCATTGGATTTTCCCGAAACCTCAACCGTCGGGTTCGCCTTGGAAATATCTTCCCAACGGCACCAACTTGGTAAAAATCCAACGGTTGGATTGTATGGAATGTTTAATTCAAATCTGAAGAAAAACAGCGCCAGAAGCGATTATATTTATATATATATAAATATAATTATATATTTAATCGAATAACGACGCTGCAGTTCGTATTTTGAAATCGAAATTTCAAACGATTGTACCGGGAGATCCGACCGTCGGATTTTCAAGAAACTGGAACCGTTGGATTCGTTTTGAAAAGACCTTTCTAATGATGTAAATTTTGCGAAGATCCAACGGTTAGATTTTCAGATATGTGTAAATCAAATCTGAAGAAAAACAGCGCCACGGCCGCTTTATGGACCGAAGCGTCGTTTTGAATAAATTAGCTATTTTAAAATAAATAAAAATAGCGATAAATAGTTATAAAATATCATAAGCGATATGGAATGGAAATAAACTGAATTTGCTCGATTTATGTGGCTTTTGATGGTTGAATGTGTTTGGTGTGAAAATCACATTAAAGAACAAAATTGATGTTGTCAAATAATTAACCATTGAAATAAATTGATTTGAAATTCTAAATATACGTGAATTATTTGAAAAGGCCGAGTTAATTCTCATTTCAAATAATTGACCGACGATTGAAAGTCGAAGATGAAGACGATGGTCGAAGACCGGAGATCTTCACCTCGTTTGGATGGTAACCGAGGTCCTGATTGGGAGGCATCCCGAAATATGGATAATGAGTGGTGATCGTCCAGACGTACGTGGTGATCGAAGGGTTTGCGAGGTATTTAGTGCCTCCGGTTTCGTTCAGATCCAGAACGGACTTGTAAATGGACTGTGTGTCTGACATTGGATTTTATTCTGTGTCAATTGATCTCTATTAAATATACATCTGTTTGGCGGCGGAGAATTTATTCTTTTGCTTAACGCCCTTCTCTGAGACGCACGAGCTCAGAGGTTGTATACCGATGGACATCAGTCGCATGACATGAATTGCCTGTGTGGCATGCTAAGATGCAGTGATCAGGGCTTCTGTTGAAAAGCAAAGTCTTGTGGTGGTGATCAAAGCACCGCCGTGTGGCGTAGCTTTGTGTATAACGTAAAATCGCGAGCCTCACACCCCGGTATGAACCAGAAACGGGAGAAGGACCTCAGGGAGGGCATGCGTTTCTTACTAGCTAGGGTGGTGTCAGTGACCTACCAGCCTTGACATTTATATACTTTTCACCTATGTGGTTGTTGCTGTTGCGAGGCGCCTCGGTTTGATCGGACGATCCGGGTCCGATGGAGTCATTCGTTGGCTCGTTTACGCCCCAAAGGGCGGGGAAACGTATTGTTCAGGCATTTTAATCCACATCGGTGGACCGGCCCTGTCGCTCCAAGGGCCCACCTGAGTCTGGGTCCTGTGGCTCGGGCTAGAGAGTCACGAATTCGGTAAGGACTATCTTTTGCCTTGGTTCATGACGGAAATCCAATTCCCAAATACGTGACGATGCGGTTTCGATTGTATATATACATTTGGCGACATAGTGGCATGGGACGCTCATGTCGTCTATGATTGATAGTTATGATTTGAAATTGTTTTCAAAACATATAAACACTAGCAATAATATCAAATGCCTTTGTTTTATTCGTATCAAGCATATTTTGGCCGTTATAAGGTAAAAACTCTATCCTCCGGTTTGCGTTGCATTGTGTGATGGGAACTGAGTCTTATAACGGCTTCATTTTTATAAAAAGCATAGCGACGTTTAAAAGAAAGATTTGTTTTAAAGCACTGGCAATCCAATGGAGTAAACCCGTTCCACGAAAGTGGCGTGGTCCTGTGATTAGCCAATTATATATGTGTTGAGTGGATTTCTCATACCAGTCCCATGACTGACTCGTAGTTTGTTTCACTTTCAAACTCGGGTGCCCCTTTTTCTACAGGGGCAGCCTTGTATTCAGGTTTAGCTGGTACTTTCTGGATAGCTGGAGCTGAAGATGGATTCTATCATTTATTTCTTTTTATGCTGTTCAGCTCCTATTGTACATATTTTGTTTATTTCCGCTGTAGACATTTATGTATAGCTGAACTGTATTTGTACTAAGTAAGATCCTGTATACTGTGTAACTCTGATGATTACTTTTATCCAGTATATTCTATTGTTCATTATCTGGTGTATTTATTTATTTTTGATCTGCTATTATCTGTTTCTGTGTTATATTCCAAAGATAACCCTTGTTTCCGTCTGAACGGGATTTCGGGTCGTCTCAACGTGGTATCAGAGCTTTGGTTAAGCTTAGTCCTAGAATATAACATTTGAACGAACTCGTCAGAAATAGAACCAGTAGTGTTCTGGGACGGTAACTCTATACAGATAGGATCAGTAATATCCTAGTATGAGTAAAGCAGAATGAAATAACACCATGATAGACACATTTACATTTAAAGTATGTGTTTCTATATTTTAAAAATACCTTTTCTGTGACCTGACACTTGATCTGCCATTTGCAGAAGTACTAGAAAATGAGTGCCAGAAACAGAAGAAGTAATACGGACCCGGATATAGAAGCTCTATTTGTGAAATATAGGAATCTGGGTGGAAAGCCGTTCTCGGGCGAAGAATCTATTATGAGAACACAAGCTTGGATTCGTTCGGCTGAGAAAATCTTTGAAGCCTTAAAACTGAGGGATGACCAGAAAAGATTACTGGCCTCCTGGGCACTCGAAGACGAAGCTTTGTTTTGGTGGGATTCAGTTATTAATGATAATCCAGAAGGTGATATCACCTGGGATAGATTCAAAGTGACTTTCCTAGAAAAATTAGTCCTCCCGAAGCGACCGAGCGACTATGCGATGAATTTTCCTATCTGATACAAGGAGACATGACCATTCCCGAATATCATAAGAAATTCAATGAACTTTCTCACTTTGCTCCTCATCTAATTGAAAATCCGAAGAGGAAGAATTTGAGATTTATCAATGGGCTTCAAAGGAAATACCAGATTAAAGTATTAGGGCATGTGAAGCTTCCTTTTTCAGAAATGATTTATATGGCTTATCAATATGAAGATCTAGATAAGAAAGGTATGCTACAGTACGAAGAGGAAGTCAGCTCTAGTAATAAAATTGAGTCTGAAACTGATCGTCCTGAGGCCAGTACAATGTCTGAAGTCAGTAAGGAGCCCGAAGTAAATCGAAAAAGGGCCAGATCCGGAAAAGAACCAGTAACGACAGCTGTATGCAATAACTGCCATAAGCAAGGGCATTTGCAAGGAAAATGTAGATCTTTAAAGAAACTAAAGAAGAGTGAACCAAAGTCAAAGAAAAAGTTTCAAGAGACTAGAGAATGCAGCATTTGCCATCGGTCTGGCCATGTAAGACAGGATTGCCGGCTGTTAAAGGGAACCAAGGAGGCTCAAATAAATGAAGTAGCAGAAACCTCAGCACCCTCAGATAATCAGGGAAGATCTGATGTTTTAGAAGGCACGCTTACTGTCAAAAACATTCCAGTTAAAGTATTGTTTGACACAGGCGCGTCGCGAAGCTTTATTTCAAAGAGTGCCGCTAAGAAACTAGATTTGAACTTGAGGAAGCTCAAGGAACCAATGACTGTGCAGAATCCGGTCGGGGGTTCTATCAATCTCAGTTGGATTTGTGCAGTACCTATCTCTTTTTCTTGCTATAAATTCCCTATTATCTCTATCGTCATGAATTTTAATGAATTCGATCTTATTCTGGGATTGGATTGGCTAACCAAATATGAAGCGGATGTTAGATGCGCCGAGAGAGTTGTAAAGGCAAAAGCACAATTGGGAAATTATATAACCATACCATGCGAAGGCCCGACTTCAAATAGAAAAGACTTCTGGGCAGCTTTGAATGTTTCCCCAGCCCAAATAGAAAATATCCCTGAAGTTGCAGAGAATATTCCGGACCTCATCAAAGACATTCCTGTCGTCAAGAACTATGCGGATGTGTTCGAAGAAGTTGTTCGCTTACCTCCGCAGAGAGAGATAGATTTCAAAATTGCTTTAATTCCAAATGCAAGGCCGGTAGTTCACGCTATTCGAAGAATGTCCTTGAAAGAGAAGGAGGAATTAGACAATCAAACAAGACAGCTAGTATGGAAAGGTCTGATCAGGCCTAGTTTCTCTGACTGGGGTGTAGCAGTGGTGTTTGTCCCAAAATCTGACGGTGCTCTACGGCTATGTGTGAATTATCGTGATTTAAACAAGCAGACTATAAAGAACAAATATCCATTGCCTCGGATTGATGATTTGTTGGATCGATTAAATGGAGCACAAGTATTTTCACGAATGGACCTAGCTACAGGCTTCCATCAACTTCGAATTGCCGAAGAGTGTGTTCCAATGACAGCGTTCAGAGGCCCCGACTCATTCTACGAGTGGTTAGTAATGCCATTCGGCTTATGTAAAGCTCCAGCTTACTTCGTCGATCTGATGAACAGAGTATTCAGAGGAGTATTGAATAAATTTGTCCTGGTTTTTATTGATGACATTCTAATCTTCTCTAAATCAAAGGCCGAACATGAAAAGCATCTGGAACAGGTTCTAGAAATTCTGAGAAGGAATGTATTAAAAGCCAAATTTTCCAAATGTATATTCTGGCAAGATGAAGTAAAATTTCTGGGCCACGTCGTATCGAAAGAAGGAATCGCTGTGGATCTAAGCAAAATCACCGCTATTCAAAATTGGAAACAGCCCAGTACTCCCACTGAAGTCTGCAGTTTTCTCGGATTGGCTAGTTATTACCGGAAATTCGTTAAAGACTTTTCGAAGATATCTGGCCACTTAACGAAGCTTACAAAGAAGCATTCTAAGTTCAAATGGACTCAGGAAAGTGAGGAGGCTTTTGAGGAGCTAAAGTTAAGGTTGACAACTGCTCTAGTGTTAACCATTATCGATGGCAACCAAGATTTAAAAGTCTGGACTGATGCTTCTAGAGAAGGCCTTGGCGCAGTGTTAATGCAAAGGGGTCAAGTGATTGCTTATGCTAGCCGTCAACTGAAGCCACACGAGAAGAACTACGTAACTCATGATCTTGAGTTATTGGCTATAGTATTCGCCTTGAAAATCTAGAGGCACTATCTTCTGGGTGAGAGATTTGAACTGTTTACAGATCACCAGTCGTTAAAGTATTTGTTCACTCAGAAAGACCTGAATCTGAGGCAACAGCGTTGGCTGGAGTTTCCTGCAGCATATGATTTTGAAATTATATATACTCCCGGGAAAGCCAATGTCGTGGCTGATGCGCTGAGTCGGAAGAATGAGATGATCGCCAGTTTTATCATTGCGACTTCGTTGATTGATAAGATATCGGCTCTCCAAGAAGACAACCAATTTATCAAAGGAATAAGTCAGCGAATTCGTGAGGGCAATGCTTCGGATTTCCAGCTAGACAGCGAAGGGATTCTGAGGTTAGAAGGACGAATTTGCGTTCCAGAAATTCCTGAACTCAGAAGGGATGTGCTTGATGAATGCCACAAATCTAAGCTCAGTATCCACCCAGGTGTGAATAAAATGTATAACGATATCAAACGCACATTCTGGTGGAAGTCTTTAAAAAGAGACATCTCGATATATGTTAGTCGATGCCCTACTTGCCAACTAGTCAAAAGCGACCAACAGAAATTGGCTGGATTATTGCAACCACTGGAAGTTCCTGGCTGGAAGTGGGAACATATTTCTATGGATTTCATTGATGGTTTACCCAGAACCAGAAAAGGAAATGACAGTATTTGGGTGATCGTAGATCGTTTCACGAAGACCGCCCATTTCATACCTGTCAGATCAAACAGAACTGCTCAGAGTCTGGCGCAGATATACTTCAGGGAAATAGTTAGACTACATGGAGTGCCGCTCAGTATAGTCAGTGATAGAGATACAATATTCACTAGCAAATTCTGGGAAGCATTTCAAGTCGAGCTGGGAACGAAGTTAAACCTAAGCACCGCTTATCATCCTCAGACAGACGGTCAGACTGAGAGGGTGAATCGCATTTTAGAAGATCTATTGCGGGCTTGTGTTCTAGATTTCGGTGGATCATGGGAAGACCATCTGCATTTGGCTGAATTATCTTATAATAACAGCTACCAGGCGAGTCTGACAATGTCGCCATTCGAAGCATTGTATGGTAGACCTTGCCGATCTCCTGCTTGTTGGGTCGAGCCTGGAAATAGACTTGTGTTAGAGCCTGATATGATTCGCGAAGCTGCCGACAAAGTCGATTTTATTAAGAAGCATTACTCGCCGCTCAAAGCCGACAAAAGAGCTATGCCGATAGAAGAAGAAGAGATATATCCTTTGAGGTTGGCGACTATGTATATTTGAAAGTATCGCCGATGAGAGGAGTTATCCGGTTCGGTAAAACTGGAAAGTTAGCACCCAAATTCATTGGTCCATTTCCTATTCTGGAACGGATTGGAACTCTCGCTTATAGGGTCAAACTACCTGACTGGTTGCCTGGAGTTCATGATGTATTTCACATATCTCAACTTCGAAAGCACGTACATGATCCAGACTTGATCGTGGAAGAAGCAGCTCAGCAAGATATTGAAATTACTCCAGAACTAGCTGTGAGAAGAGAGCCGCTGAAGATAATAGGCAAAGAAACCAAAGAGCTGAGGAACAAGAAGGTTCGCTTAGTCAAAGTGCAATGGAGTGGAGATCCGCGAGATTGTACTTGGGAAACTGAGGAGAGCATTCAGAAGGCTTATCCTAGATGCCGAGTAGATATCTCTGATTGACTCTGGTGCAAGGTACATTTACCCTACTTTGCACTACCATTCAATTCTCTACTCTATTGTTATTTTCTTTTCATAGATGTACACTTTTAATTATATAGTCTGAATGATCTTTAAAGGGTATAGGATTTGATTAGTATATTTTTGAAGGTTAAAACAATTGGATTGGTTGTTGTGTTGGGTGATTGTAGATTTATCAAACCACTTTCGACTTTGTTCCTTTTCGTGGACGAAAAGTTTTAAGTGGGGGAGATTGTAACGACCCAGAAAATCTGAACCAATTAATTTTTTTTAAATTGGCTAAAATAATGGATTTTAAATATTTAAAATAAATATTTTAAATAATGGCGATGAAAACCGAGTTTGAATCGACGATTGAAAACGAATATAATTAATTATAATTATAAACAAGGCCTGAAATGGCGCTGTAGTTTCAAAAATTGAATTCAAACTTCGTCGGACTATACCGGGTGCAAAACAATCCGGATTTTAGTGAAACCAAAAATATTTAAATCTGTTAGTGAATACCTTTCTAACGAATCCGACCGATCGAAATTTGATAGCGGGAATCAAAAGATATGCCCAGTTGAAAATTCTGAATAGTCGCTATGGAATTCAGGCCCTTAAAAATGGACATTTTGCAAATGACCTCGGATTTCAACGAAACCACTTTTGTTGGATCCGCAGTGTCAAGTTATTATTAGGTTTCAAATTTCATAATTTTTCGAATCAATATGTGAGCGTGGCAAAGGAAAACGCGTTTGACCGGTTTCAGTTGATTTTAATCGACTGGAAATTGGCCATTTTTCAAACGGTCTCAGAATTTGACGAAACTAGTTTTGTTAGGACCGTATCGTCAATACGAAGCTAGAAAATATTTTTCTGGAATTTTTCTAGTTAGTATGTGACCCCGGTAATTTGAAATGTACGTTTAAAATTCAATGTAGTGATTTAAATGTAAATTCAACGGAAACTGATTGTAACGATCAAATCAGCTTGCGATACATATCCCATTGTGTCCGGAATGGGGGTAAAACGCTATGGACGACAGTCGGTGGGTCCCATTTCGACTTCGAATAAAAAGTCAACTTTTAAATAGAAATTTAATAATAATAATAATTTATATAAACCCTTTTCTCTCTCTCTCTCCTCACTTTCTTTCTGCCGTTCGAAAAAAAAAAAAACCCTAAACCAAACCGTCGCTTCCCCGATCATCCACCTCCACACGTCGCCACCCCCTTCGCCTGGAGCTGCTGTCGCTGCCTCTTCTTCTCTCCCCTCTTCTACCTCGAATCGCGACGAACCCAAACCCCCTGAACCAATCGCGACGCCCAATTCGCGAGCCCCAGTCCGAGACCGCCGAAGCCAGCTCCACCACCTCGGGGAACTCCTGCCGCCGAGCCTGGCCGTCACCCCCCCTTCTTCGCTGACAGTAAGTATAGTATTTTATTTTTATTTTTATTTTAATTAGGAAAATACTGATTTTTTTTATTAGGAAAAGAATACTGTTCTTTTTAAAAAGTTTAAATACTGTTTTTTTTAAGGTTTAAAACTGATTTTAGAAAGGTTTAAAACTGATTATTTTAAAAGGTTTAAAACTGATTATTTTAAAAGGTATAAAAATTCTGATTTTGTAAAGGTATAAAAATTCTGATTTAGAAAAGATTTAAATCTGATTTTAGAAAAGATTTAAATCTGATTTTAGAAAGGTATTAAAACTGATTTTTAAAAGATTTAAATCTGATTTTAGAAAAGATTTAAATCTGATTTTAGAAAGGAATTAAAACTGATTTTATTTTGAGATTTAAAAAGAAAAAGATTTGAACTTTAAAAAGAAAAAGATTAGAACTTTAAAAAGAAAAAGATTAGAACTTTAAAAAGAAAAAGATTTGAACTTTAAAAAGGAAAAGATTTGAACATCGAAGCATAATAAAAATATGATTTTTTATATATGGAATAACGAAGTAAAAATTCGATTTTTATATATTGAATAGCATAGTAAAAATTCGATTTTTACATATGTAGAGAATACGAGCAACGAAAGCGACAAAAGGCGAGAAAGGCGAAGATTTCTCTAAGTGAAGTGTCGTGAGGTTGGATAGCTATTGGTGAGAATTTCTCACTCTTCAATTTCTTTTTCTATATATATATGTGTTGAAATAAAAGTGAATTGCTATATATAATATGTATATATATATATATATATCTACGCCCCTCGTCCACAAACCATGGACGATATTTATTGGTTGAAATTGTTGTGAAAATTGATTGATAGCGAATGGTTGTTTGGGATTGTTTGTGGTTGATATTAGTTGATTGTGGTTGAAAAATACCCGTTTGTGGTTGAAAAATATTTGGTTGAAACCACATAGGATTAGTTTTGTGGAAATGAAATGAATATATACATGCCGCCTGCGTGCGAACTAGATGCATGATCCCCATTGTCAAAAACCGCGAGGTTTTAAGGTAGAGCGAGGAGCCGTACTAGGGACGGTCCCGGTTTTAACTACCCTGCCGTTATGCTGCCGAAATTTTGAATAATATTCGTGTGTTTGAATTATTTTCATATGCTTAAACTATATTTATTTCTTGAATAGAAAACATTCATGTGTTGAATTGATATTCATTCGTTGATTAGAAATTCATGTGTTGAATTGTATTCATATTTTGAAATAAATTGTTTGATAATAAAAATCACATTTTTATCTATATATAGAAACTATAGAAAACATTCATGTGTTGAATTGATATTCATTCGTTGATTAGAAATTCATGTGTTGAATGGTATTCATATTTTGAAATAAATTGTTTGATAATAAAAATCACATTTATATATATATATATAGAAACTATAGAAAACATTCATGTGTTGAATTGATATTCATTCGTTGATTAGAAATTCATGTGTTGAATGGTATTCATATTTTGAAATAAATTGTTTGATAATAAAAAATCACCTTTTATCTATATATAGAAACTATAGAAAACATTCATGTGTTGAATTGATATTCATTCGTTGATTAGAAATTCATGTGTTGAATGGTATTCATATTTTGAAATAAATTGTTTGATAATAAAAATCACCTTTATCTATATATAAAATCCTATTTTTGTCACCTATATGAACTATATAGAAAAATAGTGTTTTGAAATGAATTGTTTTACAATAAAAATCACATTTTTATTGTATGCATAAATCGTTGAAATGTGAAGTGTTAAAAATAGCCACTTGTTCAAAATAAACATATATGAGTTGAAATATTCATTAATTAGCTAATGAAATGATTTGCACCTATTTATGTAACATTAGAATGAATGGTGTTTTTAAACCAAATAGAAATCAAATATGAAGTTGAATAGAAAATGATAAATGATAAGAACTGTATATATATGTACATGCATATTCATTGAACATGTTATAGCAAAGGGGCTAGAGAAGAGGAATAAAATTTTGTGCCCGACAAATAGGTACACATTTACTGTTTTGTTTGGGTGATGATTTTATGAGCCTATTGGCTAGCCGCTTGGCTTTTTCTTTTTCTTTTTGAGATTAAAAGGACCGGGAAAGCTATTTGCGATTTCCCGATGCTCCCGGTGCAGGGGAGGTTATGGCGAAATTTTCCAAAAATTTAAGGCGTTAGTGAAATATTTGAAGTGAAAACGATATTGAAATCATTGAATGAACTATATTTATATAATTATATAAATATAAATAAAATTAAAACGAAACGTGGCCGTGCAGTTCGTATTTTGAAACCGTGATTTCAAACAACTAGTACGAGAAATCCGACCATTGGATTTTCCCGAAACCTCAACCGTCGGGTTCGCCTTGGAAATATCTTCCCAACGGCACCAACTTGGTAAAAATCCAACGGTTGGATTGTCTGGAATGTTTAATTCAAATCTGAAGAAAAACAGCGCCAGAAGCGATTATATTTATATATATATAAATATAATTATATATTTAATCGAATAACGACGCTGCAGTTCGTATTTTGAAATCGAAATTTCAAACGATTGTACCGGGAGATCCGACCGTCGGATTTTCCCGAAACTGGAACCGTTGGATTCGTTTTGAAAAGACCTTTCTAACGATGTAAATTTTGCGAAGATCCAACAGTTAGATTTTCATATATGTGTAAATCAAATCTGAAGAAAAACAGCGCCACGGCCGCTTTATGGCCCGAAGCGTCGTTTTGAATAAATTAGCTATTTTAAAATAAATAAAAATAGCGATAAATAGTTATAAAATATCATAAGCGATATGGAATGGAAATAAACTGAATTTGCTCGATTTATGTGGCTTTTGATGGTTGAATGTGTTTGGTGTGAAAATCACATTAAAGAAAAAAATTGATGTTGTCAAATAATTAACCATTGAAATAAATTGATTTGAAATTCTAAATATACGTGAATTATTTGAAAAGGCCGAGTTAATTCTCATTTCAAATAATTGACCGACGATTGAAAGTCGAAGATGAAGACGATGGTCGAAGACCGGAGATCTTCACCTCGTTTGGATGGTAACCGAGGTCCTGATTGGGAGGCATCCCGAAATATGGATAATGAGTGGTGATCGTCCAGACGTACGTGGTGATCGAAGGGTTTGCGAGGTATTTAGTGCCTCCGGTTTCGTTCAGACCCAGAACGGACTTGTAAATGGACTGTGTGTCTGACATTGGATTTTATTCTGTGTCGATTGATCTCTATTAAATATACATCTGTTTGGCGGCGGAGAATTTATTCTTTTGCTTTACGCCCTTCTCTGAGACGCACGAGCTCAGAGGTTGTATACCGATGGACATCAGTCGCATGGCATGAATTGCCTGTGTGGCATGCTAAGATGCAGTGATCAGGGCTTCTGTTGAAAAGCAAAGTCTTGTGGTGATGATCAAAGCACCGCCGTGTGGCGTAGCTTTGTGTATAACGTAAAATCGCGAGCCTCACACCCCGGTATGAACCAGAAACGGGAGAAGGACCTCAGGGAGGGCATGCGTTTCTTTCTAGCTAGGGTGATGTCAGTGACCTACCAGCCCTGACATTTATATACTTTTCACCTATGTGGTTGTTGCTGTTGCGAGGCGCCTCGGTTTGATCGGACGATCCGGGTCCGATGGAGTCATTCGTTGGCTCGTTTACGCCCCAAAGGGCGGGGAAACGTATTGTTCAGGCATTTTAATCCACATCGGTGGACCGGCCCTGTCGCTCCAAGGGCCCACCTGAGTCTGGGTCCTGTGGCTCGGGCTAGAGAGTCACGAATTCGGTAAGGACTATCTTTTGCCTTGGTTCATGACAGAAATCCAATTCTCAAATACGTGACGATGCGGTTTCGATTGTATATATACATTTGGCGACATAGTGGCATGGGACGCTCATGTCGTCTATGATTGATAGTTATGATTTGAAATTGTTTTCAAAACATATAAACACTAGCAATAATATCAAATGCCTTTGTTTTATTCGTATCAAGCATATTTTGGCCGTTATAAGGTAAAAACTCTATCCTCCGGTTTGCGTTGCATTGTGTGATGGGAACTGAGTCTTATAACGGCTTCATTTTTATAAAAAGCATAGCGATGTTTAAAAGAAAGATTTGTTTTAAAGCACTGGCAATCCAATGGAGTAAACCCGTTCCACGAAAGTGGCGTGGTCCTGTGATTAGCCAATTATATATGTGTTGAGTGGATTTCTCATACCAGTCCCATGACTGACTCGTAGTTTTTTCACTTTCAAACTCGGGTGCCCCTTTTTCTACACGGGCAGCCTTGTATTCAGGTTTAGCTGGTTCTTTCTGGATAGCTGGAGCTGAAGATGGATTCTATCATTTATTTCTTTTTATGCTGTTCAGCTCCTATTGTACATATTTTGTTTATTTCCGCTGTAGACATTTATGTATAGCTGAACTGTATTTGTACTAAGTAAGATCCTGTATACTGTGTAACTCTGATGATTGCTTTTATCCAGTATATTCTATTGTTCATTATCTGGTGTATTTATTTAATTTTGATCTGCTATTATCTGTTTCTGTGTTATATTCCAAAGATAACCCTTGTTTCCGTCTGAACGGGATTTCGGGTCGTCTCACAACTAAATCATTTTTATATGAAAATCATTTGATATTATTGCTAATGTCTAATCTTTGAAATCATTTTTGAATATAAATATTCAAGTACCCGAAATTATTACCATTATTAAATTGCAGGGCTACTATGCCATATAATCTAAAACGTAGGTTCTTATTAGAGAAGTAGGTTAATTTCCGTACAAATGAACAGGCTAAAGATTCTTCTTTTCCACAATTGGGAACACCTCTAAAGGGATGCCCCGAGAATCCGAACAACCATGAATTTTTTGCCAACACAAGACCGATCCACATCTACACATGCCTCTGCGGACATGTATCTTAGACGGTACTGAATACCTCATTTGCCGGTTGTAACCGACCTTTAATCGAGCACACTCATACACCACATTCAAAATATACCATGGTTCCATACCATGGTAATTTATCTAGAAGCAAATGATAAAACCCTAATCGAAGCGACCTACATAGCCTTGCCGCATCAATCCTGTTTTAGTCATTTTCGATGTGTGAGGCACAGTAGAGGTAAAGATTTACCGTTAACATATCCATGATCATCATTAATTTGAATGCCACATTGCCATATTCTTTTCGACTACTGCCCACTTTATCCAAAGTGTACAACCACTTAAGCTTGTACGTCTCAAGGAATAGTGTTAAGCTAAGAGAAATTTTCTTCCCTGCCATCGAGAAGCCCTTGCAATCCGAAGATTTCAAATACATCAAGGCCAATGCTATAAGTATTCTCATAATGGTAATGAATCCAAGACGTCAACAAATAGTCCTTTCGATGTGAAGATCTCTAACCTTCAATCATCATCTTCATATGTGTTCATTCACATCATTAATTACTTCACAAGACAAATTGGTTCAGAGTTGTTTTTAGATAGATATCAACTAAATCCAATCCCGGTTCCTTCGAATCCAATTATCGATTAATATAAAAGAATATGGATCATAATCAAATTTCGAATAACCCTTCTTTCTTAATTAAAAGAAATTACTCTTTTATTTTTCATAAATTTTAATTTAATCCATACTGATAAATTTTCCATTTGTTTTAATTTAAAAGGTAATCGACTGTCCAAAATTGTGAATGAAATCCCTTTTTAACATCTCAATACTTAGCTTGTTTAATCAAATCGATTTCTCATAAATTTAATAATTCCAAAGGAATATTTACTGCTAGAAATCATAAATAATATTCCTTATAAAATCTGACTCAATTTAACTAATTCATTCTTGTATAATTACAGAATCTCATCCTTTTGATTTAGAGTAATTCAAAGTAAATTCACTTCTTTATTCGGTATCTAATATATCCTATGTAATTTTTCTTAGAATTTTTCGATCCGAATAAATCAAATTCTTCATTTCCTCCGTTAGGCCACTTCAGATAGCCAGGGAAAACATGAAACTGGTTTTCTAAACCCAATCCTAGACACTATCATTCTGTCATGCTAAGGTGGTCAAGTTATTTGATCGATTCTAAACCCTTATTCGTCTGTTAAATTTATAGAGCATATGGGCTTTCTCTTCGACCAATTCTATTCCTCAGTCAATAAATTGACTCTTACAAATGGTACCCGATGTACTAGTCATTTCCGCATACTCAAATAATGATTTAGTAGATCTGGCTTTGAAATAAGTTATAAATCTTTTAAACCATCTTTATAATACTTAAGTAACTAGTTTAAAACATTCACGGTTTATTCAAGAAAGAATTATTAAGTTTAAATTGTTATTTCAAACCTATAGCATTCCCAGCGTTTTAAAAGTGCTACGGAAAGTGCTAATATAACTTATTCAAATAAAACTTCTTTTAATAAATGAAAATTTATATTCTCTATTCCTAATCTCTCTTAAATAATCTTAAATGATTTGTCAAATTTATTCCAAAATTTTCTATACTTAAAATATCCATTTATAAAGATTTTCAACATTTGAAATAAACTTTCCAAATTTATTATAAATACTTATAATAACTTTATAAATCACTTTAAAACAAAGATCTAACTTTTCAAATATTTAAAATAGGGTTCTCACTAATTTCACATAATAATATTTTATTATCTTAATATTTTTCAAATATTAACCTTTTGAATATAAATCTTTCTAAAGTCAAACTAATAAGGTGAGGCCATTAGTGTTTTCAAATCACATTTTATACTTCATATATATAGCTAACTCAAATTCAATTTAGATTTCCCTATTCGTTCAAAATTTGAACTTTGGTTTACTATCCTTTTAAACTTCGATTTCAAATTCGTTTTCTTCATTGAAAATCTATATTTCTTTAACTCCAAACTTGCTAACTCTCGCATCTTAATTCCAAAATCAAAATTTTGTTTATTCTTGCTTGGATTTAGCTAACTTTTCAAAAAGGCGGGTTAAACGAAATCTGAATATATATTCCATAATGTAACTTGGGTAATTACTCAAAAATTGTATATGATCATGATAATATCAATATTCATAACGAATCATATAACATTCAACATATACTACAAACGAGCATATTAAATCGAGGTATAATTTGCTTATACTAGCAAATGATCATTATACAAATTTAAACATGATCAATAACCATATCATACATATACTCATCTAAACATATCACATAGTGATTTTTTTGATGACCTTTCATCCATTCTTAATCAAATCTAAACTATCACCACATATCATAACAAATCATATAACAACCAAAAAAGATATAATTACTTGTAAAACATATGATTTAAAGATGATTGTAACGAACAAGGATTTTCGACTCTTAAAATCAACACAAAACCCATGTCAGCTATTCAAGCATTGGAAATACCAGATCATTAACAGAAAGAAGTTAGAGGGTGAAAAACAGGAAGAAAGAAAGTTAGAATAGAAGAAGAAGAAGATCACAACAGAATAGAATCAGAGTAAACAAGAATCTCATAGCGGAACAAATAGAATATATTATATAACATAACTCTAAAATACAAAACTTGTAACAGTGTATACATACCATTATCGGAGTACAACACAACACATCACAACAGAAATAAACTCTATATATAACAAATGTTAAAGTCTCCCGCTCCAAGCTCCTCCAAATATATCTGTAAAATCCCAACTACTTTGAAAAGTCGGTGCGTACGACTTAAGCAGGATCTATATGGATATAGAGGAAATATAGATGATATACTCACTAGCTAATATAAGAACTAATATAATATAACACAAGTAAATAAAAGTAATAAGTAAAGTAAATTGACACCCAGAATTTTATACTGGTTCGGACTTCCCGCCCTACGTCGAGTCCCAAAGCTCCTCTTCGGAATTCACTATCACGCCCTCTCTTAACCCAGAGGAATAGGACAGTACACCCGAGCCCCAACAAGGATGCCTCTCGCCTGAGAAACTACACAGGACTTCAACAAATACAAGTGTTTTGACTTTTTCTTTGTGTTCTTGAATCAACATGGATAGTCAATAGATTAAGTACAACCTTCATATAATCTTATCCACGAGTATATTATTTGAATGCGAAGATTTAAGGAAGATAATTGCTTGTTGAATCAAGTGATATTAAATCAATTCAAAGATTCAACAAGTATTTGAATTAGGAGAGGTTTTATTTGCAAAGAATGTAATTTAGAGAGTGGAGAGAATAGAATTATAATCTGTAAAGTAAAACATGTTTGAAGTTGTTTATATAATAGTATAAGAGTAGCATTCCTACATGAAGAGTTTCTATAAAAAGTTATGTCCATTTCCATTGATTATTGAAGTGGAATCTCTTCATGAAAGATGGTGACTCTTCAGAAAATATTTGCTATTTCGAATCAGTCGACTGGTTAAAAATCATCAGTTGACTGGTTGAATTAAACCGTATTTAAAATTTTCCAAAACTAGTCATTATATACAAAAACAGGCTGACCAGTCGACTGGTCCTTTATCTACCAGTCGACTGGTAGACCAGTTTTTGTATATTCCTGGCTTTTTAAGGCTTATATATATATTACTTTGTTTCGCACATTTGTGTATACTTGAGGATAGATGTTAACATAATTCTAACACAACTCAATGTGTGTATATATATATATACACACATATAAAACCTTATCTCGATGAGATGATTCCCATTGCAACTTCATTTGTTGGCATCAATCAAAATCTTGTTATCAACATTCCCCCCTTTTTGATTAATGGCAACACTTTGGATTTTCTCCCCCTGAATGTGTAGCTCCCCATGAATTTATCATTATCCTTAGCCATGAAGCATTCGTTTGCTTGCTCACTATCACCGTTGTTATCACTTTCAGAAGATGAATTCGAGTTATCCCAAGTGAGTAAAAATGCTCATCTCTTTGACTTTTCATTTTTGCGGGTTCTTTAAACTTTGGACAAGTCTTTTGATAGTGTCCAGTCTTGTGGCAGTTGAAGCATTCTACTAAATCAGGGTCATGTTCTTTTGATGAGTTCTTCTTTACATTTTTGCTTTGGCCTTTTCTATATTTTAGAAATTTTCTAAAATTCTTAGCAAAAAAATGCAATATCTTCTT
Organism: Allium sativum; assembly: GCA_030737875.1. NCBI lineage: Eukaryota > Viridiplantae > Streptophyta > Magnoliopsida > Asparagales > Amaryllidaceae > Allium > Allium sativum. The sequence continues at coordinate 636,874,740 of CM060922.1, forward strand.
CATCTGAATCTTCTTTTTTGGCATGGAAAGCTAAATTTTTCTTATCTTGTACCCGTGCTTTCTTTGCCTCCAAATTTACTTCATAAGACATTATATTACCAATTAGTTCTTCCGATTTCATGAAAGAGAGATCATTAACTTCTTCGATTGCTAAGACTTTTCTCTCCCATTTGTCCGTTAAAGAATTCAAAATTTTTGATACTATATCAAAGTTGGAATACTTTTCTCTTAATCCTAGCAAAGAGTGATAAATGTTTTGAAAGCGTGAACACATATCATTTATGGATTCATTTTCACTCATCTTAAAATTTTGAAACTGATTCTTGAGCATTTATATTTTGCTCTGTTTAACTTTGTTAGTACCTTCATTAGTAATTTAAGTGTTCTCCTGATTTCATATGCGGTGTTGCACATATAAATTCGATTGAACTCATTTCTATCTAAAGCACAATGCAACATGTTCACAGATTTAGCATTGGCACTAGCCTCTGCCTTTTCAGATGCAGACCATTCTGTGAATAGTGTAGTAGGTTGTGTGTACTCTTTTGGTGTGATGTTCCATGCCTCAAAGCTATTTGCTAGCATATAAATCCTCATTCGAGTTGCCCAATAACTATAGTTCATGCCATTAAAGAAGGGTGGTCTAGCAGTTGATTGGCCTTCAGTATATCCGGTATTATTGCTAGTACTAGTGTTATTATCCAAATTATCTAGATATCAAATAATGATTTTACGGTTATGTGATGCCCTTGCTTCGTTACCAAATGAAAAGTCGGTGTATACGACTTAAGCAGGATCTATATAGATATAGCGGAAATATAGATGATATACTCACTAGCTAATATAAGAACTAATATAATATAACACAAGTAAATAAAAGTAATAAGTAAAGTAAAGTGACACCAGAAATTTTATACTGGTTCCCGCCCTACGTCCAGTTCCGTAGCTCCTCTTTGGAATTCACTATCACGCCCTCTCTTAACCCGGAGGAATAAGTCAGTACACCCGAGCCCCAACAAGAATGCCTCTCGCCTAAGCAACTGCATAGGACTTCAACAAATACAAGTGTTTTGACTTCTGCTTTGTGTTCCTGAATCAACACGGATAGTCAATAGATTAAGTACAACCTTCATATAATCTTATCCCCGAGTATACGATTTGAATGCGAAGATTTAAGGAAGAGAATTGCTTGTTGAATCAAGTGATATTAAATTAATTCAAGGATTCAACAAGTATTTGAATTAGGAGAACTTTTGTTTGCAAAGAACGTAATTTCAGAGAATGGAGAGAATAGAATTATAATCAGTAAAATCGGTTATTATAAAACATGTTTGAAGGTTTTTATATAATAGTATAAGAGTAGCATTCCTTCGTGAAGATTTTCTATAAAAAGTTATGTCCATTTCCATTGATTATTGAAGAGGAATCTCTTCATGAAAGATGGTGACTCTTCAAAAAATATTTGCTGTTTCAAATCAGTCGATTGGTTAAAAATCATCAGTTGACTGGTTGAATTAAATCGTATTCATAATAATCAACTTCGACGATCTCCTTGATAATACCATATCAAGTAGTATCATCATCCGTAGGATTCAATTCTTCTGCACTTACGATAAAAGTTGTAATCGCATCCATACAGACATCGTTATCTTGTGTTGAAAGAGTGTCATCAAAATGTTGAGGAGAGAATACATAACCATTGAATATATGCTTCAGATCAGTTTTGGCTCCCAAAGTTGATCCATTAACATAATACCATAATAGTGAATCCATAGATTTTCTTTCCATTAACTATTAAAAGTCATATAAATAAGTTAAATAATATAAATTTGACTTTAAGTATGTTGTGGAATTTAACAAACCTTCTTATGCAACTAATCAACGAATTTAGTTTGTCCTGCTACTTTTGTCCTTGTATAAAGCTTTTTCCTACTCTATGGAGCGTACTCTAATGATGATCGATATTCACTACAAATTAAAATTGTACGCTTGATCAGCTAAATGCACCATTAGATATATGCTTATGTCAAAGAATTGAGAGGGAAAATAATGCACCAACACACATAATGCCTTAGCAATCATATCTTTTGCGGCTTGTGCATGCTCTAGAACTAAAACCTTCAAACAAATAACGTTGAAATACAAGCATACTTGTAATATTGCACGCCTTAAGTCACGATGCTTTGGATAGGCATGTTGAACCATGATAGGTGGAAAATATTGAATAATAATATGATAATCATACGACTTTCTAATATTCAAAGAGGTGGCTGAATATTTACTAAGTTGCATAACTTAGTCCCAAAGCATGATGGAAGTTTAGCATCTTTTAGAACCTGACAACATTGCAACGTGTATGTTTTGTCTAATGCAAATTTGGAAGATAGTTTGGTTTTTTGAAACAACAATTTAATAAAATGCTGTTGTATATTCTTCTTGGTTTGCATCACATCAATTGTATGTAACACTTTATGACTGTTCCAATACTCTAAAGCAAAAAGAATTGATTTATTATACCATGCCGGTCTTTCATCATCACCATTTTCATTTGCGAAGTGTTCATTATGCTTTAAAATGCTTTGCAAATCTCTTGAAAATCTGCTGCAAAATAGCTTCAAAATGCTTACGACGGTAAACAACCTCTATCTGCAACGGAAATTAGCGTTGAATTTTTTATGACGGTAAAGTGTTGCAATTTCCAATGATTTAGCAAAAAAAAAAAATAAGATTCAGCGGTAATAATTTAAAATAAGTTGACATATAAAATCCAAAATACTATCGCATACAAAGTCCACGAAAATTCGTCGCTAATTTAGTGACGGAAGTTTCCGCTGCTAAATCTGCAGCAATCTACTGCTTTTCTTGTAGTGTGTTACAGTTTTGGAATTGATTCAAAAACAAAACGTAGTAGCAATAAAAGGCTTCTTGGATCCAAATTATGTAGAGAAAAGTATAAAATGCAAAACTAAAGGGGTCAGTGGAGTTCTATTAACACATTCCCTTGGATACAGTAACACATTCACATGTTTCATATGATAAAAGAGCACCTGCATGAAATTTAAGGAAGATGACAAATCAAGATTCATCGGCTGCTGAAGAGCATTATATTTATATGTTAACATGCAACTTTCTGTTAACAAAGCTTGCTTTCGTAAGCTGTTAGCTACAACGGGTTAGCTACTTTGTTTTGCCACTTTATTTTTAAACTTTAAATTTTCCAAAACTATAGTGATACAAAACTCAATATTAGGCTTTTTTCTTTTCAGGAGCAATGGAACAGCTTACAAAAAGCCTAGCTTATTGATGGTATAGGTCAAAGATAACATCTATGCAAACTTTGTTGCACCAGGTGCCTTGCTAGCACAAGTGAGTGACCATTTATTTTGATACCCCTATCGCATTATTATTTTTTATTAAGCTTTGTATTTCACTGTTGTTTCATACCGATGTCCCTTAAACATGATAATTAGTTAGGATAAGCTTCACGCTGATAACTGTAACTACTTTGCTATCCATGGACAGGAGGATAACTCTTAGTACCAATCGAATTATAAATTTCCATAAATTCTTCAAAACTATCCATAATCAGTTAATCATAATACTTAACTAATACATATCTTATTTCATGATTTATAAACACTTGTACATTTCATCTAGGTTTAGTTCTTTAATTATGTTGCACTAAACGATATCGTTGTGAATCTTAAAAGCAAGTTGCACCGTTTTTTTTAAATAAATATATTTTAATTTACTAAAAAATTAACACTTGTAGATGTGAAACAATTGTAAAAACTAATTTTCAACTAGGTTCACACGTTTCCAACTAGGTTCAGGTCAAAAGTTCTTATATGAGTTGTCGGTATACTGAAATATATGTTTGATAACTATATACTTGCCTTCAGTTTTTACCTTTATATGTTGGATAACTTAATAATCTTTTGACTTGAACCTAAATTATGTAAATAGTACCAGTGCGCTTAACTAGTAAACAACCTGCAAGCAATAATACGATAACCTGGGAGTCGTTTGTTGTGGGTATTTCATTAGTTTTTTTTACATGCCAGCTTATAATAATAAGCTTGGGCATGTGTTTCTCCGGCTAGTAAACTACATGTACAAAGAATTTGCAGGAAATATAAAGTAGAATGTGGTTGGTGAATTGTTTTTAAAAAAAATTAAAATAAAATAAATAATGGCATATATTCTAGTTAGGACAATTGGAGCTTCTTTACTGTAGTATTTATTTTTAATTGTAATTGTTTTTTTTTGTGCCTTCGGAAATGCAATAAACTTTGCTGACCAATCTAGTTGATTTTATTTTTGTTTTTCAACTTGCTTTCAGGGGCAGTAATGCTGCTGTATTGTTTAGTATTATGTTAATAATTGAAATATGGGGCATGTCCTTTACTAATAAATGAGATTCTGTTCAAATTTTACATGATATTTGGTAGCTTATAGTTATATGGTTATCATATTGAGTAATCAAATATATACAAGAACTGCCACATTATGTTGTAGGTTAGCCTGTTGTAAATCAACAAACTGATAGCATCTTGTATATCTTTTAAACCCTGTTAGTCTTATTCATAACGAAATGTGCTAAAATCTCTGTTTAATATAGGGTCAGGGATGCAGCTAAATTTCTTTTGTTTAATGGATCGGCAAATAATCAAAAAACTGTTGTATGTATTCTACATATTTTAGCTCATTATTTTCTTAAGGAAGTGTTGTATTTTGTTTCATGAAGTTTGTGTTCGCTGGAGGCTGTAAATACAACACTATCTTCACGTTAAAACCCTGATTTTGTTTGTAAGTTAGAATTTTTTGCTTATATTTATTTCTTTGTTGTAATCTGTTGTAGGATCTCGTTTTGTATAACTTCTATTTTGTATTAAAACGATTGGATCTTGCTTATTTATACATAATACATTGCATTACATTGCTGTTGTGGCTAGTTTTTTTATTTTTTTGCTCTTGTATATATGAATTGTTAACATTATCCGTGAACTATATTTATTTTAATAATATATTTTCCAATTTGTATTTGCTTTCAAGTCTGATTATAAAATTCGTAGTGATAATTATTTGTTTTGATGTATATTCATATCCTTACAAGCATGGGTGTTAATGTACTGTATGAAGATATTCTTGGTCAAATGGAGTTTTTTGCTTCAGTTGTCATTGTCGAAGCAAAAAGTAGAAATATTATGAAACCAAAGATCCCTTTTTGCTTCGGTTGTGACAACGATGAGAGCAAAAAAAAAAAAAAAAAACTATATTTTGCTCTGCTTGAACAACTAAAGCAATAGGTTTTATTTTGTTGCTTCGTCTGCAGTTGCTTTGGTTATTGAATTGAAACAACATGGGGTAAACAAGTGAAGCAAATAGTCTGTTAAGTAGCAGTGCTAAAATAGCACTAATGTGCAGTATTCCTTATTTTCTCACAAATCTGACGATTCGGCTTATATTTGCTATTAATCCATCTACCCCTTCCTCTGGCACGATAAGAATTGCCACCACTTTGAGAACTTTGTTCTGACCTGTTGGTATAACCTTTATTTTTGTTCCTGTTTTTACTTGCTGCATAGTTGACGTTGAATTCACTTTCTTGAACCCTTTTACTCTCAATTCTTGCTTGCTAGCAAGAATTGAGTGTATGTCATCCATAGATGAATGTTCCATTTGTGATGCAATGATGGCTTCTACAGCCTCATATTCATCACTTAAACCATTCAATATTACAAGAACCAGTTCTGATTCAGATGGTTTGTTTTCAGCAACCTCTAACATGTCAAAGATAGGTTTTATCTTGGCTACGTATCCACTCATGATAATATTATTTTTCCTGACCTTTGTAGTTCCCTTTTATAGTGCATAACCTTGGCATATGACTGATTGTTGAAGCCTTTTTAAATTGCTTGCCATATGTCATTAGATGTTTTACATCCAATAACACTTGGTAAAAGATTTTGGTTAATGGATGATAATAAGCAGGAATTAATCAATCTCTCTTTTCTATGAAATTTCATGTATTCCTCATTTTCGACCACTCTTCCTTCTTGATTTGTTGTGAATTTTGGTGGTGCTACTAGTGTACTCATGACATATTCATCCAAACCATAACCTTGCAAAGCTGTTTCTATCTGTAGCTTCCATAGTAAATAAATGTTTTCTTCTAGTTAAACTGTAATCAATTGAGATTGGGGACTTACAACTCTTTTTATCAATTTGCCTGCAGTAAAGGTATTATTTTGGGATCTAGAGACATTGACAGAGGCTAATGAGCATTATTATTGGCCATGATGCTTACAAATCAGGAATATGCAGAAAATAGGGTTGAAATGCAAGAACTCTTCACAAGAAAAGGCGAGAAAGTTATACTATCTCTACGGAAGCAATCAGATAACTCAATTATGTGTTGTATTTTGGTGATACTATATTCTATATTTAAGTAGATCTTCGAAATATTTTAGTCTACGTGGAATTATAAATATATCTCATTTCTTTTTCGATAGATTTGGTGGATAATAGGGAGTGATTAGTTTCTCTTTCTAAAGATTTGGTGGATTTAATGGATTGATTAGTTGCCTCTTTTTATTGCATTAGAAAAGGCAACAAATAATGTACATAGGAAAGATTTATGCAAGCATTCAATGGTTTCTTAATGAAGTCAATTATAAATAGTCACGTATAAGGGTTGTATGATGTAAGAGGGAAAAAGTATTTTTGTTTGTTTCGGGATTGAGATATCATCTCAATTTTTAGGCTTTCTCAGGATCTCTACACAATTAGATTTTACAAGAGATAAGAAAAGAAAATGACAAACAAATTCCTCCTAATAAACATTTATTAATTCACCAAATGATTACAAACGAAAGCCTAAAAATTAAGATGATATCCCAATCCCCAAACAAAAGAAATGGCCTTTTCCCTCTTACATCATACAACCCTTATATACGACTATTTATAATAGACATGATCTTTAAGAAACTATTGAATGTTTGCATAAATCTTTCCCATGTAAATTATTTGTTGCATCTTCCAATGCAATAAAAATAGGCAACTAATCAATCTATTAAATCAACAAAATCTTTAAAAAGAGCAACTAATCACTCCCATAATCCACCAAATCCATCGAAAAAGAAATGAGATATATTTATAATTCCACGTAGACTAGAATATCTCGAAGATCTACTTAAATATGAAATATAGTATTACCAAAATACAGCAATCTCCACCTTAATACGGTATTCCATAAATGTATGCTCCCAACTGAACATGCATATCAATAATAAATCATAATCTTTGGTAATACCATAATGGCCTCATGTGGTTTTTGTGGCTTTACGTTGTTGGTTCCAGCTTGATTCAGGCAAAATTTTCCCTTCAATCACAAATTTAGAACTTTTTTCATTATCTACCCTTTTTTCAAGTATTTTGTAAATATTGTTGCTTTCTCTTTTAGCACGCAACACCTCTCTATTATCTTTCCAAACCCTTGTGACTCCACCTTGAGTGGAAAAGTAGTAGCCTTCTACCTCCAATTGTCCTGCAGAAACAAGATTCTTTGTAATTTCTGGACTATACTAACTTCTGTGAGTTTCATCACCCTTCCATCATGCATCTTCAATATAACAGATGTTATACCTTCAACACACAACTGTTTACCATTGGCGGATTCCACATTAGCATCTTGCTCTTCATATTGAATGCATGTCTTCTTTTGATTACATATGTGGAAGCACACACTAGAGTCAAGGACCCAACTTTTGCCTTTGTCTTTATTAACACACAAAACATTGCCCTCAAATTCCTCACCAACATTAGTCTCATCATCGTTATTAATATTTTGTTCATTCAGCTCTTCTTCCACCGCCTTCATCCTCTACTTGTCCTTTTTAAGCTTATGACAATATCTCGGCTGATGATTAGGTTTCTCATGGTAATAGCAAATGAATTCATTTTTCATATTTGACGATTAACCCTCTTTACAAGATAAGCCTCTTCAATTGAAATTCTAATTTCACATGCCTCCTTAAGCTTTCCTTCCATAAGGTTTATCCTCCACATCTCCTCATTAATTAAGCTACTAACCACCGAACCTGTTGAGATGACTACATCCAAACTTCAGTTGTTCAATGCAACTACAAGCATTTCTGACATCTTTGTTATGAACTCATCAACATCAAAGCTTGTGTCTCATCATTCACCTTGAAATTTAAGGCAGCCAGTTAATTCACAATTGCCTGAAAATCATTAAGATGCTCTCCGATTGATCCACCTTTCTTCAGCTTTAGATTCATCAATCTTCTCACAAGAAGAACCTTATTTTACTGCAGAGTTCTTTGCATAAACTCCTTCCAATTTTTTCCAAATTGCATAAGCAGATGTTTCATTAGCAACAATATGAAACACTGAATTATCAAAAACCCGCCGAATAGACGCTGCAACCTTCTTATCCAAAGTCTCCCATTTCGCTTCGGATAAATTACTAGATTTCTTCCCTTTGTTCTCTAATGGCCGATGAAAGTTCATTAAGATAGAGAAAGTCTTCCATCTTCGCCTTCCATAATCCCCAATTTACCCTATTAAGTTTTTCCATAATTATGTTCTTCATAACCAAATTCTCTTCAAAATATCTGTATAGTAGGCTCTGATACCAATCTATATGCAACGACCATCAGAACAAAGCTCCCCTTCCTCCTACATAGGGCGCACGCATATGAGATGACATACACATCCTTGTAACAAAAGAAATCCCTGATGTTACGTGCATACACCTTCATATTTGTATCCACTCCTCTAATTTATTTCATGTTGTTGGACTTTTTATTCAAACCTGTTAATTTCCTCCTTAAAAACGTGCAAGGCAATCCTTACAGTCTCCCCATGACTTGCATCCCATTCGAGTATTTTGAGAGCATTGCCTTGCCTGCATAGCCCAATTTGTAACATTCGACTCTTATACCACTATTATGTAACGATTGTCGGAACAAAGCCCCTTCCTCCTGCATAGGGCACACACATATGAGTTAACACACACATCCTTGTAACAAATGGGATCCCTGATGTTATGTGCCTACCAACTCATATTTGTACTCCATTCCTCTAATTTATTTCGTGATGTAAAACTTTTTATTCAAACCGTCATTTCTCCTTAACAATGCGTAAGGAAATCCTAACATTATGATGCAACTCTGTCTGAATTGAGTATCTGAACGGCACTGTAGGAGATTGATGATTTTCTTGAAATCTTAATTGGGTGGTGATCTTGACTGTCTCAGCACAGTTATGGCTAATCTCTGATGTAGTCATGTATACACACTAGCGTGGCACAGATTGATGCAGTCGTGTGTATATGTAGTGGCTAGGCATTCTGATCAACACAACTCCCTCTTCGATGATGAGAATTTTCTGAGGATGGGAGAAGAAACTCGCTTTACATGGTATAGAAGATTGAGAGATGTCATTAGGCTTGAATGCTGCTCTGATACCAAGTTAGAAAAGTGAATTTGTAAATATAAAATTCTTGTAACGAAAGTAGAAAGAAGGAGAAAATGAAATTGTATTGAATATAATGATTGTTATAAACTTTCGAGCTGTATACAACAATATATATATATAAAGTTTATCCAAATGGGCCTTAAAACCCAACCCATCAATATTACCTATAAAAGAATATAAACAAGTAACCCCCTCGCCCTTCTCCGCAGCGACAATTCTATGCTTCATGTTATGCTACTGCGTTTTCATGGTTCATACAAGCAAATTATCAATAGCAAATATGCAGGCTTCTTCTTCGTCCTTCAAATTGAGCACTTTTATCACTTAAATATTAAAGCACGAACATGGAAATGGTGACATGTACATTTTCAAATTCTTTCATTTTAAAATACTACTCTGTAATCCATTCCCTTTTTTATTTTATCGCGCTAGAACGTGAACAACGAAAACAGAGCAACATGTAGGTACCGTTCGCAGTGAAATGGTGTCACACTCACGTTGCGTTCGCGTCCGACGCGTCTGACACGTGGCACCGTTCTAACGTTCAGAAGGAACGATTTTCGAACGTTGGAGAATGAACCGTTGGCGTCCGACGCAAACGGTTCATTTCCAATGTTCCCTTTCATCCTCTATAAATTCAGCCTCCCCCCTCATATTTCCCTACTCCAACCAGCACAACCCCCTTCGTTTTCCACTTTTTCAATCTTTTTGGCGACGGTTGAAGCTTCAAAGCAAGTTTTTTTGCATACTGTTGTGTTTAATTTTCTTTATTCTATAACATATGTTTTTTTCGGAATATTCTGTTTTGTTTGCAGTATGTCTACCGGTTCTGTCTCTGCTACTTCCCAGTCGTTCGCTAATTGGACAAAAGAACGGGAGCTTGCTTTTATTGATGTTTGTACACAGTATCTGGATGAGCGCACAACCAGCATCAGCAGCTTCTATGGATCGGTCGCGGCGGCTCTGAACGCCCGTTTCAATCTGGATTGCACAAAAACCCAGATTAAAAATAAGTGGGATAATATGAAACGGTCGTTTCGCTGTTGGGATAGACTGCTACAGACCCTGAACGGGGAATGAGATCTGGTGCACGATAGGTTGTACGGTCCTGATGACTGGTGCTCTGGCGACGATGGTAGGCCATACAGGTGATTCAGAAGAAACCCGCTGATGAAGTTCCGAAAGCAAGACATGTTATTTGGCGGTTGTTTGCGTACGCCTGCTTGCGTGTACCCGATTCCTGCTACTGCACCTCCGTCTGCGCCAGCTGTTTCTTTCACCGCTACCGACGCCGGTTAGTTTTCCGACTGGATGACTACTGGTAATCCCCTTCTGGTCAGTCCTCTAGGCGTAGACACATAGAGCGTGACAGTTCGAGCTGCTCTTTTGTGACACCCCGTGTGTCGGATCTTGCTACCCGTTGCTACGACAATGTTCAATGTAACGACCCGCATTCTACGCATAATAGGATCATAGAATATTTATTTCATTCACATATGAAGTCGTATGGTCATGTAACTTTGGGAGACGACTATTGTGGTTATTTCCCATGTTCATGATTTTTCCCGATTTTTAAATGACCATTTTACCCCTAGTTATCACTGTTTTCGCCATAACTTTTGACTGGAAATGAATTTTGACTTGAAACCACTTCCATTGGCTCCGGATGATGGTTTCTCTTTCCATAGAGTGGTCACACTAGCCAAACGGACTCACCATTTGGGAGATATGGCTGAAACAAGTTTCAGATGGTGAAAAACAGCTTAATTGGGCTTAACCGGGTGATTAGCAGCTAGGCCCAGAGGGGAATTTCGGGTTTAGAGGTATAGGAGGACTGATTAGGGTTAGGAAATCATTTTTCATTTCAGTTTTGAGCCGCCACAAACCTTCTTGAGACCCTAGTAATGGCTTCCATCCTCTAAAACCACTCCTAAACACATTTTTAGTGAAGATTAAGCCTAAACTACATCAAAACAAGGCCAAATAGCAACAAATCAAGGTTGGAGCTGCTGCTATACGTAGGAATTCGACCCAAACAGAGAGTATTTCAGATTTGGTATTTTATTTTGTGGCCAAGGTGAGTGATAGCATCGTTTTGACACTAATTACAGTTAATTAAGGGTGATTAGTGAAGATTAGCGAATTTATACACTGAAAAATTCTGGAAAAATGTTTAGAAATTCTTAAATAATGTTTTATGCCTCTGTTTGAAATTTGGTTCGATTTGATTAAGTTTTGTTAACCCTGTGGTTAGATTTGCTTAAACAAACTTAAGGGAAAATAAGGGGTTTTGGGTATATTTGATCCATTGTAACATGTAAATTCATTGTTTTGGTGTTTGTGGTTAGTTTACTATGTTGTTGTGACTGTTTGACATGATTTGTGATTGATTAGTATAGTTAGATTTGTCGAAAACGTCGTCGAATGGCGTAAACAAGTTGCTGGAAAAAGTTGCAGAAAGTTGTGCAGGGTTTCGGATCGGATCGGGTATGGGCTCAGATCGGGTAGGGAGCTGGGCAAGGAATCCGACCCGAACTGGAATCTGGCACAAAGAAGGTTGGCAAGAAGGAAGGCCACTGCTTTGAGTTGGAGTTGGACAGAGGATCGGATCGGAGCCATGGAGCAGGATCGGATCGGAGTGGGCTAGGGAGCGAGATCGGATCGGAGGAGGCAAGCGAGGGGGATCGGATCGGAGCTATGGAGCGGGATCGGATCGGAGTAGGCCAGGGAACGAGATCGGATCGGACCAGGCAAGCTGGAGCAGGAGGGACGAACCGAACCGACTGGAGCGTGGCACCCGAACCGAACCAACGTCTAAAGGGGAAGGATCACCGAACCGAACCGTGTTATACGTATATATCCGAACCGAATCGAATTCAGGACCACTTCTATGCGACGACACTTTTGAAGACCAACTCCAATTCGATCAAAACCCGAGATGCAAAGGAAGTCCAAATGAGGAGCTTTGACTCAGCATCCGGCTGGGAACCAATGAGTGGGCTTCATGATTGGGCTTTGCTGCGGGACATGTGCCAAGGGGCAATCGATGTCTATGACTTTGGATCACTATGTATGGGAGGTACGTGAACGGATTCAGGGCCACAGTGGCCTAGGTACGAATAAAGGGCTATAAACCAATGAAGTGGGGTCATTTGTAAAGATTTGGCCATGACTCCATGTGGTAAGCTTGGTAGTAGCAGTAGTTGTACAAGTTGAACTCCGTCACTACTTCGATGGGTCTAGTGATTGACAGTGGTGGACATCGTATGCTTTACGCACTGAGTGAGAGATGTGAGGATGGTTGCTATGGATGATTTGTTTGTTATCATTATGACATACACACCCCACCCCCGTACTCTTTACACTATTCATTATAACACCTTAGAGTACTGTACGGTATGTGGTACTAACTCTTTGGTTGCAGGTCCAGGTTCAGGTATGGTTTAGTATACCTGTTATTATTCTGTTTAGATGCTTATCGCTCATTCCAGGCTTTATGTCTGACCCAGAGTTTTATGTCTCCTCTTATTACTCTGGGTGCTCACACGAGCAGACTAGAGACAGGTTAGCTGGTGATGCACGAGTGGATGATCCGGAGACGAGCAGGAGGCTTCCACGTAATACATATATATAGTATTCTCCCTGTGCTGTTGAAGATCACTGCTTGGGCATTGGTGGTGTATCTTCTACTTTGGCTTTCTTTTGTTTAGAGACAGTAGATTTTGAAAAGTTGTAATAAGCTGTATTTGGATTTCCGCTGCTTTGATATTGATGTTGGTTTTAGTTATCAGCTTATGCACTGTCTCACCTGTTTTATGTCAAGTATATTATTATTATATTTTATCCCATGCGCTGTGAGACATTCTACAGGTTCTTTGTATGTCCATTTCCTTCTTCCCTTTTCTTCTAACGACCCGTTCCGTGCAAACTGGATATGTGTACAGCGCACTTTTGGAGTAAATGTCGGTTGGTGCGGGGCGGGCCGTCACACTTGGTATCAGAGCTCTAGGTTGCGTAGTTAACCTAGGGAAGTTATCGGGGAGAGATAGTATACGTATACGAGAGAGCGTATTTATGATTATTTTGGTTTTTAAAAAGCTATATATGTATACTATTAGTAGTATAAGAATGAAGTTGGGTTGCACTAGCACCACTATGGGATCGTTAATCATTTCCTTTTTCAGATTGACGATGAGCCGATATGTTAGAGGTACCGGTAGAGGGGCCAATAATGGGAATGCTGCTGACATGAGGACGATGTTTACTGACCTCATGAGAGAAATGCTTAGAGATGTACGGAGGGCAGCTCCCAATGATGGAAATGGTGGTGGTCCAATAGTGCAGGCGCCGAGGGTCGATTTCGCCAAGCTGAATAAGGATTATACTAGCCTTGGTGGGAAGCCGTTTCACGGAACGGAGTCGGCCACGGATGTTCAAGATTGGTTGGATAGTTGCGAACGTATCTTCGAGGATTTGGGTATCGAGGATGCGATGAAGAGAAAGCTAGCGTCCCGTCAGTTGCAAGGGCGGGCAATGAATTGGTGGAATGCTATAAAGGCAGCTACTCCCGAAGATCAGATTACTTGGGAGCAGTTTAAGGCTCGCTTTAGCGAGAAGTTCATTCCAGCTGCTCATAAGTCAGTGCTGTTTAAGAAATTCTTGGAGCTCAAGCAGAATGGCAGAGCTGTCTCGGAGTATATTGCTGAATTCGACACTCTATTGAAGTACGGGTTATCTCTTATTGATACTGCCGAGAAAAAGAATGAGAAATTCATAACTGGTTTGGATCAGTACTTGGGGGAAAGACTTATTAACCACATCGATGAGTCGTTTGAGTCGATTGTAGGGAAAGCATTGAGGTCAGAAAGTCTCTACCCTAAGCCGAAGACTGAGGTTGCGTCCGCAGGTGAGCCAAAGCCACAAGCAAGTGGTGAAGGCAAAGGTGGTTCCCAGAATAAGAGAAAGCAGAATCAGACTAAGGATGGCCAGAAGAAAAAGAATAAGCAAGATGTTGAGTGCTTCAGCTGTGGTAAGAAGGGCCATTATGCTAGTAATTGTCGGGCCAAGCCAGCGGATAGGAAGTGCTTCAATTGTGGCCAAATGGGACATCACAAGGACAAGTGTCCGCAACCCCCTAAAGAAAAGCAAATGGTGAAAGCATATGCCCTTAATGCTATTCTTTCTTCGTCGAATGCCCCAACTGCGGCGGAGAAGGGAAAGCATGTCGTCATTCAAGGTATGCTTTCTGTTTACGATGTTCCTGTTAGAGTTTTGTTTGATACCGGAGCTTCCAGTTCTTTCATATCTAGTGACCTGGTAGATAGGTTGGGATTGGAGCCCGAGATTGTCGATAGACCTTTAGTAGTGACAAACCCGATGGGTGGTTCTACTAGCCTTAGCATGATTTGTCGTAATGTGGTCTTATCGAGTCATGGATGCATGTTTGTTTGTGATTGCTTTGTTTTGGGCTTTACTGGGTTTGGCATTATTTTGGGAGTAGATTGGCTCCGAAGATACGGGGTGGTGGTAGACTGTGAGGGCTTTTTGGTGACAGCTAGAGCGGATGATGGGCGGAGGATAGTGTTTGGTGGTCTACCCAGTGAGGGGGTATTGGCTAGTTTTCTAAACTCCCTTGACATTCCGCATAGTGAGTTGTCAGGTTTGCCCGTGGTTGGCCAGTATCCAGATGTTTTCGAAGAAGTGACCGGACTTCCACCACACCGAGAGATTGAGTTCCGTATTGATTTGGTAAAAGATGCCAGACCTATAGTGATGCCACTTCGTCGTATGGCACCAAGGGAGCAGCGAGAGCTCGAGGTGCAAGTCAGCGATCTTTTGAAGAAGGGATTTATCAGAAGGAGTGTTTCTGAATGGGGAGCACCAGTTGTGTTTGCTAGGGATGGCAATGGGGCGGGGCAGGCACGGGTAGTACCGCCCCATCACCCGCCCCATTGGGTCATTTTTTGCCCCGTGCCCGCCCCATACCCACACGGGTATCCATTAAACGGGTTTTAAACAGGTTGCGGGTAATGGCGGGTATCCATTATATTTATTCAAATTATTTTTTAGCCATTTATTGAAATTATTCAAAAGTACATTTGGTAAAAAAACAAATTAGACAAATTCTTAAATGCTAACCTCAAAATACCAATACATATTTAAACCAACATCTAAAAAAGAAGAGACAACAACAAAAGTATTCATCAAAATATCAACAGCTAGTTATAAATTGTTGAGTAAAAGCATGTGCACAAATACCGAACAGTCAACAACAACATTTTTTGCATTGACTATTGATAATAAATCACATTCAATACTGGGCACGGGTACCCGCGGACATGAATATCTTACAATCCGTACCCGCCCCATTAATTAACGGATATTAAAAATATCCGTTTATTTTATCCATGGATACCCATTTAATTATCTGTTTCATATCCGTGACGGATTTTACCCGCGGATAACAGCGGGTACAGATTTTTTTGCCATCCCTAGTGTTTGCTACCAAGGCGGATGGTTCCCTTCGTTTGTGTGTAGACTACCGCGAGTTGAATAAAGTGACGAGGAAGAACAAGTATCCTCTACCGCGGATAGATGATTTGTTCGATCAGTTGAGTGGCGCGAGAGTATTTTCTCAATTGGATCTCGCGACAGGTTTTCATCATCTTAGAGTGGAAGCTGAGAGTATAGCTAAAACGGCATTTCGGACGCCGTCTGGATTTTATGAGTGGTTGGTCATGCCATTCGGGCTGACCAATGCCCCAGCGTATTTTGTGGATCTTATGAATAGGGTATTCAGAGATCAGTTGAATAAGTTTGTCCTTGCGTTCATTGATGATATTTTGGTCTATTCGAGGACAGAGGAAGAACACAAGGAACATTTAAGAGTAGTGATGGAGGTGTTGAGAAAACACCAATTGAAAGCAAAGTTTTCTAAGTGTCACTTCTGGAAGAGGGAAGTGAGGTTCTTGGGCCACGTTGTATCAGAGAATGGTATTGCGGTGGACCCGGCAAAGGTGGCCATGGTACAGGATTGGCCTACGCCCAAGAATGCAACAGATGTAAGAAGTTTCTTGGGGTTAGCTGGATATTATCGTAAGTTTATCCAAGGGTTCTCCAAGATAGCAGCACCATTGACCCAGTTGACCAGAAAGAATCAAGCTTTTGTCTGGGATGAAAGGTGCGAGAATGCGTTCAAGATTCTAAAGGACAAGTTGACAAGCGCACCAGTGTTAGTAATTCCTAAGGGGAATGAAGAGATGACGGTATACACGGATGCCTGTGGTACCGGACTGGGTGCTGTATTGATGCAAGGTAGTAGGGTTGTAGCTTATGCAAGTCGGCAATTGAAACCGCACGAGAGAAAATACCCTACCCATGATTTGGAATTGGCAGCTATTGTGTTCGCGTTGAAGATGTGGAGACACTATCTCTTGGAAGAAAGATTTGAGCTGTTTACAGATCATAAGTCGTTAAAGTATCTCTTCTCTCAGAAAGATCTGAATCTCCATCAGCAGAGATGGTTAGAGTTCTTAGCTTCCTATGATTTTGACATCGCATATACACCGGGAAAGGGCAATGCGGTGGCTGATGCATTGAGTAGGAGACATGCCAGCCTAGGGGCTATGTTTCTAGAATGGAAGCAACTGGAGTACATCGCTGGGTATGATTTCAGACCAAAGTGCGAATTGGATCCAGAAATGTTAGCAAGTTTGACGATCAGACCCACTTTGATTGAGCAGATCGGCTCTAGTCAGAGGGACGATCCTAACCTATTGGAAATCATCTCCAAGTTAGAGATGTGTATCGATGAGGAGATCAACAAGTATGGGCTTGATCGAGATGGATGGCTTAGAAAGAATGGAAAGCTTGTTGTACCCAATGTCGATGGATTGAGGGATGAAGTGCTTAGAGAGTGGCATAACTCAAAACTGACTATACACCCCGGTGGTAATAAGATGTATCGAGATATGAAGCAGACTTACTACTGGGAAGGGATGAAGAGAGACGTTGGGAAGTTTATATCCAAGTGCATGAATTGCCAGCTAGTTAAAGCCGAGCAAAAGAAACCTAGTGGGTTATTGCAACCATTAGAAATTCCCGAATGGAAATGGGAGCAAGTCTCGATGGATTTCATCGATGGTTTACCGAGGACTAGATCGGGACATGATAGCATTTGGGTGATTGTAGACCGATTGACTAAGAGTGCAAGATTTATACCAGTCAAATCGACCAGAACGGCAGCCAAGTTGGCAGAATTGTATATGAAGTGGGTAGTGAGATTTCATGGAGTACCTAAAAGCATTGTGAGTGACCGAGACCCGTTGTTCACTAGTGGGTTTTGGAAGAGCTTACAAGAGGCTCTAGGGTCAGAGTTACATCTCAGTACCGCATATCATCCTCAGACCGACGGTCAGACGGAGAGGGTGAATCGTATTTTGGAAGATCTCTTGAGAGCGTGTATATTGGATTTTGGTGGATCATGGGATGACCATTTGCATCTAGTAGAGTTTGCATATAATAATAGCTACCAATCCAGTATCGGTATGGCTCCGTTTGAAGCTTTGTACGGAAGACCATGCAACTCACCATCATGTTGGATATAGACTGGCGAGAAGTTTATGCTTGGACAAGATGTGGTGAGGGAAACTTCAGATAAGATCAAGATCATTCAACAACGAATGAAGGCTGCCCAAGATAGGCAGAAGAGTTATGCTGATAAGAGGAGAAGAGACCTAAAATTCTCTGTTGGTGACTTGGTGTTTGTCAAGACTTCTCCGTTGAAGAGCGTAATACGATTTGGCAGGAGAGGCAAGTTGGCACCAAGATTTGTTGGCCCATTCCCTGTTCTTGAACTAGTCGGGAACTTGGCATATAGAATTGACTTACCAGAGAAAATGGCGGGAGTTCACAATGTATTTCATGTTTCCCAACTAAGGAAGTTCGTTCGCGACCCGGATATGACTATTTCACCTGATCAGTTAGAGGACTTCGAAGTAGAACCCGAGGCGGTTGGGAACCGCAAGCCGACCCGTATTGTCGAGTACGACATGAAGCAACTTCGAAGGAAGGCGGTGAAGCTAGTCAAGGTTCAGTGGGGCGAGGACGAGAATGATTGTACTTGGGAGACAGAGGAGAACATTAGGAAGACTTATCCAGAACTCTTTGCCTGGTAAGATTTTGACTTTGATTTAGTTTTCCGCATGCTAGGATAGGCTTGTTTGCTTGTTTTGCATGTTTGATTGTTGTATGTGATTGTTAGGCATGCAGGATCCTTTGTATGTTTTAGGTTAACGAATTTCGGGGACGAAATTTCTTAAGGAGGGGAGAGTGTAACGACCCGCATTCTACGCATAATAGGATCGTAGAATATTTATTTCATTCACATATGAAGTCGTATGGTCATGTAACTTTGGGAGACGACTATTGTGGTTATTTCCCATGTTCATGATTTTTCCCGATTTTTAAATGACCATTTTACCCATAGTTATCACTGTTTTGGCCATAACTTTTGACTGGAAATGAATTTTGACTTGAAACCACTTCCATTGGCTCCGGATGATGGTTTCTCTTTCCGTAGAGTGGTCACATTAGCCAAACGGACTCACCATTTGGGGGATATGGCTGAAACAAGTTTCAGATGGTGAAAAACAGCTTAATTGGGCTTAACCGGGTGATTAGCAGCTAGGCCCAGAGGGGAATTTCGGGTTTAGAGGTATAGGAGGACTGATTAGGGTTAGGAAATCATTTTTCATTTCAATTTTGAGCCGCCACAAACATTCTTGAGACCCTAGTAATGGCTTCCATCCTCTAAAACCACTCCTAAACACATTTTTAGTGAAGATTAAGCCTAAACTACATCAAAACAAGGCCAAATAGCAACAAAGCAAGGTTGGAGCTGCTGCTATACGTAGGAATTCGACCCAAACAGAGAGTATTTCAGATTTGGTATTTTATTTTGTGGCCAAGGTGAGTGATAGCATCGTTTTGACACTAATTACAGTTAATTAAGGGTGATTAGTGAAGATTAGCGAATTTATACACTGAAAAATTCTGGAAAAATGTTTAGAAATTCTTAAATAATGTTTTATGCCTCTGGTTGAAATTTGGTTCGATTTGATTAAGTTTTGTTAACCCTGTGGTTAGATTTGCTTAAACATGCTTAAGGGAAAATAAGGGGTTTTGGGTATATTTGATCCATTGTAACATATAAATTCATTGTTTTGGTGTTTGTGGTTAGTTTACTATGTTGTTGTGACTGTTTGACATGATTTGTGATTGATTAGTATAGTTAGATTTGTCGAAAACGTCGTCGAATGGCGTAAACAAGTTGCTGGAAAAAGTTGCAGAAAGTTGTGCAGGGTTTCGGATCGGATCGGGTATGGGCTCGGATCGGGTAGGGAGCTGGGCAAGGAATCCGACCCGAACTGGAATCTGGCACAAAGAAGGTTGGCAAGAAGGAAGGCCACTGCTTTGAGTTGGAGTTGGACAGAGGATCGGATCGGAGCCATGGAGCAGGATCGGATCGGAGTGGGCTAGGGAGCGAGATCGGATCGGAGGAGGCAAGCGAGGGGGATCGGATCGGAGCTATGGAGCGGGATCAGATCGGAGTAGGCCAGGGAACGAGATCGGATCGGAGCAGGAGGGACGAACCGAACCGACTGGAGCGTGACACCCGAACCGAACCAACGTCTAAAGGGGAAGGATCACCGAACCGAACCGTGTTATACGTATATATCCGAACCGAATCGAATTCAGGACCACTTCTATGCGACGACACTTTTGAAGACCAACTCCAATTCGATCAAAACCCGAGATGCAAAGGAAGTCCAAATGAGGAGCTTTGACTCAGGATCCAGCTGGGAACCAATGAGTGGGCTTCATGATTGGGCTTTGCTGCGGGACGTGTGCCAAGGGGCAGTCGATGTCTATGACTTTGGATCACTATGTATGGGAGGTACGTGAACGGATTCAGGGCCACAGTGGCCTAGGTACGACTAAAGGGCTATAAACCAATGAAGTGGGGTCATTTGTAAAGATTTGGTCATGACTCCATGTGGTAAGCTTGGTAGTAGCAGTAGTTGTACAAGTTGAACTCCGTCACTACTTCGATGGGTCTAGTGATTGACAGTGGTGGACATCGTATGCTTTACGCACTGAGTGAGAGATGTGAGGATGGTTGCTATGGATGATTTGTTTGTTATCATTATGACATACACACCCCACCCCCGTACTCTTTACACTATTCATTATAGCACCTTAGAGTACTGTACGGTATGTGGTACTAACTCTTTGGTTGCAGGTCCAGGTTCAGGTATGGTTTAGTATACCTGTTATTATTCTGTTTAGATGCTTATCGCTCATACCAGGCTTTATGTCTGACCCAGAGTTTTATGTCTCCTCTTATTACTCTGGGTGCTCACACGAGCAGACTAGAGACAGGTTAGCTGGTGATGCACGAGTGGATGATCCGGAGACGAGCAGGAGGCTTCCACGTAATACATATATATAGTATTCTCCCTGTACTGTTGAAGATCACTGCTTGGGCATTGGTGGTGTATCTTCTACTTTGGCTTTCTTTTGTTTAGAGACAGTAGATTTTGAAAAGTTGTAATAAGCTGTATTTGGATTTCCGCTGCTTTGATATTGATGTTGGTTTTAGTTATCAGCTTATGCACTGTCTCACCTGTTTTATGTCAAGTATATTATTATTATATTTTATCCCATGCGCTGTGAGACATTCTACAGGTTCTTTGTATGTCCATTTCCTTCTTACCTTTTCTTCTAACGACCCATTCCGTGCTAACTGGACATGTGTACAGCGCACTTTTGGAGTAAATGTCGGTTGGTGCGGGGCGGGCCGTCACATTCAAGGTATGTCAAATGTTGAGCGATTGAAGATTATGACGATTTTCCGCAATGGTCATCGAAATGTGGAGATTATTGAGGATCTTTCCGACGAAGCTATACGGAGGTTTATTTTAGTGGAGTTGAGCAGATTACCGCATCGTCGTACTTTTTAGTTTTTCATGTACTTATTTTATTTTCAGTGTAGTTGTATTTCTGTTCGTATAATGAAATATAATCTTTTTTTTTTGTGTAATTAGTATTTAATTAATTCAAAACAATAACAAATAAATAATTCGTTCAAATACCACACTCAAATATATAGCAAATGTCCTCTGAAGTCTGAAATAACCTGTTTTTTCATACCAACCCACTTTTCATTTCAAAATTATACCAACCCACCCTCCAAAACCGCCAAACTTTTCATCCCCAGCAACAGCAACCTCCGACATTTCAAAATCATTCCAACCCACTTTTCATTTCCAACCTGATTCTCCGTCCCTTCCTCAAATTCACCGCACTTTGCTTTACAACCCTATATTCATTTACCCTAATTTCTGTTCAACCAAGTACTCAATTTGTAGAAACTGAAAATTGATTCATCAAAAAGGCACGACATGACAATGGGATTATCCAGTTGACATCGGTTTCTGAGTTTTGTTTACATGGTACTGATTTTAATTTTTTTTCCATAACTGCTTCTTCTCGATTTCAATATCGTATGTTTTACGTATGAGTTGCTAAATCCAACGTTTATTGAAATACAACCGAGCCGGTTGCTCTCTCCATTGTCCCAAGCATTACTCTAGGCCAAAATCAGTTTTTTGGAATCTCTCATCACTTTCAGTTTGTGACAATTCAACTGATTGACATCGAAAATTTAAATTTTGAGAAGGATTAAATTGGAAATGGAAAGGAAAAGGGGAAGACTGCAATCCAGGGAGTCAATCAATTCGAGAAAGTGAATTAGGTGACAGTTACATCTGAGATAAAAACGATAGAACTATGGTGGATGATAGGTAGAGAAAATGAAAGAAAACCATTTTCACAGTTGAGTAGTTGGTACAAATTGCTGCTTTCATTAATCGATGAGTATCAGTTATCTACTTGCGCTTTATTTTGATCCACAAATACTTAAATTGTTTTTGGTTTTCATTCATGTTCTCATCAGTTGCAGTTGCAGTTGCTGTTGACAGATCATGAAGCTTCCTGAAATGATCCTTTCAATACATCTTAGTTTTTATTTTCATAATCATTATTAACATATTAGCCCAATGGTGCTTAGAGGGAAAAGGTGATCTACTATATTTGTTTAATTCTGCAAAAAAATTATCTTTTTTTTTTTTTTTTTAACTTTTAATGTGTATATATATTATTAGATGGGAGAGATAATTGGCCGAATTGAAGATAAGGGCTCTATTTGGCAGGTACTATCCTTCTTCCATTTCAACTATTTATTCTGAGTAAACAGTGCATACACTATATATAGTTAAGATGAGCATTATTTTTTGTAATGCACTGACAGTTAATCGATGCTCACAATAAGGATATATTGGCATACACACTGGTAGTTGAAAATAGCTGTAGAAGCACAAGTTCAATGGTTACATGGATGTCACTAATTGAAATTACTGCTCACAAGATATCATTTACCCATAGTTTAGACTGATTTGGTAATGCACGGTTTCACTAAACCTGAACTTCAGTTGTCTTTATGACAATAATTGTCTGCATATTGAAAAATATTTTTTCCTAAAAATTTATTACCGCAAGAATACGCTATAGTTATTTGGTTGTTTGTTTGAATTTCAACAGTAACAAGAGCTAAATGTACAGTTTGGGAACGGAAAACCTAACTGTACGCATTGCTACAATACAGTTTTTTGTTATCTAAGATTTCGTCATAACTGGTTTAGGAAATACAACTTTGTGGCCTGCTGTCATACATTACTGACCCGTACCGCCAAGTTGATGTTTCAAAGAATTTTAGGTATGTTTTGAAATTCGATGATCGTTTTTCATTTCCAGCCCGCATTAAATTTATTGTTCCAACTATTTTAAAGTTTTTGTACCCAACTGATTGTAGTTGCAAGTGGATGTAAATGTATGGATGTTACATGAATGACTATCCTATTTATTTACCACTTTCGACTTTCTCCACTACATCAACGCTTGCAGTTAATTCAACCTTCGTTACTTTTACAAATCGTAATCCTCTTCATGTATTCTAACTCCGGTATTTTGATTGAAATTTATTACTTAAACTCGCTGTACAATGTAAAAATCCTTTCGGCGGTAAAGGGATAGTCTGTAGTCTGATAAAAAATTCTCCACTAAATGTTATACGTACTTAGGTAATCTACTATACTCTTAGCGATCAAGGATTCAAGATAGAGAATTTTATATATAGGAAAATAATTTGCATATATCGCCTATTATACTAGCTAGGAGATTACTAAAATTGTCGCTTCATTTTAGTGTTATACATTTGCTGAATTTTGTTGTTAAATTTGACCACCAACATTGTTCATTTTCATGTACGACTGTTAATCATCAGAGTCATGGTACGTAAAATGATTTTGTATGATAATAAGCATCGATAACGTCAATGATTTTATATATGCTGTGTGTTTCCTACTTCATATTAATGACTGACTTTGTGATGTCTATTATTTCATAAGCTTAACAGGTCTTCAACAATTAACAATGTTGCATAATTTCAATCATTATGGAGATTGCTCAAGAAAGCTCTCACTGTTAGTTTCACTTGCTCATTTTGATTCAAATTAATATAAAATGTTTATTACTAGATTTTTTTAAAAAATATATATATATCTAGATTATGAAATCACTTGTTTCTTTAATATTATTCTTAGATTTCGTAGGCTAATTCAAGGCCTCCGTGGGTGTAAATTTCGGTATAAGAACTTGGGGCATGCACACTAGGCTAACTGATAAATCCAAGTTAATGCTATTTTCCCTGATTACTTTAATTCACTACAAAACTGAAAAAAAAAAAAAAATCTTGATTCTGTCTAATGGAATACAGGTTAGGAAATCACTCGTTTCTTCAATATTATTCTTAGATTTCGAAGGCTAATTCAAGGCCTCCGTGGGTGTCAATTTCGGTATAAGAACTTGGGGCATGCACACTAGGCTAACCGATAAATCCAAGTTAATGCTATTTTCCCTGATTATTATAATTCATCACAAAACTACGTTTTAAACTTAACAGTAGCAAAATTCTGATTTTTGTTGTCTTTAATAAAATATGATTAGGTACCCATGACATTTTTGTACCTGCAAGGCGCTAACCAAAATTTACTTCATTTGAAGTTCTTGATTGTGGCTGTTTAGTTATCGATATGAGTTGAAACATTTTTTATTATTATTAATATTAATATTATTCCTAGGAGCATAGTATTGGATATACATACATCAAACTGTGAATGTACATTTTTCTTCTTAGTAACTGCGTTGGATGTATCACAAAAATGTTAAATTACCAGTGTTTTTTCCAGTTGCAATCATAATTTTGGTACTAGATGATAACCCTTGATGTTTGTAAATTCAAGGTCAATTGCGCAACTATATTTGATTATATTTATTTTATTTTCAATGACCTAAAGTGATGCTTCTATAATTAATTTTTTTTGTACATAAATATATCTATGTATTTGTGCGAACTTAGCACAAGTGGATAGCAACTACTCAAACCATTAAGATGTCTACAGTAGATGTCAAAATATGATAATAATTAATTTGTTTGCTACTGATTAGACTTTCAGATATTGAATATGATTATTAATTTAAATACTTATACTTGACATATATGATAATGTGAGATAATTCAATATAAATTGAGTTGAAATACATCTACTTTTTAACTATATAACTTGCAAAAACTGTCACATTAAAACATGATAATCATGAATTTTAAACAACTGCATTCGCAATCCTCCAACAAAAAAGTATTGCAAAAAAAAAAAAAATTGAACTACAACCATCAGGTCTTTTGAAATCTTACAACCTATTATAGAATATTTTAAATCGACTAATTGTGGTGAAATTTAGTTATATTATCAGGATTTTGTTGATTAATCTATGTCTCCTTCCCATCACCTGTCGACAACAAATATAAATAATAACCTGTAGGATTTTTAACAAATAGTTTCCAAACAGCCCCCTTTATAGTGATCCCTTTTTGGTTCATATTTCTATATGGAAAATTTTAATCATAGATCGTTTTAGATTTAAGGAAAAAGCTGATGTTTAATTTGCTACTAATGTATAATTGGAATGTTGATTAGCATTGTTGATTCATAAGAGCTTAGAATCTCATTTAATCATTGTTTAACTTTGAGTTACTTCATAGATTTAAAAGACACATGAAATTGTGATGCTTCGTTGCTACTTCATACCAGTAGTTAAATTTTAATGGCATGGTTGCTTTCATTGAAGCATGTCATCTCAATTACCATAACAATTTTGGAAAAAAAGTTCAGCAAGGATGGTTATTCAAACAATGAACTGGAAAGTAATATTTAAGTATAAAAGGATTGGAATTTTTTTGTTTTAGAATATAATAAGTCAAATTGGAATAATATAATATCTGTATAACTTGATCATTTTTCAGTGTGACATGATTTTTGCAAAGCAGAAGATATGACTCATTGATATGATGTGGAAGCATGCAAGGTGCTCATAAATAACAAAGCAAATGATAACTATATATACAAGTGAAATCTCACTAAAATGCAAATTCAAATGCCGTCTTTTTTCACTGTATTTTCAATAATGTAATTTAAACCACAACTTGCTTCCAATGGTTGTCTACAACTACCCATATCTTTTCATCTACATACATTTCTACTGATTATGTTAGCTTGTATAGATTTATACTAAAAAAAAAAATCATAAATCAAAACCGTATCATACAGATACATTACAACTACCCTGCTCTTTATTTCATATTGCTCATATGCGTAGCATGGACCACTCACTGGTGATCACATAAATAATTCAACACACCGCATTTTATCAACTGCATTGTTTTGAAGGATTAATCATTTTTATATAAAAATGTTATCCAAACAGTTGTATAGCTCAATACCAAAAACAAAACAAAAATATAAAAAAATGCGAATTGAATGTATAACCACACTTAAAATCTCTCTTATAACTGTATACTTGAAGCATCCACGATCAAGGTATCTTCCTCAGGGTAAAAGCATTAAGGGCCTCATCATCACATTATCTTCATGATCCAATATCTAGAAGCAAACAAGAAGTTAAAACAAGCTTATCAGTGAAGTCCAGATAAGTACAGATATAGTTGAAACTTACATGACAATGGTAAACATAACCTGTCCCCCCATTCGCGTTAAATGGATAGTTTTCATCCTTACCACCATTAAATAAAGAAAATTTCACAAAAATCTTAGTCACATAACCAGGCATCATCTTAAACACATTTTTCCACTCTCTTTCATATTCCGGAACAGCCACTTTCTTTCCTTTTCCATGTTTCTTCACATCACATAATACTGCATTATTCTGCTTTGTCATACAATCTTTAAACTCATCAAAATCCAGTATCTCCCGCTGTTCTAGTACACTGAATAGTCCAAGATGAATGTGCAATGGATGATTATCACCCGTCAGATTGATAATGTACCATATTTCACTATTACCTGATTTTGGTGTTTCAGTTACTGGATCCTCGTATGTTTTATTATTCAATAACAAGTGTGTTGGTCCATCTGTTGCACTTGTGTATTCGTACATTGTAATATATCTTGTTTCTTTAGCAAGGTGCACTGCAGGTTTCGGGTGCTTAATTAATCTTTTTAGAATTATTGGACTTTTGGGTGCCTCCTCTTTTGCTATTATGAACTTCATTACTTTACCTGGTGCAGTAATAGATAAAGTCAGTGGCTTCTCTTCTTCTTTATAAACAACGATTATGAGTCGTATACATTGTACGAAAAATGTCACTCACCGTTATACTCATTAGTGGGATTGCCGGATGGATATGGATATACCGCATCATTAAGCAAAATAAGAGAATCCGTTTTAGACTCGGAGAAGTCAACTATGACATCTGCAATTTCAGATGGACCAAGGAGAAATCTTTTGGACACGGTGGGCTTAGACAGATAGGTAGAGTCAGACCTGACATGCAAGAATTTCAACCCGTTGGGAAAGAAAAACCTATAAAATCTGGCATTGCTTGCATTTATGATGCGAAACCTGTACTTTCTTCGTGCAACTTTGAGGTAAGGCCATGCCTTTCCATTGACTATTATGGCATCTCCGAAATATTCAGGTTGCCATTGTGGATGGATAGAGGGGTTGTTGCCTGTGGAATTGAGGAAGACGGAGCCATCTGTTGCGAATGAACGGTCGAAAATGGCAATGTGGTGATCGAAGGACCCAGATGGAAGATTGAATTTGTTTTCAATGGAAGGGTTGTACAAAGAGTAGCAACCAAGTAATCCGGCTAGTAGATTTATTCTGGTCAGGCCCATTGCATGGTCATGGTACCTATAATTGGATGTTGCACATAAATTAAATGCACAAATTCTTAGTTCCATACTTTGATTTAAAAACCAAAGCTGGTAATCTTTAGGGTGTATATTAAAAGTGGACAGCATACCAAAGATTTCCAGGTTCTTGTATATTGGGATACACAGAAGTTGGAGAAACAAAAGAAGGCCCTTTAGATTTGTAAGAGGATGTGTACCAGGCTTTGGGGTTTCCATCACTGTCTGGAGGATGAATCCCACCATGGAGATGGACGACTGTCGGGACTCCACCGTTTTTGGGGTTTGCGATGGGGATCGTTGGATCGACAGACAAGATATGGTGCATTGGGAGATGGTTCTCCCATGTAATGTTGGTAGCTATGCCTTGGATTGCCTGGATGGTTGGGCCGGGTATGGTTGCTGTCTCCTTGGATGTACCAAAGGCAAAGACTTGTGTTGGAGGTAGATCCCGATGAAATTTCTGGATGGCATAAGAAAAAATATAACATGTTGGTTTGAACTAGGATAACCAAAAGAAAGAACAATGATAGACTTGCTAAAATAACTGTTAGTTATTTTTACTTTCAAAAATATGATATATGGATGCACATAACATTTAAAACGCATAGTATAATAAAATTTATAGGAACAAAACCTAGTGTTTGTTTTACTGGTGCTAGAAAAAGTAACTGGCTTATGGTATTTAGCTCAGAATATTATTAAAAATATATACCATTACCCAGCTTGTCTTTAAAAAATTGAAAATTTATACACCGCATAACATGTTCTAAAAGTTTTTTTTTTTTTTTTAAATATTTGTTATCAAATATAAAAATATAATTAGTCATGTTTATATATTAATCAGAATTAATAAAATAATCTACCAATAACGAAACAATTTCGCACTTAAATTACAAAAAGTAAGTATACTCATCAACGCTTGACCATCTAATCAGCAATACTAAAAAATATTCAATCATTGACGAAAATATCGGCCTTTAATTCAACAATTCAGATTAATAAAATGCGGGAAAATAGTGTCAAAGACAAAGTTACGGGCTTTTCCAGTCGTAAAGACAGTTTTCTGAAATTTTAGTCTAAAGGACGAAACATCATATTTTAGGTACCAGTTTTATAGTGTGCATGGTATTAGAATTTGACTACCAGTTTTTAAGTATCAGTTTTACAATATGTATGGTACCAGAATTTTTCTATCTGTTTTTAAGTATCAGTTTTACAGTGTGTCTGGTATCAGTTTTAAATTGTATATTGTCCTTGAAATAAATTTTTGGTGAGTTATCATTGAGTTTGAAAAAGTTATGAAGTTCAATTGCACAATAAAAACCCATAATAAACGTTCAAAACTGGTTAAAGACTAAAGATTCAACCACAATTTCTCAAGTCTCGAAATATGTTTAAGACCAAAAATCCAGCCTAATCACATAACGACCAAATTTTAGTTTTAAATAATTTTTAAAACTTAACAGAAATATGATATCAATTATATATTTAAACATTAACCTCTCTACATCATGAATGCACATATTAACATGTTTCCAAGGTTTAGTGTACGTAAATACTTGTTGGTTAGATATAGTGGCGACGCAGGGAATGTCTTGGCCATGCCGGTGCCAAATGCTAGTTGGAATTCAGAATTTTTTTTGTACTGTAAAAACACGTACTATAATAAAATTGGATAAATTTTGGACATAGACTTGTATACGGAAACTTACCATGAATATAAGGTTTGTTGCAAATATATTATGAAAACAAATCAGATATTTATGAAACAAACCGATGCAGTACTCACACCCGGCCCAGAGCAAGGGTACCTAGACATTTGTTTCAGGCAGCACCGCCAGAAGCGGTAGGGAGGGGCAACATTTATAAAAGAAACTATATTTCAACAAGCAGCAGGTCGACTAGGTAAGCAAACAAGCAACATCGTCGGAAGTGGTAGGGACGGGCAACATTTATAAAAGAAATTATATTTCAACAAGCAGCAGGTCAACTAGGTAAGCAAACAACAGTTAGTTAAGTGGTATAATGTGCACTTTAGAAGTAGAAAGTTCAGGGTTATGCCTAGGGCAGCAACTGCACTCGGGCCGGCACTAGTACTGCACTTGAGCATTTTGATAATATGCAAGTACAACTTACTAGTACAACCACATAACGGTGTAGAACCGACCGTTAAATTACATAATTTAAAAAAAAAACTAGTTTTTTTATTAATCTTAGTTGAACATCAAAAAATAATGTGATCGATAATATTTAAAATTAGAGAGATTTAAGGAGATAAAAGTGGAGAGAATTAAGTTGATTAAATTAAAGAGATTTAAGGAGACATGTTCCATGTTAATTTGGCTTTGAAAAAGTTGATTTTGGCTAAGTGACAGTAACCAAATCTCCCTAACGGTCGGTTTGATTAAAAAAAGGTTTTGCACATCAAGTCCATGTCCCTCATATTGCATAAGAAAAGTCCATGTATAAATGCATACAAAAGTTAAATCCATATTTTCCAAATCAAAAAACACATATTAGATTGCAGTTTCCTATTAAAAATGCAAGCTATCTTGCGCTTTTCGTACATTAAAAATAATAATCAAATTTCTGTATTCATAGATAACAAAATTCAAATAGCAAACTTTGGACTTATATGTTAAAAATTCAATTTTGGAAATTTGAAAATTCAAAGATACAAATCTTAAGAATTCAAACTTAGGCAATTCAAAATCTCAAGTTT
Source organism: Allium sativum (assembly GCA_030737875.1). Classification (NCBI taxonomy): domain Eukaryota; kingdom Viridiplantae; phylum Streptophyta; class Magnoliopsida; order Asparagales; family Amaryllidaceae; genus Allium; species Allium sativum. The sequence continues at coordinate 636,905,361 of CM060922.1, forward strand.
CAAAAACTCTAATTTTGAAATTTCAATGAATATAAAATATTTAATTTTTATAATTTTGAAATTAAAATTTTGGAAACACAAATTTTAAAATTGGGATAAAACCTTGAAAATTCTAATTTTGAATTTGAAAATTACATGAATATTTGAAATTTGATCATTCAAACTCCAAAATTCAAGTGTTTATATTTTGGAAATTCAAATTTTAAATATGGCAATACTAATTTTAACAAAGGACCATTAACTTATGTGAACTCAACTGGTTGGTGGTATGATATTCTGACATAGGTTTTAAAAGGCGCTGGTTTGAACCGTTGAGACATCAATTTTGATTGTTAATCTTGAATAAAGATACGGGTTTTAAAAGATAGGTACTATGCTCGGTTTTCTGGTTGTTCTTTTGCGGTGTTATCGTCTTGAGTTTTGGTGTTGCAATGTTGCTGCGTTGTGGTGTTTTGGGTAACGTAGGTGATGACTGGTGTGTCGTCTTGAGTTGGTTGTGGGTGCGGTGATTTTTGGTTGTGGGTGCGGTGATTTTTGGTTGTGGATTTTTTGGTTGCTAGGTGCTGGAATCTACAACTTGCATGTGTGTTTTTGCTCAGCGTATTCTGGCTGCTGTCATGATCCACATTGTGACCTTGCTGCTAGCAACACCATCAAACAAAATCCGACTGGTCTGGGTAATTGTGTTTGCCTTTTTTGGCCTCGTTTGTGATCTGGTTTGGGTTGTTTCTACTTTGTCCACCTAAGCTTTCAGAGCTTTGGATTTCTGATTAGATTGTCTAGTTTGTAGATATTGTTTCAGATTGTATTTTATCCCTTGTGTTTGGTTAGTTTTGGATTTCGGATGTAATACACCCTGCGTGGAGCTGTTTATTGCTTTCGGATGTTTCAGATTTGGATGTTGTATACAGGCAATCAACCTATCTCCTATTACACAATGTACTTATTAGTTGCTGTAATAAAGTGGACAAAATGCTATAAAAATCAGCTGGTATTGCCAAAAAAATTCAATTCCTACAATAAAAAATTGAAATTTAAAACGTTGATAATTCAAACTTTGAGATTCTAAAATTCAAAATTTGAATTTATTAGTTTTGAGTGCAAATTTTCAAAATTTTTAGTTCAAAAACGTATAAATGCAAATTCTAAAATAAATAAAAGAATCAAAAATTTGAAATATGATGAGTGCTCTCCTAATAAGAAAATCACTTTCATTAAATTTTAAAAAAAAAATGAGAAGTTAATATTATCAATTTGATTTTAAACTTTTAAAGGATAAATTTTGGTCGAAGACCACTAGTTAATGTTGCAAGCGTTCCTGCAATGTAAGTTAAGGTCCTACATGTTATGAGTTTGAACCACCAAGTAGGGTGCCGACCTTTAGGTAAAGCTGAAAAAGCATCCGCTTTAGGCCTTGTAAAAAAACTAGGGCATCGTTCATCAAAATTTTTGCGTAGCAAAGTAAAAGGAAAAGGAATCACAATTGCCAATCAGACGGAGAGGAAGAACTCAAGAAGCGGCAACCGACTGGACTTTGACAACGGCACATTAGAATAGCAGCAATTTACTCCAGTGGGTGGTGTCTCGACGGTGACAGGCGATAGCTGTTCCAGTCAGAGTTTCAGACTTGGATAGGGGCACACATGGCTGTGTGCATTATTTGTCAAATGCTGGTTGATCTTGTTCATGAATCGTGGATTATGGACTTGCTCCAAACATTAAAAATCAAATGGAAAGAGGACCTAAAGCCTAAAGATGTGGTATTCTCTCTAAACTCCTATTAAAGTTTGTAATTTCTCCAATTCAGAAGATATGACTACATTTAAGTTTTTCTGTTGAAAGGTTGAGTTTAGATATTCCTGTGAATTCAAATTAAAAGTTTAAATAATTGTCAAAAGCTAGTTCTTATTTTTTATAGTGGTTAGATAATATAAAATTAGCTTATGACTAATCAAGTTTATAGTCTATGTTTTTAAGTCGAAATGAAAAGTAAAAGATAATTCCCATTGCAATTCTCTTGTGTAAATATTTTCAATGTAATATAACTCATAGATAAGATAGTCAGTTACTTTTTATTTTCAAATACCAGTGACCTATAAATGCTTTAACAAATACATTTTCTTAAGAGCATATGTTTAATTTAGATACTCATTTTGTAGCACTGTGTGTTCATTGAAAATTATATAATTTAGTGAAAAAGACATTGCCATTAATTAGCATTTATTATTCTTACTAATATGAAAACAATCCTGCCAATTTCGCAAGTCAAAAGGCTAGAATAACATCCATAAGCAATTAATATTAATTTTTCTATATAATGTGAATCAATGTTACGATTATAATTATTTATTTCTATTTCTTTTTTCTTTATTCATAAGCAACATAAATTATTTTGATAATTTACTTAAAGATAATAGCATTAACATTTATATAGGGCCTTGTTTTGCGATTGGCTTTAGGTAACAAAACTTCGAGGACTGACCCTGCCACCAAGACATGAATATGATTGCACTGCTCGACTCGAATACAAAAGTTGAATTTAAAAAATAAAATTTTAAAATGAAAGTTTTCAAGTTTGGAATACTAAATTTAAGAAATTAAATTCTTTTGAAAATTCAAATTTTAAAACTGAGATGTTTAAAAATTCAAAATCGAGAATTTAAACTTTGAAATTTGAATTTATAATTTTCACAATACTTATTTCGAGATATTTAAATTTCTCGGTTATGTTATTTTAAAAATTCAAAATTTTAAGGAGTTCAAACTTAAAAATCAGGTTTCGAATTTTGATTTAAAATTTGAATTTATAAAATTTTATAATTCTTATTTAGAGAAATTTAAACTTATGAATTTTGAAAATGTAAAAATTTGAAAGTAGAAAAGCATAATTGAAAACTAGAGTTTTAAAATTCAATTTACATTTGTCAAGGACTACTAGTTCAAGTGGTATGGTAGACAGAGGTCGCAGTGATCATGAGTGCGATCCTCCAAGACATCAAAATAAGTTTCTTGCTTTAATAAAAAGTAACATTCTTATTATCAAAAGAAATTTACTGAAAATTTAAATTTCAAGGTTGAAATTTTAAAAATAAAAGTTTGAAAACTTTATTTTCAAAAATTTAGATTTTGAAATTATGAGTAGAAAAGTGTTATTTTGGAAATTATGGATTTCGCGTGTGTATTTTGCATGGTTCTACTCATTTTGTTGAGCCTTTCTGATTGCCAAATATGTTTTAAAAAGCTTTAAAAAATTGCTATTTAAATAAATTAAAAAATGACTATTAAAAGATATTAAATTTTATAAACTCTTTCTAAGGAAATAATTGTTATAAAATGAATGTAGTGTATCAAGGAAGAAGGATTTGCATTGGATGGAAACAAAAGTCCCACAAATTGCTGACATGCTAATCAGTGCATTACGACGACAAAACTGTTTCAAAGAAATAGCTTACACTGCACTCGGAAAACACTACTCAGTAAAATGTTTTTTCTTTCTGTTTTACATTTGGTAAACTGCACAGCGATAATTGTCACGTTCGTCTTCTGTGACAGTTTGATGTTACTATAAGTAACATTATACTTGTAATAGTAACGACAACACTTTGAGACATTACTGTGACGGAATTGCAACAGTTTATAACAGTTTTTCTAACATTTCTGTTACTAATTGATTAACACTTTTAACAATCTTGAAACAATATTGGTTGTTGCAGACGACGATGTCGCAGAACAATAATAATAACTCTTCACCAACATAGACGGTGACCAACGCTCAGTCTGTGCCTGTGCTTTCAACAATGGCTCTATCTCATGAAAAAAGATTAGAGAAGTTCAACGATATCAACTTCTTCAAGTGTTGGCAACATAAAATGTTGTTACATATAACAATAATGAGACTCACCAAATTTCTGACTCAAGATGTTCCTGTAGTTGGCGAACTCGAACATGATGCTACCAAAGTAGAGGCTCTTAATATCTGAAAAAACTCAGATTTTTTGTGTTAAAAAGTATATTCTGAATGGTCTGGATGATAGCCTCTATAATGTTTACTGTATTGTTGCTACATCCAAACAACTCTGGTTGGCTCTGCAAAAAAAGTACAAAACTGAAGATGAAGGCATGAAGAAATTCATCACTGGAACATTTCTCGACTTCAAAATGGTAGATTCAAAAACGGTGATCGATTAGACTCGGGAATTGCAACTTATCATCCATCAATTAGAAGATGAAAGGATGACTCTTAGTGAATTTTTCCAAGTTGTCGCAACCATGGAGAAACAACCTCCTCCTTGGAAGGACTTCAAGAATTACCTTAAGCGCAAGCATAAGGAAATGAAAATGAAAGAACTCATAGTTCGGCTAAGAATCGAGGAAGATAACAGGAATTCTGAGAAAAAGATTTCTTAGAGTATGACAACCAAAGCAAATGTAGTTGAGTCAAACAAACATAACAAGAGGAAACGGGAGAATGTTCATAAAAAATCGAAGAAATTTCAGGGTTTCTTCCATAACTAAAGGAAGAAGAGGCACAAAGCAACCGACTGCCGTGCACCCAAAAATTAGAAGAAGCCAGAAGTAAATATGGCTGACGTTGCAGGAGCCATTGCTGATATGGAATTATGTGCGGTAATATCAGAATGCAACCTTGTTGGTAACTCGAAGAATGGTTTGTAGACACAGGAACCACTCGACATATGTGCTAATAAGTGGATGTTTACAACCTATAAAATTGCAGCTGGTGATGAACTTTTTATCGGCAATTCATCTGCTTCAATGATAGAAGGCAAGAGAAAAGTTGTGCTGAAACTAACTTTTGGAAAGGAATTTACATTGAGTGCATTCTCCATGTTCCAGAAATTCGCAAGAACCTGATTTCTGGGTCATTACTCAGCAAGCATGGATTCAAATTAACCTTTGTAGCTGATAAGTTTGTATTATCGAAGAATGGAGTATATATAGGAAGGGTGTGTGTGTGGTGACTTATTTAAATCAAATGTAATCACTATTGTACCAAACACTGATATGAATAAAAGTGAATCTTCTGCTTATATTGTTGACTCTTCTAACATATGACATTCTACATTAAGGCATGTAAAATTTGATACATTGCGAAAATTGATTAATCTAGAATTTATATCAAAATGTAACATAGACTTCAACTATAAATGTCAAATTTGTGCAAAAGAGAAAGTGACAAGAACCTCGTTTCATAATGTTGAACGAGAAACTGAACCTCTAAACTTAGTACATACAGATGATAGTCAGTCGACTATTGGAAGAGCTAATAGTACACTATACAATGATAAATCTAGGATATTCGTCGTAGACATGAAATAATAAGACAACTTCTCTCTAACGGTGTTATCACTATAGACTACAGATTTACTAACAAAAGACTTGCCAAGAGAGAGAGAGTTTAAACCTTATCGATGAGATTGGGGTTAAGGCCTGTAAACTAAAAGTCTTTTTAAAACGGAAACCCACCTAGTTGACTAGAGATCCCAAGATCTAAGTTCAAAGGGACAACGAAGTTTAAGAGAAACTTGATAGCACTGTTACACACAAACTATTCCTACAATAATCCAGTGCATTATTTTGGAAAATAGGATAAGTATTCATACTTGTAATGATGTCTGTACTTGAGGAGTTAGAGAATACCCTTTACAAAATCACCTACGCAAGTGCGAAGACGTCGCTTCAAAGAGAATTATGAAGCCAAATTCTTTAAGCACTTATAGGACAAGGCTGGTGTTCCAGGCAAAAACGAACGCATACAGGGAACGAAGGATTATAAGAAACATTTATCGTGTGCTATCTATTTTATAATTATACAAAAGGCCTAGAGTTCAAGAACTGTCAGGCTTATTCGTCTGTAATTCAAATAGATAATCACTAGGAAAGTTCAAGGTGCATGTACTACTTTAACCGATACGATAAATGGATCGTGACACTACGAACAACTACTCATTCATGTGGGGGATCGTTAGAAAATGAATGAAGTAGTGTAGGGAAGAGAGGTTTGCATTGGGTGGAAACAAAAGTCCCACATTGGGGAATATTTGTACCAACTCCACTATATATACTAGAGTCTATCATAGTATATCAAACAAATAAGAAGACATCATGTGGGCTTGTAGGGTCTTACTTAATATTATTATTAATATGTCATAAGTAAGGCCTTGGGCTTTAGGGATCTTGAGGGTCTCATAGTTAAATGGATCTGCCGCGCTGAAACGAGTATTTTTGATCGGCTTTGTCTGCTCGTTTAGGAGGGTGCAGCGGTTCCCTTTTAGATGTGCACGTGGGTGCATCGCCTGGTTAAAGGGTTGCAACCTTTCCAGGGGTCATGACCATACAAACAGGTTCCTCCTCTAGTCTATAAATATGCAGTCTGAAATCGAGATAGAATCATTCAATTTTTCTGCTCTTTTTTCAGCTTCTTCCCCGAATGCTCTGTTCTGAGTTCTGTAACCTCTTCAGTTCGTCGTCGCTTCGTCTGCACGCACTACGCTGCGAGGTTGGTTCGTTTCATCCTGGAAAAACAAATTGCTAACATGCTAATCGGTGCATAACAGCGGCAATATTGTTTCAAAGAAGCAGTTTACTCTGTTTTCGGACAACACTACTCTATGGAACATTTTTTCTTTATGTTTTACATTTGGTAAATTGCAGAACGATAATTGTCACGCTCGTCTGACGATTCTGTGACAGTTCGTAGTTAATATAAGTAATATTATACTTGCAATAGTAATAGTAACTCTTTGAGACGTTACTGATTACTATGACGGAATTGCTACAGTTTGCAACAAATTTTCTAGCATTTATTTTGCTAACTGATTAGCACCTTTAACAATAATACTGTTGACGCGCTTTTTTGGTCAAAGCTGTCACACGTCAAGTTTCTGGTTAGCAATGCACTCGGTCAAGAACATCGTCAGGAAACACAAAGCGATTTGGTCGAACTCGCGTCGCAAACATAAGAAGACCCGAAACTCCTATCAAACGACCACTTTTAGGTCTGAGAACATCTGTCATAATGCTTTGCACCATAACTCCTGTAGAAGGCGAGCCGTCCTCCGAACCGAAGGCGAGCCTTCAGCGGGTTAGGTCGAATAAGTGGGCACCGCCCAGTTCATTCGATTTCTACGAACAGGAACAGAGTTTATCGCCTCACATCAGGCCCGCATCGCCCCCTCCGCCTCGCATCGCGCCGCATCACCCAACGTCGCCTCCTCGCTTCATTCCACGGTTCGCATCCTCCGGGATGCGACGCATGCCTCGGATGCGAATTCCATACCCAAAGTTTTTAATGATGCTTGTTATATTGTTTGGTTTAACTGTAGTAGAATTATATTGGGGGAATGTCTGAATTAAGTGACTGAGTTCTTATTCAACTTTTTAATGATGCTTTTTATATTAATATTTCATATGATTAGTTGTGCAATTGACAACTTGAATTATTTGGCCACTTTGTTCTGACTTCATGTTGTCTGAATAAATAATATGCATCATGATTTTAATTTTCAAATAGCATATTTTTAAGATTCAAAACATAAAACTATTTTGATGCAGCACTTCAATATCGTTGTATACGTAAATAGCAATACAAACTACACTTACTCTGCTAAAGGAAGTTTAAAGCACACAGGTGTCACTTTTTTTTTAAATGCAATACTTTTTCTTACTAGCTACGTGTCATTGGGACTATATTATAATTCAGGTTAGGTCGTCACAGACTCACATGAATGTTTTTTCTTTGCAGCTTTTGACAAAGTAAAGAATCATTGAAGTGCAAATGTTAACACATTCATTTTTGCCAGCGCGCCTCAAGCAGATTGATTGTTGCCCAAGAAAATAACAAATGAAAGTATATAAAGCTCAATTCTTTCTGCAAACAATGTATATTTAGGGGAAAAAAATAAAATTAAACAGAACATACGGCATACCCAAGTTTTCTGATACATGCCAATAGTGATATTGGAGGTCTGGAAGACACCATGGTTATTGACTTGAAAGCCATTGATCTTGGGCATGCAGGGGAGTTCATCAACGAACATCTTCAGTTTCGCAGGACTTATCACCAGTTTATTATTACGGCCATGGCATTCAATACAGCAGAAGAAAACAATCCATAACGAGAAGACATAAAAATGGAGGGATTTGCCAAACATGGCTCTAATGAACCACTTCACTTCAAAAGTGAATTGGAACATAAGTGAATCGCTTCACTTGTGAGAATTGATGGGGTTCTTGGATTCATGTAGAATATTGTGTTGAATGGGGCTGTCTTTAAAGAGCCAATCGTTTTGTTTTCCTATTATGGTTTTCGAGTACCTCCATGATTGCGAGTGAATTTCACTCACAAATTATTGCATGATGACTTTGATCAGTGGACGTACGATTTGAAATTAAAAAAGCGCAGATCTTTATTAATATAATGATATAGTCTATTCATACTTTGAATTTCTTTTTAAGTGCTTTCACACGCTATAATAATATTACTAAGGGTGCGTTCGCAGTCGTTTCCTGGCACGCTGGATTTTTTTGTAACGTCCGACGAGTTTGGACGCGAGAACAAAATTCCATTGTCAAAAGGGATGATTGTTGAACATTGGAAATTAGATCGTTGGCGTCCGACGCATCCGACACAAACCCAATTCTCTTCTCTACATAAACTACCCCTCCACCCCTCTTCATCCACACTACACCAACTCAATTCTCTTCTAAAATTATCCTCAACCGAATTCGATTAGCAATCAGGTTTTTTTCAGTTTGTTGTTCATATTTTTTTCGTTTTTTTTAATTTATTTCTAAAATATTTTGTTTTTCATTTTTCAGTATGCCAAATCGAAAATCTGCGCATCACTGGTCGTTTACTGCAACTCAGATTATGCTGCAATGTTCTGTTGATGTATACGGTGCTTGTGGCAGCAACACAAAAGATGTGCATAAAGTGATTGCAGAAAAGTTCAATAATGCCATAGAAACCATTCCGGACATCGTACCGATCGACGAAAGCAAAATCCGAAACAAATATGATAGTCTTCGACGGGATTGGATGAAATGGGATGCACTGATGAACAAGACTGGCGCGGGTTGTGATGCTTACAAAGGAACGGTCTCTGGAAGCGATGAATGGTGGAAAGATCGTGTTAAGGTCTGTAAATTTATTTTGTTATCATTCAGTTATTGTTAGTTTCTTACAATTTTCCCTTTTACATTTAGGAATTTGGATCGGGTGTCTTGAAATATTAGAAACGTCCACTAGAAAACTTAGAGCTGATGCAACAATTATTTCGTGGGACGAATGCAACTGGTCAATCGTCGTACACTCCTGCTGCTACTGTACAACCGTCGCAGACTGACACCCCGCCATCAACACAAACCACATTTGACAGAACATGGGAATTCACCGGGTTTTTTAATCCTTTGGATGACACGCAAAATAATCATATTCTAAACCTGAATTCGCCATCAAATCCTCCTTTGCAAAAAAATCCAATTAATCCACCAGATTATGAAGCTCCAACCCAAAATCCAATGAATCCGCCAACCCAAAATCCAATGAATCCGCTCAGTCAACAAACTTCACGTCAACATTTAAGAAGAAGACGTGGTAAAAGTGACGATAAGATGGCTATGCTAATTGACCTAATGACCGAGAGACAAATGAAAAAATCTCGCACGCATTCTGATAGTCCTAATACAGGTACTAGCGTGGAATCAACGGGAAGTACTACAAATTATGCAAATACGGTAGTTCGCATGCAACGTCTTGGAGCAATGAGTGAGTTTGATGTTACAGACGCACTATTATTTGTTTTGGACCCCAAAATAAATGATATGTTCGCTGCTCTACCGGATGAGATAGCGAAAAGCTGGTTGATAAGAGGGCTTGCAGACAAACACCACGAAAAAGAATACCAAACTTATCTGATAAATACCAACAAGGTGGAGGTTCATGTCATCGTGTTATTATATTTCTGTCGTATTTATGTTTTTTTTTTTTTTTTGTGTAATGAAATGTAGTCATTTTGTTTTTCGAAATTAGTACTTAATTAAATCAAAACAAATAATTTAACATATAAATACCCCGCTCAAATACCACGCTTAAATACCTCGTTCGCCGCTAAAAACACATTCTCCGTTCGCTACATTACCACGCTCAAATACCCCGCTCAAATGCCCCGCTCAAATACCCCGCTCGCATTCGTTAAGAACGCACCCTAAGATACGCATGAATATATTTTTGGTTGTGAGCACGAGTTGCCAACCACATAAAACACAGTCATTGCTAATCAGAAATGTTGAACTTTATAAAGTTGAAGAAACAGCAATAAAAGAGAGGTAATTATGTTATTGATATTTCTCTTGTTACTTGTTACAAGAAACAATAACTATTTATAATAAAGACGTTAACAGTCCAATTTCTAATGTTGCTATCCAGCACCTATATTATACCTCCCTCCTTCCACCTCTCCACACTTTCAAACTACACAATCCTCCTTTTCGTCTATTTTCTTCTAACCAAATCCGAGCATCAAAACATGTTTTTTTATTAACATTGTTTTTGTTATTTCAGTTATTCAACATACTGTTTTTCTGTGTTTCTTGGGTTTTTTTTATATTCAATTTGCATTTTTATTTTCCAGTATGACCAACCAAAAAAGTGCACATCACTGGTCGTTCAGCGCAACTCAGATTATGATTCAATGTGCTGTTGAAGTTTATGGTGCTTTTGGCAGCAACAAAAAAGGTGTGCACAAAGCAATAGCAGAAAAGTTCAACAACGCCGTATAGAACGATCCGCACATTGCACTGATAGACGAAAGCAAAATCCAAAATAAAATGATAGTCTTCGACGAGAGTGGTTCAAATGAGATGCGCCGATGAACAAGACTAGTGCTGGTTAGGACCCTAGTAAGGAAACAACTTCTGAAAGCAACGAATGGTAGGAAGATCATGTAAAGGTCTGTGAACTTTAATTTTTATGGTTTATTTATAGATGGTTACTTAAATTTTATTTTTTATTTTTAGGAATTTTTACCAATTATTATAAAATATAGGAAACGTCTGATTGATCATTTGGAGATGATGCAACAATTATTTCGTGAGACGAATGCTACTGATCAATCGTCATATACGCCTGCTGCTACTGTACAACCGTCACAGACTGGTACACCGCCTTCAACAAAGAGCGCATTTGATAGAACATGAGCTTTTGATGAGTTTTTTTTTAATTCATTGGATGAAATGCAAAACGAACATATTCCAAATTTGAATTCATCATCAAATCCTTCATTGCAACAAACTCCAATGAATCATCCATTTCACGAAACTCCAATTAATCCTCCTCTGCACCAAACTCCAATGAATTCTCCTTCGCAACCAACTTCACGTCAAGGTTCAAGAAGAAGACGTAGTGAAAATGAAGACAAGAATGATAAGCTCATTGAAATAATACACGAGAGACAGATGAAAAATCTCACAGTCATTCTGATAGTCCGAATAACGGCATCAGCGCAAAATCAACGGGAAGTTCTACAAATTATGCAAATATAGTTGCTCACATTCAACGTCTTGGAGAAGGAGGTGAATTTGATATTGCAGAAGCAACATTATTTGTTATCGAACCCGACAAGAAAGAGGTATTCACTATTCTTCCCGATGATATAGCGAAAAGCTGGCTGATATCAGGGCTTGCAGCTCAATGCCACACAAAAGAATACCAAACTTTTCTGATAAAATAAGGTGGTGCTAACAAGTAGAATTTTCATGTCATTTTGTTATTGTATTTCTGTTGTATTTGTTTTTTTTAAATGCAGTAGTTTTTTTATATGTATTCAATATTTAATTTTCAAAACAAAAAATAAAATAAAAAATACATTAAACAAATGCCACGCTAAATACCCGTTCGCAGCAAAAAAACGCATTCCCCGTTCATTAACGTGTCACGCTCAAGTGCCACGCTCAAATACTCCCGTTATCGTTCGTCAAAAACGCACCCTAAACAAAGAAGGGGTAAAAAAAGCAACTACGGACGCATAATTCTCATATCTCATTTCCTTTAACATCCCCCCTCAAATTAGGTTTAGGGTTCATCTCGGAATCCTAATTTGTATGCTTCGAATCTAACGAAAAAGTTCATGACTTCGGTTGAGAAATACACTCAAAAGGTGCAACTAGAGCTTTGATCTGCAGGAACCATCGTTGAAGCAGTAAACAAAAGTATGGATTTGAAGTTATAAACTTTAGATCCATGCTTGTTGATTTTGAGTGAATCGAAGCTTTGTGGTGATCCATGAAGATGGTGGCACATTGGATCAAGGCAGGAAGAGGTTTTAATCTGTTATTCTCACATCGCTTCTAAGCCAATTAAAATTCTTATCAGTGAGAGCCTTTGTAAGTATATCAGCTTTCTGATGATAGGAAGATATGAAATTAACTGGTAGGCTTATCTTCTAAACTAGTTCACGAGCGAAATAAATATCAATCTCGATATATTTCGTTCTAGCATGCTGTATAGGATCTACAGTTATACAAATTGAACTTTGGTAATCACACTAGATAATTAGATGTCTTGTAGATGATAAGCGTAGTTCCATGAATATAGATTGTAGCCATAATAATTCAGCAGTTGCACATGCTATGCTTCTATACTCGTCTTATGCACTAGATCTTGATATAGTAGTTTGCTTCTTCGAACTTCGTGAAATCCAGCTTTTACCCATATCCAGTTACAGATTTTCTGTCATCTGGATCTTCAACCCAGTCAGAATCTCACTACCAGAAAATACTATATTAATAGCAAGTAAGGATAGCAAGAGAGTTTGTCTTGCTATAGTTAAGTGGTTAGTGGCTAATAAGGATAGAGTATGACGTGTGTAAACGCCTTTATTATTAACATTCACGCCATTACTAATAATGTGAAAATATCTGGCATTTCCCTCAATTCTTTTTTTCGTTGCCGCTAAAATCACTTACCCCTTTTCTTCCTTCATTCCCAATTAACACAAATCCTCTTTAATCTGGCTCCACCGCAACCTTATCCTTCCCTAATCGTTCTTCCCTTTCTCCTTTTAATCATTCTTTACCTCTTATCACTTGTTCCCATTGCCATTCCATGTCATATTGTTTGCCGTCAGGGCCCGTAGCAGTTTTTTCTCGATTCCGTTTGCAACTTCGTATGATTTCGACTATCATCAATTTACATCAGGTAATGCCTCTATTTGTTGTTATATTTCATTTTAGATAATGTATTATTTCGATTTCACGTGAGTCCTTGTATATTGTCCTATTTACGTCAAGGTCGATTCAGATTAGGATTTATCTCTTTGTTAGAGCACTTACATATAGGGGTTTATGCTGGTTAAATTTTGGGTTTTATTTTCAATTTGATCCACTCCGTCTGATTCTGAAAAACTCAGTGGCATTTTTCACTGTAAAAATCATCACACTATATAATATTTATATATTTGGTAAATTTTTTGCATTTGCAATACTGGAACTTTTAGTACCATTGCTTTATTATTTGATAACTTTTCAGTACAAAAAGATTTCTAGCTTAGTTGTCTATTGATTATTTTTTATTTCCTAAAATTCAAGCTTGACCAACATTTGATAAAAATTCCTCTTTGACAGCTAGTGCCTTTCTATTTATTTTTGTTTATTTTTTCCAACAAAAATTAGAAAGGCAAGATGACTAATTTTTTACCCGGTTACTTGTGTTGACCCCTTATGCATGATGATCTAGTTCACGGCTGCGTCTTAGAGAATTAGGAGGCGGTTTTAAAAAACATCATCGTGCTCCTTCTACACGTACAACATGTTATACTGTGTTTCTTTATTATGATATAAATTTATATGTGTTAGGGATGATGGAAAGAAGGCAATATCCAAAAGGGTATTTACTGAAGTAGCCAAGTGGATGGAATGATTGCACTGCCTTCTTGTTGGACCAGGACTTAGGTAAATAGCAGAGACCCTTATGAAACCTTTTTTTGATCTATCTTTCTAATATTATCTATTTGAGTTATCAGATCGTTGTTTACTTTATGTAGGTTTGAAATATGAATTTCCCACATACTTTGTGTAAAGCTTAGCTAATTTGGGTTCCTCATGAAAGGATTTCTTCTGTTGAAACAAGAATTTTTTTTAACCATAACACTTTTGTATGGTTTACAATTTTTATTGCCAAAGTTACATTGAATCCTATATACGTATGAATAGATAAATACATTATACTTGCATAAATTTATATATAATTATAGACTATGAATGGATATCCAAACTCATAACGTGTGCACCACTTGCTACTACTTAGGAAACAACTTCATCTTCATTCGGTAGGTTTGTCTCTTTACTTTAATAAAAGACGCAGAATGCCTTTATATGTGTCTTGAACCGTTAGCGCTTAAAAAATAATTAACTTGAGATGATGACTATTTCTTAGGTAAATTTCAAGCTTAGCTGTAATGTTGGAAACAATCGTTATATCTAATCAATATGCTTCTGATGCTTAAACTGATGGTGTTGTGATCTGCTACTGCTATGCTAAGTTAAATTGTGGTTGCTTATGTTAGTTGTTGTAGTAGATACAACACTGAACCGTATTTGAATCAAGAAGTTTTATTATCACTGTTTAAATTTGTCTATATACATTGGGACTGATAATGGGCCTTGCGTCTGCCTTCCATATGGTTGGGAAAAAAAAAACCGAAGGCGGACATATATAGCTTGCTATGCTACAATTTTACCTCGCATTTCTCATAGTAGTTAATGAATGATGTAGGCACCGGAAAACCAAATATTATTTCACAAGTGAAAGCTTTGCATTTCACAAACTAAGTTACTGGTGCTAGAAAAGGAGGAGCTGTTGTTGGCATTAACTTTGTTTCAATTTGCTTGTAAGAACAAACTGCAACTACTAGTAAGCTTTCAATTCACACAAAGTGGGTAGGAAACATCTTGATAATATGTAAAAACTGTAAGAGCTCTGTTGCGGAAAAAAAGAATAGGAAAGGATTGATGGTGAGGCAAAACAAACAACAGATAGTCACCAACAAAGCAATCACAGATCTAGCAATAAAAGAAATAACATAAGAGGTTTATAGTGGTTCCACTAACGTTTTGTTAGTGTACGTCCACTTGGGGAGAGGAGATTTTATTACTTTTCTCAATAAGAAAAATTACAAGACTGATAGTAGGGAAGAAGAAGAACTTTTAGAGATGATACACCTCACATTTTTGAGATGATAATACATTCACCTAATCCCTATCCTTATACAAGGATTAATGCTTGGGGTTGAAGTAATTGATTTATGATATAAATCAATGCTTAATTAATTCTCCAATTCTCCTGATAGGCTTCCTTGTTTAACCAACCAATTAGGGAATTAATTCTTTACTTCACTATCCCAAAAAGAAACCTTCTTCAAATCCTTCCACTTATGTAGGTAATTTATTGCCTAT
Organism: Allium sativum; assembly: GCA_030737875.1. Taxonomy (NCBI): domain Eukaryota; kingdom Viridiplantae; phylum Streptophyta; class Magnoliopsida; order Asparagales; family Amaryllidaceae; genus Allium; species Allium sativum. The sequence continues at coordinate 636,920,832 of CM060922.1, forward strand.
CCTTTTTACAAATAAAAGAGCAATAAATTTCTGATACCTTCCAAATCTTCTGCAAATTGGAAATACTATATTCCCAAATTAACAATATTTTCCAAAACTTTTCTTAATGGAAATATTGTAACACCATAAATAATATATTCCAATCTTCAGCAAATGGAAATATTGTATCACAAATTTTAACATTCTCCACCTTGATACTATATTTTCTTGAAAGCATACCAACTCCACCTACATCCTCTTACTCTAAGCATTTTCTCAGATAATACAACTTGATTACTTCCCCCAATGAGTTTCGGCATGGCCATCACCCATTGCACTTTGTCAACAAACTCCGGCAACGCCACCGCCTGCCAACAAAGTGTTAAAAGGTACCCTCTTCAAGCAAGACCTTTCAATCTTCACCATGAAAACAAACGCCTCCATGAACCATCTCACCTCTCTCCCCACACCGTGCCACCGTGTGGCACCTAGCATTTTGTTAAGCGAATCCAGTTCGAGCAACTCTCGAACTTAGCAGTCTGCAAAGGCTTATCATATCCACTGCTTTCTCCTTTAATCTCTGACCAACTTCAGATGATCCCTTCTTCCGTTTATCAAGCGCATCCTCTTGGCAAAATCCCACCTTGTTGAAGCTTTCCCCTTTGAACATATTCTGCCTATGCAGAAACTCAAAGTCCTTTTTCGTATGCCTAGCTTTAACATCTTTCCACGAGAACTGTAGGCTCCAACTCTTGACTCTCCAAGTACAGTGCTTCCCATCTCTTGACTTTATTTTCTTCTTCTTCTCCCCTCTCTCTGTACCAGCTAATAAGGCTTCCATACTATTTCCTCCTCTACCTTCACTCAACCCCTTCATCTGATCCCTCAAATCCTCAGATAGAAGACCTGCCTTCACATCATTTACTGTTAATGTATCTCTGGCATAGATAAGACTGTTAGCGAAACCTGTGTATCGCTCCGGAAGAGAACACAAAAGAATCATTGCTATTTGCTCCTCATCCACTTTCAAGTCAATAGTCTTCAACTTCATCACGAGATCATCAAAGAAGCTTAGATGTGTCTTCACTGAAGTACCCTTTCTTATCCGCATGGTGAAAAACGTCTTCAGCAAAATCAGACGGTTGATTAGTGACTTCTTTAAATAGAGTTTTTCCAGCTTGGTCCAAATGTCCTTAGCAGTGGTCTCACGTTAATCTCTGAAATGATATTTTCTCCCATTGCCAATAGTAAAGTAGTAAACGCCCATCATTCCATCTCCTTCCTTCCCACGGCTGAAATATCATCCGTCAACTCCTTAGGAGAAAATACTACAGGATGAACATTATTCCTCATGAAAACAGCTTTCATCCTCCATTGCCACTTCTCGAAGTCTATAACCCCATTCTATCTTTCTATTGCTAACTGAGATCCTGCTGCCATGTATGTCCCTTTGACATATTGCCTTGATACAATTGCTGAATTCTCCTTATCCCCTGCCATAATGCCTAACACCCTTTCTCAATCAACCTCGTAGCTCTGATACCAATTGTTGCGGAAAAAACGAATAGGAACAGATTGATGGTGATGCAAAACAAACAACAGATAGTCACCAGCAAAGCAACCATAGATCTAGTAGTAAAAGAAATAACATAAGAGGTTTATAGTGGTTCCACTAACGTCTTGTTAGTGTACGTCCACTTGGGGAGAGGAGATTTTATTACTTTTCTCAATAAGAAAAATTACAAGACTGATAGTAGGAAAGAAGAAGAACTTTTAGAGATGATACACCTCACATTTTGAGATGATAATACATTCACCTAATCCCTATCCTTATATAAGGATTAATGCTTGGGGTGTAATTGATTTATGATATAAATCAATGCCTAATTAATTCTCCGATTCTCTTGATAGGCTTCCTTGTTTAACCAACCAAGTAGGAAATTAACTCCTTACTTCACTATCCCAAAAAGAAACCTTCTTCAAATCCTTCTACTTGTGTAGGTAATTTATTGCCTGTCCCTTTTACAAATAAAAGAGCAATAAATTTTTGATATCTTCCAAATCTTCTGCAAATTGGAAATATTATATTCCCAAATTAACAATATTTTCCAAAACTTTTCTTAATGGAAATATTGTATCACCATAAATCATATATTCCAATCTCCAACAAATGGAAAAAATGTATCACAAATTCTAACAATCTCTTAGGTGTGGCTCGCACTGGAATGAAGTGGGGTGCATGGATTGAAAGGGCAATTTTTCCTACATCGCAAGAAATTAAGGGAGAATGTGGTATATATATGGTGTTGGTGGCATGTAACAATGAAAATTCCTTTTGTTACAATAAGTTTTTGCCAATACCAGATTATATGCTGATAGGTGGCGATGAGGGATGTTCAATCGGGACGCCGGCATAGGAGTCTTCGACACTTGACGCCAACTAGACATGGTGAAGTGCGTATGAGCGGAAGGTACGCAAGGGAATGCCGAAACTCAATATGGTATCAAAGCTCCATGGTTCGAGGGGACCGGTATGTGCATCATGACCAAAGCATGGCTCCAAAGGGGGCTTGAGCATGGGATGCTCGTTAAGGTGGAGATACAATGGTAAAGCATCCTGACACCACTGCTTATGAGAACTCGGGGTAGCAGCCTGACCAACTGTGAAGAGGACTCAAGGTGTAACTCCAAAGGTGACTTGAGCAATGCTCGCCAAGGTGGAGATTGTTAGGTGTGGCTCGCATTGGAATAGAGTGGGATGCGTGGATTGAACGGGCAAATTGTCCCACATCGCAAGAAATTAAGGGAGATCGTGGTATATATATGGTGTTGGTGGAATGTAACAATGGGAATTTCTTTTGTTACAATAAGTGTTTGCCAATACCAGATTATATGCTCGATAGATGGCGATAGGGGATGTTCAATCGGGACGCCGGCATAGGAGTCTTCGATGGTTGACGCCAACTAGACACGATGAAGCGCGTATGAGCGGAAGGTACACAAGGGAATGCTGAAACTCAACAAGTTCATCAGTCCAAACCTAGTAATGAAACCACAAGTGAAACCAAATTAAAAACTATGTTTAGTTTTATTAAAAGTGAGAATAACTGAATTAATTTATCTTTTGAAAGTTTTAATGAAGTTTATAAAATTTTACTAAGTTTTATAAAAGTAAATAAATCAAATAATTAATGAATATTATGATAAATGCAAGTTAATTCATTTTTATTGTTGAAAAGTTCAGATTTGTTCAAAAGCTTAAATCTGAAGTTGAAATTGGTAAATGTTTTATTCCATGTTAATAATCTGTTACAATAATATTTTGGACTTCTTACCAATTCAACGTGTTTTTAATTACTGATTTTAAACGTTCTTGATTTATTTTGATTTGAAAACTTAAGGTTGGATAAATAATTACACAAAATTAGGATAAAAACATTGTAATTTGATTGATCTCAATTAACAAGTACAAATAGTGAAATAAGTAAAATAATTTTTGTATTTTGGCATAAAAAGATATGAACATAGGTATAAAGTGCAAAAAATCTCAGCGTGTTTAGGTGTAAGGTATCCATTGTATGTCGATCTTCATCCTTATTGAAGCTGATGGAGGAAAGGGAAATGGTTTCTAATATGTAAGCCTTGTTGATGTGTATTAGTTCTATGCTACACATAGCAACCTTGGAAAATTGGTGAAAGCATAGGTTTGAGAAATTAAGTGTTCTTCTGCAGTTTAACATAATTTATCAGTCCACAAAATAGCTATTTTAAAGGTCCTATGATGCAATGAAAATATACCATGTTATTAACACAACTTACATTGATCCTTTTCCCTCTTCCATTTTTATCTTAACACAGCGTTTGATCCCTGTCCCTCTTCCGCTTTTATTATTCTTTTTTCTTCAGTTGCTTTAAGTTTTTTTATTTGTGATCTGTCATCTGCCTTGAATTTATGACACAATATACTCCGTTTTTTGTAAGGCTTATAGCTGCTAGCTTGAAGCACTCAGAATTCAATCCACTTTTGCAATAGGATAGTCTAACCTTGCTGGCATGTTCATGGAGTTTGGAGATAACTAGAGAGCTCTTATATATTGCAAGTCAAGCATGTTTCATGTTCAAATTTCTGAATGTAACTGCAATTTGCAAGGTAAACATGTTTCTATATTTAGAAGCATTTTAATCAACTCCACTAACTGATGCTTGGATCCTCAATCCATGTCAAGTTACTCTACCGTGTTGTCTCTGCTCTTATATATGCACATTTGCTTTTTAATTTTGTTAACTTGTTCTTTTTTCCAGGAAGCTATAAAACTTAAGCTAGGGTTTTCAAATGCATATTTGAACAAAAGGAATGTATACAAGGTAAGCATCCATGAATTGTGATAGTAGCGTACAATTATCACCACTCCCAACTGGCTTAGGGGAAGAAAAAAATGGACATTTCTTTTGTCTTTTTCAGGCTTTGGGTATGCCTAAGAAGGCTATCATTTGCTATCAGAGTGCTTTGCAATCACGACCATATAATGCAATGGCATTGGTATGATTGAATTTTAGTTAAACTAATGCAAATGGTTTTTGTTTATTGACCAGCTAACCATGACCTATATACGTGTATACAAATTGAATGTTTGACAACGTTCCCTTAAAGCTAATTAGTTAGATGAAATTGCTGATCAGGATCTAATAACAACAACATGTTTTTTCCACTTTGTAACATTATAGGCACTAGTAACTGGTTTGCCATTATAAAGCCATCTTCAGCCATTACCAAGTAGTGCTATGTTTAAAGATTTAACACTGGAGGTTTTACTGCTAAATTTTTCACAAGTTGTCATGTATTTTACACATATGTTTGATAGATATTACATGTTTTGCAGGCAACATGAGGGAAAATGGGAGGATGATTCAAAAGAAGATGAAGCTAGTGTGCATGGATTTGTTGAGATGTCTGATCATGAAAACAATTGCGAGAATGCTTTGCATTTTGGTACATTTGAGGTACAATTTCAAACTTTGTCACTTCAATGCTTACATTAGTTTGCATATTCTACATTGGTACAACCCAAAAGAGATAAAGTAGAATAGTAAATTCAATGTAGAGCGATTGTTTATTTTATTGATAAACTAAAGAAAACAATGGTACTAACAAGAAAAAAATATTTTTCTTATTTAACGATCATAAATAAACTTGATATTAAGTGCAGGTGCGAGACTATGCATGTGGATATTTTATCATGCAATTACTGGTTGAACTTTTTTGTCAGACATGCGAGACTATACATGTGTCTGGACAAATGTATGGATGTTATAAATATGTAAAATGTATTGAGATGGATGTTTATGGGATAAAACAGAAAAAGGATTACATGGACTAACTAGCAGCTGCATCCAGATACTAAGTCTACGTGTGCACATAAGATATGTATTCATTTATGGATGATTCATTTATTGGTAATGTTCATGTATTTAATTACATGTTGTACATATTATGTTGACATGGTGGTTGTAATACTCAACTCTTTGTTGATTCTTCCTTTGATCTTTCTGTCCAACACAATTGAAGTGTAAAAGGTATGTATTTAAATATTTTAGTTGCATGTAAATTGTAAATTTACATAAAGTTCAAATTACTTTGCAAGATTTTGGGCTAGAGGATAAGTTTATATAAACAACTAAGTTACACAAATTTTATAAAAATTTGATATGTTTATATCAATTAACAATGTTTTATTATAATTAAAATTAACTAAATTTATCGAAAGTAACTAAAATAGTTAGTCCACTACTGAAAACCGGTAAGAATGGAGCAGAAAATGAGGTAAACCGTAGAAAACAACTAATGTGACTGGATAACAAAAAAAGGATGCTTATCAAATAATTTCAGAGAAAAAACTATGATGATTTTGTCAATTTCGGCCAGGTACATCAAAAATAACATAACATGCAATGAAAACCAATAATTGTTTATTCATGTATGATACACACTTTATTTACATAAAACCAAATGCTTACTATATATTAATGTACATTTACAGAGAAAAATATTAAAATCCAAAATGGGAGCATAATTTGTTTTTGGTGTTTCACGAAAATGACTGAATTTCAGAGGGGAAAAAACCCCAAATGGACAAATTGGAATGAAAACCGGAATTTTGAACCTTGCTTGCAAGCACCATAACAATATATTTTTTTGAGGTCAAAATAAGGAGTTATTTAGATATTAATTAGCACTGAATTTTGTGCTTTGATTATTTTATTTGGAAAACTGGGTAGATATGTATGCATTCACATAACATGGAAAAGTAAACAAATGAAGTATAAAAATAAAATAAGAACTCAACTGCTACTAATTTTAATATATTTATAACCCAAACCACTCAATCTGTTTCCTTCAACCAAGTGAAGCCGGCGTATTCAAATCAGCTGCTAATTGAATACAAGCTCTGTAATGGTTTACGACACATAGATAATTTTAGGTTCTAAGCTATAGTGATATGGTTTTATGTGCAGTACTATTCAGAGAGTGGCTAAATGTGCTAGCCCTTTTAGCCATTTTGATTACTTTCAAAACACTGATAATAATTGCTATTGGGCCACGGTCGGACTAACTCTTCAAGAAAGTGTTAGAATAGGTTTTCGTCTTTCCCAAGGAGAAGAATTTGGATTTGTGGTGACTTCTTTGGCAAAAAGGCCAGTTCATCTAATTAAAAACTCGTAGTTGCAATTGAATCCTATACATATCTATTTACATGTTCAATATTGTAATAACCCGGGAAATCTGAGCCAATTTAAAATTTTTATTTTGGCAATTTTAATGAATTTTGAATATTTAAAATGAATTATTTTAAATAAAAACGACGAGAAATTTATTTTGAATAGAAATAGAACATATGTATTTATATAGATCGTCGTTAGAATATAAATATTTATTTATAATTATAAAAGGAATTGAAAATGGCGCGGTAGTTCGAAAATTCGATTTCTAAATTCAAATGAATGTACCGGGTGCAAAATAATCCGGATTTTAGCGAAACCAAAAATATTTGAATCTAATTGAGAATATATTTCCAGCGAATTCGAAAAATTAAAATTTCATAGCGGGGATAAAAAATTATGTCCAGTTGAAAATTCAGAATAGTCGCTATGGAATTTTGGCCCTTAAAAATGGAAATTTTGCAAACGACCTCGGTTTTCGAAGAAACCACTTTTGTTGGATCCGCGATGTCAAATTATTGCTAGATTCCAAAATTCGTAATTTTTCGAATCAATATGTGAGTGTGGCAAGGGAAAACGCGTTTGACCCATTTCAGTTGATTTTAATCGACTGGAAAATGGCCATTTTTCAAACGGTCTCAGAATTTGACGAAATTAGTTTTGTTAGGACCGTATCGTCAATACGAAGCTAGAAAATATTTTTCAGGAAATTTTCTAGTTAGTATGTGGCCCCGGTAAATTGAAAGGTGCGTTCAAATTCAATATATAGAGTTATATTTTGATTTTGACGAAAACTGATCGAAATGATCGAATCGGCTTACGATACCTATCCCATTGGGTTCAGAATGGGGGTAATTAGCTATGGACGACAGGCGGTAGGTCTCGTTTTGAGGTCAAAATAAAAAGGTACCTTTTCGAAATTAAATTAAATAAAAAAAATTCTCCTCTCTCTCTCCTCCTTAACCACTCAACCCCCTTTTGTTTCCAGGATGGATCTCGGTTTTCAAATGAAATAAAAAAAGAAGAAGAAAGGGGGGCGGTCAATGGAGCTTCCACCACCGCCAGTCCCGACCTCGCACCCTATCCACCCTCGTCGAAACCCCCTCCTCGATTTGCGCGAGAACCCTCAGCAAACCCCCCCCCCCCCAACGCGAAGAACGACGTCGATTCACCCCTCCACATCCCGACGCCACACCGAACCACCTCCGCCTGTCCCTCTCCCACCGTTGACGTGCGCCATCCCCTTCCCCTCTCCTCTTGCTTCCTCTGATTTGCAGCCCTCCCCTTTACAAACGAAAAAAAACAAGAGTTTTATTTATTTATATACATTTATTTCATTCTATTTTCTATTTTAATTTTAGATTCTTAACATATATTATAGGATAGCAAGGTTGGATTTTTCATGATAGAAAGACTTGATTTTGAAATGAATAAAAATATGATTTTATTATCATGAAAGCGAGGATAAAAGATTAGGTTTTTAACTTTATAAAGATGAGATTTTGATAATTATAAAGATTTTATTTTATTTTTTAGTATAGGAAGAATAAAAATACGATTTTTATATTATATAGATAGTAAAAATTTGATCTTTATGCATGTAGCGAAGTAAAAATCTAATTTTTATTATATATATGTTGAAATAAAAATGGGATTTTTATAGGGATGATATAAAAATTCGATCTTTGTATTAGAAGTAGATATATAAAAATATAATTTTTGTATAGAGAATAGCGTGATAAAAATATAATCTTTATTATATGAACACCGTTATAAAAATAGAATTTTTATCTATATAGTAGCGGTGTAAAAATAGAATTTTTATCTATATAGTAGCGGTGTAAAAATAGAATTTTTATCTATATAGTAGCGGTGTAAAAATAGAATTTTTATCTATATAGTAGCGGTATAAAAATAGAATTTTTATCTATATAGTAGCGGTATAAAAATGTGATTTTTATCCATGTAGAGTGATTATAAAAATGCGATTTTTATATACATAGCAACATTATAAAAATGTGATTTTTATATATGTAGTGGCTACGGACAATGAAATTGACAAAAGGCGAGCACGACGAAGATTTCTACATATGAAGAGCCGTGGCGTTTGTTTTAGCTAGTCGGTGAGAACTCCTCACTTTAAATCTTCTTTTCTAGTTAAAATTATATACTAGGATGCAGACGGTGCTTAGCAGCACCCGACACCCATCGTCCACAGACCATGGACGACTTGTATGCTTGTTTGATGTGTTGTGAAGTTTGTTTGTGATGTTGGTGTGAAATAGATAATAAAATGTTCATGTGTTGAAATAAGTTAATTATCGTTAAAAATATAATTTTTAACGTGAATGTGAATAAATAAATATTCATTTACAAACCGGACGGTTTGTTTATGTACACCTATTTGAAGGACATTGATTGGGACGATAAATTTTACACATCGCCCAACTGCCCAAATAATATTCAGTGTTTGTGGATTGAAACCCCACACGGGTGTTGGGATGATATTTGACGTACACTAATCCCAATTATTTAGTTGTATGTCGATCGATTGGTCGACAAACTATGTAAGCGTTAATTATTTATATTTAATGCTTATGCAGTTGTGTGATGCACTTTGGATGATGGTTGATTATTTATCGTTGCTATTATATACATATGTTGTATGGAATTCATATAATTAACATTATATGGTAATTGATTGAGCCTCATTCAAATTGGGAAAATAAAGAATATTATAAAATAAAGATTCATGTGTTGACAGTACTCATGTGTTGAGATTAGTCATGTGTTGAAAGAAATTTATATTCATGTGTTGAGCGAAATATTTTAACAATAAAATTTACATCTTTATCATATATGAAATTAGAAACTAACTGGAAAGTAGATAAGATGAGTGGTCTCCTGGATATTGATCTAATGTTGGTTTCGACCTTCGGGGTTAATATTTAGGGAATCGTTCTCCTACTAATCTACAGTTAGTGTTTGATTAAAAATTTAACGATAGAAATCATAATTTTATAAAATATATTAAATAACAAAAATAGTCACGTGTTGACATTACTCATTTGTTGAGATTAGTCATGTATTGAAAGAAATATAGATTCATGTGTTGAATAGAATAAATATTCATTTGTTGAATAAAATAACGAAGTTATTGAAAAATATAAAGCCGTGTTGATTAAAGATGCGCTATTTTGACGCGAACGATATTTATATCGATTATACTCGTTTTTATTACAAATATTGAAAAGAGATTTAAAAATCGAATATAAAGAAAATGAATTCGAATTGAATTGAAAAGAAAATGAATTCGAATTGAATTGAAAAGAAAATAAATTCGAATTGAATTGAAAAGAAAATGAATTCGAATTGAATTGAATATAAAATGAATTCGAATTGAAATGAATTCAAATCGAATTGAAATTGAATTAAATATAAATGCAATTGGAAATCGAAGTGAAATTGATTTGGAATTAATTCAAATCGAATTGAAAACGAACTGAAATCGAATTGAAATCGATTTGAATTGAAATCAAATAGAAATGAATGTAAAAAGAATTTATAATGGAAAATTCAATTTTGATTTGAATTTGAAATGAAAGTAGAAATTGTTTTTGAAACAAATTTGAAACGATTTATAAAATTCGTTTTAAAAGGAAATCGACGAAATATATATAATATATATATATATTATATATATATAATGGCCTGAATAGAACGCGCCGCGGCAGTTCGCAAATTTCGACCATTGACTTCGAATGGATATTGCGGGAGATCCGACCGTCGGATTCTTCTAAAACCAGAACCGTTGGGTTCGTATCGAAAAGAGCTTTCCAATGAATATTAGAAATTTGAAATCTAACGGTTGGATTTGGAGTTATGTCCAAATCAAATTTGGAAAAAGTCGCTGTAAGTGCAGTTCGATGGCCGTTGTTGGAAATCGACTGTACGGGCCTTGTTAAAATTATTAAAAATAGTAATAATTTGTGAAAATCATAAGAAATGATTTATGAAGAATTGGGATGAAAAACTCCATATTTGAAAAGATAAAAATAGATTTTTATCCAAATGAACTAGTTTTGAACTAGAATTAAAATCCAATTATTTTTAAATAAATAAATTGGATTTGAAATGGGTTTTAAATAACCAGAATTTCTAATATATTTAATTGGAATTGAATTAGAATTGATTTGTGGGTTTATCGTGAACGGTATTTTAAATAACACTTGTTCTTTAACCCGATAATAAATAGAATGTGATTTGGGTTTATCGTGAACTGTGTTTTAAATGACATTGGTTCTTTAACCCAGTAAAAGGAGTTTCAATGGATCTGTAATTAGATTGAAATGTGAATTGATAATTTAAATTATCAAATTTGGAAAGTGAGCGAGAATGGAGTATCACCAGTTTTGCTCTAAGACGATAGTTAAATCTTTAATTAGATTTGAACGTGAAATGGTAATTAATGGTGTTAGATATGGAGTATGACCAGTTTTACTTCATGGAATGGATAGGTCAGGATTGGGAAATAAAATAAAATAAAATAAATAATTACTTCGGTGTGGTTCGCTAATCCCAATTAGTTTGGTAAACCTTAACATGGTTTGAAATGACATCCAAAGGAAGATTAAATAATAAATTTAAAAGGATTTATCTTTGATAAAATTAATGGGAACCCTTCCCTAAGAATGTGAAATTTAGAAACCAACTCTAGGTTAGCTAAGAAGAATGGTTTCCTGGGTATTGATCTGATGTTGGTTTCGGCCTTCGGGGTTAATATTTGGGGAATTGTTCTCTTTATAATTTACGGTTAGTGACTGATGAATTGGAATGAGGCGTATGTTGTGTTTGTGTAACATTTGTTTATTATATACGCGGGTTATTCGGAAAGGCCGGGTTTATACCCATTCTGAATAACCCATTCGATGATATGTCGAAGATGAAGACGGTGGTTGAAGACCGGAAGTCTTCACATCGTTTGGGTGATTACTGATGATCTTGATTGGGATGTACACCCAAGATGAGGGAATCAGTTGTTGATTGTCCAGACGTACTTGGAGATCGATGGATATGCAAGGAAAGTGCCTCCGTTTCGTTCAGACCCAGAACGAACTTGTAAATGGACTGTGTGTCTGACATTGGATTTTATTCTATGTTGATTGATCTCTATTAAATATACATCTGTTTGGCGGCGGAGAATTTATTCTCTTGCTTAACGCCCTTCTCTGAGACGTACGAGCTCAGAGATTATATATCGATGCACATCAGTCGCATGGAGTGAATTGCCTGTGTGGCATGCCTAAGTGGCAGATGATCAAGACTTCTGTTGAAAAGCAAAGTCTTGTGCTTGATGATCAAAGCACGGCCTATGTGGCCTAGCTTTGTGTATAGCGTGGATTCGCGAGCCTCACACCTCGGTATGAGTTAAAAACGGTATAAGGACCCAAGGAGTGCATGACGTTTCTTTCTAGCTACGGTGGTGTCAGTGCTTAAACTGGCTAACATTTATATTATTTTCACCTTTGGGGTTGTTGGTTGCGAGGCGCCTTGATTATAGGTCCTATAGGGCCGGGAAACGTGTGTTCAGGAATAATTAATCCTCAAACGTAAGGGAGGACCGGTCTTGGAGGATCCAGGGGTTACCCAGAGTTTGTAGTCCCGAGGCATTTGCTAGAGTGTCTCGAAGCGGAGAGGAGTTTGCCCCTTGCCTCGAATCATGGCGGAAATCCAATTTCCAATACGAGATATTGCGGTTTTATTTGTAGAGCCTAGTATGGTGATATAGTTGGATGGGGCGCTCATGCCGTCTATGATTGATATTTATGATTGAAATTGTTTTGACACTATACACTTATAATAGTATCAAATGATTTGTTTTAAACGTACCAAACATGTTTGGCTATTATAAGGGAAAAACCTATCCTCCGGCTTGCGTTGCATTGTGTGATGGGACCTGGGTCTTATAATAGCTTCATTTTTCGAAAATGCATTGTGTTGTTTATTCTAAGCACTGGTATTCTCGGAAGGAAACCCGTTCCGTGTTATACGGCGTGGTCCCTTGATTTACCTTATTTTTAAAGTAAAGTTTTAAATAACTGTTTTAGTTCTCACACCAGTCACATGACTGACCTGGAGTTTATTGTTTTAACCTAAACTCTGGGTGCCCCTATTTTCGACACGGGCAGCTAGTAGTTTTGGTTCTGCAGATTTATATTCACAGGATCCTGATTTACAATTGGATCGATGCTCGGAAAGCTCTGTATCTGTGTATTACTTTCAGTTGTGTTTTATATTGTTTTTCCGCTGCTATGTAATTTATTGTAATCTCTGATATTTTTCTGTTGTATAATATTTATTCATACTCTGTATATTCTTGTGATCTGATGGAATTGTTGTAAATAACAATGAAATGTTCTACTGTTTGCGTTCTATTTTATCGTGTTCTCAAGGTAATCCGGGCTTTCCTTACCGGGGAAGTTACGGGCTATCACAGTTGGTATCAGAGCTTTGGTTTACAGAGCTCGAGAACAAGACACATTAGAACCGAACGAAAGAATTCATCAGATATTGGATTAATAATATCCAATTAGTATAACTCGTTAGAGATGGGATCAGTAGTATCCTAGAACGAGTGTGAAGAGTATATTTTTCAAATGAAAACAATATTGTTTTGAAAATTTAAACCATTTCATGCGTATTTGAATATTTTATTTATATTGGTTTTGGACAATCGAGTATATAAAGGTTTTGCATATACGCGTCATGAACGTATATTCGAAGTTTTAATATACTGGATAGATATAGGATCACATTCTAGACACCCGGGGATAATTCTGATGATGTGGCCACATCATCAGTATTTATGTTCGTGTTTCGAAGGTGTGATATCTATATATTTCCATTAGACTGGTGTGAGAACCAAAATATAGCTAGAATACAGTGTTGCGAATTGGCATCAAAAATGTGATTTTTGATGCCAATTCAAAGTTATGAATTTGAAACAATAATTCACTAATAGATTGATGGTTGTGTTGTATGATTATTCCTTTAAACCATTATGTGAATGAACGGTGAATTTAGGCCAAATTGAACAAAATATCGAACTGTATTGAAAATTGTTTGAAATTGCATGCATATACATGTACTTACTTTGAACAGGTCATAGCAAGGAGGCTAGAGCAGAAATAAAATTGTTTGCCCGACAAATAGGTACATGTTTACCATAATTTACTGTTTTGTTTGGGTTATGATGATTTTATGAGATGATTGGCTTTTTCTTTTTCTTTTGGATTGAAGAAGGCCATGGGAGGCTATATGAAATATCCCGAAGTCCCCGGTGCAGGGGAGGTTATGGATTAATTTTTCGGAAATTTAGGATGTTTGCCAAACTTTTGAAAAAATAGAAAAGTTCTTAGAAACTGAAAGGTTGAAGAACTTAAGCCGTAAAGGAAATAATGGAAGTTGAGTTGATTAGTTAAACAACTCTCAGCTTCCTTCCTTTTCAGGGACGAAAAATTTTAAGTGGGGGAGATTGTAATAACCGGGAAATCTGAGCCAATTTAAAATTTTTATTTTGGCAATTTTGATGAATTTTGAATATTTAAAATGAATTATTTTAAATAAAAACGACGAGAAATTTATTTTGAATAGAAATAGAACATATATATTTATATAGATCGTCGTTAGAATATAAATATTTATTTATAATTATAAAAGGAATTGAAAATGGCGTGGTAGTTCGAAAATTCGATTTCTAAATTCAAATGAATGTACCGGGTGCAAAATAATCCGGATTTTAGCGAAACCAAAAATATTTGAATATAATTGATAATATCTTTCCAACGAATCCGAAAAATCAAAATTTCATAGCGGGGATAAAAAGTTATGTCCAGTTGAAAATTCAGAATAGTCGCTATGGGATTTCGGCCCTTAAAAATGGAAATTTTACAAACGACCTCGGTTTTCGACGAAATCACTTTTGTTGGATCCGCGATGTCGAATTATTGCTAGATTCCAAAATTCGTAATTTTTTGAATCAATATGTGAGTGTGGCAAGGGAAAACGCGTTTGACCCGTTTCAGTTGATTTTAATCGACTGGAAAATGGCCATTTTTCAAACGGTCTCAGAATTTGACGAAATTAGTTTTGTTAGGACCGTATCGTCAATACGAAGCTAGAAAATATTTTTCGGGAATTTTTCTAGTTAGTATGTCGCCCCGGTAAATTGAAAGGTGCGTTCAAATTCAATATATAGAGTTATATTTTGATTTTGACGAAAACTGGTCGAAACGATTGAATCAGCTTACGAAATCTATCCCATTGGGTTCGGAATGGGGATAATTAGCTATGGACGATAGGCGGTGGGTCTCGTTTCGAGGTCAAAATAAATAGGTACCTTCTCGAAATTAAATTAAATAAAAAAATTCTCCTCTCTCTCTCCTCCTTAACCACTCAGCCCCCCCTTTTGTTTTCCAGGATGGATCTCGGTTTTCAAATGAAAAAAAAGAAGAAGAAAGGGGGGCGATCGACGGAGCCTCCACCGCCGCCAGTCCCGACCGCGACCCCCCCTCTCAGCGCGACGGCACCACCTCGCACCCCATCCACCCTCGTCGAAACCCCCTCCTCGATTTGTGCGAGAACCCTCAGCAACCCCCCCCCCCCCCCAACGTGAAGAACGACGTCGATTCACCCCTCCACAGCCCGAGGCCGCACCGAACCACCTCTGCCTATCCCTCTCCCACCTCTGACGTGCGCCATCCCCTTCCCCTCTCCTCTTGCTTCCTCTGATTTGCAGCCCTCCCCTTTGCAAACGAAAAAAACGTGAGTTTTATTTATTTATATACATTTATGTCATTCTATTTTCTGTTTTAATTTTAGATTCTTAACATATATTATAGGATAGAAAGGTTGGATTTTTCAAGATAGAAAGATTGGTTTTTCATGATAGAAAGATTTGATTTTGAAATGAATAAAAATATGATTTTATTATCATGAAAGAAAGGATAAAAGATTAGGTTTTTAACTTTATAAAGACGAGATTTTGATAATTATAAAGATTTGATTTTTTTTAGTATAGGAAGAATAAAAATACGATTTTTATATTATATAGATAGTAAAAATTTGATCTTTATGCATGTAGCGAAGTAAAAATCTGATTTTTATTATATATATGTTGAAATAAAAATGGGATTTTTATAGGGATGATATAAAAATTCGATCTTTGTATTAGAAGTAGATATATAAAAATATAATTTTTATACAGAGAATAGCGTGATAAAAATATAATCTTTATTATATGAACACCGTTATAAAAATAGAATTTTTATCTATACAGTAGCGGTGTAAAAATAGAATTTTTATCTATACAGTAGCGGTGTAAAAATAGAATTTTTATCTATATATTAGCGGTGTAAAAATAGATTTTTTATCTATATAGTAGAGGTGTAAAAATAGATTTTTTTTCTATATAGTAGCGGTATAAAAATGTGATTTTTATCCATGTAGAGTGATTATAAAAATGCGATTTTTATATACATAGCAACATTATAAAAATGTGATTTTTATATATGTAGTGGCTACGGACAATGAAATTGACAAAAGGCGAGCACGACGAAGATTTCTACATGTGAAGAGTCATGGCGTTTGTTTTAGCTAGTCGGTGAGAACTTCTCACTTTAAATCTTCTTTTCCAGTTAAAATTATATACTAGGATGCAGACGGTGCTTAGCAGCACCCAACACCCGTCGTCCACAGACCATGGACGACTTGTATGCTTATTTGATGTGTTGTGAAGTTTGTTTGTGATGTTGGTGTGAAATAGATAATAAAACGTTCATGTGTTGAAATAAATTAATTATCATTAAAAATATATTTTTTAACGTGAATGTGAATAAATAAATATTCATTTATAAACCAGACGGTTTGTTTATGTACACCTATTTGAAGGACATTGATTGGGACGATAAATTTTACACATCGTCCAACTGCACAAATAATATTCAGTGTTTGTCGATTGAAACCCCACACGGGTGTTGGGATGATATTTGACGTACACTAATCCCAATTAATTAGTTGTATGTCGATCGATTGGTCAACAGACTGTGTATGCGTTAATTATTTATATTTAATGCTTATGCAGTTGTGTGATGCACTTTGGATGATGGTTGATTATTTATCGTTGCTAGTATATACATGTGTTGTATGGAATCCATATAATTAACATTATATGGTAATTGATTGAGCCTCATTCCAATTGGGAAAATAAAGAATATTATAAAATAAAGATTCATGTGTTGACAGTACTCATGTGTTGAGATTAGTCATGTGTTGAAAGAAATTTATATTCATGTGTTGAGCGAAATATTTTAACAATAAAATTTACATCTTTATCATATATGAAATTAGAAACTAACTGGAAAGTAAATAAGATGAGTGGTCTCCTGGATATTGATCTGATGTTGGTTTCGGCCTTCGGGGTTAATATTTAGGGAATCGTTCTCCTACTAATTTACGGTTAGAGTTTGATTAAAAATTTAAGGATAGAAATCATAATTTTATAAAATATATTAAATAAAAAAATAGTCACGTGTTGACAGTACTCATTTGTTGAGATTAGTCATGTATTGAAAGAAATATAGATTCATGTGTTGAATAGAATAAATATTCATTTGTTGAATAGAATAACGAAGTTATTGAAAAATATAAATCTGTGTTGATTAGAGATGCGCTATTTTGACGCGAACGATATTTATATCGATTATACTCGTTTTTATAACGAATATTGAAAAGAGATTTAAAAATCGAATATAAAGAAAATGAATTCGAATTGAATTGAAAAGAAAATGAATTCGAATTGAAAAGAAAATGAATTCGAATTGAACTGAAAAGAAAATGAATTCGAATTGAATTGAATATAAAATGAATTCGAATTGAAATGAATTCAAATCGAATTGTAATCGAATTGAAATTGAATTAAAAAGAAATGCAATTGGAAATCGAAGTGAAATCGATTTGGAATGAATTCCAATCGAATTGAAAACGAACTGAAATCGAATTGAAATTGATTTGAATTGAAATCAAATAGAAATGAATGTAAAAAGAATTTATAATGGAAAATTCAATTTTGATTGAATTTGAAATGAAAGTTGAAATTGTTTTTGAAACAAATTTGAAACGATTTATAAAATTCGTTTTAAAAGGAAATCGATGAAATATATATAATATATATATATATATATTATATATAATGGCCTGAATAGAATGCGCCGCGGCAATTCGTGAATTTTGACCATTGACTTCGAATGGATATTGCGGGAGATCCGACCGTCGGATTCTCCTAAAACCGGAACCGTTGGGTTCGTATCGAAAAGAGCTTTCCAATGAATATTAGAAATTTGAAATCTAATGGTTGTATTTGGAGTTATGTCCAAATCAAATTTGGAAAAAGTCGCTGTAAGTGCAGTTCGATGGCCGTCGTTGGAAATCGACTGTACGGGAATTGTTAAAATTATTAAAAATAGTAATAATTTTTGTAAAATCATAAGAAATGATTTGTGAAGAATTAGGATGAAAAACTCCATATTTGAAAAGATAAAAATAGATTTTTATCGAAATGAACTAGTTTTGTACTAGAATTAAAATCCAATTATTTTTAAATAAATAAATTGGATTTGAAATGGGTTTTAAATAACCATAATTTCTGATATATTTAATTGGAATTGAATTAGAATTGATTTGTGGGTTTATCGTGAACGGTATTTTAAATAACCCTTGTTCTTTAACCCGATAATAAATAGAATGTGATTTGGGTTTATCATGAACTGTGTTTTAAATGACATTGGTTCTTTAACCCAGTAAAAGGAGTTTCAACGAATCTGTAATTAGATTGAAATGTGAATTGATAATTTAAATTATCAAATTTGGAAAGTGAGCGAGAATGGAGTATCACCAGTTTTGCTCCAAGGCGATAGTTAAATCTTTAATTAGATTTGAACGTGAAATGGTAATTAATTTTACCAATAACACCGTGGTGTTAGATATGGAGTATGACCAGTTTTACTTCATGGGATGGATAGGTTGGGATTAGGAAATAAAATAAAATAAAATAAAATAAATAATTACTTCGGTGTGGTTCGCTAATCCCGACTAGTTTGGAAAACCTTAACATGGTTTGAAATGACATCCAAAGGAAGATTAAAGAATAAATTTAAAAGGATTTATCTTTGATAAAATTAATGGGAACCCTTCCCTAAGAATGTGATATTTAGATACCAACTCTAGGTTAGCTAAGAAGAATGGTTTCCTGGGTATTGATCTGATGTTGGTTTCTGAGATGACCCGAACTTCCCCGGTAAGGAAAGCGCGGATTAAGTTGAGAACACGACAAAATAGAATGTAGACGGAAGAACATTTCATTGTTAATTACAACAGTTCCATCAGAATACAAGAACATACAGAGTATAGATAAATATTACACATTATAAAATATTAGAGATTACAATACATTACACAGCAGCGGAAAATAATACAATACACAACTGAATGAGATATACGGATACAAAGCTTTCCGGATATCGTTCTAGCTGTAAACCAGGATCCTGTGAATATAAATATGCAAAACCAAAACTACTAGCTACCCGTGTCGAAAATCAAGGCACCCAGAGTTTAGGTTAAAACAATAAACTCCAGGTCAGTCATGGGACTGGTGTGAGAACTAAAACAGTTATAAAAGTTAGGTAAATCAAGGGACCACGCCGTATAACACGGAACGGGTTTCCTCCCAAGAATACCAGTGCATAAAACAACAACGCAATGCTAAATAAAGAACAATGAAGCTATTATAAGACCCATGTCCCATCACATAATGCAACGCAAGCCGGAGGATAGGGTTTTTACCTTATAATAGCCAAGAATGCTTGATACGTTGAAAACAAATCATTTATTATTACTATAAGTGTATAGTATATAAAACAACTTCAAATCATAAGTATCAATCATAGACGGAATAAGCGCCCCATCCCACTATGTCGCCATACCAGGCTCTACAAATAAAACCGCAAAGTCACGTATTGGAAGTTGGATTTCCATCTGTGAACCGAGGCAAAAGATAGTCCTCTACCGATTCGAGACTGTCTAGCCCGAGTCTCAGGAACAGAACGCATCGTCCCTTGGATTCTCAGGGCCAGTCCACCGATGTGGAGTAAACTTAAACCCTGAACATGTGTTTCCCCGCCCTATGGGGGCGTAAATGAGCCAACGAATGACTCCACCGGACCCGGATCGTCCGATCAAACCGAGGCGCCTCGCAACAGCAACAACCACATAAGTCAAACTCGCCAGGGCATGTAAAACCACTGATGCCACTTCTGGCTAGAAAGAAACGCATGCCCTCCCTGACGTCCCCTCCCGTTTTGGTTCACACCGGGGTGTGAGGCTCGCGAATCAACGCTACACAAAGCTATGCCACACGGACCGTGCTTTAATCATCAACCACAAGACTTTGCTTTTCAACAAAAGCCTTGATCATTTGGCACTTAGGCATGCCACACAGGCAATTCACTCCATGCGTTTGATATCCATCGATATATAACCCCTGAGCTCGTACGTCTCAGAGAAGGGCGTTAAGCAAGAGAATAAATTCTCCGCTGCCAAACAGATATATATTTAATAGAAATCAATCACACAGACTAAAATCCAATGTCAGACACACAGTCCATTTACTAGTTCGTTCTGGGTCTGAACGAAACCGGAGGCACCTAGTACCCCGCATATCCATCGATCTCCAAGTACGTTTGGACGATCACCAACTGATTCCCTCTTCTTGGGTGTATGGCCCAATCAAGATCATCAGTAATTATCCAAACGACGTGAAGACCTCCGGTCTTCAACCACCGTCTTCATCTTCGACACTACGTCGAATTAGTTATTCAGAATGGGATAAACCCGGTCTTCCTGAACAACTTGCGTATATAATAACAAGTGTTACACAAACACAACATACGCCTCATTCCATTTCAGAATATTCTTTTATTCAAATATTCTTATACTTTGGGAAAGGTTCCCATTAATTTTATCAAAGATAAATTCTTTAAATTTATTCTTTAATCTTCTTTGAATATCAATTCAAACTAGTCTGGATTAGCGAACCACACCGGAGTAATCATTTATTTTATTTCCCAATCTCCACCTATTCATCCCATGAAGTAAAACTGGTAATACTTCATATCTAACACCACGGTGTTATCGGTAAATTCAATTACCATTTCACGTTCAAGTCTAATTAAAGATTTAACTATCGCCTGGAGTAAAACTGGTGATACTCCATTCTCGATCTTTTCAATCTAATTAAAGATTCATTAAAACTCCACTTAGTTTTAATCTTTAACTGGGTTAAAGAATCAGTGTCATTTAAAACACGGTTCACGATAAACCCAAAATCACATTCCATTAATTATCGGGTTAAAGAACAAGTGTTAATTAAAACACTGTTCACGATAAACCCAAAAATCACTACCAATTCAATTCCAATTAAATATTATTTAATTGGTACACTTCATTAAATCTAAATAAAAAGATTTAATCTTTTTCTCAACTGGGCTTAAGAACAGTGTTAATGAAGACACCATTCACGACAAACCCAAATCACGTTTGATATTAAATACAAGGCTCCGAATAGAAAATATATCGGCTTATATTCAATATCAAATTTTACTACCAACAAATATCGTATTGAAAACAACGATATAAATACATCTTTCAAATTCCCATAACAATACCTGTATCATCACGAAATCCAACATCGAAATATTCCAAAGTCAATTTCGATTCAAATCCATTCCAATTCAATTATTGGAAATTCTGGTTACTTTTAAAACCCTTTTCAAATTCAATTTATTTATTTAAAAATAAATAGAATTATAATTCTAGTTCAAAACTAGTTCATTTCGATAAAAATCTATTTTTATCCTTTCAAATATGGAATTTTCCACCTCAATTCTTCACAAATCGTTTCTTATGATTTTACAAAAAATATTACTATTTTTAATAATTTTATCAAGGCCCGTACAGTCGATTTCCATCAACGGTCATCGAACTGCACTTACAGCGACCTTTTCTAAATTTGATTTGGACATAATTCCAAATCCAACCGTTAGACTTCTAATTTCCAATACTCGTTAGAAATCTCTTTTCGATACGAACCCAACGGTTCCGGTCTTAGGAGAATCCGACGGTCGGATCTACCGCAATATCCATTCGAAGTCAATGGTCGAAATTCACGAACTACCGCAGCGCGACGCGTTCTATTCAGGCCATTATATTATATATATATAATATATATACTTCGTCGATTTCCTTTTAAAACGTATTATATAAATCGTTTTAAATTCGTTTTCAAAATGATTTCAACTTCTTTTCAAATTCAAATCAAAATTGATTTTTTCCTTATAAATTCGATTTAAATTCATTTCAAATTGATTTCAATTCAAATCGATTTTTAATTCAATTTCAGTTCATTTTCAATTCCATTCAATTTCAATTCGAATTCATTTCTATTTAATTTCAATTCGAATTCATTTCTATTCAATTTCAATTCGAATTCTAATTCTTTTCAAAATATCAGATTTTGAAATCACTTTCGATATTCATTATAAAATGAATAAAATCGATATAAATATCGTTCACGTCAAAATGGCGTCAATCTAATCAACACGGCTTCATATATTTCTATTTTCGAATATTCTATTTCAAATATTTCTTTTATTCAAATATTTATATTTCAAATATTTCTATTCAAAACTGGAATAAAGCCCAATCAATTACCGTAGATTTTATTTCTATGGATTTCCATACAACGCATGTATATATCAATAATGACGAATAATCAACCATCATCCAAAGTGCATTCTACACTGTATAAGCATCAAATATAAATATTTAACGCTTATAACAGTCTGTCAATCAATCGATCGACATACAACTAATTATTAGGATTAATGTATGTCATATCATCCCAATACCCATGTGGGGTTTCAAACAATCAAACACAGATTTTATTTGTGCAGTTGGGTGATGTGTAAAATTTATCGTCCCAATCATTATCAGTCAAATGTGTGTATATAAACAAATCGTTCAATTTGTTTATATTAATTTATTTCATTTCATATACACGTTAAAAATTCTATTTTTAACTATATAATATTTTCCACTATAAAATATTTTATTTCGTTTCATATCACATCACACAATCAACTACACATCAAAATCAAACAAACAAGCATACAAGCCGTCCATGGTCTGTGGACGACGGGTGTCGGGTGCTACTAAACACCGTCTGCATCCTAGTATATATTTTAACCAGAAAATTAAATTAAAGGTGAGAAGTTCTCACAGAGGGTTCCACTCCGCCGTGCTTTGCTTATGAGCTGCTGAACTGTCTAGATCCGTTTGAAATTACAATGCAGTCTTTACTACGCTGCTCATAATAAAAATTATATTTTTATTACTTGATTCATTAAATAAAAATTCCATTTTTATTTCTACTTCATATATATTTTACGACGCTGCTTTCTATATAAAAATTATATTTTTATATTTCTACTTCTTATATAAAGATTGAATTTTTATATCACCACTTTAAAAATCACATTTTTATTTCAACCTATGTATAATAAAAATCAAATTTTTATTTCGCTATATATATAAAAATCGAATTTTTATTTTCACTTCATATATATAAAAATCAAATTTTTATCTTCACTTCGTTATAAAAATTATATTTTTATATTGCCCTTCTCCTAATAAAGATTATATTTTTATTACTCTACATGAATAAAAATCATATTTTTAATCTTCTACTATAATAAAAATTATATTTTTAACGCCCTAATAACATAGGAATTATATTTTCAAATCACTTTCATTTTAAAGATCTTATTTTTATCTAAAAATCATTCATGTAAAAATCCAATTTTTACTTCGCCTTTCATACAATGAAATCCAATTTTTATCTCATTGTCGATAGAATAAAAAAAATCACGTTCTTAATTATCTAAAAATCATATCTTTAAAGAATAAAAATCAAACCTTTATGCTTTATAAAAAAATCAAATTTTTATCATGTTAAAAACTATACTTTTCTATGTTAAAGACCTCACCTTTATCACTTTAAAAATTATATTTTTAAAGTTATATAAAACTGAAAGTTAAAAATCAATGTAAATAAAAGAAATAAACAAGTTAAAAACTTACAACTTTTTCATCAGCGAGAGGGGGTGGGAAAACAAGCGCCTGACGTGGCAAGAGGGTCGTCGGCGGGTCTCCGGGTTGCGGGCGGGGCTGGGGGGTCTCTGCGCGGAGGTTGAGGCGGTTGGAAGCCAGTGCGGCGGTGGGTGGTTGCGATTTAGGAAAGGGGAGGGGCTTCGTCGATTGCGGCGCAAAGGGGGGGACGAACACGGTTTTTCAGCAGAGGGGGTACGAGAGGGAGAGGGTGCGGTAGCCCCGCCTTGGGCGGCTGTGGCGGCTCGATCGGAGGAGCGACAACTCCTTCTTCTTCTTCTTCCTTTTTTATTTTTTTTATTTTTGATTTAAAAATAAATCGGGGGGGGGGGGCTGAATGATTAAAGGAGGAAGGGGAGATATTTATTTAATTATTTAAATTTCAAAAAGTTGACTTTTTATTTCGACCTCGAAACGAGGCCCACCGTCTGTCGTCCATAGCTAACTACCCCCATTACGAACACAATGGGATATGTATCGTAGGCTAATTCGATTGTTCGATCAATTTTCATCAAAATCAAAATATAACTCTATATATTGAATTTGAACGCACATTTCAATTTACTGGGGTCACATACTAACTCGAAAAATTCCAGAAAAATATTTTCTAGCTTCGTATTGACGATATGGTCCTAACAAAACTAGTTTCGTCGAATTCTAAGACCGTTTGAAAAATGGCCATTTTCCAGTCGATTAAAATCAACTGAAACTGGTCAAACGCGTTTTACTTCGCCACGCTCACATATTGGTTCAAAAAATTACGAAATTTGAAACCTAGCAATAACTTGACATCACGGATCCAACAAAAGTGGTTTCGTCGAAATCCGAGGTCATTTGCAAAATGGCTACTTTTAAGGGCCGAAATTCCATAGCGACTATTCTGAAATTTCAACTGGACATATCTTTTGATTCCCGCTATGAAATCTCGATTTTTCGGATTCATTGGAAAGATATCCTCAATTAGATTCTAATATTTTTGGTTTCACTAAAATCCGGTTTAATTGAAATTTGAAATCGAATTATCGAACTACCGCGCCATTTTCAATTCCTTTTATAATTATAAATAATTATTTATATTCTAACGACGATCTATA
Organism: Allium sativum; assembly: GCA_030737875.1. Lineage (NCBI taxonomy): Eukaryota > Viridiplantae > Streptophyta > Magnoliopsida > Asparagales > Amaryllidaceae > Allium > Allium sativum. The sequence goes on from CM060922.1 coordinate 636,945,899, forward strand.
TAAATATATACATTCGAATTCAATTCAAAATAACTTTCTCGTCGATATTATTTAAAATAATCATTTTAAATATTCAAAATTAGTTAAAATTGCCAAAATAAAAATTTTAAATTGGCTCGCATTTTCCGGGTTGTTACAGTTTCGGCCTTCGGGGTTAATATTTGGGGAATTTTTCTCTTGCTAATTTAAGGTTAGTGAATGATGAATTGGAATGAGGCGTATGTTGTGTTTTTGTAACATTTGTTTATTATATACGCGGGTTATTCGGAAAGACCGGGTTTATACCCATTCTGAATAACTGATTCGACGATATGTCGAAGATGAAGACGGTGGTTGAAGACGGGAAGTCTTCACATCGTTTGTGTGATTACTGATGATCTTGATTGGGCTGTACACCCAAGATGAGGGAATCAGTTGGTGATTGTCCATACGTACTTGGAGACCGATGGATATGCGAGGAAAGTGCCTCCGGTTTCGTTCAGACCCAGAACGAACTTGTAAATGGATTGTGTGTCTGACATTGGATTTTATTCTGTGTTTGATTGATCTCTATTAAATATACATCTGTTTGGCGGCAGAGATTTTATTCTCTTGCTTAACGCCCTTCTCTGAGACGTACGAGCTCAGAGGTTGTATATCACAGTCGCATGGAGTGAATTGCCTGTGTGGCATGCCTAAGTGGAAGATGATCAAGGCTTCTGTTGAAAAGCAAAGTCTTGTGGTTGATGATAAAAGCACGACCTATGTGGCCTAGCTTTGTGTATAGCGTGGATTCGCGAGCCTCACACCTCGGTATGAGTTAAAAACGGGATAAAGACCCAAGGAGTGCATGACGTTTCTTTCTAGCTATGGTGGTGTCAGTGCTTAAACTGGCTGACATTTATATTATTTTCATCTTTGTGGTTGTCGGATGCGAGGCGCCTCGATTATAGGTCCCATAGGGCCGCGAAACGTGTGTTCAGGAATAATTAATCCTCAAACGTAAGGGAGGACCGGTCTTGGAGGATCCAGGGGTTACCCAGAGTTTGTAGTCCCGAGGCATTTGGTAGAGTGTCTCGAAGCGGAGAGGAGTTTGCCCCTTGCCTCGACTCATGACGGAAATCCAATTTCCAATACGAGATATTGCGGTTTTATTTATAGAGCCTAGTATGGCGACATAGTGGGATGGGGCGCTCATGCCGTCTATGATTGATATTTATGATTGAAATTGTTTTGACACTATACACTTATAATAGTATCAAATGATTTGTTTTAAATGTACCAAACATGTTTGGCTATTATAAGGGAAAAACCCTATCCTCCGCCTTGCGTTGCATTGTGTGATGGGACCTGGGTCTTATAATAGCTTCATTTTTCGAAAAAGCATTGCATTGTTTATTCTAAGCACTGGTATTCTCGGGAGGAAACCTGTTCTGTAATGACCCGTATTCTACACATCATAGGATCGTAGAATATTTATTTCTTTTCCATGTGAAGCCGTATGGTCATGTAACTTTGGGAAACACCTATTAGAGTCATTTCCCATGCTTATGATTTTTGTTGATTTTTAAATGACCATTTTGCCCCTAGTTGGTACTGTTTTGGCCATAACCTTTGATTGGAAAGGAATTTTGACCTGAAACGACTTCCATTTGATTCGTTTGATGGTTTCTCTTTCCGTAGAGTGGACGCATTAGCCAAACGGACTTACCGTTTGGGAGATATGGCCGAAACAAGGTTTGGAGGGTGAAAAACTGCTTAACCGGGCCAAATCGGGTGATTAGCAAGTAGGCCCATAACCCATTTCGGGATTAGGGTTATGGGAGGGCTGAAATGAGATGGAGAATCATTCCATTTCAGTTTTCTAGCCTCCACTTATCACCAAGGATCCCTAAAAATGGCCTCTAACCTCTAAATCACCTCCAAATCATCTTTTGGTCAAGGATTAAGCTTAGCAACTCCTAATCAAGGAAGATCTTCACCAAATCAACATAGGAGCTGCTGTTGGCATTGAGATTCACATCAAATCAGAGAATTATTTCAGATCTTAGTTTATTTTGTGGCTAAGGTGAGTGATTTGCATAGTTTTACACTAATTATGGCTAATTAGGGGTGATTAGTGCTAATTAGCGAATTTAAGCATGATAAAATTCGGGAAAAATGTTCATAAATTCCTAAATGATGTTTTGGACCTCTGATATGAATTTGGGTTAATTTGGTTAAATTTTTGCTAAGTCTATCATTAGTTTCACCTAAACATGCTTAAGGGGAAATATGGGATTTTGGGTATGTTTGATCCATTTTAACCTATGATATTGATGTGAATGATGTTTGTGGTTGATTATGCATGTTGTTATGACTGTATGAAATGCTTTGTGATTTATTTCAATAGTTAGAATGGTCGAAAACGTCGTCGAATGGCGTAAACCCTTGCTGGAACAGTTTCAGAAAACAGTGCAGGGTTCGGATCGGATCGGATAAGGGGGCTCGGATCGGATATGTGGAACTGAGCAAAGAATCTGATCGGATCGAAACCCAACACTTGGGAAAAGTGGCAAAAAGGAAGGCCACGCTAGCTGAACTGGGATCAGATCGGATAGAGAAAAGCGGATCGGATCGAGAAGGACGGATCGGATCGAAGAGGACGGATCGGATCGGATCGGAAAAACAAAGGCGAATCAGAACAGGAGCAAGAAAGCGGATCAGATAGGAGCATATGAAGAGGAGCATGAAGATGGATCGAAAGCACGAACCAAGAAGGACCCGACCCGACCCGAAGAAGAAGAAGCAGCTGACTCGAACCCAGAGGAATGCCGACCCGAACCGCATCAGAAGGGGGACCCGACCCGAGCGGATAAAGAACACCGACCCGAACCGATGACCTGAGGAAGAACCTGACCCGACCCAGTATTGACCAATAACCCGAGATGCAAAGGTAGTCCAATAGGGGAAGTTAGAGCTCAGGATCCCGGAACCAGTTGGGAACCAACGAGTTCGCTTCATGGTTGGACTTTGCTGCGGGACGTGTGCTAAGGAGTTGTCGACGTTCATAACTTCGATTCACCACTAAAAGGAATGATGGGCTACTTATCAGTGCAGTAGGGTCATTACGACCTGAGGGGCAAGGTGATGGTAGCAAGACTACGTTATCAGTGCAGTAGGGTCATTATGACCTGAGGGGCAAGGTGATGCGTAGTAAGACTATGAGCCAGCGCAGATGGGGTGAATAACTCCATGGGGCAAGTGGACATAGTAAGGATTTGTAAGGCTATGAGCCAGCGCAGATGGGGTGAATAACTCCATGGGGCAAGTGGACATAGCGAGGAATTAGTGGCTACGTTATCAGTGCAGTGAAGCCATTTATGACTTCATGGGGCAAAGTGATCGTAGTAAGGAATGTTGGGTGATCGAAGTGGTGAATATCGTATGCTTTAAGCACTGAGTGAGAGATGTGAGGATGGATGCTATGCTTGATTGTTTGCCATCATTATGACAGGCACACCTCCCCCACCTCCGTATCTTTACACTGTTTGATATGATACCTTAGAGTGTTGTACAGTATGTAGTGCTAACTCTTTGGTTGCAGGTCCAGGTTCAGGTATGTTTTAGTCTACCTGTTATTATTCACTTTAGATGCTTATCGCTCATACCGGGCTTTATGTCTGACCCAGAGTTTTATGTCTCCTCTTATTACTCTGGGTGCTCACACGATCAGACTAGAGACAGGTTAGCTGGTGATGCGCGAGTAGCTGATTCGGAGGCGGGCAGGAGGCTTCCACGTATTATATATATATATATATATATATATATATATATATACACACACATTCTCCCTGTGTCGTTGGTGGTCGCTACTTGGGCATTAGTAGTGTACCTCATTTATCTTACTTTGCTTTGAGACAGTTGGAAAGTTGTAATAAGCTGTATTTTGGATTTCCGCCGCTATGATGTTTAGTTCTGATTTTCAGCTTATGCACTGTCTCTCCTGTTTTATGTCAAGTATGTTACTATTATATTTTGTTCTATGCGCTGTTAGACATTCTACAGGTTCTTTGTATGTTCATTTCCTTCTTCCTTTTTCCCTTCTGGCGACCCGTTCCGTGCTAACTGGACATGTGTACAACGCACCTTTGGAGTAAATGTCGGTTGGTGCGGGGCGGGCCGTCACACTTGGTATCAGAGCTCTAGGTTGCGTAGTTAACCTAGGGAAAGACACTAGGGAGAGTTAGTACGTATATGAGAGCGCGTATTTGTGATTACTTTGGTTTTCAAAAGCTATGTATATATATACTATTAGTAGTATAAGAATGAAGTTGCACTGCACTAGTACCACTATGGGGTCGTTAATCTTTTCCCTTTTACAGATTGACGATGAGCCGACATGTTAGAGGTACCGGTAGAGAGGCCAATAATGGGAATGCCGCTGACATGAGGGCGATGTTTACCAACCTCATGAGAGACATGCTTAGAGAAGTGCAAGGGGCAATTCCCAATCCCGGAGTTGGTGCTGGCCCAGTAGTGCAGGCGCCTAGGGTCGATTTTGCCAAGTTGTGCAAAGATTACACTAATCTTGGTGGGAAGCCGTTCCATGGAACGGAGTCGGCCACAGATGTTCAAGATTGGATGGATAGCTGTGATCGTATCTTTGATGACTTGGGTCTTGAGGATGCGATGAAGAGAAGGCTAGCGTCTCGTCAGCTGCAAGGGCGAGCGATGAATTGGTGGAATGCTATCAGAACAGCTACTCTAGAGGATCAGGTTACTTGGGATCAGTTCAAGGCTTGCTTTAGTGAGAAGTTTATTCCAGCTGCCCAGAAGTCAGTATTGTTTAAGAGGTTCTTGGAACTCAAGCAAAACGGGAGGGCAGTTTCTGATTATATTGCTGAGTTCGACACTTTGTCGAAGTATGGACTGGCTCTCATTGATACTCCTGAAAAGAAGAATGAGAAGTTCATTACTGGCCTGGATGGGTACTTGGGGGAGAGGCTTATTAACCACATCGATGAGACTTTTGAATCGATTGTGGGGAAAGCTTTGAGATCAGAGAGTCTTTACCCTAAGTCAAAGACTGAGGCTGCATCTGCAGAGGGGCCAAAGCCGCAAGCAGGCGGTGGAGGCAAGAATAATTCTCAGAATAAGAGGAAGCAGGACCAATCTAAGGGTGGCCAGAAAAAGAGCAAGAAGGATGTTGAGTGCTTCAGCTGTGGAAAGAAAGGCCATTATGCTAAAGATTGTCGGGCCAAGCCAGCGGATAAGAAGTGCTTCAACTGTGGTCAAGTGGGACATTTCAAGGACAAGTGTCCGCAACCTCTTAATGAGAAGCAGATTGTGAAAGCATATGCTCTTGATGCTATTCCTTCTTCGTCGAATGCCCCAACTGCGGCGGAGAAAGGAAAGAATGTTGTTATTCAAGGTATGCTTTCTATTTATGATATACCAGTTCGAGTTTTGTTTGATACTGGGGCTTCCCGTTCCTTCATATCTAGTGACCTGGTAGATAGGTTGGGACTGGAACCCGAGATAGTCGATAGACCATTGATTGTGACGAACCCGATTGGTGGTTCGACTAGCCTTAGTATGATTTGCAGGAATTTGGTCTTATCGAGTCATGGATGTATGTTTGTATGTGATTGCTTTGTTTTGGGCTTTACTGGGTATGGCATTATATTGGGAGTCGATTGGCTCCAAAGATACGGGGTGGTGGTAGACTGTGAGGGCTTTTTGGTGACAGTGAGCGCGGATGATGGGCGGAGGGTAGTGTTTGGTAGCCTACCTAGTGATGGGGTTATGGCTAGTTTCGTAAATTCCCTCGACATCCCGCAAGATGAGTTGTCAGATGTGCCCGTGGTTGGCCAGTATCCGGACGTCTTCGAGGAGGTGACCGGGCTTCCACCACACCGAGAGATTGAGTTCCGTATTGATTTAGTGAAAGATGCCAGACCTATAGTGATGCCACTTCGTCGTATGGCACCAAGGGAGCAGCGAGAGCTCGGGGTGCAAGTCAGCAATCTTTTGAAGAAGGGATTGATTAGAAGGAGTGTCTTCGAATGGGGAGCACCAGTTGTGTTTGCCACTAAGGCAGATGGTTCCCTTCGTTTGTGTGTGGACTATCGCGAGTTGAATAAGGTAACGAGGAAGAATAAGTATCCTCTACCGCGGATAGATGATTTGTTTGATCAGCTGGAAGGAGATAGAGTGTTCTCCCAGTTGGACCTCGCGACAGGATTTCATCAGCTTCGAGTAGCAGATGAGAGTGTTCCGAAAACGGCATTTAGGACGCCGTCTGGATTTTATGAGTGGTTGGTTATGCCATTTGGGTTGACCAATGCACCAGCCTATTTTGTGGATCTTATGAATCGAGTATTCAGAGATCAGTTGAATAAGTTTGTTCTTGTGTTCGTGGATGATATCCTTGTTTATTCAGGGACAGAGGAGGAACACAAGGGACACTTGAGGACAGTGATGGAGGTGTTGAGGAAACACCAATTGAAAGCGAAATTCTCTAAGTGTCATTTTTGGAGAAGGGAAGTGAGATTCTTGGGTCATGTTGTTTCAGAGAGTGGTATTGCCGTGGACCCTGCGAAGGTGGCTACGGTACAGGATTGGCCTACACCCAAGAATGCAACAGATGTAAGAAGTTTCTTGGGATTAGCTGGATATTATCGTAAGTTTATCCAGGACTTCTCCAAGATTGCAGCACCGTTGACTCAGTTGACTAAGAAGAATCAGTCCTTCGTCTGGGACGGAGTGTGTGAACATGCCTTCAAGAGTCTAAAGGAGAGGTTGACGCGTGCGCCAGTGTTAGTCATTCCTAAAGGGAATGAAGAGATGACGGTATACACGGATGCTTGTGGTACCGGACTGGGTGCAGTATTGATGCAAGGAGGTAGGGTTGTAGCTTATGCTAGTCGACAGCTAAAGCCGCATGAGAAGAAGTATCCTACCCATGATTTGGAATTGGCAGCGATTGTATTTGCGCTGAAGATGTGGAGACACTATCTCTTGGGAGAAAGATTTGAGCTGTTTACCGATCACAAATCGTTAAAGTATCTCTTCTCTCGGAAAGATCTGAATCTCCGTCAGCAGAGATGGTTAGAGTTCTTGGCTTCGTATGATTTTGATATCGCGTATACACCTGGGAAAGGTAATGCAGTAGCCGATGCCTTGAGTAGGAGACATGCCAGCTTAGAGGCAATGTTTCTTGAATGGAAGCAACTGGAGTTTATAGCGGGGTTTGATTTCAGACCAAAGTGCGAATTGGATCCAGTTATGCTAGCTAGTTTGACGATCAGACCCACTTTGATAGAGCGGATTGGTTCTAGCCAGAGGGACGATCCTAATTTATTAGAAATCATCTCCAAGTTAGAGATGGGTATCGATGAGGAGATGAATGTGTATGGGCTTGATCGAGATGGATGGCTTCGAAAGAATGGAAGACTAGTTGTGCCCAACGTGAATGGTTTGAGAGATGAAGTGCTTAGAGAATGTCATCACTCAAAACTGACTATACATCCCGGTGGTAATAAGATGTATCGAGACATGAGACAGACTTACTACTGGGAAGGGATGAAAAGAGACGTTGGGAAGTTTATATCAAAATGCATGAATTGCCAGCTAGTTAAAGCCGAGAAAAGGAAGCCTAGTGGATTGTTACAACCATTAGAAATTCCCGAATGGAAATGGGAGCAAGTCTCGATGGATTTCATCGATGGCCTACCAAGGACTAGATCGGGATATGATAGTATTTGGGTAATTGTGGATCGATTGACTAAAAGTGCAAGATTTATACCAGTCAAATCGACCAGAACAGCAGCCAAGTTGGCAGAATTGTATATGAAGTGGGTAGTGAGATTTCATGGAGTACCCAAAAGCATTGTGAGTGACCGAGACCCGTTGTTCACTAGTGGGTTTTGGAAGAGCTTACAAGAGGCTCTAGGGTCAGGATTACATCTCAGTACCGCATATCATCCTCAGACCGACGGTCAGACGGAGAGGGTGAATCGTATATTGGAAGATCTCTTGAGAGCTTGTATATTGGATTTTGGTGGATCATGGGATGATCAATTGCATCTAGTAGAGTTTGCATATAATAATAGCTACCAATCCAGTGTCGGTATGGCTCCATATGAAGCTTTGTACGGAAGACCGTGCAACTCACCATCATGTTGGATAGAGACTGGCGAGAAGTTTGTGCTTGGACCAGATGTGGTGAGAGAAACTTCCGATAAGACTATGGTCATTCAGCAACGAATGAAAGCTGCCCAAGATAGACAGAAGAGTTATGCCGATAAGAAGAGAAGGGACTTGAAATTCTCCGTTGGTGACTTGGTGTTTGTTAAGATCTCTCCGTTGAAGAGCGTGATACGATTTGGCAGGAGAGGCAAATTAGCACCAAGATTTGTTGGCCCGTTCCCTGTTCTTGAATTAGTCGGGAATTTGGCATATAGAGTTGGCTTACCAGAGAAGATGGCGGGAGTTCATAATGTATTTCATGTTTCCCAACTAAGAAAGTTCGTTCACGACTCAGATGTGACTATTTCACCTGATCAGTTAGAGGACTTCGAAGTAGAACCCGAGGCGGTTGGGAACCGCAAGCCGATTCGTATTGTGGGGGACGATACGAAGCAACTTCGAAGGAAGTCGGTGAAGCTAGTCAAGGTTCAGTGGGGCGAGAACGAGAATGATTGTACTTGGAAGACAGAGGAGAGCATTAGGAAGGCTTATCCAGAACTCTTTGCCTGATAAGATTTACTTTGCGATTTAGTTTTCCGCATGCTAGGATAGACTTGTTTAGGTTGTTTTGCATGTTTGATTGTTGCTTCATGATTGATAGGCATGCGGGAACCTTTGTGTATGTTTGGATTAGGGAATTTCGGGGGCGAAATTTCTTAAGGGGGGAGAGTGTAATGACCCGTATTCTACACATCATAGGATCGTAGAATATTTATTTCTTTTCCATGTGAAGCCGTATGGTCATGTAACTTTGGGAAACACCTATTAGAGTCATTTCCCTTGCTTATGATTTTTGTTGATTTTTAAATGACCATTTTGCCCCTAGTTGGTACTGTTTTGGCCATAACTTTTGATTGGAAAGGAATTTTGACCTGAAACCACGTCCATTTGATTCGTTTGATGGTTTCTCTTTCCGTAGAGTGGTCGCATTAGCCAAACGGACTTACCGTTTGGGAGATATGGCTGAAACAAGGTTTGGAGGGTGAAAAACTGCTTAACCGGGCCAAATCGGGTGATTAGCAAGTAGGCCCATAACCCATTTCGGGAGTAGGGTTATGGGAGGGCTGAATTGAGATGGAGAATCATTCCATTTCAGTTTTCTAGCCTCCACTTATCACCAAGGATCCCTAAAAATGGCCTCTAACCTCTAAATCACCTCCAAATCATCTTTTGGTCAAGGATTAAGCTTAGCAACCCCTAATCAAGGAAGATCTTCACCAAATCAACATAGGAGCTGCTGTTGGCATTGAGATTCACATCAAATCAGAGAATTATTTCAGATCTTAGTTTATTTTGTGGCTAAGGTGAGTGATTTGCATAGTTTTACACTAATTATGGCTAATTAGGGGTGATTAGTGCTAATTAGCGAATTTAAGCATGATAAAATTCGGGAAAAATGTTCATAAATTCCTAAATGATGTTTTGGACCTCTGATATGAATTTGGGTTAATTTGGTTAAATTTTGCTAAGCCTATCATTAGTTTCACCTAAACATGCTTAAGGGGAAATATGGGATTTTGGGTATGTTTGATCCATTTTAACCTATGATATTGATGTGAATGATGTTTGTGGTTGATTATGCATGTTGCTATGACTGTATGAAATGCTTTGTGATTGATTTCAATAGTTAGAATGGTCGAAAACGTCGTCGAATGGCGTAAACCCTTGCTGGAACAGTTTCAGAAAACAGTGCAGGGTTCGGATCGGATCGGATAAGGGGGCTCGGATCGGATATGTGGAACTGAGTAAAGAATCTGATCGGATCGGAACCCAACACTTGGGAAAAGTGGCAAAAAGGAAGGCCACGCTAGCTGAACTGGGATCGGATCGGATAGAGAAAAGCGGATCGGATCGAGAAGGACGGATCGGATCGAAGAGGACGGATCGGATCGGAAAAACAAAGGCGAATCAGAGCAGGAGCAAGAAAGCGGATCGGATAGGAGCATATGAAGAGGAGCATGAAGACGGATCAAAAGCACGAACCAAGAAGGACCCGACCCGAAGGGAAGTACCGACCCGACCTGAAGAAGAAGAAGCAGCTGACTCGAACCCAGAGGAATGCTGACCCGAACCGCATCAGAAGGGGGACCCGACCCGAACGGATAAAGAACACCGACCCGAACCGATGACCTGAGGAAGAACCCGACCCGACCCAGTATTGACCAATAACCCGAGATGCAAAGGTAGTCCAATAGGGGAAGTTAGAGCTCAGGATCCCGGAACCAGTTGGGAACCAACGAGTTCGCTTCATGGTTGGACTTTGCTGCGGGACGTGTGCTAAGGAGTTGTCGACGTTCATAACTTCGATTCACCACTAAAAGGAATGATGGGCTACTTATCAGTGCAGTAGGGTCATTACGACCTGAGGGGCAAGGTGATAGTAGCAAGACTACGTTATCAGTGCAGTAGGGTCATTATGACCTGAGGGGCAAGGTGATGCGTAGTAAGACTATGAGCCAGCGCAGATGGGGTGAACAACTCCATGGGGCAAGTGGACATAGTAAGGATTTGTAAGGCTATGAGCCAGCGCAGATGGGGTGAATAACCCCATGGGGCAAGTGGACATAGCGAGGAATTAGTGACTACGTTATCAGTGCAGTGAAGCCATTTATGACTTCATGGGGCAAAGTGATCGTAGCAAGGAATGTTGGGTGATCGAAGTGGTGAATATCGTATGCTTTAAGCACTGAGTGAGAGATGTGAGGATGGATGCTATGCTTGATTGTTTTCCATCATTATGACAGGCACACCTCCCCCACCTCCGTATCTTTACACTGTTTGATATGATACCTTAGAGTGTTGTACAGTATGTAGTGCTAACTCTTTGGTTGCAGGTCTAGGTTCAGGTATGTTTTAGTCTACCTGTTATTATTCACTTTAGATGCTTATCGCTCATACCAGGCTTTATGTCTGACCCAGAGTTTTATGTCTCCTCTTATTACTCTGGGTGCTCACACGAGCAGACTAGAGACAGGTTAGCTGGTGATGCGCGAGTAGCTGATTCGGAGGCGGGCAGGAGGCTTCCACGTATTATATATATATATACACATTCTCCCTGTGTCGTTGGTGGTCGCTACTTGGGCATTAGTAGTGTACCTCATTTATCTTACTTTGCTTTGAGACAGTTGGAAAGTTGTAATAAGTTGTATTTTGGATTTCCGCCGCTATGATGTTTAGTTCTGATTTTCAGCTTATGCACTGTCTCTCCTGTTTTATGTCAAGTATGTTACTATTATATTTTGTTCTATGCGTTGTGAGACATTCTATAGGTTCTTTGTATGTTCATTTCCTTCTTCCTTTTTCCCTTCTGGCGACCCGTTCCGTGCTAACTGGACATGTGTACAGCGCACCTTTGGAGTAAATGTCGGTTGGTGCGGGGCGGGCCGTCACACGTTCTGTGTTATACGGCGTGGTCCCTTGATTTATCTTATTTTTAAAGTAAAATTTTAAATAACTGTTTTAGTTCTCACACCAGTCACATGACTGACCTGGAGTTTATTGTTTTAACCTAAACTCTGGGTGCCCCTATTTTCGACACGGGCAGCTAGTAGTTTTGGTTTTGCAGATTTATATTCACAGGATCCTGATTTACAGCTGGAACGATGCTCGGAAAGCTCTGTATCCGTGTATTACTTTCAATTGTGTTTTATATTGGATTTCTGCTGCTATGTAATTTATTGTAATCTCTGATATTTTTCTGTTGTATAAAATTTATTCATACTCTATATATTCTTGTAATCTGATGGAATTTTTGTAAATAACAATGAAATGTTCTTCTGTTTGCGTTCTATTTTATCGTGTTCTCAAGGTAATCTGGGCTTTCCTTACCGGGGAAGTTACGGGCTATCACAAATTTGGTACAATATTGTAAATAGGCTTGAAGTATCGCCACTTGAGTTGGCTAAACTTTTAATTAGTGTAGTTGTGCTTTCACTTGCACTAACTCCTTTGCTGAATGACCTTTGAAAAAAGGCTACTGCAATAATCAATGAGAAACAGAAGTAAAAGAACTATGCACTTATCTATACATCAAGTTTTAAAGTACGAATCATACTGTGCTTGATTTCAGTCTATTTTTTCCCTCTTGTAGAAAACAGTTGAGGCAGTGAACTTTGATGCTACGGAGCCTGTTGTTATTCTTGGGTTTGTGCAAATGGTGCAGGTATTATAGTAAATTCTATCATTATGTTTATTTATACTGTATTTTTGTTCATTGTTTTTCTTCGTACAAAATATAAAATTACAGGTGCTAGAAAATGGGGTAGGTATTATATGCTCAGTTCGTTGAACTGAGCAATGCTCGGTTTCATTGAAATCGTTGAAACTGAACAAAACTCAGTTTCGTTGAAATGAGCAATGCTTAGTTTCTCAGTTTCAAAGAAACTGAGCAACGAAATTGAGCTTTGCTCAGCTTCCTTGAAACTGGGCAATGCTCAGTTTCATTGAAACTAAGCAATAAACTGAGCGTTGCTCAGTTTTAACAAAACTGAGCTTATTGGTCAGTTTCTTGAAGCTGAGAAATGCTCAGTTTATTTGAAACTCAACGAAACTGAGCATAACCTAGTTTTTGTAGTTGAGCATACCCTCAGTTTGAAACGGCACGCTTAATTTGAAACGAAACTAAGCATACACTCAGTTTCAACAAGACTGAGCATACTAGGCATATACTCAGTTTGATGTAGCAAGATAGCACATATGCCATATTCCTATTTTGACATTTTAGTTGGATTTGTATAAGTTGAATTAAAAATTTTGCTATCACTTTTGTGATCATCGACATCGCCGTATGACTTACTCATTACTGGACTTGCCTTTCAAAGTGGTCATAAGGTGCTAAATGTATTTTGCATTTTAGTTCAACATTTTGTGGCTTAAGTGGAATAAATATGATAATTGGTTAATTTTGACCATCTAATGTCATTTGAGGGGGCTACATTGTATGATTCTTCATATATATATGTTGCTCTTATAGGAGAATTGAACATTTTTGATCTTTTTAACATGTCAGTTTTACACATCTGTGATTGGCACATGAAAAAGCATCCAAGTTTTTTTAAATTCCAGGCATCCCATTAGAACATGACAGATCATTCTTATTAGTTTGTACTAGTTTCAGATGGCCAATGTACTTTCTTGTACGAATTTTATGACTAGTAGATGTACCTTTTTTTGACAGGTGCTTTATAATGCTCTAGGTTTACGCTATGGTGAAAAACTTGAAAAATATGTCGTTGTACTTATTCTCCTTCGGATGTATTTTGCTTCGATGTTCATACATCTTTACTTTTACTATGTATCGTTTGGTTAGCTATGGTTGTATGGATTGTTCTTTTTAATATTTATTGTTTTAGTTAGCGATGATTGTAAGAATTGTTACTTTTGATCATAAATATTTATATGCTTCAACTTTGTATGACATATTTTTGATCACAAATATTTATATGCCTAACATTGTTTCTATAGCATTTATAGTTGCTATAATAATCAGGCTATAAAATTATACAGCGTTTGTAGTTCCTATAATAATCAAGCAATGTTTATTTACAACATTTACAGTTGCTATAAATAGCAATTATATGACGTCATAAATATTAGCAACATAAACCACAACTCTGCTTAAAAGTTTTATAGCAAGCAACAAACACTATAGATAGGAATTTGTATGTTATAAATCCTCCATTTAATAGCAGCTTTGAAACGCTAATAGTAACATCATTTATAGTATGTTTGTTAACCCTGTTAAAAACACGGGTCAGAAATAATCAGTTAAATGCACGTGAAACAGATCGTTAACGTTTAAGTGCCAATGATTGGTGTTGCCAAAGCACCAGGCCGGTCAGTACCAAAGTACTGGGTCGGTCGATACCAAAGCATCGGGTCGGTTGGTACCAAAGCAATGGGTCGGTCTTGTCCAAATGGTGATGCGCCACAAAGCTCAATATGTATCGACAACATTGAAGTATGAAGCATTTGCTTGTTAACTGGCGGGTCCAAACATACAACATATGGAAGACACGCTCACATAAAAAGCACACGTGGCACAGTTACATAAAGGAGGGATCACATATGAAATATTAAGCCAAGCATTGCATGAATGTGAAGAAAGATATACAAGTGGTTACTAACGTTAGGAAGCAATCGCATGGATTAATATTTAAATAATAACATGGACCAAACACTGTTATCGGAACGCATGAGATTGGCATGTAACTGGAGAAGACCATTACGAGAACCATGCAAAAGAGTAAAACATGTACGCATGGAATCACGTTATTATTTGGGTCGGCATTAAGATGCATACGGGTCAGCACTATTATATTGTGTCGGCCTTAATTTGAAGATTGGACTTGCATGGATCACCAAGGAATGCCACGTGGATTAGTGGATCAGCTCTAGGCAACTTCAAAATGTAGAAACAGTATACGAACTTGGATGAAGCACAATATAACGTGCTTTGCCCATTCTTTAGCAAGATTAACATAGTGTAAAGCCAGGAATGCCACGTGGATCAAGCAGTGTTACCGGTGATGCACGCAATTTTATACTTTTGGTCGGCTGATCCCACACGATAACATATATGGGTCTGCTCTGGAAGTTTCAGGTGAATTGGCTTCAACGCTCGTGCAGGTCGGTCATACATATACGTACTAGGGGTTGGTCATGAACGTGCAAAGATGAAATTGCTCATGCAAACATTTATCATATGTATGGGCGATATAAAATAGTGTGTGTGGACCAGTCATAAAGAAAGCACATGGCATGGTTGTTGGAATTAAAGTATGGCGTCACATGAAAGCAAGGAAAAGCAGTAGCTAAACATACCAATGGGTCGGCTCCAACAGAGAAAAATATGGGTCAGTACTGCTGAATAAAGTGGATCGGCCCTTATAAATATAAATCTGTTCGGCCCTGGTCGGCCTTAAAGTCAATTTCTGGTCGGTCATATAAGGAAAAGGCAGTGTCAGGATTGTAATTATGAGTCACGACAGCTGTATACAACTGTAAAGTGGGTCGGTCAGATTTTTACCTAGTGGCATTTTCGTAAATAAGTTTGAGGCCGACCCAAACCCTGCACGCCATAATAACAAAACTGTCACTACCCCCAAACTACAGCTATAAATAGTCCACTTCTCCACCATTCAAGGGACCTATTTTTGCCGCCCCGAAGGGCTGTCATTTTCGGTTTCCCACCATTCTCTAGCTCTCCAAGCTCCATTTATGGCTTCCTAAGCTTATTTCATCTTCCTCCAACATGAAGTGTATCTCATCTTCTCCAAACACGATCAATTCTATCTCAAGTTCAATCCAAGCTACTCTAATCTCTACTAATCTTCTCTAAAGCCTAGATCTAACACTTAATCACCACGGAATCCACGAAGATCGTTCAATTGCCAAAGTGATCGAAGATATATACATCCATCATCACAAAGCAAGAGATCTAACTGATTCCTTTGTAAATTCAAGCGAAATCTAGAACATACAAAGAGAGAAAAAAGAGAGATGAGCAATATGAGAGAATTCATAAATTCATGTACTTTGTAAAATAAAGAATGATAATGAGAAGTGATTCAAAAGTGGATGTAGATCTATTTTAGATCGAACCACTATAAGAATTCATGTGTTTTATGTACTTTTTGCGATTGTGGTCTCATTTTCTTATTTCTAACCATTTGGTCAAGTACTCTCGAAGTACCTTTGGTGTTTGGACCAATTTTGGTTTAAACATTTGCACCGTGGGGCCATGTCCGCATTTCTCTCAATCTTAAGAGCCTACCATTGAATTTCTAAGCCTACTTCTACCACAGATTCTACAAGTCTAAGATCTAGGCCAATCGACGAATTACCTTTCAAATTCAAAGCCTTGTCCGAAATTGTGGCTAAATCTAAGATAGCCCCTAGTAAAACCATAGAAGAAACTGACAATGTTTCCAACAACGAAGTTACACCGCTTACTAAATGTTTGAAGTTGGAGAAAACTCGGCCGGTGGAGCCGGTGTGACTAAAAATGAGTTGAATGTCGTTACTGCCAACATGAACCAACAAATGCATGCCTCTACCAAAGCTATGATGGAAAAACTTGATGCTATCCTTAACAGTCGACTAAATCCAGCCCCTTAGAAGGTCCATGTTGATCTCGATGGAAATGGCAATTCGTTCACTTTTGACCATGATCGCAACGACAACATGGAAGACAGTAATGAATGGTTGAGCGAAAAAGATGAGGCTAATGTCTAAGTCTCAAAGCCAAAAACTAAGAATCATTCCGAGATGAAAGCTCGAAGGGTTGCCAGTCCCGTCATGGGCGAGCCTCCTCATTGAGAAGGTAAAGGACCTAAGCGCTCTAACTAGGAACGCACGCCTAATCGAACATTTGGAAAAGAGCTCAGCTTTGCAGAGCGGCATACCACTCAAGAGTACATCTCGGATATGATTGAACAAATCTTGAGGAATAATTGTAACACCCCGTAATTTTTACAACACTAAATAGGATAAATTAAAGAATAATTAATTTAATATTTAGAATTAAGGGAAATGGACTGCGCCATTGCGTCTGTCTCAAAGTTCTGGTGAAGATAGACATTTGGTTTGCGTAAAAACGGACATCGTATAAAGAAGTTATAAAAGTTTAAAGTTTGTATACGCACAAGAGAATTATATATACAAACAAATAAAAATATTCAAATTAATTCAAAGTAGCCAGGCAGGAAGACCAGAAGCGGGAAAACAACGAACTGACCATTTCTGGGGGTCGACCCGAGGCCCCGTTGGGTTGACCCAGGGGTCGACCCAGGCTCATTGGGGTCGACCCATGGGTCGACACCCAAGGGGGGGGGGGTCGACCCCCCTACAGATCTGGGTAGATTCATGTTTTTGAACGTGGACTTGTTTTGTGGCTTCATTGACCCTATGCTATAAATAAGGCCCTATTTCTCTTGTTTCTCCACACCTAAATCAATGGAGGCCTAAATTCTGTTGGTGCCTGGACTGAACCTAATCCTTTTCTTCTTATGCAATCAAGTTTATATATTCAAGTGTAGATCTGTGATTCAACCTTTGCTATTCTTCTTCTATGTTTCTAGATCCAAATGCTGTGAGTTTCAAGTTGCTTTTAGATTTAAATAATTATAAAGTGAAACATGATATGACTGTAATTTGGATTTATGCTTGCAACTACCTGAATCATGTTAGATCTGTAATAATTTGTGAACTTATGATATTTTGACATAGCTAATGGATCATTACCTTTATCATGTCAGATCTACCTTTGATTATAAATCTAATTTTCCATTTAGATCACCTTTTACCTATCATGTTTGTGGTTGAATTGGATCAGTTATTAGTTGGACATCTACATTATTATTTAGATCTTATCATGCCTATTATGACATCCCTACTATGTTATAAACAGTTCTATCATCTTACGTTCACCAGATCTGTTCTCATATGCCATCTTATCATTATGCTATTATATGTTTATGTCAATTTTGTTGGAATAATCATTTCTATCATCTTCTCTTTTATGTTTCCCTTCTTATTTTATATAGCCAGGCTACTTTCGAGCCTAGGCATGCCGCTGAAAAATCCGAATACGTTAAACTGGGAAAACGAGGGAAAACATTGAAATTCGGCACAGTTTGTAAATGGGAAATTTTGCATAACTTGAATAATGTTTATGTATATGAATTTAGGTCATATAATTCATTATAAACATAATTAGAAAAAAAGGGGCATGAAACCTATAACAACATAGGTAAAAATGGGTTAATAAAGAAATGCCTAGGATTACAGTAATTAGAAAATGTAAATGTGCCTAGACACGAGGTTAGATTACACTTGTGGTGGAAGCCTGCCCGGAACCGCCAGGCATATCCAATGACCACAAGTGGCGAATCTAATGTGAGGGGTCTAGGTGCATAAATACGAGACGTGCTATGACACGAGGTTAAACCCAACTTGTGGAAGAAGTCCGCCCGAAGCCGCCCGGCATAACCAGCATCCGCAAGTTGTAGGTTTAATGTGGGAGGTCTAGTGCATTACTACCATAAATGGATATATGGTAATAAATTGGAGTAAACAGGGAATGATAGTAACCTATTATATTTAATTACTCTAATAAGAATGTTATATAATGGGTAGTCTTGTCCTAGGGACAAGTGGAAATTATAACATAGGTTATAATAAAAGGAAAGTAAGCTTATTAGTAAACCTTAGTTAAGAAAACTAAGTTAATAAGTAAACAACGTCAAGCTGTAGTGTTACGTTGAACAGAAAACAGGTGAACTGAGATGAAGTATACTTAATTACATATTAAATAAAGCATGTTATTGTAACTATGGAATCAAATAATGAATAATACAAAGGAATTGTAAGATTACTTTCGTTAATTACAATCCAGGGGTGAAAGATTGTAAGATTACTTCCGTTAAATTACAATCTAAAGAATAACATGTGATGGGGACTTAAATGGATTAAGTTATATTTATATGAAATTAATAAGCAAGTGGAATTTTGGCAAGTGAAAAGAAGTCAACGTGAATGGGGATAACCTGTTAGTCTGTAATACTTAACCTAGTTGAATACATAGGGATTGTATGAACATGTTAACTTGAGTAGGGGTTAAGTAAACTTGGTTGAAAATAGTGGGAGGGTTAAGTATATCTGGGTTGGGTGGGTAATATTTACATATAGGACCACAAAACTTAACCGGTTGGGGTTATGTAATTAAAGACATCTTTGGGTAAGCATAACCTATGGAAATGTTGGGGTTAAGTAAATTTGAGGGGGGAGTGTGGGGGGGGGGGGGTAATATTTATATATAGGCCCAAAAACTTAACCATTATATAAACATGCTTGAATTAGTGGATGAGTTAAGTAAATATGAGGGAGGTGGGTAATATTTATATATAGGCCCACAAAATTAACCTGAGGAGGTTATGTAATTAAAGACGCCAATAGGTATACATAACTTGAGGAAATCCTAGCGGGGATACAAGACAAGGGGGTGAGCTTGTATCATCTTGTGTGTGGGACCCGTTTCAGTCAGTAACCCATATAACCAAGGTTTTAAATCTCGGATATCGGTCGCGTTTCGTCTCGGGGATTTTATAGACTCGGTCTCGCATCGGGGAGATCTCAGACGAGATGAGTTTAACTCGGGAGTTCGTCTTGGATTTTCATCTCGGGTCTGAAAGTTCATATCGGAACAATCTCGGGGTATATGATATGTTAAAAATGATATTTTAACAAATGATTTTTATGAATGATCAAAAACATAGTAACTTAAACTAAAAATGCAAAATAACTTTATTAT
This sequence comes from Allium sativum, assembly GCA_030737875.1. Lineage (NCBI taxonomy): Eukaryota > Viridiplantae > Streptophyta > Magnoliopsida > Asparagales > Amaryllidaceae > Allium > Allium sativum. The sequence goes on from CM060922.1 coordinate 636,965,421, forward strand.
TCTTTATTTTGTGAAAGATCATTCATACTCTAAATCGTAATATTCTTAAAAAAGGAATATTATTAGATAGGAAACATTAAAAGGATCCAAAACATTAAAAAATCCAGCATAAATAGACCATAAAATACATAATTTCATAAGTAACATGTAAATAAAAAGACGAATATGAAAATCATAAGCATTGTAAAACATATATGAACAAACAATATAGTCATTTAACATGCAAAATGTAAAATAACAAAAGATTGATATGGCTAGATTCGAATTTTTTAATTATAGTTCTACTTCAGGCACAAATTTAAATTTAGCCAAAAAAACTAAGATCTCGGACAATATTCCAGTATTTCGTCTTGGTCGATATATCGTCCGATATTGCAATATCTCGGGCAATATATTCGAAAGGAGATTTAGAGTGATATTTGTTGTTTCATTTCGGAAGGAGCCCAAAACGAGATCTCAAAGGAGATCCCGGGAAATATTTGCGAGATTTGAAACAGTGCATATAACGGTATCGAATGAGGACTCCGCCCTAAATCGAAGTCGGTGCACGCTTGCTAGGCTGATTGTAAGAGATCCAAACGTGGAGGACGGTGTGGGTGGTGCAAACCGACCAGAGCGTGTGCATGCATGTTCGGGCAAAAGGGGATAAGACGACCATGACACCAGTAGATATGGTTGTGCACATCAACAATGGGTTGCCGCTTTAGGGAGTGATACCTCCTACTGTGGGGCCGACACAGGGTATCTACGGAGTAGGTAGTCGATCGATTAGGGTAGTAGTTAGGGTACATCTAGACTCTGGTAAAAAGGTTTAGGAGCCTGTTAGGTTGTGCTACCTATGGATTGTATGGGGTTAAAGCCTCTTACCTGAAGTATGCCTAAGTCTGCCATCTTATAGTTGTTGGGATCATCTCATTCTGGTTATGCTAGTATCAGTGCAGCGAATCAGAGTAATCTTTAAAAGCGCAATATACCTTATCATGTTTATCTAGTTTACCTTATCATACCTGCCTTTTGTGATGTTATCTCTCTTATCCACTTTATATGTCTTTCATGCTACTTTTACTTATTTACTTGCTAAAAGTAACTGGACTCACCAGACTTTATGTCTGACCCTTTTTGTTTCCTCTTCTTTCTTCCGTCCCCCCCCCCCAAGGTTCTCAGGGTGGAAATACTCAAGCTTGACCTAGATTATGCTATCATTTTGTTGGAGCTGCTTAGATGTTTTACTTAAGCTCCTATCTTTGCTACTGTAGCTATGTTTTTATTTGGGGAATTTGCTTCTTTTGTTTTGTACTCTGATGTTTAAAAGCAAGACAGAAGTTTTTATGATGTACTGGTTTTTATCTAATGCAGACATATGATGTTTTGAACCACGAGGCTTTATGATTAATAAAGTTAGTTTTTATTCTGCGACTATTTTTATATCTGTCTTGTAATGTTCTTTTTTTTACCTTTAACGCTTCACAAAACTTAGTGCATTCTCTTAGTGAGTGACATTAACGGACATAGGGTGTCACACTTGGTATCAAAGCTGAAGGTTACCAGATTAGATAAAAGTTTTTGAAAACTATTTTCAAAAAGGTTTTAAAAGGTAGCATTTCCAAAAGAAAAGTCTATTTTGAAAAAATATTCCCCAAAGCCATATAAAATATCTCTCGATTCTCCGCTTGATCCTTTTTCCTTTTTGTCTAGGGAACCGATTCTTCCCTAAAGGTGTCCACATGGCGGCATGGTTCCGTAGGCATGTTAAAACTACGACACATGTTGAAGGGAAATGAAGTGCCTAACCTCCATCTGTAGCCGCATTAGTTTCACCTGCGGCTAATTTTCTCAAGCTTTGTAAGGATTTCTGTGCGATGGAGGCAACTTTCGAGAGACTTGTTAGCTTGTTATGCAAGGATGGTAAAAAGGATAATAAGAGAGTTATGACTAAGGAGCACAGCCCAAGGAGGGGAAAAATTATGGTCCAGGAAGGGAACATAGATAAAATTCTGTTAAAGGTGAAAAGAAAGGGGATAAGGTTGAGGAATCACAAAACAAGAAGGTATGGTCCAAGAAAGGACGACAATAACAACAACAAAAAATGGGTGGAAAGAATGACAAGGCTAAGGATAAGAGAAAGTGCCATAATTGTGGACACGAGGGTCATTTGGTAAAGGATTGCAAAAGAAGGAAGAATGCTTGCTTCAGTTGTGGAGAGATCGGACACTATGCTAAGGAGTGCCCAAAGAAACAGGGACAAGGTCAAAGGGTAGGAGCTTCTGGAGGGCAGATGCATGCTCTCGCAACCAGTGCTCCGGATAGAGGTAGGAAAATTTTCGTGGAAGGTTTGATTTTCCTTCCCAATTACCCTATTAAAACTCTTTTTTATTCTTGCACTTCGCATTCATTTATATCTAGCTCTGTGGTTGAGTCTCTGCACTTAAATACTAGTATGGCAGTGGATCCCGTTATTGTCTCAAACCCCATTGGCTCATTTGTCCATGATTTGAATGGGTTTGAGAATATCTGTCTTAGGCATTGAATTTGAGTGCGATGCGTATGTGCTTGGTTTTATGGGCTACAGTATGATTCTAGGGATGAATTGGCTAGCCATGTACGGTGCTATTCTCGATTGTGAGAGGAGGGTCGTTAGACTTTTGACTTGCCATGGGAGGACCTCGAGATTTCTTGTGACCCAAAGGGGACTGTCATGCTTAGTTTCCTAGAGTCTCTTGATGCATCTACTGATGATTTGCGATCGGTAATCCGAGAATATTCTGATGTAATTTAGGAGGTTCGGGGCTTACCTCCGAGGCATGAAATCGATTTTCGTATATATTTGGTGGACAATGCAAAGCCGGTTGCATTACCTGCGCGCCATATGGCTCCAAGGGAAATGAGGGAGCTCAGCAAGCAAGTAGAGGAGCTACTTGAGAAAGGGTTTTCTTTTTGGTTAGAATGAAGAAAGATGTAGCGGAGTTTGTTTCTCAATATTTTATTTGCCAGCAAGTCAAAGCTGATCAAAAGAAGCCCGGTAGTTTACTTCATCATTTAGAGGTTCCAAAATGGAAGTGGAGAACGTCTCTATGGATTTCATTGATGGTTTGCCTCGATTGAATAAAGGCAACACCAGTATTTTGGTGGTAGTAGACAGACTTACTAAGAGCACTCATTTCATTCCAGTTAAGAGTAAGAGGACAACAGTTTGGTTGGCCGCAGTTTATGTTCGTGAGATAGTCCGTCTTCATGAAGTACCTTCCAACATCGTAAGTGATCGTGACCCCCAATTTCACTAGTGAATATTTGAGGATCTTGCAAGAAGCGTTAGGTACACAGTTGTGTTTAAGCACCACTTATCACCCCCAAACAGATGGACAAACTGAAAGGGTGAACAGAATTCTTGAGGATCTTTTAAGGCAATATATCCTAGACTTCGGAGGGACTTAGGAAATGCATCTTCCTTTAGTAGAGTTTTCTTACAACAATAGTTATCAAGCTATCATTGGTATCGCCCTTCGAAGCATTCTACGGACGACCCTGTAGATCACCAACTTGTTGGTGGGAATCTACAGAAAGGCTTTTACTTGGACCAGATATGGTTAGGGGAACATCCGAGAAGATTGATCATATCTGACGATGAATAAAGACCAATCAAGACGGATAGAAATCCTACGCTATCAAGAGAAGGATTGACATTGAATTTGAAGTAAGAGATATGGTTTTCGTTAAAGTGTCACACTTGAGGAATGTGGTTCGCTTCAGATCTGTAGGGAAATTAGCACCAAGATTTGTAGGGCCATTTCCCATAATAGAAAGGATTGGCCAAATGGCCTACAAGAGTAAAGCTACCATAGATACTATCCGGAGTTCATAATGTTTTCCACGTTTCTCAATTGTGGAAGTGCTTGCATGATACCGCAGAAGTTTTTGAGCTGAGTATATTGGAGGAAGTAGAGGTGGAATGGGAGGCGACAGTCAGACGAGTTCCTTCCCGTATTATTGGATCAGAAGTTAAGAAGCTACGCAATAGGGAAGTCAAATTGATGAAAGTTAAGTGGGGAGATAACCCAGAGGATGCGACTTGGGAGACCAAAGACAAGATTCGTGCTTCGTATCCTTTTCTTTTCGAGGGTATGTTCTTAACTCCTTTTCCAAAGTTTTTATCTATGCATGTTTCTATCACTTGAGTATATCCTATCGATCGAATCTTCGACCTTTAGGTAGGAACCCCATGGATGTAAACATGTGTTTGAGACATGTTATGTTTGATAAATGCAAGTGGATGCAAGTGTTTGCTAGTGGTTGCTCGTGGATGCATATACACACACATGAGGCACTAACTCCGCTCTCATACTGTATATGGATGTGTGTGCATTTTTCTTTTGATGGATGAAAGTGGATGTATCATCATATGGATGTTGGATTTGGATGGATGATTGTGCACCCATATAGAACTTACATGTTATAATAGGATTGTTGCATACATGTTGGATTCATGGCACTAACATACATTGCATTAAGGAGGTCGACTGAATCAGTAGACCGCCTGATCTTTGCATTAATATTGGGACATATACGCACACCTTTGCATATGTTCATATAAGCATTAGAAGTCTTTAAGGACAATATTGGATGCCTTTTATTGGTGGATAAGTAGATGGGTGTGGATGGTAGGATATACATTCTTCTTAACTTGAAGATTTCGAGGACAAAATCCTTCGAGTAGGGGAGAATGTAACACCCCGTAATTTTTACAACACTAAGGAGAATAAATTAAAGAATAATTAATTTAATATTCAGAATTAAGGGAAACGGATTATGCCATCGCGTCTGTCTTGAAATTTTGGTCAAGATTAGACGTTTGGTTTGTGTATAACGGACACTGTATGAAGAAGTTATGAAGGTTTGAAGTTTGTATACACACAAAAGAATTATATATATATAAACAAATCAAAATATATAAACTAATTCAAAGTAGCCAAGCGGGAAGACCAGAAGCGGGAAAACAGCGAACCGACTGTTTCTGGGGTTCGACCCAAGACACCACTAGTTCGACCCATGCTCTTAGGGGTCGACCCATGGGTCGACCCCGGGGTCGACACCCAATGGGGGGGGTCAACCCCCTATAGATCTGGGCAGATTCATGTTTTTGAACATGGACTTGTTTTGTGGCTTCGTTCATTGACCCTATGCTATAAATAAGGCTCCATTTCTCTTGTTTCTCCACACATAAATCAATGGAGGCCTAAATTCTGTCGGTGCCTGGACTGAACCTAATCTTTTTCTTCTTCTGCAATCAAGTTTAGAGATTCAAGTGTAGATCCGTGATTCAACCTTTGCTGTTCTTCTTCTATCTTTCTAGATCCAAACGCTGTGAGTTTCAGGTTGCTTTTAGATTTAAATAATTATAAAGTGAAAAATGATATGACTTTTATTTAGACCTTATCATCCCTATTATGACATCCGTACTGTGTTATAAACAGTTCTATCATCTTATGTTCACCAGATCTGTTCTCATATGCCCATCTTATCATTATGCCATTATATGTTTATGTCAATTTTTTTAGAATAATCATTTCTGTCATCTTCCCTTTTATCTTTCCCTTCTTATTTTATATAGCCAGACTACTTTCGATCCTATGCATGTCGCTGAAAAATGCGAATACGTTAAACGGGGAAAACGAGGGAAAATACTGAAATTGGGCATAATTTTTAAATGGGGATTTGGGCACAACTTGAATAATGTTGATGTATATGAATTTAGGGCCTATAATTCATTATGAACATAATTAAGAAAAAGGGGCATGAAACCTATAACGACATAGGTAAAAATTGGTTGATAAAGAAATGCCTAAGATAACAGTAATTAGAAACTATAACTGCGCCTAGACACGAAGTTAGATTACACTTGTGGTGGAAGCCTGCCCGGAACTGCCCAGCATATCCAGTGACCACAAGTGGAAAATCTAATGTGAGGGGTCTAGGTGCATAAATACGAGACATGCTATGACACGAGTTTAAACCCAACTTGTGGAAGAAGTCTGCCCAGAGCCGCCCGGCATAACCAGCATCCGCAAGTTGTAGGTTTAATGTTGGAGGTCTAGTGCATTACGACCATAAATGGATATATGGTAATAAACTGGAGTAAATAGGGAATGATAGTAACCTATTATAATTAATTACTCTAATAAGAATGTTATATAATAGGCAGTCTTGTCCTAGGGACAAGCGGAAATTATAACATAGGTTATAATAAAAGGAAATAAAGCTTATTGGTAAACCTTAGTTAAGAAAACTAAGTTAATCCGTAAACAACGTCAAGCTGTAGTGTTATGTTAAACAGAAAACATGTGAACTGAGATGAAGTATACTTAATTACATATTAAGTAAAGCATGTTATTGTAACTATGAAATCAGATAATGAATAATACAAAGGGATTGTAAGATTACTTCCATTAATTACAATCCAGGGGTGAAAAATTGTAAAATTACTTTCGTTTATTACAATATAAAGAAAAACACGTGATGAGGCTTATTAACAAACTTAAATGGATTAAGTTATATTTATATGAAATTAATAAGAAAGTGGAATTTTGGCAAGTGAAAAGAAGTCAATGTGAATGGGGATAACCTGTTAGTATGTAATACTTAACCCAGTTGAATCCATAGGGATTGTATGAACATGTTAACTTGAGTAGAGGTTTACTTAACTTGGTTGAAAACAGTGTGAAGGTTAAGCGTATCCGGGTTGGATGGGTAATATTTACATATAGGCCCACAAAACTTAACCGGTTGGGGTTATGTAATTAAAGACACCGTTACGTAAGCATAACCCGTGGAAATGTTGGGGTTAAGTAAATTTGATTGGGGTGGGTAATATTTATATATAGGCCCACATACTTAACCATTAAATAAACAAGCTTGAATTAGTGGATGGGTTAAGTAAATCTGAAGGGGGGAGAGGGTGGATAAATTTATATATAGGCCCACAAACTTAACCTGAGGAGGTTATGTAATTAAAGACACCAACAGGTATACATAACCTGAGGAAATCCTAGTGGGGATACCAGAAAAGGGGGAGAGCTTGTATCATCTTGTGTGTGGGACCTGTTTCAGTCAGTAACCTATGTAACGGTATCGAACGAGACTCTCCCCTAGGTCGGAGTCGGGGCACGCTTACTGGGCTGATTTTAAGAGATCCAAACATGGAGGACGGTGTGGGTGGCACAAACCGACCGAAGCATGCGCGTGCATATCCGGGCAGAAGGGGATAAGACGACCGTGACACCAGTAGATATGGTTGTGCACATCAATGAAGGGTTGCCACTTTAGGGAGTGATACCTCCTACTATGGTGCCGGCACAGGGTATCTACGAAGTAGGGAGTCGATCGGTTAGGGTACATCTAGACTCTGGTAAAAGGTTTAGGAGCCTATCAGGTTGGGTTGCCTGTGGATTGTATAGGGTTAAAACCTCTCACCAGAAGTACACCTAAGTCTACCATCTTATAGTTGTTGGGATCATCTCATTCTGGTTATACTAGTATCGGTGCAGAGAATCAAAGTAATCTTTAGAAGAGCAATATACTCTATCATATTTAACCAGTTTACCTTGTTATACCTGCCTTTTGTGATGTTATCTCTAATATCCATTTTATATGTCTGTCATGCTACTTTTACTTATTTACTTGCTAAAAGTAACTGGACTCGCCAGACTTTATGTCTGACCCTTTTTGTTTCCTCTTCTTTCTTCTGTTCCCCCCAAGGTTCTCAGGGTGGGAATACTCAAGCTTGACCTGGATTCTGCTATCATTTTGTTGGAGCTGTTTAGATGTATTGCTCAAGCCCCAATCTTTGCTACTGTGGCTATGTTTTTATTCGGGGAATTTGTTTCTTTTATTTTGTACTTTGATGTTTAAAAGCAAGACAAAAGTTTTTATGATGTACTGGTTTTTATGTAATGCAGACATATGATGTTTTGAACCACGAGGCTTTATGATTAATAAAGTTAGTTTTTATTCTGCTGCTATTTTTATATCTGTCTTGTAATGTTCTGTTTCTGTTTACCTTTAACGCTTCACGAAACTTAATGCATTCTCTTAATGGGTGACATTAAAGGACGTGGGGTGTCACAAGAATCAAGCTCTCATGATGATGATAAGGAATGGGATTTCTCTCCTGATAGAACTCCATTTACCGAGAGAATCCGATAAACAAAGTGTCCAAATAAATTCAATCCAATTTTTCCTTCATACAACGGCCTTGTTGATCCTAACTACTTTCTGTTCAAGTACAAGTGGTGTATGAGTGCGGCAAAAGCAACAGACGAGATGAGATGCTTATATTTCCCTCTCTACTTAGAAGGTGCTATGTCACTTTGGTTCACAAAGCTACCACTGAAATCCTCAGACTGGTTCTCTGACTTGACCAAAAAGTTCAAGGAGCAGTTCCATTTGTATGCCATCGAAGCCAAGGATGCCATAACACTTTCAACAATGAAGAAAAATCCAGGGGAATCTGGTAAAGCAATGTTTCCCTATCTGAAGTGAGGAATCCAGAGCCTCGCATAATTCTCATGTCTCTAATCGGCACCATAAATGAGAAGAGTTAATTTGGTAGATGGATCAAAATGAAAAAACCGAACACGCTTGAAAATTTCTATAAAAAAGCTAAGGAGTATACGAGATTGGATAATAATCCTGTGCCTCTTCAGATTATTGATGCTAACCAACTTATTGAAGCTCCTAAAAATGCTGCTAGTTAATACAATCAGAAGAATCCCGGGGGTGGTCAAAAAAAGGGAAATGATGAAAGGGATTACCTGAACAGTACCCCGCTTATTCAAAAATTCCGAATTAACCCCTTTGACAGAAACTCCACAAAACATATTTGCTGCGACTAAAGACACCGATATCCAATACCAAAACCACAGAAAGTAGGTGACGATCAAGCGAACATTGCAAATTTTTGCTTTTTCTACAATCAACCCGGTCAAAATACAAAGGAATGTAGACATTTGAAAAGCTTGATTGAGGATTTGATTTGAAAAAATAGACTCTAGCAATATGTGAAGAATTCACAAGCCTCAGACTCTGCTCCATCTCTTTAAGGGCAAAGTGAACTTGCAAATCAATTCGGTCCAGGTAACCGATCTTTAGCAAGGACTGCTGCAAGGCCCGTGATCAACTGACGAGCATCGATTAGCATTCCAACTTTAATGGCCCAGAATAAGCGATCATCATCGCCACTCCTTTAATTCATGTTGTATTTGAACTTCATATAAACAGTCTGTAATATTTTTCAAGAACTGTACTGAACATTAGCTCTTTGACTAAGAGAATATCTACTTGAATAAATCCCTTTCCTGCAAAATTTTATGTCAAATCAAAACTTGATTAAATGCTGATTTCATATTGCAGGCTATCTATCGAGCGATTGTTCCTTTAGAATCTACGGAACATAGTGACCCCAACAACACTAGTTCAAGCGCTAAATGCTATAAATATCAGCGTACACAAATTCAAAAATAGAAAAGCACCGCCTTGGAAAGTGAATGGGAAGAGTCACAAAGATTTAAACAACGAAAAACGCCATGACAAACAAATAATAGGGTTGTAACTTTTGTCAAAGGGGTACTTCCCTAAGTAAGAGGTTCAAAGCCCTAGTTCCTAAATTGAGATAGCTCGCCAAGTCAAGCGTCCGACCAAGGAATTAGTGCTAGCCCCGTGGAACGATACAACAACCGTCCAATTAACTTGCATAGTGTCTGAATATCTTAGATGCGACAAGTGTTGGACCTTAACCAATCAACTTGCGTAGTGTCTGGATATCTCAGATGCGACAAGTGTTGGATCTTAACCAATTAACTTGCGTAGTGTCTGAATATCTCAGATGCGACAGGTATTAGACCTTAACCAATTAACTTGCGTAGTGTCTGGATATCTCAGATGCGACAAGTGTTGGACCTTAACCAATTAACTTGCGTAGTGTCTGGATATCTCAGATGTGACAAGTGTTGGATCTTAACCAATTAACTTGCGTAGTGTCTGAATATCTCAGATGCGACAAGTGTTAGGCCTTAACCAATTTACTTGCGTAGTGTCTGGATATCTTAGATGCGACAAGTGTTGGATCTTAACCAATTAACTTGCGTAGTGTCCGAATATCTCAGATGCGACAAGTGTTGGACCTTAACCAATTAACTTGCAAAGTGTCTGAATATCTCATATGCGACAAGTATTGGACCTTAACCAATCAACTTGCGTAGCGTCTGAATATCTCAGATGCGACAAGTGTTGGACCTTAACCAATCAACTTGCATAGTGTATGAATATCTCAAATACGACAAGTGTTGGATCTTAACCAATAAACTTGCGTAGTGTCTGAATATCTCAGATGTGACAGGTATTGTACATTGACCAATTAACTTGCGTAGCGTTTGAATATCTCAGAGGCCACAAGTGTTGGATTTTAACCAATTAACTTGTGTAGCGTCTGAATACCACAGATGCGACGGGTATTGGACATTAACCAGTTCACTTGCGTAGTGTTTGAATACCCCAGACGCAACAAGTGTTAGATTTTAGCCCAAGCAGGGGCACAAAATCCAAAATACTTCTCACAATAAAGGATAAAGACCTCCTAAACAAGTGCAGAAATATTCAAAAACTGCTCCAAAAGAAAGCAGGGAATAAATCACAAGTATATGTTTCCTAAAATATGGAATGTCGTACATCATCATGTAAGTCGATTAAAAAAATGATGCTTGAAATCCACAGTTGGTCTTAGACGATTAGTTGATCTTAAGCGTTAGCATGAATTCGAATTAGAATGTCATGTTTATGCAGAAATATTCAACGAGTTATAAACCGTTGAATAAAATAGTCCTACAAAACACCTCATTCAGTTCAAAATAAAATTCGCCGTAGTTGAAATTTTTAACTGACTAATGTGTTGTCGATATGGGCAGTCGATAACAAAATATTAGCACAAGAATGTGCATTGTTTTTGTTGCAGCACTGAAAAAAGGCACAACCGTCGTTCTCTTTGAAAGGTGTACTGCTTTGGTTAAAATTCAATGACAAAACAAGTTCATAAAACAAGCAATTTAGCATGGATTGACCACAGCCGTTTCAATGAAAATTGATTACGACCAATTCATCACAAATTTCACTTGTTCTACGTGCTCAAGTCTAAGTTAAAGTTGGGGCAATCACACACTAGCACGGCGCTATCAGCAACGAACACTCGAATTCAAAACCGAAGCATTTGCTAGTACAACAAAATCTGTGCGATAAAGCATTTCTAAAATGACTTTGAGTTGGGATATCACCAATAAGCTTCCAAATGCTCGACATTGGGAACTCGACCAAGTTCCGATCAAAAATGCAAGTTCCATATCCAATGCAAGCATGCTAGAGTGTTCGAATCCAATAGCTTATGTACCGGATAATAAAAGCACTCTGTTCCATCTCAAACGTTTTTTATGATCTATTCATATGCATTTAACACAGAATATATCAATAACGTTCATTTCGAAGCTCGCATTTTTCACATATAAAACATACAAGTCTCAAGGGGAAAATGTTAACTCTGTTAAAAACACGGGTCAAATATAATCAGTTATATGCACATGAAACATATCGTTAACGTTTAAGTGACAAGGATTGTTGTTGCCAAAGCACCAGGTCGGTCGGTAACAAAGCACCGGGTCGGTCGGTACCAAAGCACCGGGTCGTTTGGTACCAAAGCACCAGGTTGGTCGGTACCAAAGTAACGGGTCGGTCTTGTCTAAATGGTGACGCGCCACAAAGCTCAATATGTATAGACAACATTAAAGTATGAAGTGTTTGCTTGATAACTGGCGGGTCCAAACATACAACATATGGAAGACACGCTCACATAAAATGCACACGTGGCACGATTACATAATGGAGGGATCACATATGAAATATTGAGCCAAGCATTGCACGAATGTGAAGCAAGATATACAAGTGGTTACAAACGTCAGGAAGCTATCACATGGATTGATATTTAAATAATAACATGGACTAAACACTGTTATTGGAATGCATGAGACTGGCATGTAACTGGAGAAGACCATTACGTGAACCATGAAAAAAGTGTAAAACATGTACGCATGGCATCACGTTATCAACTGGGTCGGCATTAAGATTCATACGAGTCAGCACTATTATATTGGGTCGGCATTAATCTAAAGATTGGACTTGCATGGATCACCAAGGAACGCCACATGGATTAGTGGATCAGCTCCGGGGAACTTCAAAATGTAGAAACAGTATACGAACTTGGATGAAGCACAATATAATGTGTGTTGCCCATTCTTTAGCAAGATTAACATAGTGTAAAGCCAAGAATGCCACGTGGATCAAGCAGTGATACTGGTCATGCACGCAATTTTACACTTTTGGTCGGCCAGTCCCATACGATAACATATGTGGGTCGGCTCCGGAAGTTTCAGGTGAATTGGCTTCAACGCTTGTGCGGGTCGGTCATACATATACGTACTAGGGGTTGGTCTTGACCGTGCAAAGATGAAATGGCTCCCGCAAACATATATCATATGTATGGACGATATAAAATAGTGTGTTTGGACCAGTCATAAAGACAACACGTGGCATGGGTTATTGGAATTAAAGTGTGTTGTCACATGAAAGCAAGGAAAAGCAGTAGCTAAACATACCAATGTGACGGCTCCAACAAAGAAAAATATGGGTCGGTACTATTTCTGGTCGGTCATATTAGGAAAAGGAGGTGGCAAGATTGTAATTATGGGTCATGCCAGTTGTATACAGCTGTAAAGTGGGTCGATCGGATTTTCACCTAGTGGCATTTTCGTAAATAAGTTTGAGGTCGACCCAAACCCTGCACACCATAATTACAACATTGCCACTACCCCTAAACTACACCTATAAATAGCCCACTTCTCCACCATTCAAGGGCCGGTTTTTTCCACCCCGACGGGCTGTCATTTTCGGTTTTCCATCATTTTCAAGCTCTCCAAGCTCCATTAAAGGCTTCCTAAGTTCATTCCATTTTCGTCCAACATTAAATGGATTTTATCTTCTCCAAACACCATTAGTTCTCTCTCAAGTTCAATCCAAGCTACTCTAATCTCCGCTAATCTTCTTTAAAGCCTAGATCTAATGCCTTCACCAAGGAATCCATGAAGATCGTTCAATTGCCAAAGTGATCGAAGATCTATACATCCACCATCACAAAGCAAGAGATATCACTGATTTCTTTGTAAATTCAAGGGAACTCTAGATCATACAAAGAGAGAAAAAAGAGAGATGAGAAATATGAGAGAATTCATAAATTCATGTGCTTTGTATAATAAAGAATGATAATGAGAAGTGATTCAAAATTGGACGTAGATCTATTTTAGATCGAACCACTATAAAAATTCTTGTGTTTTTACTTACTTTTTGCAATTGTGGTCTCATTTTCTTATTTTTAACCATTTGGTGAAGTACTCCCGAAGTACCTTTGGTGTTTGGACCAATTTTGGTTTAAACAATGTTTTTTATATTAGATTGTTGTTATAGAGCCATGACATATTATAACATGTTGATATACAGCGTTTATAAATCGCCATTGTACCCTTTCATAGCGTTTTTTAAATGCTATAAAAAAGACTTTTTCTTATAATGTCTGAAAATGCTGTAATATTCAATTCCTTGCTAGCTTTTTGAGATAGGCCATAGTTGATGGTACCCTTTAAGTATCTTCGTATCCTCTTCATAGATTTCCATTGGACATCAAAATTTTCTAAAAAATTGTGATACTTTGTTAACACTAAAGCATATATCAGGTCGTGTTATAGTAGCATATTGTAATGCCTCTACAATACTTCTATATTGTTTTACATTATTTATGGCTTCTCCCCTGCTTTTAGAATAGTGCTGATTAGAAATCATTGGAATTGGTTATGGATTGGACTCAATCATCTTGGCTTTAGTCAATAATTCAAAAATATATTTTCTTTCACTACGACAAAAAGGCCTTTTACAATGGGAAAAAACGCTGTTAAAACACATTAACAACATTTTACCTATAGTAGTGTTATCCACAATTGCATAACATATACATTTTTCACAACATGTATTTAATGTTGTATAGGCCTTTGTAAATAATATGTTTACAATATCTTTATATCGTAGCACATTTTCCATATACCAATTAAAAGACTTTGCACGATGATCTTTAAATGATGTAAAAAGTAATTTTACAATGTATCTTAAACATCGATGAAATCTTTCTAATTGATCATAAAATAATTTATCTAATTGTTTTTCTAACATTTCCTGTCTAATGTAGAAATAATTCTAAAGTATTTATAAAATGCTGTAAAAAGTAACTTATACAACATTCACGATGACTTATGTTTGGATTTTATATCACATATGTAAAACATTTTACTATAATATTTTCAAAACGTTACGTTAGTTGTATCAATCATGCTTGACGAACATTGTAAACATTCATTTAGCAACCATTTCTAATTAATTTAAAAGATAAATTTACAATATAATCTGTAAAATTAATACATACATTTTCTATAGCATTTGACAAACATTGTCTTTAACAATATAATATATTATAATATAATTCAACACTTGCAAATATTTGCAAATATTGTTTACATGTGCTTTTTAGTACACAGTTTACATTGACAAAACCAATGTAATCGCACAACGCAAAACAATAGCCAAAACTAATCATCAATAGCTACACCTCTTCAATTTCCACAGTCTAACATTTATGACGTCTTCAATCCATCATCAACCAACACTATAGGAAATTTTCCCACTACAAGAAATTTTCCCTTTCACGGCATTGAAAAATCGCTGTGAAAACCTTTAACATCGTTTTGATGAATGCTGTCTACTAACTAGTTGTTATAGGTCATGGAAATATCAATAAATACCTAAATGCTGTAGAAAATTGACATACTATAGCGTTTCAAATGGTGTTGTTCTTATGTTTGTATAGCGTTTTATATCCTTTCAAAAATGTTGCCATCTTCCCTTTTCTACAAAGCTTTGCCACATATCACAAAGTTTCTGAAAGTTTACATGTTATATATTCCATGCCGTTTTGCCATACAAAGTTTTTTTGGTACATCTATCACAACATTTACATATTGTAGTATCAAAATATTCATGCACATAAATATCACCAGCATGTAAATATATATCAACCAACTAATATACATGTTCGAATCAAATACAAAAGTTATTATATAAACATATAACTGTTAATCATTTACATAAATTATATAACACAATATTCATACACAAAGACATCATCAATAAACCAAGTTTACATAATTTCCATAAACAAACATAACACCATACATTAAATTTACGCAATATCCATCGAACAAAGTCACGATATTTATAAATAAAACAAAATATCCATAAAACAAGTTTGTGCTGAATACAACAAAATGAACAACTAAAAGTTACCGCTTTCTCCAAAATCAGTTGTCACTGAAATCTGTCTGTGCCTAAGGTACAACTACAATCCTTCTATAACATTCTATCATTGTATGCGTCATTGCTACAAAATTGCTATTATGCCTATGCATTAAATTTGACACACGGTCGAGGTACATATACTGTTGAAGAATAGCTACAGCGTTCAAATTAAGTGAAGTACGATGTTGTTAATTTCATTGTTTCCCATTATTTCCAAAGATTGACCAAATATTACCGATGTTTCAATCATATTTTAGTTTCTTGGACAAAAGTTTGTTTAATACAACTAATACGATATTGTGTTATATCAGAGTGTAATTCACGTAGATCATGAAGACCACAATCAGGAAAGGATATCGGTTTTAAGATTAAGTGTAATTCACCTATTTATTAATACCAAACTCAAAATTGATAAATATAACTTAAAATTACTCATAATAGACTAACCTTTTATCATTAAGCCGATTACTATCCTATAGTAATCACCTCAGTTACAGAAAATCTGGAAATAAAGCATCAAGTTGAATAGATCAACGATCATGTCTCCCTAGGACACCAGCTGTGCCTATCATTTGATGCATACACCTTTATAGGCATATAACTAAAATAAAACAACAAATTATAGATTTATACAAGGAAAACAACAAAAGTCGATAGAAGGAAAACTAGAAATAACAGCAAATTTCAGACATCTGAACCTATTTTCATACATTTGGCCTGGTTCAGACATCTGAAAATAGATTTTAGACGTCTGAAAGGGATTTCGACCAACACCCTGAGACCATTTCAGACATCTGAAAATGTTCTCGAGCAATTCATAGGCCTGATTCAGACATCTGAAATTTATTTTAGACGTCTGACCTGCTCTGATATTGCTTTCCACATCAAACTCCCCTTGAAACCCAAAACCCAATCCATGACATACTACCTTCCTCTGCAAACATCACCTTCCTCTGCAAACCATCCACACAATTATTTGCCAAAAATTTCAATCATACTAACTTGTACGTTTGCACCATCTTAAACAGTTTTATATTGTTATATTTACATAGTTTTGTTCTTATGCATGTCATTGTTTAATTTTTGGGTTTGTTTCACAAAATACCCAATAACAACTCCCCTTTTTAACTTAGCAACTACTCACCCCTAACCTTCTACCCTCCACCTGCACTTCCCTATTTAGTTCACAACAACAAAACTTGCACATGACAATAAATAAAATAGCAAATATCTGCCAAACTATTCATATCACTCTACAAATTCTAAACATGTATGGAAAATTTCCACTTGTTCAAAACCATGAAATGATGATTCTTTTTCAATTGTCTGCAGAAAGTTTATATAGTTCACAGAAATAAAACTTGCACTATTTTCACTACTTCTTGATCTACTACAAAAATAAATATGAACCATGTAGACTACAGGAGTCTTTGACTTGTAAATCAATGTAAATGGACATATATAAATGGAAAGATAACCAAAAAATATTCAAGAAACAATTTCAAACTGACTTGCATACTTTATGTGAGATATGTCTTATATATTTTTCATATTTGGTTCTATAAAAAAGGTACAAAATGATCGGTAGAGATTAACTTTTTCATGATGTAGAAGCTAGACGCGTGATTCTGCCTCTTTCCATGCAACATATATAGCATAAAGGCCACAAAAAAGTTACCATGCAAAGTAGTTAAGCTAGCATATTCTAGAAACAAAATCATTTTCTTGGAACCCCTTTTTTTAGTAAGAGATTATCATCTAAATTCCATAAATGGTTCGTTGTGCTACGACTTGTGTTAAATTGATATATGAGTGATGGGAGTTTGAGCAGAGGTTTTAATTCTTTAGAGTGTTACAAATAAAAAATATTATTTGTAAGACCTTTTACTGATAAAACAAACATAAGATACTTTATGGAGATGGGTAAAAATTTACCTTCACAAAACCACAATGCGGTAATATGACTTAGATGGACATGTACCAAGCTATTAGCTGCCTCAATTAGCATAGGTGTGATCATGTATAGATCCCACATGAATGCACGTTCCACTGCCATACTACATGCTGAAAATAAAAATATACATCATATTTCATTGCATTCCATTATAGATATATAAATAAGTTCATGTTTATTGTACGGGTTATCCCTAAATCATGCTTTGAGTCGATATTCGGGAAATGAACCAAAATCATTGCATATACAAATAAACAAGTTCATGTTTCATTGAAAACCATCTTATTTCAAAACTTCCTGTAATTTGTTGATTCTCAAAACATAATCATTATGCTAGTTGGATGAGTGAAATCATGGTTCAAGTCAATGTGTAAGAAACACAAGCACACAGAAAATAAAAGTTGTCTAATAAAACAATAGATGATTGTTCGAAATAACAATCGAAAGGCCTATCGGTTAATCAAGCGCTGTCATCTGCAATCTGGCATTGTTAAATAAAACAATGAAACTGTGTTTTTCATTTAGTTATTTCTCTATTTTTTCCCAAAGAAGTTGAATATTGATGGGCGCTAATTTGCATTACCTTAATTATGAGAATTCATCTGCTCAACACCAAAAAATTGTTTTACAACTGTAATGGGTAAAATTTTAAAGTAGAAGTTGTACCACATATACATTCAGTAGTAAAAAATACAGTGTGAGAGTAGTAGTAGTAGAAACATTAGGTTTATGGAAATCTGGGATATTATAATATAAATACTAAATATCAAAAGGAAAACATGCATGTTCAAATATTGAGAAACCAAGCCGCATTATACTAAAATTCTATAAAGAGCATGTGTCTAAGCATTACTAGACATTCCCGAGCGGTAAAATGAAAAAGAAAATACTTGTTCATGTTAAAGTTGCTTGCTTCTCCTTTCAAATTTTGTGAGAACTCGTTGAAAATGCTGAAATAACAAAGAAGTGAATGTCTGTTTTCCATGACACAAGGAAAATACATATTTCCAGCCTACATAAAAATACAATAAAATAAAATTAACGCCACTGAGTAGGAAACATTAATAGTGAGATACAACTTACGACATGATAAACATGCTTGATTTAGATATGAAAGTCAATCGTAGTGCCAAATGATAATATTGACAAGTGCCCGAAGAAAGAATAACTACATTGAACAAAGTATAAATTTGTGGCTATAGCTATATAAGAATTTAAGTGTGGTTTGAGTCCAGGACAACTAATATAGTTGAAGGTATAACTCCAGTATATGGATCTTGAGGTCTTGCAAGGAAACCCAGATATATATACTATTAATATTCCCTTAAAAAATATTGGTGAGGAACATATACGTCATAATTAATTGAATTGGTTATTTGCAGAAATAGTAAGCATAAATAAGGCTAATTGAACACCTTACATAGAACATTAAATTTACAGTATCACAAGTGATGTACGGATGCCAAAAAGATATTGAATTTTACAAGGATGCTTTACCATCAAAAATATTTATTTTAATTACGTCTAATGAGGGTCAATGGTAATCTAAATGATATATGGATAAGTGCCCTGACCAAGCAACATTATTCCTCATAATAGTAGAATTTTGCATAAGGAAGTAGGTGGCCATATACATATAGAAGGGGTAATTCTGTGCCGATATTATCAACATAGCACCAAATGGCTCAGCAACAATAGACGTAAAAGAAGGGAAAGTTACAAATCCAAATCCCAAACTCATAACAACTGCTTGGAAACATCTTATGAATAAATTAAAGCTAGCAAATAAACAAGAGAACAAAAAATTACTCATCTTTGAATTGCTCGAAAGAGGCAACAATCCCAAATCGGGTGTAGTCGCAGTAATTTTTACAGTTCTTGATTTACCCGAAAGAATATTTTTTGCCTTCATGCACAATTTCCACTAAATGTAGGTAACTCAACCTGCATAGTATGCACACGTAATGATGAGATTAAGGGTCACCTACTAGCTATAGTTTTTTTAAAGCATGAAAAAGAAGGCATCAAAAGGATCGGCAAAAGGCTGGCCGCCAGAGGCAATGAAACAAGACGTCTAGTGGATACATCAAAGGTCACATGCAAAGCTTCAAGGGTGATCCAAATGGTTTGTTGATTTTAAACACATAGTAATATAAAAATCAAAATAACTATTCACCAAACAAAATTTGAATAAACGAAATTTGGTTTGGCTTCGTGAATTTAACTAGTTTGTCTTTGAAATAAACTATATTAATTGACTCTTAACATAATATATTAGACGTGATAAGGGTACAGTGTTAAAAAAGACATTTCATTTTTTCCACCAGTAATTTAAATTGTAAAATTAATAATCTTGTAAGACAAAAATATAAACATGACTTGCTTTTCAAAAAACATAAACATGACTTCCTTTTCAATTACAAGTGTATATTTTATTTCTATAATTAACTGAATGTTCATATTTGGTTTCAGAGGTTGGTTTAGTCTGAAGTATGCCTACCAAAAGAACCCAGTAATTAAAAATTTAAAACCATATAAAACCAATTAATTAATAAATAAAACAAAGGTAACCGACCAAACTTCTTTAATTTGATTTTTTTTTTTTTTCTACTCCATGCCAATAGCGCCAACATGTTCATCGTATTCTTATTCTATGATCTTTGCTTAAATCTCAGTCTTTTGCTCTTTCTTATCTACTCACTTCCTTGGTTTTTGAGTATGCTATTAGCCATACAAGTGACAAAACAGAGATGCATTTTTTTTGGAGTAGCATTTCATAACAGAAGCATTCCACACACAATCATTATATAGTAGAGTACAATAAGCACAAGACAAGTCCAGTAGCAACACTCTTTAAAATACGAAAAATTACCATGATTTCAAAAGTAAGTTGGCACAACAGAGGCACAAACTTCGCAGGAGCATATTATTTCCTCTCCTTGACCTTCACCATCAGCCCACCTTTCATCTTGGCAATCAAATTAAGCTCATGCTCTCTCTTCCTATCTTTGTCCACCTGTTCCACCTCAAACCTCTCCAGCACAGCCGCTGCCACCACCTTCATCTGAATGTAGGCCGTGTCCGTCCCCAAGCACATCCTCGGCCCAACATGAAACACTGGGAATTATTGAGATTCGACCAAAATAACATTTGAAACAAAAAAAATCAAAACCAAACCTTAACAAGTTCCAATTGGCTCCAAGCTATGCAATATGGTCGTGAAAAGAGAATAACCATGCAACTGACTCAAAATCAACTATATACTAGGATTAAGAATAAAAAAACTCACCGGTTTCGACGAGTTTGGGGGTTTCGACGCTTGTAAAAAAACCAACAAGGGAGATGCTTAATTGAAATCAGAATCGAAGGATGAAGGAAGACAAGGTTTTTAGAGCAGGTGAATTGAAATTAAAGCTGATAGGAGAGAAAATGAAAATCGACGAAGAGGGAAATGGATCTATGATTGAAAGTTTAGTGATTTTTATTTGGAGTATGCAGAAGAAATTAGTAGGAGTGGAGGGAAGTAAAATAATTTCCTGCTTTAATCTATCTTAGCGTTTTTCGCGTTAAATTCGCATGTTAACATTTGTTTATGACGACAAGAAGCATTCCCAGCAGCTGAAGAAATTTAGAACGTGAGTCGCTTATTTTGAGCGTTGATTCCCCCTCCAGTCGGTGGGGGGACCCTCTAATTTTTTTTTTATCGTAAATAGTTTTTTGAAAACCGTTTATGGATCACAAAAGAGCTTTCAGAAAACCGTTTAAATTTTTATTTGTGCTTCCCCATATATAATTTATAATATATAAATGGAAAAATTGTCGAGACGTTTTAATGAAAATTAATAACAAATTATCAAGTCGTTTTAATGCAAATTAATTAAAAAATATTTTATTTTTAGCGTTAACGGGTATAAAAATAAGGTATAAGTAAATGGTCGTTATCGAATACAAAATCATACGTGATATATATAGAGCTTTTTTGGAATATTAAAATATAATTTATATAAATAAAGTCGTCGAATATTAAAATTTAGTTTGAACTAATAACCGTTGCTGAACGGTAAAATATAGTTCAAATTTATAGCCGTTGCAGATCATTAAAATTTTATTTGAATTTATAGCCGTTGACGAATATATTTGTATACAATATTCTTATAGCCATTGCATCTGTGGATTGAAGAAGCTATAAAACCACTTTTGGTGTGCACAGTTAGATTCACAACACAAAAATGCCTCATAATGTCTACAACGACGATGCTTTTTATGAATCATATGTGCAAACCGAAGATTCAAATTACTATAGCCAAAATGATCTGGATGATACTGATTTCGATTCCGACGAAGGAGATGATTTATTGGGGCATACAAAATTTCTTCATTTTTCTTCGGATAGCACGACCGATAGCGATGATTTAGAGATTATGATGCAAGCTGTTGTCGTTCAACAATTAAAGATTAACCAACATTTGCTAATGGAAGGATCATCTAGTGGTACTCGAGGAGGCAGTGGTACAGTCGTGCAGACATACGGAAGATGCAGGATCATAAAGGAGGTACTGCTAGATTACTTGAAGATTATTTCAACACCCCCTGTACGTATGTTTTGACGACTTTCGACGTCGTTTTCATATGAGCAAGAATATGTTTATGCGCATTTTCAATGGAGTTGTTGAACACGATAATTACTTTGTTCAAAAGCGTAATAGTGCTGGTATCTTAGGATGTTCGTTGTACCAAAAAATTATAGGCTCATTACGGGTAATAGCATATGGAATAGCTCCAGATGCATTTGATGAGGTTGTCCGAATGGATGAGAGTACTATTACCTTAAGCCTTGAAAGGTTTTGTGTAGTCATAATTGAATTGTACAGTGAGGAGTATCTACGTGCTCCAACGCAAATCGATGTCATCAAATTGAAAAGATTAGGAGCCAAGAGAGGATTTCCCGGCATGTTAGGTAGCCTAGACTGTATGCATTGGGAATGGAAAAACTATCCTACAGCATGGCACAATCAATTTATTGGACATTACACTAAAGCGACAATGATACTTGAAGCTGTTGCTTCACATGATCTATGGTTTCGGCGTGCATTTTTCGGACGTCCTGGTTCAATGAACGATATTAATGTACTTCACCAATCACATTTGTTTAAGAGCCTTACACATGGAAAAGCACCTGCATGTGATTTTAATATTGTAGCAAATATGTATGGATAGGGTATTACTTAGCAGACGACATCTATCCTGCATGGGGTACGCTTGTCAAAACTATTCCAGCTCCTGAAAGAGAAAAAGAAAAATATTTTGCTAAAAGGCAAGAGGCAGCGAGAAAAGACGTAGAACGTGCATTCGAGGTTCTCCAAGCAAGGTTTGCCATTGTTAAAAACCCTGTTTAACTATTTAAGCCGCAGGTTTTGAGCAACATTATGCGTGCTTGTATTATAATGCATAACATGATCACTGAAGAAGAAAGAGGAACATTTCCATCTTATTTGGGATATGATCCAGATAACATCGCAATTGTTGTTGCTGATAGAAATCCAGCGACTCTTGAGGTATTTCTTAGGCGCCTGTGTAAAATTAGGTCTAGGGAAGTACATAGTAAACTACAGGACGACCTGGTTGAACATTTATGGCATATGAAAGGGACTGCTTAGATATAGTCTATGCATTTGTTGAACTATTGTAACGTTGTAGTAGTCGATTATTGTATTGTTTTATGTACCTTAAATATATCACATTTCTCTTTTCTATTGTAGCTAATATGCAAAATGCACGTTTGTTGAGGACGACCCAAACTGTATATAACTCCTTAACTCTTTATATTCACAATTCAAAAGAGGACGACCCAAACTGTAATAACTCCTTAACTCTTTATATTCACAATTCAAAAGAGGATGACCCAAACTGTATATAACTCCTTAACTCTTTATCTTTATATTCACAATCCAAAAATGAACGAGCCAAACTGTATATTAACAATTTAGAAGAGGACGACCCGCAATCTTTAACTCCTTAACTCTTTCTTTCCAGCACGACTATTAACATGATTGGAGCACGACTTTTAATGTTAGTGGAGCACGACTTTTAATGTGAGTGGAGCACGATTTTTAATGCGAGCGGAGAACGAATTTTAATGTGAGCACGACTTTTATTGTTCAAATACTTTTCATTTCAGTTGAAAAACACACATAATATAGGCATGAATTGAAATTAAACTCTACGGATACATCCAAACTTCCCAAATACATAAACCAAACGATATATATTGAATACGACACATAATATAATGACATACTACTCAAACTGTATAATATGATTGTACCATAACCCATCTGCTTCATGACTGAAGATGTTTGAACGGTGCTTGAAAAGGTAGAGTGAGACGTATGTCGACCGTTTCTCTTCAAAAACATCATCCTTTTTTACCTCATAAATTACTTTGTGGTAATTCTTACAATCGGTATTAAATAAGCAGAAAAAACTTCTGGTTGCTAAGTTGGGCCTTTGTATTCTACAACTAGTATGATTATTGTATTTTTCATTGAGGGTTGCCCAAAAATCTTGATCTATCTCTTCTTCCATATGTAGTACGTCTGCTTGAATGTACGCCTTTATCAAAACAACGTAATCTGAAGCAGTCTAGTTTTCGTTAGCCATTTTGAAGTGTGTATTTAGACTAAAATTCCAATGTTTTATATAGGCAAGGTAAAGTAAAGTAAAGTATCGTAAAGTAAAGTAAAGCATCACACCATTCAAGTATGTAGCAAAAGAAGATATCTAATTTAGCTCCCTTTATATTATTGATCATTCTTTGATTCAAGGGATCATCCCATCTTAATTGAAAAAGAAAAGAAATCGAAATTAAGACTGAACTAAAGAATAAACAAAGCAAAGCGAGATCCATTCGAGGAACACGGAGACTAGAGTATTGGGCAGTTCAGGATCAGTGAAAATGGCTATAACAGAGTTTCTGTTATTCGTATTAACAGCTACTCTGATAAGTGAGATTTCGAATAAGTGTTTACAGCTCTCAAATCAAAAATCTTCCCTTTCATTCCCAAATGTGCCCTAAAGTTCCTTCGGACAGAAGAAGGCCGGCTTTCGAGCCAACAAACACGGTTTGCAGGCTCATTTGATGAATCTGGATTGTTTTTGCCCCAAGGATTCCAATATTAGCTCTTTGTTCTCATAACAAAGAGTTTGACAGTTATGATTTCGAAATGAAATGGCACAATATTTTTTGCCCAGTCTGTCTAATCAAGTCTTATAATTGATACGCAGTAGATTTTTTTTTTTTTTTTGCTCTTTCCACAAGATTTTTCTTTTACGTAATCCGGCAAAGAGGACTCCAGGGCTAAGCTAAAGCTTTGGACTCGAACTGGTGAATAATGCCACTTCTTTGGGCTTCTATTGAATCGAGAAATAGGTTTGATTGGAATAACTTTGGGACTCGTAAGGGATTTACTTGTCTATATATCGTTTTCAGGTGAAAAATATCTAAGAGGAGTCTTATGAGAATAGGACGAGAGAGGCGACCCTATAAGAGGATTCTCCAGAGGAAAAGCTTTCTCCCAGCGAATAGAAGATGCTCAGCTCCGCACAACATAGGGATTGGCACGCTTTCGGGCCCATTGCGGAAAATTCCCCACTGCTGGGCTTCTTCCTATTACTGATGTATAACTATTACGCACCTGGAATTTCAAGTCCTAGCATTGAGCAGGCAGATGTGGATTGGATCATTTCTTGAAAAAAGTAATTTTTACTATTTTTTTTTGTAATTTTGCAATGTAATAATAATAAGAAAAGCATTCGTTTCTTATCATTCAATGAGCATCTTGTATTTCATAAAAATTGGGGTCGTGTGCTAAATATTGGATCTCAGCTGAATCCGGAGTTTCCTTAGATCCCTTATTTAACTCCGATAGTATCATATGTTTCCCATCCCAGTCTTTCGCGACACTACTTAACTTAGTGAGCTTGGCAAAACGTTCATTAGTGGATTTTTTTTTATTTTAATTTTTAATAATAAGATATTGAAAATACCAAAAAATTACAACAAATTATCTTTTAATTTCTTAAATTCATTTTTATTCCATCTTCCCGGTTTAGTCTTACTACAACCAAAGAGCACCCTTATGAGAACAATCGTCCCTCCCTATGGTCGCCAATTAATATACTGGCACTATCTAATAGTAGGAAGTATTAAAAAGGAAATCCGTTTGTATATACATTCGAAGCAGCTCTACTGGGAACCAAAGTAACAGGTAGGCCCTGTGATGCTGCGGAACCATGGCAATTAAGCCATTTGACCCGTCAACTCCTCCAAATCTTTATTTTATATTATAATTATAAATAATTATAAAGAACTTTCTAAATTTTCTATTGATCTACTGAATAACATAAAATTAACCAAAGAGTTAGCACAACAAGATGTACAATACTTGCGCCCACAACGAAATCTCTTAGTCACAACCGCCATATTAATTTCTTTTTTAACAAAGTACGCGTCCGGAGTCACAAGGAGCCAAAGGCCAGATATTCCTTTCATTCTTCCTCTATGTTGCTTACGAAATCTCAGGTTTCTTTGTTATTGGGATAGGTGAATTCTTAAGGATCCATCCCCATTGAATAAATCGGCAGATAAGAATATTTGTCTTGGTCCTGATAAACCGTGAACCCTGTAAGGTAACCACTTATCAGTATCGAAGGAGACGGCACTTCGTGCGTCTTTCTGGGAACAACAGGCGCCTGGAGGAAGGCCGACCCGCCCAGGTAAGGTTCTTCCGGGGAATGATATTCTGTTTTCGCTATGAATATATCATATATATGACTTTATCGTGCCCACGGTAAACGCTGGGTAGCCAAGTGCGTGGGGATATTGCTTTTGCCTGACTGGCCTAATTGGGAATCCGTAATAGGGACGATCGTTCAAGTCGATCTATTACGACCAGCGCGGTTGTTCTGAGTTGTATAGCTTCTCATTTATTATTTGTTAGTCCGTTCTTTCAAGAATAGGAACATGGAAAATTGATGTCTTCCCAGAAACAAAAATTAGATCCATAACATCTTCTTCATTGGCTTTCTCGGACGGGCCGGACCAGCCTACAAAAACAAAACGGTCCCTCCGTAACCAGTCATCCATAATATCAAATAAATCATTTTCTTCTTTGGTAATTTTACTAGGAATCATTTGTCTTCATAAATACATGGGTATGGTAGTTTACTTCATACTCACAAACAATTCCAATTCTAAACAAACAACAATGACTGATCCCAACAACAACAATTTATCTGGTTATACCGATGATAACATTGGTAATTTTATTAGTTTATTATCTCAAGCTGAAGGCCCGTCAATGTGACACCCCACCTCCGTTAATGTCACTCACAAAGGGAATGCCTTAATTTTGGTAGAGCGTTTATGTTGTATAGAACAGAAAAGTAAACAAGACAGATAAATATATTAGTACTTGGAAAACAAAAACCACTTTTATTGCAGCGGAGAAATAGTTTGGTTACATTACATCAAAAACCAACTACAAAACCAAATACACTTATTATCCATCTTGACAAATAAGTTCTGACTACATAAAATAAAAGACATAACCCCAACACCAAATAGCCATAAATAAGATATGTTGAACTTTACTTCAGCGATCCAAGCAACTTTCAAAAAGAGAGAGATAAAGCTGTCCAAATCAAGCTCCACTATTGCTAGTCCCACCCTGAGCACCTGAAGGGGGGGAAGGGAGAAAAGAGGTGGAAGCAAAGGGGGTCAGACATAAAGTCAGGCGAGTGCAATAACTTTAGCAATATAATCAATAAGTAACTAGGATAAGGCATAAGCTGGAAAATAAGGAAATGAATGTGGACCAATGGGCATGTCAGAGCAAACAAAGGAATAATATGAACAAAGACAACGTTAAAGGCAAACCTAATCATTATAAGATAATTATTACATTGCACCAAATCAAACACCCTAAAAGTTGATCCCGCCTACCAAACTTAATAATGATAATGGTAGTTTCGTGTACCCCTAGCTGCCTTCATAGGTGTCGCCTGCCCCTATCTCCACTAGGGGTACCCACTACCCCTATTCGATCGGCTCCCTAACTCGTAGATACCCGTGTTGGCCCCATAGTGGGGTGTATCACTCCCCAAAGTCGCAACTCGATACCACCAAAAGTGCACGGCTTATGTCTACATGATGCAACAACGTCTTACCTACAAGCCCGAGGCCATACACGCACATGACCCCGTTGGACTTGCGTTGCCACCGCTAACCCGTTTTGACCTCTTACAATCAAACCCAGTACGCATGTCCCGTCCTCGACTTGGGTCGAGCCCACAAAGATACTTAATGGATTACTGGTTTGAAAAGGGCCCCCATGTATGACACAAGCTTTCTACCTATGCTTGGTCCCCTCTAAGGTTTTTCCCACTTAACCCCATTCTTATTCATGTCTTTTTACATGTTTCAATCTTGGTTAAGTGCATCTAATCGTATTTCTCATGCCACCCAAGGCACCCTCTTAACTTCACATGCCACCCAAGGCACCCACTTAACCCCCCCATGTCCCACCACATGTTTATCTGGTTAAGTGTTTCTTAGTTCATTAACACCGTAACCTTGTAAAGACCTCCCACATTAGACTGGCATTTGTGGCTGCTGGATTTGCTGGCGGGTCCAGGCAGTCTTACACCACAAACGAGCCTAACCTCGTGTCTTTACAACTATTATGCATTTAATTCATGTCTTTGGCCTCTCACATTAGACTGGCATTTGTGGCTGCTGGATTTGCCGCGCGGGTCCGGGCAGTCTTACACCACAAAAGAGTCTAACCTCGTGTCTTAGGCGGTTTATTATTACACATCTTTATTTAAACCCAAATTGGATTAATATCCCTATTAAAATTTGTAAATAAATTCCAAATATACTTATGTCCATGATTGTCACCTAAATTATGTCCATAAATACCAATTTTCCCAATTAACGTCTTAAATTAATTATATGCCTTTTTAAGGCCATTTATGCCAACTCTAAATATGTGAATATTCAATATTACCCCCATCGTCCCAACGTTGTTCGTTCGCTTATCATGACATATATATATATAAATATATATGTATATATTAGACTAGCAATTAGTCTAATGACGTAAAAGGGAAGAAACATCACAAATTTGTATAACACACAAATTGGATCTAACTTACAAATAAGGATTACAACATAAGCTTGGTATTGTCATGAATCTAAACATAAGCCTAAAGGTGTGAACTTGCATATATGAATATATTTTTCACCCAAAACTTGCATATACGAATATAGTTTTCACCCAAAACTTGCATAAGCCATAGTCACAAACTTGCATAAAACTATGTATGTCATAATCTAAAGGGGTAAACTTGCATATATGTGAATCCAATTTCTACCTAAACTTGCATATAGTCACTTTGTTTGATTCACATATAAACTTGTATACAATTCATATAGAAATTAGCATATAATCTACACCCAAACTTGCATATACAATGATGCCAAACATGAATCAGGTTGAACATAGATGATTGGGTATATACAAAGGGATTCACAACAAAAACTATCATTATGTACAACTAGTATACATTCACAAAATATCACATTTTTCCCAATGGTTTACAAACATAACATATAACCCAAATTATAACTCA
Organism: Allium sativum; assembly: GCA_030737875.1. Lineage (NCBI taxonomy): Eukaryota > Viridiplantae > Streptophyta > Magnoliopsida > Asparagales > Amaryllidaceae > Allium > Allium sativum. The sequence continues at coordinate 636,994,555 of CM060922.1, forward strand.
ACCTAATTAAATTGTTAATTATCTTATTAAAGAAATCGAACTCACAACTCAAAGAAGGTCTTGAGTTCTAGGATCTGAGTTCTGAAATTGATTAAGCTCGCATTTGAAGTAGACAAATTTGTTGTTGTAGTTGTTATAGACTTGAGTTGAATTGAGTTGATTAGATTTACTTTTCCTCTAGTTGATGGCGGCTATTCTAGGTTGCAAGGTGATAGCATGACAGCCATGGTTCTAATTTTGATTAGGTTTTAGGGTTTGAGTCTACATGTGTTTATATAGAATTTAGGATTAATTTAGGCCATTCAATCAACCTAGAATCAATCAAGACCATCCAGTCAAGATAGGGTGACACCGCAGCCCTAATGACTCGGCACTGAGTCACGAAATCGTCATCTTTCAGATCTACCCAGGAGGGGGGGCAGGTCGACCCCCAGGTCAACCCCTAGGTCGACCCCCAGGTCGACCTGTAGGGGGGAGGTCGACACTAGGGTCGACCCCCTAGTCGACCTGGGTCCTAGGCGTGAATTTTCCCGCCTTGCCCGCTTCTGACTTCTGATTTGGATTTTTGAATCTGTTTTCGAGCTGTTTGAATTTATTTGAATTTTCTGGAAACTTTCGACAGCCATAACTTCTTCATACGAAGTTCAATTTACGCAAACTCGGGCTCTATCTCAACCAGAATTCCGAGACGAACACAATGGCATAACCCGTTTTCCTTAATTCTTATATTTTAAATTAAGTATTGTTTAATTCGTTAGCTTATGTTAACAAAAAACACGAGGGGTTACATTCTCCCCTCCTTAAAGGATTTCGACCCCGAAATCTTTAAGTTACGAAGAATACATATCCTACCATCCAATCGTCCATCTACTCAACCATCAAACACATGCATCCATTATCCTTAAAATACTTTTAATGCTTTCATGTTTATATGCATAGTGTGTGTACATGTCCGTATGTAATGCAAAATCAGGCGGTCTACTGATTCAGTTGACCTCCTTAATGCAGATTATGATAGTGACATGAGTCCATTATGTATGCAAAAGATCCCTTATGATACATATTATTTCTACATGCGTGCACACCCATTCATTTGAATGCAATATCCATATGATAACGCAACCATTATACATCCATTAATCTAAATAAGCACACATTTATTTGCAGTATGATAGTGATTGAGCCGATTTAGTGCCTAATGAGTGTGTATATGCATCCACGAGCAACCACTAGCAAACACTTGCATCCATCAATCATAACATGTTTCAAATACATGTTTACATTCATTGGCCTCTACCTAAGGATAAAGAATATGACCGAGGAGATACACTAAAAAGGTAGATACAAGCTTGAATAAACTTAAGGAAAAAGAGATAAAAGATGTACCCTAAAAAAGAAAAGGGTAGGCTGCATGTATTTTGGCCTCAGTCTCCCAAGTCGCGTCTTCCTCGGCATCGCTCCATTGAACTTTGACAAGCTTAACTTCACTGTTGCGTACCTTTTTGACTTCCATCCCCAAGATACGAGTTGGAACTCTCCTCACAGTCGCTTCTCGTTCCACTTCGACTTCTTTTAGTATACTTGGCTCCACAACCTCTGCCGACTCATGTAAGCACTTTCGTAGATGAGAGACATGAAAAAACATTATGAACTCCAGCCAGTCTTTTAGGTAGCTCTACTCTGTAGGCCATCATCCCAATCCTTTCGATGGTAGGAAATGGTCCTACGAATCGTGGTTCCAACTTTCCTACAGACCCAAAGCAGATGACATTCCTCAAAGGAGATACTTTAAGGAACAGCTTATCCCCAACTTCAAACGCAAGGTCGGTCCTTGTCTTGTCTGCGTAGGATTTTTGTCTATCTTGGGCAGTCTTCATTCTCCTTCGTATCAAGTCCACCTTCTCTGAAGTCTCTCTAATCATGTCCGGCCCAAGTATAAGTTTATCTGTGGACTCCCACCAACAAGTTGGTAATCGACATGGCCTTCCATATAAAGCTTCGAAGGGTGCCATGCCTATAATGGCTTGGTAGCTATTGTTATAAGCGAATTCCACTAAAGGGAAATGATCCTCCGAAGATCCTCCAAAGTCAAGAATGCATAGTCTCAAAAGATCTTCCAGTACTCTATTCACCCTTTCCGTCTGACCATTGGTTTGAGGGTGATAGGATATGCTTAAACATAGCTGTGTGCCTACAGCCTCTTGCAAACTCCTCCAAAACTCGCTTGTAAAGATAGGGTCTCGGTCACTCACTATGCTAGAGGGTATCCCATTGAGTCGGACTATCTCCTTAAGATAAATGGAGGCTAAAGACGAAGCGGTCCTCCTACTCTTGACAGGTATAAAATGAGCGCTTTTCGTGAGCCTGTCCACTATTACTCAAATACCGGTATTGCCCTTTCTTGACCTAGGCAACCCATTAAAAAAGTCCATCGAGATGATTTCCCATTTCCATTGCGGAACTTCTAGAGGATGAAGCAAACCGCCAGGCTTCTTCTGCTCTGCCTTGACTTGCTGGCATATCATGCATTTCGAAACAAATTCAGCTACATCCCTCTTCATGCCATTCCAAAAGAAAACTCTTTTGATATATTTGTACATCTTGTCTCCACCGGGGTGTATGGTCATCTTGGAATGGTGTGCTTCTTCTAGAACCATCTTCACCAAATCTCTTGCTTGCGGGACGCATAGTCTTCCATCCCATCTCAACCAACTCTTATCATCGATGGAGTATCTGTTGAGGTGACTAGAAGTCTCTCCCCTAATCAGTTTATCTATCACATCAACTAGCTGAGGGTCTTCACGTTGCGCGGTTCCTATTGAGTCCAACAAAGTAGGCCACAACTCTAGCATTTCCATCAAGCCAGTTACATAATCAACAGAGGGTCTAAAATCAAAATTTGCTATGTACTCCAAACTTTTCCTTTCTACAAAGAGAGGACTTAAGGTCAGCTTCTTTCTACTTAGGGCATCTGCTACTACATTACCCTTGTCAAGAGTATAGGAGATCTCAAAGTCGTATGAGGCGAGAAACTCGTCCATCTTTGCTACCTTAGATTGAGGTCTTTCTGCGAGAAAAGGTACTTCAACGATTTATTTGTCAGTATACAACTCAAATTTCTCACCTAAGAGATAGTGGCGCCAAGAGTTGAGAGAAAAAACGATGGCTGCTAACTCTAGATCATGGGTTGGGTAGTTTTTCTCATGCACTTTTAATTGCCTCCCACCATAAGCTACTACCTTCCCCTCTTACATCAAAACAGCGCCTAGCCCCGTACCGCATGCATCTGTGTATACCGTAAACATCTTGCTCCCATCTGGTAATGTCAAAACTAGGGTTGTTGTCAGAGCCCTCTTTCATCGTTGGAAAGCGACTTCGCAATCCAAATCCTAAGTGAAAGTTAGGTTCTTCTTCGTTAACCTTGTAAGTGGAGCTGAGATTTTTGCAAAGTCTTTAATGAACTTGCGATAAAAGCCTGCTAATCCAAGAAAACTTTGGACTTTAGTTGCATTCTTTGGAACCTTCTAATCCTGGACCGCAACTACTTTTGCGGGGTCTACAGCTAACCCTTCTTTGGACACCACATGCCCAAGAAATCTTACTTCTTCCCTCCAGAAGTGGCACTTGGAGAATTTTGCTTTTAACTGATGTGTACAGAGTGTATCCATGACTTCCCTCAAATGCAAAGCATGCTCTTCCTCATTCTTCGAGAAAATCAGAATATCATCTACGAAGACCACCACGAATTCATTAAGAAATTCCCGGAACACTCTATTCATCAAATCAACGGAATAAGCGGGTGCGTTTGTCAAGCCGAACGGCATGACGAGCCATTCGAAGAAACCGTCCGGGGTTCCGAACGCGGTCTTATCAATGCTATCTTCAGCCACTCTCAGCTGATGAAATCCGGTAGCCAGGTCTAATTGGGAGAAAACTGTTGCACCTACAAGCTGATCGAACAAATCGTTTATTCTTGGCAGTGGGTTCCTATTCTTCTTGGTCAGCTTGTTTAGCTCCCTATAATCAACACATAGGCGAAGTGAACCGTCCGCTTTGGTTGCGAACACCACTAGATCACCCCATTCAGAAATACTCCACCTTATAAACCCTTTTTCTAGCAGCTCCTTAACTTGCTTGCTAAGCTCTTTTCTCTCCCTTGGAGCCATATGCCTAACGGGTAAAGCAACGGGTTTTGCGTTATCAACTAGATATATGCGGAAGTCTATCTCCCGCTTCAAAGGTAAGCCCTCTACTTCCTCAAAGACATCCGAGTATTCATGGACCACTCTAATAGACTGCAAATTCTCAACAGACGTGTCAAGCGATTCTAGATAACTTAGCATTACATAATTCATCGGATTACAAGAAATTTCGAGAGTGTTGCCCAAGCGAGTCATAAGCCTAACCTCTCTCTTTTCACAGTCTAGGACGACTCCATTATTGGATAACCAATCCATGCACAAAATTAACCCATAGCCCGTGAAGCCCAAAACATAAGCATCACGTCTAAACCCAATGCTAAGTATAGAAATTTCAAAATCCGAACAAATCACCGACAAATAGGCTGAGCCCCCAATTGGATTTGAAACAACTAAGGGATCCTCTACTATACTGGTGTTTAGGTGTAGTGACTCAACTAAAGCAGTAGATATAAAAGAGTGCGATGCGCCAGAATCAAAGAGTGTGCGAACAGGATGATCAAAAAGATAAACTAAACTTTCAACGGAAATCGTTCTACCTCGTTCTTGCAGAGGTGGGGCCACGAGAGCCTGGACCTTCCCCCTTGCCTTTCCCGGTGCCATGAGAGCCTGAATCTGCCCTCCAGAGGTAGTCCCTGCCCTCTACCCTTTCTTTAGGCAGTCTCTAATTGGATGTCCTGCCTCGCCACAGTGGAAACAACCAGTCTTCTTCTTCCTACAATCTTTGCTCAGATGGCCTGGTGTCCCACAGTTAAAGCATCTTTTCTTTCCCTTGCCATTGTTGTCTTTACCACTCTTCTTGTTCTGCTATTGCTGTTGTGGTTTCTTTTGATCCCCTTTCTTTTCAGGTGCCTTAATAGCATTGGCGTCTTTCTCCTCTTCATGCACAAGAGCCATGTCAACTAGTCTCTCAAAGGTGGCCCCCATAGGGATGTGGGTCATAGCTAACCCATGTAGCGGCTCGTTCAAACCCTTAACAAATCTCAGGGCCTTCTTTTCGGGTGTATTCACCAAGTCCAAGCCAAATCTCGCCAACTGATTGAACTTGTTGATGTACTCTTTCACCGATAGATTTCCCTGCCTCAATGCCAAAAACCTTTCCATATATAAATTCTCTTCGGCCCGTGAGAGAAATTTTGCCTCAAACCTTCGCCTAAAATTTGGCCCTGTATCAACTGGACGCTCTCCATTAGTGACCTCCCATCAAAACGAGGCCTCATCCTTCAATAACCAGGCAGCTAACTAGACCTTTCTTCCATCTTCTACCTCAAAGATTCCAAACAATTCTTCCACCTCCTTTAGCCAATTTCGAGCTTCAACAAACGTCTCTGATCCGTGAAAAGGTTTTTCGCCCATTGCCTGAAAGTTCTTGCATATCTTTGCAAAAGTATCAACACGGGGAGGAGGAGGAGAGTGGGAGCATTTCCTGGGCTTGCAACATTGGCCCTAGCCTCTAGATACTTTCTAAACCATCCTGGTATCGTTATCCCTTTGGGTATCTCGGGAATTCCAGACATGCTGAAAAGAAAAAGAAGAGATTCAAACGGAGAATTCGAAAGAAAGATATATGGCTCTTGGGGGTTATCTTTTTTTTAAAATAAACCTTTCTCTTAAAAATACTTTCCTTAAAGCATACTTTTGAAACTATTTCTTTATAAAATGCTTTTTGAAAAATAGTTTTTCAAAATATCTTATCTGTTCTGGTAACCTTCAGCTCTGATACCACGTGTGACACCCCACCTCCGTTAAGGTCACTCACAAAGGGAATGCCTTAATTTTGGTGGAGCGTTTATGTTGTATAGAACAGAAAAGTAAACAAGACAGATAAATATATTGGTACTTGGAAAACAAAAACCACTTTTATTGCAGCGGAGAAATAGTTTGGTTACATTACATCAAAAACCAACTACAAAACCAAATACACTTATTATCCATCTTGACAAATAAGTTCTGACTACATAAAATAAAAGACATAACCCCAACACCAAATAGCCACAAATAAGATAGGTTGAAATTTACTTCAGCGATCCAAGCAACTTCCAAAAATAGAGAGATAAAGCTGTCCAAATCAAGCTCCACTATTGCTAGTCCCACCCTGAGCACCTGAGGGAGGGGGAAGGGAGAAAAGAGGTGGAAGCAAAGGGGGTCAGACATAAAGTAAGGCGAGTGCAATAACTTTAACAATATAATCACTAACTAACTAGGATAAGGCATAAGCTGGAAAATAAGGAAATGACTGTGGACCAATGGGCATGTCAGAGCAAACAAAGGAATAAGATGAACAAAGACAACGTTAAAGGCACACCTAATCATTATAAGATAATTATTACATTGCACCACATCAAATACCCTAAAAGTTGATCCCGCCTACCGAACTTAATAATGATAATGGTAGTTTCGTGTACCCCTAGCTGCCTTCATAGGTGTCGCCTGCCCTTATCTCTACTAGGTGCACCCATTACCCCCATTCGATCGGCTCCCTAACTCGTAGATACCCATGTTGGCCCCATAGTGGGGTGTATCACTCCCCAAGTGGCAACCCGATACCACCAAAAATGCACGGCTTATATCTACACGATGCAACAACGTCTTACCTACCAGCCCGGGGCCACACACGCACATGACCCCGTTGGACTTGCGTTGCCACCGCTAACCCGTTTTGACCTCTTACAATCAAACCCAGTACGCGTGTCTCGTCCTCGACTTGGGTCGAGCCCACAAAGATACTTAATGGGTACTGCTTTGAAAAGGGCCCCCGTGTATGACACAATCTTTATACCTATGCTTGGTCCCCTCTAAGGTTTTCCCCACTTAACCCCATTCTTATTCATGTCTTCTCACATGTTTCAATCTTGGTTAAGTGCATCTAATCGTATTTCTCATGCCACCCAAGGCACCCTCTTAACTTCACATGCCACCCAAGGCACCCACTTAACCCCCCATGTCCCACCACATGTTTATCTAGTTAAGTGTTTCTTAGTTCATTAACACCGTAACCTTGTAAAGACCTCCCACATTAGACTAGCATTTGTGGCTGTTGGATTTGTCGGGCGGGTCAGGGCAGTCTTACACCACAAACGAGCCTAACCTCATGTCTTTACAACTATTACGCATTTAATTCATGCCTTTGACCTCTCACATTAGACTGGCATTTGTGACTGCTAGATTTGCCGGGCGGGTCCGGGCAGTCTTACACCACAAAAGAGTCTAACCTCGTGTCTTAGGCGGTTTATTATTACACATCTTTATTTAACCCCAAATTGGATTAATATCCCTATTAAAATTTGTAAATAAATTCCAAATATACTTATGTCCATGATTGTCACCTAAATTATGTCCATAAATGCCATTTTCCCAATTAATGTCTTAAATTAATTTTATGCCTTTTTAAGGCCATTTATGCCAACTCTAAATATGTGAATATTCAATATTACCCCCCATCGTCCCCATGTTGTTCGTTCGCTTATCATGACATATATATATATTAGACTAGCAATTAGTCTAATGACGTAAAAGGGAAGAAACATCGCAAATTTGTATAACACACAAATTGGATCTAAATTACAAATAAGAATTACAACATAAACTTGGTATTGTTATGAATCTAAACATAAGCCTAAAGGTGTGAACTTGCATATATGAATATAGTTTTCACCCAAAACTTGCACATACGAATATAGTTTTCACCCAAAACTTGCATAAGCCATAGTCACAAACTTGCATAAAACTATGTATGTCATAGATCTAAATCTAAAGGGGTAAACTTGCATATATGTGAATCCAATTTCTACCTAAACTTGCATATAGTCACTTTGTTTGATTCACAAATAAACTTGTATACAATTAATATAGAAACTAGCATATAATCTACACCCAAACTTGCAAATACAATGATGTCAAACATGAATCAGGTTGAACACAGATGATTGGGTATATACAAAGGGATTCACAACAAAAAACTATCATTATGTACAACTAGCATACATTCACAAAATATCACATTTTTCCCAATGGTTTACAAACATAACCATATAACCCAAATTATAACTCAACCTAATTAACTTGTTAATTATCTTATTAAAGAAATCGAACTCACAACTCAAAGAAGTTCTTGAGTTCTGGGATTTGAGTTCTGAAATTGATTTAGCTCGCCTTTGAAGTAGACAAATTTTTTGTTGTAGTTGTTATAGACCTGAGTTGAATTGAGTTGATTAGCATTACTTTTCCTCTAGTTGATGGCGGCTATTCTAGGTTGCACGGTGATAGCATGACGGCCATGGTTCTAATTTTGATTAGGTTTTAAGGTTTGAGTCTACATGTGTCTATATAGAATTTAGGATTAATTTAGGCCATTCGATCAACCTAGAATCAATCAAGACCATCCAGTCAAGATAGGGTGACACCACAACCCAAATGACTCAGCACTAAGTCACGAAATCGTCATCTTTCAGATCTGCCTGGGGGGCAGGTCGACCCCCAGTTCGACCTGTATGGGGGAGGTCGACACTAGGGTTGACCCCCTAGTCGACCTGGGTCCTGGGCGGGAATTTTCTCGCCCTGCCCGCTTCTGACTTCTGATTTGAATTTTTGAATCTGTTTTTGAGCTGTTAGAATTTATTTGAATTTTCTGGAAACTTCCGACAGCCATAACTTCTTCATACGAAGTCCATTTTACGCAAACTCGGACTCTATCTCAACCAGAATTCCGAGACGAACACAATGGCGTAACCCATTTCCCTTAGTTCTTATATTTTAAATTAAGTATTGTTTAATTCGTTAGCTTATGTTAACAAAAAACACGGGGTGTTACATTCTCCCCTCCTTAAAGGATTTCGACCCCGAAATCTTCAAGTTACGAAGAATACATATCCTACCATACAATCGTCCATCTACTCAATCATCAAACACATGCATCCATTATCCTTAAAATACTTCTAATGCTTTCATGTTTATATGCACAGTGTGTGTACATGTCCGTATCTAATGCAAAATCAGGTAGTCTACTGATTCAGTTGACCTCCTTAATGTAGATTATGATAGTGCCATGAGTCCATTATGTATGCAAAAGATCCCTTATGATACATATTATTTCTACATGCGTGCGCACCCATTCATCCGAATGCAGCATCCATATGATAACGCAACCATTATACATCCATTAATCTAAATAAGCACACATTTATATGCAGTATGATAGTGATTGACCCGATTTAGTGCCTAATGTGTGTGTATATGCATCCACGAGAAACCACTAGCAAACACTTGCATCCACTAGCATCCATCAATCATAACATGTTTCAAATAAATGTTTACATCCATTGGCCTCTACCTAAGGATAAAGAATATGACCGAGGAGATACATTAAAAAGGTAGATACAAGCTTGAATAAACTTAAGGAAAAAGAGATAAAAGATGTACCCTCAAAAAGAAAAGGGTAGGCTGCATGTATTTTGGCCTCAGTCTCCCAAGTCGCGTCTTCGTCGGCATCGCTCCATTGAACTTTGACAAGCTTAACTTCACGGTTGAATAGCTTTTTGACTTCCATCCCCAAGATACGAGTTGGAACTCTCCTCACAGTCGCTTCTCGTTCCACTTTGACTTCTTTTAGTATACATGGCTCCACAACCTCTGCCGACTCATGTAAGCACTTTCGTAGCGGAGAGACATGAAAAAACATTATGAACTCCAGCCAGTCTTTCAGGTAGCTCTACTCTGTAGGCCATCATCCCAATCCTTTCAGTGATAGGAAATGGTCCTACGAATCGTGGTGCCAACTTTCCTACGGACCCAAAGCGGATGACATTCCTCAAAGGAGATACTTTAAGGAATACCTTATCCCCAACTTCAATCTCAAGATCGGTCCTTGTCTTGTCTGCGTAGGATTTCTATCTATCTTGGGCAGTCTTCATTCTCCTTCGTATCATGTATACCTTCTCTGAAGTCTCTCTAATCATGTCCGGCCCAAGTATAAGTTTATTTGTGGACTCCCACTAACAAGTTGGCGATCGACATAGCCTTCCATATAAAGCTTCGAAGGGTGCCATGCCTATTGTGGCTTGGTAGCTATTGTTATAAGCGAGTTCCACTGAAGGGAGATGATCCTCCCAAGATCCTCCAAAGTCAAGAATGCATAGTCTCAAAAGATCTTCCAGTACTCTGTTCACCCTTTCCGTCTGACCATCAGTTTGAGGGTGATAGGCTGTGCTTAAACATAGCTGTGTGCCTACAGCCACTTGCAAACTCCTCCAAAACCCGCTTGTAAAGATAGGGTCTCGGTCACTCACTATGCTGGAGGGTATCCCATTGAGTCGGACTATCTCCTTAAGATAAATGGAGGCTAAAGACGAAGTGGTCCTCCTACTCTTGACATGTATAAATGAGCACTTTTCGTGAGCCTGTCCACTTTTACTCAAATACCAGTATTGCCCCTTCTTGACCGAGTCAACCCATCAAAAAATTCCATCGAGATGCTTTCCCATTTCCATTGCGGAACTTCTAGAGGATGAAGCAAACTGCCAGGCTTCTTCTGCTCCGCCTTGACTTGCTGGCATATCATGCATTTTGAAACAAATTCAGCTACATCCCTCTTCATGCCATTCTAAAAGAATACTCTTTTGATATCATTATATATCTTGTCTCCACCGGGGTGTATGGTCATCTTGGAATGGTGTGCTTCTTCCAAAACCATCTTCACCAAATCTCTTGCTTGTGGGACGCATAGTCTTCCATCCCATCTCAACCAACCCTTATCATCAATGGAGTATCTGTTGAGGTGACTAGAAGTCTCTCCCCTAATCAGCTTATCTATCACATCAACTAGCTGAGGGTCTTCACGTTGCGCGGTTCCTATTGAGTCCAACAAAGTAGGCCGCACCTCTAGCATTGCCATCAAGCCAGTTACATAATCAACAGAGGGTCTAAAATCAAAATTTGCTATGTAATCCAAACTTTGCCTTTCTACAAAGAGAGGACTTAAGGTCAACTTCTTTCTCCTTAGGGCGTCTACTACTACATTGCCCTTGCCAAGAGTATAGGAGATCTCAAAGTCGTATGAGGCGAGAAACTCCGTCCATCTTTGCTGCCTTAGATTGAGGTCTTTCTGCGAGAAAAGGTACTGTTACATCCCGCTACATAGCGTTTTGACTATGACAACTATACATAAACGTACATATTATTATATAACCTTGTTTTGCAGGAAGCCATTTGACAAACAGATTCAAGAACACAATAAATGAAGAATAAATATGTTATAAAGGCCTGTTATTCTTAGATATTAATGTTAAAGTCTTCCTTGATGATCACACACACACATTTTATATGTTATAGCTTTTCTTATATAAATTAAGCAAGGAATAGTCTGATAACAGAAAACAGATGTCTGGTCTGAAAATATCAGACGTCTGTTTGTCGAGACAGATTGTTTTCAAAAGATAATATTCAGAAGTCTGTTTCATATATTTCAGACGTCTGAATTTAGTCAGAAACGTACTGTTTCCTTTCGGCTTTAAAATTCAAACTATAAACAGACATCTGAAAATTATTCTCAGACATCTGATTCTGAAAGTTTGCAACTTTTATGAAGAGTCACAACCATTTTTCTTCGTCAGAACCTTTCATGATCAGTTGTATTTTTGATATATTATAAATAGAGGGTTGATTAATTGTTTCAATCACCAATTCTTACTTTTATTCTATCTTATATTCTCAAAGCTCTCTGAATTCTAAAAACTATCTACTTTCATATTTGAGACCTTTTAACTTCCATATTCCTTCACGTACTTCACAATTATCATCAAGGAAAGGCTATAGGAAGGGTGTACTTAATATTCGACAATCCGTGTTATCAAGAAGACAAAAGAGTCAACAATTATTCTGTATTAGTGAAGACCTCTTCAGTGGTTGAGGCAAGAAATCCCGTTCAGTGGTTCGGGTAATTGTGAACCTATTCCTCCGGGTGAAGTGAGGGTTTTAGTGTTAGTGAAATACCAGAAGTGAGTCTGGGACTGGACGTAGGATAGTGGTCCGAACCAGTATAAATCGACTGTGTGATTTACTGCTTACTACTCTATCATATACATTATATCCTATTCTCCATACTACACGATCCTATACCGCTGCATAGCCTATTTCAATTGGTATCAGAGCAAGGCCATCCTATAACCGTAACACCGTTATTTGATATTTTGATAAAATGGAGAATAACCCAAGTACTAGCTCAACTACTTTTGCCGAAGGACAATCCACTCAAAGACCACCACTATTCAACGGACTACACTACAATTACTGGGCTACAAGAATGAGAATTTATATGCAAGCAAATGGTTTTAGTGCATGGAATGCAACTCAAAAAGAGTTTACTGCTCCTACTACTGAATATGCAACTTGGACAACTGTTCAAAAAGATGAAGCAAATGCAAATGCAAAAGCTATGAACATGCTATACTGTGCCCTAGATCGAAATGAATTCAATTGTGTTAGCATTTGTACATCAACTTATCAAATATGGGAGACGCTAAAAACTATTCATGAAGGGACAAACAAAGTCTAACAAACTAAAATTTCAATGCTCAAAAATTAGTTCCAAAACTTCAAAATGAAACTATCAATGAAATGTACTCAAGATTCCAAGATATCTTGCATGCATCGATAGGACTTGGAGAAAAATACAGTGACTTTGACATCATTTCAAAAGTACTAAATTCTTTAACTGACGATTGGGAAAGAAAAGTACTAGCCATTGAAGAAGCAAATGATTTATCAGCAAAGAAACCAGAAGAGCTAATAGGAAATCTTATGTCTTATGAAGTAAACCTTCAAGCAAAAAGGGAACTAGCTCAAGAAAAGAAAATTGTGGCCTTTCATGCTGATAAAGAGGAGTCTGAATCAGAAGACGAAGATTTAGCTTTTATTGCCGAAAACTTTAAGAAATTTCTGAAATATAGAAAAGGAAAATTCAAAAAGAATATTTCAAATAAACCTTCATCTTCAAAACTAGAATGTTTCAATTGTCATAAGAAAGGTCACATGATAAAAGATTGTCCAGAAATGAAAGAAAATCAAAAGAACTTCAATAAAAGCAAGAAAGAAAAATTCAAGAGGAAAGCCTTTTCTGTTACATGGGACGACTCAGACTCAGATTCATCAAGCAGTGATAGTGATAGTGATAAAGAGCAAGCAAATGTGTGTTTTATGGCACAAGAATCTGAGGTAAGTGAATTATCTTATGAAGAACTAGTAGATGTTAATGCTGAACTTTTAAATTTAACAAAAGTTCTAAAGAAAAAGATTAAAGAAACTCGTGAAAATCAGAATAAAGCTGAATTCGAAAGAGATATGTTAAAAGATGAAAAGATAATTCTAGAAGAAGAACTTGAAAAAGTTCAAGAAACTCTTACGAATTCAGATAGTCAGCTTTCTCTTTTGAGTCAAGAAATTGGAACTCAAAAGACAAAGAATGATGAAATTAGTTCTGAAAATCATTTGTTGAAAATTAGAGTAAAAGAACTAGAATTAGAAAACAAAAGTATTCAAACTAAGTTAGAAAACATTTCAAAAAATGTTTCAAATTTTAACAAGGGTAGAGAAAATTTAACAAGAATCATAGAAAACTCTCAACCCTCTTCAAACAAAAATGGTTTAGGATTCAAAAATGAATTGAAATTTTCTCCAAAGAAAAATACAAAGTTTAGGAGGAAAATTAATGCAAAACCAAAATCCACAAAAACAATTAATAAAATTAAGATATGGGTTCCAAAAACTAACAATAGTTTGATTAGAAAGAAGCACATTAACTCATTTATGGAATCTGTACATAATAATGAAAATTATTTATATAAAAGAGATACTAAACCCAGTTGGGTTTGGCTTCCTAAGACCTAACTTTTAGGACCCTATCAAAAAGTGGGTACCAATGTGCTTATTAATATTTTTTGCAGGTATCACTTAAAAAGAGAAAATGGATATTAGACAGTGGTTGCTCAAAACATATGACCGGAGACAAAGATATGTTAACAAATATATCATATTTTAATGGTGGCTTAGTTACCTTTGGAGATAATTCAAAAGGATTTATCATTGGCAAAGGAGATGTGTGCAACTACGGTATTTCAAATATTCCTCTTATTACTAATGTTTCTCTAGTTAAAAATTTAAAACATAATCTATTAAGTATCAGTCAATTATGTGACAAAGGTTTTAAAATAACTTTTTCTGAAAACAAATGTAGTATTTTTGACAAAAATCCAAATATTATTTTTGAAGGAAATAGAGATAGAAATATTTACGTTTTAAATATGAAAGTAAATAATAACAAAGAAATGTGTTTGATTGCTAATAACAATGATTCTTGGTTATGGCATAAGCATTTTTGTCATATAAACTTTAAAACTATACAAAAACTTTCTAAGCATGAGATAGTAAGAGGTCCACCCAAAATAAATTTTAAAATAAATAACTTATGCGAAGATTGTCAGATAGGTAAACTAACTAAATCCTCCTTCAAATCAAAAAGGGTCATTTCAACTCTACAACCATTAGAACTATTACATATGGACTTGTTTGGACCTACTCAAATACAGTCATTAAATCATAATCGTTATGTATTTGTTATAATTGATGATTTTTCAAGATATACTTGGAATATGTTTTTGAAACATAAAAGTGATACTTTTGATCATTTCAAAGATTTCGTTAAAAAGATTCAAAATTCTAAAAATTTAAAAGCTAAAAATATTCGAAGTGATCATGGTGGTGAATTTGAAAATGAATCTTTTGAAGTATTTTGTAAAAAGAAAGGAATAAATCATAATTTTTCTTTTCCTCGAACTCCACAACAAAATGGAGTAGTAGAAAGAAAAATTAGAACCTTACAAGAATGTGCAAGAACTTTACTTAACAGTAGTACATTACCTAAACAGTTATGTTTTAAATCATATTTCTATTCGTCCTTTAACTAAAAATACTCCTTATGAACTTTTTAACGGAAGAAAACCAAACATTTCATATTTCAAGATTTTTGGATCTAGATGTTTTATTCTAAATACCAAAGATCAACTTGGAAAGTTTGATGCAAAAGCTGATCATGGGATCTTCGTTGGATATTCAGAACATAGTAAAGCATATCGAATTTTCAATAAACGTACTAATGTTATAGAAGAATCTTTACACGTTTCTTTTGATGAAAATTATAATAAAAATATAAAAAACAATATGATGATGAAAATATTGATAATATTGAAAATACAAATAATAATATTATAAATAATAGTCCTATAGAACATATTAGATCACCTCCCAGAATATTAAAAGATCATCCTACACAAAATATTATTGGTGAAATTGACACACACGTTCGTACAAGAAGTCAATTAAATCAAATAAGTCATGTAGCTTTCCTTTCAAATATTGAACCCAAGAATCCGAAAGAAGCTTTTACGGATGATTACTGGATTATCGCTATGCAAGAAGAGCTAAACCAGTTCGAACGAAATGACGTCTGGGAATTAGTACCTCGATCAATCAGTTATTGGTACAAAATGGGTTTAC
Organism: Allium sativum; assembly: GCA_030737875.1. Classification (NCBI taxonomy): domain Eukaryota; kingdom Viridiplantae; phylum Streptophyta; class Magnoliopsida; order Asparagales; family Amaryllidaceae; genus Allium; species Allium sativum. Next base: position 637,010,298 of record CM060922.1, read on the forward strand.
AAGAACAAAGCAGATGAACTTGGAAATATCACAAGAAATAAAGCTAGATTGGTTGCTCAAGGATACAATCAAGAAGAAGGCATTGATTATGAAGAAACATTCGCACCCGTAGCTAGATTAGAAGCAATACATATTTTATTAGCTTATGCAAGTTTTCATAATTTTAAACTTTATCAAATGGACGTTAAAAGTGCTTTTTAAATGGTTTTTTAAAAGAAAATGTTTACGTAGAACAACCACCGCTTTTTAAACATGAAAAATATCAGATTATGTTTATAAACTTAAAAAAGCATTATATGGTTTAAAACAAGCACCTCGTGCTTGGTATGAACGACCTAAAAGATATTTAATAAATTCTTGATTTCGAGTAGGAAAAGCAGATCAAACTCTATTTATTAAAAATACAAACAAAGATATTTTAATTGTTCAGATTTATGTAGACGATATAATTTCCGGGTCTACAAATGAAAATTTATGTAAAGAATTTTCTACAATAATGACTAATGAATTTGAAATGTCCCATATGGGTGAATTATCATATTTTTTAGGTCTATAAATTAAACAAGTTTCAAGTGAAATTTTTATTTTTCAAGAAAAATATTGTACTAATTTAATTAAACGTTTTGGTTTAGATAATACTTTAGGGAAACCAACACCAATGAGCACATCAATTCATCTTGACAAAGATGAAAAAGGAAAAAGTACTGACCAAAAATTATATAGAAGTATGATAGGTTCGCTACTTTATTTAACAGCAAGCCGTCCTGATATAATGATGAGTGTATGTTTATGTGCACGATTTCAATCAGACCCCAAAGAATCACATCTAAGAGCAGTAAAAAGAATTTTAAGATATCTTAATAATACTAAGAACTTCGGATTATGCTATCTGAAAGGCTGTCCATTTGAATTAGTGTCCTACAGTGATGCTGACTTTGGTGGATCACGGACGGATAGAAAAAGTACAAGTGGTACGTGCCATTTTATTGGAAAATCACTTGTATCTTGGTTTAGTAAGAAACAAAACTGTGTTTCACTCTCTACATGTGAAGCAGAATACATATCTACTGCATTAGCATGTGCACAAGTAATTTATATGCAACAAACACTTAAAGATTTTGGAATTAATTTAACTAAATCAACAATATATTGTGACAATACTAGTGCTATCAATTTATCAAAAAATCCGATAAATCACTCTAGAACAAAACATATAGATATTCGACATCATTTTCTTCGTGACAATATAGAAAAAGATATTATAAATTTAGACTATGTATCATCTGATAATCAGATTGCAGATATTTTTACTAAACCTTTATTAGAAAATACGTTTATAAAATTACGCCGAGAACTTGGAATTGTCTCAGTAACTGACATATAATTTAACTATGTTTTAAAACTTCCTAAAAACATTTCTGCAAATTTTTTATACTATTTTTAGACTCTCCTAACTTTCCTCTCATTAATTAATTAATTTATAGTCATAAATTTCTAATCCACAAATTCATAACTTTCTTCTCCATATATAAATACATGGGTTCTTAAAATAAAATTATTGTTCTATTAAAATATTAAATCTCAAATTTATTATGTCATCAAGAAATTCAAATTCCTCTTTCAGTATTCATTTCACAACAAGTACCTCCTCCGATTCTATTAATCTTCCCACACCTAAATATGAACCTCAATATAAATGGGGTAACTATCACTCCGGGTTTACTCCAGAATTAAAGAAAGCTAAACGAGCTTTATTTTCATCTCCCGATGTGAAACGTAAAATTGACGATCTTCATCACTACCAAGAAGAACAAATCAAGCTACAGAAGGAATTATAATTTGAACAAAAAGTAACATCAACTCATTTGAGCCTTCTTGAAAAGATGATATACAAGTTTTCTGGTTCAAAAGAGAAGGATATTGTTTCGCCTTTACCAACTCCACCCAATTCTATTGATCCATCGGCTTCTTATCGCACAACATATGACCCGATGAATCCAACAATGAAATATTATACTTACTCACCCTCACGACCATCATATGATCCAAACTCATGGGATAGAAATTATCAAGCCAATGAAGGAAAGAGCACATCAACGCCGAAGAAAACTCCTCCATCTAATAATTAAGCATGGTATTAAGATTATAAATTTTCTATCTTGTTACTTGTGTAATAATTTTTTAAACAAAAACAGACGTCTAAATATAAATAAACAGACGTCTGATTACATTACGACTATAATTTCCCCTTTACATTCAGACGTCTGTTTACAAAATATCAGACGTCTGAAATACGCCTAAAATACACTATTTTCTTTCGGGATAAAATTTCCTCCAAAACAGACGTCTGCCAAAAAATTCAGACGTCTGTTATCTACTAAGTAAAAATTTTCCCTCCAGATTCAGATGTCTAAATAAAAAATTCCAGACGTCTAAAAACACCATATTTTGTACTATTTCTTTTCGGCCTTGATTACATCCGAAAACAGACGTCTGTTTCATTTTACTCAGACGTCTGAATCAGGTCAATCAGAATTTTAACCGATGCTTGACTTTTCAACTCCATCACAACCTTTCATTTTTTTCATCTACCGTTTACTATCTTTTCATCTTTTACCAATTCCATATAACCCTAGCCCCCAAATCATTTTTTACCTCAAACTTTTACTACTCTCCAACATCAAAATAATGGCACATAGAGGAAAACGAACACGAGAGGAAGAATCTCTTCCACCCTCTGAAGAGATGATTCAACGATGGCTTTGGGATGACACGGCAAAAGCTAGATACAAGGCTATGAAAGATTCGAATTTTTTTGAAGGTGCATTTGTTAGATTTGATGCTTTTTCTAATTACCGTCTCCTTCACTATGCTAGACACTTTCATTTTGAATCTCTGGTTGATTACAACAAAAGCAATGTTAAAATCTACCCTCTATTGGTCAAATTGATCTTAGCAAACCAAAACCTTGACCATACAAAACCCCATGTTAAAAATGATACAATTTGGTCATGGGTATGTGGAAAACGTGTCCTTATAATCTTGCAACGCTTAGGACAAATCTTAGAATGTTCATGGCAAGGGTTAGACATTGATACAATTGAAGTTGATATGGATACGCATGATGAAGTTTCTCATCAATTTCTTTCCGACGATCTGATTAACATGGGACATCTTACCTCCACTCATCTTCGTCCACAAGCTCGCCTACTTAACTGTATACTTGTACGCACTATTCAACCACGAACAGGGAGCTATGAAAAAGTGTACAAAAGGGATTTTCAAGCTCTATATGCTTTATATTCAAACAAACAAATTAACTGGGCCAAAATTATAATGGACGAATGGGTTGACATCACGTACAAGCGAAAGTACAAAACTCTACACTACGGTGCCTACATTACAAGAATTCTTGAAGCTTGTGACGTAAACATACCCACCAACATTCCATCCCTATCCATCAAAGAAATAGGTCCTAAAACTTTAAAGCTAATGGACATTCCTCAAAATCCTCCTACCTTAGAATTTATGTCTTTTGACACCTGGAAAGAACATGTTGCTGCCAATCCTGAATCTATCATTCCTGAACCGTCTCATCGATGCCAACCTAGACAACAAGAAGATGTTAACGATATTCAGGTCATTTCTCCCGAAACATCTACCAAGCAAGCCGTCCTATTGCTATCTCAAAATCAAGCCAAACTTCAAAAAGAAATAAGAAATTATCATAAACAGACAACCAAGAAGTTTGAGTCCATCAAAGGTTTCATGAATAAGATTTGTGAAAAGGTTTCATGCACTGGTACATCTTCGACCCAAGCTCAAGCACCTGCTCCGTCCCAATGGTCTTCAAGCTCTGCTGAAGTTCCAGACTCAGAAGAAGGCTCTCCTAAAGATGGTGGAACGACTGTTGTTGGGTCTACTTCGGAAGATTGGTAAGCATGGTTCATAAGATTTCTAGCATTAGTATCTTGCATTAGTATTTTGCTTTAGTCTTTTGATTCTCTCCGAATATTTCCATGGTTTGTAATATTTTTTGCTACTACTTCGCACAAACCTTCAGTATGTGCTACTTATGTTACGGTGGTATGCTACTCTCTGTTTAATTACCTGTTTCTACGTATGTTTTTCTGTGTGTTGTGTGTATACTTAACATCTCTTATAAGTATTCCTTTTTGTCGAATGACAAAGGGGGAGAAACATGTTATATAATATGCATATTGAAAGGGGGAGTTTATATAGTTGTCATTAGTCAAAAAGGGGGAGAATTTTACATCCCGCTACATAGCATTTGACTATGACAACTATACATAAACGTACATATTATTATCTAACCTTGTTTTGCAGGAAGCCATTTGACAAACAGATTCAAGAACACAATAAATGAAGAATAAATATGTTATAAAGGTATGTTAGTCTTAGATATTAATGTTAAAGTCTTCCTTGATGATCACACACACACACATTTTATATGTATATAACTTTTCTTATATAAATTAAGCAAGGAATAGTCTGATAACAGAAAACAGACGTTTGGTCTGAAAATCTCAGACGTCTGTTTGCGGAGACAGATTGTTTTCAAAAGACAATATTCAGACGTCTGTTTCATATATTTCAGACGTCTGAATTTAGTCAGAAACGTACTGTTTCCTTTCGGCTTTAAAATTCAAACTATAAACAGACATCTGAAAATTATTCTCAGACATCTGATTCTGAAAGGTTGCAACTTTTATGAAGAGTCACAACCATTTTTCTTCGTCAAAACCTTTCATGATCAGTTGTATCTTTTGATATATTATAAATAGAGGGTTGATTAATTGTTTCAATCACCAATTCTTACTTTTATTCTATCTTATATTCTCAAAGCTCTCTGAATTCTAAAAACTATCTACTTTCATATTTGAGACCTTTTAACTTCCATATTCCTTCACGTACTTCAAATTATCATCAAGGAAAGGCTATAGGAAGGGTGTACTTAATATTCGACAATCCGTGTTATCAAGAACACAAAAGAGTCAACAATTATTCTGTATTAGTGAAGACCTCTTCAGTGGTTGAGGCAAGAAATCCTGTTCAGTGGTTCGGATAATTGTGAACCTATTCCTCCGGGTGAAGTGAGGGTTTCAGTGTTAGTGAAATACCATATTTGAGTCTGGGACTGGACGTAGGACAGTGGTCCGAACCAGTATAAATCGACTGTGTGATTTACTGCTTACTACTCTATCATATACATTATAATCCTATTCTCCATACCACACGATCCTATACCGCTGCATAGCCTATTTCAGGTACTTCAACGATTTATGGTCAGTATACAACTCAAATTTCTCACCTAAGAGATAGTGGTGCCAAGACTTGAGAGAAAAAACGATGGCTGCTAACTCTAGATCGTGGGTTGGGTAGTTTTTCTCATGCACTTTTATTTGCCTCCCACCTTAAGCTACTACCTTCCCCTCTTGCATCAAAATAGCGCCTAGTCCCGTACCGCATGCATCTGTGTATGCTGTAAACATCTTGCTCCCATCTGGTAATGTCAAAACTAGGGTTGTTGTCAGAGCCCTCTTCCATCGTTGGAAAGCGACTTCGCAATCCAAATCCTAAGTGAAAGTCAGGTTCTTCTTCGTTAACCTTGTAAGTGGAGTTGAGATTTTCGCAAAATCTTTAATGAACTTGCGATAAAAGCCTGCTAGTCCAAGAAAACTTCGAACTTCGGTTGCATTCTTTGGAACCTTCCAATCCTGGACCGCAACTACTTTTGCGGGGTCTACAACTAACCCTCCTTTGGACACCACATGCCCAAGAAATCTTACTTCTTCCCTCCAGAAGTGGCACTTGGAGAATTTTGATTTTAGCTGATGTGTACGGAGAGTATCCATGACTTCCCTCAAATGCAAAGCATGCTTTTCCTCATTCTTCGAAAAAATTAGAATATCATCTACGAAGACCACCGCAAATTTATTGAGAAATTCCCTAAACACTCTATTCATCAAATCGACGAAATATGCGGGTGCGTTTATCAAGCCAAAAGGCATGACGAGCCATTCGAAGAAACCGTCCGGGGTTCTGAACGCTGAAACACCCCACCTCCGTTAAGGTCACTCACAAAGGGAATGCCTTAATTTTGGTGGAGGTTTATAAGTAAAAGCCATGGATAAACTCAAGACAGATATAAATACACATATTTTAAACAACGGATACCAAACAGACTTTCATTTCATCAATACGTGTTCAAAACAAAACATTCCATAATTGTCTCATAATACTTCCAACATTACAACCTCATTTCTGTCTTGATTGTTAAAGAAGCATAAAACATAAATAAAGTGACAAAAATCCCCATAGTGATATCCAAGGCCATAATCCGAGCAAAAGAGATCCAAAGCATACATCTACAGTCTTGGTGCTTGTAAAGAGCCTGACTAAGCTGAGCCGTTTCCTCCCTGTGAACCTGAGGGGGGAACGAAAGAAAAGAAGACGAAAAGAAAATAGGGTCAGACATAAAGCCTGAGTAAATCTAGTAACTCTTCAGTATATGAATAAGAAAAGGGCATGATAGATATATACTGAAAATAGGAAAGTGTCACAAGCTAAGGAAGTGTCGAATGTACTATCGCACCTATACTATATCTCTGCACCTACTTGAGTTTTATTCCAACTGGCACCCTATGTTGAGGGTGAAGTGATCCCCTATTCTTATTGAAAGATCGGCTCCTACTCGCGTTAACTGTGTCATACGACCCCCAAGAATTGTAGATACCTATGCTGGTCCCACCATGGGGTGTAGCAAGACCCATGGTGGCGGCCCCGACACAAATTCTAGAAGGCATAGGTTATACTACTGGTGTCCCCGGTGCCCTGGTTGTCTACTCCGGAGTGTGTGCACGCCCGCACCCCGTTGGACCTGCACTGTGCACCCATCGCTGTCGTTTGACCGCTTACAATCAGCCCAATAATTGTGCCCCACCCTGCCTAGTTTCAGAGTACCCTTGATACCTAACTTGGGTTACTGTTGAAACGGGTCCCTCGTTACCAGGATTTTCTAGTCAAACATGTTAAGTGGTTAAGTGTCTGTATTTACCTAACCCCACCCATCAATTCTTGTTAACATGTTGAATTTGGTTAATTGTTATAGTTGACTTAACCCTACCATCTGTCCTTAGCCTCTTAGGAGCACCTGACCACTCACATTAGACAGGTATTGCTACAGTTACTGGATATGCCGGTCGGTTCCGGGCAGGTTTACACCGTAGCTCAGTCTAACCTCGGGTCATTATTGGGCTCAATGCTTAACCACCCACATTGGATAAGTATTGTTGTGACTACTGGAAAGCCGGGCGGGTCCGGGCAGGTTTACATCACAACTCAATCCAACCTCGGGTTAAGCATATCATGTTTTCTAAATTTACATATTTTATTATTTCTCAATTATATATGTAAATATCATGTCTTTTATTCTTGGGTATAACAATTTATACCGCTTTAAATGTCACTGTCGTTGGCATGTGCCAAACATGCCAACATATATTTTCAATGTTTTACACCCAACGTTATTACCCCCGTTTGTTCGCAACATTATAACATGTGTTGGGCTTGTCACAATTTAGCCCAACTTTATAAACGTGAGAAAAAAAGGGGAAAATCAAAAACATGTAATACATAAAGGTGTGTGGCGCATGAACTTGCAACTTAGCGATTCAACTAACATATAATATGAGTCATGTGAACTTGCATTCAAATCAATGTATAACTAAGTAGGTGACATATGAAATGGCATAGTTTAGGCTTACACAAACTTGTGTTTAAACATGTTTAACTTGGCATAATGTCAAACAAAAAACTAGCATGATGTATATTCACCAAAAGGTCCAATTACAACATTTAATCACATAGCATAATAAACATGAACTTGCATAGTTTATGAAACACAAACGATACTTAACATAGATCCAATTATACTTGCAAATAAACATGGAAGTGATATCATAGGTTTTGGGTCATGTAGGCATAAAAGGTTTCAAGTCTAAATCATGTTTACATAAGCCTTAATTTAGACATAGTGAATGTATAAGGTCCATGTCATAGGCATAAACAAAAAGGGATCAATTTCTAGTTTTTGCCACAAACTTACAAGTGCCATTGTTTCCATATACAATTGTTCAATAGGCTTGCATCAATCAATTTATGCCACAAACATCAATACACAAGTCATGATAGAACCATCACAATACATAGAATTTATACAATACAATAACACAATTCTATTTTCATTTACATCGAATCACATCACAATTTTTTATTCATATTCTGAAAGGTCACTATACTTACAACGAATGCAGAATCTTGAATTCTGGATTCCGAATTCTGAAATTGAGATGCGCTCCTTTATGTAGACTAACGTTGCGTTGATTAATTTGATTAAACTTTAATCTTCTTCTTAATTTGATTCGTCTCTTAGGCTTTTCTCTCTTGACGGCTATGCTCAATCCCTCCCTGGCAACATGACGACTCCTTTCTTATTTTTTTGTGTGAATTTTCAGTTGAGACTTAGGGTGTATTTATAGATTTTTAAGTCGTTTTGAGCCGTCAGATGAAGACAGGAGGAATCTAGGCCATACAAAATTTAAAGAGCCAATCCAGAGGTGACACGTCAGCCCTAGTGACACACAAGGCCACAGAAATTCGAGCCAGAGCCAGACCTAGCCAGCCAGGTCGACCAGACAGGTCGACTGGCAGGTCGACACTATGGTCGACCTGGGGGGGCCAGGTCGACACTGTGGTCGACCTGGGGAGGCCAGGTCGACCCTATGGTCGACCTGGTCTTCTGAGCGGGAATTTTCCCGCCTAGCCCAGTTTGAACCTGAAATTCGATTTTTGAATTTTAAACCGAGCTGTTTGAATTTAAATTTTATTCCGAAACTTCCGAATGCCATAACTCCTTCATACAGAGTCCGATTCGCGCAAACTCGGACTCTATCTCAAGAAGAATTCCGATACGAACGCAATGGCGTAACCCATTTCCCTTAATTCTTTCATTTAGAATTAATTATACTTTAATTTGTGAATCTTAACGTTATAGAATTCACGGGGTGATATATTTTCCCCCCTTAAAAGGATTTCGTCCCCGAAATCTTCAAGTTAGGAAGAATGTATATCCTACCATCCAACAGTCCATCTACTCAACCAACAAACACAGGTGTCCATTGTCCTTAAAAGACTTCTAATGCTTCATGATTATATGCATAGTGTGTGTACATGTCCTTATCTAATGCAGAAATCAGGCAGTCTACTGATTGAATTGACCTCCTTAATGCGAATCATGTAAGTGTTATGAATCCATTATGTATGCAAATTTTTTTATTACTCATAATTCTACATGAGTGCACAACTTATTCATACAAATACGACAACTATATGACAGCATATCAAGTTTCAACCATATACAAATGAGAATACATATATATGCATAAGCAATATGAAGTGACTGAGCCGATCTATAACCTAGGGTGTGTGGGTATTTGCATCCACGATCAACCACTAGCAATCACTAGCAACCATTTGCAGCCATCATCCATAACATGTTTTCAAATACATGTTTGCATCCATTTGTTTTCTACCTAAGGAGTTAGGAAAAGGACCGAGGAGATATACCTAAAAAGATAGATAAAGCATAACTTAAGGAAAAAAAGATATCAAAGAGGTACCCTCAAAAAGAAGAGGGTAGGCAGCGCGTATTCTGTCCTCAGTTTCCCAAGTTGCGTCTTCCTCGGCGTCGCTCCACTGAACTTTAACGAGTTTGACTTCGCGGTTGCGTAGCTTTTTCACTTCAGTTCCTAAGATGCGGGTTGGAACTCTCCTCACAGTTGCTTCATGTTCCACTTCGGCTTCTTGTAGAATGCTTGGTTCCACCACTTCCGCAGACTCATGCAAACACTTCCGGAGGTGAGAAACATGAAAGACGTTGTGAACTCCGGCCAGTCTCTCGGGTAGCTCTAATCTATAGGCCATCTTCCCAACCTTCTCGATGATAGGAAACGGTCCTACAAATCTTGATGCTAGCTTTACTGCAGATCCAAAGCGAACGACGTTCCTTAAAGGTGATACCTTAAGGAAAACCCTGTCCCCAACCTCAAACTCAAGGTCGGTCCTTCTTTTGTCGGCGTAGGATTTCTGTCTGTCTTGGGCAGTCTTCATTCTCCTACGTATCAAGTCCACTTTCTCCGAAGTCTCTCAAATCATGTCTGGCCCAAGTATAAGCTTATCTGTAGACTCCCACCAACAAGTTGGTGATTTGCACAGTCTTCCATACAAGGCTTCGAAGGGCGCCATACCGATGGTAGCTTGATAGCTGTTGTTGTAGGCAAATTCTACTAAAGGAAGGTGATCCTCCCAAGTCCCTCCAAAGTCAAGAACGCAAAGTCTCAAAAGACCCTTTAAAAATCTATTCACCCTTTCCGTCTGGCCATCAGTTTGGGGGTGATAGGCCGTGCTCAAACATAACTGTGTGCCTACAGCTTCTTGCAGACTCCACCAAAACTCACTTGTGAAGATAGGGTCTCGGTCACTAACAATGCTGGAGGGTATCCCATGGAGTCGAACTATTTCCTTGAGATAAAGAGATGCTAGAGATGCGGCAGTCCTTCTACTCTTGATAGGTATAAAGTGGGCGCTCTTAGTAAGCCTATCCACTATTACCCAAATGCTAGTGTTGCCTCTTCTCGACCTAGGTAGTCCATCAATGAAGTCCATTGAAATGCTATCCCACTTCCACTGTGGGACCTCTAAAGGGTGAAGTAGTCCTCCAGGTTTCTTCTGTTCCGCCTTGACCCGTTGGCAGGTCATGCACTTAGAAATGAAATCTGCCACATCTTGTTTCATGCCGCTCCAAAAGAAAGTCCTTTTTATATCCTTGTACATCTTATCGCCGCCAGGGTGTATAGTCATCTTGGAATGATGCGCTTCCTCGAGAACCTTCTTTGTCAGCTCCCTTGCTTGTGGGACGCATAATCTTCCATCTCGCCTCAGCCAACCCTTATCATCGATGACGTATCTACTGAGGTGACTAAAAGTCTCACCCCTAATAAGTTTATCAATCACATCCACAAGCTGAGGGTCTTCACGTTGTGCAACCCCTATTGAGTCTAAGAGAGTAGGGCGTACTTCGAGAGAAGCTAACAAACCCGGTACAAAATCTGAGGAGGGCCTAAAGTTAAAACTGGCTATATACTCCAAGCTTTGCCTCTCTACGAAGAGTGGGCTTAAGGTTAGTTTCTTTCGGCTCAGCGCGTCTGCTACTACGTTGCCTTTGCTGGGAGTATAGGAAATTTCAAAGTCATACGAGGCAAGAAACTCCATCCATCTTTGCTGCCTCAAGTTAAGATCCTTCTGCGAGAAGAGATATTTCAATGATTTATGGTCAGTGTATAATTCAAACTTATCACCTAGGAGATAATGGCGCCAAGACTTAAGCGCAAAGACGATGGCGGCTAACTCAAGATCGTGGGTTGGGTAGTTTTTTTCATGAACTTTCAATTGTCTTCCGCCATAAGCTACTACCCTTCCTTCTTGCATTATAACAACGCCTAGTCCCGTTCCACATGCATCCGTGTATACTGTGAACATTTTGCTTCCATCTGGCAAAGTCAGAACCGGGGCTGTTGTGAGAGCCCTTTTTAATCATTGGAAAGCAAACTCGCAATCCAAATCCCAAGTGAACGCCAGATTCTTCTTTGTTAGCCTTGTGAGTGGGGCTGAGATTTTCGTGAAATCCCTAATAAACTTTCGGTAAAAACCGGCTAGCCCAAGAAAGCTTCGAACTTCGGTTGCATTTCTTGGTGTCTTCCAATCTTGCACTGCCACCACTTTCGCGGGGTCCACATCCAACCCCTCTTTGGACACTATATGCCCCAGAAATCTTACTTCTTTTCTCCAGAAGTGACACTTGGAGAATTTGGCTTTTATTTGATGAGCTCGAAGAGTTTCCATGATTTCTTTCAGATGCTGAGTATGCTCTTCCTCATTCTTTGAGAAGATTAAGATATCATCTACGAAGACAACCACAAATTTGTTGAGGAATTATCTGAACACCCTGCTCATTAGGTCTACGAAATAAGCGGGTGCGTTTGTCAAGCCGAAAGGCTTAACAAGCCACTCGAAGAAACCATCTGGGGTTCTGAACGCTGTCTTATCAATACTATCTTCAGCTACTCTTAGCTGATGGAACCCAGTTGCCAGATCAAGTTAGGAGAAAACCGTTGCACCTACAAGCTGATCAAACAAATCGTCGATTCGGGGACGAGGGTGCCTATTTTTCTTGGTCAATTTGTTTAACTCGCTATATTCGACGCAAAGGCGAAGCGAACCGTCCGCTTTGGTTGCGAACACCACTGGAGCACCCCATTCCGAAATGATCCGTCTAATGAACCCTTTTTCGGGAAGTTCTTTAACCTGCTTACTGAGCTACTTTCTCTCCCTTGGAGCCATGTGTCTGACAGGTAAAGCTACAAGCTTTGCATTATCCACAAGATATATGCGGAAGTCTATTTCCCGCCTCGGAGGTAAGCCTTTCACCTCCTCAAAGACATCCGGATATTCCCGGACTACTCTTACTGATTGCAAATTCTCATCAGAAGCATCAAGCAACTCTAGTTAACTAAGCATAACAGCATTCAAGGGATTACAAGAAATTTCTAGAGTGTTACCAAGCCGAGTTAAGAGTCTAACTACTCTTTTCTCACAATCAAGAATGGCACTATTACTGGATAACCAGTCCATTCCTAAGATCAAACCATATCCTGAGAAGCCTAAGACAAAGGCATTACAACTAAACTCAATGCTAAGAATAGAGATTTTCAAACCCAAACAAACCATTGACAAGTAAGCGGAGCCTCCAATTGGATTTGAAACTACCAAGGGATCTTCTACCATACTAGTGTCTAGATGCAGAGATTCTACTAAGGCAGATGAAGTAAAAGAGTATGATGCGCCAGAGTCAAAAAGTGTGCGAACTGGATGATCATAAAGATAGACTACAATTTCTACAGAAATATTACTACCTCGTTCCTGCTGAGGTGCCACTAGCGCATGAACCTGACCCCCTGAAGTGGATCTGGCTTTCTGTCCCTTCCCTTTCTTCTTTGGGCAATCCTTAGCTTGCTGCCTAGTCTCTCCACAATGAAAGCAACCACCCATCTTCGCCTTTCTTTTCCGGCAGTCTTTTGATATATGGCCCACAATGCCATAGAAATTGCACCTTCTCTTCTCATGGGGCTTATTGTTATTCCCTCCTTTCTAGAAGTCTGTTTTCTTTGTTTGCAGACCCTCTTTCTTCTCTTCCCCCTTAGTTTCTTTCTTGCCGTGGTCTTCCTCGTGTAGCAACGCCATGTCCACCAAGCTTTCATAAGTCTCTCCCGTGGATACATGGGTCATGGCAAGGCTGTGTAGAGGCTCATTCAAACCCTTGACGAAGCGAAGTGCCTTCTTGTGTTGGGTGTTTACTAAGTCTAGCCCAAATCAGGCCAGCTGATTAAACTGATTAACATACTCCCTGATTGTCATACTTCCCTGTTTTAGAGTTAGAAACTTCTCCATTTGCATGCTTCTTTCAGTTTGGGAGAGGAATTTCATCTCAAACCTTGTCCTGAAGTCTTCCCATGTTTCCACCGCCCTTTGAGCACTAGTAACTTCCCACCAATAGGAAGCTTCATCCTTAAGCAACCATACCGCTAGTTGTATCTTTTGCATGTCATCAACTCCGAAGATGACAAACAGATCCTCAGTCTCCTTTAGCCAGTTTCTTGCCCCTACAAAGGATTATGTCCCATAAAAGTCTTTTCCACCCATAGCCTTGAAGTCTCTACTTGTTTTTGCGAAGGCATTTCCACGAGGAGGAGGAGGAACCACGGCCACTGGAGGAGGGATGTCTGCTGGGCCTGCGCCATTGGCCCTTGCTTCTAAGTACCTCCTAAACCAGCCGGGAATCGGCACTCCTTCCGGGAGGTTAAGGTCTTCAGACATGCTGAAACAGAAAGCAAAAATTCAAAACGAAGGATAGAGAGAGATAGATAGGGCACATGGCTTTGGGGGATTTTGTCTTTTTATAAATATAACACTTTTTCTAGAAAATTGCTTCTATAAACTTTCTTTTTGAAAGCAATTTCAAAAACTTTTTATCTTATTTGGTAAACCTATGCTCTGATACCAAGTGAAACACCCCACCTCCGTTAAGGTCACTCACAAAGGGAATGCCTTAATTTTGGTGGAGGTTTATAAGTAAAAGCCACAGATAAACTCAAGACAGATATAAATACACATATTTTAAACAGCGGAAACCAAACAGACTTTTATTTTATTAATACGTGTTCAAAACAAAACATTCCATAATTGTCTCAAAATACTTCGAACATTACAACCTCATTTCTGTCTTGATTATTAAAGAAGCATAAAACATAAATGAAGTGACAAAAATCCCCATAGTGATATCCAAGGCCATAATCCGAGCAAAAGAGATCCAAATCATACATCTACGGTCTTGGTGCTTGTAAAGAGCCTGACTGAGCAGAGCCGTTTCCTCCATGTGGACCAGAAGGGGGGGAAACGAAAGAAAAGAAGACGAAAAGAAAATAGGGTCAGACATAAACCCTGAGTAAATCTAGTAACTCTTCAGTATATGAATAAGAAAAGGGCATGATAGATATATACTGAAAATAGGAAAGTGTCGAATGTACTATCGCACCCATACTATATCTCTGCACCTACTTGAGTTTTATTCCAACTGGCACCCCATGTTGAGGGTAAAGTGATCCCCTATTCTTATTAAAAGATCGGATCCTACTCGCGTTAACATGTGTCATACGGCCCGCAAGAATTGTAGATACCTATGCTGGTCCCACCATGGGGTGTACCAAGACCCATGGTGGCGGCCCCGACACAAATTCTAGAAGGCATAGGTTATACTACTGGTGTCCCCAGTGCCCTGGTTGTCTGCTCCGGAGTGTGCGCACGCCCGCACCCCGTTAGACCTGAACTATGCACCCACCGCCATCGTTTGACCGCTTACAATCAGCCCAGTAATCGTTCCCCACCCTGCCTAGTTTCAGGGTACCGTTTATACCTAACTTGGGTTACTGTTGAAACGGGTCCCTCATTACCAGGATTTTCTAGTCAAACATGTTAAGTGGTTAAGTGTATGTATTTACCTAACCCCACCCATCAATTCTTGTTAACATGTTGAATTTGGTTAAGTGTTATAGTTGACTTAACCCTACCATCTGTCCTTAGCCTCTTAGGAGCACCTGACCACTCACATTAGACAGGTATTGCTACGGTTACTGGATATTCCAGTCGGTTCCGGGCCGGTTTACACAGTAGCTCAGTCTAACCTCGGGTCATTATTGGGCTCAATGCTTAACCACCCACATTGGATATGTATTGTTGTGACTACTGGACAGCCGGGCGGGTCCGGGCAGGTTTACATCACAACTCAATCCAACCTCGGGTTAAGCATATCGTGTTTTCTAAATTTACATATTTTATTATTTCTCAATTATATATGTAAATATCATGTCTTTTATTCTTGGGTATAACAATTCATACCGCTTTAAATGTCACTGTCGTTGGCATGTGCCAAACATGCCAACATATATTTTCAATGTTTTACACCCAACGTTATTACCCCCGTTTGTTCGCAACATTATAACATGTGTTGGGCTTGTCACACTTCAGCCCAACTTTATAAACGTGAGAAAAAAGGGGAAAATCAAAAACATGTAATACATAAAAGTGTGTGGCGCATGAACTTGCAACTTAGCGATTCAACTAACATATAATATGAGTCATGTGAACTTGCATTCAAATCAATGTATAACTAAGTAGGTGACATATGAAATGGCATAGTTTAGGCTTACACAAACTTGTGTTTAAACATGTTTAACTTGGCATAATGTCAAACAAAAAACTAGCATGATGTATATTCACCAAAGGTCCAATTACAACATTTAATCACATAGCATAATAAACATGAACTTGCATAGTTTATGAAACACAAAGGATACTTAACGTAGATCTAATTATACTTGCAAATAAACATGGAAGTGATATCATAGGTTTTGGGTCATGTAGGCATAAAAGGTTTCAATTCTAAATCATGTTTACATAAGCCTTAATTTAGACATAGTGAATGTATAAGGTCCATGTCATAGGCATAAACAAAAAGGGATCAATTTCTAGTTTTTGCCACAAACTTACAAGTGCCATTGTTTTCATATACAATTGTTCAATAGGCTTGCATCAATCAATTTATTCCACAAACATCAATACACAAGTCATGATAGAACCATCACAATACATAGAATTTATACAATACAATAACACAATTCTATTTTCATTTACATCGAATCACATCACAATTTTTTATTCATATTCATAAAGGTCACTATACTTACAACGAATGCAGAATCTTGAATTCTGGATTCCGAATTCTGAAATTGAGATGCGCTCCTTTGTGTAGACTAACGTTGCATTGATTAATTTGATTAAACTTTAATCTTCTTCTTAATTTTATTCGTCTCTTAGGCTTTTCTCTCTTGACGGCTATGCTCAATCCCTCCCTGGCAGCATGACGACTCATTTCTTATTTTTTTGTGTGAATTTTCAGTTGAGACTTAGGGTGTATTTATAGATTTTTAAGTCGTTTTGAGCCGTCAGATGAAGACAGGAGGAATCTAGGCCATATAAAATTCAAAGAGCCAATCAAGAGGTGACAGGTCAGCCCTAGTGACACACAGGGCCACAGAAATTCGAGCCAGAGCCAGAACTAGCCAGCCAGGTCACCAGGCAGGTCGACTGGCAGGTCGACACCCAGGTCGACACTATGGTCGACCTGGGGGGGCCAGGTTGACACTGTGATCGACCTGGGGAGGCCAGGTCGACACCATGGTCGACCCTATGGTCGACCTGGTCTTCTGGGCGGGAATTTTCCCGCCCAGCCCAGTTTGAACCTGAAATTCGATTTTTGAATTTTAAATTGAGCTGTTTGAATTTAAATTTTATTCTGAAACTTCCGAAGGCCATAACTCCTTCATACCGAGTCCAATTCGCGCAAACTCGGACTCTATCTCAAGAAGAATTCCGAGACGAACGCAATAGCGTAACCCATTTCCCTTAATTCCTTCATTTAGAATTAATTATACTTTAATTTGTGAAGCTTAATGTTATAGAATTCACGGGGTGTTACAAACGCGGTTTTATCAATGCTATCTTCAGCCACTCTCAGCTGATGAAATCCGGTAACCAGATCTAATTGGAAGAAAATTGTTGTCTACAAGCTGATCGAACAAATCGTCTATTCTTGGCAGTGGGTGCCTATTCTTCTAGGTCAGCTTGTTTAGCTCCCTATAATTAACATATAGGCGAAGTGAACCATCCTATTTGGTTGCGAACACCACATGAGCACCCCATTCAGAAATACTCCGCCTTATAAACCCTTTTTCTAGCAGCTCCTTATCTTGCTTGCTAAGCTCCTTTCTCTCCCTTGGAGCCATATGCCTAATGGGTAAAGCAACGGATTTTGCGTTATCAACTAGATATATGCGGAAGTCTATCTCCCGCTTCAGAGGCAAGCCCTCTGCTTCCTTAAAGACATCCGAGTATTCACGGACCACACTAACAGACTGCAAATTCTCAATAGACGCGTCAAGCGATTCTAGATAACTTAGCATAACATAATTCATGGGATTACAAGAAATTTCGAGTGTGTTGCCCAAGCGAGTTATAAGCCTAACCTCTCTCTTTTCACAATCTAGGACGACTCCATTATTGGATAACCAATCCATGCCCAAAATTAACCCATAGCCTGTGACGACCCCGAAACCCCATACGACGGTGTTAAGGGTAATCTTTGGAATATAACACATAAACAGATAACTGCAGAGCAGAATTAAATAAATACACCAGATAATGTACAAATAATACACTGGATAAACATAATCATCAGAGTTACGCAGTATACAGGATCATACTTAGTACAAATACAATTCAGCTATACATAAATGTCTACAGCGGAAAACAAACATTATATGTACAATAGGAGTTGAACAGCATAAAAAGAGATAATGATAGAATCCATCTTCAGCTCCAGCTATCCAGAAAGAGCATGCTAAAACCTGAACACAAGGCTGCCTGTGTAGAAAAAGGGCACCCGAGTTTGCAAGTGAAACAAACTATGAGTCAGTCATGGGACTGGTATGAGAAATCTACTTATCACATTTCATAATATGGCCAATCCCAGGACCACGCCACTTTCGCGGAACGGGTTTACTCCATTGGATTGCCAGTGCTTTAAAACAAGTAAATCTTTTAAACATCGCAGTGCTTTTTATAAAAATGAAGCCATTATAAGACTCGGTTCCGATCACACAATGCAACACAAATCGGAGGATAGAGTTTTTACCTTATAATGGTCAAAATATGCTTGATACGAATAAAACAAAAGCATTTAATATTATTACTAGTGTTTATATGTTTTAAAAAAAAATTCAAATCATAAGTATCAATCATAGACGACATGAGCGTCCCATGCCACTATGTCGCCAAATATTGGTTTATAATCAAACCGCACGATGTCGTATTTGGAAATTGGATTTTCATCATGAACCAAGGCAAAAGATAGTCCTTACCGAATTCGAGACTGTCTAGCCCGAGTCTCAGGATCAGAGCTCGATTGACCCTAGGAGCGACAGGGCCGGTCCACCGATGTGGATTAAAATGCCTGAACACTACATTTCCCCACACTTTGGGGGCGTAAATGAGCCAACGAATGACTCCATCGGCTTCACATAGTCACCGATATATCTGAGGCGCCTCGTAACACCAACAACCACATAGGTGAAAATAATATAAATGTCAGCCAGTTCAAGTACTGACACCACCTCTAGCTAGAAGGAAACGCATGCCCTCCCTGAGGTCCTCTCCCGTTTCTGGTTCATACCGGGGTGTGAGGCTCGCGAATTCACGTTATACACAAAGCCACACAGGCGGTGCTTTGATCATCACCACAAGACTTTGCTTTTCAACAGAAGCCTTGATCACTGCATCTTAGCATGACACACAGGCAATTCACACCATGCAACTGATGGCTATCAATCACACAGAATGAATTCCAATGTCAGACACACATTCCATTTACAAGCCCGTTCTGGGTCTGAACGAAACCGGAGGCACTATATACCTCGCATACCCATCGATCTCCACGTACGTCTGGACGATCACCACTCATTATCCGTATTTCGGGATGCCTCCCAATCAGGACATCAGTTACCATCCAACCGAGGTGAAGATCTCTGGCCTTCAAACACCGTCTTCATCGTCGATTTCTTATCGTCGATTCAGTTATTCAGAATGGGATAAACCCGGTCTTTCTGAGCAACTTGCGTATATAATAAACAAGTGCTACACAAACACAACATACGCCTTATTCCGATTCATTAGTCATCAACCGTAAATTAGCAAGAGAATGATTTCCCAAATATTAACCCCGAAGGCCGAAACCAACATCAAATCAAAACCCAGAAAAGTATTCGACTCGGCTAACCTTCAGTTAATTTCTAAATTTTACATTCCATATTGTTTACAATATTTTATAACGATTTATCGCTATTTTTATTTATTTAAAAACAACCAATTTATTCAAACGACGCTTCAGGCCATAACACGGCGTGGCGTTGTTTTTCTTTAGATTTGATTTACATATATCTGAAAATCTAACCGTTGGATCTTCACAAATTTTACATCATTAGAAAGATCTTTTCAAAACGAATCTAACGGTTCCAGTTTCGGGAAAATCCGACGATCGGATCTCCCAATACAATCGTTTGAGGTTTCGATTTCAAAATACGAACTACAACGTCGTTATTCGATTTAATTTAATTATATATATATATAAATATAATCGATTCTGGCGCTGTTTTTCTTCAGATTTGAATTAAACATTCTAGACAATCCGACCGTTGGATTTTCACAAAGTGGGTGTCGTTGGAAAGATATTTCCAAAGCGAACCCAATGGTTTTGGTTTTGGGAAAATCCGATGGTCGGATCTCCCACACTGATCGTTTGAAATCACGGTTTCAAAACACGAACTGCAGCTTCATTATTCGATATATTTCAATTATATATATATATATATAAATATAATCGATTCTTCGATCTCAAAACTATTTTCTTTTCATACATTTGATAAAAATGATATTTTTATCCAACCGACATTTATTTTGACACTTCACTATTTTTAACGATTCATGTATGTAGTAAAAATGTGATTTTTATTACAAAACAATTTATTTCAAAACACGACTATTTTATATAGTTCATATAGGTGATAAAAATATGATTTTTATTATAAAACAATTTATTTAAAACACGAATACCATTTAACACATGAATTTCTATTCAATGAATGAATTTCTATTCAACACATGAAGGTTTTCTATAGTTCGTATATATTAAATAAAAATGTGATTTTTATTGTTAAAACAGTTTATTTAAAACACGAATACTATTCAACACATGAATTTCTATTCAACGAATGAATTTTTATTCAATACATGAAGGTTTTCTATAGTTCGTATATATAAAATAAAAATGTGATTTTTATTGTTAAAACAATTTATTTAAAACACGAATACCATTCAACACATGAATTTCTATTCAACACATGAAGGTTTTCTATAGTTCGTATATATAAAATAAAAATATGATTTTTATTGTTAAAACAATTTATTTAAAACACGAATACCATTCAACACATGAATTTCTATTCAATGAATGAATTTCTATTCAACACATGAAGGTTTTCTATAGTTCGTATATATAAAATAAAAATGTGATTTTTATTGTTAAAAAATTTTATTTAAAACACGAATACCATTCAACACATGAATTTCTATTCAACGAATGAATTTCTATTCAACACATGAATGCGGTTTCAACATATGAAAATAATTTCAACAAATGAAAATAATTCTAACACATGAATATTTCAGAAAATTTCGGCAGCATAACGGCAGGGTAGTTAAAACCGGGGCCGTCCCTAGTACGGCTCCTCGCTCTATCTTAAATCCTCGCAGCTTTTGACAATGGGGATTTCATGCATCTAGTTCGCACGTAGGCGGCATGTATATTTTCCCATTTCCACAAACTAATCCAATGTGGTTTCAACCAAATAATTGTCAACCACAAACGGGTATTTTTCAACCACAATTAATCAATTTCAACCACAAACGATTCTAATCAATCATTCGCTATCAATCAATTTTCACACCAATCACAACCAATAAATATCGTCCATGGTTTGTGGACGAGGGGCATATATGTATATATAAGTATATTTCACTTCTTCTGTTTCTGGCACTCATTCTCTAGTACGTCTGCAAATGGCAGACAAAGTGTTAGGTCAACAGAAAGGATATTTCAAAACATAGAAACATGTACTTGAATGTAAATGTGTCTATCGGGGTGTATTTCATTCTGCTTTACTCATACTAGGATATTACTGATCCTATCTGTAATGAGTTATTCGTCCTAGAACACTACTGGTTCTATTTCTAATGAGTTCGTTAATATGTTATATTCCAGCACTAAACTTAACCAAAGCTCTGATACCACGTTGTGACGACCCCAAAACCCCGTATGACGGTGTTAAGGGTAATGTTTGGAATATAACACATAAACAGATAACAACAGAGCAGAATTAAATAAATACACCAGATAATATACAAATAATACACTGGATAAACATAATCATCAGAGTTACGCATTATACAAGATCATACTTAGTACAAATACAGTTCAGCTCTACATAAATGTCTACAGCGGAAAACAAACATAATATGTACAATAGGAGCTGAACAGCATAAAAAGAGATAAATGATAGAATCCATCTTCAACTCCAGCTATCCAGAAAGAGCATGCTAAAACCTGAACACAAGGCTGCCCGTGTAGAAAAAAGGCACCCGAGTTTGCAAGTGAAACAAACTACGAGTCAGTCATGGGACTGGTATGAGAAATCTACTTATCACATTTTATAATATGGCCAATCCCAGGACCACGCCACTTTCGCGGAATGGGTTTACTCTATTGGATTGCCAGTGCTTTAAAACAAGTAAATCTTTTAAACATCGCAATGCTTTTTATAAAAATGAAGCAATTATAAGACTCAGTTCCCATCACACAATACTTCGGATATCCAGCTCGATAGCGAAGGGATTCTGAGGTTACAAGGACGATTTTGTGTTCCGGAAATTCCTGAACTCAGAAGAGATGTGCTTGATGAATGCCACAAATCTAAGCTCGGTATCCATCCGGGTGTGAGTAAAATGTATAACGATAGCAAGCGAACATTCTGGTGGAAATCGTTGAAAAGAGACATCTCTATATATGTTAGAAGGTGCCCTACTTGCCAGCTAGTCAAAAGTTTGAATTGAAATTTTGAAACTACCGCGCCATTTCAGGCCTTGCTTATAATTAGAAATAATTATATTTATTTTCAACCATCGATTGAAACTCATTTTTCGTCGTTATTATTTAAAATATTTGTTTTAAATATTTTAAATTCACAAAAAATAGCCAAATTAAAATTTTCAAACTGGTTCAGATTTTCCGGGTTGTTACATAGCCCGTGAAGCCCAAAACATAAGCATCACATCTAAACCCAACGCTAAGTATAGAAATTTCAAAATCCGAACAAATCATCGACAAATAGGCTGAGCCCCCAATTGGATTTGAAACAACTAAGGGATCCTCTACTATACTGGTGTTTAGGTGTATTGACTCAACTAAAGCAGTAGATATAAAAGAGTGCGATGCGCCAGAATCAAAGAGTGTGCGAACAGGATGATCAAAAAGATAAACTAAACTTTCAACGGAAATCGTTCTACCTCGTTCTTGCAGAGGTGGGGCCACGAGAGCCTGGACCTGCCCCCTTGCCTTCCCCGTCGCCATGAGAGCCTGAATCTGCCCTCCAGAGGTAGTCCCAGCCCTCTGCCCTTTCTTTAGGCAATCTCTAATTAGACGTCCTGCCTCACCACAGTGGAAACAACCAGCCTTCTTCTTCTTCCTACAGTCTTTGCTCAGATGGCCTGGTGTCCCACAGTTAAAGCATCTTTTCTTTCCCTTGCCATTGTCGTCTTTACCACTCTTCTTGTTCTGCTATTGCTGTTGTGGTTTCTTTTGATCCCCTTTCTTTTCAGGTGCTTTATTAGCATTGGCATCTTTCTCCTCTTCATGCATAAGCACCATGTCAACTAGTCTCTCAAAGGTGGCCCCCATAGGGATGTGGGTCATAGCTAACCCATGTAGCGGCTCATTCAAACCCTTAACAAATCTCAAGGCCTTCTTTTCGGGTGTATTCACCAAGTCCAAGCCAAATCTCGCCAACTGATTGAACTTGCTGACGTACTCTTTCACTGATAGATTTCCCTGCCTCAATGCCAAAAACCTTTCTATATATAAATTTTCTTCGGCCCGTGAGAGAAACTTTGCCTCAAACCTTCGCCTAAAATCTGGCCCTGTATCAACTGGACGCTCTCCATTAGTGACCTTCCATCAGAACGAGGCATCATCCTTCAATAACCAGGCAGCTAACTGGACCTTTCTTCCATCTTCTACCTCAAAGATTCCAAACAATTCTTCCACCTCCTCTAGCCAATTTCGAGCTTCAACAAACGTCTCTGACCCGTGAAAAGGTTTTTCTCCCATTGCCCGAAAGTCCTTGCATATCTTTGCAAAAGTATCAACACGGGGAGGAGGAGGAGCATTTGCTGGGCTTGCGACATTGGCCCTAGTTTCCAGATACCTTCTAAACCATCCTGGTATCGGTATCCCTTCGGGTATCTCAGGAATTCCAGACATGCTAAAATGAAAATGAAGAGATTCAAATGGAGAATTCGAAAGAAAGATATATGGCTCTTGGGGGTTATGTTTTTTTTTAAATAAACTTTTCTCTTAAAAATACTTTCCTTAAAATATACTTTCGAAAGTATTTCTTTATAAAATGCTTTTTGAAAAATAGTTTTTCAAAATATCTTATCTGTACTGGTAACCTTTAGCTCTAATACCACGTGTGACACCCCACCTCCGTTAAGGTCACTCACAAAGGGAATGCCTTAATTTTGGTGGAGCGTTTATTGTGTATAGAACAGAAAAGTAAACAAGACAGATAAATATATTGGTACTTGGAAAACAAAAACCACTTTTATTGCAGCGGAGATATAGTTTGGTTACGTCACATCAAAAACCAACTACAAAACCAAATACACTTATTATCCATCTTGACAAATAAGTTCTGAGTGCATAAAATAAGAGACATAACCCCAATACCAAATTGCCATAAATAAGATAGGCTGAACTTTACTTCAGCGATCCAAAAAACTTCCAAAAAGAGAGCGATAAAGCTGTCCAAATCAAGCTCCACTAGTGATAGTCCCACCCTGAGCACCTAGGGGGGGAAAGGAAGAAAAGATGTGGAAGTAAAGGGGGTCAGACATAAAGTCTGGCGAGTGCAATAACTTTAACAATATAATCATTAAGTAACTAGGATAAGGCATAAGCTAGAAAATAAGGAAATGGCTGTGAACCAATGGGCATGTCAGAGAAAACAAAGGAATAAGATAAACAAAGACAACGTTAAAGGCGCACCTAATCATTATAAGATTATTACTACATTGCACCACACCAAACACCCTAAAAGTTGATCCCGCCTACCAAACTTAATAATGATAATGGTAGTTTCGTGTACCCCTAGCTGCCTTCATAGGTGCCGCCTGCCCCTATCTCCACTAGGTGTACCCACTACCCCCATTCGATCGACTCCCTAACTCGTAGATACCCGTGATGGCCCCATAGTGGGGTGTATCACTCCCCAAAGTGGCAACCAGATACCACCAAAAATGCACGGCTTATATCTACATGATGCAATAACGTCTTACCTACCAACCCGGGGCCACACACGCACATGACCCCGTTGGACTTGCGTTGCCACCGCTAACTCGTTTTGACTCTTACAATCAAACCCAGTACGCGTGTCCCGTCCTCGACTTGGGTCGAGCCCACAAAGATACTTAATGGGTTACTGGTTTGAAAAGGGCCCCCATGTATGACACAAGCTTTCTACCTATGCTTGGTCCCCTCTAAGGTTTTCCCCACTTAACCCCATTCTTATTCATGTCTTCTTACATGTTTCAATCTTGGTTAATTGCATCTAATCGTACTTCTCATGCCACCCAAGGCACCCTCATAACTTCACATGCCACCCAAGGCACCCACTTAACCCCCATGTCCGACCACATGTTTATCTGGTTAAGTGTTTCGTAGTTCATTAACACCGTAACCTTGTAAAGACCTCCCACATTAGACTGGCATTTGTGGCTGCCGGATTTTCCGGGCGGGTCCGAGCAATCTTACTCCACAAATGAGCTTAACCTCGTGTCTTTACAACTATCACACATTTAATTAATGCCTTTGACCTCTCACATTAGACTGGCATTTGTGGCTGCTGAATTTGCCAGGCGGGTCCGGGCAGTCTTACACCACAAAAGAGTCTAACCTCGTGTCTTAGGCAGTTTATTATTACACATCTTTATTTAGCCCCAAATTGGATTAATATCCTATTAAAATTTGTAATAAATTCCAAATATACTTATGTCCATAATTGTCACCTAAATTATGTCCATAAATTCCAATTTTCCCTATTAATGTCTTAAATTAATTGTATGCCTTTTTAAGGACATTTATGCCAACTCTAAATATGTGAATATTCAATATTACCCCCGTCGTCCCCACGTTGTTCGTTCGCTTATCATGATATATATATATATTAGACTAGCAATTAGTCTAATGACGTAAAAGGGAAGAAACATCGCAAATTTGTATAACACACAAATTGGATCTAACTTGCAAATAAGGATTACAACATAAACTTGGTATTGTCATGAATCTAAACATAAGCCTAAAGGTGTGAACTTGCATATATGAATATAGTTTTCACCCAAAACTTGCATATACGAATATAGTTTCCACCCAAAACTTGCATAAGCCATAGTCACAAACTTGCATAAAACTATGTATGTCATAGATCTAAATCTAAAGGGGTAAACTTGCATATATGTGAATCCAATTTCTACCTAAACATGCATATAGTCGCTTTGTTTGATTCACATGTAAACTTGTATGCAATTCATATAGAAACTAGCATATAATCTACACCCAAACTTGCATATACAATGATGTCAAATATGAATCAGGTTGAACATAGATGATTGGGTATATTCAAAGGGATTCACAAAAAAAACTATCATTATGTACAACGAGCATACATTCACAAAATATTGCATTTTTCCCGATGTTTTACAAACATAACCATATAACCCAAATTGTAACTCAACCTAATTAACTTGTTAATTATCTTATTAAAGAAATCGAACTCACAAATCAAAGAAGGTCTTGAGTTCTGGGATCTGAGTTCTGAAATTGATTTAGCTAATCTTTGAAGTAGACAAATTTGTTGTTGTAGTTGTTATAGACTTGAGTTGAATTGAGTTGATTAGCTTTACTTTTCCTCTAGTTGATGACAGCTATTCTAGGTTGTAAGGTGATAGCATGACGTCCATGGTTCTAATTTTGATTAGGTTTTAGGGTTTGAGTCTACATGTGTTTATATATAATTTAGGATTAATTTAGGCCATCCGATCAACCTAGAATCAATCAAGACCATCCAGTCAAGATAGGGTGATACCTCAGCCCTAATGACTCAGCACTGAGTCACGAAATCGTCATCTTTCAGATCTGCCTGGGGGGGCAGGTCGACCCCCAGGTCGACCCCTATAGGGGAGGTCGACACTAAGGTCGACCCCCTGGTCAACCTGGGTCCTGGGCGGGAATTTTCCCGCCCAGCCTGCTTCTGACTTCTGATTTGAATTTTTGAATCTGTTTTAGAGCTGTTTGAATTTATTTGAATTTTCTAGAAACTTTCGACAGCCGTAACTTCTTCATACGAAGTCCAATTTACGCAAACTCGGACTCTTTCTCATCCAGGATTCCAAGATGAACACAGTGACGTAACCCGTTTCCCTTAATTCTCACATTTTATATTAAGTATTACTTAATTCTTTAGCTTATGTTAACAGAAAACACAGGGTGTTACAGTCAATGATTCCACCCCCTTTCCTAACTCCCCAACAAAGTCAGTATCTCCACCAATTAAACCTCGCTCAGTAGTATGGTAACATGTATGGCCAAGTTCCTCAAACCAACAACCACTTTAGGTCACAGTCCAGTGATCCTAATCAAAACGTACAACAAGAGGTGGCTTCTCCTACCCCAGTACCTGACAAAGACATACCAAGGCCAAACGGTCTTACACCAAGCGAAAACCAAAAGAAACTCACGTTCAAAGTGCAATGGAAAAAACTGTAGCTACTGGTAAAATATGAAAAGCAGCCGACTATAAAGTGCTAGCTAATGCATGGGTAAGCGCGTCTATCGTTGCTGAAGACCGTTCTAGTGGTAAGTTTTTCTACTAGAGGGTTAATGATTTGTATAATGGAGATCCTGAATGCGTAACACGAAGATCAATTGAGAGAACAAAGACTACTTGGTATAATTTGAATACTATGTGCACCAAGTACAAGGGATAAAAGCACTAAAGGGGGATGTGCTTAGAAGCGGCCAAACATTTAGAGATTTAAAGGACGACTACAATATCATCTATCGTGACACCTGTAAAACTGAATTCATTGCTCATGAAGCATTGGAAATTCTTTCTTTTTGTCCACGTTGGGCCAATATAGGCGAACCAGATGATGTATACCTTGGAGACACCGAAGGTTCTAACTTAAGAAATGTAGCTTCTAGATTTTCGGTGGATTCATCCCCGGGAAATATAGTTGAATGTCCTATGGCTACAGATGTGGATGGGAATAACAATACTCCTGTGACTCCTAATTCTGGAATGATGTATGGTGGGTTTGAAACAAGGCCAGAAGGAATAAAATCAAGCAAGAAAGCAATACTGAGAAATAAGGAAACAAAGGATTTGGCAGCGTCTAGTGATAAACTAACTTCGTTGTTAAGTGATATATCACTTGCATCTGTCTCCAACAAAGAAGACCGTGAAAAGCGTAAAGATAAGAAGTTGTAGATCATGGAGATGCCACTGCATCAAGATGCCGCTAGAACTACAGCTCTCATCCAAAGAACTATTTATAAAGAAAAACGTGAAAGACGTTTGAAGGAAGAAAAAGAGGAGGATTACCTAGCAAGAGATATATCTCATTTGATTGGACATGCCCTTCAGTATGCTATAGTAAAAAGGATCGTATTTTGAGGGCTCAACAGAAATGATATTAGGAAGAAGAAGGAAGTTCCGAGATGTAGACGAATTTTATGTTGCTATTTCTAGCTTGTTGTATCCTAGCTTTAGTTTTCTAAGTTGGTTGTAATGTTGTTATTTCTATGTTGCTATTTCTAGCTTATTGTATCCTAGTTTTAGTTTTCTATGTTGGTTGTACTGTTTTGTGGGTTATTAAAAAAAATTAGCTAGTTTTAAGTAATTTATATATATATTTCTAATGCGTATGTGATATTCAAACTTATTTTACATTGCTTTAAATAATTAAATAACTAACAAATTTAAATAATTAAATAACTAAAAAAAATAACTAACAACTTTAAATATTTAAATATACGATGTTCATTTAAACATATTCTTTAAATTCAAAAAACTAAAAATGTTTAATAAATGAATTTGAAAACTAGAAAATTGGTAGGTTTTAATTCTTTTAAAAAAATGGAATTTAAAACTAGAAAATAAAACGTTAAAACTAAAACATTAAAAATGGATTTTAAATTAAGGAAACAAATTTAAAAACTTAAAATGCTTAACAAATTAAAAAATACAAAACTCAATTTACGGATCTGCATTTAATTTAGAAAGATTTCAAGTGCTTAAGTATGTGCATTTACATACAATGGACAAAACATATAAATGGTTTTCTGAAAACCGTTTATATGTTAAACGGTTTTCTGAAAACCATTTAACGTATAAACGATTTTCACAAAACCGTTTGTCTCTCGCCGCTCCCGATTAGAAATGGCGAGCGTTGCCATTTCAATTGTTCCTCCACGTCCTTCGCGCTACTGCTGGAGAGCGTGAATACCCCTTCTCTCCCCATTTCCTCTTCTCTCCCCACTACTGGGAGTGCTCTAAAACATTGTATATTTATGCTGAGAAATCCAACTTTTCTTGTAGTGTGGCTGCTAAGTGATCGTTCTTCCTAGTTGCTTCCAGTCTACATGTGCATTCACATGTACACTAACACTAGACATTCATATGTTGTACGCATGCTTTCCTTGAATGATGCTATAACTGATATTCATTATCCTTTGTGCCCAGATCCATTTATATGCTATTCAACACAATTATCATGCTAGAACGACAACTCAGTATTCACAAACCACCTGAACATCTTCATCAATAGGCGCATGCACTTTCAATGACGCTTGGTCATACCACTCCACACTTCAAAATTTTTATTTCTAATATACTTCTTATTTTCCATCTCAAGTGTTACCCTTTGTTTTACTAACTTGTTTGGCCATCCTGTTGACAACACACCTGCATTAGTTGTTCCATGTAACTTGCTTCCAGTTTTCTCCTTACTGTGTATGGTTAGCTTTGTGTTTAACTTCATGCCTTATAAAACAACATGTTCACCATTCATTCAGAAACATCCTTTGCATATCCAGATACTCTCTCAACTTACCCATGTGCAGCGGACTACCTTTATTTACAGCAAAATACCTTTATGTCCATAGGCTTTTGACTGCAATTGTTTCACCCATTTTCAAACATGCACGGACTATTACCTTTATTTACCAAATTCATGTGTAGCAACAGATGGAGAATTTAAGGATAGATCAAGGTAAGCAAGCATAGGCAAGTTTCCAAATTCACTTGGATTACACAAAATGAACTATTGGACAAATTGATCTCAATCAGATAGGACCGATAATAAGAAGGAACTTTAACAAAGAGAAAATTATCTTGAATTTTAAGATGTTCAAATTTAGATCGAGTCGATATACACTTTGTTACATTGTCGGAAAAATGATTTCTACTTAAGTAGATTATAATCAACGTAGTTAATTGAGAGATTGATGGAATCTCACCTGAAAATTCATTATTTTCATGTAACAGCTTAGTCGAACTCCTTATTCCAGAAATTTTTGTCAACTCTGAGCTATTGAACTTGTCATTCTCAATCTGAAGTTAGTAAATTTGGGTGAACACTCAAAAATTAACAAACCAAACGACATATTAGGTTGCATCTCTTTTTAACAGTGAAATTGAGAAGTTAATTATGTCAAAACAGGTAGGGTACTCTTCTATAATGTCAAGTATACATGCTGACAAATGAAACCATAAGAATAACTAAATGTAGTAAACAAAATATCCAAAAAGAAGCAACTAGAACACATCATGTACAAAGAATTTTAGTGTTCAAACTGTAGTGAATAATAAGTGGTTTGGGAAGCGGAAGCAGAACACCCAATAATCCAGCCTGTCGACAATCTCAACAATGTCAATCCAAAAAAGACGATAAAAAACAAATGGCTCAAATTATAGGGAAAAACAGAAATAAAAAAGGGAAATAACATACCAATATAACGAGGCTCGGCTATGCCTAGGTCCTTGGACCCAACAACCTTTTATTTCTTTACTTCAAGAGGAGGTACAATATGAGAAAAAATACACAACTCAATACGACTTTCTCACCCTATAATATATACATAAAATAGGGATCTTATTCAAGATAATACATGAAGAGAGAGCTTTCTTCTTGTGTGTGTTGAAAATATGAGAAAACGCCTGCGTATATATAGGAGGAAGGGATAAGAATGCTTCGGGGATAAGGATGAAATATTTTCTGATTGATTCCACCATAAATCTGGCACATTTCTCAAATTGTTTTCACCCATCCAAATATTTGCTTGATTCCTTAAATCAAATATATACCTTCTCCACGTTAATATATTATCTTCCCGATTTGGCTTGATTATGAGAATCAATTAATATCCTTCATTAATATAATAAAAATGTCCAAACTTAACACTCCACCTCGATTTATATGTATTTGTAAATCAGCAAAAGAAATGGTTGTTGGGTCAGTGCCTTATGGCTCTAAGTAGCTCGTACCACACTAATCAAGTTTGAGCAATGCTCAAACTTGTCCTTTGGAACCACTTTGTTAGCATATCAACTGGATTATCATTTGTGTGAATCTTTGATAGCTTTATCTTATTTCTCTCTTCTTCAAGCATGAGAAAGAAACTCCTAACATCAATTTGCTTTGTTCGTGAGCTGTAGGTTTGATTTTCCACAAGATGATTGACACTCTGACTATTTGAAAAAAACTCCACGGTCTTCTGCATCATTAATAAATCATCCAAAAGCTACAACAAATACAATCCTTCCTTAGTCGCTTCTACAATAGAAACGAGCTCTTCCTCTATAGTTGATAAAGCTACAATGGATAGTAGCTTGGATCTCCAAGAAATCAGCCTATGCCAAGTGCCCGAAATCTATTTCCTACCATCTTTATCCCCAGCATAATCTGAATTATAATAACCCCATAGAGTTATGTCACTATCTCCAAATAACAAGCCAATGTCATAAGTTCCTCTCAAATATCTTAGAATCCATTTTATTGCTTGCCAATGAATCTTTCCTGGGTTAGACATATATCTAGTAACAACACCAATTGCATGAGCTAAATCAGGCCTTGTGCATACCATAACATACATAAGGCTTCCAACCGCACTAGAGTAAGGAATATTACACATATCCCTTTTGTCTTCATCCGATGTGGGACACATATCTCTAGATAGCTTAAATTGAGAGCCTAATAGAGTAGCCACTGGTGTAGCATTCTCTATACCAAATCAAGATAGGACTTTCTCGATATATTGGATTTGAGTGAGCCTCAAAACTCTTTGCTTTCTATCCATCTGAATCTCCATCCCCAAAATTCTCTATGCGTTTTCTAAATCTTTCATATCAAACTCCTTGCTGAGCTCTACCTTCAACTCTGAAATTCTAGTCATGCTCTTAGAAGGTATTAACATATCATCAACATAAAGCAAAAAATAGATGATGTCATCTTTACATTTCTTAAAATAGACACATTGGTCCTCAAAGCTTCTAGAGTAACCTTGTAAGATCATAAACTTATCAAATTTCTTATACCACTGTCTAGGACACTATTTTAAACCATAATGAGAATTTTTGAGTTTACAAATATGACTGGGCCTGCTACTGTCAATGAACCCCTTTGGCTGCTCTAGGTAACTATTCTCCTCAAGGTCACCATGTAAGAATGTTGTCTTGAGATCTAACTGTTCCAACTGCATGTCGAAATGATGAGCAACCAATGCCAAAAGAATACGAATGGAAGTGTGTCTAACAAATGGAGAGAAAATATCATGGAACTCTAAACCTTTCTTATGAATATAACCCTTCGCCAATAATTTTGCCTTGTATCTTAAGTCGCCAATGCCACCATCTTTTACCTTATAGATCCATTTACATCCAATTTGTAACGACCCGGTAAAAGAATTCGATGCTTGAATTCTAACAAAGATACATATGCCAGTATTACTTGCCAAAACCCAAGTATTGAAACCACCAGATAGTAAATAGAAAGAAGTTAGAGGGTGAGAAAAGAAACAAACACATATTTGAATAGAAGAAGAAGAACCAACCCAAAACATAGTCTCACATCGCAGCGGAACAAAATATAATATAGAAATAAATCTTTACTAAGAGCTTGAAATAAAAATTACAATCATCAGAGTACATCACACATCTGGACAGTTATAACAATCTGTCCTCATATACAATTACACAGCGGAATAATAACTAGATAATATCATATGTCTGAACTCATCCAGCTCGTCTCTTTACCGCATCTGATAACCTAAACATGTACAACCCGGTCTAACACGAGCATTACAAATGTCGGATCTATCTGGTGAACCAGAGTGAGAAAACACACTAAGTTTAAGGTATCACACAACTTGATTTTAAAGTCCAAATCTTTTTGAAAGAAACGGATAATCGTAAGACCAAATCCATACATAAATACGGATGGTTTTTACCTTATGATAACCCAAAACATTTCTGGAATTCATATATTTTCTGATATTATAATAATGTTTAAATACAAATAAATATCAATCTAGTATAACGCTTGCATCTCTCGCTCTACGTATATACTATACAGTCAAAACTGCAGGCACTTATTGGAGATTGGATTTCCATGGCAGGGTATGGGCAACCACCTTTTCGATAATGTATCTCTAGATAGGAATACAATGAGTTCAACACGAACATCATGCAACTCAGGCTAAACATGACCGACCCCTCATTTCGCTTGAGAGTACCGAATATATTGTCACCTATGGTTGGTACCAACATAACCGTTCCCGTGAGAAACAGAAGCGAAAAGAAGTCAAATATGAATATTATCTAGATGGTGACAATACACCCTAATGGCAGCGACCCACATAGCCATGCGACCTACCCGATTTTTTTCATTTCCCGGTTGATGATGTTTGAGGTCATAAATACCTTTAAAACATCTGGCCACCATTCACTCTGAATGTCACATCGTCAAATCCGCTAAAAAATCATTAATTGACATCTACAAAAATACTCTAGTTGTTAAGCGGAAGAGGTTTCCCTTCTATGCCATTAACTTGGTATGTTGGAAGAAATCAACATACGTAATTCCTTTGGAAATACTCCGTCAGACATCCGTCCATACAAGTCATTTAGTAACAGGATGAACCGAAGGTATCCTCTTACCACATCCTTGTTATCATCCTATGGATCAGTAGTGAGTAGTCCTTGCAAATTCGTAGATTCCAACCATGACAGAATCACAGTATATCTCTGGCCGCTAAACCAGAGATTTTAAGTACTCCTTCCGCATTATAAAGATCCATGGTCTTAATGTTCCATCTTCAATCTTTATGCTTTTGTATCTGCTGGTTCAGAATGGTTTTTCGAATATAAATTCGATCCTAGTCTTTTCGTACCAACAACGCATTTGGTTAGATTTTGATAGTCGGTTCTTTAACTATCAAAATAAATAGTTTTCCAATTATGAGAAATAAAATGAGTTCGTTGGCACAGTATTTAGCATCACTTAGCCTCTTTAATTAGAATTAATTTACGAAGGTTAATTTAAAACTCTTAAATCTTTCAATGTTATGAATATAGCTTTTCACTTTTTATTTAACATAAGATTATTTTCAAAACTATTTAATTTCAACACTTAGGAAAATATATTCAACTTCCTATTCCGTTACTTTTATCCAAAACATTTTCTACATTATTACTCGTTATCTATAATTAGGGAATCACTTCAACTTATCACTCATAACCAACACTATGAAACTCTTTTATTCCCTTGCTAGAAAACAATAATCGTCACTTATTTATTTAGAATAAACCCATTCTAAAACTTATCTCTTTACTTCGAAAATATCATTACATTTTCACCAATCTCCTTTTTATTTCTTATATTTTAGAAATATCATCTCATAATTTCAAACCTTTATTATTTCCATTATCTTGGAAATATCTATATATATAATATATATTTCTCAAATCCTTTCTATCTCCTTTATTTTGGAAATCTTATTATACATTCATAGATCTTTTAACTAGCATTGCCTTCTTATTTCTCTTACATAAATAATAAATTAGTTCTAACATTCTTAGCATTACCAACTAGTATCATCTTTGTATAATCTTGAAGTCGTTCAAGTTGGGATATTTATATTACCTCTCAGACCTTGATCAACAACATTCTTATCTTAAGATAATACGAGTTGTAATTTAAAAACCGATATTCATTTTGATATCAAAACACATACCATTTGACTATTTTATAAAAATATAATTTTATAACCCTTCTTATTTTATTTTTTTGGATGTCTCCTTTCTAAATATCACTAATATTACTTAGTTCGTCTATTAAATAATTCCTTACTAAATATTACCATTCTAACTTTCAGCTTATTTAGATAAATTTGTTTCCTAAACCGGATTTTCGTCACAAATCCTATTACCAACTCCTTTTACCAAACCCAATTACGAATCCTTTTTACCTACCCATTTTCCTCTCTGAAAATCTCATTTTGAATTCCATTTATTTCACTTAATTTCATTATTAAGTATCCCAATTCAAAATTAACATTTCGACTTCACATCTCCTTGGTAAACCTTGTTTATAGAATTCTGGTTTAATGTTAAACTCCTTTTTATCTCACTTTCTTTTTAACTCTCAAGTTTTAAATAAGAACCTTTTCATATACCTCTTTCACACTTCAACTAGATTCCATTTCAATCCTCGATTTTTTTTACTTCGATGAATTTCCTTTACAAGGTTATTAATTAAATTATTATTATTTAAAATAATAATTTACCTCAACACTAATTATTTCAAAATTAATTAATCGCTTTATTAACTAAAATAAATAATAAATTTCCCTTTAAACTCTTGTTAAAATGTAAATAAATATTTGTTAAGCTATTTCAATATAATACTTGGAAATAAACTAATTTAACCTAATAATAAAACCCAGTTAAGCGGTTGACTTAGCCAACTCAAACACGGTTATCTCATTCACTAATTCTAGTTAATTCTCCCTTTAAATTAATTAATAATATAATTAGTTTAAATAGTTTCATTTTATTGTTTCTTAAAACAATTAATTCAATTCTTAACTGTTACTTTAATTACTGCTCTTCTGCTTATACATTTTATTGACATAAGACTTTGATTTATAAAAACATTTAATATTTATTTATAAACTAAAATAATATATATATAAATGTAAATTCCCTTTTTAATAAACTTTTATTCAAATTAATATATCTCAAACTTCTATTCAAATTAGTATATTTCAAAATCTATCTTCAGTTATAAAATAATTTTATAACTTTAAATCTATCGATTCACCTGACAGTAAATCAATATTTCCAAAACAATTGATTATTAAGCCATTTGGTGCCTGTTGCTCAACCAATATTACCCATTGTTTAATATCACAACAGATGTTGAATTACGATTCAACAATCAATTAACTAATCAGGTTGGTCATACAGTTCATATAATGGTAATATGAAAATAAACAGTAAATTTGAGGAATCTAGTTGGAGCCCTTCAACCTGTATTTCTTTGCATTCAAATACGTTATCTCAAATAAAACCATTCGATAAGAATTATAAAATTTAAATTAATAATTTCTATAATGGTAAATAACCATTATTTAACATTTACTAACAAAACACTTCAAACAATTATATTAAACAAATTTATATTACTATAAATGTAACCAGTACGGTATGTTACCTTCACTGGGTC
Organism: Allium sativum; assembly: GCA_030737875.1. Classification (NCBI taxonomy): domain Eukaryota; kingdom Viridiplantae; phylum Streptophyta; class Magnoliopsida; order Asparagales; family Amaryllidaceae; genus Allium; species Allium sativum. Next base: position 637,046,778 of record CM060922.1, read on the forward strand.
AAATTGTTAGTATAACGATTTGGTATTTCATTGAAATTAAACAACTTTAATTTCATTGGTTAATACAAGTGATTATATAATTATCAAACAATCATCAGCAACCGTAGCACACAATTACAAAATCCAACTTATGTAAAATATCAGTGGGAAGAACTGAGTGAGTTAACTCACCTTGGTTTGATGTATTTTTGGAACGGTTCAGTTACAGTTAAATTAAACAGTCGTATAATATAACTATAATTTTTTGTCACTTCCAATCTTGTCCGATTCGGTTTTAGAACGTTGTGCTCATCCCCATGATTTTGGATGCAAGTTGTTTCATTTCATTCTGATAATATAACACAAAGTAATAGATGTTATAAGTTAACATGGTTATATTAATATAATTATTTATTTCCTAATCAAGTTTAATAAATGTAACACGTTTAAAATTACTGAAATCTGCTGATACATCTTTTCTAATTCCTGATATTCCGACTTATATATGCATATCATTAACCAAATTGTTAGGTTAAGAAATTTAGTTATCTTTAATGATAAAGACGGTTGAAAATTACGTGGGTCATCGTTTATAAGCCTGAACCATTCTTTCCCTTCAGCTTTCTGGAAAAATATAGCTGACTTCTCTACTTCTGCTTTTATTCCCAAAAAACTTGCCGACTTTTCTTCACGTTGAACCGATACACCAAACTGCCACGTTCCTAAAAAAATTCCTATCCTTTTTTTGTTTTCTTCCTACCTGTATGTCTTATCTCCTTCTGAGTTCTACCCCACTTCGTTTTCTTCTGATTCCAACAGCACTAAATCTTCATGTTGCCAACCCATTGTATTCACGTTAAAACAAAGCCCAACCCTTTTTTTCTTTCAGGTAATAGACAAGTTGACCCTATTCTTTAACCCTTCCCTTCGTAAAACCTTCATTCCCAATTCACAGCGTCAAACCTGATAAACCATGCATTATGAAGCAGAAGAGGATCAGTGCGCCGCCTTACTTTATCCACCACTGCATCAGAGACCACCCATACTCGCCGCCTACCAGCTTCGTCTAACCTCTAGAATCTGGCCCCAGTCAGCTCCATCCTTCGCTAGAGAAAGTCCCTCAAACACATTGTCTTTCTGATGCCGTCGCAGTCAACACGGTGGCCTAAACCACATCTCCGCCGGTCATCTCGAAAATCTCGTCAAATCATACTAGTCTGTAGTTGAAAAGTTTGTCAAAGGAGAAACAGATCGAGAGTTAAATTAAGGGGAAGGAGGGTTTTTACTGCCCGTTGAATTAGAAGTGGAGGCGGATGTTTAGTTTGACCAGAGAACCGCAAAATCCTAAGGTTTGACAAAACGTGTAAAGGTATTTATAGGGAAAATATTAATAATATAATACTAAATTAAAACTTTGCGATGAAGTAACACGCAGAAACGCCTCCAAACGACTTCCAATCGGAATGAAACTCCTAATCCTAGTATAAACAAGAAATTCTGGACATGATGGGACAAGTTTCATCGAATTCCGAGGTCGTTTGCAAAAAGTCCTTTATAATCGGTAGGTGAAAAATCACGCGTTTAAATTTTTTATGATCACAAAATAAATCCAATTAGCTTGAAACTTTGAAATTCTACTTGAATTTTTCCTAACGGATCCAATGAAATTTGTTTCGTTAAAATCGAAGTTTGTTTGGCCAGCCGTTTATTCCTTTAAAGTTACCCTTGTCTAAATTAGCTAAAATAATAAAAATGATTAAGGCGTTTATCGTTGCCATGATCAAACGGTAACACGATTGACACGAAAATCGAAATCTTATAATAATAATTAATTAATATGAATCCAACGGCACAAATTTCATCGCATTCCGAGACTGTTTCCTGGTACGCTATTTTATAAGTTAAACAACGCTATTTTGGACACCAAAACTCCCGGTCTCCAATAACAAACAACCAGCCTTTCCTGACTCTAATCGTCGATATGAACTCAACGAAATTGGTTTCATGGTTTAATCCAATCGTCTACTCAAGTTATACACAAATACCCCTCTATTAATTTAATTTAATTACGCGCTATAGAAAATGACTGTGCGTTTCAGGCTGTTGTTGTCACATACGACATCGGTTTTCCATGAAATTTAATACAATTCAATAATTTAACGTTGCGGTTCTAATGAAACTAATTTCGTTGAAAACGGATTCTGTTTGCAAATTGCCCACTTTTAAGGCTTATATATAATATTTAAAATATTACATAAATGCCAAAATAATTAAATTAAATAATAATAAATTATTATTATCATGAACATCCCAATTGAAATATCATATAGCTCCATATATAAACCAATACGAATTATACAACTTGATACGAGCATTTCGAGTTAACCGTTATCCAAGTTATAAAAAAACCATTATAAATTTATTAAATAAACGTTAATGTTTATTATGGAATTCCATAACGACTATTTTAAAATTTGAATTGGAATAACTAACAATTATAACAATTTTTTTCTCTTTCATTCGAAAATTAAAATTAACAAGATTCAAACGTTTCTTGTTTCACAGAAATCCGACTTATATCAGATCCTGTATGGTCAATTGAAGCTCAAATCTCAGTATTACGAACCATCGCGCCATTTCGATCTCGTTTTAAATTATATATAAATTTAATGTTCAAACTTCGTTATATAATCAAATTATATATTATAACACCATTTATAATTCCAAATAAAATATTTAAATAATAACATAATTTAAATATCTGATCGCCTAAAATACGGGACATTACATTCTTCCCCCCTTAAAAGAATTTCGTCACCGAAATTACTAAGGTAGGAAAAATGTTACGAACCCATCCACTTAAAAATCCTTTTTATTTTAAACCAAAAACCAATTCAATATAAACAATATAAATTCCTCAAAAATATGGAAAATTTTCTAGCACATTAAATTCCCGGAAAAGTTTGGCAGAGTCTCCCGTATACGGAGTGCCGTCTGCGATATCACAGGAACATATAATATATATACATCGACCCACACAGTCGGAAAACAAAAACCAAAAATCAAAATTTATATTTTCGCGTAGGCGTACCTTATATCAGCGATGTTGAGAATACTTGCTCAATCTACGTGCAATCTAGGCAACCACAACCAATTTCATAGTCTTCTTATACCTGTACTTAACTCCATTCAATATATAAGCAACAATTACATGACATTTTAAACAACATTTTCTTTATTAACCAGAATAACTAATCAAACTTCCAAAATCAATCATATAGTATCATTTATATGCATTACAGGGTTAATTTATCTAGTTTCAATTCATATGCGGTTTACTGGAATTTAGTTTTAAATTCATTCAACTCTTCATTAAAAAATTTGATGGATTCTATTACAACAAAGCTAACAGCCAATCAACAATAAATCAATAACCAGTGCACAACCCATTCAACCAAATCAATTGAATTTACATTCAATATTAATATTTACTTGGTTGTCTTTACTTTGGTTATCAATAGATTAATATTCGATTGATTTCCATAGTTATTATTCATCTTAACTTCATTCAACCCAGTCAATTCCAATTCATATTCAATTTTCAAAATTAGTTTACTTCCACGTAAAATCCAAATTCTGATTTTTATTCCAAATATCATCCAATTCCTCTTCATATTTTATTTAACTTAATTTTAAGTTAAATTCTGATTCATTTTAATTTCAAATTAAAATTCTCATTCACATACTCCATATGTGAAATCTCTTCGGGTTATATTAAACCATCCAAATTCTTAATCCAATTCGAATTCCAATCAAATCAACCAAGCACACAATATATCAATAATTTGATAAAATTATTTCCTTTCTATAAAAAATATATTTTGGGTAAAATTATTTCATTTACTCTCTTTATAGAACAATATTTTATTGTCAGTTCAATGCTTTCCAACACTTGAACTGATCAAACAACATAATACAGAACATTTTTATATAAAAACTAAAAATACACTCTTATATATATATATATACACTCTAACTCAATCTAGGGTACTACTAACCCCATCTCTATCAATTTATGCCACAGAGTTAAGGTTATTACTAAAAAAATAGCTCTGATACCGCTGTAACGAGCCGACAAAAGAATTTGACGTTCGAATTCTAACAATAATACATATACCAGTATTATTTGCCAAAACCTAAGTATTGAAACCACCAGATAATTAACAGAAAGAAGTTAGAGGGTGAGAAAAGAAAAAAATATTTGAATAGAAGAAGAAGAACCAACACAACACATAGCCTCGCATCATAGCAGAACAAAATATAATATAGAAATAAATCTTTACCGAGAGCTTGAAATAAAATTTACAATCATCAGAGTACATCACACATCTGGACAGTTATAACAATCTGTCCTCATATGCAATTACACAGCGGAATAATAACTAGATAATATCATACTTATGAACTCATCCAGCTCGTCTCTTCACAGCATCTGATAACCTGAACCTGTGCAACCCGGTCTAACTCGAGCATTACAAATGCCGGATCAGTGAAGAATCAGAATGAGGAAAACACACTAAGTTTAAGGTATCACACAACTTGATTTTAAAGTCAAAATCTGTTTGAAAGAAAAGGATAATCATAAGACAAAATCCACGCATAAATACAGATGGTTTTTACCTTATGATTCCCAAAACATTTTTGGAAATCATATCTTTTATGATATTATAATAATGTTTAAATACAAATAAATATCAATCTAGCAGAACGCTTGCATCTCACGCTATACGTGTATAGTATAAAATCAAAACCGTGGGAGCTTATTAGAGATTGGATTTCCATGGCAAGGTGTGGGCAACCACCTTTCTGATAGTGTCTCTCTAGAGAGGAATACACTTTGAACATCTTGCAACTCAGGCTAAACATGACCTGCCCCTCACTTCGCTTGAGAGTACCGAATATATTGTCACCTTCGGTTGGTATCAACATAACTGTTCCCGGAGATACAAAAGCGAAAAGAAGACAAATGTGAATATTCTCTAGAAGGTGACAATACACCCTAATAGGAGCGACCCACATAGCCATGCAACCAACCGGATTTTTGCCATTTCGCAGTTGATGTGGTTTGAGGTCATAAATACATATAGAACATCTGGTCACCATTCACTCTGAATGCCACATCGTCAAATCCGCCAGAAAATCACTAATTGACGTCTACAAAAATATTCTATTTGTTAAACGAAAGAAGTTTCCCTTCTATGCCATCAACTTGGTATGTTTGAAGAAATCAACATACGTAATTCGTTTGGAAATACTCCGTCAAACATCCGTCCATGCAATTCATCCAGGAACAGGATTAACCAAAGGTACCCTCCTACCATGTAACAACCCGGAAAATCATAACCACTTTTAAAATTTTAATTTAGCTATTTTAGTGAATTTTGAATATTTAAAATAAATTATTTTAAATAATAACGACTAAAAGTATATTTGAATCGATGTTTGAAAATAAATATAATTATTTTTAATTATAAACAAGGCCTGAAATGGCGCGGCAGTTTCAAAATTTGAATTCAAACTTTGGCTGACTGTACCGGGTGCAAAATAAAACGGATTTTAGTGAAACCAAAAATATTTAAATCTGCTTACGAATATCTTTCTAACGAATCTGAAAAATCGAAGTTTCATAGCGGGAATCAAAAGTTATGGCCAAATAAATTTTCAGAAAGGTCGCTATAGAGAATATATAGCCCTCGAATATAGATTTTTCAAACAGTCTCAGAATTCGACGAAATCAGTTTTATTGGGACCGTATCGTCCTAACATAGCTAGATTAATTTTTCGGGAATTTTAAGTATCAGTATGTGGCCCCGGCAAATTAAAATGTACGTTCAAAACAGAATTTGAATGTTTTATACTTTAATTTGAAGAATAACTGACCGTAACAGTCGAATTGGCTTGCGAAACATATCCCATTGTGTCCGGAATGGGGGTATTTAGATAGGGGCGACAGTCGTTGGGTTTGAATTGGTGTTTGTATGGAGAAAAGGGTATTTTTGAATTTAAATAAATTAAATAATAAAATATATATTCTTAGCAAATCAGAATTCTCCATCACAATTCTCTCTCAACGATAACGCTCCAGGCGACGACGGTAAATTTTTCTCACCCTCTCTCCTCTTTTCTGGCTAATCCACTCATCAAAATCACAGGCTCCAGTTAGGGTTTTTGTAGAGCATCCCTAACTCTACAAATCCATAAAAAGTTTGAAGATTTTCGTTGAGTGGTTGAAGAGATCCAACGCCCTGAAGGGCCGACGTTCGAGCCACCGATTCTCCCCTGATTCGCTGCCACACCTGATGACTTCACCACCCCCTGGCGCAGATTTCGTGGCCCTACATCGTGGTGGAGTCCGATCGTCCAACCGCTACACCATTTGAGAGAAAAAAGAAAACCTAATTCCGAACCAAACTGAGGGTATACGGTTTTTATATTTTGAACTATTTTAGCACTTTAAAATCGTCGCGAAGTTGATAAATCTTATAAAAATCATATCTTTTTGCTATGTTGTCGAAATCCAGTGAAACAAGAGATACCGGGACTGTGAGGACGTCTTCTACATTCTAGAAGAGACCGAATATTTTTCTGAGCTTCCTACAATTTTTGGAGGAGTTGATCCTAATGTGAGATTTCTGAATTATAAACGATATGGAAATGACGATGTATAAATTATATAGTCGATGTATGAGTTATATAAGCGTTGTACACCTCATGTATAAGCGTTGTAACACCCCACCTCCATTAAGGTCACTCACAAAGGGAATGCCTTAACTTTGGTGGAGCGTTTTAGTAGACATAATAGAAATTTACAAGACAGATAAATAATACTTGAGAAATTATAACTATATTACGGCGGAAAACAGAAATCAGCTTGGTTACATCTTTCCCAAAAACTCAAGTACATAAATATCAGCCTTGTTCAGAAAATCATCAGAGTACAAAACTTTAAAATCATAATCCCCACAGAAGCTGCCATAAGGAGCCAAGCCATACTTTAAGCACTCTAAGTACTTCAAGCAGAAGAAATCTGGATCAAGCTAAAGTATTCCTTCCTTGGAAAACCTAGGGGGGAAACGGAAGAAAAAGGGGTGGAAACAAGCAAGGTCAGACATAAAGTCTGGCAAGTCCAGTGACTTTCAGCATATGAACATATAATAATAATGACATGAAAATAAAACTGGATGCGAGATAACAGTAACAGGAGCAGCATATGTACTTAGGTTAAACAGAAGGAACCTAATAATATTACTTTTCATTTCTCTGCACTAATACTAGTATAACAGGATTAGGTGTCACCCTAATGTCTAAACTGAAATAGAAACGGGAACGTAATAATTTCCACAGAAGAGAATGTTAGTAATGGGACTTTACCACCCCAACAGAAACAAACAGAAACAGAATTGCTAATGATGGGCCTTTACCACCCGAACAGAAACAGACAGAAACAGAATGCTAATAATGGGCCTTTACCACCCAAACAGAAGATACAGAAACAGAATGTTAATAATGGGCCTTTACCACCCGAACAGAAACAGAAACGGATTAATCCTTATGGAAACAGAATGTAGAATTAGGTGTACACTAGTAAATGGGCCTTTAACACCCGAACAGAAGGTACAGAAACAGAAACAGAATGTTTATAATGGGCCTTTACCACCGAATAGAAACAGACATAAACAGAAACGGATTAATCCTTACGGAAATAGAATGTAGAAATAGGTGTACACTAGTAAATGGGCCTTTACCACCCGAACAGACGGTACCACGTAGACAGGTGTTGCCACCCAACAGAAACAGACGGTACCAACAGAACTAAGTGTACCCTAAAACCCTACCCCAAGCGATCGGCTCCCTAATACATAAATACCCTGTGTCGGCTCCACAATAGGGTGTATCACTCCCTAAAGTGACAACCAATTGGCACAGGCCTATTTACAGATGTCACGGCGTCTTACATCCTTAGAGGCAGGCCGGGATCCATGCACGCACATAACCCGGTTGGAACGCACCATCAACACCCCTCGCCATTATCAGAATGAACCACTTATAATTAGTTCAGTAAGCGTGCCCGGACCCTACCTACTGTTGGGTCAAAGTTTTGATACCAGAAAGGGTTACTGACTAATATGGGTCCCAAACAATAGATGACACAAGTAATTTCCCTCTTAACCTTGTGTTCCCAGACTAACAGATTTCAGATTAACTTGTTTACAAGTTCAGACATACAGAATTCAGATCAACCAGTTCACAGATTAGACAAGTTTTTAGACCAACGGATCAGATATACGGATTTAACAGACTTACAGATTAACCGGTTACAGATTAACAGACTTGCAGATTGTCTAACTTTGTATTGGGCCTACAGATTCATGAAATGGGTTTATTAATTTCATCAGTCTAGTTGGTTTAACCCTATCCACCCAACACGTTTTAGACATCAAATTTTTCCAGATTTTTATTAATTAAATATTAATGCCCAGACCTCTCACATTAGACTGACCGTTTGCGGCTACTGGTTAGGCTGGTTGGTTCCGGACAGGTTTCTGCCACAAACTGAGTCTAACCTCGGGTTTCAAGCACGTTATGACTAACTTCTCACATTAGAACCTATTGTTTGCGGCCACTGGATGTGCCGGGCAATTCCGGGCAGAATTACGCCGCAAACTCATTCTAACCTCGAGTTAGCCAAGTTTATCTTTGCGGCCAATTAATAAATAATTTACCATTTATGCCCATGCCTAATATACATGTCAATTATTCAAAACTATAGCCAGTTCAGATTATGTCAATAACAGACTAAATATATCAACTCAACATATATGGCAGATAACAGATTTCGCAGATTAGGCGATTAACGGATTTAGCAGATTAAGCAATTTAGCAGATTTAGCATATATTAGATTAGGCATTTTCAGTAGACTTAGCAGATGACAGATTGAGCAGATGAACAGATCTAGCCGGTTAGGCAATATAACAGAACTAGCAGATTTGGCAATATAACAGAACTAGCAGATTAGGCAATATAACAGAACTAGCAGATTAGTCAATATAACAGAACTAGCAGATTAGGCAATATAACAGAACTAGCAGATTAGGCAATATAACAGAACTAGCAGATTAGGCAATATAATAGATTTAATCATTCCTTAAAGTTTCATCAACATATCTTGCATAATTGTAAATTTAGCCTAAGTTTGCATGCCTAAATAGTTGTCATGATTCACGATGTGATCGTATACCCCACGTTTGCATTGAATTTACATGGCACAGATTATGGTCATAATTCACCATATTACACATGTCTCAAATTTAGTTAAACTTTCCTAGTACAAGAGATTCGCATATAAATTATACCAAATATAGCCATCAATCTCTATGCATGTCATATATTCAAAAATCTCCTACTTAGGTATTATTCACATTTAATAGTTATCAAGTCTTAATATAAACCTTCACACCTAAGTCATATTCTCTTTTTATCCCAAATCATGAATTGTTATATAAACAATATGCCCAACAATCTAGAACTTTAAATTATAACAGATCTTAATTCAAAATATGCGTTATGTCAAAGCCTCAAGTCATATGTTAACATACAATGATTCCTCTTCTTCCAATTCACAGAATATGCATAGATCTAAATCTAGTTTACAACCTATGTCCTTTTTCTTAAATCAGTCACAGATTAGCCATATCCCATTTATGCCATCATTCATTATTTGTCCCAAAGTTTAACGTTCGTGCATTAATCTCTTATGAGATTTGGCGCAGGCTCGTGGTAGCCTGGCTATAGAACAGAAAGAAGAAAGAGATGCAGAATAAAATAGATCAGAACAGAACAGACATAACCTCAAATTCAGATTTACAGTTCATGTCACAATCATAATTAACGTTTATAGCGGAAAATAATTGTACTTGCCTTGATTGGATTAAGAAGAAGAAGAGTTCCAGTTGTTCTCTTTTAATTTTAATCAGTTTGGAAGAAGATGCTTTAGTCCTAGTTCCAGTTCAGATTTCAGCAGAGTAGCGATGCCATTTTTATTAGAACAGAGGCAGAGCATAGGTAGAATGAAATGACGTAGAGAGAATGAGGATAGGGGGCTATTTATATAGGTTTAGAGTCATGAATCTGGTCAGAAAATCGGCCAAAAACATCAGAATGCATTAGGTTCAGGAAGTGGGTTCGGGAGCAGGTTGACCCCCAGGTCGACACTATGGTCGACCTGGCCCTGGGGAGGTCGACTACCCAGTCGAACACCCAGTCGACCTGGGTCCTGGGCGGGAAATTTCTCGCCCAGCCCGCTTCTGCGTTTGAATTCGAATTTCGAATTCGAATTTCGAGCAATTTTCGATTCTGAAATTCTCTGAAACTTCGGAGGGCGATATCTCCCTCATACGGACTCCGTTTCTCGAAAACTCAGACTCGTTTCCAAGCAGAATTTCGAGACGAACGCAATGGTATAACCCATTTCCCTTGATTCTTATTTTAAAAATTAATTATTCTCTGATTTGTTACTTATACGATCACAGAAAATTCGGGGTGTTACATTCTCCCCGCCTTAAAGGATTTCGTCCCCGAAATCTTCAAGTTGAGAAGAAAGTGTCCTACCATCCAGTCATCCATCTACTCAACCTTTCAATCACAGGCATCCATTGTCCTTAGAAAACTTCTAATGTTGTATGAACATATTCAAAAGTGTGTGTATATGTTCCTTATCTAATGCAAAGATCAGGCGGTCCACTGATTCAGTTGACCTCCTTAATGCGAACTATGTCAGTGTCATGAGTCCAACATGTATGCAATCTTCCTATCTGATACATATTATTTCTAAATGTGTGCGCAATCATTCATCCAAATGCAACATCCATGTGATGAGTCAACCATTTTGCATCCACAAAAATTGAAAATGCTTACACATCCATATGTAGTATGAGAGTGTTTTCGAGCCGATCTAGTGCCTAGTGTGTGTATATGCATCCACGAGCAACCACTAGCAACCACTTGTATCCACTTGCAACCATCAAACATAACATGTCCCAAACACATGTTTACATCCATAGGATTCCTATCTATAGGTCGAAGACTCGATCGATAGGATGCAGTCGAATGATGGAAGGGAGTACAGATAAAACAGAAACTTGGTTTCCATTAGACCTTGGTTGAGAGACAAATTCCCTAAGTATCCGCCCCGAAGACCGAGATCAACATCAGATTGATGCCCAGAAGATTACCCTCTTTAGACAATGTCAAAACTAGAAATCTTAACCTTTTTCAGAAATATCCAGATGCTTACAGACTACTAGTACAGATCAGATTATCGAATGATTCTTAGAAAACTAAGCATGGGAAAATCCCACTATATCCCTCAAAACCCAGAATGTATGCATTACAATCGACTTGATGCCTAACACAGATACCCCCAACCTATTACCAACAGATGAGTCATAACCCTTATGGGTCTGAGTCTGCAACGGAATCAGAAACAATACTAGTATTAAAGTGCAGAGTATCGGTTACAGAATCAAAATGCCAAATGCAGAAAGAGTTTCAACTCAACAATCAGATAAATAAATTAAACCTCCTACATATAGTTTTCCTATCTCTATCCTATCCACCAGCCTCGAGAGTGTTCGCCTGCCTTCCAGAAGTCGGTCCTGCCCTCTGCCCTTGCCCTCGTTTCTTCGGACAGTCCCTAGTGAAATGTCCCATCTCACCACAGTTGAAGCAAGTGCCCTTTCTTTTTCTGCAATCCTTGTTCAGATGAGTCGAGCTTCCACAAGTAAAGCACTTTTTCTCCTTCTTATCTTCAGACTTTTCACCCTTCTTTTGTGTTTCCTTTTTGGGCCATGCTTTCTTGTTCTGTGGTTCTTCCTTCTTTGCCTCTCCTTTCTTGCCGTTGTCTTCCTCGTGCAGTAGTGCCATATCCACCAATCTCTTGTAATTCGCTCCCATGGGTACATGGGTCATGGCTAGACTGTGCAGTGGCTCGTTCAATCCTTTAACAAAGCGGAGAGCCTTTTTATGTTGGGTGTTGACTAAATCTAGCCCGAACCTAGCCAGTTGGTTGAACTGATTGACGTATTCCCTGACCGTCATACTTCTTTGCTTAAGAGATAAGAACTTTTCCAGTTGTAGACTTCGTTCAGCTTGCGAGAGGAATTTCGTCTCAAACCTTGTTCTGAAATCCATCCATGTTTCAACCGGCCTCTCGGCGTTAGTGATTTCCCACCAGTAGGAAGCTTCGTCCTTGAGCACCCATACCACCAATTGTACCTTCTGCCTATCATCCACCTCGAAGATAACAAACAGATCCTCAGTTTCCTTGAGCCAGTTTCTTGCTTCTACGAATGATTCAGTTCCCTTGAAATCCTTTCCACCCATGGCCCTAAAATCTTTACAGATCTTTGAGAAAGCAATTGCATGAGGAGAGGGCGGAGGGGGGGATCGTTTGCTGGACCTGCGGCGACGGTCCTAGCCTCAAGATATTGACAAAACCAATCGGGTACGTGAACACCCTCTGGTATCTCAGATGCTTCAGACATGCTGAAACGAAAAAGGATAGATTCAATACAAAAAGGACCGAAGGAAAGATATATGGCTCTTGGGGATTATGTTTTTCAAAATAAGCTTTTTTTTTTCAAAACCTTTTTGAAAATGATTTTCCAAAACTTTTTATCAAACCGGTAACCTTCAGCTCTGATACCAAGTGTAACACCCCACCTCCATTAAGGTCACTCACAAAGGGAATGCCTTAACTTTGGTGGAGCGTTTTAGTAGATAGAACAGAAATTTACAAGACAGATAAACAATACTTGGGAAATTATAACTTTATTACGGCGGAAAACAGAAATCAGTTTGGTTACATCTTTCCCAAAAACTCAAGTACATAAATATTAGCCTTGTTCAGAAAATCATCAGAGTACCAAACTTTAAAATCATAATCCCCACAGAAGCTGCCATAAGGAGCCAAGCCATACTTTAAGCACTCTAAGTACTTCAAGCAGAAGAAATCCGGATCAAGCTAAAGTATTCCTTCCTTGGAAAACCTGGGGGGGGGGGAACGGAAGAAAAAGGGGCAGAAACAAGCAAGGTCAGACATAATGTCTGGCAAGTCCAGTGACTTTCAGCATTTGAACATATAATAATAATGACATGAAAATAAAACTGGATGCGAGATAACAGTAACAGGAGTAGCAGATGTACTTAGGTTAAACAGAAGGAACAGAATAATATTACTTTTCATTTCTCTGCACTAATACTAGTATAACAGGATTAGGTGTCACCCTAATGTCTAAACTGAAACAGAAACGGGAACGGAATAATTTCCATAGAAGAGAATGCTAGCAATGGGCCTTTACCACCCCAACAGAAAGAAACAGAAACAGAATTGCTAATGATGTGCCTATACCACCCGAACAGAAACAGATAGAAACATAATGCTAATAATGGGCCTTTACCACCCGAAGAGAAGGTACAGAAACAGAAACAGAATGTTAATAATGGGCCTTTACCACCCGAACAGAAACAGACAGAAACAGATTGATCCTTACAGAAACAGAATGTAGAATTAGGTGTACACTAGTAAATGGGTCTTTACCACCCGAACAGAAGGTACAAAAACAGAAACAAAATGTTAATAATGGGCCTTTACCACCGAACAGAAACAGACAGAAACAAAAACAGATTAATCCTTATGGAAACAGAATGTAGAATTAGGTGTACACTAGTAAATGGGCTTTACAACCCAAACAGACGGTACCATGCAGACAGGTGTTGCCACCCAACAGAAACAGACGGTACCAACAGAAACAAACAGAACTAAGTGTACCCTAAAACCCTACCCTAAGCGATCGGCTCCCTAATACATAAATACCCTGTGTCGGCTCCACAATAGGGTGTATCACTCCCTAAAGTGACAACCAATTGGCACATGTCTATTTACATATGTCACGGCGTCTTACATCCTCAGAGGCAGGCCGGGATCCATGCACGCACATGACCCGGTTGGAACGCACCATCAACACCCCTCGCCATTATCAGAATGAACCACTTATAATTAGTTCAGTAAGCGTGCCCGGACCCTACCTACTGTTGGGTCAAAGTTTTGATACCAGAAAGGGTTACTGACTAATATGGGTCCCAAACAACAGATGACACAAGTAATTTCCCTCCTAACCTTGTGTCCCCAGACTAACAGATTTCAGGTTAACTTGTTTACAAGTTCAGACATACAGAATTCAGATCAACCAGTTCACAGATTATACAAGTTTTTAGACCAACGGATCAGATATACGGATTTAACAGACTTACAGATTAACCGGTTACAGATTAACAGACTTATAGATTGTCTAACTTTGTATTGGGCCTACAGATTCATGAAATGAGTTTATTAATTTCATCAGTCTAGTTGGTTTAACCCTATCCACCGAACACGTTTTAGACATCATATTTATCCAGATTTTCATTAATTAAATATTAATGCCCAGACCTCTCACATTAGACTGACCGTTTGCGGCTACTGGTTAGGCCGGTTGGTTCCGGGCAGGTTTCTGCCACAAACTGAGTCTAACCTCGGGTTTCAAGCACGTTATGACTAACTTCTCACATTAGAACCTATTATTTGCGGCCACTTGATGTGCCAGGTGGTTCCGGGAAGAATTACGCCGCAAACTCATTCTAACCTCGAGTTAGCCATGTTTATCTTTGCGGCAAATTAATAAATAATTTACCATTTATGCCCATGCCTAATATACATGTCAATTATTCATAACTATAGACAATTCAGATTATGTCAATAACATACTAAATATATCAACTCAACAGATATGGCAGATAAAAGATTTCACAGATTAGGCGACTTAACGGATTTAGCAGATTGAGCAATTTAGCAGATTTAGCATATATCAGATTAGGCATTTTCAGCAGACTTAGCAGATGACAGATTGAGCAGATGAACAGATCTAGCAGGTTAGGCAATATAACAGAACTAACAGATTTGGCAATATAACAGAACTAGCAGATTAGGAAATATAACAGAACTAGCAGATTAGTCAATATAACAGAACTAGCAGATTAGGCAATATAACAGAACTAGCAGATTAGGCAATATAACAGAACTAGCAGATTAGGCAATATTACAGATTTAATCATTCCTTAAAGTTTCATCAACATATCTTTCCTAATTGTAAATTTAGCCTAAGTTTGCATGCCTAAATAGTTGTCATGATTCACGATGTGATCATATACCCCACGTTTGCATTGAATTTACATGGCACATATTATGGTCATAATTCACCATATTACACATGTCTCAAATTTATTTAAACTTTCCTAGTACAAGAGATTCACATATAAATTATACCAAATATAGCCATCAATCTCAATGCATGTCATATATTCAAAAATCTCCTACTTAGGTATTATTCACATCTAATAGTTATCAAATCTTAATATAAACCTTCACACCTAAGTCATATTCTCTTTTTATCCCAAATCATGAATTGTTATATAAACAATATGCCTAACAATCTAGAACTTTAAATTATAACAGATCTTAATTCAAAATATGCGTTATGTCAAAGCCTCAAGTCATATGTTAACATACAATGATTCCACTTCTTCCAATTCACAGAATATGCATAGATCTAAATCTAGTTTACAACCTATGTCCTTTTTCTTAAATCAGTCACAGATTAGCCATATCCCATTTATGCCATCATTCATTATTTGTCCCAAAGTTTAACGTTCGTGCGTTAATCTCATATGAGATTTGGCGCAGGCTCGTGGTAGCCTGGCTATAGAACAGAAAGAAGAAAGAGATGCAGAATAAAATAGATCAGATCAGAACAAAACAGACATAACCTCAAATTCAGATTTACATTTCATGTCACAATCATAATTAACATTTATAGCGGAAAATAACTGTACTTGCCTTGATTGGATTAAGAAGAAGAAGAGTTGCAGTTGTTCTCTTTTAATTTGAATCAGTTTGGAAGAAGATGCTTTAGTCCTAGTTCCAGTTCAGATTTCAGCAGAGTAGCAATGCCATTTTTATTAGAACAGAGGTAGAGCATAGGTAGAATGAAATGGTGTAGAGAGAATAAGGATAGGGGGCTGTTTATATAGGTTTTGAGTGATGAATCTGGTCAGAAAATCGGCCAAAAACATCAGATTGCATCAGGTTCAGGATGTGGGTTCGGGAGCAGGTCGACCCCCAGGTCGACACTATGGTCGACGTGGTCCCCCCAGGTCGACACTATGGTCGACCTGGCCCTGGGGAGGTCAACTACCCAGTCGACCACCCAGTCGACCTGGGTCTTGGGCAGGAAATTTCCCGCCCAGCCTGTTTCTGGGTTTGAATTCGAATTTCGAATTCGAATTTTGAGCTGTTTTCGATTCTGAAATTCTCTGAAACTTCGGAGGGCCATATCTCCCTCATACGGACTCCGTTTCTCGAAAACTCGAGCTCGTTTCCAAGCAAAATTTTGAGATGAGCGCAATGGCGCAACCCGTTTCCCTTGATTCTTATTTTAAAAATTAATTATTCTCTGACTTGTTACTTACACGATCACAGAAAATTCGGGGTGTTACAAGCGTTGTATAAGTTGTATGTTCGATGTATAAGTTATATATGCGTTGTAAAAATTATATATGCGTTGAAATGATATTGAAATGAATTGAAATGAAATCGAAATATATTTGCGTACATATATCTATATATATATACTCCCCTCGTCCACAGACCATGGACGATATTTATTGGTTGTGATATTGTTTGGATTTGGTTGATGTGAAATTTGGTGAATATCATGAATGGTTAATTGGAAATGATTGATTGTGGTTGAAATCCCAATAGGATTAGTATATGGGAAAATTCGTCTACGTACGAACTAGATATTGAAATCCCCATTGTCAAAATCTGCGAGGCTTTAAGGTAGAGCGAGGAGCCGTACTCGGGACGGTGCCAGTTTTAACTACCTTGTCGTTATGCTGCCGAAATTTTCAATAATATTCACATGTTAGAATTATTTTCATGTGTTGGAACTATATTCATGTGTGGAAACTATATTCATGTGTTGAATGACATTCATATATTGAATAAATTCTTTGAAAGATAAAAATAATTTTTTTATCGTATATATAAACTATATAAAATATTAGTTTTTTAAATAAATTGTTTTAACACAAAAAATCACATTTTTATCATATATATAGAGTATATAAAATAATCATATTTTGAAATAAATTGTTTGATAATAAAAATCACATTTTTATTATATATATGAATTGTTAAAAATAGTAATGTTTTGAAATAAATATCTATTGGATAAAAATATCATTTTTATCACATATATGAAAGGAATATGGTTTTGAAATCGAAGAACGAATTATATATATATATATAATTAAAATAAATCGAATAATGAAGCTGCAGTTTGTATTTTGAAACCGTGATTTCAAACAATTATTGCGGGAGATCCGACCATCGGATTTTCCCGAAACCAAAACCGTTGGGTTCGCTTTGGAAATATCTTTCCAATGACACCAACATTGTAAAGATCCAACGGTTGGATTATCTGGAATGTTTAATTCAAATCTGAATGAAAGTAGCGCCAGATTCGATTATATTTATATATATATAATTAAAATAATTCGAATAACGATGCTGCAGTTCGTATTTTGAAATCGTAATTTCAAATGATTGTACTGGGAGACCCGACCATCGGATTTTCCCAAAACTGAAACCTTGGATTCATTTTGAAAAGATCTTTCTAATAACATAAAATTTGTAAAGATCCAACGGTTAGACTTTCAGATATGTGTAAATCAAATTTAGAGAAAAACAGCGCCATGGTCGCGTTGTGGCCTAAAGCGTCGTTTATATAGATTGGCTATTTTTAAATACATAGAAATAGCGATAAATCGTTATAAAATAATATAAACGATGTGGAATGGAAATAAACTAAATTTACTCGGTTTATTGGATATTCGATGGTTGAATGTGTTTGACGTGAAAATTACATTAAAGTACAAAATTATTGATGTCGAATAATTTAACCATTGAAATGAGTTGATTTGAAATTCTAAATATACGTGAACTATTTGAAAAGGCCGAGTTAATTCTCATTTCAAATAATTGATCGACGGTTAGAAGTCGAAGATATGAAGACGGTGCAAGACCGACGATCTTCACATTGAATGGATGGGTGCTACTGATGCTCACGATGGGCGTAGCTACCTTAAAGGGGACTAAAGTGGTAGCCGTCCGGACGTACTTGTTGATTGTACGGATATAAGAGATATAAGGTGACTTCAGTTTCGTTCAGACCCAGAACGGACTTGTAAATGGATGTGTGTCTGACGTTGTATATTGACAACGTGGCATGCAGAGATGCTGTGATAAAAGCTTTTGTTGAAAAGCAGAGCTTTGTGGTTGATGATCAAAGCACAGCTTTGAATAGCTAGCTTTGTTTATAGCATTGTTTCGCGAGCCTCACACCCCGGTATGAGCCAGAAACGGGAGAAGGACCTCAGGGAGAACATGCATTTCCTGCTAGCTAGGAGTGGTGTCTTGGGTTTGACATGCCCGGGCACTTTACTTATGTGGATGATGGATAGCGAGGTGCCTCGATTAGTCCGGTCTCTTCAGAGCCGATGGTTTGGTCGGATATGACCAGTTGACGCCCCATAGGGCGGGGAAACACAGTGTTCAGGCATTTTAATCCACATGTAGTGGACCGACCTTGACGATCTAAGGGCCCACCTGAGTCTGGGTCCTGAGACATCGGCTAGATCGTCTCGAAGTGGTAAGGATGATCCCTTGCCTTGGTTCATGACGGAAATCCAATTTCCGAATACAATATCGTGAGGTTTTGATTGTATACCTATATATGGTGGCATAGTGGTATGGGGAATTATTGCCATCTATGATTGATACTTATGATTGAAATTGCTTTTGGGACATATAAACACTAGCAATAATATCAAATGATTTGTTTTGCTCGTATCAAGCATATTTCGGCCATTATAAGGTGGAACTGTATCCTCCGGTTTGCGTTGCATTATGTGATGGGAACCGAGTCTTATAATGGCTTCATTTTTGTAAAAAGCATTGCGATGTTTAAAAGATTTACTTGTTTTAAAGCACTGGCAATCCAATGGAGTAAACCCGTTCTGCTTTAGCGGCGTGGTCCTGTGATTGTCCTAATTGTAAAATATGTTAAGTAGATTTCTTATACCAGTCCCATGACTGACCCGTAGTTTGTTTCACTTGCAAACTCGGGTGCCCCTATTTCTACACGAGCAGCTTTGTATTCAGGTTTTAGTAGGCTCTTTCTAGATAGCTGGAGCTGAAGCTGGATCTATCACTTCTTTCTTTTTATGCTGTTCAGCTCCTATTGTACATATTATGTTTTGTTTCCACTGTAAACATTTATGTAAAGATGAACTGTACTTTGTACTAAGTATGATCCTGTATACTGTGTAACTTTGATGATTATGTTTATCCAGTGCATTATATTGTACATTATCAGGTGTATTTATTTATTTCTGTTCTACTGTTATCTATTTATGTGTTATGTTCCAAATATTACCCTTGCCACCGTGGAACGGGGTTTGGGGTCGTCTCAACGTGGTATCAGAGCTTTGGTTAAGCTTAGTTCTGGAATATAGCATATTAACGAACTCGTCAGAATTAGAACCTGCAGAGTTCTAGGTCGAATAACTCATCACAGATAGGATCAGTAAGGTCCTAGTATGAGTATAGCAGAATAAAATACACCCAAATAGATGTATTTACATTCAAGTATATGTCTCTATGCTTTACAAATCCCTTTTCTGTTGACCTGACACTTTGTCTGCTATTTGTAGATGCACTAGAAAATGAGTGCAGAAACAAAAGAAGTAATATAGACCCAGATATAGAAGCTCTATTTAATAAATATAGAAATCTGGGTGGAGTACCATTCTTGGGCAAAGAATCCATTATTAAAACACAAGCTTGGATTCGTTCTGCTGAGAAAATCTTTGAAGGTTTAAAGTAGAGAGATGACCAGAAAAGATTACTGGCATCTTGGGCACTCAAAGACAAAGCTTTGTTCTGGTGGGATTCGATTATTAAGGATAATCCAGAAAGTAATATTACCTGGGATAGATTTAAAGAGATTTTCAGTGAAAGATTTATTCCTCCAGAAGCAACTGAGCAATTATGTGATGAATTCTATTATTTGATACAAGGAGATATGACCATTCCGGAATATCATAAGAAATTCAATGAACTTTCTCATTTTGCCCCTCATCTAATTCAAAATCCAAAGAGGAAGAATCTGAGGTTTATTAATGGGCTCCAAAGAAAGTACCAAAGTAGTGTAATGGGGAATGTGAAGCTTTCTTTTTTTGAAATGATATAAATGGCTTATCAGTATGAAGATCTAGATAAGCGAGGCCTTTTTGTCGATGAAGAGGAAGTCAGTTTTAGCAACAAAAGGAAATTTGAAACTGATAGCCCAGAGACAAGTACACAGCCGGAAGCGAGTACGACATCCGAGGTCAGAAAGAAACCTAAGGTCAATCGATATAAGGTTAAATCTGAGAAAGTGCCAGTAACAACTGCCACCTGCTCTAACTGTAATCGATAAGGGCATTTGGCGATAAATTGTGGACCCTTAAAGAAGCGACTAAAGAGAGGATCTAAATCGAAGGACAAGCTTCAAGAGAATAGGGGATGCCATAAGTGCCACCAAGCTGGTCATATTGCGAAAAATTGCTGACTATCAAAGAATTCTGAAGTAGTGCAAGTAAATGAAGTAGCTGAAACTTCAGCACCCTCAACTAGTCAGGAAAGACCAGATGTTTTAGAAGGCACGCTTACTGTCAAAGATATTCCAGTTAAAGTACTATTTGATACAGGCGCGTCGCGAAGCTTTATTGCAAAGAATGCTGTTAAGAAACTGGATTTGAATTTGAAAAAGCTCAAAGAACCCATGACTGTCCATAATCCGGTTGGGGATTCCCTCGATCTTAGTTGGATTTGTGGGGGTGCCTATATCTTTTTCCCGTTATCGGTTCCCTACTATAGCGATCGCCATGAATTTTACAGAATTTGATCTTATCTTGGGGTTAGACTGGTTAACCAAATATGAAGCTGAGGTTAAATGCATCGACGGAGTCGTTAAGGCAAAGATTAAATTAGGTGACTACATAACCATTCCCTGTGAAGGTCAGAATTTTGATAGAAAAGACTTCTGGGCAGCTTTAGATGCTTCTCCTGCTCAATTAGAACCTGTTTCTGTCGTTACGGAGAATATTCTGGTCGATATTGAAAATATCCCAGTTGTAAAGAACTATGCGGATGTGCTCAAAGAAGTTATTAGCTTACCTCCGTAGAAAGAAATTGATTTTAAAATCTCTTTAGTTCCGAATGCAAGGCCAGTAGTTCACGCTATTCGAAGAATGACCTTGAATGAAAAAGAAGAGTTAAACAATCAAACTCGACAGCTAGTATGGAAGGGTCTGATCAGGCCTAGTTTCTCTGATAGGGGAGCAGCAGTGGTATTTGTCCCGAAGTCAGACGGTACTCTCAGACTATGTGTGGATTATAGTGACTTGAATAAACAGACGCTGAAAAATAAATATCCATTGTCGCGGATTGATGATTTGTTGGATCGGTTGAATAGTGTGCAAGTATTTTCCCGAGTGGACCTAGCTACATGTTTCCATCAACTTCTTATTGCCGAAGAGTATGTTCCCTTGACAGCATTCAGAGGCCCAAATTTATTCTACGAGTGGTTAGTAATGTCGTTTGGCTTATGTAACGCTCCAGCCTATTTTGTCGATCTAATGAACCAGGTATTCAGAGAAGCATTGAACAAACTTGTTCTGGTTTTCATTGATGATATTCTAATCTTCTCTAAGTCAGAAAGCGAGCATGAAAAACATTTGGAACAAGTGTTAGAAATTTTGAGAAAGAATGTTTTGAAAGCAAAGTTTTCCAAATGTATATTCTGGCAATAAGAAGTCAAATTTCCTAGCATGTCATGTCAAAGGAAGGAATTTCAGTTGATCCCAGCAAAATCATTGCTATTCAGAATTGGAAACAGCCTCGTACGCCCACTGAAGTCCACAGTTTTCTCGGATTGGCCAGTTATTATCGGAAGTTCGTTAAGAATTTTTTGAATATATCCATTCCCTTAACAAAGCTTACTAAGAAACATTTGAGATTCATTTGGACTTCAGAATGTGAGACAACTTTCCAGGAGCTGAAGTTAAAACTGACAACTGCTCCAGTGTTAACAATTATTGACGGAAACCAGGACTTGAAAGTCTGGACTGATGCTTCTAAAGAAGGTCTTGGTGCAGTACTAATGCAAAGAGGCCATGTAGTTGCTTATGCTAGCCGTCAATTGAAACCACATGAGAAGAATTATGCAACTCACGATCTTGAATTGTTAGCCATCGTGTTTGCTATGGAAATCTGGAGGCACTATCTATTGGGTGAGAAGTTCGAATTATATACTGATCATCAATCATTGAAGTATTTATTCACTTAGAAGGATCTGAATATGAGGCAGCAACGTTGGTTAGAATTTCTCATGGCATATGATCTTGATATTTTATATACTCCGGGGAAAGCCAATGTTGTAGCTGATGCGCTCAGCAGAAAGAATGTGATCATCGCCAGTATTATCATTACACCATTGTTGATTGATAAAATATCTATTCTTTAGAAAGACGATAGTTTTGTTAAGGAGATGATAAAAATAATTCAAAAGGGCGAAGTCTCCAGTTTCCAAGTGGATAACGCAGGAGTTCTGAGATTGAAAGGAAGAATTTGTGTTTCCGACAATCTTGAGCTCAAAAGAGAAGTAATGGATGAGAGTCACAAGTCCAAACCGAGTATCCACCCAGGGGTTAGTAAAATGTATAATGACCTCAAGCGAACTTTCTGGTGGAAGGCAATGAAAAGAGATATCTCTATATATGTTAGCCGGCGTTCCACCTGTCAAAATGTCAAAAGCGATCAACAGAAACTCGCTGGATTATTGCAACCGTTGGAAATTCCAGGTGGGAAATGGGAACAGATTTCTATGGATTTCATAGATGGTTTGCCCAAAACAATAAAAGGAAATGACAGTATTTGGGTGATCGTAGATCGTCTAATGAAGACCACCTATTTCATACCTGTCAGGTCGAATATGAGACGACCCGAATTCCCGTTTAGACGGAAACAAGGTTATCTTTGGAATATAACACAGAAACAGATAATAGCAGAACAGAATTAAATAAATACACCAGAATGAACAACAAAATATACTGGATAAAAGTAATCATCAGAGTTACACAGTATACAGGATCTTACTTAGAACAAATACAGTTCAGCTATACATAAATGTCTACAGCGGAAATAAACAAAATATGTACAATAGGAGCTGAACAGCATAAAAAGAAATAAATGATAGAATCCATCTTCAGCTCCAGCTATCCAGAAAGAACCAGCTAAACCTGAATACAAGGCTGCCCGTGTGGAAAAGGGGGCACTCGAGTTTGAGAGTGAAACAAACTACGAGTCAGTCATGGGACTGGTATGAGAAATCTACTCAACACACATATAATTTGGCCAATCACAGGACCACGCCACTTTCGTGGAACGGGTTTACTCCATTGGATTGCCAGTGCTTAAAAACAAATCTTTCTTTTAAACATCGCTATGCTTTTTATAAAAATGAAGCCGTTATAAGACTCAGTTCCCATCACACAATGCAACGCAAACCGGAGGATACAGTTTTTACCTTATAACGGCCAAATATGCTTGATACGAATAAAACAAAGGCATTTGATATTATTGCTAGTGTTTATATGCTTTGAAAACAATTTCAAATCATAACTATCAATCATAGACGGCATTAATGCCCCATACCACTATGTCGCCATATATAGGTATACAATCAAAACCGCACGATGTCGTATTTGGAAATTGGATTTCCGTCATGAACCAAGGCAAAAGATAGTCCTTACCGAATTCGAGACAATCTAGCCCATGTCTCAGGCAAGCGCGCAGGCAAGCCTTGGATCGTCAGGGCCGGTCCACCGATGTGGATTATTATGCCTGAACAATACGTCTCTCCGCCCTTTGGGGCGTAAGTGAGCCAACGAATGACTCCATCGGACCCGGATCGTCCGATCTACCCGAGGCGCCTCGCAACAGCAACAACCACATAGGTGAAAAGTATATAAATGTCAGGGCTGGTAGGTCACTGACACCACCCTAGCTAGAAAGAAACGCATGCCCTCCCTGAGGTCCTTCTCCCGTTTTAGGTTCATACCGGGGTGTGAGGCTCGCGAATTCACGTTATACACAAAGCTACGCCACACAGGCGGTGCTTTGATCATCACCACAAGACTTTGCTTTTCAACAGAAGCCCTGATCACTGCATCTTAGCATGCCACACAGGCAATTCATGCCATGCGACTGATGTCCATCGATATACAACCTCTGAGCTCGTGCGTCTCAGAGAAGGGCGTTAAGCAAAAGAATAAATTCTCCGCCGCCAAACAGATGTATATTTAACAGAAATCAATCAACACAGAATAAACTCCAATGTCAGACACACGGTCCATTTACAAGTCCGTTCTGGGTCTGAACGAAACCGGAGGCACTAAATACCTCGCAAACCCTTCGATCACCACGTACGTCTGGACGATCACCACTCATTATCCATATTTCGGGATGCCTCCCAATCAGGACCTCGGTTACCATCCGAACGAGGTGAAGATCTCCGGTCTTCGACCACCGTCTTCATCTTCGACTTTCAATCGTCGGTCGATTATTCGAAATGAGAATTAACTCGGCCTTTCCAAATAATTCACGTATATTTAGAATTTCAAATCGATTTATTTCAATGGTTAAATTATTCGACAACACCAATTGTGTTCTTTAATGTAATTTTCACACCAAACACATTCAACCATCAAAAGCCACACAAATCAAGCAAATTCAGTTTATTTCCATTCCATATCGTTTATGGTATTTTATAACTATTTATCGCTATTTTTATTTATTTTAAAATAGCCAATTTATTCAAAACGACGCTTCGGGCCATACAGCGGCCGTGGCGCTGTTTTTCTTCAGATTTGATTTACACATATCTGAAAATCTAACCGTTGGATCTTCACAAAATTTACATCATTAGAAAGGTCTTTTCAAAACGAATCCAACGGTTCCAGTTTCGGGAAAATCCGACGGTCGGATCTCCCGGTATAATCGTTTGAAGTTTCGATTTCAAAATACGAACTGCAGCGTCGTTATTCGATTAAATATAATTATATTTATATATATAAATAAATATAATCGTTTCTGGCGCTGTTTTTCTTCAGATTTGAATTAAACATTCCAGACAATCCAACCGTTGGATTTCTACAAAGTTGGTGCCGTTGGGAATATATTTCCAAGGCGAACCCGACGGTTGAGGTTTCGGGAAAATCCAATGGTCGGATTTCCCGCACTAGTCGTTTGAAATCGCGGTTTCAAAATACGAACTGTACGGCCTCGTTTCGTTTTAATTTTATTTATATTTATATATTTATATAAATATAGTTCATTCAATGATTTCCATATCGTTTTAACTTCAAATATTTTTCTAACGCCTTAAATTTTGGAAAAATTTCGCCATAACCTCCCCTGCACCGGGAGCATCGGGAAATCGCAAATAGCTTTCCCGGTCCTTCTAATCTCAAAAAGAAAAAGAAAAAGCCAAGTGGCTAACCAACAGGCTCAAAATCATCACCCAAACAAATCAGTAAATGTGTACCTATTTGTCGGGCACAGAATTTTATTCCTCTTCTCTAGCCCCTTTGCTATAACCTGTTCAATGAATATTGCATGTACATATATATACAGTTCTTATCATTTATCAATTTCTATTCGACTTCATATTTGATTTCTATTTGGTTTAAAAACTCCATTCATTCTAATGTTACATAAATAGGTGCAAATCATTTCATTAGCTAATTAATGAATATTTCATCTCATATATGTTTATTTTGAACAAGTGGCTATTTTTAACACTTCACATTTCAACGATTTATGCATACAATAAAAATGCGATTTTTATTGTAAAACGATTCATTTCAAAACACTATTTTTCTATATAGTTCATATATTCGATAAAAGGTGATTTTTATTATCAAACAATTTATTTCAAAATATGAATACCATTCAACACATGAATTTCTAATCAACGAATGAATATCAATTCAACACATGAATGTTTTCTATAGTTTCTATATATAGATAAAAAATGTGATTTTTATTATCGAACAATTTATTTCAAAATATGAATACCATTCAACACATGAATTTCTAATCAACGAATGAATATCAATTCAACACATGAATGTTTTCTATAGTTTCTATATATAGATAAAAAATGTGATTTTTATTATCGAACAATTTATTTCAAAATATGAATACCATTCAACACATGAATTTCTAATCAACGAATGAATATCAGTTCAACACATGAATGTTTTCTATAGTTTCTATATATAGATAAAAATGTGATTTTTATTATCGAACAATTTATTTCAAAATATGAATACCATTCAACACATGAATTTCTAATCAACGAATGAATATCAATTCAACACATGAATGTTTTCTATAGTTTCTATATATAGATAAAAATGTGATTTTTATTATCGAACAATTTATTTCAAAATATGAATACCATTCAACACATGAATTTCTAATCAACGAATGAATATCAATTCAACACATGAATGTTTTCTATAGTTTCTATATATAGATAAAAAATGTGATTTTTATTATCGAACAATTTATTTCAAAATATGAATACCATTCAACACATGAATTTCTAATCAACGAATGAATATTCAACACATGAATGTTTTCTATAGTTTCTATATATAGATAAAAATGTGATTTTTATTATCGAACAATTTATTTCAAAATATGAATACCATTCAACACATGAATTTCTAATCAACGAATGAATATCAATTCAACACATGAATGTTTTCTATAGTTTCTATATATAGATAAAAATGTGATTTTTATTATCGAACAATTTATTTCAAAATATGAATACCATTCAACACATGAATTTCTAATCAACGAATGAATATCAATTCAACACATGAATGTTTTCTATTCAATGAATAAATATAGTTTAAGCATATGAAAATAATTCAAACACACGAATATTATTCAAAATTTCGGCAGCATAACGGCAGGGTAGTTAAACC
The DNA here is from genome assembly GCA_030737875.1 of Allium sativum. Classification (NCBI taxonomy): domain Eukaryota; kingdom Viridiplantae; phylum Streptophyta; class Magnoliopsida; order Asparagales; family Amaryllidaceae; genus Allium; species Allium sativum. Next base: position 637,074,079 of record CM060922.1, read on the forward strand.
GGGACCGTCCCTAGTACGGCTCCTCGCTCTACCCTAAAACCTCGCGGTTTTTGACAATGGGGATCATGCATCTAGTTCGCACGCAGGCGGCATGTATATATTTATTTCATTTCCACAAACTAATCCTATGTGGTTTCAACCAAATATTTTTCAACCACAATGGGTATTTTTCAACCTCAATTAACCAATATCAATCACAAACAATCCCAAACAACCATTCGTTATCAACCAATTATCACAACAATTTCAATCAATAAATATCGTCCATGGTTTGTGGACGAGGGGCGTATATATATATATATATATATATATATATATATATATATATATATAGATATAGATATAGATATTTATATATAGCAATTCATTTTCAACACATATATATAATTTTTAAATCAGAAATCTCACCAATAGCTATCCAATACTACGACTCTTCCTTTAGAGAAATCTTCGCCAATCTCGCCTTTTTGTCGCTTTCGTTGCCCGTATTCTCTACATATGTAAAAATCGGATTTTTACTATGTTATTCAATATATAAAGATCATATTTTAAAAACAAAGATTATATTTTTAATATTCCTATGATGTAAAAATTATATTTTTATTGCTTTAAAAATATAAAAATCATACCTTACTTCTTCTACTCCATAAAAATTCCGTCTTTTCTATTTAAAAATATGATCTTTTCCATTCTAAAAATCTGATCTTTTCTATTCTAAAAATCTGATCTTTTCTATTTAAAGTTTAAAACTTTTTCCTTTTAAATTTCAAACCTTTTTCTATTTAAAGTTTAAAACTTTTTCCTTTTAAATTTCAAACCTTTTTCTATTTAAAGTTTAAAAGTTTTTCCTTTTAAATTTCAAACCTTTTTCTATTTAAATTTTAAAACTTTTTCCTTTTAAATTTCAAACCTTTTTCTTTTAAACAAAATCAGGTTTTAAATGCATAGAAAAAAATCAGTTTAAAATTCTTTTTTAAAAAATCAGTTTTTATATGCCTAAAAAAAACAGTTTTTAAATCCCTAAAATCGAAATTAGTTTTAACGAATTAAAATAAAAATTAAAATACAATAAAATACTTACAGTATTTTGAAGAAGGGGGGGGGGAGGAAAGAAGGCGTCGGCGGCAGGAGGTGCTGGAGGTGTCGCGTCGAGGTAAGGGGGGGCTGCTTCGATTTGCGTCGACTGGGGGCGTCGCGATGAAGGCGCTGGAAGGAGGAGTTCGGAGGGGGGCGGCGGCTTCGTGGTGGTGGTCTTCGTCGGCGTCGAGGTCTTGAGGGGGGCGGCGCGATTTGATTTAGGTTTTCTTTGGTTTTTTTTTTTTTTGTTTCTGGTAAATGAATCGGGGGGGGGGGGGGGGGCAAGCAGAAGAAAAAGGGGGGAAAAATTAAAGTAATATATATATATATTTTATTATTTAATTATTTAATTTTGCAAAAAGGTTGACTTTTACATACGACCTCGAAACGAGGCCCACCGCCTGTCGTCCATAGCGTTTTACCCCCATTCCGAACACAATGGGATATGTATCGTAGGCTGATTTGATCGTTACAATTAGTTTCCGTTGAAATGACATTTAAATCCTTATATTGAATTTTAAACGTACATTTCAAATTACCGGGGTCACATACTAACTAGAAAAATTCCAGAAAAATATTTTCTAGTTTCGTATTGACGATACGGTCCTAACAAAACTAGTTTCGTCGAATTCTGAGACCGTTTGAAAAATGGCCAATTTCCAGTCGATTAAAATCAACTGAAACTGGTCAAACGCGTTTTCCCTTGCCACGCTCACATATTGATTCGAAAAATTATGAAATTTGGAATCTAACAATAACTTGACACTGCGGATCTAACAAAAGTGGTTTCATCCAAATCCGAGGTCGTTTGCAAAATGTCCATTTTTAAGGGCCTGAATTCCATAGCGACTATTCAGAATTTTCAACTGGACATATCTTTTGATTCCCGCTATCAAATTTCGATTGGTCGGATTCGTTAGAAAGATATTCTCTTACATATTTAAATATTTTTGGTTTCACTAAAATCCGGATTGTTTTGCACCCGGTATATTCAATTGAAGTTTGAAATCGAATTATCGAACTACCGTGCTATTTTCAATTCTATATATAATTATAATTAATTATATTCGTTTTCAAATGTCGATTCAAACTCAGTTTTCATCGCCATTATTTAAAATATTTATTTTAAATATTTAAAATCCATTATTTTAGCCAATTTAAAAATTTTAAATTGGTTCAGATTTTCTGGGTCGTTACAGAATAGAACTGCTCAGAGTCTGGCGCAGATTTATTTTAGAGAAATTGTTAAACTTCATGGAGTTCCCATGAGTATCGTTAGCGATCGTGACCCGATTTTTGCCAGTAAATTCTGGGAAGCATTCCATGCAAAATTGGGAATGAAACTGAACTTGAGCACCGCTTATCATCCTCAAACAGATGGCCAAACTGAGAGGGTGAATTATATTCTAGAAGATTTATTGTGGGCTTGTATTATTGATTTTGGAGGATCATGGGAAGACCATTTGCATTTGGCTGAGTTCTCATACAATAACAGCTACCAAGCGAGCCTGGCAATGTCACCATTTGAAGCATTGTATGATTGACCGTGTCGATCTCCTGCTTGTTGGGTAGAACCTGGCAATTGACTTGTATTGGGGCCCGATATGATTCGCGAAGCTGCGGACAAAGTCGATTTCGTTAAGAAACAATTACTAGCCGCCCAAAGCCGACAGAAGAGCTATACAGATAAGAGAAGAAGAGATTTATCATTCGCTGTTGGTGACCACGTGTTTTTGAAGGTATCTCCGATGAGAGGAGGAATCCGGTTCGGTAAAACAGGGAAATTGGCGCCCGAATTTATTGGTCCGTTTCCTATTCTAGAACGGATTGGAACTCTCACTTATAGGGTTCAATTACCAGATTGGTTTCCTGGAGTACATGATGTGTTTCACGTATCTCAACTTCGAAAGCATGTTCATGATCCAGACTTGATCGTGGAAGAATCCGCGTAATGGGGTATAGAGTTTACTCCAGAATTGGCTGTAAGAAGAGAGACGATCAAGATTATTGGCAAAGAAACAAAAGAGCTGAGGAACAAGAAGGTTCACTTAGTCGAAGTGCAATGGAGTGGAGATCCACAAGATTGTACTTGGGAAACTGTTGAGAGTATTAAGAAACCTATCCTAAGTGCATGGTGGACATCTCTGATTGACTCTGGTGCAAGGTACATTTACCATATTTTGCATTTCCATTTTGTTCTCTACTTTATTTTTGTTTTCTTTTTATGGATGTAAACTTTTTAATTATATAGTTTGAATGATTTTAAAAGAGTATATGAATTAATTAGTACAATTCTGAAAGATAAAAATAAATTGATTGATGTTTGTGTTGTGTGATTGTGGATTTGATTAATTAAATTATTAGAATGATAGTTAATTTAATCAATAGGAGGATGAATGGTAAAATTTATTCGATTAAATCAAGTATTGAACTGATTTAAAAATAGATAGAAATATATACATGTACATTATATATGTTTGAATAGGTAACTGGATTAGCTGTTGAGTAAAGAATTTATTTGCGTGCCTGACAAATAGGTAAACCTTAATAAGTTGGTTGCGCAATTTTATTATTATATCAACTCCCGTGAATGCCATTGGATGCGGATTGCTGTTTTTTCTGTGTGTAATAATAAACGTCGCCATAGGATAGTAACAATTGATTTTGAACTACACCACATGGCATACTCCTTGAAGATATGCATACTTCATCATATACCACACAAGCATTTGGAGCTTGTTTGACGAGGTTGAAGATTTACCATACGAGCGAGAGGCTTGTATGGCGATGACTATATATTATAGGTTGAATTGATGACTGATATGGACTATATAAAATGTAACGGTAAATTGCAAGATTAATAAAAACCCCACATGAGTCTGGAGATGACAATAAACACGTCTCTCTGGTCATTAAGGCATAAAAACCATTTATAGGGTGACGAGAATTTATTCTCTGGAGTTATGATCTATACACACTCCCCTATGGACACCGGAATATATCACTATAAATTGTGCATGCTTGTTAGGATTTATTGGGTACCTAATACGGCCCAATAAATTTCCAAACCCCTCCCCGTACAAAGGAGGTTATGGCGAAATTTTTCGAAAATTTAGGGTGTTAGCCAAATTTTTGAAGAATTTGAAAATTCTTAGAAACTGAAAAGTTGAAGAATGAAAGTTGAGTTGGTTAATTAAACAACTTTCGACTTCGTTCCTTTTCGAGGACGAAAAGATTTTAAGTGGGGGAGATTGTAACAACCCGGAAAATCAGAACCAATTTAAAAAAATTTAATTTGGCTTTTTAGTGAATTTTGAATATTTAAAATAAAGTATTTTGAATAATAACGACAAAAAGTATGTTTGAATCGATGTTTGAAAATAAATATAATTATTTTTAATTATAAACAAGGCCTAAAATGGCGTGGTAGTTTCAAAATTTGAATTCAAACTTTGACTGACTGTACCGGGTGCAAAATAAAACGGATTTTAGTGAAACCAAAAGTATTTAAATCTGTTTATGAATATCTTTGTAACGAATCTGAAAAATCAAAGCTTCATAGCGGGAATCAAAAGTTATGGCCAAACGAATTTTCAGAAAGGTCGCTATAGAGAATATATAGCCCTCGAAAATAGACATTTTGCAAACGACCTCAGAATTCGACGAAACCACTTTTGTTGGATCCGGGATGTCAAATTATTGCTAGGTTTCAAATTCCATAATTTTTGAAGTTAATATGTGAGCGTGCCAAAGGAAAATGTGTTTGGTTGATTTTAGTTAAATTGGATCGACCAGAAAATGGCCATTTTTCAGACGGTCTCAGAATTCAATGAAATCAGTTTTGTTGGGACCGTATCGTCCCAATATTGCTAGATTATTTTTTTAGAAATTTTTAGAATCAGTATGTGGCCCTGGAAAATTAAAATGTATGTTCAAAACAGAATTTGAATGTTTTATACATTAATTTGAAGAATAACTGACTGTAACAGTCGAATTGGCTCGCGTAACATATCCCATTATGTCTGGAATGGGGTATTTAGCTAGAGGTGATAGTCGTTGGTTTGAATTGGTGTTCGTATGGAGAAACGGGTATTTTTGAATTTAAATAAATTAAATAATGAAATATATATTCTTAGTCAATCAGAATTCTCCATCACAACTCTCTCTCCCCGATAATGCTCCAGGCAACGACGATAAAGCTTTCTCACCTTCTCTCCTCTTTCCTGGCTAATCCACTCATCAAAATCACAGGCTCTAGTTAGGATTTTGTAGAGCATCCCTAACTCTACAAATCCATATAAAGTTTGAAGATTTTTGTTGAGTGGAATAAGAGATACCACGCCCTGAAGGGCCGACGTTCGAGCCACCGATTCTCCCCTGATTCGCCGCCACACCTGACGCCTTCACCACCCCCAGGCGCGAATTTCGAGGCCCTACCTCATGGTGGCGTCCGATCGTCCAACCGCTACTCCATTTGGGAGAAAAACGAAAACCTAATTCCGAACCAAACTGAGGGTATACAGTTTTTATATTTTGAACTGTTTTAACACTTTAAAACTGCCGCGAAGTTGATAAATCTTATAAAAATCGTATCTTTTTGCTGTGTTGTCGAAATCCAGTGAAACAAGAGACACCGGGACCGTGAGGATGTCTTCTGCATTTAGAAGAGACCGGATATTTTTCTGAGGTTCCTACAATTTTTGGAGGAGTGGAACTTAATGTGAGATTTCTGAATTATAAACGATATGGAAATGATAATGTTTAAATTATATAGTCGATGTATGAGTTATATAAGCGTTGTACACCTCATGTATAAGTGTTGTATAAGTTATACGTTCGATGTATAAGTTATATATGCATTGTAAAAATTATATATGTGCTGAAATGATATTGAAATGAATTGAAATGAAATCGAAATATATTTATGTATGTATATCTATATATATATACTCCCCTCGTCCACAGACCATGGACTATATATATTGGTTGTGATATTGTTTGGATTTGGTTGATGTGAAATTTGGTGAATATCATGAATGGTTGATTGGAAATGATTGATTGTGGTTGAAATCCCAATAGGATTAGTATATGGGAAAATTCGTCTACGTATGAACTAGATATTGAAATCCCAATTGTCAAAAGCTGCGAGGCTTTAAGGTAGAGCGAGGAGCCGTACTCGGGACGGTGCCAGTTTTAACTACCCTGCCGTTATGCTGCTGAAATTTTCAATAATATTCACGTGTTAGAATTATTTTCATGTGCTGGAACTATATTCATGTGTTGAATGACATTCATGTACTGAATAAATTCTTTGAAAGATAAAAATAACATCTTTATCATATATATAGGCTATATAAAATATTAGTGTTTTAAATAAATTGTTTTAACACAAAAAATCACATTTTTATCATATATATATAGAGTATATAAAATAATCGTATTTTGAAATAAAAAATCACATTTTTATTATATATATGAATTGTTAAAAATAGTGATGTGTTGAAATAAATATCTGCTGGATAAAAATTTCATTTTGATCACATATATGAAAGGAATATGGTTTTGAAATCGAAGAATGAATTATATTTATATATATACATAAATATAATTAAAATATAAATCGAATAACGAAGCTGCAGTTCGTATTTTGAAACCGTGATTTCAAATGACTATTGCGGGAGATCCGACCATCGGATTTTCCCGAAACCGAAACCATAGGGTTCGCTTTGGAAATATCTTTCTAACGACACCAACTTTGTAAAGATCCAACTGTTGGATTGTCTGGAATGTGTAATTCAAATCTGAATGAAATTAGCGCCAGAATCGATTATATTTTTTTTTATATATATATATAATTAAAATAAATCGAATAACGATGCTACAGTTCGTATTTTGAAATCGTAATTTCAAACGATTGTACCGGGAGATCCGACCGTCGGATTTTCCCAAAACTGGAACTGTTGGATTTGTTTTGAAAAGATATTTCTAATGATATAAAATTTGTAAAGATCCAACAGTGAGATTTTCAGATATGTGTAAATCAAATTTAGAGAAAAACAGCGTCATGGTCGCGTTATGGCCTGAAGCGTCGTTTATATAGATTGGCTATTTTTAAATAAATAAAAATAATATAAACGATGTGGAATGGAAATAAACTGGATTTACTCGGTTTATTGGATATTTGATGGTTGAATGTGTTTGACGTGAAAATTACATTAAAGAACAAAATTATTGATGTCGAATAATTTAACCATTGAAATGAATTGATTTGAAATTCTAAGTATACGTGAATTATTTGAAAAGGACGAGTTAATTCTCATTTCAGATAATTGATCGACGGTTAGAAGTCGAAGATATGAAGACGGTGGAAGACCGAAGATCTTCACAACGAATGGATGGGTGCTACTTATGCTCACGATGGGAGTAGCTACCTTGAAGGGGGCTAAAGTGGTAGCCGTCCGGACGTACTTGTTGATTGTACGGATATGCGAGGTATAAGAAGCCTCCGGTTTCGTTCAGACCCAGAATGGACTTGTAAATGGATGTGTGTCTGACGTTGAATATTGACAACGTGGCATGCAGAGATGCTATGATCAAAGCTTTTGTTGAAAAACATAGCTTTGTGGTTGATGATCAAAGCACGACTTTGAATAGCTAGCTTTGTGTTTAGCGTTGTTTCGCGAGCCTCACATACCGGTATGAGCTAGAAACGGGAGAAGGACCTCAGGGAGAACATGCGTTTCCTTCTAGCTAGGAGTGCTGTTTTGGGTTTAACACGCCTAGGCACTTTACTTATATGGATGATGGATAACGAGGTGCCTCGGTTAGTTCAGTCTCTTCGGAGCCGATGGTTTGGTCGGATATGACCAGTTGACGCCCCATGGGACGGGGAAACACAATGTTCAGGCATTTTAATCCACATCAAGTGGACTGACCCTGACGATCTAAGGGCTCACCTGAGTCTGGGTCCTGAGACACGAGCTAGACCATTTCGAAGCGGTAAGGACGATCCCTTGCCTTGGTTCCTGACGGAAATCCAATTTCCAAATACGACATCATGCGGTTTTGATTGTATACCTATATATGGCGACATAGTGGTATGCGACATTATTGCCGTCTATGATTGATACTTATGATTGAAATTGTTTTTAAAACATATAAACACTAGCAATAATATCAATTGATTTGTTATGCTTGTATCAAGCATATTTTAGCCATTATAAGGTAAAACTCTATCCTCTGGTTTGCGTTGCGTTGTGTGATGGGAATTGAGTCTTATAATGGCTTCATTTTTGTAAAAAGCATTGCGATGTATAAAAGATTTACTTGTTTTAAAGCACTGGCAATCCAATGGAGCAAACCCCTTCCGCTTTAGCGACGTGGTCCTGTGATTGGCCTTATTGTAAAATATGTTAAGTAGATTTCTCATACCAGTCCCATGACTGACTCGTAGTTTGTTTCACTTGCAAACTCGGGTGCCCATATTTCTACACGGGCAGCCTTGTATTCAGGTTTTAGCAGGCTCATTCTGGATAGCTGGAGCTGAAGCTGGATCTATCACTTCTTTCTTTTTATGCTGTTCAGCTCCTATTGTACATATTATGTTTTGTTTCCGCTGTAGACATTTATGTAAAGTTGAACTGTACTATGTACTAAGTATGATCATGTATACTGTGTAACTCTGATGATTATGTTTATCCAGTGTAATCTCTTATACATTATTAGGTGTATTTATTTAGTTCTGTTCTGCTGTTATCTGTTTATGTGTTATATTCCAAAGATTACCCTTGCCACCGTGGAACGAGGTTTGGGGTCGTCTCATACCACATCCTAGGTATCACCCTTTGGATCAATGGTGAGTAGTCCTTGCAATCCGTAGATTCCAACCACGGCAGAATCACAGTATATCTCTGGCCGCTAAACCAGATATTTTAAGTACTCCTTCCATTTTATGAAGATCCACGGTCTTCAATGTTCCATCTTCAATCTTTATGCTTTTGTATCTGCAGGTTCTAGATGGTTTTTAGGATATAAATTCGATCCCGGTCCTTCCGTACCAAAAACCCATTTGGTTAGATTTTGATAGTTGGTTCTTTAACTATCAAAATAATCAGTTTTTCAATTATGAAAATAAAATGAGTTCACTAGCTTAGTATTCAGCATCACTTGGCCTCTTTAATTAGAAATAATTAACGAAGGTTAATTAAAAACTCTTAAATCTGTTAACACTACAAATATAGCATTTCACTTCTTATTTAGTATACGATTATTTTCAAAACAATTTAATTTCAATACTTAGGAAAATATATTATAATCATATCAACTTCCTATTCCATTACCTTTACCCAAAACATTTACTGCATTATTCCTCATTATTTATAATCGGGGAATCACTTCACCTTATCACTCGTAAACAACATTACGAAAACTCTTTTATTCCCTTGCTTGTAAATAATAATCGTCACTTATTATTTAGAATAAACACATTCTAAAACTTATCTCTTTACTTCGAAAATATCATTATATTTTCACCAATCTCCTTTTTATTTCTTACACATTAGAAATATCATCTTATGGAAATAATAAATTAGTTCTAACATTCTTACCATTACCAACTAGTATCATCTTTGTATAATCTTGAAGTCGTTCAAGTTGGGGTATTTTAACTATCTCTCAGACCTTGATCAACAACATTATTATCTTAAGATAAATACGAGTTGTAATTTAAAAACCGATATTCATTTTGATATCGAAACACATTCCATTTGACTATTTTATAAAAATATAGTTTTATAACCCTTCTTATTTTTTTTGGATGTCTCCTTTTTAAATATCACTAATGTTACTTAGTCGTCAATTAAATAGTTCCTTACTAAATATTACCATTCTAACTTTCATCTTATCTAGATAAATTTGTTTCCAGAACCGTATTTTCATCGCAAATCCTATTACCAACTCCTTTTACCAAACCCAATTACAAATCCTTTTTACTAATCCATTTTCCTCTCTGGAAATCTCATTTTGAGTTCCATTTATTTCATTTAATTTCATTATTAAGTATCCAAATTCAAAATTATCACTTCAACTTCACATCTCCTTGATAAACCTTGTTTATAGAATTCCGGTTTAATGTAAAACTCCTTTTTATCTCACTTCCTTTTTAAATCTTAGGTTTTGAATTAAAACTTGTTCATATACCTCTTTCACACTTCAACTAGATTCCATCTTAATCCTCGATTTCTTTACTTCGATGAATTTCCTTTACAAGGTTATTAATTAAATTATTATTATTTAAAATAATAATTTACTTCAACACTAACTAGTTCAAAATTAATTAATCGCTTTATTAACTGAAATAAATAATAAATTTCCCTTTAAACTCTTATTAAAATGTAAACAAATATTTGTTAAGCTATTTCAATATAATACTTGGAAATAAACTAATTTAACTTAATAATAAAACCCAGTTAAAGCTGTTGACTTAGTTAACTCAAACACGATTATCTCATTAACCAATTCCAGTTAATTCCCGCTTTAAATTAATTAATAATATAATTAATTTAAATAATTTCATTTTATTGTTTCTTAAAACAATTAATTCAATTCTTAAATGTTACTTTAATTACTACTCATCTGCTTATACATCTTATTGACATAAGACTTTGATTTATATAAAACATTTAATATTTATTTATAAACTAAAGTAATAAATATAAATGTAAATTACCTTTTTAATAAACTTAAATGAATATATTTCAAAATCTATCTTAAGTTATAAAATAAATTTTATAACTTCAAATCTGTCGATTCACCGGATGGTAAGTCAATATTTCCAAAACAATTGATTATCAAGCCTTCTGATGCCCATTACTCAACTAATATTACCCATTGTTAATATCACAACCAATTTTGAACTACGATTCAACAATCAATTAACTAATCAGGTTGGTCATATAGTTCATATAATGGTAATATGAAAATAAACGTAAATTTGAGGAATCCAGTTGGATCCCTCCAACCGGTATTTCCCTACATTCAAATATATTATCTCAAAAAAACTCATTCAATAAGAATTATCAAATTTAAACTAATAATTTCTATAATGGTGAATAACCATTATTTAACATCAACTAACAAAGCAATTCAAAAAATTATATTAAACAGGTTTATATTATTATAAATGTAACCAATAAGGTATGTTACCTTCATTGGGTCAAATCGTTAGTATAAAGATTTGGTATTTCACTGAAATTAAACAACGTTTAATTTCATTAGTTAAATCAACAAATGGATATTTTAACAAACAAACAACCATCAAGCACCATAGCACACAATTATAAAATCCAACTTATATAAAATATAAGTGGAAGAATTGAGTGAGTTTAACTCTCCTTGATTTGATTTATTTCTAGAACGGTTTGCTTACAGTTAAATTAAACAGTCATTTAATATACTTGCAAACTTCTGTCGCTTCCAATCCTATCCAATTCGGTTTTAGAACGTCGTGCTCGTCCCAATGATTTCAGATGCAAGTTGTTTCATTTCATTCTGATAATATAACACAAAGTTATGGACATTATAAGTTAACATGGTTATATTAATATAATTATTTATTTCCTAGTCAAGTTCAATTAACCTAATTATTCACGTTTAAAATTACTGAAATCTGCCGATACATCTTTTCTAATTCCTGATGTTCCGACTTATGTATGCACTATCATTAACCAAATGGTTAGGTTATGAAATTTAATTATCTTTAACAATAAGATGGTTGAAAATTACGTCGGTCATCGTTTATAAGCCCGAACCATTCTTTCCCTTCAGCTCTGTGGAAAAATATAGTCGACTTTCCCACTTCCGCATTTATTCCCAAAAATTTTGCTGACTTTTCTTCACGTTGAACCCATATACCAAACTTCCACGTTCCCAAAGATTTTGCCGATCCCTTTTTTGTTTTCTTCCCACCTGTACGTCTTATCTCCTTCTGAGTTCTGCCCCACTTCATTTTCTTCTGATTCCAACAGCAATAAATTTTCATGTTTCCAACTCGTTGTATTCACGTTAAAAGCAAAGCCCAATCCTTTTTTTTTTTTACTTTCAGTTAGCAGGCAGGTTGACCCTATTATTTGACCCTACCCTTCGTAAAACCTTTGCTCCTATTTCACAGCATCGAACCTAATAACCCATGCATACGAAGCATAAGAGGATCAACGTGTCACCATACTTTATTCGCCACCCCCATTAGAGACCACCCATACTCGCCACCAACCGACCTCCTCTAACCTCAAAAATCCGGCCCCTATCGGCTCCGTTCTTCGCCAGTTAAAGTCCCTCAAACATATCGGCTTCCTGACGTCGCCGCAGTCAACACTGTAGCCTAAACCCCATCTCCACCGGTCGCCTTGAAGATCTCGTCAACCCATACTACTTTGTAGTTGAAAAGTTTGTCAAAGGAGAAACAGATCAAGAGTTAAATTGATGGAAAGGAGGGTTTTTACTGCCCGTTGAATTGGAAGTGGAGGCGGATTCGACCAGCGAATCACAAAATCCTAGGGTTTGGCTAAACGTGTAAAGGTATTTATTGGGAAAATATTAATAATATAATATTAAATTTTTGCGACGAAGTAACACGCAGAACGCCTCTAAATGAATTCCAGTCGAAATGAAACTCCTAATCCTAGTATAAAAAATATTGTGGACACGATGGGATAGGTTTGTCGAATTCCGAGGTCATTTGTAAATAGTCCTTTATAATCGACAGGCGAAAAATCACGCATTTGAATTTCCTACGATCACAAAATAAATCCAATCAACCTGAAACTTTGAAATTATACTAGACCTTTTCCTTACGGATCCAATGAAATTTGTTTCATTAAAATTAGAGTTGGTATGGCTAGTCGTTTATTATTTAAACTTACCCCTGTCTAAATTGGCCAAAATAATATAAACGATTAAGGCGTTTATCGTTGCCATGATCAAACGGTAAGTCCGATCGACACGAAAATCGAAATCTTAAAATAATTAATTAATACAAATGCAATGGCATAAATTTCATCACATTCCGAGACTGTTTCCTGGTACACTATTTTATAAGCCAAATAACGCTATTTTGGACACCAAAATACCCAGTCTCCAAAAATAACAAACAACCTGCCTATCCTGACTCTAATCGTCGATACAAACTCAATAGAATTGGTTTCGTGGCTTAATCCAATTGTCTGCTCAAGTTATACACAAATACCCCTCTATTAAATTAATTTGATTATGCACTATAGAAAATGACGGTGGGTTTTAGGCTATCATTGTCACATACAACCTCGATTTTGCCAAAAAAATTAATATCAGATAATAATTTAATGTTACAGTTCCAATGAAACTAATTTCGTTGAAAACGGACTCTGTTTGCAAAATGGTTGCTTTTAGGGTTTATATATGATATATTAAAATATTACATACCAAAATAATCAGATTAAATAATAATAAATTATTATTATCTTGAATATCCCAACTGAAATATCATATAGCTCCATATATAAACCAATACAATTATACAACTCGATATCAACATTCCAGTTAACCGTTATCCAAATTATACAAAACCATTATAAATTTATTAAGTAAACGTTACTAACAAATTCCATAGATATTATTTTAAAATTTGAATTGGAAAACTAATAATCTATAACAGGAAATTTTGATTTTTCTCTTTCATAGAAAACTAAAATCAACAAGATTCAAACGTTTCCTGTTTCATAGAAATCCAACTTATATCGGATCCTGTAAATTCAATTGAAGTTCAAAACTCAATATTACGAACTACCATGCCATTTCGAGCTCGTTTTAAATTATATATAAATTTAACATTCAAAATTCGTTATGTAATTGAATTATATATTATAACACCATTTATAATTCCAAATAAAATATCTAAGTAATAAAATAATTTGAATATCTGACCCCGCCAAAAGTACGGAACATTACCCAATTGCTCTCTTGCCGGAAGGATGTTGCGCTAAATTCCAAGTGTGATTTTTGTGCAAAGACTCAATCTCTTACTCCATAGCTACTAACCAACTGGAACTATAAACTAAACTAATAGCATCTCTATAGTCCCTGGGTTCATCATGAAATATGCTTAATGCATAAGCTGCCATGTCATCAAAGTCAATGTATTTAATACTTAATCCCACAAAATCATCAATCCATGTTGGTTTTTTCTTCTATTTGATTGGTCGAGTTTGAATTTGAGCTTCACCTTGAGATTGATCCTATGTCCTTTCCCTATCAACCACGGTGCCATTGGAATCACCATTTTTACTCGTATGGAAGTCAGATGATCTACCTTGCGTTTGGTATTCTAAATTTATCCTCTCAACATCATCATTAGCTGAAGAAGAAGGCGCCACCTTCAACATAGCCTTGTCATCAAATGTAACATGCCTGCTAGTAACAATCTTTTGGGTAGTAGGATGCCATAACCTGTAACCCTTAGTTTCTTTCTTATAGCCTAGAAAAATACACATGAGCAATCTTGGATCCAACTTCCTTTTGATCTCATGCACATAAGCTGAATAGCCAAGCACTATGAGAAAGGAATATGAAACAGGCTCTCCCTTCCATACTTCTTCAGGAATCTTCATATGTATGGCGGTAGAAGGTGTGCGGTTGATAAGGAAAACCGCCGTAGATAATGTTTTTGCCCAAAATCTCTTTTTTAATCCCACAGTCAGACGTTATCAACGAGTTCTTTCCAAAAAAGTCTGATTCAATCTCTCTGCAACCCTATTTGACTGAGGGTCCCCCGGCGTGGTGTATATCTTTTGATTCCCTCAGACTCATAAAATTTGATGAATTTTTGAGAAGCGAATTCGCTACCATTATCTGAGTGAAGATCCTTCACTTTCTTTCTAGACTGCTTCTCAACAAGAGATTTCCAACTTTGAAACCTGGCTTCTCCAAAGGATAAGCGTGGTGCGGGGCCCTAGATATTTTAGTGTGAACATACTCTAACACATCTTTAGACCTATGCTCTGTACTGCCAAAATAAACCTTTGTTTTCTTTCCAAGTACACATCCCTTCACAAAAGCCAAGTTTTAAATGATGAAAACCGTCAATCAAACCTCGCTTTCTAAATACTTCTAAACTTCGCTCTCCAATGTGACCCATACAAAAATGCCACAATCCGGTAGAATCAGAATCAACAGAATCAACAACTGAAGCAGACTCCACAGTACAGTTGTACCCTTTAACAAATATAGATTTTCATCTTTTACCCCTTTCATTACTATCAATGAGCCATTTGTAATTTTTAATGAATCCTTTTCTATTACACACTTTAAGCCAAAATATCACAATGCTCCAATGGAGATCAAACTACGCCATAAATCAGGAACATGCCCGACATCACATAAAGTACGAACAACACCATCAAACATCCTGATTTTTGCCATTCCAATACCAATCATGCAACAAGAAGCATTATTTCCCATGAGAACCTCTCCTCTATCAAACTGAAGATAAGTGGAAAAAGAGTGCATATCAGGTGTCATGTGATAAGATTCTCCTGAGTCAATAATCCATATTAGAAGAGGTAGAAGCTGTAAAATTTCCAAGGTCACTTTCCGAATATGATGTATCCATAGTAGAAGCTGAAGTCTTTTGAGGAACAACTTTGTTTTTATTCTCCAACTTGGGGCAACTTGCAATATAATGTCTAGGTTTTGTACAATAATGACAAACTCCCTTCCGAGATCCCTTTGACTCAGATCTGGACTTAGCTCTATCTCCACCATATTTGGGTCTACTCTTACTTCTTCCCCTTTGGTAATAAGACCTTCAGAATCATTCATCATGCGCATGCTTGCTAACTTTTCCATAAACATATTGTTATGTAGATTTTTCTTCACATTCTCCAAGAAAATAGATGAATGCCTATAGATCACAGAGTTAACAAAAGTGTTATACTTCACATGCAAAGAACATAACAGAATAACAGCTTGTGCTTCATCCTTAATCTTTACATCAGCTGCTCGCAGATTCATGACAAGAATGTTATGGCCATCTACGTGAGCAAATACATCTGTTCCAGGCTTCATATTGAATGAATAAAGTTGTTGTAGGATGATGCATTTGATGAGAGGCTTATCGTAGAACTTTCTCTGAAGAGCATCCCATAGTTCCTTAGATGTTGTCACATAAGCAAACTCTCCAAGTACTTCATCAGAAAGGCTAAGTTGGATGGTAGTAAGAGCACACTCTTCTAACTCTTTTATCTCTTCAAGTACTAAATTCCTCAATTTCTCTAAATCTGAGACAACCTTAAATATCCTCTCTTTCTTTAACACCGCTTCCATCTTCATCTTCCATGTACCAAAATATCCTTTTCCATCAAATCTAGCAACTCCATAATTTGTGGCGCTTCTACCACCGTTAGTTTTTGTGAACATAGCTGAAATAGTCTTCGTACATAACAACAAGCTCCGATACCAAATTGTCGTGAATAATCAGTGGTTTAGGCAGCAGAAGAAGAACATCCAATAATCTAGCCTATCGACGATATCAATAATGGAAATCTTACAAAGATGATAAAGAAAAACAAATGACTCAAATTATAGAGAAAAACAGAAATAATAAAGGAATGAACACACAATATAAAGAGGTTCGGCTATGCCTACATCCGTGGACCCAACAACCTTTTATTTCTTCACTTCAAGAGGAGGTACAACTAAGAAAAAAAATACACAACTCAATAGAACTTTCTCATCTTATAATGGATACAGAAAATAAGGATCTTATTGACGATAATATATATATATATATATATATATATATATATATATATAGAGAGAGAGAGAGAGAGAGAGAGAGAGCTTTCTTTTGTGTGTGTTGAAAATATGTGCAAATGCCTGTGTATATATAGGAGGAAGGATAAGAATTCTTCGTGGATAAGGATGAAACATTCTCTGATTGATTCCACCACAAATCTGGCACATTTTTAAATTGTTTCCACCTATACAAATATTTGATTGATTCCTTAAATCAAATATATACCTCCTCCATATTAATATATTATCTTCCCGATTTGACTTGATTACGAGAATCAATTAATATCTCGTCATTAATATATTTAAAACATCCAAATTTAACACAAACTTAATAGTAGAATCATTTGCGTAGATACTCAACACTCACGAAGGATTACTCATAGCAACACAATGTATTACACACACATATACACACACACAATGTAAAGTTCGAGTACATGCTAAAACACACACAAATCCAATGGCCAATTGTATATATAGCATAATGCTTTCGTAAGATGTCAAGCTACATAATTAGAAGTATGTCCAAGCATACCTAAACTTGCGTGTATATTTTAATGCGCAAGAATGGCAAAACTACATAATAAATACATGTACAAACTTAAAGACATGTGTGGCAATAGGACAAGCACAGGTAAGAAAGTAAAGACAAAAAAAGAAAGGCAACCGACAAAATTGTACTAGGGTAGATCAAAAAATAAAAACAAGAATGCTTTGGCGTTCAATTGAATAATGCATGTCCTGATGCATACAAAGGACGCAGGTCACAGACAATAGCATAGTTCATTGAATTGATTAAATAATGCATAATCCATTGAACAATGCATGGAACAACAAAATTGAACAACATAATGACCTACATAATGATTTATACGCCATGAAAACACCTATATACATAAATAGTGGGCATGTTTATGGTTCTATCACTTACACGCATGCTGTCGCTCATATCTACAAACACATACAATTCTGACTCATGCGCGTATAGGCATAGGCACATAAGCAACCCCATAGTTGAACCCTGTCACCATATACACACTTTAAAAAAATGGCATACACACAAGCATGTAGGCCATACACTGAGTAGGTAGTCCTCCAAGTGTTGTTGTTTGTAGCAGCCAGTGTATCTTTTTTTAAAAAAAACTTAAATTGGTCACATGTTTTTTTAATACAATACACCTTAACCTCATACATATACATATATATGTTGTTGACACACTTTTTAGTAAAAGCTGTCGCACATGAAATATCTGGATAACAGCATGCGCAGGCACTGAAAACATCGTCAGCAAACATGAAGCAGTTTGACCGAAATCGCATCATAAACAAAGAATGGCCCAAAACTCCTATTAGACGACCTATTTTGGGCCCAAAAATAGCAATTACGGTGCTTGGCACAGTAATACCTATAGCTCTTTGAATAAGCTTTAGGTTGAGCTTTCGTTTGGCTAATACGGACTTACGGTTTGGAAGTTATGCCCGTTTCCGTAAACTGGTGTAATCTGGCAATCACTTGGATGAAGTGACGAAATATCAAAAAGTTCAGAATATGGATCAGCTCGTGGGACCCACCTTGGCTCGTGGGATCCACCTCGACTTGTGAGCAGGAACCTGGATCGCCCCCTCTCGGCGTGGACTAGGGCTCGCCTTCTCCTTTCACTCGTGAAGACCCCTTTGACTCATGGTACATCCATTAACCATGACCCGATTACCTCGACAGCACCTCTGGATCACGACCCGCTCGTGGAGCTCACGTGGGCCACGACCCGACCATGGACACCAGCTTCACCGTACCGCTCGCGACCAGACCTCGGTTCGTAAAGGCCACACCACGACCCGACCCCATTCGCTACCCGCGATCCGACTACCGAACCTGCTAATACATGCATATATCTTGACCTATTCTCAAGGCTACTCGCACTCCTACTTTCCCGGGTTGGATGCCACATACCCTATCACGAACCGGTCTTCCCAGAAGCTCTCCTACAGCTATAAATACACCATTTGAAGGCATTTTCAAGGATCTTTTGGATGTAACTACTTACGTCTTCCACCATTGCTCTCTACAAAACATTTTCAGCAGCAAAGGAGCCAAATTCCACACTCGTGCATAATCTTCATTTTTCTCACTTTTTTTCCATTGTAAACATGGGGATTTCGTGTATAAACCGAGATAATTGTGCTTGTAACTTCTTAGGATTTAAGAAGAGATAAAGTGGACGTAGGCGTGGTTTGAGCCGAACCACTATAAAAACTTCGTGTGTCTCCTGTTATTTACTATTTTCTGCATTTTTGTGATCTGTGATCTTCATTTGGGTGTTAGGCCCAGATTTTGGTCTAACATTTTTGTGCGCCAGGTGGGGGACACATGACAACTTCAACTTCTGCTTGGAATTTTTGGCTACTGGATCAATGGTTTAAATAAAGAAGGATGGAACCCTCTCCCGTACTAAAGGTGCTGAGGATGTTGGCAATGAAGATGAGAGGAACGAGGCAAGCCCGGAGGCTTCCTCTCATGGAGATCCCTCTGCTTACTTAACTAGAAACGAGATGGACGGCGTTCTCGCTGAATTAAGAGATCAAATGGCAAGGCAATACGATCTCTTTCGAAAACAACATAAAATGATGGATGAATTCTTTGCTCCGATGGATGGCAGGCTAAGCGGCAATGAACAACTTACTGGAAATCAATTTACCGAAGAAGTTCGACAAGCCCCTCATGGACGGGTCTGATCGCCCTCTGAGCGGATCATGAACCCTGAAGCTCCCATTCAAATGCAGTAGGAATCAGCTTGTGATAGGCCTCCAGCACTGGGTCGGGTCGCCCCTCTCGAGTCACGAGCCTTCCTCCACGAACCTACCTCACGAGCTGACCTCCCTGACTCACGACCGGGTCGGGTCACCCCCCTTGATCCATGAACCGCTCACGACAGCTCACCAGCAGCTTCCTTCTCTCATGCTCAATGCTGGGGGCACCAGCTCTGATCTTGGCAACTTGCAACAATTTTTTGAGCGCGATTGGCTCGCCAATTTCATTCAATGCCTCTCGAGAGGCCACACTTATCAAAGCGACGTGGATAGCATCAATCACAACCCGTTCACTCAGGAAATCAGGATTCTCGCAATCCCCCAGATTTCAAACTTCCACAACTGGAACCCTACAACGACAGGACCGATCCTACCGTGCATCTGATGCACTACAAATGGCATATGGAAGTTCAATTGGCATCGGAAAACGTCATGACTAAGTGTTTTCCCCTCTTTCTAACTGATATAGCAGCCATGTGGATTCGGCGGCTAGAGGCGGAATCGATCAACGGTTGGAATATGTTAGTCGCTCGCTTCCTTGAACAATTTCGGGTTCACATCGCTCGACCCAAGAATGTCATGTCACTCACTACAATCAAGCAGAGGCCCAGAGAAACACGGTGTTCATTCTTGGAAAGATTCAACATTGCAGTAGTATCAGTTGATCGCCCTGAACCATCAATGGTACTGATGGCAGCGGTATCCGGTGTCTTCGATAACTCGGAGTTCAAGAAGTCTTTGTGCCGAAATCCACTGCGCAATCTCGGCGAATTCTACCTCCAAGCAGACAGATTTCTGTGGGAAGAAGATGCAAATTCTGAGAAACGCATTCTTGACGTCAACATGGTAAAAGACGGAGAACCGTCCGATTCTGGAAATGGCAAAGGAAAAGCCATCGTCAAGAATGACCGCAACACTCAGCCCCGGAGAGGCCTCAGATATGAAAAGTGCACTGAACTCAATGTCCCGCTCTCAGACATCTATCTGGACACGAACGGTGCTCTTCTACCCAAAGCCTCCCAGGAGGGAGCTATCGCAAAGAGAACGTGATTCTGGAAAGCATTGCATATTCCATGACATGTACGGTCATGACACCAATGACTGTAGACATCTTCTCGACTTGATTGAGGAACGGGTTAGACATGGAGAGCTCCCGAGTATGTGAAACTATCAACAGCGTCTGCACCTGCGCTGCCACCTCCTGCTCCTCAGAGAGGAAATGACCCTGGATCGAGCTCTCGTGGGCTCATACTCAACTGATCTAGATGAGATCAACTTTCATTTTATGCATTTCTTAGGCTTTAAGATTTGTTTTTGCTTTCATTAGGTTTTCCGATTGGTTGAATTGGAGTACACACGTATGTGGTTAGGACGTAGCCCCAAAGCGTGCTCTGAACTCCATTCAAACCAATCAGGATTTGATTTGGTTTTGCATTTTGAATTGAATAAGGAAGGATTTTCCAAGCATGGATTATGTTTGGTGAATTTAAGTATCTTGTCAGGATATGGCAAGATCCTCAACCTCGGTTAAAGTATGGCTATGCTTATTTTGAAACACTAAGTGTGGATTACGCCTAGGGTCGAACTATCTTGTCAGGTTGTGGCAAATATAGTTTTCTCTGGATATGAGGATGGATGATAGTCAGATTGATAACTCGAATATGGTTTATGCTCGCTTTGGAATCTTAAGTATGGATTATACTTAGGAACTGCAAACGGTCTTGTCAGGATGTGGCAAAAGAAATCGGGTATAAATTATACTCGTTTTGAACTTCTTGGTATGGATTATGCCTAGAAGGTTTGGCCCTTGCCACGATTTGGCAGGATGACTTGGACGTTCCTCGAGTATGGTTTATGCTCGGGATAGTTTGGCTAATAATGTCAGGATTTGGCATAATTGTTTTATTTCTATCTCTATACAAATATAGATTTCTTGGATTATCCAGAACACATCTTCCTTTAACCAGCATGATATGTTCTGCGGGCAAACTTGTTGACACGCTTTTTGGTAAAAGTTGTCACACATGAAATATCTGGATAACAGCATGCGCGGGCACTTAAAACATCGTCAGCAGACATGAAGCAGTTTGACCGGAATCGCATCATAAATAAAGAATGGTCCGAAACTCCTATCAGACGACCTATTTTGGGCCCGAAAACAGCAATTACGGTGCTTTTCACGATAAAACCTATAGCTCTCTGAATAAGCTGTAGGTTGAGCTTTCGTTTGGCTCAATCAGACTTACGGTTTGGAAGTTATGCCCGTTTTCGTAAACTGGTGTAATCTGGCAATCGCTTGGATGAAGTGACGAAACATCAGAAAGTTCAGAATATGGATCGACTTGTGGGACCCACCTTGGCTCGTGGGATCCACCTCGACTTGTGAGTAGGAACCTGGATCGCCCCTCTTGGCTCGTGGACTAGGGCTCGTCTTCTTCTTTCACTCGTGAAGACCCCTCTGACTCATGGTACATCCATTAACCACGATCCAATCACCTCGTTAGCACCTCCGGATCACGACCCGCTCATGGAGCACACATGGACCACGACCCCATTACCACGACCCGACCATGGACACCAGCTTCACCATACCGCTCGCGACTAGACCTCAGTTCGAAAAGGTCTCACCATGACCCGACCCTATTCGCGACCCGCGATTCGACCACCGAACCTGCTAATACATGCATAGATCTTGACATATTCTCAACGCTACTCGCACTCCTACTTTCCCGGGTCGGATGCCACGTACACTATCACGAACCGATCTTCCCAGAAGCTCTCCTACAACTATAAATACACCATTTAAAGGCATTTTCAAGGATCTTTTGGCTCAAACTCCTTACATCTTCTACCATTTCTCTCTATAAAACATTTTCAGCAACAAAGGAGCCAAATTCCACACTACAAAACGAGGATTTCATGTATAATCTTCATTTTTCTCACTTCTTTTTCATTGTAAACATGAGGATTTCGTGTATAAACCGAGATAATTGTACTTGCAACTTCTTAGGATTTAAGAAGAGATAAAGTAGTCGTAGGCTTGGTTTGAGCCGAACCACTATAAAAACTTCATGTGTCTCCTGTTATTTACTCTTTTCTGCATTTTTTGTGATCTGTGATCTGCATTTGGGTGTTAGGCCCAGATTTAGGTCTAACATTTTGGCGTGCCAGGTAGGGGGGCACACGACAACTTCAATTTCTTCTTGGAATTTTTGGCTACTGGATCAATGGTTAAAAGAAAGAAGGATTGAACTCTCTCATGTACTTAAGGTGCTGAGGAAGTTGCCAATGAAGATGTGAGGAACGAGACGAGCCTAGAGGCTTCCTCTCATGGAGGTCCCTCTGCTTACTTAACTAGAGACGAGATGGACGACGTTCTCACTGAGTTAAGAGATCAAATGGCAAGGCAAGACGATCTCCTCCAAAAAAAAGAAAATGATGGACGAATTCTTCGCTCGGATGGATGGCAGGCCAAGCGGCAATGAACAACTCGCTGGAAATCAAGCTACCGAAGTAGCTTGACAAGCCCTCCACGGACGGGTTGGATAGCCCTCTGAACGGCTCGTGAACCCTGAAGCTCCCATTCAACTGCAGTAGGAATCGACTCGTGATAGGCCTCCAGCACCGGGTCGGGTCGCCCATTTCGAGCCACGAGCCTTCCTCCACGAACCTACCTCACGAGCTGACCTCCCTGACTCACGACCGGGTCGGGTCGCCCACCTTGATCCACGAACCGCGATCCGCTCACGACAGCTCACCAACAGCTTCCTTCACTCATGCTCAACGCTGGGGGCACCAGCTCTGATCTTGGCAACTTGCAACAACTTTTTGAGGGCGATCGGCTCGCCAATCTCATTCAACGCCTCTCGAGAGGCTGCACTTATCAGAGCGATGTGGATGACGTCAATCACAACTTCTTCACTCAGGAAATCAGGAATTCTCGCAATCCACCAGATTTCAAACTTTCACAACTGGAGCCCTACAACGGCAGGACCGATCCTACCGTGCATCTGATGCGCTACAAAAGGCATATGGAAGTTCAATCAGCATCAGAAAACATCATGGATAAATGTTTTCCCCTCTTTCTAACTGATAGAGCAGCCATGTAGATTTGGCAGATAGAGGCGGAATCGATCAACAGTTGGAATATGTTGGTCGCTCGCTTCCTTGAACAATTTCGGGTTCACATCGCTCGACCAAAGAATGTCATGTCACTCACTACAATCAAGCAGAGGCCCAGATAAACTCTGTGTTCATTCCTGGAAAGATTCAACGTTGCAGCAGCATCAGTTGATCGCCCTGAACCATCAATGGTACTGATGGCAGCGGTATACGGTATCTTCGATAACTCGGAGTTCAAGAAGTCTTTATACCGAGATCTACCGCGCAATCTCGGTGAATTATACCTCGAAGCAGACAGATTTCTATGGGAAGAAGTTGCAACTTCTGAGAAATGCATTCTCAATGTTAACATGGTTAAAGACGGAGAACCGTCCGATTCTGGAAATGGCAAAGGAAAAGCCACCGTGAAGAATGACCGCAACACTCAGCCTCGGAGAGGCCCTAGATATGAAAAGTGCACTAAACTCAATGTCCCGTTCTCAGACATCTATCTGGACATGAATGGTGCTATCTCCTACCCAAAGCCTCCCAAGAGGGAGCCATCGCAAAGAGAACGTGATTCTGGAAAGCACTGCATATTCCATGACATGTACGGTCATGACACAAATGACTGTAGACATCTTCGCGATTTGATTGAGGAACGGGTTAGACGTGGAGAACTGCCCGAGTATGTGAAACTACCAACAGCGCCTGCACCTGCGCTGCCATCTCCTGCTTCCCGGAAGGGAAATGACCCTAGATTGAGCTCTCGTGGGCTCATCATCAACTGATCTGGATGAGATCAACTTTCATTTTCTGCATTTCTTAGGCTTTACGATTTTTTTTTGCTTTCATTAGGTTTTCATATTGGTTGAATCGGAGTACACGTGTTCGGGGTTAGGACGTAGCCCCAAAGCGTGCTCTGGACTTGGTGTCAAACTAATCAGGACTTAATTTGGTTTTGCATTTTGAATTGAATAAGTAAGGATTTTCCAAGCATGGATTATGTTTGGTGAATTTAAATATCTTGTTAGGATGTGGCAAGATCCTCAACCTCGGTTAAAGTATGGCTTATACTTATTTTGAAACACTAGGTGTGAATTACGCCTAGGGTCGAACTATCTTGTCAGGCAGTGGCAAATATAGTTTTCTCTGGATACGAGTATGGATGATACTCAGATTGATAACTCCAGTATGGTTTATACTCACTTTGGAATCTTAAGCATGGATTATACTTAGGAACTGCAACCGCTCTTGTCAGGATGTAACAAAAGAAATCAGGTATAGATTATGCTCGGTTTGAACTTCTTGGTATTGATTATGCCTAAAAGGTTTGGCCCTTGCCACAATTTGGCAGGATGACTTGGACGTTCCTCGAGTATGGTTTATGCTCAGGAAAGTTTGGATAATAATGTCAGGATTTGGTATAATTGTTTTATTTCTATCTCTATACAGATATAGGTTTCCTGGATTATCCAGAACGCATCTTCCTTCAACCAGCAAGATATGTTCTAGGGGGAAAACTTATTGACACACTTTTTGGTAAAAGCTGTCACACATGAAATATCTGGATAACAGCATGCGCAGGCACTGAAAACATCGTCAGCTGACATGAAACAGTTTGACCGAAATCGCATCACAAACAAAGAATGGCCCGAAACTCCTATCAGATGACCTATTTTGGGCCCGAAAACAGCAAATCCGATGCTTTGCATAATAAAACTTGTATCTCTCTGAATAAGCTTCAAGTTGAGATTTCGTTTGGCTTAATCGGACTTACGGTTTGGAAGTTATGCCCGTTTCCGTAAACTGGTGTAATCTGGCAATCGCTTGGATGAAGTGACAAAACATTAGAAAGTTCAGAATTTGGATCGGCTCGTGGGACCCACCTTGGCTCGTGGGATCCAACTTGACTTGTGAGCAGGAACCTGGATCGCCCCCCTCGGCTCATGGACTAGGGCTCGCCTTCTCCTTTCAATCGTGAAGACCACTCTGACTCGTGGTACATCCATTAACCACGACCCGATCACCTCGCCAGTACCTCCGGATCACGACCCGCTAATGGAGCACACGTGGACCACGACCCCATTACCACGACCCGACCATGGACACCAGCTTCACCATACCACTCGCGACCAGACCTCGGTTCATAAAGGCCTCACAACGACCCGACCCCATTCGCGACCTGCGATTCGACCACCGAACCTCCAAATACATGCATAGATCTTGACCTATTCTCAAGGCTACTCGCACTCCTACTTTCCCCGGTCGGATGCCACGTACCCTATCACGAACCGGTCTTCACAGAAGCTCTCCTACAGCTATAAATACACCATTTGAAGGTATTTTCAAGGATCTTTTGGCTCTAACTCCTTACGTCTTCCACCATTGCTCTCTGCAAAACATTTTCAGCAGCAAAGAAGCCAAATTCCACACTACAACACGAGTATTTCGTGCATAATCTTCATTTTTCTCACTTCTTTTTCATTGTAAACGCGAGGATTTCATGTATAAACCGAGATAATTGTACTTGTAACTTCTTAGGATTTAAGAAGAGATAAAGTGGACGTAGGCTTGGTTTGAGCCGAACCACTTTAAAAACTTCGTGTGTCTCCTATTATTTACTATTTTCTGCATTGTTGTGATCTGTGATCTGCATTTGGGTGTTAGGTCTAGATTTTGGTCTAACATTTTGACGCGCCAGGTGGGGGGCACACGACAACTTCAACTTCTGCTTGGAATTTTTGGCTACTGGATCAATGGTTAAAAGAAAGAAGGATGGAACCCTCTCCCGTACTGAAGGTGCTGAGGATGTTGGCAATGAAGATGCGAGGAACAAGGCAAGCCCGGAGGCTTCCTCTCATGGAGATCCCTCTGCTTACTTAACTAGAGACGAGATGGCGGCGTTCTCGCTAAATTAAGATATCAAATGGCAAGGCAAGATGATCTCCTCCGAAAACAACAGAAAATGATGGACGAATTCTTCGCTCGGATGGGTGGCAGGCCAAGCGGCAATGAACAACTCGCTGGAAATCAAGATACCGAAGCAGCTCGACAAGCCCCTCACGGACGGTCGGATCACCCTCTGAGAAACTCGTGAACCCAGAAGCTTCCATGCAACTGCAGCGGGAATCGGCTCGTGATAGGCCTCCAGCACCGGGTCGGGTCGCCCCTCTCGAGCCACGAGCCTTCCTCCATGAACCTACCTCACGAGCTGACCTCCCTGACTCACGACCAGGTTGGATTGCCCCCCTTGATCCACGACCCACGACCCGCTCACGACAGCTCACCAGTAGCTTCCTTCTCTCATGCTCAACGCTGGGGGAACCAACTCTGATCTTGGCAACTTGCAACAACTTTTTGAGGGTGATCGGCTTGCCAATCTCATTCAACGCCTCTCGAGAGGCCGCACATATCAGAGCGACGTGGATGACGTCAATCACAACCCTTTCACTCAAGAAATCAAGAATTCCCGCAATTCCCCAGATTTCAAACTTCCACAACTGGAGCCCTACAACGGCAGGACCGATCCTACCGTGCATCTGATGCGCTACAAACGGCATATGGAAGTTCAATCGGCATCGAAAAACATCATCGCTAAATGTTTTCCCCTCTTTCTAACTGATATAGCAGCCATGTGGATTTGGCAGCTAGAGGTGGAATTGATCAACAATTGGAATATGTTGGTCGCTCGCTTCCTTGAACATTTTCGGGTTCACATCGCTCGACCCAAGAATGTCATGTCACTCACTACAATCAAGCAGAGGCCCAGAGAAACTCAATGTTCATTCCTGGAAAGATTCAATGTTGCAGCAACAGTTGATCGCCCTAAACGATCAATGATACTGATGGCAGCGGTGTCCGGTGTCTTCGATAACTCCGAGTTCAAGAAGTCTTTGTACCGAGATCCACCGCGCAATCTCGGCGAATTCTACCTCGAAGCAGACAGATTTCTGCGGGAAGAAGATGTAACTTCTGAGAAACGTATTCTCGACGTCAACATGGTTAAAGATGGAGAACCGGTCTATTTTGGAAATGGCAAAGGAAAAGTTGCCGTCAAGAATGACCGCAACACTCATCCCCGGAGAGGGCCCAGATATGAAAAGTACACTGAACTCAATGCCCCAATCTCAGACATCTATCTGGACACGAACGGTGTTATCTCCTACCCAAAGCCTCCCAAATGGAAGCCATCGCAAAGAGAACGTGATTATGGAAAGCACTGCATATTCCATGACATGGACAGTCATGACACCAATGACTGTAGACATCTTCACGATTTGATTGAAGAACGGGTTAGACATAGAGAGCTGCCCGAGTATGTGAAACTACCAACAGCGCCTGCACCTGCGCTGCCATCTCCTGCTCCCCGGAGAGAAAATGACCCTTGATCGAGCTCTCGTGGGCTCATCATCTACTGATTTGGATGAGATCAAATTTCATTTTCTGCATTTCTTAGGCTTTAAGATTTGTTTTGCTTTCATTAGGTTTTCTGATTGGTTGAATCAGAGTACACACGTACGAGGTTAGGACGTAGCTCCAAAGTGTGCTATGGACTTGGTGTCAAATCAATCAGGATTTGATTTGGTTTTGCATTTTGAATTGAATAAGTAAGGATTTTCCAAGCATGGATTATGTTTGGTGAATTTAACTATCTTGTCAGGATGTGGCAAGATCCTCAACCTCGATTAAATTATGACTTATAATTATTTTGAAACACTAGGTGTGGATTACGCCTAGGGTCGAACTATCTTGTCAGGCTGTAGCAAATATAGTTTTCTTTAGGTACGTGTATGGTTGATACTCAGATTGATAACTTGAGTATGGTTTATGCTCGCTTTGGAATCTTAAGTATGGATTATACTTAAGAACTGCAAACGGTCTTGTCAGGATGTGACAAAAGAAATCGGGTATAGATTATACTCGGTTTGAACTTCTTGGTATGGATTAAGCCTAGAAGGTTTGGCGCTTGCCATGATTTGGTGGGATGACTTGGATGTTCCTCGAGTATGGTTTATGCTTGGGAAGTTTGGATAATAATGTCAGGATTTGGCACAATTGTTTTATTTCTATCTCTATACAGATATAGATTTCCTGGATTATCCAGAATACATCTTCCTTCAACCAGCAAGATATGTTCTGGGGGGGGGGACTTGTTGACACACTTTTTGGTAAAAGCTGTCACACATGAAATATCTGGATAACAACATGCGCAGGCACTGAAAACATCGTCAGCAGACATGAAGCAGTTTGACCGAAATCGCATCACAAACAAAGAATGGCCCGAAACTCCTATTAGACGACCTATTTTGGGCCCAAAAACAGCAATTACAATGCTTTGCACAACGAAATCTGTAGCTCTCTAAATAAGCTTTAGGTTGAGCTTTCGTTTGGCTCAATCGGACTTACGGTTTGGAAGTTATGCCCGTTTCCATAAACTGGTGTAATCTAGCAATCGCTTGGATGAAGTGACAAAAAATCAGAAAGCTCAGAATATGGATTGACTCGTGGGACCCACCTTGGCTCGTGGGATCAACCTCGACTTGTGAGAAGGAACTTGTATTGCCCCACCTCGGCTGGTGGACTAGGGCTCGCCTTCTCCTTTCACTCGTGAAGACCCCTCTGACTCATGGTACATCCATTAACCACGACCCGATCACCTCGCCAGCACCTCCGGATCACGACCCGCTCGTGGAGCACACGTGGACCATGACCCCATTACCACGACCCGACTATGGACACCAGCTTCACCGTACCGCTCGCGACCAGACCTCCGTTCGTAAAGGCCTCACCACGACCCGACCCCATTCGCGACCCGCGATCCGACCACCGAACCTGCTAATACATGCATAGATCTTGACCTATTTTCAAGGCTACTCGCACTCCTACTTTCCCGGGTCGGATGCTACGTACCCTATCACGCACCGGTCTTCCCAGAAGCTCTCCTACAACTATAAATACACCATTTGAAGGCATATTCAAGGATCTTTTGTCTCTAACTCCTTACGTCTTCCACCATTTCTCTCTGCAAAACATTTTCAGCAGCAAAGGAGCCAAATTCCACACTACAACATGAGGATTTCGTGTATAATCTTCATTTTTCTCACTTCTTTTTCATTATAAACATGAGGATTTTGTGTATAAACCGAGATAATTGTACTTGTAACTTCTTAGGATTTAAGAAGAGATAAAGTGGACGTAGGCTTGGTTTGAGCCGAACCACATAAAAACTTCGTGTATCTCCTGTTATTTACAAATTTCTGCATTTTTGTGATCTGCATTTGAGTGTTAGGCCCAGATTTTGGTCTAATACATATATATATATATATATATATATATGTGTGTGTGTGTGTGTGTGTGTGTGTGTTGTTTGTAATAACTCAAATGCTTGGACCACCAAGTAAAAAATGAAAAAATATTAACATATACAAAGCAACTCACACAGAATCATACCCAAACACGTG
Source organism: Allium sativum (assembly GCA_030737875.1). Classification (NCBI taxonomy): domain Eukaryota; kingdom Viridiplantae; phylum Streptophyta; class Magnoliopsida; order Asparagales; family Amaryllidaceae; genus Allium; species Allium sativum. Next base: position 637,104,354 of record CM060922.1, read on the forward strand.
CATAACTAATGCACCATTCGTCTAATGGAAGGTTGGGTATTCAAGAATACAATGAAAATGGGTGCAACTATCATAGACGGCCAGTTATAAAAACACCGAAGGTTGTAACTCATACATACATATTTGCAAACCTTGAGTAGATAGACAGTGCCTTTAATGATTTAATGGCCATATGAAAAAAACAATAAAGAAATGAAGTTGATTAAAAGGAAGAGTAAAATAAACAAGAGTACTAAATACAAAAATGCAAATATAATTGAAAACATACACAAAAAGTGTGATCACGATCAGATCGAACATGTTAATCAAGCGTAATAGTGTTGATTTTTCAAAAGAGATTAAGTACAAAAGATTTAAAATGGTTAGCAAATGAAATTGATTATTATAACAACTCTAGTAAAATTTTGAATTGTAAGTTAGGTATATCAATATTTGTAGTCGGATGTGAAGGAAGTTGGAGTAAATATGGAGTATTCTCATTTTAACATTCATCTTCAGTGTCGGACACTATATTTATCATTATATATGATGGATGAGATGATGGATGTAAATTGATAAATCTAGAAACTGTAGCTCTCAACATGTAGCAACTGCAAGCTCATAAGTGCACTTGTTAAGTGAAAAAAAAGCGATAAAAGAATAAACTCACCTTAGAAACTTGAAGAATAAAAAAGTAGTTGTATTTCAAGAAGCTCTTTACTCATAACTTGCATCATTGTAGCTGGAGCGTAAATGGCAGGTGAAAACTGCGCCAATCTCTAATTTAATTTTAAAAGAAAAGCTTCAGTATTGGTAAACTATGTCTAAAAGAACAAATCTTCAAATATTGCATTATAGACTATTGTTGTTGAAAAGAAAAGGGCTTTTTTTTACATATACAATCAAAATATGAAAAAACAAAAGGAAATTTTTGTTCCATAACACATAGAAAACTGTTGTCAATTAATCCTTAGTCTAATCATTTTCATGACATACTGATACAAACATACACCAAGTTCAATTATACAATATAGTGTATTTTATTGGAAAGTAAAAGAAAACATGACTATTAGAGCATCTCCAGCAGTATCCAAAATAACGAAAATGGGTTGAATTCCAGTTTATTTTCTCTTCCTCGCACTACAACAGTGGTAATTCTAGCGTGAGAAAGTAGGAAAAAACAGAGATTTACCCCCATTTTGTTTTTTAAGTGTTGATCCGTAAACATGTGTTTGAAAACTGTTTATGATTAAAAAAAATTCAAAAACCCAATTTTATCTGAAACCATGCTCATTCCCATGCGTTTAAAAAAAATGATTTTTGCTAAATGGGTTTCTGAAATCCATTTTTTTTAAAAAAAATCATTTTTCATCACTAAACGGATTTCAAAAATCTATTTTAAGTTTTTTTTGGTAGTTCGAAAAATAAAATAAAAATCATTTGTGGATGCTTGAGAAATGCGAATTGGCAATGCTTTTTTTTTCCTTCATTCCCCACCCAAAACAAGCTTATTGCTGGAGATGCTCTTAATAGTAACGTTGCTAATTACTGATATGAGACCATCAATTATTAATATAAAATTCAATGAATGTTACTACCATTTTAGTGAAAAATCAACAGATGAACAAAGAAGACTTATTATCCAGAAGTAATAATAACTTAAACAATTAGCATACACCTTATCTTTTTTTGGCAAGGCAGTATACTCCTTATCTTATTTGTATAAAAATGTCAAAATCTGTAAATTAAACTAAAAGACATAAAATAGAAATCTCATGATTAAAAAAGTCTGAAACTATTAAGAAATTCTTTCACAAACATGTGCTAACAATCATAAATAATAAAATCCGGCTCTAATAAGTCAAGGGGCCTAGCGATGATCACTAAAATTGTCTACATGATGAAAAATATAAAGGTAAAAACACAAAATTTGTAAAATAGGAAGTAGTTCAATCATATGATGTGCTTTTAATGACAAACAAAACCAGATTTACAAGAAATAAATCTTACAGTAGTAAACCATCCCTTACGATTCATATTTTTTCCAATAAATATAACAAAATAAGAAATCGACTAAAGCAAATGAAATAAAGATATTATTGATTCATCTGGAAAAAAAATGCCCTATAAAGGTGAGATGATTATAGCCTTTCTAAAGGAAGTTTTATGAATATTCAAATAGGACAAAAGGAAAAAATACAAGTAAAACATTAATAAAAGGGACACAAAAACGAAAAAATTGGAAATCGGATTAACTTCCAAAATTTACTGCTTTAATAAAGTAAAACACCCAAAAGAATTATGCTTCTTAACTACAACCATTATACGCTTTCGACGATTTTATATTTGATTTTCTTCCTTATTTTTTATATGAATGAGTAGAGAAATAGTTCAATCCTTTTTTAACTAACCACCGCTGCGAGTTGAATATAAACAGGATGTCCCGAACAAATTAACAAAACTTGATCTAATGAAAACAAACCACAATCAATCTAAGGAAGCGGCAGCTGTAAAACGTAAACCAATCAACAACTTCAAAGTTGATAAGTGACATAATTGATGGGATATTTAGATGAGCATATGTGATCATTAGATGCTTCGAAGGAATAAAAGATAATTGATACCAAAATTAAAAATGGAAATATGTTTTGGTTTTACAGATTTTAGCTATAAAAAGTATGATTACTTATTAAGTTTAATGCATTGTCATGTATGCTTTTCCAGAATTTTAGTTTTGCCTTCATGTAGGATTGTGAATCATTTTCTAAATTGTCATAGAAATCATATTATGATATTTGCTTTCACTCAACTGGATTGTAAAGTCTGAACAAAGTTCTTATGCATGTCAAAAGAGATCAACTGAACTTAACACGCTGCATAAAAGCTCATAGTTGCTCTTGATGATGACGGAACTAAATAAGTTGATGAAGGGGATTTTGAAAATAGTAAGTTTGCTTATTCTAATTCAAAATTAAGTTTATGCTTGCCTCTCTTGACATATAACTAAATGATTAACAATGTCATTGTTGTATCTAACAATTCTATGATTTTTGTTTGCTGATAATAAACATATATTTATTATTATAAATGTGTTTGTAATCATAAGGTTATACTACATCACAGACAAAATATAATATTTAATTCCAACATTTCAACAGTATAAATTTATAACTCTACTATTTGTACATTTCAGTGAAATAAAATACATTCACATTCAATTTCATTTGTATACATTGCTCCTCACTACAGTTCACTCAGTCACTCAGTTGTACAAACACTCATATATAACGTTGCCTCACGACAGTTAACTCTGTCACTCATATACATTTACATTCAGATTCTCTCTTACATACACCGACACTATCTCACTTGTCTTCTGTCTTCTGCCAGCATCACAGTCAGTCCAGTCCTCTGTTTACCTATCACAGTAAAAACACACAGTAAATTGGAACAAAAATATTTCATATTCAAGCAGATTTAATTTTTATTTTAAAATTTTATTTGCCTTAGAATTTTGGTGTATTTCTCATCATTTCTCATGACTTGATTTGATTTTTATGGACATCCATCTGTGTCTATACAGCTTGTGATATTCACGATGATACACTGTAAATACCACAAGGTAGACATCGTCTGTAGTGCTTACATATATATATTTCATATGTGCACTATACATGTATACGCATACATGTGTATGTATATACACATATTTTCTGTGCATGGGCAATATTGTTAGAAAGGGACAAATATATGGAATACGACATGTCAGGTAAAGCTTGACAACATTTTCATGTCGTAAGTATCCATAAACACACCACAATGCATATATGAAGCCACACACACACACACATATACACACACACACATATACGTGTATATATAAATATATGTATAAATGTATAATGCACGAGGAAACAGAGAAAACCAACAAGCATACACATGTATACACAATATCTCAAGACCAAGGGACGGTTCAGCTCAACATGACAAGTTTATGGTGCAACAGAAAAGTAGAGTACAAGACATAAGCAACAAGCGCCTAGTAGAAGAACATGGCCGAGCAAACATAAATGGCAAGTACACAAACAAAACAGTCCAAGAATCTCAAAATATTTGTCATAGGTGTTTCGTACAAGCATGGTTCATGACTAGGATAAAACAAGTGCTAGAGCATGTATCAGTTTACACAATAAAGAAGTCATACAAGTGAAATCAATGGCAATATTATTGGCATGTTGTGTTCTTTCAGAAATGAAGATAAAATTCATGTTTCAAATTGGTTACAAACACATCAGACAACCCAATAATACATGGTGATAAAGAAATGGAAACATTGCATGGCTAAAACAACAAGCAACAGTAAGGTGTATTTTGACAAGGTCGCATATGGCATGAAGTTTTTTAAAGAAATAATAAGCAAGGGATTTTTTTCATGCAAGTATTTCTACAACAGCGTGAAATTGTCATAACACAAATATAATCATGGACAATTACATCTCGAATAGAATCTTTCCAGAAGCTAATATGTGTTTTCAATTTGCCATGAAACCATTAATATGTTTCCAGTATTGACAAAATCAAATTCAACATTTTTCAAATATTTCCGAAAATCACAAAGTTTTTTTTTTGGAGCATGGAAAATTCGCAAAAGATCTTTTAAGGCAAGGAATCAATCAACACTTTAGAAATGATGTAAGGACAATGAGGATAGATTGATTTGTTTTACAGAAAATTGCGTCTTAATGTTTATGGCAAGAAATCATCATTTGTCCCCTGAATTAACCAAAGAATTTGTCCAGAAATCAGAGTTTCTAGTTTTGGACAAGAATATTTTGGAAAATATTAAAAGGGGAAAGCAATCTTCTAATTTTCCAGAATTCAGCATGGAAGACAAATTATAGGCAAGTGTTTAATCATTGCAGAAATCAACCATTGAGTCACGACATAAATTTTGGACAAAACAGTTTTAGGGAAGAACCATTTTAATTTGTTTCCAACTTTCAATCATTGAATTCTCGGCATGTTTTTTAATCATGGAAACAAAGATTTTATAGCAACAAATTCATGCAAGGGAAATTTCAAGGGGCCACAAACAATATCATTAATTTCTTGAATTGCTCAAATTAATCAAAGCCAAAATCATGGAAGAAATCAGTGTAAGCCATTCGTGAAATCAGAGCAAGTTTAAGGATTTTTATAAACCTATTTATACACGATTTCATCATAGGCATAAATCATTCAAGTAAAAGTACAAATCAAAAAGAAATCTTGAATGGTAATATCATACCAGTGTTCAAACAAACAACCTTGGATCGAAGCTACCTCAACTCAATTAAGGAAAGAAAATTGAAACCAGAAATCGGAGCACATCAGAGAGGAGAGCGGCAGCTTAAAATCAAAGAAAATCGCAAACCCTAGTTGAATCGCCACTATCATTTTCATTTCCAGATATAAAGATTTACGAGATCAAAATAGGGTTACAAGGGTTAAACAAACGGGCCGAGTTATTTTATGAAACAAGGACTTTTCAATTGGGCCGAGATTAATAAGGACCATCTCCTTGTTTTTAAAGGGATAAAACCATAGTTTTTTCGTGTTATTCCTTTTCTAGGCTTTAGATCTTTAAGTGTTAGGTCTTAAGTCTTGTTTATTTTATGTTATATTTTTATTTTGTTTTGTAATCGTCGTTCAGTTTTCTAGTGTCTGTAAAACTAGGTCATCTAGTTAGATTTTAACTAGCAATTTTATAATGTCTGTAATAACTAGGGTTTACTAGCTACGAGTTTGTAGTCAAGAGAAAAAAAATCTGATTTTGGGGTTAAAATCATGGTTTTAAGTGTAGGATTTGAAAAGTTGTGAGCGAGTGACGTGAGTTTTACAGGGATTTTGTAAGCGTAGAGATTGTTATTTATTTTTTGCATTTACTTTATCTGCTGCAATCTGTTCTGTGATATTTTTTAATATCTCGGATCATTTTAATAAACCTCATTCACCCCCCTTTAAGGTTAATCTAGATCCAACAACTGGTATCAGAGCTTGGTATTTTATTAACTTTAGAGATGGTATTCCCTAGTTGTTAGTATAGCAAGAGTCAGTCCACTGGTACTCCAATTATTTTCAATGGGGCATGTTTTTTAATTTGGAAATCAAAAATAAAATTTTATTTAAAATCTGTTAATTTTGAATATTGGAATATTATTGAAAATATGGGTGATATGCAAGATAAGGAAAATAAAGTTATCAATGCTCATGTTACACATATCCTATATTCTTATCTTAGTAATAGTCAGCTTAATCTTATCTCCCATTGTTTGACTGCGCAGAAAATCTGGTGTACTCTCGATATGAAGTATGGAAGAATTGACAACAACAGCTCAAAACCTCAGATGATCAACTCATATTCAAATCTATGCTTGAAAGGAGAAACAGATGAAAATTCAAGTAGATCAGACAATGGAGAGTCAACAGACGATGAGACAGAAAATTTCTCTTATGAAGATTTGGTTTATATATGTGTTGATTTAACAAAAAAATATTGATAATCTCCATCGAAAAAACAAATCTTTGAAATCTAAAAATCATGAGTTAATCAGCGAAAATAACCATTTGGAATCAAAACTTTCAAATGTCATGAAATTAGAAAATTCTGATTGTGGAAATTGTTTGAAATTGAAAACTGAACTCGTTCATCTCAATAAAAATATTCAAAAGCTTGAGAATGAAATACTGATCCTAAAAGAGAACGAGATTTAGTTAATAAGTTCAAATAATTTTCTACAAAAGGAACTGGATATTTTTAAGACATCTGAAAATTCCAATCTTGAAATTTTTGAAAAAAAAAGGTTGTTAAAAACTGAATCTATTTTGAAAGAGCTTGAAAACAAAATTGAATATTTCAAGAGTTCTAAGAAATAATAATTTGAAAAATAAATTCAGTTTGAATCTGAGATTTTTGAACCCAAGACCAAAATCAAATTGCTTGAAAATGAAAACTTGGTTTTGAAACAAAACGATACTGAAAAGAGAAAGATCAACATTAATCATTGTTCAAATCTGATGAAAGAGAATTATGATCTTAAATCCAAAATTCAACGATGAGAATCAACTTTAGCTAAATTCCTTAATGGGGAAAATTATTGAATATTCTATTACAAAATCAAATTTCTGCTGGAAATAGAAACAATCTTGTGTTTGGAAAACATAATAAATTTGTTCAAAAGAAAAATTCAAATGATTTGAAAAACTTTTCAAATGACTTGGGTTGTAATCGAGGTGTAAATTTAGGGTTTAATTAGTTTGAAAAACTGAATCCAAATGGTTTTAAAAATCCATCAAACTACTTTGAAAAGAATCGATGTGAAAATCTAGACTCTGAGAATTTCAAAGGATTTTTAAATCATAAACGAGATGGAAATTGGTTGTGTAACAATCCATTCAAACCATCTTGGACCTCAAAAAGAAATAAAATGAATTCAACTAAATTTAAACAGATTTGAGTTCCTAAATATACAAAAGTAAATTCTGTTAGATTGTTATACAAACAAGTCTGGGTACCAAAACGTGTGAACAAAACTGTGAGTGGTTTCACAAATTTTGTTAGACCACTCGATCCTCTAAACTGTTAGGTACTGGAGGAGGTTGAGAAACTGCTGAACAAAACATAATTGATTTCAAGCTATTCCATATTTTTGTATCATTCAAAGTTTCTTAGCCAAGATTGTTTGAGTTAGAGATTCTTTTGGTCACATCAAAAATCTGGTATGATATCTAAACTCATGTCTGTTAATATTTTTCTATTTAATTTCTTCTTCTACCCCTTCTAGTTTCTTTTGGTTATTTTTGGATTTGATTAGACACTGCTATATCATTTTTCTTTTTATTTTGAGGTTCATGAATTCAAATTGCAGAATTCATGGTTTTTTGGAAATTCACTTTATTTGAATAAAACTATCATGTTTTAATCATTTCCAGATCTTGAATTTAAACTTGTAAATATCTGCAATTTGTTTGAAGTTTATTTTTTATGTCTGAATTCCTAACAGTGGTGAAGTATTCTTGTCATATCTTGAACACTGTTAATTTGAATTCTAATTTTTTGAAGACATGAAAAATTAATGAAATTTGACACATCCCTGCTGTTTTGAGTTTCTTCTAAAGACTCGAAAATTTATACTCATTACAGCACACTACTATTTTTCAGTTGTGATAATTTCATTGATTTTTGGATTGGCTTGGATATTTCTGATTTGAAAAACATTTGGCTTGACGGTATCAGAGCCAAGAAATTCTTTTTATTCATGATCATTTTTGGTTGGATATTTGATGGTTTGAGATCATTTGAAATTTTTGATATTTTGAATCTCGCACATCTCTTAGATGTAAAATTAATAATCTTGTATGACCGATTCTTTGTATCTCAAACTTTACATTTATTCAAATGATTTCAAATAAACTGTTTTAATTTTGGATCACGAATATCTCTCAAGTGTGATGTAAATATTCTGAAAATTCCTCTTATGGTTGTCAGAAATAATTATGGGAAATTTCTTTGAAGATCTTGTATTGAAACTCACTGTTATTTCATGATCATTTGATTTGAATTTTTTTTTGAAATCATTTGAAATTATTAATTCGTGAATCTCGCACATATCTTGGCTTTGAAACTTATAATCTGGTATGATCGATTCATTGAATATTGAGATTTCCATATTCCTTCAAATGATTTAAAATAAATTATATTTTTAATCTTGGATTATGAATAATCTTTTGTGACTGCCAGAAATATTTATGAAAAAATCTCTTGACAATTCTGCTTTTAAATTGACTGTTGTTCTGCTTTGATAAAAGAAATCGCTTTGAAGATGTTTTTAGTTAACTTCTTGTTTTTGTATCATCTGTACTTTGATAAAAAGGTTCAAAGACTTTCTGATTGACTTAACTACTATGAATAGAAAATCTTTCTTGTGCTACATCCTGAAATTCATTCTGAAATCATGATCACTTCCTTGGATATTGTTTTGTTTGAAATCATTTGATATTGTTTAATATCTTGAATCTCACACACTTCTTGGCTTTGGTGTTAATAACCTTGTGTGATCGATTCATTGAATCTTGAAGTTCACATTCCTTCAAGTGATTTCAAATAAACCGTTTCTTTAAATATTGGATCATGATTTGTCTTCTTGGACTTGTTGAAAATTTTCTGAACACTTTCTTGTGAACTTATTCTGATTATGTCTTAATGTTTTGATTGATGGAACTTAATTATTAGAATTATTTGCTTGGGCTTGGTGATTGGATACTATTGTCTGTGATATTATTTTAGCTACCAGGGTGGTAATAAAATTCCCATTAGCAGTGACAAGAAGTGGTATCAGGAATGCTTCGAAATTGCTTTGAAATTTTCTCACTCATCCACTTTGATTCTTTATATACTGTTTTTTCATCTTATGAAGTTTCTTCATATCCCTTTTGTCTTGTATAGACTTTTCAATTCCCTCTTGTAATTGATTTTTCAATTTTAAAATCATTTATTGATTATCTACATTGAAATTGGAATTAGTAACCAAAATGAATTGTATTTAGAATTCACCAAATTATTATCAGATTATTGAAATTGTGATGAGTTGTAACTATGGTATATTTCACAACAAAAGGAGATTTTATTTAAATTTTTCATGATGATTGAACAATTGTTATAATATCTTTGAATTGGGGATTATTGCACGAACATCTCCTTTATCTACCATTATTCTTCCATCCGTCATGATTTTATATTAATGTGGAGAGTTTAATATTTTTTTTAAAATCAACTAAATAATTTTAAAATGTCAACTTAGTGATGGAAATGTGACTGTGCTAATTTTTAGAATTAGTGATAATTGAAAATTTTCAGGAATCTCAGTACAATTGAGGATATATCATAATACAATTAATTTAGAAATTTAATTCACAACTATTTATGTACCTACAGCATTTCTATCATCCATATTGGTTTTATATACCGAGGAATTTTTATTTTGGAATAGTAAATGATAAATATATTAATTCATAAGTGTTTCTCTAACCTTATTTAAAATCCAAGCTCTGGTCATGCATGGTTATGAGATAACTTATTTTTAAGCTACAACTGACCTCATTTAAAAATCCAAGATCTGGTTATGCGTGGTCAATGCGCTCTTAAATAAAAAGAAAAAGAAAAGAAAATAATTTGCAATAAATAAAATTTTATATGAATTTCTCCTTGGTGTATAAAAACCAGCCTATCAATCCATTTTTCTAATTTGTGAAATGTGTTAATGTTGTATGAAATATTATGATTTGTTGATTGATAGCTATCGGGTTTGAGATTATTTGATTACGACACTTAAACTGAATATATAATCGTAGTCCAAATCCATCGTAGTTTTGTGCTTATCATTTTATAAAAATCTCTTTTGAAAATAATTGGAAATAATATTTTATAAAACTCACTCCATTTTTATAAATATTCATCGTACATCCATCATTCTACAACGTGAAATTGCCACTAGTTCTCAGAATATTATGATTTTTGTTTAACTGATTGAGATTTATGATGATCATTCTTCCTCTTAAGCTGACGTTATATTTTTAATCAATTTCTCATCACTATTTTAATTTTTGTATCCTTTTGATAATAACAAAAGGGGAGAATGGGTTAAAATTTTGATCAATGAGTGGATATTCAATATTAAAAGTTCAAATATTGTTTTTCACTCATGCACATATCTAGTGGGAGTTTTGTTCTAGGGGGGCATTCAAATAGGGGAAGTTCAACAATTCACTGTCAAACACGCTTATTTTAATACTATATTCAAAATCTTATTTCATGTTTGTCATCATCAAAAGGGGGAAATTGTTATATCTAACAATTCTATGATTTTTGTTTGATGATAACAAACATATATTTGTTATTATAAATGTGTTTGTAATCGTACTGTTATACTACATCACAGACAAAATATAATATTTTATTTCAACAATAAAAATAAAAATTTATAACTCCACTATTTGTACAGTTCACTGAAATAAAATACATTCACATTCAATTTCATATGTATACATTGCTGCTCACTACAGTTCACTTAGTCGCTCAGTTGTACAAACACTCATATACACTATTGCCTCACTACAGTTCACTCTATCACTCATTGTAATAACCCGGGAATTTTCGACCCAGAAAATCGACATTTAAAACCAATGTAGATTATCCAAACATCGGAATATCGGATAGTTAATAGAAAGAAGTTAGAGGGTGAGAATAGATAAGATAGAAAATTAGAATAGAAGAAGAAGAAGAACACAATAACATCAGAGTAACATGAATCTCACAGCGGAACGAACAAAATGTAGTATACAAAGTAACATTTGAAACACAAAGCTATATTTTTATACTAGAGTACAACACTTACAACACATCGAAAACAAACAATAGCTATAAAAGTCCTGAAGCCTCCTGCTTCAGCTCCTCCAAGATATCTGGAAATACTTGAACTACTTGACTGCCCGTATAAATTTAGGCACCCAAGAGTTTAGGGGAAAACAAAAACAAAATAAACTCTGGGTCAGTCATGGGACTGGTGTGAGTAAACTCAAACCACTTGGTTTAACTTTTAAAATCTTTTTCAAAAGAAATGATAATCGTAAGACCGATCCACACATAAACACGGATGGTTTTTACCTTACGATAACCCAAAAACATTTTCAAAATCGATTTTTTTCTGATATTATAATAATGCCTAATCACAAATAATTAACATTCTAGCAAAACGCTTGCATCTAATGATCCACCTATATATAGTATACAATAAAACTCGAAGGTGCTTATTGGAGATTAGATTCCGACTATGACAAGATATGGGACCATCTGCCGGTAGTGTGTCTGTAGAGAGGAATACACTGGGTTCAACAAGAACGTCTTGCAACCTGGCCCACACATGACCGACCACACATTTCTCCTGAGTGTATCGAATATATTGCCACCTACAGTTTCTAGCAACATAACCGTTCCCAGGAGATACAGAAGCCAAAATAAGTAAGAAATATTAATATTCTCTAGATGGTGACAATACACCCTAATGGGGGCGACCCACATAGCCATGTTGTCTGCCCGATTTTTGTCATTTCCCGGTTAATGAGGCTTGAGATCATAACGTATATATTGACAGATCACACCTCCATTTACTTTGAATGCCACATCGTCATACCCGCCAAATCACAAATTGATTTCCACAAAAATACCACGGGTATAAAGCTAAGAGAAACGAATTCCTCCACCTCCAAATGTGGATACCTTTGAAGTGATCAACTTACGTGATCCATTAAATATACTCTGTCACACATTCGTCCATGCATGTAGTCCTGGGTCTGAACAAACCAAAGGCACTATTCTGTGAATCCATCTTAGGCAATTTCTATCTAGGATCATCAGAACAGCCCTTGATAAACTCTATCTTCAATTATCTTCATCAGATTTGATTCACAACGCTAATGCCCATACGGAGTGGTTTTCAGATAATAAATCTGATCCCGGTCTCTCCGTATTCACAATGGAAATGGTCAAACACTTTGATAGTTGGTTATTTAACTATCAAAGGAAAACATGTCTACAAACAACAGTCGTATTTTCAAATGGAAATCTTACTGAGCAAATCATTCATCAACACTGATCCCCATTAAAATAATTTTCCATTCAGTTATTCATTTCCCGTTTCCATATATTCGTAAATTCTTATTTTCTAAATTTAGAAAATATATGTTATAATTCATTGGAAAACATTTCCATTTTTACTCCCATTTCTCATTTCTTATATTAGAAAACATTTTCAATTCTTCTTTGAAAAACATTTCCAAAACTCCTTCATTGGATTTAAACAGATGTTTAAATAAAACATCGCTATGCCAACACGAACTATTTCATTCATTTACTAAATTCACTTAACTAACCTTCACTATCGAGCCTTAACCATTCCTTAGCTAAAAATGAAATCAATAAATAGGGTATAACTACCACTTAAACCTTAACTGAACAACATTTCTAACCTCGAAATAGACAAAGTTCACACTTTAAATCTTCAACAAACTTCCTTGCGTAACTCTCGGATTCAATTTACGAATCCACTTCTTTTACATAAATCATTTGATTATAACAATAGTGTTATAATCCCATGCTTCCAAAATATAATAACTTTAATATAATTTTTATTTCTTAATTTGAATAAATAAATAAACAACTAATTTATTAATAAATAAATTAATTTTGATTAAAAACGGAAAGTAGATATTACTTTCCCGAATTCGATATAAGCAAATTTCAACGTATAATTCTCTTTCGAATAAACTATATTCGATAATTCTTTTCCGAATAAACTCTATTCGATTATCTCTCTTTTACGAATAAACTATATTCGATAATGCCCTTTTGAATAAACTATATTCGATTATCTCTCTTTTGAATAACTATGTTCGAAAATCTCTCTTCGAATAATTTATATTCAATAATCTCTCTTTGAATAACTTATATTCGATAATCTCTCTTCGAATAACTTATATTCGATTAACTAATTCGATTAACTCTAATTTAATCCCTATTTCAAAACCAGTTTCCTTTATAAATGTTTTAATTTATAAAATATTTATTTTAATCCATTATTCACATCGAATGTAAAAAATAATTCTTTTATATAATCAATCAGTTTGATTTCATATTTAAAAATAATATTCCAATGCCAAATTCTATTTATACTTCTATTTATAGAATTATTCAAACAAAATCCCCTTTTTACTTCTAATACTTAAATCTCATTTTTTTTTTATTTCCTTTATAAATGCTGAGTTCATATTCTATTTAAAATATCAGTGTTAAAACTGATTTCTACTTCTTCGTATAATTTCAGACTTATATATATCCAATTTATCCAATGATAAATAATTTACTCAATTTATAAAACATTATTTACAAACTAATCTTCTCAATTTATCTGTTAAAAATAGATTTCTACTTAATATTTATTTTTCCCTCGTTTCCTTTTATAAAATTCTATATGTTTTATAAAATACTTCCATTTATAATAACCTATTTATTCCCCAAATAATTCCTTTTCTATTTTATTTTTTTTTACAAATATTTCCTTTCTATAATATCCTATTGTTTTACAAATATATCCTTTCTATACTATTTGTTTTACAAATGAATTCCCCTTTTATAATTTTATTTATTTTCTAAATAAGTATTTCATTTATAGAATCCTCTGATTTTATAAATATTTTCTTTTCCAATTCTATTTATTTCGTACAAATAATTCATTTTCCAATTCTATTTATTTTCCAAATATTTCTATTTATAAAATCCATTGATTTTATAAAATCCTTAAACTCAGTATCCACTTTGCAATTCCTTTTTATAAAATCATTCGATTTTATATAAATATATTTCATTTTAAATATACACTTTGAAATTTCCGTTTTTACATTCCAATATCACTAATGGTATTAAAATACCAAATCAAAAGGATCCATCGTCATCCAAACACGCTTAATCAATAACAGATTATATACCACATCATATATCACAATATATGAAAAGCAGTAAGATAAATGTTGAGGGATCCAGTTGGAACCCTCCAACCTGTTTCCCTGCATCCACAAATGTTAAACAATATAATTAACATCAATTTCATTTCAACATGAAATATTCTGACTAACAGAATCAGTATTTAATTAACGATATATATAACTATATCGATATTTTTAACTAATCAATTAGCAGTTCAAACAACCAATCAACACATAGCAATCAACCAATATTTATCAATTCTAAAAGTATGTTATGAAAATATAAACTGAGCAGAGTTAGTGAGATTTACTCACCTTGGTAGTTAACCGTTGAAACGGTTTGGTTTAATAAAATTGAACAGACGTTAAATTTCATCAGAATCCCAGTTGATGTTGACCAAACCAACTCCAGATAGCAGCGTTTGTTAAAAACGATTCCAAAGTTCCTTGGTTGGCCGAATTCTGTTAACGTAATCGCACGCTATAAATAATATTGGTCATATGATTTAATTTAAAACAAGTTCATTTCCTTAATTGTAATTTAATTACATTAATTACCTTGCCTTATCCATTAACAGGCCGCCCTCTTTCACTTGCATTGTTCCAAAATTTTCCTATATCTTGTCTGCTTCCTTCATTCTGTGCATTATTTATCGAAGTTTCACTAATATTACTTTCCCAAATTCTTTAAACCATCCAACTTCTTGATTTAAAACCCAGATCCCCGTCATAACGCTTCTTCCACCAAATACAAAGTGAAAAGCAAGCTATTGATAACTCCATCCATCATTACCTTGCTCCCACTTTCCATGCAAAAAGAAAATGCCCACTTCCTATAAATCATTCCATAAGTTCTAACGCAACATGTGTCTCATGCCTTTCCCTCCTCATGTGTATTTTCTCCACTTCCGTCTACTTCGAAACAGCCATCTTCATTCTTTACGCCTTCTCTCCCCCTTCCATTCCTTCACGAAAAATCACATGAACTTCACCGTTTAATTCTCTGTCCCAAACCCATTGCTTTGAATACGAAATCCGACTCCCTTCCCCTTTAAACCACCTCGCACCAACCTTTTCCGTCCACTCCTTCATCCCAAAATCGCCAAGCTCGCACTGGACCATCGTCCCAGGTGTGCCTCCTCTTTCCCAACGCTCTGCCACCCTTCGCTAGGCTAATAACCCACTATATTGACGTCGAATGTCAACCCTTGCCTCACTGCAATATTCTCCAAACTCGAGAATAGGCACGAGTGACTAAAAATATAAATGGAGTCCTACCAAATACTCTCACGAATTCAAGCATATATCTATATTTCGAAATTTACTTAAGGATGGTCAAATTTGTTTTTATTTTTGTGAAGTCATCGAATATGGGTTTTCTTTGTGAGAGAATGACTTTTGGTTTGGTTTCTAGCGGAAGGAATTGGAGTACGTTGTTGCTGTGTTTAAGGGAGGAATGGAAAGATCATGTATTTATAGTTTTAGACACCTTGGCACCCACGGTTTAGGCTTATGGAGTAGGGATGTAGGAGGGTACCATAGCATGTGCTTTTTGATTTCTTTGTCTGCAAGGATTTGAAAGTAAGCGTGGAAACATGGATCTGCAGTGATGTTTTCTTTCCTTGACCCTGAAGTTCTTGCTGTAGGTAGCTGGTACCTATTTCCTACTTTGCTTCAAGGTGAAGGACTTTAAATAAAAACAAAAATATATGCATTCCTGTATTTGATTTAAAGGTGTAGTTCTGCATTGGCTTTGGAAAGGTCACAACAAATGATCACAATAAAATCAACTTAAAGCATCATGATACAGTACGCTCAAAGTATTGTCAACTTCTGTATGTGACGCCTCTAAATTTGCTAGGCTATACTAAGTGATTCGTTCTGCTTCGTGGCTCCAGCAATGCTTTTTCCATTGATTTTGGCCGTTTTGTGGGGATTCGCCCCTTATACGTTGCACATATGTGACATAGGGTGGTCTTTGATATTTTCCTCAATTGTTAGTATTAATTACTTTATGTTATTTGGCATTAGTCATATTGCGTGTGAAGCCATGTGAGCATACTATGTATGCTTAAGATGTTTCCATGAAGAGCAAGGGGTGAGAAAAGTGATTTGGTATATATGTTTTATTTTAGTTCAGATGTTTAGCGTACTTCGCTACACACAATTTCATTCCCTTCCAGACCCCTATGGACAAAAGTAAAAATACGGTCGTGTCGAGCTAGGTGCTACGATCCCAAAAATATAATAATATAGGTCCGTTAACTTATTCTGCGAAACCCCGAAATGTTGATATAGGGTGCAAAATACTCCAAAATAAAAAGTGCTTATTTTCTAAAATAAAAATTATAGAAAAAATCTAAAAATTAAATTATACCTACGCCTCAAATAGCTTGTCCGAATTCGAAACCAATATTTAATTATAATTAAATATATCGTTATGCTTTATAAACGATTCCATATAATTTAATTAAACAACCATTTAAATCTCTAATTCTCTATTTGAATAATTAAATAAATTAATTATCATACCAGAAAAATACGGGACATTACACTCATATACATTTACATTCAGATTCTTTCTCACATACACTAACACTATCATTCTTGCCTTCTGTTTTATGTCTTCTGCTAGCATCATAGTCAGTCCAGTCTTCTGTTTACATATCATAGTAGAAACACGCAGTAAACTGGAACAAAAATATTTTATATTCTAGCAGATTTAATTTTAATTTTAAAAATTTATTTGCCTCAGAATTTTGGTGTGTTTCTCTTCATTTTTCATGACTTGATCTGATTTTTATGGACATCCATTTGTGTCTAGACAGCTTGTGATATTCACAGTGATACACTGTAAATACACTGTAAATACCACACTCATATGTGCATTATACATGTATATGCGTATGTATGTATATACACATATTTTCTGTGCAGGGGAAATATGGTCAGAAAGGGACAAATATATTGAATACGATGTGTTAGGTGAAGCTTGACAACATTTTCATGCCGCAAGTATCCATCAACACACCACAATGCATATATGAAGCCACACATATATACACACACATGTAAATACACATACGTGTATATATACATATATGTATAAATGGATAATGCACAAGGCAACAGAGAAAACTAGCAAGTATACATATATATACACAATATCTCAAGACCAAGGAACAGTTCAGCTCAACATGACAATTTTATAGTGCAGCAGAAAAGCAAAGTACAAGACATAAGCAACAAGCGCCAAGTACAAGAACATGGTCGAGCAAACACAAATGGCAAGTATACAAACAAAACGGTCCAAGAATCTCAAAATATTTGTCACAGGCATTTGACAAAAGCATGGTTCATGGCCAGAATAAAAGCAAGTGCTAGATCATGTATCCGTTCAAACAGTAAAGAAGTCATATAAGTGAAATCAATGGCAATATTGTTGGCATGTTGTGTTCTTCCAGAAATGAAGATAAAATTCATGTTTTAAATTGGTTATAAACACATCAGCTAAACCAATAATACAGGGCGATAAAGAAATGCATACATTGTATGGCCAAAACAACAAGCTACAGTAACGTGTATTTCGACAAGCTCACATATGGCATGAAGTTTTTTTAAGAAATAATAAGCAAGGGATTTTTTTTATGCAAGTATTTTTGCAGCAGCATGAAATTGTCACAACACAAACATAAGCATGGACAATTACATCTCAAATAGAATCTTTCCAGAAGCTATTTGTTTTCAATGTGCCATGAAGCCATCAATATGTTTCTAGTATTAGAAAAATCAAATTCAACAATTTTCAAATATTTCCAAAAATCACAAAGTTTTTTTTGGTGCATGGAAAATTCGCAGAAGATCTTTCAAGGCAAGAAATTAATCAACACTCTAGAAATCATGCAAGGACAATGAGCATAGATTGATTTGTTTTCCGAAAAATTGCATCTCAATGTTTATGGCAAGAAATCATCATTTGTCTCCTGAATTAACCAAAGTATTTGTCCAGAAATCAGAGTTTCCAGTTTTGGACAAGAATATTTTGGCAAATATTAAAAAGGGCAAGCAATTTTCTAACTTTTCAGAATTCAGCATGGAAGACAAATTTTGGGTAAGTGTTTAATCATTGCAGAAATCAACCATTGAGTCACGACATAAATCAGTTTTAGGCAAGAACAGTTTTGATTTGTTCCAACTTTCAATCATTGAATTCTCGGCATGTTTTTAATCATGGAAACAAAGATTTTCTAGTAACAAATTCACGCAAGGGAAATTTCAAGGGGCCACAAACAATATCATTAATTTCCTGAATTGCTCAAATTAATCAGAGCCAAATCACGCAAGAAATCAGTGCAAGCCATTCATGAAATCAGAGCAAGTTTAAGAATTTTTATAATCCTATTTATACACCGTTTCATCACAAGCATAACTCATTCAAGTAAAAGTACAAATTGAAAAGAAATTTTGAATGGTAATATCATACCAGAGTTCGAACAGACAATCTTGGATCGGATCAAAGCTTCCTTAACTCAATTAAGCAAAGGAAATTGAAACCAGAAATCGGAGCACACAAAAGAGGAAAGCAACCGCTTCAAATAAAAAAAACCCGCAAACCTAGTTAAATTTCCACTGCCATTTTCGTTTCTAGATAAAAAGAGTTACGAGATCAAAATAGGGTTACAAGGGTGAAGCAAGCGGGCCGAATTATTTTGTGAAGCAAGGACTTTTCAATTGGGCCGAGATTAATAAGGACTATCACCTTGTTTTTAAAGGCAGAAAATCCTAGTTTTATTTTGGTGTTATTCCTTTTCTAGGGTTTAGATCTTTAAGTATTAGGTCTTGAGTCTTGTGTATTTTATGTTGCATTTTTATTTTGTTTTGTAATCGTCGTTTAGTTTCTTAGTGTCCGTACAACTTTGTTATCTAGTTAGATTTTAACTAGCAGTTTTCTAGTATTTGTAATAATTAGAGCTTACTAACTACTAGTTTGTAGCTAGAGAAAAATCTGATTTTGGGGTTAAAATCAGTACAAGGTTTTGAGCATAGGATTAGTAAAGTTGTGAGCGAGTGTAGGGAGTTTACAGGGATTTTGTAAGTGTAGAGATTGTTTTAATTCTAGTATAAAACCTTGGGGAATGCAGCAATAGGCAGGGTTTGATGAATCTGGGTAAAATCTGTGTTATTTATTTTTTGCATTTATTTTATCTGCTTCGGTCTGTTCTACGATAATTTTTAATATCTCAAATTATTTTAACAAACCCTATTCAGTCCCCTCTAGGGTTAATCTACATCCAACAGTCTTGATATCATTTTTAAAGATATGCAATATGGAAATACTACATTGACCATCACCAAACTTATTTCTAAACAGGTATCCATACATTTGGGTTGTTCGATGTGGTTAAAGAAAACAAATATTTCATACATTATGGTGCCTCATGAAGTAAATGTAATTCTCTCCTGTTGTGTATTCTCAAATGTGACAAATACCAAACAACTTGTAAAACAACAAAAACCGAAGGCCTAGTGCCTGAATCAAAAGAAGAATATATCACTAATCTTAATAGAATAAGACTTTTGACATTGTTTTTCCAAATAGATACCCGTTAACTATTTATCGCTAACGTAATGGTAACTTACCGAACTATTCAGGTATTATCTAATCACGCCACCTAACATAATTAATCATTTCAAATCCTTATAGTAGGGAAAGTAAAATTACGTACTAAATAAGCAAAAAAATGTTTGGTAAATTTTAGAAAATGGATTGCAGTTTATGTTAGATTTCGTGATACAATATTTCAATTTGTAGAAGATTTGGAAGATATTATTGATTATGCTGATATAATATTTCCATTTAGATAAGATTTGGGAAATATTGTTAATTTGAGTAATATAATATTTCCAATAGTAGAATATTTGGAAGGTATCATAAAATTTGTTGCCTCTTTTGTAAAGTTCGATAGGGCAATGAATTACCTACATAAGTGAAAGAATATGAAGTTTTTTTTGGATATTGAAGTATGGAATTAATTCTCTGATTGGTTTATCGAACAAGGAATCTTATCAAGAGCAAATAAATTAGAGAATTAATTAGGCATTGATTTATAACCATAAATCAATTAATTCAACCCTAAGTATTAATCCTTATATATGGATAGGGATTAGGTAAATGTATATATTATCTCTAAAAGTTGTATTTCTTCTTGTTCTTCTCTATTATCAGACTTGTAATATTTTCTTATTCAGAAAAGTAATAAAATTTCCTCTCCCTAAGTGGACGTACACTAACAAGACGTTAGTGGAACCACTATAAATCTCTTGTGTTCTTTCTTTTATTGCTTGATTCTTGATTGTTTTGCCGGTGACTATCCGTTGTTTGTTTTGCCTCACCATCAGTTCGTTCCTATTTGTTTTTCTGCAAGATTGGGTTTTATTCCCAAGGTGTTTTTGGGAATTTTTTCCTCCAACAATTGGTATCAGATCTACGAGGTTGATTGAGAAAGGGTGTTAGGCATTATGGCAGGAGATGAGAAGAAATCAGCAATTGTATCAAGGTCATATGTCTAAGGGACATATATGGCAGAAGGATCTCAGTTACCAATAGAAAGATAGATGGAGGATGGAAGCTATCTGTTCCGATGAGGAACAATATTCGCCTTATGGTGTTTTCTCCTGAGGAGTTGACGGATGATATTTCAACTGTGGAATGGAAGGAGATGGAATGATGGACATTTACTACTTTACAATTAGCAATGGGAGAAAATGTCATTTCAGAGATTAGTGGTGAGACCATTGCTAAGGACATTTGAACCAAGCTGGGAAAACTCTATTTAAAGAAGTCACTAACCAACCATCTGATTTTGCTGAAGACGGTTTTCACCATGCGGATGAGAGAGGGTACTTCAGTGAAGGCACACCTAAGCTCCTTCGATGATCTCATGATGAAGATGAAGACTGTTGACTTGAAAGTGGATGAGGAGCAAATAGCAATGATTCTTTTGTATTTTCTTCTAGAGTGATACATAGGTTTCGCTAATAGTCTTAGCTATGCCAGAGATACACTAATAGTAGATGATGTGAAGGTAGGTCTTCTACATGAGGACTTGAGAGATCAAATGAAGGGGTCGAGTGAAGTCAGAGGAGGAAGCATCACATAAGCCTTATTAGCTGGTATGGAGAAAGCGGAGAAGAAAAGGAAAATAAAGTCAAGAGATGGGAAGTGCAACATTTGCAATAAACCAGGCCATTGGAAGAGAGATTGTCCGGACTTGAAGAAAAAAATTGAAGATGGAAATTCATCGGTTGCGGTGGAGAAATTTTTATATGATGAATTGTTGGCAGTGGTAGTATCAGATATATCAGACCATTGGGTGCTAGATACAGGGGCGTCTTTTCGTATGACACCTAATAAGAATTATTTCATTTTTTTTTAAAAAGAGAGAAACTGATTCTTATGGGAAATGATGCTAGTTGTAGAGTCATGGGCGAAGGTACTGTGTAGATTCGCATGTACGACGGGGTAATACACACCTTGATAGGTGTTCGGTATGTTCCAGGTATTTGGAAGTCAATGATAACTCTTGGGCAGTTGGCATCCAAAGAATGCGAGGTGACTATTGATAAGGATTGTCTAATGGTTTCTAAGGGTGCATTTGTAGTGATGAAGAAAGATATGTTTCATAATTTTTATCTCCTGAAGAGAAGCACCGTACTTGGAGAGTCAAGGGTTGGAGTTTACAGTTCTCATGGCAAAGATGTCAAAGCTAGGCATATGAGAAGGGACTTTGAGTTTCTGCATAGGAAGAATATGATCAAAGGGAAGCTTCAACAATGCGGTATTTTGCCAAAAGGATGTGCTTGATAAGAGGAAGAAGGGATTGTCTGAAGTTGGTCAGAGATAAAAGGAGAAAGCAGTGGATATGCATAAGTCTTTGCAGACTGCTAAGTTCGGGCATTGCTCGGGCTGGATTCGCTTATTAAAATGTGCTAGGTGACACACGGTGGCACGGTGTGGGAAGAGAGTTGAGATGGTTCATGGAGACATTTGTTTTCATGGTGAATATTGATAAGTCTTACATGAAGGGGGTACTTTGAACACTTTGTTGGCAGGCGGTGGCGTTGCCGTAGTTTGTTGACAAAGTGCAATGGGTGATGGCCATGCCGAAGCTCATTGGGAGAAGTAACCATGGTATCTTGTTTGAGTAGATGCTTAGAGTAAGAGGATGTAGGTGCAGTTGGTATGCTTTCAAGGAAATATAATATCAAGGTGGAGATTGTTAGATTTCGTGATACAATATTTCCATTTGCGGAAGATTTGGAAGATATTATTGATTATGGTGATACAATATTTCCATTTAGAGAAGACTTGAGAAATATTATTAATTTGAGTAATATAATATTTTCAACTGTAGAAGATTTGGAAGGTATCAGAAAATTTATTACCTCTTTTGTAAAATTAGATAGGGCAATAAATTACCTACATAAGTGGAGAAATATGAAGTTTTTTTTTTGGAAATTGAAGTAAAAATTAATTCTTTGATTGATTTATTAAACAAGGAATCTCATCAGGAACAAATATATTGGAGAATTAATTAGGCATTGATTTATAACCATAAATCAATTACTTCAACCCCAAGTATTAATCCTTATATAAGGATATGGATTAGGTAAATGTATGTATTATCTCTAAAGTTGTATTTCTTCTTGTTCTTCTCTATTATCAGTCTTTTAATATTTTCTTAATTAAAAAAGTAATAAAATCCCTCTCCCTAATTGGACGTACACTAACAAGACATTTGTGGAACCACTATAAATCTCTTGTGTTCTTTCTATATTGCTTGATCCATGATTGTTTTGCTAGTGACTATCTGTTGTTTATTTGCCTAACCATCAATCCGTTCCTATTTGTTTTTCCGTAAGGTTGGGTTTTATTCCAAAGGAGTTTTTGGTAAATTTTACCCTAATAGTTTATACCTGCCAATTTGTGTTAGGAAAACATAGGGTGTACAAAAATCAAATTGGATTTCTTAAAATTTGAAAAAATAAAAAATTAAGAAACCAAGGATACAAATAGAGTAATCTTGGATTGCCTGTGATACAGCTTCATATCAAAATTTAATGTTAATGGCAAAAATCCAATGCGCTCAATTTTAATATTATTTTTGCTTAGGTCTTTTACAATGACGAAGCACAGCAGGACAATGGAATTTTCTACAAAATAAAAACAAAAAAAACAAGAAAAACTACAAGGATTAATTTGACTGATCATGCTGCTTATCAATGGAGACTGTAGAGCAGCTGGACAACATACTTTAAGTTGGTTATGACACATTTACCTTTTAATATTTTTAAGGGAAAAATCGTATAGTTTTCGGAGTTTAGGAAAAATTCAACTTGATGATGAAAAAACACAAATAAATATTAGATTGGCAACTCAAAATAACAATAAACAATGTTATCTAGATCATTTACTTATTGGGCATCGTGGTCATGTATACAACACAGCATGTTACCATCAAGCTATGCTACTTGTCTATGTTCGTCAATCCACTCAGCTAATTCTATAACCTAATCACAAATCTTATACATGTTTTTTGTAATCAAAATAGAATGAAATTGTATCACCAAACTAAACAATAATCAAAATAGACAAACAAATGGTACACACCTGAAATCAAATGAGAATGAGATGAAACTACCAATCAAGCTTATCCCCTTTTTCTACCTCCTTCTTGATGCTTGCTTGGGACTGTTAAACTATTCAAATAGACAAAAATAAAAATTTATAAGTTCATAGTTAACACACAAAATAGATTCTGAAGCAGCAATGATTATAAAATATAGCCAATGGTAGTACTGTAAGTTAATAAATTATCTAAAAAAGATTAAAGTCTTTATAGTAATTTAAATACAATAAGACTTTCTGCTATAGTAGGGGGATTTAGAATATATGAACAATTTCTTAATTTAGGATGAAAAAAAAACCTAAAATTAACTTCATTTCTCTAAATTAAAGTCGATACACCAAAGTTGCAAAAATACTAAAATATTTACCTAGATTTGATGATCAAATTCACAAACCATAACCACTGAGTCAGTTGATTGTACACGATCCTGTACTTTGGCCTGAACTTTAATATAATTTATTAGCACGAATAATAAAGAAGCACGGGAGAGACGCGAGGATACATTTTAGGGGTGAAGAATTCATTTAAGTGTGGTGAGGAATTGATGGAAATGTGGCACAACAACGCGACGATGAAGGGAGAGTTTTGCCATTACTAATTTACCGTCGCATAAAAAACAAGTCAATCATTAAATGTGTTTTATCTTTATTTTTTAACTTGGAATGGAAAGAAAAAAAGGATGGACTATTTAATATTTTTATTTAATTTGTCTACATTTAAAAAAATCCTTTTTAATTCATTCCATAACACTCTGACATGAAGAAAAAGTGATTGGACAAATAATAGTGTTTCGAATGTCAATTCTAACACCAAATATTTGTTGAAAAAAAATATTATGCTTTAAATCTAAGATTACAAAAATGATCATTTATGATTTTTTTTCTCTTTTGGGCATTCCAGCAAAACTGATTTTGTTTTAACTATATTAAGAATGTTATTCTTTTCTAATTTTTTTCATTTCATGTTAAATTATTTCAATTTCAAAGAAAATGAATTGCTCAACAAAAAAATTAACCATTTAAAAAGAGAGGTCATCTTAAAGTGTTTTATATTATGACAAATGTTTGTTATAATGAATAAAGATTTGGTGTTTTGTTAGAACAAATTTTGTTAAATATTATATATGTAACTTGTATTACACCTTAACGATCCTTCTACAATACAGTAGACATTTTTCTTATATATGTCATTTAGATCGCAAATAAGTAAATAATATGGAATTTAATGTTATAATATAGAAAAATGATAAAAAAAAATTATCAACCTATTTCTTAAGATATATAAAACACTCTCCAAACAACTTTTGGTAAATGATCTATTATTAGAAAAAATAATATAACATCTAAATATTATTTAATTTATACTCTAGAAAGTATTAACTAATATCGCGATAATTTATTGAATTTTACATCTATTCAAAATTTATCAAAATAACTAGGATGAGTTAAATTGAATCGATAAAGCCTAGGAATTTGGGATATATGTAATAAACAAAATACATTAGGATAACAAGTTATTTTACATTTTCGATCTGGGACAAAAGCAGACATCGAATAGTCATGCAAAATTTATAGTCCTAACTTAAGAGTTGTAGCCTTTGCCACTATAGAACACGATTGTTATCTGTGGCGACCCGAACTTCCCCAGTCTCAGAAGAGAAGAGAAAGAACGAATTACCGTGAGGACAAGACGAATCAGAACGCAAACAGAAGAACATTTCATTGTTTATTACAACAATTCCATCAAAATACAAGAATATACAGAGTATGAATAAATATTACACATTTTACAAATATCAGATATTTAAATTACATTTAAATACATAGCAGCGGAAAAATAATACAAAACATAACTGAATGAAATACGTGGATACAGAGCTTTCCGAGTATCACTTCAGCTATAAACCAGGATCCTGTGGATATAAATCTGCAAAACCAAAAGTACTAGCTGCCCGTGCGAAAAATAAGGGCACCCAGAGTTTAGGTTAAAACAATATACTCCAAGTCAGTCATGTGACTGGTGTGAGAACTAAAACAGTTATTAATCTTTATTTTAAAGTTCAGTAAATCAAGGGACCACGCCGTATAACACAGAACGGGTTTTTACCCCAAGAATACCAGTGCATAAACAAACAAACAATGCAATGCTAAATAAAGAACAATGTAGCTGTCATAAGACCCAGGTCTCATCACACAATGCAACGCAAGTCGGAGGATAGGGTTTTACCTTATAACAGCCAAATAATGCTTGATACGTGAAATTTAATCTTTTATTATTACTATAAGTGAAGAAAACAACTTCGAATATTAATGTATCAATCATAGGCGGCATGGGTACCATATATCATGTCACCATACTAGTTCTACAATTAAAACCGCAAAGGTCGTATTGGAAATTGGATTTCCGTCATGAGTCGAGGCAAGGGGAAAGCTCCTCTCCGTTCGAGACATTATAGCAAATGTCTTAGGACCACACACAACGATCCTTGGAACCTCCAAGGCCAGTCCTCTCCTACTTTTGAGGATTAATTATTCCTGAACACACGTTTCCCGGTCCTATAGGACCTATATCCGAGGCGTCTCGCATTCCAACAACCACACAGGTAAAAATAATATAAATGCTAGGGATGGTAGGTCACTGACATCACCCATAGCTAAAAAGAAACGTCATGCACTCCTTGGGTCCTTATCCTGTTTTTGACTCGTACCGAGGTGTGAGGCTCGTGAATTAATGTTATACACAAAGCTATGCCACATAGGCCATGCTTTGATCATCAACCACAAGACTTTGCTTTTCAACAAAAGTCTTGATCATCTGCCACTTAGGCATGCCACACAGGCAATTCATGCCATGCGATTGATGGCCATCAATATATAACCTCCGAGCTCGTACGTCTCAGAGAAGGGCGTTAAGCAAGAGAATAAATTCTCCGCTGCCAAATAGATATATATTTAATAGAAATAAATCACACAGAATGAAATCCAACGTCAGACACACAGTTCATTTACAATTTCGTTCTGGGTCTGGACGAAACCGTAGGAACCTTATTCCTCGCATATCCATTTATCTCCAAGTACGTTTGGATGATCACCAATTGATTCCCACCTCTTGGGCGACAGCCCAATCAAGATCATTAGTGATCATCCAAACGATATGAAGACCTCCGGTCTTCAACCACCGTCTTCATCTTCGACTTATCGTCGAATCGGTTATTCGGAATGGGTATAAACCCAGCCTTTCCGAATAATAAACACATGTTACACAAACACAACATACGCCTCATTCCAATTCAGAATATTCTTTATGCAAATATTCACATTCTTTGGGAAAGGTTCCCATTAATTTTATCAAAGATAAATTCTTCTAAATTTATTCTTCAATCCTCCTTTGGATATCATTTCAAACCATGTTAAAGTTTTCCAAACTAGTCAGGATTAGCGTACCACACCGAAGTAATTATTTATTTTATTTCCCAATCCCAACCAGTTCATCCCATGGAGCAAAACTGGTAATACTCCATATCTAACACCACGGTGTTATCGGTAAATATTAATTACCATTACACGTTCAAATTTAATCAAAGATTTAACTATTGCTTTGGAGCAAAACTGGTGATACTCCATTCTCGATCATTTCAATCTAATTAAAGATTCATTAAAACTCCACTTAGTTTTAATCTTCCCACAAATCAATATTAATGGTTATTCAAAGCTAAGAAGTTAATCTTATCTTTAACTGGGTTAAATAATCAATGTCATTTAAAAAAACAGTTCACGACAAACCCAAAATCTCATTCCATTGTTAATCGGGTTAAAAAACTGGTGTTATTCAAAACACCACGCACAATAAACCCAAAATCCAATTTAAATTCAATTCCAATTAAATACTAATTAACTGGACAATTTCACTAAATCTTAATTAATAGATTTATTCTTTTCTAAACTGGGTCCAAGAACAGTGTTATTTAAGACACCATTCACGACGAACCCAAAATCCCAATTGATATTAAATACAAGACTCTGAATAGAAAATATATTGGCTTATATTCAATATCAAATTCTGAAACCAACAAATATCGTATTGGAAATAACGATATAAATATATCTTTCAAATTTCCATAACCATATCTGTATAATCACGAAATCCAACATCGAAATATTCCGAAGATAACTTCGATTCAAATCCATTCCAATCCGTATATTGGAAATTCTGATTATTTTTAAAACCACTTCAAATCCAATTTATTTATTCAAAAACATTGGATTATGATTCTAGTTCATAACTAGTTCATTTCGATAATTTTTTTTATCCTTTTTAAATATGGGATTTTTCACCCCAATTCTTTCTAAATCATTTATTATGATTTTACACAAATTATTGATATTTTTAATAATTTTATCAAGGTTCGTACAGTCGATTTTCAATAACGGACGTCGAACTGCACTTACAACGACCTTTTCCAAATTTGATTTGGACATAATTCCAAATCCAACCGTTAGATTTCAAATTTATAATATTCATTGGAAATCTCTTTTCGATACGAACCCAACGGTTCCGGTTTCAGGAGAATCCGACGGTCGGATCTCCCGTAACGTCAATTCGAAGTCAATAGTCGAAATTCGCGAACTGCCGCGGCGCGCGCGTTCTATTCAGGCCATTTAATATATATATATATATATATAATATAGATTACATATATTTAATTGATTTCAATTCTAAACGTATTTTATAAATCGTTTTAATTCGTTTTAAAAACGATTTCAACTTCATATTCAATTTTAAATCAAAATTAAATATTCCATATCATTAATATATAAATGATAATATTTTCAAAACGTTATATTTTGAAATCACTACCTTTTCTATATTCATTATAAAAATGAATATAATCGATATAAATATCATTCGTGTCAAAATGGCACAAATCTAATCAACACGGCTTTATATATTTCAATAACTTCGTTATTCTATTCAACAAATGAATATTTTCTACAACACATGAATATATTTCTTTCAACACATGATTATTCTCAACACATGAGTATCGTCAACACATGACTATTTTTGTTATTTAATATATTTTATAAAATTATGATTTCTATCGTTTAATTCTTAATCAGGCTCCAACCGTAAATTAGTAAGAGAACGATTCCCTATGTATTAACCCCGAAGGCCGAAACCAACATCAGATCAATACCCAGAAAACCACTCATCTTAACTAGTTTCCAGCTAGTTTCTAATTTTATGTATGATAACAACGTGAATTTTATTGTTTAAAAATTTTGTTCAACACATGAATTTTCTCAACACAAGAGTATCGTCAATACATGACTATTTATTCTATTCAACACATGAATCTTTATTTTATAATATTCTTTATTTTTCAAATTGGAACGAGGCCCACTCAATTACCATATAATGTTAATTATATGGATTCCATACAACACATGTATATAATAGCAATGATAAATAATCAACCATCATCCAAAGTGCACTACACAACTGTCTGTCAACCTATCGATTGACATTCAACTAAACAATCGGGATTAGTGTATGTCAAATATCATCCCAATACCCGTGTGGGGTTTCAGTCAACAAAAACAGATTTTTATTTGTGCATTTGGGAAATGTGTAATATTTACCATCCCAATCAATATCAGTCAAATCAGTGTACATAAATAAATCGTCTGATTCGTAAATGAATATTTATTTTATTCACGTATACGTTAAAAATTATATTTTTAACGACCGGAATATTTTATTCAACCTATGAATATTCTATTCAATTCATTTATTCAATAAAATGATATTTTTATTTTTCTAACTTATTTTAGAAAATTTCAGCAGCATAATGACACGATACTAGAAACGGGATAAGGCCTAGCCTTATACCCAGTCTAATAATGGCCTGCGCCATTTACATACCAATCTAATCAATTCCATTTCACCCAAACAACCAAATTCAAACCAATAATCTAATCAACTACACAACCAAACAAACAAGTCGTCTGTGGTCTGTGGACGACGGGTGTCGGGTGCTGCTAAGCACCGTCTTCATCCAAGTAAATATTTTCAACTAGAAAAGAAAATTTAAAGTGAAAAGTTCTCACCTTGAGTTTCCACTCCACCGTTTCATTTCTGAATTTCTGAGCCGTTTGCATTCCTTTTTTATTTCAATCTGTTCCATAGCCCTCTGTTTCACGCAGTTGATATTAAAAATCACATTTTTAAAAATGCTTTCCATACATAAAAATCATATTTTTGTGTTCTCTACATATATAAAAATCACATTTTTATATTCTCTAGTATATAAAAATCATATCTTTACTTCGCTAACTTCATAATAAAAATTATATTTTTATTCTGCTACTTCATAGACAAAAATTATATTTTTAAACCGCTATATTTAAAATAAAAATCACATTTTTATTTGTTCACTTTCAATATAAAAATCACATCTTTATAACTTCAACTTCATATTAAAAATCGCATCTTTACGTTATGAAAAATCAAATCTTTCAAGCGATAAAATCAATTCTTTTAACTTATAAAAATCAGTTCTTTCAAGCGATAAAATAAATTCTTTTAAGTGGTAAAAATCGATTCTTTTAAGTTATAAAAATAAATCATAACTTTCTATCATCAACGTTAGATTTCCCTTTTAACGCACTATCATATATATCAAACTGAAAATAAAAGAATGGCAAACAAATATTTAAAACTCACTGTTTTCGATGTCTAGGGGGAAATGGCGCCGGACGGAGGTGGTCAGGGGCAAGGGGAGGGGCTGTGGCCGGCGCCGGCTCTACTTCACGGTTGCCGGAGGTCCGTCAAACGAGCTAGGGTTCCGGAGGGAGAAACTGGCGGTGTTTAAGAGAAGGAGGGGGGAAAGAGGAGGAGCCGACGTCGACATCAGAGAGGCGGCGGCGGATAGGCACGGCGGCGGGTGACCAAGGAGGAGCGGTGGACGAGGTCGGAGGGGGGCGCGATTTCGTTCGTGGGAATTTTTTTTTCTTTCGATCTGAGCGTTTAAGAGGGAGAGAGAGTAAATAGGGGAAAAGGGTTGACCAAGCTATTTTATATAATTATTTATTAATTTAATTCTCCAAAAAGTAAACTTTTATTTTGAACTCGAAATCGAACCCACCGACTGTCGTCCCTAGCTAATTACCCCCATTCCGAACACAATGGGATATGTCACGTAATCCAATTCCATCGTTTCGATGAGTTTCCATTTAAATTAACATTTAAATCCTTATATTGAATTTTAAACGTACATTTCAATTTATTGTGGTCACATACGGATCTCAAAAATTCCAAAAAAAATTATTTCTAACTTCCTAATGATGATTCGGTCCTAACAAAACTAATTTCGTCAAATTTGAAGACCGTTTGAAAAATGGCCATTTTTTGGTCGATCGAAATTGACTAAAACTGTTAAAACACGTTTTACTTCGCCACACTCACATATTGATCCAGAAAGTTATGCAAACTGGGATCTTGCAATAATTTGACATCCCGGATCCAACGAAAGTGGTCTCGTCGAAAACAAATGTCATTTGCAAAATTTCCATTTTTAAGGGCCAGAATTCCATAACGACTATTCTGAATTTTCAACCGGACGTACCCTTTTATTCCCGCTATGAAATTTTGGATTCGTTGGAAATATATTTTCAAATAGATTCTAATATTTTTGGTTTCGCTAAAATCCGGTTTATTTTGAATCCTGTACATTCATTTGAAATTTGAAATCGAATTTTCGAAGTACCATGCCATTTTCAATTCCTTTTATAATTAAAAATAAATATTTATATTCTAACGTCGATCTATATAAATATATACATTCTATTTTTATTCAAAATAAATTTCTCATCGTCATTATTTAAAATAATTCATTTTAAATATTAAATATTCATTAAAATTGCCAAAATAAAAAAAAATTAATTGGCTCAGATTTTCCG
This sequence comes from Allium sativum, assembly GCA_030737875.1. Taxonomy (NCBI): domain Eukaryota; kingdom Viridiplantae; phylum Streptophyta; class Magnoliopsida; order Asparagales; family Amaryllidaceae; genus Allium; species Allium sativum. The sequence continues at coordinate 637,136,557 of CM060922.1, forward strand.
GGTTATTACAATCTCCCCCACTTAAAACCTTTCATCCCCGAAAAGGAATGGAGCCGAAGGTTGTTTAACTAATCAACTCAACTTCCATTATTTTCTTTATGGCTTAAGTTCTTCAACTTTTCAGTTTCTAAGAACTTTTCAAATTTTTCAAAAATTTGGCTAACATCCTAAATTTTCGAAAAATTTCGCCATAACCTCCCCTGCACCGGGAGCTTCAAGATATTTCAAATAGCCTCCCATGGCCCTCACCAATCCAAAAGAAAAATAAAAATCCAAGCAGCTAGCCAATCGGGCTCATAAAATCATCCAAACCCAATCAATTTGTAAACATGTACCTATTTGTCGAGCAAACAATTTTATTCTTCTGCTCTAGCCTCCTTGCAATGACCTATTCAATGGATATACATGCATATGCATGCAACTGTAATCATTTTTCAAATTCAATATTCGGTTCAATTAGGCTAAATGGTTCAAAATTTTAATAAATGAAACCAATAATCAAGCAACACAATCAGCAATCAATTAGTGGATTATCGTTTCAAATTCATAATTTTGATATATATTCAGAAAATCATGTTTTTGGTGCCAAATCACAACAATAAGCCCTAACTAGTTTTGGTTCTCACACCAGCCTAATGGAAATATATAGATATCCCACTTTTCGAAACTCGAACACAAATACTGATAATGCGACCGCATTACCAGAATTATCTCTGGGTGACTAGAGTGTGATTCTCTATCTATCCAATATATTAAAACTTCGAATATACGTTCATGACGCGTATATGCAAAATCTTTATATACTCGATTATCCAAATCAGTACAAATAAAATATTCAAATACGTATACTTGAATTTAACTTTCAAAACAAAATTTGTTTTCAATTTTTATTTTAAAAATAACATTCTTTCGACTAGATCTAGGATACTACTGATCCCGTCTCTAATGAGCCATTCCCATTGGATATTACTAATCCAATCTCTGATGAATCCTTTCGTTTGGTTCTAATGTGTCTTGTTCTCGAGCTCTGTAAACCAAAGCTCCGATACCAAATGTGGCGACCCGAACTTCCCCGGTCTCCGAACAGAAGAGAAAGAACGAATTACCGTGAGGACAAGACGAATTAGAACGCAAACAGAAGAACATTTCATTTTTTATTACAACAATTCCATCAGAATACAAGAATATACAGAGTATGAATAAATATTACACATTTGACAAATATCATAGATTTAAATTACATTTAAATACATAGGAGCGGAAAAATAATACAAAACATAACTGAAAGAAATACGCAGATACAGAGCTTTCCGAATATCACTTCAGCTATAAACCAGGATCCTGTGAATATAAATCTGCAAAACCAAAACTACTAGTTGCCCATACGGAAAATAAGGGCACCCAGAGTTTAGGTTAAAACAATAAACTCCAGGTCAGTCATGTGACTGGTGTAAGAACTAAAACAGTTATTAATCTTTATTTTAAAGTTCGGTAAATCAAGTGACCACGCCGTATAACATGGAACGGGTTTTTACCACAAGAATACCAGTGCATAAACAAACAGCGCAATGCTAAATAAAGAACAATGAAGCTGTTATAAGACCCAGGTCCCATCACACAATGCAAAGCAAGACGGAGGATAGGGTTATAGCAGCCAAATAATGCTTGATACGCAAAATTTAATCTTTTATTATTAATATAAGTGAAGAAAACAATTTTGAATATAAATGTATCATTCATAGGCGGCATGGGTACCATATATCATGTCGCCATACAAGTTCTACAATTAAAACCACAAAGGTCGTATTGGAAATTGGATTTCCGTCATGAGTCGAGGCAAGGGGAAAGTTCCTCTCCGTTCGAGACACTCTAGCAAATGTCTCAGGACCACACACAGCGATCCTTGAATCCTCCAAGGCCGGTCCTCTCCTACTTTTGAGGATTAATTATTCCTGAACACACGTTTCCCGATCCTATAGGACCTATATCTGAGGCGCCTCGCATTCCAACAACCACACAGGTAAAAATAATATAAATGTCAGGGCTGGTAGGTCACTGACATCACCCATAGCTAGAAAGAAACGTCGTGCACTCCTTGGGTCCTTATCTCGTTTTTGACTCATACCGAGGTGTGAGGATCGCGAATTAATGCTATACACAAAGCTATGCCACATAGGCCGTGCTTTGATCATCAACCACAAGACTTTGCTTTCCAACAAAAGCCTTGATCATCTGCCACTTAGGCATGCCACACAGGCAATTCATGCCATGTGATTGAATCCATCAATATATAACTTCTGAGCTCGTACGTCTCGGAGAAGGGCGTTAAGCAAGAGAATAAATTCTCCGCCGCCAAACAGATATATATTTAATAGAAATCAATCACACAGAATAAAATCCAATGTCAGACATACAGTCCATTTACAAGTTCATTCTGGGTCTGAACGAAACCGTAGGACCTTATTCCTCGCATATCCATCGATCTCCAAGTACGTCAGGACGATCACCAACTGATTCCTTCCTCTTGGGTGTACAACCCAATCAAGATCATCAGTAATCATCCAAACGATATGAAGACCTCCGGTCTTCAGCCACCGTCTTCATTTTCGACTTATCGTCGAATCGGTTATTCAGAATGGGTACAAACCCGACCTTTCTGAATAACCCGCGTAAATAATAAACACATTTTACACAAACACAACATACACCTCATTCCAATTCAGAATATTCTTTATTCAAATATTCACATTCTTAGGGAAAGGTTCCCATTAATTTTATCAAAGATAGATTCTTCTAAATTTATTCTTTAATCTTCTTTTGGATATCATTTCAAACCATGTTAAAGTTTTCCAAACTAGTTGGGATTAGCGTACCACACCGAACTAATTATTTATTTTATTTCCTATCCCAACCTATTCATCCCATGGAGCAAAACTGGTAATACTCCATATCTAAACCACGGTGTTATCGGTAAATATTAATTACCATTACACGTTCAAATCTAATCAAAGATTTAACTATCGCTTTGGAGCAAAACTGGTGATACTCCATTCTCGATCATTTCAATCTAATTAAAGATTCATTAAAACTCCACTTAGTTTTAATCTTCCCACAAATCAATATTAATGGTTATTCAAAGCTAAGAAGTTAATCTTATCTTTAACTGGGTTAAAGAATCAATGTCATTTAAAAACAAGGTTCACGACAAACCCAAAATCCCATTCCATTATTAATCGGGTTAAAGAACTGGTGTTATTCAAAACACCGCTCATAATAAACCCAAAAACCAATTTAAATTCAATTCCAATTAAATACTAATTAACTGGAGAATTTAACTAAATCTTAATTAAAAGATTTATTCTTTTCTAAACTGGGTCCAAGAACAGTGTTATTTAAGATACCATTCAGGACGAACCCAAAACCCCATTTGATATTAAATACAAGGCTCTGAATAGAAAATATATCGGCTTACATTCAATATCAAATTCCGAAACCAACAAATATCGTATTGGAAATAACGATATAAATATATCTTTCAAATTTCCACAACCATATCTGTATAATCACGAAATCCAACATCGAAATATTCCGAAGATAAGTACGATTCAAATCCATTCAAATTCGTATATTGGAAATTCTGATTGTTTTTAAAACCACTTCAAATTCAATTTATTTTTTCAAAAACATTGGATTATAATTCTAGTTCATAACTAGTTCATTTCGATAATTTTTTTTAATCCATTTTAAATATGGGATTTTCACCCCAATTATTTCTAAATCATTTATTACGATTTTACACAAATTATTGATATTTTTTATAATTTTATCATGGCTCGTACAGTCGATTTTCAATAACGGTCGTCGAACTGCAATTATAGCGACCTTTTCCAAATTTTATTTGGACATAATTCCAAATCCAACCATTAGATTTCAAATTTCTAATATTCATTGGAAAGATCTTTTCGATACGAACCCAACGGTTCTGGTTTCAGGAGAATGCGACGGTCGGATCTCCCGTAACGTCAATTCGAAGTCAATGGTCGAAATTCACGAACTGCCACAACGCGGCGCGTTCTATTCAGGCCATTTAATATATATATATATATAACATATATATTATATATATTTAATCAATATCAATTATAAATGTATTTTATAAATTGTTTAAATTCGTTTTAAAAACGATTTGAACTTCATATTCAATTTTAAATCAAAATTGAATATTCCATATCATTAATATATAAATGATAATATTTTCAAAACGTTATATTTTGAAATCACTTTCTTTTCTATATTCATTATAAAAACGAATATAATCGGTATAAATATCGTTCGCATCAAAATGGCGCAAATCTAATCAACACGGCATTATATATTTCAATAACTTCGTTATTCTATTCAACAAATGAATATTTTCTTCAACACATGTATATATAATTCTTTCAACACATGAATATTCTCAACACATGAGTATCGTCAACACATGACTATTTTTGTTATTTAATATATTTTATAAAATTATGATTTCTATCGTTTAATTCTTAATCAGGCTCCAACCGTAAATTAGTAAGAGAACGATTCCCTAAGTATTAACCCCGAAGGCCGAAACCAACATCAGATCAATACCCAGAAAACCACTCATCTTAACTAGTTTCCAGATAGTTTCTAATTTTATATATGATAAAAATGTGAATTTTATTGTTAAAATATTTCGTTCAACACATGATAAGTTTCAACACATGAATATTCTCAACACATGAGTATCGTCAACACATGACTATTTACTCTATTCAACACATGAATCTTTATTTTATAATATTCTTTATTTTCCAAATTGGAATGAGGCCCACTCAATTACCATATAATGTTAATTATATGGATTCCATACAACACATGTATATAATAGCAATGATAAATAATCAACCATCATCCAAAGTGCACTACACAACTGTCTGTCAACCTTTCGGTTGACATACAACTAAACAATCGGGATTAGTGTACGTCAAATATCATCCCAATACCCATGTGGGGTTTCAGTCAACAAACACAGATTTTTATTTGTGCAGTGGGGCGATGTGTAAAATTTACCGTCCTAATCAATATCAGTCAAATCAGTGTACATAAACAAATCATCTGATTCATATATGAATATTTATTTTATTCACATATACGTTAAAAATTATATTTTTAATGACCAAAATATTTTATTCAACCTATGAATATTCTATTCAATTCATTTATTCAATAAAATGATATTTTTATTTTTCTAACTCATTTTAGAAAATTTAGGCGACATAACGGTACGATACTAGAAACGGGATAAGGCCTAACCTTATCCCCAGTCTAATAATGGCCTGCGCCATTTACATACCAATCTAATCAATTCCATTTCACCCAAACAACCAAATTCAAACCAATAATCCAATCAACTACACAACCAAACAAACAAGTCGTCCATGGTCTGTGGACGACGGGTACCGGGTGCTGCTAAGAACCGTCTGCATCCTAGTAAATATTTTTAACTAGGAAAGAAAATTTAAAGTGAGAAGTTCTCACCTTGAGTTTCCACTCCGCCGTTTCATTTCTGAATTTCTGAACTGTTTGAATTCCTTTTGATTTCAATCCATTCCATCGCCCTCTATTTCACGTAGTTGATATTAAAAATCACGTTTTTAATACTGCTTTCCATACATAAAAATCATATTTTTGTATTCACTACATATATAAAATCACATTTTTATATTCTCTAGTATATAAAAATCATATCTTTACTTCGCTAACTTCATATTCCGCTACTTCATAGATAAAAATTATATTTTTAAACCGCTACCTTTAAAATAAAAATCACATTTTATTTATTCACTTCCAATATAAAAATCACATCTTTATAACTTCAACTTCATATTAAAAATCGCATCTTTACGTTATGAAAAATCAAATCTTTCAAGCGATAAAATCAATTCTTTTAAGTTATAAAAATCAATTCTTTCAAGCGGTAAAATCAATTCTTGTAAGTGGTAAAAATCAATTCTTTTGAGTTATAAAAATAAATTATAACTTTCTATCATCAAAGTTAGATTTCCCTTTTAACACGCTATCATATATCTCAAACTGAAAATAAAAGAATGGCAAAAAAATATTTAAAACTCACTGTTTTTGGTGTTTAGGGGGAAATGGTGCTGGACGGAGATGGTCAGAGGCACGGGGAAGGGTTGTGGCCAGCGGCAGCTCTGCTTCACGGTGGCCGGAGGTGCGTCGAACGAACTAGGGTTTCGGAGGGAGAAACTGGCGGTGTTTAGGAGAAGGAGGGGGGAAAGAGGAGGATAAGACATCGACATCAGAGGGGCAGCGGCGGACAGGCACGACGGTGGGTGACCAAGGAGGAGTGGCGGACGGGTCGGAAGGGGGCTCGATTTCGTTCGTGGTTTTTTTTTTATTTCTTTTGTTTCGACCTGAGCGTTTTAGAGGGAGAGAGAGAGTAAAAAGGGAGAAAGGGTTGACTAAGCTATTTTATGTAATTATTTATTAATTTAATTCTCCAAAAAGTAAACTTTTATTTTGAACTTGAAATCGAACCCACTGACTATCGTTCCTAGCTAATTACCCCCATTCCGAACAAAATGGGATATGTCACGTAAGCCAATTCCATCGTTTCGAAGAGTTTCCATTTAAATTAACATTTAAATCCTTATATTGAATTTTAAACGTACAGTTCAATTTACTGGGGTCACATATGGATCCTAAAAATTCCAGAAAAATTATTTCTAGCTTCGTATTGACGATACGGTCCTAACAAAACTAATTTCGTCAAATTTGAAGACCATTTGAAAAATGGCCATTTTCTGGTCGATTGAAATTGACTGAAACTGTTAAAACACGTTTTACTTCGCCATCCTCACATATTGATTCAGAAAATTATGCAAATTAGGATCTAGCAATAATTTGACATCCCGGATCCAGCAAAAGTGGTTTCGTCAAAAACAGAAGTCGTTTGCAAAATTTCCATTTTTAAGGGCCAGAATTCCATAGCGAATATTCTGAATTTTCAACTGGACGTAACCTTTTATTCCCGCTATGAAATTTTGATTTTTGGATTCGTTGGAAATATATTTTCAAATAGATTCTAATATTTTTGGTTTTGCTAAAATCCGATTTATTTTGAATCATGTACGTTCATTTGAAATTTGAAATCGAACTTTCGAACTACCGCGCCATTTTCAATTCCTTTTATAATTAAAAATAAATATTTATATTCTAACGTTGATCTATATAAATATATACGTTCTATTTCTATTCAAAATAAATTTCTCATCGTCATTATTATTTTAAATATTCAAAATTCATTAAAATTGCCAAAATAAAAATTTTAAATTGGCTCAGATTTTCTGGGTTATTACAATCTCCCTCACTTAAAATTTTTCGTCCCTGAAAAGGAACGGAGCCGAAGGTAGTTTAACTAATCAACTCAACTTCCATTATTTTCTTTATGGCTTAAGTTCTTCAACTTTTCAGTTTCTACGAACTTTTCAAATTTTTCAAAAACTTGGCTAACACCCTAAATTTTCGAAAAATTTCGCCATAACCTCCCCTGCACTGGGAGCTTCGGGATATTTCAAATAGCCTCCCATGGCCCTTACCAATCCAAAAGAAAAAGAAAAAGCCAAGCGGCTAGCCAATCGGCTCATAAAATCATCCAAATCCAATAAATTTGTAAACATGTACCTATTTGTCGGGCAAACAATTTTATTCTTCTGCTCTAGCCTCCTTGCTATGACCTGTTCAATGGATATACATGCTTGCAACTGTAATCATTTTTCAATACAGTTCAATTAGGCTAAATGGTTCAAAATTTTAATAAATGAAACCAATAATCAAGCAACACAATTAGCAATCAATTAGTGGATTATCGTTTCAAATTCATAATTTTGATACATATACAGAAAATCATCTTTTTGGTGCCAAATCACAATAATAAGCCCTATCTAGTTTTGGTTCTCACATCGGCCTAATGGAAATATATAGATATCCCACATTTCGAAACTCGAACACAAATACTGATAATGTAGCTGCATTACCAGAATTATCTCTGAGCAACTAGAGTGTGGTTCTATATCTATCCAGTATATTAAAACTTCGAATATACATTCATGACGCGTATATGCAAAATCTTTATATACTCTATTGTCCAAGTCAATACAAATAAAATATTCAAATACATATACCTGATTTTAACTTTCAAAACAAAAAATGTTTTTAATTCTTATTTTAAAAATAACCTTCTTTCGACTCGCTCTAGGATACTACTGATCCCATCTCTAACGAGCCATTCCCATTGGATATTACTAATCCAATCTCTAATGAATCCTTTCGTTTGGTTCTAATGTGTCTTGTTCTCTAGCTCTGTAAACCAAAGCTCCAATACCAAATGTGGCGACCCGAACTTCCCCGGTCTCCGAACAGAAGAGAAAGAACGAATTACCGTGAGGACAAGACGAATCAGAACGCAAACAGAAGAACATTTCATTGTTTATTACAACAATTCCATCAGAATACAAGAATATACAGAGTATAAATAAATATTACACATTTGACAAATATCATAGATTTAAATTACATTTAAATACATAGCAGCGGAAAAATAATACAAAACATAACTGAAAGAAATACGCGGATACAGAGCTTTCCGAATATCACTTCAGCTATAAACCAGGATCCTGTGAACATAAATCTACAAAACCAAAACTACTAGCTGCCCATGCAGAAAATAAGGGCACCCAGAGTTTAGGTTAAAACAATAAACTCCAAGTCAGTCATGTGACCGGTGTGAGAAATAAAACAGTTATTAATCTTTATTTTAAAGTTCGGTAAATCAACAGACCACGCCATATAACACGGAACGGGTTTTTACCCCAAGAATACCAGTGCATAAACAAATAGCGCAATGCTAAATAAAGAACAATGAAGCTGTTATAAGACCCATGTTCCATCACACAATGCAACGCAAGCCGGAGGATAGGGTTTTACCTTATAACAGCCAAACAATGCTTGATACGCGAAATTTAATCTTTTATTATTACTATATGTGAAGAAAACAACTTCGAATATAAATGTATCAATCATAGGCAGCATGGGCACCATATATCATGTCGCCATACTAGTTCTACAATTAAAACCAGAAATGTTGTATTGGAAATTGGAAATTGGATTTTCGTCATGAGTCGAGGCAAGGGGCAAGCTCCTCTCCGATCGAGACACTCTAGCAAATGTCTCAGGACCACACGCAGCGATCCTTGGAACCTCCAAGGCCGGTCCTCTCCTACTTTTGAGGATTAATTATTCCTGAACACACGTTTCCCGGTCCTATAGGACCTATATCCGAGGCGCCTCGCATTCCAACAACCACACAGGTAAAAATAATATAAATGCCAGGGTTGTAGGTCACTGACATCACCCATAGCTAGAAAGAAACGTCGTGCACTCCTTGGGTCCTTGTCCCGTTTTTGACTCATACCGAGGTGTGAGGCTCGCAAATTAACGCTATACACAAAGCTATGACACATAGGCCATGCTTTGATCATCAACCACAAGACTTTGCTTTTCAACAAAAGTATTTATTATCTACCACACAGGCAATTCATGACATGCGATTGATATCCATCAATATATAACCTTTGAGCTCGTACGTCTCAGAGAAGGGCGTTAAGCAAGAGAATAAATTCTCCGCCGCTAAACAAATATATATTTAATAGAAATCAATCACACAGAATAAATTCCAATGTCAGACACATAGTCCATTTACAAGTTCGTTCTGGTCTGAACGAAACCGGAGGAACCTTATTCCTTGCATATCCTTCGATCTCCAAGTACGTCTGGACAATCACCAACTGATTCCCTCCTCTTGTGTGTACAACCCAATCAAGATCATCAGTAATCATCCAAACGATATGAAGACCTCCGGACTTCAACCACCATCTTCATCTTTGACTTATCGTCGAATCGGTTATTCAGAATGGGTATAAACCCGACCTTTTCGAATAACCCGTGTATATAATAAACACATGTTACACAAACCCAACATACGCCTCATTCCAATTCAGAATATTCTTTATTCAAATATTCACATTCTTAGGGAAAGGTTCCCGTTAATTTTATCAAAGATAAATTCTTTTCTTCTAAATTTATTCTTTAATCTTCCTTTGGATATCATTTCAAACCATGTTAAGGTTTCCCAAACTAGTCGGGATTAGCGAGCCACACCGAAGTAATTATTTATTTTATTTACTAATCCCAACCTATTCATCCCATGGAGCAAAACTTGTAATACTCCATATATAACACCACGGTGTTATCGATAAATATTAATTACCATTACATGTTCAAATCTAATCAAAGATTTAACTATCGCTTAGGAGCAAAACTAGTGATACTCCCTTCTCGATCATTTCAATCTAATTAAAGATTCATTAAAACTCCACTTAGTTTTAATCTTCCCACAAATCAATATTAATGGTTATTCAAAGCTAAGAAGTTAATCTTATCATTAACTAGGTTAAAGAATCAATGTCATTTAAAAACACGGTTCACGACAAACCCAAAATCCCATTCCATTGTTAATCGGATTAAAGAACAGGTGTTATTCAAAACACCACTCACAATAAACCCAAAAACCAATTTAAATTCAATTCCAATTAAATACTAATTAACTGGACAATCTCACTAAATCTTAATTAAATGATTTATTCTTTTCTAAACTGGGACCAAGAACAGTGTTATTAAAGACACCATTCACGACGAACCCAAAATCCCATTTGATATTAATTAGGCTCTGAATAGAAAATATATCGGCTTATATTCAATATCAAATTCTGAAACAAACAAATATCGTATTGGAAATAACGACATAAATATATCTTTCAAATTTCCATAACCATATTTGTATAATCACGAAATCCAACATCGAAATATTCCGAACATAACTTCGATTCAAATCCATGCCAATTCGTATATTGGAAATTCTGATTTTTTTAAAAACCACTTCAAATCCAATTTATTTATTCAAAAACATTGGATTATAATTCTAGTTCATAACTAGTTCATTTCGATAAAAAAAATATTTTTTTAATCCTTTTTAAATATGGGATTTTTCACCCCAATTCTTTCTAAATCATTTATTATGATTTTACACAAATTATTGATATTTTTAATAATTTTATCAAGGCTTGTACAGTCGATTTTCAATAACAGTCGTCGAACTGCACTTACAGCGACCTTTTCCAAATTTGATTTGGACATAATTCCAAATCTAACCGTTAGATTTCAAATTTCTAATATTCATTGGAAATCTCTTTTCGACACAAACCTAACGGTTCCGATTTCAGGAGAATCCGATGGCCGGATCTCCCGTAACGTCAATTTAAAGTCAGCGGTCGAAATTCGCGAACTACCACGGCGCGACGCGTTCTATTCAGGCCATTTAATTTATATATATATATATATAATATTATATATATTTAATCGACTTTAATTCTAAACATATTTTATAAATCGTTTAAATTCGTTTTAAAAACGATTTCAACTTCATATTCAATTTTAAATCAAAATTGAATATTCCATATCATTAATATATAAATGATAATATTTTCAAAACGTTACATTTTGAAATCACTTCCTTTTCTATATTCACTATAAAACGAATATAATCGATATAAATATCGTTCGCGTCAAAATGGCGCAAATCTAATCAACACGGCTTTATATATTTCAATAACTTCGTTATTCTATTCAACAAATGAATATTTTCTTCAACACATGAACATATATTTCTTTCAACCCATGAATATTCTCAACACATGAGTATCGTCAACACATGACTATTTTTGTTATTTAATATATTTTATAAAATTATGAATTCTATCGTTTAATTCTTAATCAGGATCCAACCGTAAATTAGTAAGAGAATGATTCCCTAAGTATTAACCCCGAAGGCCGAAACCAACATCAGAACAATACCCAGGAAACCACTTATCTTAACTAGTTTCCAGCTAGCTTCTAATTTTATATATGATAAATATGTGAATTTTATTGTTAAAATATTTCGTTCAACACATGATAAGTTTCAACACATGAATATTCTCAACATATGAGTATCGTCAACACATGACTATTTATTCTATTCAACACATGAATATTTATTTTATAATATTCTTTATTTTCCAAATTGGAATGCGTCCCACTTAATTACCATATAATGTTAATTATATGGATTCCATACAACACATGTATATAATAGCAATGATAAATAATCAACCATCATCCAAAGTGCACTACACTACTGTCTGTCAACCTATCGATTGACATACAACTAAACAATCGGGATTAGTGTACGTCAAATATCATTCCAATACCCGTGTGGGGTTTCAGTCAAGAAATACAGATTTTTATTTGTGCAGTTGGGCGATGTGTAAAATTTACCGTCCCAATCAATATCAGTCAAATCAGTGTACATAAACAAATCATCTGATTCGTAAATGAATATTTATTTTATTCACATATACGTTAAAAATTATATTTTTAAAGACCAAAATATTTTATTCAACCTATGAATATTCTATTCAATTCATTTATTCAATAAAATGATATTTTATTTTTCTAACTTATTTTAGAAAATTTCGATGGCATAACGGCACATACTAGAAATGGGATAAGGCCTAGCCTTATCCCCAGTCTAATAATGGCCTGCGCCATTTATATACCAATCTAATCAATTCAATTTCACCCAAACAACCAAATTCAAACCAATAATCCAATCAACTACACAACCAAACAAACAAGTCGTCCATGGTCTGTGGACGACGGGTGTCGGGTGCTGCTAAGCACCGTCTGATCCTAGTAAATATTTTTAACTAAAAAAGAAAATTTAAAGTGAGAAGTTCTCACCTTGAGTTTCCACTCCGTCGTTTCATTTCTGAATTTCTGAATCATTTGAATTCCTTTTTTATTTCAATCTGTTCCATCGCCCTCTGTTTCACGCAGTTGATATTAAAAATCACATTTTTAATAACGCTTTCCATACATAAAAATCATATTTTTGTGTTCTCTACATATATAAAAATCACATTATTATATTCTCTAGTATATAAAAATCATATCTTTACTTCGCTAACTTCATAATAAAAAATATATTTTTATTCCGCTACTTCATAGATAAAAAATATATTTTTTAAACTGCTATCTTTAAAATAAAAATCACATTTTTATTTGTTTACTTTCAATATAAAAATCACATATTTATAACTTCAACTTCATATTAAAAATCGCATCTTTACGTTATGAAAAATCAAATCTTTTAAGCGATAAAATCAATTCTTTTAAGTTATAAAAATCAATTCTTTCAAGCGATAAAATCAATTCTTTTAAGTGGTAAAAATCAGTTCTTTTAAGTTATAAAAATAAATCATAACTTTCTATCATCAACGTTAGATTTCCCTTTTAACACGCTATCATATATCTCAAACTGAAAATAAAAGAATGGCAAAAAAATATTTAAAACTCACTGTTTTCAATGTCTAGGGGGAAATGGCACCGGATGGAGGTGGTCAGGGGCTCGGGGAGGAGCTGTGGCCGGCGGCGGCTTTGCTTCGCGGTGGCGGGAGCTGCGTCGAACGAGCTAGGGTTACGGAGGGAGAAACTGGGGGTGTTTAGGAGAAGGAGGGGGGAAAGAGGAGGAGCTGGCGTCGACATCAGAGAGGCGACGGCGGACAGGCACGGCGGCGAGTGACCAAGGAGGAGCGGCGGACGAGGTCGGAGGGGGGTGCGATTTCGTTCATGGGGTTTTTTATTTCTTTTGTTTCGATCTGAGCATTTAAGAGGGAGAGAGAGAGAGTAAAAAGGGGGAAAGGGTTGACCAAGCTATTTTATATAATTATTTATTAATTTAATTCTCCAAAAAGTAAACTTTTATTTTAAACTCAAAATCGAACCCATCGACAGTCGTCCCCAGCCAATTACCCCCATTCTGAACATAATGGGATATTTCACGTAAGCCAATTCCATCGTTTCGATGAGTTTCCATTTAAATTAACATTTAAATCCTTATATTGAATTTTAAACGTACATTTCAATTTACTAGGGTCACATACGGATCCCAAAAATTCCAAAAAAATTATTTCTAGCTTCGTATTGATGATACATTCCTAACAAAACTTATTTCATTAAATTTGAAGACCGTTTGAAAATGGCCATTTTCTGGTTGATCGAAATTGACTTAAAGTGTTAAAACACGTTTTACTTCGCCACGCTCACATATTGATTCAGAAAATTATGCAAATTGGGATCTAGCAATAATTTGACAGCCCGGATCCAACAAAAGCGGTTTCATCGAAAATAGAGGTCGTTTGCAAAATTTCCATTTTTAAGGGCCAGAATTCCATAGCGACTATTCTGAATTTTCAACTGGACGTAACCTTTTATTCCTGCTATGAAATTTTGATTTTTTGGATTTGTTGGAAAGATATTTTCAAATTGATTTTAATATTTTTGGTTTTGCTAAAATCCGGTTTATTTTGAATCTTGTACATTCATTTGAAATTTGAAATCGAATTTTCGAACTACCGTGCCATTTTCAATTCCTTTTATAATTAAAAATAAATATGTATATTCTAACGTCGATCTATATAAATATATACGTTCTATTTCTATTCAAAATAAATTTCTCATCGTCATTATTTAAAATAATTCATTTTAAATATTCAAAATTCATTAAAATTGCCAAAATAAAATTTTTTAATTGGCTCAGATTTTCCGGGTTATTACATTATCTATGACTATATCGCTTGGTTCCCAAACAATTATATCATAGGTAACTATATATTATAATATGGGAAAATAGTAAAATATTGTCAATAAATTCTTTATATATACATACATATGTGTGTATGTATGTGTGTGTATTGTGACCATTTTCATCCACAACGTGGTAAACAAAAAAGATGTCAAGTAGTATAGAAAAGGTAGGAAATTTCATACTAAAGACATCATCATGTAGTTACAAAGCAAGACAAAGCATTAGGGGTAAAAGCAAATGGATTTTCTCTAGATCAGGTAACAGTTCACCAGTTAATGGGAGCGACCCACATAGCCATGCGGTCTAACTGATTTCTACCATTACTTGGTTGATGAGACTTGAGGCCATAGTTACATTTTTTAATACCGCAACAATCATTCACTTTGAATGCCACATTGTCAAACCTGCCAAATCATTTATTGATTTCCCCAAAAATATCACGGGAATAAAGCTAAGAGAAACGAATTCCTCCACCTCCAACATAAATACATTTGAATAGATCAATGTAGATGATTTGTTAGGCATAGTCCATTAGGCATTTGCCCACACAAGTTATCCTAGGACTGGACAAACCGAAGACACCATCCCATAGATTCATCTTAGGAAATTTCTACCTAGGATTAGCAGAACAGCCCTTGCACTTTACTCTGTCTTCAATTATCTTCAACATGTTTGATTCGTAATGCTTATTTCCATACGGATTGGCTTTTAGATAATAAACCTAGTCCCGATCTCTCCGTATTGACAACGAAAATATAAAATGGGCCAAAACTTTGATAGTCGGTTTATATAACTATCAAACGAAACATCCGTACAACCAACGATCCTATTTCCAAATGGAAATTTTATCAACCAAGCATCAAACAACACTGATCCCTTTAAATTAATTTCTTATTAATTTATCATTTCCCAAATTCACGTTTTCCACGTTTTCCTTATCTATTCTCGTATATTTCTCAAAACTCGTTTGGCCTCTCACAATTCGTGGAAAACATTTCCATATATTCATAAACTATGTATTTTCTATATTCCCGGAAATATATCTTATTAATATAGAAAAACATTTCCATCTCTTCACATTTCTTATTTTCTCATTAACCAAATTATTTTATTTTCTATGCTTAAAAAACATCTCTGATTATATTTGGAAAACGTTTCCAAAACTCATTTACTTGGATTTAAACGAACGTTGTACAAACATCGTTATGGCCACTCAACCAATTAATCAATCATTAACTAACCGTATCTCTAACCAATCTTCGCCATCAAACCTTAATCATTACCTAGTCAAAAATGAAATCAATCAAGTTGGGTATAATTACCTCTCAGACCACAATTGAACAACATTCTAACATCGAAATAGACAATGCTCACAACTTCAATCTTTAACAAACATTTCTTACGTAATTCTTAGATTCAGTTCAAGAATCCACTTCTTTCACAGAAAACATTAATTGTAACGACAGCTTTATAATCCCCGCTTCTAAAATATTAAAACCTAAAATGTAACTTTTATTAATTAATTTGAATAAATAAATCTTGATTAAAATGGAAAGTAAATAGTACTTTCTTGTATTCGATATAGTCGTATTTCAATGTATAACTCTCTTTAAATAATATCTATTCGATTAACGTTCTGAACTTCGGAATAAATTTCCGTTTTAGGTCAACCCAATTTCTACTTTCATTCTAAATTCACCTTTGAATTTATCACCTCTAAAACCTTACCAAGTTTCCTTATAACCATTCCAATCTGAAAAATGTTTGCTTCAAACCATTATCCACTTTAAATGTGAATATTATTCCTTTCTAAAAATCTGGACTCGTTATATCTAATCAATCTTGATTTTATTTGTAAATACTGTTACAAGTTCAAATTCCATTTATCGAGTTATTTTATAACTTCTCATTCATATTTTACTTTATTATCAATCTTGTTTACATGTCAACTTTCGAGTTAAGTTAATCTAACAAGATTATAATTCTATATCGCCTTTACATTTGATTATGAAACATCAGTTCCAAACCGAATAATAATTGTCATGTCAAGTTCCAAATTATACAACATATAATTTCTGATAATAAATTATTTTTATAACATTTGACATGGTCGAATTCTAATTATAAATCCTTATGGATTTATTTCAATTCCAATTACATTCCGAACACCGAAATAAATTTCATCGTTTCCCTTTTGAAGCAATTTCAAATTTCACTTTGAAATTCATTCTTGAATTAACATTCCCAAATTATCAAATGATAATTATTCTACTTCATTTATGAATATCGTTTATAAATTAAACTACTTATTTTTATTGTCAAAACAAGTTATTATTTTCTAACCCATTCAAAATCAATTTCTATTTTTGGAAAATATATTTTCCATTAAAAACCCAAATTCTTTTTCCTTTTATTTGAATATATTTTTACGAAATTTAAATACCAATTGTTTTAGGGTCAGTGCTATTCAAGCATCCAAACACAATAATCTACCACAGAACATCTAATACATAATATATCGCAATATATGAAAACAAACAGTAATAATTTTAAGGAATCCAGTTGGATCCCTCCAACCTGGTTACCTGCATTCACAGATGTTAATTAACATAAATATCATCAATTTAATTTCAATGTAAGATATCATAATAAATAGAATCAATATTTAACCAACAATTTATATGTATGACCATAACTATAATTTCAACCTATTTATTAGTAATTCATTCAAACAACCATCACACAACATTCAGTCATCGTTTATTAATTCTAAAATATGTTTATAATATTATAAACTGAACTGAGTTAGTGAGTTTACCCACTTTGGTTATTAATCGTTGAATAACGATTAATTTCCGATAGATCCGACCAGGCATTTTATTTTGGCAAATATTATCACGAGCTCCAAATTTCTCTGAACTAGTTTTATTGCGTAGCCTTCATTCAACAATCCCAACAGATATTGTTTCGTTCAATTCCGATAATGCATGGAAAATTTATTAATTTTACAAGTTGAATATAATTTAAACGATACTAATATAATTAACTAAATTATAATTAACCTTAATTATATAACCTTAATCACATTTAGTGGCTAAAACCTTTCTTCCCCTATTAAAACTCAAATCCATATACTCCAGTAATGTCCATTGTCGATCTTACTCAAGGCCAAACTCCCTTATTTCTCCATGAATTCAAAAACTGAGACCATTACGTTCATCTCCTCCACAAGCTCATCCTTTCCATCCCCAAAACAACCAACTCGCAGCTTTTATCTAGAACGCGTCGAACTCCTCCTTCACACGACTATTGTGCAAATCGCGAACTCAGTTCCCCCCAAAAATTCCAAATAATGCTAAACTCCACCAATAACATGAATACAACATTCAATTCGTCAATCAATTGCTGAATAACCCAATTTTTTTACCCTAGATCACGCTGTCTGGGAAATAACGAATAAAAATTCATTCGAATTAGTAGAAAGCGGTATGAAATTGAAGAGCACCGCTTCATGAATCCATATATATATATATTATGATTTTAGGAATTTTCTTTGAATTATTTTGATTTTCTAAACATCCATTTCTCACATTTTGGGAGAAAAATGGTAGTGGACATGAAACGTTTGACCTAGAGAGGAAATCGATTAGGTTTTAGGTTTAGGGAGAGTGATGGACCAACCCCTCGGTACTTGAGATATCGACATTTCAAGTGCTTGAAAGAACAGATTGCCTATATAGTATAAAACATTACATAACAGTGGAAATAAACATTACATTACACCATCATAATGTATAATATATTACACAAGGAATACATTAGAGTTAATACAACCGATAAGATCTAATAGTACAAAACATCGGAAACAAGTGCACAACAGAAATTGTAACATGATAGAGTCTTCGGAGAGAATCCAAAAAGAACATACAGTTTCTGCTCTTGCTCCAAATACGAAGCCAGCTCCCACGGATAGCTTCCATACATAGCTCCGAAAATGAACTTAACTACTAATCTGAATACTAGGCTGCCCATTGGAAATAAGGACACTGAGTTTGTAAGGGGAAAACAAAACTACGGGTCAGTCCTTGGACTAGTGTGAGAAACCAAAAACAGTTGTGTTTATAAGGGTAGTAAGGTAATTCATAAGACCATGCCGCTTAACATGGAATGAGTTTCCCCTTGTGAATACCAATAAACCAAAACTTGCAATGCTTTTCAGAAATGAAACTACCATAAGACTCGCATCCCATCACACAATGCAAACACACACCCTTTGGAGCAAGTTTTACCTTATAATAACCAAATATGCTTAGTATGCGAAAATCGTTTGATATTATCATTAAGGTCTATCTTTGAA
This sequence comes from Allium sativum, assembly GCA_030737875.1. NCBI lineage: Eukaryota > Viridiplantae > Streptophyta > Magnoliopsida > Asparagales > Amaryllidaceae > Allium > Allium sativum. Next base: position 637,155,756 of record CM060922.1, read on the forward strand.
AACCTTTTCAAAATAAATGAGTAGATCTTAGCAGACGTAGGTACCCATATATTACGTCTACGTACATTGGTTGCAATTAAAACCATAAAGGCTCGTATTTGAAGTTGGGTTCCATCAGTGACCAAGGCAAAGGATCTTCCTTAACCGTAGTTTGGAACGCCTCTAGTAGGATGTCCTAGGATCAAAAAATGCTCTTTTCGTATCAGCAAAGTCAGGCCACCTATACTAGGTGATGTTTGGGTTTCTCTTGAATGTAACTTCCCCCGGTTGTTGTCGACCATTATCTGAGATGCCTTGATCTATCATCCAAATATGTGAATTGCCTAGGCTCCATACCATGACATCACTTCTCAACTAGAAGGAAATGTTTGTCCTTAACTTTGTGACACTTCATCCTGTTTTAGCTCATTACTGGTTGTGAGGCCGTGAAGTCACATTTCACAAAGCTCTACTTTGCAACAAGAACTTTGATCTATCCACCATCATCATTTAGCATGCCACACTATCAGTTTACAACATATAATTATTGTCTATTAATATATAACCCTCTAAGTACATATGTCTTAGAGTAGGGTGTCAAACTAAAAGGATAAATCCTTCGTCACCAACTGATATATCATCAACAGAAACCAATTGGTTATGTCATAAAATACAATGTCATACATGCATCCAATACAAGTTCATTCTAGGTTGTGAACGAAACTGAAGGCACCTTATTGATCATCCAATAAAGGAGAGAGGCCCTTGCATATCCGGACAATCAACAAGTACGTTCGAACTATTGCCACTTATAACCTTATAATGGGAGCTACCCAAGGCATCAACAAACAATCCATTCATGTGAAGATTCTCGGTCTTCCTCCGTCTTCAATATCTTCGTTTTTTAATTCATCATATAATTATTCAAAATGGGTTGAACTCGTTCTTTTCGAAATAATTAGTGCCAAACAAAATCCTTTTGAATTATCGGATCCCCAATTAAGTCTCTTTTAATTAATAAATGTTTCATGAGATTAGATCATATTCTTAAATTTGGTTACGCTGTTAGGCTTCTGAAATCATCCTCAAAATTCTTTATTAACCATATAAAAAGGTTTACCAATGTTTATATTCAATTTGGGAACTTTAAGCCTTTAACTAAAAACTTACTTAAAATCGTTACAAAAGGTGTTGCAAAATAACCTATTTCTGGTCAATGGGCTTTTATCATTCAAAACCTCATATATTTGTTCCAAAACTCTTTTAAATCATTTGTTATAATTTACAATGAACTTTCCCTATTTTTAATAATTTAAAAATAGCTTATTTCAACAAAATCCCATTTCGGGTCCTAAACTGCACTTGCATTGTTTTTATTCAAATTTGATTTGAACTTATTTCAAAATCTAACTTTTGGATATTAAAACTTTCCTGTGCATTTGTAAAACCATTTCATTTCAAACCAAACATTTTTTGTTGTGGGAAAATCTGACGATCGGACCTCCCAGTGCTTTAGTTTGAAGTCAATGGTCGAAATTCGCGAACTACCGCTGTGCGACTAGTCCTATTCAGATCTAACTTCGACTTATATTTAAAGCCAAGTCGAATTGCCTCTAAAATAATTTATTAATTATATAAAAAATATATAATAATTTTCGAAAACTATATTTCCAATATTCAACTTAAAATTCAAATATTCTATTATTTAAATATTATAATATTACTTAAATCATTAAAATAATGATATTTTTTAAAATTCATCTTTTGAAATCCAAACTTTCCTGAAGTCCATTATTAAAATAAATAAGATAGTTTGGAAAAGAAAATCCAGTTAAAGCATTTCTTATATACCCAAACCAAATTTCAGTTTACAAAGTTACTATTCATTTTTAATTTAAAATTTGAACATGCCTTAATTACTTGAAATCTTCAAATAAATTTCTTTCTTTCACTAATGTTTATCGTAACTTCGTTTCTATCAAATGTCGGATATCAAATTCGAACTTTTAATTTTCACTTATTATTTAATTAATAAAATATTCAATTAAATTACTTTATTGAATATGTACTTACCATTAACCCAATAATCCAACTTTTTAGGTATAATTAATTATGTTAACATATATTACCACATCATAATCAACCATTATAACATTCAACATCAACCAACAAGGTGCTATTAATTAGTAAGGTAATGTCCATTGACCCATTACTATTTAAAATAATATTCAATTAACCCAATAAGGTTCATATCCACAATCAACATCCAATATCCACACAATCATCATCATAGGATGTCATTAACTTAAATGTCATATGTTCATCACTTAAAAATCATATCTTTACTTCACTGATCATTATTGAACCCAAACGTGACTTAATATTAATTACCTATACTACTTAACCTTTTAAGTATGTAGTTTCCCACAGAGTTATCCACTCCTTCATAACTTCGAATGTAGGACTCCTCTACAATTCTGACCAAACACGATAGCCTTCCGGCGTCACCATAAGTTATCAGATTTCGAACGGACAGGGCTTCGACCCATAAGGGTTTTATAAATTATACTTGACTATATATGGGTATATATTGGTTTCGGAGACCAAAGGTCGGATCTTTGGCTTATACGGGTGCATCTTAGGGGTGTGGGGTCCATGTAGGGGCTGTTTCGGACTATGGGGTCCACTGGTTGGGTTATTTGGGAGGAGAGGAGTAAAAGTGGTGCCTTTAAGTGTATAAGCGGGTTTAGAGGTGGAGGGGTCCACGACAAGGGAGAGTGGCGTTAGAGTTGACATGGCAGGTGGGGGAGGGCGCAGGTTGGCTGGTGGCGCACGGGTGGGACCCAACGTGAGGAGAGGGGAGAGAAATAAGCGAGAAAAGAGAGAAAATGGAAAGGAAAAAAAGTGAGTGAGAGGCCACCTATTTATACACATAGGCTAGGGTCCTTAGTGCAAAATCACTTGCCTAGGTGTAGGGGTGAGCGTTCGGCCGATTCAGTTGGTTTGGACGAAAAAAACTCAAACCGAATTGGAACCGAAAATTTTCTAAACGGAATCGAATTAATTTCGTTAATTCGGTCGATAATGATTTTACTGAACTTGAAGGATGTATTATTATTCAAATGAAGGATTCATTCAAAGTAAAACATAAATTCATGTTTGGAGAAATTTTATACAGTAAATTTATTCTTTATGATAAGATTTGATCTATTTGCAATAAATGCACTATATAACTAAACTAATTATTTAAATACTACAATACCATAAAATTTGATAATAAATTAAAAGTTCAGTTAAATCGATAACCAAAATTTTTATTTTACAAACCAAATTTAAACCGATTTAGTTTCAAAATTGAACCGAACCGAGCCGACCGAAATGAATCGATTTGGTCGGTTAATTTGGTTTAAACCGAATATTGCTCACCCCTACCTAGGTGTCGACATGAGAGAGAAGGAGTTGTGATGAAGTAATGGGTTTTTAGGCAAATTTCCACCTAAGGTTTAATTAGATTAATTCCTTTCTTATCTTTTACGCCACTCTTATTTTTTGTGCCATCAAACATCATCATTATGCTTATGACAGCATTAAGTGGAGTGTAAGTGGTAGTGAGGTGTCAAAGAGGGAGGAGATTTAGGAATTATATTTTGATTAAATTTAGGCTTGTGTTTATTTACGACCTTTATACATTTATAACTCGTACGATAGAACCATAAATCTGATCGATACGAAATTTGAAATCCTACTATATTTCATAGATACATATCAAATGAAACTAGTCTCGTCGAATTCTGAGGCCGTTTGCCAAATGACTATATTTCAGGGTATTAAAATAATATTAAATCATCAAATTTCAATATATTTTTTTAATTTGATGTTAAAAGTTCACTAACCTTATTTTAACTTTATAAAAATATAAAATAATATTTGAATTCATTTTCAATTACTTTTATGTTCAGATCCAATATTTAATCGTTTAAAAATCCTCTTAAGTACTTACATATATTAAAATTCTTATTTTAAAATTGTCTAAAATTTCAGATCGTTACAGGTAGCATATATATATATATATATATATATATATATATATATATATATATAAAGGTAGGATAGCTTATAGGTGAAGCTTCGTACTTTTTTAATAATTTTTATTCAATCACAACCTCCATTCGTCATTTAAAAATTCGTACGACCATATACGATATCCAATTTTGATGAAAATGGACATACAACTATAGTTTGGCATAACAGACCCAACGAAACTTATTTCATTGGAATCCAAGTCCGTTTGCACCAAGAGCACTATTTTAGACTCAAATTATTGATTGATTAACATTTTAATTACGCACGGTCACAAAACAACTCCGATTGGCGCGAAATTTGAAATCTAGCAATAATTAATCATTACGTATTTAATAAAACTCTTATCGTTAAAAACGGGGGTTGTTTACAAAATGGTTATTTTTAAGGCTTAAATAAAACCAATAAAATACTAATAAATATAAATAAAATTTAGTTTAATAAAGATAAAATAATATTATTGTATATATCCAAACAGAATATCATATAGCTTCAAAACAAACAAGTTTGGATTTATAACTCGATATTTCAAAACCCAAGTTAAATCGATATTCAATATATATATATATATATATATATATATATAAGTCCCTTTATTATGTAAATAAATCGATATGGTTTACGAACGATTCCATAACCACATTTTGAAAATTTTATTTGGACATAACTCACAATATACAAGAGAAATCTCAAATTTTCGCTTTTATTAAAAAACTTTAATTCAATAAATTCGAACGTTTCTTGTTTCAATGAAATTCGACAATCCCATATACTCATTTAAAGTTCAAAACATAAAACTACGAACTACCGCGATGTTACTAACTCATTTTAAAGTACATTATAATTAATACTATTCAAACGTCATTTTATAAATAAATTTGTTATTATAACTCAAATCTATTGTAACAAACCGGATTTTGGAAGGGTGTTGTAATAGCTCAGAAAATTTTGGCGTTTAAAAAAATGAATTAAATTGAGATCTAAATAGAACCTTTATTTGAAATTCGAATTAAAATTTGAATTATTATCTCTTGAATGTAGTCTAGATATATTTAAACGACATTTCTTTTCTAAATTTAATAAGAGCATTTTGTCAAAAATTGTCAACATTAATGTTATTAGTGTTTGAGGAGAAAATCGAATATACGTGGCATGATTTAATTTAATTTAATATTGAAATTATATGTTTATAAATTTATTTGATTTTATTCGAATTATAGATTATATAATTTATTGTTTAATAAATTTGTAAAAAAGACTAATAATAATAAATAAATAACATTGTTTGTGTGCTTCGCTTACACTATTTCTCCTTGGTTCAACTTAACGGTGGACAACGTATTCAGACCAACGTTTGCTTTAATAAATAACGTTGTATACTAGTAATGTTTGTTCAATCATGTTCAGTCCAGCATTACCGTATCTAAGAATTTTGAATCAAAATTTGGGTGCTGAACCTAGTTGACACTTGTTTTATTGTTGTTGGATTTTATTGACGCTTGTCCTTACCACCTTATTTTTAGATTATCATGTGTTGTCTCTTCCTATGTGTTTTCTGGATTCTTCTGTTTGAGTTATAAAAAGGAGCTTACCCTATTCCTTGAGAGGGAGGAGACAACGCCTTTTTCCTTTTCTGGAACCGATCAAAATGATTCCCATCCCCAAATTAAACTTTCCCAAAAACCTGTTTCCTCCTGAAGCTTCATAAATCATCCCCCCAATCAATCATGGATCCATTGAAAAAAGACATCCCCAAAATCAAGCCAAACCCGAACAAACACCGTGAACCGTCTCCACCTACTCAGCCTTCGCGTCGCTGAACCGTCTCTGTAACAACCTGGAAAATCAGAACCAATTTAATAATTTTATCCTGGCAATTTTAATGAATTTATTTAAATCGAAATTAGAATATAAATATTTATTTTAATTATAAAGGGAATTGAAAATGGCGTGGTAGTTCGAAAATTCGATTACAAATTTCAAATGAATGTACATGATTCAAAATAAACTGGATTTTAGTGAAATCAGAAATATTTGGATCTATTTGAAAATATCTTTCCAATAAATCCGAAAAATTGAAATTTCATAGCAGGAATAAAAAATTATGCCCAGTTGAAAATTCAGAATAGTCACTATGGAAAATATAGCCCTTAAAAATAGCCATTTTCAAACGACATCCCTTTTCGATGAAACCACTTTTGTTGGATCCGAGATGTCAAGTTATTGCTAGATTCCAATTTGCATAATTTTTGAAATCAATATGTGAGCATGACAAAAGAAAACGTGTTTTGACAGTTTCAGTCAATTTGGATCAACCAGAAAATGGCCATTTTTCAAACAGCCTTCAAGTTTGACGAAATTAGTTTTGTTATGACCATATCGTCAAAACATAGCCAGATTTATTTTTCTGGAATTTTTGGAATCCATATGTGTCCCCAGTAAATTGAAATGTGTGTTTGATATTTTAAAATTTTAATGGAAACAAATCGTAACAGCCGAACTGGCTTATGAAATATATCCCATTGTGTCCGGAATAGCGGTATTTAGCTAGGAGCGACAGTCGTTGGGGTTGATTTGGAGTTCGTGACGGTTTTGTGTTTTAAAGCGAATTAAATTAAATTAAATAATAAATATATAATCCCCCCTTTTTCTATTCTCTTCCCCGTTTAGTAAAAAAAATTGGAAAAAAAACAAAAAAAACCGTTGACCTAACCCACCCCGTCGCCCCTCTTTATCGCCTCCGCCTCCATAGACGTTGCCCCACCTCGACCTACTAAAGCCGCCCCCTTCCCCTCCATTTCCCCTCCTCGACCTCCTCCGTTATCTGTGATCTCCGAATCCATAAACCCAATGCCCTAACCACCCCTCCCCATAGAAGAACACCGCACCACTGTGAAGCGCTTGTCGCCGCCTGCAAGGAGCTCCACCACCTTTGAAACGCACTGCGCTGTCCCTGGGCCCACACCCCACCGGCCGCGACTCCAATTGCCTCCCCTCAGCGTCACCCGCGCCATCTCAAGCACCCAACGACGCCCTTCAGCCCCTCCTTCGACTGAAAAGGTGATTTTCAATTTAAAGAACTTTTATATTTTTGTTTAGAAAAAGATCATATTTTTGTTTATAGAAACGATTAGATCTTTGATTTAGAAAAGATTAGATTTTTAATAATCTAAAGATGAGATTTTTAATAATCTAAAGACAAGATCTTTAATAATCGAAAGACGAAATTTTTAATAATCTAAAGATGAGATTTTTATTTATATAAAGATTGGATTTTTCATGGCTTAAAGGTACAATTTTTATCTAGGTAAAGTTATATTTTTTAGCTATAAAAATTTATGGTTTTTATTTGTATGAATATGTGAGTTTTATTTATATAAAAATATGGTTTTATTTATATAAAAATCATATGAATAACATTAAAAAGACCACAGACCATGGACGACTTGTTTGTTTGTTTGATTGTGTTATGAAAATTGTTTGTGGTGTGAAATGAACTGCATATGATACTCATAAGTTAAATAAAATATTTTATCGTTAATAATATAATTTTTAACATGGATATGAATAAAATAAATACTCATTTACAAATCGAACGATTTGTTTACGTACACCCATTTGAGTGATATGCATTGGGACGATATATTTTACACATCGCCCAACTACACAAATAAAAATCAGTGTCTGTTGATTGAAACCCCACACGGGTATTGGGATGATATCTGACGTACACTAATCCCAATCGTTTAGATGTATGTCGATCGATTGGTTGACAAACTGTGTTAAGCGTTAAATATTTATATTTAATGCTTATGCGGTGTAGAATACACTCTGGATGATGGTTGATTGTTTATCGTTATTGTTCTATACATGTGTTGTATGAAATCCATATAGACAACATTATATGGTAATTTACTGTATCTGATTCCAGTTCAGAAAGAATGAATATTTTAAAATAACAAATATTTTAAAGTAATATTCAGTCAAAGATCAAAATATGATTTTGATGTCCGATTTGGGATGGACACGAAATATTTAAATATATAAAGCCGCGTTGATTAGATTAACGCCGTTTTGGACATGAACGATAAATATATCATTTTTATTCGTTTTTATAATGAATGTCGAGAAGGAAGTGATTTCAAAATTTAATGTTTAGAAAATACTACCATTTAAATTAATGATATGGAATATTCAATTTGGATTTGAAATTGAATATGAAGTTGAAATTGTTTTGGAAACGAATTTAAAACGATTTATAAAATACGTTTTAAAAGGAAATCGACGAAATATATATATTATATATATTTAATGGCCTGAATAGAACGCGCCACGGCAGTTCGCGAATTTTGACCATTGACTTCGAATGGACATTACAGGAGATCCGACCGTCGGATTCTCCTAGAACCAGAACCGTTGGGTTCGTATCGAAAAGAGATTTCTAACGAATACAAGAAATTTGAAATCTAACAGTTGGATTTTGAATTATGTCCAAATCAAATTTGGAAAAGGTCGCTGTAAGTGCAATTCGATGGCCGTTTATGGAAATTGACTTTATGGGCCTTGATAAAATTATTAAAAATATTAATAATTTGTGTAAAATCATAAAATTGGTTTGGAAAGAATTACGATGAAAAATTCCATATTTGAAAAGACAAAAATATATTTTTATCAAAATGAACTAGTTATGAAATAGAATTGTAATCCAATTATTTTTAAATAAATAAATTGGATTGAGAATGGGTTTTAATATAACCTGAATTTCCAATATATGAATTGGAATGGATTTGTATCGAAATTATCTTCGGAATATTTCGATATTGGATTCCGTGATTATACGGATATTGTGGAGGAATTTGGAAGATATATATATATATATATATATATCGTTATTCCAATACGATATTTGTTGATTTGAGAATTTGATATTGAATATAGGCCGACAAATTTTCTATTCAGGGCCTTGTATTTAATATCAAATTGGATTTTGGGTTTGTCGTGAATGGTGTCTTCATTAACAATGTTCTTAAACTCAAAGGGGAAAAGAATAAATATTTTAAATAAGATTTAAAAGGAGTTTACCAATTAATTGATATTTAATTGGAATTGAATTGGAATGTGATATTGGGTTTATCGTGAACGATGTTTTAAATAACACTTGTTCTTTAACCCGACTAGCAATGGAATGAGATTTTGGGTTTGCCGTGAATGGTATCTTTAATAATACTGTTCTTAAACCTAATGGATTTAAGAAAATTGGAAACTAACTGGAGATTAGCTAAGTTGAATGATTTCCTAGGTATTGATCTGATGTTGGTTTCGGCCTTCGGGATTAATACTTAGGGAATTGTTCTCTTACTAATTTATGCTTAGAGACTGATGGGATGGTATCTTCAGTAACACTGTTCATAAACCCCGTGTGAAAAGAATAAATCTTTTAATTAAGATGTAGAGAAGAGTTACCAATTAATTAACGTTTAATTGGATTTGAAATGGAATGTGATTTTGGGTTTATCGTGAGTTGTGTTTTAAATGACATTAGTTCTTTAACCCAGTTAAAGATAAGATTATTTTCTTAACTTTGAATAATCATTAAGTAATGATTTTTAGAAATTAAAACTGAAGTAGAGTTTTAATGAATCTTTGAATAGATTGAAAGGTGAGTTTGATAACTAAAATTATCAAATTCAAGAAATGATTGGGAATGGAGTATCACTAGTTTTGCTCCAAGAGATAGTTAAATCTTTAATTAGATTTGAACGTGAAATGGTAATTAATTTTACCGATAACACTATAGTGTCAGATATAAAGTATTACCAGTTTTACTTCATGGTATGAATAGGTTGGGATTGTGAAATTAAACGGATGATTACTTTGGTAAGGTTCGCTAATCCCGACTAGTTTGGATAAACCATAATTTGGTTTGAATTGATATCCAAGGGAAAATTAAAGAATAAATTCATAGAATTTATCTTTGATAAAATTAATGGGAACCTTTCCCAAAGTATAAGAATATTTGAATAAAAGAATATTCTGGATTGGAATGAGGTGTATGTTGTGTTTTTATAGCACTTATTTATTATATACGCGAGTTATTCAGAAAGTCCGGGTTTATCCCTTTATGAATAACTGATTCGGCGATATGTCGAGGATGAAGACGATGGTTGAAGACCGGAGGTCTTCATATCGTTTAGATGATTACTGATGTCTTGATTGGGTTGTACACCCAAGACAAGGTAATAAGTGGTGATCGTTCCAGACGTACTTGGAGATTGACCGGATATGCGAGGACCTCTCTCCTGTATTGGACATACGTGACGAGGAATAAGGTGCCTCTAGTTTCATTCAGACCCACAACGAACTTGTAAACGGATGTGTGTCTGACATCGGATTTCATTTTGTGTGATTGATAGACATCAGTTGCGTAGCGTGAATTTCCTGTGTGGCATGCTGAGATGCAAAGGATCAAGGCTTCTATTGAAAAGCAAAGTCTTGTGGTTGATGATCAAAGCACGGCTTTAATATAGCAAAGCTTTGTGTATAGCGTTAATTTGCGACCCTCTCACCCCGGTGTGAACCAGAAATGGGAGAGGATATCAGGGAGGACATGCGTTTCCTTTTAGCAAGGAGTGGTGTTTAGGTTTTGCATGCCAAGACGTTTTACTTATGTGGATGATGGATAGCGAGGCGCCTCGGATATATCGGCACTACCGAGCCGATGTGTAACGACCCGCATTCAGTGTAACGACCCGCATTCTACGCATCATAGGATCGTAGAATATTTATTTCTATCACATACGAAGTCGTATGGTCATGTAACTTTGGGAGACGACTATTGGGGTCATTTCCCATGTTCATGATTTTTCCCGATTTTTAAATGACCATTTTACCCCTAGTTGGCACTGTTTTGGCCATAACTTTTGACTGGAAAGGAATTTTGACCTGAAACCACTTCCATTGGCTCCGGATGATGGTTTCTCTTTCCGTAGAGTGGTCACATTAGTCAAACGGACTCACCGTGTGGGAGATATGGCTGAAACAAGTTTCAGATGGTGAAAAACAGCTTAATTGGGCTTAACCGGGTGATTAGCAGCTAGGCCCAGAGGGGAATTTCGGGTTTAGAGGTATAGAAGGACTGATTAGGGTTAGGTTATCACTTTCATTTCAGTTTTGAGCCGCCACAAACCTTCTTGAGACCTTAGTAATGGCTTCCATCCTCTAAAACCACCCCAAAACACATTTTTAGTGAAGATTAAGCCTAACTACATCAAAACAAGGCCAAGTAGCAACAAAGCAAGGTTGGAGCTGCTGCTATACATAGGAATTCGACCCAAACAGAGAATATTTCAGATTTGGTGTTTTATTTTGTGGCCAAGGTGAGTGATAGCATCATTTTGACACTAATTACAGTTAATTAAGGGTAATTAGTGAAGATTAGCGAATTTATACGTAAATAAATTCTGGAAAAATTCCTAAAATTCTAAAATAATGTTTTAAGGCTCTGTTAGAAATTTGGGTTAATTTCGATGTGTTTTGCTAATCGTATGCTTAAACATGATTAAGAGGGATTATAGGAAAATGTGAGGTTTTAGCCACTTTTAATCCATTTTGGTTCATTTGAATTGTTGTTAGGTGTTTGTGGTTGTTCTTACATGTTGCTATGACTCTATGGTATGTTTTATGATTGATTAGAATAGTTAGATTGGTCGAAAATGCCGTCGAATGGCGTAGAAAGCTCGCTGGAAAGTTGCAGAAGTGTGCAGGTTCCGAACCGGTTCGGATCGGAGAAAGGGGTCGGATCGGATTTGTGAACTGACCAAGGGAATTCGAACTGGATTGGAACTTGTCACTGGAGGAGGCTTGGCGAGAAGGAAGGCCGTTTACTTGGAGTTGGAGTGGACAAGGGGATCGGATCGGAAGAATAATTGGAGGCCAGATCGGATCGACTTGGAGATGCAGGGCTCGGATCGGAAGTAAACATTTGGGGGAACTAACAAGAGGGAAGGCCACGCGGATCAGATGGCAAGGAGGGATCGGATCGGAATACGTGAAGAAATAAGGGAGCGGATCGGAGCGCTGGAAGGAAGGACACCCGACCTGACCCGGAGGAGGACACCGACCCGACCTGAAGTGGAATACCCGACCCGAACCGAATGGAAAGATGACAAGGAAGGAGGACCGAACCGAACCGACGAGGGTAATGACCACCGAACCGAACCGTATTCTAGGGCTGCTACTGCACGACAACTCTTCTGAAGACCCACTCCAATTCGATCAAAACTCGAGATGCAAAGGAAGTCCAAATGAGGAGCTTTGACTCAGGATCCAGCTGGGAACCAATGAGTGGGCTTCATGGTTGGGCTTTGCTGCGGGACGCGTGCCAAGGGGTTATCGACGTCTATAGCTTTGGACCACTATGGTAGGAGGTACGAAGGCGGATTCAGGGCCATTATGGCATCGGTAGAACCAAGGGCTACGATCAATGAAATGGGTCATTGAAATGTTTGGTCATGACTCCATATGTTTAGCTTGGTCATAGCAGGGTTTCTACAAGTCGGGATTCGTCGTTACCTCAATTTGTCTAGTGTTCCAAGGTGGTAGATGTCGTATGCTTTACGCACTGAGTGAGAGATGTGAGGATGGTTGCTATGGATGGTTTGTTTGCTATCATTATGACATACACACCCCACCCCCGTATTCTTTACACTATTCATTATGGCACCTTGGAGTATTGTACGGTATGTGGTACTAACTCTTTGGTTGCAGGTCCAGGTTCAGGTATGGTTTAGTATACCTGTTATCATTCTATTTAGATGTTTATCGCTCGCACCAGGCTTTATGTCTGACCCAGAGTTTTATGTCTCTTCTTATTACTCTGGGTGCTCACACGAGCAGACTAGAGACAGGTTAGCTGGTGATGCACGGGTAGATGATCCGGAGACGAGCAGGAGACTTCCACGTAATATATATAGTATTCTCCCTGTGTTGTTGAAGATCACTGCTTGGGCATTGGTGGTGCATCTTCTACTTTAGTTTTCTTTTGTTAGAGACAGTAAATTTGGAAAGTTGTAATAAGCTGTATTTGGATTTCCGCTGCTCTGATGTTGACATTGATTATTAGTTATCAGCTTATGCACTGTCTCGCCTGTTTTATGTCAAGTATGTTATTATTATATTTTATCCCATGCGCTGTGAGACATTCTACAGGTTCCTTGATTAGTTCATTCTCTTCTTTCCTTTCTCCTGACGACCGTCCCATGCTAGTTGGGCATGTGTACAACGCACTTTCGGAGGAAATGCAGGCTGGTGCGGGGCGGGCCGTCACACTTGGTATTAGAGCTCTAGGTTGCGTAGTTAACCTAGGGAAGTTATCAGGGAGAGATAATATACGTATACGAGAGAGCGTATTTGTGGTTATTTTGGTTTTCAAAAGCTATATATATATATACTATTAGTAGTATAAGAATGAAGTCGTACTGCACTAGCACCACTATGAAGTCGTTAATCATTTCCTTTTTCAGATTGACGATGAGCCGATATGTTAGAGGTACCGGTAGGGGAGTCAATAATGGGAATGCTGCTGACATGAGGACGATGTTTACTGACCTCATGAGAGAGATGCTTAGAGATGTACAGAGGGCAGCTCCCAATGGTGGAAATGGTGGTGGTCCAATAGTGCAGGCGCCGAGGGTCGACTTCGCCAAGTTGAATAAGGATTATACTAGCCTTGGTGGGAAGTCGTTTCACGGAACGGAGTCGGCCACGGATGTTCAAGATTGGTTGGATAGTTGCGAACGTATCTTCGAGGATTTGGGTATCGAGGATGCGATGAAGAGAAAGCTAGCGTCCCTTCAGCTGCAAGGGCGGGCAATGAATTGGTGGAATGCTATAAAGGTAGCTACTCCCGAAGATCAGATTACTTGGGAGCAGTTTAAAGCTCGCTTTAGCGAGAAGTTCATTCCAGCTGCTCAGAAGTCAGTGCTGTTTAAGAAATTCTTGGAGCTCAAGCAGAATGGCAGAGCAGTCTCGGAGTATATTGCTGAATTCGACACTTTGTCGAAATATGGGTTATCTCTTATCGATACTGCCGAGAAGAAGAATGAGAAATTCATAACCGGTTTGGACCAGTACTTGGGGGAAAGACTTATTAACCACATCGATGAGTCGTTTGAGTCGATTGTAGGGAAAGCATTGAGGTCAGAATGTCTCTACCCTAAGCCGAAGACTGAGGTTGCATCCGTAGATGAGCCAAAGCCACAAGCAAGTGGTGGAGGCAAGGGTGGTTCCCAGAATAAGAGAAAGCAGAATCAGACTAAGGATGGCCAGAAGAAAAAGAATAAGCAAGATGTTGAGTGATTCAGCTGTGGTAAGAAGGGCCATTATGCTAGTAATTGTCGGCCCAAGCCAGCGGAAAGGAAGTGCTTCAACTGTGGCCAAATGGGACATCACAAGGACAAGTGTCCACAGCCCCCTAAGGAAAAGCAAATGGTGAAAGCCTACGCTCTTAATGCTATTCCTTCTTCGTCGAATGCCCCAACAGCGGCGGAGAAGGGAAAGAATGTCGTCATTCAAGGTATGCTTTCTGTTTATGATGTTCCTGTTAGAGTTTTGTTTGATACCGGAGCTTCCAGTTCTTTCATATCTAGTGACCTGGTAGATAGGTTGGGATTGGAGCCCGAGATTGTCGGTAGACCTTTAGTAGTGACGAACCCGATTGGGGGTTCGACTAGCCTTAGCATGATTTGTCGCAATGTGGTCTTATCGAGTTATGGATGCATGTTTGTTTGTGATTGCTTCGTTTTGGGCTTTACTGGGTTTGGCATTATTTTGGGAGTAGATTGGCTCCGAAGATACGGGGTGGTGGTAGACTGTGAGGGCTTTTTGGTGACAGCTAGAGCGGATAATGGGCGGAGGATAGTGTTTGGTAGTCTACCCAGTGAGGGGGTATTGGCTAGTTTTCTAAACTCCCTCGACATTCCGCATAGTGAGTTGTCAGGTTTGCCCGTGGTTGGCCAGTATCCGGATGTTTTCGAAGAAGTGACCGGACTTCCACCACACCGAGAGATTGAGTTCGGTATTGATTTGGTAAAAGATGCCAGACCTATAGTGATGCCACTTCGTCGTATGGCACCAAGAGAGCAGCGAGAGCTCGAGGTGCAAGTCAGCGATCTTTTGAAGAAGGGATTTATCAGAAGGAGTGTTTCTGAATGGGGAGCACCAGTTGTGTTTGCTACCAAGGCGGATGGTTCCCTTCGTTTGTGTATAGACTACCGCGAGTTGAATAAAGTGATGAGGAAGAACAAGTATCCTCTACCGCGGATAGATGATTTGTTCGATCAGTTGAGTAGCGCGAGAGTATTTTCTCAGTTGGATCTCGCGACAGGTTTTCATCAGCTTAGAGTGGAAGCTGAGAGTATAGCTAAAACGGCATTTCGGACGCCGTCTGGGTTTTATGAGTGGTTGGTCATGCCATTCGGGCTGACCAATGCCCCAGCATATTTTGTGGATCTTATGAATAGGGTATTCAGAGATCAATTGAATAAGTTTGTCCTTGTGTTCGTTGATGATATTTTGGTCTACTCAAGGACAGAGGAAGAACACAAGGGACATTTAAGAATAGTGATGGAGGTGTTGAGAAAACACCAATTGAAAGCAAAGTTTTCAAAGTGTCACTTCTGGAAGAGGGAAGTGAGGTTCTTGGGCCATGTTGTATCAGAGAATGGTATTGCCGTGGACCCGGCAAAGGTAGCTACGGTACAGGATTGGCCTACGCCCAAGAATGCAACAGATGTAAGAAGTTTCTTGGGGTTAGCGGGATATTATCGTAAGTTTATCCAAGGTTTCTCCAAGATAGCAGCACCATTGACCCAGTTGACCAAGAAGAATCAAGCTTTTGTCTGGGATGAAAGGTGCGAGAATGCATTCAAAAGTCTAAAGGACAAGTTGACAAGCGCACCAGTGTTAGTCATTCCTAAGGGGGATGAAGAGATGACGGTATACACGGATGCCTGTGGTACCGGACTGGGTGCTGTATTGATGCAAGGCGGTAGGGTTGTAGCTTACGCCAGTCGGCAATTGAAACCGCACGAGAGAAGATACCCTACCCATGATTTAGAATTGGCAGCAATCGTGTTCGCGTTAAAGATGTGGAGACACTATCTCTTGGGAGAAAGATTTGAGCTGTTTACATATCATAAGTCGTTAAAGTATATCTTCTCTCAGAAAGATCTGAATCTCCGTCAGCAGAGATGGTTGGAGTTCTTAGCTTCCTATGATTTTGACATCGCATACACACCAGGAAAGGGCAATGCGGTGGCTGATGCATTGAGTAGAAGACATGCCAGCTTAGGGGCTATGTTCCTTGAATGGAAGCAACTGGAGTTTATCGCGGGGTTTGATTTCAGACCAAAGTGCGAATTGAATCCAGAAATGTTAGCAAGTTTGACGATCAGACCCACTTTGATTGAGCGGATCGGCTCTAGTCAGAGGGACGATCCTAATGTATTGGAAATCATCTCCAAATTAGAAATGGATATCGATGAGGAGATGAACAAGTATGGGCTTGATCGAGATGGATGGCTTAGAAAGAATGGAAAGCTTGTTGTACCCAATGTCAATGGATTGAGAGATGAAGTGCTTAAAGAATGTCATCACTCAAAGTTGACTATACATCCCGGTGGTAACAAGATGTATCGAGATATGAAGCAGACTTACTACTGGGAAGGGATGTAAAGAGACGTTGGGAAGTTTATATCCAAATGCATGAATTGCCAGCTAGTTAAAGCCGAGCAAAAGAAGCCTAGTGGTTTGTTACAGCCATTAGAAATTCCCGAATGGAAATGAGAGCAAGTCTCGATGGATTTCATCGATGGTTTACCAAGGACTAGATCGGGACATGATAGCATTTGGGTGATTGTGGACCGATTGACCAAAAGTGCAAGATATATACCAGTCAGATCGACCAGAACGGCAGCTAAGTTAGCAGAATTGTATATGAAGTGGGTAGTGAGATTCCATGGAGTACCTAAAAGCATTGTGAGTGACCGAGACCCGTTGTTCACTAGTGGGTTTTGGAAGAGCTTACAAGAGGCTCTAGGGTCAGAGTTACATCTCAGTACCGCATATCATCCTCAGACCGACGGTCAGACGGAGAGGGTGAACCGTATTTTGGAAGATCTCTTGAGAGCATGTATATTGGATTTTGGTGGATCATGGGATGACCATTTGCATCTAGTAGAGTTTGCATATAATAATAGCTACCAATCCAGTATCGGTATGGCTCCATTTGAAGCTTTGTATGGAAGACCGTGCAACTCACCATCATGTTGGATAGAGACTGGCGAGAAGTTTATGCTTGGACCAGATGTGGTGAGGGAAACTTCAGATAAAATCAAGACCATTCAACAATGAATGAAGGCTGCCCAAGATAGACAGAAGAGTTATGCTGATAAGAGGAGAAGAGACTTAAAATTCTCCGTTGGCGACTTGGTGTTTGTCAAGATTTCTCCATTGAAGAGCGTAATACGATTTGGCAGGAGGGGCAAGTTGGCACCAAGATTTGTTGGCCCATTCCCTGTTCTTGAGCAAGTCGGCAATTTGGCATATAGAATTGACTTACCGGAAAAAATGGCGGGAGTTCACAACGTATTTCATGTTTCCCAACTAAGGAAGTTCGTTCACGACTCAGATATGACTATTTCACCTGATCAGTTAGAGGACTTCGAAGTAGAACCCGAGGCGGTTGGGAACCGCAAGCCGGCCCGTATTGTCGAGCACGACATGAAGCAACTTCGAAGGAAGGCGGTGAAGCTAGTCAAGGTACAGTGGAGCGAGGACGAGAGTGATTGTACTTGGGAGACAGAGGAGGACATTAGGAAGACACACCCAGAACTCTTTGCCTGGTAAGATTTTGACTTCGATTTAGTTTTCCGCATGCTAGGATAGGCTTGTTTGCTTGTTTTGCATGTTTGATTGTTGTACGTGGTTGTTAGGCATGCGGGATCCTTTGTATGTTTTGGGTTATGGAATTTCGGGGACGAAATTTCTTAAGGGGGGAGAGTGTAACGACCCGCATTCTACGCATCATAGGATCGTAGAATATTTATTTCTGTCATATATGAAGTCGTATGGTCATGTAACTTTGGGAGACGACTATTGGGGTCATTTCCCATGTTCATGATTTTTCCCGATTTTTAAATGACCATTTTACCCCTAGTTGGCACTGTTTTGGCCATAACTTTTGACTGGAAAGGAATTTTGACCTGAAACTACTTCCATTGGCTCCGGATGATGGTTTCTCTTTCCGTAGAGTGGTCACATTAGTCAAACGGACTCACCGTTTGGGAGATATGGCTGAAACAAGTTTCAGATGGTGAAAAACAGCTTAATTGGGCTTAACCGGGTGATTAGCAGCTAGGCCCAGAGGGGAATTTCAGGTTTAGAGGTATAGGAGGACTGATTAGGGTTAGGTTATCACTTTCATTTCAGTTTTGAGCCGCCACAAACCTTCTTGAGACCTTAGTAATGGCTTTCATCCTCTAAAACCACCCCAAAACACATTTTTAGTGAAGATTAAGCCTAACTACATCAAAACAAGGCCAAGTAGCAACAAAGCAAGGTTGGAGCTGCTGCTATACATAGGAACTCGACCCAAACAGAGAATATTTCAGATTTGGTGTTTTATTTTGTGGCCAAGGTGAGTGATAGCATCATTTTGACACTAATTACAGTTAATTAAGGGTAATTAGTGAAGATTAGCGAATTTATACGTAAATAAATTCTGGAAAAATTCCTAAAATTCTAAAATAATGTTTTAAGGCTCTGTTAGAAATTTGGGTTAGTTTCGATGTGTTTTGCTAATCGTATGCTTAAACATGATTAAGAGGGATTATAGGAAAATGTGAGGTTTTAGCCACTTTTAATCCATTTTGGTTCATTTGAATTGTTGTTAGGTGTTTGTGGTTGTTCTTACATGTTGCTATGACTCTATGGTATGTTTTATGATTGATTAGAATAGTTAGATTGGTCGAAAATGCCGTCGAATGGCGTAGAAAGCTCGCTGGAAAGTTGCAGAAGTGTGCAGGTTCCGAACCGGTTCGGATCGGAGAAAGGGGTCGGATCGGATTTGTGAACTGACCAAGGGAATTCGAACTGGATTGGAACTTGTCACTGGAGGAGGCTTGGCGAGAAGGAAGGCCGTTTACTTGGAGTTGGAGTGGACAAGGGGATCGGATCGGAAGAATAATTGGAGGCCAGATCGGATCGACTTGGAGATGCAGGGCTCAGATCGGAAGTAAACATTTGGGGGAACTAGCAAGAGGGAAGGCCACGCGGATCAGATGGCAAGGAGGGATCGGATTGGAATACGTGAAGAAATAAGGGAGCGGATCGGAGCGCTGGAAGGAAGGACACCCGACCCGACCCGGAGGAGGACACCGACCCGACCTGAAGTGGAATACCCGACCCGAACCGAATGGAAAGATGACAAGGAAGGAGGACCGAACCGAACCGACGAGGGTAATGACCACCGAACCGAACCATATTCTAGGGCTGCTACTGCACGACAACTCTTCTGAAGACCCACTCCAATTCGATCAAAACCCGAGATGCAAAGGAAGTCCAAATGAGGAGCTTTGACTCAGGATCCAGCTGGGAACCAATGAGTGGGCTTCATGGTTGGGCTTTGCTGCGGGACACGTGCCAAGGGGTTATCGACGTCTATAGCTTTGGACCACTATGGTAGGAGGTACGAAGGCGGATTCAGGGCCATTATGGCATCGGTAGAACCAAGGGCTACGATCAATGAAATGGGTCATTGAAATGTTTGGTCATGACTCCATATGTTTAGCTTGGTCATAGCAGGGTTTCTACAAGTCGGGATTCGTCGTTACCTCAATTTGTCTAGTGTTCCAAGGTGGTAGATGTCGTATGCTTTACGCACTGAGTGAGAGATGTGAGGATGGTTGCTATGGATGGTTTGTTTGCTATCATTATGACATACACACCCCACCCCCGTATTCTTTACACTATTCATTATGGCACCTTGGAGTATTGTACGGTATGTGGTACTAACTCTTCGGTTGCAGGTCCAGGTTCAGGTATGGTTTAGTATACCTGTTATCATTCTGTTTAGATGCTTATCGCTCACACCAGGCTTTATGTCTGACCCAGAGTTTTATGTCTCTTCTTATTACTCTGGGTGCTCACACGAGCAGACTAGAGACAGGTTAGCTGGTGATGCACGGGTAGATGATCCGGAGACGAGCAGGAGGCTTCCACGTAATATATATAGTATTCTCCCTGTGTTGTTGAAGATCACTGCTTGGGCATTGGTGGTGCATCTTCTACTTTAGTTTTTTTTGTTAGAGACAGTAAATTTGGAAAGTTGTAATAAGCTGTATTTGGATTTCCGCTGCTCTGATGTTGACATTGATTATTAGTTATCAGCTTATGCACTGTCTCGCCTGTTTTATGTCAAGTATGTTATTATTATATTTTATCCCATGCGCTGTGAGACATTCTACAGGTTCCTTGATTAGTTCATTCTCTTCTTTCCTTTCTCCTGACAACCGTCCCATGCTAGTTGGGCATGTGTATAGCGCACTTTCGTAGGAAATGCAGGCTGGTGCGGGGCGGGCCGTCACACGATGGATGGTATGGTCTTTTTACAGACTAGACTGACGCCACATAGGGAGGGGAAACGTAGTGTTCAGGCATTTTAATCCACATCGAGTGGACCGACCCTGACGATCCAAGGGTCCACCTGAGTCTGGGTCCTGAGACACGGGCTAGAGCATCTCGAAGCAGTAATGACGATCCCCTGCCTTGGTTCATAGATGGAAATCCAACTTCCAATACGTGACTTTGCGGTTTTGATTGTAGAGCCTAGTATTGGCGACATGTTATATTGTACCCATGCCGTCTAGGATTGATACATTTATATTTGAAGTTGTTTTATACACTATGCACTTATAATAGTATCAAATGATTTGTTTTAATGTACCAAGCATGTTTGGCTATTATAAGGGAAAACCCTATCCTTCGGCTTGCGTTGCATTGTGTGATGGGACCTGGGTCATATAATAGCTTCATTTTTCCAAAAAGCATTGCGATGTTTATTCTATGCCCTGGTATTCTTGGGAGGAAACCCGTTACGTGTTATACGGCGTGGTCCCTTGAATTACTCTCTTTTAAAGTAAAGTTTTAAATAATTGTTTTAGTTCTCACACCAGTCACATGACTGACCTGGAGATTATTGTTTTAACCTAAACTCTGGGTGCCCCTATTTTCCACACGGGTAGCTAGTAGTTTTGGTTTTGTAGATTTATATTCACAGGATCCTAGTTTAAAGCTGGAACGATATTCGGAAAGCTCTATATCCGTTTATCTCTTTCAGTTGTGTTATGTATTATTTTCCGCTACTATGTAATGTATTTTAATCTCTGATATTTATCAAATGTATAATATTTGTTCATACTCTGTATATTCTTGTACTCTGATGTAAATTGTTGTAATAACCAATGAAATGTTCTTCTGTTTGTGATCTGATTTGTTGTGTTCTCAATTCAATCTGGGCTTTCCTTTACGGGAAAGTTTGGGTTGTTTCATTTTGGAATCAGAGCTTTGGTTTACAGGGCTCGAGAACAAGGCACCTTAGAACCAAACGAAAGAATTCATAAGAGATTGGAATAGTAATATCCAATGAGAATGACTCGTTAGAGATATGATCAGTAGCATTCTAGAACGAGTTGGAAGAGTGTTGTTTTTAAAAATAAGTAAAAAGAAATCTTGTTTTTAAAATTAAATCCAATTATATGTATTTGATTATTTGTTTAATATTGAATTTGGACAATCGAGTATATGAGATTTTGCATACACGCGTCATGAACGTATATTCGAAGTTTTAATATACTGGATAAATATAGAATCACACTCTAGTCGCTTGGGGATGATTCCGATGATCGCTCGAGCATCATCAGCATTTATGTTCGGGCTTCGAAAGTGGGATGTCTATATATATCCAATTGACTGGTGTGATAACCAAAACTAGATAGGGTTTATTGTTGTGATTTAGCACCAAAAGATGATTTTCGAACATATATTAAATTTATGCATTTGAAATCCTAATCCACTAATTGATTTATGGTTGTGTTGTGTGATTATTCATTTAAACCATTATGTGAATGTAAGGTAAATTTAGCCAAATTGTATCAAATATTGAAATGAATTGAAAATTGTTTGAGATTGCATACATGTACATGCATATATATTGAACATGTCATAGCAAGGAGGCTAGAGAAGAGGAATAAAATTGTATGCCCGAGAAATAGGTACATGTTTACTATATTTCTTGGGTTTAGATGATTTTATGAGCCGATTGGCTAGCCGCTTGGCTTTTTCTTTTTGAGATGAGAGGGCCTGTGTAGCGGTTTAGGGATTTTCCCGATGCTCCCAGTACAAAGGAGGTTATGGCAAAAAAATTCGAAAATTTAGAGTGTTAGCCAATTTTTTGAAAAATTAGAAATTCTTAGAAACCGAAAAGATGAAGAAAGAAAGCAAGTATGAATGTTGAGTTGGTTAGTTAAACAATTTTCAACTCCGTTCCTTTTTTAGGACGAAATGATTTTAAGTCGGGGAGATTGTAACAACTCGAAAAATCAGAACCAATATAAAATTTTTATTTTGGCAATTTTAATGAATTTTGAATAATTAAAATGATTTATTTTAAATAATTATGACTAGAATTTTTTTTTGAATAGAATTGGAACGTATAAATTTATTTAAATCGAAATTAGAATATAAATATTTATTTTAATTATAAAGGGAATTGAAAATGGCGCGGTAGTTTGAAAATTGATTGCAAATTTCAAATGAATGTACAGGATACAAAATAAACCGGATTTTAGTGAAACCAGAAATATTTGGATCTGTTTGAAAATATCTTTCCAACGAATCCGAAAAATTGAAATTTCATAGCAAGAGTAAAAAGTTATGCCTAGTTGAAAATTCAGAATAGTCACTATGGAAAATATAGCCCTTAAAAATAGTCATTTTGCAAATGACATCCATTTTCAATAAAACCACCATTGTTGGATCCGGGATGTCAAGTTATTGCTAGATTCCAATTTTTATAATTTTTGAAATCAATATGTGAGCATGGCAAAAGAAAACATGTTTTGACAGTTTCAGTCAATTTGGATCGACCAGAAAATGGCCATTTTTCAAATGGTTTTCAAATTTGACTAAATTAGTTTTATTAGGACTGTATCGTCAAAATATAGCCGGATTTATTTTTCTGGAATTTTGGAGTTCGTATGTGGCCCCGATAAATTGAAATGTGCGTTTGAATTTAAAATATATTGATTTATATTTTAAAATTTCACTGGAAACAGATCGTAACAGCCGAACTGGCTTTCGAAATATATCCCATTGTGTCTGAAATAGGGGTCTTTAGCTAGGAGCGACAGTCGTTGGGGTTGATTTGGAGTTCGTGACGGTTTTGGGTTTTAAAGCGAATTAAATTAAATAATAAATATATAATCCCCCCGTTTTCTATTCTCTTCCCCGTCCAGTAAAAAATATTGAAAAAAAAACAAAAGAAAAACCCGTTGACCTAACCGACCCCGTCTCCCCCCTTTATTGCCTCCGCCTCCATAGACGCCGCCCCACCTCGGCCTGCTGATGCCGCCCCCTTCCCCTCCACTTCCCCTCCTCGATCTCCTCTGTTAGCCGCGATCCCCGAATCCCTAAACCTGATGCCCTAACGACCCCTCCCCGTAAAAGAGCTCCACCACCTCTAAAACGCGCTGTGTCGGCCCCTGGACCCACACCCCGTCGGCCGTGACTCCAACCGCCTCCCCTCAGCGTCACCCGCGCCATCTCGAGCACCCAACGACGCCCTTCAGCCCCTCCTTCGACCGCAAAGTTGGTTTTAAATTTAAAGAACTTCTCTTATATTTTTGTTTAGAAAAAGATCATATTTTTGTTTGTAGAAAAAATTAGATTTTTGATTTAGAAAAGATTAGATTTTTAATAATCTAAAGATGAGATTTTTAATAATCTAAAGATGAGATTTTTAATAATCTAAATACGAGATTTTTAATAATCTAAAGATGAGATTTTTAATAATCTAAAGATGATATTTTTATTTATATAAAGATCGTATTTTTCATGGCATAAAGGTACGATTTTTAATTAGTTAAAGTAATAATTTTTAGCTATAAAAAGTTATGGTTTTTATTTGTATCAAGATGTGAATTTTATTTATATAAAAATATGGTTTTATCATATGAATAACATTAAAAAGATTTGATTTTTATTTGTTTTAAAGATTTGATTTTAATTAAAAAGATTTGATTTTTAATTTATATAAAGACATGGTTTTGAAAAATATAAAAACGAATAAAGATTTGATTTTTATTTATATGATAGCATAATAAAAATATGATTTGTATATATACAGTAGCCACATAAAAATATGATTATTATAATATAAAAATCACGGTAAAAAATGATTTTTATAACGCAAACATTGATATAAAAATATATCTTTTCTATACATGCAGTGTTATATAAATGTGATATATATATATATGTATGTATGTGTATATATATATATATATATATATATATATATATATATATATATATATACAGTAGCGTTGTTAAAAATAGGATTTTTAACATAAGCTGTGTCAAACATATAGTGATGAAACTGAGTGGAAGCAGAACAAAATCCAAACCATCGTCCGCTAAAGAATGACAGATGGAACCCAAAGGTGAGAACTCCTTACTGAAATTACTTATTCAGTTATTTATTTTATAACTGCAAATATGAACTGCTTCCCGTCGTCCACAGACCATGGACGACTTGTTTGTTCGTTTGATTGTATTGTCAAAATTGTTTGTGGTGTGAAATGGACTGTATAGTATATTCATAAGATGAATAAAATATTTTATCGTTATAAATATAATTTTTAACGTAGATATGAATAAAATAAATACTCATTTACAAATTGAACGATTTGTTTATGTACACCCATTTGAGTGATATGGATTGGGACGATATATTTTACACATCGCCCAACTGCACAAATAAAAATTAGGGTCTGTTGATTGAAACCCCACACGGGTATTGGGATGATATATGATGTATACTAATCCCAATCGTTTAGTTGTATGTCGAACGATTGGTTGACAAACTGTGGTAAGCGTTAAATATTTATATTTAATGCTTATGCAGTGTAGAATACACTCTGGATGATAGTTGATTGTTTATAATTGTTGTTCTATACATGTGTTGTATGAAATCCATATAATCAACATTATATGGTAATTGAATATGTCTGATTCCAGTTCAGAAAGAATGAATATTTTAAAATAACGAATATTTTAAAAGTAATATTCAGTCAAAGATCAAAACATGATTTTGATGTCCGATTTGGGATGGACATGAAAATATTTAAATATATAAAGCCGTGTTGATTAGATTAATGCTATTTTAGATGTGAACGATAATTATATCGATTTTATTCATTTTTATAATAAATGTCGAAAAGGAAGGGATTTCAAAATTTAATGTTTTGAAAATATTATCATTTATAAATTAATGAAATGGAATATTCAATTCTGATTTGAAATTGAATATAAAGTTGAAATCGTTTTGAAAATGAATTTAAAACAATTTGTAAAATACGTTTTAAAAGGAAATCGACGAAATATATATTATATATATTTAATGGCATGAATAGAACGCGCCGCGCCGCGGTAGTTCACGAATTTTGACTGTTGACTTCAAATGGACATTACGGGAGATCTGACCGTCGAATTCTCCTAAAAACGGAACCGTTGGGTTCGTATCTAAAAGAGCTTTCTAACGAATACAAGAAATTAGAAATCTAATGCTTGGATTTGGAATTATGTCCAAATCAAATTTGGAAAAGGTCGTTGTAAGTGCAGTTTGATGGCCGTTTGTGGAAATCGATTGTACAGGCTTTGATAAAATTATTAAAAATATTAATAATTTGTGTAAAATCATAATAAATGGTTTGGAAAGAATTGGGATGAAAAATTCCATATTTGAAAAGATAAAAAAATATTTTTATCAAAATGAACTAGTTATGAACTAGAATTATAATCCAATTATTTTTAAATTTTAAATAAATAAATTGGATTGAGAATGGGTTTTAATATAACCAGAATTTCCAATATACGAATTGGAATGGATTTGAATCGAAATTATCTACGGAATGGCTTCCATGATTATACGGATATTGTGGAGGAATTTGGAAGACATATATATCATTATTCCAATACGATATTTGTTGATTTGAGAATTTTATATTGAATATAAGCCGATAAATTTTCTATTCAGAGCATTGTATTTAATATCAAATTAGATTTTGGGTTGGTCGTGAACGGTGTCTTCATTAACACTGTTCTTAAACTCAAAGGGGAAAAGAATAAATCTTTTAAATAAGATTTAAAAGGAGTTTACCAATTAATTGATATTTAATTGGAATGTGATTTTGGGTTTATCGTGAACGGTGTTTTAAATAACACTCATTTTTTAACCCGATTGATAATGGAATAAGATTTTGGGTTTGTCGTGAATGGTATCTTTAATAATATTGTTCTTAAACCCAATGGAGTTAAGAAAATTAGAAACTAACTGGAGATTAGCTATGTTGAATGGTTTCCTGGGTATTGATCTGATGTTGGTTTCCGCCTTCGAGATTAATACTTAAGGAATTATTCTCTTACTAATTTATGATCAGAGACTGATGGGATGGGGTCTTCAGTAACACTGTTCTTAAACCCCGTGTGAAAAGAATAAATCTTTTAATTAAGATGTATAGAAGAATTACCAATTAATTAAGGTTTAATTGGATTTGAAATGGAATGTGATTTTGGGTTTATCATGAGTTGTGTTTTAAATGACATTAGTTCTTTAACCCAGTTAAAGATAAGATTAATTTCTTAACTTTGAATAATCATTAAGTAACGATTTTTGGAAATTAAAACTGAACTAGAGTTTTAATGAATCTTTGAATAGATTGAAAAGTGAATTTGATAACTAAAATTATCAAATTCAATAAATGATCGGGAATGGCGTATCACTAGTTTTGCTCCAATCGATAGTTAAATCTTTAATTAGATTTGAACGTGAAATGGTAATTAATTTTACCGATAACACTGTCATGTTAGATATGAAGTATTACCAGTTTTACTTCATGGAATGAATAGGTTGGGATTGGGGAATTAAACAAATGATTACTTCGGTAAGGTTCGCTAATCCCGACTAGTTTGGATAAACCATAATTTGGTTTGAATTGATATCCGAAGGAAGATTAAAGGATAAATTTAAAGAATTTATCTTTGATAAAATTAATGGGAACCTTTCCCAAAGTATAAGAATATTTGAATAAAGGAATATTCTAGATTAGAATGGGGCATATGTTTTGTTTTTATAGCACTTGTTCATTATATACGCGAGTTATTCAAAAAGACCGGGTTATCCCATTCTGAATAACTGATTCGACGATATGTCGAGGATGAAGACGGTGGTTGAAGACCGGAGTTTTTCACATGTTTGGATGATTACTGATGTCTTGATTGGGATGTACACCCAAGACAAGGTAATAAGTGGTGATCATTCCAGACGTACTTGGAGATCGACCGAATATGCGAGGACCTCTCTCCTGTATTGGACATACGGGACGAGGAATAAGGTGCCTACGATTTCGTTCAGACCCAGAACGAACTTGTAAATGGATGTGTGTGTAACAACCCGAATTTTAACAACGTGTTAAGACAAGAATCAAGGCAGAATTAAATGTTAAAATCCGAATCAGGGAAAACGGGTTGCGCCATTGCGTTCGTCTCGGAAAAATACGCGAACTAGATCCGAAATTTCGTAAATCGGAGTCCGTATGACCAAGATATGGCCTCGCAAAGTTTCACGAAAAATTCAAATTCGAAAACAGATTCAAATTTTCAGAATTCAGAGTAGGCGGGAAAAATCCCGCCCAGACAGGTCGACAGGGGGGTCGACACTAGGGTCGACCTCCCCCCCAACCAGGTCGACACCAGAGTCGACCTGGGGGTCGACCTCCCTGGTCGGCCAGGTCGGCCTGGTGCACCTGTTTTGGCTCCTGGGTCTTGTTTTGGAGGCTTGTGACGATTTTTGAGGGTTCAGATCTATTCTAGGGTTTATCCTACGGCCTAAACTACTCCTAATCTCTATAAAAAGACCCTTAGACCTAGCTTAAACCCTCACAAATCACTCATGCCACGAAGTGCTGCCCAAATGCCAAGTGATAATGGCCTCCATCTCCAATTCCTAGAGACTATGCATTCAAATTGGATTTAAATCAAAAGGTGCAAGCTTTCTACACCAAATCGAGGAGAGATCAATGTTGCTACGCAAATTTCATGACGATTCTTCAACAAAGGAGCCACCTTTCTTCGTCAAGACGATTCATGATCTTTCCCTAAGCCTCGCTATGTAAGTTCTAGCTACTTGTAGATTCTAACAGTGGTTCTAATGTGACATGGGATAAAATGTGATGAAACATAAGTATGCTAGCCTATATGAACCTTGTCATGTCTCTTTTGCTTGAAACTATGACTTTGGGCTATGCTTAGTGACTAAATCATGCCACTTATGTTATGTTTAACCTAGTATATCTTGCAAGTTTGAATCTTTATCCATGGAATGTTAGCATGAACCTTTGGGAACCACTTGACTTGTGAAAACATTGGCAAAGACTTGACTTTGGGGCTTATGCATGTAAATGAACCCAAACCCCTTATGTATCATGCATGTTTGTGGCCAAATTTACTTATGATACTATGCATGTTTGTGGCCAAATTCCCTTATGAAACTATGCATGCTTGTGGCCAAATTCCCTTATGATACTATGCATGTTTGTGGCCAAATTCCCTTATGATATTATGCATGTTTGTGGCCAATATGTTGGCATAATACCCTACTATGTGACTCGCTTCCACTTGGGTTGGAAATACGTTTTGGTAGCTTAGGAAAAACGTGGGTATGACATGAAAAACTTGACATGGGGTTTACGTGAGAACATGACATTCATGATACATTTAAATATGGTCATGACACGTGGGAAAACATGGAACTTGAACTAGACATGGGTGGGTTGTAAGTGTAATAAGACACTAGACCAAACATGAAAGTGGCCAACTCGAGGTTGGGTTGAGTTTGTAGCATAAATCTACCCGGACCCACCCGGCTTAACTAGTGGCTACAAACAATAGGACCCAATGTGAGTAGTTGGTCACATAGCACTTAAAACCCGAGGTTAGACTAGGTTGTGGTGCAAATCTACCCGGACCCGCCCGGCTTAACTAGTAACCACAACAAAGTCTAATGTGAGAGGTTGGGGTGCATTAATCTAATTAATGCCACATGAAAAGGTTAAGTAATTTTGATTAATGACACTTAACCGATATGACACGAATGGGTAGGTTAAGTTAAACCGGACTTGGTTCCTTAATGACACTTAACCATATAAGACAATTAGGGGATGGGGTTAAGTAATCCATACTTAACTAATCTAACACGGTAAATTCGATGAGGTTAAGTAATCCATACTTAACTAATCTAACACGGTAAATTCGATGGGGTTAAGTAATTTACACTTAACTAATCCGACTTGGTAATTAGATGGGGTTAAGTAACTTAGACTTAACTAATCTAAAACACGGTAATTAGATGGGGTTAAGTAATCTTCACTTAACTAATCTAAACACGGTAATTCGATGGGGTTAAGTTAAACACTTAACCAATCTAAACTTGGTAATTCCATGAGGTTAAGTAACCAATACTTAACCAACTTAACATGATAAGTTAATGGGGTTAAGTAACTTATACTTAACCAATTATACATGATGATTTGATGAGGTTAAGTAACCTATACTTAACCAATCTAATAGGTGGACCTGATAGGGTTAAGTCACAAGACCTTCTAACATTAGGCTTAACCATTGTAATACGATTAGTGGATGGGGTTAAGCTAACCCATACTTAACCAATCCGACTCGATAATCTGATGGGATTAAGATAATCTATGCTTAATCAATCTAACATGATAATCTGATAGGGTTAAGATAAATAAATACTTAACCAATTTGACTTGATAGGGTTAAGTCATGAGCTTCTTGGTACACTTAACCAACTTGTAGGGCTAAGCCTTGAACTTGAGTACTTAGCCAATCTTGACATGATTCGTAGGCGGGTTAAGTCATGAACTTGGATAACAACACTTAACCTATTTGACAAAACCCTAGCTCAGGGGACTAGGTTGAAAATCGTAGTTAACAAGGATAGCGGAAAGAGGAGCTTAGTGGTAAACCTTAGTTAAGGATAACTAAGTAATAATTCTTAGCCAAGGACATGGGACTAGTTCATAAAGAGATAAGTAACCTGATACGGTAGGTCATCGCTTAGTATACGAGGAGGAGCAACTTATCTGACTTGGATAAAAAGCTCCAGCGAACTGGGTGACGAAGCGGTAGCTTCGGGGTACGTGAGGGTACTCTTGATATCCCTCTGTGAGGTGGCAGGTGGTCCATGAAACCCGGCCTCACAGAGGTTAAGGTCTGCGATAGAAGAGCCAAGAGTATGCCTTGGTTGCTATGCGAGCGACCTAAAGACTGGGATGGATTAGCGTGGAGTCGACGATACTTGATTTTGCCCTGGATAGCACATCGCCGACTACCTACCATCTTTAGTCAATCGTGTACGAACGGAAAGGCAGAGAACTCCCAACAGACCATGTTCTTGCTATCGAGTCATGGGTGAGGTTGGCCCATAGGAAAAGGGGGCTATAGTGGGGCCGGGATGTAGTTCTCATACATGATTTTTCTTGGATTGCCTTTCAGTAGTTGAGGGAGGGGTCACGTGGGACCATAGCCACAGATACAAAAACAGACCTTGATATCTGCATCAGCAGACGACTTAAAGCTCCCGACCGAGTTCCGTATTTCTTGATTTACCCTGGCACAGAACCCGGGTGGCACATTGAGATACATGTGCGTCTAGTCATGGAAAACGATTCACGATACATACGTGGGATAAAGGGTGTGGTTGACGGGTGGCATAATCCCTAGTGGTCCTAGGTGGCCAAAACCCAAACCGAGACACGGAAACGTTCATTAGGTAGCATAATCCCTAGTGGTCCTAGGTGGCATAAATCCTAAGTGAACACGCGATAGTTCATGGTAAGAAAACATAACTAGATCAAGGGTAGCAGTCCAAAACAACTTCAAGGATAAAATGGTACTACGTTGAGGTGGTATAGATTTACATGGGAAAGCCCGTACGGCCTACGGCAAAGGACTGAACTTATACATGGAAAGAAACATACGAGTTGGGAAAACCTACATATGCTATATATCAGGTTGACATGGACCATTACATGACATTGGGCAAGGGACATTCATAGTTAACACATGACGCGGGTAGGGACACTAGTACGAGAGGTGCAGAGAAAATATACATGATAGATACCGTGGGATGTTATACATGATAGATACCTTGTGATAGTATACTTGATAGAAACCTGACGATGTGATACCTTGATTCTTGACACCGTAGTTTATCATGATACCTTGGTTTACCTTGCTACAGTAGTTCATCCAGTTATCTTGGTTTAGCTTATCTATCTTGTTGTCATCCTTATGTTTACTTTCAATTTATGCATGTCATGTTACCTTTACCTGTTTTTATGCTGGAAGTAGATAGGGCTTACCAGTCTTTATGACTGACCCCGTTTTCTTTCGCCTCTTTGTCTTCTGTTTCCCCCCAGGTTTTCAGGGAGGAAACACTGTTATTTAGTTCGGACTTCCTCTGCTTGAAGGTCATCATGCATGGCTTGGACTTTTCTTGGCTATGGCTACCTTACTGTTTTATTTGGGGAATAATTTATGAAAAGGTTTTATGCTTCTTTACTATTGCAAGACAGGTTTTGATGTATTCTGATGTAAAAGGCTTTAGACCTTATTTTATAAGGTAATGAAATTTGTTTTACTTCCGCTGTTTTATATATATGTTCTGTCTTGTAATATTTCTGTGCATGTTTACCTCGATAATGCTTCACCAAACCTAGTGCATTCCCTTTGTGAGTGACCCTAGCGGAGGTGGGGTGTTACATTTGGTATAAGAGCAGAAGATTACCAGACTGGGCAAAAGTTTTTAAAACCTTCTGAAAAGTATTTGAGAAACCGTTTACAAATAAGCATTTTTCAAGAAAAGTTTTTAAAGGCTCTTCCCCAAAAGGCCATTAGCACTATCCTTTGTTTCCTTGATTGAATCTTTTTTCCTTTCTTTCCTCCATCGGTAGTCACAGTAGTTTTAACTGCGACTAATCCTTGTCTAGCCACGTGAGTGTTTTCCGTGCGATGGAGGAAGTTCTCGAGAGACCTGTTGCCGCGTTATAAAAAAGGATAGCAAGAACAAGGATAATGGACACAAGCTTAAGGATAGGCAACTTGTTGGTATGGCTTAAGCCACAATGGAGGAAAAACGGGACGGATAGTTAAGAATTATGGGACAAGGACAAGATCATCGAGAGGGCAATTGTATACTCTCATTTCTAGCGTATCTCGTAAGGATGGTAACGATCTTGTTAAACGTTTAGCTTTTCCTCTCTATCATCCCGTCAGGACTTTGTTTTGATCATAGCATCATTTAAGTCTGCTTCAATAGTTAAGTCTCTTCACCTTAGTACTAGAATGGTAGAAGATCCCACTTTAGTCCCAAAATTTGGTTGGAGAGTCGGTCCATTTATTCATGACTTGTTTGGATTTGAGAACGTCTATGCCAAGAGTTGAGATTAGAAGCAATGCTTCTATTGTTGAGCTATGGATGGATTCTAGGAATGAAGTGGTGATCCAGTAAGGGATGCCACTCTCGGTTTTGGAAGGAGGATAATTAAACTCTTAACTTGCCTTGGTAATACCCTCGAAGTCTCGTGTAACCTTTTGGGTTCTGTCATGGTTAGTTACCTAGAATCTCTTGATGCATTTATCGGAAATCTCTGATCCAATCGAGTAACGTTCACCAATAAGACGGATGGTTCAGTCCGCTTGAGCGTGGGTTATAGGAACCACCCTAGTAAGTGCACGTGGTAACATGGATTGGCATCGGTAAACGAGATCCAGAATTCACTAGTGAATTTTGGAGAGCTTGCATGAGTACGCAGATATGTTTGAACCGAGCATACTAGGGAAAGAATAAGTGAAAGTGAAACGAGAAGCGACAGTGAAATGAGTTCCAACTCATACCTTGGAAATAGGAATCAAGGAGCTACGAAATCATGAAGTCAAAGGCGGTCAAGGCACAATGGAATTAAGCTCATGGAAATGCGGCTTAGACGCGCGCATCATGTCTCTTTTCAAGAGTAATCTTTGATCCTTGGTTCTCCTGTAGAGCTTGCTTGCATGCTATTGCTTGGTGGATATCCTCTCGGTCCTGTCTCTATTGCAAACCTCATAAGGAGTTTGTCTTGTTTATCTCCTCGATCCTATCTTGGGAACCTTAGATAGAACTCTATGGATGTAAACATGTATTTGAAACATGTTATGATTGATATGGTTGCAAATGGTTGCTCGTGGATGCGCGAATACACATTAGATACTAGATTGACGCGGTCACGTTTCATGTTGCATATGCACAAGTATTTATACTTGTTTATGGATGAAATTGAATGTGTTATCATGCGGATGTTGCATATGAATGAATGTTTGTGCACGCATATAGTACTTATATGACTAGGACTATTTGCATACATGTTGGACTCATGACACTAAA
This sequence comes from Allium sativum, assembly GCA_030737875.1. NCBI lineage: Eukaryota > Viridiplantae > Streptophyta > Magnoliopsida > Asparagales > Amaryllidaceae > Allium > Allium sativum. Next base: position 637,189,654 of record CM060922.1, read on the forward strand.
CATATTTTGCATTAGAAAGATCATTCAGGCCTGATCATTAGCATTAGCTAAGGAGCATATACACACACGTTTTGCATATGTTCATATGGCATTAGAAATCGTCTAAGGACAATGTTTGCCTGTGGATGATGTTTTGAGTAGATGGATGATGGATGGTAAGATGCGTTCTTCCTAACTTGGAGATTTCGGGGACGAAATCCTTAAAGGAGGGGAGAATGTAACAACCCGAATTTTAACAACGTGTTAAGACAAGAATCAAGGCAGAATTAAATGTTAAAATCCGAATCAGGGAAAACGGGTTGCGCCATTGCGTTCGTCTTGGAAAAATACGCGAACTAGAGTCCGAAATTTCGTAAATCGGAGTACGTATGACCAAGATATGGCCTCGCAAAGTTTCACGAAAAATTCAAATTCGAAAACAGATTCAAATTTTCAGAATTCAGAGTAGGCGGGAAAAATCCCGCCCAGACAGGTCGACAGGGGGGTCGACACTAGGGTCGACCTCCCCCCCAACCAGGTCGACACCAGAGTCGACCTTGGGGTCGACCTGGGGGTCGACTTCCTTGGTCGGCCAGGTCGGCCTGGTGCACCTGTTTTGGCTCCTGGGTCATGTTTTGGAGGCTTGTGACGATTTTTGAGGGTTCAGATCTATCCTAGGGTTTATCCTACAGCCTAAACTACTCCTAATCTCTATAAAAAGACCCTTAGACCTAGCTTAAACCCTCACAAATCACTCATGCCACGAAGTGCTGCCCAAATGCCAAGTGATCATGGCCTCCATCTCCAATTCCTAGAGACTATGCATTCAAATCGGATTCAAATCAAAAGGTGCAAGCTTTCTACACCAAATCGAGGAGAGATCAATATTGCTACGCAAATTTCATGACGATTCTTCAACAAAGGAGCCACCTTTCTTCGTCAAGACGATTCATGATCTTTCCCTAAGCCTCGCTATGTAAGTTCTAGCTACTTGTAGATTCTAACGGTGGTTCTAATGTGACATGGGATAAAATGTGATGAAACATAAGTATGCTAGCCTATATGAACCTCGTCATGTCTCTTTTTCTTGAACCTATGACTTTAGGCTATGCTTAGTGACTAAATCATGCCACTTATGTTATGTTTAACCTAGTATATCTTGCAAGTTTGAATCTTTATCCATGGAATGTTAGCATGAACCTTTGGGAACCACTTGACTTGTGAAAACATTGGCAAAGACTTGACTTTGGGGCTTATGCATGTAAATGAACCCAAACCCCTTATGTATCATGCATGTTTGTGGCCAAATTCACTTATGATACTATGCATGTTTGTGGCCAAATTCCCTTATGAAACTATGCATGCTTGTGGCCAAATTCCCTTATGATACTATGCATGTTTGTGGCCAAATTCCCTTATGATATTATGCATGTTTGTGGCCAATATGTTGGCATAATACCCTACTATGTGACTCGCTTCCACTTGGGTTGGAAATACGTTTTGGTAGCTTAGGAAAAACGTGGGTATGACATGAAAAACTTGACATGGGGTTTACGTGAGAACATGACATTCATGATACATTTAAATATGGTCATGACACGTGGGAAAACATGGAACTTGAACTAGACATGGGTGGGTTGTAAGTGTAATAAGACACTAGACCAAACATGAAAGTGGCCAACTCGAGGTTGGGTTGAGTTTGTAGCATAAATCTACCCGGACCCGCCCGGCTTAACTAGTGGCTACAAACAATAGGACCCAATGTGAGTAGTTGGTCACATAGCACTTAAAACCCGAGGTTAGACTAGGTTGTGGTGCAAATCTACCTGGACCCGCCCGGCTTAACTAGTAACCACAACAAAGTCTAATGTGAGAGGTTGGGTGCATTAATCTAATTAATGCCACATGAAAAGGTTAAGTAATTTTGATTAATGACACTTAACCGATATGACACGAATGGGTAGGTTAAGTTAAACCGGACTTGGTTCCTTAATGACACTTAACCATATAAGACAATTAGGGGATGGGGTTAAGTAATCCATACTTAACTAATCTAACACGGTAAATTCGATGAGGTTAAGTAATCCATACTTAACTAATCTAACACGGTAAAATCGATGGGGTTAAGTAATTTACACTTAACTAATCCGACTTAGTAATTAGATGGGGTTAAGTAACTTAGACTTAACTAATCTAAAACACGGTAATTAGATGGGGTTAAGTAACCTTCACTTAACTAATCTAAACACGGTAATTCGATGGGGTTAAGTTAAACACTTAGCCAATCTAAACTTGGTAATTCCATGAGGTAAATAACCAATACTTAACCAACTTAACATGATAAGTTAATGGGGTTAAGTAACTTATACTTAACCAATTATACATGATGATTTGATGAGGTTAAGTAACCTATACTTAACCAATCTAATAGGTGGACCTGATAGGGTTAAGTCACAAGACCTTTTAAAATTAGGCTTAACCATTGTAATACGATTAGTGGATGGGGTGAAGCTAACCCATACTTAACCAATCCGACTCGATAATCTGATGGGATTAAGGTAATCTATGCTTAATCAATCTAACATGATAATCTGATAGGGTTAAGATAAATAAATAATTAACCAATTTGACTTGATAGGGTTAAGTCATGAGCTTCTTGGTACACTTAACCAACTTGTAGGGCTAAGCCTTAAACTTGAGTACTTAGCCAATCTTGACATGATTCGTAGGCGGGTTAAGTCATGAACTTGGATAACAACACTTAACCCATTTGACAAAACCCTAGCTCAGGGGACTAGGTTGAAAATCGTAGTTAACAAGGATAGCGGAAAGAGGAGCTAAGTGGTAAACCTTAGTAAAGGATAACTAAGTAATAATTCTTAGCCAAGGACATGGGACTAGTTCATAAAGAGATGAGTAACCTGATACGGTAGGTCATCGCTTAGTATACGAGGAGGAGCAACTTATCTGACTTGGATAAAAAGCTCCAGCGAACTGGGTGACAAAGCGGTAGCTTCGGGGTACGTGAGGGTACTCTTGGTATCCCTCTGTGAGGTGGCAGGTGGTCCATGAAACCCGACCTCATAGAGGTTAAGGTCTGCGATAGAAGAGCCAAGAGTATGCCTTGGTTGCTATGCGAGCGACCTAAAGACTGGGATGGATTAGCGTGGAGTCGATGATACTTGATTTTGCCCTGGATAGCACGTCACCGACTACCTACCATCTTTAGTCAATCGTGTACGAACGGAAAGGCAGAGAACTCCCAACAGACCATGTTCTTGCTATCGAGTCATGGGTGAGGTTGGCCCATAGGAAAGTGGGGCTATATTGGGGCCGGGATGTAGTTCTCATACATGATTTTTCTTGGATTGCCTTTTAGTAGTTGAGGGAGGGGTCACGTGGGACCGTAGCCACGGATACAAAAACAGACCTTGATATCTGCATCAGCAGACGACTTAAAGCTCCCGACCGAGTTCCGTATTTCTTGATTTGCCCTAGCACGGAACCCGGGTGGCACATTGAGATACATGTGCGTCTAGTCATGGAAAACGATTCACGATACATACGTGGGATAAAGGGCGTGGTTGACGAGTGGCATAATCCCTAGTGGTCCTAGGTGGCCAAAACCCAAACCGAGACACGGAAACGTTCATTAGGTAGCATAATCCTTAGTGGTCCTAGGTGGCATAAATCCTAAGTGAACACGCGATAGTTCATGGTAAGAAAACATAACTAGATCAAGGGTAGCAGTCCAAAACAACTTCAAGGATAAAATGGTACTACGTTGAGGTGGTATAGATTTACATGGGAAAGCCCGTACGGCCTACGACAAAGGACTGAACTTATACATGGAAAGAAACATACGAGTTGGGAAAACCTACATATGCTATATATCAGGTTGACATGGACCATTACATGACATTGGGCAAGGGACATTCATAGTTAACACATGACGCGGGTGGGGACACTAGTACGAGAGGTGCAGAGCAAATATACATGATAGATATCGTGGGATGTTATACATGATAGATACCTTGTGATAGTACACTTGATAGAAACCTGACGATGTGATACCTTGATTCTTGACACCGTAGTTTATCATGATACCTTGGTTTACCTTGCTATAGTAGTTCATCCAGTTATCTTGGTTTAGCTTATCTATCTTGTTGTCATCCTTATGTTTACTTTCAGTTTATGCATGTCATGTTACCTTTACCTGTTTTTATGCTGGAAGTAGATAGGACTTACCAGTCTTTATGACTGACCCCGTTTTCTTTCGCCTCTTTGTCTTCCGTTCCCCCCCCCCCAGGTTTTCAGGGAGGAAACACTGTTATTTAGTTCGGACTTCCTCTGCTTGAAGGTCATCATGCATGGCTTGGACTTTTCTTGGCTATGGCTACCTTACTGTTTTATTTGGGGAATAATTTATGAAAAGGTTTTATGCTTCTTTACTATTGCAAGACAGGTTTTGATGTATTCTGATGTAAAAGGCTTTAGACCATATTTTATAAGGTAATGAAATTTGTTTTACTTCTGCTATTTTATATATATGTTCTGTCTTGTAATATTTCTGTGCATGTTTACCTCGATAATGCTTCACCAAACCTAGTGCATTCCCTTTGTGAGTGACCCTAGCGGAGGTGGGGTGTTACAGTGCGTCTGACATCGGATTTCATTCTGTGTGATTGATAGACATCAGTTGCAAAGCGTCAATTGCCTCTGTGGCATGTTGAGATGCAAAGGATCAAGTCTTCTGCTGAAAAGCAGAGTCTTGTGGTTGATGATCAAAGCACGGCTTTAATATAGCATAGATTTGTGTATAGCGTTAATTCGCGAGCCTCACACCACATTGTGAACCAGAAACAGGAGAGGACATCAGGGAGGACATGCGTTTCCTTCTAGCTAGGAATGGTGTCTGGGTTTTGCATGCCCAGACGTTTTACTTATGTGGATGATGGATAGCGAGGCGCCTCGGATATATCGGCACTGCGGGGGCGATGGATGGTATGGTCTTTATACAGACCAGATTGACGCCCTATAGAGCGGGGAAACATAGTATTCAGGCATTTTAATCCACATCGAGTGGACTGGCCCTGACGATCCAAGGGTCCACCTGAGTCTGGGTCCTGAGACATGGGCTAGAGCGTCTCGAAGCGGTAAGGACGATCCCTTGCCTTGGTTCACAGATGGAAATCCAACATCCAATACATGACTTTGCAGTTTTAATTGTAGAGCCTAGTATTGGCGACATGATATACGGTACCCATGCCGTCTATGATTGATACATTTATATTTGAAGTTGTTTTATACACTATGCACTTATAATAGTATCAAATGTTTTAACGTGCCAAGCATGTTTGGCTATTATAAGGGAGAAGCCTATCCTCCGGCTTGCATTGCATTGTGTGATGGGACCTGGGTCTTATAATAGCTTCATTTTTTCAAAAAGCATTGCGATGTTTATGCACTGGTATTCTTGGGACGAAACCCGTTCCATGTTATATGGCGTGGTCCCTCGATATACTCCATTTTAAAGCAAAGTTTTAAATAACTGTTTTAGTTCTCACACCAGTCACATGACTGACCTGAAGTTTATTGTTTTAACCTAAACTCTGGGTGTCCCTATTTTCCATACGGGCAGCTAGTAGTCTTGGTTTTGTAGATTTATATTCATAGGATCCAAGTTTACAGCTGGAACAATATTCGGAAAGCTGTGTATCCGTTTATCTCTTTCAATTGTGTTGTGTATTATTTTCCGCTCCTATGTAATGTATTTTAATCACTGACATTTATCAAATGTATAATATTTGTTCATTCTCTGTATATTCTTGTACTCTGATGTAAAATGCTATAATAAGCAATGAAATGTTCTTCTATTTGCATTCTGATTTGTCGTGTTCTCAATTCAATCCGGGCTTTCGTTTACGGGGAAGTTCGGGTCGTTTCAGTCTCCGTCCTACTTTTCCATTCGTATGGACGAGCATCGCTTTGCCACTATGGCACGAATCCCCTTCCAATTTACCATGACAAATACTAATGGAGTGGTGAATTTATGAGCGTGGTAACGCATGAAAATGTTGCATGGAAATGGTAAGGAACCTTGGGTCTAAACAGTATTGTTTCTTGCATTTGTTGGGGAGAAGCATTCATTTATACATAAGAGAGAAAATGATTCACTGTGGCAAAACAATGGGAGTATGTTTAGATGCATGTTATACGGGGAAGTGGAGATTCTTGCTTGCAACTGTGAGGAGCACATTTGGAGCTTATGATCTGGACTTTTAGGTCGATGAAGGACCACGTGGAGTCCATTTTACTTTCGGATTTCGACGTTGATTCATGTTCGAAGCAGAACACGCTGGCGTAATGGTTTGGATATTTCAAATTAAGTGAAAAATATAGTTAAATTACGGACATTGCAAATGCTCTTGCCACGTTCGTACTCGAATCAGGAGTCTTCATAGCTGCCGCTGTTGCCAAGATCGACGTGGACGACCGGACGAGTGTCGCTATCCGTCACCGCAACAAAGGTAAGTTTACATACGAATATACTTATTCCAAGTCACGACTGTGTGTCCACTAAGCATAAATTGTTTGAGGATTTTGTTGTTGCATTTTGTCAGCTTCATGGCTGTATTGATTTGATTTTCCTCTATCGTTACTTGGGCTTGGATGCATAGCAGTTGAAATCTGTCCAGAAGTCATTTGTGCATTTTGAAGTCTGTGTTTTGTCCCTATGCATGACTGACCTTTCTATGCATTGAACCCTGTGGTCATTTAACCCTTAGAATTATTTGCATGCCACTCACTTGTTGCATACCTTTGTGTTTGTCCTCCAACGTACCCGGGTTATGTGTTTGTCGGCTCTGCTACAGTTCGAAAAGTCACAAGTACTTGGGAATTTTGAAGTCCGTAGGAATGTTAGATTTGCATTCATGATTGTTATGCCTTTTTGTAACTTGGAACATAATCGTTTTGCACCATATATTTGTGGCCACACTTACTGTCCAGTTTGCACACTTAGTAAAACATGGTCACTTTGGTGCATTTATGTTTACTAGTTTGGTCAGTTTTTAAGTTTTATATGCTAAGCATTACATGCATAGTCACCTATATATGTTCTGTGGTATCTTGAGTTGAGAATGCACTGATTGTGCCGCAATTGCATTCCATTAACGCCACCATTCTTTGTTTAAATCATATTGGATATTTTTTTTCTCTTTTTTCATGTTAAGACTATCTTATTAGTAACAATAAAAATATCTGCTCTTAATGTTGAGAAGTTAAGAACCTAGTTTTACTATTTATTCATGTTATCACCTGCTTATGGGATCTGTCATATATATATATATATATATATATATATATATATAAGTAAGAAAGCATAAGTATATTCTTTGAACACTTAGCTGATTTAGGCTTGCGATTATTTTAGATCTTTGCATTTTATAAGTAACAGGAACATTTTTAAGTTTGTATGAGAATTAAAGATAGATTAGAAACTGTTTCTTATGCCTTTTGGTAACTTGGATTTCTAAATCTACTGTATGCATATTCCAGTTAGAGCAGTTTGGGTACTTTAATTTATGGATTTGTACCGAATGTCATACTTGTCTTGACATATAATATTTCGAAAGTTCCACCTGTTATTTGTTTTTCCAACTTGAAATTGTTAGTCAATGCTAACTTGAAACGCCACATCACGCAAATCATGGCACATATTTATATTTAAGTGGTTTGGAGACCTAGGCACTTATTGTTTTAAGAAATGTATACATTAATAGGTTCCTGGCACCATAAATATGGATATTGAAGTAGGTAACTAAACCACCACTTTACCTTGCTTCTGCATATGTCCTTCTTTAGAGAAAAAAAATGGGAGGGGTTTTCGAAATGATATATATAAATATATGTATATGACATATTTGTTTGTTGTCTAGTATTTGGCCTATATACACTTGTTATCACACTTTGAATTGGGTACTGCCACATAACACTTTGGAAGTCACCATTCTTTTATTGCTGCACATATTCTGATCCATTAGAGTATATATACTTCAGAAAGTTCATGGTTTTATGATTGAATTATTTAATAAATGGTTTGGATTGGATATTTTAATTCTGTATTTATTGAAGTCGTGTAACACCCCGTATTTTCTGTTAACGTTATAGTAACAAAATAAACAATACTTAATTTCAAATGTGAGAATTAAGAGAAACGGGTTATACCATTGCATTCGTCTCTGAATTCTGCTTGAGATAGAGTTCAAGTTTACGTGAATTGGACTTCGTATGAAGAAGTTATGGCCTTCAGAAGTTTCAGAAATTCAAATAAATTCAAATAGCTCAAAACTGGATTCAAAATTCAAAATTAAAAACAGAAGTCAGAAGCGGGCTGGGCGGGAAAATTCCCGCCCAGGACCTAGGTCGACCAGGGGGTCGACCCTAGTGTCTACCTCCTCTACAGGTCGACTTGGGGGTCGACCTAGGTGTCGACCTAGGGGTCGACCTTCCCCCTTCCCTCCCCCCCTCCGGCCAGATCTAAATTTTGACGACTTATGACTTGTTACTGAGTCACTAGGGTTTCTGGATAGTTCGGATCTGGTCTGAATGGTTGTGGTTAACTCTAGGTTCATCCGATGGCTCTAATTAAATTGAAATTCTATATAAACAACCTAATACTCAACCTAAAATCACACAAAAATAATCCTGGAACTGTCATGCCATCAATAGAGAACTTGGAGTAGTCGTCACCGCTTCCAATTCAAAGACGAGATAAAAGCCTACATCAAAATCAAATTAAAACTAATCTAATTCAACGATCTACATCAAAGGCGAACATTTCAACTTCAGAATTCAGATTCCAGAAATCAAGAATTCCTTTTAGTTTGTAAGTTGGTTATTACGTAGATTTAAACGTTCTCTTAAATGAAATCATGACATGTTGTAACTCGAATATAGAATGATGCTTATGTATAAGATAAATAAAGTTTGATTCTCATTTATCTTAAATTACCTTGCGATTGATCATGCCTATATGTTTGTGGTGATGAACATACCAAATTGCATGGTATTATTGGAATCTATTATAATTGGATGATGAACTTATTATGCCAACTTAGTGATGAACATGTCATGTTATAATTTGGTGGTTACTTGCAAGTTTATGATCTAAATCACATGCCTACATGTTTAGTTCAACATTAATGTATATTTTGAACTCTGTTAAGTTGAACATATTTATGTTGCAAGTCGGATTTGTGGCCCTCTTATGTTTTAACACACATAAGTTATCATGCTAAGTTGTGATTTAAATATGTTTATAGTAGCTTTCTTATGTTTTCACATACATAAGTTAATATGCTAAGTTGTGGTTTAAAATTGTGTTTATATGTTAAACCTCCATGTTAGTCTTATATCAAGTTTACATGATAAATAGATCCAACTTTGTCACAAGTTCATCCTTACCTGTTTAATTAAGTTAGGGATGCTTCTATGCCAAGTTACACATGATAAGTTGTATGCTTATTTCATGTCCCTTGTTCGTTACCCTTTTTTTTGTGGGTTTGGGCTAATTTACTAGCCCAACATTTTATGTAATTTACGCGAACATACCACGGGGTAGCGTTGGGAAAACAAGAAAATTTCATGGCATAGATTGGTTCATGAAGTGGTATATTTGGTATACCATTTATTATGAGCATAATCAAAAGAATAATTATGGCATGATTAAATTAAGATTACTTTACATATAAAATTAGACATATATAGAAAATATGTGAATTTAGAAAAGACGAATAAGCCTTACCCGAGGTTAGACTGAGTTGTGGTGTAAAACTGCACGGAACCGATCGGCACATCCAGTGACCACAACAAGACCTGTCTAATGTGGGTGGTTAGTGCATCAAGCCCAAAAAGGACCCGAGGTTAGACTGAGTTATGGTGTAAAACTGCCCGGAACCAATCGGCACATCCAGTGACCACAACAAGACCTGTCTAATGTGAGTGGTTGGTGCTTTAATGAATAAATTAAAGCTAAGTCAAGATTAGTATGGTTAAGTCAATTAGGGAAACACTTAACCAATTCAACATGTTAACTAAACTGATGAGTGGGATTAGGTAAACTTGGACACTTAACCAAATAAACATGTTGATTAGAAAACCCTATTAATGGGGACCCATTTCAGCAGTAACCCACATAGATGGATCATGGTACCCTGAACTAGGCAGGGTGGGGCACAATTACTGGGCTGATTATAAGCGGTCAAAACGTCGGCGGTTGGTGCGTCAGTGTAGGTTCCGACGGAGTACGGGCGTGCACGTACTTCGAAGTGGAAAAAGCAGGCACTGGGCATCAGCAGTATACACTGTGCATCTTGAATCATGTCGGGTTGCCACCAGAGGGACTGATACACCCCATGGTGGGACTAGCACAGGTATCTACAGTCAAGCGGGGCCTAATGACACATGATATGAATTCATGTGAGTAGGAGTCGATCATTAAGGGGATCGTTTGTTATGAACACGTGGGGTTGGTTAAATCAATGGTTAGTAGGTGCAGAGACTATAGTAATGGGTGCGATCACTTGTTCATCTTATCTTATATTAGGGTATTGTCCTATGTTCTATTATTACTGTCATGGCCCTTTTCCTTGTTTAAATACTAGTAATCACTGAACTTACCAGACTTATTGTTTGGCCCGTTTTCTTTCGTCCTCTTTTCTTCCGTTCCCTCCCTCCAGGTCCACAGGGAGGGAATACTCCAGCTTAGTCAGACTCTTTGCAAGCTTCAAGAAAGTTGATGTATGATTGGGGCTCTCTTACCTTGGCTATGGCTTTTGGACACTACACTTGGGGATTTATGCAGCTTTATTTATGGTTTATGCTTCTTTGTTAAATAATCAAGACAGAAGTTATGAAGTAATGTTTTGGAAGTTATTTTGAGACAATTTGCTGTAATGCTTTTGTATTGAACCTCGTATACAATAAATGTTTGATTTCCGCTGCTTATATTTATCTGTCTTGTAAATTTTTCTATGTCTTGTACCTATAACCCTCCACCAAAGTTAAGGCATTCCCTTTGTGAGTGACCTTAACGGAGGTGGGGTGTTTCGCTTGGTATCAGAGCAAAGGTTTACCAGATCAGATAAGAGTTTTTGAAAACTATTTTCAAAAGAAATATAAAGAAGCATTTTACAAGAAAAAGTGTTATTTTATTTTAAAGGCATAATCCCCCAAAGCCATATGCCCTATCTTTCTATCCTTTGTTTTGAATCTTTTCTTTTTCGTTTCAGCATGTCTGGGAATCTTAACCTTCCAAAGGGTGTGTCGATACCTGGGTGGTTCAGGAGGTACTTAGAGGCTAGGGCCAACAATGCGGGCCCAACAGATATTCCTCCTCCTCCAGCTGCAACGGTTCCTCTACCTCCTCATCGTGCAAACGCTTTCTCAAAGATTTGTAGAGACTTTAGAGCCATGGGTGGAAAGGATTTCAAGGGAACTGAATCGTTCGTAGAAACAAGGAACTGGATCAAAGAAACTGAGGATCTATTTGTTATCTTCGAGGTGGACGATAGACAGAAGATACAGTTGGTTGTATGGTTGCTCAAAGACGAAGCTTCCTATTGGTGGGAAGTCACTAACGCTGAAAGACCAGTTGAAACATGGATGGATTTCAGAATGAGGTTTGAGATGAAATTCCTCTCACAAGCTGAACGAAGCTTACAAGTGGAGAAGTTCTTATCTCTTAAGCAAGGAAGTATGACGATCAAGGAGTACGTCAACCAATTCAATCAGCTGGCCCGATTTGACTAGACTTAGTGAATACTCCTCATAAGAAGGGTCTCCATTTTTTCAAGGGATTGAATGAGCCACTTCACAGCCTGGCTATGACCCATGCACCTATGGAGGCTACTTACAAGAGGTTAGTGGACGTGGCACTCTTACATGAGGAAGACAAGGGCAAGAAAGAGGCAAAAGTGGAAGTGCCTCAAGATAAGAAGGTGGAGGGGTCACAGAACAAGAAGGTTGATTCAAAGAAAGGCGGGAAGAACAAAAAAAACCCATGACAAAAGGAAGTGAAATTTTTGTGGCATTCCTAGACATCTGGTCAAAGACTGCAGGAAGAAGAAAAGGAAGATGGGTGGCTGCTTCCACTGTGGTGAGACAGGACACATGGCTAAGGACGGCCCAAGAAAGCAAGGGCAGAGAACTGGATCTTCTTCTGGAGGACAAGTTCACGCTCTCACAGCACCTCCGCAAGAATGAGGTTGAAATATTTTTGTTGAAAGTTTAGTCTATCTTTTTGATCATCCTGTTCATACACTATTTGATTCTGGTGCATCGCACTCATTTGTATCTGCTGCTTTGGTTGAATCTCTGCACCTAGACACTAGTTTAGTAGAGGATCCCTTGGTTGTTTCAAATCCAATTGGGGGCTCAACTTATTTGTCAATGATTTGTTTGGATTTGAAAATTTCTATACTAAGTGTGGGGTTTAGATGCAATGCCTATGTTTTGGGCTTCACGGGCTATGGGTTGATTCTAGGCATGGACTGGCTATCGAGTAATGGTGTCGTCCTCGATTGTGAAAAGAGAGTGGTTAGACTCATAACTCGCCTCGGTAACACTCTCGAAATCTCTTGTAATCCCATGAATTCGGTTATGCTAAGTTACCTAGAATCTCTTGATGCGTCTGTTGAGAACTTGCAGTCTGTAAAGGTAGTCCGTGAATACTTGGATGTGTTTGAAGAGGTAAAGGGCTTACCTCCGAAGCGGGAGATAGACTTCCACATATACCTCGTTGACAATGCAAAACCCATTGCCTTACCCATTAGGCACATGGCTCCAAGGGAGCGGAAAGAGCTCAAAAAGCAAGTTAAAGAGCTCCTCGAAAAGGGGTTTATAAGGTAGAGTATTTCTGAATAGGGTGCTCCAGTAGTGTTCGCAACTAAAGCGAACGGTTCACTTCGCATGTGCGTTGATTATAGGGAGCTAAACAAGCTGATCAAGAAGAATAGGCACCCATTCCCGAGAATAGATGATTTGTTCGATCAACTTGTAGGTGCATCGGTTTTCTCCTAATTAGATTTAGCTACCGGGTTTCATCAGCTAATAGTGGCGGAAGACAGCATTGATAAGACTGCGTTCAGAAATCCGGATAGTTTCTTCGAGTGGCTTGTCATGCCTTTCGGCTTGACAAATACACCTGCTTACTTCGTTGATTTGATGAGCAGGGTGTTCAGGGAGTTCCTCAATAAGTTTGCGGTGGTCTTCGTGGACGATATTTTGATCTTCTCAAAGAGTGAGGAACAGCATGCTCAGCACTTAAGGGAAGTCATGGATACTCTCCGTGCACATCAGTTGGAAGCCAAATTCTCCAAATGCCATTTCTGGAGAGAAGAAGTTAGATTCCTTGGACAGGTGGTGCCCAGAGAGGGGTTAGCCATGGACCCCGTGAAAGTGGTTACTATGCAAGATTGGAAGGTTCCACGAAATGCAACCAAAGTCCGAAGCTTCCTCGGGCTAGCAGGCTTTTATCGAAAGTTCATCAAAGATTTTGTAAAAATCTCAGCTCCACTTACAAGGTTGACAAAGAAGAACCTAGCTTTCAATTAGGATTTGGATTGCAATATTGCTTTCCAACGATTAAAGAGGGATCTAACAATAGCCCCAGTTCCGACATTACTAGATGGGAGCAAGATGTTTACCATATACACGGACGCCTGTGGTATGGGACTTGGTGCTGTCTTGATGCAAGAAGGAAAGGTAGTAGCTTATGGAGGCAGACAGTTGAAAGTACATGAGAAAAACTACCCAACCCATGATCTAAAGTTGGCTGCCATCGTCTTTGCACTTAAGTCTTGGCGCCATTATCTCCTAGGTGAGAAATTTGAATTGTATACTGACCATAAATCGTTGAAGTATTTTTTCTTGCAGAAAGATCTCAACTTGAGGCAGCAAAGATGGATGGAGTTTCTTGCCTCATACGATTTTGAGATTTCCTATACTCCTGGCAAGGGCAATGTGGTAGTAGACGCTTTGAGTAGAAAGAAGCTGACCCTAAGCCCTCTCTTTGTAGAAAGGACAAGCTTGGAGTACATAGCCAACTTTGACTTTAGACCCTTCTCTGAATTTGTACCTGGCCTATTAGCAACATTGGAAGTGCGGCCTACGCTTTTGGGCTCAATAGGGACCGCGCAACGTGAAGACCCTCAGCTAGTTGATATAATAGATAAGCTGATTAGGGGTGAGACTTCGAGTCATCTCAATAGATACTCCATCGATGATAAGGGATGGTTGAGACGGGATGGGAGATTATGCGTCCCACAAGCAAGGGTTTTGGTGGAGAAGGTTCTCGAAGAGGCACACCATTCCAAGTTGACCATACACCCCAATGGAGACAAAATGTACAAAGACATAAAAAGGGTTTTCTTTTGGAGTGGCATGAAAAGAGATGTAGCTGAATTCGTCTCCAAGTGCATGATATGCTAGCAAGTTAAGGCGGAACAGAAGAAGCCTAGAGGATTGCTTCATCCTCTAAAGGTCCCACGGTGGAAATGGAATAGTATTTCAATGGACTTTATTGATGGGTTGCCTAGGTCAAGGAGGGCAATACCAGTATTTGGGTAATAGTGGACAGGCAACAAAAAGTGCCCACTTTATACCCGTCAAGAGTAGAAGGACTGCCTCATTTCTAGCATCCATATATCTTAAAGAGATAGTTCGACTCCATGGGATACCCTCCAGCATAGTGAGTGATTGAGATCCTATCTTCACGAGCGAGTTTTGGAAGAGTTTACAAGAGGCTGTAGGCGCACAGTTATGCTTAAGCACGGCCTATCACCCTCAAACCGATGGAAAAACGGAAAGAGTCAACAGAGTATTAGAAGACCTCTTGAGACTATGCATTCTAGACTTTGAAGGTACATGGGAGGGTCATCTATCTTTGGTGGAATTCTCTTACAACAATAGCTACCAAGCCACCATAGGCATGGCGCCTTTCGAAGCTTTATATGGAAGACCGTGCCGGTCACCAACTTGCTGGTGGGAGTCCACAGACAAGCTCATACTTAGACCAGACATGATTAGAGAAACTTCAGAGAAAGTGGACTTGATATGAAGAAGAATGAAGACTGCCCAAGATAGACAGAAGTCCTACGCAGACAAAAGAAGAACCGACCTTGAGTTCAAAGCTGGAGACAAGGTGTTCCTTAAAGTATCTCATTTGAGAAATGTCGTTCGCTTTGGATCCGCAGGAAAGTTAGCACCAAGATTTGTGGGGCCGTTTCCTATCATTGAGAAGGTTGGGAAGATGGCTTATAAAGTACAGCTGCCCGAAAGATTGACTAGGGTTCATAATGTCTTTCATGTTTCTCATCTGTGGAAGTGCTTATATGAGTCTGCAGAAGTGGTGGAACCAAGCATGTTAGAGGAAGTAGAAGTTGAACGAGAAGCGACTGTAAGTAGAGTTCCAGCTCGTATCTTGGGTACAGAAGTCAAAAAGCTACGCAACTGTGAAGTCAAGCTCGTCAAAGTTCAATGGAGCGACGCCGAGGAAGACGCGAGTTGGGAAACTGAGGAAAGAATACGCGCAGCCTACCATTTTCTTTTGAGGGTACATCCTTGATCTCTTTTCCTTAAGTTTATGATTGTATCCATCTTTTTAGGTATATCACCTCAACCTTATCCTTATCCTTATCCTTAGGTAGAAACCTATTTGGATGTAAACATGTAATTGAAACATGTTATGGTTGATGGTTGCAAGTGGTTGCAAGTGGATTGCTAGTGATTGCTCGTGGATGCATATACACACACATTAGGTATTAGATCGGCTCAGTCACTTTCATATTGCATATGCATATATGTATTTGTATATGGATTGAAACTTGATGTGTTATCATATGGACGTTGCATTTGTATGAATGATTGTGCACTCATGTAGGAAATTTTGAGTAGGAAAAATTGCATATATAATGGATTCATGGCACTGACATAATTTGCATTAAGGAGGCCAACTGAATCAGTAGACCGCCTGATTTTGCATTAGATAAGAACATGTACACACACTATGCATATGATCATGAAGCGTTGGAAGTCTTTTAAGGACAATGGACGCCTGTGTTTGATGGTTGAGTAGTTAGGTGATTGGATGGTAGGATATAAGTTCTTCTCTACTTGAAGATTTCGGGACGAAATCCTAAAAGGAGGGGAGAATGTAACACCCCATATTTTCTGTTAATGTTATAGTAACGAATTAAACAATACTTAATTTCAAATATGAGAATTAAGGGAAACGGGTTACGCCATTGCGTTCATCTCGGAATTCTGCTTGAGGTAGAGTCCGAGTTTGCGTGAATTGGACTTCGTATGAAGAAGTTATGGCCTTTAGAAGTTTCAGAAATTCAAATAAATTCAAACAACTCAAAACCGGATTCAAAATTCAAAACATAAGTCAGAAGCGGGCTCGGCAGGAAAATTCCCGCCCAGGACCCAGGTCGACTAGGGGGTCGACCCTAGTGTCGACCTCCCCTACAGGTTGACCTGGGGGTCGGCCTGCCCCCCTCCGGCCAGATCTGAATTTTGACGACTTATGACTTGTTGCTGAGTCACTAGGGTTTCTGGATAGTTCTGATCTGGTCTGAATGGTTGTGGTTAACTCTAGGTTCATCCGACGGCTCTAATTAAATTGAAATTCTATATAAACAACCTAATACTCAACCTAAAATCACATAAAAATAATCCTGGAACTGTCATGCCGTCAATAGAGAACTTGGAGTAGCCGTCACTGCTTTCAATTCAAAGACGAGATAAAAGCCTACATCAAAATCAAATTAAAAGTAATCTAATTCAATGATCTACATCAAAGGCGAGCATTTCAACTTCAGAATTCAGATTCCAGAAATCAAGAATTCCTTTTAGTTTGTAAGTTGGTTATTACGTAGATTTAAATGTTCTCTTAAATGAAATCATGACATGTTGTAACTCGAATATAGAATGATGCTTATGTATAAGATAAATAAAGTTTGATTCTCATTTATCTTAAATTACCATTGCTATTGATCATGCCTATATGTTTGTGGTGATGAACTACCAAATTGCATGGTATTATTGGAATCTATTATAATTGGATGATGAACTTATTATGCCAACTTAGTGATGAACAGGTCATGTTATAATTTGGTGGTTACTTGCAAGTTTATGATCTAAATCACATGCCTACATGTTTAGATCAACATTTATGTATATTTAGAACTCTGTTAAGTTGAACCTATTTATGTTGCAAGCTGGATTTGTAGCCCTCTTATGTTTTAACACACATAAGTTATCATGCTAAGTTGTGATTTAAATATGTTTATAGTAGCTTTCTTAAGTTTTCACATACATAAGTTAATATGCTAAGTTGTGGTTTAAAATTTTGTTTATATGTTAAACCTCCATGTTAGTCCTATATCAAGTTTACATGATAATTAGATCCAACTTAGTCACAAGTTCACCCTTACCTGTTTAATTAAGTTAGTGATGCTTCTATGCCAAGTTACACAAGATAAGTTAAAAGTATGCTATTGTATGCTTATTTCATGTCCCTTGTTTGTTACCATTTTTGTTTATGGGTTTAGGCTAATTTACTAGCCCAACATTTTATGTAATTTATGCGAACATACCATGGGGGTAGCGTTGGAAAAACATGAAAATTTCATGGCATAGATTGGTTCATGAAATTGTATATTTGTTATACCATTTATTATGAGCATAGTCAAAAGAATAATTATGGCATATTTAAATTAAGATTACTTTACATATAAAATTAGACATATATAGAAAGTATGTGAATTTAGAAAAGACGAATATGCCTAACCCGAGGTTAGACTGAGTTGTGGTGTAAAACTGCACGGAACCGACCGGCACATCCAGTGACCACAACAAGACCTCTCTAATGTGGGTGGTTAGTGCATCATGCCCAAAAAGGACCCGAGGTTGGACTGAGTTATGGTGTAAAACTTCCCGGAACCAACCGGCACATCCAGTGACCACAACAAGACCTGTCTAATGTGAGTGGTTGGTGTTTTAATGAATAAATTAAAGCTAAGTCAAGATTGGTAGGGTTAAGTCAATTAGGGAAACACTTAACTAATTCAACATGTTAACTAAACAGATGGGTGGGGTTAGGTAAACTTGGACACTTAACCAAATAAACATGTTGATTAGAAAACCCCGTGGACCCATTTCAGCAGTAACCCACATAGATGTATCATGGTACCCTGAACTAAGCAGGGTGGGGTACGATTACTGGGCTGATTATAAGCCATCAAAACGTTGGCGTTTGGTGCGTCAGTGTAGGTTCCGACGGAGTATGGGCGTGCACGTACTCCGAAGTGGAAAAAGCAGGCACTGGGCATCAGTAGTATACACTGTGCATCTTGAATCGTGTCGAGTTGCCACCAGATGGACTGATACACCTCATGGTGGGACCAACACAGGTATCTACAGTCAAGCGAGGCCGAATGACACAGGATATGAATGCATGTGAGTAGGAGCCGATCATTAAGGGGGATCGTTCGTTATGAACTCGTGGGGCTGGTTGAACCAATGGTTAGTAGGTGCGGAGACTATAGTAATGGGTGCGATCACATGTTCATCTTATCTTATATTAGGGTATTGTCCTATGTTCTGTTATTACTGTCATGATCCATTTCCTTGTTTAAATACTAGTAATCACTGAACTTACCAGACTTATTATCTGACCCGTTTTCTTTCGTCCTCTTTTCTTCTGTTTCCCCCCTCCCCCAGGTCCACAGGGAGGGAATACTCCAGCTTAGTCAGACTCTTTGCAAGCTTCAGGAAAGTAGATGTATGATTAGGACTCTCTTACCTTGGCTATTGCTTTTGGACACTACACTTGGAGATTTATGCAGCTTTATTTATGGTTTATGCTTCTTTGTTAAATAATCAAGACAGAAGTTATGAAGTAATGTTTTGGAAGTTATTTTGAGACAATTTGCTGTAATGCTTTTGTATTGAACCTCGTATACAATAAATGTTTGATTTCCGCTGCTTATATTTATCTGTCTTGTAAATTTTTCTGTGTCTTATACCTATAACCCTCCACCAAAGTTAAGGCATTCCCTTTGTGAGTGACCTATACGGAGGTGGGGTGTTTTGTAACAACCCGAAAATCTGGGCCAGTTTAAAATTTTTAAATTGGCAATTTTAGCGAGTTTTGATTATTTAAAATGAATTATTTTAAATAATATCGACGAGAAATTTATTTTGAATATAATTCGAACGTATATATTATACGCGTCGTCGTTAGAATAAAAATAATTATATATAATTATAAAAGGAATTGAAAATGGCGCGGTAGTTCGATAATTCGATTTCAAACTTCCATTGAATGTACCGGGTGCAAAACAATCCGGATTTTAGTGAAACCAAAAATAATGGAATCTAATAGTGAATATCTTTCCAACGAAGTTGAGAAACTGAGATTCCACTTTATAAATGATGAGATATGTCCAGTTGAAATTTAGAAATAGTCGCTGTGGAATTTATATATATTTTAATATAATATAAGGCCCTTAAAAATAGCAATTTTGCAAACGACCTCGGATTTCGACGAAACCAGTTTTGTTGGGTCCGTGATGTTAAGTTATTGCTAGGTTTCAAATTTCATAATTTTTCGAATCAATATGTGAGCGTGGCAAAGGAAAACGCGTTTGACCAGTTTCAGTTGATTTTAATCGACTGGAAATTGGCCATTTTTCAAACAGTCTCAGAATTCGGCGAAACTAGTTTTGTTAGGACCGTATCGTCAATACGAAGCTAGGAAATATTTTTCTAGAATTTTTAGAGTTCGTATGTGACCCCGGTAATTTGAAATGTACGTTTAAAATTCAATATAGTGATTTAAATGTAAATCTAACGAAAACTGATTGTAACGATCGAATCAACCTACGATACATATCCCATTGTGTTCGGAATGGGGGTAAAACGCTATGGACGGCAGGCGGTGGGCCCCATTTCAGGGTCGTATGTAAAAGTCAACTTAGGGGCGAATAAAATAAATAAATAAAATTAAATAAAAAAATATATTTTTCCCCCCTTTTTAACTCTGCCCCCCCCCCCCCCCGTTTATTTTTCTTTCTTTCTTCCTCTCAGAATCTAAAATTAAAAAAAATAAAAAAAAAGAGAAGCAGAAGAAAAGGGGGCGGAGGAGCCGTTGCTCCTCCGATGGTGGCGCCGCCGCCTCTGGCTAGCCCCAGGCCGCCGCAACCCTGCCTCACTCCACCTCGCCCTCCTCTTCCTTGCCTAATCGAGCGGCGTCCCCCCCCCCCCCCCTGGAAACCAAAACCCGTCGCCCCACATCTAGTCGCCGCCGCATCGGAGCACGCGCCACCACCGTGAGCCACCACCCTACCTCGTCGGCTCCCCTCCAGCAGCCATCTCCGACCGCCGTACTCTCTCCCCTCCTGATGTCAACCGACGGCGAGACCCCCCCTGTAAGTTTTAATCTAATTTTTTTTTTATTTTATTTAAAACTGAAATAGAAAACTGATTTGTTTTTTTTAAAGTATTAAAACTGATTTGTTTTTTTTAAAGTATTAAAACTGATTTGTTTTTTTTAAAGTATTAAAACTGATGTGAAAAAGATTTTAAAACTGATTTTAAAAGAATTTTAAAACTGATTTTTTTAAAGGAGATTTCTGATTTTACTTTAAATAGAAAATGGGTTAAATTTTAAAAAGAAAAGGTTTAAACTTTAAATAGGAAAGGTTTAAACTGTAAAATGGAAAAAGATTTGAAATAAAAATTCGATTTTTATATATTGAACTTTGAAATAAAAATTCGATTTTTATATATTGAACTTTGAAATAAAAATTCGATTTTTATATATTGAACTTTGAAATAAAAATTCGATTTTTATATATTGAACTTTGAAATAAAAATTCGATTTTTATATATTGAATAGCGAACTAAAAATTCGATTTTTATATATTGAATAGCGAAGTAAAAATCATATTTTTTATATATTGAAAGTTAAAGTAAAAATCATATTTTTATATATTGAAAGTCGTAGTAAAAATTCGATTTTTATATATTGAATAACATAGTAAAAATTCGATTTTTACATATGTAGAGAATACGGGCGAAAGCGACAAAAAGGCGAAACGACGAAGACTTCTTCAAAAGAAGAGCCGTGGAGCTAGGATAGCTATATGTGAGAACTTCTCACTCAAAATTCTTTTTCTAGTTATATATATATACTAGGATGCAGACGGTGCTTAGTAGCACCCGACACAATCGTCCACAGACCATGGACTTGTTTGTTTGGCTGTTTGGTTATTGATTGTGATATTGGTTTGAATGTGGTTTGTGGTGTGGAAAAAAAATCGAATCGATAAATTGGTTAGGATTAGACGTGCGCCGTTATAAGGCGAAGGAGTAAGGCTAGGTTAGACTCTTACTCCAAATTTTGTGGTTTGCATAACGAATCGATTTGATTGATGTGTGAATGGCGTGGGCCTTCACTAGACCGGGGATAAGGCTAGGCCTCGTCCCGTTTCTAGTATCGTGCCGTTATGCCGCCGAAATTTTCTAAAATATGTTAGAAAAATAAAAATGTCATTTATTGAATAAATGAACTGAAAAGAAAATTCACGTGTTGGAATAAATATTTTATCGTTAAAAATATAGTTTTAACGTGAAGTGAATAAAATAAATATTCATTTACAAACCCGACGGTTTGTTTATGTACACTGATTTGACTGATATTGATTGGGACGATAAATTTTACACATCGCCCAACTGCACAAATAAAATCTGTGTTTGATTGTTTGAAACCCCACACGGGTGTTGGGATGAAATTTGAAGTTCACTCATCCTGATTGATTGAATATGTCGATCGATTGATTGACAGGCTGTTATAAGCGTTAGATATCTATATTTGATGCTTATACAGTGTAGTGCACTTTGGTTGATGGTTGATTAATTTTCAATGCTATTATATACATGTGTTGTATGAAAATCCATATAATTAACTTTATATGGTAATTGATTGGGCCTCATTCCAATTTAGAAAATAAAGAATATTTTGATAATAACAAATATTTTGATAATAGGAAATATTTGAAATAGAATATTTGAAATAGAATATTTGAAAATAGAAATTTATGAAGCCGTGTTGATTAGATGGACGCCATTTTGACGTAACGATATTTATATCGATTTTATTCATTTTAAAATGAATATTGAAAAGTAATCTCGAAATCGAATATTTCGAAATGAATTGAATTGAAAACGTTTTCGAAATGAATTGAATTGAAAACGTTTTCGAAATGAATTGAATTGAAAACGTTTTCGAAATGAATTGAATTGAAAACGTTTTCGAAATGAATTGAATTGAAAACGATTTCGAAATGAATTGAATTGAAAACGATTTCGAAATGAATTGAATTGAAAACGATTTCGAATGAATTGAATTGAAAACGATTTCGAAATGAATTGAATTGAATATGAATTCAAATTGAATTGAAATTTGAATTGAATAGAAATGAATTTTAAAACGAATTTATAAAGAAGAATTCAATTTTGCCTTGAATTGAAATGGAAGTTGAAATAGATTTTGAAACGAATTTTAAAACTATTTATATAATTCGTTTTAAATAGAAATCGACGAAAAATATATTATATATATTATATGTATAATATAATGGCTTGAATAGAACGCGCCGCGCCGCGGCAGTTCGTGAATTTCGACCATTTATTTCAAACGGACATTACGGGAGATCCGACCGTCGGATTCTCCTAAAACCGGAACCGTTGGGTTCGTATCGAAAAGAGCTTTCTAACGAATATTAGAAATTTGAAATCTAACGGTTGGATTTGGAATTATGTCCAAATCAAATTCGAAAAAGGTCGCTGTAAGTGCAGTTCGATGGCCGTTGATGGAAATCGACTGTACGGGCCTTGATAAAATTATTAAAAATAGCAATAATTTGTGTAAAATCATAAGAAATGATTTAGAAAGAATATGGATGAAAAACTCCATATTTGAAAAGATAAAAATGGATTTTTATCGAAATGAACTAGTTTTGAACTAGAAATATAATTCTATTTATTTTTAAATAAATAAATTGAATTTAAAAAGGGTTTTAAAAATAACCAAAATTTCCAATGATTGCATTGGAGTGGATTTGAATCGAAATTGTCTTCGGAATATTTCGATGTTGGAATTCGTGATTATACAGGTGTTGTTATGGAAATTTGAAAGATATATATATTTATATCGTTATTTCCAATACGACATTTGTTAGTCGTAGAATTTGATATTGAATATAAGCCGATATATTTTCTATTCAGAGCCTTGTATTGAATATCGAATGTGATTTGGGTTTGTCGTGAATGATGTCTTCACTAACACTGTTCTTGAACCCAGTTGAGAAAAGATTAAATCTTTTTATTTAGATTTAATGAAGTGTACCAATTAAATAATATTTAATTGGAATTGAATTGATATTGATTTTTGGGTTTATCGTGAACAGTGTTTTACATAACACTTGTTCTTTAACCCGATAATTAATGAATGTGATTTGGGTTTGTCGTGAATGGTGTCTTCACTAACACTGTTCTTGAACCCAGTTGAGAAAAGATTAAATCTTTTTATTTAGATTTAATGAAGTGTACCAATTAAATAATATTTAATTGGAATTGAATTGATATTGATTTTTGGGTTTATCGTGAACAGTGTTTTACATAACACTTGTTCTTTAACCCGATAATTAATGAATGTGATTTGGGTTTGTCGTGAATGGTGTCTTCACTAACACTGTTCTTGAACCCAGTTGAGAAATGATTAAATCTTTTTATTTAGATTTAATGAAGTGTACCAATTAAATGATATTTAATTGGAATTGAATTGATATTGATTTTTGGGTTTATCGTGAACAGTGTTTTAAATAACACTTGTTCTTTAACCCGATAATTAATGAATGTGATTTGGGTTTGTCGTGAATGGTGTCTTCACTAACACTGTTCTTGAACCCAGTTGAGAAAAGATTAAATCTTTTTATTTAGATTTAATGAAGTGTACCAATTAAATAATATTTAATTGGAATTGAATGGATATTGATTTTTGGGTTTATCGTGAACAGTGTTTTAAATAACACTTGTTCTTTAACCCGATAATTAATGGGATGTGACTTTGGGTTTATCGTGAACCGTGTTTTAAATGACACTGATTCTTTAACCCAGTCACAGATTAAAACTAAGTGGAGTTTTAATGAATCTTTAATTAGATTGAAAAGATCGAGAATGGAGTATCACCAGTTTTGCTCCAGGCGATAGTTAAATCTTTAATTAGATTTGAACGTGAAATTTAGAAACTAACTGTCGGTTAGCTAAGTAGAATGGTTTTCTGGATATTGATCTGATGTTGGTTTCGGCCTTCGGGGTTAATATTTGGGGAATTATTCTCTTGATTAATTTACGGTTAGTGACTAATGAGTTGGAATGAGGCGTATGTTGTGTTTGTGTAACACTTTTATAATATATACGCGAGTTATTCGGAAAGACCGGGTTTATCCCATTCTGAATAACTGATACGACGATAAGTCGAAGATGAAGACGATGGTCGAAGACCGGAGGTCTTCACGTCGTTTGGGTGATAACTGATGATCTTGATTGGGCTGTACACCCAAGAAGATGGAAACAGTTAGTGATCGTCCAGATGTACTTGGAGATCGATGGATATGCGGGGTACTAGGTGCCTCCGGTTTCGTTCAGACCCAGAACGGGCTTGTAAATGGACTGTGTGTCTGACATCGGATTTCATCCTGTGTGACTGATATCGGTTGCATAGGATGGTTTGCCTGTGTGGCATGCTAAGATGCAAATGATCAAGGCTTCTGTTGAAAAGCAAAGCCTTGTGGTGATGATCAAAGCACGGCCTGTGTGGCGAAGCTTTGTGTAACGTTTACCTCGCGTGTTTCACACCCGGTATGAACCAAAAACGGGAGAGGACATCAGGGAGGACTTGCGTTTCTTTCTAGTTAGAAGTGGCGTCAGTGGTTTTACACGCCCTGACGAGTTTGAATTATGTGGTTGTTGCTGTTGCGAGGCGCCTCGGATTGATCGGTCGTTCTCGAACCGATGGAGTCATTTAGTTGGCTCGTTTACGCCCCAAAGGGCGGAGAGACGTATTGTTCAGGCATAATAATCCACTCCGTGTGGACCGGCCCTGACGATCCAAGGCCCACCTGAGTCTGGGACCTGAGACATGGGCTAGATTGTCTCGAATCGGTTGAGGACTATCTTTTGCCTCGGTTCATAGGTGGAAATCCAATTTCCAAATACGTGACATTTGCGGTTTTAATTGTAATCCTATATATGGCGACATAGTGGGATGGGGCGCTTATGCCGCCTATGATTGATACTTATGATTTGAAGTTGTTTTATACACTATGCACTTATAATAGTATCAAATGATTTGTTTTAAACGTATCAAGCATTCTTTGGCTGTTATAAGGGAAAACCCTATCCCCCGGCTTGCGTTGCATTGTGTGATAGGACCTGGGTCTTATAACAGCTTCATTTTTCTTTATTTAGCATTGCGCTGTTTGTTTTATGCACTGGTATTCTTGGGAGGAAACCCGTTCCGTGTTATACGGCGTGGTCCCTTGATTTACCTAACTTTGAAATAAAGATTAACTGTTTTAGTTCTCACACCAGTCACATGACTGACCTGGAGTTTATTGTTTTAACCTAAACTCTGGGTGCCCTTATTTTGACACGGGCAGCTAGTAGTTTTGGTTTTGCAGATTTATATTCACAGGATCCTGGTTTACAGCTGGAATGATATCCGGAAAGCTTTGTATCCGTATATCTCTTCTAGTTGTGTATTGTATTATTTTCCGCTGCTATGTATTTAAATGTAATTAAATCTCTGATATTTCTGTGTAATATTTATTCAAACTCTGTATATTCTTGTAATCTGATGCATTGTTGTAATATACAGTGAAATGTTCTTCTATATGCGTTCTGTTTTGTCCTGTTCTCAAACGATAGGGCGTTTCGAACGGCCTGGATCGGTTTAGCGACTGGTTCGGACCGAGCGAGATTCCTTGTCGTCACATGTTTCAAGCCGCATACTTGAAATAAGTTAAATCCTAACCCATGTGTTTTATGTTTTGCATGGAACGCTCAGGTCAAACCCAAGTGTTGCATATTTAAGGATTTTCAGCTCGCAAAGAGGAGAGCCGCATGAAGATGCATGGGCGCGAAAGGCTCGACTTAAATGTAAATTTTATTTTATCAGCTTATGAATGTATTTTATTATTCCGCTGTGCAAAATGTTTTGTTTAAAACTCTTATATTTATAAAAAATATTCCGCTACAAATTATTGTACGTTGATTTTGTGTTAATTCTGTTTAAACCCTATAAGCCAGTAACAATCCGTCATTTTAAACGCTTTGAGTTGGTTTAGTCACCGACTTGGGGCGGTCAAAATGGCGGGTTGTTACATTTGGTATCAGAGCTATGGATTTTATAAGAATTTGGCTTATTTGGTTTAAAACTCATTAGAGATAGGGTGGAAATACCTTAGAATGAGCGGAAGTGATACTAAAATCACTCTTGAGAGAGCGCATTTTTTGGAAGAATAAAATATTTTAATGAGAAAAAAGAAAAATAAATAAGGTGGGAAATAAGTATAGGGTTTTGAAAAAAAGCATAGAAATTTAACAAAGTGGAATTCGAACGATGTCCGATTTTAGAAAGGGTAATTGAAACAAGAACTGAATTAGTTTTGAAATTGGCTAGGATCGGCGCATGAAATAAGTTTAAAAAAATTAAAAATTACAGGAAAGATAAGAACAACCAAGAGTAAATTAGTTACCCTTCTTTGATGGATATATATATAGCTTAAATTGAGCATAATTTTCATTGAGATTTATGCTAAATTCTGTATGATAAGGATTTTGAGTAAATGGATTAGTAATACTAAGTGGTATGGGACGTTTGGTAATACTTTTCTGATTACTCTCTTGACTTCTCATATGGAATATTCGGTTGTTTTTCTATTTTCCGTGTGAGATTTGTTTCCTAAAATATATAGGTAACATAATGCGAAGTGTTATATTTGAATAATTACCGTTTGAAAGTATACTTCGATTACTGAATTGAAGTGTTTTCGAAGTTAACATGCTATTACGTCATTAGTATGACGATAGCTTTTTGTTCTATATCACCATTAGTGTGATTTGATTTATTTTGTCATATTGATTTATATTTATTATGAGTATCATAATGATTTATATATGATACTCTGACTTGATTTATTTTATCATATTGTTTTTATATATGATAAAGTTGAATATCAATTTTTTTTTGTTTAATTTGGGTAGTGATTACCATTTTTCTTTGTATGTGATGATTTATTTCTTCGAGTCGTGGTTAAGTTTTTTAAAGTGTTTTGATGTTGTAAACACTTTGAACTTCATGGCGTATTTATTATAAAATTTTAAGAATGATTTTGATTTGGGATTGGCATAGATTGGACTCTGTTGTACCAATGGACCAAAACTCTATCTTGCTCGACCTGATTCAGGATCGCTACCTGAATCGGTGGTTTTAAATTTAGCCCATCTACCACCAAAGGTCAACGGTCTGCTACATTGGGCAATTTTGTTGTTTCGATCGGGATTCCCGATCGGTGGATCACGGACTACAATAGATAGAGGCGCGGGGGTCCCATATGTAGTGTCATGAACTGGTAGATTACGGCCTTCGCCTTAGACTGTCTTGGTTATCTTGGGTTGATCGCCAGGTGTGTTATGGCGCTATGAGTAGATTACGATGCTGATGTCTCGATCCGCGCTCGAGCTTTACCACTGTGATTTTACAATATTAGCGTCTGTTTACTTGGTATGTTATGAGTCAAGTTATATTTATCCCATAATCCCCTAACATTTCATTACATTACTGTAGTTGATTAATTTTATATTATCACATTGATTTAGATATGATAACTGTTATGAGTATCGTATTGATTTATTTATGATACTCTGATTTGATTATATTATCATATTGATTTATATATGATAATTGTTATGAGTATCGTATTGATTTGTATATGATACTCTGATTTGGTTTATATTATCATATTGATTTATATATGATAATTGTTATATTGATTTATACTCTGATTTGATTATATTATCATATTGATTTAGATATGATAATTGTTATGAGTATCATATTGATTTATATATGATACTCCGATTTGATTATATTATCATATTGATGTATATATGATAATTGTTATGAGTATCGTATTGATTTATATATGATACTCCGATTTGGTTTATATTATCATATTTATTTATATATGATAATTGTTATATTGATTTATACTCTGATTTGATTGACAAACGACAAAAGACATGAAGATTTTATTGACTTGATTAATTACCATAAGATATTTATAAGTATCTTATTGTTTGAGTATCATGTTGATTTATATATGGTACTCTGTTTTGGGTCATTTTATCATATTGTTCTCATACATGATAAATGTCATGAGGATTTTATCGGTTTATGACACTCTGGTTTGATTATTATGAGTATCCTACAAATTATGTATGATATTTGTTAAGAGCATCAAATTGACTTATATGTGATACTCTATTTTGATTCACTTTATCCAGTTGAATTATATATGACAAATATGAATATTTTATTGGCCTTAACTCAATTTGGTATCCTATTATATGCGATATTTGTTATGCATATCATATTGTGTTATATATGATATCCTGTCTAATTTTATCATATTTTCTAAAATTATTATTAATGGAGTCGTATTGATTAATATACGATACCTCTATATTGAAAACGGGCAGTGGGTATCCTAATATGTGTATTTTACTTAGGACAAGAATTGAAATATTTATAAACTTTGAGTAATCAAAGTTGAAAATCTTCTGTTGTTATAATCTAAATAAGTTGGGGATGATTACAAGAATTCCAAACTCTATATGTTGGATATTTAAATTAAAAGGAAGAAGTGGAGATGTAACACTGGAATTTTGTAATGTTGATTCTAACCCGTGTAAGTTGCAAGGACACAATTTCTTTAAGGGGAAAGGTCTGTAACAACCGAAATTTTGGAAAGGGGTTGTAATAGCTCAGAAAATTTTGGCATTTAAAAAAATGAATTAAATTGAGATCTAAATAGAACTTATATTTGAAATTCGAATTAAAACTTGAATTTTTATCACTTGAATGTAGTATAGATATATTTAAACGACATTTCTTTTCTAAATTTAATAAGAGCATTTTGTCAAAAATTGTCAACATTAATGTTATTAGTGTTTGAGGAGAAAATCGAATATACATCGCATGATTTAGTGAAATTATATGCTTATACATTTATTTGATTTTATTCAAATTCTAGATTATTTAATTTATTGTTTAATATATTTGTAAAAAATAAACAAATAATAATACATAAATAAATAACATTGTTTGTGTGCTTCGCTTACACTACTCCTTGGTTCAGCTTAACGTTGGACAACGTATTCAGCCTAACGTTTACTTTAATAAATAACTTTGTATATTAGTAACATTTGTTCAATCATATTTAGTCCAGCGTTACCATATCTGAGAAATTTGAATCAAAATTTGGGTGTTGAACCTAGTTGACACTTGTTTTCTTGTTGCTGGATATTATTGCCATTTGTCCTTGCCACCTTATTTTTAGATTAGCATGTGTTGTCTCTTCTAGTGTGTCTGGATTCTTTTGTTTGAGTTATAAAAAGGTGTGTACCCTATTCCTTGAGGGGGAGGAGACAACGCCTTTCTCCTTTTTTGGAACCGATCAAAATGATTCCCATCCCCAAATTAAACTTTCCCAAAAATCTACTTCCTTCTGAAGCTTCATAAATCATCCCCCCAATCAATCATGGCTCCACCGAAAACCCGAACATCCACCGCGAACCGTCTCCACCTACTCGGCCTTCATGTAACACCCCGTAATTTGAACATAAAAATTCACAAATTAAAGTATACTTAATTAAGTGAAATGGGTTGCGCAGAGAAATATATATATATATTGATATATATATATATAATTGAAAATTAAATAAATAAATATGCAAAAATGTTCAAAACAGCGAATTGGGAGAGGGGAATAACCGAACCGGCCGATTTTTGAGGTCGGCCCAAGCCCGCTGGGTCGACTAGGGGTTAATCCAGGGTGTTTGGCTGTCAACCCGTGGGCCGATTCGCTCAAATGCAGATTTTGCATTTGAATGGTTCTCATGGTTCAGCTTTAATCTAAAGGCCCTAGATGGTTCCTACACTTGACTTCTTCCCCAAGACATGCTTTGATGGCTAGGATCTAAACTAAGGTTTATCCTATGGCTAAAACTATCCTAGTCTTCTATAAAAAAAGACCCCTAACCTAAACCTAAATGCTCATTATTCAATCCTATAGCTAAACTATGCCAAAATGTTCTCTCATGGCCTCCACCCTCATCCTCTTGTCATAATCTCCATCTCTAATCATATGAGAGAGTTTCTAAAGAAGTATAAGAGTTCCTAAGCTTGCTTAAGTGTTTCTAAGTTTGATTCAAGGCTTTTCTTCATCAAAGCTAGGATTTTTATTATTGATTTGGCTCAAGGGTTTTCATTTGGAGCATTCTTATTTGGAGTTTTTGAGTTGATAGCTTAGTGGCTTCGTCTCAATCTTTTAATATATTCATAAGAAGGCTAATCAACAAGTTGTGAGTTTTCTATAGCCTTAATGACCAATTATTGAAGTGATTATGATAGAATATGATGAGGTTATGGCTATGAATGTGGATCAATGCATGTTATGCAAGTTATATGCTATGTGTTAATGATGTTATTCATGTTATGCAAGTTATGTTCTATATGTTCATGAAGTTATGCAAGTAATGCAAGTCATATGATACATGTTCATGATGTTATGCAAGTTATGCAAGTCATATGCTATGTGTTTGAGGTATTATGCAAGTTATGCAAGTCATATGATATATGTTCATGAAGTTATGCAAGTTATGCAAGTCATATGATACATGTTCATGATGTTATACAAGTTATGCAAGTCATATGCTAGGTGTTTATGATGTTATGCAAGATATGCAAGTCATATGAGAAACATTGATCCATTATGACACCATGATATGCAAGTTTGGTGTATGATTATATGCTAGTTCATACATGATATGTTATGCAAGTTTGGTGTATGATTATATGCTAGTTCATACATGATATGTTATGCAAGTTTGGTGTATGATTATATGCAAGTTCATCTATGATATGTATGCAAGTTTGGTGTATGATTATATGCAAGTTCACATATGACATGTTATGCAAGTTTGGTGTTTGAAGATATGCAAGTAACATGTGCAAGTTTACACCTTAGTATGATATGCATACATATGCAAGTTAACCCCTTTGTATGTCATACATACATATGCAAGTTTACCCCTTTGAATGATATAAGACACTTATGCAAGTTAACCTCTTTATGACATATGTGATTTTTGCAAGTTTGGGTTGATTATTTATGCTAGTTGGGTTGATGCTATATGCATGCTGACACCTTTAAACCCATGTTGATGCTAATGTTATGCAAGTTGAACCCATTGTATTTGTGATGAATCTTCCCTTTTATGTCATGTTGGCGAATTACGTGGGGAACGATGGGGTTAATAAACATGTTAATGAAATGGTGTGAAGTTGGTATGATTATGCATACCATAAAGTGGATGGACATAATTGAGTCAATTATGTACATCGTTAAATTTGTAATTAATTAGGGATAATTAATACAAATTATGGGGGTGATTAATTAGGTGTAATTAATCGACTAAGACACGAGGTTGGACCCTTTTGTAGCAAAAGACTGCCCGGAACCGACCGGCATATCCAGCGGCTACAAATGATTGGCCCAATATGAGAGGTCTTAGGCACAAACTATATACGTGACAAGTGTAAAGACACGAGGTTAGACTCGGTTATGGCGTAAGGCTGCCCGGACCCGACCGGCAAATCCAGCTGCCATGAGAGATAGTCTAATGTGAGAGGTCTCTACAACGGTTACGTTCTTAATCAACTAAGAAACACTTAACCATATTAGCATGTAGAGGACATGGGGGGGTTAAGTGGGTGCCTTGGGTGGCATGTGGAAAAATCTAGTAGTTGCCTTGGGTGGCAATAGAAAATACGATTAGAATACTTAACCGAAGTGGAACATGTAATTAAACATGATTAAAGGGTTAAGTAAGTGCCTTGGGTGGCATGGGAAAATCTAGTGGTTTCCTTGGGTGGCAATAGAAGATAAGATTAGAATACTTAACCAAAGGGGAACATGTAACTAAACATGATTAAAGGGTTAAGTGGGTGCCTTGGGTGGCATGTAGAAATCTAGTGGGTGCCTTGAGTGGCAATTAAAATGTGATTAGATGACTTAACCAAACCTTAACATGTAGGTGGGCATGATTATGAAAAAGGGGTTAAGTGGGATGCATTAGATTAAATGACAAGCTTAAGTAGTAGCTTGTGGGGGCCTTGAGTGGCAATTGAAATAAGATTAAATGACAAGCTTAAGTAGTAGCTTGTGGGGGCCTTGAGTGCCAAATTGAAATAAGATTAAATGACAAGCTTAAGTAGTAGCTTGTGGGGGCCTTGAGTGGCAATTAAAATATGATTAGATGACTTAACCAAACCTTAACATGTAAGTGGGCATGATTATAAAAAGGGGTTAAGTGGGACGCACTAGATAAAATGACAAGCTTAAGTAGTAGCTTGTGGGGGCCCATTTCAACCAGTAACCCATATGTATCTTATTGGGCTCGACCCAAGTCGAGGACGGGACACGCGTACTGGGCTTGACTGTAAGAGGCCAAAACGGGGTAGTGGTGGCAACGCGAGTCCAACGGGTTTCATATGCGTGTGTGAACCCGGGCTGGTAGGTAAGACGTTGTTGCATCGTGTAGGTATAAGCCGTGCACCATTGACTATCGGGTTGCTACTTTGGGGAGTGATACACCCCACTGTGGGGCCAGCACGGGTATCTACGTTAGGGATCCGATCGCTTGGGGAGTAGCAGGTACACCTAGTGGAGATAGGGGCAGACGACACCTATGTAGTCAGCTAGGGGTATACGAAACTACTATTAAAAATTACTAAGTACACTTAGTGGGGATCAACCTTTAAGTAGGAATTACACTTGGGTAGGTGGAACTGGTGTGGTGCAGTGTAGGAATTATCCTTGGGTGAGTAGATCTGGTGTGGTGCAGAATAGTATTTATCCTTGGGTGGATAGGCGCGTCTTTACCGTTATCTTAGTTTATCCTAAGTCTAGTTGGCTACTTAGTGTAGTCATTTATCCCCAGTCGTACCGTACCAGGTTTATATCATACCCTAATTACTTTAATGATTGTATTGTTAAGGTTATAGGGCTCACTCAGACTTATGTCTGACCCCGTTGTTTTTATCTTTTTCCCCCTCAGGTCCTCGGGTTTGGCCTAGCACTAGTGGGCTTTGATCAGACATCTTTATCTATCCTCTGGAGCTCGGACCGTGATGTAAAGCCCAGCTTATCTTTTCTTTTATGGCTATTGTTTATGTAGTGGGATTATGTACTTATGTTTTTATCAGGATGGATATTTAGTACTTGACTCTTTATGGTGTTGTAACTAAACATGTTTACCTTCTGCTGTTATGAAAGAATGTTTTAGATTTTCAAGTATTTATATCTGTCTTGTTGTAATTTTTCTGTTCTATACTCACTTAAAATGCTCCTCCGAAGTTAAGGCATTCCCTTAGTGAGTGACCTTAGCGGGTGTGGGGTGTTACACGTGGTATCAGAGCTTGGTTACCAGAACAGATAAATTTTTTAGAAAACTATTTTTCTAAAAACATTTTTGGAAGAAGTATTTTCAAAAACATGTCTTTTAAGAGAAAAGTTTTTGAAAGAAAAGCATAATCCCCAAATAGCCATATCTTTACCCTTCGGGTTCTCCGTTTTGAATCTCTTCCTCTTTCTCTTTTTGAATTTTCCCTCCGCGAATAGATGTCTTTTTAAGATAAATAAGGACTTCCGCATGAAGGACGGAAGAACCACTTCAAGGGACTAAGACGTTTGCCAGGCTAAGAAGTTAGTCCAAGGAGGTGGAGGGCTTATGGGTACCTTTAAGATGGACGAGAGAGGAAGGTTCAAATAGCTATTAGGTAAATAAAGGACGAAACCTTATCATGGTAAGAAGGCCACGAAAGGAGAATGGGAAGGGGAAGGCTAGTTGTTTTGGAGAAATAGGACACCTTATTAGGGTTGTCCAAAGAGGTAAAGACGAAGTACAGGATCTTCGGGAGGGTAGATGTATTCCCTCATGACGGGTATACCTGATGGGGGTAGGACCGTCTAAGTTGAAATTTGGTTCTCTCGATCATCCTGTTCGAACTTTATTCGACTCTGGCGCACCACATTCGTTTATCTCATCATCATTAGTTGAGTCACTGCACCTAGACACCAGTTTGGTAGATGATCCCGTGGTTGTTTCAAACCCAATTGGGAGGGCTCCACTTATTTGTCCATGATATGTTTGGGTTTGAAGATTTCCATACTTAGCGTTAAGTTTAGAGGTGATGCTTTTGTTTGGGCTTCACAGGCTATGGGTTGATTTTGGGCATGGACTGGTTATCCAGTAATGGTGCCGTTCTTGATTAGAGAGTTGTTGGGCTCATAACCCGCTTAGGTAACACTCTCGAGATCTCTTGTAATCCCATAGATTTTGTTATGCTGAGTTATCTTGAATCGCTTGATGCTTCGGTCAAGAGTTTGCGATCAGTTAGAGTGGTCCGGGAATACTCGGATGAGTTTGGGGAGGTGAAGGGCTTACCTCCGAAGCAGGAGATAGACCTCCGAATATATCTGGTAGATGATGCTAAACTAGTATCTTTGTCAGTGCGCTACATGGCTCCTCGTGAGAGGAGGGAACTCCATAAGCAAGTAGGGGAGTTGCTTGAGAAGGGGTTCATAAGACGAAGTATATCGGAGTGGGGTGCTCCAGTAGTCTTTGCCATGAAGGCGAATGGGTCCCTCAGACTTTGTGCAGACTATAGAGAACTCAACATGCTCACAAAGAAGAATAGACACCCATTGCCAAGGATTGATGATCTTTTTGATCAGTTGGTTGGCACCTCAGTGTTTCACGGTTGGACTTAGCCAAGGGGTTTCATCAGTTGGGAGTGACTGAGGATAGTATAGAGAAGACCGCCTTTAGGGCTCCAGATGGTTTTTATGAGTGGCTGGTGATGCCATTTGGTTTGACGAACGCCCCCGCGTACTTTGTTGATTTGATGAGTAGGGTGTTCAGGGAGTACCTAAACAACTTCGTAATGGTCTTTGTGGATGACATCTTGGTCTTTT
This sequence comes from Allium sativum, assembly GCA_030737875.1. Classification (NCBI taxonomy): domain Eukaryota; kingdom Viridiplantae; phylum Streptophyta; class Magnoliopsida; order Asparagales; family Amaryllidaceae; genus Allium; species Allium sativum. The sequence goes on from CM060922.1 coordinate 637,225,089, forward strand.
CTAAGAACGAAATAAGTTTTCGTATGTGCTTAATAGGTTAAGCAAAGCCAGTTATTTGATCAACGGTGGTTTTGAAGCGAGACTGGCAAGGATATCCAGAGTTGGACAAGGGCTTAATCATTTAGCCGTTTTACTAGTATCATCTCACGTAGGTCATCTAAATTCGAAGGAGGTATCCCTTGGGTGTTTGTCTGATATTGGTTTAGGCCTTTGGGGCTTGTACTTGGGGGATGTCGAGTTCGACTAGGATGGTCTGCGTGAGAGATGGATAGTTGTGACGATTTTGTATGAGAGAATATCCTGGTTTTCTCCAGAAGTGGAGAAAAGCATGCCCTACATCTTAGGGAAGTGTTGGAGACTCTTCGAGCGCATAGTCTTGAGACAGCAAAGGTGGATGGAGTTCTTAGCATCCTATGATTTCGAGATAGCGTGGTGGCGGACGCCTTGAGCGGAAAAAGGTTGTCCTTGAGTCCATTGTTCGTGGAACGACGAAGCTTGGAATTTATCTCGATGTTTGATTTCAGACCTTCCGTTGACTTTATACCCGATTAGCTAGCATCCTTGGAGGTCAGACCTACCCTTTTTAGATGGATTGGCGAGGCACAGAGGGATGACCCACAGTTGGTTGAGTTGGTATAGAGGCTCATAAGGGGGGAGTTGTCCAGCCATTTGAGTAGGTACACCCTAGACGATAGGAGGTGCTTGCGTACCGCAAGACGAGGGTTTGAGGAAGGCTATTCTTGATAAGGCGCATCATTTTAGGATGACCATTCATCCCGGTGGGGACAAGATGTACCAGGACATGAAGCGAGTTTTCATTTGGGCCGGTTTGAAGAAAGATGTAGCCGAGTATGTCGCTAGATGCTTGGTGTGCCAACAGGTGAAAGCGGAGCAAAAGAAACCCGGTGGGTTGCTTCACCCATTGGAAGTTCCGCAATGGAAGTGGGATAGTGTCTCGATGGATTTTATTGATGGGCTACCTAGATCGAGGAAGGGTAATACGGGAATTTGGGTTGTGGTAGACAGACTTACTAAGAGTGCCCATTTCATACCCGTGAAGAGCAAGAGGACTGCTCCATGGCTAGCTTCAGTTTATCTTCGAGAGATAATTCAGTTGCATAGGGAACATGACGTATTCCATGTGAAGCGACCCGTAACTTCCCCGTAAAGGAAAGCGTCGGATAGTTCGAGAACAAGCCACAACAGAACACATACAGAAGAACATTTCATTGTATATTACAACAATGCATCAGATTACAAGAATATACAGAGTATAAAAGAATATTACACAGAAATATCAGAGATTACAATAAATTACATAGCAGCGGAAAATAATACAACGCACAACTAGAAGAGATATACGGATACAAAGCTTTCCGGATATCATTCCAGCTGTAAACCAGGATCCTGTGAATATAAATCTGCAAAACCAAAACTACTAGCTGCCCGTGTCAAAATAAGGGCACCCAGAGTTTAGGTTAAAACAATAAACTCCAGGTCAGTCATGTGACTGGTGTGAGAACTAAAACAGTTATTAATCTTTATTTTAAATCATTAGGTAAATCAAGGGACCACGCCGTATAACACGGAACGGGTTTCCTCCCAAGAATACCAGTGCATAAAACAAACAGCGCAATGCTAAATAAAGAAAAATGAAGCTATTATAAGACCCAGTTCCCATCACACAATGCAATCGCAAGCCGGAGGATAGGGTTTTTACCTTATAATAGCCAAGAATGCTTGATACGTTTAAAACAAATCGTTTGATACTATTATAAGTGCATAGTGTATAAAACAACTTCAAATCATAAGTATCAATCATAGGCGGCATGAGCGCCCCATCCCACTATGTCGCCATACTAGGCTCTACAAATAAAACCGCAAATGTCACGTATTTGGAAATTGGATTTCCATCTATGAACCGAGGCAAAAGATAGTCCTCAACCGATTCGAGACTGTCTAGCCCGAGCCTCAGGATCAGAGCTCGAGTGACCCTTGGATCCTCAGGGCCAGTCCACCGATGTGGATTAAACTTAAACCCTGAACATGCGTTTCCCCACCCTATGGGGTGTAAGTCTGGTCCGTCTGCCGACCAGAATGCATCGGCCGAAACCGATATAACCGAGGCGCCTCGCAACAGCAACAACCACATAAGTCAAACTCGTCAGGGCGTGTAAAACCACTGACGCCACTTCTAGCTAGAAAGAAACGCATGCCCTCCCTGACGTCCTCTCCCGTTTTTGGTTCACAACCGGGGTGCGAGGCTCGCGAATTCACGTTACACAAAGCTGTGCCACACAGGCTGTGCTTTGATCATCACCACAAGACTTTGCTTTTCAACAGAAGCCTCGTTCAATTGCCACTTAGGCATGCCACACAGGCAATTCACTCCATGCGTTTGATATCCATCAATATATAACCCCTGAGCTCGTACGTCTCAGAGAAGGGCGTTAAGCAAGAGAATAAATTCTCCGCCGCCAAACAGATATGTATTTAATAGAGATCAATCACACGGACTAAAATCCAATGTCAGACACACAGTCCATTTACAAGTCCGTTCTGGGTCTGAACGAAACCGGAGGCACCTAGTACCTCGCATATCCATCGATCTCCAAGTACGTCTGGACGATCACTAACTGTTTCCGTCTTCTTGGGTGTACAGCCCAATCAAGATCATCAGTAAGCACCCAAACGACGTGAAGACTTCTGGTCTTCGACCACCGTCTTCATCTTCGACACCACGTCGAATCAGTTATTCAGAATGGGATAAACCCGGTCTTTCTGAATAACTCGCGTATATATTATAAAAGTGTTACACAAACACAACATACGCCTCATTCCAATTCAGAATATTCTTTTATTCAGAATTTCCTATACTTTGGGAAAAGTTCCCATTAATTTTATCCAAGATAAATTCTTTAAATTTATTCTTTAATCTCCTTTGAATATCAATTCAAAACTAGTCGGGATTAGCGAACCACACCGAAGTAATCATTTATTTTATTTCCCAATCCCAACCTATTCATCCCATGAAGTAAAACTGGTTATACTTCATTTCTAACACCACGGTGTTATCGGTAAATTCAATTACCATTTCACGTTCAAATCTAATTAAAGATTTAACTATCGCCTGGAGTAAAACTGGTGATACTCCATTCTCGATCTTTTCAATCTAATTAAAGATTCATTAAAACTCCACTTAGTTTTAATCTTTGACTGGGTTAAAGAATCAGTGTCATTTAAAACACAGTTCACGATAACCCAAAAATCAATATCCATTCAATGCCAATTAAATATTATTTAATTGGTACACTTCATTAAATCTAAATAAAAAGATTTAATTTTTTCTCAATTGGGTTCAAGAACAGTGTTAGTGAAGACACCATTCACGACAAACCCAAATCACGTTCGATATTCAATACAAGGCTCTGAATAGAAAATATATCGGCTTATATTCAATATCGAATTCTACGACTAACAAATGTCGTATTGGAAATAACGATATAAATATATATCTTTCAAATTTCCATAACCACACCTGTATAATCACGAATTCCAACATCGAAATATTCCGAAGACAATTTCGATTCAAATCCACTCCAATGCAATCATTGGAGATTTTGGTTATTTTCAAAACCATTTCAAATTCAATTTATTTATTTAAAAATAAATAGAATTATAATTCTAGTTCAAAACTAGTTCATTTCGATAAAAATCTATTTTTATCTTTTCAAATATGGAGTTTTTCATCCCAATTCTTCTCAAATCATTTCTTATGATTTTACACAAATTATTACTATTTTTAATAATTTCATCAAGGCCCGTACAGTCGATTTCCACCAATGGCCATCGAACTGCACTTACAGCGACCTTTTTCAAATTTGATTTGGACATAATTCCAAATCCAACCGTTAGATTTCTAATTTCTCACATTCGTTGGAAAGCTCTCTTCGATACGAACCCAACGGTTCCGGTTTTAGGAGAATCCGACGGTCGGATCTCCCGTAATGTCCGTTTGAAATCAATGGTCGAAATTCGCGAACTGCCGCGGCGCGGCGCGTTCTATTCAGGCCATTATATTATATATATATAATATATATATAATATATTTCGTCGATTTCTATTTAAAACAAATTATATAAATAGTTTTAAATTCGTTTCAAAAGCCATTTCAACTTCCTTTTCAATTCAAATCAAAATCGAATTCTTCTTTATAAATTCGTTTTAAAATTCCTTTCTATTCAATTCAAATTTCAATTCAATTTGAATTCATATTCAATTTAATTCATTTCGAAATCGTTTTCAATTCAATTCATTTCGAAATCGTTTTCAATTCAATTCATTTCGAAATCGTTTTTAATTCAATTCATTTCGAAATCGTTTTCAATTCAATTCATTTCGAAATCGTTTTCAATTCAATTCATTTCGAAATCGTTTTCAATTCAATTCATTTCGAAATCGTTTTCAATTCAATTCATTTCGAAATCGTTTTCAATTCAATTCATTTCGAAATCGTTTTCAATTCAATTCATTTCGAAATCGTTTTCAATTCAATTCATTTCGAAATCGTTATAAATATCGTTCACGTCAAAATGGCGTCAATCTAATCAACACGGCTTCATATATTGATATTTTCAAATATTCCATTTCGAATACTTCTATTTCAAATATTTCTATTTTAAAACTGGAATGAGGCCCAATCAATTACCATATAAAGTTAATTATATGGATTTTCATACAACACATGTATAATAGCATTGAAAAATAATCAACCATCAACCAAAGTGCACTACACTGTATAAGCATCAAATATAGATATCTAACGCTTATAACAGCCTGTCAATCAATCGATCGACATATTTAATCAATCAGGATGAGTGAACTTCAAATTTCATCCCAACACCCGTGTGGGGTTTCAAACAATCAAACACAGATTTTATTTGTGCAGTTGGGCGATGTGTGAAATTTATCGACCCAATCAATATCATTCAAATCAGTGTATATACAAACAAATCGGCCGATTTGTTTATAACTATTCATTTATTCACATTCACGTTAAAAATTATATTTTTAACGATAAAACATTTTATTTCAACCTATGAATTTCTATTCAATTCATTTACACAATAAAATGATATTTTTATTTTCTAACATATTTTAGAAAATTTCGGCAGCATAACGGCACGATACTAGAAACGGGACGAGGCCTAGCCTTATCCCCGGTCTAGTGAAGGCCCACGCCATTCACATATCAATCATATCAATTTCAATTTCACCAAAACAATCCAATCCAAATCAAATAATCTAACCAACTACACAACCAATCAAACAAGTCCATGGTCTGTGGACGGGTGTCGGGTGCTTCTAATAAGCACCATCTGCATCCTAGTATATATATATATAACTAGAAAAGTAGAATTTGAGTGAGAAGTTCTCACAGAAAGCTATCCAATCATCTTGACTCTTCTTCTCGCCTTTTTATCGTCTTCTTGCCCATAGTCACTATATATATAAAAATCACACATTTTTATATTTCGATGTCTTTAAAATAAAAATCACATTTTTATTTATTCACTTTCAATTTTAAAAATCATATTTTTATAATCACTTCATACATTTAAAAATCGAATTTTTACTATGCTATTCAAAATATAAAAATCATATTTTTACTACCACGCTCTATATAGATAAAGATTATATTTTTATCACCTTATTCTTCATATAAAGGTTTCGCCCTTTCAAAAATAAAGATTTCGCCTTTATAAAAATAAACACTTCATTTCAACGTATATAAAATAAAAATCAGATTTTTATTTTGCTACATACACAAAGATGATATTTTTATATTCTCTATCCTAATAAGATTATATTTTTATTCTTTCTATAACATAAAAATCATATCTTTATTCTACATTCATATATATATAAATCATATCTTTATGACGCTACATATATGAGAAAAACTCAAGTTTACTTTGCTCCAAACGAATAAAAATCTCGCCTTTTTATAAATAAAATTTATATTTAAAGATCCAATGTTTATACCGCTAATCACTTAATAAAAATCTAATCTTTTTTAATAAATAAAATCTAACCTTTTCAATAATGAAAACCAATCTTTTCATTAAAGAAAATCAAGTTTTGTTATTCGTTATACATATATAAAAATATTATTTACATACGATAAGATCATACATTTTCTACGTTAAAAATCCGATCTTTTCTATAAACAAAAATTGAATTTTTTTATTTGCTACTACATAAAAAAAAACTAAACTTTTCTCATAAATGCTAATATATACATATATCTATAAAACTGATTTTATAAATGGGTTTTAACATTAAAAAAAACCAGATTTTAAAATTAAAATAAACATAAAACTTACTAATTCAGATCGGAGGGGGTGTTTGGGGTTCGTCGGAGGTTGGCAGGCGGCGGTGGGCCCTGCAGTCGGCGGTGGCGGAGCTACGGATGCTGGAGGTGCCGGTTGGATGCGGGTTGGAGGGAGAAAGGGCTTGAGGTCTTTGTTTATTCGAGAAGAAGAGGGGGAAAGAGGAAGAAGGGTGGCCGGCGACGGGGAAGAGGGATGGTGGCGGATCCGCCTGGAGGCGGCGCGGCGGAGGAGCCCCTCCCCAGGGCGACGGCGGCTGCGCGATCCCCCCCCTTTTTTTTATTCTGATTTTGATTTAAACGGGGGGGGGGGGCAAAGGAGATAAGGGGTTTTTTTTTTATTTTATTATTTTATTATTTTTGAAAGTTGACTTTTACATACGTCATCAAACGAGGCCCACCACCTGTCGTCCATAGCGTTTAACCCCCATTCCGAACACAATGGGATATGTATCGTCAGCTGATTCAGCTGTTACAATCAGTTTCCGTTAAATTTACATTTAAATCACTTTATTGAATTCTAAACGTACATTTCGAATTACCGGGGTCACATACTAACTAGAAAAATTCCAGAAAAATATCTTCTAGCTTCGTATTGACGATACGGTCCTAACAAAACTAGTTCCGTCGAATTCTGAGACCGTTGGAAAAATGGCCAATTTCCAGACGATTAAAATCAACTGAAACCGGTCAAATGCGTTTTCCTTCGCCACGCTCACATATTGAATCGAAAAATTATGAAATTTGAAACCTAGCAATAATTCGACATCACGGACCTAACAAAACCGGTTTCGTCGAAATCCGAGGTCATTTGCAAAATGTCCATTTTTAAGGGCCTGAATTCCATAGCGACTATTCAGAATTTTCAACTGGACATATCTTTTGATTCCCGCTACGAAATTTTGATTTTTTGGATTCGATAGAAAGATATTATCAATTAGATCCTATCATTTTTGGTTTCACTAAAATCCGGATTGTTTTGCACCCGGTACATTCAATTGAAGTTTGAAATCGAATTATCGAACTACCGCGCCATTTTCAATTCTATTTATAATTATATATAAATATTTATATTCTAACGATGACGCGTATAAATATATACGTCGAATTCAATTCAAAATAAATTTCTCGTCGATATTATTTAAAATAATCTATTTTAAATATTCAAAATTCGCCAAAATTGCCAAAATAAAAATTTTAAACTGGCCTAGATTTTCGGGTTATTACAATCTCCCCCACTTAAAACTTTTCGTCCCCGAAAAGGAACAAAGTCGAAAGTGGTTTGATTAATAAGCTCTACATTCGATCTGGCTTCCATTCTCCAACTTTTTAGTCTCTGAGAATTTTCAAAATTTCAAAAAATTTGGCTAACACCCTAAATTTTTGAAAAATTTCGCCATAACCTCCCCTGCACCGGGAGCATCGGGGAATTTCAAATAGCTTCCCCGGTCCTTCAGATCTCAAAAAGAAAAAGAAAAAGCCAAGCGGCTAGCCAATAGGCTCATAAAATCATCATCACCCAAACAAAACAGTAAATTATGTAGCAAACATGTACCTATTTGTCGGGCAAACAAATTTTATTCTCAGCTCTAGCCTCCTTGCTATGACCTGTTCAATATAAGTATATGTATATGCAAGCAAACGCAACCAATTTTTAATATAATTCAATTAGGCTAAATGGTTCAAAATTAGCAAACAAATAGGCAAACAACACAAACATCAATCAATTAGTGAATTTAACTTTTCAAATTGATAACTTTGATACTTAGTCAAACATCAGATTTTTGATGCCAAATCACAACAATAAGCCCTATCTAATTTTGGTTCTCACACCAGTCAATAGGAAATATATAGATATCACACCTTCGACACTCGAATATAAATGCTGATGATGATGCACCATCATCAATATCATCTTCGGGCGACTAGAGTGTGATGCTATATCTATCCAATATATTAAAACTCTGAATATACGTTTGCAAGGCGTATATGCAGATTCTTTATATACTGGACTGTCCAGATCAATTAAATAAATAATCAAATACGAATAATTGATTTAAATTTTCAAAACAAAAATTGTTTTCATTTTAAAAATATACTCTTCACACTCGTTCTAGGATACTTCTGATCCCATCTCTAACGAGTCATTCCCATTGGATATTACTAATCCAATATCTGATGAATTCTTTCGTATGGTTCTAATGCGCCTTGTTCTCCGCTTTGTAAACCAAAGCTCTGATACCAAATGAAGCGACCCGTAACTTCCCCGTAAAGGAAAGCGTCGGATAGTTCGAGAACAAGCCACAACAGAACACATACAGAAGAACATTTCATTGTATATTACAACAATGCATCAGATTACAAGAATATACAGAGTATAAAAGAATATTACACAGAAATATCAGAGATTACAATAAATTACATAGCAGCGGAAAATAATACAACGCACAACTAGAAGAGATATACGGATACAAAGCTTTCCGGATATCATTCCAGCTGTAAACCAGGATCCTGTGAATATAAATCTGCAAAACCAAAACTACTAGCTGCCCGTGTCAAAATAAGGGCACCCAGAGTTTAGGTTAAAACAATAAACTCCAGGTCAGTCATGTGACTGGTGTGAGAACTAAAACAGTTATTAATCTTTATTTTAAATCATTAGGTAAATCAAGGGACCACGCCGTATAACACGGAACGGGTTTCCTCCCAAGAATACCAGTGCATAAAACAAATAGCGCAATGCTAAATAAAGAAAAATGAAGCTATTATAAGACCCAGTTCCCATCACACAATGCAATCGCAAGCCGGAGGATAGGGTTTTTACCTTATAATAGCCAAGAATGCTTGATACGTTTAAAACAAATCGTTTGATACTATTATAAGTGCATAGTGTATAAAACAACTTCAAATCATAAGTATCAATCATAGGCGGCATGAGCGCCCCATCCCACTATGTCGCCATACTAGGCTCTACAAATAAAACCGCAAATGTCACGTATTTGGAAATTGGATTTCCATCTATGAACCGAGGCAAAAGATAGTCCTCAACCGATTCGAGACTGTCTAGCCCGAGCCTCAGGATCAGAGCTCGAGTGACCCTTGGATCCTCAGGGCCAGTCCACCGATGTGGATTAAACTTAAACCCTGAACATGCGTTTCCCCACCCTATGGGGTGTAAGTCTGGTCCGTCTGCCGACCAGAATGCATCGGCCGAAACCGATATAACCGAGGCGCCTCGCAACAGCAACAACCACATAAGTCAAACTCGTCAGGGCGTGTAAAACCACTGACGCCACTTCTAGCTAGAAAGAAACGCATGCCCTCCCTGACGTCCTCTCCCGTTTTTGGTTCACAACCGGGGTGCGAGGCTCGCGAATTCACGTTACACAAAGCTGTGCCACACAGGCTGTGCTTTGATCATCACCACAAGACTTTGCTTTTCAACAGAAGCCTCGTTCAATTGCCACTTAGGCATGCCACACAGGCAATTCACTCCATGCGTTTGATATCCATCAATATATAACCCCTGAGCTCGTACGTCTCAGAGAAGGGCGTTAAGCAAGAGAATAAATTCTCCGCCGCCAAACAGATATGTATTTAATAGAGATCAATCACACGGACTAAAATCCAATGTCAGACACACAGTCCATTTACAAGTCCGTTCTGGGTCTGAACGAAACCGGAGGCACCTAGTACCTCGCATATCCATCGATCTCCAAGTACGTCTGGACGATCACTAACTGTTTCCATCTTCTTGGGTGTACAGCCCAATCAAGATCATCAGTAAGCACCCAAACGACGTGAAGACTTCTGGTCTTCGACCACCGTCTTCATCTTCGACACCACGTCGAATCAGTTATTCAGAATGGGATAAACCCGGTCTTTCTGAATAACTCACGTATATATTATAAAAGTGTTACACAAACACAACATACGCCTCATTCCAATTCAGAATATTCTTTTATTCAGAATTTCCTATACTTTGGGAAAAGTTCCCATTAATTTTATCCAAGATAAATTCTTTAAATTTATTCTTTAATCTCCTTTGAATATCAATTCAAAACTAGTCGGGATTAGCGAACCACACCGAAGTAATCATTTATTTTATTTCCCAATCCCAACCTATTCATCCCATGAAGTAAAACTGGTTATACTTCATTTCTAACACCACGGTGTTATCGGTAAATTCAATTACCATTTCACGTTCAAATCTAATTAAAGATTTAACTATCGCCTGGAGTAAAACTGGTGATACTCCATTCTCGATCTTTTCAATCTAATTAAAGATTCATTAAAACTCCACTTAGTTTTAATCTTTGACTGGGTTAAAGAATCAGTGTCATTTAAAACACAGTTCACGATAACCCAAAAATCAATATCCATTCAATGCCAATTAAATATTATTTAATTGGTACACTTCATTAAATCTAAATAAAAAGATTTAATTTTTTCTCAACTGGGTTCAAGAACAGTGTTAGTGAAGACACCATTCACGACAAACCCAAATCACGTTCGATATTCAATACAAGGCTCTGAATAGAAAATATATCGGCTTATATTCAATATCGAATTCTACGACTAACAAATGTCGTATTGGAAATAACGATATAAATATATATCTTTCAAATTTCCATAACCACACCTGTATAATCACGAATTCCAACATCGAAATATTCCGAAGACAATTTCGATTCAAATCCACTCCAATGCAATCATTGGAGATTTTGGTTATTTTCAAAACCATTTCAAATTCAATTTATTTATTTAAAAATAAATAGAATTATAATTCTAGTTCAAAACTAGTTCATTTCGATAAAAATCTATTTTTATCTTTTCAAATATGGAGTTTTTCATCCCAATTCTTCTCAAATCATTTCTTATGATTTTACACAAATTATTACTATTTTTAATAATTTTATCAAGGCCCGTACAGTCGATTTCCACCAATGGCCATCGAACTGCACTTACAGCGACCTTTTTCAAATTTGATTTGGACATAATTCCAAATCCAACCGTTAGATTTCTAATTTCTCACATTCGTTGGAAAGCTCTCTTCGATACGAACCCAACGGTTCCGGTTTTAGGAGAATCCGACGGTCGGATCTCCCGTAATGTCCGTTTGAAATCAATGGTCGAAATTCGCGAACTGCCGCGGCGCGGCGCGTTCTATTCAGGCCATTATATTATATATATATATAATATATTTCGTCGATTTCTATTTAAAACGAATTATATAAATAGTTTTAAATTCGTTTCAAAAGCCATTTCAACTTCCTTTTCAATTCAAATCAAAATCGAATTCTTCTTTATAAATTCGTTTTAAAATTCCTTTCTATTCAATTCAAATTTCAATTCAATTTGAATTCATATTCAATTTAATTCATTTCGAAATCGTTTTCAATTCAATTCATTTCGAAATCGTTTTCAATTCAATTCATTTCGAAATCGTTTTTAATTCAATTCATTTCGAAATCGTTTTCAATTCAATTCATTTCGAAATCGTTTTCAATTCAATTCATTTCGAAATCGTTTTCAATTCAATTCATTTCGAAATCGTTTTCAATTCAATTCATTTCGAAATCGTTTTCAATTCAATTCATTTCGAAATCGTTTTCAATTCAATTCATTTCGAAATCGTTTTCAATTCAATTCATTTCGAAATCGTTTTCAATTCAATTCATTTCGAAATCGTTTTCAATTCAATTCATTTCGAAATCGTTTTCAATTCAATTCATTTCGAAATCGTTATAAATATCGTTCACGTCAAAATGGCGTCAATCTAATCAACACGGCTTCATATATTGATATTTTCAAATATTCCATTTCGAATACTTCTATTTCAAATATTTCTATTTTAAAACTGGAATGAGGCCCAATCAATTACCATATAAAGTTAATTATATGGATTTTCATACAACACATGTATAATAGCATTGAAAAATAATCAACCATCAACCAAAGTGCACTACACTGTATAAGCATCAAATATAGATATCTAACGCTTATAACAGCCTGTCAATCAATCGATCGACATATTTAATCAATCAGGATGAGTGAACTTCAAATTTCATCCCAACACCCGTGTGGGGTTTCAAACAATCAAACACAGATTTTATTTGTGCAGTTGGGCGATGTGTGAAATTTATCGACCCAATCAATATCATTCAAATCAGTGTATATACAAACAAATCGGCCGATTTGTTTATAACTATTCATTTATTCACATTCACGTTAAAAATTATATTTTTAACGATAAAACATTTTATTTCAACCTATGAATTTCTATTCAATTCATTTACACAATAAAATGATATTTTTATTTTCTAACATATTTTAGAAAATTTCGGCAGCATAACGGCACGATACTAGAAACGGGACGAGGCCTAGCCTTATCCCCGGTCTAGTGAAGGCCCACGCCATTCACATATCAATCATATCAATTTCAATTTCACCAAAACAATCCAATCCAAATCAAATGATCTAACCAACTACACAACCAATCAAACAAGTCCATGGTCTGTGGACGGGTGTCGGGTGCTTCTAATAAGCACCGTCTGCATCCTAGTATATATATATAACTAGAAAAGTAGAATTTGAGTGAGAAGTTCTCACAGAAAGCTATCCAATCATCTTGACTCTTCTTCTCGCCTTTTTATCGTCCTCTTGCCCGTAGTCACTATATATATAAAAATCACACATTTTTATATTTCGATGTCTTTAAAATAAAAATCACATTTTTATTTATTCACTTTCAATTTTAAAAATCATATTTTTATAATCACTTCATACATTTAAAAATCGAATTTTTACTATGCTATTCAAAATATAAAAATCATATTTTTACTACCACGCTCTATATAGATAAAGATTATATTTTTATCACCTTATTCTTCATATAAAGGTTTCGCCCTTTCAAAAATAAAGGTTTCGCCTTTATAAAAATAAACACTTCATTTCAACGTATATAAAATAAAAATCAGATTTTTATTTTGCTACATACACAAAGATGATATTTTTATATTCTCTATCCTAATAAGATTATATTTTTATTCTTTCTATAACATAAAAATCATATCTTTATTCTACATTCATATATATATAAATCATATCTTTATGACGCTACATATATGAGAAAAACTCAAGTTTACTTTGCTCCAAACGAATAAAAATCTCGCCTTTTTATAAATAAAATTTATATTTAAAGATCCAATGTTTATACCGCTAATCACTTAATAAAAATCTAATCTTTTTTAATAAATAAAATCTAACCTTTTCAATAATGAAAACCAATCTTTTCATTAAAGAAAATCAAGTTTTGTTATTCGTTATACATATATAAAAATATTATTTACATACGATAAGATCATACATTTTCTACGTTAAAAATCCGATCTTTTCTATAAACAAAAATTGAATTTTTTTATTTGCTACTACATAAAAAAAACTAAACTTTTCTCATAAATGCTAATATATACATATATCTATAAAACTGATTTTATAAATGGGTTTTAACATAAAAAAAAACCAGATTTTAAAATTAAAATAAACATAAAACTTACTAATTCAGATCGGAGGGGGTGTTTGGGGTTCGTCGGAGGTTGGCAGGCGGCGGTGGGCCCTGCAGTCGGCGGTGGCGGAGCTACGGATGCTGGAGGTGCCGGTTGGATGCGGGTTGGAGGGAGAAAGGGCTTGAGGTCTTTGTTTATTCGAGAAGAAGAGGGGGAAAGAGGAAGAAGGGTGGCCGGCGACGGGGAAGAGGGATGGTGGCGGATCCGCCTGGAGGCGGCGCGGCGGAGGAGCCCCTCCCCAGGGCGACGGCGGCTGCGCGATCCCCCCCTTTTTTTTATTCTGATTTTGATTTAAACGGGGGGGGGGGGGGGCAAAGGAGATAAGGGGGTTTTTATTTATTTATTTATTTATTATTTTATTATTTTTGAAAGTTGACTTTTACATACGTCATCAAAACGAGGCCCACCACCTGTCGTCCATAGCGTTTAACCCCCATTCCGAACACAATGGGATATGTATCGTCAGCTGATTCAGCTGTTACAATCAGTTTCCGTTAAATTTACATTTAAATCACTTTATTGAATTCTAAACGTACATTTCGAATTACCGGGGTCACATACTAACTAGAAAAATTCCAGAAAAATATCTTCTAGCTTCGTATTGACGATACGGTCCTAACAAAACTAGTTCCGTCGAATTCTGAGACCGTTGGAAAAATGGCCAATTTCCAGACGATTAAAATCAACTGAAACCGGTCAAATGCGTTTTCCTTCGCCACGCTCACATATTGAATCGAAAAATTATGAAATTTGAAACCTAGCAATAATTCGACATCACGGACCTAACAAAACCGGTTTCGTCGAAATCCGAGGTCATTTGCAAAATGTCCATTTTTAAGGGCCTGAATTCCATAGCGACTATTCAAAATTTTCAACTGGACATATCTTTTGATTCCCGCTACGAAATTTTGATTTTTCGGATTCGATAGAAAGATATTATCAATTAGATCCTATCATTTTTGGTTTCACTAAAATCCGGATTGTTTTGCACCCGGTACATTCAATTGAAGTTTGAAATCGAATTATCGAACTACCGCGCCATTTTCAATTCTATTTATAATTATATATAAATATTTATATTCTAACGACGACGTGTATAAATATATACGTCGAATTCAATTCAAAATAAATTTCTCGTTGATATTATTTAAAATAATCTATTTTAAATATTCAAAATTCGCCAAAATTGCCAAAATAAAAATTTTAAACTGGCCTAGATTTTCGGGTTATTACACCATGTGTCACATTTAAGGAAGTGCCTACACGAGACCATAGAGGTGGTAGAGCCGAGCCTGCTTAGGGAAGTAAAGGTAGAGCGTGATGCGATTATTCGACGAGCTCCTACCCGCATCCTTGGGTCAGAGATTAGGAAGTTGGGAAACATAGAGGTTCGACTAGTCAAAGTGCCAAGGGGAGAAGATGAGAGTAATGCTACTTGGGAGACAGAAGCGAAGATGCGTTCATTGTACCCATTCCTTTTTGAGGGTATGTCCTTTAAACTTCTCCTTTATCGTTTGTCTAGTGCTTATCTTATCTTTAGTATGTCCTCTCATTAGTACCTTTGACCTTTAGATAGGGAAAACCTATGGTTGAAACATGTGTTTGATACATGTTATGTTTGATGGATGCGTGTGGATGCAAGTGGTTGCTCGTGGATGCATATACACACACTCTAGGCACTAGATCGGCTCAATCACTTCATATTGCATATTGCATATTGCATAAAATTGTGTGTAGGTAGCTATATTAATTGATGTATAATGGTTGTATTATCACATGGATGATGCATTTTGGTGAATGATTGTGCACTCATGTAGAAATAGTATGTGTCGATAGGGATCTTTCGCATACATATTGGATGCATGGCACTATCATGGTTTGCATTAAGGAGGTCAACTGAATCAGTAGACCGCCTGATTCAGCATTAGTATACGGGCATATACACACACTTTTTGCATATGTTCATACGTCATTAGAAATTTTAAGGACAATGGATGCCAGTGTTTGATGGTTTAGTAGATGGTTGTTTGGTTGGTAGGATACGTTCTTCTTGACTTAGAGATTTCGGGGACGAAATCCTTTAAGGAGGGGAGAATGTAACACCCCGTAATTTGAACATAAAAATTCACAAATTAATGTATACTTAATTAAGTGAAATGGGTTGCGCAGAGAAATATATATATTGATATATATATATATAATTGAAAATTAAATAAATAAATATGCAAAAATGTTCAAAACAACGAATTGGGAGAGGGGAATAACCGAACCGGCCGATTTTTGAGGTCGACCCGAGCTTGCTGGGTCGACTAGGGGTTAATCCAGGGTGTTTGGCTGTCAACCCGTGGGCCGATTCGCTCAAATGCAGATTTTTCATTTGAATGGTTCTCATGGTTCAGCTTTAATCTAAAGGCCCTAGATGGTTCCTACACTTGACTTCTTCCCCAAGACATGCTTTGATGGCTAGGATCTAAACTAAGGTTTATCCTATGGCTAAAACAATCCTAGTCTTCTATAAAAAGACCCCTAACCTAAACCTAAATGCTCATTATTCAATCCTATAGCTAAACTATGCCAAAATGTTCTCTCATGGCCTCCACCCTCATCCTCTTGTCATAATCTCCATCTCTAATCATATGAGAGAGTTTCTAAAGAAGTATAAGAGTTCCTAAGCTTGCTTAAGTGTTTCTAAGTTTGATTCAAGTCTTTTCTTCATCAAAGCTAGGATCTTTATTATTGATTTGGCTCAAGGGTTTTCATTTGGAGCATTCTTATTTGGAGTTTTTGAGTTGATAGCTTAGTGGCTTCGTCTCAATCTTTTAATATATTCATAAGAAGGCTAATCAACAAGTTGTGAGTTTTCTATAGCCTTAATGACCAATTATTGAAGTGATTATGATAGGATATGATGAGGTTATGGCTATGAATGTGGATCAATGCATGTTATGCAAGTTATATGCTATGTGTTAATGATGTTATGCATGTTATGCAAGTTATGTTCTATATGTTCATGAAGTTATGCAAGTTATGCAAGTCATATGATACATGTTCATGATGTTATGCAAGTTATGCAAGTCATATGCTATGTGTTTGAGGTATTATGCAAGTTATGCAAGTCATATGATATATGTTCATGAAGTTATGCAAGTTATGCAAGTCATATGATACATGTTCATGATGTTATACAAGTTATGCAAGTCATATGCTAGGTGTTTATGATGTTATGCAAGATATGCAAGTCATATGAGAAACATTGATCCATTATGACACCATGATATGCAAGTTTGGTGTATGATTATATGCTAGTTCATACATGATATGTTATGCAAGCTTGGTGTATGATTATATGCTAGTTCATACATGATATGTTATGCAAGTTTGGTGTATGATTATATACAAGTTCATCTATGATATGTATGCAAGTTTGGTGTATGATTATATGCAAGTTCACATATGACATGTTATGCAAGTTTGGTATTTGAAGATATGCAAGTAACATGTGCAAGTTTACACCTTAGTATGATATGCATACATATGCAAGTTAACCCCATTGTATGTCATACATACATATGCAAGTTTACCCCTTTGAATGATATAAGACACTTATGCAAGTTAACCTCTTTATGACATATGTGATTCATGCAAGTTTGGGATGATTATTTATGCTAGTTGGGTTGATGCTATATGCATGTTGACACCTTTAAACCCATGTTGATGCTAATGTTATGCAAATTGAACCCATTGTATTTGTGATGAATCTTCCCTTTTATGTCATGTTGGCGAATTACGTGGGGAACGATGGGGTTAATAAACATGTTAATGAAATGGTGTGAAGTTGGTATGATTATGCATACCATAAAGTGGATGGACATAATTGAGTCAATTATGTACATCGTTAAATTTGTAATTAATTAGGGATAATTAATACAAATTATGGGGGTGATTAATTAGGTGTGATTAATCGACTAAGACACGAGGTTGGACCCTTTTGTAGCATAAGACTGCCCGGAACCGACCGGCATATCCTGCGGCTACAAAATGATTGGCCCAATGTGAGAGGTCTTAGGCACAAACTATATACGTGACAAGTGTAAAGACACGAGGTTAGACTCGGTTATGGCGTAAGGCTGCCCGGACCCGACCGGCAAATCCAGCTACCATGAGAGATAGTCTAATGTGAGAGGTCTCTACAACGGTTACGTTCTTAATCAATTAAGAAACACTTAACCATATTAGCATGTAGAGGACATGGGGGGGGGGGGTTAAGTGGGTGCCTTGGGTGGCATGTGGAAAAATCTAGTAGTTGCCTTGGGTGGCAATAGAAAATACGATTAGAATACTTAACCGAAGTGGAACATGTAATTAAACATGATTAAAGGGTTAAGTAAGTGCCTTGGGTGGCATGGGAAAATCTAGTGGTTGCTTTGGGTGGCAATAGAAGATAAGATTAGAATACTTAACCAAAGGGGAACATGTAACTAAACATGATTAAAGGGTTAAGTGGGTGCCTTGGGTGGCATGTAGAAATCTAGTGGGTGCCTTGAGTGGCAATTAAAATGTGATTAGATGACTTAACCAAACCTTAACATGTAGGTGGGCATGATTATGAAAAAGGGGTTAAGTGGGATGCACTAGATTAAATGACAAGCTTAAGTAGTAGCTTGTGGGGGCCTTGAGTGGCAATTGAAATAAGATTAAATGACAAGCTTAAGTAGTAGCTTGTGGGGGCCTTGAGTGGCAAATTGAAATAAGATTAAATGACAAGCTTAAGTAGTAGCTTGTGGGGGCCTTGAGTGGCAATTAAAATATGATTAGATGACTTAACCAAACCTTAACATGTAAGTGGGCATGATTATAAAAAGGGGTTAAGTGGGACGCACTAGATAAAATGACAAGCTTAAGTAGTAGCTTGTGGGGGCCCATTTCAACCAGTAACCCATATGTATCTTATTGGGCTCGACCCAAGTCGAGGACGGGACACGCGTACTGGGCTTGACTGTAAGAGGCCAAAACGGGGTAGCGGTGGCAACGCGAGTCCAACGGGTTTCATATGCGTGTGTGGACCCGGGCTGGTAGGTAAGACGTTGTTGCATCGTGTAGGTATAAGCCATGCACCATTGACTATCGGGTTGCCACTTTGGGGAGTGATACACCCCACTGTGGGCCAGCACGGGTATCTACGTTAGGGAGCCGATCGCTTGGGGAGTAGCAGGTACACCTAGTGGAGATAGGGGCAGACGGCACCTATGTAGTCAGCTAGGGGTATACGAAACTACTATTAAAAATTACTAAGTACACTTAGTGGGGATCAACCTTTAAGTAGGAATTACACTTGGGTAGGTGGAACTGGTGTGGTGCAGTGTAGGAATTATCCTTGGGTGACTAGATCTGGTGTGGTGCAGAATAGTATTTATCCTTGGGTGGATAGGCGCGTCTTTACCGTTATCTTAGTTTATCCTAAGTCTAGTTGGCTACTTAGTGTAGTCATTTATCCCCAGTCGTACCGTACCAGGTTTATATCATACCCTAATTACTTTAATGATTGTATTGTTAAGGTTATAGGGCTCACTCAGACTTGTGTCTGACCCCGTTGTTTTTATCTTTTTCCCCCTCAGGTTGGGCCTAGCACTAGTGGGCTTTGATCAGACATCTTTATCTATCTTCTGGAGCTTGGACCGTGATGTAAAGCCCAGCTTATCTTTTCTTTTATGGCTATTGTTTATGTAGTGGGATTATGTACTTATGTTTTTATCAGGATGGATATTTAGTACTTGACTCTTTATGGTGTTGTAACTAAACATGTTTACCTTCTGCTGCTATGAAAGAATGTTTTAGATTTTCAAGTATTTATATCTGTCTTGTTGTAATTTTTCTGTTCTATACTCACTTAAAATGCTCCACCGAAGTTAAGGCATTCCCTTAGTGAGTGACCTTAGCGGGTGTGGGGTGTTACACTTCGCGTCGCTGAACCGCCTCCGTCCTCCTTTTCCATTTGTCTGGACGAGCGTGAAGATATATAAAACACCCGTCATGACGAATCATGACCCGGGTGTTTTATGTTTTGTATGGAACGCTTGGGTCAGATCCAAGTGTTGTAGATTTAAGGATTTTCAGCTCGCAAATAGGAGAGGCGCGTGAAGATGCATGGGCGCATAAGGCTCGATGTAAATGTCAATTTTATTTTAAAAGCTTTTGAATGTATTTTAATATTCCGTTGTGCAAAATATTTTGTATAAAACTCTGATATTTAAAAAAAAAATCCACTACAAAAAAAAAATTCCACTACAAATTATTGTACATTGATTCTGTGTTAATTCTATTTAAACCCTATAAGCCAATAACAATCCGTTGTTTTGAACGCTTTGAGTTGGTTTAATCATCGACCCGGGGCGGTCAAAATGGCAGGTTGTTATATCTAAACTCAATTAAATTACATTATCCAATTCATACAATATTGCTATTCAACTATTTCTGACTACTTCGGAATTAAAT
Organism: Allium sativum; assembly: GCA_030737875.1. Lineage (NCBI taxonomy): Eukaryota > Viridiplantae > Streptophyta > Magnoliopsida > Asparagales > Amaryllidaceae > Allium > Allium sativum. The sequence goes on from CM060922.1 coordinate 637,245,540, forward strand.
TTATTATTCCACTAATTATATTAATTAAATATTCAAATTTATTTAATTCAAGTCATTTAAATTGCCAAATAAATATTCGAATAATTAAATTAATTAATTATTAAATTGCTAAAAAGCTAGGATGTTACCTTCCTTCCCCCTTAAAAGAATTTCGTCCCCGAAATTGTTTAAAGATGCTATAACTCTTCCAACTTTTCTCAACTCACTTGATTGAAGTTTATATTTCATATCACCACAACTTAGTTCTCATGCAGAACTTTTAATTCTCATATCAATACCCAACCTTTCATTATTCATTCCGAATGATCTATCCACCATTTTTGGACAATCCATCATCACATTCTCATCTTCAATTCATATGCTCTCCTGCATATTTCCATGTCTATTCAAATTGATTTTAAATCAATTTATCAAATTCATTATTTCACTTTAAATTTTATTAACCACCTTTGGTTTTCTAATCTCTTATACAATCGACAAGTAGATTTTTAATTATCAAAATGTCTTAGAAATTTTCCAACTTTTTAAATTTTCGAGAAATTTCGCCAATGTCTCCTTTGCAGGACTCAATCGGTACAAATCGCATTTCTAGACCTTCTCTAATCCAAAAGAAATTCAAAAAGCCAAGTGACTTGCTAAATAGGCTCATAAAAATCTCATACTCAATTAACCATGTACCTTTTGTTGGACATTCGACTTTATCTCTTCCATTTGCTACCAAGTCAGCATATACCCATGCATTCCCAATTGATCTCCAATCAATTTTTGCTCAAATCCAATCATTCGCTTATATATAAGCCAAATTCCATTTCAAACTCAAGTTCCATTTTCAATTTCAAATTCTTGACTCACCAATCCATTTCCATTTCAAATTCTTATCTTACAAATCCAAGTTAAGTTCCACTCCCACATCCCATTAACTAATTAATTTCTCTAATCAGTTATCTAAAATTCAAAATATGATTTTTATTTTTCAAAAATCAATCCATTTTAACTCACATGAGTTCATATGTAGCTAATAGCTTAAGCCTGCATTTATCGGGAAAGATTCGAATTTTAATTCAGTTAAAAATCCTTTCATTTTTAACTTGTTTTTAGTTCAAACAATCTCTTCCTAGGAGGTTTTAAACAACTTATTTTTTCTAAAATGAGATATTCCTTTTTAGGATTCAAAACAACATGTTTTCCCAAAATAATTCAAAAACAATATTTTTGGTAGTAATTTGTCACTTAAAAACCCGAAAATGAACACCGATGATGTTGCTTTTCATCATCAGGGTTATTTTCTAACGACCGAAGTGAGTACAATACTATATCACTTTCAAAACTCATCCTCAAACACTTCCATTTGGAAGTTACTTCAAAATATCCTTCATGAAGCTTGGAAAATGTTTCCAAATCTCCCAAGATCTTAAAATTTCCATATATTTAATTCAAAATCCATTTACAACATTTTTCATATTTCAGGATTTTAATTCTAATTCTAGTTTAAATCTAGGTCTAGTTCATCTCATAACACTTACACGAATTTTATTGATTATTTATAACCATCTCAATTTTTATAATCTCATTCGATTATTATAACAATCAACACATCCAATATACTATAATAATCCCAAGATATATACTTTCTTTAAATAAAAATATACTTTGGGTAAAATTATTTCATTTACCCTCTTTTATAACATACTGTGTTGGTTCATCGTGTTTGAGTGTTTAGAAACTCATATCGACATTGTGGGGCCCCACCGTCGACCAAAATTCATAAGCCACTTAACCAATAAGTCTCTACAATATAAAACCATTTTTATACAATCTACAAATGTTCTCTCTTGTATACATACACTCAAAATCAATCTAGGGTATTACTAACCCTATCTCTATCGAGTTACGCCACAGAGCCAAGGTTATCACTCATGCCTATGCTTTGATATCAAATGTAGCAACCCGAATTTCAGTACCCTTTTGAGACGACCAATTACAACGTAAGTCCAACCCAATGTGCACAAAAATCCAGATGCCAAAGAAAGAAGTTAGAGGGTGAGAAGTAGAAAGAAAGGTAACCTCTAATAGAAGAAAACGAAGAACAAAAAAAAAAACAGAGCAGAGACAAATCTCATAGTGGAACGAATAAAATATATTATATAACATAACTTTTGAAATACAAATCTATCTGTATATACATACCATTACCGGAGTAAAACACTCACAACACAGCGGAAATGAACAACAACATAAAATGTTGAAGCCTCCTACACCAAGCTGGTCCAAGTGTATCTGTGAAATCCCGACTACTTGACTGCCCGTACAAATTTAGGCACCCTAGAGTTTTGGGTAAAACAAAATTAACTCTCGGTCAGTCAAGGGGTTGGTGTGAGTAAACTCCAATCACTTGATTTAACTTTAAAAAATCCTTTTAAAAGAAAGGATAATCATAAGACCAATCCACAGATAAATACGGGTGGTTTTTACCTTACGATAACCCAAACATTCCTTAAATGATTACTACTTTGACATTATAATAGTGTCTAAATCAAATAAATAGCAATCTAGCGAAACATATGCATCTCATGCTCCACATACATAGTATAGAATCAAAACTGCGGGCTTTTATTGGTATGGCAAGGTATGGGACCACCTTCCGATAGTGTATCTCTAAAGAGGAATAAACTAAGTTCAACAATAACATCTTACAACCAGGCTAAACATGACCGGCTACTCATTTCGCTTGAGTGTAACGAATGTATGTCACCAACGGTTGGGATCAGCAACTGTTACTAAAAGCATAAAGCAGCGATATAATAAAGAAGCAAATGGATTTTCTCTACATCAAGTGACAATTCACCCTAATGGGAGCGACCCACATAGCCATGCGGCCTACCTGACTTATACCATTTCTCGTTTGATGAGGCTTGAGGCCATACTTACCTTTTAACACACAACAATCATTCACTTTGAATGTTGCATCGCCAAACTCGCCAAATCATTTATAGATTTCCCTAAAAATTTCACGGGCATAAAGCTAAGAGAAACGAGTTCCTCCAACCAATGTAAATACGTTTGAAGAGATCAATGTAGATGACATGTTAGGCATACTCTACCAAACATTCATCCATACAAATTGTCCTGGGACTGAACAAACCGAAGGCACCATCTCATCAATCCATCTTAGGTAATTTCTACCTAGGATTAACAGAACAAACCTTGCACTTTACTCTTTCTTCAATTATCTTCAGTACATTTGATTCCCAATGCTTATGCCTAAATGGAGTATTTTTCAGATAATAAACCTGATCCCAGTCTCTCCGTATTGACAACGGAAATATAAATGAGCCAAAAAAATTATAGTCGGTTATCTAACTATAAAAGGAAACATCCATACAACCAATGATCCTATTTCCATATGGAAATTCTATGGATTAAGCATCAAGCAACACTGAGCCCTTCAAATTAATTTCTTTTTAATTTATCATTTCCTAATTTCTCATTTTCCACGTTTTCCATACTTATTCCCATATATTTCTCAAAACTTGTTTGGCCTCTCACGATTCCTGGAAAACATTTGCATATATTCATAAACTATTTATTTTCTATATTCCAGGAAATATTTTTTATTAACATCGGAAAACATTTCCATCTCTTCACATTTCTTATTTTCTCATTAACAAAATTATTTCATTTTCTATGCTTAGGAAACATCTCTAATTATATTTGGAAAACATTTCCAAAACTCATTTACTTGAATTAAAACAAACATTGTATAAAACATTCTTATGACCACTCAACCCATTAACTACTCATTAACTAACTGTATCTCTAACCAATCTTCGCCATCGAACCTTAACCATTCCTTAGTCAAAAATGAAATCAATCAAGTTAGGGTATAATTACCTCTCGGACATTAACTAAAAAACATTCTTAACTTCGAAATAGAAAAAGATCACAACTTCAATCTCCAGCAAACATTTCTTACGTAATTCTCGGATTCAGTTTAAAAATCCACTTCTTTTATGGAAAACATTGATTATGACAATGGCATTATAATCTCTGTGTGACGGCCCGCCCCGCACCAGCCGACATTTCCCATGAAAGTGCGTTGTGCCAATGTCCAACTAGCATGGGACGGTCGCCAAATAAAGAAAAAAGGGATTTGAACTAACAAGGAACCTGTAGAATGTCTCAAAATGCATGGAATAAAATATAATAATAATATAACTTTGACATAAAACAGGCGAGATAGTGCATAAGCTGAAAAATAAACATCATAGCAGCGGAAAATCCAATTACAGCTTATGTTCCATATCAACATTATTACAACTTTAAAACTGCCTCTAAATCAAAAGAAAGGAAAGGTACACTACTAATGCCCAAAGTAGTGACCAGCAGAGAATAACTATATATATATATATATATCATACGTGGGAGCCTCCTACTCGTCTCCGGTATAGCTACCCGTGCATCGTCACCTGAACTATCTCTAGTCTGCCCGTTTAAGAGCACCAGAGTAATAAGAAGAGACATAAAACTCTGGGTCAGACAAAAGTCTGGTATGAGCGATAAGCATCAAAACAGAACAATAACAGGTATACTAAACCATACCTGAACCTGGGCCTGCAACCAAAGAGTTAGCACAACATATCGCTCAATACTCTAAGGTGCTAATAACATATTGTGTAAAGAATACGGGGGAGGGGGTGTGCATGACATAGTGATGGCAAACAATCAAGCATAGCAACCATCCTCACATCTCTCACTCAGTGCATAAAGCATACGACATCCACCACTCTGACCACCCATTCCTTACTATGATCACTCTGCCCCATGGGGTCATAATGACACTACTGCACTAATCCATAGCCACTAATCCTTGCTACGTCCACTCTGCCCTATGAAGTCATGACGACTCCACTGCACTGGCTCATAGCCATGTTACGATCACTTTTCTCCATGGAGTAGTAAACTACCCCACTGCACTGATACGTAGCCTAACATCCGTATTGGTGGTGGATCAAAGCTATAGACGTCGATAACCCCTTTGCATACGTCCCGCAGCAAAGCCCAACTCATGAAGTTGTCTCGTTGGTTCCCAATTGGATCCTGAGTTCTACTTCCTATTTGGACTTCCTTTGCACCTCGGGTTTTGGTCGAATTGGAGTTGGTCATCAAAAGAGTCGTCGCGTAGAAGTAACCTAAGTCTAGTTCGGTTCGGCTATACATCATCTTCAGATTTCTCGTTCGGTTCAGATTCTCCATCGTGATTTGGCTCAGCTCCTTCATTCAGTTCGGTTCGGGTGCCATGCTTCATGGTATGCTCCTGGGTGCGGTTTGGTTCGGTGGTTCTCCTCCTTCAGACCCGGTTCGGTTCGGTGATGGCACTTAAGTCCTGGTTCGAAGCACTATACTCCGGTTCGGTTCTGTGGTCCTTCATCTCCAGTCAATCCGATCCGATCCCATGTCCAGCTGTGGCCCAATGCCAATTCCAACTCTTATACGAACGGCCTTCCTTTTTGCCAAGCTTCCTTTAGTGTAAGGTCCCGATCCGGATCGGACCCTCTTGCCCACCGATCCGAGCCCTATATCCGATCCGATCTGGTTCGGCTAATTTCCTGCAATTCTTTCCAACGACTGTTTTACGCCATTCGATGGCATTTTCGACCAATCTAACTTTTCTAAGCAATCACAAAACATACCATACAATCATAGCAACATATATAATCAACCACAAACACCAAAACAATAGTTTGATAGGTTAAAACGGATCAAACATAGCCAAAATCCCATATTTTCCCTTAAATATGTTTAAGCAAAACTAATGATAGGATTAGTAAAACTTAACCAAATTATCTAACAGTGGCCTAAAACAATATTTCGAAATTTATGAATATTTTTCCAGATTTTTAAGATGTATAAATTTGCTAATTATCACAAATTACCCTTAATTAGCCATAATTAGTGAGGAACTATGCAAATCACTCACCTTAGCCGCAACGAATCACCAAATCCGAAATGATTCTTTGTTTAGCGCTGTTCCCAAGGCTATACATTAGTTCTACCTCGATTCTTGTGCTAATCCGCTTTGATTTGATGTAGATTTGGCTTAATTACCGATTAGAAGGTGATTTGGGGTGTTTTAGAAAGTGGAAGCCATGGCTAAACTTGAAGGAACAAAAAGTGGCTACTGGAAAATGATAGAAACTGAATTTCCTAACCCTATCAGCCTTCCCATAACCCTAATCCCGAAATGAGTTATGGGCCCTTTCACTAATCACCTCATTTGGCCCGGTTAAGCAGTTTTTCATCTTCCAAACTTTATTTCAGCTATATCTCCCAAACGGTAAGTCTGTTTTTCACATATGACCACTCTACGGAAAGGTAAACCATCATCCGGATCTAATAGGAGTGATTTTAGATCAAAACTCCTTTCCAATCAGAAGTTATGGCTGAAACAAGATCAGCTAGGGGTGATATACACATAAATGTGTATATTTTATCCGCATATTTATCTTATTTTATCTTTTAAATAATCGATATTGTGTATTTATAGCTGTGTTTTCAGATTGTTGACAAGAAGCATGGTTTAGAGCATTTGATGGATAAAAGCATGAAGAATTTGCTTAAAAAAGAGTGAAGTTTAAAATTGCTAAAGCTTGAAGAGTCTAAAGCTTGAAGAACGGTTGCAATTATATTTCAGTTAAGAAGATTTGGCTCAATAAAGACTCAAACTGCATTCACATTAGCTCATTTGGAAGGCCTCTTACTCATGTTGCGTTCACACTAGCCTATTTGCTAGACCACTCACTCTAAAGCTGCGTTCACACTGGCTTATGTGTTATTTGGGTTATTTCTTTAGTCCCACATTATGTAATTAGCTAGCTAGCCTTTGTCATATCAGCTATAAATACCTTGTATCTCATTCATTGTAAAACACATTGGGTTTTATTCTGTAATTCTCTTCTTGGAATAAAATCATTCTTCTTCCTTTTTTCTATTTAGTTTTAGTTTTATTTATGTTCTTGTTATTTAATTTCTGTTTTTCTTCTTCTTTAGCTATGTCTAGCTAATCCCCTTTGATTAGGGGGTGATGACGCTGATAGTATGATTCAATATGAATCACATAGCCAAAAGATGAGGACTGTATACATGTAGATCTGGATCTGAATTAAGGGTTAGATCTGAACCTTCATATTTTGTGTCGTTTAAGAGCTATGCTCCTTCACAAGATATATTCGTGTTCGATCTAACGTTTATCAGATCTAGACCTAATTTTAGGGTTTTAGAAATTAATTAGTAAATCTGTCCTGATAGTCTATGGTTGTAGAGCTGAGCTCCTGCATAGGCTATGCTTGTCGTTATTTACATATTTGTTTCTAAAAACCTATTATCGTTGATTCATGTTTGTGACAGAAACATGTATTAGATCTGGTTAATCTTTTGGCTATTGATGATTATGAATCTGATCTATGTCATTATCCCCTAATTGCTTTCACTTATTGTTAAAACTCTCTTTTATTTAATTTCTTCTATTTTCTTTGTTTTCAACCAATCAAAAGTTAGGGATAACTTGATTGGATCTATTAATAAAATAATTTGGTCCCAGAGTTCGACACCCTCTACAACGATCCTTGTTGTTTAGGAAAGACGAACGGATTTTACAGTTGTTTACAATTGTATAATTTGTTCGCAAACAAATTTTGGCGCCGTTGCCGGGGACCAAAATAATTTTTATTTTTATATCCTTCGAGTTATATATTTTTTTTTCTTTAGTTTTCCTTCATATAAAAAAAAACAAGACATAAAAACAAGACAAAAAAAAATATCTCTTGATTATTTTTTGATTTAGTACTGCTGATTAAGAGAAAGAAAAAAAAATTGCACTTTTTATTTTATTCTTTTTTTTTTTTATTTTTACTTTCCTCCATTTGTTTACAAATTCTCTTTTTTCTATTTTAAATAAAAAAAAAATCCTTTTGCAAATTTTCCTTCTTTGATACTTTTCCCTTTTCGTTAATTTCTTTCCCAATTTCATTGCAATTCCCTTCTCAGTCTTTCATTCATTTCTTTCCAATTCTCTACAATTCTCTTTCCTTTCTTGTTGACAATTCTCACACTATTTAAAAAAGGTTTTCTTTGATAATTTCTTGTCTGCTTCTTTTCTTCGCTCGGGATTGTCAACCGATACATCAATTACAACCACCATCCTTCTCGTCCCCGACAAACAAAATTTCCATAACATCTCAACATCACCATTGCCATCACCGAACCCCTTGCTTTCACGCAACTTCTCACATCCAAATCCACAAACACCCATACATCCACTCCCCCTTCATCAAACTATCATCCTTAATCCCTCCTGCCCAAGCCAGAACTCCGCATCGCAAATCATCGCCCAAAATTCACCACAACTTCCCAGGACCATCTGAAACAGACGCACAGTAACTTCACCAAGTCCCTCTACTTGATCATCCCGCAACTCAGAACGCCGAGCACACAACTACACCAATCTCCTCACATTTATTGCCTTGCGCCCTCCTCCAAATAACACAGTTCCACGTCCACCATCAAACTAAACAACTACACAGACCAAAAACTTCATCACCACCAAACTTGCAACCAATTCACAGCTTGACCCATCTTCTTCTCATCCACTACTTCTGTGTTCTATCAATACCAAACACATACCCCAAAAGTCAGTACCCACAACCTCTAATCTAAATCCATCAGCCTCAACGAAACCCTATTGACAAAGCACAAAGACCCGAGACCCTAATTCACCGAGACCCAATCGCAATACCACAACATCGAACCCCAAACAGCTAACTCAACTCGGAATTTCTGACAATTGTTTTGTGAAACAAAAAAAGGGGGGCGAGCGCTGTTTGTATTTTTCGATTCACGAGGGCATTAGTGACTTTGATTAAGGGCGGCGCTTCTTTTAATTTTAGGGAAGTTGGACTTTTTTTTTTCCAGAAAAAAGGGTGATTTGATCCCTTATAATAAGGGACGTGATTCAATTCTGGTCAGTTCTTTGAACACTTGTGGAGAATTAACCTGGTGGATATATTAGCCGTGAGTTTGGTGCATCCTTTTCATAAAAAGGAATTGTTTAGCCTTGTGATTTCTGGAATTGTTTTACTGCTTTGATTCGTGAATCGTGACTAAGGTGCGTGTAGTAGAGGAAGGATACCTGATTTCTTTGTTGACTATTTCTTCTGAGATTTTGTTTCTAAAAACCCAAAATCTGAAATCTAAAAATTTGAAGTATTTCCTCTCGCTCGTGAGTTGTTTTCTGAAGTGATCTTAAAAAAAAAAAAAAAAAAAAAGTAGGGGTACTGGTGTTTTCGAGAACGACTGTGATTTTGAGATTGTAGGGCTCGCACCTATTTCTTGTTCTTGGGCTCGAACTATTTTGTTGGGCTAGTTGCTTTGCATTGAGCCTGTTTTTGTATTTAATTTGTTTTAATTCTAGTTTTTCTTTTACCCAAAAAAAAAAAAAGGAAAAAAAAGGGCAAAATTTTTCAAAAGCGGGTACAGTGGAAATTAGAAAAAGGTCTTAAAAAAATTTTTTTCGGGCTCCTAGCCCGAACCCGTGCCGCAGCGCAGTCAAGCAAATAATAGGAGGCGACAACAACAGAAAGCAGCGGACTATTCAGTGTTCGAGCGGTTGCACACCAAGTGGGGTGTGAACGCGCTAGCGCTACCCAATTGCACTGGACGGACTGCCGATCAAGGTGAGTATTTTCTAACTCTACAGGGACCGCTGCTGCAAATAAAAAAATTAGAGACATTGCTTGTAAAAATCTTCTGCAGGGCATCGGCTTGCTTGTAAAATTTCTTTTATTTATTTTTGCAATTGCCTGTTCTGTGACTGTTCTTAGACTGTTCATTCTGTGATTGAAAAAAAAAATATATTTGCATTCATCTTAGCTTTGTTTTTATTTTTTAAGGACTTCATTATATTTTGACAATTTGGTTTAGTTCTAACGGATTATTTCTCGGTGTCTAGACTACGGCAGAGTAATAACTGTTTATAAATATTACGGTGATTCGTAAATATTATATCGGTTGTTCCTCTGAAGGTACTTAAACCTTCGGCTGCATTGCTAGGGTGATTCCTGGTGCACCGATAACTCCTGTCCGTTAACTGGCTGAGAAGTCTTTTGTGGAAATAAATCAAACCGTCATTATATAATTCTAGAAATTGTAAATTGCATTAGGTTCATTTTTTTTAAAAAAAAAAAAAAAAAAAATCGCTCAATTTTTTTTTTCTCGTCTTCCCTTATTCTTTTCTCTAGTGCATGCGTAGTTGGATCCGTGATCCTTCTACTGATCGTTTAGTCCGAACAAACACCCCTTTCACCATGGCCGAAGAAACTCCCCCTCGAACTCTTATGGATAGGTACTTTCCCGAGCGAGTTTCTATTCCTTCCTGCATCATATTGCCCGCCCCAACGGGTAACCATTTTGAAATTCATTCGAATCACATAAATACTCTTCCAAAATTTGGCAATCTTGAACGTGATGATCCTTATATTTTCTTGACCAAATTTGAACAAGTTTGTGCAACCATGAAATTTCAACAATTAAGTGACGATGGAATCAAACTTAGGTTAATTCCATTTGCACTTACCGATTATGCTGAGAAATGGTTGTATAGCTTGCCTTCAAATACGATTGGAACTTGGGGTGAATTTGTAAACATTTTTCTAAAGAAATTTTACCCTCTGGAAAAAACATCTAAAATTCGAAATGAAATCGTCAATTTTCGTCAATTTGGGGGTGAATCCTTTGCAAAATATTTTGAAAGATTCAAAGAGCTTCTAGTCAAATGTCCACATCATAATTTCGAAAAATGGACTCTTTGTCAAATTTTATACGATGGACTAGAAAATAACTCTCGAACTATGCTCGAATCAATGTGCCAAGGAAATTTTCTAGCCCAACATCACGATGCCGCTTGGAAATTTCTCGAAGATTTGGCCGAAAAATCAGCTCAATGGGAAAGATCTAATGAGAAATCAATTTATTCCCGATCAAACGCTCATTCGGTAGGATCCTCAACGGCTTTAGAAGCGAAAATAGACGCAATTTTAACCAAATTTGATAATGTCCTTTCATCAACTCAAGCAAACCAAGCTCAAGCGTCTCAGCCCTCATGTTACAAATGTAACGATCCTAACCACATTGCTGACCAATGCCCACATTCGTTAGAACAACTCAACGCATTTAATAAAGTTAGGAACGATCCATTCTCCCCAACTTACAATCCAGGTTGGAGAAACCATCCTAACTTCTCTTGGGCCCAAAACAATGCAACTACGAATTTGGTTCGACCTCCTTTTCAACCATTTTCGAATAATACCTCGAATCCTCCCTTTCAACAAAGTCAATTCCAAAATCCTGCGCCAACCCCTCAAAATCAAGCGCAACAATCTTTTGTTCCCCAAGATGATAAACGATTGACATCACTGGAGAAAACTCTCGAAGAATTGGGTAAAGCAACAACTCAAAATATCAAATCAAATACCAATCTTCAAAACTTACTGACTTCACACATGCAAACCACGACTCAACAAATGAGTGAACTTCAAAAACAAATGTCTCAACTTAACACTAGATTAAGTGAAAGGGAAAAGGGTACATTTCCAAGTCAACCCATCCAAAACCCTAGAGGACAGATTCAAGACTCGAACGTTAGTCAATTGAATGCTGTCACGACTCTTAGATCTGGCAAGAAGATTGACAACCATGTGGTCGACCCCAATGATTTACCAGACGATATTCAAAACCCAACAGAAAATTCGACCATCTCGGATCAAAACATCGAGCCCAATTCTAATCAGGCCTATCCTCAAACTCAAGTAGCTCAACCTACTGAGTTGTCTGCTCCATTTCCTCATAGACTCCGACCTAGAAAAAAGACGGACCAGGTAGAAAAGATCCTTGAAATATTTAAGCAAGTTAAAGTGAACATTCCTCTTTTAGATATTATACAACAAGTTCCACAGTACGCTAAATTTCTAAAAGATATGTGCACCCAGAAACGTCATACACATGTACCTAAGAAAGTGTTTCTAGCGGCGACTCTAAGCGAAGTCTTGTCCCAATCTATGCCAGTGAAATACAAAGATCCTGGCTGCCCCACAATATCATGTACTATTGGGGACAAGAAAATCGATAGTTGCTTGCTAGACTTAGGTGCTAGTGTTAATTTGCTTCCATATTCCGTCTATCGCCAATTAGGGCTAGGAGAACTGAAACCCACCAAGGTTACTCTTCAGCTTGCCGACCGTTCAATTAAGAAACCTGTGGGCGAAATCGAGGATGTTTTGATCAAAATAGGAGAGTTCATCTTTCCAGTTGACTTCATTGTCCTAGAAACTCAACAGGTAAGCAATCCTGCAAACCAAATTCCTTTGATTCTAGGACGACCCTTCTTAGCCACCTCTAATGCTCTTATCAACTGTAGAAATGGGTCTATGAAACTTTCTTTCGGTAACATGACCGTCGAGCTAAACATCTTTAGAACCGAAAACTCTCCTGCCTCTTATGTGGACCAATTTTCTGAAATCCATGCTATCCACGATAATGAACCTGAGCTCGACCATTTGAACACTGACATTGAGTCTAATTACGAAAATTTGTTTCAAGATATCTCTGAAAATGTCTCTGACTCAATTTCTGTCGAGCCACTCATAACTGAGCCTATTCCTCAACCAATTTCTTCGGTTGAGTCATCCCCAAAATCTGAACTCAAAGTGTTGCCCAGTCATCTTAAGTACGCTTACTTAGGAGACAATGAAACTTTTCCTGTCATCATCGCTTCTGACCTTACTTTAGAGCAGGAACAATTGCTCCTTCCCATTCTTAAGAAAAATAAGGAGGCAATTGGTTGGTCCATGGCTGATATTAAGGGGATTAGTCCTTCGATAGTCCAACATCGAATCCACCTTATAGATGATGCCAAACCCACTCGTGATCCCCAACGTCGACTAAACCCTATCATGAAAGAAGCAGTTCGTGCTGAAATTCTTAAATGCCTTGACAATGGAATCATCTACCCGATTTCTGATAGTCAATGGGTTAGTCCGATTCATGTCGTACCTAAGAAATCAGGGATTACTGTGATCCAAAATGAAGCTAACGAGCTTATCCCAACCCGCACCCAGACTGGTTGGCGTGTTTGCATTGACTATAGGAAACTTAACGCTGCAACACGTAAGGATCATTTCCCTCTGCCATTTATCGATCAAATGTTAGAACGACTAGCGGGTCATGAGTACTACTGTTTCCTTGATGGGTACTCGGGCTATAATCAAATCCCTATCGCTCCTGAGGACCAAGAGAAAACCACTTTCACTTGTCCGTTTGGTACATTTGCGTACCGACGTATGCCTTTTGGTCTCTGTAATGCACCTGCAACCTTTCAGAGGTGCATGATTAGCATTTTTTCTGATATGATCGAGCGATTTTTGGAAGTGTTCATGGATGATTTTTCCATATTTGGTGATTCTTACTCTGAGTGTTTACGTCATCTCGATCTTGTTCTTAATCGCTGTAAAGAGAAACACTTAACGCTTAATTGGGAAAAGTGTCACTTCATGGTTAAACATGGCATTGTTTTGGGACATGTCATCTCTAACAAAGGAATTGAAGTTGACAAAGCCAAAATTGAAGTTATCTCTAATCTTCCCATTCCCAAATCTGTTAAGGACATCCGATCCTTTTTAGGTCATGCTGGCTTCTATCGTCGCTTCATAAAGGATTTCAGCAAAATCACTCGACCTCTGACTAACCTTCTTGGTAAGGATGTTCCTTTCGACTTCAATTCCGAGTGCATTTCATCTTTTGAGCATCTTAAAAATGAACTTGTCTCTGCTCCTATCATTTGCTCTCCCAACTGGACGATGCCTTTTGAAATCATGTGCGATGCCTCGAATTTCGCTGTTGGCGCTGTCTTAGGACAACGTATCGATAAGATTCTTCACATCATTTACTATGCGAGTAAGACTTTGAACGATGCTCAAATTAACTATACGACCACTGAAAAGGAACTCTTGGCAGTAGTTTTCGCTCTAGAAAAATTCAGGCCTTATCTAGTTGGCTCACACATCACGGTTTATACCGATCATTCCGCACTTAGGTACCTTTTCTCTAAAAAGGATGCTAAGGCTCGTCTCATTCGTTGGATCCTTCTACTTCAAGAATTTGACCTTACCATTAAGGATAAAAAAGGATCCGACAATGTTATTGCGGACCACTTGTCTCGTCTTCCAAATGCCCCATCTTCTTCTCTTCCGATCAACGAGAATTTCCCTGATGAACAGCTGTTTTCCCTATCCACTGATCCTTGGTTTGCTGACATTGTCAACTACTTAGTCACTAAGCAGACCCCTTCTTTTTGGTCTAAGCAGGATAAACACAAATTCTTTTCCCAAGTGAAACATTTTTATTGGGACGACCCCTACCTTTTCAAGTATTGTCCCGATCAAATCATTCGAAGATGTGTTCCTGACACTGAAACTCACAGTGTCCTCTCTTTCTGTCATGACCAAGCCTGTGGTGGTCACTTCGGTCCCAAAAAGACAGCCGAAAAGGTTCTCCAATCGGGTTTCTACTGGCCCACCCTTTTCAAAGACGCGTACGAATTTTGCAAAACTTGTGATCGATGTCAATTCTTAGGGAAACTTTCTAAACGGAATATGATGCCCCTAAACCCCATTCTAGAGGTCGAAATTTTTGATGTGTGGGGTATAGACTTCATGGGACCCTTCCCTAATTCTTTTGGGAACATTTACATTCTCTTGGCTGTTGACTATGTTTCTAAATGGGTAGAAGCTGTACCATGCAAAACAAACGATAACAAGGTTGTTGTGCGCTTCTTGAAAGAAAACATCTTTTCTAGGTTTGGCACACCTCGCACAATAATCAGTGATAATGGTACACACTTCTGTAATCGTTCTTTTGAAGCTCTCATGAGAAAGTATTCGATAACCCACAAGTTATCTACTCCTTACCATCCTCAAACTTGTGGGCAGGTTGAAGTATCGAATAGGCAGATTAAACAAATTCTTGAGAAAACTGTGAATCGAAATCGTAAAGATTGGTCTCAAAAGTTAACCGACGCTCTTTGGGCTTACCGCACCGCTTTCAAAACCAACTTGGGTATGTCCCCTTATCGGTTGATTTTTGGTAAGCCATGTCACTTGCCAGTTGAACTAGAACATAGGGCGTTATGGGCAATAAAAACTTTAAATCTTGATTTAGAGAAAGCAGGTGAACATAGGAAGCTTCAACTTAATGAACTTGATGAAATTCGAAATGATGCCTATGAAAATGAACGAATTTACAAGGACAGAACAAAAGTTTTTCATGATAAATCAATTTTACGTAAAACTTTCATGCCAGGTCAAAAAGTTCTGTTGTATGACTCAAAACTGCATTTATTTCCGGGTAAGCTAAAATCTAGATGGACAGGACCTTACACTGTACGGACCGTTTTTCCGTATGGTGCGGTAGAAATTGAGAATCCAACTGATGGATCATCCTTTAAGGTCAATGGTCAACGCCTTAAACCTTACTTGGAACCAATACCCAACCAAGAGGAAGAGCTCATGGTCCTCCATGAGCCACATTACATTCGGTAAGACGCACTAACCCTCTTTTGTACATATGTAAATATTCTCTTATTTGTTTTTTCCCTTTCACTAAGATATGTCTGATTAAGACTGTGAGGACACAGTCACATTCAAGTGTGGGGGGAATTTACGTTACATCAGCAATCAAATTTTATGAAGTAGGTCATTCATTGAACAAGGATTAACTTAAATTCATAAATAACACCTTGGTTCTTGTTTGATAAGTTGAATTGTTGGGTGATGGGAATGAACATTATTTATTCATTAAATCGTAATGTATCTTTTTAAGATGCTAGCTTGAGACTGTGCAGACGTTAGTCATGTTCTGGAGTAAGCGTGTCAACCTTTGTTATACAGGTTAGAATGTGCAAGTAAAAATAATCAAAAAAAAAAAAAAAAAAAAAAAATTCAAGAAATAAAAATGATTTTGCACCTACATTTGTTGGATTTTCTGAGTTCGTTTTCATGCATAATATTTTTCTCACTCAAATTTTCACACTTGTAAGTTCTAAATGCCACTTGGCCCAATTAAAGGAGAAATGACTCATTGTAGCATTCTTCTTCGATACCCCACATTATTCAAACCCAAGTTTTAGTCGATTTACATCCATGTTTCGACAAGTTTATCTTATATTGGTATACTCAAGAACCTTTTCACTGATTTATATATAAAGGTCAAAAACGTCACTTTTTATATACCAATATTACACTACCCAATCCGTACTTGTTTTAAGGTAGGATAACCATATACCACATCTTATTTTATATGGGTTATCTATCTTATGAAACTTTGCTTATCATTCCTTTCAGCTTTTTGTATAACATCAATCCAGACTTGTGTGTTGAATTAAGGTTATAGAAGTAGAGTAACTAGGGCACAAAACTTTCCTTTCATAAAGTGTTGGTTTAGTAGAGGAGGAATCAAATGAAATAATGTATGGCATCATTCCATCTCCATTCATCATTCATCATGCAAAAAAAAAAAAAAAAAAAAAAGAAGAAGAAGAAAAAAAAAAAAAGAAGAAAGAAAAAAAAAAATGAAAAAAAGAGAGAGTCTCTCAGAATAAAATAGTCATTCATTATTCTTGACTATAAAGCATTCAGTTCCATTCCATCCACATCCATTATACCGTACTTGGAAGTGAGGATTGTAGTAGAGGAGATGAAAGGAAATAAACATGTTCATATGTGCCTTAGTATTACTTTATCTTTTGTAGCTTGAAGTTCAACTAATACACTTGCCCTCTTATCTATAACATTTTTAGAACTTACAAAATTTTCCTTCATCTATGCATAACTCACATCCAATACATTACAGTTACATTGGTGCAAAATTATTCAAAAAAAAAAAAAAAAAAAAAAAAGGGTCAAATAAATGATTGGGTGTACATTGTCGATGTGTAGAACTTTGGTTGACACCACGCTCTTAACCTTCAAGACAATTACAGTGTTATCAAGGAATTACGATTCAGCTTGAAAAATTTTGTTCATTTTTGCACTAATTATGGGATGGACAATTTGGGACTAAACCGTTATTATTGAAGTTAGGTGAAATCCTTGGAATGTGAAAGACCTTAAATATATTGTTTGATTAATACGCGTACATAAGACGCTTTGGATTTTGTGGGTAGTATCCGCTGAAAACCCTCACGAGACAACACTCGTCCTACTGGGGACACCCAGAGGTTTAACGGCTTGTTGCATACGCTAAATGCAATCGTGTTTCCTACGAAAGTGTGACATATCTTAGTTTAGTTTATTCGAGGACGAATAAAAAGATAAGTGTGGGGGTATTTGATATACACATAAATGTGTATATTTTATCCGCATATTTATCTTATTTTATCTTTTAAATAATCGATATTGTGTATTTATAGCTGTGTTTTCAGATTGTTGACAAGAAGCATGGTTTAGAGCATTTGATGGATAAAAGCATGAAGAATTTGCTTAAAAAAGAGTGAAGTTTAAAATTGCTAAAGCTTGAAGAGTCTAAAGCTTGAAGAACGGTTGCAATTATATTTCAGTTAAGAAGATTTGGCTCAATAAAGACTCAAACTGCATTCACATTAGCTCATTTGGAAGGCCTCTTACTCATGTTGCGTTCACACTAGCCTATTTGCTAGACCACTCACTCTAAAGCTGCGTTCACACTGGCTTATGTGTTATTTGGGTTATTTCTTTAGTCCCACATTATGTAATTAGCTAGCTAGCCTTTGTCATATCAGCTATAAATACCTTGTATCTCATTCATTGTAAAACACATTGGGTTTTATTCTGTAATTCTCTTCTTGGAATAAAATCATTCTTCTTCCTTTTTTCTATTTAGTTTTAGTTTTATTTATGTTCTTGTTATTTAATTTCTGTTTTTCTTCTTCTTTAGCTATGTCTAGCTAATCCCCTTTGATTAGGGGGTGATGACGCTGATAGTATGATTCAATATGAATCACATAGCCAAAAGATGAGGACTGTATACATGTAGATCTGGATCTGAATTAAGGGTTAGATCTGAACCTTCATATTTTGTGTCGTTTAAGAGCTATGCTCCTTCACAAGATATATTCGTGTTCGATCTAACGTTTATCAGATCTAGACCTAATTTTAGGGTTTTAGAAATTAATTAGTAAATCTGTCCTGATAGTCTATGGTTGTAGAGCTGAGCTCCTGCATAGGCTATGCTTGTCGTTATTTACATATTTGTTTCTAAAAACCTATTATCGTTGATTCATGTTTGTGACAGAAACATGTATTAGATCTGGTTAATCTTTTGGCTATTGATGATTATGAATCTGATCTATGTCATTATCCCCTAATTGCTTTCACTTATTGTTAAAACTCTCTTTTATTTAATTTCTTCTATTTTCTTTGTTTTCAACCAATCAAAAGTTAGGGATAACTTGATTGGATCTATTAATAAAATAATTTGGTCCCAGAGTTCGACACCCTCTACAACGATCCTTGTTGTTTAGGAAAGACGAACGGATTTTACAGTTGTTTACAATTGTATAATTTGTTCGCAAACAAGGGGCAAAACGGTCATTTAAAAATTGACAAAAATCATGAACATGGGAAATGACTCCAATGGACGTCTCCCAAAGTTACATGACCATACGACTTCGTATGTGAAAGAAATAAATATTCTACGATCCTTCGATACGTAAAATGCGGGTCGTTACATTCTTCCCCCTTAAGAAATTTCGTCCCCGAAATTCCTTAACCCAGAACATACAAAGGATCCCGCATGCCTACCAGCCACATACAACAATCAAACATGCAAAACAAACAAAACAAGCATATCCTAGCATGCGGAAAGACTAAATCGAAACTGAAATCTTACCAGGCAAAGAGTTCTGGATACGTCTTCCTAATGCTCTCCTCTGTCTCCCAAGTATAGTCATTCTCATTCTCACCCCGCTGAACTTTGACTAGATTCACCGCTTTCCTTCGAAGTTGGTTTGTATCGTTCCCAACAATACTCATAGGTCTGCAGTTCCCAACCGCCGCGGGTTCAACCTCGATATCATCCAACTGATCAGGTGAAATAGTCACATCGGGGTTGTGCACGAATTTCCTTAGCTGGGAAACATGAAATATGTTATGACCTCCTGCCATCTTCTCTGGTAATTCAACTTTATATGCCAAATTCCCAATTTGTTCAAGAACTGGGAATGGACCAACAAATCTTGGTGTCAACTTGTCTCTCCAGCCAAATCGTATCACGTTCTTCAACGGAGAAATCTTGACAAACACCAAGTCGCCAATGGAGAACTTTAATTCTCTTCTCCTCTTATCAGCATAACTCTTCTGCCTATCTTGGGAAGCCTTCATTCGTTGTTGGATAACCTTAATCTTAGCTGAAGTTTCTCTTATCACATCTAATCCAAGCACAAACTTCTCACCAGTTTCTAACCAACATGATGGTGAGTTACACGGTCTTCCGTACAAAGCTTCAAATAGAGCCATACCAATACTGGATTGATAACTATTATTATATGCAAACTCTACTAGATGCAAATGGTCATCTCATGATCCACCAAAGTCTAATATGCAAACTCTCAAGAGATCTTCTAATACTCGATTCACCCTCTTTGTCTGTCCGTCGGTTTGAGGATGATACGTGGTACAGAGATGTAATTTTGATCCTAACGCCTCTTGTAAGCTCTTCCAAAATCCACTAGTGAACAACGGATCTTGGTCACTCACACTACCTTTGGATATTCCATGAAATCTCACTACCCACTTTACATATAGTTCAGCTAACTTAGTTGTCGTTCTATTCGATTTGACGGGTATAAATCTTGCACTTTTGGTCAATCGGTCCATAATCACCCAAATGATATCATGGCCCGATCTAATCCTTGGTAACCCATCAATGAAATCCATTTAGACTTATTCCCATTTCCATTCTGGAATCTCTGATGGTTGCAACAAACCACTAGGCTTCTTTTGCTCAGCTTTAACTAGCTGGCAATTCATGCATTTGAATATAAACTTCCCAACGTCCCTTTTCATCCCTTCCCAGTAGTAGGTCTGCTTCATGTCTCGATACATCTTGTTACCACCGGGATGTATAGTCAGTTTTGAGTGATGACATTCTCTAAGCACTTCATCTCCCAATCCATTGACATTGGGCACAACAAGTCTTCCATTCTTTCTAAGCCATCCATCTCGATCAAGATCATATTGTTCATCTCCTCATCGTTACCCATCTCTAACTTAGAGATGATTTCCAATAGGTTAGGATCGTCCCTCTAACTGGAACCAATCTGCTTAATCAAAGTGGGTCTGATCGTCAAACTTGCTAACATTTCAGGATCCAATTCGCACTTTGGTCTGAAATCATACCTAACGATGTACTCCGGTTGCTTTCATTCTAGAAACATAGCCCCTAAACCGGCATGTCTTCTACTCAATGCATCAGCCACCGCATTTCCCTTTCCTGGTGTATATGCGATGTCGAAATCATAGGAAGCCAAGAATTCTACCCATCTTTGCTGTCGGAGATTTAGATCCTTCTGAGAGGAAGAGATAATTTAATGATTTATGATCAGTAAACAACTCGAATCTTTCTCCCAAGAGATAATGTCTCCACATCTTCAATGCGAATATGATCACTGCCAATTTCAAATCATGGGTAGGATGTCTTTTCTCATGCGGTTTCAGTTGTCGACTTGCATAAGCTACAACCCTACCTCCTTGCATCAATACAACACCTAGTCTGGTACAACATGCATCTGTATATACTGTCATCTCTTCATTCCCCCTAGGAATGACTAACACTGGTGCACATGTCAACCTTTCCTTAAGACTCTTAAATGCATTCTCGCACTTTTCGTCCCAGCCGAAAGCTTGATTCTTCTTGGTCAACTGAATCAACGGTGCTGCTATCTTGGAGAAGTCTTGGATAAACTTACAATAATATTCATCTAATCCCAAGAAACTTCTTATGTCCGTTGCATTCTTGGGCGTAGACCAATCTTGTACCATAGCCACCTACGCAGGGTCCACGGCGATACCATTCTCTGAAACAACATGGCCCAAGAATCTCACCTCCCTCCTTCAGAAGTGACATTTAGAAAAATTTGCTTTCAATTGGTGTTTTCTCAACACCTCCATCACTATCCTCAAGTGTTCCTTGTGTTCTTCCTCTGTCCTCGAATAAACAAGTATATCGTCCTCGAACACAAGAACAAACTTATTCAACTGATCTTTGAATACTCTATTCATAAGATCCACAAAATATGCTGGTGCATTGGTAAAATCGAATGGCATGACCAACCACTCATAAAATCCAGACGGCGTCCGGAAGGTCGTTTTAGCTACACTCTCAACTTTCACTCTAAGCTGATGAAAATCTGTCGCGAGATCCAACTGGGAGAACACTCTCGCGCCACTCAACTGATCAAACAAATCATCTATCCGCGGTAGAGGATACTTATTCTTCCTTGTCACCTTACTCAACTCGCGGTAGTCCACACACAATCGAAGGGAACCATCTGCCTTGGTAGCAAACACAACTGGTGCTCCCCACTAAGAAACGCTTCTTCTGATAAACCCCTTCTTCAAAAGACCACTCACTTGCACCCCGAGCTCTCGCTGCTCCCTTGGTGCCATACGACGAAGTGGCATCACTATAGGTCTGGCATCTTTCACTAAATCAATATGGAACTCAATCTCTCGGTGTGGTGGAAGTCCGGTCACTTCCTCGAAGACATCCGGATACTGGCCAGTCACAGGCACATCTGACAACTCATCATGCGGAATGTCGAGGGAATTTTGAAAGCTAGCCATTACCCCATCATTAGGTAGACCACCAAACACTATGCTCCGCCCGTCATCTTCTCTAACTGTCACCAAAAAGCCCTCACAGTCTACCAGCACCCCGTATCTTTGGAGCCAATCGACTCCCAAAATAATGCCAAACCCAGTAAAGCCCTAAACAAAGCAATCACAAACAAACATGCATCCATGACTAAATAAGACCAAATTACGACAAATCATGCTAAGGCTAGTTGAACCACCAATCGGGTTCGTCACTACCAAAGGTCTATCGACAATCTCGGGCTCCAACCCCAACCTATCTACCAGGTCACTAGATATGAAGGAACTGGAAGCTCCGGTATCAAACAATACTCGAATAGGAACATAATAAACAGAAATCATACCTTGAATAACGACATTCTTTCCCTTCTCCGCCGCAGTTGGGGCATTCGACAAAGAAGGAAAAACATTTATAGCATATGCTTTCACAGTCTGCTTTTCCTTAGGGGGTTGTGGACACTTGTCCTTGTGATGTCCCACTTGGCCAAAATTGAAGCACTTCCTATCCGCTGGCTTGGCCCGACATTCTTTGGCATAGTGGCCCTTCTTACCACAGCTGAAGCACTCAACATCTTTCTTGTTCTTTTTCTTCTGGCCATCCTTGGTCTGATTCTGCTTTCTCTTATTCTGAGAACCATTCTTGCCTCCACCACTTTCTTGCAGCTTTGGCTCCTCTGCAGATGCAACCTCAGTCTTTGACTTAGGATAAAGGCTCTCTGACCTCAATGCTTTCCTCACAATCGATTCAAACGTCTCATCGATGTGGTTAATAAGCCTTTCCCCTAGTACCAATCTAAGCCTGTTATGAACTTCTCGTTCTTCTCCTCAGGAGTGTCGATAAGAGATAATCCATACTTTGATAAAGTATCGAACTCAGCAATATACTCCGAGACAGCTCTTACCATTCTGCTTTAGCTCCAAGAACTTCCTAAATAACTCTGACTTCTGAGCAGTTGGGATAAATTTTTCACCGAATTGGGCCTTAAACTGATCCCACGTAACTTGATCCTCTAGAGTAGCCGCCTTAATAGCGCTCCACCAATTCATTGCCCGTCCTTGCAGCTGACGGGACACTAGCTTTCTTTTCATTGCATCCTCGATACCTAAGTCTTCGAAGATACGCTCACAGCTATCCAACCAATCCTGAACTTCTGTAGCCGATTCTATTTCGTGGAATGGCTTTCCACCAAAACTAGTGTAATCCTTGGAAACCTTGGCGAAATGGGCTCTAGGCGCCTGCACCGCTGCACCACCACCATTTGCAGCATTGGGAACTGCTCCTTGCACATTTCTGAGCATCTCCCTCATGAAGTCAGTAAACATAGCCCTCATGTCTGGAGCATTCCCTTTGTTGGCTCCTCTACCAGCACCCCTCGTATATCGGCTCATCGTTCAATCTATAAAGAGAAACGATTAACCATCCTCTTTGTGGTGTCAGTGCATTGAAACTTCATCCTTAGCTATACTAATAATATATGTATATATATATAGCTTTTGAAAATCAAAATAATCACAAATATGCGCTCTCATATACGTATTATCCCTCCCTGGTGTCATTCCCAAGGTTAACTACGCAACCAAGAGCTCTGATACCAAATGTGACGGCCCGCCCCGCACCAGCCGACATTTCCCATGAAAGTGCGCTGTGCTAATGTCCAACTAGCACGGGACGGTCGCCAAAGAAAGAAAAAGGGGATTTGAACTAACAAGGGACCTGTAGAATGTCTCACAGCGCATGGAATAAAATATAATAATAACATAACTTTGACATAAAACAGGCGAGATAGTGCATAAGCTGAAAACTAAACATCATAGCAGCGGAAAATCCAATTACAGCTTATGTTCCACATTATCATTATTACAACTTTAAAACTGTCTCTAAAGCAAAAGAAAGTAAAGGTACACTACTAATGCCCAAAGTAGTGACCAGCAGCGACATAGGGAATATATATATATATATATATCATACGTGGGAGCCTCCTGCTCATCTCCGGTACAGCTATCCGTGCATCGTCACCTGACCTATCTCTAGTCTGCCCGTTTAAGAGCACCAGAGTAATAAGATGAGACATAAAACTCTGGGTCAGACAAAAGTCTGGTATGAGCGATAAGCATCAAAACAGAACAATAACAGGTATACTAAACCATACCTGAACCTGTAACCAAAGAGTTAGCATAGCATACCGCTAAATACTCTAAGGTGCCACTAACATATTGTGTAAAGAATACGGGGGAGGGGGTGTGCATGACATAGTGATGGCAAACAATCAAGCAAAGCAACCATCCTCACATCTCTCACTAAGTGCGTAAAGCATACGACATCCACCGCTCTGACCACCCATTCCTTGCTATGATCACTTTTCCCCATGGGGTCATAATGACACTACTGCACTAATCCATAGCCACTAATCCTTGCTATGTCCACTCTGCCCCATGAAGACATGACGACTCCACTGCACTGGCTCATAGCCATGCTACGATCACTTTTCCCCATGAAGTAGTAAACTACCCCACTGCACTGATACGTAGCCTAACATCCGTCTTGGTTGTGGATCAAAGCTATAGACGTCGATAACCCTTTTGCATACGTCCCGCAGCAAAGCCCAACTTATGAAGTTGTCTCGATGGTTCCCAACTGGATCCCGAGTTCTACTTTCTATTTGGACTTCCTTTGCATCTCGGGTTTTGTTCGAATTGGAG
Source organism: Allium sativum (assembly GCA_030737875.1). NCBI lineage: Eukaryota > Viridiplantae > Streptophyta > Magnoliopsida > Asparagales > Amaryllidaceae > Allium > Allium sativum. The sequence goes on from CM060922.1 coordinate 637,270,193, forward strand.
TTGGTCTTCAAAAGAGTCATCGCGTAAAAGTAACTTAAGTCTAGTTCGTTTCGGCTATACATCATCTTCAGATTTCTCGTTCGGTTCGGTTCGGATTCTCCATCGTGGTTTGGCTCAGCTCCATCATTCAGTTCGGTTCGGGTGCCATGCTTCTAGGTGTGGTTCGATTTGGTGGTTCTCCTCCTTCAGACGCCGGTTCGGTTCGGTGATGGAACTTAAGTCCTGGTTCAAAGCACTATACTCCGGTTCGGTTCGGTGGTCCTTCATCTCCAGTCAATCTGATCTGATCCCATGTCCATCTTTGGCCCAATTCCAACTCCAACTCTTATACAAACAGCCTTCCTTTTTGCCAAGCTTCCTTTAGTGCAAGGTCCCGATCCGAATCGGGCCCTCTTGCCCACCGATCCGAGCTCTATATCCGATCAGGTTCGGCTAGTTTCCTGCACTTCTTTCCAGCGACTATTTTACGCCATTTGATGGCGTTTTCGACCAATCTAACTTTTCTAATCAATCACAAAACATACCATACAGTCATAGCAACATATATAATCAACCACAAACAACAAAACAATAATTTGATAGGTTAAAACGGATCAAACATTGCCAAAATCCCATATTTTCCCTTAAGCATGTTTAAGCAAAACTAATGACAGAATCAGTAAAACTTAACCAAATTAACCAAATTTTCTAACAGAGGTCTAAAATAATATTTCAAAATTTATGAACATTTTTCCAGATTTTTAACATGTATAAATTCTCTAATTATCACTAATTTACCTTAATTAACCATAATTAGTGAGGAACTATGCAAATCACTCACCTTAGCCACAACAAATTACCAAATCCGAAATGATTCTCTGTTTGGCGCTGTTCCCAAGGCTATACAGCAGTTCTACCTCGATTCTTATGCCAATCCGCTTTGATTTGATGTAGATTTGGCTTCATTAGCGATTAGAGGGTGATTTGGGGTGTTTTAGAAAGTGGAGGCCATGGCTAAACTTGAAGGAACAAAAAGTGGCGGCTGGAAAATGATAGAAACTAATTTCCTAACCCTTTCAGCCTTCCCATAACCCTAATCCCGAAATGGGTTATGGGCCCTTTCACTAACCACCTCATTTGGCCCGGTTAAGCAGTTTTTCATCTTCCAAACCTTATTTCAGCCATAGCTCCCAAACGATAAGTCCGTTTTTCACATATGACCACTCTATGAAAAGGTAAACCATCATCCAGATCTAATGGGAGTGGTTTCAGATAAAAATTCCTTTCCAATCAGAAGTTATGGACGAAACAAAATCAACTAGGAGCAAAACGGTCATTTAAAAATCGACAAAAATCATGAACATGGGAAATGACTCCAATAGTTGTCTCCCAAAGTTACATGACCATACGACTTTGTATGTGAAAGGAATAAATATTCTACGATCCTTCGATACGTAGAAAGCAAGTCGTTACACTCCTCTTTCGAAATATTAAAACTTAAAATATAATTTTATTTATTAATTTTAATAAATAAATAAATATTGATTAAAACGGAAAGTAAATAGCACATTCCTAAATTCGATATAATCGAATTTCAATGTATAACTCTCTCTGATAATCTCTATTAGATTAACATTCCGAACTTCGGAATAAATTACCTGTTTAGGTCAACTCAATTTCTACTTTCATTCTAAATTCCCCGTTGAATTTATCGCTTCTAAACCCTTATCGATTTTCCTTATAATCATTCCAATCTGCAAAACGTTTGCTGCTAAATCATTATCCGCTTTAAATGTGAATATTATTCCTTTCTAAAAATCTGTACTCGTTATATCTAGTTATTCTTGATTTTATTTGTAAATACTATTACAGGATCAAATTCCATTTATCGAGTCATTTTATAATTTCTCATTCATATTTCACTTTATTATCAAATCTCTATTACACGTCAACTTTCAAGTTGATTTTATCTAACAAGTTTATAATTCTATATCGCCTTTACATTTGGTTATAAAACTTTGGTTTCAAACCGAATATTAATTCTTGTCAAGTTCTGAATTATATAGTTTATAATTTCTAAAAATAAATTATTTTTATAACATTCGACATAGTCAAATCCTAATTATAAATCCTTATGGTTTTATTTCCAATCCACATTCCAAACATCGATCTAAATTACATCGTTTCCCTTTCGAAGTGATTTCAAATTTCCCTTTGAAATTCATTCTTGAATTTACATTCCCAAATTATCCAATGATAATTGTTTAACTTCATTTATGTAACACCCCACGTCCATTAATGTCACTCACAAAGGGAATGCATTAACTTCCATGGAGCATTTTTAAGTGTGTATAGAACAGAAACTTAACAACAAGACAGATATAAATAGTATTAAAACTTTAAAACTTTATTTCAATGCAGCGGAAATTACATAAGTTTGATTACATCATCAAAACCAGAGTCAAAGTACATAATATCCATCTTGACCAACTCAAAGTACGTAAATTGAAATACATAATCCCCAATACAAAATAGCCATAAATAAAAGAGAGGCTGAACTTTACTTCAGTGATCCAAGCAATCTTCTAAAAACAAGAAGCACAGCTGTCCAAAATCAAGCTCCACTAGTGATAGTTCCAACCTGAGCACCTTGGGGGGGGGGGGAGAAAAGAGGAGGAAACAAAGGGGGTCAGACATAAAGTCTGGCGAGTGCGATAACTTTAACAATATAATCACCAAAGTAACTAGGCTAAGGCATAAGTTGGAAAATTAGGAAATGGCCATGAACCATTGAGTATGGCAGAATAAACAAGGAAACAAGATGAACAATGATATCGTTAAAGCACACCTAAACCACTATAAGATAATTACTAAACTACACCAACACTATAAGATAATTGCTATACTGCACCACCACTAGTCACCCTAAGGTTGATCCCGCCTACAGCCTTAAATAATGATGATGGTAGTTTCGTGCACCCCTAGTTGCCTTCATAGGTGCCACCTCTAAATCTCCAAGTTAAGGAGAATGAATATCCTACCATCCAAACAACCATCTACTTAACCATCAAACACAGGCATCCATTGTCCTTAAAAATTTCTAATGCTGTATGAACATATGCAAGAAGTGTGTGTATATGTTCCTTATCTAATGCGAAATCAGGCGGTCTACTGATTCAGTTGACCTCCCTAATGCAAACCATGATAGTTCCATGCGTCCATTATGTATGCGAAAGAATCCTATCAATACATATTACCTCTACATGCGTGCACAACCATTCACCAAAATGCCGCATCCATATGATAGCACAACCATTATACATCCATTAGCTTAAATATGCACACACATTTATATACAATATGCAATATGAAGTGACAGAGCCGATCTAGTGCCTAAAGTGTGTGTATATGCATCCACGAGCAACCACTAGCAAACACTTGCATCCACATGCATCCATCATACATAACATGTCTCAAACACATGTTTCAACCATAGGACTACCCTATCTAAAGGTCAAAGGTACTAGCGAGAGGACATACTAAAGATAAGATAAGTACAAGGTAAGCGATTAAGGAGAAATTAAAATACATACCCTAGAAAAGAAAAGGGTATAATGAACGCATCTTCTCTTCCATCTCCCAAGTAGCGTTGCTCTCATAATCTTCCCATTGCACTTTGACTAGCTTGACCTCTCGATTCCTCAACTTCTTAATCTCCGACCCAAGAATGCACGTAGGAGCTCGTCGAATCGTCGCATCACGCTCTATCTCCACCTCTCTAAGCAAGCTTGGCTCTACCACTTCCACGGTCTTGTGCAAGCATTTCCTCAAATGTGATACATGGAATACATCGTGTACACCACTAAGTCTCTCGGGTAACTCCACTCTATACGCCATCTTCCCAATCCTCTCCTTAATAGGAAACGGCCATACGAAACTTGGTGCTACTTCCCAACGGACCCAAAGAGAACGATATTCCGTAGTGGAGACACCTTGACAACGACCATGTCCCCAATATCAAACTCAAGATCTATCCTCGTCTTGTCCGCATAAGATTTCTGCCTATATTGCGCCGTCTTTATCCTCCTTCAAATCAAATCAATCTTTTCTGAAGTCTCTCTAATCATATCGGGCCTAAGTAAGATATTATCTGTAGACTCCCACCAACATGCAGGCGAACGACACGGTCGTCCATAAAGAGCCTCGAACGGTGCCATGCCAATGTTAGACTGAAAGCTGTTATTATATGCGTACTCCACCAACGGAAGATGTTCCTCCCATGTACCTCCAAAATCTAAGACACACAACCTCAATAAGTCCTCTAGAATACGATTCACCCTCTCGGTCTGGCCGTCCGTCTGAGGATGATATGCGATGCTCAAACATAACTGAGTCCCTATCGCCTCTTGCAAGCTCTTCCAAAATTCGCTAGTGAAGACAGGATCGCAGTCGCTCACTATGCTAGAAGGTACACCATGAAAACAAACTATTTCTCGAATGCATACAGAGGCTAACCATGGAACAGTCCTCTTACTCTTCACGGGAATGAAATGGGCGCTCTTGGTAAGTCTATCTACCACAGCCCAAATCCCCTATTACCCTTCCTCGATCTCGGTAATCCATCAACAAAGTCCATCGAGACACTTTCCCACTTCCATTGCGGGACCTCCAATGGGTGAAGCAATCCACCGGGCTTCTTTTGCTCTGCTTTTACTTGTTGGCACACCAAGCATCTAGTGACAAACTCAGCCACGTCCTTCTTCATACCGACCCAAAAGTAAACTCGTCTCAAGTCCTTGTACATCTTGTCCCCGGCGGGATGGATGGTCATCTTCGAACGATGTGCATCATCAAGAATGTTCTTTCTTAGGTCCTCGTCTTTTGGTACACAAAGTCTACCGTCCCTACGTAACCAACCCTTATCATCTAGGGTATACCTACGGAGATGGCTCGATGACTCCTGTCTTTTGAGCTTCTCTACTAACTCAACCAACTGTGGGTCATCTCGTTGTGCCTTGCCAATCCGTCCCAAAAGCGTAGGTCTAACCTCTAAGGATGCTAGCAAACCGGGTACAAAGTCAACGTAAGGTTTAAAGTCAAACGTAGATATGAACTCTAAGCTTCGCCGCTCAACAAACAACGGACTCAAGGACAACCTTTTTCTACTTAAGGCGTCCGCCACCACATTACCCTTGCCATTGGTATATGTTATCTCGAAGTCGTAGGATGCTAAGAATTCCATCCACCTTTGTTGTCTTAAGTTCAAGTCCTTCTGAGAGAATAAGTATTTTAGCGATTTATGGTCGGTGAATAATTCGAATTTTTCGCCAAGAAGATAATGGCGCCAAGACTTAAGCGTGAAAACAATAGCGGCCAACTCTAGGTCATGTGTAGGGTAATTTATCTCATGCACTCTCAACTGCCTTCCACTATAGGCTATTACCCTTCCCTCTTGCATTAAGACTGCTCCTAGTCCTGTCCCACAAGCATCGGTATAAACAGTAAATGGCTTACTCCCATCTGGTAACACTAAGACTGGGGCTGTGGTCAAAGCTTTCTTTAAACGTTGGAACGCATCATCACAATCTACGTCCCATGTGAAAACTAGGTTCTTCTTCGTCAAGCGTGTTAATGGGGCTGATATTTTTGCGAAGTCTTTGATAAACTTCCTATAGTAGCCAGCCAACCCTAAGAAACTCCTCACCTCCGTAGCATTTTTAGGGACCTTCCAATCTTGGATAGTCACTACCTTCGCGGGATCCACAGCTATCCCTTCTTTGGAAACCACGTGCCCTAAGAATCGCACTTCCTTCCTCCAAAAGTGACATTTAGAAAAATTAGCTTTAAGGCTATGCGCTCGAAGAGTCTCCAACACTTCCCTAAGATGTAGGGCATGCTCTTCCTCGTTCTTAGAAAAGATCAAGATGTCGTCCACAAAGACTACCACGAATTTATTAAGGTACCCCCTAAACACCCTACTCATCAAGTCAACAAAGTATGCGGGGGCGTTTGTCAAATCGAAGGGCATCACAAGCCGCTTGAAGAAACCGTCTGGAGTCCTAAAGGCAGTCTTGTCTATGCTATCCTCAGCCACTCTCAACTGATGGAAACCCATGGCTAAGTCCAAATGCGAAAACACTGAGGTGCCAACTAACTCGTCGAAGAGATCGTCAATCCTCGGTAGTGGGTGTCTATTCTTCTTAGTAAGCTTATTAAATTCTCTATAGTCCACACAAAGTCTAAGGGACCCATCTGCCTTCGTGGCAAATACTACTGGAGCACCCCATTCTGATATACTACCTCTGATGAACCGCTTCTCAAGCAACTCCTCCACTTGCTTACTGAGTTCTCTTCTCTCTCTTGGAGCCATGTGGCGCACTGGCAATGCAACTGGCTTTGCATTATCTACTATATATATTCGAAAGTCTATCTCACGTTTTGGGGGTAAACCCCTCACCTCATCCAGGACATCAACATATTCACGGACTATGGGAACAGAATGTAAGTCATCATCGGATGCGTCAAGGGATTCTAGGTAACTAAGCATTACTGGACCTCTAGGGTCACAAGAAATATCAAAGGTCTTTCGAAAGCGAGTCAACAATCTAATTACCCTTCTTTCGCAATCTATGATGGCCCCATATCTAGTTAGCCAATCCATACCTAGAATCAAGCCGAAGCCCATGAATCCAAGAACAAAGGCATTGCATTCAAACTCAATGCCCAAGGTAAACACTCTCAAATCCCAACAAATCATAGAAAGATGAGCCGAACCACCAATAGGATTTGAGACTACTAAGGGATCAGTAACGAGACTAGTATCTAGGTGCAGTGTTTCAACTAATGATGTAGAGATAAACGAATCTGATGCGCCAGAATCGAATAAAGTACAGACAGGATGATCAAACAGAAAAACTAAACTTTCAACGGAAATTGCTCTACCTCGTTCTTGCAGCGGTGGGACCACGAGAGCCTGAACTTGTCCCCTTGTCTGCCCTGGTGCCATAAGAGCCTGCACCTGTCCTCCCGAGGTAGACCCTGCCCTCTGCCCTTTTTTTGGGCAGTCCTTAATCAGATGTCCCGCTTCACCATAATGGAAATAGCCAGTCTTCTTTTTCTTCCTACAATCTTTGCTTAGATGGCCTGGTGTCCCACAGTTAAAGCATCTTTTCTTTCCCTTAGCATTGTTGCCTTTGCCACCTTTCTTGTTCTGTTGTTGCTGTTGCGGCTTCTTTTGATCCCCTTTCTTCTCGGTTGCCTTATTAGCATTGGCGCCCTTCTCCTCTTCATGCATAAGCGCCATGTCAACTGGCCTCTCAAAGGTAGCCCCCATGGGAATGTAGGTCATAGCTAACCCATGAAGCGGCTCGTTCAAACCCTTAACAAATCTTAGAGCCTTCTATTCTGGTATATTCAACAAGTCCAAGCCAAATCTTGCCAATTGATTGAATTTATTGACGTACTCTTTCACCGATAGATTCCCTTGCTTCAATGCTAGAAAGCTTTCCATGTATAGATTCTCTTCAGCCCGTGAGAGAATCTTCGCCTCAAACCTCTGCCTAAAATCTGGCCATGTATCGACTGGACGTTCTTCATTAGTGACCTCCCACCAAAACGAGGCCTCATCCTTCATTAGCCAGGCAGCTAATTGGACCTTTCTTCCATCATCCAGTTCAAAGATTCCAAATAATTATTCCACCTCCTTTAGCCAGTTTCGAGCTTCAACAAATGTCGCTGTCCCGTGAAAAGGTTTTCCACCCATTGCCCGAAAGTCCTTACATATCTTAACAAAAGTATCGATGCACGGAGGAGGAGGAGGAGCATTTGCTGGACCTGCGGTGGCGGCCCTAGCCTCGAGATATTGAAGAAACCAACCGGGTACATGAACACCCTCTGGTATCTCAGATGCTTCAGACATGCTGAAACGAAAAAGGAAAGATTCAATACAAAAGAACCGAAGGAAAGATATATGGCTCTTGGGGCTATGCTTTCAAAAATAAGCTTTTCTCTTGAAAATACTTTCCTTAAAACATACTTTTGAAGGTACTTCTTTATAAAAATTGTTTTTGAAAAACAACTTTTCAAAATTCATATCTCTTCTGGTAACCTGGCTCTGATACCACGTGTAACACCCCACGTCCATTAATGTCACTCACAAAGGGAATGCATTAACTTCCATGGAGCATTTTTAGTTGTATATAGAACAGAAACTTAACAACAAGACAGATATAAATAGTACTAAAACTTTAAAACTTCATTTCAATGCAGCGGAAAATATATAAGTTTGATTACATCATCAAAACCAGAGTCAAAGTACATAATATCCATCTTGACCAACTCAAAGTACGTAAATTGAAATACATAATCCCCAATACAAAATAGCCATAAATAAAAGAGAGGCTGAACTTTACTTCAGCGATCCAAGAAATCTTCTGAAAACAAGAAGCACAGCTGTTCCAAATCAAGCTCCACTGGTGTTAGTTCCAACCTGAGCACCTTGGGGGGGAAAGGAAGAAAAGAGGAGGAAACAAAGGGGGTCAGACATAAAGTCTGACGAGTGCAATAACTTTAACAATATAATCACTAAAGTAACTAGGCTAAGGCATAAGTTGGAAAATCAGGAAATGACCATGAGCCATTGAGTATGGCAGAGTAAACAAGGAAACAAGATGAACAACGATATTGTTAAAGCGCACCTAAACCACTATAAGATAATTACTAAACTACACCAACACTATAAGATAATTGCTATACTGCACCAACGCTAGTCACCCTAAGGTTGATCCCGCCTACAGCCTTAAATAATGATAATGGTAGTTTCGTGCACTCCTAGTTGCCTTCATAGGTACCGCCTGCCCCTATTTCCACTAGGTGTACCCACTACCCCCAAGCGATTGGCTCCCTAACTCGTAGATACCCGTGCTGGCCCCACAGTGGGGTGTATCACTCCCCAAAGTGGCAACCCGATACCACAAATAATGCACAGCTTATACCTACACGATGCAACAACGTCTTACCTACCAGCCCGGGTCCACACACGCATATGAACCCGTTGGACTAGCATTGCCACCGCTAACCCGTTTTGGCCTCTTACAGTCAAGCCCAGTATGTGTGTCCCGTCCTTGACTTGGGTTGAGCCCACAAAGATACATATGGGTTACTAGTTGAAACGGGCCCCCATTACTTGACACAAGCTATCCACCTAAGCTTGGTCCCCTCTAGTACATCCCACTTAACCCACTTCTTATTCATGTTCACATACATGTTTCAATTTTGGTTATGTGTTTCTATCGTATTTCCAATGCCACCCAAGGCACCCACTTAACCCCCTCATGTCCCACTGCATGTTTATTTGGTTAAGTGTTTCTTAATTCATTAAGACCGTAACCTTATAAAGACCTCTCACATTAGACTGGCATTTGTGGCAGTTGGATTTGCCCGCAGGGTCCGGGCAGTCTTACACCACAAAAGAGCCTAACCTCGTGTCTTTACAATTGTTACGTATTTAATTTATGCCTAAGACCTCCCACATTAGATTGGCATTTGTGGCAGCTGGATTTTCCGGGCGGGTCCGGGCAGTCTTACACCACAAAAGAGCTTAACCTCATGTCTTACACGATTAATTACTCCTAATTAATCATCTCCCAATTTGAATTACTTTCCCTATTCAAATTATCAATTAATTCCAAATTTAACTATGGCCATAATTGACTCAATTATGTCCATCTATTTATGGTATGTAAAATCATACCAATTTTCATCACAATTTATTTTATGCCTTTTAAGGCATTTATGCCAATTAAATCTTTTAATATTATCCCCTTTTACCACATGTTGTACGTTTATTCGTTTAACATAAAATATACGTTAGACTCGAATAGTCTAACTCATGGAATAAAGAGAAACATCACAACATACATATAACTAAAACTAGATCTAAACATAAGGGTGAACTTGCATGTGTGAATGATGTTCTACATCTAAAACTTCCATAGGCCAAAGTTACAACTTGCATAAAACTACATATGTCATAGACCCAAAATCTAAAGGTATGAACTTGTTGGGATAATGGTCACAAACTTGCATAAATCATGTATGTCATAGATCTACATCTAAAGGTGTAAACTTGCATAGGCAGTAACCACAAACTTGCATAACATGATTCATATTCAAACACATGTATTCATATAAACTTGCATATGTGATTTATGCAACATAACAATGGTATAAACTTACATCTAAACATGTAAACTAGCATGTAGAATTTGGCATATAACTCACACATGTCATAGCCTAACTTTAGATCTAAAGTAGATGTCATGAAGCATGTAAGGTTACATATAATTTTCCCCAACTTGCATATGATTCATGTCTTGATAAAAATCTAAACTTGCATACATATGATTTATCATATGACTCAACATAACCAAAATAGCATATGAACAACATGGTGATTCGATTATACATAAGCCAATAATTAAATTACAACATAGATGATCACAACTTTACAAGATAGCATCATAGAATTTACAACATAAACATCACAATTTTACTACATGAATAATAACATGCGGTCAATAATTCACATCATATCCAAATAGTCCACATCATAACTCAATCCAATTAATTTGCTAATTATTTTATTAAAATTATCGAACTCACAACTCAAAGAAGGTCTTGAGTTCTAAATTCTGAGTTCTGAAGTTGTAATAGCTTTCCCTTGAAGAAGATTCGTTGTTAAAGTTGAAAAGAATTGAATTAGATTAGCTTTCTTCCTCTCCAATTGGTGGCGGCTATGTTGAGTTGCTAGGTGATGGCATAGAGGCCATGGATCTAATTTTGTTTTGATTTTAGGATTTGAGTCTAGAGGTGTTTTTATAGAGTTTAGGATTAGTTTAAGCCGTTCGATCAACCCAGAATTAATCCCAGCCAATCAGAGCATATCAGAAACCCTAATGAGTCAGCATCTAGTCATCAACAGGTCATAAAACAAATCTGCCCGGGGGAGGGGGGGTGGCAGGTCGACCCCCAGGTCGACCCTATGGTCGACCTGGTCAGGGTAAGTCGACACCCAAGTCGACCCTATGGTCGACCTGGTCAGGGTAGGTCGACCTGGCCCTGGCGGGAATTTTCCCGCCTAGCCTGTCTGACTCCGAAATTTGATTCATACGAAGTCCAATTCACGCAAACTCGGACTCTATCTCAACCAGAATTCCGAGACGAACACAATGGCGAACTCGTTTCCCTTAATTCTCAAGTCTGAGATTAGTTATTCTTTAATTTGTGAACATTAGTGTTAACAGAAATATGGGGTATTACAATTTGTAAACATCGTTTATAATTTAAACTACTTGTTTTTATTATTAGAAACGAGTTATTATTTTCTAGTCCAATCGAAATTAAATTTCTATTTTGGGGAAATATATTTTCCGTTAAAACACCAAATTCTTTTTCCTTTTATTCGAATATATTTTTATGGTATTTAAATACCAATTATTTTATGGCCATTGCTATTCAAGCATCCAAATACAACAATCTATCACAAAACATCTAGCACATCATATATCGCTATATATGAAAACAAACAATAATAATTTTGAAGGATCCAGTTGGATCCCACCAACCTATTTCCCTGCATTCACAAATGTTGATTAACGTAAATAACATCAATTTCATTTCAATATGAGATATAATGATAAATAGAATCAATCTTTGTCCAATGATTTACATATATAACTATATCTATAATTTCAAGCAATTTGTTCAAACAACCATCACACAACATTCAATCATCATTTCTCAATTCTAAAATATGTTTATAAAATTATGAACTAGACAGAGTTAGTGAGTTTACTCACTTTGGTTATTAATTGTTGAATAATGATTAATTTCCGATAGATCCGATTAGGCGTTTTATTTTAACAAAAATTCTCATAAGCTCCAAATTTCTCGAAACCAGTTCCATTGCGTAGCCTTCGTTCATACGTTCCCAACAGATCCTGATTTCATTCAATTCTGATAACATATGGAAAAGCTATTAATTTTACAAGTTGAATACAATTTAAATGAGACTAATATAATTATTTAATTATAATTAACCTTAATTATATACCCTTAATCACGTTTAGTGCCTAAAACCTTTCTTCCTCTGTTAAAACTCGAACCCGTATACTCTAGTAAAGTCCATTGCTAATCTTCCTCAAGTTCGAACTCCCCCATTTCTCCATGAATTCAAAACCGAGACCATTACCTTCATCTCCTCCACAAGCTCATCCTTCTCGTCCACAAAACAACCAACTCGCAACCTTCTTTTAGAACGCATCGAACTCCTCCTTCACACAGCTGTTGTGCAAATCACCGAACTCAATTCCCTCCAAAATTCGCTAAAAAGTTCCAAACGATGCTAAACTCCACTAATAACATGAATACAACATTCTATTCGTCGATCAATTGCTTAATCACCCTAATTTTTTTTACCTTAGATCACGTTGTCTATGAAACAACGAACAAAAATTTGTTCGAACTAGAAGAAAGTGTGATGAAATTGAAGAGCACCCCTTCATGAATCCAGATATATATATTATGAGTTTAGGATTTTTCTTTGAATTATTTTGTTTTTCTAAACATTCATTTCTCATGTTTTGGAAGAAAACTGATGGCGGTCATGAAACGTTTGACCAGAGGAGTAAATGGATTGGGATTTAGGGTTAGGTAGTATATACATAGAGGTACGATAACTTATAGCTGAAGCTTTGCATTTTTTATTAATTTTTATTCAATCATTACCTTCATTCATCATTTAAAAATCTGTATGATCGCATATGGTATCCAATTTCGATGCAAATGAACATATTGCTATATTTTGGCATTACGGACGCAATGAAATTTGTTTCATCGGGATTCGAGTCCATTTGCACCAACAACACTATTTTAAATTCAAATTATTGACTGATTCACATTTTAATTACGCATGATCACAAACCAACTCTGATTGGCGTAAAATTTGAAATCTAGCAATAATTCGTCATTACGAATTTAATAAAACTCATTTCGTTAAAAACGAAGGTCGTTTGGAAAATGGCTATTTTTAAGGCTTAAATAAAACCAATAAAATATTAATAAATTCAAATAAAATTCAATTTAAAAGAAATAAAATAATATTATTGTATATATCCAAATAGAATATCATATAGCTTCAAAATAAACAAATTTGGATTTATAACTCGATATTTCAAAATCCAAGTTAAATCGATATTCAATATATATAAACATCCTTTTATTATATAAATAAACTGATTCACTTTATGAACGATTCCATAACGACTTTCTAAAAATTTGATTTGGACATAACTCACAATCTACAAGAGAAATCTTGATTTTTCACTTTCATTAGAAAACTATAGTTCAATAGATTCGAAGGTTTCTTGTTTCAAAGAAATCCGGCTTATAACGATTCCCATATACTCATTTAAAGTTCAAAACATAAAACTACGAACTACCATGACGTTGCGAGCTCGTTTTAAATTATATTATAGTTAATACGTTAAAACATCGTTTTATATATAAATTCGTTTTTATAACTAAAATCTAAACTCAATTAAATTTCTTACATTATCCAATTCACACAATATTGCACATTCAGTTATTTTCGACTATTTTGGAATGAAATATATTATTCCACTAATTAAATTAATCAAATATTCAAAATTATCTAATTTAAGTCATTTAAATTGCCAAATAAATATTCAAATAATTAAATAAATTAATTATTCAATCACTAAAATTTCGGGACATTACACTGCTTAACCATTCAACGTGTTGGTCCAAGTCTCATTCAATTCTGACTTAAAATGAGAGAGTTATAACACAAAAGCTTTCATGGTATAGTGGTAGAAACATGTATCTTTCAGCCAACCCACCAGGGTTCGAGTCCTAGAAATAACCTTATTTTTTTGGAACTTGAGGAACTATCCAATAGTGAGTCTAAGTGCCTAACGATTCCCAGTGTAAATAAAGAAGGGAGAGTAAGCAAAGTAAAAGGCAATGTAAGCCTATAGAAACAAAGGATTTAAAATATATCTTATTAAATGTAAATGATATAAAAGTGAAAATTTCAAATCTTCAGAGTGAAATTTATTCATTTAATGAATTAAACAGTGATGTTTCCATTAAAATATGCGTTTTACAAATGCTTGACAATTTATTTTCGACAAAAAATAGCAATTTTCAAAATATTTATAAACCAGGAAATACTACTTTAGGCGTTAAATAATTGATTGTTATAAATAGATGCATGAAGAAGAGAGTGAAAAGCATAGGAATAGGAAGTTATTTGGTGTTGTCCCCTTTCCTCCATGTTTGTTCTCCTCTATATATTAAGAAGCATACGTGTGTGTGTGAATATATATAGTAGTATAAAAATAAAAGTAAACTAATAAACATTATTTTAATTAAGTCAATAATTTTGGCAACAAATTTATAAATACTTGTAGTGTGTAAATAATACTTTTTAAAAAAACGGGGAGTGCTTCGCATCCCGTTATTTATGCTACTCCAAACCCTATAAACCAACCGACCGGGTCAACTCCATTTGCAGGTGTGCTACTCTTGCACGCACACTTAAGCATCGCTGCTCTTAGTTCCTCCATTGTGCTGACATTTTTCTAAAAAAAATATTATTGGATTTTATAAGAAAATACATTGAAGTACCAAGTTGGTCATGGGTCTCTAACTCAAATCAAGTGGTAAGACGATCTATACTAAAGCTTGGGAAGTCTTATCTTTGAACCAATAAGATAAAGTTATCTGCTTGAATAAATTCTCACTTTATTGAACCATAATTAATTATGTCCCACCCATGGGGAAGTTTTCCAATATCAAAATTTTATTTGTAGTTTATGTTAACACCATTACAATGTAAATTAAGTTTACTTCATAAAATACAACTTAGCGCTCATGTTAAAGAACCGCTACAAACTGATGTAGTTAAAGTTGCATCGTATGAATGAGGTCAAACTACATCAGATCAATGTTCTAAGCTGTATGTCTTTGATTAAATTAAAATTGTATCAATCCAAGCCGAAGCTTTTATACCCGTTAATGGCGATTGAGGTCAACCCGTCTTCTACAATTTTCTGTTAATCTCCCTCTAAAACGCGTTCTCCTTACATCTCCTTTACTTTTCCACCCTTCTTATGCTCTTCATTCTCCTTGATCCCTCAACTGTTATCATTATGGGTATAAAAGCTTCGCCTCCCTCTTTTGCAACCTTTTTCAGATCTACTTTCCCTAATGAGATATGCTTCGGTTTCCCCTATTTCTTCTTTAATGGGTTTGACCTCCCATATCCTCACTTACTTTTAACACGAGGTGTGCCTTTTCTCATTTCTCGATGTCGTCTTTTTCACTTGCCATTTATTGAGACATATTATCCTTGAAGTAATGTACGGCCTCACTGCAAAGGCTGACGGTGGCCTTGCCATTGGATTGGACCGGAGACTCTCCGACGAGCTGCATCGTAAGGTGTTTACTTCTGGTAAGCTCTGTTTTCTAACATGTGTTTGGTTGGGTTTTGGTACTCATGTGTTGCTATTATTGCTAGTGTTTGGTTGGGATGTGGTCTTTCTACTTGTATTCAAAGATGATTGAGTGTGTTGTGGTTATGTGAGTTCTTGTTGGAGTTTTTAGTGGATGACTTGTTTTATATCTTTATTTTCCCCCAGAATTGGTTGTGTTACTTGATGTTTGGTCTTTCATGTTTCTGGTTCAGTTGGGTTGGTATTCTTGCAATTATCTATTTGCCTCACCTCCTCGATGATAGTCTTAGCTATGGAGGAGTGGTGCTATCAAATAGCGGGATTTTTGTACCTGCTTACTTTGTTGTGCCCTATGTAGTTAAATCCCCGCTAAAGCCCCGCATAATCTCCGCTATAGCTCGTAGCGCTCTCCGGTCGCTACGCTATTTCAAATTAGCGCTGATGAACGGTACCTCCGCTTAAATCCCCGCTATTTTCCTCTGCATCCACTTAATCAACGTTATTTTGCATCCGCTTTAGCAACACTAATATTCAAAGGATGATTTGACCAGTCCTCTTTTAAAATAAATCAAAAAAAAACTAAAATAAAGAACAAATTTGAAGACATAAGTGCCTTACATAAGTTAGAAATCTATAGTAATCCTCGAATCTAATGTGCATAACTATGATATTCTTTTTTTTTTGTTATATAATATCAATTAGTATTTGTTTTTTTTACACAAATGATGCGAGAATGATAATTAATTAATTATAATCATATAGTTTTACTTCTACTTAACATTTTGGTACCTCCGCTATATTCCCGCTCTATCCTCGGTACAGCTTTTCACACCTCTACCGCTATAGAACCGCTGAGCGCTTTAACTACACAGGTTGTGCCATGCTTTTTCTTGTACCAAGGCATGTAATGATGTGTTGAGTCACTTTGAGGGGATGCTATGCTTTTTTTGTCAAAATCTAATGTTGTTGCTTAGCTGGGATTACTTGCGCAAGGTCCTCTAGTGGCAGTGGTGTTGTTTCGGAGTGATGATGTATCTTAGTACACTATTATCGCTGTCCTATGCTACTTTTAAGCCGATCTAGGTGTTATCTTGTTACTTAGGTGTCCCGTGTACTTGGGTAATAAGGCAGTCCTTTTCTTAGCTCTATTTCTTATCTTTGTTCCAGGATGTAATTTTTTGTTGCTTTTGCAACTATGTCATTTGACTCCCTGCGCTGAGTTGGTAATTCGTATGTAATGCGTAGTTTAGTCCAATAGACTAGCTCATGGGTTATAAGCTAGTTTTTTTAGCAATGGATGTGCCGCTATGAAATCCGATAATGGTGGACGGTCCACCTTAAAAATCGAACCTTGTAGATTGGTAATCTGTCAATCTACTGTAATATTGTAATTATTATTTGTTATAATAACAAGTGTTTGCGGTCACCTTAGTAACCCGTCGGCTCTACCAAAAAAAATTGTATCAATCCAATGTAGTAAAATATGAGATCCGGAAAATTTGGTTTTGATAATATATTTTTTGTATTAAGGTGTACATCTTTTAAAATTTACGGATGATGATAAAAAAATTCAAACATAAAAATGCATAATAAACTATATAAACCAGAAATAAAACTTTCTTGGTGAAATATTTTACAATATCAGTCCAAAAATTTCAAATGTGACATACTTTACACTATCAAACAAAAATTACTAAGTGAACAATATTTTACAATACTACCAAATTGTTTTTATAATATAAAAGCTTGTAATTCCAGGTCGAAGTTGTTAGATATGTATATATGTAGTTTGATATCATTACTATAGCCCCTAACAACACCATACGAAAGTTATAGTCCATATTTTTTACAATGTTAATAGTATATTGTTGTAATATGAGAATTAACCACATAAACCAAAAGTTGATAAATATAATGTTCGTAACAATGTAAAATAAATGTTATTCTAAAAAAAATGTGACAACATTATGCAGACGTAGTAAAATAAAAATTATATAGAATTTACAATTGCTTTTTAGCCTTGAGTTTATGATGTTTGATAAATTTTGTTGAACAATATTAAATTACAACAATTGAAACATAGGGTTTTATTTACATATTCGACAACATTATATATATATGTATATATATATATATAACAAATTTAGTACGATGCAAGAAAATTATTGTTAAAAATTGTTTTCTATAACATTTTAAACAAACTATGTAAATAACTTGTATTTTATAATAGTTGTGTAGACAATGTTGTTTAGGAAAACCTATACAACATTTTTCTCAATAAATATTATGAAAGGTAAACTACTTTTGCAACAATTTGGACAAGTGTTGGATAATCAGTGTTGTAAAATGGTTATCTTATTGTAGTGTTAATAAAGATGTATTTCTGAATTTGACTTCTTCACTTCAATACAACAATACCAAAGAAATATGACAGCTCTTCCAAGTTCTTGATTGAGAATTTGTTATCCAAGTATTCAGTCAACTGTCTGACTTTATCTTCATCACTACCTGCAATAATTAAGTCATCAATATATATATATATATATAGTGGAGCGGCTATTGGGACACAAAATTAAACACAGAATTAGAGACACAAAATCTGGACCGTAGGATTTATTTGTCTTTATGTGTGAGGTGGAATTCAGGAGGAGATCTTATGGTCGAGTTTGCTTGTGTCTTAATTTATGTCAACTTTTGTGTCTAAATGGACTTTCCCATATATATATATATATACACACACACACACGCGCGCACACACACACACACACACACATATATATATATATATTAGTATATATACATATACATATATATATAGCTGAAGACTTACTAATTTTAGTAAAAAGAGACGAGTCAGATTTTGTTGCACTGTAACCATTTGTAGTTAGAGCTGACTTTATTCTGTCGAAGTAGACCCTTAGTGCTTGTTTAAGACCATATATCGCTTTTTTGAGTTCGCATAATTGATCTTCATATTGACAGTACCATCAAGCGATTGCATATAGACTTCTTCCTTTAGTATGCCATTCAGAAAGTCATTGTTGAGATCTAAATGTCTAATTTTCCAATTGCTGCTTAAATAGTGAGGATGAGTCTGGTTTTTATAGGCTTCACAACTGGGGATAAAGTTTCATTGAAATCAAAACTATACTTTTAGGTGAAGCAAGGGTTGTAAATTTTGTACGAATGTCTGATGTCCTTTCGTGTCCGTAACCGAAATACGTTTGTCCGAGTCTGTCCGATTTTCATTTAGGACACGAGTTAAGCGAACAAAATTTGTACGAGAAAAAATCACGTTTGGTCCGTGTTCATTCAAATTCTTCTGAATTCCTTGTAATTCAATGTAAAGTTGAGAAAAATATAATAAAACGTATAAAATTCAATATAAATAGGCACGTCCGACCGGATCTGTTCGTGTCCATGTCCGAAAAACACATGTCCATGTCCGATCGATTTAATTTAAGACACAAGCTAGGATAAAATTTTTTGTATAAGAACAAATTTCATCTAGTCTGTGTTTGGTCCGATTTTATATAAGACAAAAACTAAACACATATCAGTCCAGTCCGACCGATTTACAACCCCAGGTGAAGCCTTTGGCAACCAGTCTAGCCATGTGCCTCTTTATAGAACCATCTGAGTTTTTCTTGAACATGTATGTCCACTTGCATCCAATGATGTTTTATTGTTTAGAGGGTAGACCAGTTCCCAATTACTATTGTTAATGGGGGAATTTTATTCTTCATTCATAGCTATCCTCCAATTTTTATCTTTAAAAGCATCATTGTAGCTCTATGGTTTTTCAGAAATAGCAGCAATGTATGTTCATATTTTGAAAATACCCTTTTTGGACTTGGTTATCATGAGGTGTCAAGGTTGAGTTGGTGGTATGTTGGAAGGTAGGTTGTCTTGGTTTGACTGTGTTAAGGTATTAGTGTGAGTTGCATCTTTAGTATTTCTGCCTCCATCTTCACTTAACTCACAGACACTTATATTTTCATTTGTGACAGATTTTAGCATTCTCATGGTGACACACTTCGAAAATATTTGGTAAAACAAGTATAGATATCTTTGGATTATAAATTTTAGCAGTAGTCATTATATAGGCATTTCCAAAGGGAAAGACATTCTCACTGAATATTACAAGTCTACTTATGAATATTTTACCATTCTCATCAGTGTACTTGTACCCCTTTTGATTTCCACGGTAACCTAAAAATGTACATGGTTTTGACCTATAGTCAAGTTTATTAGTATTATATGGCCTTAAATAGGGGAAAAAAGATAGTCAAAAGTTTTGAGACTGTTGTAATATGGTCTTAGATTAAAAAAAAATTCTGGTGGACTAACATCATTCAAAATTCTGGTTGGCATTCTATTTATTAAATAAACATATAAGTTAAATGATTCAAGACATAATATTAGTGGTAAAGATGCTTGAGCAAGTAATATCAGGCCAGATTCAATTATATATCTATGTTTTCTTTCTAATATACCATTTAGTTCAGATATATATGGGCAAGTTACTCTATGAGTTATTCCCTTTTTGAGAAAATAATTATTTAGAGGCTTCTATTCATTACCTCCATTTGACTAAAATACTTTAACAATAGTGTTGCATTGGTTTTCAACCATTTTGATAAAATTCAATACTACATAGACTTAGACATCAGAAAATAAATCCACGTATATCTAGAAAATTCATAAATAAAGCATATATAATATCTGTATCCAAAGTCAGAACGTGTTGGAGTAGGATACCAAAGATCATGTAATAACCCAAAATTTTCAATACAAGAATATTTAATTTATTTAAATATGAAGATGAATAAATTAGAAGTTTAATAACTTGAATTCAGAATATATACGTTATTTAATATAACTGAATGTTGAAATAGTAATATAAATATTGAAATTACTCAAATTAGAAAATATGGAATTTAATATGAAATTAAACTGATTTTGTAGCTTATGTAAATTGATTGAATAAAAACAATATAATAATTTATTTTCGAAGAATTGAAGTGTTTGAAAATTGACTGGTATTTACTCTATTTTAATTAACACCTAAAAATAGTGTTTTCGTAAATAGTCTCGGGACTCGACGAAACCAGAATCACCGAATCCAAAATATTAAATTATTGTAGACTGTCAATTTTCATGACGATCAGATGGATCTGTCGTCGTGCGAGCATAAAACGCTCGATGTGAATATAAAAGAATATTATAATATAAATATCTAAATTCTTTTCACTATTAAATACCTTTAAAACTCTTAAGACCTAACTCATTTTTACATCACCTGTAACAAAAAAAGTAGTTGTACTCTTCATAAACCTACATGAAATTAAATCATGTAAAATATTTAACGAAATCATGCAAAGTTAGATTCATAGAGATTATGTGGTCGTATGCTTCAGGGGGATGTGCGATTTTATTCGTTGATACTCGAATTTCCAAAGGTCGAGCTAGGGTTTAGGCCATGAAGAACTAGGGACGACGAGAGGTGGAATCTTGGTGTCGGTTGGATTTAGGGTGGAAAGGCGCATCAATGAAGGTGGTTTAGAGGCGTGCTGGTGGCTTGTGGAGAAATGCAACATTGGGGGCTTGATGATGGTGCTACAGGTCGCTTTCTAGATGGGGCAATCAAGCTAGGCGTAGTGGTGAATATCATGTAGGGATCTAGAAGAGTAAAGGGATGGTTATGGTTATTGTCATGATAGATGGTCGTGGAGGTGGAAATTGGCAGTCAAAGTATGGTCAACATGAGTTTACTATGTATCAAGAGAGGAGCAGGTTTCTTGCGTTTGAAATGGGGAAGAAGAAGAAAGGTGGGTCACGTAGGAAGGAGGATGGTGGGGGAAATGTTAATTAAATATTAAGTTAACTAAGTTTTAATCCCTTATTAACTTGTAATTGTAATATGTAACTCATACGACATCAGATTGGGACGAAATGAGTTGCGTTGGATCTGTATCATAGAATACTGCGTATACGCAGCGGATTGGCTGCATTCTAAAAAGTTTGGAATTTTATCTAATTTCAAACGCCTATTTGAAATTAGATAAAAACAACGTGAATCGTTGTTTGGAATGGATGGTAAGTTTAACTCATGTTTTTTGATATACTATTGTACCATACGATAGTATTGACTATTATTTACATATTTATATGTACAATTGGTTCTTTGGATGACTTATTGCTTAATCAGTCGATTTGTGGTTGTATTACCCGCTCCTAGAGTGGATGACCTTTGACATTTCATGCATTGCAGTGGAAGATTCATCTTATATGAATTAGATAATTTGGACTGTATTACATGTATATGTGCTGATATATGAGTTGTGATGCAGGGGGACATGTTGGAGGAATCCAAAAAGATTCCTCATTATGATTGTTATCATATTTATATTCATATTTTGTTATATGAATTGATTGGACATTAAACCTGATTGTGGAACCTATTGTCCATATAACGTTGTTATAAGTGGAATTGTGGTGAAGTGAATATATTATTTTATACAATATATTGAGTTTGTTTATTTCATATATTTTGGTGTGTTCGACATAATTGAACTGAATTGAGAAATTATACAGATTGTTTTGGGAATTGGGAAATTGAAAGTGAATGGTTTTAAATATAAAACATGCTTTTTAATTACTTTTTAATATTTTTACTTCAAAACCTATTTTAAACTACTTTTACTATATATATGTTTTACCCTTTTTACTTAAAACCTATTTACAAATTGTTTTACTATATATATATATATATATATATATATATTGAAATGAATCAAGCCTTTTTTATAAGATTTATAAATTATTTTGGATTATAACTCATATGTTATAATCAATGGTTTAGAAATCACTAGTATTTCACCTTATCGAATGTTTATCAATATTTAAATCTTTAAGGAATATTTTAAAGATAATAATAAGTATAGAAATGGTTTTGGGTTTACCATGACAATGTGTTAATTATATTCGTCTTTAACCATCTCAGATTTTATCGACGAAGTTAATATAATTGAATATTTAAACGAGCATTTAAAAATAATTATATAAATGAATTTATTTGGGATTGTTGTAAATGGTATTTTAGCAACACTTGTTTTTAAACCTTTGGAATATAGTTAAACTAGAAATATACGGTTTAACGGGTTTGGGTATAATTAGATCTTTAATAACTGATTTTAAGGAAAGAAATAAGTATAAAATCTTTTATAATAAAGATATTGAAGAAGTTGTTTTAACTTATAAAAGGGAGGAGGTTCTTTATTAAACAATGGTTTAAACCTCTTTTATTGTATTTAAGGAAAGAAAATCTTGCAAATGAATTATGGATATACTTATACCGGAGGGATAAGTATATGAATAATTTTTGAGTATTGACTACTATAGAATATGTCATTTGCTTCGGTTGTTTACCCCATGTTTCTTCGGTTTAACAACTGAAGAAAATGCATACGATGCAACAGTAAAAATCTATTGCTTCAGTTGTTTAGTCGAAGCAACAAATAAGTTTTTTGCTTCTAATGTAGCCACAACCGAAGCAAATAAAGTAGATTTTTTTTGCCTAAAAAGCTCTTGCTTTAAAATTTGATCAAAACCGAAGCAAAAATAGTTGCTGAAAATAAAGCATTAGCAAATAACTATAATACCCAAATGTGCATCAATATAAATACATATCAAAACAAACAATCATCGTTAGTGGTTTAATAACCAAATACTAGTTGGACAGTATGACAACAAAATAAAATTGATTCATTGGGAATGTTAATATATCACGCATATAAAAGAAACAAAATACAAAACGATATTGGTAGCAATAATACAATGAATCATGTAACCTATATAAAATAGCAATAGCGGTATAGTCTTAATACATCAAAATAAAACATCTAACATATAAGTAATAAATACATTACGTGAAATAATATTTGCACATCTCTCGGGATAGTTTTCTCTCCAGCATATTGGATTTAACCTCCAGTCTGATTCATGCATAAGCCTGATATGGATCTAATGTTGAAACGTAAACAAGTAGATGGATTTCAAACAGGAATTGCATTATTAGTAAGTCTGTAACTTTGTCAAACAAATTTAATTGATTAGAAACATTGGAAAACAAATAAAACTTCACATACGTGAAAATATCATTTGGACTCAATGAAGATATAAAACAAACCTGACATAGTAATCCACTGGTGTACAAATAGAATACTTGTCTAGACATAGAAGAGATAATAATAGTTCATTAATTTTTTCCATAAACAAATATATTTTGTTCATAAATACTAATCACCATGCATTTAACAAACTTGCATCAGAAATAGCACCAGCGGCCAACACTAAGTTTAATGCAAGAGAAAAAATGGTAAAGAACATCATTATTAGAGCAGCAAACAATGCTTCAAAGACCATATATGTAACTAAATTATAAGTTCTATTGAGGCATCGCAAAGTAATCCACAGATATATTCGAGAATAGACGGATAATAAAAAAAAAATCAATTCTGCATAGGCTTGTTGTAGAAGCATATAATATATAAGATAAGGAAATAACTCTATGCACACTTCAACTTGTATCCCTCATGTTTCAGCTAGCCATATCAAATTCATACTTTAATGTGTTAGGACATGTCAAGGGAGTTTTATGTCAACTTGTCTCATGCATGTCTATATTATTACATCTAAGGTTTAGTTTTTTATTATTCAGTACAAGTAGAAAAGTTTTATTATAAACAAATTGCTAAAAATATGATGTCACATTAGAGTACTGAGAAAACAAATTCATAACTCAGTACAGGCTTACAACGCTGACATCATAGCAAAAGAATTACCATTTCCCTATTTTTTGGTTGCTGGGTCCAGTTTTCATCAAGCTCAAAATGTTTTCTCTCTCAATTCTCAAACCTTTGCTACAAAATAGAACAAGTTGCTACTAAAACTAACAAGTTATTTGCCGTTCAACCTTTTATTAAAAGTCAATGAATAAAATTCCTAAGCAATTTCCATGTGGAGATAGCCTAAAAATGGGCATTGAAAACCAAAATCGATAGCACGTCAAGGTTTGGTTCAAACTATAGCAGAAACTATCAGTAAAACACAAGCTTCTGATGTAAACAATTACTTAGGGATAATTTCAAGAACTTTCCATAATGAGATACCACTTGACTAGGAATTTACACTTTTAAAGCTCCAGTAATTTATTATGTGTTCATTTAGACACAAAATCTAAACCTATATCTCACTATGCTTCAACATTTTGCCTTCTGCATTATAAACTGTTTATACTGCTTATTTGAAATCCCTGCATTTCGTTGTATGCTCTTTATCTGAAGATTCTAACTAAAGAAAACTGAAATCATATTTGTGCACAAAAATGATAGAAAAATGATAAATTGTAATTACCCTAGCCATAAATGAATTTATATAATATGTGCAAAAGCATGATAAATAATATTGAAAATACATCACCCTAACAATCAGGTTGAAATAACAAGTAATGTAAGTACAACATGTAATTGGCAAAGCGTTAAAATAAGTAGATATTGGACCAGATGGAAATTGAAAGATACAACAGAATATTTGGGGACGGAGCCTGTTGAGTATATCTTTCTAGTTTTAAATCTAGCACGTACAAGTGTGCCTGAGGCAACTTGTTAATATGAAAATACATTTATCAAAAACATGTGATTTGTCTGGAAATCAGATAACAATGCATAAGAACACATCTTCAGTTTATTCAATAGCATGAACTAGGCTTTATCTAATAAACACAATACTGATCAAAAATAGGGACCTAATTTACGCATAAATCAACACCAGCAAAGTCATATTTTTATACTACACTATATTTTATTCCATATCTAAGACAATAGGAATATATGAAAACCGTAAAACGGTTAGAATAGTATAAGGGTGCGAATGTCGGAAGAAATAATGGTAAAACTAACACTTGAGCTATTCAATCTTGCTACATCAGGAAAGCATCCAACAAACTGAGGGCGCCACAATCTTTTGTGACGAACAAATTCTCTAGATCTTCGCCAGAGGAAGAGGTTGCCTTCTCAAACATAGGCATTGTGACAACCCGTCCCGAACCAGTCGACATTTCCAATGAAACGCGTTGTGCCAATGCCCGACTAGCACGGGACGGTCGTCAAAGGAAAAGGATTTGAAACCATGAATCACCAAAGAACCTGTAGTACATCTCACAGTGCATAAATAAAATTTAATAATAACATAACTTGACATAAACAGGCGAGACAGTGCATAAACTGAAAACTAAACCATCATAGCAGCAGAATCCAAAATACAGCTTATGATCCAAACCATCATTATTACTACTTAAAAATACTGTCTCTAAAGCAAAATAGAAAAGATACACTATTAATGCTTGAAGTAGTGACCAAAAACAACACAGGGAGAATATATATAAATAGTACGTGGAAGCCTCCTGCTCGTCTCCGGACAGCTACTCGTGTATACCAACTAACATGTCTCTAGTTTGCTCGTTTAGGAGCACCCAGAGTAATAAGAAGAGACATAAAATGTAACACCCCGAGTATTTTACAATAGTGAAATTCACAAATTAAAGTATAATTAATTCCAAATCAAAGTATTAAGGGAAATGGGATACGCCATTGCGTTCGTCTCGGAAAAATACGCGAAATAGAGTCCAAGTTTTCGAAAAACGGAGCCCGTATGACCAAATTATGGCCCGATGAAGTTTCAGAAAATTCAAATTTCGAAAACAGATTTGAATTTCAGCCCAATCAAAGTAGGCGGGAAAAGTTCCCGCCTAACCCACCAGGTCGACCTGGGGGTCGACCCTAGGGTCGACCTGCCAGGCCAGGTCGACCTGGGAGTCGACCTGGGGGTCGACCTGCCCCAGGCAGGTCGACTCTAGAGTCGACCTGGGGGTCGACTGGGGTGTCGACCTGGCCCCTGAGCCAGGTCGAACCCAGCCCACCCTGGCTGACCTGATCTGTGTTTGGTCGATTTTCTGAGCCTTGCCTTGTCACTAGGGCTAGGTGTCAGCTCCTGGTTGGTCTCTCCTTTGAACGAACGGCTATTATTAAACCAAGCTCCATCGACGGTCTAAATCAACTCACAAACTCTATAAAAAGGACCTAAGACTAACCCTAATTTACACAAACTAAAATGGAGATGAGACCGTCATGCTGCTGAGGAGAGACTAAGGATAGCCGCCAGAAATTGGGAGACAATTAGGAGATAAATCAAAAGCTTAAAGCAACGTTAATTGAATCAAAGCAACGCCTACAACAAAGGATAGCATCTCCAATTTCAGAATTCAGATTCCTGAATTGAAGATTCGTCATACGTTGTAAGTAGAGTGCTATTCCGATATGAATAATTAATTGCGTTTGATTTGTGTAAAATGCGAAAATGGAGTTGTGGCGATAATAATCTATATTTGTATGTTATTTTGATTCTAAACGATTTGGGAATGTTATGGTATACGATTGGATATTTGCAAGTATGTGATTTGCGTTGGAAGTTAACAACGAAATGGAATTGAGGCAATAATAATCTATACTTGTATGTTATTTGATTCTAAACGATTTGGAAATGTTATGGTATACGATTGGATTCATACAAGTATACGATTTATGTTGACAACATATGTTGTGGTATTTTATTTGGGATTCACTATTATGCCAATATGATGTACATACTTTTATGATCACTTTTAGTGTGAAATTGGATATGACTAAGTACTATAGTTTATATGAATCTATGTTGGAATTAGCAAATCATACTTTTGTATTAGAAACAAAAGTAAGCACCCTTTATGAACATGACCAAACTATGTTTGGTATTATGCCTAGTTGAAACATGTTTTAGGCCTAAGTTGTTATCAAAACTATATGGTGATATATGTGACACAATTAAGTTAGATTTACATTCCAATTGCAAGTTTACATAAATAGAATGATTCATGTTTAAGTATTATTTATGCCATGATTACATGAATAGAATGATTCATGTTTAAGTATTATTTATGCCATGATTATATGAATAGAATGATTAATGTTTATGCCATAATCATATGAATAGAATGATTCATGTTTAAGTATTGTTTATGCCATGATTATATGAATAGAATGATTCATGCTTAAGTATTGTTTATGCCATGATTATATGCTGTTACAATTGCAAGTTCACATGTGCCTATTTTATGTTAATTGAATCGTTATGTTGCAAGTTCATGCGTTCACACTCCCCTTTTTATGTTACCTCATAAACACCATGTTATAAGCCTCCCCTTTTTCATATGGCTAAGTTGGGTTTAAATGTTAATCCCAACATATCTTATATTGTAGCGAACGTGTAAAACGGGGGTAATGACGTTTGGGTTAAAATATAGAACATATGTGTTGGCATGTTTGACGCATGCCAATAACCTTGAAAAACAATTAAGTGGCATAAATAAATTTTAACCAATAAAGATAAATTTGAATAATGGGCCGCAAATATTTGCATATAAAAAAAAAGAGACAAAATATGTAAATGTAGAAAATACGATGTGTTTAACCCGAGGTTGGATTGAGTTGTGATGTAAACCTGCCCGGAACCGCCCGGCTGTCCAGTAGTCACAACAATACCTATCCAATGTGGGTGGTTAAACACGGAGCCCAATAAGGACCCGAGGTTAGACTGAGTTGTGGCGTAAGACTGCCCGGACCCAACCGGCAACATGCAGCCACAACAATACCTGTCTAATGTGAGAGGTCAAGGCTTTAATAAGACAATTAAGGCTGAGTCAGGGTTGATAGGATTAAGTAAATTAAATTAATACTTAATCAAAAATGGAACATGCTAAACTAAACAGACTGATTGGGGGTTAGATTTATTAAACACTTAACCAACTTAGCATGTTGGCTAGAAATAGAAAACCTAGTAGTGGGGGACCCTTTTCAGCAGTAACCCTACAGGGTGTATCAGGATACCCTGAACTAGGCAGGGTGGGGCACGATTACTGGGCTGACTGTAAAAGGTCAAATCGACGGCGATGGTGCACCAGTGTAGGTTCTAACGGGGTGCGGGCGTGTGCACACTCCGGCGCAGAAAAATAAGGCACTGGGCACCAGTAGCATACCTGTGCATTCTAGAATTGTGTTGGGCCGCCACCATGGGACTTGATACACCCCATGGTGGGACCAGCATAGGTAACTAAAACATTGGGGGCCGTAAGACACATGTAACTATACGAGTAGGAGCCGATCATCAGAAATGGATCACTTCACCCTGATTATGGGGTGCCTGTTGGGAACTGGTTTATATGGGTACAGAGATTAATATGGGGTACGATAGTATTCTACCCTAGACCACTTAACTTAGTTTATAATGCTTTCCCATTTCCAGTTTATACTTATCATACCCAGTTCTTTATTCATAGACTGAATAGTCCTAGACTTACTCAGGCTTTATGTCTGACTCTACTTTTCTTTCGTTCCCCCCCCCCCCCCAGGTCCAGAGGGAGGGAATACCGCAGCTTGACCAGTTTTCACATCCAGCTTGAAGAGAAAGAATGTATTGCTTGGATCTTTTCCGTTTTGGACTATGGCTTTGGACAAAAATTATGGGACTTTTGCAGTTTATTTATGTTTTCTTTATGCTTCTTTAAATAATGTAATCAAGACAGTTATGAAGATGTTATGTTTTTGGAAGTATTGTAAGACAATTATGGCATGGCTTGTGTAACACGTATTTTAATGAAATAAAAGTTGTTGTTGGTTTCTGCTGTTTAAAAATATGTGTTCTTATATCTGTGACTCATATTTATAAACCTCCACCAAAATTAGGGCATTCCCTTTGAGAGTGACCCTAATGGAGGTGGGGTGTTTCACTTGGTATCAGAGCATAGGTTTACCAGATAAGATAAAAAGTTTTGAAAATTTATTTTTCAAAAAGAAATTTAAAGAAGCATTTTTAAAAGATAAAATATTATTTTATTTTAAAAAAGGCAAAGTCCCCCAAAGCCATAGGTACTATCTCTTATCCTTCGTTTTGAATATATCCTTTTTGTTTCAGCATGTCCGAAGAACTTAACTTGCCAGTGGGTGTACCAATACCTGGTTGGTTTAGACGATTCTTAGAAGCAAGGGCCACTCAGTCAGGCCCTACCGTTCCTCCTCCCCCAGCTGCAGGGAATCATCCAGCTGCAGCAGCACCTCTTCCTCCACCTCCTCCGCGGGGAAACACTTTTGCTAAGATATGTAAAGATTTTAAAGCTATGGGAGGAAAGGACTTCCATGGAACTGAGTCCTTCGTAGCAGCTAGGAATTGGCTGAAAGAAACCGAGGACTTATTTGTCATCTTTGAGGTAGAAGATAGGCAGAAAGTACAACTGGCAGTGTGGCTACTAAAGGGCGAGGCTTCCTACTGGTGGGAAGTCACTAATGCAGAAAGACCAGTGGAAACATGGGAGGACTTTAGGGCAAGGTTTGAGGCTAAATTTCTCTCAGACGCGGAAAGGAGTTTGCAATTGGAAAAATTCTTATTTCTTAAGCAAGGGAACAAGACAGTCAAAGAGTATGTTAATCAGTTCGATGAGCTGGCTAGGTTCGGACTGGACCTAGTCAACACCCCGCACAAGAAGGCTCTTCGTTTTGTGAAAGGGTTGAATGAGCCATTACACAGTTTGGACATGACCCATATACCCATGGGAGCTACGTATGAAAGGTTGGTACAGATGGCATTGCTGAACGAAGACGATAAGGGCAAGAAGGAGACAAAGGCAGAAAGCTCTCAAGGGAAGAAAGAGGGTTTACAGCCTAAGAAGACGGACTTTAAGAAGGGCGGGAAAGACAACAAAGAGAAGAGGAAGTGTAATTTCTGTGGCAAAGTGGGGCCCTTAGTGAAAGATTGCCAGAAAAAGAAGGCCAAGATGAATGGTGGGTGCTTTTCTTGTGGTTAGACAGGCCACATGGCTAAGGACTGCCCAAAGAAACGAGGACAGGGGCAGAGGGCTGGATCCACCTCAGGGGCACAGGTTCATGTGCTAGAAGCGCCACCTCTGCAACAGCGAGGTATAAATACTTCTGTAGAAAGTGTAGTTTATCTTTATGATCACCCCGTTCGCACTTTATTTGATTCTGGTGCATCACACTCCTTTATCTCGTCTGCTTTAGTAGAATCTCTGCACCTAGAAACTAGTATGGTAGAGGACCCCTTAATTGTTTCAAACCCAATTAGGGGCCCAGCTCATTTGTCTATGATCTGTGTGGGATTGAAAATTTCTATCCTAAGCGTAGAATTTAAATGTAGTGCCTTTGTTTTGGGCTTTTCGGGATATGGTTTGATTTTGGGGATGGAATGGCTATCCAGTAATGGGGCCATCCTTGATTGTGAAAAAAGGGTTGTTAGGCTCCTGACCCAGCTCGGTAACACTTTGGAAATTACTTGTAATCCCTCGTATGCGGTTATGCTTAGTTATCTTGAATCGCTAGATGCCTCCGTTGAAAATTTGCAATCGGTTAGAGTGGTCCGGGAATATCCGGATGTCTTCGAAGAGGTGAAGGGCTTGCCTCCGAAGCGGGAGATAGACTTCCGCATATATCTTGTAGATAATGCAAAGCCCATTGTGTTGCCCGTTAGACACATGGCTCCACGGGAAAGGAATGAGCTCAGTAAACAGACTAAAGAGCTTCTAGAAAAGGGGTTCATTAGGAGGAGCATTTCAGAATGGGGCGCTCCAGTGGTGTTCGCTACAAAGGCGGATGGTTCACTCTGTTTATGTGTTGACTATAGGGAGCTCAACAAGCTAACGAAAAAGAATAGGCACCCTCTCCCCAGAATCGACGATCTGTTTGATCAGCTTGTAGGAGCGTCTGTTTTCTCCCAACTCGATTTAGCGACCGGTTTTCATCAGCTAAGGGTGGCTGAAGATAGTATCGATAAAACGACATTCAGAACCCCAGACGGCTTCTTTGAATGGCTTGTCATGCCTTTCGGCTTGACAAATGCACCTGCTTACTTTGTGGACCTGATGAGTAGGGTATTCAGAGATTTCCTCAATAAGTTCGTAGTGGTCTTCGTAGACGATATCCTTATCTTCTCAAAGAGTGAAGAGGAACATGCTCAGCACTTAAAGGCAGTCATGGAAACTCTACGAGTCCATCAGCTAAAAGCCAAATTCTCCAAATGCCACTTTTGGAGAGAGGAAGTAAGATTTCTTGGGCACATAGTATCCAAGGAAGGGTTAGCTGTAGACCCAGCTAAGGTAGTAGCAGTGCAGGATTGGAAGATACCGAAGAACGCAACAGAGGTCCGAAGCTTTCTCGGGCTAGAAGGCTTCTATCGGAAATTCATTAGAGACTTTGCAAAGATATCAGCTCCGCTCACAAAGTTGACCAAGAAGAATTTAGTGTTCAATTGGGACTTGGATTGCGAGTTTGCTTTCCAACGACTAAAAAGGGCTCTTACAACAGCCCCAGTTTTAACGTTGCCAGATGGAAGCAAGATGTTCACAGTTTATACAGATGCATGTGGGGACAGGGCTAGGCACTGTCTTAATGCAAGAAGGAAGGGTAGTAGCTTATGGCGGGAGACAATTGAAAGTGCATGAAAAGAACTACCAGACCCACGATCTTGAATTAGCTGCCATCGTCTTTGCACTCAAGACTTGGCGACACTATCTCCTAGGTGAGAAGTTCGAACTTTACACTGACCATAAATCGTTGAAATAACTTTTCTCGCAGAAGGACCTTAACTTGAGGCAGCAGAGATGGATGGAGTTTCTTGCCTCGTATGATTTCGAGATCTCCTACACTCCGGGCAAAGGCAACGTAGTGGCAGACGCGTTGAGCCGAAAGAAACTGACCCTAAGCCCGCTGTTTGTTGAAAGACAAAGCCTAGAGTTTATAGCCAACTTTGACTTTAGGCCTTCCTTCGATTTTGTACCAGGCTTGCTAGCATCTCTCGAAGTATGCCCGACTTTAGTGGACTTGATAGGGACAGCACAACGCGAGGACCCTTAGCTTGTGGAGACGATTGATAGGCTAATTAGGGGTGAGACTTCAAGTCACCTCAACAGATACTCCATCGATGACAAGGGTTGGCTAAGGCGAGACGGAAGACTATGCGTCCCACAGACAAGGGATTTAGTAAAGAAGGTTCTCGAGGAAGCACATCACTCCAAGATGACGATACACCCAGGCGGAGATAAAATGTACAAGGACATAAAAAGAACTTTCTTTTGGAACGGCATGAAGAAGGATGTGGCAGATTTCGTTTCTAAGTGTATGGTGTGCCAACAGGTTAAGGCGGAACAGAAAAAGCCTGGCGGTCTACTACATCCTCTAGAGGTCCCGCAGTGGAAGTGGGATAGCATCTCAATGGACTTCATTGATGGGCTGCCTAGGTCTAGGAGAGGCAACACTAGCATTTGGGTAATAGTGGATAGGCTTACTAAAAGCGCCCACTTTTTACCTGTCAAAAGTAAAAGAACTGCCTCATCCCTAGCATCTCGTTACCTCAAAGAAATTGTTCGACTCCATGGAATACCATCCAGCATTATTTGTGACCGAGACCCTATCTTCACAAGTGAGTTTTGGTGGAGTCTGCAAGAAGCGGTAGGCACACAATTATGCTTGAGCACAGCCTATCATCCCCAAACCGACGGCCAAACAGAAAGAGTGAACAGAGTTTTGGAAGACCTTCTAAGACTGTGCGTCCTTGACTTCGGAGGGACATGGGAAGACCATCTTCCTTTGGTGGAATTTGCCTACAACAACAGCTATCAAGCAACCATCGGAATGGCGCCCTTCGAAGCTTTATATGGAAGACCGTGTCGATCGCCCACTTGTTGGTGGGAGTCTACTGATAAGCTCATACTTGGACCAGATATGATCCAAGAGACTTCAGAGAAAGTAGACTTAATACGAAGAAGGATGAAGACGGCCCAAGACAGACAAAAGTCCTACGCCGACAAGAGGAGGACCGACCTTGAATTTGAGGTTGGAGACAGAGTTTTTCTTAAGGTATCTCTGCTAAGGAACGTTGTTCGTTTTGGAACAACAGGAAAGCTAGCACCAAGGTTCGTAGGGCCATTCCCTATCATCGAGAAAATTGGGAAAATGGACTATAGATTAGAGCTACCCGAAAAGCTGGCCGGAGTACACAACGTCTTTCACGTTTCACATCTCCGAAAATGTCTACATGAGTCTGCTGAAGTGGTAGAGCCAAATATCCTAGAAGAAGCTGAAGTGGAACGCGAAGCAACCGTAAGGAAAGTTCCAACCCGCATATTAGGAACAGAAGTGAAGAAGCTACGCAACCGCGAAGTCAAGCTCGTCAAAGTTCAATGGAGCGACGCCGAAGAAGATGCAACTTGGGAAACTGAAGCTAGAATACGCGCAGCCTACCCTTTTCTTTTCAAGGGTACATCTTTGATCTTTCTTTTTCCTTAAGTTGCGCTTTTATCTATCTTTTTAGGTATATGTCCTCGACCTTATCTTTTAGGAAGAAACCCTTTGGATGGAAACATGTAATTGAAACATGTTATGGATGATGGTTGCAAGTGGTTGCAAGTGATTGCTAGTGGTTGCTCGTGGTTGCATATACACACACAATCTAGGTTTTAGATCGGCTCAGTCACTTCATATTGCATATGCATATATGTTTGCATTCGTATATGGTTGAACTTTAATGTGTTGTCATATGGATGTTGCATTTGTATGAATAATTGTGCACTCATGTAGAATCATGAATAGGAAAATTTGCATACATAATGGATTCATGACACTTACATAATTTGCATTAAGGAGGTCAACTGAATCAGTAGACCGACTGATTTTGCATTAGATAAGTACATGTACACACACTTCGCATATGATCATGAAGCATTAGAAGTCTTTTAAGGACAATGGATGCTCGTGTTTGATGCATGAGTAGATGGATGTTTGGATGTTAGGATATACATTCTTCCTAAACTTGAAGATTTCGGGGACGAAATCATTTTAAGTGGGGGAGAATGTAACACCCCGACTATTTTACAATAGTGAAATTCACAAATTAAAGTATAATTAATTTCAAATCAAAGTACTAAGGGAAATGGGATACACCATTGCGTTCGTCTCGGAAAAATACGCGAAATAGAGTCCAAGTTTTCGAAAAACGGAGCCCGTATGACCAAATTATGGCCCGATGAAGTTTCAGAAAATTCAAATTTCGAAAACAGATTTGAATTTCAGCCCAATCAAAGTAGGCGGGAAAAGTTCCCGCCCAACCCACCAGGTCGACCTGGGGGTCGACCCTAGGGTCGACCTACCAGGCCAGGTCGACCTGGGAGTCGACCTGGGGGTCGACCTGCCCCAGGCAGGTCGACTCTAGAGTCGACCTGGGGGTCGACTGGGGTGTCGACCTGGCCCATGAGCCAGGTCGAACCCAGCCCACCCTGGCTGGCCTGGTCTGTGTTTGGTCGATTTTCTGAGCCTTGCCTTGTCACTAGGGCTAGGTGTCAGCTCCTGGTTGGTCTCTCCTTTGAACGAACGGCTATTATTAAACCAAGCTCCATCGACGGTCGAAATCAACTCACAAACTCTATAAAAAAGACCTAAGACTAACCCTAATTTACACAAACTAAAATGGAGATGAGACCGTCATGCTGCTGAGGAGAGACTAAGGATAGCCGCCAAAAATTGGGAGACAATTAGGAGATAAATCAAAAGCTTAAAGCAACGTTAATTGAATCAAAGCAACGCCTACAACAAAGGATAGCATCTCCAATTTCAGAATTCAGATTCCTGAATTGAAGATTCGTCATACGTTGTAAGTAGAGTGCTATTCCGATATGAATAATTAATTGCGTTTGATTTGTGTAAAACGCGAAAATGGAGTTGTGGCGATAATAATCTATATTTGTATGTTATTTTGATTCTAAACGATTTGGGAATGTTATGGTATACGATTGGATATTTGCAAGTATGTGATTTGCGTTGGAAGTTAACAACGAAATGGAAATGTGGCAATAATAATCTATACTTGTATGTTATTTGATTCTAAACGATTTGGAAATGTTATGGTATACGATTGGATTCATACAAGTATACGATTTATGTTGACAACCATATGTTGTGGTATTTTATTTGGGATTCACTATTATGCCAATATGATGTACATACTTTTATGATCACTTTTAGTGTGAAATTGGATATGACTAAGTACTATAGTTTATATGAATCTATGTTGGAATTAGCAAATCATACTTTTGTATTAGAAACAAAAGTAAGCACCCTTTATGAACATGACCAAACTATGTTTGGTATTATGCCTAATTGAAACATATTTTAGGCTTAAGTTGTTATCAAAACTATATGGTGATATATGTGACACAATTAAGTTAGATTTACATTCCAATTGCAAGTTTACATAAATAGAATGATTCATGTTTAAGTATTATTTATGCCATGATTACATGAATAGAATGATTCATGTTTAAGTATTATTTATGCCATGATTATATGAATAGAATGATTCATGTTTATGCCATAATCATATGAATAGAATGATTCATGTTTAAGTATTGTTTATGCCATGATTATATGAATAGAATGATTCATGTTTATGTATTGTTTATGCCATGATTATATGCTGTTACAATTGCAAGTTCACATGTGCCTATTTTATGTTAATTGAATCGTTATGTTGCAAGTTCATGCGTTCACACTCCCCTTTTTATGTTACCTCATAAACACCATGTTATAAGCCTCCCCTTTTTCATATGGCTAAGTTGGGTTTAAATGTTAAACCCAACATATCTTATATTGTAGCGAACGTGTAAAACGGGGGTAATGACGTTTGGGTTAAAATATAGAACATATGTGTTGGCATGTTTGACGCATGCCAATAACCTTGAAAAACAATTAAGTGGCATAAATAAATTTTAACCAATAAAGATAAATTTGAATAATGGACCGCAAATATTTGCATATAAAAAAAAGACAAAATATGTAAATGTAGAAAATACGATGTGTTTAACCCGAGGTTGGATTGAGTTGTGATGTAAACTTGCCCGGAACCGCCCGGCTGTCCAGTAGTCACAACAATACCTATCCAATGTGGGTGGTTAAACACGGAGCCCAATAAGGACCCGAGGTTAGACTGAGTTGTGGCGTAAGACTGCCCGGACCCAACCGGCAACAGGCAGCCACAACAATACCTGTCTAATGTGAGAGGTCAAGGCTTTAATAAGACAATTAAGGCTGAGTCAGGGTTGATAGGATTAAGTAAATTAAATTAATACTTAATCAAAAATGGAACATGCTAAACTAAACAGACTGATTGGGGGTTAGGTTTATTAAACACTTAACCAACTTAGCATGTTGGCTAGAAATAGAAAACCTAGTAGCGGGGGACCCTTTTCAGCAGTAACCCTACAAGGTGTATCAGGATACCCTGAACTAGGCAGGGTGGGGCACGATTACTGGGCTGACTGTAAAAGGTCAAATCGACGGCGGTGGTGCACCAGTGTAGGTTCTAACGGGGTGCGGGCGTGTGCACACTCCGGCGCAGAAAAATAAGGCACTGGGCACCAGTAGCATACCTGTGCATTCTAGAATTGTGTTGGGCCGCCACCATGGGACTTGATACACCCCATGGTGGGACCAGCATAGGTAACTACAACATTAAGGGCCGTAAGACACATGTAACTATACGAGTAGGAGCCGATCATCAGAAATGGATCACTTCACCCTGATTATGGGGTGCCTGTTGGGAACTGGTTTATATGGGTACAGAGATTAATATGGGGTACGATAGTATTCTACCCTAGACCACTTAACTTAGTTTATAATGCTTTCCCATTTCCAGTTTATACTTATCATACCCAGTTCTTTATTCATAGACTGAATAGTCCTAGACTTACTCAGGCTTTATGTCTGACTCTACTTTTCTTTCGCCTTCTTTTCTTTCGTCCCCCCCCCCCCCCAGGTCCAGAGGGAGGGAATACCGCAGCTTGACCAGTTTTCACATCCAGCTTGAAGAGAAAGAATGTATTGCTTGGATCTTTTCCGTTTTGGACTATGGCTTTGGACAAAAATTATGGGACTTTTGCAGTTTATTTATGTTTTCTTTATGCTTCTTTAAATAATGTAATCAAGACAGTTATGAAGATGTTATGTTTTTGGAAGTATTGTAAGACAATTATGGCATGGCTTGTGTAACACGTATTTTAATGAAATAAAAGTTGTTGTTGGTTTCCGCTGTTTAAAAATATGTGTTCTTATATCTGTCTTGTATATCTGTGACTCATATTTATAAACCTCCACCAAAATTAGGGCATTCCCTTTGAGAGTGACCCTAACGGAGGTGGGGTGTTTCATAAAACTCTGGGTCAGACAAAAGTCTGGTATGAGCGATAGCAGCAAAATAAAACAATAACACGTATAAATAATCATACCTGAACCTGGACCTACAACCAAAGAGTTAGCACAACAAGATGTACAGTACTCTAAGGTAACACTTACATAAAGTGTAAAATAGGAGTGTCCATGTCATGGTGGTAGCAAACATCAAACAAAGCAATCATCCTCACATCTCTCACTCAGCGTGTAAAGTATACGATATCCACCACTTTGATCACCAAATCCTTTGCTACAACCACTTTTCCCTTGGGGTCTTAATGACCCCATTGCGTTGGTCCATAGCCACTAATCCCTTGCTACGATCACTTTGCCCTTGGGAGTCCTAATGGTCCCATTGCACTGATCCATAGCCATGGTAGAATCACTTGCCCTTGGGAGTCTTAATGATCCCATTATGCTGATCCATAGCCACTAATCCATCTCTCAGGGGTAAACTAAAGCTATAGATATCGATAACCCCTTTGCACACGTCCCGCAACAAAGTTCAACTCATGAAGTTAACTCGTTGGTTCCCATCTGGATCCTAAGTTCTCTCTTCCTATTTGGACTACCTTTGCATCTCGGAATTTGGTCTCCTCCGGTTCGTGGTCTACTCTTGGGGTCCAATCATGGTGCTTGTTCGGTTCGTGATCAGGGTGCTCTAGAGGGTCGGCTCATGGTGACTCCCTGCTCTGGTTTGTGGTTACTCCATTCCAGGTCGTGCAGATCGGTTCGGTTCGTTGCTGATACCCTAGGCCGGTTCGTGGAGGTCACTCCGGGTCGAGACAATAGGTCGGCTTGTGGTTCTGAGGCGCCTTCGGTTCGGGGTCGTGGTGCTTGTTCACAAGCCGGATCGAGGTCGTGATGCTTGTTCACGAACGGGTCGCGGAAGTGCTTCACGAACGGGGTCCTGCAACTTTTCCAACAAGCTATTTACACCACACGACGGCGTTTTCGACCATTCTAACTTTACTAAGCAATCAATAAGCATTTCAAATAGTAGTAATAACATACAGGATCAACCATAAACACCAAAACAACAATTTAACAAATTAATATGGATCAAACATACCCAAAACCCTGATTTTCCCTTAATCCCCCTTTGTCATATTTTAACTATATGAATAGCAAACCTAATCTAAATTAACCCAAATTTCTAGCAAAGGCATAAAATAATATTTAAGAATTTATGCATATTTTTCCATATTTTTTTGAGTTATAATTTCTCTAATTATCACTAATCACCTCTAATTAGCCGTAATTAGTGAAAAACATGCTAATCACTCACCTTAGCCACAAATAAATCTCAGATCTGAAAATATCTCTGATTTGGTTCGAATCCCAATGCAACACAGCAGCCCTACCTCCAATTTGATGTTAATTTGCCTTGATTTTATGTTGATTAGCTTAGACTAAAATGTGATTAGGAGGTAGTTTAGAAGGTGGAGGTCATTGCTAGGGTTAGAAGAAGGTAAATGACGGCTAGAAAATTGAATAAAACTGATTTTCCAAACCCAATCAGCCCTCCCATAACCCTAGTCCCAAAATGGGTTATTGGCTTAGCTACTAATCACCCGATTAAGCCCAATTATGTTGTTTTTCACCTTCCAAACCTTATTTCAGCCATATCTCCCAAACGGTAAGTCCGTTTGATTAATGTGACCAATCTACGGAAAGGTAAACCATCATCTAAATCCAATGGAAGTGGTTTTAGGTCAAAACTCCTTACCAATCAAAAATTATAAGCGAAAAAAGATTCGCTAGGGGTAAATGGTCATTTAAAATTCAGCAAAAATCGTGAACATGGGAAATGACCCCAATATTCGTTCCCCAATGTTACATGACTATACGACTTCATATGAAAATGAAATAAATATTCTACGATCCTTCGATGCGTAGAATGTGGGTCGTTACATCCTCCCCCCTTAAGATATTTCACCCTTGAAGTTCCTTAACCAAAAAAAACAACGGTGGCCCGCATGCCTATCAACCATTTACAAACAATTAAACATACATAATAATACAACAAGCCTATCCTAGCATGCGGTTTACTAACAAGAGAATAACTATATCGCGATTTAAAATCTTACCAGGCAAAGAGTTTTGGATATGACTTCCTTATGCTCTCCTCTGTTTCCCAAGTACAATCATACTCATTATCACCCAATTAGACCTTGACTAGTTCCACCGTCTTCCTTCGAAGCTGTTTCGTATCGTGTCGGACAATACGAATTGTCCTGCGGTTCCAACCTTCCTCGGATTCTACCTCGATATCGTACAATGGATCTGGTTAAATAGTCATATCAGAATCGTGCACAAACTTCTTTAACTAGGAAACATAAAACACGTTGTGAACTCCTGCCATTTTGTCAGGCAACCCAACTTTATACGCCAATTTCCCCACTTGCTCGAGGACTGGAAATGGACCAACCTCTCCTACCAAAATGAATGACATGTTTTAACAGAGAAATCTTGACAAATACCAAGTTGTCAATAGAGAATTTCAAATCTCTTCGCCTTTTATCAGCATAACTCTTCTGCCTGTCTTGGGCAGCCTTCATTCGTTGTTGGATAACCTTGATCTTATCTGAAGTTTCTCTTATTATATCTGGTCCAAGTACAAATTTCTCATCGGTTTCCAACCAACATGATTTCGAGTTGCATGGTCTTTCATACAACGCTTCAAATGAAGCCATAGTAATACTGGATTGATAACAATTATTATATGCATATTCAACCAGATGTAAATGGTCATCCCACGATCCACCAAAATCAAATATACAGGCTCTCAAGAGATCCTCTAACACATGATTCACCCTCTCTGTTTGACCGTCGGTTTGAGGATGGTATGCGGTACTAAGGTGTAATTCCGACCCTAACGCCTCTTGCAAGCTCTTCCAAAACCCACTAGTAAATAACGGGTCTCGGTCACTTACAATATCTTTGGGTACTCCATGAAATCTTATTGTCCATTTCATATACAGTTCTGCTAACTTAGCTGTCATTCTGTTTAACTTGACCGGTATAAACCTTGCACTTTTGGTTAGTCGATCCACAATCACCCAAATACTATCATAATCTGATCTAGTCCTTGGAAAACCGTCAACGAAATCCATTGGGACTTGTTCCCGTTTCCATTCGGGAATTTCCAACGGTTGTAACAAAACACTAGGCTTCTTTTGTTCAGCTTTAACTAACTGGTAGTTCATGCACTTAGATATAAACTTCCCAACGTCTCTCTTCATCCCTTCCCAGTGGTAGGTATGTTTCTTGTCTTAATACATTTTATTACCACCAGAATGTATAGTCAGTTTCGAGTGATGACATTCTCTAAGCACTTCATCTCTCAATCCATTTACGTTGGGTACAGCTAGTCTCCCATTCTTTCGAAGCCATCCTTCTCTATCAAGTGCATACGTATTCATCTCCTCACTGTCTATACCCATCTCTACCTTAGAGATGATTTCCAATAGATTACGATCGTCCCTCTGGGTGGAGCCGATCCGATCAATCAAAGTTGGTCTGATCATCAAACTTGCTAACATCTCTAGATCCAATTCGCACTTAGGTCTGAAATCATACCCCGAGATATACTCCAGTTGCTTCCATTCCAGAAACATAGCCCCCAAACTGGCATGTCTCCTACTCAATGCATCAGCTACTGCATTACCCTTCCCGAGTGCACATACGATATTGAAATCATACGAAGCCAAGAATCTAACCATCTTTGCTGATGGAGATTTAGATCATTCTGAGAGAAAAGATACTTTAACGACTTATGATCGGTAAACAACTCAAATCTTTCTCCCAAGAGATAATGTCTCCACATCTTTAATGCGAACACGATCGCTGCCAATTCTAAATCATGGGTAGGATATTTTTTCTCATGTGGTTTCAGTTGCCGACTAGCATAAGCTATAACCCTGCCTCCTTGAATCAATACAGCACCTAGTCCGGTACCACAGGCATTCGTGTATACCGTAATCTCTTCGTTCCCTGTAGGAGTAACTAATACTGGTGCACACGTCAACTTTTCCTTTAGACTCTTAAATGCATACTCGCATTTCGTCCCAGATGAAAGCTTGATTCTTCTTGGTCAACTGAGTTAACAGTGCCACTACCTTGGAGAAGTCTTGGATAAGCTTATAATAATATCCTGCTAACCCCAAGAAACTTCTCACGTCTGTTGCATTCTTGGGCGTGGACCAATCTTGCACCATAGCCACCTTCGTAGGATCCACAGTGATACCATTCTCTGAAAAAACATGGCCCAAGAACCTCACTTCTCTTCTCCAGAAGTGATATTTAGAAAATTTTGCTTTCAATTGGTGTTCCCTCAACACCTCCATCACTATCCTCAAATGTTCCTTGTGTTCTTCCTCCGTCCTCGAGTAAACCAAGATATCGTCCACGAACACAAGAACAAACTTATTCAATTGATCCTTGAATACCCTATTCATAAGATCCACAAAATATGTTGGTGCATTGGTCAACCCGAATGGCATGACTAACCACTCATAGAATCCAGACGGCGTCCAAAATACCGTTTTAGGTATAGTCTTAGCTGCTACTCGGAGCTGATGAAAACTTGTCGTGAGATCTAACTGGGAGAACACTCTCGCTCCATTTAACTGATCAAAAAAATCGTCTATCTGCGAAAGAGGATACTTATTCTTCCTCATCACCTTGTTCAACTCGCGGTAATCCACACACAATCGAAGGGAACCATCGACCTTAGTGGCAAATACAACTGGTGCTCCCCACTCGGAAACACTTCTTATAAATCCCTTCTTCTAAAGATCGCTTACTTGCACCCCGAGCTCTCGATACTCCCTTGGCACCATACGACGAAGTGGCATCACCATAGGTCTGGCATCTTTCACTAAATCAATCCGAAACTCGATCTCTCGGTGTGGTGAAAGTCCGGTCACATTCCCGAAGATGTTTGGATACTCGCTTGCAATAGGCACATCTGACAAATCATCATGCGGAATGTCGAGGGAATTTAGAAAACTAGCCATCATCCCATCACTAGATAGGCAATCAAATAGTACCCTCCACCCATCATCTGCTCTAATGGTCGCCGAAGACCCCTCATAATCTACTACCACCCCATACCTTCGGAGCCAATCGACTCCCAAAATAATGTCAAACCCAGTAAAATCCAAAACAAAGCAATCACAAGCAAACATACATCCATGACTTGATAAAACCAAATTTCGACAAATCATACTAAGGTTAGTCGAACCACCGATCAGGTTCATCAAAAACTAAAGGTCTATCGACAATCTCGGATTCCAATCCCAATCTATCTACTAGGTCACTAGATATGAAGGAACGAGAACCCCCTGTATCAAACAACACTCGAACAGGAACATCATAAATAGAAAGCATACCTTGAATAACGATGTCCTTTCCCTTCTACGCCGCTGTTGGGGGCATTCAACAAAGAAGGAACAACGTTGATAGCATATGCTTTCACAACCTGTTTCTCTTTAGGAGGTTGTGGACATTTATCCTTGTGATGTCCCATTTGGCCGCAATTGAAGCACTTCCTGTCCATTGGCTTTGCTCGACAATCTTTGACATAGTGGCCCTTCTTGCCACAGCTATAACACTCAACATCTTTCTTCTTCTTCTGACCATCCTTAGCTTGGTTATGTTTCCTCTTATTTTGCGAATTATTCTTACCTCCACCGCTTGCCTGCGGCTTTGGCTCTCCTACAGATGTAACAGTAACCTCGGTTTTCGACTTAGGGTAAAGGCTCTCAGATCTTAATGCCTTTCCCACAATCGACTCGAAGGTCTCATCGATGTGGTTTAT
Source organism: Allium sativum (assembly GCA_030737875.1). Lineage (NCBI taxonomy): Eukaryota > Viridiplantae > Streptophyta > Magnoliopsida > Asparagales > Amaryllidaceae > Allium > Allium sativum. The sequence continues at coordinate 637,313,911 of CM060922.1, forward strand.
AAGTATTTCCCCTAAGTACTCATGTATGTCAGTTATGAACTTCTCGTTCGCGTTCTCGGCAGTACCGATAAGAGATAATCCATACTTCAATAAAGTATCAAACTCAGCAATATATTCCGAGACTGCCCTACCATTCTGCTTAAGTTCCAAGAATTTCCTGAACAATTTCAATTTCTGAGCAGCTGGGATAAACTTATCACTGAATCGGGTCTTAAACTTATTCCAAGTAACTTGATCTTCAGGAGTAGCTGATTTAATAGCATTCCACCAATTCGTCGTCCGTCCTTGAAGCTGACGCGATGCTAGCTTTCTCTTCATTGCATCATGGATCCCTAAATCCTCGAAGATGCGCTCATAACTATCAAGCCAATCTTGAACATCTGTAGACGATTCCTTTTCATGGAACGGCTTCCCACCAAGACTAGTATAATCCCTGTTAAGCTTGGCGAAATCGGCTCTAGGCGCCTGCACTATTGCACCGCCACCGTTAGCAGCATTAGAACTGCTCCCTGAACATCCCTAAGCATCTCTCGCATGAAGGTAGTAAACTTCGTCCTCATATCAGGGACAATCCTATCATTGGTCCTTGAACTGGTACTCCTCATATTTCATCTCATCGTCCAATCTGTAAAGAGAAAACGATTAACCATCTCCATAGTGGTGCCAGTGCTGTGCGACTTCATCCTTAGATATACTAATATTGTATATATATATATATATATATATATAGTTTTTGAAAACCAAAATATCACAAATACGCGCTCTTATATATGTATACTATCTCTCCCTGATGTCTTCCCCTAGGTTAACAACGCAACCTAGGCTCTAATACCAAGTGTGATGGCCCGTCCCGAACCAGTCGACATTTCCCTTGAAACGTGTTGTGCCAATGCCCGACTAGCACGAGACGGTCGTCAAAGGAAAAGGATTTGAAACTATGAATCACCAAAGAACCTGTAGTAAATCTCACAGCGCATAGAATAAAATATAATAATAACATAACTTGACATAAACATGAAAGACAGTGCATAAGCTGAAAACTAAACCACCATAGCAGCGGAATCCAAAATATAGCTTATGATCCAAACCATCATTATTACAACTTAAAAATATTGTCTCTAAAGCAAAATAGAAAAGGTACACTACTAATGCCCAAAGCAGTGACCAACAACAACACAGGAAGAATATATTTAAATAGTACGTGGAAGCCTCCTGCTCGTCTCCGGACAGCTACTTGTGTATACCACCTAACATGTCTCTAGTCTGCTCGTTTAGGAGCACCCAGAGTAATAAGAAGAGACATAAAACTTTGGGTCAGACAAAAGTCTGGTATGAGCGATAGCAGCAAAATAAAACAATAACAGGTATAAATAATCATACCTAAACCTGGACCTGCAACCAAATAATTAGCACAACAAGATGCATAATACTCTAAGGTAACACTAACATAAAGTGTGAAATGGGAGTGTGCATGTCATGGTGGTAGCAAACGTCAAACATAGCAATCATCCTCACATCTCTCACTCAGTTCGTAAAGTATACGATATCCACCACTTTGATCACCAAATCCTTTGCTACGACCACTTTGCCCTTGGGGTCTTAATGACCCCATTGTGTTGGTCCATAGCCACTAATCCCTTTCTACGATCACTTTGCCCTTGGGAGTCCTAATGGCCCCATTGCACTGATCCATAGCCATGCTACGATCACTTGCCCTTGGGAGTATTACTGGTCCCACTGTGCTGATCCATACCCACTAATATGTCTCTCAGTGGTGAACTAAAGCTATAGATATTGATAACCCATTTGCACATGTTACGCAGCAAAGTCCAACTCATGAAATTAACTCGTTGGTTCCCATATGGATCCTAGGTTCTCACTTCCTATTTGGACTACCTTTGCATCTCGGGTTTTGGTCTCCTCTGGTTCGTGATCTACTCTTGGGGTCCACTCATGGTGCTTGTTCGGTTCGTGATCACGGTGCTCTAGGGGTTCGGCTCGTGGTATCCCTGCTCCGGTTCGTGGTTCCTCCATTCCGGGTCGTGGAGATCGATTCGGTTCATTGCTGATACCCCAGGTCGGTTCGTGGAGGTCACTTTGTGTCGAGACAACATGCCGGCTCGTGGTTCTGAGGCGCTTTCGGTTCGGGGTCGTGGTGCTTGTTCACGAGCCGGCTCGGGGTCGTGATGCTTGTTCACGAACGGGTCGCGGAGGTGCTTCACGAACGGGGTCCTGTCCTATTTCCTGCAACTTTCCCAACAAGCTATTTACACAACACGACGGTGTTTTCGACCATTATAACTTTTCTAAGCAATCAATAAGCATTCCAAATAGTATTAATAACATATAGGACCAACCATAAACACCAAAACAACAATTTAATAAATTAATATGGATCGAACATACCCAAAACCATGATTTTCCCTTAATCCCCCTTTATCATGTTTTAACTATATGATTAGCAAACCTAATCCAAATTAACCCAAAGTTCTACCAAAGGCATAAATAATATTTAAGAATTTATGCATATTTTTTCATATTTTTCTAAGTCATAATTTCACAAATTATCACTAATCACCCCTAACTAGCCGTAATAAGTGAAAAACATGCTAATCACTCACCTTAACAACAAATAAATCTCATACCTGAAAATATCTCGGATTTGGTTCGAATCCCAACGCAACACAACAGCCCTACCTCCTATTTGAAGTTAATTTGCCTTGATTTGATGTTGATTAGCGTAATAGTGAACTAAAATGTGATTAGGAGGTAGTTTAGAAGGTGGAGGTCGTTGCTAGGGTTAGAGGAAGGTAAATGACGGCTAGAAAAATGAATAAAACTGATTTTCCAAACCCTATCAGCCCTCCCACAACCCTAATCCCGAAATATGGGCTTGTTGCAAATCACCCAGTTAAGCCCAATTATGTTGTTTTTCCCCTTCTAAACCTTATTTCAGTCATATCTCTCAAACGTTAAGTCCGTTTGATTAATATGACCACTCTACGGAAAGGTAAGCCATCATCTGAATCCAATGGATGTGGTATTAGGTCAAAACTTCTTACCAATCAAAAGTTATAGGAAAAACAAGATTCACCAGGGGTAAAACGGTTATTTAAATTTCAGCTAAAATCGTGAACATGGGAAATGACCCCAATAGTCATTCCCCAATGTCACACGAACATATGACTTCATATGAAAATGAAATAAATATTATATGATCCTCCGATGCATAGAATGCGCGTCGTTACAGGCGTAAAGTGCCATGATGGTTCTAAATGAAAACGTAAGCAGGTGCTAAAGGAAACCATAAGCGTATTTGTGCCCAATACAATGTCGTCAGCTGCGAGGTGGCGGAGAAATTAGCGATGCCAAGATGGGAGCCATCGCATAAGAAGGAGATTTGGTTGAGAAGTACAAAAGGAAGACAGGTTATGGCCGATGACATCTTTTCTACTCTTTTGAGTTCTGATAAATGGAATGTGACGACTGTGAGAAGAAGTATTAGGGTTTTCTACACTGGGAAGGATTAGGGAGGGAAATGAATTTTTTTACTTTCAACAAACAACAAAGGTTAGGGAGGGAAATGAATTTTTTTGCGACACAGGCGCCTATGTAGCCAAGAATTAGCGTTTTCTACGCAGCAAAGTATTAGCATTTCATTTTTTTCTTAATATCTTTTGCCAAATACACATGATATATGATTAATTTTTAAAAGCATATTTATTGTTGAAAGAATTTCTGAAAATTGGAGAGATTATTTAGTGTTAAAGATTAAATATAATTGTTAATTGTAATTATAAAATACCATGCATCTTAATTATTAAATTTTATTTTTGATCATTAAATATTAATTTTAAATATTATATTTTGTAAAATATAAAATACTAAACACTACATCTTAATTATTATATTTATGATTAAATTTCATTATTAATCTTTCTTTAAAATAAGCAAGGCATATTGTTGATCATATTACGTAATGGTCCTTGAATTAATACATTTTGCACAATATCCATTTCATCTTATCCATCTAGATTTGGCAGCAAGTCATGATATGTTTTTAGCAAATTTTTTATTAATGGTAAGCATTTGGAATCGGTTGAATGGGGTTAGGATCTAAAATGCACAGTAAATTATAGGAACAAACTTAGTTATCAAAATAAAGTAACTATTAACACAACCCCAAACCTTCAAATTTATTATCTAAGGCTAAGTATAATTGATGAATATTAACTATAGTACATTAACAGTAATACACTAATTATTATTTTTAATTTATATTTTTTTTCAAAATTAAACATTTAACAGATTTATTATTTATAACTATAAAATATTAAATGTTAAATGTTAAATGTTACTTCTCTATTATTACTATTTTATTAATTAATTAGGTTTTTTTCTTAATAATTGACTATTCATTAATTATTAATTTTTAGCAGCCATTATTAATTAATAATTACTTAAAATAAATTATTAAATACTAAATATCACTTCATAAAAACTGAATTATGTTATTAATTATCAAATATTTGTCTTAATTATTAAGTATAAGTAATAAATATTAACTATAATTTACTAATTATTAATGGTTAACTGTAGTAAATTATTAAATATATATTTATTAATTGTTTAAAATAATTAGTAATTATGAATTATTTATTGGTAATGATAATTATAATAAATTATGGACATGACATACCCATGTTGTTGTTTAAGATTATTGATATATAGATTAGCTCTAATTAAAATAATTTGTTATTGACTCGGTGTATTTGCTTCGATTCTCAAAAAACTGATGCAAATAACACTATTTAATTTAGCGTATTTGCTTTGATTTTTAAGGAACCGATGCAAAAATACTATTTGCCTCGATGCATTTGCTTCAATTGTTAATAAATCCAAAGCAAAGAATACTATTTGCTCCGGTTGTAAGCACAACAGAAGCAAATAACACAATTCACTTCAGTGCATTTGCTTCGATTGTTAATTCAACAGAAGCAAATAATATTATTTGCTTCTATTGTAAAGACAACTGAAGCAAATGAGGCGAAGCAACAAATGTGTTTTGTACTATTGGAATCCTGTAAATGAGTTAAGAATATACTTATATCAAAGGGATAAGTATATGAAAATGTGACGATCGCCCTGTACCAGCCGACACCCAACGAGTTACGCTGTAGCGGTGCACGACTAATAGAAGGCGGTTGCCAAGGTTGAAATAAGAAAAACCATATAACCTGTCATGCATCTCACAGCGCATGGAATAAAATATAATGATAACAATAAGACATGGTATAAAACATGCAAGATAGTGTATAAGCTGAAAACTGAATCATAAACATCAGAGTAGCAGATTCACATTACAGCACAATATCTAATGAGTCATATAGATACATCTCCAAAATACTGTTACTAACAAAATACACTACTAATCCCCAAAGTAGTGATCAATAGAAGTAACAAGGATAATAGTATATATAATATGTAGAAGCATCATGCGCGTCTTCAATTAGCTACTCAAGTACACCAACCTAACCCAGAGAAATAGGAGGCAATGCATAAAACACCAAGTCATACAAAGCTTGTATTGAGAAATAGTAATCTTAATCCCAAAATAAGATAACACAATAGGTATGAAGAGTCATACCTGACCTGGCCCTGCATCCAAAGAGTTAACACACATAATCATGTACTATGTTCTATAGTAATCACAATACTGAGTGTAAATGGAAGTGTGCATGTCATAATGATAGCAATCATCCAAACATCCTTGCGTCTCTCCCTCGGTGCTTTTGAATTCACGACATCAAACATCTCAGTCACCGCTTCCAAGTAGCACTGTTAGGTCTGAATGTCAAATGACTCTATCAATTAATTTCATACAAGCAAATAGGCCAAAACATTAGCAGATTCTAGTGAATTACCCTACCAATCCACAACGTCAACAGGCTCTAGGGTTCGGGAAAATCAGGTCTAAATCGTCAACCGACTCTGATCTCCTCCTCATGCTACTTTTCCCAAGGTGCGCCAAAGTGTCTAATGTTGTCAACTCCCTTTGCACATGTACCCGCAGGGAAGTCCAACTTGGAAGTCACCCCGTTGGTTCCCATCTGGATCCTTGGTGGTAACCCCTCATTTAGACTTTTCTTTGTGTCTCAATTATAATTATTCATATTGGAGTTGGTAATCAAAAGAGTATTTACGGGTCGTCATTTCCAGGTCATCATTTACAGGTAGTCGTTTTCGACTCGTTATTTCCGAGTAGTCATTTCTAGATCGTCATTTTCAGGTTGTCAATTCTGGCTTGTCATTTCTGCGTCCATCTGTAGAACCGAACTTGCAAGTGCCATAACTTGATCTCCAAAATTCCAAACGACTTAAAATTTGACTTATAGCCTCCTAGGACTCTTATTGTCATGCCCACAAAATTTCATACCAATCCGACTACATTTTTCCGGATCGTCATTTCCGGGTAGGGGGTACCCCGATCCGACTTAGCCGACCTAAACTTCATAGCGTCATAACTTGGTCTCTAGAAATCCAAACGAATTGAAACTTGAACTACAGCTTTCTAAGACCTTCCTTATCGTCCCCACAAAATTTCGTACCAATCCGACAACATTTTTTAGGTCATCATTTTCGGGTGGGGGTACCCTGACCTAACTTAGTCGACCCGAAATTTGCAAAGTGTATTTTAGTGATTTTAGCACCCTATTTCTCCACTCGACGGCGCTTGCATCCACCCTATTGTTCCTAGGCACTATCTAAACATACCAATCAACTAAAACAACATATGCATCGACTAAATAAGATCAAAATAACCAAAGAAATATATGATCCCTTAAGATCTGGGACAAATCAAGTTCAAACCAACCCAAACTTATATACGTGCCATAATATGATTAATAATGAATTATAAGCATTTTTTACGTATTTTTATGGGCAACCCATATGGTAATCTACTTTAGTGAGTGAATAATCATACTATTACTCACCTTAATTATCCCGAATAACTAGATATGAAATTGATGAAGATTTGATTCAGATCCCAATGCTATGCAACAGTCCTAAGCTTAATTTGACGTTGAAGTGATTAAATCTTCACTAATCTTCAGTTTAGGCTAACTAAAGAATGGATTAGAAGGTATTTTAGAGAATGGAAACCATTAAAGGTTGATGTGACCTTTCTTGAGAGTTTGTGAAAGTGAGAATGACTGAATCACTTGCCACATTCATCCCCCACTTAACCCTAATCCCGAAATGGACATTGGGCCCTTGCACAAATGATATTACCTAGCCCAGTTAGACTGCCTAAACTAATCCAGATCCTAATTCAGCCATTCCTCTCAAACGGCTAGTCTGTTTAGCTAATGTAACCACTCTACGGAATGTGAAATCATTATCTGAATCCAATGAAAGTAGTTTCAAGTCAATATCTCTTACTAATCAAATGTTATGGGGGAAATAAGATTCACTAGGGGTAAGTTGGTTATATAAAATTCGATAAAAATGGTGAAAGTAGGAAATTGGCCTATTAGTAATCTCCCAAAGTTATATAGTCATACGACCCCATAAGAAAAGAAAAGATTCCACGATCCTCAGATACGTAAAATACAAGTCGTTATATTCTCCCATCCCCCTTAAGAAATTTTTCCCTTGAAATTCCTTAAGCAATAAATAAGATTGTCCCGTAAGTCTATCAATCATCGATAGGCAATCTAGCACACACATCTGAAGCATGAAAATAAAACATTTTAAGTATATCCTACTATGCGGGATACTAAACGAGAAAATTGATGATGTCACAAATGGAAATTTAAGAGTGATGTATCAAAAACTTACCATGTAAATAGCTCTGGATAAGATGTCCTCATGCTCTTCTCGATCTCCCAAGTACAATCACTCTCGCTTTCGCTCCACTGAACCTTGACCAACCTCGTTGTCTTCCTTCTAAGATGTTTCATACCGTGTCCAATGATACGAATTGGCCTACGAGCTATAATGGCTCCAGTTCCACCTTGATATCTGTATTACTTGGAGTTCGTAGAAAATTTAAATTAAACGGATTGAAATGATATATCTGTATTACTTGGCCTACGTAGAAAATTATATATGGACATCGTTGGTCTACCTTGAAAGTATTTTCTGAATTTATAAAAATATTCTGATTTGACAAAAGTATTTTGGAAATCTAAATTTTAGAATTTTATTTAAAACTATATTTTATATAACTTAATAAAGCATTAAATTCAGATGTTTTTAAAATAAAATTATATGTTATAAAATTTTGATTTATAAGTTACTATATGTTTTAAAATATAAATGTAAGATTTTATATTATTTAGTTTTAAAATTTAAATAAAATAAATTATTTTAATAAGTAAACTAATGTATATTTCATTATAGCATAAGTATTATTCAAATGTCAAAACTATATATATTTATAAATATAAAATATAAGTATACAAAAGGTTTAAAGAGAAGTTAGATTATTTTTTTGGCAAAGCCAACTGGGTTGAATGGCCCCTACCATTATATTTATATCAGTAAGGAGTATTACAATATAAATATACAGAGATTATAGAAATAAAAGACAAAAGTAAAGAAAAGAAGAGGGTATAGAGTTAGCTCCAACTTTCAAGTACAGTATTGCTGAAAGCATAGGGAGAATACATTATTAATCTCTTAATGTTGTTGCATATAGCACTATATACTTGCAATCTTGTTCTTGATTTCCTGCAAATGATTCTTTGATTTCGTTCCACACATACCTCCATTACCCTGCATTCCAACATTATCAACAATTTGTATGAAATTTCCTCCTTCCATCTTGTTGCCTTGTAAATGGCATACCATTCCTCTGTGCTACCATGCCGAATATCATTGAAACCACCTCTTCTTCTTATTTTCCTCCAGATATAACCAGTGTATGAACAATTGAAGTAAAGAAGCTCAACATCTTCATTTGCTGACCTGCACAAGGAACATATGTTAATCACGTTTATTCCTTTTGCAGCCAGAATAGGTAGAGTATGCAATGCGTTGTGTTTAACCATCCAAAGGAAGAAATTCATCCTCTCACTTGTTTTGTTATTCTAGATTCTTCTAAACCTATGCATTTTGCTTATATCTTTTTCACCCATCAGTGCAGAATACACCTTCCCAGTACTATGATTCACCTTGTCATCAGTCCAGGTGTATGTTTCCTAACTGTTTAAATTGTATGATAAATTATTATATTTGCTCCACACTCTTGTCAATATACTGCTACTAACAGTAGGGAGAACTATTCTTCCATTGCGCACATAATTTCTGGCTTTAGCATTGATTGGAATGCCACTCGACATTATATCATCATGACTCACAGCATTCATAAGAATTAAGCCAGGCTTTATCCAAGGGGTAGACCAAAACCTAGCATTATGAGCTAACTGCAGCATTGAGTATGGTATAACTTTATCATGCACTTTAATAATAGTTTTCCAAACCCAACTGCTAGTAGCATTAGGCTTAATAGTCCGTATATCCTCACCTTTCAGATTGTAGTTTGTGCACCATTTGACCCATAAGGTGTTCGATTGAATGACTAGGTTTTGATAATGTATCGATAGAGCAACATAATTCCATACCTTGATATTTTTAATTCCCAGACTCTTTTCCTTTTTGGCTTTTCAGTTTTATAGTATGCTATTAGTGGGAGCTTATTTGAGTGAATAGATCCAGTCCAAAGAAAATTCCTTATTGTATTCCTTATCATGGTAACCAATTTAGATGGTAGCAGTAATGTACAACACCAGTAAGCTGCTATGGAAAATATTAATGCATTGATAACTACCAATCTGCCAGGGTAAGAAAGGAACCTATTTTCCCATCTATTCAATACTGATTAGGTAATTTTTTTTATACAAGGGGATACATTAAGCAATAGATAGATGTTTTGTAGCCAAAGGTATTCCAAGATATGAACTTCTACTATCTGGCAGACTCATTTTGGCGATGCGTTGACATTCAATAACTTTATCAGGAGACAGACCGACAAGTAAAATATTGGATTTTGCATGATTCAGCCAAAAGCCAGAGAAGGCATGGAAATTTGATCGGGTTTTCATTATGGTTACAAGGGATTTGTGGGTTGGTTTAGTGAAGATTATCAGGTCATCAACAAAGGCAAGGGATGTTATTTAAGGATTAGAGCATTTTGGGTAAAGGATGATATTTTTGAGGTATACTTGTCTTTCAATCTCCAAAGTTAGAGCTTCCATTACCTGAATGAAAAGGTAGGCAGAGATGAGATCTCCTTATCTTAGACCATTGTAGCCTTTAAAATAACCTACAGTGTGTGCATTGAACACCAGTGTATGTCTAGAAGTTGATATACATAGATGTATCCATTTAATAAATTTTTGGGAAAACTGCATTTTTTTCATTATGCATATCTGCCCAATTAACTGTGTCAAAGGCCTTTCTTATGTCAATCTTCATCATAGCTCTGGGTGATATGTTTTTTCTACCATAACCATTCATAATTTCATGTGTAAGCAGAACATTATCTAGAATATTACGATGAGGAAGGAAGGCTGCTTGGTTAGGTGAGATGAGGCTGTTGAGAGTATTTTTGAGTCTGGTAGCTAGAATTTTAGATATGACTTTGTAGATAACATGGTAGCAGGATATAGGACGGAACTGAGAAATATCAGAGGGTTGGTTTTCTTTTGGAATTAAGGCCATATTTATGGATTTTATGGAGGTTAGCATTTTGCTTTTATGAAAGAAATTGTGAACAGTAGCTAGAACAATTGGAGCAATTACTGGCCAGCAATATATGAAGAAACTAGTTGTGAATCCATTAGGGCCTGGAGAAGCTGCTTTTGTCATGCTAAATATGGTTTTTTTGATGTCATCATCAGTGATTTGGTCAATTAGGTCATTTTTCATTTAAGGAGAGAGGGGTGGAAGTGGTATATTAGATATGAAAGATAAGTCAGGGTTATATGGTATCTTACCAAGAAGATCAGTAAAATATGCAAGAAAGGCATTGTCTATTTGTATAGGATTAGTGTGAGTGTTACCTTTTAAATCATCAATCTGATGTCTGAATTCTCTAGCTTGTATTATTTTAAAGGATGCATGAAAGAACTTTGTATTTATGTCACCTTGCACTACCCATTTCTGCTTCATCTTTTGTTTCACCATGTTTGCTTCAACTTCAAGGGCTTCCTCTATTTGATTGCACAATTCTTTTTCAAGAGTATAATTTTTGTGGTCTTGATTATGCTGAAAGTTTTGTTGTTGTACTTGTTCCAATTTCTTTGCAGTTTCTGATGATTGTTTATTGCCTCTGCCATATACTTCTTTTGGCCATTGCTTAAGTTCCTCTTTGGTGTTCTTCAATTTCTTCTGTAGGTTTAGCATAGGATTCCTAAATGTGTAGATTTCCCATGCTGACTTGACTACCTGCATAAAGTTTTCATGTTTTATCCATTCATCATAAAATTTAAAATTCACCTGTTTATGAATGACAGTTGTTCCAGAAGTCAAGACTAAAGGGCAGTGGTCGGAAAGAGATGGCATGGGTATGTGTATGTGTATGGTAGGCCAGGACAAGAGGGATTGTACATTCATCAAACCATGATCAATTTTTGATAAGGTACGGGGGCTTATTGTACTTTTGTTAGACCATGTGTAGTTTGATCCAGTATATGGTATTTCAACAAGAGAGGCATTTTGCATTGCATTATTCAATGGTGACAAATCAGATATTGACAAAGGTTTGCATTGCATTATTCAATGGTGACAAATCAGATATTGACAAAGGATTTCCACCATGTGCCTGTGTGTAGACAAAAATGAGCAGTTGAAATAACCAATTACTAACCATGGGTGGGAGCTTTGGGAGAAGTGAGGGAGATAGTCATGCAATTTCTGTCTATCATAGCTCTTATTTCTAGCATACACAAAGCTTGAGTAAAAAGAGATGGATGATGATATATGATACATCTTGGCATGTTTGAACTAGAAATCGATCAAAATAGGAGATATTTGATAAATTGAAGGATCATATAATATCAGGAGCCTCCCATATTCAGCATGAGAGTGATTAGTGATAAATTGTTAACTAGGATTGATATAAGTGGAAACTGAGGAGGAGAGAGAAAGGTTTAGTTTTGTTTTAGAAATTGAAACTAGAGATAGGTTATGATTGTGGATTAGAGCCTTTATTTGGTCAATATGGGCACCCCTTATATTGCATGCTGCAATTTTGTGCAACATAATTAAACTATGGAGGGGGATTTGGTTGAGCTTCTTGTTCTTCTCTTAGAAGACATGTTTTTTTGTTTATAACATTGTAAGTGATATCATCATCACTTTCAATTGGAGAAAAAGAGGGGGTTTTCTGTGGAGTTTTGAGTCTTTTTTGTTCTTCATACCATTTTGCTTGATTGCATCTATTTCTTTCATCTTTTTCCTTTTTTAGCATTTTTTTTCATACTGTCTTTTGCACATATCAGCAAGAGATGGAGATTTGGCTGGAGTTGAGATATTATGTTGTATAAAAGAGACATCAAAAGATAAGGTAGAAGGAGATTTCTCAGAGGGATGGATAGAGGTAATAGAAGAAGAGGAAAACAAGATAGTAGTAGAAGAGGATGCTATGGCATGATCAAGCATGTTATCAGGTTTTTGAATAGGATCAGGTGGTTTAGGTTGGACAAGGGTTGAGGAAGAAATGGCTTGAGCATGATATAGAATAATGGTTGGAGAGGTAAATATGGGGGAGGAATAGAAGTATCTAGGTTCAAAAAATCATCTGTTTCAGATAGATTTGGTAGAATGGGAGGAAGAAAATATTTGGGAAGTGATATGTTGTTGATGATTCTTTCTGGATGGGGGAGTATTTGAAGAGGTAAAGGTATTTTGCATGGTAGGTATTGATGGTTGAAACACATAGTTTTTGATGCCTTTATGAGATGCATTAATGTTTGCATGCATAGCTGTGAAAACAAAAGTGCCATTCTTGTCACCTTTTTCAATTACTAGTGTTTCATTTGCATTCCTTCCTTTTTCTGCAGTTGCATTGTTTTCATTCATTCCTTGTACTCTATTTCTTTTATTCTCATCACAGGATAAAGTAGAGAATATGTTATTTATGACGGAACTTGCATTTACACCATTATTTTCTTTTGTAGCTTTCTCCTTGTTACCATTTGTTTTTCTTCTTTCTTTCCTGCTTCCCTTTTGTCCTTATTGCCTGTATCATTTTCTTTTTCTCTGATTTCATTTCTTGGAGCATTATATGCCTTTCTTTTATTTGCTACTACCCTTGTCCATGTTGAATTGGTTTCCTTTGAAGATTGTTGTCTGTTCATGTTCAATACTTTCTTGCCTCTGGTTTTTCTGACATTTCATCCTTTTGTTTCACACTTTCATTGGCTTGTTGTGCATTATTTTCTTTACATGCCACTGTCTTATACCTAAATACATATATCTGGCCTCCATAAGTAAGTTACTTGTATATGTTGTGTTGAACCATCAGGGTTTTCTACTGCAAATGTTTCAATCAGATCTTTGTCCGATGCAGTCTCTACTAAACATTTTGCAACTTGAATTCTGGTAAGTGATTCAGTGGCACTGCCAAGACACACTAATCTTTCCAATCTGTTTGATAGCAAATTTAATCCTTATGGTGACCACAAATATATAGGTGTATTGGACATATATACCCATATTGGAATGGCTTTGATAGATCCAACAACATTACTAACATTGGGATCCCATTGCTTTGTAATAAATATCTTGTTTTTCATTATTATTGGGTGTAATGTCCCAGATTTTGAATGTTAATTACGAATATTTTGATATTGATTTAATATATTTTATATCGAAATTTATATATTAAAATGGATATTTTATATTATAGAATTGAAGTTATGTCTAATTCAAATTTTCAAATAATGCTATGGAATTTCGTTAATAAACGACAGCGTTTATTTAATAAATATTTTTGGATATCGTTTTACACAGAATTTCTGAATATTGATTTTAAAATATATATTGTTTTATTTTGAAGTTGTATAATATTCACTTGGGGAAATAATAATTTATTAATTTTTTTGAATTTTATTATATTTTATTGATGTTATATAGGCCTTAAAAATGTTTTCTTTTCAAACGACCTCCGTATTCGACGAAACGAGTTTTATTAGAATGCATATAATTAATTATTGCTAGATATTCAATTTGAAGCTGTTGGCTAGCATTTTGACCAAGCCACCATGGTTCACACACAAGAAGGAAATATGAAGCTTCACTCCCTTCAACCCTTGGAAACCCGATCGCGGTCTTTCACCCCTCTTCGGATCGCTGCGCACCATCTCAGATCACATCGTACCATCAGATCGCAACTTTCTATGCGATCTGATCCTTCCCAGCAAGCTCGATCCGATCCGACTTCAGAAGCCATAGGATGGAGGCCATGACCCATTCTACCACGATCCGAAATGCATGGATCTCGCGACACCTTTCCACAACTGTCATATTGACCAATTCTCCATCAAGGTACGAACCATTCCGAGATTCTCGAGATTTGTGCCACGTATAACTGTGATCCGTCTGAAGAAATCAGCTATAAATAGCCCAGAACTTGACATTTTTAAGGATCTTTTTGGCAATTGAGAGATTTGACTCCACCATTATCATATCTCCATTATTTCTACTTAGAGTGATCCCGAAATTATTGAGAGAAACATAATTGTAAGAGTGAGATCGTGTGAAACTATTGATTGTACTTGCACTCAGCATATAATCAACTACATATAAAGTGGACGTAGGCTAGTTAACGCCGAACCACTATAAATTTCATGTGTTTCTCTGCTTTTTCTTCATATTGTAGTTATAATTCTTTGTAGATCAGAACAGCTTGGGTGTTAAACCCAATTTTGGATCTAACATTTTGGTGCTTTCACTGAGAACGAATTTTTAGTACATTGGATTGTTGTTTCGTTGTTTGGATACTCAAGTCCGAAGAAAACAGTCCAAAACTCCACTGTTTCAGTTTTTGAAGATTTCAGTGAAATTCAGATATCATGGCTGGAAAAAAGTCTAAGGAAGTACGAGCTTCGT
The DNA here is from genome assembly GCA_030737875.1 of Allium sativum. Lineage (NCBI taxonomy): Eukaryota > Viridiplantae > Streptophyta > Magnoliopsida > Asparagales > Amaryllidaceae > Allium > Allium sativum. Next base: position 637,329,031 of record CM060922.1, read on the forward strand.
AGGTGAATGAAGCTGAAAATGAAGCAATTGAAGAAAGTGTGCATGAGCAGCCCGAGGAGGAGGTCACGGATCGCCGAGAGGAGGGGGCGAACCGATCCGTTGAGGGGATCACGACCCAACCAGCTGAAGGAGTTGCCACACGCTCCCATGACCACATCTCGAACTGTCCCTATAACACTTCCGCGATCCGATCCCAGGGGGCACTCCAAGCCATCGAGGTAAGGATCCCGCGATCCAAAAAGACAAGCAGACTACGACCCGACCCGGAAAGGAGGTTACGGCTCGATCCTCCCGTGCTGGTACATCTACTCGACCTAGCACAAACTCTTTACGTATAAGAGAGAATGTTGGCGACCAATTTGACCCTTCTGCCCCGGCTACTGAAGGGGTCTCTCTCGCATTATTGACATGTGGGAAAGATTATTTGACGAGTTAGCTGCTCAGCGACAAGAGAGTTCAATATTGCGACATAATATGACTGATATGGACAGGCGAATTGACGACCTCATAAGGCAGAGGGTTTCCTCACCAACCCGTCTTCCTTCCCCGGAACACACATCCTCGTCTGAGGAGCCCCGAAGAAACCGACGTTGGCCTCCGCTAGAAAGAGCTGAGAACATAGAGCAACTTCGATCTCGGGAAGAAGAAGTGCTTAACCAGGGAACTAGCAATCGTAACTTGAATGAACCTGCTTTACCGCTGAGGAATGGAAACGTGGTTCACCCTGCTCAGAATCGACCCAATCCCCACGCTCGTCGCTTAGTTGACCTCGACATCAAGGGGCAAGGAAGCTCCGCCCGAATCCCAGACTTTGTAGCTGCACGTCAAAGAAATGCTGAAGAAGCCCATCCGGCAAGAAGTGTCGATCCTGAGTCCACCTTGACCCGGGCATATGTTGAAGCAATGATTAGGGAAAACATAATAGCTAGCCAAGGGTATAGGGATGAAGATTGGGGCATAGATCGTAGTCATACGCCTTTTACAGATGATATATTGGAGGTCACATTCCCGAGACGTTTTAATATGCCGACAATGAATCGCTATGTGGGCAAATCTGACCCAATCCAGCATCTGATGCGATATTCCTGGTCCATGAATGCCGCCGTAGCTATAGACGAGATAAAGTGTAAGGCATTCCCTATATTTCTGGAAGATATGGCATTAGTGTGGTTTACCCGCTTGCCAGCCCGGTCGATATCCAGTTTCAGGGAATTGAGTGAGAAGTTCGTGAACCAATTCCGCCTTCATGCTCAGAGATCTAAGAATGTGATTGAGCTGTCTCTTATTAAGCAGCGACCGGACGAAAGCTTAAGGTCGTACTTGGATCGTTTTAATTTAGCAGTCACATAAGTTAAAAATCCGCATGAGCAAACTATGTTAATGGCCTTAATTGACGGTGTCGATAAGGATACCGAGTTTGGAAGATATCTGGCTGGCAAACCACCTCCGACCAAAGAAATATTTTATGAAAAAGCTAATGTCTGTTTACGACAGGAAGAGATATATGCTAATCGAAAAAGGAAGGCTACTGATAAGGAAGATATCCAGAGCAATGTGGCCATCAAGAAGACAGGAGATAGCTCAGGAAAGGTTGAAGTCAATGTTGGGAATAAAAATCAAGGAAATGGTCGCCAACCGGGAAACAATAATAGCAATAATCGGAAGAGAAACCGAGGAAATGATTCTCAGAGAAGATCTCGACCCAGGCCATTTGATAGTTTTACACCGTTAAATGATACATTGGAAAATATCTTCCTAGATACCTATAATGTTCTTCCATATAAAAGGCCTCCCCCGAGAGAGTCGACAGACAAAGAGCACGACACCGGGAAGTTCTGTCTATTTCACCAAATCCACGGTCATTCCACAAATGAATGCCGTCATCTGAGAGACCTGGTCGAGAGGCTACTCCGAGAAGGAAAACTCGATGAGTACAGGGTCACACCCAGAGACAGGGGGCAAGCCGCATCTGCCCCAAACTAAAATCAAAGCCAGAATCAGAATCAGAGCCAGCCTACTCCCCGGCTGACTGCTCAGCAAAAAGGAAAGAACATCGTCATTAACACCATAGTAGGAGGGCTCCATCTGGCCGGGCATAGCTTTAGGGCAATGGACCAGTATGTCAATGCAGCTAAACAACCCCTTATGGCAGGACATTGCTCCAGTCAAACAACAAAAGACAATGACTGATGACATCATCTTTCACGCCAGAGATAGCATTGGCGTTCACTCCCCAACCGAAGATCCACTAGTAATCACAGCCGCAATCGGTCCGGCCATAGTCCATAAAGTTCTGGTAGATAACGGAAGCTCGGTCAATATTCTGTTCAAGAAAACGTTTGACCAAATGAAACTTGAGCCGAAGGATTTAAAACCATGCGAAGGGTGGATACGTGGATTCAATGGAGCTTCAACTGCTCCAATGGGATATGTAGAGTTGTCGGTAACCCTTGGGGAAGGGGAGCGCCAGAGAGTAAGAATCCTCCCTTTTGTGGTTCTGCATGTCGAATCCCCATACAACACATTCCTAGGCCGACCGGCCCTAGCAAAGTTCAGAGCTTGTATAGCCCCTTGGTGTTTATAAATGAAGTTCCCGACTGAAGCTGGTATAAGTATAATAAGAGGAGATCAAGTTGTGGCCTGAGCATGCTACATTGCAGAGTTGAAGATGCTCCGCAAAGGAAAAGATGTAGAGACCAAAGGTGCTTCCTCCCCGGCAAGGGAGGAAACGTTATAGCAACTAAAGAAAATAACCATGGGAGAGTCGCCCAGAGAACTGCCCGAGGACATGGATCCCAGAGAGGACGAAGAGCCTGGGGGCAGAATGGCGACTCCCAATGAAACAACTGTGGACATTCCAATCGATGATGGAGACCCAGAGAAGGTCCTGAAGATTGGATCCCAGTTAGACCCTATTCGAGCCGAAGAGCTAACGAATTTCTTGAAAGCCAATTTAGATGTATTCACTTGGACCCACTCGGATATGTGTGGGATATCTCCTTCGATCATGAGTCATTCGCTAAGCATCAACCCGAAGCATCCTCCTGTCAAACAGAAAAGGCGAATGCTTGGCCCGGAGAGGTCGGCCGCTTTGAAAGAGGAAGTTGAGAAATTGAGAAGTAATGGGTTTATTAGAGACTCAGCATATCCAGATTGGATTTCCAACCCGGTCTTGGTAAAAAAGGCCAATGGAAAGTGACGCACCTGTATTGATTTCTCGAACCTGAATAAAGCTTGCCCAAAGGACAATTTTCCGTTGCCAAGAATTGACCAGCTGGTAGATTCAACGGCTGGCCACGAACTCCTCTCTTTCATGGATGCTTATTCGGGGTACAATCAGATCCCTATGCACGTCCCAGACCAAGAGCACACGAGCTTCATTACAGATTTGGGATTGTATTGCTATGTAGCGATGCCTTTTGGTTTGAAGAACGTCGGTGCTATATATCAGCGATTGGTCAATAGGATGTTTTACAACCAGATTGGGAAGACGATGGAGGTGTATGTCGATGACATGTTAGTGAAGTCTAAACAATCATCCGACCATACTGCCGATTTAGCAGAAATGTTTGAAATTCTCCGAAAATATGGAATGAAATTGAACCCTTTGAAATGTTCATTTGGAGTAGCATCAGCAAAAATTTTTAGGATTTATCGTCAATTCGCGTGGGATCGAGATTAATCCAGACCAGATCGCAGCAATCCGTAATATTCAGAAACCTAGACAGATTAAAGATGTGCAAAGCCTCGCAGGGAAAGTAGCGGCATTGAGTAGATTTATCTCCAAAGCTACAGATAAATGTATCCCGTTCTTCGAATTAATAAAGCGAGGAAAGCGCAACTTCGAATGGACCCATGATTGTGTTGAAGCATTCCAGAATCTCTTGAATCACTTAGAAAAACCCCTGATTTTGTCTAAACCCGTAGATCATGAAGAATTATTCGTATATTTAGCAGTGTCATCCAATGCGATTAGTTCGGCTTTAGTTAGAGAAGAAAATAAGGTGCAAAGACCAGTATATTATGCAAGTAAGAAGTTGGCGGCAGCTGAACGAAATTATCCAAGGATAGAAAAGCTTGTGTACAGTTTGTTGATTGCATCAAGGAAGATTCGCCACTATTTTCAAGATCACCCGATTACTATATACATTGATCACCCGTTAAAGCAAGTTCTTCAAAGGCCGGAGGCTTCGGGAAGATTACTTAAGTGGAACATTGAACTAATTCAGTTCGATTTGAATTTTCAACCCGGGCGATCAATAAGGAGGCAAGTGCTTGCGGACTTCATAGCAGAGTTTACCATACCAGAAGATGACACAATAAGCAAAGAAGTCGATTCGCCAAGGCTACTCCTCGATCCCAGTGCCTAGAAGTTGTTCACTGACGGAGCAAAGAACGATAGACGATCTAGTGCCGGAGTGGTGCTCGAAACTCCAGAAAAACGGCTGATGTACTATGCTCTCAGATTGGAGTTCCGGGCCACTAACAATGACTCAGAATACGAAGCCCTAATTGCTAGTTTGAAACTCGCAAAGGAGTTGAAGATTCCGAAGTTAGACATCTTTTGCGACTTCAAAATAGTTGTGAACTAGGTCATAGGAAAATTCCAGGCCAAAAGTCCTAGGCTGATATCATATTTAGAAAAAGTGAAAAAGTTGCTGGATGGTTTTGACCATCACACCATATCCCACATTCCTTGAACAGAGAACCAAAAAACTGATAAATTGGCGAAAATGGCCGGTTCTGATAGTCCAGAAAATAAAGAACTGGTCCTGATGGAAGTCTTACATTCACCTAGTATAGATCAGATGGAAGTTGATCCAGTACTAGATGTTGAACCTGAAAGGGAGTCGTGGATGACTCCTTTGAAGAATTTCCTAATGTATGGAACGCTCCCTACGAAGAAAAGTGAGAGGCGTGCAATAATTCGAAAGGCCTCTCGGTATGTGTTGCAAGAGGGAGTCCTGTATAGGCAAGGATTTTCAATGCCCCTCCTCCGGTGTATTGCCCACAGCGATATTCAACGTGTATTGCAAGAAGTACATGAAGGCGAATGTGGAAATCACACGGGAGGCCAAACATTGGCAAAGAAAATAATATAGTATGGTTATTTCTGGCCAACCATAAATAAGGATGCGGCCAAATACGCGCGGCGTTGTGACGCCTGCCAGAGATTTTCTAAGATCCATAGGGCCCCATCAAGCCAGCTGAAGATGGTGACGAATCCGTGTCCCTTCACTATGTGGGGAATCGATATCATTGGAAGCCTCCCCATAGCAAGGGGCGGAGCAAAATTCGCTATCGTAGTCGTGGATTATTTTACCAAATGGGTAGAAGCAGAGCCATTAACCACAATAACAACCAAGCGAGTAGTCAGCTTCGTTGTTAGAAACATCATATGCTGATTTAGGATCCCAAGAATCGTCATAATGGATAATGGAACTAAGTTTGATAGCACCGAGTTCAGAGATTTCTGCCGGAAATACCACATCGAGAAAAGGTACACCTCTGTGGCATATCCGCAAGCGAACGGCCAAGTGGAGGCGGCAAATAAAGCGATTAAATCTATCCTGAAGAAGAGATTGAAGCGGGCCAAGGCCATGTGGGTCGATGAATTGCCCTTGGCACTTTGGGCTTATAGAACGACCTATAAATCGGCAACGGGCCATACACCGTTTTCTCTCGCCTTTGGAACTGAAGCGGTCATCCCGGTCGAGTTAGAAGTACTTTCTCACCGAGTCACCTATTACAACCCGATGACCAACAATGAGTTGCTCCTTGAATCCTTGGACATGATCGAAGAGAAGAGGGACGAAGCCAATTTACGTGCCTTAAGACATAAGCAGCAGACAGCTCAATATTACAACAAGAAAGTCCGAGCACGAACCTTTGAACCCGGAGACTTGGTTCTAAAACGTGTCTTCCCATACTCAGAGCATATGGGTCCGAAATGGGAAGGACCATATTCCATCTTGCGAAGACTTGATAATGGAACCTTCAAGTTAGCAACCATAGATGGAGATGAAATCCCCAGCACTACAAGAAAAACTGCATATGGCAGCGGCAGAATCCACTTCTAATCCGTCGTTAAACAGGCATTAGCGACGGATTTCCGACATAAAGGTGTGGTCGGTAAAAACCTTGACGGTATGTGTTAGATTTTGCGACGGAATTTAGCATAAGTTTTCCGACATTTTCCCATCATTTTACTAATTTTGTAATATAAATAAAAATTTATTAATTAATTTAATTTTAATTTATATACCGACGGATAATTAATTTATAATAAAATATTATTTATAAAAGGCGCTGGTAAATCCTTACTAATTACCAAGGGATTAGCGACAAAAATTAAACTAAGGTAAACTTAACCTCACTTTTTTAGGATGGTAATCCGCTGCTATTCCCCTTCTGATATATATATCACACACATAACTTATGTTCCATTCAATGCACAATCCTAATTTAAATAAAGCACAATTAATATCAACACACACATCTCATAATCAATGTATTATATTAATCACTCATCTCATAATCAACATTACATAACAGACATACTAAACATTTTTATATCAAAAATACATAATACATCCATAATGTGGGTCTCTGTGTAGACAACATGATATTACCCATTCCAATCTTTGAAGAAGCCTACTTTTAAATTCACTCCTTTTCCACTTGAGGTTGGATCCAATCTACGAGCTTGTGTACAGAACCAATCCCTGGTGAAACTGAGAGGCATCTCCGAGCCAACAATGCTCTCTGACTATATAAGAATCCAAATTCCACTACATTCGTATCAGCAATAGCATTATCACAAGTTGAACCCAAAATCTCTTAATCACTTACAAATTCACAAGAGTTCTCCAATACATCCCCGTTCACAATCACGACATCATTAACATTAATCACGGACAAAGCCTCGAAACCGTAAGACTTGGACGTTGAATTGTTTTTGATAGTTAAACAATTAAGCTCTCTACAACATGAACGCCATCATCTGAATTAATCTTACTATCTCCCAATAAACTCGAATAAGATGTATGCAAATCATTTTCAAGATTCAGAACGAACATACAATCAGAAACTAGAATCTTGGAAGACCCTGACCCTCCTTTACAAAAATCAGTGAACTCTTATAGCAATAAACTAGCGAGAAGTCACAGGCAAAAATCAATGAGCACTAGGAATGATTTAAGTGAGAAAAGAGAAAGTAAAAATAGAAAAAACAAGCAGGAAAGATGCAATATTGTTTGGCAACTAATGGCACATACTGTAAACAACAATCAGGAAAAACATAGCTATCCCTGTAACATAAATAACATATCTGAATCTTGTTTCGCGTGTACTTCTTTCGTCAATAAAACCACAAAATAGTTCACAAATTCATTGTCTACAAATCTTCCAACTTGCAAAGCATCAAAACTCAAACGTCACACGAGAAAACTAGAAATAGCTAACAAATCAACCACAAGTATTTTCAACAACACCTAAATCGAAAATACTGATTTGAGTGCCTAAATCGATTATACGCAAATCGAGAAAAACAAGTACTGCCGTTGACTCTGAAGATTTGTGTCGAATCTCTATTTTAGACTATATTAAAATAAAATAAAAACAAATAAATAACCTATTTTTCATCCTCGTCCGAAGCAGCAGCAGCATCATCCGCGAAACCCAAAGGGAGAGAACGAATAGGTACTGAAGAAGAAAGGGAAAGTGAACAGAAAACTATGACAACATTGGCTATTTAAATCTCACTCTCTAATTACCCTTCTGATTAATACGGAGGAAGGGAGCTGCGGAGACCAGCAGTGAGGGTGAGTGATGGAGTTGTGGTGACCTTCTATTCCAAGGATGCTGATTATTTTGGGAGGGGGCGAAGGAAAATATAAACAGTTGGAAAGATAAAAACTGGAAAAGATAAAAGCTGGAAATGGGATAAAATGAACAAATCAAAATGTTTCGAGAAGATACTATGTCCTGTGAAGATGAAAACGAGTGGGGCCAGCGGAAACGGATGGAGCCAAAATTTGGAGGAATGGAGCCAAAATTTATGTTGAATGGTGTTCAAATTTCATTTTGGAGCCAAAATTTATGACGAATGCTACAGCGACATGCAATGAAAAAGTTGTTGAAAATTTAAGTTTGAGCAAAATTTAAGTTTGAAGCCAAAGGTAAAGAACTAAAGATAGCGAATTATTTATTTATATCAATTACGTATATTAAATTCAACATTTATTAACAGATTATTGATTACCAATTATTAATGGGATTATTTCATTTTTCAAATTAATTACTACTTTTTAACATCTAATACCCACTATTGATTATTATACATTAATATTTAGTTATTGTTACTTTAATATTGTTTATTTTGTATTAATTTTTATGTATTATTAAATAATACTATTTTAAATAATTTTTTATTATCAATATTATTATTTTATATATTGATTCTTAACTTCAATTAATTATTATTTATTGTAAACAATTATTAAATATTAATTATTAGTTAATGTTGTTTAATGATGATGTTAATTTATAAATTATTTATTAATTATTAATTATTAATAAAAATAATTTTTTATTATTCTAATGAATTTCTAATTATTTTAATTAATAAGACTGATTTTAACTTTTATATAATACTTAATATTGATTTTTAGTTTTTGACTACTATTTATTTTAAAAGGATAAATACATATTAATTATTAGTTGATATTATTTAATTATAACTAATATTTATGGATTACTATTGCCTCTTATTTATATTATATAGTAATTAATAATTAATCAGCATTAATTTTCAAAAAATAAATTAATTAGCATTAACTATTGAATTTTATTTACTTTTAATAGTTATTATTTATTATTAACTACTAATGTATTATTAACATTAATTATTTAAAATTTAAATTTACTAATTAATTAATAAGTAATAACACAAATTTAAAACATTTTATAAATAATAAATATAAAAGTTCGTTTCAAATCTCTTGGAAAACTACAGGAAAATAGCTTCAAAATTATGTCGACGGTAATCCGACTCTATTAGCAACGGAATTTAGCGTTAAATATTATATGACGGTAAAGAGATGCAATTTCCATTGATTTAGCGACAGAATTAGTATTCGACGGTAATAATTTATAATAAGATGACATATAAAATCCAAAATATTTTCTCTTACAAAGCCCACGGAAATCCACCGCTAATTAGCGACGGAATTTTCCACTGCTAAAAATATGTCGCTAATCTCGGTTTTTCTTGTAGTGCAGAGTGTGGAACGCCCAGCATTTGCGGCCTTACCTGACGTGAAATCGTTAGTTTCATTCTTTTGTTTTTAGGACCATGTAAAAAGGCACGACTTGCCTAGAATAGTCTGGTTACTTGAACAAAAGATTATAAAGTGGACGTAGGTCATGATTCGACCGAACCACTATAAAATATCGTGTGTCATTTACCTTTACTGCACCATTACCTATTTGCTTTATCTCGACTAATATAAATTATTGTTGTTTTTTAGGCCGTCACAGATTATGCAGTAATATTGGAACACTCAATGCACTGTGCCACAAGGTGAAAGAGGAACCATAATCGAGGACCACAAGGTGCGGCAAAGTTAACCACCCCACGATCAAACTCTAACTCCCCAGAATCAGGAGAGAGTATAAAGGACGCGAAGATGACGTCCGCAAAGCATGAAGGTGCACCATGATAAAACCTCCTTGCCACCACTCTAACCCGCTGAAGGATCAGGAGAGTATAAAGGCGCCAGAGATTTAGTGCCCCCAGAATTTCTGCCGCGCTGAAGGATCGGAGAGCAGACCTGAAACGAGCTCGAACTCTAACCGGCTGATGGATCGGGATAGTATAAAATTGTTAGAAATTTAGCGCTCAAAGAATCCTTTCCCCCCACTTCTCACAATAGGGGGCAACACACATGACTCAAATCAATCATTAATAAGCCCTGGCCAGACATCATATTAAATGATTGATTGGGGGCATACACGCACACATTACATCTCTACACAAAAATTTTAAAATTTTGCTAACGCGATTCATGATTTAATTTTCGATTCGTTATGGTTTAAATATTTGTGGCTAACGCGATAAATTAAAATTGCAGGTTCGCAGGTTTAGTTCCCCTTTTTTTATGTGACTGATCTGTCTTGAAGGGAAACTCCTGTTCATATCACGACAAGGATGAAAGTCAAGGTCGACCAAGACGAATCATCCCCTCATGCCGTTGTGTTGGCTATTCAGGAAGTTGCACAGAGATGCAAGGAACTTGGAATCACTGCATTGCATATTAAATTAAAGGCAACAAAAATAAATTTTTATTTACTAAGATGCAGGGATATGAGATAAGATAGCTAAACAAAAGTGAGGGCCATTCCCACAATTACATTTTCTGGCCAGTGGAAAGTCTAAAAATCCTAAGAACAAAATATGAACTAATATCTGCATCCTACTCATGCTTGGGGGGTTACTTTGGCTTCTTGCTCTTCTTCTGCTTCCCCGACTCCTCCTTGTCAACATCCGAACGATCACCTTTTTTCCTCTTCCTCTTATCAACAAGACGCTCTGGCGAAGAACTAGAAGATTGAGAGGCGAGTTGTGAAGTTATTGATCGGGAGGAAAATCTTATGACCAACCCAGTTTTGGGATCGATTTCAGAGATAGGGGCACATATACTGGGTCTTGTTCCCCTTTCATAAGAAGCAACTGCCTCTCCTCCTCATCCTGTTGATTAGCCAAGGTTTCATCAGCACCACCCTTGATTTCATCTGTAATAACAACGTCATCCTCTTCATCCCCATGACCACCATCTGTGTCCTTCAAAGCAGCAATAACCTCGGCATCTGCAGGAACATCAGTGTTGGGTACCACAGATGCCATGGTTACCTTTTCACCACCCTCAGTTTGCTTTGAAATCTCAGAAATTTCAGCATCAGTGCCTGAGGGGATGTCAACTTTTTCTGCTTCCTCTTTCTTTTCTCCCCTTTTCTCGGTCAATGTGTCACCTGTATTATGAGAGGCACATGTTAGTAACTCAATGGGCTGCTCCGTAGAACGGCGAAAAGTCATAACTGCTTTGACAAATTGCGGGGAAAATATGGAAATACCTTCAGCTGACTTTTCATCCAAGTTTACAGCAGGAGCTCCGACAGCCGGAGGAGTTGGGAGCAAAGGAATCAACGGATCGTCAGGACTATACTCCTCAACTTCGGGAGCCTTGAGTTCCGCCGCTGAGCTCGAGCCCTCGTCAGGTTTGCTTTTGCCCTTGGCCTTGGTCTTCTCCTTCTCAACCTCTTCTTGGATTAGGCGTCTCCTCTCCTCCAAATCCTCGGGTTCTTTTCCTTTGAGGAGTCTCTGCATTAGCTGGCCTTCGTCAATCTCATTGACCTTCAGTTGCTGCTTTTCATCCTCGAAAATTGCATCCCATATGTTGGCAAGAGTAACGTGGTAGTCTTGGATCCAAGAGATATCTCGAGTTTTGATGACTTGGCCTAAGAAGTCAAATATCAACTCCCCAAAACCTTCTATTTCTTTTTCAGCTTCAACAAGCTTGTCGGCAGTGGTGGAAGCCGATTCAAGAATGCTGTTAGCATTAGTCTCAGCAAGAACCGCTCGCTCCTCAGCCTGAACAAGTTGGTCACTCAAGGCCTCCTTTTCTTTCTCGGCAGCCGCAAGACTGTTTTTTAAGTCCGCCCTCTCCTTCTCCCAAGCAGCCTTCTCGGCATCAAAATGACTTCGCGCTGTCCTCAAATCAGCATTGGCCATTCTAAGATCCTCTATTTCCTTCTTCAAAGATAATTGTTCTTGGCTGTTAGAATCTACCTCACTATGAAAATGCTTTCTAGCTTCCTCCAGATCTATCTTGTAGTTCTCTGCGTCTCGCTGAGCTAAAGCCAGACGGGCCTGCGCGTCTTCCAAGTCTTTTTCCATTTTGCTCTTGGCCCTGTCATTATTCTCAATTCTCACCTTGGATCTGGCCGCGTCCGTTTCTAGGCGACGGATGGCATCTGAAAGGTTAACGGCGTGCTTTTTCATTACCTCGTACTGTTTGGCTACATGGCACACATATCCTATCACCTCAGTATCCCAGTCCCTGGGAACCGGCTTAAGATCCGGTACAAACATCAGGGGAGGCCAGGGCTTCTTTTCCTTTCTTCACGATCTTGCCCTCGTCTTTATTTTTGTCCTCTGACTCGCGTCGTTTCTTAGAAGATTGGACGTGAGAAGGCGTACTTTTTGGAGGGTTTAAGTCCCTAGGAAGCTGCTTACCCTCAGCCGGTGGCAGTGGACGACTGTGAGGTTTCCCGGAACCATGCCTGGAAGGAGATCGGGATCGTGTAGAATAGGTTTGAGGAGGATCGCGAGGCCGATAACTATCCCTTCCCCGACTATCACTACGAGCAGGATTTGGATTTGAATGAAGACTAGGTGTACCTTCACGAAGGGAGCGATGGGAATAAGATCGTTTGTAAGTCATCTTACCTACAAAAGAAACAAGTACACATTAAAACTTTGAATACAGTTGGTATAAAAGCGTGGAGTCAGACAGTGCATGTGATTTGTGCATCCCATATAATTCCCCCTAACAGACCAGGGCCCGAAGTTAGGCTCGTCAGGGTGGTTTCTCGTTCTTCAACTGGAGCATTTGTTTCCTCAGAGATAGGGAAAAATGGCTCCCCTTCGAAATCTTCCTGTGTATATACATCGTCGGGTATAGGAATTTTGTTCAATTCCTTGAATAACTGGTCCTCTGTTAAATCAACGGGAGCGGCAGACTCAACCGGTAGAGAGGCCCTCGAGGGGGAACCCCTCGGAGAGGCTGGGATTTCCTTAAGCTCATCAGCACGGGCCTCATCTCCTCTATATACATTTAAATCTTCATCGTCCTAGTTAATCATCGGTGAAGGACTCTTATGAGGTTTTGTTGTCTCTACTGCTTGCGACGTTCCTTCTCCCTCGACCGGGGGCACATATTTGTAAGGTTTGCCACCTGCACCAAGTCCAAATCTTATATCCATAAGGCAGTGCCGGTGAAGATTCTCGTCAGTAATACATTTCTTGATCCTTAGGAAGTCAGATTTGCTTTTGAGAAGAAGGGATAGTCGATTATTATACACCGAGCCTTCCATCTTTGGAAAGGTGTGATCTGCATAGAGAAAAGAAGCATGTTAGCGCTTCGATTTCTTAAACAGGTTATTCATTCAAAGGTTTAAAATTTACTTGATTTAAGCCATCTTCTCGCACACCCAGCTTGTCGCTTTATATAGAACCAATCGTCCTTGGGATCCCCTATGTTGCTGTAACCATCAGACAAGACCATCGTATTGACTACCGACTCGAAGAAAGAAAAATTTGGGATTGATGTAGAACGATGCTTGAAAAGGTAACAGAACTTCAAGTCTTTAAACGTGAGCTCAGTTTGCAGGATTTCCGCATACGCGGTGTATAAAGTGTATAAGGCTGCGTAGGCATCGGGATGAAGCTGCATCGGAGCACTACCCAATCGTTTTAAGCTTTCAATGACGATTGGAGGAAACGGAGGAATAGAGCCTACCCAGCACATGAGTCGGCTGACTGTCATATACCCTTCCGTAGCCAGATGAGGTCTATCTTCGCTTCCAGGTGTTCTCACATCTTCCCAGGGGATCCCATGTTTCAAGAAGATTTTCTTGAGCTTTATGTTGTCCAGTTTGGAAGCTAAAGAGTCAGTGAATTTCTCTATTTCTAGTGCACCAGGAATCTCATCGGGAGCTCGGTCATCTACTTCGGACTCCTCATCAAGCGAGGTACTCTCAGATGAATCCGATTCTGTTTCTGCCTCATATTCGGATTCAAAATCCTCACCCTCTGGATTAATTGGAAGAACCTCGGGGCTGTGATGCTCAGACCTCTCGGGGTCCATCTCTGTTTCAGATCTTGAAGGAGAACGATTATCCGACATTACTGTTTAGGCGAGTAAACATGAGAAATAAGAATATAATCGCCCATCCCCCGTGTGTGCAAATGCAAGTGTGTGTTTGTACATGCATAGGAAGAAAGCATAAAAATTAGCAAGATCATCGAAATATTAGTTGTCATATGCAGTCAAGTTATGCTGCTGTCCAGTTCAGAAAGTTTCAAGGGCTCTAGCCTAACTGTCCATTGATATACCAGAGTTAAGCTACAATGTTTATTTAACAAGTACATGGGATCGTTCAGTATTTGAATCGTGGTACATCACTGGATCGCGTGATGGGGTTCGGATCGTGGTATGTCTGCGGATCGTGAAGAAGGCATCGATTCGCAGCAGAAGCATTAACTCATGAAAGAGCATCATATCGGATCGGGAACTGGATTGGATCGCTGTAACTCCCTACTATTCACAGCTTACCACCATGATCTGATCCGCTCTCCAACTCCTAATCCTTCCGTTTACTCCCACCACGATCCGCTCCCTGGTCATCGCCACGATCCACTGCCTCGCCATTCTCCTTCATCTTTCTCCTCTTTCCACCTCACCCACGATCCGTACCCAAACCTCACTCACAACTCGATCTGCTCAGCGCTTTTCTCCTCTTCTTCTTCTTCTTCTTCTTCTTCCTCTCCTCTACTCCTATCCATCGCTGAGCTCGAACGTTGGAATCCATGGCGTCTGAGCAGCCTCTAAAAAACCTCGAACACCACAAAACTCCGGTCTCTCCTCCCAAATTAGCAAAAGCTCAAGAAAAACGAGAATAAAAGTGTGAGAATACGTTTTTCATGATTACCTTTCTTAAAAATGGGTAAAAATAGTGGGTTTTTTCTTGGAAGTCGGAGATTAGGGTTTACCTCGAAGAGGACTAGCGGCGGCAACGAAGGAAGAAGAAAGGAAAAAATGAAGAAGGGTTCGGATTATATAGACTACGAAGCGACCGTTAGTATTCCCCTTCTTGTCTTATTAGGAACGCGAAAATAGATGGGCACAGCCTAAGCCCATCGTTCTTCGTGGTGAAGCCCATTACGCTTCGAGAAAAGGTCCAGATGCTCACCAAAGGTCGAAACGAGCGTCTCGCTCCACGGATCGTGGCGCGCTTGCGCGATCCGAACTGACGAACGATAGACAGAAGTGAAAACTCAGAAATACTTGTGAAAGTTCAGAAGTTTACCTGGAAATTCGACAACGAAATTTCCATAAAGAAAAATCCCAAAAATAGGAATTATCCAATAAACGGAGAAAATATTGAAGATTTAACTGGATATTTATACCAGTTAAAGAATGCAACTTTCCGAAGTGACACGACATTTTAGATAGACACAACCAATGATTTGCATCTCCCAATGAAAAGACATCTCTGTAATTCCGAAGCATATTCCATCCCCAATGAAACATACTTAATGTTGGCTAGCTTTTTGACCAAGCCACCAAGGTTCACACATAAGAAGGAAATATGAAGCTTTACTCCTTTCAACCCTTGGAAACCCGATCGCGGTCTTTCACCCCTCTTCGGATCGCTGCGCACCATCTCGGATCACAACGTACCATTGGATCACAGCTTTCTATGCGATCCGATCCTCCCCAGCAAGCTCGATCCGATCCGACTTCAGAAGCCAGAGGATGGAGGCCATGACCCATTCTACCACGATCCGAAATGCATGGATCTCGCGACACCTGTCCCCCAACTGTCATATTGACCAATTCTCCATCAAGCTATGAACCAATCCGAGATTCTCGAGATTTGTGCCACGTATAACCGCGATCCTTCTGAAGAAATTAGCTATAAATAGCCCAGACCTTGACATTGTTAAGGATCTTTTTTGCAATTGAGAGATCTGACTCCATCATTATCATATCTCCATTGTTTCAACTTAGAGTGATCCCGAAATTATTGAGAGAATCATAATTGTAAGAGTGAGATCGAGTGAAACTATTGATTGTACTTGCATTCAGCATATAATCAACTACATATAAAGTGGACGTAGGCTCGTTAACGCCGAACGACTATAAATTTCGTGTGTTTTTCTGCTTTTTCTTCATATTGTAGTTATAATTCTTCGTAGATTAGAACAACTTGGGTGTTAGATCCAATTTTGGATCTAACAGAAGCCAAATGGGGATGTTTTATCAGTGTGCAAAATTTAAAGGTGAACCGGTAATCTAAAATAAAGTCATGCAAACGGAGTCAGTTTTCAACAAAATTAATTTCATTGGGACCAAGACATTTAGACGTAGCAGTGTATCAATTTCGTAGCGTTTGAAAATCGTGTGTAACGGTAAAAATATTAAATGTTTAAAGTAAAAGCGTTAAATCACGGTACAATGAAACTAACCGTAATAATTAATAAATAGTGAAAAGAAACTTTTACCCTAAGTAAAGTAATAATGTGCAAACCTACCAAAAACCGCACATGCTATTTGACAACTTTTCTAGTGCACTAGCAGACATCAAACCACAATATCAATGTCTTATTGTTGCCTTATCAAATTGCATATCTATATGTCGAGCTAACCTACCCCCTTCTGAAAGCCTACCGCCTTCTTTTGTCAACGTCAAATTTAAATTTACATTGCCTAAATCTTCTTTCCATCGAAACAACAAATTTTCCCTAAGGCCTACAGTAGATTCTCTTGTACCTAAACAGCTGCAGCCTGTCCTAACTACCGAAATGGAAATACACTAGTTGCAACACTGCGGTTTATTGAAAACATGTTGCCATTTATCTTGAAAAGAAATAACACAGCGCCCTATGTTCTTCTTCCTGCCTATGATGTATCTTCTTTCCATCGTGCATACTGATGGATATATCCTTACACCCTAAACTACAGAAGCCTACAATCTAATACTGAAACCAACAAGAAAATACACTGAAAATTCTAGTAACTAACGCACGGGGTTAAGAAGGTAGGAAAGAACGTCAACCTTGTCTCCTTAAATTAGCAGTTATATTATACACATCCATTGTTGTGTCTTCAAACCAGAACAACGAGCTCCAGATTAAGTTAAAAGCTCCATCCACAGCTCCATTCACGTATAATATATATATATATATATACATAAAAGAAAAAGAAGCTCAAAGTGGGGAAAGATAGGTGATGGCGCCTGTTGAGCTGGGTGGAAGCGCAGGTTGATGTGTGGAGTCAGATTGTAACAACCCGAATTTTAACAACGTGATAAGACAAGAATTAAGACAGAATTAAATGTTAAAATCTGAATCAGGAGAAATGGGTTGCGCCATTGCGTTCGTCTCGGAAAAATATGCGAAATAGAGTTCGAAATTTCGTAAATCGGAGTCCGTATGACCAAGATATGGCCTCTCGAAGTTTCACGAAAAATTCGAAAACGAAAACAGATTCAAAATTCAGAACTCAGAAGAGGCGGGAAAATTTCCCGCCAGACTAGGGGAGGTCGACTGGGGAGTCGACCCCCTGCCAGCCAGGTCGACTGGGGAGTCGACCCCAGGGTCGACCTGGGGGTCGACCTGCCTGGTCGGACCCAGGCAACCTGGTGCACCTGTTTTGCTTTTTGGCTCGGTTTTGGAGGCTTGTGATGATTTTTGAGGGCTTGGATCTATCATAGGGTTAATCTAATGGCCTAAACTACTCCTAATCTCTATAAAAAGACCCTAAGCCTAGCCTAAACCCCTCATAATTCACTCATGCCACGAAGTGCTGCCCAAATCTCCATTGATCATGGCCTCCATCTCCAACCTCAAGAGCCTATGCATTCAAATCGGGTTCAAATCAAAAGGTGCAAGCTTGCTACACCAAATAGAGGCCAAATCAACGTTGCTATGCGAGTTTCATGACGGTTCTTCGACAAAGGAGCCACCTTTCTTCGTCAAGATGATGCATGATCCTTTTCCTAAGCCTCGCTATGTAAGTTCTAGCTACTTCGAGATGTTAACGGTAGTTTAATGATGGCATGGAATAAAATGTGGTTAAACATAAGTGCTATAACCTATGTGGACCTAGTTTTGCCTCTTACCTTGAATATATGACTTGGAACTATGTTTTAGCGACTATATCATGTCACTCATGTTATGTTTAGCCTAGTCTATCATGAAAGATTGAACCTTTAACTTGTGAATGTGGGCATAAGACCTTAGAACCACTTTGGGCTTGTGAAATATGTGCATGAACTTAACTTGGGGCTTATGCAAGTATATGAACCCGAAACCCCTTATGATAATATGCAAGTTTGTGGCCAATCACCTTTTTATGTTATGCATGTTTGTGGCCAAATCTCCTTATGAAACTATGCATGCTTGTGGCCAAATTCCCTTATGATACTATGCATGTTTGTGGCCAAATTCCCTTATGATACTATGCATGTTTGTGGCCAATATGTTGGCATAATACCCCACTATGTGACTCGCTTCCACTTGGGTTGGAAATACGTTTGGGTAGCTTAGGAAAAACGTGGGTATGACATGGAAAGACTTGACATGGGGCTCACATGAGAACATGGCATTCATGATACATTTAAATATGACCATGACACGTGGGAAGACATGGAACTTGAACTAGACATGGGTGGGTTGTAAGTGTAAAAAGACACTAGACCAAACATGAAAGTGGCCAACTCGAGGTTGGGTTGAGTTTGTAGCATAAATCTACCCGGACCCGCCCGGCTTAACTAGTGGCTACAAACAATAGGATCCAATGTGGGAAGTTGGTCATGTCGCGCTTAAAACCCGAGGTTAGACTAGGTTGTGGTGTAAAACTACCCGGACCCGCCCGGCTTAACTAGTAACCACAACAAAGTCTAATGTGAGAGGTTGAGGGTGCATTAATTAAATTAATGCCACATGATAAGGTTAAGTAAATTTGACTAATGGTACTTAACCGATATGACATGAATGGGTAGGTTAAGTGGGACCGGGCTTAATTTCTTAATGACACTTAACCATACAAGACAATTAGGGGATGGGGTTAAGTAATTTACGCTTAACTAATCCGACTGGGTAATTAGATGGGGTTAAGTAACTTAGACTTAACTAATCTAAAACACGGTAAATTCGATGAGGTTAAGTAACCCATACTTAACTAATCTAACATGGTAATTAGATGGGGTTAAGTAACTTAGACTTAACTAATCTAAAACACGGTAATTAGATGGGGTTAAGTAACCTTCACTTAACTAATCTAAACACGGTAATTTGATGGGGTTAAGTTAAACACTTAACCAATCTAAACTTGGTAATTGAATGAGGTTAAGTAACCAATACTTAACCAACTTAGCACGGTAATTTAATGGGGTTAAGTAACTTATATTATCCAATTATACACGATGATTTGATGAGGTTAAGTAACCTATACTTAACCAATCTAATAGGTGGACCTGATAGGGTTAAGTCACAACACTTTTAAAATTAGGCTAACCATTGTAATACGATTAGTGGATGGGGTTAAGCTAACCCATACTTAACCAATCCGACTTGATAATCTGATGGGATTAAGATGATCTATGCTTAATCAATCTAACATGATAATCTGATAGGGTTAAGACAAATAAATACTTAACCAATTTGACTTGATAAGGTTAAGTCATGAGCTTCTTGGTACACTTAACCAACCTGTAGGGCTAAGCCTTGAACTTGAGTACTTAGCCAATCTTGACATGATTCGTAGGCGGGTTAAGTCATGAACTTGGATAACTACGCTTAACCCATTTGACTAAACCCTAGCTCAGGGGACTAGGTTGGAAATCGTAGTTAACAAGGATAGCGGAAAGAGGGGCTAAGTGGTAAACCTTAGTTAAGGGCAACTAAGTAATAATTCTTAGCTAAGGACATAGGACTAGTTCATAAAGAGATGAGTAACCTGGTACGGTAGGTCATCGCTTGGTATACGAGGAGGAGCAAGTTATCTGACTTGGAAAAAAGCTCTAGCGAACTGGGTGACGAAGCGGAAGCTTCGGGGAACATGAGGGTACTCTTGGTATCCCTCTGTGAGGTGGCAAGTGGTCCATGAAATCCGGCCTCACAGGGGTTAAGGTCTGCGGTAGAAGAGCCAAGAGTATGCCTTGGTTGCTATGCGAGCGACCTAAAGACTGGGATGGATTAGCGTAGAGTCGACGATACTTGATTTTGCCTCGGGATAGCATGTCGCCGACTACCTACCATCTTTAGTCAATCGTGTACGTACGGAAAGGCAGGGAACTCCCAAATGACCACATACTAGCTATCGAGTTATGGGTGAGGTTGGCTATCTGGAAGTGGGCATCGATGGGCCTTAGTGTAGTTCTCATACATGATTTTTCTTGGATTGCCTTTCAGTAGTTGAGGGAGGGGTCACGTGGGACCATAGCCACGGGTACAAAAACAGACCTTGATATCTGCATCAGCAGACGACTTAAAGCTCCCGACCGAGTTCCGTATTTCTTGATTTGCCCTGGCACGGAACTCGGATGGCACATTGAGGAACATGTGCGTCTAGACATGGAAAACGATTCACGATACATACGCGGGATAAAGGGCGCAGTTGACGGGTGGCATAATCCCTAGTGGCCCTAGGTGGCTGAACCCAAACCGAGACACGGAAACGTTCATTAGGTAGCATAATCCCTAGTGGCCCTAGGTGGCATAAATCCTAAGTGAACGCGCGATGGTTCATGGTAAGGAAACATAACTAGATCAAGGGTAGCAGTCCAAGATAACCTCAAGGATAAAACGTTTACATGGGAAAGCTCATATGGCCTACGGCAAAGGACTGAACTTATACATGGAAAGAAACATACGAGTTGGGAAAACCTACATATGCTATATATTAGGTTGACATGGACCATTACATGACATTGGGCAAGGGACATTCATAGTTAACACATGACGCGGGTTAGGATACTAGTACGAGAGGTGCAGAGCCAATATACATGTTAGGACCATGAGAAATATACATGATAGATACCGTGGGACGTTATACAGGATAGATACCTCGGGATATTACACTTGATAGAAACCGGACGATGTGATACCTTGACTTATCATGACAACGTAGTTTATCATGATATCTTAGTTTACCTTGCTACAGTAGTTCAGCCTGTTTTAGTTTATCTATCTTGTAGTCATCCTTATGTTTACTTTCAGTTTATACATGTCATGTTACCTTTACCTGTTTTTATACTGGAAGTAGATAGGACTTACCAGTCTTTATGACTGACCCCGTTTTCTTTCGCCTCTTGTCTTCCGTTCCCCCCCCCCCAGGTTTTCAAGGAGGAAACACTGTTATCTAGTTCGGACTTCTTCTACTTGAAGGTCATCACACATGGCTTGGACTTTTCTTGGCTATGTCTACTTTACTGTTTTACGTGGGGAATAATTTATGAAATGGTTTTATGCTTCTTTACTATTGCAAGACAGGTTTTGATGTATTCTGATGTAAAAGGCTTTAGACCTTATTTTATAAGGTAATGAAATTTGTTTTACTTCCGCTGTTATATATATATATATATATATATGTTCTATCTTGTAATATTTATGTGCATGTTTACCTCGATAATGCTTCACCAAACCTAGTGCATTCCCTTGTGAGTGACCCTAGCGGAGGTGGGGTGTTACATTTGGTATCAGAGCAGAAGGTTACCAGACTGGGCAAAAGTTTTTAAAACCTTCTGAAAACTATTTGAAAAACCGTTTACAAAGAAGCATTTCCAAGAAAAGTTTTGTTTTAAAAAGGCTATTCCCCAAAGGCCATCAGCATTATCCTTTGATTCCTTGATTGAATCTCCTTTCCTTTCTTTCATCCATCTGTGGTCACCGTAGTTCTAACTGTGACTAATCTTTGTCTAGCCACGTAGTTGTTTTCCGTATGATGGAGGTGGTTCTCGAGAGACCTGTTGCCATGGTACAAGGAAGGATAATAAGAGTAAGGATAAAGGACGCAAGCTTAAGGATAAGCAACTTGTTGGTATGGCTTAGTCCATCAAGGAGGACAAGGACAAGATCATCGGAGAGGGCAATTGTATGCTCTCAGTTCTAGTGTACCTAAGAGAAATGGTATCGTTTCTGGTAAAGGTTTAGTCATTCTTTTCTATCATCCCGTCCAGACTTTGTCTTGGTCATCGTATCATTTAAGTCTGCTTGGATAGTTGGGTCTCTGCACCTTAGTACTAGCATGGTAAAGGATCCCAGTTTTGTCCCAAAAATCTGGTTGGAGAGTGTTCCATTTCTTCATGACTTGTTTGGATTTGAGAATGACATGTCTCAGCTTCGGATGGATTCTAGGGATAAAGTGGTCACCCAATAAGGGGTGCCATTCTCGGTTTTGGAAAGAGGGTAGTTAGACTCTCGACTCGCCTCGGTGATACCCTCGACGTCTCGTGTAACCTTTTGGGTTCCGTCATGGTTAGTTACCTAGAATCTCGGGATGCAGTTGTTAGTAATCCGTTCGAATAGAATTCGCCGCTAAGGCGGATGGTTCGTTTCGCTTATGCATGAGTTATGGGAATCACCCTAGTAAGTACTCTTGGCAACATGGATTGGCATCGGCAAACGAGATCCAGAATTTCCTAGTGAATTTTGGAAAGCTTGCATGAGTAAGTGGATATGGTTGAGCCAAGTATACTAGGGAAAGAGTAAGTGGAAGTGGAACGAGAGGCGACAATGAAACGAGTTCCGACTCATACCTTGGAAATAGGAATCAAGGAGCTACGAAATCATGAAGTCAAAAGGCGGTCAAGGCACCGAGGAATTAAGCTCAAGGAAATGCGACTTAGAAGACGTAAGGCTAGACACGCGCATCGTACCTCTTTTTAAAGAGTGTATCCTTGATCCCTGGTTTTTCCTGTAGAGCTTGCTTGCATGTTATCTTTTGGTGCATATCCTCTCGGTCCTGTTTCTGTTGCAAACCCCGTAAGGAGTTTGTCTTGTTTATCTTCTCGATCCTATCTTGGGAACCTTAGGTAGGACTCTATGGATGTAAATATGTATTTGAAACATGTTATGATTGATATGGTTGCAAATGGTTGCAAGTGGTTGCTCGTGGATGCGCGAATACACATTAGATACTAGATTGACGCGGTCACATTTCATGTTGCATATGCACGAGTATTTATACTTGTTTATGGATGAAATTGAATGTGTTATCATGCGGATGTTGCATATGAATGAATGTTTGTGCACGCATATAGTACTTATATGACTAGGAATATTTGCATACATGTTGGACTCATGGCACTAAACATATTTTGCATTAGAAAGATCATTCAGGCCTGATCATTAGCATTAGCTAAGGAGCATATACACACACGTTTTGCATATGTTCATATGGCATTAGAAATCGTCTAAGGAAAATGGATGCCTGTGGATGATGTTTTGAGTAGATGGATGATGGATGGTTGGATGCGTTCTTCCTAACTTGGAGATTTCGGGGACGAAATCCTTAAAGGAGGGGAGAATGTAACAACCCGAATTTTAACAACGTGATAAGACAAGAATCAAGGCAGAATTAAATGTTAAAATCTGAATCAGGAGAAATGGGTTGCGCCATTGCGTTCGTCTCGGAAAAATACGCGAAATAGAGTCCGAAATTTCGTAAATCGGAGTCCGTATGACCAAGATATGGCCTCGCGAAGTTTAACGAAAAATTCGAAAACGAAAACAGATTCAAAATTCAGAATTCATAAGAGGCGGGAAAATTTCCCGCCAGACCAGGGGAGGTCGACTGGGGAGTCGACCCCCTGCCAGCTAGGTCGACTGGGGAGTCGACCCCAGGGTCGACCTGGGGGTCGACCTGCCTGGTCGGACCCAGGCAACCTGGTGCACCTGTTTTGCTGTTTGGCTCGGTTTTGGAGGCTTGTGACGATTTTTGAGGGCTTGGATCTATCCTAGGGTTAATCTAATGGCCTAAACTACTCCTAATCTCTATAAAAAGACCCTAAGCCTACCCTAAACCCCTCATAATTCACTCATGCCACGAAGTGCTGCCCAAATCTCCATTGATCATGGCCTCCATCTCCAACCTCAAGAGCCTATGCATTCAAATCGGGTTCAAATCAAAAGATGCAAGCTTGCTACACCAAATAGAGGCCAAATCAACGTTGCTATGCGAGTTTCATGACGGTTATTCGACAAAGGAGCCACCTTTCTTCGTCAAGATGATGCATGATCCTTTTCCTAAGCCTCGCTATGTAAGTTCTAGCTACTTCGAGATGTTAACGGTGGTTTAATGATGGCATGGAATAAAATATGGTTAAACATAAGTGTTATAACCTATGTGAACCTAGTTTTGCCTCTTACCTTGAATATATGACTTGGAACTATGTTTTAGCGACTATATCATGTCACTCATGTTATGTTTAGCCTAGTCTATCATGAAAGATTGAACCTTTAACTTGTGAATGTGGGCATAAGACCTTAGAACCACTTTGGGCTTGTGAAATATGTGCATGAACTTAACTTAGGGCTTATGCAAGTATATGAACCCGAAACCCCTTGTTATAATATGCAAGTTTGTAGCCAATCACCTTTTTATGTTATGCATGTTTGTGGCCAAATCTCCTTATGAAACTATGCATGCTTGTGGCCAAATTCCCTTATGATACTATGCATGTTTTTGGCCAAATTCCCTTATGATACTATGCATGTTTGTGGCCAATATGTTGGCATAATACCCCACTATGTGACTCACTTCCACTTGGGTTGGAAATACGTTTGGGTAGCTTAGGAAAAACGTGGGTATGACATGGAAAGACTTGACATGGGGCTCACATGAGAACATGGTATTCATGATACATTTAAATATGACCATGACACGTGGGAAGACATGGAACTTGAACTAGACATGGGTGGGTTGTAAGTGTAAAAAGACACTAGACCAAACATGAAAGTGGCCAACTCGAGGTTGGGTTGAGTTTGTAGCATAAATCTACCCGGACCCCCCCGGCTTAACTAGTGGCTACAAACAATAGGATCCAATGTGAGAAGTTGGTCATGTCGCGCTTAAAACCCGAGGTTAGACTAGGTTGTGGTGTAAAACTACCCGGACCCGCCCGGCTTAACTAGTAACTACAACAAAGTCTAATGTGAGAGGTTGAGGGTGCATTAATTAAATTAATGCCACATGATAAGGTTAAGTAAATTTGACTAATGGTACTTAACCGATATGACATGAATGGGTAGGTTAAGTGGGACCGGGCTTGATTTCTTAATGACACTTAACCATACAAGACAATTAGGGGATGGGGTTAAGTAATTTACGCTTAACTAATCCGACTGGGTAATTAGATGGGGTTAAGTAACTTAGACTTAACTAATCTAAAACACGGTAAATTCGATGAGGTTAAGTAACCCATACTTAACTAATCTAACATGGTAATTAGATGGGGTTAAGTAACTTAGACTTAACTAATCTAAAACACGGTAATTAGATGGGGTTAAGTAACCTTCACTTAACTAATCTAAACACGGTAATTTGATGGGGTTAAGTTAAACACTTAACCAATCTAAACTTGGTAATTGAATGAGGTTAAGTAACCAATAATTAACCAACTTAGCACGGTAATTTAATGGGGTTAAGTAACTTATACTTAACCAATTATACACGATGATTTGATGAGGTTAAGTAACCTATACTTAACCAATCTAATAGGTGGACCTGATAGGGTTAAGTCACAAGACTTTTAAAATTAGGCTTAACCATTGTAATACGATTAGTGGATGGGGTTAAGCTAACCCATACTTAACCAATCCGACTCGATAATCTGATGGGATTAAGATGATCTATGCTTAATCAATCTAACATGATAATCTGATAGGGTTAAGACAAATAAATACTTAACCAATTTGACTTGATAAGGTTAAGTCATGAGCTTCTTGGTACACTTCACCAACCTGTAGGGCTAAGCCTTGAACTTGAGTACTTAGCCAATCTTGACATGATTCGTAGGCGGGTTAAGTCATGAACTTGGATAACTACGCTTAACCCATTTGACTATACCCTAGCTCAGGGGACTAGGTTGGAAATCGTAGTTAACAAGGATAGCGGAAAGAGGGGCTAAGTGGTAAACCTTAGTTAAGGGTAACTAAGTAATAATTCTTAGCTAAGGACATGGGACTAGTTCATAAAGATATGAGTAACCTGGTACGGTAGGTCATCGCTTGGTATACGAGGAGGAGCAAGTTATCTGACTTGGATAAAAGCTCCAGCGAACTGGGTGACGAAGCGGAAGCTTCGGGGAACGTGAGGGTACTCTTGGTATCCCTCTGTGAGGTGGCAAGTGGTCCATGAAACCCGGCCTCACAGGGGTTAAGGTCTGTGGTAGAAGAGCCAAGAGTATGCCTTGGTTGCTATGCGAGCGACCTAAAGACTGGGATGGATTAGCGTGGAGTCGACGATACTTGATTTTGCCCCGGGATAGCATGTCGCCGACTACCTACCATCTTTAGTCAATCGTGTACGTACGGAAAGGCAGGGAACTCCCAAAAGACCATATACTAGCTATCGAGTTATGGGTGAGGTTGGCTATCTGGAAGTGGGCATCGATGGGCCTTAGTGTAGTTCTCATACATGATTTTTCTTGGATTGCCTTTCAGTAGTTGAGGGAGGGGTCACGTGGGACCATAGCCACGGGTACAAAAACAGACCTTGATATCTGCATCAGCAGACGACTTAAAGCTCCCGACCGAGTTCCGTATTTCTTGATTTGCCCTGGCACGAAACTCGGATGGCACATTGAGGAACATGTGTGTCTAGACATGGAAAACGATTCACGATACATACGCGGGATAAAGGGCGCGGTTGACGGGTGGCATAATCCCTAGTGGCCCTAGGTGGCTGAACCCAAACCGAGACACGGAAACGTTCATTAGGTAGCATAATCCCTAGTGGCCCTAGGTGGCATAAATCCTAAGTGAACGCGCGATGGTTCATGGTAAGGAAACATAACTAGATCAAGGGTAGCAGTCCAAGATAACCTCAAGGATATAACGTTTACATGGGAAAGCTCGTATGGCCTACGGCAAAGGACTGAACTTATACATGGAAAGAAACATACGAGTTGGGAAAACCTACATATGCTATATATTAGGTTGATATGGACCATTACATGACATTGGGCAAGGGACATTCATAGTTAACACATGACGCGGGTTGGGATACTAGTACGAGAGGTGCAGAGCCAATATACATGTTAGGACCATGAGAAATATACATGATAGATACCGTGGGACGTTATACAGGATAGATACCTCGGGATATTACACTTGATAGAAACCGGACGATGTGATACCTTGACTTATCATGACAACGTAGTTTATCACGATATCTTAGTTTACCTTGCTACAGTAGTTCAGCCTGTTTTAGTTTATCTATCTTGTAGTCATCCTTATGTTTACTTTCAGTTTATGCATGTCATGTTACCTTTACCTGTTTTTATACTGGAAGTAGATAGGACTTACCAGTCTTTATGACTGACCCCGTTTTCTTTCGCCTCTTTTCTTCCGTTCCCCCCCCCCCAGGTTTTCAGGGAGGAAACACTGTTATCTAGTTCGGACTTCTTCTACTTGAAGGTCATCACGCATGGCTTGAACTTTTCTTGGCTATGGCTACTTTACTGTTTTACGTGGGGAATAATTTATGAAATGGTTTTATGCTTCTTTACTATTGCAAGACAGGTTTTGATGTATTCTGATGTAAAAGGCTTTAGACCTTATTTTATAAGGTAATGAAATTTGTTTTACTTCCGCTGTTTTATATATATATGTTCTGTCTTGTAATATTTCTGTGCATGTTTACCTCGATAATGCTTCACCAAACCTAGTGCATTCCCTTGTGAGTGACCCTAGCGGAGGTGGGGTGTTACACAGATGGTGCTCCAATGATGGTTCGGCATTGGGTTACTGTCATTAATCGAAGCTCCGGTCGCCATATGGGTGTAGCAGTGCTTGTTTGGAGGTTTCTGTGGAGGTCGGGTCAGAGAGAGGGGGGAATTTGGTAACGGAGATGCTCGGATGGATGGGGTTAGCGGGGCAGTGGTGTTGCGTGAAGGAATGTGAATTGGGAAGGATTTCTCAGCATATGAAAGCATAGGGGACGAAAATATATGAGGAGTGAAGCTTGGCGTGTTTGGGCAAAACAGGGGTACACCGTGATAAACAAGGTGATGCAGGTGGTGGAGTTTCATGTAAATTCAAGCCAAAAGTTGTCGCACACATTAAGGAGGCTGGTGATGCAAAAACAAAGTAGAAACATTAGAAACAAACACGGGGGAGGGAAAGCCACATAACAACAGACAATGGTAAGGGAACTGCGTCCATATATATATATATATATATATATATATATATATATATATAACGATATAGCAGTCGGACGATAACAAAGTATGGAGCAGACGTGTTATATATTGGGCATAAATAATTAAATCGGTGGAAACAAGGTAGGAAAGAAGAATGCAAGGGGATCGACAGTTTGGAATGGGAAAGAAAGTTGGTAGAATCAATCTTGCAAGGAATTTAAATAAACAAGGAAGAGAGCGGGTTTAACAGGCGGCTTTCTTGGTTGAAGTGGAGTAGCGTTCGAAGAAGTTGTGTTGGTCAGCGATGATGGAGTTGCGGTGGCGAGAACAAGTTGGAGAGTAATGGAACAGGAACATAAACGGTGCAGTGGTAATATTTCATTCAAGCCTAACTAATAATAATAATATATGTATATCTATTATAGAATGCCACTCACGTGATTCATGTGATCTGATATTTACATATGCCTAATCACGCCACTTATAATAATGAGTAATTATAATGTACCCAACACCATATTTTTTGTGTGTTCCTAATCTGATTTTTAACGTAAGCAACATTATTTGACCTGTAGCCATAAATTATGCCGAACCGATAATTTTAATTTGCCTAATACTAATACTATATATTATAACGTGAATATAATGGGACTGATCTATTTCTTATATGTGCCTGTAATATACCTTAATATATCAAAGCGACTGGGTAACATTCAAATTTCACCAACCGCATATTTGTGCCTAATACATTAGGTTTATTAAAAATTAATTAGTTATTAGGTTAAATATTATATAGGTTTTAATAATATTATATTAAATAGTGAATACCGTATTAAATATATATATTGGTCGTACGGTGCCAGAATTCAATGACGATGGGTCTGTATCGACAAACCCAACACGACGAAGCTGGTTTGATCAGAAATGACAGCTATTGGAAATTTTAATTAAATTAAACGTTTGTTTAATTTAATTAAAACGAACGGTTTCAGCGACAGATGATATCAAGGTGAGTTCAACTCACTCAGTTTACCCGTTTATATTTTATATAAGCTGGGTTTTTATTTTGGGTGTAATGTTTGCTAATGATTGATAATTGGATGACTGTTTTCATATTTGTTGAATATTTTTAATATTCATGGATTAAATTAAGCGTTTTTTTAATTTAATCGAACTAAATCGTTATTTCAACGATTAGATTCCAAACGAGGTGACTTATCCTGTTGGTTACATTTATAATAACATAAATGTATTAAATAAATAACTGGGTGCTTGATTGAATGCCATAAATTGTTTGTTGATTGTTGAACTATTTGTTTCTGTTTATCAGAATGAATAAATATATTATCGTATTGAATTTGAGATAACCCATTGTGATGCAGGGAAGGACAGGTTGGAGGGATCCAATTGGATTCCTCAAATATATTATTTATTTATATAATCTGTTTAATCAATCCGATGATTATTGATTGTTGAAACCAAATTCAACACTTATTTGATATTAACCAATGGGTGATATTGGTTGAGTAATTATCAGCAAATAGCATGTAAATGAACCATTTTATAGAAATAGATTTATTGTCAGGTAAATCAGTAGAAAGAAACTTATAAAATTTGCTTTTTTAACTAAAGGCGGGTTTTGAAATCTATTTTATATAGATTATTTTTAAAATGAAGTTATTAATGGAAATAAATAATTATTTTTATCTAGTAATTAAAAACGAATATATATAAAACGAGATTCGTATGTTAATGAGTTTTGTAATCAAATAAGCAGCATTAACCAAATGGTCAAGGGTTAAATTAATTATTATTTTTTCGATAAGCAATTAAATGAGATTATCAAATTTAATTAGATTGTTAATTAAATTAAATGAAATTAATTTAAATTAATTTTAATTATTAATTTAAAAGAAACAACTATGTGGAAATGGTTAACAATGTAACCTTGTTTGAGATGACCAAGTTAACCACTTGAACGAGAATTGATTATTAAAAACCATTATTGGGTTGTTAATCAATTTTTTAAATTAACCTTTTAAGAAAGATTAATTATTTTATGAATAGTTGATAATGAAGTAAGATGTAAAGGATGTTAGATAAGTAACGGGGCGATGACCTGTTGTAACGACCCAGAAAATCTGAACCAATTTAAAATTTTTAAATTGGCTAAAATAATGGATTTTAAATATTTTAAATAAATATTTTATATAATGGCAATGAAAAGTGAGCTTGAATCGACAATTGAAAACGATTATAATTAATTATAATTATAAATAAGGCCTGAAATGGCGCTGCAGTTTCAAAAATTGAATTCAAACTTTGTCGGACTATACCGGGTGCAAAACAAAACGGATTTTAGCGAAACCCAAATATTTAAATCTGTTAGTGAATACCTTTCTAACGAATCTGAAAAATCGAATTTTCATAGCGGAAAGCAAAAGTTATGGCCGAATGAATTTTTAGAAAGGTCGCTATGAAATTTATATAGCCCGTGAAATTGGCCATTTTGCATACGACCTCGGAATTCGACGAAACCACTTTTGTTGGATTCGGGATGTGAAGTTATTGCTAGGTTTCAAATTTCATAATTTTTGAAGTTGATATGTGAGCGTGGCAATGGAAAATGTGTTTTGGTCAATTATAGTTAAATTGGATCGACCAAAAATGGGCCTTTTTGCAAACAGTCTTAGAATTCGACGAAACTAGTTTTGTTGGGACCGTATCGTCAAAACATAGCTAGATTTATTTTTCTGGAATTTTTCGAATCAGTTTGTGGCCCTGGCAAATTGAAATGTACGTTCAAATTAAATATTGAATATTTTATATTTTAATTTGAAGGAAAACTGACTGAAACAGTCGAATGGGCCTTCGAAACATATCCCATTGTGTTCGGAATGGAGGTAAAACGCTAGGGACGACAGTCGTTGGGTTTGAATTGGCGTTCGCCGGTGACAAGGGGTATTTTAGATATTTTAAAAATTATAAAATAAAATGGAAAAATCCTATTGGCCCTCATCGTGTCTTCTTCCCCGATATTCCTCTCGATGAACGGCGGCTCCTCCTCGAAACTTCTCTCCACTCTAACTTCCACCACACGCACCGATAGTCCCCGCCGCAGTTAAGGCTTTTGAAGTGCTCGTCATCCTCTTCTAATCCATAGCAATTAGGGATTTTTTCGTGGAGTAAATCGAGAGCTCTGGCCCCCCAAAGCATCGACGTTCGAGCCGCCAGATCTTCCTCCAGCCGCCGCCGAGTTGACCACCAGTGGTGGCGCCATGGAGCCCTCTCCACCCTCGACAACGTCACGCCAGCTGATCGAAACAACAAGCAGTGGATTAGCAAATAATTCGAAACCTAGTTTCGAATAAAAAGGGCAGAGGTACGGGTTCTATATTTTTGAACTGTTCCAACAGTTTAGAACCGTCGCGAAATTCAATTAACTTCTAAAAATGATATCTTCTTCATTTCTTATCGAAATCCAGTGAAACAAGAGACAGTGGACTCGTGTGGATGTCTTCTACATTCTAGAAGAGACCGCATATTTTTCTGAGCCTTCTGCTATTTTTGGTGGAGTGGAACCCAATGTGAGATTTCTAATTTATAAACGGTATGGAAAATGACGATGTATAAATTATATAGTCGATGTATGAGTTATATAAGCGTTGTACACCTCATGTATAAGCGTTGTATAAGTTGTATGTTCGATGTATAAGTTATATATGCGTTGTAAAAATTATATATGTGTTGAAATAAAAGTGAATTGCTATATATAAATATAAATAAATATATATATATATACGCCCCTCGTCCACAAACCATGGACGATATTTATTGATTGATAGCGAATGGTTGTTTGGGATTGTTTGTGGTTGATATTGATTGATTGTGGTTGAAAAATACCCGTTTGTGGTTGAAAAAATATTTGGTTGAAACCACGTAGGATTAGTTTATGGAAATGAAATAAATATATACATGTCGCCTGCGTGCGAACTAGATGCATTATCCCCATTGTCAAAAACCGCGAGGTTTTAAGGTAGAGCGAGGAGCCGTACTAGGGACGGTCCCGGTTTTAACTACCCTGCCGTTATGCTGCCGAAATTTTGAATAATATTCATGTGTTTGAATTATTTTCATTTGCTAAAACTATATTTATTCATTGAATAGAAAACCTTCATGTGTTGAATCGATATTCATTCGTTGATTTGAAATTCATGTGTTGAATGGTATTCGCGTTTTAAATATAAAAATCACATTTTTATCTATATATAGAAACTATAGAAAACCTTCATGTGTTGAATCGATATTCATTCATTGATTTGAAATTCATGTGTTGAATGGTATTCATATTTTGAAATAAATTATTTGATAATAAAAATCACCTTTTATCGACTATATGAACTGTGTAAAATAATCTCGTTTTGAAAGAAATTGTTTTATAAGAAAAATCCTATTTTTATCACCTATATATACACTATATAAAATAATAGTGTTTTGAAATGAGTTGTTTTACAATAAAAATCACATTTTTAGTATATACATGAATCGTTGAAATGTGAAGTGTTAAAAATAGCCACTCGTTCAAATAAATATGCATGAGTCGAAATATTCATTAATTAGCTAATGATATGATCTTTGCCTATGCATGCAACATTAGAATGAACGGTGTTTTTAAACCAAATGGAATCAAATATGAAATTGAATGGAAAATGATAAGTGATAAGAACTGTATATATGTACATGCATATTTATTGAACAGGTTATAGCGAAGGGGCTAGAGAAGTGGAATAAATATTTTGTGCCCGACAAATAGGTACACATTTACTGTTTTGTTTGGGTGATGATTTTATGAGCCTGTTGGCTAGCCGCTTGGCTTTTTCTTTTTCTTTTTGACATGAGACGCCCGTGTGGCTATTTGGGAATTTTCCCAGCCCCTCCCGTACAAAGGAGGTTATGGCGAAATTTTCCAAAATTTTAAGGCGTTAGTGAAATATTTGAAGTAAAAACGATATTGAAATGGTTGAATGAACTATATTTATATAAATATATAAATATAAATAAAATTAAGACGAAACGTGGCCGTGCAGTTCGCGTTTTGAAACCGTGATTTCAAACAACTAATACGGGAAATCCGACCATTGGATTTTCCCGAAACCGCAACCGTCGGGTTCGCCTTGGAAATATCTTTCCGATGGCACCAACTTTGTAAAAATCCAACGGTTGGATTGTCTGGAGCGTTTAATTCAAATCTGAAGAAAAACAGCGCCAGAAACGATTATATTTATATATATATATAAATATAATTATATTAAATCGAATAACGACGCTGCAGTTCGTATTTTGAAATCAAAACTTCAAACGATTGTACCGGGAGATCCGACCATCGGATTTTTCCCGAAACTGGAACCGTTGGATTCGTTTTGAAAAGACCTTTCTAATGATGTAAATTGTGTGAAGATCCAACGGTTAGATTTCCAGATATGTGTAAATCAAATCTGAAGAAAAACAGCGCCACGGCCGCGCTATGGCCCGAAGCGTCATTTTGAATAAATTAGCTATTTTAAAATAAATAAAAATAGCGATAAATCGTTATAAAATATTATAAACGTTATGGAATGGAATAAACTGAATTTGCCCGATTTATGTGGTGTTTGATGGTTGAATGTGTTTGGTGTGAAAATTACATTAAAGGACAAAATTGGTGTTGTCGAATGATTTAACCATTGAAATAAATTGATTTGAAATTCTAAATATACGTGAATTATTTGAAAAGGCCGAGTTAATTCTCATTTCAAATAATTGACCGACGATTGAAAGTCGAAGATAAAGATGGTGGTCGAAGACCGGAGATCTTCACCTCGTTTGGATGGTAACCGAGGTCCTGATTGGGAGGCATCCCGAAATATGGATAATGAGTGGTGATCGTCCAGACGTACGTGGTGATCGATGGGTTTGCGAGGTATTTAGTGCCTCCGGTTTCGTTCAGACCCAGAACGGACTTGTAGATGGACTGTGTGTCTGACATTGGATTTTATTCTGTGTTGATTGATCTCTATTAAATATACAGCTGTTTGGCGGCGGAGAATTTATTCTTTTTCTTAACGCCCTTCTCTGAAACGCACGAGCTCAGAGGTTGTATATCGATGGACATCAGTCGCATGGCATGAATTGCCTGTGTGGCATGCTAAGATGCAGTGATCAGGGCTTCTGTTGAAAAGCAAAGCCTTGTGGTGATGATCAAAGCACCGCCTGTATGGCGTAGCTTTGTGTATAATGTGAATTCACGAGCCTCACACCCCGGTATGAACCAGAAACGGGAGCAGGACCTCAGGGAGGACGTGCGTTTTCTTTCTAGCTAGGGTGGTGTCAGTGACCTACCAGCCCTGACATTTATATACTTTTCACCTATGTGGTTGTTGCTGTTGCGAGGCGCCTCGGTTTGATCGGACGATCCGGGTCCGATGGAGTCATTCGTTGGCTCATTTACACCCCAAAGGGTGGAGAAACGCATTGTTTAGGCATTATAATCCACTTCGTGTGGACCGGCCCTGACGATCCAGGGTATGGTCGTGGCTGTACCTATGGCTCGGGCTAGAGAGTCACGAATTCGGTAAGGACTATCTTTTGCCTTGGTTCATGACGGAAATCCAATTTCCAAATACGTGACTGTGCGGTTTCGATTGTATATATATATTTGGCGACATAGTGGCATGGGACGCTCATGTCGTCTATGATTGATAGTTATGATTTGAAATTGTTTTCAAACCATATAAACACTAGCAATAATATCAAATGCCTTTGTTTTATTCGTATCAAGCATATTTTGGCCGTTATAAGGTAAAAACTCTATCCTCCGGTTTGCGTTGCATTGTGTGATGGGAACTGAGTCTTATAATGGCTTCATTTTTACAAAAAGCATTGCGATGTTTAAAAGAAAGATTTGTTTTAAAGCACTGGCAATCCAATGGAGTAAACCTGTTCCACGAAAGTGGCGTGGTCCTGTGATTGGCCATATTATATATGTGTTGAGTAGATTTCTCATACCAGCCCCATGACTGACTCGTAGTTTGCTTCACTTTCAAACTCGGGTGCCCCTTTTTCTACACGGGCAGCCTTGTATTCAGGTTTAGCTGGTTCTTTCTGGATAGCTGGAGCTGAAGATGGATTCTATCATTTATCTCTTTTTATGCTGTTCAGCTCCTATTGTACATATTTTGTTTGTTTTCCGCTGTGGAACATTTATGTATAGCTGAACTGTATTTGTACTAAGTAAGATCCTGTATACTGTGTAACTCTGATGATTACTTTTATCCAGTATATTATGTTGTTCATTTTCTGGTATATTTATTTAATTCTGTTCTGCTATTATCTGTTTATGTGTTATATTCCACGGATTACCCTTGCCACCGTCAGTACGGGGTTTGGGGTCGTCTCACCTGTAAACGAGATTTTTAAAGTATAGTATGAATATGAATCCATAAAGCGACCCGATAGACAAGATTTGAATATATAATGGTGTTTTCAAATGAAACCAAGTCGTTTTGATATATCGAGTCCAAATTTCTATAAAAGAATAAATGTTAACTTTTAAAGTGAGTAATGTTTGAAAGGAACGGTTGAATTGGAAATGGTGATAAAGGGAATTAGTCGTTATAATTAAAAAGGATCTTTAATAAGTTTTACTCATATTTAGATAATTTAGAATTTGGATTTATTTACGGAAAGGAGTTATATAAAAGGAAAGTTTTAAATAAGATTGATGTGAGTTGAAATCGACAGAAACCTTAGTGGATTGAACTTGGTTATAAAAGTGAGAATCTAACGATAAAGATCTAGAGATGAATATTTCAAATGTGAAAGGAGTTGTTTGAACAAAACTAAGATAAGCGTTTATTAAAAAGAGGAATGTTCGTTATTGTTTTCGAGAATGAAATAAAGAAAATGTCATAACGACATTTTACATGAAGTTTTAATTGAATCCAAAGTGGATATATATATATATATATGTGTGTGTGTGTGTGTGTGTGTGTGTATGTGTGTGTGATTTAATTCTAATATGTTTCGTAAATACTTTTAAATTGAAATAAGAGATAAACAATGTGTTAAGCAAGATTAAGAAGTTTAATTAATCTTCGTTAATTGTTTTAAATTAAAAGGCCAAGTAATGCCGAATACTGAATCGGTAAATCCATTTTTATTCACATGATTAATGATTTGATAGTTAAATCACCGACTATCAAATCTGACCCATATGATTGTTGGTACGGAAAAACTGTGATCGAATTTATATTCGAAAACCATTCCGACCAGCGAATACGTGGAAGATACTGATTGAAGATGGAGCAATTGAAGACTGTTGATCTTCATGAGCGAAAGAACAACTTGTTGAGTTTCTATAGTTTATCGGCCAGAGATATTTCGAGAGTGATTCTGTCGTGATTGGAATCTTCAGATTGCAAGGGCTACTCGTTACTGATACAAGGGGTGATTCCTATATTGGATGTAGTAGGAGAGTGCCTTCGGTTCATCCTGTTCCTGGATGACTGGTATGGACGAATGTATGACAGAGTATTTTTTTAAGGGGTTACGTATGTTGATTTCCTCAAACGTGTTTCTGTTGGTGGATAGCTATCACCCAAAATATTTTTGCGGATGTCAATTAGTGATATCCGGCGAATCTAACGATGTGGCATTCAAAGAAAAAGGCGGCCAGATGTTCTAAAGGTAAATTCTGACCTCAAGCCTCATCAACGGGGAAATGACAAAAATCGGGCAGGCAACATGACTATGTGGGTCGCTCCCATTAGGATGTATAATATCTATAGAAAATCCATTTCCATCTATAATATATTTCGATGTTGTCCCTTTTCCGGAAAAGGTGGGTCGCACCCAACCGTTGGTGATATACATTCGATACACTCAAGCGAAATGAGTGGTCGGTCATGTGTGGGTCGGGTTGCAAAACATTCTTGTTGAACCCAGTGTATTCCCCTTTAGATATACGCTATCGGAAGGTGGTTCCATACCTTGTCACAGTCAGAATCCAATCTCCAATAAGTGCCCGCGGTTTTGATTGTATACTATTTATGTAGAGCGTGAGATGCAAGCATTCTGCCAGAATGTTATTTATTTGTATTTAGGCACTATCATAATATCAGAATAATATTATTTTCAAAAATGTTTTAGGTTATAGTAAGGTAAAAACTGTCCATGTATATGTTTGGACTAGTCTTACTACTATCCTTTTCTTTCAAAAGGATTTTGAACTTTAAAATCGATATGGATGTTATATAAACTTAATGGGTTTCTCACTCTGGTTCACCAGACTGACTTGGTATTTGAGATGCTCGGGTTAGACCGAGTACACGTTCAGGTCATCGGATGTTGTAAAGAGATGAGCTGGAAGAGTTCAGACGTATGGTGTGTATAGTTACTATTTCGCTGTGTAATATATACGAGGACAGGTTGTTATAACTATCCAGATGCATTAAGGTACTCTGATGATTGTAAGTATTTTTCAAGCCCACAATAAAGGAAATTTATGTATTATATTTTGTTCCGCTGCGATGTGAGACTCTGGGTTGTGTTGATTCTTCTTCTTCTTCTATTCTAATCTTTCTTCCTTTCTTATTTCATCCTTTAATTTCTTTCTATTGGCGTCTAGGTTTCAAGTACAATTGGGGTTGGACTGGTGTTGTTTAGTCAGCTCAAAAAGTACCTGAAATTTGGTTTTCTACATTTGGTATCAGAGCAATTGGTTGAGTAGTAACCTTGGCTCTGTGGCGTAACTCAGTAGAGATGGGGTTAGTAATACCCTAGATTGAGCTTGAGTGTATATATGAGAGAGCATATTTGCAGATTTTATATAAAATTGTTTTGTATTGTGTAGATTGATCGGTTCAAGTGTTGGGAAACCATATTGGACTGGTATTTGACCTGATATTGTTTTATAAAGAGGGTAAACGAATATTTAATATTGATCTAATAGATTTTATATTGAAATTTATATATTAAAATGGATATTTTATATTATAGATTTCAAGTTATGTCTAATTCAAATTTTCAAATAGTCGCTATGGAATTTCGTTAATAAACGACAGCGTTTATTTAATAAATATTTTTGGATATCGTTTTATACTGAATTTCTGAATATTGAGTTTAAAATATATATTGTTTTATTTTGAAGTTGTATATTCATTTAGGGAAATAATATTGTTTTGAATTTTATTATATTTTATTGATATTATATAGGCCTTAAAAATGTTTTCTTTTCAAATGACCTCCATTTTCAATGAAACGAGTTTTATTGGAATGCGTATAATTAATTATTGCTAGATATTCATTTTGAAGCCAAACGGAGATGTTTTATCGGTGTGTAAAATTTAAAGGTGAACCGATAATCTAAAGTAAATTCGTTGTGCAAATGGAGTCAGTTTTCACTGAAATTAACTTCATTGGGACCAAGACATTTAGATGTAGCAGTGTATCAATTTCCATAGCATTTGAAAATCGTGTGTTACGGTACAAATATTAAATGTCCAACGTAAAAGCGTTAAATTACGGTAAAATGAAACGAACCGTATTAATTAATAAATATTGGAAAGAAACTTTTACCCTAAGTAAAGTAACAACGTGCACACCTACCGAAAACCGCACGTGCTATTTGACAACTTTTCTAGCGTACTAGCAGAAATCAAACCACAATATCAATGTCTTACTGTTGCCTTATCAAATTGTAGATCTATATGTCGAGCTAACATACCCCTTTCCGAATGCCTACCGCCTTCTTTTGTCAACGTCAAATTTAAATTTACACTGCCTAAATCTTCTTTCCACCAAAATACCATATTTTCCCTAAGGCCTACAGTAGATTCTCTTATACCTAAATAGCTGCAACCTGTCCTTACTACCGAAATGGAAACACACTGGCTCCAACACTGCGGTCTATTGAAAAAATGTTGCCATATATCTTGAAAAGAAATAACACTGCACCCTACGTTCTTCTTCGTACCTATGCTGTATCTTATTTCTATCGTGCATACTGATGTATATATCCTTACACCCTAAACTGCAGAAGCCTACCATGTAATACTGAAACCAACAAGAAAATACACTGAAAATCTTAGTACCTAACGCATGGGGCTAAGAAGGTAGGAAAGAACGTCAACCTTATCTCCTTAAATTCGCGGTTATATATATATACGCATCCATTGTTGTGTATTCAAACCAGAATAACGAGCTCCAGTATAAATTAAAAGCTCCATCCACGGCTCCATTCACGTATAATATATATATATATAAACATAAAAGAAAAACAGGCTCAAGGGGGGAGAGACGGGTGACGGCGCCTGTTGAGCTGGGTGGAAGCGAAGGTCGATGTGTGG
Source organism: Allium sativum (assembly GCA_030737875.1). Classification (NCBI taxonomy): domain Eukaryota; kingdom Viridiplantae; phylum Streptophyta; class Magnoliopsida; order Asparagales; family Amaryllidaceae; genus Allium; species Allium sativum. The sequence goes on from CM060922.1 coordinate 637,368,630, forward strand.
AGTCAGGTGGTCCTCCAGTTATGGTTCGGCGTTTGGTTACTGTCATTAGTCGATGCTCCGGTTGCCATACAGGTGTAGCAGTGAATGTTTGGAGGTTTCTGTGGAGGCCGGGTCAGAGAGAGAGAGGAGTTCGGTTACGGAGATGCTCGGATGGATGGGGTTGGCGGGGCAGTGGTGTTGCGTGAAGGAATGTGAACTGGGAAGGATTTCTCAGCATATGAAAGCAGAGGGGACGAAAATATATGAGGAGTGAAGTTTAGCGTTTTTAGGCAAAACAGGGGTACACCGTGATAAACAAGATGATGTCGGTGGTGGAGTTTCATGGAAATTCAAGCCGAAAGTTGTCGCACACAGTAAGGAGGCCGGTGACGCCAAAAAAAGTAGAAACGTCAGAAACAAACATGGGGGAGGGAAAGCCACGTAACAACAGACAATGATAAGGGAATTACATCCATATATATATATATATATATATATATATATATATATATATATATAACGATATAGTAATCGGACGATAACAAAATGTGGAGCAGATGTGTTATATGTTGCGCATAATTAATTAAAGCAGTGGAAATAAGGTAGGAAAGAAGAATGTAAGGGGATCGACAGTTTGGGATGGGAAAGAAAGTTGGTAGAATCAGACTTGCGAGGTTTTTAAATAAACTAGGAAGAGAGCAGGTTTAACAAATGGCTTTCTGGGTTGAACTGATGCGGTGTTCGAAGAGGTGGCGTTGGTCGGCGATGATGGAGTTGCAGTGGCGAGAACAAGTTGGGGAGTAATGGAACATGAACATAAACGATGTAGTGGTAATATTTTATTCAAGCCTAACTAATAATATATATATATATATATATATTATATATATATATATTATAGAATGCCACTCACGTGATTCATGTGACCTGATATTTACATATGCCTAATCACGCCACTTATAATAATGAGTAATTATAATGTACCCAACCCTCTTTTTTTGTGTTCCTAATCTGATTTTTAATGTAAGCAACATTATGTAACCTATACCCATAAATTATTCCGAACCCATAATTTTAATTTGCCTAATACTAATATTGTATATTATAACGTGAATATAATGGGACTGATTATTTCTTATATATGCCTGAAACGTACCTTAATATATCAAAGCGACTGGGTACCATTCAAATTTCACCAACCGCCTATTTGTGCCTAATATATCATGTTTATTAAACATTAATTATTTATTAGGTTAAATATTATTTAGGTTTTAATAATATTATATTAAATTGTGAATACCATATTATATATATATATATATATATATATATTGGTCGTACAGTGCCGGAATTCAATGACGATGGGTCTGTATCGATAAACACAACACGACGAGGCTAGTTTGACCAGAAATGACAGCTATTGGAAATTTTAATTAAATTAAACATTTGTTTAATTTAATTAAAATGAATGGTTTCAGATGATATCAAGGTGAGTTCAACTCACTCAGTTTACCCGTTTATATTTTATGTAAGCTGAGTTTTTATTTTGTGTGCAATGTTTGCTAATGATTGATAATTAGATGACTGTTTGCATGTGTGTTGAATAGTAAAAAATATTCATGGATTATATTAAGCGTTTGTTTAATTTAATCGAGTTAAATCGTTATTTTAACGATTAGATTCCAAATGAGGTGACTTATCATGTTGGTTACGTTTATAATAATATAAATGTATTAAACAAATAACTGGGTGCTTGATTGGATGTCATAAACTGTTTGTTGATTGTTGAACTATTTATTTCTGTTTATCGGAATGAATAAATATATTATCGTACTGAATTTGAGGTAACCCATTGTGATGTAGGGAAGGACAGGTTGAGGGATCCAACTGGATTCATCAAATATGTTGTTTATTTATATAATCTATTTAATCAATCGATGATTGTTGAAACCAAATTCAACACTTATTTGATATTAACCAATGGGTGATATTGGTTGAGTAATTATCGGCAGATGACCTGTAAATGAACCGTTTTATAGAAATTGATTTACCATTAGGTAAATCAATAGAAAGAAAGTTAAAAAATTAGTTTTTTTTTAACTAAAGGCAGGTTTTGAAATCTATTTTATATAGATTATTTATAAAATTAAGTTATTAAGGGAAATAAATAATTATTTTTATCTAGTAATTATAAACGAGTATATATAAAACTAGATTCGTATGTTAATGAGTTTTGTAATCAAATAAGCAGCGATTAACCAAATGGTCAAGGGTTAAATTAATTATTATTTTTCCAATAAGCAATTAAATGAGATTATTAAATTTAATTAGACTATTAATTAAATAAAATGAAATTTATTTTAATTTATTTCAATTATTAATTTAGAAGAAACAACTAAGTGGAGGTTAACAAAGTTACCTTGTTTGAGATGACCAAGTTGACCACCTGAACGATAATTGATTATTAAAAACAATTATTGGATTGTTAATTATTATTTTAAAGTAACCTTTTAAGAAAGGTTAATTATTTTATGAATAGTTTATAATGAAGTAAACCATTTGATGTAAAGGATGTTAGATAAGTAACGGGGCGATGACCTGTAAACGAGATTTTTAAAGTATAGTATGAATATGAATCCATAAAGCGACTCGATAGACAAGATTTGAATATATAATGGTGTTTTCAAATAAAACTAAGTTATTTTGATATATCGAGTCCAGATTTCTATAAAAGAATAAATGTTAACTTTTAAAGTGAGTAATGTTTGAAAGGAACCGGGTTGAAATGGAAATGGTGATAAAGGGATTAGTCGTTATAATTAAAAAGAATTTTTAATAAGTTTTACTCATATTTAGATGAATTAGAATTTGGATTTTTATGCAGAAAGGAATTATATAAAAGGAAAGTTTTAAACAAGATTGATGTGAGTTGAAATCGAACGGAAACCTTAGTGGATTGAACTTGGTTATAAAGTGAGAATCTAATGATAAAGATCTGGAGATGAATATTTTAAATGTGAAAGGAATTGTTTGAACAAAACTAAGATAAACGTTTATTAAAAAGAGGAAAGTTCGTTATTGTTTTCGAGAATGAAATAAAGAAAATGTCGTAACGACATTTTACGTGAAGTTTTAATTGAATCGAAAGTGGATATATATATATATATATATGTATGATTTAATTCTAATATAGTTTTGTAAATAATTTAAATCGAAATAAGAGATAAACAATGTGTTAAACAAGGTTTAGAAGTTTAATTAATCTTCGTTAATTGTTTTAAATTAAAAGGCCAAGTAATGCCGAATACTGGATCAGTAAACCCATTTTTATTCACATAATTATTGATTTGATAGTTAAATCACCGACTATCAAATCTGATCCATACGATTGTTGGTACGGAAAGACCGTGATCGAACTTATATTCGAAAACCATTCCGACCAGCAAATATGTGGAAGATACTGACTGAAGAGGAACAATTGAAGACCGTTGATCTTCATGAGCGGAAGAACTACTTGTTGAGTTTCTTTAGTTTAGTAGCCAGAGATATTTCGGCAGTGATTCTGTCGTGATTGGAATCTTTGGATTGCAAGGACTACTCGTTATCGATCCATGAGGTGATTCCTATATTGGATGTAGTAGAAGAGTGCCTTCGGTTCATCCTGTTCCTGGATGACTGGTATGGACGAATGTCTAACAGAGTATTTTCCAAGGGATCACATATGTTGATTTCCTCAAACATGTTTCTGTTGGTGGATTGCTATCACCTAGAGTATTTTGTGGATGTCAATTAGTGATATCTGATGAATCTAACGATGTGGCATTCACGGAAAAAGGCGGCCAGATTTTCTAAAGGTAAATTTTGACCTCAAGCCTCATCAACCAGAAATGACAAAAATCGAGCAGGCAGCATGGCTATGTAGGTCGCTCCCATTAGGATGTATAATCACATATCTAGAGAAAATCCATTTCCTTCTATAATCTATTTCGATGCTGTCCCTTTTTGGGAAACGGTGGGTCGCACCCAACTGTTGGTGATATACATTCGATACACTCAAGCGAAATGTGTGGTCGGTCATGTGTGGGCCGGGTTGCAAGATGTTCTTGTTGAACCCAGTTTATTTCCCTCTAGAGATACGCTATCTGAAGGTGGTTCCATACCTTGTCACAGTCGGAATCCAATCTCCAATAAGTGCCCGGGGTTTTGATTGTATACTATTTATGTAGAGATTGAGATGCAAGCGTTCTATTAGATTGCTATTTATTTGTATTTAGGCACTATCATAATATCAGAATAATATGCTTTTCTAAAATGTTTTGGGTTATAGTAAGGTAAAAACCTTCCATGTTTATGTGTGGACTGGTCTTACTATTATTCTTTTCTTTCAAACGGATTTTGAACTTTAAAATCAATATGGATGTTATATAAACTTAGTGGGTTTCTCACTTTGGTTCATTAGACCGACCCGGTATTTGAAATGCTCGGATTAGAATGAGTATAGGTTCAGGTCATCGGATGTTGTAAAGAGACGAGTTGGAATAGGTCAGACGTATGGTGTTGTATAGTTATTATTCCTCTGTGTAATATATATGAGGACAGGTGGTTATAACTGTCCAGATGTATTGAGGTACTCTGATGATTCTAAGTATTTTTCAAGCTCTCAATAAAGGAAATTTATGTAATATATTTTGTTCGCTGCGATGTGAGACTCTGGGTTGTTTTGATTCTTCTTCTTCTATTCTAATATTTCTTCCTTTCTTATTTCATCCTCTAATTTATTTCTATTGGCACATGAGTTTCCAGTACAATTTGGGTTGTACTGGTGTTGTTTAGTATGCTCAGAAAGTACTGGAAATTTGGTTTGCTGCATTGGGTATCTTGTATCACTTTCTCTTTATCATTACCATTAGAAAATAAAAAGAGAAAGACGGTTCCATTTGACTTAACTTTCATCTGGCCATAATGCTTCCATCTAGCTTTCAATGTTTCAATTACCATTGTGTATGAGAGTGGTCTATCAAGGTAGAAACCCACAACGTAGTTTTTCCAAACTGCTTCACCTGCTTTAAGATTCAGTTGATCTGGTATCATTTTGTCATTTTTTAGAATAATCTCATTCTGAACGGGTTTGTACTTTCCCAGATTATGAGGAAGATGCTGAAACATGGAAGTCCAAACTTGTTCAAAGGTACGGCTTTGCATTGAGTTTGTGTTGCTAGATGATTTAGGATTAGGAGGGTTTGGATTAGGATTTTGGTCTGAAGAGAAGTTCAAGGAAATGGGAAGGCTAAGGTTTGGATTATCTATCAGAACAAAGGGATCGGGAGGACGTAGTGGTGGAGGTAGTTGGTCAGAGGGTTTTGGCAGTGGTATGGTGTTGGGTCCAGGGGCGATAAGGACAGAGGAAAGGTGATGGGACAAGGCGGGAATGACTGCCATTAAAATTGAAAATGAGGAGAAAGAAAAACTTAAAAAAGGGGAGAAGTTAGAAATTTATGATGACTTGGTTTGTTTGAATGACTTAACTAAGATAAAATTATCAAGTTAAGTTAAACTAGTCTCTTAAATGTAATTTGGAAAATAATGAAATTGGTTATATGAGTTCGTTATGATTATAAAACTTAATAAATTAATCTGATAATAATTTATAAGTAAATGTTTGAATCTAAATGTCAATGATGTCGAATATTTATAATCAATTAAATTGAAACTTAGATTTACTTGATATGAACTTTATTAAAAGGTGATTTGAAGGTAATTTGAAACTTTAAGAATAAAATTGAATAACCCAAGTTAAATACCATTTTGAAATAGATTGAACTTAAGAATTTATTGTTTAAAGTTTAAATGGATTAGAAGTAAAAGTGTTGAATTCGAAATTATTAAAATAAAGATTTCTGAAATATAACATTTGAGATATATGAATGTGAAATCAAAATGAAAGTTTGTAAATAAACAGTTTTGTAAATATGAAAATCTAAATTTTGAACTTAATCCAAAAAAATTAATTGATTGATTTATGATTTATGGACTTAACCAAATAATGAATTGATTTGAAATATGATTTTTGACATTGAAATATTTGAACAAATTTATTTGAATATAAATCTGTATTATTATTACTATTTTATTTGTGATATTTTAAATATGATTTAATATATAAATAACCACGGTGTAAAATAAGCGTTTGGTTGTTAAAGAGACCGGGAGCAGATATTATCATACTCTCTGCCAATACCGAGAACCACTTTAACAACTGTTTACATGGTAGAGGATCCAGAATGAAGTAAATTGGTTTAGCGAACGCTACTGGAATGAAGTAACAGAACGATATGATGGATAACCTTGACCTTCGAGTCATAATAAAAATGACTAAATATGAGCTATATCGTGATTAAGTGATGCTGCATCTCCTATCGAATGCACTTTTTTGATATCATCTCTACTGCTTTGTGATTGATTTGTAGCTCCTTTGATAATGAAAGCGTGTTTCGAGGTGGGCATTAGTTGCGTATGCGTTACCCTGGTCGGAGTATGTAATTGGAAAAATCTTACTTTGGGTATTGCCTCGTCGTATTATCCAGATCGAGCCCCTTACGATTTTGATTTGACGTTGACGTATAACGACGCATCCCTACACATCGACCGTTTAACTAGTGTTTTATATGGAATTTTTATGACAATGTCTGTAAACGGTGTAAAAGTAAAAATGTAATTCCACTTACGTTATTTTCAATTGTATATTTAACCATAAATACTACTATAATGACGTATTGTATTATATAATATCTAGTTTAACGAATCCTTAAAGAAAGGAATCCCAAACATTCTTTAAGTTACGTGTGCATTTCATTTGAGAATTTCACCTAAAGTTGATTTACTATTGAACATGTTAATCCTGACTCGAGTATTTTGTTTGTTTATTTATTTTGACTTGATTCTCGAGTCAGACTGAAGAGTTCAGTTTTGGCGATACACCATTTTGAGAGCTGAAGATCTATTAGAGATTCAACATATTATATATCTGCTATTCTATCTTGGTGATTCAGTTATTCCATTTCTATCATTTGTTTATATATTAGGCATTCATGTATCTAAGATTTCTAATGTATTAATCTACTACTCTACTACTCTGATATTTTGTATTTTGATTTTGAGATTTTATAATTAGTATATTCGTGAACTAGTAAGTTATTTATTCTATGCTATTTTGTATTTGTGATTTGTGTGTTCTATGATTTGATTTTTTTTAAACTCATAGTTAAATGGTAGGAGGAAAAAAAAAGGTCATTTCATGACTTGTTTGATTGGCTTCGTGGTTCCAGAACCGCTTGAGCAATGTTTGCATTTGAATTGAAATTCTTTTGATTGTTGTTGTTTTGCTGACTTGTTGAAAAACTCCGATCAAATCTGAAGTAGCATCTATTTGTTGTATGACCAGATTTCTCACATATTTGACACCTTATTCTGATCAAACAGCTTCACCTGCCTCTGACTCTTCCTCTATTGTTCTGCCTGTTTCCTTGTTCATTCATGGGTTTAGCTGTGTTTCTTTCTTGATATTATCTCTTGTTATTTGGTGCATACTTCACTGAGAGATCTGAGTTTAGATGCTTCTTTGATTCAATTATTGCCGAAGACTAAGAATTGAATGTCTGTTCTACTGTTTTTCTTATTTTTGTGTTGTTTTGCAACCAATAAGTTGTGGTAAAAGGTTTGCATTAATCGATGACAACAACCAAGAACTTATCAACAATTATTGTCTATTGTATATGATATAATTCTTGTTCCTAATCAGATTTCCATCTTTGTTGACTGCATTTTTGTTGGTATGTGTATGGTTCCATATATGCGACCCTCTATATCATAGTCTCTTATTGAAGTAGTGATTTGGAATTTTCATAGCAGATAACTACATTCGTCTAACTGTATAGTAATAACTAGGCTCTTTGCATTGATTATGCTGTTGGTTGAATTCTCTATTTTAGGAATTGAGGATGTATTGAATTGATTAGAGAATCTCTTATCGATGATGGTGATGAGGCTTCTGATACTGTTTCATTGCCTTCAGCCATGGCAACATAGGTTTTTGGGATCTTTTCTTTGGCGAGGCACATAAACTTGTTAGGTAAGTAAACTGTTGGACTGCTACAAATCTTGATCAAAGAGAAAGGTACCTCTTCAATGAATCAAATTCTGAGAGGAGAACACAATCCAGTCTATCTTCAAGCGATGAAGATAATCAATCTGATATTGATTTAGATGTGGTATTGTGTGTTGTTGTATTTGCAGAAATTGCTGAAACGGAGTTTATAATTTTATTGCAACGAATGCATTCTATTTACAAGAATTTATACATGGACGCTGCTACCAGGTCCGAAAATAAGGGTGTCAAAATTTGCGAAACTTCCTCAATTTAAAGGCGATCATGCGATTCAGAGGAAGAAGGAGTCCACCAGCCGTCAGATCCATTTTCGCATATTTTGACATCCTTATTTTCGGGCCTTTTGGCATTAGCGTTTATACGTATGATCTCATGAACGGTTATGTAATAACCATTTATGGCTGTAATGAAAAGGCGCTTTTGCCCTTTAAACCCTTGAGTGCTAACGTTATCCAAACAATGTTGTATGCCACGTACATAAGACTTGAATACTACCTTCTACTACCCAATTTCAATTATTATTATTATTTACGATTTTACAAATACTGTAGGATTGGATTAACCACTTATTAAAGTTATAAACCATTGAAGCTGTTTTATAATTCAGCACCACAAAACACTAGCACCAGTACAGAGAGTCTTCCACCATGCTGAGATCATCAAAAGGTATGATTCAAGGTAAGCATCAAGGGCCTCACAATTACGTCATGTAGTTGATCTAATGAGGATATTGTTCATAATTAGCTTTTAAGTTTTAACCATATACATCTCTGAGTTCTATTGAGGCTGCATGAAAGTTTTCTGTTATATTATTTTTCCACTACTGCTCTCTCTGTTTGACAAAATTCTAGATTCGTTGTGCTACTGCGTTTTCATGGTTCATACAAGCAAATTATCAGCAGCAAAAATGCAGACTTCTCCGTCCTTCAAATGCAGCGCTTGATCACAAAATAATACAACACACCACATTTTATCAACTGTATAGTTTTGAAGGATTAATCGTTTTTATATAAAGATGTTATCCAAACAGTTGTATATCTCAATACCAAAAACAAAAAATTTATACAAAAACGCCAATTGAATGTATAATCACACTTAAAATCTCTCTTATAATTGTATACTTGAAGCACCGACGATCAAGGTATTTTCTTCAGGGTAAAAGCATTAAGGGCCTCATCATCACATTATCTTCATGATCCAATATCTGGAAGCAATCAACAAGTTAAAACGAGCTTAACAGTAAAGTCCAGATAAGTACAGATATAATTGGAACTTACATGGCAATGGTAAACATAACCTGGCTCCCCAGTCGCATTAAATGGATAGTTTTCATCCTTACCGCTGTTAAATAAAGAAAACTTCACAAAAATCTTAGTCACATAACCAGGCATCATCTTAAACACATTTTTCCACTCTCTTTCATATTCCGGAACAGCTACTTTCTTTCCCTTTCCATGTTTCTTCACATCACATAATACTGCATTATTCTGCTTTGTCATACAATCTTTAAATTCATCAAGATCCAATATCTCCCGCTGTTCTAGTACAGTGAATAGTCCAAGATGTATGTGCAATGGATGATTATCATCCGTTAGATTGATAATGTACCATATTTCACTGTTACCTGATTTTGGTGTTTCAGTTACTGGATCGTCGTATGTTTTATTATTCAATAGCAAGTGTGTTGGTTCATCTGTTGCAGTTGTGTATTCATACATCGTAATATATCTTGTTTCTTTAGCAAGGTGCACTGCAGGTTTCGGGTGCTTGATTAATCTTTTTAGAATTATTGGACTTTTGGGTGCCTCCTCTTTTGCTATTATGAACTTCATTACTTTACCTGGTGCAGTAATAGATGATAAAGTCAATGGTTCTCTCTTCTTCTTAATAAACAATGATTATGAGTCGTATACGTAGTACGAAAAATGTCACTTACCGTTATACTCATTAGTTGGATCGCCGGATGGATATGGATATACCGCGTCATTAAGCAAAATAAGTGAATCAGTTTTAGACTCTGAGAAGTCAACTATGACATCTGCAATTTCAGATGGACCAAGGAGAAATCTTTTGGACACGGTGGGCTTAGACAGATAGGTAGAGTCAGACCCGACATGCAAGAATTTCAACCCGTTGGGAAAGAAAAACCTATAAAATCTGGCATTGCTTGCATTTATGATGCGAAACCTGTACTTTCTTCTGGCAACTTTGAGGTAAGGCCATGCCTTTCCATTGACTATTATGGCATCTCCGAAATATTCAGGTTGCCATTGTGGATGGATAGAGGGGTTGTTGCCTGTGGAATTGAGGAAGAGGGAGCCATCTGTTGCGAATGAACGGTCGAAAATGACAAGGTGGCGATCGAAGGACCCAGATGGAAGATTGAATTTGTTTTCAATGGAAGGGTTGTAGACTGAGTAGCAACCAAGTAATCCCGCCAGTAGATTTATTCTGGTCAGTCCCATTGCATGGTCATGGTACCTATTGGATGTTACACATATAATAAATGCACTAGATCCTTAGTTCCATACTTTGATTTTAAACCAAAGCTGTATTCTTTTCAGGTGTATGTTAAAAGCAGACAGCAAAAAAAATAGATGCATACCACAGATTTCCTGGTTCTTGTACATTGGGATACACAGAAGTTGGAGAAACAAAAGAAGGCCCCTTAGATTTGTAAGAGGATGTGTACCAGGCTTTGGAGTTGCCATCACTGGCTGGAGGATGAATCCCACCATGGAGATGGACGACTGTCGGGACTCCGCCGTTTTTGGGGTTTGCGATGGGAATCGTTGGATCGATAGACAAGATATGGTGCATTGGGAGATGGTTCTCCCATGTAATGTTGGTAGCTATGCCTTGGATTGCCTCAATGGTTGGGCCAGGTATGGTTGCTGTCTCCTTGGATGTACCAAAGGCAAAAACTTGTGTTGGAGGTAGATCCCGATGAAATTTCTGGATGTCATGAGAAAAAGTATATCATTTTGGCTGGAGTTAGGCTGACCAATAGAAAGAACCATGATATGCTTGCTAAAATAACTGTTAGTTATTTTTACTTTCAAAATTATGATATTTGGATGCACATGACATCTAAAACGCATACTATAATTAAATCTATAGGAACAAAACCAATTGTTTGTTTTACAGGTGCTAGAACAAGTAACTGGTTTATGATTAGGGCCGTCAATTTATAACACGGTCCGAAACACGACTCGTAAACGCACGAAAAAAACTCGATCAGACTTATTTATAAACGGGTCAATTTCAGGTCAACCCGCTTTGATCCGTTTAACAAACAGGTTGATCCGACCTGATCCGTGAACCCGTGTCTGACCCTTCATGGCCCGTTTAATATAAAACACATTTTTATTACTATACAATCTAAAAACGTAGGCCCAGCCCAGTCCACTACCCATTTGCCGCTTTACCCAAATTTACCAATTACCAATCCGCCACTCATTCAGTCATTCTAATTTCTGCGGTTCTGCCTCCAAGGCCAGTCCTGGCCTAATGCGAGCCTTGCGATCGCACATGGCCCATTAAGCAGGGGACCCAAAAAAAAAACGGTATTACCTTTACTAGAACTGCTTTTTCTTGTCAGAATGCGTAGACTTGATAGTAATTTATTTATGCAAAAGTAGATTTGATTGTATGTTTTGTTGGCATCAATCAATATATTAAAATGGAGATGTGGCTTGTGTGGACCTCTGGTTGACAGATTGAAAATGTAGGTAAAAACTTTATGAATTTGCTGAAATACGCAATTTTCTCAATGGAGATGCATACTAGAAAAAACACATTTTCACTTAAGTTCAATTTCATTAAAAAAAATTAAGGGCCCAAGATTTTGGGTCCGCACTAAGCTCATAAATACTCAGGCTGGCCCTGTCTGCCTCTTCACTGATTCACTCCTTCACATTTTCATGTTTATTCCAACATTAACCGCTTTTTACATTTTTATTATCATCTTAGCTTACAACAAATGAATACCGACAACACCCTTCTTTCATGTTTTCATCTTTTTATACAAATATTTTTCTTAACGGGTTACACGAGTCAAACCCGAAACCCGCACGATTATAAATGATCAATCCGAAACCGACCCGTTTAATAAACGGGTTGAGCTGACACAACCCAAACTCAACTTGACTCGACTCGGACCCGACCCAACCTGACACATTGACAGCCCTATTTATGTGAACAATCTACCAATAAATGAAACAAATTCACACCTAAATTACAAAAGGTAAGCATACTCATCGATTGAAGCTTGACTAACAGGTATTCAATTATAGAACAAAGTATCAGTCTTTAATTCAACAGTTGAGTCTTAGGTAGCGTTTGATTTTTAAACTGCCCAGTTAATGTTTGCGTTCGCGTCGGATGCGCCGTACGCTTCCGACGCACCGATATGGGGTCCACATCATTTGCTCCTTCCAGCCGAACAGTTCAAAAGTTAGCTTTCGCGTTCGACGCGTTCGACGCTTCCGACGCAAGCCAACAACTAATTTTTTACCCCTTTTATACATACCCAAACAAATAAAACACATACAAATAATTAACACATTCTCCTTTCATAACAATTCGTCTTCAAATAACCCTTCAAAATACCCTTTTCATTTTCCCCTTCACGTTCAAAATCAAACGGGCCCTTAATAAACGTTTAAAGATTGGTAACGACTAAAGATTTCAACCACAATTTCTCTAAATCTCGAAATACGTTTAAGACTGAAAATTCGGTTCAAATACATGAAGACCAAACTTTAGTTTTAAATAATTTTCAAAACAAGATTTTAAAAACTGAAATATGATATCTAGTCAGTTTATAATTATATATAAATGGGATAATCCACTTAAAATTTTAACACAAATTGAAGAATTCAATTCTCAACCATTGGATTGTCCCTCGATTTTCATCCCTCACATGATGACAAACTGATCCAACAGTTGAGATTTTGTACCACTGATTTGCATCAAATATTTATGTTCAGATAGTCGCTTTATGCGCACACACACACACATGTAGAGACACGCTCTACGACACCCCAATTTCCTAGCACCTTATTTGCATTCGAATTGTAGCCACTTAGCTAGAAGTAAATAAGTTAGTGGAAAGAGAGATAGTTACTGAAATGAGCGAGAATGAGGAATGTGTGGCGAAAAGTAAAGAGGCTAAAAGGATGTTGTACTAATTTGAGGTCATCTATCCAAAAATTGAGGATATTAATCTTTTCAAAATATTAGTTCAATTATTCATTATTCAAACATTTATTCGAACCGTTAAATTTAAACATTAAATTTATTATTATACGAATGTCGGAACGAACTCATAACTCAATTATTCATCGTTAAGATATTTATTTGAACCATTAAATTTAAAAATCAAATATATTGTTTTACGAATGTCGGAATGACCTCAAATTTTGAATGCATGATAATATATATGCGAATTGAACATCTAGAAATTCTTGCTGGATTTGGACTGGTGAGCTACACTAATTCAAATCCAACTAGATATTGAATCCATATATATATATTATCATATATACAAAATTTAAACTTGTTCCGAAATTCGTAAAATAATATATTTTCCTACATAGCAAAATTCACATTTCACAAATTTTTCTACTTAGCGGGCCATATTTTGAAAATGAAATGTACTCTGTAATGGGATTTTTTTAATAGAAATTTAGGCATCCCTATTACATATATGTGTGTTCATGGAATCTTAACAACCAACTATTTTCAAGCTCACTTTAAAATATTTTTTAAAGGAAATCTCACTTCAGACTTTTGACTTAAAGAAATTGAATATTTTGAATATTTGATCAAGAAACATTTTAATGGCTTAATGAATTGAAGCGTGCACAGGTGCACTAAATTATTCTTCCCAACCCAAGTTGTAATTACAATAACATAACATATCTAGGGAATGAGGGAATAACGAACATTTTGAGATTATTTTAAAATATAGCTTTTTGACACTACAACAATAACAAGGCGTGGTATTTTTAGCATTTATATTTTGCTTCAATACCATGACAATTTCAAGAAAGAAACAACTAATGACAGGTTGGTGAGAGAATCCCAAAGAGTGGTGGAGGACACATATTCTCTTCTCTTTAAACTCTGAATTATGCTCCACTTATCTATATAACTTTAAAACGGTACAATAATTTTTCAGAATATATTCCGTTAAGGGAAATTCACATTATCTGCGTAGCATTGCAGTATCCCTATTATTTAATAATAGTTTAAACTTCTGAAAATTTTGAAATTAAGAGCAATTACAGTTATTGTTAATAATCAGAATGCGTTTGATATTGAGTAATTGAAAGGAAAATCGTGTTGTAAATTAAAAGGGAAAAAAAAAAAAGAAAAAAATCTAAAAGAAGGCTGTGAATAAGGAAGAACGCATTTTGCTTGTATGTTCTTTAAAAGCATGAAAAAAACATACCATACATAGCAAAGAAATAATATAGTTTATTGCAAGAAATAATATCAAATAAAATAGGGAGATAATACCGTTTATAACATGTGAAATAACAAGTAACAAATTATCCAAACTGTACAAAAAATTATTACATAACTAATTTAAACTTATTACACTAATTAATTTAATTCATATCTACCACTTAGAAACTATCAAAAACTGAGCCTCATTGCACATTACTATGGTTTCTGTACTGATGTATTTTGGAAAATATATAAACATGCTTTCTATTGCAGGTATTATAAAAAATTATCCTTTTTTTCTGTCTAATGAGCAATAGATATAATCAATATATCCTGTCAAAACTGTACAAAAAATGAACTGTATATGACCATAGGTATTGATGTATAATCTTTTGTCTTCTAGTTTGTATGTGAAACTGTGAAAGCAGAAACAGTGAGGAACAGAGAACAACTAAAGCTGAAAACATGCACCTATGTTCTAGACTTCTCCTAAGAGTAATCTTCTAATATAAAGCTCAATTCTTTCTGCAAACAATACATATTTAGGAGGAAAAACAAAATTAAACTGAGCATACCCAAGTTTTCTGATACATGCCAATAGTGATATTGGAGGTCTGGAAGGCACCGTGATTATTAGCTTGAAAGCCATTGATCTTGGGCATGCAGGGGAGTTCGTCAACGAACATCTTCAGTTTCGCAGGACTTATCACCAGTTTATTATTGCGGCCATGGCATTCAGTATAGCAGAAGAAAACAATCCATAATGAGAAGACATAAAAATGGAGAGATTTGCCCAACATGGCTTTAATAACTTGACTTCAAAATTGAAAGAAAAAAAAAAAATGGAGGAATGAGAAAGAAGAGAATGTATTGAGAATTTTCAATGTTTTGAACTGACCAACTTATAAGTGAATTGGAACACGGGAGTCGACGGACAGGTTTGAGTGGAGCTTGTGACTTGTGAGAATTGATTGTTTCTTGGATTTGTGTGGAATATTGAGTTGAATGTGGCTGTCTTTAGAGGGCCAATTGTTACTTTTTCTTCAGCTTTTTCGTCTTTCTATATAGTTCAACGCATTAAACTCCAAATATTTCTGATGCCGTGTTAAATGAGATAGGTCCCTATGTTTTCAAATCCTACGTGCGTGAGCGGATTTCCATATAATTGCGTCCAGATCAATGAGAGCACCTCCACAATTGTGAGTGAATTTCACTCACGATTTAGAGGAATGCTACCAACACTCGCCCAAAAGCAAGTGTAAGTGATACTTGCCATGTGATTGGGTGATACCATGGCAATGGGACCCATCTACTATTTAACAATTAATTAAAATACCTTAATGATACTGTCCTGACCAATCAGAGCGCAAGTATCACTTGCACTTGCTTTTGGGCGAGTGTTGGTAGCATTCCACCACGATTTATTGCATGATGACTTTGATGAGTGGACGTACGAAGATACTAAAGTTTGTAATTAAGAAAATGCAGATCTTTACTGATAAATGCAGTAGTCTATTCATACTTTGAATTTCTTTTAAGTGCTTTCACACGCCACTAAGATACGTATGAATTTTTCATTTTGAGCACGGGTTGCCAACCACATAAAACACAGTCGTTGCTAATCAGAAATGTTGAACTTGATAAAGTTGAAGAAACAGCAATGAAAGCGAGATAATTATGTTATTGATATTTCTCTTATTACTTGTTAGAGGGAACAATGACAACTATTTATAATAAAACAGAAATAAAGGTGTGTTGAAAGGAACAGAGCGCAAAAACAAAAAATTACACAGATCTGAAGTCAGCCTACAAAAATAAATAAAGGAGTAAAAAAGGAACTGCAACTACATAATTCTCATATCTTGTTTTCTTTAATAGTCCCCCAACAAATTTGGTTAAGGTTCATGTTGAAACCCTAAATTGTATGCTTCGGACCTAACGAAAAAGTTCATGAACTTCGATTGAGAAACACACTCAAAGGGCGCAACCAGAGCTTTAATCGGCAGGAGCCATCATTGAAGCAGTAAACAAAAGTATGGATTTGAAGTTATAACTTTAAATCCATGCTCGCTGATTTTGAGTGAATCGAAGCTTTGTGGTGATTCATGAGGATGATGGCATGCTGGATCAAGGTAGGAAGAGGCTTTAATCTCATAATCTCAAATCACTTCTAAGCCGATTAAAATTCTTAGCAGAGAGAGCATTTGTTAGTATATCAGTTTTTTAATGATAGGAAGGTATGAAATTAACTTGCAGGCTTTTCATCTGAATTAGTTCAAGAACGAAATAAATGTCAATCTCGATGTGTTTTGTTCTTGCATGTTGTATGGGATCTGCAGTCATACAAATTATACTTTGGTTATCACACCAGATAATTGGATGTCTTGTAAATGATAAGTGTAGTTCCATGAGTATAGATTGTAGTCGCAATTCAGCACAGTTGCACATGCTACATAGCTTTCTAGTGAACATCAAGAGAATTCTGTAAAAATTATGATACTTAGTTAACACTAAAACATATATCAGGTCATGTTATAGTAGCATATTGTAATGCCCCTACAACACTTCTATATTGTTTTACATTATTTATGGTTTCTTCCCTGTTTTTAAAATAGTGTTGATTAGAAATCATTGGAGTTGGTTGTGGATTGGACTCATTCATCTTGGCTTTAGTCAATAATTCGGAAATGTATTTTCTTTGATAAAGATGTATTTCTGAATTTGACTTATTCACTTCAATACCCAAGAAATACAATAGCTCTCCCAAATTTATGATTGAGAATTGGTTATCCAAGTATTAAGTCAACGGTCTGACTTCCCTGTAATCACTACCTGCAATAATTAAGTCATCAACATATATTTATATATATATATATATATATATATATATATATATATATATATATATATATATATATATATATATATACACGAGTGCTTTGGCACGTGCGATGCACGTGCGCAAGAGGTTAGGGTGTTAGAAAACACCGTTTATAAGGTTTATAATATTATAAGAACGCTGTAATGTATATGAAATATTCTGTTTTATATGTTATATATACACACACACACACTCATACACACTCTTGCCCGAATCATACACTAATACATGACTGAGAGCAAGTTAGCTTAGGGGATATATAATTAGATGATGAAAGTAATCAAACATTACATCAATGTGGAGAGAAATGTAATAACTAAAACCATACATTTCAAATTACTTTGTTTACAGGGAATTCAAGTTTTATACCGAATGTGACATATCAATAAATGGTCTTTTTTCAATTGATTAATTTTCCTGAGGATAACAAAATGCCAAATACTTTATAAGTTGGTAATAAGATATTAAATTTATTCTTCCCTTGGACTGTCATTGATTTACTCTATCCTTTGTTAAACGAAGATACGAATTATAACTATACAACAAAGTGATATAATTTAATATTATTATCGACAACCTATACCCTTTAGGTTTTTAGTGCACTCCATAGCAAAATCCATGGTAATTCATTATTTTGTTTTCGTACATTTACCGAAGTGTAATTTCCTAGCAACAATAATAAATGAGAAAATTTAATTTTCCTCTGAAATACTTAAAGAAGCAATAGTTAAATAATGGTCTTGAATATCATCAGGAAGTAACCCATTAATTAGCAGATGAAGCAGACAAAATTTACTTTGATTATTAATCGTATGTACACATTCAATCTGAATATTGGCCATATGTAACGTGTCAGCCTTTATTAATTATTTAGGCTTGATAAAATCCAAGGTTCTTCTAAAAAGCCTTAGCCATTAAATTTAGGTACTTTGAATGAGAGTTATCTCAAGTATCTAGTGCTATGTAGTTGGTCATGCCAGCAAAAACAAACAGTAATTGCAAACTTTCAAATATGGAAATCTCTTGGGTATTTTTGTTTCATCGAGCATTAAAATAGAAGAAAGCCACTATATTTACTGATATATGCTACCCTGCAATCATCCCTGTAGTGTTCTTTTTCCTATTATCATAAAGTGTTAGGGAAAGTTATATTGTTGAAAAAAATACTAACTAATTTTTGCTATGGAAAAGCATGAAAACACAACCCTCTCGTCTTATAAATATGAAGCATGTACAGAAAGTTGTAAAATACCAAACGGGACAATCTCAATACAAACTTTTACATAGTGAGAAAAGGCAAACTTATTACTAATATACAATTCTCCTGGTATTTATAACTTCAACGACCTTGGCATTTCTTCCATTTCCAATTTGACTCATGGTTTAGGCTTCAACCCAAACTAACAATCCAAAAAACTCCATCAGTGAAAATTCAACATGAAAGAGACTAAAACAAAGTAGGTAAATGAAGGTACATACTTCGTTGTAAATTCACTGCATATAGCAAGAACGAACCACATTAGATCCTTTTCTGTAATAGAAGTGCTTTTCCAGGCGACCTCCTACTATCAACAGCATTAAATTACCTGTCAATAGCACCTCCCACATTCAAGATTCTACAAAGAAAATGAAGCATGCCTAAAAATAAAAATAAAATCTAAAATAGAAAATAAAAATTGACCTTTGTGTATGTCAACCCTTTTATCAACCAATATCGCACGACCTAAAACTCTAGCACTGCTCGCATCCAAGATGAGGGAACATATGAATGCATTAGCACAGTTAGCAGCCTACCGAATCGGGCTGCAAAGACAACCATGTAGGCCCTCAGCCGAGGAAAACAAAGGAATACGTATATAAAAATATATAACCAAAATCAAGCTTACTCATTAATTCCCACTTACCTAGTGCCCATCTTCTATACATGTGACGGTGAGTCCATGACAATCAACGGAACCGCTTCATAATTAAAGAACCGCATTTAAAAATTTAAAAAAAATAGATATATAATTTCAGTACGATGCACGTGCGCATGATAAGTTGACTTTAAAAACATTGTTCTTGGATATTTTTAGATTTTATAAAAATGACTCTAATGTATATGTAATGTTATATTTTCATGTACATACATGCATAAATTAATAATTCTTCAAGATGCGGATGAGACCGAGTTATTATATGAAATAATCAAACAGACAAAAAAATGCTATGTGATATGCCTTGTGGACCATTTTGTACAAAGTACATATTATGATCGTCATTTTGTTTGGCTTCCGTAATTTTGAAAGTTGCTATTAAAGTAGAAGCGCATCTATAGTGAACCACAATTATGTTTATGAAATGCATATTTTATGATTTGCAAGCGTCCATGCATAATACATGCAAAAATACTAATGATAAAAAACATATATTTTTAGAAAAATAATATATGTTTACTTTGGCAGACCAATGTTTATTATCTAGCGTGCCTATACTCTGCATTCACCAATATGAGTAGGCCCATGGACTTTTACCTTATTTGCAACATTGAGATTCGTGTTGAGGCCTACATTCCTTCCTAGAGCATTTGGGTTCATGGTTATCCCGCCCTAGCTGAAGAACCTTGTGTCTTGGCTGTGATGTTTTTTTTACCTTAATATCATGCAACTTGCTAGCCAAATTTGAATTGTTTTCACCATATGATTAGGAAAGTTTCCAGTACCCTCAGCTCTTATGCTGAATGTTGCGCCTGCTAACTTAATGTAAATTTTATGTTATGATCCTTTTTTGAAGACTCTTACTACATGAAAATAAAATTGCCTATTTATGAAACTTAATATCAATTTTTATCAATACACGACAAAGCCGTGAATCAACAAAATAACTAACTTAGAAAATGTTAAAAAACCCGGCATTACTCTATATTGTGTTTTTTTGAAAATTATCTAATATTCAGTACACAGTGAGGGAGGTTAGTATCATGTATATGCATGTAAAGAAATATACACATGTGGTGTTCATTTTGTTTTAAAGAACATCACTGAGTACACAAATAAACTACTACTGATGTTCCTACTTTAACAACAATCCGTTTGTTAGAAAACTATGAAATAAACAAACAAATATATAATCAAATTATTCGTTTTATGTTGCATGATTATCAATGTGCTTGAAAATTCCAAATCCTTGTAAATTTCACTGAATATCACACCAAGTATGACACTATTTACAGGATTAGAACCCTTTTACATTGTGAACAAACTAATTATACTTATAATAGTGAAGTAACATTCTAAACTTACGCAATCAATTTGAGGCCTTGAATATGAAATTCCATACATTAATTGTTGGTTTTGATAATGTTTATTTGCTGGATTGGTTGATGAATAATGTTTCTGCAAAGCTTGGTTGCAACTGTTGATTTTGAAGGTGAAGTCAACTATAAAAAATTATCAAGAGTGTTACGAAGCAATTGAAGAAAAGAAAAAGAAATTCTTGAAGTTGATACAAATAAGCATTCCAACATGAAAGCAAATAACAACCAATTATGTTACTACACAGCTGAAGTTGAAAGAATAATATTTCGACTTTCGGATAACCAAGCTCGATACACTTCTCTATTATGGGAAAAGATAGTCATTATGTAATTCCTTTCTCACTTCGCTTAATTATTGTCAAATATGGTCCCTCGATTTTGGCCTAGCTACAGATATTAGATTTTGACGTCCACTGATTCATCAAGAGGTTTTTACATTAATTATAGCACAGTTTGAGTAAAATAGATCATATGTATCTATGGTAGTAAAGGAAATCTCATTTGTCCATCAACTTAAAGGTTGCGTAGATTTTAACAGAAGAGGGAGAGGCAAACTTCTGTTAATAATATTAATATAACAACATCATATGGTTTATTTCACATACAAATACGATTATCAACGCAAATTAGAGTAATAGTAAGAAAATCCACTTCACATTATCGGAATGTCTAATTCACTGCAAAATACTTTCCCAAACACCTACAAAACTTTAGTTAAATCAATAATTTACAATTAGATTGAATAACTCGTAAAATGGAAAATAGATACCACTTAATGAAACTGAGAAATAATTTCTTCAAAAGAAAACCAAAGAGGCTTAGTATTCATTAATCGGGATCAGCATATTCTTATTCCATTATGACGAAATTGAATGGATAAATCAACTCTATATGCGAATGAATCACATCCAGTATCACAATAAGCATGATAGCAGTTTTCATATAAGTAAATATTCTCAAGAACTCCATCATTTCATAGCAGTTATTTATATTCAATTAAGATTTTATGCAGTCAATCAATTTAGCATCAGTACTTGGACATACCTGGTTTTTCCTTTGCTATGCTGCTATTCACAACAATCAAAACCTATAATAAAAATATATATTCATTAGCTCCTTATAACATAAATAAACCCATAATCTTTACAATTCAAATAAGAGAATTAAAATTAGAAAATCTATTTAAAAAATTCGAACTTGATACTCCCTTGGGTATGAATGCCACTCAGGCCAAATGTAACTAAATCTAGCATTTCATAAAATCAGAGAGAACTCAATGAGTTGTTATCTTTAGGTGGCACTGTATCGTTGTCGTTACCTTCTACTTTCTACTTTGGTTTTTCTTTTCCATTAATTTGGTTGCTTTCCATTCTTTCAGCTTTTTACTCTTTTCCGCTTTAGATTTTTTCCATTGGCAAGCTCCTTTTGTCATACTGTGCAATCACTCTGCTTATTTTGTTGATTCTAGCAGTTTTAATCCTTTCTTTGTTAGCTTCTCTTTATAGAAACTAAATTCTTCCTTGTAAGTGCACCCTCTCTTTTAGCACTCGCTCCTTCTTCACCTTCTAGTATGTTTGATGAATCATATTTGCAGCTTGGGTCGAGATATTGGATGCATCTGTCGCATCTGAAAATGGACCAAATTTAAAGCTTGTATTATTGTAATCGACTTAATAAACAGTATTTTTTGATTTTTGATTTTAAACAAAAACTTAATAAACAGTGCAACAACTGCAAAAGTACACTGTAATTGATGGAAAAAGTAAAGTTTGAGCAAGTACCTACTGAAAGAGGAAGGAGTTGAGCAAGCTAGTGATTTCGATTTCCTTCAATCCACCATTAGTAGGTTCGTGATTTCCATCTCAACATTCGTTCTTTAGGGAATAAATATGTTTTTTGGGGAAGAAATATGATTTAACGGGTAAGGAATCAACTGAGTATTGCGGTTATTAATGTATGTGGATTTGGTGGAAAACGTGGTAGTGAACTGGCTCAGGAGGCCAAAGAAGAGAATGACAAATATATCCTAGTTCCATATATAGTGAACCGAATCATTAATGGGGAGCCAAAGGGTTATTTTTGGCAATTCGAAAAAGGCTTCATTTGGGCAAGTATTTGCTTTATATATAAGATATATATATATATATATATATATATATATATATATATATATATATAGTTGAAGACTTAGTAATTTTTAGTAAAAAAGATGAGTCAGATTTTGCTGCACTGTAACCATTTGTAGTTAGAGCTGACTTTAATTTGTCGAAGCAGACACTTAGTGCTTGTTTAAGACCGTATATTACTCTTTTGAATTTGCATACTTGATCTGCAAATTGACAATACCCTGATGGCTGTTGCATATGGATTTCTTCGTTTAGTATACCATTCAGAAAGACATTGTTGACATATATATGTCTAATGTTCCAATTGTTGCTTAAGGAATCCTGGCTGGCATTCTGTTTATTAAATAAACAGATAAGTTAAATGATTCATGCCATAATTTTAAAGGTAAAGATGCTTGAGCAAGTAATGCCATGTCAGATTCAACTATTATGTTTTCTTTCTATTGTACCATTTTGTTCAGTTATATATAGGAAAGTTACTCTATGAATTATTCCCCTTTTGAGAAAATAATTATTTAAAGGCTTGTATTCATTACCTCCATCTGACTAAAATACTTTAACAATAGTGTTGAATTGGTTTTCAAACATTTTGATAAAATTCAACACTGCATTACAAGTTTCTGACTAAGACTTCAAAAAATAAATCCAAGTATATCTAGATAATGCATCAATAAAGGATATATAATATTTGTCCCAAAGTTAGAACGTATTAGGGCAAGACTCCAAAGGTCATGTAATGACCCATATTTTTCAGTACTACAATATTTAATTTATTTAAATATGAGAATAAATACATTTGAAGTTTAAAAAATTGAATTCAGAATATATACGTTATTTAATATAACTGAATGTTGGAGAAGTAATTTAAATATTGAAATTATTCTAATAAGAAAATATTGAATTTAATAGAAAATTAAATTGATTTTATAGCTTATGTAAAATTCTGATTAAATAGAAACAATGATAATAATTTATTTTCAAAGAATCGAAGTCGATTGGTACTTACTCGATTTTAATTAACATGTTAAACTAGTGTTTTTGTAAACAGTCCTGGAACTCGATGAAAACAATTTTATCGAGTCCGAAATATTAAATTATTGTAGATTGTCAATTTTCATAACGATCGTATGGATCATGTGGTCATGCGAGCTTAAAACACCCGATGTGAATATAAATGAATATTACAATATAAAAATATCTAAATTCTTTTCACTATAAAGTACCATTAAAACTCTTAAGACCAAACTCATTTTTACATCTCCTATAATAAAAAAGTAGCTGCCCTCTTCATAAACCTTCATGAAATTGAATCACGCAAAATGTTTAACGAAATCATGAAAAGTTAGATTCATAGAGATCGTGTGGTTGTGTGCTTCACGAGGATGTGCTAATTTATAGGTGTGGTTTCATTCCTTGATGTTCGAATTTCCGGAGGTTGAGCTAGGATTTAGGTCATGGAGAACCAGGGACAATGAGAGGTGGAATCCAGGTGCTGGTTGGGTTTAGGGTGGAAAGTTGCATCAGGGAAGGTGGTTTGGAGGCGCGTTGGTGGTTTGTGGAGAATGCAACCATAGGGGTTTGATGATGGTGCTACAGATCACTTTCTAGATGGGGCAATCGAGTTAGGCATGGTAGTGACTGTCGGGTAGGGATCGAGAAGAGGAAGGGATAGCAGTGGTTATAGCCGTGATAGATGGTCGTGGAGGTGGAAATTGGTAGTCAAAGTGTGGTCAACTTAGTTTATTGTGTATCAGGAGAGGAGCGGGTTTCTTGTATTTGAAATGGAGAAGAAGAAGAAATGTGGGGTCACATGGGAAGGAGGATGGTGTGGGAAATGTTAATTAAATATTAAGTTAATTAAGTTTTAATCCTTATTAACTTGTAACTGTAATATCTAGCTCATACGACATTAGATTGCGACGAAATGCGTTGCGGTGGATCTGTGTCGCATAATACTAACAGTATACGCAGTGGATTGGTAGTATTCTTAGAAGATTGGAATTTTATCTAATTTAAAATGCTTGCTTAAAATTAGATAACATTACCTGAAATCATCGTTTAGAATGGATGGTGAGTTTAGCTCACATTTTTTGATATACTATTATACCATATAACAGTATTGACTGTTATTTACATATTTACATGTACAATTGGTTCTTTGGATGATTTACTACTTAATCAGTTGGTTTGTGGTTGTATACATCCGCCCCTAGAGCGGATGACCTTTGACATTACCTGCGCTATAGCGGAAGATTCATCTTATATAAATTTAATAATATGGACTGCATTACATGTATATGTGTTGATATATGAGCTGTGATGTAGCGGGATAGGTTGGAGGAATCCAAAAGGATTCCTCAATATAATTGTTACCGTATTTATATTCATATGTTGTTATATGAATTGATTGGATGTCAAACCTAACTGTGGACCCCATTGGCTGTATAACGTTGTTATAAGTGGAATTATGGTGAAGTGTATATATTATTTTACGTAATATATTGAGTTTGTCTATTTCACACATTTTGGTGTGTTTGACATAACTGAACTGAATTGGGAAATTATACAAATTGGAATGGGAATGGAGAAATTGGAGGTGGA
Source organism: Allium sativum (assembly GCA_030737875.1). Taxonomy (NCBI): domain Eukaryota; kingdom Viridiplantae; phylum Streptophyta; class Magnoliopsida; order Asparagales; family Amaryllidaceae; genus Allium; species Allium sativum. The sequence goes on from CM060922.1 coordinate 637,394,132, forward strand.
TGGTTTTAAATATAAAACATGCTTTTTAAATCCTTTTTAATTCTTTTACTTCAAAACCTATTTTACTATATATACGCTTTACCCCTTTTACTTAAAACCTATTTTCAAGTTGTTTTACTATATATATATATATATATATATATATATACACATATATATATATATTGAAAAGAATTAAGCCTATTTTATAAGATTTAGAAATGATTCTGGATTATAACACACTTGTTATAATCAATGGTTTAGAAATCACTAGCATTTCACCTTATTGAATATTTATCGATATTTAAATCTTTAAGGAAATTTTAAAGATGAGAATAAGTATAGAATCGGTTTTGGGTTTATCGGGACAATGTGTTAATTACATTCGTCTTTAACCCTCTCAGATTTTACCGATGAAGTTAATATAATTGAATATCTAAACGAGTTTAGAAATAATAGTATAAAGGAATTGTTTTGGATCTGTTGTAAACAGTATTTTAGTAGCACTTTGTAATGTCCCGCATTTTTATCGGTTTATATTTGAATATTTAAATCAGTTTAAATATTGAATTCTTAATATAAGTAGATTTAAATATTAATTAAAACGAAGTTGAACGTATAAAAATATATATTCAATATAATCGAGCTCATAACGACGTTGCAGTTCGTAATTTAACGTTCTGAACTTCAACTGAGTGTACAGAAACCAGTTTAAATCGGATTTCTGCAAAACAAGAAATATTGGAATCTGTTGAACTGTATCTTTCTGACAGAAGTGAAATATTGAGATTTCGTCGTATAGATTGCAAGATATGTCAAAATCAAATATTCAGAAAGTCGCTATGAAATCGTATATCGACCATAACGGTTTATTGGAAATAACTTCTTATCGGTTCCAAATTTAGACAAAGTTCTTTTGAGGCGCAGCGATAATTTAATTTTTAGAATTTTACTGTAATTTTTAATTAATTAAATACGCAACTTTTTATTTGAAGTATTCCGCACCCTATATCGATATTTTGGGGTTTCAAAATATGAGTTAAACTACCGATATTATTATATTTTTGGGATCGTGGCACCTCGCTGGACACGAACGTATTTTTATTTCAGTCCGTAGCAGCTCGGACATGAACGTGATTTTACTTAACCTGATACACTAAACCTTTAAATATATGTATATGTATTATTATCATAGTTTGACTTATTCTTTTTAACAGTTATAAACATGTCTTCATTTATAGTTTGAAGTACTTATTATTGAAGATGGCATTAGGTATAATAATCAAACTTTGGTTGGTAAAAACATTTAGGCTAGGATTTCACGTACAAACCCATACGCAGGCCATATGCATTACACACAAACCAAAAACGAAGGCGCAGACCTATTTCAACCCTATGATGTGAAACCACTTTGAGCCATGAAATCACGTTGCTTAAAGTCTGAAGCATGCACATGTTTTGTTTCCCAATCACCTTGCAAGGTAAAATGCGCAGACCAAAATATATGTACGTTTTCTGATTACTAAGATTCGAAGGGTATATGCATTTATTCATTTGCTAACAAGAGAAGTACTAAAATAAAATAAAAACAGTGCCTACCTAAAACTGAAGACATTTCACGCAGACCAACTTCTGATGAAAATACATGCTCAGACATTTCATTTCTACCCTAAACTTAGCTCACATCTATGAAAACAGCAACTGAAATGTATGTACGGTGTTCCCTATTCTTCAACCCGTGGAGACAAAGGAACATGCGGTAGCAGACCTAGCCTATCACTCTAATACGTGATGGCCAAGGTTTATAACATTATAAATACCCAGTGTGGCCATTCATTTCCGAAACACAAACGATATTAAGTCTTCATCAAATAATAAAATAAAATAAAGTACGTTGAAGACGTATTCTTCTTTGGCAACTGCAGTCTACAAAAATCAAGTGGGCTACGCTTTCAGACATGGTGGCGGACTGCATCGATGGAGCAGGCGGAAGTCTGGGTCGAGTTGATCGTGGACAGTGTGAGGGTCGAGTACTCGAAAAGGAGAAGGGAAACATAGTGATAGAGGGAGCGGAGGTTTGTAGAAAAGGGTGAGAACAAGGCTGTGCCAGCGAGAAGGGTTGATGGCTTTGTTGGGTTTCATTTTCTCGAATACTTCAGCTTCATACATTTTGAAAGGGTGCGCAAGTTAGTGAAGCAGGGAATGGTGTTGTGCTCCATATGCATGGTGCGAGCAGACATTAAAAGGAAGGTTAAGGGAGTGCATAACAGGGGATACATCCATGGTGAGGTGCAAAAAGGGAGTGACGCCATCTGGTATGTGCATGCATGAAGAAATGAAAAAGAAAAAAAAATGCAAAAGGGTCTGGAGCCGTGAATGACGAGGTGAAGATGTACGGCTAACTTGCATGGATGTAAAGCAAAGGAGAATGGCATGGAGAGTTCAAAGACACTGTTGTCTAACTGAAAGGGGGATGAGGTGGCGACAAGATGGTGGCGTTAAGGGCAGGTTTCACATTATGAAGAACAGAAAAGGGATGAATTGGCGTTAGAGAAGAAGGAGGAAGGAGATGAGTAACGAGCAGTTAAGTGAGAAACGCGTGATTAACGGAAATGACAGGATTAAGAATTGCACGAAAACCAGTCACCTTGGAATCGCACAGAAGCTGGCGACGCTATGAAGTCAGGTTGGAGTAATTTGAAGCACGCTGAATTTATGGCAGAATTGAACGTCCGGTTTACTCGACTGACGTAAATCGTTATTTAACGGTTAAAGCGCCAAGGTGAGTAAATTCACTGACTCTGATTTATTTTAAAATATTTTAATATTGGTTAAATGTTGTGTGATGGTCGTTTCAGTAGATTACAATTAAATGGGTTGAAAAATATATTATCATTGGTTGGATATTGATTTGACTAACATCTGTGGATGTAGGAAACCGGTTGGGGGAATCCAACCGGATTCCTATATATTTATATGTACCGTTTGTTTTATATGCACTGTTTGAACCCATATGACATTTAAACCCAGTGTGATATTAATGTTGAATGAAAATTCAACAATGATTATGATTTAATCAACAGACGGTGTCGGTTAAGAAAATGGCAGCAGACGACCGTAAATTCATCTCTTTGTTAAGACGTTGAATTGTCATCAGTCGAATCAACGAGGTTAAATTTATAAAAATTATATTTTTATAATTAAGGCAAAGTTTTAAAATTATAATAGAAGTTCTATTATAAATTAACACTTTGTAGTTACTTTTATATAGTAAATATGAACAATTGTTTTAGACATTCTATATAAGGTTATAAGGAGATAAAGGTTGTAAATTATCCTATGAGCAAATCTTTTTTGATAATGAAGAAGTAAATTGTTTTACTTTAGCAATGAATGATTATTATTTAATTTTTAAAGAAATTGTTTCTTAAATGAATTTCATTTAAGATGGCATGGAGTTGTAATGGTATGCTACTTGAATTAAGTATAACAATTCAAGTAGAAAGTAAAACGACTAAAGATAGAACGTAAATGCGTTTTGCTAAAGAAGTTATAAATGGAATTATGTAAAGATTTTTGTAACAGAAAGAGATATCAAGACTTTTGTAACGGAAAGAGATATCAAGATTTTTGTAACGGAAAGAGGCGTCGAGATTAATTATAAAGTGGAATATAGTAGCGTATTGCAAGTCTGTAAACTATAGCGATAAAATAACGCTGTTGGCTAGGCTTAAGCGTGACTATTATATCGAGATTAGTTATAAAGGAGAATATTACAGCGTTTGACAAGTTTTTGAACTATAACGTTAAATTAACGCTGTTGGCCAAGCTTAAGCGTGATTTTTGTATATAGCACTACTCCCTAGGGAATGTAAACAGTTGTTTTGAAATCCGTTTATTCTAAAGTAATAAGTAGCGATGATTTTCCAAAGGAATATAAGAACGAGTGGTGGAAAATCGTTTCAGAAAATGATGACCTCATTTCGGTGTTGGAAATATGATTGGAGTTAAATAACACTATTAGAAATGGGAACTATAATTCGATGATGATGAATGTTAAATAAAAGTGCCCATGGTAGTGTGGTGATAGTTATACATTTGATTGAATGTTTGTTTTACTTCGATAGTTAAATAACCGACTATCGAAGTGTTTTGACCCTCGTTGTCTATACGGGGAGACCGGTTGGATATACTATCTGAAACCACTCCGTATAGGCATAAGCGCTGCAAATTATGCTGAAGAAAATTGAAGACGGAGTGAAGTGCAAGGGTCGTCCTGTTCAGAATGGTACTTTCTGTTTGTCCAGACCCAGGACAACTTGTATGGATGAATGCCTGACAGCGTATTCTTAGAAGATCACCTAAGACGTTCTTTTCAAGGTATTACGTCTGGTGGCAAAGAAATTCGTTTCTCTTAGCTTTTATACCCGTAATATTTTTGGGAAGATCAACTAGTGATTTGACGGGTTTGACGGTGTGGCATTCAAAGCGTATGGTGGCCAGATGTCCTAAAAGGTAAACGTAGCCTCAAGCTTCACAACCGGGAAATGACAAAAAATCGGGCAGGCAGCATGGCTATGTGGGTCGCTCCCATTAGGGTGTATAATCACCTATCTAGAGAAATTCCTTTTGTTTCTAAATCTATCGATTCTGCCCATTCGGGAACGGTGGTTTGAGTCCAACCGTTGGTGATATACATTCGATACACTCAAGCGAAATGAGTGGTCGGTCATGTGAGGGCCGGGTTGCAAGACGTTCTTGTTGAACCCTGTGTATTCGCCTCTAGAGATACATTATCGGAAGGTGGTCCCATACCTTGTCATAGTTGGAATCCAATCTCCAATAAGCGCCCTGCGGGTTTTGATTTTATACTATATATGTAGAGCGTGAGATGCAAGCGTTCTACTAATTGGTTATTTATTTGATTAGACATTATTATAATATCACTGGATTTTGATATCAATAATGATTTGGGTTATAGTAAGGTAAAATCCGTCCATGTTTATGTGTGGATTGGTCTTACTATTATCCTTTTTGTTTCAAAAAGGATTTTTAAAGTTAAACCGTATGGTTGGAATTTACTCACACCAGTCCCATGACTGACCCAGAGTTTATTTTGTTTTGTTTTCCCTAAACTCTTGGGTGCCCAAATTTGTACGGGCAGTCAAGTGTTTCAGGCTTTACAGATACACTTGGAGGAGCTTGAAGCAGGAGGCTTCACCGTCAGTTATATAGAGTTATTTCCGCTGTATCAAATGTTATGTTGTACCCTGATGATGGTAAGTATATATGTACAAACCAGATTTGTATTCCAAAGTTATGTTATATAATATATTTTATTCGTTCCGCTGTGAGATTCGTGTTTACTCTGATTCTGCTCAGTTGTGTTCTTCTTCTTCTTCTATTCTATTAGTTCTATCTTATCTTTCTCATCCTCTTATTTCTTTCTATTAATGATTCGGTATTTTCGATGTCTGAACAGTCGACGCTGGGTTTGTGTCGATTTTCGGAGTCGAAAATTCCGGGTCGTTACAGTTGGTATCAGAGCTGAAGGTTATGTGATTACCTTGGCTCTGTGGCGTGACTCAATAGAGATAAGGTTAGCAGTACCTTAGATTGAGTTTGAGTGTATATATATGAGCGCGTATTTGTAAATTAATATAAAAACTGTTTTATATCGTGTTGACTGGTCAGTCGAGAGGTTTATGAATTCTGGTCGAAACAGTAATGCAAACTGTATCGATAGGTGTTTCTAAACTCTTGAACAGAATAATTCGACACAGTATGTTTTGAATAGAGGGTAAATGGGATAATTTTACCCAAAATATATTTTGATATAAAAAGAGCTATATATCTTGAGATCATTATAGTATATAGGGTGTGTTGATCGTTATTATAATCAAATAAGGTTATATGTGGGTTCGTTATGTAAATAACCAATCGAAATTTATATGAGTATAAGGTATAAAATCAGATGAATTAAATCTGAAATTTAAACCAGAATTGGAATTAAAATTCTGAAACATGAAAATGTTTGTAAATGAAATTTGAGTTAAATATATGGAATTTTAAGATCCTAGGAAATTTTGGAATATTATCCAAATTTCGAAAAGATATTTTTGAAGTAATTTCAAATAAAAGTATTTGAATATGAGTTTTGAAAGTGATATAGTATTGAACTCACTTTGATCGCTGGAAATAAATTCCGATGATGAAGTCGACCATTATAGGTGTTCATTTTCGAGTTTCTAAATGACGGATTACTACCAAAGATTTTGTTTTGAAATAAGTTGTTCAGAAATTCAAATGTTTTGAATTGCTATGTTATGAATATATATGATTTCAAACTGATTTGAAATGAAAACCCTAGGAATTTGAATTCTGAAATTAAAATTTACTTATGAAGTGAATAAACAGAGAATTTAAATAAGTCAAATAAAAGTGGAGTTGAATCAAAGCCAAGTAAGGGGAAAACGTACTAGAATAAGGATTTGACTTGGCAAAATAGTTGAGTTGTGAATTGAGATTAGGAATGGAACCGAACTTGGTTTGGAAATTTGATTATTTGGAATTGGAATTGAACTGGAGTTTGAAAAAGAAATGTGAGTCGGGATGTAAGAGGATTATTGATTGAAGGTAAACTGACTCGAGATCAGTTGGAGATGCATTCGGGTATGTTAATGGATTGCAAATGGAAACGAGAAAGTTGGATGCCCGATAAAGGGAGAAGGCCAGAGTGGCGTGTTGTAGTAGTACCGAATGAACCGTGCAACAGAGAGACTGATGAAATTCTCTGAAAATTAAAGTGTTAGAAATTTTCCGAATTTTGAAAATTTTCGTTACAAAGAAGGGAATTAATATTTTGACCAGTTCAGTTGAAAACTGAAATTATGAAGTGAACCAAAAAGATTTTTAACATGTTTACAACAGAAATTGTAGCATTTTCCCTACCTTAGCAATTTCGGGGACGAAATTATTTTTAAGGGGGAAGGAATGTAATGTCCCGCATTTTTATCGGTTTATATTTGAATATTTAAATCAGTTTAAATATTGAATTCTTAATATAAGTAGATTTAAATATTAATTAAAACGAAGTTGAATGTATAAAAATATATATTCAATATAATCGAGCTCATAACGACGTTGCAGTTCGTAATTTAACGTTCTGAACTTCAACTGAGTGTACAGAAACCAGTTTAAATCGGATTTCTGCAAAACAAGAAATATTGGAATCTGTTGAACTGTATCTTTCTGACAGAAGTGAAATATTGAGATTTCGTCGTATAGATTGCAAGATATGTCAAAATCAAATATTCAGAAAGTCGCTATGAAATCGTATATCGACCATAACGGTTTATTGGAAATAACTTCTTATCGGTTCCAAATTTAGACAAGGTTCTTTTGAGGCGCAGCGATAATTTAATTTTTAGAATTTTACTGTAATTTTTAATTAATTAAATACGCAACTTTTTATTTGAAGTATTCCGCACCCTATATCGATATTTTGGGGTTTCAAAATATGAGTTAAACTACCGATATTATTATATTTTTGGGATCGTGGCACCTCGCTGGACACGAACGTATTTTTATTTCAGTCCGTAGCAGCTCGGACATGAACGTGATTTTACTTAACCTGATACACTAAACCTTTAAATATATGTATATGTATTATTATCATAGTTTGACTTATTCTTTTTAACAGTTATAAACATGTCTTCATTTATAGTTTGAAGTACTTATTATTGAAGATGGCATTAGGTATAATAATCAAACTTTGGTTGGTAAAAACATTTAGGCTAGGATTTCACGTACAAACCCATACGCAGGCCATATGCATTACACACAAACCAAAAACGAAGGCGCGGACCTATTTCAACCCTATGATGTGAAACCACTTTGAGCCATGAAATCACGTTGCTTAAAGTCTGAAGCATGCACATGTTTTGTTTCCCAATCACCTTGCAAGGTAAAATGCGCAGACCAAAATATATGTACGTTTTCTGATTACTAAGATTCGAAGGGTATATGCATTTATTCATTTGCTAACAAGAGAAGTACTAAAATAAAATAAAAACAGTGCCTACCTAAAACTGAAGACATTTCACGCAGACCAACTTCTGATGAAAATACATGCTCAGACATTTCATTTCTACCCTAAACTTAGCTCACATCTATGAAAACAGCAACTGAAATGTATGTACGGTGTTCCCTATTCTTCAACCCGTGGAGACAAAGGAACATGCGGTAGCAGACCTAGCCTATCACTCTAATACGTGATGGCCAAGGTTTATAACATTATAAATACCCAGTGTGGCCATTCATTTCCGAAACACAAACGATATTAAGTCTTCATCAAATAATAAAATAAAATAAAGTACGTTGAAGACGTATTCTTCTTTGGCAACTGCAGTCTACAAAAATCAAGTGGGCTACGCTTTCAGACATGGTGGCGGACTGCATCGATGGAGTAGGCGGAAGTCTAGGTCGAGTTGATCGTGGACAGTGTGAGGGTCGAGTACTCGAAAAGGAGAAGGGAAACATAGTGATAGAGGGAGCGGAGGTTTGTAGAAAAGGGTGAGAACAAGGCTGTGCCAGCGAGAAGGGTTGATGGCTTTGTTGGGTTTCATTTTCTCGAATACTTCAGCTTCATACATTTTGAAAGGGTGCGCAAGTTAGTGAAGCAGGGAATGGTGTTGTGCTCCATATGCATGGTGCGAGCAGACATTAAAAGGAAGGTTAAGGGAGTGCATAACAGGGGATACATCCATGGTGAGGTGCAAAAAGGGAGTGACGCCATCTGGTATGTGCATGCATGAAGAAATGAAAAAGAAAAAAAAAATGCAAAAGGGTCTGGAGCCGTGAATGACGAGGTGAAGATGTACGGCTAACTTGCATGGATGTAAAGCAAAGGAGAATGGCATGGAGAGTTCAAAGACACTGTTGTCTAACTGAAAGGGGGATGAGGTGGCGACAAGATGGTGGCGTTAAGGGCAGGTTTCACATTATGAAGAACAGAAAAGGGATGAATTGGCGTTAGAGAAGAAGGAGGAAGGAGATGAGTAACGAGCAGTTAAGGGAGAAACGCGTGATTAACGGAAATGACAGGATTAAGAATTGCACGAAAACCAGTCACCTTGGAATCGCACAGAAGCTGGCGACGCTATGAAGTCAGGTTGGAGTAATTTGAAGCACGCTGAATTTATGGCAGAATTGAACGTCCGGTTTACTCGACTGACGTAAATCGTTATTTAACGGTTAAAGCGCCAAGGTGAGTAAATTCACTGACTCTGATTTATTTTAAAATATTTTAATATTGGTTAAATGTTGTGTGATGGTCGTTTCAGTAGATTACAATTAAATGGGTTGAAAAATATATTATCATTGGTTGGATATTGATTTGACTAACATCTGTGGATGTAGGAAACCGGTTGGGGGAATCCAACCGGATTCCTATATATTTATATGTACCGTTTGTTTTATATGCACTGTTTGAACCCATATGACATTTAAACCCAGTGTGATATTAATGTTGAATGAAAATTCAACAATGATTATGATTTAATCAACAGACGGTGTCGGTTAAGAAAATGGCAGCAGACGACCGTAAATTCATCTCTTTGTTAAGACGTTGAATTGTCATCAGTCGAATCAACGAGGTTAAATTTATAAAAATTATATTTTTATAATTAAGGCAAAGTTTTAAAATTATAATAGAAGTTCTATTATAAATTAACACTTTGTAGTTACTTTTATATAGTAAATATGAACAATTGTTTTAGACATTCTATATAAGGTTATAAGGAGATAAAGGTTGTAAATTATCCTATGAGCAAATCTTTTTTGATAATGAAGAAGTAAATTGTTTTACTTCAGCAATGAATGATTATTATTTAATTTTTAAAGAAATTGTTTCTTAAATGAATTTCATTTAAGATGGCATGGAGTTGTAATGGTATGCTACTTGAATTAAGTATAACAATTCAAGTAGAAAGTAAAACGACTAAAGATAGAACGTAAATGCGTTTTGCTAAAGAAGTTATAAATGGAATTATGTAAAGATTTTTGTAACAGAAAGAGATATCAAGACTTTTGTAACGGAAAGAGATATCAAGATTTTTGTAACGGAAAGAGGCGTCGAGATTAATTATAAAGTGGAATATAGTAGCGTATTGCAAGTCTGTAAACTATAGCGATAAAATAACGCTGTTGGCTAGGCTTAAGCGTGACTATTATATCGAGATTAGTTATAAAGGAGAATATTACAGCGTTTGACAAGTTTTTGAACTATAACGTTAAATTAACGCTGTTGGCCAAGCTTAAGCGTGATTTTTGTATATAGCACTACTCCCTAGGGAATGTAAACAGTTGTTTTGAAATCCGCTTATTCTAAAGTAATAAGTAGCGATGATTTTCCAAAGGAATATAAGAACGAGTGGTGGAAAATCGTTTCAGAAAATGATGACCTCATTTCGGTGTTGGAAATATGATTGGAGTTAAATAACACTATTAGAAATGGGAACTATAATTCGATGATGATGAATGTTAAATAAAAGTGCCCATGGTAGTGTGGTGATAGTTATACATTTGATTGAATGTTTGTTTTACTTCGATAGTTAAATAACCGACTATCGAAGTGTTTTGACCCTCGTTGTCTATACGGGGAGACCGGTTGGATATACTATCTGAAACCACTCCGTATAGGCATAAGCGCTGCAAATTATGCTGAAGAAAATTGAAGACGGAGTGAAGTGCAAGGGTCGTCCTGTTCAGAATGGTACTTTCTGTTTGTCCAGACCCAGGACAACTTGTATGGATGAATGCCTGACAGCGTATTCTTAGAAGATCACCTAAGACGTTCTTTTCAAGGTATTACGTCTGGTGGCGGAGAAATTCGTTTCTCTTAGCTTTTATACCCGTAATATTTTTGGGAAGATCAACTAGTGATTTGACGGGTTTGACGGTGTGGCATTCAAAGCGTATGGTGGCCAGATGTCCTAAAAGGTAAACGTAGCCTCAAGCTTCACAACCGGGAAATGACAAAAAATCGGGCAGGCAGGATGGCTATGTGGGTCGCTCCCATTAGGGTGTTTAATCACCTATCTAGAGAAATTCCTTTTGTTTCTAAATCTATCGATTCTTCCCATTCGGGAACGGTGGTTTGAGTCCAACCGTTGGTGATATACATTCGATACACTCAAGCGAAATGAGTGGTCGGTCATGTGAGGGCCGGGTTGCAAGACGTTCTTGTTGAACCCTGTGTATTCGCCTCTAGAGATACATTATCGGAAGGTGGTCCCATACCTTGTCATAGTTGGAATCCAATCTCCAATAAGCGCCCTGCGGGTTTTGATTTTATACTATATATGTAGAGCGTGAGATGCAAGCGTTCTACTAATTGGTTATTTATTTGATTAGACATTATTATAATATCACTGGATTTTGATATCAATAATGATTTGGGTTATAGTAAGGTAAAATCCGTCCATGTTTATGTGTGGATTGGTCTTACTATTATCCTTTTTGTTTCAAAAAGGATTTTTAAAGTTAAACCGTATGGTTGGAATTTACTCACACCAGTCCCATGACTGACCCAGAGTTTATTTTGTTTTGTTTTCCCTAAACTCTTGGGTGCCCAAATTTGTACGGGCAGTCAAGTGTTTCAGGCTTTACAGATACACTTGGAGGAGCTTGAAGCAGGAGGCTTCACCGTCAGTTATATAGAGTTATTTCCGCTGTATCAAATGTTATGTTGTACCCTGATGATGGTAAGTATATATGTACAAACCAGATTTGTATTCCAAAGTTATGTTATATAATATATTTTATTCGTTCCGCTGTGAGATTCATGTTTACTCTGATTCTGCTCAGTTGTGTTCTTCTTCTTCTTCTATTCTATTAGTTCTATCTTATCTTTCTCATCCTCTTATTTCTTTCTATTAATGATTCGGTATTTTCGATGTCTGAACAGTCGACGCTGGGTTTGTGTCGATTTTCGGAGTCGAAAATTCCGGGTCATTACACACTTGTTTTTAAACCCTTGGAATACAGTTAAACTGGAAATATACGGTCTAACGAGTTTGGATACAATTAGATCATTAATAACTGATTTTAAAGACAGAAACAAGTATAAAATATTTCAGGATAAAATATTGAAGAAGTTGTTTTAACTTATAAAAAAGAGGAGGTTCTTTATCAAACCATAGTTCAAATCTGTTTGACTATATTTTAAAAGAAAAGAAAATATTTGAAATGAATTATGGATATACTTATACCGGAGGGATAAGTATATGAATAACTTTTGAGTACTGAATCTTGTAAATGATTTACGAATATACTTATACCAGAAGGATAAGTGTATGAATACTTTTTGGAGTACTGAAGAATGTAACGGAATAGGGAAATAGTAGTATACATGTATACATCTTTTATATGTATAAATAGAATATATACATTAGTGTATAAAGAAAATTAATCAAGTAGGAGTTGTTGATTAATAAATGAAGTCTTATTAGACAAACAAAGTTTTATTAGATAAAAGGAGTTTTATTAATAAAAGAAGGTTTAATTGATGAAAGTGGATTAAATGGAAGAGGAATTAGAACCCATTTATATGAGTTAATCATGCTTTGACTATTTATCATGCTATGTGACTTGATAGTGATTTTCTTATTTATCATGCTTCGTGACTTGATAGTGCCTTGGTTGTTTATTCGTTTGTTATTAAAATTAGTAGCATTGTTTTCTATATACAATCAATTATTATGTGAATTTTAGTCGGTTAATTAATTATAAAACTTAAACTTAAATCTAGCGACTTGTTTGAGGAGACCGGGATTGGTAAGTGCTCTACTTACTGAAACCAATTCAAAACTAATATACGGGTTCTATATTTTGGAAGTGGTTGTGAAGTTTATGTAGCGATTCGAGATCTGTTGAGATGCTCAAACAAATGTAGGATTCTGAGATCTGTTGAGGAATCTATGTGTGATTACGAAACTACTGATGTATTGGAATCCATTTGTGATTCCAAGATCAATTGAGGAATCTATGTGTGTGATTCAGAGATCTATTGTACTATGTGATCCCAATTGGGAATTCTTGTTATGTTTAAGTGATTAAGACATGAAAGATGCCGAATGAAACCTAGACATTGGATATGGCTAAAGACAGAGTAGGCTACGTTATCTAGGGTTTAGCTAACTTATGGCAGAATATATTGGCTCCATATCTAGAGTATGCTTATAAATGTTGCGCATGAAGAGTTATATATATATATATATATATATGGTTCCATGTGGTGCACTCTGATGTCTTCGTACATGGGGCCAATCATGCTTTCCTTATGGTATATTTTATGTAGAGATATACGATACTTGGTATGTAACTTCTGATCCTTGTGCATAGAGTCCGGATCCGTATGTAGTAATCTCCTCGGAAAAATCCAATATGTGAGCGTGCCTTATCGGTTTTGTTTGTACACTTAGTAATTTTCAAATGTAACCAATGTACCATTCCAGCTATATGATTTATTTATATTCTACACCCTATACATTACTAATTATACAACTATATTTTTCTCAATAAATACTTGGATGTTATTGAGGGGATAACCATTATAGACATGCGTACAGGCTTAGATTGTATTGATATATATGTTACTTATATGTGAGTTATCTCATGCAGTTGCCTAGCCTGATCCGGGTGTTATTTTACTATAATGTTCGGGTCAGACCGAGTATATTTTTCAGATCGGATTCGGATTGCTTCGGAGCTTTAGAAGGGGAGTGGGTGACGAGATGTATGCTTGTATTCCTTATTCTGTTGTGTGTTGTTGTATGTATCAAAAATGATAAGGGCAGGTTATTATAATTGTTCAGGCTGATCCATTGTTTTCTGTGTACTCTGATGGTGTATGCATATTAAAGTTTTCTCTTTTTGTAAAGAGCAATTTTCATATAATTGATTATTCGTTTTGTTGTAAGATTCTGTTCTGTATCTTCTTTCTTTTATTCTTCTATCTCCTTTCTTTTCCCTTAACTATCAGACTTCTGGCACTTGATTTGAGATACATGAATACAAAGGATGTATTAGTGTTGATTTTTGAGAGTGGGAAAGTCGGGGCATTATAGGCTAGTAACAATTAAATCAAGTGCATTTGTGTATTGTGTTAAAGAGTCATTAAAAGGTAACATGTGACTTTTACCCATTCGGCAATAAGAACATACATATGGCAATTTTACATTATCAAAGGTATATTATTATCAAGCAGAATTTTCTTTATAATACTAGTATTTGGATGCCAAGTTTATAGTGCCACAAATCAAAAGTACTCAATCTATCAACACCATTGTTTATTTCAGAAGTATCAGCACGTATAGTCTTTAGCAATATTGATGCATTTGTGAATTTCAAAATTGTATAGCCACTTCACAACATCACCCTGCAAAAGAGTATCTCTAGTCAGTATGTATCTTACTAAACAGTGCATAAGGATAAATTTCAAAATAAACATTATAATTATTGACACGCTTTTTGTCGAAGCTGCCGCACGTCAAGTATTTGGTGAGCGACATGCTTAAGCGTAAAAAACACAAAGCAGTTGGGTCGAAGTCGCGTCGCAAACGCAAGGAGACCCGAAACCTCTATCGGATGGCCTCTGTCGGGCCCTATGAACTTTAAGTCAAGTCGTCCTATGAGCCGAACGCGAACCGTCAAGCGGGTCTGGGCGCAGCGCCGGTGAGGGTCCGGGGCCCCACAATCCCGGCGGCGATCGACCTAACCGGGAGTGGGCACCGCCCGATTCATCCGGTTTTCTCCATGCCGGAAGCTCAGATTCCTTCATTCGAACCAGCAAAACCACGGATTCCCTTACTTTGCATCCAGGAACTTCAACTCCCACGGCAGCATGCTTTCCACCTCCCCCTCCATCAATTTCGCACCGCTCTAGGGGGTTTGAAATTTCATGCCCCTTGGTGGGGTCGAAATTTCGCACCTCTCCAAGGGGTTCGAAATTTCGTACCCCTTGGTGGGGTCGAAATTTCGAACCCTCTGGTGGGGTCGAAATTTTGAACCCCACCAATGGGTTCGAAATTTCGACTCCCTAGGAAGGGTTGAAATTTCGAACCCCATAGTGGGTTCGAAATTTCGACACGCCCCCTCCCCGGAGGGGTGCAAAATTTCGAACCCCGCACCGGAGGGTGCGAATTTTCTGAGTAAGGCCTTGTTTTGGGTGCGAAAATTGGCTTCTGTGGGTCCCGTTGCTCACCTACCTAACCTTCTTCCTATAAATACCCCCAGTATTGGCCTTCATTAGGGGGTTCTCCCTTGGAATTTTTGGACTTTGAGAGCTTCAAATACTCATTATTGACTTCCACCACGGCCATGGGAGATGATATGGACAATTAATACATGGCAGCATGTTTTCCTTTAACACTTGAACATTAACAAGGATTGTTATGCTACTTTTGAACTTCATGGACATGAACACTAAACTTGGATATTGTTGACCAAGTCGAGCTTCTCAACGAAGAAGAAGAAGGGTAATTTGATCAAAGTATAGAACAAACATATATTTTGTTATTCTATTGTAACACTTGGAACTTAGCTATTGTCCGAACTTGTGTAACCTAGTAATCGACCAAAGATATGATGAATGAGGATTATATAAGTGGTTGTACGCTTAATGCCGAACCACTATAAAGGCTGTGTTTCCCCGTACTTTCATTATTTGCTGCTTATTTGGATAATTGTTTATACATACACATTGGGTGTTGGTGTGCGACAATTTTGCACATCAGCAATAATCATTAGAAATTTGAGACACACTTATCAAATTTTTCTTGATTTTTGGAACTCTTAAAAGATTGTGCATGTATAATTGTCTCTTGCCTTTAATACAACCATAACCAATATAAGAGATATGAATGCACTTGCCCATTGATATTGTTTGATTACCTTTGTACTCTTTATGGCCTAGATTTATATTATCAATGTTACTAGTGATATGATTGGTAGATCCATAGTCTGGGTACCAATTGTCATCTTGTATATGCTTCATTCTTTCACTTTCGCATTGATTTGTTGTTGAGTCGGTCATATTGTTTGCTTCATGTGATACCTAGGAAATGTTTACATTAGGATTTGCACCTCTTTGATTATTACTGCCTTAATTAGCAACATTATTTGGTTCGAAACTGTAGGAACACTAAGGAGTTGTGTAACATACTACAAGAAAATACGTCAATAATAATGCTATCTAATAATAAGCTATTCTGAAGTGTTATTGATTAGACCTAGATTTTTTTATACGCATTTTATTTTGACCATGATTGTAACGCTCTATTCCCCCCGAAATTTTCGTTATCCCTCCCAAATTCCTTCCTCTACCTCCCAAAAACAAAAGTATTTGCATTCTTCTCCCCCAAATCTTGCTTCCCCCAAATTAAATTTCCTCTCTAGAATCGTCTCTTCACACCGTTCTTCTCCATCAAATTCTCCATGTCATTTATCTTTTGTCGCACCCGCTCAATTACCTGCTTTGATTTCTAAAACCCTGATTCCATGCTTCGCTTCCTGGCTTTACTGGAGCTTTTCCTTTAAAACATTATGCTAGGTATCCATTTTTCTCCTTTTCTTTCCAATTATATCAATCCATTTCCAATATTTTTTCGAAGAATATCAATTAGTTTCCTATCTGTTTCTAGGTATCTCAATATAGATGAAAATCATGAAATCCTCCTTTGAAATTTATAAAAATTCAAATTCTAAATACGCATATCTTTTGATTTTATAGTATTTTGTCGCGTTAGACATATTTTGTTTATTGATTGTTCGAGGATAATGAGACTGAATGGAAATTATAAGAATTATAATGACGAAAATGATAATATAAACGGAAGCGAGATTAATCCAATGACAACTTCCTTTTCTTCGTCCCAGTTGAAGCTTGTTGTTGGATATGCTCTAAAGTTAAGAGATTTTTGCAACCTAAGCTTGAAGGTTTTGCTAGAAAAAATTGAATATTATTTGTTCAGATTGATCATAAGCGTCCTCTATCAGACCAAGGAACCTTTGATATTGTACTGCACAAGCCGGCTTGAAAGGAGTGGGACCAAATTCTTAAGGATTATCGGGAAAGACATCAAGAAGTGGCCGTCCTTGATCCTCTTGATGTCATACAACCTTTACATAATCGCTAGCCAATGCTTCAGGATGTATCTAACATAAACTTATCTAATGGTTCTGGTGAAGTTGGTGTTCCTAAACAACTGGTTATCACAAAAGAGTCATTGTTTATTCCAGATGTAGCGTCTAAAGCTGGTTTATCACTACCATTAGTTGTTAAACCATTAAGTGCTAAGTCCTAGGAATTGTCGCTAGCCTATGATCAGTTCTCGCTATCAAAGTTGGAGCCTTAGCTTATTATGCAGTAGTTTGTTAATCATGGTGGTGTTTTTTTAAGGTTTACATAGTAGGAGAAACCATTAAGGTCGTACGTTGATTTTCTTTTCCAGATCTTCATGAACATGAATTATCAAAACATGTTGGTGTTTTCCGTTTCTCGAGGGTTTCATGTGTTGCAGCTTCTGCAAATGATGTAGATTTAGAACCAAGAGTTGTTGAGCTACCTCCTGGCCCTTTGCTTGAGAAACTTGCAAGAGAGCTTCACCATCGGTTGGGCCAGTTGGAGAATGGAATTTTGATGACAACAATCATGTTTCAATTATTTACATTATTGATTATAAAATATATACTAACATCTTTGTCTAGAATATATATGTATATGCAGGATATAAATATTGGAGACTGTACAGTTTTAAAGATTCAAGATATCAAGGAATTCAAGACTCATGAGTATCAAGAAATCAAGATTTCAAAAGATCAAGATTATCAAAGTAATAGAGTCTGGTTTATATGTAAAACTCCGGTTAGCACTTTCAAATTATTATTTCAAATTATTTTGAAATTGATTTCAAAATTATTTCAAACTCCTTTCTAAATGATTTCTAACTATTAAAGTTTTTTACTTATGATTTCAAATATATATACATATATTTTATAAAGTTTTATAATATAATACATGTTTATAATATATATGTTTTATAGTTTTATATTATATATTTTATAAATATGTTTATATTATATATTACTATGTTTTTACACTTTAGAAAATCCATTTGAAACACTAGTTTTGATTCAAGAATTTTCAAAATACATATATTGGTTTAAACAATTGAAAAATGATCTAAAAATTCAAAAATCGTATATATGTCGACTTGTGCATATTGGTATTTCGACATATAACCGTCACAATTTTAAATTTCAAAAGAGGTGTCTTTTCATATTTTGAAACGCTTCATAAATGTTGCAACCTTTCGAACTCTATAAACAGGGTTTAATTTCAATTTTTTATCACTTTTTCATCATCTTCTTCATCCCTTCTCTTACCACCATTATTATACTTTACTTTTCTTGATTTCTACACTCATACTCTGCCGATTTCTACTCAAATTATATCAAAATTCTTCTTTTCTCAATCACTATCAAATATTCTCTGATTGGTAGCACTATTCAAGAGTTTTAGGGCTTTTATAATTGTTTAGGAAAGGGTATGTTCCTTGTAGCCGGTAAATTAAGGAAAGGGAGCGGTGTTAACCTTGTAGCCGTGAAATCAAGGTTGGTGAAATCGGTGTTAACCTTGTAGCCATGAAATCAAGGGTGGTGGAATCGGTGTTAACCATGTAGCTGTGAAATCAAGGGCGTTGTAATTGGATTCTGATATTAATAAGACTCTGCGCAATCCAGCGTTGTGTGGCACTGGACGTAGGAGTAATCCAAACCAGTATAAAATTCGGTGTGTTCTTTCCTTTTCTGCATTTTATTTACGTTTATATCTACTTTTGTGATTGTTTCTATTGTGATATTCATTCTAAGACTCATACTATTGTTTGAATAATCATTAGTTGTTTAGGTTTACCATAATCTCGTTAAAACACTATTCATCCCCCTTTAGTGTTAGTTTTGCCTTAAGATTTGTAATTCTCATCCCTAACAATTGGTATCAGAGCGAAGTTTTCAAATTTTCATCATCTGAATTTTGGAAATATTAAATGGCAAACTTTGAAATGATTTATAACATTAGTTTAAATTTATTCATTGTATGAGTCTGCATTGTAATTTGTTGAAAAATAAAGTTATCATAATCTAATTTTTGAAAAGTCTAAATCACAATTTTTAACACTATTTTTCATATGGATATGTCAAAGAATTATCATGATGTTATTATTTAAAAGTACAATTAGTTATTTTGAAAAGTCACTTGATTCTTTGAAAAGTTGTGTTGTTTTGCATGAGAAGAAGTATATCTGATGACTACTGGCCAAAAGACACCAAGATGACCATTCGTCAATCAAGAAGAAAATGATGGATATGAATTGACAATCTACAATGAAATGAGTACTTGATCAATACAAAAACTTTTGATCTTCTTCTACAACTTGATTCGATACTATTCTTCTCTTCATTCACTTCGCAATGGCACTAGTTTCGTGCGAATCCGCCAAGAAATGGCCAAGTTATGATCAGATGAAGTTTTAATGCACAAAGGGAAAAGAAACTAAAATTGTCACTGGTATTTCTCATATTTCGCTCAGATATTTTTATTATTTCATCCCAACTACTTTTTCGATTGTAGTTCTTGTTCTCGCAATTGTTTTGATGGGTAGGTCAACAAATTCCGTTCAAAATTGAGTGAGATATGGCAGTTTGAAGTTGACTATCCAAAACAGAAAATTGCATAAGGGATTTTCTATTTTTCTCTCATTGATTCGGCATACTGCACCATAAAATCATTCAAATTCTTCAATAAACCATTACTGGATCGTAGCCCTTGCTTTCCTCTTCGATTTGCCGTAGGTTTCATCCAATTCCGTTAAGAAACGAAGAAGTTATGCCTCCAAGAAGATTGCTTGAAAGTGGAAAAATGGGAAGAAGAAGAAGAAGAAGAAGAAGAGAAAAAATTGTGAAGAGACATGACTTATGGGCCTATTTATAGTAATTGAAGTGTCAATTCATACAAATTCTAATTCAAATTTTGAGCGTCAAGTTGGTCAAACTACTAAATCATCAATATGTTTCTCATACGATCTTCATATGAAAATACTACGTTGATCAGAAAAACGAGCCCATCGCAATAGAGCATATCTCATCATCGAATTCTGGAAGATGTATATGTGTGGTTCTTTGTAACATCCCTACTTTTTGTCCCGTTCTCGCCGGTAATTAACCAACTTAAACCATTCATAAAGGCAGATTTTTATGGGTACTAACATATATTGAACAAAGTAATAGAACTTTTCATATCATAAGACAATATTACATTAAAGTTAATTGGAATATCAAAGTTACATACAAATAGAAGCGGAAACATAAATATACTCTTAGCGGAAGAAGCGATATGATATAGCAGAAACTCCAACTTTAGCTCAAAACTCCAACCCAAAAAGTGCTCCAAATCTTGCTCCAAGGGTCTATAACTATAAAACTAAACCTCTAGTTGCCCATGTGGAAACTAGTTGGAACCTAGAGTTTAGGAAGGAACAATAAACACCAGGTCAGTCATGGGACTGGTGTGAGAACATAAAACAATTAATTTTAGGATTTACTTTAAAGTTGGGAGATTCACCGGACCACGCCGCTAATGCGGAACGGGTTTACTCCATGTGAATGCCCGTGCATATAAATTCGTAATGACTTTTGGAAAATGAAGCTATCATAAGCTCGTCCCACATCACACAATGCAAGCGCACACCAAATAGGCGAGTTTTGTCTTATGATAACCAAAACTTCCTTCATACGTGAAAATCCTCTTTATAATACTAGTGCCTAGTGTTGAAAATCGTTTCACAAATAAATATATTAATCTTAGCAAGCATAGTGGCTATGCCCATAAACATAGTTTAACGAAAGGATCGTATTGGTTGTTGGGTTCCAATATGATGGTTCCTGACACAAAAAATCAATCGGGAACACGATCAAGGTGCATTTCATGGTTTTCATCCAAACACGGACACCAAACACCAGGTAAATCACCGGTTAACATCCAGACACGGACACCGAACATCCCTAATTCCAAGGTTTCAGAGTAGATCTACCGCCGAAGCTTTCAAGTTTCAATAGAGATATGTATACAATCTAACCTCCAATTTACCATCAATTCGGGGTGTGAGGTTCGTCAATGTCACGATATACACAGAGCTACGCTTCAATAAGCCATGCTTTGATCATCATTAGCTCATTCCATAACTTGAGTATGCCACATTGTCAATTTACAACATGCCACTGAGTTCTATCAATACATAACCTCTAAGCACGTAAAACTTAGAGACGGGAATAATTAATTGCCACAAATCCGATATATATTAACAGAAATCAGTGCTATGCAGTCAATTGCAATGTCAGACACACAATCCATACAACTCCTTTCAGGGTCTGAATGGAAAAACTCCAAAAATCCTTAAAAATATTCAGACCTCATGCTACTTATAACCTCATTTCAGGTGTACGGCCCAATTCAAGACATCAGCAATCAATCCAAATAATCCAAAGATTCCCGGTCTTCAGTTGTCCTTTCCAAGTCTTCAAATAGCATCGTATTATTACTTGAAATAGTTTTCGGACTTAAATCCAATCCCGGTCTTTCCAAGTAATAAGCGTATTTTAAAAATAAAAGCTATGGACTATACCGATTTCAATTTGTTATCAATTCATTTTTGGATAAGGTTGGATTAATTTCCGTCTTATCTCTTCTTTACAAATCCCCTGTTCAAAACTCTCTATTCGTTTTTATCATTTCAATTCATCTTTTCAAATTTGGATTAAAAGCCTTATACACTATTTTTTTATATATAATAGTTCTCATATTTAATCATTTTCATGGAATGGTAAAACATTTCATAAGCACTATAAATTAGCTATTTACCAAATAGGTTCAACATCATTTAAGGGTTCAAATCTTTTACTCAAATTATTATAAATAATGAATAACGCTTGTAAGATTCCAAAATTTGTTCTAAATTGAAGGGCTTTTAATTAACTACCGAATTATATTTTGAAAATAACCATCTCGTCCGTCGGATCAGTTAGGGATAACCAGGGAGAGCAGGAAACTTGCATTTTCCAAACCCAAGCCTTAGACGCTATCCTCCCTGTCACCCTAGAACGTTCTGGTATATAAATATGTATGTGTTATTTAATGAAATGTCATTGATACATATATATATATATATATATATATATATATATATATATATATATATATATATATATTCGACAACGATTCAAAACAAAATTGCCCAATCCTATTGCCCAATCCTCTTTAAAGTCATAATAAAAGTTTGCATAATTTCAATTAAGCCGCTTTTTACATTTTCTTTGAAAGCTTAATGTAATATTACCAAACTTTGTTTAATTGTTTAAAGCTTACAAATGTCTTTAATATTGGAACCAAGTGTTTTTAAATTAAACTAGTATTTAGTTATACAAATTACATTTCAAAATTTATGTATAGTTATATAATATTGAAACTTTTCGAAAACAAATGTAAATCAAATTTCTTTTATTTAAATTAAAAAACTTGTTTTAAATCTTGAGAGTCCAAACCAATTTAAGAACTTCAAAAATCCTCTTCTCGTTTATGGAAACCGTTAATCATTTACAACTTAAATTTCAAATTCAAGATTAACTTTCAAATCTTATTTTACCTTTAAATCATCATTATAGGAAAGAGATTTAAATCGATCTTCATATAAATCCGCAACTATGTGATACATCCAAAATTAATTCACATGGATATGAATCTATCTAACAACATTGCAACAATTAATCAACCATCTAATTGTGCACAAGTGTTTTGTGTTTGCAACAAACATCCATCAAACTTCATAGCAATATCAACCATTCTTAAGCCAACAATGTTGAGTAACTGATTATAATTATCAACTAATTATAACTGTTATTCCTACTTATTTAAAATAATTTTAAATAAATGTTCTCACCAGTTATGCTTTCCAATTCTTCACTGTCAAAACTTTGTGCCTATTGCGGACCAAGCCTGCAAATTTCACGAACAACGCGTTGTTCTATTTATCTTCAACCATATGTATATAATATATATATATATTTATATACACTTTATACTTAAACACACGTCTATATTTCTCAAAGCAAGAGAAGGCCGAAGGTGTTATTGGGAGGATCTTGGTGTTGCTTGAGTCACGGCAAGAGTGTGGAGGTGTGGTGAGGTTTGCTGAGGCTTTAAGGTGCGGTTTGGCACAGTGCGAAGAAATGGGTGAAGCTTTTTTTTCTCACATGAAGGAAGATTGTTATGCGAAATTTGGGTAGAAGAAAATGAGTGAAGGAATTTGGTGTTAGAGGAAATGGGTTAGGTGGGAGGATATTTGCTTAAAAAATTATAGGAAGGAGGAGAACCAGTTGCATGAAGAAATGAGAGAAAGGTGTGTCATGAAACAACAGTGAGGAGCTCCTTTTATATCTGCCACTCCATATTGCTTATAGCATTGGATTCTCTCTCCCCACACTGTTCAAAATCTTTGGGTTGATGTTTCAAAAATATTTGAATTGATATGGAAAGATTTATACTAGATAAAATCAAATATTATCACCTGTCATATGTTTAGGGAGACTAAATTTTCAAATTTAATGAGAGCTATTTTAGAGAAAGAAGGAACACTTGTTAAATTGGTCTAGGATAGAAATAAATATTTGCTAAATATTGTCTACCGCTTTTTTCCATGGTTTACATTTGTGTTCACACCATTCATTTCCTTCTTTGTTTCGTTTTAATATTGAGTTTAGTTTGTCAACAGTCAAATTGTTACAAATTCGACTGCTATGTACCATAAATTAAATTCAAGTGTTAACGCTAAATATGCGCATTTGTTTCACAATTTATTGCTTTCTTTTTATTGCGCATTCCTTAACAAATATGGATTAGATTCCTAGATTGGTTACAACGCTAATATTCTAAAGTTCATTCTTTGTTTTAATTATGTTAACTGAGAGAAATAATACCATTATGCAATAAACTTAAACTTAGCATTTTTTTGAACAAAATTAATTACTACTTAAATTAACCTTTAATATTAATTTGATGTTTTTGTTATGCAATTTATACTTAACGTTTTGATTTGAAATAAATAAATCTTGACGATATTTTACTATGCAAATAAATTCTCCATAATAAATTATTCCTTAAATAAGTCAAAATATTTATTTCAAAATTGATCTTTATTTACATCGCCACATTAGACACAAAATTTGTAAAATGTTAATTATGGAAAAACGTCCAAATTGAGCTTATATTTACAAATGTCATTTCATGTTAAAAGTGAATGGTATGTTCAAAATAAAAAATACCAATTCTAGTAAGCATGCATACGATAAACATTAAATTCATTAAATTACAAAATGAACTAATACGGTAAAAATCATGTTTCCAAAAATAATTATATTAAATTTAATAGAGAAACTCACATGCTAAACATTCAAATCGGTTACAAATGTAAATTTTGTATTTTAAAATATTCAAACGGCTCAATATTTGTTAACATCATAAATGTTGACAAACGTTCATATTGATACTATATTCAAAATGCGCTTTTATTTTTAGAATGAATACTACATTAAATAACAATCCAAAATCTAATTTGAATTTAAAGCGTATATTTTTCTTCTTACCAAATTGCAATACAAAAAGTAATTTCTTGATTAAATTACCAAAATAGAATTACAATGGTGACAACTCTTGTTTCAACGGACTTCTAATGTTAAGTATTCAAATCAATTAGTAACGTAAGTCTCACTTATTCAACACAATGTTTATAAATCCACAAAAAGAGTTCACTTAAATATTGTTCTAAACAGACAAATTCCACATATAAATAATTAATTTTGCGATAGATCTTAATTTAATTTATATTTTTAAATGTCAAATTTTCTAGGTTGTTACAATCTCCCTACTTAAAAACTTTTGTCCTCGAAAAGGAGAGCTGTAAAAATTTACCCAAGTAAAATAAATCCTGTTTATAAAATTTTATAAAATGATATTCTCGTAATATTTTCAAGAGTTTGGTTACATAAAATTAAATAACCTTTCAAATTTGAGTTAGGGTCTAAATTCTAGTATCTCATTTAACGAACTAAATTTTGAGAAATAAGCTGGCAATAATTTTATACCAAGTTTTGATGGATACAACATTTGTACATTCAGCCTTAACTCTTTTATACATTCATTCTGGACCTTAATACATTCGCTTCTTAGCCTTGTATAACTTTTAGAGTTATCCCTGCGCATTGAATAATCTTATTTCTTGCGCTCCCTTTGACGAAGATAGTGCTTCTACAATCGGGTTTTTCCCCTTCTTCAGCGGACAGTCTCGAACTATATGCCCCTCCTTTTTACATCGATGGCACTTCCTTTCCGTTGCAGGGTCCTTAATTTCTTTCTTTTCCTTAGGGCATTTATTCATAAAATGTCCAATTCTTTTACACTTGAAACAACGTATATCCTTTCGAATGACTTCCTCCTTTTTAGATTTATTTGGGCAGCTGACTGCAAAATGACCATTTCTAAAGCATCTATAACACTGGATATCCTTAAGTTTCCCAAACTCCTCGATCTCTTCTTCCTCCTTTCGAGCTAGTTCTCTTTTTTCTTGCTTCTGAGTCATCCAAAACTCTCCACTTGGTATTCCAAATTGCATTTTGCTTTAACCTAAAATTTCAGAATGGTTATACTATTTTTCTCGTTCCCCTAATTTATTAACTAGACTATTTATAATTGTACCATTTACTTCAAGTACTTATTATTTACCATATTCAAGTTTTAAAGTCTTTCAGGTTCTAAAGTATTTTAATCTATTTGATTTCATCTTTTTCCTTGTTTGTTCTTTCACATTCCATTTTAGTTCATTTTCAAATTAAATTTCTATACTGGTTTATTAAATCATTTTATTAATATTTATTCATTAAAATACTTAGCTAGATGATTTAAGTATTCCTCGACGTTTCAGTCGGAACTATATAGTCATTCCACTTTTGAAACTCGAAAATAAATACTGATGATGATGCATCAATCATCAGAATCATCCCTGAGCGACTAGAATGTGATTCTATATATATCGAGTACATATAGTAGTACTTCGTACATACACTGGCCAGGCATATATTCGAAATCTTCATATACCGATAGTCCAATCGCAACATCGAATAAAATACTCAAAAATTCTAATTTCAAGTTGTAATTCAAAATTGTTTACTTAGCTTTCAAAGTAATTTGGGTATCAAAATACGCTCTCTCCATCGAAATATTCCAGAATCTCATTCTAGGACATTCCTAACCCTATCTCTAATGTGATATTATAACTCTGATGAGTTCTATCCATTGTTCAAATATGTCACACCCCGTAGCTTTGTATAACCAAAGCTCTGATACCACTTTATAACATCCCGACTTTTTGCTCGGTTCTCACCGGTAATTAAACCAACTTAAACCGTTCATAAAGGCGGATTGTTACGGGTACTAACATATATTTAACAAAATAATAGAACATTTCATATCATAAGACAATATTACATCAGAGTTACATGGACAAATAGCAGCGGAAACATAAATATACTCTCAGTGGAAGAAGCGATATGATCTAGCAGAAACTCCAACTTTATCTCAAAACTCCGACCCAAAAAGTGCTCCAAATCTTTCTCTAAGGCTCTATAACTATAAAACTAAACCTCTTGTTGCCCGTATGGAAATTAGTGGGCACCCAGAGTTTAGGAAGGAACAATAAATTCCAGGTTAGTCATGGGACTGGTATGAGAACATAAAACAATTATTTTTAGGATTTATTTTAAAGTTGGAAGCTTCAACGAACCACGCCGCTAATGAGGAACGGGTTTACTCCATGTGAATGCCCGTGCATATAAATTCGTAATGACTTTTGGAAAATGAAGCTATCATAAGCTCGTCCCACATCACACAATGCAAGCACACACAAGATGGGCGAGTTTTGTCTTATGATAACCAAAAATTCCTTCATAGGTGAAAATCCTCTTTATAATACTAGTGTATAGCGTTGAAAACCGTTTCACAAATAAATATATTAATCTTAGCAAGCATAGTGGCTATACCCATATACATAGTTTACAAACAAAACGAACAGATCGTATTGGTTGTTGGGTTCCAATATGATGGTTTCTGACACGAAAGATCAATCGAGAACATGATCAAGGTGCATTTCATGGTTTTCATCCTGACACAGACACCAAACAGATGGTAAATCACTGGTTAACATCCAGACACGGACACTGAACATAACTAATTCCCAGGTTTTAGAGTAGATCTACCACTGAAGCTTTCGAGTTTCAATAGAGATATGTATACAACTTAACCACTTGTTTACCCTTGATTCGGGGTGTGAGGTTCGTCGATGTCACGATATACACAAAGATAAGCTTCAATAGGCCATGCTTTGATCATCATTAGCTCATTCCATAATTTGAGTATGCCACATTGTCAATTTACAACATGTCACCGATTTCTATCAATACATAACCTCTAAGCACGTAAAACTTAGATATGGGAATAATTAATTGCCACAAATCCGATATATATTAATAGAAATAAGTGCTATGCAGTCAAATACAATGTTAGACACACAATCCATACAAGTCCATTCTAGGTCTGAATGGAACAACTCCGAAAATCCATAAATATATTCTGACCACATGCCACTTATAACCTCGTTTCAGGTGTACGACCCTATTCAAGACATCAACAATCAATCCACATAATCCAAAGATTCCCGGTTTTCATTTGTCCTTTCTAAGTCTTCGAATAGCGTCATATTATTACTTGGAATGGTTTTCGGACTTAAATCCAGCCCCAGTCTTTCCAAGTAATAAGCGTATTTTAAAAACAGAAGCTATGGACTATACCGGTTTCAATTTGTTATTAATTCATTTTTGGATAAGGTTGGATTAATTTCCGTCTTATCTCTTCTTTACAAATCCCCTGTTCAAAACTCTCTGTTCGTTTTGATCATTTCCATTCGTCTGCTCAAATTTGGATTAAAAGCCTTATACACAACTTTTTTTTATAATAGTTCTCAAATTTAATCATTTTCATGGAATAGTAAAACGTTTCATAAGCACTATAGATTAGCTATTTACCAAATAGGTTCAACATCATTTAAGGGTTCAAATCTTTTACTCAAATTATTATAAATAATGAATGACTCTTGTAAGAATCCAAAATTTGTTCTAAATTCAAGTTGTTTTAATTAACTACCAAATTATATTTTGAAAATAACCATCTCGTTCATCAGATCAGTAAGGGATAGCTAGGGAGAGCAGGAAACTTGTATTTTCCAAACCCAAGCCATATTTTCTTTGGAGTCAAAACATAATTTCTCAATCATCTTTAAAGTCATAATAAAAGTTTACATAATTTCAATTAAGTCGTTATTTAAATTTTCTTTGGAAGCTTAATGTAATATTACCAAACTTTGTTTAATTGTTTAAAGCTTACAAATGTCTTTGATAATGGAACCAACTGTTTTTAAATTAAACTAGTGTTTAGTTATACAAATTACGTTTCAAAATTTATGTATAGTTATATAATAAAGAAACTTTTCGAAAATAAATGTAAATCAAATTTCTTTTATTTAAATTGCAAAACTTGTTTTAAATCTTGAGAGTCTAAATCAATTTAAGAACTTCAAAAATCCTCTTCTCATTTATGGAAACCGTTAATCATTCACAAATTAAATTTCAAATTCAAGTTTAACTTTCAAATCTAATTTTACCTTTAAATCATCATTATAGGAAAGAGATTTAAATCGATCTCCATATAAATCCACAACTACAAGGTGTCATACAACCAAAATTAATTCACATGGATATGAATCTATCTAACAACATTGCAACAATTAATCAACCATCTTATTGTGCACAAGTATTTTGTGTTTGCAACAAACATCCATCAAACTTCGTAGCAATAACAATCATTTTTAAGCCAACAATGTTGAGTAACTGATTATAATTATTGTTTCTTCTTATTTAAAATAATTTTATATAAATGTTCTCACCAGTTATTGTTTCCAATTCTTCACTGTCAAAACTTTGTGGTTACTGCGGACCAAGCTTGCAAATGATCGCTTGCAAATTTTACGGACAACGAGTTATTCCCTTTATCTTCAACCGTATGTATATATAAAATATATATGCACTTTATACTTAAACACATGTCTATATTCCTCAAAGCAAGAGAAGGCTGAAGGTGTTATTGGGAGGGTCTTGGTGTTGCTTGAGTCACGACAAGAGGGTGGAGGTATGGTGAGGTTTGCTGAGGCTTTAAGGTGCGGTTTGGCACAGTGTGAAGAAATGGGTGAAGCTTCTTCTTTTTTTTGTTTCTCACATGAAGGAATATTGTTATGCGAAATTCGGGTACAAGAAAATG
Source organism: Allium sativum (assembly GCA_030737875.1). Lineage (NCBI taxonomy): Eukaryota > Viridiplantae > Streptophyta > Magnoliopsida > Asparagales > Amaryllidaceae > Allium > Allium sativum. Next base: position 637,423,644 of record CM060922.1, read on the forward strand.
AGTGAAGGAATTTGGCGTTAGAGGAAATGGGTTAGGTGGTAGGATATTTGCATAAAAATAAGATGGGTAGGAGGAGAACTAGGTGCATGAAGAAATGAGTGAAAGGTGTGTCACGCAACAACAATGAGGAGCTCCTTTTATATCTGCCACTCCAATTGTTTATAGCATTGGATTCTCTGTCCCTACATTATTCAAAATCTTTGGGTTGTTGTTCCACAAATATTTGAATTGATATGGCAAGATTTATACCAAATTAAATCAGATACTATTACCTGTCTTATCTTTAGGAAGACTCAATTTTCAAATTTAATGAGAGTTATTTTAGAGAAAGAAGGGACCCTTGTTAAATTGGTCTAGGATAGAAATAAATATTTGCTAAATATTATCTACCGCTTTTTTTCATGGTTTACATTTGTGTTCACACCGTTCGTTTTTTTCTTTGTTTCGTTTTAATATTGAATTTAGTTTGTCAACGGTCAAATTGTTACAAATTCAACTGCTATGAACCGTAAATTAAATTCAAGTGTTAACGCCAAATATGCACATTTATTTCACATTTTATTGCTTTCTTTTTATTGCACGTTCCTTATACAAATATGGATTAGATTCCTAGTTTGGTTACATCGCTAATATTCTAAAGTTCATTCTTTGTTTTAATTATGTTAATTGAGAGAAATAATATCATTATGCAATAAACTTATACTTAGCATTTTTTTGAACAAAATTAATTACTACTTAAATTAACCTTCAATATTAATTTGATGTTTTATTATGCCATTTATACTTAATGTTTTTTGATTTGAAAGAAATAAATCTTAACGATATTTTACTATGCAAATAAATTCTCCATAGTAAATTATTCCTTAAATAAGTCAAATATTTATTTCAAAATTGATCTTTATTTACATCGCCACATTAGACACAAAATTTGTAAAATGTTAATTTTGGAAGAACGTTCAAATTGAGCTTATATTTACAAATGTCATTTCATGTTAAAAGTGAATGGCATGTTCAAAAAAAAGTCCCAGTTCTAGTAAGCATGCATACGATAAACATTAAATTACCAAATTAACTAATACAGTAAAATTTATGTTTCCAAAAATGTTTATATTAAATTTAACAGAGAAACTCTAATGTTAAACATTCAAACCGGTTACAAATGTAAATTTTGTGTTTCAAAATATTCAAACGACTCAATATTTGTTAACATCATAAATGTTGCCAAACGTTCATATTGACACTATATTCAAAATGCGCTTTTATTTTTAGAATGAACACTACATTAAATAAAATCCAAAATCTAATTTGAATTTCAGGCGTATATTTTTCTTCTTACCAAATTGCAATACCAAAGTAATTTCTTAATTAAATTACCAGAATAAATTTACAATGGTGACAACTCTTGTTTCAACGGACTTCTAATGTTAAGTATTCAAATCAATTAGTAACCTAAGTCTCACTTATTCAACACAATGTATATAAATCCGCGAAAAGAGTTCACTTAAATATTGTTCGAGATAGACAAATTCCATATACAAATAATTATTTTTGCGATAAATCTTGATTTAATTTATATTATTAAATGTCAAATTTTCTAGGTCGTTATATTCATGACAATGGAAGAAAAACAAAAAGAAGGATTGCAAAAATAGGTACGCTTTACAATTATTTCATAAATATCATTGAATTTAGGAATAGGAATATACATCTATGCATATAGTTAGGTATACAAATTTATAAGGATAAATTGACAGGAATAATACGAAGTTTGACGTGTCTTCCCATATTAATTTGAAGTTTGGATTATTTTTAATTAATCCCAAGTTTGGGGGGTCCCTTCCCATATTGATCCCGATGACTTATTAACTTGTTGTTGTCGGTTATCAAACTTAAATTCGTCTTCCCCAAACTAGTTTCCTACTCCAGAAAAATCATTTGGGGAAGACGAATTTAAGTTTGATAACCGTCTACAACAAGTAAATAAGTCATCGGGATCAATATGGGAAGGGACGCCCAAAACTTGGGATTATTTAAAAATAATCCAAACTTCGGATTAATATAGGAAAACACGTCAAACTTCGGATTATTCCTGTCAATTAATCCAATTTATAATTCTAGATATTTTGGTTCATATGTCAATACATCATATTATACATATCAATATGTCAATTTAGTTAAAATATCTTCTTATTTTAAAATCTCCCTAATCTTTGATTTGGTTTTGAAAGGACACCTTTTTAATATGAAAATGTCAGTTCAAACTCTAGTTATCAATTTTGTTCATCTACTTATGTTTCATATATTTTGTTTCAAAAATATATATTGAAAGTATATAAATAAAGAAAATTGTATAGTACATAAATATGTTAATTTTCAAAAACTTGATATTTTTATAATATATATATATATATATATATCTTTATATGCAGTTTAAAACATACATAGTCTAACCTATATATTTTTCATAACAATTTTGGGTTACATTATATCAAATAATATTTGCAACTTAATACTAATTTTGATTTCTTATTAAGATTGATTAAACTTAATATTTTGGTATAAAGTGTGTGTATATGTAATGTTTATGTTTTAAATTTGTATTTAAAATATAAGATGTTATAGTTTTATAGGTATATTACCATATTCCATCAAAAATAATTTTGTTATAGATTTCTTTTAAAGTTTTAACATATAAATGGTTCTTTAAGCAAATTAATATGTTTTGATTACTAAAAGTTTAAATTTAAAATTGATTTGTATCAAAAGATTGATATATATATATCTCTCATAATAAATTGAATTTTATGTTCTTTTAATTAGTTTATATATATATATATATATATAATTATGAATATGTGTTTTTATCAAAATAGTTCACTTTATATTGTACAATTTTATATTATCTTTAAAAGGATCTTCAATTTCTTTTTACTAAGCACCCTACTAAAATTATTTAACTCCATATTTCTCATAGAATTATTCTGAATATTTTACTACTTATCATGATTTTTTTTTTAATAATTACCACTAAACTCTTATCTTTATTATTTTTTCAAATCTCTTTCATTAATATCATTAACCTAAGTCTAGAAATTAATGTATATTACCTTTGTTTTGATTGAAATAATTTATAATATTTATGTATATGCATAATAGTTAGATAGTACTTTGAATATCTTTTACCAAAATAAATATCATCATCAAATCATTCTGCATATTATCAGTATACATCTTATTTCATATCATACATCATTATTATAAATTACAGTGCATTTCAAAATAAAATCATTTACATCATAAGTTGCATTTCATTTAATATCATTTCATATTATTTTGCATATGATAAACATTTCATACTACATTATAACCAACATCCTGCACACGTAGCATTACATATTAACTTTTAACTCCATACATAACAAGTATATTGTATGGGAAATTATTGTGTTAGAAATATATAGGATTATTGATTAAACATGTAACATATTAACATTGACTTGATTGCTTGTTTGGCTTGATTAATCTGTTTGGCTTGATTAATTTGACTTGTTTGGCTTGAGATTTGTTTGACTTGTTTGACCTAGTTGGATTTGATACATGTGTGTTAATAGGCTTGAAATATACTTATACACATATAGGTAATAAATAATATAATTTCACATTTTACTACATATAGTTTTTCTAGTATTAGATTAAGGGGGAGCTTTATAGTTTTAAGGATTAGTTGAAGTTTCAAGAAGTGTTTTCGAATTGACATATATTTTTGCTTTGGTTGATATGGTTTAGATTGTTTGGATTGCTTATTTTGATTGCTTGTAAAATTTGTTTGAATTGCCTGTTTAGTTTGTACAATATTTGATTATATTCCTTTTTAGTTTACTTAGTAAAATTACAATAGTATAGTCATAAGTTTAGGGGGAGTTATAAATTTTTAGATTTAAATTTAGGGAGAGTTATAGATTTAGGGGGAGTTATATATAGAATTAGTCACTAGGATTATCCTAAGTATAGATAAATATACTTTTTGTTGATGATAAAAGGGGAGAAATTATAAAATGGAGTATAGTTAAGATAGGCATAGTTTAATGGGGAGTTAGAAGGAATTCATGTGAAAGGGGGAGTAATCAAGGAATCAGATTAACAAGTATAAATATTTTATAAACCAAGGTTGTCATCATCAAAGAGGGGGAGATTGTTGGATAATGGAATTTTGATGACAACAACCTTGTTTCAATTATTTACATTATTGATTATAAAATATATACTTGCACTTTGTCTAGAATATATATATATATATATATATATATATATATAGGATATAAATATTGGAGACTATACAGTTTTAGAAATACAAGATATCAAGGAATTCAAGACTTGTGGGTATCAAGATTTCAAGAGCTCAAGGTTATCAAAGTAACAAAGTCTAGTTTATATGTAAAACTCCGGTTAGCACTTTCAAATTTTGATTTCAAAATATTTTCAAATTGATTGCAAAATTATTTCAAAATCCTTTCTAAATGATTTCAAATTATTAAAGGTTTTTACTTATGATTTCAAATATAAATGTGTATAGTTTATAAAGTTTTATAATATAACGAGCGTAATGGCACGCGCTCCGCGGGTGATCGAGGCACGCACTTCGTACGTGGACCTTTGTTGGTTAAGCTGCAAACTTGAATTGTTAATTATTTATTGATCAAAGGCATGCCTGTGTTTTTTTGTCTATAAGCGTATTATCTAGTATTTGTGCTTATTATTTGATTTTGTAATCGCAAGCTTAATTTTGGGATATGCAACTGCATATGCTTATTCTCGAAAGGCGTAAGCGGTATACATGGGACAATTACCCGTGTACTATGGAATTGGCCAGCAGTTTACTTGGGTATAGTTATTACATATGTAAATGGTTTGTTTGCACGTCAAAAAAGAATTACGTGTATTATTTGGAATGACCTACAACAACGTTGTTTTTTTTGTGAATGCAATCAACTTTGAAATCTTGTGCTTGTGAGAATGAACTAAGAAATATATTTTACATGGATCAGCTTTTTTTTGGAGAATAGTGCACTTTTGATATGTCTATATATTTATATAAAAGTCAATCCTAAGTAACATTCAGTGACATAAATAGTTACAAATGCCATCCTATTGAACCTAAGCATTTCCATCACCTTTACATCTGGTTAATGCATGATCTCTTACGAACCAATCTCTACGTCCAACCAAACTTAAACAGTATCTTATAAGGATCGATTTGCACATATGAATGCTTACACATGAAAGCCTCATGTAGATATTTGCATGCAAATAATTTATTTATGTTTTCTTTCCTCCGCTTTAGATGATTTTAATAAACTGTAGGATGAGGAATGTAACAACCAGGGTTTTCGCGATCCTGAGTAATCGATATATAACCCAGTGTTGACTATCAAGCATCAAAAACACCAAATGGTCCATGAAAGAAATTTGAGGGTGAGAATAAATAAGATAGAAACTTAGAATAAAAGAAGAAGAACATACAACATCAGAGTAAACACGAATCTCACAGTGAAACGAACAATATATAATAGATACATAACTTTGAAATAAAATCAGTATATGTAAACAGTAACATTATCAGGGAATAACACTTACAAAATAGCGGAAATAAACAATTGCTATAAATTCCTGAAGCCTCCTGCTCCAAGCTCTCAGTATATCTGAAAAATCCTGACTACTTGACTGCCCGTACAAAATTTGGGCACCCAAGAGTTCAGAGAAAACAAAACAAAATGAACTCCGGGTCAGTCATGGGACTGGTGTGCGTAAACAATTTAAGACATTTTGACAAAATAAACGATATCGCATAAGACCACGCTGTATAACGGAACGGGTTTTTTCCTTTTGAGAATCCAAAACACTTGATTTGACTTTCAAAAATCCTTTTGAAAGAAACGATAATCTTTATATCAAAACCCTTTGATATTATAGTAGTGTCAATCAATCACAACTAATAAACATCTAGCAGAACGCTTTCATCTTACGTTCAACATATATAATATATAATCAAAAACTGTGGGCGCTTACTGGGTAATTGATTCCAATTGGCAAGGTATGGGACTACCTTCCGACAGTGTATCTCTAGAGAGGAACACACCGGGTTCAACAAGAACATCTTGTAACCCGGGCTAAACATGACCGGTCACTCATTTTGCTTGAGTGTACCGAATGTATTATCACCAATGGTTGGGATCAGCAACGGTTTCCCAAAAGAGACAACATCAAAATAGGTTAAAGAAGTATGAAACTCTAGATCAGGTGACAATACACCCTAATTGACAGCCAACCACTTAGCCATGCGACCTACCCGATTTTATACCATTTCCTGGTTGTGAAGCTAGAAGCCATAACGTATAGATCACACTTTTATTTACTTTGAATGTCACATCGTCATACCCACCAAATCACAAATTGATTTCCCCAATCTTGCCATGGGTATACAGCTAAGAGAAACGAATTCCTCCGCCACCAAACGTAAATACATTTGAAGAGATCAACTTACGTGATCTATTAAATATACTCTGTCGGATATTCTTCCGTACTCTTTGTCCTAGGACTGGACAAACCAAAGGTACTACAATGTATATAGGACAACCCTTTCATAACTCCGACTTCAATTATCTTCATCATATTTGATCGCAACGCTAACGCCATACGGAGTGGTTTTCAGATAATATATCTGATCCCGGGATCTCCGTATTGACGACGGAAAAATGGTCAAAAACTTCGATAGTCGATGATTCAACTATCAAAGAAAAACATGTGTACAAATAATGATATTATTTCCAGATGGAAATTCTATCGATCAATCATCAATCGTCAATTATCTCTTAAATTAATTTATCATTAATTTATTCATTCACCCATTTCCTATTTCCTTATATATACATAAATTCTTATTTTCTAAATTTAGAAAATATACCTTATTAATATTGGAAAAAATGTTTCCATTTTTACTCTCATTTCTTATTTTCTATATTAGAAAACATTTCTGATTCTTATTCGGAAAACATTTCCAAAACTCCTTCATTGGATTTAAACAGATGTTTAAATAAAACATTGCTATGCCAACTCAAACCATTACATTCATAACAAAATTCACATAACCAACCTTTACTATCGAACCTTAACCATTCTTTAGTTAAAAATGGGGTCAATCAAGTTGGGGTATAACTACCTCTTAGACCTTAACTGAACAATATTTTTAACCTTGAAATAGACAAAGTTCACCTTTTAAATCCTTAACAAACTTCCTTAAGTAACTCTCTTTCAAATAATCTCTATTCGTTAACTCTTTCCTTCGAATAAACTATATTCGATAATCTCTCTTTCGAATAACTATATTCGATTAACTCTATTCAATTAACTCTATTCGATTAACTCTAATCGATTAACTCTTATGAATTAACTCTATTGGGTTAACTCTATTTGATTAACTCTAATCGATTAACTCTATTTGATTAACTCTAATCAATTAACTCTATTGGATTAACTCTATTTGATTAACTCTAATCGATTAACTCTATTGGATTAACTCTCTTCAATGAACTCTAATCGATTAACTCTATTGGATTAACTCTATTTGATTAACTCTAATCGATTAACTTAAATCAATTAACTCTATTCGATTAACTCTAATTGATTAACTCTAATCGATTAACTCTTATCAATTAACTCCTTTCGAATAAACTATATTTGATTAACTCCTTCCGAATAAACTATATTCGATTAGCTCCTTCCGAATAAACTATATTCGATTAACACCTTTCGAATAAACTGTATTCGATTAACCCCTTTTGAATAAACTATATTCGATTAACTCCTTTCGAATAAATTATATTCAATTAACTCTATTTCCTACCTTATTCAAATTCCCCTTTGAATTTCTACTTCAAATCTGATCTTCTTTATAAATGTTTTTATTTTCAAAACATTTATTTAATCTATTATTTATATAAAATATGAATAACATTTCTTTTATAATCTTCTTCTTCGCAAAATGCTTGCCTTAATCCATTATTCATATTCAATATTAATAATATATTCTTTATATAATTAAAACAGTTTGGTTTTGTATTTAAAATAATATCTTATTTTAAATATTCTATTTATACTTATATTTATAAACAATTCATAAAAAATCTTATTTTATATTCAACACTTTAATAACTCCATCTAAAATTCTCGATAACACTACGTTCATATTCAGTTTCAAATATCGATGTTAAAAATCGATTCTTACTTCTCTATATAAGTTCTGACTTATATATTCCATTTATCCACTGATAAATAATTAACGTAATTTATAAAATATTATTTATAAATAATCTGCTCCCTTTATCTGTTTTACTTCTTTATACAAGCTCAGACTTATATATCTTTATTTTTCCAATGATAAATATTTTCCTTAATTTAAAAATATTATTTATAAATTATTCTTCTCAATTCATCTGTTTAAAACATATTTTTTATTTAATATCTAATTTAAATAAATCAACTCAAATTTCTTTTATAATTCGAAATTCTCTTTTTATAATTCTATATTTATTTCCCAAATATTTCCTTTTATAAAATTTTATTTATTATATAAATAATTCCTTTTATAAAATTCTATTCATTATAAAAATATTTATTTTTATAAAATCCTTTGATTTTATAAATATCTCTTTTTATAAAATCCTTTGATTTTATATATATTTCTTTTTCAATATAACATTGAAAATTCCCTTTTTTATTCCAGTATTTATTATGGTATTTAAAATACCAAATAACAATGATCAATATCATTCTAACACACGTCATCAACAGCAGATTATATATCACATCATATATCCCCATATATGAAAAACAATAAAATAAATGTTGAGGAATCCAGTTGGATTCCTCCGACCCGTTTCCTTGCATCCACAGATGTTAAACAATATAATTAACATCGATTTCATTTCAATATGAAATATTCTGATAAACAGAATCAATGTTTGATTAATGATTTATATGTATATCGTTATCCATAATTTCAACCAACAAATAAGCAATTCAACCAAACAATCAACACACAACAAACCATTACCATTTATCAATATTAGATTATATTTAAAATAAATAAATTGATCAGAGTTAGGGAGATTTACTCACATTGGCAGTTCATCGTTAAATAATGCTAAACTAATGGTTGGTTCAGACCGATAATTCATTTCGCGATAAATTGTAACGAGCTTCAATTCACTCCTTGTCAGTTCCATTTCGTAGCCCCTGTCCATACGATTCCAAAGGATCTTGTTTTACTGAATTTCGATAACGTATGATCAAGTTATGATATTAACAAGTTTATATACATTAATATTATTTAATTTAAATAAACTTAAAACTTATCATGGGCCTTACCCTCTTTCTGAAAATCGTTCCATACCACTACTAAACGCCTACAATAGTAGTTTCTTCCTGGATTGTAACAACTCGGAAAATCAGAACCAATTTAAAATTTTTATTTTGGCAATTTTAATGAATTTTTAATATTTAAAATGGATTATTTTAAATAATAACGACGGAAAATTTATTTTCGATAAAGTTAAAACGAATAAATTTATTTTAATTATAATTCGAGCCTGAAATGGCGCAACAGTTTGAAAATTCAATTTCGAATTTCAAATGAATATACGTAATTCGTTTTAAGTCAGAATTGAACAAAACCAGAAATATTTGAATATGTTTAGCTATATCTTTCTAACGGGTGTAAGAAACTAAGATTTCGTTTTAAAAGTTGAAAGTTATGTCCAGTTTAAAATTCAGAAAAGTCGTTGTGGAATTTATATATATTTTAATATATATATATATATATGGCCCTTAAAAATAGCCATTTTGCAAACAACCTCATTTTTCGATGAAACCACTTTTTTGGACCCAGGATGTCGAATTATTGCTAGATTGCAATTTTCATAAATTTTGGGATCAATATGTGAGCGTGGCGAAGTTAAGCGTGTTTTGACAGTTTCAGTCAATTTGGATCGACCAGAAAATGACCATTTTTCAAACGGTCTCCAAATTCGACGAAATTAGTTTTGTTAGGACCGTATCGACCGTAACGTCAATACGAAGCTAGAAATAATTTTTCTGAAATTTTCGGAGTCCATATGTGGCCCCGGTAATTTAAAATGTACGTTCAAATTGAATATATACAGCTTTATATTTTAATTTTAGCAGAAACTGATCGTAACAGCCGAATTGGGTTCAAAACATATCCCATTGTATTCGGAATGAGGGTAATTATCTTGGGGTGACAGTCGTTGAGTTTGATTTGGAGTTTGTATCGATGAACAAGTATTTTCGAATTTAATAATATTAAATCATATTATATAATAGTCAAACTTGGGTCAAAGTAAACCCTATCATTATCAGTAGCCGCCGCGTTCAAGGATAAACGATTATAATCGTTCGAAACTTCCCACCTGAATTTCTTTTGATCCAAGCTGAATTAACCCATGAAACACGAATGGAATCCTAGAGGGGAGTGAGGGCTTTAGATCTATACCACGTTGATCGAGGATGGTGTTGTGTTTTAGGGGAATCGGCTGTTCAAAGTAGCGTCGTTCAAAGAGGTTTTCTAGAAGCTGGGGTCCACCGAGATAGCTGCGTCGCCGGGTGGTGGGAGAGTGGTCGGAGGGCTTCGATGTGGTGGGTTTGGATTAGGTTCTGGTGGCCTAGGGGAGGAGCAGCGACGGGAAGTTCAAATCAAGGGTTTGAGTTCAATTTTGTACAGAGGGGTTGGGGAAGAAGGTTAAAGGGAAAAAATGTAAATAATGATTTAATTCTTGTTTTAATTGTGTAATTAAAGTTCGGACCATAATAACTTCTTCATACCTCATCAGATTTTCGCGATTTTCGATGCGTTGGATTCCTCTCGTCGAGCACTACACGATGGAACAAACCGGGGCAGAAACGGAGCAGATCAAAATTCGTGGCGAATTTAAATTCAAACATTACAGGAATTCAGAATTTCAGATAAAAACTGACGGAGTGGAAACCCAATGTGACAACTTCTCACTATTATTTTCTGTACAGTTATTTATTTTATAACTGCATATATGACTGCTCCCCGTCGTCCACAGACCATGGACGACTTGTTTGTTTGAATGTATTGTGAAAATTGATTGTAATGTGAAATGGACTGTATAAAATATATGAATAATAAAAATATCATTTTTATTGTATATATGGAATGAAAATAAAATATTCGTGTTGAATAAAATATTTAAGTAATAAAAATATCATTTTTATTGTATATATGGACTGAAAAAAATATTTATGAGTTGAGATAAATATTCATTTACAAACCGAACAGTTTGTTTATGTACACCAATTTATCTGATATTGATTGGGACGATAAATTTTACACATCGCCCAACTGCACAAATAATAAACAGTATTTGTTGTTTGAAAACCCTACACGGGTATTGGGATAATATTTGACATATACTGATCCCAATAATTAGTGGTATGTCAATCGATGGGTTGACAGACTTTATAAGCGATATTTATTTATTTTAATGCTTATACAGTTGTAGAATGCACTCTGGATGTTGTATGAATTTTTAATGATTGTTTATCATTATTATTGTATACATGTGATGTTGAAATCCATATAAATAAAATTATATGGCAATTAACTGTGTCTAATTCCAGTTCAGAATTAACGAATATTTTAAATTAATATTCAGAAAATATTGAAATGTGAAGCCGTGTTAAGTAGTTAAACGCCATTTTAACGTGAACGGGAATTTCTGTCGATTTTATCCATTTTATAATGAATATCGAAAAGTGATTTCAAAATCCAATATTTTGAAAATGTTATCATTCTAATATTGAAATGATATGGAAATTTAAATTTTGATTTAAATTTGAAAATCAAATTGAAATCGTTTTAAAATGAATTTAAAACGAATTTATAACGGAATATTCAAATTGGAGTTGAATTTAAAACGAATTGAAATAGAATTGAAATCGTTTTAAAATGAATTTAGAACGAATTGAAATGGAATTGAAATCGATTTGAAACGAATTTATAATGGAATATTCAATTTTGATTTGAATTTGAAATGGAAGTGGAAATCGTTTTTGAAACGAATTTAAAACAACAACAACAACAAAGCCATATATCCCAAACAAGTTGGGGTTGGCTAGATATGGAACCCATAATTAAAATAAAATAAATAATGATGAAAATAATATATATATATATATACATAAAGGGTTTAAAATAACCAAACAAATAAAAAGTCGTCCGACAAAGGGTTTTTTTAAAATAATAATAATAGTAAGTAAAATGGTTCAATAAAAGTGAAATAAAATCTAAAATAGTAATAAAAAGTAAAAAGGTTCAGTAAATGTGAAATAAAGTCTTAAAAAAAACCTATGGTTCTGGTACATGGATTTCCAATTTCCATGCACTCCTATCAACTACCAACTCTTCCGATAAACTCCAGTTACTTAAATCTCTCTTTATTATCTCCTCCCATGTCATTTTAGGTCGACCTCTACCTCTCTTTGGGCCTTCGGCGTGGACTAGAATTCCAACGCGTACAGGTGCATCATATGGTCGACGTTGGATATGTCCAAACCATCTCAAGCGGTATTGGACTAACTTCTCTTCAATAGGTGCAACTCATAGTTTTTCCCGAATATCCTCATTTCTAATCCGATCTCGTCTGGTATGCACACAACTCCAACGCAGCATCCGCATCTCTGCTACGCTTATCTTCTTGACGTGTTGCATCTTAGTAGGCCAACATTCTGCACTATATAACATTGCAGGCCTGATTGCTGTCCTATAGAACTTTCCTTTAAGCTTCTGAGGAATCTTTCGATCACAGAGAATGTCAGATGCTAGTCATCATTTCACCCATCCTGCTTGAATTCTAAAACTAACATCCTTATCAATCTCTCCATCAAACTGCAACATAGATCCTAAGCATCGAAACGATTCCTTCTTGGGTACTACTCTACCGGCCAGGGTAACATCTCCGTCATCTGACCTGACACTGCTAAACTCACACTTCATATACTCTGTTTTAGTTCTGCTAAGCCTGAAACCCTTTGATTCCAAGGTCTCCCTCCACAACTCCAGTTGTCGATTAACCCCTATCCGACTTTCATCAATCAGCACAACATCATCGGCAAAGAGCATACACCAGGGAATCTCCCTTTGTATATCTTTTGTGATTTCGTCCATCACTAATGCAAAAATATAGGGGCTCAAAGCCGAACCTTGATGTAACCCTATGTTAATTGGAAAGTCTTTGGTCTCACCATCGCATGCCCTAACACCATTCACAACCCCCTCCTACATATCCTTAATAAGGGTAATATATTTTGATGGCACTCTCTTCCTTTCTAGCGCCCACCACATAACCTTCCTCGGCACTTTGTCATAAGCTTTCTCCAGGTCAATAAAAACCATGTGGAGATCTTTCTTCTGCTCCCTGTATCTCTCCATAACTTGCCTAACCAAGAAAATCGCCTCAGTGGTTGACCTTCCAGGCATAAAACCAAATTGATTCCTAGAGACACTTGTCAACCTCCTCAAACGCTGCTTGCAAACTCTCTCCCAAAGCTTCATTGTATGACTCAAAAGCTTAATTCCTCTATAGTTTGTACAACTTTGAATATCTCCTTTATTCTTGAAGATTGGAACTAAAATGCTTCTCGTCCACTCATCTGACATTTTGTTTGATTTGAAAATATTATTGAACAACTTAGTTAGCCATCTTATCCATACATCACCAAAGCATCTTCACACCTCAATAGGAATGTCATCAGGCCCTACCGACTTACCTGATTTCATACGTTTCAACGCCCCCTTTACCTCTGCTTCTTGAAATCTCCGCACAAAATGTCTATTGGTGCTGTCGGCTAAGTCTTCCAACTCGATCGAAGAGCTATCACTTTCTTCATTGCAAAGCTTATCAAAGTATTCTCTCCACCTATTCTTTATCTCATCGTCCTTCACCAAAAGTCTATCATTCTCATCCATAATGCATTTAACCTGATTGAAGTCCCTTGTCCTCCTCTCGCGTAGCCTAGCTATTCTGTAAACGTCTTTTTCACCCTCCTTTGTACTTAGCCTTTGATACAAATCTTCGTACGCTCGTCCCCTTACTTCACTCACTGCTCTCTTTGCAGTCTTCTTTGCCACTTTGTACCTGTGCATGTTCTCTTCGCTTCTATGACGGTACATGCATTTGTAGCATTCCTTCTTCTCTTTGATAGCCTTTTGCACCTCGTCATTCCACCACCACGAATCCTTGGGTTCTCGCTTGCGTTCTCTTGTTATCCCAAATACCTCAGTGGCGACTCTCCGAATGCAAGTTGTCATCGCATTCCACATGACATTTGCTTCTCCTTCCACATGCCAAGTCCTTTCTCCCATCACTCTATCTTTAAACACCCATGAAGCATCTCCTTTGAGTTTCATCCATTTCGTCCTGCTAATCTTCGCTCTCTTATCCTTCACCACCCGAAGACAAAACACACATACCATGAAACGAATTTAAAACGATTTATAAAGTTCGTTTTAAATGGAAATCAACGAAATGTATAATATATATATACATATATTATATGTATTATAATTTCCTGAATAGCACGCGCCGCGCAGCGGTAGTTCGCGAATTTCGACCATTAACTTCAAATGGACGTTACGGGAGAACCGACCGTCGGATTCTCCTAAAATCGGATCCGTTGGTTCGTATAGAAAAGAGCTTTCTAACGAATATTAGAGATTTGAAATCTAACGGTTGGATTATGAATTATGTCCAAATCAAATTTGGAAAAGCCCGCTATAAGTGCAGTTTGATGGCCGTCTATGCAAATCGATTGTGCATGCCTTGATAAAATTATTAAAAATATCAATAATTTGTGTATAATCATAATAAATGATTTGGAAAGAATTGGGATGAAAAATCCCATATTTGAAAATATAAAAATATATTTTTGTCGAAATAAACTAGTTTTGAACTAGAATTAAAAATCCAATATTTTTAAATAAATAAATTGAATTTGAAATGGTTTTAGAAATAACCAGAATTTCCAATATATGAATTGGAATGGATTTGAATCGAAATTATCTTTGTAATATTTCAATATTGGATTCTGTGATTATACGGATATTGTGGAGGAATTCGAAAGATATATATATCGTTATTCCAATACGGTATTTGTTGATTCCAGAATTTGATATTGAATATAAGTCGATATATTTTCTATTCAGAGCCTTGTATTTAATATTAAATGTGATTTTGGGTTTGTTGTGAATGGCGTCTTCATTAACACTGTTCTTGAACCCAGTTGAGAAAAGATTAAATCTTTTTATTTAGATTTAATGAAGTATACCAATTAATTGATATTTAATTGGAATGGAATTGAAGTTGGTCTTTAGGTTTATCGTGAAAGGTGTTTTAAATAACACTTGTTCTTTAACCCGATTAACAATGAAATAAGATTTTGGGTTGTCGAGAATGGTATCTTTAATAATACTGTTCTTAGACCCAATGAAGTTAAGAAAATTAGAAACTAACTGGAGATTAGTTAAGTTGAATGGTTTCCTGGGTATTGATCTGATGTTGGTTTCAGCCTTCGGGGTTAATACTTAGGGAATCATTCACTTGCTAATTTACGGTTAAAGGCTGATTGAATGGAATGTGATTTTGGGTTTATCGTGAACCGTGTTTTAAAGGACATTAGTTCTTTAACCCAGTTAAAGACAGGAATAAGATTTTGGGCTATCGTGAATGGTATCTTTAACAATACTGTTCTTAGACCCAATGGAGTTAAGAAAATCTGAAACTAACTGGAGATTAGTTAAGTTGAATGGTTTCCTGGGTATTGATCTGATGTTAGTTTTGGCCTTAGAGGTTAATACTTAGGGAATTGTTCACTTGCTAATTTACGGTTAAAGGCTGATGGAATGGAATGTGATTTTGGGTTTATCGTGAACTGTGTTTTAAATGACATTGGTTCTTTAACCCAGTTGAAGACAGGATACGATTTTCCAAGTTAAACAATCGTTAATATTGATCTTTGGGAAGATTAAAACCAAGTGGAGTTTTAATGCATCTTTAATTAGATTTTAATGATATCCAAAGGAAGATTAAAGAATAAATTTAAAGAATTTATCTTTGATAAAATTAATGGGAACCTTTCCCAAAGTATAAGAATATTTGGATAAAGGAATATTCTGGATTGGAATGAGGCGTATGTTGTGTTTTTATAGCACTTGTTTATTATATACGCGAGTTATTCAGAAAGACCGGGTTTATCCCATTCTGAATAACTTATTCGACGATGTTTCGAGGATGAGGACGGTGGTTGAAGACCGGAGGTCTTCACATCGTTTGGATGATTACTGATGTCTTGATTGGGATGTACAACCAAAATAAGGTAATAAGTGGTGATCTTCCAGACGTACTTTGAAATCGACTGGATATGTGAGGGCCTCTCTCCTGTATTGGACATATGAGAGAGGAATAAGGTGCCTCCGGTTTCGTTCAAACCCAGAACGAACTTGTAAATGGATGTGTGTCTGACATTGGATTTCACTATGTGTGATTGATAGACATCGGTTGCATGGCATGAATTGCCTATGTGGCATGCTGAGATGCAAATGATCAAGGCTTCTATTGAAAAGCAGAGTCTTGTTGTTGATGATCAAAGCATGACTTTAATACAGCGTAGCTTTGTGTAGCGTTAATTCGCGAGCCTCGCACCCGGTGTGAACCAGAAACGGGAGAGGACATCAGGGAGGGCATGCGTTTTCTTCTAGCTAGGAGTGGTGTCAGCGTTTTGCAAGCCCTGACGTTTTACTTATATGGATGATGGATAGCGAGGTGCCTCGGTTATATCGGTCGATTTGGGGCCGATGGAGTCATTTGGCTCATTTATGCCCCATAGGACAGGGAAACGTACTATTCAAGGTTTTTTAATCCACATTGCACTTTGATGGGACATCCCTGACGATCCAAGGGCCCACCTGAGTCTGAATCCTGAGACATGGGCTAGATTGTTTCGAAGCGGTGAGGACGATCCCTTGCCTCGGTTCACAGATGGAAATCCAACTTCCAATACGACATTTTGTGGTTTTAATTGTAAACCTATATATGGCGACATAGTGGTATGGGCTCTTATGCCATCTATGATTGATACTTATGATTGAAATTGTTTTAACACTATACACTTATAGTAATAATAAAATATGAAATTTTACGTACCAAGCATTCTTGACTATTATAAGGTAAAAAGTGTATCCTCCGGCTTGCGTTGCATTGTATGATGGGACCTGAGTCTTATAATAGCTTCATTATTCTTTATTTTGCATTGCGCTGTTATTTTTATGCACTGGTATTCTTGGGAGGAAACTCTTTCCGTATTATACGGCATGGTCCCTGGATTTACCTAACTTTAAAATAAAGATTAATAACTGTTTTAGTTCTCACACTGGTCACATGACTGACCTGGAGTTTATTGTTTTAACCTAAACTCTGGGTGCCCCTATTTTCCGCACGGGCAGCTAGTAGTTTTGGTTTTGCAGAATTATATTCGCAGGATCCTGATTTACAGCTAAAATGATATTTGGAAAGCTCTGTATCCGTGTATTACTTTCAGTTGTGTTTTGTATTGTTTCCCGCTGATATGCATATAAATGTAATTTAAATCTCTAATATTGATCAAATGTATATGATTTATTCATACTCTTTATATTCTTTTATTCTGATGGAATTGTTGTAATAAGCAATGAAATGTTCTTGTGTTTGTGTTCTGATTCGTCTTGTCCTCAAGGCAATCCGTTCTTCCTCTTCTCCTCGGAGGCCGGGGAAGTTCTGGGTCCTTACACGAATACAAAATATCAAGCTCCAGGAACGCAACTATATTCAATCTTTCTCAAGCACCATGCTCCTTCGATTTCTTCACGTATTTACAAACCTTAAATACCATTTCCTTCTCCTTCAGCCTCTCTATCTCCCAACATCAATAACACGCAACTCGACAGTGAAATTCCCCATTTCCAAGCCGCTCCTTTCACCGATTACCACTTCCCCTCTATTTCATAATCAATTCAACTAAGACATCCATCATTCACCTCTTCATCTCCTCTTTCTCATCATACTATTTTTGTGTAACTCGAATCAAAAACCTGAATCGCGACTATAGCAACTTCTCATGACCTATAGCAAATTGCGACTTCGAATATCACGGAATCCCTCCAAAAATGGCAAACACAAGTAAATTAATGTCCTAAACCCAATTTTAAACTCTATTCCTTCAATCAAAACTCGCATAACTCAAATACATAAACCTTAGTTTCACAAAACTCCACTGTACAAATATCGCACCTCCAACATTACCACCGCAACCCATGAAATTGGTACGAGCTTGAAGAGCATACCACCAGGAATCATAATATATACATATAGTGATTTATCGTATTTGATTTTCTTTTTAATGATTTTTCACAAGGTGAAAACTCACGTTTTGGGAAGAAACAGAGCGGTGGAAATTTTGGTTGACTGTGGAATGAATATGACTTAGGGTTAGGAGAATTTTTAGTGTATTTACAGGAGATGTAGCTTACCAAGGAAGCTTCGTATATTTAAATATTAATTTATATTGTCTTGCTGCTTGTATTTGTCTTCTAAAAATTCGTACGACCACACATGATATTCAAAAATCACGAAAATGGACACGCAGCTACAGTTCAACATTACGGACCCAAAGAAACTGGTTTCGTCGAATTCCGAGTTTGCTCACACAGCGTATTTTTAAAGTCAAAATATTGATTGTGTTTCACATTAAAATTCTATACGGCCACATACGGACTTCAAAAATTACAAAAATTGAAATCTAACAATAATTTAATATTTCGGATCCAACAAAATTAGTTTCATCAAAAACGGAGGTCGTTTGCAAAACTGACTATTTTTAAAGCTCTAAACAAACCCATTTAAATATTAATATATTTAAAAATAATTAAATTAAATATTAATAAATTAATATTATCATATATATTCATAATAGAATATCATACAGCTCCAATTGGATTTATAACTCGATATTCAAATCTCGGTTGAATCGATATTCAATATATATTGAAAATTTCATTTATAATATAAATAAATCGTTATAAATTATAAAGGAATTCCATAGCGACTTTTCGAAAATTTGATTTGGACATAAATAAAAATTTACACGACAAAATCCTGATTTTTCTCTTCCATTAGAAAAATATACTTCACCAGCTCTGAACATTTCTTGTTTCACAGAAATCCGACTTAAAACGGATTTTGTATATTTGTTTAAAGTTTGAATCGCCAAATTACGAACTGCAGCGCCATTTCGAGCTCGATTATAATTATAATAAAATTATACGTTCAGCTTTCGTTCAAATAATATATCCGTTATTCTAATTCAATTCTAAACTGAATTAAATATTATAAATGATCCAATTCACACAATATTGTGAATTCAGTTATTTTCGACTAACTCGGAATTATAATGTAATTTTATATTATAAATATTAATTAAATATTCAATATTATTTAATTAAACCATTTTAAATCTCTAAATTACTATTTAAATAATTAAATAAATTAATTATTATACCGTAAAAATATGGGACATTACATTCTTCCCTCAAAATAATTTTGTCCTCGAAATTGTTAAGGTAGAAAATAAACCTTATTAACTGGTTAGAACTTATTTGTTCACTTCTTAATTTCAGTTTCAACTGAACTAATTTAATTTCAATTAAATATTTATTCATTCCTACTAACGAAAATTTTCAGAAACATGAAAATTTTCTAACACCTTAAATTTTCGAAAAATTTCGCCAGCACCTCCTTTGTACTGGTCAATAGCTCAAACTCCAACTCGCCTCTCTAGGCCTTCTTCAACCCAAATGAAAATCAAACAGCCAAACATCTTGCCAATTCGGCTCATCAAAATCTCAAACCCATATATAATATAAACTGGTATCTTTTTGTCGGGCATATCAATATATCCTTTCCATGTGTTACCAATTCTGCATATAACAATGTCATCCCAATTATTCGGTTATACCCAAGCCGAATTCTGTTCTCAACTTAGATTCCATTATTAATTTCAACTCTTAGCTTACTAGTCCAATTCCATTTCGGATTATCTCTAATCCAATCTAATTCGATATTTTCTATCTCAGTTCATTTCCTGCTTAACTGGTTTTCAATTCAATTTCTATTTGATTTTACAAATTCTAATTTATTTATTTTTAATTCAAACAATGTTTCCCAGGGAATTTCAAATAGTTTAGCTTTTCTAAAACCAGATATCCCTTTTCAGGATTCAAAACAACTTGCTCTCCACAAAACAATTCAAAAACAAAATCTTTGGTGGTAATCCGTCACTTACAACTCGAAAATGAACACCGATGATGGTCGACTTCATCATCGGAATTTATTTTCCAATGATCGAAGTGAGTTTAATATTATATCACTTTCAAAGCCATTTCTAAACACTTCCATTTTGAAATACATTTCAAAATATTATCCATAATGCTTGTATAACAATTTAAAATCTTCCAGGATTTTAAAATTCCCATATATTTAATTCTATTCCATTTACAAACACTTTTCATGTTTTTTGGAATTTAAATTCCAATTTTTATTTAATTTCAGATTTAATTCATCTTATTTCATATATTACACTTATATAAATTCTAATTGGTTATTTATATAACCATTTCAATTTATAATATCACTTCGATTATAATTACAACTAACACATTCAATAATAATATCAATATAAATCATCTGTTTATATCAAAATATGTTTTCGTTAAAGTTATATCATTTACCGTCTTTCAAACCATACCATGTTGGTTCATCGTATTCAAGTGTTTATTAACTCCTACCGATGTCGTGGATCAAACTGATCGACCAGAACTCATAAACAACTCAACCAACAAAGCTCCACAATATAAAATCATTTTATATTGAATAACCAATACGTGCTCATATATATACACTCAACTCAATCTAGGGTATTACTAACCCTATCTCTACTGAGTTACGCCACAGAGCCAAGGTAATAACTTAAACTTCAGCTCTGATACCACTATAACGTCCCGGGTTTTCACGATCCTGAGTAATCAACATATAACCCAATGTCGACTATCAAGCATCGGAAACACCGGATAGTCCATGAAAGAAATTTGAGGGTGAGAATTGATAAGATAGAAACTTAGAATAGAAGAAGAAGAAGAACATACAACATCAGAGTAAACATGAATCTCATAGCGGAACGAACAATATATAATAGAAACATAACTTTGACATAAAATCAATATATGTAAAAAGTAACATTATCAGGGTATAACACTTACAAAATAGCGGAAATAAACAATTGCTATAAATTCTTGAAGCCTCTTGCTCCAAGCTCTCAATATATCTGAAAAATCTTAATTACTTGACTGCTCGTACAAAATTTGGGCACCCAAGAGGTTAGGAAAACAAAATAAACTCAAGGTCAGTCATGGGACTAGTGTGAGTAAACAATTTAAGACAGTTTGAGAAAATAAATGAAATCGCATAAGACCACGCCGTATAACGGAACGGGTTTTTTTCCTTATGAGAATCCAAAACACTTGATTTGACTTTCAAAAATCCTTTTGAAAGAAACGATAATCTTTATATAAAAACTCTTTGATTTATAGTAGTGTTTATCAATCACAACTAATAATCATCTAGCAGGACGCTTTCATCTCACGTTCCACATATATAATATATAATCAAAAACTGTGGGCGCTTATTGGGTAATGGATTCCAACTGGCAAGGTATGGGACCACCTTCCGATAGTATATCTCTAGAGAGGAATACACCGGGTTCAACAAGAATATCTTGTAACCCAGGCTAAACATGACCGGTCACTCATTTCGCTTGAGTGTACCGAATGTATTATCACCAACGGTTAGGATCAGCAACCGTTTCCCGAAAGTGACAGCATCAAAATAGGTTAAAGAAGTAATTGTAGCTCTAGATCAGGTGACAATACACCCTAATTGGCAGCCAACCACTAAGCCATGCGACCTACCCGATTTTATACCATTTCCAAGTTGTGAAGCTAGAGGCCATAACGTATAGATCACACTTTTATTTACTTTGAATGTCACATCGTCATACCCGCCAAATCACAAATTGATTTCCCCAAACATGCCATGGGTATATAGCTAAGAGAAACGAATACCTCCGCCACCAAATGTAAATACGTTTGAAGAGATCAACTTACGCGATCTATTAAATATACTATGTTAGATATTCTTCCATACTGGTTGTCCTAGGACTGGACAAACCAAAGGTATTATTCTGTAAATAGGACAATCTTTGCATAACTTCGTCTTTAATTATCTCCATCATATTTGATCGCAACGCTAACGCCATACGGAGTGGTTTTCTTATAATATATTTGATCCCGATCTCTCCGTATTGACGACTGAAAAATGGTCAAAAACTTCGATAGTCGGTGATTTAACTATCAAAGAAAAACATGTGTACAAACAATGATATTTTTTCCAGATGGAAATTCTATCGATCAATCATCAATCATCATTTATCTCTTAAATTAATTTATCATTAATTTATTCATTTACCCATTTCCTATTTCCATATATCTATACAGAAATTCTTATTTTCTAAATTTAGAAAATATACCTTATTAACATTGGAAAAATCGTTTCTATTTTTACTCTCATTTCTTATTTTCTATATTAGAAAACATTTCTGATTCTTATTTGGAAAACATTTCCAAAACTCTTTCATTGGATTTAAACAGATGTTTAAATAAAACATCGCTATGCTAACTCAAACCATTACATTCATTAACTAAATTCACATAACCAACCTTCACTATCGAACCTTAACCATTCCTTAGTTAAAAATGGAGTCAATCAAGTTGGGGTATAACTACCTCTCAAACCTTTACTGAACAACATTTTTAACCTCGAAATAGACAAAGTTCACCTTTTAAATCCTTAACAAATCTCCTTAAATAACTCTCTTTCGAATAATCTCTATTCGATAACTCTTTCTTTCGAATAAACTATATTCGATAATCTCTGTTTCGAATAACTATATTCAATTAACTCCATTCAATTAACTCTATTCGATTAACTCTAATCGATTAACCCTTATTAATTAACTCTATTGGATTAACTCTATTTGATTAACTCTAATCGATTAACTCTATTCGATTAACTCTAATCAATTAACGCTATTGGATTAACTCTATTTGATTAACTCTAATCGATTAACTCTATTGGATTAACTCTATTTAATTAACTCTAATCGATTAACTCTATTGGATTAACTCTATTTGATTAACTTTAATTTATTAACTCTTTTGGATTAACTCTATTTGATTAACTCAAATCGATTAACTATAGTAGATTAACTCTAATCGATTAACTCTTATCAATTAACTCCTTTCGAATAAACTATATTTGATTAACTCCTTCCGAATAAACTATATTCGATTAACTCCTTTTGAATAAACTATATTCGATTAACTCCTTTCAAATAAACTATATTCGATTAACTCCTTTCGAATAAACTATATTCGATTAACTCCTTTCGAATAAACTATATTCGATTAACTCTATTTCCTATCTTATTCAAATTCCCCTTTGAATTTCTACTTCAAATCCGATCTTCTTTATAAATGTTTTCATTTTCAAAACATTTATTTAATCTATTATTCATATAAAATATGAATAATATTTCTTTTATAATCTTCTTCTTAGCAAAATGCTTACCTTAGTCCATTATTCATATTCAATATTAATAATATATTCTTTATATAATTAAAACAGCTTGGTTTTGTATTTAATATAATATCTTATTTTAAATATTCTATTTATACTTCTATTTATAAACAATTCATAAAAAAACTTATTTTATATTCAACACTTTAATAATTCCGTCTAAAATTCTCATTAATAAAAATCGATTCTTACTTCTCTATATAAGTTCTGACTTATATATTCCATTTATCCACTGATAAATAATTAACTTAATTTATAAAATATTATTTATAAGTTAAGATGCTCCCTTTATCTGTTTTACTTCTTTATATAAGCTCATACTTATATATCTTTATTTATCCAATGATAAATATTTTCCTTAATTTAAAAATATTATTTATAAATTATTCTTCTCAATTCATATGTTAAAAACATATTTTTATTTAATATCTAATTTAAATAAATCATCTCAAATTTCTTTTATAATTCGAAATCCTTTTTTTATAATTCTATATTTATTTCCCAAATATTTCCTTTTATAAAATCTTATTTATTATATAAATAATTCCTTTTATAAAATTCTATTCGTTATAAAAATATTTCTTTTTATAAAATCCTTTAATTTTATAAATATCTCTTTTTATAAAATACTTTGATTTATATATATTTCTTTTTCAATATAACATTGAAAATTCCCTTTTTATATTCCAGTATTTCTTATGGTATTTAAAATACGAAATAACAATGATCAATGTCATTCTAGCACACATCATCAACAATAGATTATATATCACATCATATATCCCCATATATGAAAAACAGTAAAATAAATGTTGAGGAATCCAGTTGGATTCCTCCGACCTGTTTCCCTACATCCACAGATGTTAAATAATATAATTAACATCGATTTCATTTCAATATGAAATATTCTGATAAATAGAATCAATGTTTGATTAATGATTTATATATATATATCATTATCCATAACTTCGACCAATAAATGAACAATTCTACCAAACAATCAACACACAACAAACCATCATCATTTATCAATATTAGATAATATTTTTTAAAAAAAAAATTGATCAGAGTTAGTGAGATTTACTCACATTGGCAGTTCATCGTTAAAGAACGCTAAATTGATGGTTGGTTCAGACCGACAATTCATTTCGCGATAAATTGTAACGATCTTCATTTCACTCCCAGTCAGTTCCATTTCATAGCGCCCGTCCATTCGATCTCAAGGGATCTTGTTTTACTGAATTTCGATAATGTGTGACCAAGTTATGATATTAATAAGTTTATATACATTAATATTATTTAATTTAAATAAACTTAAAACTTATCATGGGCCTTACCCTCTTTCTGAAAATCGGCCCACACCACTACTAACCGCCTACAACGTAGTTTCTTCCCGAATACAAAATATCAAGCTTGAGGAATGCAACTATATTCGATCTTTCTCAAGAACCATGCTCCTTCGATTTCTTCACGTATTTACAAACCTTAAATACCATTTCCTTCTCCATCAGCCTCTCTATCTCCCAGCATCAATAACACGCAACTCGACAATAAAGTTCCCCATTTCCATGCCGCTCCTTTCACCGATTACCACTTCCCCTCTACTTCATAATCAATTCAACTAAGATATCCATCATTCTCCTCTTCATCTCCTCTTTCTCATCATACTATTTTTGTTTAACTCGAATCAAAAACTCGAATCGCAACTACAACAACTTCTCGTGACCTACAGCAACTTGCGACTTTGACTATCACGGAATCCCTTTGAAAATGGCAAACACAGGTAAATCGATGTCCTAAACCCAATTTTAAACTGTATTACTTCAATCGAAGCTCGCATAACTCAAATACATAAACCCTAGTTTCACAAAACTCCATTGTACAAATATCGCACCTCCAACATTAGCACCGCAACCCATAAAATTGGTACGAGCTTGAAGAGCATACCACCAAGAATCGTAATATATACATATAATGATTAATCGTATTTGATTTTCATTTTAATGTTTTTTCACAAGGTGAAAACTCATGTTTTGGGAAGAAACAGAGCGGCGGAAATTTTGGTTGACTGTGGAATGAATATGACTTAGGGTTAAGAGAATTTTTAGTGTATTTATAGGAGATGTATCTTACCATGGAAGCTTCGTATATTTAAATATTAATTTATATTATCTTGCTGCTTGTATTTGTCTTCTAAAAATCCGTATGACCACACATGATATTAAAAAATCACGAAAATGGACATGCAACTACAGTTCGACATTACGGACCCAAAGAAACTGGTTTCGTCGAATTCCGACTTCGTTTGTCACACAGCGTATTTTTAAAGTCAAAATATTGACTGTTTTTCACATTAAAATCCCGTACGGCCACTTATGGACTTCAAAAATTACGAAATTGAAATCTAATAATAATTTAATATTGCGGATCCAACAAAATTAGTTTTGTTGAAAACGGAGGTCGTTTGCAAAACTGGTATTTTTAAAGCTCTAAACAAACCCATTTAAATATTAATATATTTAAAAATAATTAAATTAAATATTGATAAATTAATATTATCGTATATATTCACAATAGAATATCATACAACTCCATTTGGATTTATAACTCGATATTCAAATCCCGGTTGAATCGATATTCAATTTATATTGAAAAATTTATTTATATTATAAATAAATCATTATAAATTATAAAGGAATTCCATAGCGACTTTTCGAAAATTTGATCTGGACATAATGACGAAATCCTGATTTTTCTCTTCCATTAGAAAAATATACTTCACCAGCGCTGAACATTTCTTGTTTCACAGAAACCCGACTTAAAACGGATTCTGTATATTCGTTTAAAGTTCGAATTGCCAAATTGTGAACTGCAGCGCCATTTCGAGCTCGATTATAATTATAATAAAATTATACATTCAACTTTCATTCAAATAATATATTCGTTATTCTAATTCAATTATAAACTGAATTAAATATCATAAATGATCCAATTCATACAATATTGTGAATTCAGTTATTTTCGACTAACTCGGAATTATAATATATTTTTATATTACCAATATTAATTAAATATTCAATGTTATTTAATTAAACCATTTTAAATCTCTAAATTACTATTTAAATAAATAAATTAATTAATTATTATACCGTAAAAATACAGGACATTACAACGAAGCCAATTTCACGTTGAAATATGTAGATTTTTGTCATTTTCATCTGGCTTAAGTCTAGCACCCAACATGTTACAAAGTTTTCCCCTCCCCACCTGACTTATGACAACAATAGCAGTTTCCATGTACAAATAAAATAAAAATGTAAGTGTGCATATGATCATACAACATAGAAATATATATTTTGCAAATCAGAAAGTACAAGCGAAGAGGTAAAAGCAATAGTAACAACATTGTAGGTTTTTTTTCATTAGATGTGCAAAGAATTATATTTTAGAAGTTTCCTATCTAACATGTGAATTGCAACAGTAATAACATTGTCGAAGTTTTACATCATTGTCATTGTTAATTGGTAATACAACAAATGACATTGTCAAGTGGTCGTCAATGCTGCAGCTGTTATGAGTAAGATGCTTGTTATGCTGTTTTAATTGTACTTAGGGCCCTATCTGCTCCTCTCATTGTTGCTTCAAGCTAGGCATCCACCCCAGTTATTTACTATGCTATGGTGTGTATAGTGTGCGATCATCCTAATGCACTTTGCAAGATCCCTACTCATGCTTATGCCTACCCAGCAAAATTTTCTGCTTCAGTGCATGTTTTTTGGCCACCTTAGGTTATGCATCCCCTGCTTGCTATTCCTATAATGCCATGTCCATTCTCACTCTCCCCAAACCACTCATGTTATCCCTCTCCATTCCCTTACCGACTTTACATTCCCTTGCGTAATCAGGTTTCAAGTTGCTGCACTCGCATCAGATGCAACCCTTCCTCATGCTACCTGTTAAAATTTGATTCAGAGAGAAGAGAGATTAATTAAATGACTACATTGTTATTCACACCTCCCAGTTTCTTACATCTCATAAGCTTTAAATAAAAAAAGAAAAGAAACTACTTCCTTAATTCTAGGTACATTCCTAAAGACTATATAAAAATGATTTTTCCTATAGAATAAAACAAACACAACTACTCATTCCTAACATTCCCTCCCTTAAACTGAATGTGTCTCAACATTCAGTTTATAAAATATCAGTGTTAACTTTCATGAAATGTAGACTTTGATCTGAGTAGGCATGCTCAACACTCTATCTCACTGTTTCTTTTTGGGACTTACTGGGCCTCTCCACTCGGGCCATCCCATAATTGTCATCTCCTTCAACGAGTGAGAACCGTAGTGGTTCTTATTTTCTTTATTGTCTTTCATAGACAAACTCTGTTACAATTTTCATTTGGATGGATATGCTCAACTGTTTCATTTTGAGTGGTACTTTAAACATCAACAAAAACTCTTGGTTTCCTAATAGGGACCTTAGTCTCTGCAAATGGACTATCCCTTGATACCGCGGTATCTGTCATCCCCCAACAAGCTAGAGTTACAGTTCTTCTTCATTTGCTTGTTGGATGACATGAAACCATACTTGCTTCACTCACAGGCTTTACCCACTGCATTTGTGGGCTTCCACTTCAAACAGTTTCCTTGAGCACTCCACTGATGTCCAACCTCAAAACTGGCATTCTTTGCATCGTTATCTTCAACTTCATATCCACGCCTGCACATACTTCAATAGAAAAATCTTGCATTATCAAAGCACCAAAGGAAGGCGCCCAACCATCAAAAACACTTCTGCCTTTCAACAATTGCCTTCACCAAATTTCTCCCTAAAATACTGTCTCCATGCATTTATCTTCCTTCGCGTGTACATCACTAATTTTTACTTTTCCTTCCACTTCAACTTCCTCCTCTTCTTTGCAGTAACTCTTCACCTACATCACTCCATCTCAATGCCAAGATGCAAATGTTTCCAATCATTAACTTTTACTCACCGGAAAATGCACTACCATAACTACAAACATTTATAAAACCATTTATTACTCCAAGCACCTTTGCCTTTCAGACTTGAACAAGCTAGAATAACTACCTACTTCCACACATGTGCTCCATCTTCTTGCAGAATTTATCAACATCCCGGGGTTACAGACACCGTTGGCACCTTGAGGTTGTGCTCGCAAACACCACAGCACATAAATATCCATCCTCAGACTTCTGTCAAACCAAGTAGCATTTCATTCAGCCATCACCACTTTGGTCACAAGGCTTGCAACACAGGCAATACTTCTTGCAAATCAACATTTTACACACAACAACAATCTCATCAGAGCAGTAAACATCACATCATCTTTTCGCTATAGTATCAGATCTAAGTATTCCACGTAGGAGGCACACAACATGACAACATCTGATCTTGATCTTCAGTGCCCATCATTCAAATTGCTGAAACTTAGGTTGACGAATGCCAAAGCTTCATATCACTATGAGGCGCTGCAATATTACTAACCTTTGAATCAACGACGACAACTCTAGATTTCAAACTAGTAGCGCAACATCTTAACTCAGTCAACGACGACTAATAAACTTGGCTGGACTTCTAGATCTCGGCACTCATCACATGAATGCGATGATCTTCAGTTGCATGACCGTGATTTAATCATATGATGACAACACTTTGACTGATGAAGGTATCACTTCACATAGTAACGAAGCAATTTCATCCCGGAATCATAATATCTAGAATCGAGCATAGGTCATCAACAGAGACAACTTGTATTCCAATTGTCTTAACAAATTCATCAACGAAGACGACTTTGTTTGGTGTTGGCAGGGACTAGAAATTTGCCAATAAAGCTTCCAAAAAACAGAAACAACTCCTTTTTTCAATTTTGATAGAAATTCATAACCAATCAAACTTTACCAATGCAGCAAACATCGCCTTGAGATCATTAGCACTCAGGTCCAAGTTTTTTTTCCAGATACAAACTCCATCATTCATCAGCTGCTTAAACTCCTTTAATACTGGTACGTGAACTGTCAGGTTTTGTTGCTACATAGCCGTATTCATCCAACTGCAACTGTCCACCCTTTTTTTTTGTGTAATAACCCGGAAATTCTGAGCCAATTTAAAATTTTTATTTTGGCAATTTTAGCGAATTTTGATTATTTAAAATGATTTATTTTAAATAATAACGACGAGGAATTTATTTTGAATATAATTCGAACGTATATATTTATTCAAATCGTCGTTAGAATATAAATAATTATTTATAATTATAAAAGGAATTGAAAATGGCGCGGTAGTTTGAAAATTCGATTTCAAATTTCAAATGAATGTACAGGATTCAAAATAAACCGGATTTGGCAAAACCAAAAATATTCGAATCTAATTGAGAATATCTTTCCAACGAATCCGAAAAATTGAAATTTCATAGTGGGAATCAAAAATTATGCCCAGATGAAAATTCAGAATAGTCGCTATGGAATTATAGCCCTTAAAAATGGGAATTTTGCAAACGACCTCTGTTTTCGACGAAACCACTTTTGTTGGATCCGGGATGTCGAGTTATTGCTAGATTACAAAATTCGTAATTTTTCGAATCATTATGTGAGCGTGGCGAAGTAAAACGTGTTTTGACAGTTTCAGTTGATTTTAATCGACTGGAAAATGGCCATTTTTCAAACGGTCTCAGAATTTGACGAAATTAGTTTTGTTAGGACCGTATCGTAAATACGAAGCTAGAAAATATTTTTTGGCAATTTTTAGAGACTGTATGTGGGTCCGGTAAATTGAAATGTGCGTTCAAATTCAATATATAGATTTATGTTTTGATTTTGCTGAAAACTGATCGAAACAATCGAATCATCTTACGATACATATCCCATTGTGTTCGGAATGGGGGTAATTAGCTATGGACGACAGTCGGTGGACTCGATTTTGAGTTCAAATGTAAAGGTTGCTCTTTATGGAAAAATTAAAATAAAATAATATAAAATATATTAATATCGATGGCCCCCCCTTTATCTCTCTCTTCCCCCATACGGCAATTCCATTTCAAAATAAAATAAAATAAAATAAAAGAAGAGAGAGATGGGGCGACGGAGCCCCTCATCGATGGTAGGCGATTGACGCCGCCTCCCCCACATCGCGACCCCCCCTCTCAGCTCCTCCTCCCTCCCACGACGCTCTCTCCTCTTCCTCCTGGCCCATCCGTGAACCCAAACCCGACCCCACCTGAAACCACGACCGTCGGCCTCCCCTGAGCCCCACCGCACCCTGATTCGCCGTCGCCGCCCCTTACCCGACCTCCAGCCACCCTATTCCCCCCTCTCGTCTGAAAAATCCAACGCAGTAAGTTTTTTTTTTACCTTTTTCGTTTTTATTTATTTATTTTATTCTATGTAGTGTAATTAATTTAAAAGACCGAGTATTTATAAATTAAACAAGATCATATTTTGATAGGTAAAGTTTAGTTTTTAGATATGATTAAATTAAAAATATGAAAAGCGTATATTTTTAGAAATTTAAAGCATATATTTCTAGCAATGAAAGGTAGATTTTTTATTTATATAAAGGCGAGGATTTTTGTTTATATGAAGTGTGACGAAAGATCGGATTTTTATATGTAATATCATCAAAGAAAGATCAGATTTTTATATATGATATTAGCGAAGGAAGATCAGATTTTTATATATATGAGAAGTGTTTTGAAAATACGATTTTGATTATGAAGTTAACGATATAAAATATGATTTCTATATGATGTAGATATTAAAAATATGATTTTTATATTATATAGATAATAAAAATTCGATCTTTATATCATAGAGAGAATAAAAATATAATTTTTATATGATAGAAAGATTAAAAATATGATTTTTATAGTATAGAAAGAATAAAAACACGATTTTTATATTATATAGATAGTAAAAATTCAATCTTTATATGTGAAGCGAAATAAAAATCTGATTTTTATTATATATATGTTGAAATAAAAATGTGATTTTTATAGCGATGATATAAAAATCTGATCTTTATATTAGAAGTAGATATAAGAAATATAATTTTTATATAGAGAATAGCGTGATAAAATTATGATCTTTATTATATGAACACCGTTATAAAAATAGAATTTTTATCTATATAGTAGCGGTATAAAAATATGATTTTTATCTATAGAGAGCGATTATAAGAATGTGATTTTTATATACATAGCAACATTATAAAAATGTGATTTTTATATATGTAGTGGCTATGGGCAACGAAAGTGACAAAAGGCGAGAATGGCGAAGACTTCTACATATAAAGAGTCATGGGGTTTGGTTTTGCTTTTCGGTGAGAACTCCTCACCTTTAATTTATTTCTTGTTTGAAATATATACTAGGATGCAGACGGTGTTTAGTAGCACCCGACACCCGTAGTCCACAGACCATGGATGACTTGTTTGTTTGATTGTTGTGTGAAATTTGATTTTGTGATGTGGAATGAAATAAAATATTTTATAGTGGAAAATATTTTATAGTTAAAAATATAATTTTTAACGTGTATATAAAATAAATATTTATAATTAAATTGGCCAATTTGTTTATATACACTGATTTGACTGATATTGATTGGGACGATAAATTTTACACATAGCCCAACTGCACAAATAAAATCTGTGTTTGTTGATTTGAAACCCCACACGGGTATTGGGATGAGATTTGACATGCACTAATGCCGATTGTTTAGTTGTATGTCAATCGATGGATTGACAGACTATGTAAGCATTAATTATTTATATTTAATGCTTATGCAGTTGTGTGGTGCACTCTGGATGATGGTTGATGATTTATCGTTGCTATTATATGCATGTGTTGTAGAAAATCCATATAATTAACATTATATGGTAATTGATTGGGTCTCATTCCAATTTAGAATAAACATTCATGTGTTGAATAGAAAATAAATTCATGTGTTGAATAGAATAAATATTCCTATGTTGAATAGAATAAACATTCATGTGTTGAATAGAAAATAAACATTCATGTGTTGAATAAAAGCCGTGTTGATTAGATTGACGCCATTTTGACATGAACGATATTTATATTGATTTTGTTCATTTTTATAATGAATATAGAAAAGAAAGTGATTTCAAAATATAACGTTTTGAAAATATTACCATTTGTATATCGATGATGTGGAATATTCAATTTTGATTCGAAATTGAATACGAACTTGAAATCGTTTTGAAAACGAATTTAAAATGATTTATAAAATACGTTTTAAAAAGGAAATCAACAAAATATAATATATATATATATATATATATATTATATTATATATATATATATAATGGCCTGAATAGAACGCGCCGCGCCGCAGCACGGCGGTTCGCGAGTTTCGACCTTTGACTTCGAATGGATATTACGGGAGATCCGACCATCGGATTCTCCTGAAACTGGAACCGTTGGGTTCGTATCGAAAAGATCTTTCTAACGAATATTAGAAATTAGAAATCTAACGGTTGGATTTGGAATTATGTCCAAATCATATTTGGAAAAGGTCGTTGTAAGTGTAGTTCGATAGCCGTTGATGGAAATCGACTGTACGGGCCTTGATAAAATTATTAAAAATAGTAATAATTTGTGTAAAATCATAAGAAATGATTTGGGAAGGATTGGGATGAAAAACTCCATATTTGAATAGATAAAAATAGTTTTTTATCGCAATGAACTAGTTCTGAACTAGAATAATAATTTATTTATTTTTAAAATAAATAAATTGGATTTGAAATGGTTTTGAAAATAATCAGGATTTCCAATAATTGAATTGGAATGGATTTGAATCGAAATTATCTTTGGAATATTTTGATGTTGGATTTCGTGATTATACAGATATTTTTATGGAAATTTGAAAGATATATTTATATCGTTATTTCCAATACGATATTTGTTGGTTTTAGAATTTGATATTGAATATAAGCCGATATATTTTCTATTCAGAGCCTTGTGTTTAATATCAAATGGGATTTTGGGTTGTCGTGAACGGTATCTTTAATAATACTATTCTTAAACCCAAATGGAGTTAAGAAAATTAAGAAATAACTGTGGATCAGTTAAGTTGGATGGTTTCTTGGATATTGATCTGATGTTGGTTTCGACCTTCGGGGTTAATATTTTAGGGAACTGTCCTCTTACTAATTTACGGTTAGGGACTGATTGAAATGTGATGTGATTTTGGGGTTTATCGTGAACCGTGTTTTAAATGACATCGGTTCTTTAACCCAGTTAAAGATTAAAACTAAGTGGAGTTTTAATGAATCTTTAATTAGATTGAAAAGATTGAGAAGGGAGTATCACCAGTTTTTCTCCAGGCGATAGTTAAATCTTTAATTAGATTTGAACGTGAAATGGTAATTGAATTTATCGATAACACCGTGGTGTTAGATATGAAGTATTACCAGTTTTACTTCATGGGATGAATAGGTTGGGATTGGGAAATTAAAACAAATGATTACTTCGGTAAGGTTCGTTAATCCCGACTAGTTTGGATAAACCATAATTTGGTTTGAATTGATATTCAAAATAAGATTAAAAAATAAATATGAGGAATTTATCTTTGATAAAATTAATGGGAACCTATCCCTAAGAATGTGAAATTTAGCAACTAACTGAAGATTAGTTAAGATGAATGGTTTCCTTGGTATTGATCTGATGTTGGTTTCGGCCTTCGGGTTTAATATTTGGGGAATTGTTCCCTTATTAATTTACGGTTAGTAACTGATGAATTGGAATGAGGCGTATGTTGTGTTTGTGTAACACTTGTTTAATATATACGCGAGTTATTTAGAAAGACCAGGTTTATCCCATTCTGAATAACTGATTCGACGTGAAGTCGAAGATGAAGACGGTGGTTGAAGACCGGAGGTCTTCACGTCGTTTGGGTGATTACTGATGATCTTGATTGGGCCGTACACCCAAGAGGAGGGAATCAGTTAGTGGTCGTCCAGGCATACTTGGAGATCGATGGATATGCGAGGTACAAGGTGCCTCCGGTTTCGTTCAGACCCAGAACGAACGTGTAAATGGACTGTGTGTCTGACATTGGATTTTATTCTCTGTGATTGATTTCTATTAAATATAAATCTGTTTGGCGGCGGAGAATTTATTCTCTTGCTTAACCCCTTCTCTGAGACGTACGAGCTCGGGGGTTATATATTGATGGATATCCATCGCAATGAGTGAATTGCCTGTGTGGCATGCCTAAGTGGCAATTGATCAAGGCTTCTGTTGAAAAGCAAAGTCTTGTGGTTGATGATCAAAGCACGGCCTGTGCGGCGTAGCTTTGTGTAACGTTGATTCGCGAGCCTCACACCCCGGTTGTGAACCAGAAACGGGAGAGGACATCAGGGAGGGCATGAGTTTCCTTCTAGTTAGAAGTGGCGTCAGTGGTTTTACACGCCCTGACGAATTTGATTTATGTGGTTGTTGCTGTTGCGAGGCGCCACGGATATATCGGTGACTATGTGGAGTCGATGGAGTCGATAGAATCATTTGTTGGCTCATTTACGCCCCAAAGGGCGGGGAAACGCAGTGTTCAGGCATTTTAATCCACATCGATGGACCGGCCCTGACGATCCAAAGGCTTGACTGAGTATTTTCCTGAGGAGCGGGCTAGAGCGTCTCGAAATCGGTAGAGGACTGTCTTTTGCCTCGGTTCACAGACGAAAATCCAATTTCCAATACGTGCCTTTGCGATTTTGATTGTATACCTATATATGGCGACATAGTGGTATGGGGCACTTATGCCGTCTATGATTGATACTTATGATTTGAAATTGTTTTGACACTATACACTTATAGTAATAATAAAACATGAAATTTCACGTACCAAGCATTCTTGGCTATTATAATGTAAAAACCCTATCCTCCGGCTTGCGTTGCATTGTGTGATGGGACCTGGGTCTTATAATAGCTTCATTGTTCTTTATTTAGCATTGCGCTGTTGTATTATGCACTGGTATTCTTGGGAGGAAACCCGTTCCGTGTTATACGGCGTGGTCCCTTGATTTACCTAACTTTAAAATAAAGATTAATAACTGATTTAGTTCTCACACCAGTCCCATGACTGACCTGGAGTTTATTGTTTTAACCTAAACTCTGGGTGCCCTTATTTTGACATGGGCAGCTAGTAGTTTTGGTTTTGCAGATTTATATTCACAAGATCCTGATTTACAGCTGGAATGATATCCGGAAAGCTCTGTATTCGTATATCTCCTTCAGTTGTGCTTTGTATTATTTTCCGCTGCTATGTAATGTATTGTAATCTCTGATATTTTATAATGTGTAATATTTATTCATATTCTGTATATTCTTGTATTCTGACGTAATTGTTGTAATAAACAATGAAATGTTCTTCTGTTTGCGTTCCGATGTCCTTGTCCTCATTTCAATCCAGGCTTTCCTTACCGGGGAAGTTCGGGTCGTTTCATGTTGTCGGCTCATGCTCAATAACAAAGAACGCACCTGATAATTTAAGCTCAAAAAATTTGTTTGTTACCATAATTCCATCACAAACAGCTACCATATTAGAATTTGATTTAGTGAGAAAAAAGATAAATGTTAAACAATTAAACGACCACATTGTTATTCACACCTCACAGATGATTACAACTCATAAGCTTTAAATAAAGAAAGGAAAGATTCTACTTCCTTAATTCTAGGTACATTCCTTAAAGACTAGATAAAAATGATATTTCCTATAGAATAGAACAAACACAACTACTCTTTCCTAACAGTACAGGTGCGCAGGTCATTCCAGTGCAAACGCAAATGGCACCATCTGATCTGGTTGTTGCATTGTAAGAACATTCATCAGATCTGGACTATACTGCAGGGTGCAACTCATAACAAAGTGCTCAGCAGTAAGGGAAAGTCTATTCAGTCTGTATTTATAAGCTAGGAAAAAATATGGGCAAACTTTATTCCTAAATCCATAATACCGAATTTATTCTAATGAAAAAAAATTATTTTCTACTTCACTGCAATGATAACATTATTATCTTGAACAAAGCTACATTAATCAAAACATAGTAAGTAAAACAATGTGAATCGGGATAAAGTTTTAAGGCATTAAAATAGGAATTCAGCAAGGTCCAACATCTCATAATTGAGTATTTTACGTAAGATCATTAAGCTGAAGTATCAATTATAGATTATTTCAGTTGAACAAATGTAACTAAAACCCAACAAAATAAATAATAAATATACAGAATGTAGACAAACCTTATCATCAAAATTGATTACGATCAAATAATCATTTCTCAATCTTCTTTAATGAGCTCATTTCTGTTCTTCTCATAGTTAAAACTTCAAATATATTGACAAAACTATATGAAATCCCAAAAAAAATATGTGTTGACCAACCTAAGATTGATATCATAAAAAAAGGGGTTCAAACAGATGTCATATCTTCATCTTTATTTGTTAGCATATATCACCACATGAAGCTGAGCAATAAGGAATCTGGAAGAAAGCCAAATATAAATAAAAAAATGCTTATGGAAATAAAATAAATAAACTAAAACACTAAAAAGTATCATCTTCCTATTTAGAAAAAATGGATATCTCAAGAATTAAAAACAATAGTTAAGTTCAGTGAAAAAATAAAATCTTCAAAAGAAATTAAGTTACTTACAATCATCTGGAGTTACAACTTGCAACATGTGGATGAATTCATTAGATTAAGTGGATATGGAAAATCATTTTACGCCGCAGAAGTGCATATGGTCAAGAAAAACACATTACATTTGTCTAGGTAGCTAAACATACAACCTACATGAACAGTTCATCTATCGTATTTGCATCCTTATAGCAACCAATATCAGGTCCAAATAAAAGAAGATAAGGGTTTGGAATAAAATTTTTGCTACTAACCATTTGTCAGACATCGTGGAAGAAGGTATTGAAAGAAAGTGAATACCTAGTTTTAAGTTGGAATGGAATTCTGGTGTCCTGTATGTCTAAGCTTAATTGGCAGAAAAAATTGATCCTTGTTTCATCGTCACAGGTTCCTAAAACAAATAGTATAATCAACCAAAAAAATTATAAAAAAAACATTCAATCTATGTAGCATATATCCGTATCATTGTTGAAAACTCAAAACATTATCTGGATAACTTTTTTGCATTCCATATAAATTTCGGAATATTAACATCTGATAGGGGATCTGATTATATGCTACTAATTTTAAAGTCACATGAATTTCAAACATATTTCCTTTCAATACATAGAAAAATACGCAAACCCCAGTGGGAAAATCTTCCTAACTCTTCAACTTGGAAAGAGAGAGAGAGCTTCGTTTTTCATTAATGATATGGTAAATTGATCTTGTCTATAAAAATATGCCATAATATTGCATAAATACCGAGTTTAAGTACCAAATACTTTACACCAAATCAAAAACTCGCTTGTAATGTGAAAGGGGCCTAAAACTAAAAATCTAAACACATGTGTTATGCTGGTAAAATAAAGGGAAACTATAGTGCAATAAACTTGCAGGATTGAGAGAGTTAAACCTGGATCTTGCTGAATTCAAAATTCAAAGGTACAGAATTTTCATGTATTTAATACAGACGTATATTGGTTGTCTCTTAGTTTTCGATTTAGGCATGTAGTTTAGCAATCAGATTTCAACCATATAAACCTACAGAGAAGGGAAAATGATCAAAATGATTTAGAACAAAAAACATAAATAATAGTAGAAAAACCTCTTAGTTGTAGGAAGCTTAAATGAAATGCCAATCTCCAATAAATCGATCTTCTTGCATGCCTGCGAAATACAAATTATGGTTTGATGAAAAATTGTTCGAATATCATAACTAATCTAAGGAATAGATAACACATGAGTCATGGTTATTCAGAGCATAAAATTGTATGTAATTGTAGCTACATGCATTAATGGACAGAAAAATTACACCATAACCACATAAATGGAAAAAGGAAAGTCGAGCTGAAGTGAAGGCTCCCAAAAGATTCATAAATGGTACTATCAGAAGTGATTTTCATCGAAATTTTCCTATAGTTTGTACGATCATATTTTCAGCAGTAATTTAAGGATTTGTAAAATCTGATAGGAGCATCAAGGCTAGGTAGCAATGTCGTGGTATTACCACTTAAGATGCCATGTCAAATAATGCACCATGTTTGGTTATTTTTTAAACCCATGGAAAGCAATAATTTAACGAATAATGTTAACTGGATTTGTTGTTTTAGAACCTATAGAAAGCAATTGGATTTTCACTCTTACTACATCGCTGCCATATTAAGTAAGCTACTGCTACAAACAAACTCATAATAAGAACTGTATACCAATATGTATACTATCTGTTGTTGGTAATGAATTGTATATTGTAATAACACAGTAATAATATCCACCATGTTAAAAAATGTAGTATACATACCAACTTATTTAATTCCTTCATATCTTGGCTCCTTTCATCCGTTTGCATCAAACGCCCATGAAATCTCCATATATTAAGGGATGAGGAAGAGAGTTATTAGAGAGGAACAATTGCAATTTTTATTGATGCAAAACATGATACAAAGAGCACATATATATAGTTCTATGAGCCCAACGGCTAGTACAAAATATACCAAATATGTATGAGCCTAACGGCTAGTATTAAATATACCAAGTATGCATGAGTCTAACGGCTAGTAGATAATGACAAAGCATGCTAAATATGATAAAAACGTGTTCACACTCTAACGGCTCTATTGTCTTCGTTATGCCCCCTCAGTTCGAACTAGGGTTTCTTTTCTCATTCTGGCTTCCGCCTGCACCAATAACGCGGAGTTCCTCTCTCATTCTGATAAATTTTTTGGTCGAAAGGGACTTTGTGAGAGCATCTGCTCTCTGATAGTATGCGGGCACATGACATATTGCAAGTCTTCCTGATTGCGTTCTTTCTCTCACAAAGTGGAGATCAATTTCAAGATGTTTCGTTCTTGAATGTTGAATAGGGTTTAGAGATAAAGATACCGTGCTCTTATTATCGCACCAAATGATCGGCTTTCGTCTTGGAGTGGAACCAAGCTCCTCCATCAGTGATTCTATCCACATGATTTCGGCTGTAGCGCTTTCCAGTGCACGGTACTCAGCCTCTGTGCTAGATCTTGATGTGGTCTGTTGTTTCTTCGTACACCAGGAAATGATATTGGAACCGAGGTAAATGCAGTATCCCGAGACAGACTTTCGATCGTCAATATCGTTAGCCCAATCGGCATCGCTAAAACACTGTAAGTTAAGTTCCTTTTCTGAATTTAGGCGTATGCCGTAATGTTTTGTGCCTTGTAAGTATCGTAACACTCTCTTTAATGCCATCCAATGTTCTGATAAAAGGTTTTGCATGTATTGACTGAGTTTATTGACGCTGTAGCATATGTCTGGTCGAGTAATAGTTGCGTATTGTAACGCTCCTATTATGCTTCTATATTGTTTGGCATTGTCGATAGCTTCTCCTTTATGCTTAGATAGTCTTAGGTTACTAATCATAGGCGTAGGTAATGGGTTTGCCTTGTGCATATTTGCCCTTTGCAGTATTTCCGTGATATAATTTTGTTGGGATAATATTAATTCACCATTGCTTTTCTTAATCACTTGTATTCCAAGAAATTTTTTTAGTTCCCCCAAGTCTTTAATGGCGAAATTTTGATCCAACTTGTGTACGATTCTGTTTATTTCTTCGCTGTTGTCTCCTGTTATTAGCATGTCGTCAACGTATACTAGAATGAACACAGTTCCATGTATTCCCTTCTTCATATATAGAGAATTGTCCGATTTAACTTGTGAGAAACCCATGTTAGACAAAGTTGACTTTAGCTTTTCATACCAAGCTCTCGAAGCTTGTTTTAAGCCATATATTGCTTTGTGTAGTTTGCATACTTTATCACCAGTACCATATCCTTCAGGCTGTTGCATGTATACCTCTTCAGTCAATTCCCCATTCAAAAAATCATTGTTGACGTCAAGTTGCCTCACATTCCATCCTTTGTTTAGAGCAATGGTCAGTATAATTCTGATGGTTGTGGGTTTTATGACTGGGGAAAAAGTTTCATTGAAATCAAAACCAAATTGTTGCGCGTAACCTTTTGCAACCAGTGTGGCCTTGTATTTGTCAATAGATCCATCTTCTTTTCTTTTTATTTTATATGTCCACCTACAACCAATCACATTTTTGTGTTTTGGTTTAGTCACTAAGCTCCAAGTGTTGTTTTTTATGAGAGCTTTATATTCAGTGTCCATTGCCTCCTTCCATTTGTTTGATCTTATAGCCTGAGTGAAATTCAATGGTTCGATCTCACTGGCAAAAATATTATATACTTTGGGTTTGAAGATGCCTCTCTTTGACCTGGTGATCATGTGATGTCCAGTTGATTGTGGTGGTGTTTTCTTTTGTGTATCATTGTTGCTGGTAGTGTCAACATGGTTGTTGTTTTCTGTATCTTCACTATGCTGCATGTTTTGATGTATGTTTGTATCTTCTGATTCATTGTGTGTCTCATTGGTTTGCTCATTTGTTTGATCCATAGTTTCTTCCTGGGTGTTTAAATTGCTTGTGTGTTGTTGCTCTTCATTTCTATCAATTGAAGGTGGTTCAGTAATGAATGGCTCGAACCGTATGTTATTGTTTATGCTTTGTTCCCCATCCTTTTTGCCGATTTGCTTTTCTGCATAAGGAAACTTGTTTTCATCAAATATCACATGCCTAGAAACATATATTTTTTCATTTTTGTCCATGCACTTATAACCTTTT
Source organism: Allium sativum (assembly GCA_030737875.1). Lineage (NCBI taxonomy): Eukaryota > Viridiplantae > Streptophyta > Magnoliopsida > Asparagales > Amaryllidaceae > Allium > Allium sativum. Next base: position 637,465,320 of record CM060922.1, read on the forward strand.
TGGTTTTGTGCATACCCGATGAATGTGCATGGGCTTGATCTCATACTTAGTTTATGATTGTTATAGTCTCTCAAACATGGAAAACATAGACACCCATAGGCTTTCAGAAAATCATATTCTGGTCTAACACTGTATATCATTTCATGTGGGCTTTTATTGTTTAAGACTTTGGTTGGCAACTTGTTAATGAGGAATATAGATGTGTAGAAAGCTTCATTCCAATATTTCATGGGTAATGAGCTTTGTGATAACAAAGTTAGACCAGTCTCTACTATATGTCGACGTTTTTTTCCGACTAAACCGTTTTGTTTGGACGTATGCGGGCAAGTTAATCTATGTTTGATCCCTCTTTTGAGAAAGTAATTAGTTAGAGGTTTAAACTCAGCTCCCCCATCTATCTGAACAACCTTAACAGTACTGTTCATTTGTTTTTCGACATGAGTTATAAATTGCATAACTGTATTGCAAGCTTCTGATTTAGTTTTCAGCATGTATATCCAAGTATATCTAGAATAAGCATCCACAAAATAAAGATAATACCTGTGTCCCTGATATGAATTTAGAGGCGCGGGTCCCCACAAGTCAGCGGCTATAAGTTCCAGTGGCTCATTATAGCTGGTTTAAGAATCACTAAAAGGGAGCTTGTGGCTCTTGCCGAGTTGGCAGTGCGTGCATGTGTGTTTGATAGGTACATTTTTATAATGAATGTTATTATTACGTAGAACAGTCTTAACAGTTTCCAGATTAGGATGTCCTAATTTTATATGCCAAGAATTAATCACGTTACATTCACTGCTATTATTGTCATAATCATCGTTATTGCAACTATTCCTAATATAGTCATTGTCACTACTAGCATCTACATTATTGTACCAGAATTCTCCACTTGAGTTTGCAGTCTTGAATTTGTACAAACCATCGAATAGGTTACCTCGAAGTAATATTTCATGATTTAGGGAATCTTTAACTAAACAAAACTTAGGATGAAATTCAAAGTAAACATTATTGTCGTTAGCAAATTTTGATACACTTAACAATTTTTTATTAATCGTAGGTACCCTAAGAAGATTGTTTAATTTGAGTTGTCTTTTCCCAAAGATAGTCCCTTTGCCTATGTGTGTGATACTAGCAGTACTACCATTACCCATATGCAAATTTCTCATACCTGAGTAATTTCTGCTCTCAATGTTTAAATTTTGAAGATTGCTAGTTATGTGGTGAGTCGCTCCTGAGTCAGGGTACCATTCTTTGAAGCCATTGTCTACATTTTTTACTTCTTCATCATCTGCAGCATTATGTCTTCGGTTTGCGTTATTATTATTTTGAGTTGAATTCCCTGTTGTTGCCATATTTGCTTGTGCTCTTCTTTGTGAAGAGTAATTTTGGCTTGCCTGTTGTCTACCTGTGTCTGAATTATACCTGAAGTAACATTTGTTCGCCATGTGACCAAACTTTTGGCATATTTGACATTTCACACGATAGTTGTTGTTATCTCCTTGTATCTGCTTATTTCTGACTGTGGTATAATTGGCAGAGAACTTATTTTGTGTTGTTTTTCTTTGGTCGATTCTGCCTTCATAAGCAAGGAGTGCTGATCGAACGAACTGTAAATCAGGTAAAGTTTGTTGTGTGGCTAACACAGTTACTAGAGATTCATATTCTTCATCTAATTTTTCCTAAGTATTCTTTCATGCTTGCCTCCATTTTTCTAGAATTTTGTAATTCCCTTCTATATTGCATGATTCTAGCAGCTGATTGTAAACTGAAAATTTGTTCAACTGTTTTCCATATTTCATAAGACGTGCTACATCCAACTATTTGTGATAATAAATTCGAACTTACTGACTGATATACACGTAAATGTGTATATTTTATCCTCTTATTTATCTTATTTTATCTTTAAAATAACTGATACTGTGTATTTATAGTTGTGTTTTCAAATTATCTGAGATAAATGGATTAATGCATTTAATTGTTGAAAAGCTTGAAGAATTTGCGCAAGAAGAGTGTTGATTTTTAAAGCTGGATTAAAGCTTGATGATCTGAAGAGATGTTGTTGTTCAACTACTTTCTGCTGCATATTTCAAAGTTAAGATTCAATGCTTTTCTGGTCACTCGGAGTTCTTATTCATACTCAAGGCAATTGGAGTTAAATCCCGCAACCTATTTTCTCTGCATGCGTTCACACTAGCTCCTTTGCAAGGCTTCTCATTCAAACGTGTTCACACTTAGCTACTTGATTTATGTGTTATTTTGAAAATGGGTTTTTGTCCCACATTGTGTGATGAGCCTCTTAGCCTTGGCCAATACAACTATAAATACCTTGTATCTTATTCATGAAAAGACACTTAGTTTTATTCTGTAATCTTTCTCTTGGAATAAAACTCTTCTTCCTCTGTTCTATTTAGTTTTAGTTTTATTTATGTTCATGTTGTTTAATTTCTGTTTTTCTTCTTCTTTAGCTATGTCTAGCTAATCCCCTTTGATTAGGGGGTGATGACGCTAATAGATATGATTCAACATGAATCACATAGCCAATAGATGAGGACTTTATATATGTAGATCTAGATCTCAATCAAGGGTTTGACCTGAACCTTCATATTCTGTGTCGTTTAAGAGCTATGCTCCTTCACAGGGTATATTCGTGTTCGATCTAACAATTATCAGATTTAGATATAATTTTAGGTTTTTAGAAATTAATTTGTGATTCTGTCCTGATAGTCTATGGTTGTTTAAGAGCTCAGCTCCTACATAGGCTATGCCTGTCGTTATTGACTTATTTGTTTCTAAGAATCTATTTATCGTTGATTCGTGTTTGTGACAGAAACATGAATTAGATCTATATTTATTTGTTGGCTATTGATGAGTGTGAATCTAATCTATGTCATTATCCCCTAATTGCTTTCTCTTATTAGATAAATCTCTCGTCTTTATTTAATTGCTGTTATTTTCTGTGTTTTCAATCAATCAAAATCTTGGAATAACTTGATTGGATTTATTAATTAAAATATTTTTGGTTCCAGAGTTCGACACCCTCTACAACAATCCTTGTTGTTTAGGAAAGCCGAACGGATTTTACAGTTGTTTACAATTGTATAATTTGTTCGCAAACACTGACGATAGGAGCCATGAGGAGAGGAGGCTGTCTTGTTTTTGAAACTTTGTGTAGTCTGTGTTAGGCACAATTTCTCCTTCCAAATTGGTTATCATCACCGGCGGGACTGTTATTGTCCCATTAATGTACTGCAGTAAATCATACCCTCTTAAAGCGATCTCTACTTGATATTTCCATAGAATGTAATTGTCTTCGTCTAGAGATGTGGTGATAATTTGGCTTTTTAGTTTAATCAGGTCATGATGGTTAGGTGGAGCGTTGTACCCCATGCTTCCTGAAACAGCGAAGGTTACTTCATTGTTGTTGGCCATAAAACAAAAACAACTTTCTGCTTGATGATTAAGCCTTTCGGCAATTTGGCTCTGATACCATATTAAGGGATGAGGAAGAGAGTTATTAGAGAGGAACAATTGCAATTTTTATTGATGCAAAACATGATACAAAGAGCACATATATATAGTGCTATGAGCCCAACGGCTAGTACAAAATATACCAAATATGTATGAGCCTAACGGCTAGTATTAAATATACCAAGTATGCATGAGTCTAACGGCTAGTAGATAATGACAAAGCATGCTAAATATGATAAAAACGTGTTCACACTCAAACGGCTCTATTGTAACGGCTCTATTGTCTTCGTTACCATAGACGACAAATCCACTTCTATTATTGTGAAAACAGAAAATAGAATTGTATTTCTTGATTACATAATTACATATTTATAGATGGGAGAGAGCATTCTAGAATAGAATATTCTAGAGCATATTTGAATCTATACCAAATATAGACCAAATTAATACAATCCTAATATAACTCATAATTAATGCAATCCTAATATAACTCATAAATAATACAATCCTAATATAACTCATAAATAAAAGGAAACATATTTGATGATTATCTCTAACATAGCTCACGTTGTTTAACACCCCCATCAAGTTGGAGCCCGGAGAGAAATGTCGAGCATGCCCAACTTGCTAAGCAATCATTTGAAATTATCAACACCTAGTGGTTTTGTGAAAATATCCGCTAGTTGGTCGCAAGAACGAATACATGAAGGAGTAATAATACCGGAGAGAATCTTTTCACGAACGAAATGACAATCTATTTCGATGTGCTTAGTTCGTTCATGGAAGACAGGATTTGATGCAATATGAATTGCAGCTTGGCTATCGCAATGTATTGATATAGGAACAGATGGTGGAAAACCAAGTTCGGATAAGATTGAATGTAACCATTGGACTTCAGCGGTAATAGCAGTAAGAGACCGATACTCAGCTTCAGCAGATGATCGAGAAACAGTCGGTTGTTTTTTTTGATTTCCAGGAGATGGGAATAGAACCAAGCATTGTAAAATAACCGGTAGTAGAACGGCGAGTGACGGGGCAACCTGCCCAGTCAGAATCAGCAAAACCGACCAGAGAAAAAGAACTCGTTGCCGATAGGAATAAACCTTTACCAATAGAACCTTTGAGATATCGAAGGACTTTATTTGCAGCATCAAGATGTATGGAACGAGGGATTTGCATAAATTGGCTAAGTTTGTTGACAGCATATTGAATGTCAGGACGAGTAACTGTAAGATATAAGAGACGACCGATGAGTCGTCGATAAAGAGACGGATCAGGCAAGGGATTGCCGTCATCTAGAAGAAGTCGACAATGTTGTTCCATAGTAATTGGAGTTGTACGAGAACCAAGCATACCTGAATCCTTTAATATGTCAAGTGTGTACTTACGTTGACACAAAAATAATCCCTTTTTGGAACGAGAAACTTCAATACCAAGAAAATAACTTAGACGCCCAAGATCATTAATGGAGAAAGATTTGACGAGAAATTGTTTTGTCATGGAAATAAAAGATTCATTGTGTCCTGTAATGATAATATCATCTACGTAAACAAGAACAAATACTAAAATATGATCACGAATATACGTAAAGAGACTGTAATTGGAATTAGATTGACGAAAACCACGTTGAATTAAAGTAGAAGAAAACTTAGAGAACCATTGATGCGAAGCTTGTTTAAGTCCATAAATAGATTTATGGAGCTTACAAACTTGATTGTCACCATGACGAGGAAAATCAAGAGGAAGTTTCATATAAACTTCCTCATTTAGATCACCTTGGAGGAAAGCATTATTTACGTCTAATTGATGAAGAGACCAGTTTTTAATTGTAGCGATAGAAAGAAGTAGACGAACGGTGACCAATTTTGCTACCAGAGCAAAAGTATCATGGTAATCAATTCCTTCAACTTGGGTGTAACCTTTGGCTACTAAACGTGCTTTATATCGTTCAATAGAACCATCAGAGCAATATTTAATTTTACATACCCATTTGCAACCAATTGGTGTTTTATTTGGTGGTAATGAGCAAACAAACCATGTTTTGTTTGCTTCGAGAGTACGAATTTCAACAGACATTGCATCACGCCAAGCAGAAGATTGAACTGCTTGAGAATAAGTTTGAGGTTCATCATGATTAATGATTTTGGACAAAAAAAAACATGATGAGAATGACTAAACTTTTCCAAAGAGAAATATTTGGATAAAGGAAAAGAAGTAGATGAAGGAAAGACGTTGCATGCATAATCATTGAGATGTAATGGCCTTCGTCGAATTCACTGAGGACAATTTAAATCAGCAGTATTCGTGGGAATTATAATTGAAGAATTATTATTAGTTTGCTAAGACTGATTTGAATCAGCGATTTCTATTGGAATCAGATTTGGAGAATGATTTTGAAGTGAATTTTTACCATTTTCAGTTGTATTAGATGAAGAAATATTAGTTGGTACTGATGAATCATTTTGAAATGGTGTGAAATTTGTAGGTAAATCATCATCTAGTGGAGTGATGGAAATGTCGTTAGATCTATGATCTGAAATGTTTTTATACGGAAAAACCGATTTATGAAAAATAACGTCACGCGAGACTATTATGCGATGAGAATAAGGATCATAAAGTCGATATCCTTTTTGACCATAAGGGTAACCAACAAAAATGTGTGGCTTACCTCGTGCATCAAATTTATTTTTAATATGCATATTTTTCGCAAAACACAGACAGCCAAACACACGTAAAGATGAATAAGATGGAACCTTTCCAAATAAAACTTCATGAGGAGATTTGAAATTAAGAGTACATGTGGGTAATTTATTTATGAGAAATGCAGCAGTGAGAACACATTCACCCCAAAATGAGAGGGGAAGATTAGCTTGAAATCGTAGTGAACGAGCAACATCAAGCAAGTGTCGATGTTTACGTTCCACAATCCCGTTTTGTTGAGGAGTGGCTACACAACTTCGTTGATGGATTATACCATGAGAATGAAACCAATTTTGAAACTCTAATGAAAGAAACTCAGTTCCATTGTCAGATCGAAGAGCTTGAAGTTGTGGAATAAAAATACCACCATCTCCAAATTGTATAGTGGAGATTGACAGTCCAAATTGTCTATTAACTTGATTAAAAAAATATTTTATCATATAAAAGGTTTGAGACTTGAATTTCATTAAATAGACCCAAGTGCATCTTGAATAATCATCAACAACGGTAAGAAAAAAAATGTGATCCATTTTTAGATGGAACATTAAATGTTCCCCAAACATCAACATGTAATAATTCAAAACATACAGAAGAACAAGATACACTTTGCGGAAATGAACCACGACATTGCTTAGCTTGTGGTCAAACATCACAAATAAATTTATTATTCGCGGATATATCCGGAAAATTATTAACAAGAAATTTAAAACGAGAACTACTAGGATGACCAAGATGAGAGTGCCAAAGATCAAATTATTTGAATGCTGAAATGAAAAAACTGAATTCAAATGGGAAACATCCTCCAAGTAGTAAAGGCCACAATGAACTCTACCCCGACCAATCGTCCTGTTCGTCAACAAGTCCTGAAAATGACATTGAAATTTAGAAAAAATTACTTCGCAATTAAGTTGTTTTGCTAATTGTGAGACAGATAATAAATTGAATTTGAATGATGGGATAAAAAATACATCTTTGAGAATAAGGGATTTTGAATGTTTAACAATCCCAATGTGAGTCACTGATGCAAAAGTGCCATCAGGTAATTGAACAGACTTATGTTTTTGCAATGGAACATATGAAGAAAAATTGATAGTGATGTGCATATATGATTTGATGCACCTGAATCTATAATCCGACAAGAAGACATACAAGACAGAATTGTACCTACTAAGTTAGCCAAGAGTTCACCAACTTCGTCTTTGGCCAAGAGAGCAAGCAACTTGTTGTACTGTTGAGTTGTCAGATGATTATTTGGCACAACATGAGAGGTTGATCCATGTTCAACTGCGCGCTTTTCTTGCTTGCTTGGGAAGCCATGCAGTTGATAGTTTTTGTCTCGATTATGTCCATATCAGTTGCAGTGATCACAGAATGGACGTTGCCTCTTTGACAGCCCACGATATGGTGGCTTTGAAGCTTGGAAGGCAGCAGACTCAGCAGCTGGGGTTGATCGAACATTCAACTCTTATTGCTTCTCTTCTTGACGGACAAGATTGTAAATCCGCTGAATGGACGGAAATGGCTCCATAAGGAGAATCTGACTAAGCACAGCAGAGAAACTATCATGCAGTCCTTGAAGGAACTCCATGGCTCGATCCTGATTTTGTTGTTCAATAATACACTTTCCATTTCCGCAAGTACACGGATCAATTGAAATAATGCTACTCAACTCATCCCACAAAGATTTAAGTTGGGTGAAGTAAAATGAAACACTCATACCTTCTTGTTTGAGTGAGGAGATATAGAGTTTTAACTGATATATCTTCGGCGCATTAGACTGAGAAAAGCGCTCTTTGAGATCCATCCATATCTGGGCAGCGCTGTCGGCATAGAGAATACTTGGCCTGATATCCGGAGATACGGAATTGATTATCCAGCTGCCAACAAGATCGTTGCAGCGACGCCAATTGACAATGTCGGTTTCCGCCGTTGGGATCGGTAAGGAACCGTCGACGAAACCAAATTTGCTCTTGGCTCGTAACGCCATTGTAATGGCACGACTCCAAGAGCCATAATTATCACCAGTTAAGAAAGGTGTGACAAGAACAGTAGAGGGACTATCAGAGTGATGGATAGCATAAGGATCAGCTCTGATAGAAACAGTTGAAGTATTGTTATCATTATCCATGATAAGAGATTGAGAAAGACAAGAGTGTAATTTTATTTAATGGTGCTCTGATACCATGTGGAAAAAAAAATAGAATTGTATTTCTTGATTTCTTGATTACATAATTACATATTTATAGATGGGAGAGAGCATTCTAGAATAGAATATTCTAGAGCATATTTGAATCTATACCAAATATAGACCAAATTAATACAATCCTAATATAACTCATAATTAATGCAATCCTAATATAACTCATAAATAATACAATCCTAATATAACTCATAAATAAAAGAAAACATATTTAATGATTATCTCTAACATAGCTACGTTGTTTAACAATTATAAACCAATCAAATATTGAATGTCCAAAACCAATCAAATATTGAATGAAGTAACATAATATTTTTAGTTAATACTCCATTTTTGCAATTTTGACAACTAATAATATCATACTAAATTAAGCAAAAAAAAAAAAAAAAATCTATTATAGACTAAAAAATAATCAAGTAATCAAACATGGTAAGCACCTGATGTGTAAGAGTCCATAAAATAGGATTAATAGTATGATTTGCATTACCATAACCTAACATAAGCACTAAGTAAACATAAGATTGTTTGGTTCAATGAAATAATCATAGTGGATATTCAAGCCATACATAACACATAAGTTCCAAAGAAATAAGGGAATTTTCGATGTAAACCTGAGAAATAGGAATGAATAAATTATCATATTATAAAAAATCATTACAAATATGAAAACGGGATCATTAGCTTAGGAGCATCGTAAGGTAAGCGCATATAATATGTCAAACTGACCTTGAAATAATGGACCGAAGAGCATTCAATCCTTCCTCAATTACACTATTGAGTGCTTCTATGACCTGACATGTCTCTCTTGCCTATTTTATTTTCTTTGTTTAGTCTCTTTGAAGTGGCACTTTTTTAGCTGGTTTAACCCAGACAATTCTAAAAAATAAAAGCAAAAAAAGTCTAGAGCATAGCAATATAGTAAAGGTTTTAGTTTACGTGAAAGGAACACCAACCTATAAATTAATATTATTCTCTTCGTGATTTGTATTCCCATCTGAAATAATATTTGTCTTTCTATTGTGAACAGTAAAATAATCAACCTAGAAAACCGTGAGGATCATAAAAAAGGATTACATTATCACAACATGAATATTATACCAAATATATCAGCTTAATATCAATGTACAAAGGATTATAATTTTTGAAATGTAAGTTGATGAACTCGGTTTATGCAAGCGTAATATTATGCCCAGGACATATCAGATAAAAGTATGGTCAGTAAGTTCTTCTTAATTACAATTCTTGCATATATAAAAGTGCATCCCATAGCATTATTGACAAAGTTTCGGCATGTGCTGTAAATGTGGACTACTGTGTTTATATTCTAATATTGAATTATGAGATGTAAATTAATGCAACAAAAATGGTTGATAAAAGTATTAAAATCTTATATCTATTTATATATTCTTGAATGTAACTTCCGAGAAACATTAACTATGCGTTTAGAAATGATATAAACAATAAAGACAGTAAAATGATTAAGTCTGAAATTATAAATAGTTTGGCGCAGTCGATAACCAGACTCACCAACAAATGACATAAGTTTAATACGTATAAGCCGTGAATTCTAGATGAGTCAATAAACTCTCGGTCCTTAAAAAAGATCAAATAATAACAAATGAATCTTGGTAAAATTTTCTCCTCTTCTACTCGAAAATAGCGATCTGTATTACAATATCAAATCACGAAAGAATAAATTGTTAACTCAAATGATTAAAGAGATGTAGGTAAAAAAAAATGATGATAACAAATTAATGGTAAAAATTATACACTAGAACAGAAGATATCACACTTTTGAAGTAGAAATTAATAGTCGAATATACAACTAAACATTCAAAATCACTCGTATAACATATATAAAATATTAGTCCTAAACAGTTTCATCCGAACTATTTCCTAAACATTTAAAAGAATATTCTATGGTAATAATAGCAGTGAACATTTTTTGTTGAAATCATGCATATGAGGACCTAATCAAATTCAGATTAAATTTTCGACGCCACCGTCGTACTTGTGCCTGAAATTCAATTGATAGCCAAATCGGGTGGGACAATGGAATTTTATAGATCTGGAACACGTAATCCATTTGCATACATATTTTCTCTACTTTTGGTTGATTCCTGAGCGAAGGTGATAGGGTTAGGGAAGTGGGTAAGAGAATTTGGTGGAAAGTTGGAAGGGCTATGTATAATTGGAACAACGATGATTTGCTGTTTTTTTTAAACCTGGAAAGAGGAAGAAAACGGTTGAGAACGATGAAGAAAATGGTTAAGAGAAGAAGAAAATAGTAGAAAAAGTGGGGAGAATGCGGAACGTGTTTTGCTGTAACGTGGGATAAGGCCGTGTGAGCAAGGGGAATGAAATCACTACAGTACCCTCTCGGGCTATTAAAAAGCTTCTCCATCCCTAAAGTATTTGCATTATTAGTAATTAAAAATAAAGATATATGTTTATTATATATATGTTTTATAGTTTTATATTATATAATTTTATAAACATGTTTATATTATGTATTATTATGTTTTTACACCTTAGAAAATCCGTTTGAAACACTAGTTTTAATTCAAAATTTTCCATAATATATATAATGGTTTTAACAATTGAAAAATGGTTTGAAAAATTCAATAATCATATATACATATAGATATGTGCATACTGGTATGTCGATATATAACTGCCACATTTTTAGATTTCAAAGGAAGTGCCTTTTCATATTTTAAGATGCTTCAAACACGTTGCAATCTTTCAAACTCTATCAATAGGGGTTAATTTCAAAAAAATTATCTCTTTTTCTTCTTCTTCATCCTTTCTCTTACCACAATTATTGTACTTTGATTTCTTGATTTCTACACTTATACTCTGGCGATTTATACTCAAATTATATAAAACTTCTTCTTTTCTTAATCTCTATCAAATACTCTCTAATTGGAAATGCTATTCAAGAATTCTAGGGATATCTGTAATTGTTTGGAAAAGGATGTGTTCTTGTAGCCCATAAATCAAGAAAAGGGAGTGGTGTTAATCTTGTAGCTGTGAAATCAAGTGTGGTAGAATCGGCTTATAGCAGTGAAATCAAGGGTGATGGAATTGGTGTTAACCTTGTAGTCGTGTAATCAAGGGTGTTGTAATCGGATTCTGATATTAACAAAATTCTGTGCAATTCAGCGTTGCGTGGGACAGGACATAGGAGTAATCCTAACTTGTATAAAATTCGGTGTGTTCTTTCCTTTCTGCATTTTATTTCTATTTATATATGCATCTGTTGTGATATTCATTTTGAGACTCATACAATCATTTGAATAATCATTAATTGTTTAGGTTTCCCATAATCTCGTTAAAATACTATTCATTCCCCTTTAGTGTTAGTTTTGCCTTAAGATCCGTAATTCTCATCCTTAACAGGGCCTCTGTTTGTTCAACATAAATACGATCAGAGAGCATGGGACAAAGGACCCCTTTTACATCCATGATATCAACTATTTTCAAGGCTATGGCAATGTTCTGGATAGGAGCAAATATTTAGAGACTTCCTTTTAAGCTTGGTGCATAATAAGAAAGAAGCGATTGATTAATCAACACAACCCGACATATAATGCAAAAATGTGCAAAAGTTGAAAAGAAGGAAAACAACATTACTTATTGCAGATGTGATAGAACATGAGCATATCTGTGATGTGGAGAATAAAAGATCTCATCACTTCCGTAACTTATACACACATCCAGCCCAAAGATGTTACAAACTTAGCTGGTCAAAGTTTAAAAACTAATCTACTTATTGAGATAATTTTTTCTTACATTTTTTTTTTTTTTTTATGACTGCTGTAAGCTTGCGGATTCTGTTTAACTGATTCCGTAGGGATTCTATCTTACAGAAGCATATCATATGCCTCAGTGGCCCGGTTGTGACAACAGTAGACTATAAGGATCAACTGGCAATCATTATCCATGCTTCAGATTGCCTTCCGTCAGAAGATCAAGCATACGTGGTGTCGAAGATTAATAGACTGAAATTTTTATCATCACAAGTTTTTTTTGCTGTTTTCTGGGTTGTTCCCTTGAGATTTATATAACAATAATGTTGTTATTGGAAGGTTATCTTAGTTGTTTGTAATACCTGACACGATCTTTATTAAATTGTGCACAAATGCTTGAAGTTATAGTGTTTAACACATACATAAAAACTCGGCCTATCAAATGTCGCCTTCCTCTGACTTATAATTCTTGCTTATCATTGTTTGGATTTAGTGAAGGGGGAAATTAAGTGCATATGACTCCAAGGTGTGATGTGAATGCCTATAGATGTTTGTTTTATTGATTGTTTAATAGATTTTATTTTATTGTAATGTGTTTAGGGAGTGTTGAGAGTGTTCACAAAACAATTTGGCGGCACTGGCTTCCACTCTTCAAGTATACATTGTGATAAAATTTGGGTTCTTCATCGTCCTAGCATTCATATTTCAAGACTCTAATGATGATTTGATATATAGTGCAAGCAGAGCAAGGGAATCCAAAGAGGAAAATTATTGGGCACTAGGCTTAAGTGCAAACAAACTATTTTGTATAGTGTGCAATGCTCCCAAAACCTATCCTTCGGTAAGGTTTTATTTGGCCTTGTATCTCTATTGCTTGCGTTGTGTGTACATATATGCATATATAAATATGTGAAATATGCATGCATGTACATACATTCATTATCTATAATTTGCAAGAACCTTAATAAGTACTTAAGATTTACAATGTGTTTTACCGGAAATTAGGATGCATGCCTGGTCAATGTTCAAGAAAGGGGAGAAGTGATACTGATCAGGTACATGTATTTCAAACTTCTTGGCATTTATTTTCATTTTTGCTGGGTAATATATATATATATATATATATATATATATATATATATATATATATATATATATATATATATATATATATATATATATATATATGCATGAAATCATAGTAAAGTATCTTGATTGGTCAGAAACTACAAGGGAATTCCTGGAAAATTAAATTTTGGTTCTTGTACCTACTAATTGGTCCTAAAATTTGGAGGCAGATTATGCGAACAGTGGAGATTAGACCAATTGTTGTCCTCGCTTATACTTCCTTCGACTCATAATATAAGTCATTTTGTGAAGTTTTTTGTTTTTCATAATATAAGAAGTTTTCACTCATAATAAATTGTACATACTTTATTGACTTGTCATGAAGTACTTCTATTGGTTCTTGTGAGTAGGCGGCTCCTTAGAAAATCCCAAAAACCATTTTTTGTATTTGGGAATAGAGGAAGTAACTTAATTGTGCATGAAAAAAAGAATCAACCACCAAAAAGAAGCATTTGTTTTTAATCCCCGTGCAAATCTCTAAAACGACTTGTATTATGAACCGGAGGGAGTAGTTAATAATTGGTCCTAAAATTTGATGCTTGTACAGTTATTTTCAGTTTAATGAAAGCTTGTACATGCAAACACACAATATATACGCAGTGACATGGAAGCCTAAAAGTGAAAAAAAAAAATTGAAGTAGATAAAATGAGAACTGATAAGTGCAGATGCATAACTATGTCGTGTCAGCTATTTTGTAATATTTTGATTATTGAGCATAACTATGATGCATAACCTAGCGATGTCTGATGCCTGATGTCTGATAACTAATCTGATGTGGTTCTAAATTCTATTATGGTAAGTAATCTGATGTATGATGTGTATCATTATTTAAATTCCAGTGATAATTACTCTGATGTCTGAATGAGTTGAATAAGTTAATGTAATATGTACTTTTCCAGTTTTCTTTATTTGATTATATGGTAATCGATCAAATGTCCAGTGCTTAACAGTTATACTTCTTTTTTTCAGGTCTAGAAGCACATGAATATCATCATAATGTGAAGAAAGGCTTTAAGCAGTTGAAGTTCTTTTTATTGCATTTTGCATTTATAAAATTTAAATATGAACTATGTTTTGTTTTTTGTTAATTCAAACTGACATCAATATGTAATTGAAAACATATGTAAATTATTTTTGTTAGTTGATACTTTATTTTGCTATCATGAATATGTGTTACATTTATTGATTGTTATAATTTTTTTGGTCATATATACTTCTTTTAAAATTGTTTTGAAGATTCATTTGATTGCTATTATTATACTATATTGAAAATCGTTATAAAAGGTAATGTAATATAAGAGTTTGGTGGCAATTGGTAGCATCGAATAGGCATTATATCTACATATTTATTAGCAGCATATACAGGCTGTAAAAGGATTTAGAAATATTATGTATAGCATGATAAACCCACTATTAAATTTACGTTTTATAGCGACAATACACTCTTATAAAAATTCTTATTTTCATGAAGAATGAGATGTTTTGTTGCGTTAATAGCGAGCTGCGATCTTTACATATCATAGCGGTACATATCTGCTTTAAAATCATGTTTTTTATAGGGGCAGTTTTTGTGTTATAATTAGTCAACTATTTTTGATATAACATGTCGATATACAATGCTTTTCAGACCGCTGTAATATTCTTTCAAAACGGTTATATGGCGTTATAAAAGACTATTTCTGTTGTAGTGATATTTTCTCACATATCTGACACTTTGGTTTGTTGTTGTTATTGTTCCACCCTCTGCCTCGATTTAAGGAGCCACATCTTTGGAAAATCTGGTAAGGTTTACTACTATTATTCTTAAATTTGCTTTTGTTGTTCCCTGCAGTAGAGTTAATGTTTATATCATTTTCTTGAGCCCTTTTGCTTTCAATTATGGCTTCATAAGAAAGTAGAATTGCATGTATGTCATCCATAGATGAAAATTCTTTTGAAATGCAGTTATGGCTTCAAGTGCTTCTGTAACAAACCACAAATCTGTACTATTTGAGTTGACGACATACATCACACGTCCAACCCAAATATCACAGAAATACGAATCATTTTTTTGGCTTAGGAAAAAAAGGTAGAAAAAGAACAGAATTAACAACACAGAATCTCACATCGCAGTGGAACAAAATATAATATATCATAACTTTTGAAATACAGAATTTTAACTATATAACATACACTTATCAGAGTACACTTACAACACGGCAGAAATAAAAATACTATATATCTAACACTGAAGCCTCCTGCTCCAAGCTCCTTCAGATAGATCTGTAAAATCCTGAACTACTTGATAGCCCGTACAAATTTGGGCACCCAAGAGTTTAGGTAAAACAAAATAAAATGAACTCTAGGTCAGTCATGGGACTGGTATGAGTAAACAATTTAAAACAGTTTGAGAAAATAAACGATATCTCATAAGACCATGCCTATAACACGAAACGGGTTTTTCCCTTATGAGAACCCAAAATAACTGATTTAACTTTCAAAATCCTTTTAGAAGGAACGATAATCTTTATTTCAAAACCCTTTTGGTATTATAATAGTGTCTAAATCAAATAAATAACAATCTAGTGGAATGTTTGCATCTCATGTTCCACATATATATAATATACATTCAAAACCACGAGCACTTATGGGGCAATGAATTTCAACTATGACAAGGTATGGAACCACCTTCCAATAGTGTATCTCCAGAGGAGAATACACTGGGTTCAACAAGAACATCTTGTAACCTGACCACACATGACCGATCACTCATTTCGCTTGAGTGTTTCGAATGTATATCACCAACGGTTGGGATCAGCAACCGTTTTCCTGAATGGGACAACATCGAATAGAAAAAGGAATCAAATGAATTTCTCTAGATAGGTGATAATACACACCAATGGGAGCTACCCATATAGCCATGCTGCCTGCCCGATTTTTGTCATTTCTCGGTTGTTGAGGCCAAAGGCTACGATTATTCTCCATTCATTAATAGCACAATCACTTTGAATGCCACATTGTCAGATCTGTTAATCACTAATTGATTGCACAAATATATTCTGGATATTATGCTAAGAGAATAAATTCTCCGCTACCATATATATTTGTACAGAACAACATATGCGATCATTGGAAATACTCTGTCAGACATTCGTCCATATACGTTCGTTTTGGGATTGAACGAAACCAAAGGCACAATTTTCATAAATAGAAAAGACCTTGCACTTTACTCCATCTCCAATTATCTTCATATAATCTGATTCGCAACGCTACTGCCAATATGGAGTTGTTCTTGGATAATAATCCAACTGGTCTCTCCATATTGACAACGATATTGGCAAATACTTCGATAGTCGGTTGTTTAACTATCGAAGAAAAACAAACATCCATTCAAAGCATCAAACAATCACTGGGCCCTTAATTAATATTTCATTCATTAATTAAATCATTTCTCCATTTTTTTTATCAATATTTGTTAACCGAATATTTTCAATAATCGTCTTGGCCTCTTACGCTATTTGGTAAACATTTCCATATACTGCCTTCTTTTATTTTCTATACTTAGAAAATTTATTCTACTTGTAATTGAAAAACATTCCAATTACTTATCCTTTTCCCGGTCCATTTAATTCTACTAAGGAAATATTTATTATTATATTTCCAAAATTCCACTTATTTGGGTTAAAACGAATGTTGTATTAAACATCGTTATAACAACCCAAAACACTTCATTCAGCTAACTCTTATTCAGACACTGGTTTTCGAGACAGAGTCTTGCTATTTATCGGTAAAAATGAAATCAATCAAGATGGGATATAACTACCTTTCAGACCTTGACTGAAAACATCGTTAACTTCAAAACAGACAAGACCACTTACCTCGAATAATCCACATCATAAAAACCAATTATTCATTTTTTAAACGTATATGTGATTCTTTATTCTATTTTTAGTTCGTTTCCTTATCGAATTCTATATATATCGATATCTTGATTCTAACTATCAAAATTTCTTAAAAATATTCTAACTTCTTAAATTTTCGGAAAATTTCACCATAACCTCCTTTGTATGAGTCGCTCGGTACAACTTCAAAATGCCTCTCTGGGCCCTTTCCATTCAAAAATAAAAAGCCAACCGGCTTGCCGATTCGGCGCATAAAATATCATATGGAATTTAAACATGTACCTTTTTGTCGAGCAATTATATTAAAATCTTCATGCACTTCATTTCATACCTGTCTAACCCATTTACTTCCATTCCCAATTCACTCCAACTCAATCTAGTCATGTTTACTCAATTCGCTAATTAATCCTCTTGTTAGCTTCTTTTGCTTAATTTACTTTTACTTGGAATCAACTGTGTTTTAAACACATTTTTTATTGACTGATAAACAAGTCGCATTCACTTTCCATATTCGATTTCAAATTTAATTCAAGTTTCCATATTAAATTCTCAATTTTTAATTTGCCAACCCACTTTACTTAACCAAGTTAAATTCGACTCCAACTTTGTTAACTAATTATTTTCTAATTAGTTAACTTCATTACATAATTTAAAATATGATTTTTGTTTTAAAAAT
The DNA here is from genome assembly GCA_030737875.1 of Allium sativum. Lineage (NCBI taxonomy): Eukaryota > Viridiplantae > Streptophyta > Magnoliopsida > Asparagales > Amaryllidaceae > Allium > Allium sativum. The sequence goes on from CM060922.1 coordinate 637,483,123, forward strand.
CAGTTTATTACTCTACTTGAGTTTATATTTCTTTTATAACTCAAGTCTAGATTTTTCTAATGAACTTTCGGATTTTATTTACATAAAATCCTTTTATTTATTTAAATAAACCGTTATGGTTTTATAATGGTTATGGCGCTGTTTTTCTGGAAATTTGATTTTGACATAACTCAAAATCTATTTGACGAAATCCAGATTTTTCTCTTCTATTGGAAAATTATTATCAAATCGATCTTGATGATTCTTGTTTCAAAGAATTTCGATTTGAATTGGGTTCTATATACTCAATTGAAGTTCGAAACGCCAATTTACAAACTGCCGCGCTGCGGCAAGTTCATTTTAGTTATATTTAAATATAAACGTTAAACTTCGTTTATAACAAATTTCAACTCCATTCTAATGTATTTTATATATATATTAAATCCAGTTTTCAAATCCAACTTGATATTTCCGATTATCTCTAATCGTCGATCTTCCATTACTCGGTTTTCAATTCAATTACACTGCATTTCTGTTATCATTTTCTTTAATTCATTAGAAATAAATTATTATATTGAATTAATGAAATTGAATTCTACATATATATATATCCTTTGGATTTTTCCAATTTAGTTTATATTTCGAATTCCAAAATAAAAACCGTCGTTCCCTTTTCGAAACGATTTCCAATTCACTTTCAAATTCATACTTGAATTTATAATTCCACATTTATCCCATGATAATTATTCCACTTTATAAACATCGTTTATAAATTTTCTTCCTTGTTTTATACATTAAACAAGTTCCATTTCAAAACCCATTTGAAACCAAATTTCTATATTTGGAATACTTTATTTAAAATGAATTATATATATATAGTGAATTTATTTTCATATTTAATAGTTAAACTTCTATTTAATACAATCCGAATATTTTTATTTTTTTAAAAATATTTATTTAAATCAATTCGTTCTAATCGAATTCAAATCATAAATCCATACGGATTTATTTTAATTCAATTCTCATTCCAACCATTTGAATAATTTCATCGTTCCTTATTAACATGATTCCCAATCCTCAATTTAAATTCATTTTTGAATTTAAATATTTAAATTATCCAAATGATAATTTTTCCATTTTAGTTATAAACACCGTTTTTAAATTCACTTTAATTCTCCGCATTATCCAATGAAAATCATTCCATTTTATTTATAAACATCATTTATAAATTTACTTCCATTTCCTGCGTTATTTAATTTATAAACATCGTTTATAAATTCATCACTTCAATTTCCTGTATTATTTAATTTATAAACATCGTTTATAAATCCAATACTAGTTTTATTTATTCAAAACAAGTTAATATTTCTAGTCCATTCGAAATTTGAATTCTATTTTTAGAAAATAGATTTCCCTTTTAAATCTCAAAATATCCTTTTTACGATATTTTTATAAATCAATATTCAGGCCCAGTGATATTCAACCAATCAAAAAAAACCCAATTATTAATCATAGGTTTTCAAACACATCATATATGACAATATATATGAAAACAAACAAACAATAATATTTTTGAGGAATCCAGTTGGATCCCTTCAACCTGTTTTCCTGCATCCACAGACGTTGGCCAACATAAATAATACCTATCCTGCTTTGAGATAGGATATCACGGTATAGAAGGTCATCCACTATCATAGCGTGGGGCGCATAGGGTCATCCGCTAATGATACTGCGGGCATCCGCTAATGGTACTGCGGGAATCCAACCACCAATATATATATAATAACCACAAACACCAATCCCAAATAACTAATATATATTTAATAATAGCCACAGTAATATTTAAACGCATCCAAGCAGCAAACAAACACATATTTTTTACAAATAAAAATAATTCTAAATAAAAACAGAGTGAGATTTACTCACCGTGATTTTTTGATTCGTAATTTATTCCAATTGAATTCCATTGCGTTGCTGACAACAATACAAATTAAACCTGACCATCTTGTTCGAATCTATTTTATAGCAAGACAAGATATACAATTTTTAAAATTATAACTTATATTTTAAAACTCTGATTAAATTTGTGAATAAAAGAATTTACCTACATCCAAACTTTTCTCCTAATCAACATAGCTTAATACCAACATGTTGCCACGTTCCAGTCAATTGTTCTCCTATAATTAATGAATTTTAAAACTAATTATTAAAATTAATTACCATACCTTAATCACGTTTAGGCCTTCTTCCTTACTAAATAAAAATAGTGCTTTTTCCTTCTTCATTTCAGAACTTGAACTTCTCACTGTATAGCCACTGTCATTTAACCGAACTCAAATCCACCAAAAATGATAGTGTCCCTTACCATATACCATTTTCTCCCCAAATGATTGATTTTGAATTCGAACACTACCACCATTGATTTCAACGTATTGCCGTTATTTCCATTGCCACCTAGAAATTCCTCTCGAACTCCAGTCCCCACCATTTGCAAATTGTTATCTCCACCAGCACGATGAACCAACGTCAACACCTACTCAGTTACTATCGCGTTCGAACTTCTCCTAAAACATCCTGTTCATATCCTTATTCTAGAACTCGCAGCCCTCTCTTCTTCTAGATGCGAACAACTCCAGTACCCCAAAATCCAAGATCGAACACCATACACCCATTTGAAATTTCACCCTCTTCAATTGCATCAACTACTAATGCCCTAAACTTCTACTGTATCTTCTACCTGTATCGACAAAGATTACTGCCAACCTCCCACCAAAGATCGCGATGCCTGATTAACTCCCCCTAATGCTCTACGCAACCTTGTAAAGGACACAACGCCTCTTTCCATTCTGCCATACCGCAAGCCCTAATCCACCGAACTAGAATTCACATGCCCGCAAACATCGGCAGCTCTAGCTCGTTGTTCGAAGATTCAACCACCCACATCTTGCATCGCATCGTACAGAGATGGTACTAGGGTGAAGCTTGGAAGCATATGAATAAAATAAATCAAGAATTTTGAGATTTCATTTGGTATTCTATTTTGTTTGATTTTTCAAAGATCGGAAAAAAAAACGGATTTTGATTTCATTCCTAAAGAATGAATCGAGGACAAATGATTTTAAAGGAAAGAAGAAAGGGGGTTAATCGCATTTAAATAGAGAACATGGAACCATAAGTACACAAGCCATAAATTCTGGTTTTACTTAGTTACGAAGAAAGGGAACATATCGTACGTGAATAGAAAGAAGGCAGGAAGCTGGTTCGGTAGGTTTGCAGTGTACTTAGCTTAGGAATGAAGGAAATCATTTATAATTTAATTTATTTTCATTTTTATTCAAACCAACATAATTTTTATTCTTATTCAATTAAAAATACCCCGTGATTCTCAACTTCTTTTTGAACCCAACAACCGGCATTTCTAGGGTTATACCACTGTGATGAACACATTGGAATAGATTCCGAAGCTCAATTCGATCATATGGAGAAGATATAAATTTAAATCGATATAAATTGAATTAAAAACAATCAATTCTTCGATAATAAATTAATATTATTATTCTAATTCAAACAGAAGTTTGTATTGATCTTCTGAACTGTTTTCAATTCAGTTATAGAATATGAATTCAATTAAATTCATTTCATATTACAATGATTTAATATTTTTTGATATTAAATCGAAATTGATTATTAAATCAAAAAATTCATTTATTTTATCAACACAATATTTAAATCAATATTAAATATTTAAATTTAACTGACCAAAAAGTCCTGGTCGTTACATTCTTCCCCCTTAAAAGAATTTCGTCCCCGAAATTACTTAGGTAGGAAAAGTGCTACAAACCCATTTACTTTCCAAAACCACACTTATGTTGAAACTCAACATTTCATACTTCTACAACTTTAATTCCAACTAAACTTTTGGTCTCCATTTATATTGCATACCATATATGTTTACATTCGTTTAATCTGAATGATTTACAACTGATGTATTCATATTCAATTCGTATTCCATCCATATGCATTCAAATTCATTCAAATTGATTTTAAACAATTTATTTACTTTTGATTCATCTAACTTGCTTAAGTTAAATTTAAATTCCAGAATTCAAATTCCTAGGGTTTTTATTTCAAACCCATTTGAAATCTTATAAATATATACATATATTTATTACCATTTCAGATTCTAAACAATTGAATTTCAAACCAATATGTTTTTTATCAAACAAATTTCCGTCAAAACTTTTCTAAGGTAGCAATTCATCACTTAGAAACTCGAAAATGAACACTGAAGATGCTGCAGTCATCATCAAAATTATTTCCCAGCTACTAAAGTGAGTTCAGTGCTTTATCACTTTCAAAATCCATCTAAAATGATTTTTATGCAAAAATCCTTCAAAAACAAAGCCATATTATTTTAATATACTTCAGAAAAATATTTTTCCAAACACCCAAGACTTAAATTCCATATTTTGATTTAAATCCAATTCCAGCTCATCTTAATTGTATACTTCATTCATATACAACTTATATTTGGTTATATATAACCATTCCCAGTTTATAATCTCATTTGATTATAATAAAAACCAACACATCCGTGTAATATAATAATTTCAAAAAATTATTCCATTTCTATCAAAATTGAATTTTGGGTAAAATTATTTCATCTACCCATTTTAAACAATATGATGTTGAATTCCTTTGTTCAAGTGTTCAGAAACCCCTATCGATGGTCGTGGCGTCCCAGTTCGAATAGAATTCATAAACCACTCAATAGACTAGCCAACACAATATAAAATAATTTTTTATATCAATTTACAAATACGCTCTCTCGTATATATACACTCAACTCATTCTAGGGTACTACTGACCCTATCTCTAGTGAGCACATCCCACCAAAGCCTAGGTATTCGCTCAACCTTGCTCTGATACCACTGTAACGAACCACAAATCCGTACTATTTGAGTTGACTACATAAATCACATGTCCAACCCAAATATCATAGAAATACGAATCATTTTTTTGACTTAGGAAAAAAAGGTAGAAAAAGAACAGAAATAACAACACAGAATCTCACATCGCAGCAGAATAAAATATAATATATCATAACTTTTGAAATACACAATTTTAACTATATAACATACACTTACAGAGTATAATTACAACACGGCAGAAATAAAAATACTATAAATCTAACACTGAAGCCTCCTGCTCCAAGCTCCTTTAGATAGATCTGTAAAATCCTGAACTACTTGACTATCCAAACAAATTTGGACACCCAAGAGTTTAGGTAATACAAAATAAAACAAACTCCAGATCAGCCATGGGACTCATCTGAGTAAATAATTTAAAACAGTTTGAGAAAATAAACGATATCTCATAAGACCACGTCGTATAACACGGAACGGATTTTTCTTATGAGAATCCAAAATAACCGATTTAACTTTCAAAATCCTTTTGGAAGGAACGATAATCTTTATATCAAAACACTTTTGATATTATAATAGTGTCTAAATCAAATAAATAACAATCTAGTGGAATGTTTGCATCTCACGTTCCACACATATATAACATACAATTGAAACCACGAGCACTTATTGGTTAATGAATTTCCAACTTTGACAAGGTATGGAACCACCTTCCGATAGTGTATCTCTAGAGGAGAATACACTGGGTTCAACACGAACATATTGTAACCCACATGACCGACCACTCATTTTGCTTGAGTGTATCAAATGTATATCACCAACGGTTGGGATCAACAACCGTTTTCCTGAATGGGACAACATCGAATAGAATAAGGAATTAATTGAATTTCTCTAGATAGGTGATAATACATCCTAATGGGAGCTACCCACATAGCCATGCTGCCTGCCCGATTTTTGTCATTTCTCGGTTGTTGAGGCCTGAGGCTATGATTATTTTCCATTCATTAATAGCACAGTCACTTTGAATGCTACATTGTCAGATCCGTTAATCACTAATTGATTGCACAAATATATTCTGTATATTATGCTAAGAGAATAAATTCTCCGCCACTATATTATTTGTACAGAACAACATATGCGATCATTGGAAATTCTCTGTCAGACATTCGTCCTACTACAAGAAAATATGAATTTCGTTGCTCTTAGTAGTTGCTTTTGAAATTAAGTGCATCCATTAATATTTATTAACGTTAATCTCCGCCCCACTAAAAAAATTCATCCTTACGCTAATTATAAAACATCGTTACATTTTTTACTTCTTAAGTATGCCCCCATTTTAATTTCTCCTCCTCATTCAGAAAAATTCACGAACTCCTAAATCACAATCATTGTCACTTCATATTTCCTCCATCATCATCATCGTCGTCACATTACTTCGCTCCTCTCTACATGGTAGATCGACTCCTCCTTCCATCTATTTTCATTTGATCAAGGTTCTGCTAAACCCTAAACTGGTATGAATATATACTTTATTTTATTATTATATATGGATTTCACATGGTTTAATATTGATTTTATGAATTTAATACATAAACCATAGTTCCTAATCCGTCAGCATCAATTTGTGTAAACCCTAACTGGGATATGTTACTGTGTTCTAGTTATTTTAGATTCCTTGCATAGGGTATCAATAATCTTACATAATTAAAACAAGTTGAGATGACTCTTGCTCATATTTTCTTATGCCAAAACTAGTGGCATAATTTCAGAATAAATTATGTAACTCTCTCTACAGTTAATAGTATATGTAGTTACTTTAGACCAAGTGGTGCATTATATTATGGAAACTCCTTTGCAAAGTTATGATACAATCAGTAACTGAAGTACTAAGTAAAGACAACAACATGTTTTGGTTATCACTTGTCATAAGTACATTTGAAACCAAGCTCATAACAGAGTAAGTGATATTTATAATTTTATAATGCATGTGACTATTGTTATACATTTGCATAATTATTTATGTGTATGGACTTGTGGATAAGTGATGTGAACAAAGAAGGGAGAAGTTGTATAAAAAACAATCTCACATCCGTTGATAATAGATCCAAGAGGTTCCTCATCTAATATATTTGCTTTATATCGCTGCAAACTACTTTTTGTACCTATAATTGCCGAGTTTTTCTCGATTTGCTAAAATGAAAATATTTGTTAAAATTTATTTAGTGGTCAGGCGTATATTCATATACAGATTTGACTTTTTTTCCTCTAGAACATATTGATTTATACTTAGAAGCATTTATATATTATTAATATAGAAAAAGATCAACACCGCTTTAGAAAACATTCCTATGTATATTGAAACTATGTTTACCCAGATCTTTGAAATTAATGTAAGAAATCATCTGTTTTATAGTTTGAATTTTGGCAACATCTTTACTTGGTTTGAAAATAACATGGAATGTGTAAATTCAAATAGAGTATACTATGCGATAAAATCACATTAAATTCTTAGCAAATGAGCCATTACCAGAATTTTTGTCTGTAAATCAAAGATAACTTTGTATTAAGTTCTAGCACTCTTTTGAATTTCATTTTGACATAATCAAGTTCAACTCTTTTGAATTTCTATATGCAAATGAAAAATAACCTGGATCAAGTTTTGATGTTTTTGACAGAATCATGTTTTATTTTTATGTTTAACAACTTCCTTTTACGGGTTTATGGGGAAATTAACGGTTATGTGTTATCTATTTTCTGTTACATAAATTTGAAAGCTTTCATCCTAAAACTCACCTCCATGCCTTTTTATATGATCATTATTCAGTATGATAACAACGCTGCCAATTTATACCAGTTGAACGTTGGTAGACTGATGAATATAATGATTCAAAATTTATAAATTAAACTAAGAATTAAAAGTTTATTTATACCAGTTGGGCTAGATGGGATGACTTCTTAATGTCTGTTAATTTTGTGCTGGTATTTGCTGTAAAACAAGCAACTATGGCTAACATGATTTTTGCCCAAAATTTATTGTCTTGCTTTGTTCTAGTTGCAAATTATTATTATTATTCAAAAAAGTAAAACAGTCCAAACTCTAGAAACAGAGGTTTCGATATATACAAGGAGTGGACCAATCTTAGATAATGTGATCCGATGCATTTATTATAGCCAACGGAGACAGTTTGATCTTCTTTTGCTTGGAATTTTCGATTCATTAAAATAAATGGGAAGGGTGGAAGATTTATTATACAGAAACCATAATATTATTTCATCTCTTTTGATGTGTCCACTAATTTAAATGAAAATTGATCTGTGTGTGGGCTCATATGAAAATGCCATTTTGTTCACAGAGCCATTTAATGCAAATGCCGAAACTATGTTCATGCAGTCGCATCATTAATTAGGAATATTGAACTATATAACAAAACAAAAAATGAAAATAAATAGGCGGACAAACAAACACAAACAAATGCATAAATAGACATAAATGAATTGACATATACTAAATATTGTTTTATGTTCCGCAGTATACAATGTCTCTTTATGTTCCTTCTACATTTTACGTGGATTTTGAAGCTTTTGCTTTTACGAACATAATGAATATGCTAAATAGAAGTGGATGAACATAACTCTGAAGTTTACATCTTTATCATCATATGTATAATCAAATACTTCATTGCTCTGCCTGTGTGATTCTATTTTAATTTGATGAAACATACTATGGTTCTCAGATAGTGGGTCGTAGAGGCGAACTTATATGTGCATGGGTACTGGTAATAATACTAGCCCAAACTAAATTTCTATTTTGAATGACCCCCAATCATTTGCCAACATGTTGACTTTACAATACTGGCTATGAAACTAATTGACGGAGAGATAGTTCCTGCATTTGCTGCTCTGCGAGAACAAAGAGAGGCAACTGGATCCACATATTCTGAGGCTGCTATGTGTTCTCAAGGCCCATTTTCCTATGTTCCTGATGCACTTTTCCCTCAACCTGGGCATTTATCCCCTTGACAAGTACGTGTTTATAAACATATTTTGAGGTTGCGATGTCTTTATGAGCATGGAATCCACTCCTATATTTGCAAAATGCGTATGATTTTAGCTTTGTTACCAACATTGCTTCTAAAATATACAATGGATTTTGTTGTGTCGATTTATAGCCTTGTAGCATCATATAATTGAGACAAACTATTTTTTGAAGTGCTTGCACTCTTCAAATCTGTACTAGAAAATAGAATTGGATCCCTAACATACAATAAATGTGATACTTCGCTTCAAGGAGGAAATTAACATTGTTGTAACAACCCGGAAAATCAGAACCAATTTAAAATTTTTATTTTTGCAATTTTAACGAATTTAGGATATTTAAAATGATTTATTTTAAATAATAATGACTAGAAATTTATTTTAAATAGAATTAGAATGTATATATTTATTTGAATCGAAGTTAGAACATAAATATTTATTTTAATTATAAAAGGAATTGAAAATGGCAAACGGGAGTTTGAAAATTCGATTTCAAATTTCAAATGAATGTACAGGATTCAAAATAAATCAGATTTTAGCGAAACCAAAAATATTAGAATCTATTTGAAAATATCTTCCCAATGAATCTGAAAAATTGAAATTTCATAGCGGGAATAAAAAGTTATGCCCAGTTGAAAATTCAGAATAGCCGCTATGGAAATATAGCCCTTAAAAATAGCAATTTCGCAAACGACCTCCGTTTTCGACCAGACCACTTTTGTTGGAACCAGAATGTCAAATTATTGCTAGATTCCAATTTTAATAATTTTTGGAATCAATATGTTAGCGTGCCACAAGAAAACTTATTTTGACAGTTTTAGTCAATTTGGATCGACCAGGAAATGGCCATTTTTCAAACGGTCTTCAAATTCGATAAAATTAGTTTTGTTCGTCAATACGAAGTTAGAAATAATTTTTCTGGAATTTTTAGAATCAGTATGTGGCCTCGGTAAATTAAAATGTGCGTTCAAATTCAATATTACTTTAATTTAAATGAAAACTGATCAAAACGATAAAATTGGCTTACCGGGCATATCCCATTTTGTTCGGAATGGGGGTAATTAGCTAGGGACGACAGTTGGTGGGTTTGAAATGGAGTTCATATTAATAAGTGCTTTTGTAACACCCCACATCCGTTAGTGTCACTCACAATGGGAATGCACTAAGTTCTGTGAAGTATTATAGGTAAAAGATGCAGATAAATTACAAGACAGATAAATAAAGCAGCGGAAAAGTGAATAAAACTTTATTTCATTTATAACAGCTTGTACAAAGATTGTTTTCCAATAACAAAGTATCTATCTTTTTTAACAAAATAAAGAAGCATAAATATACAATGATATTCCCAAATAAAACATTAGCCAGCCATAGCGGTGGAAAAGAGAGTCCAAAGCAGCACATCAAAGAGTCTTCAAGCTTCGAAAGAGTAACAGGTCCATACAAATCTGAGCTATTCCCTCCCTGACTACCGGGGGGGTCCGGAAGGAAAGAAGACGAAAGAAAACATAGAGTCAGACATAAAGTCTGGTAACTCTTGTGGTGTTTCAGTATATGAATAAGGAAAAGGACATGACAGGCATAAACTGAAAATGGGAAAATACCATAAACTAAGGCAAAGCGGTTTAGAATCGAAATTACTATCGCACCCCATACTAATCTCTGCACCACCCAACTAGTAATCTGTATAAAATGATAACGTGATCCTAGTCCCTGTAACTGTGGTTGCCATCAGGCGCACATTTATTTATTACCTAGATTTCACCTAGGGTTTTCTATCGAGCGTTCCCTAGATTCGACTAGGGTTTTTGCGACTTGTCTAATACTTCTCGGATTCAGGATTTATGCCACCTAGGTCCACTAGGGATTATGCTACCTGTCGAACGATGCCCCTAGCCTAGGACACACTACCTAGGGTGGTATATGTTCCTAGACTTTCCCCACGTATGTGTAGCGAATCGTTTCTTGCTGTCTAGATGCACATGTCCTGAAATGTGCGACCCGAGTCCCGTGGCAGGGCTATTCTAGAAACACGGAACTCAGTCAGGAGCTTTCAGATATCTGCCGATGCAGATGCTAAGGTCTGTTTTTTTACCAGTGGTCATGGTCCCACGTGACCCTTCCCTCAACTAATGAAAGGCAATCCAAGAAAATCAAGCATGAGAACTATACTCCTGCCACCTATGCCCCACTTTCCTATTGGCCAACCTCACCCATAACTAGATAGCAAGTATATGGTCTGTTGGGAGTTCTCTGCCTTTCCGCATGCGTACTACGATTGACTCAAGATGGTAGGTAGACGACGAGTCGCTATCACAGGGCTATTGGTCTCGTCGAATCACGCTGGTCCATCCCAGTCTTTAGGTTGCCTTAAATTGCAACCAAGGCATACCCTTGGTTCTTCTGACGTAGACCTTAACCTCTGTGAGCCCAGGCGGATCATCTGCGACCTCACAGAGGGATACCAAGAGTACCCTCACGTCCCCCGAAGCTACGTGCTTCTAAACCCAGTCCGCTGGAGCCTTTTTCGAAATCGGATAAACGTTTGCTCCTACTCATGCACTTGTTAAGCAATGATCTACCATATCAGGTTATTCATCTATTATGGACCGGCTCAGTTTTCTTGACTAAGAATTATTACTTAGTTGTTCTCAACTAAGTTTTACCACTTAGTTTCTTTTCCCGTAAATATTGTTAACTAAGGTTTATCACTTAATTTCTTTAACTGGGGATTTCAACTTAGCTCCCGTTCTCGATTATTTCTTAGCTAGGGTTTTCTACTTAGCCCTCTTTATCGTCAAGTTGGATTGGTTAAGTGTCATTAATCATTTCAGGTTAGCTTAACCCATTCTTTTGTCATATTAAACTGGGTAAGTGTTATCAGTAGTTCATGTTGACTTAACCCTATCACAAACCAAGTTATATTGGTTAAGTATTTCTTATTACTTAACCCAACCCATTCATCTTGTATTGGTTAAGTGTCCCCTAACCGAATCTTGCCCATCTGTTTTAACTAACATGTTATAGCGGTTAAGTGTTCCCTTAGTTAATTTAACCCTAACATCTGTTTAATTATCATGTTCTAATGGTTAGGTATTGTCCCTTCATGTTTCAACTTAACCCTGTTCAATTTATCACACTATAATGGTTAAGTGTTCTAAGTTTACTTAACCCTACCCTCTAGTCCAGCTAACATATTAAATTGGCTAAGTGTATTTACTTAACCTTACCCACTTATCTAGCTAACGTGTTATACTGGTTAAGCATTCTAAATTTACTTAACCTCATCCACTTATCTAATTATCAGGTCATAACGGTCAAGTGTCCTGATTTTACTTAACCTCACCCTCCAGTCTAGTTAATATGTTAAATTGGTTAAGTGTTTTAACTTTACTTAACCTCACCTTCTAGTCTAGTTAACATGTTAAATTGGTTAAGTGTTTTTCTTAGTTACTTAGCCCTTACAAGTCTTGTCTTGTTAACACTTTAAGTTGGTTAAGTGTTCAGATTAACTTAACCCTACCAATCCTAACTTAGCTTCTTAGAGCACCTGACCACTCACATTAGACAGGTATTGCTACGGTTACTGGGTGTGCCGGTCGGTTCCGGACAAGTTTACACCGTAGCTCAGTCTAACCTCGGGTCCTTATTGGGCTCAATGCTTAACCACCCACATTGCATAGGTACTGTTGTGACTACGTCGGGCGGGTCCGGGAAGGTTTACATCACAACTCAATCCAACCTCGGGTTAAGCATGTCGTGTTTTCTAAATTTACATATTTGTCACTTATCATTTTTATATGTAAATGTTTATGGCCCAATTATCCATATTCACTAATTTTGGGTATAATTTATACCGCTTAAATGTCATTGTCGTTGGCATGTGCCAAACATGCCAACATATATTTAAATGTTTTACACCCATTATTCTTACCCCCGTTTGTACGTTCGCAACATTATAACAAATGTTGGGCTCAACACAATTCAGCCCAACTTTATAGACGTGTGAAAAGAGGAAATCAATCACATGTAACATTTTACAATACATAGAGGTGTGTGGCGCATGAACTTGCAATTTAGCGATTCAACATAAATTATGGGTCCTGTGAACTTGCATTCAAATCAAAGTATAACTAAGTAGGTGACCTATAAAATGGCATAGTTTAGGCTTATACAAACTCGTGTTTAAACATGGTTTTATACGCATATAACTAGGCATAATGTCAATTCTAGTTTTTACTACAAACTTGCAAGTGATATTTATCTTCATATACAAATGTCAATAGGCTCGCATCAACCAATTTATGCCACAAACACCCAATACAAAATATGACATAATCAACGCAATACACAAAATTTACATCAATATTTTACAATAGAAAAACCCCAATTTCATTTACATCGAATCACATCGCAATTTCTATTCATATTCAGAAAATCACTATACTTACAACGGGCGCTGAAACTTGTTTTCTGGTTTCTGTTATTCTGAATTTGCAAAGCTTTCCCTTGGAGTAGAAAACGTTGCGTAGAAATTAGTTAGACTTTTGTTTCTTGAATCGTTGTTCGTCTCTTTTCAAGCGGAGGCTATCCTTAGTTTTCTTCTGACATCATGGCGGCTCAAGTTCTTATTTTTGTGTGAATTTTAGTTGGAGACCTAGGGTGTTTTTATAGAGTTGCAAGTTAATTAGAGCCGTCGATGAAGCCAGGGTTAATCAAAGCCATCTGTTCTAAAGAGAAACCAATCAAAAGAAGACAACTCAGCCCTAGTGACAAGACCAGGCCCAGAAATTCGAGCCAGGACCCAACCAGACAAACCAGGCCGACCAGGCAGGTCGACACCCAGGTCGACACTATGGTCGACCTGGGGATGACCAGGTCGACACCATGGTCGACCTTATGGTCGACCTGGTCCCTGGGCGGGAATTTTCCCGCCCAGCCAAGTTTGAGCTTATTTTTCAATTTTTGAATTTCGTTCTGAACTGTTTTGAATTTTAAACTGAATTCTGAAATTTCGGAAGGCCATAACTCCTTCATGCAGAGTCCGATTTACGCAAACTCGGACTCTATCTCAAGAAGAATTCCGAGACGAATGCAATGGCATAACCCGTTTCCCTTAATTCCCACATTTAGAATTAACTATACTTTAATTTGTGAAACTCAATGTTACAGAACTACGGGGTGTTACATTCTCCCCCTCTTAAAAGGATTTCGTCCCTGAAATCTTCAAGCTAGGAAGAATGTGTCCTACCACCCAATCACCCATCTACTCAACCATTCAATCACAGGCATTCATTGTCCTTAAAAATATCTCTAATGCTTCCATGTTCATATGCATATTGTGTGTATATGTCTTTATCTGATGCAAAATCAGGCGGTCTACTGATTCAGTTGACCTCCTTAATGCGAATTATGTCAGTGCCATGCGTCCAACCATGTATGCAAACATCCCTGGTTATGTAAATACTACATGTGTGCATAGCCATTCATCCATATGCAACATCCATATGATAACATATCAAATTAAATCCGTTAAGCAAATACATATATGCGAATGCAATATGAAAGCGACTGAGTCGTTCTAGCGCATATGGTGTGTATATGCATCCACGAGCAACCACTTGCAACCATCAATCATAACATGTTTCAAATACATGTTTCAAAAACACGTTTACATCCATTGGCTTTTACCTAAGTATCGATGATACGTCCTAGAGGATATACCTTAAAAGCTAGAAATAAGTAGGCATAAAACTCCTAGAGAAAGGATATACCCTTAAGAAAAAGGGTATGATGCACGTATCTAGTCTTCAGTCTTCTAAGTCGCATCTTCTTGAACTTCTCTGTACCGTACCTTTTCTAGTTAATCTTCACGATTGTGAAGCTTCTTGACTTCCATTCCCAAAACCGTCATTAATCGGATAGCTGGCTTTTCATTGTCAACTGGATATATGCGGAAGTCTATCCCGCGTTTTAAGGGTAAACCCCTAACCTAATCAAAATATCTGCATGCTCATGGACTATTCTAACGGATTGCAAATCGTCGATAAATGTGTTAAGAGATTCTAAATAGCTAAGCCTAACTGATCCTTTTAGGATCACGTAATCTCGAGGGTATTTCCAAGGCAAGTCAAAAAGACTAACTTTCGGAATTACTAGCCAAACAACCCATGCCTAAGATCAACTCATAGCCCATGGAACCAAAACATTATGCTTAAATTCAATATTAATGTGGCCGTTCTCAAATCCCTACAAACCAAAGGTAAACGGGCTAAACCACCAATTTGGATCTGAGACTAATTGGGATATTCTACTATACAAGTACCTAGGTGCAGAGACTCAACTATGAAAACAGGTATAAACGAATGCGAAGCGCTAAGATCAAAAGAGTACTAACAGGTTGATCAACTGGAAAGCTAAACTTTTCCAATGGAGACTTTTACTATCTCTCTCCCAGGTATTCTGGTGGTGAAAGCATGCACTCGTCCTCTTGAAAATCCTTTCCCTCGTCCTTGCCCTTGTCCTTAATTATATGTCCTATAATACCATAGAAAAGCTACTTCTTCTTGTCTTAGGTTTTATAATTCCTTCCTCCTTCGTGAGCCAAGTTCTTATCCATGAATTCCTCATCCTTGGGTCGTGCCCTTTAGCCAAACTCCTCATCCTCTTCCTTGTGTAATGATGTTGACAAATCTCTCGAAAGCTGCCTCCATCGTACAGAAAACCCTACAAAGCCTGAAAGAAAACTAGCCGCAGGTGACACTATTATGGCTATAGATGGAAGTTGGGCACTACTTCGCCCTTCGATGAGGTTACCTCCCAGAAAGCCGGGAGCCCCAGAGACTCAAGAAAGAAGGAAACAAGGACTCAAACAGAGAATCAAAAGATAGTGCATATGGCTTTAGGGAATATGCCTTTAAAACAAAACTTTTCTTTTGAAAATGCTTCTTTCAAACCCGTTTTGAAAATAATTTTTCAAATCTTTTATCTGATCCGGTAACCTTCAGCTCTGATACCACGTGTAATACCCCACATCCGTTAGTGTCACTCACAATGGGAATGCACTAAGTTCTGTGAAGTACTATAGGTAAAAGATGCAGATAAATTACAAGACAGAAAAATAAAGCAGCGGAAAAGTGAATAAAACTTTATTTCATTTATAACAGCTTATACAAAGATTGTTTTCCAACAACAAAGTATCTATCTTGTTTAACAAAATAAAGAAGCATAAATATACAATGATATTCCCCAATAAAACATTAGCTAGCCATAGCGGTGGAAAAGAGAGTCCAAAGCAGCACATCAAAGTGTCTTCAAGCTTGGAAAGAGTAACAGGTCCATATAAATCTAAGCTATTCCCTCCCTGACTACCGAGGGGGACGGAAGAAAAGAAGACGAAAGAAAACATAGAGTCAGACATAAACCCTGGTAAGTCCAGTGGTGTTTCGTTATATGAATAAGGAAAAGGACATGACAGGCATAAACTGAAAATGGGAAAATACCATAAACTAAGGCAAAGCGGTTTAGAATCGAAATTACTATCGCACCCCATACTAATCTCTGCACCACCTAACTAGTATCCCAACTAGTAATCTGTATAAAATGATAACGTGATCCTAGTCCCTGTAACTATGGTTGCCATCAGACGCACATTTATTTATTACCTAGATTTCACTTAGGGTTTTCTATCGAGCGTTCCCTAGATTCGACTAGGGTTTTTGCGACTTGTCTAATACTTCTCGGATTCAGGATTTATGCCACCTAGGTCCACTAGGGATTATGCTACCTGTCGAACGATGCCCCTAGTCTAGGACACACTACCTAGGGTGGTATATGTTCCTAGACTTTCCCCACGTATGTGTCGCGAATCGTTTCTTGCTGTCTAGATGCACATGTCCTGAAATGTGCGACTCGAGTCTCGTGGCAGGGCTATTCTAGAAACACGGAACTCGGTCGGGAGCTTTCAGATATCTGCCGATGCAGATGCTAAGGTCTGTTTTTCTACCAGTTGTTATGGTCCCACGTGACCCCTCCCTCAATTAATGAAAGGCAATCCAAGAAAATCAAGCACGAGAACTATACTCCTGCCACATATGCCCCACTTTCCTATTGGCCAGCCTCACCCATAACTAGATAACAAGTATATGGTCTGTAGGGAGTTCTCTGCCTTTCCGCATGCGTACTACGATTGACTCAAGATGGTAGGTAGACGACGAGTCGCTATCACAGGGCTATTGGTCTCGTCGAATCACGCTGGTCCATCCCAGTTTTTAGGTTGCCTTAAATTGCAACCAAGGCATACCATTGGTTCTTCTGACGCAGACCTTAACCTCTGTGAGCCCAGGCGGATCATCTGCAACCTCACAGAGGGATACCAAGAGTACCCTCACGTCCCCGAAGCTACGTGCTTCTAAACCCAGTCCGCTGGAGCCTTTTTCGAAATCGGATAAACGTTTGCTCCTCCTCATGCACTTGTTAAGCGATGATCTACCATATCGGGTTATTCATCTATTATGGACCGGCTCAGTTTTCTTAACTAAGAATTATTACATAGTTATTCTCAACTAAGTTTTACCACTTAGTTTCTTTTCTCGTAAATCTTGTTAACTAAGGTTTATCACTTAGTTTCTTTAACTGGGGATTTCAACTTAGCTCCCGTTCTCGATTGTTTCTTATCTAGGGTTTTCTACTTAGCCCTCTTTCTCATCAAGTTGGATTGGTTAAGTGTCATTAATCATTTCAGGTTAGCTTAACCCATTCCTTTGTCATATTAAACTAGCTAAGTGTTATCAGTAGTTCATGTTGACTTAACCCTATCACAAATCAAGTTATATTGGTTAAGTATTTCTTATTACTTAACCCAACCCATTCATCTTGTATTGGTTAAGTGTCCCCTAACCTAATCTTGCCCATCTGTTTTAACTAACATGTTATAGCGGTTAAGTGTTCCCTTAGTTAACTTAACCCTAACATCCGTTTAATTAACATGTTCTAATGGTTAGGTATTGTCCCTTCATGTTTCAACTTAACCCTGTTCAATTTATCACACTATGATGGTCAAGTGTTCTAAGTTTACTTAACCCTACCCTCTAGTCCAGCTAACATATTAAATTGGCTAAGTGTATTTATTTAACCTTACCCACTTATCTAGCTAACGTGTTATAATGGTTAAGCATTCTAAATTTACTTAACCTCACCCACTTATCTAATTATTAGGCCATAACGGTTAAGTGTCCTGATTTTACTTAACCTCACCCTCCAGTCTAGTTAATATGTTAAATTGGTTAAGTGTTTTAACTTTACTTAACCTCACCTTCTAGTCTAGTTAACATGTTAAATTGGTTAAGTGTTTTTCTTAGTTACTTAGCCCCTACAAGACTTGTCTTGTTAACACGTTAAGTTGGTTAAGTGTTCAGATTAACTTAACCCTACCAATCCTAACTTAGCTTCTTAGAGCACCTGACCACTCACATTAGATAGGTATTGCTACGGTTACTGGGTGTGCCGGTCGGTTCCGGGCAGGTTTACACCGTAGCTCAGTCTAACCTCGGGTCCTTTTTGGGCTCAATGCTTAACCACCCATATTGGATAGGTATTGTTGTGACTACTGGACAGCCGGGCGGGTCTGGGAAGGTTTACATCACAACTAAATCCAACCTCGAGTTAAGTATGTCGTGTTTTCTAAATTTACATATTTGTCACTTTTCATTTTTATATGTAAATGTTTATGGCCCAATTATCCACATTCACTAATTTTGGGTATAATTTATACCGCTTAAATGTCATTGTCGTTGGCATGTGCCAAACATGCCAACATATATTTTCATGTTTTACACCCAACGTTCTTACCCTCGTTTGTACGTTCGCAACAATATAACCAATGTTGGGCTCGACACAATTCAACCCCACTTTATAGACGTGTGAAAAGGGGAAATCAAGCACATGTAACATTTTACAATACATAAAGGTGTGTGGCGCATGAACTTGCAATTTAGCGATTCAACATAAATTATGCGTCATGTGAACTTGCATTCAAATCAAAGTATACCTAAGTAGGTGACCTATAAAATGGCATAGTTTAGGCTTATACAAACTCGTGTTTAAACATAGTTTTATACGCATATAACTAGGCATAATTTCAAACAACAAACTAGCATAAAAATGTCCACTTTTTGACATAACCCAAAGGTGTAAACTAACTTTACATCAAGTAGCCTATTTCAACATGAAACTAGTATAATTTGTGTAACCAAAAGGTACTTGCATAAACCCAATTATCACTTGCAAATAAACATAATAATGTATACAAAGGTTTTGAGTCGTGTAGGCATAAAAGGTTTCAACTTGGAACATGTTTACATGAGTCTCAACTTAGGTCTAAAAAGAATGTATGCTAACCATGTTAACGACATAACATAATGATGTCAATTCTAGTTTTTACTACAAATTTGTAAGTGATATTTATCTTCATATACAAATGTCAATAGGCTCGCATCAACCAATTTATACCACAAACACCCAATACAAAATATGACATAATCAACGCAATACACAGAATTTACATCAATATTTTACAATAGAAAAACCCCAATTTCATTTACATCGAATCACATCGCAGTTTCTATTCATATTCAGAAAATCGCTATACTTACAATGGGCGCTGAAACTTGTTTTCTGGTTTCTGTTATTCTGAATTTGCAAAGCTTTCCCTTGGAGTAGAAAACGTTGCGTAGAAATTAGGTTAGACTTTTGTTTCTTGAATCGTTGTTCGTCTCTTTTCAAGCGGTGGCTCTCCTTAGTTTTCTTCTGACATCATGGCGGCTCAAGTTCTTATTTTTGTGTGAATTTTAGTTGGAGACCTAGGGTGTTTGTAGAGTTGCAAGTTAATTAGAGCCGTTGATGAAGCCAGGGTTAATCAAAGCCATCCGTTCTAAAGAGAAGCCAATCAAAAGAAGACAACTCAGCCCTAGTGATAAGAGCAGGCCCAGAAATTCGACCCAGGACCCAACCAGACAAACCAGGCCAACCAGGCAGGTCGACACTATGGTCGACCTGGGGGAGACCGGATCGACACCATGGTCGACCTGGGTTGACCAGGTCGACACCATGGTCGACCCTATGGTCGACCTGGTCCCTGGGCGGGAATTTTTCCGCCCAGCCCAATTTGAGCTTATTTTTCAAATTTTGAATTTCTTTCTGAACTGTTTTGAATTTTAAACTGAATTCTGAAATTTCGGAAGGCCGTAACTCCTTCATACGGTGTCCGATTTACGCAAACTCAGACTCTATCTCAAGCAGAATTCCGAGACGAACGCAACGACATAACCCGTTTCCCATAATTACCACATTTAGAATTAACTATACTTTAATTTGTGAAACTCAATGTTACAGAACTACGGGGTGTTACAGCTTTTCATGGAGAAAATAAAATAAAAATAATAAAAAAATTTATAAAGGCCCTCACGCTTCTAATTAGTTCTCAGTCAACCCTAACCTCCCTCGAATTATAAAAAACCCACCTCCCTCGATTTGCCCCTCGGCCCTTCAGAACTAGCGCCGCCGACCTCCACTCGTCGCCGTTGCAGAGGGAGTGGCCCCACCACCCTCCTTCAGCACCCCGTCGCCCTCCTCTCCTTCTCTCTCCCTTCTCCCTCCAAATCAGCAACCAAACCTCCCCTTTTTTCCTGAATCCACTGCCGCATCCGAGGAGTCACCCTCCGCCAGCTCCGACGAGCCTCCGACCACCTCAGCGCGCAGTAAACCCCCTCCTCCTCCGATTGACTGTAAGTATTTATTTATTTAATATTTTTTTTAGGAAATCAGTTTTGAAAAATCAGTCTTTTCTTTTATAATATAACAAAATAAAATTATTGTTTTTATGTATGATTTCAAAATAAAAATAGGATTTTAAGTGTAGGATTTTAAGCTAAAAATATGATTTTTGTATTATAGAAATAATAAAAATATGATTTTTATATTATAGAGATAATAAAAATATGATTTTTATATTATAGAAATGATAAAAATATGATTTTTGTATTATAGTGATAATAAAAATATGATTTTTATATTATAGAGATAATATAAATATGATTTTTATTATAGAGATAATAAAAATATGATTTTTATATAATAGAGATAATAAAAATATGATTTCTATATGAAGAGATATGAAATAAAATTATGATTTTTATTGTATGAACATCGAAATAAAAACATTATCTTTATAATGTAAACATCTTGTTAAAGATGTGATTTTTACCCATATGGTTTTGAAGTAAAAATATAATTTTTAGCGAAGTAAAAATATAATTTTTAGAATTGAAATAAAAATGTGATTTTTACTATGAACAACGTAAAGAAGATTGCATTGGAATTTTGAACATAATCCAAACTATCGTCTATTAAAGAATGGAGGAGTGGATCCCCAAGGTGAGAACTCCTCATTAAAATTTTATGTTCAGTTATTTATTTTATAACTGCATATATGAACTGCTCCCCGTCGTCCACATACCATGAATGACTTGTTTGATTGTTTGGTTTGGTTGATTGATGTGAACTGATTGTGATGTGAAGTGAAATGAAAATAATATTCATGTGTTGAAATAAATAATTTATAGTTAAAAATATAATTTTTAACGTGTATATGAATTAAATAAATATTCATAAACAAATCAGACGATTTGTTTATGTATACACATTTGACTGATATTGATTGGGACGATAAATTTTACACAACGCCCAACGACACAAGTAAAATTCGTTATTTGTTGATTGAAACCCCACACGGGTATTGGGATGATATTGGGCATACACTAGTCCCAATATTTAGTTGTATGTCAATCGATTGGTTGACAAGCTGTGTAAGCGTTGAATATTTATATTTAATGCTTATGCAGTGTAGAATACACTCTGAATGATGGTTGACTGTGTTTGATTATTGTTGTATACATGTGTGTATGAAATCCATATAAATCACATTATATGGTAATTGACTGTGTCTGATTCCAATTCATAAAGAAGGAATATCTTAAAATAACGATTATTTTAAAATAATGAATATTTTAAAATAATATTCAGTAAAGAATCGAAATATGATTTTTAATGTCCGATTTGGGATGGGCACGAATATATTTAAATATATAAAGCCGTGTTGATTAAATTAACGCCATTTTGACGTGAAAGATATTTATATCGATTTTATTAATTTTTATAATGAATATAGAAAAGGAAATGATTTCAAAATCTAATGTTTTGAAAATATTATCATTTATATATCGATGATATGGAATATTCAATTTTGATTTGAAATTGAATATGAAGTTCAAATCGTTTTGAAAACGAATTTAAAACGATTTATAAAATATTTTTTAAATGGAAATCTACGAAATATGTATAATATATATATATATATATTTAAAGGCCTGAATAGAAAGCGCCGCGCAGCGACCGTTCGCGAATTTCGACCATTAACTTCAAATGGACGTTATGGGAGATCCGACCTTTGGATTCTCCTAAAATTGGAACCGTTGGGTTCGCATCGAAAAGAGCTTTCCAACGAATACAAGAGATTTGAAATCTAATAGTTGGATTTGGAATTATGTCCAAATCAAATTTGGAAATGGTCGATGTAAGTGCAGTTCGATGACCGTTTAAGGAAATCGACTGTACGGGCCTTGATAAAATTATTAAAAATATTAATAATTTGTGTAAAATCATAATAAATGATTTGAAAAGAATTGTGATGAAAATTCCATATTTGAAAAGATAAAAATATATTTTTATCAAAATGAACTAGTTATGAACTAGAATTATAATCCAATATTTTTAAACAAATGAATTGGATTTGAAATGGTTTTAAAAATAACCAGAATTCCCAATATATGAATTGGAATGGATTTGAATCAAAATTATCTTCGGAATATTCCGATATTGGTTTCCGTGATTATACGGATATTGTGGAGGAATTTGGAAGATATATATATTGTTATTCCAATACGATATTTGTTGGTTTCAGAATTTGATATTGAATATAAGCCGATATATTTTCTTTTCAGAGCCTTATATTTAATACCAAATTGAATTTTGGGTTTGTCGTGAATGGTATCTTTAATACTACTATTCTTAAAACCAATGGAGTTAAAAAAATTAGAAACTAACTGGAGATTAGCTAAGTTGAATGGTTTCCTGGGTATTGATCTGATGTTGGTTTCGGCCTTTGGGATTAATACTTAGGGAATTTTTCTCTTATTAATTTAAAGTTAGAGACTAATAGGATTTTGGGTTTGTCATGAATTGTGTTTTAAATGACACTGTTCTTAAACCCAGTGTGAAAAGAATAAATCTTTTAATTAAGATTTAAAGAAGAATTACCAAATAATTAACATTTAATTGGAAGAGAAAATGGAATGTGATTTGGGTTTATTGTAAACTGTGTTTAAATGACATTCGTTCTTTAACCCGATTTACAGTGAAATATGATTTGGAATTTATAAATCATTTTATTAAGATTTAACAGGAATTTTCCAAAGTAAAGTTTTCCAATTTAATACATTAAATTGGAATTGATTGGAATTCGATTGATAATAATTGAAGTGAACTTCTATGGAGGAAGACTGTTAATACATATGGAATTTAAAAGGTTTTGCCGTTATTCCATTTATATTATTAGTCAGATACGGAAATTGATATCGATTATATATTGATTTGTTTTTTCGTGAAGATTCCATAATAATGGAATGTGATTTGGGTTTATCATGAACTGTGTTTTGAATGACATTAATTCTTTAACCCAGTTAAAGGCAGGATTACATGTCTATCATTGTATTTCGAACTGTAGGTTGATCTCTGCTAAATATATATATATATATATATATATATATATATATATATATATATATATATATATATGTTTGGTGGTGGAGAATTTATTCTTTTGCTTGACACCCTTCTCTGAGATGTACGAGCTCAGAGGTTATATATTGGCAGAAATCAATAGTACGGTGTAGATTGTCAATGCGACACATTTATGTTTCCAAAGTTAAATAATCATTAACATTGATTTTTGGGAAGATTAAAACTAAGTGGAGTTTTAATGAATCTTTAATTAGATTGAAATGGGAATTGATAATTTAAATTACCAAATTTGGGAAATGATCGAGAATGGAGTATCACCAGTTTTGCTCCTAGCGATAGCTAAATCTTTAATTGGATTTGAATGGGAAATGGTAACTAATTTTACCGATAAGACCGTGGTGTTAGTTATGGAGTATTACCAGTTTTGCTCCGTGGGATGAATAGATTGGGATTGGAAAATTAAACAAATGATTACTTCGGTAAGGTGCGCTAATCTCGACTAGTTTGGAAAACCGTAACATGGTTTGAATTGATATCCAAAGGAAGATTAAAGAATAAATTTAAAGAATTTATCTTTGATATAATTAATGGGAACCTTTCCGAAAGTATATGAATATTTGAATAAAAGAATATTCAGAATTGGAATGAGGCCTATGTTGTGTTTTTATAGCACTTGTTTATTATATATGCGAGTTATTCGGAATGGCTGGGTTTATACCTATTCTGAATAACTGATTCGACGATATGTCGACGATGAAGACGGTGGTTGAAGACCGGAGGTCTTCACATTGTTTGGATGATTACTGATGTCTTGATTGGGTTGTACACCCAAGACGAGGTAATAAGTGGTGATCGTTCAGACGTACTTGGAGATCGACCGGATATGCGAGGACCTCTCTCCTGTATTGGACATACGCGACGAGGAATAAGGTGCCTCCGGTTTCGTTCAGACCCAGAATGAACTTGTAAATGGATTGTGTGTCTAACATTGGATTTTATTCCATGTTGATTGATTTCTATTAAATATATATATGTTTGGCGGCGGAGAATTTGTTCTCTTGCTTAACGCCCTTCTCTGAGACGTACGAGCTCAGAGGTTATATATCGATAGATATCAGTCGCATGGCACGAACTGCCAATGTGGCATGCTGAGATGCAGTGATCAAGGCTTTTGTTGAAAAGCAGAGTCTTATGGTTGATGATCAAATCATGGCTTTAATACAGCGTAGCTTTGTGTATAGCGTTAATTAGCGAGCTCACATCTCGGTATGAGTCAAAAATGGGATCGTGACTGCAGGGAGTGCACGACGTTTCTTTCAAGCTATGGATGGTGTCAGCATTTTACAAGCCCTAACATTATTATATTTTACCTATGTGGTTGTTGGAATGCGAGGCGTCTCGGATATATCGGTCTCTACGGAGCCGATGGATAGATCCGATAGGACTGGGAAACGTGTGTTTAGGAATAACTAATCCTCAAACGTAAGGGCGGACCGGCCCTAAAGTTCCAAGGGTTATCTAGGGTGTGTAGTCCTGAGATATTTGCTAGAGTGTCTCGAAGCGGTGAGGAGCCATCCCTGGCCTCAATCATGACGGAAATCCAATTTCCAATGCGTGACCTTTCGGTTTTGATTGTAGAGCCTAGTATTGGCGACATGATAGATGGTACCCATGCCGCCTATGGTTGATACATTTATATTTTAAGTTATTTTCATACACTTTACACTATAATAGTATCAAAATGATCTGTTTTAAACATACCAAGCATGTTTGGCTATTATAAGGGAAAACCCTATCCTTCGTCTTGCGTTGCATTGTGTTATGGGACCTGGGTCTTATAATAGCTTCATTTTTCCAAAAAGCATTGCGCTGTTTTGTTATATGCACTAGTATTCTTCGAAGGAAACCCATTCTGTGTTATACGGTGTGGGCCCTTGATTTACTTTATTTTAAAGTAAAGATTTAATAACGGTTTTAGTTCTCACACCAGTCACATGACTGACCTGGAGTTTATTATTTCAACCTAAACTCTCGGTGCCCCTATTTTCCACATGTGCAACTAGTAGTTTTGGTTTTGCAGATTTATATTCACTGGATCCTGGTTTACAGCTGGAATGATATTCGAAAAGCTCTGTATCCGTGTATCTCTTTCAGTTGGGTTATGTATTTTTTTCTGCTGCATTGTTATTTAAATCTCTAATGTTTCTCTGATGTATAATATTTTTTCATACTCTGCATATTCTTGTACTCTGATGTAAATTGTTGTAATAAGCAATGAAATGTTCTTCTTTTTGGGTTCTGATTTGTCGTGTTCTCAACTCAATCCGGGCTTTCCGTTACGGGGAAGTTCAGGTCGTGTTAATTGCGACGTTGGTTTATTTTTTTGGAAGAGCTCATATATGGGCGCAAAAAAATGAATATCTAAATTGATGGGGGCGGGTGGATGTGTGTGTGTGTGGAAAAATTTAGTGGGTAAGAAGAAAGATGGGTAAGGTTTATAAATTTGGTGTTTGTAGATCAGATTGTCGTAAAAAAGAACCTGTAATAATGTATACTATTAGTAAATACTATATGTTTTGTGAATTTTTTGAACAAACTAGTTAATATATTCCTAAAACTGATTAAAATTGATTTCAGAAATGAACAAACTATTTTATAGGTAGACATATGCATGCAAACTACTCATTAGTGATGCCACCAAGCAAAAAAAAATGAAAAATGAAATGACAAGGAGTTTAGTTTCCCTATTAGTTTGATAGCTTGCATGTTGGCTTCTTTCTGTTAGCTCTATCTGATCATTCTTGTGCCCCATTTTCCACAAAGTTTGTTAGTCTTATTTTTCAAAGTTGAGATCTCAAAGGTTGTTAGTATTATTATATAGAGTGTACATCTCAAAGTCTATTTGTTGCATTGCTTCTTATTTTATTTTTAACTTTTTACATGATATATGTTTTCATTATCATCCTTAAAAATACAAAATATTCCATTTACTCAGTTGTTTTATTTTGAAAAACAAAGGAAACCTCCTTTATAGCAGGGAGTTTAGTGACCTTTTTGGTTGTTCATTTATTCTTGAACGAATAAACTGGAGGTTTCTTATCGATGCCTTCTTGTTATACTTTGGTTATTGTTCTAATGGAGATTTTATGCTTGTGTATAAATCTTTAACTACTTATATTAAAAAGATATGCTTACTCAAATGATAGGACCAAAGTTTTATTTATGAGTATGATTGAAAACCAGGAACCCCCTTCGATTTCTTCTTGTTTAGATTCTTTGAAAGTTATGATTTTTTAGTCTAATTTTTTGGTCTCTTGGTGTAATTCATCTTTTGTGTTATTTAACGTTGTTATTGGTTAGTACAGTATTTCACCAGGTGCATCCAAGTTGGACACGGACTACAAATATGACATTTGTTTGGCTGGAGCATATAGATCCATCATAAGGGAATCTAGGTTCATTTGTGTCTATATGACATCCCGGTATTTTCTGTCCAGCTTAGATTTGGATAATCAACCATGAATTTGATTTGCTAGGTCTTCTGCATGCGGTGTATCTCAACAAGAGACGAGTATCATTATATCCACCAACAAAAATGAATGCACAGTCCAACATTATTGTAATTTGTAAAGAGTGAGTGAAGTTAGATTTTTTCCCCCCTCTTATTTTACTTCTTATATCTTGTACCCAATCGGCTTAACCTTAACTAAAGGACAATAGTCTTCTAAAATTGATCATCCTTCAAATTCAATTTATTTCTTCTATAGTGTTAGTGTTATTATTCATTATATAATGTGCCAAATGGTTTTTAAGTGCTATGATGGTTCAGTGTTTACAACAAGGGAATGGAACTAGAAGAAATGATCCAGCCAATAG
Source organism: Allium sativum (assembly GCA_030737875.1). NCBI lineage: Eukaryota > Viridiplantae > Streptophyta > Magnoliopsida > Asparagales > Amaryllidaceae > Allium > Allium sativum. Next base: position 637,510,791 of record CM060922.1, read on the forward strand.
ATCACTTGGCAGTTTTGAAGCAATTGGAAGTGCCAAGAGGCTTCTTGAAATTTTGTGCCCAAAAGTAATTTTTTCCGCTGATATAATGGCTCTTGCTGTACGAGATTATGTAGAAATTGTAAGTGGATTTTATGTTCTCGTATGTATTATTAAGTTCATTTTTTGAAGTATTATGAAAACTGGTTAATCATGGCCCTAGAACATATGGAATTAGCAAATCCGGAAACTGTGCTAGCTATATAAATGGAGGAGTGAGATTTTAAGCATTCTATAATTCAGTTACCGCATATTACTCTGAGCATAGAGTGAAAATAATGCGATAACCAAAAATTTTCGAACACATTGCTTGACATTATTCAAATATCAACTTATATGGATGGTATAATAAGAATAATGTGGTAGAGATATACTATTAGGAAAGTAACTATTGATAAGTAATAATATGATAAACTAATTTGAACTAATGTACTCTCATTGTTTGCCAAATTAGAGGTCAATTTATGGAGACAATAGAGAAGTAATGGTGAAAAACGTATTTAGTGTCACATTTTAAGTTTCATTATAATAGGGTAATACCTCACATTTATCATTTCAGATATTTTCATTTAAAACTACTAAAGAATAATATATTTTCAGTTTAGCTAACCAAAATCTGAGCTCTTCAGACATCACTGCATATTCAGCTTAGTTTTGTTCAGTCCAAGTTTCAAAAATCCGATTTCCGTTCTGGTCACTTGAATTTTTTATGGTTCCGGTTCCATTTCGGAAATTCCGGATGTTCCGTTTTAGTTTCGGTTCCGGTTTTCAGCCTTCTTAATTACAAGTATTTTGGTAAACAACAAAGATTTGTATTCTAAATACTTATTAATTCCTTATTTGCCACTTAAGACCTAAAGCCCAATCTATTAGTTTCGACCTAAAGCCCATTCAGACATATGTTACGGACAAACTAAGCAGCCAAACTTCAAAGCACGCTCTAAAGAGCTTCTTCATCTTCCTATTCTCACGATCCTATTCTCACGAAACATTAAATCTTTTCTTTGGAACAACTGGAAACCCCAGTGTTCAGCATATTTAATAGCCTGATTAATCTCTATTTCTCTGTCGATCAATCTGTTTTTGTTCAAATCGGCGTAATGCATTGCTTTCCAAGTTCTAAATTTGGTAAAACGCAACCCAAGGTCTTCCAATGCATCATTCAGCTATACTTTTGTCATCCTTCCATCCCGATTGCTGTCGAAACTCATCAGCCATTTTTTGAATTCATGTTTTGTCATCATCTTTTTCTTCGAGCAAGTTTATTTTTCTGTTTGGATAACAACAGCTAGCCGGTGTACTGCTATTTGTAGTTTACATGAGAGGTAGAATATTGCATGCATATCATGTATTTAAATTGGAGTACTGCCTTTGACTAGTTTTAATTGCACTTGTTGTTTTTCCAGCATGTCATATGATCGAATTGTAAGCTATCCCGTCTACACGCTACATGCATAATTTGAGTATAAGTTAATTGGTAACGAGATAAATACATTGCTGAAAAAAAAAAGATACTAGTGAGAATAACTCACAAATTAAACATGTAACAATGATGCTTATAAAATCAACTCAAGTTCGAGATTACCTGATTTTTTTATTTTTTTTTATTAGTTACAAAGTGTATACGGTCCAAAATATAGGGATATGAATAGTATTAGTTTGGCCAAATATTCTTATTCTCTTTGATCCGTGGTTGAACCATGACCATTGTGTAACTGTGATTGATGCATATCCATACTATATCTTGCCTTATGTAGTGACATCTTAACCGTAAAATCTTATCTTAGAATAACGTGCATAAAGTTGGGCAATCATTGACTATAATAAACTATAGATAACTACCTGTTGGTAAGCAGGTTAGATGTAAATGAGGGAGATTATACAAGTGATGAACACATATATTCTTAGTCTTTCTTACTTTTTACCTACTGATAAAAATAGTTTTCCATCATACAATGTTACAAAACTGGCAGTCGCGTTTGTATATAAGGACCTAAGAGCGGTGTTAATGGCACATATACAAAGAAAAAAGTTCAAATATGACTCCCGGGCTCAATGGAACTACCCAAAATTTAATAGCACTTCATGGGTCTGCCTCCAATTGTGTACACAGAATTGGGGATGACACTTGTTCCAAAGCAAAGGATGATCAATAAAAAAAATTCATGGGTTTCCATCCTTAATTCAAGAAAAGATTTTCATGCTCTTAATTACAAGTTAAATTTTGTTTTATTCCCATCATTTTTCATGGGTTTCCATCTTTAAATCAAGAAGGCAACGATGAAGTTTAATATTGATGAGGTTATTATTTTTAAGTAACTTTGTTTTGTTCCCTGGACACTTGTAGTAATATATTTCACTTACCATTTTTGTTTCAAAATATCAACTATAAAATATAAGATTAGCAAATGCGGATATATACTTACAGAGTCGTACTTCATACTAATTTGGAAAAAATATACCTGTATTCGCATTGAAAATACAACTAATCTTGACTTTAAAAAAAGTTTTATTTCACGTAGTTCTACGGCTATGCAAACATTTTAGCCTTTGAAGCTCTTTTACTCATATTGATAGCATATGAAACAATCATGAGTTTTAATACACTAATAGGTAGGACTATAGCTTAACACTTCAGATAAAAAGAAAAAAGCTACAAGCTGGCAAACTTACTGGAACTTGCAGGCAAATTATATTGTCTCATCCCAACAACATAATGTGATGTGGTTCAAAAATGTGATGTGGTTCAAAAGAGAAATCATGGCTAAAGGGAAAAGGCTGAAACCAAACATGTGAGTACCAGGATGTATAATTATTCTCATCCCCTTTTTTCCAATATAGTGAATGCGTCGACAAATATTGCAAGCAGAATCATGGTATGAAAGTCATTAAGAAACATTTAAAAAAAAGCTTCTGAAGAAATCAGCTACGCATAACTATTACATTAACCGATCTTACATATTCATTCTTTGATTCCCATTTAAAAAAGAAAAATAACAGAATGGTTAATAGCTTGGCACGTGTCATAGGCCACTACTGATGAAACAATTTCATTTTTTTAATTTGTTGTTCCACTTGGCTAATTCACTCAGTTTCCTTTTGATTTGGCTTATCTACTGTTGCTATTCCAACGGTCCACTTCCAACAACTGCATCAGCCTGAGGTACAAGTTCAACATAAATCCAATTATGAAAACGAGGAAGTTTGCACTGCATACGTAGACCTATTAATTGCAACCTAAGGTAATTTGTTTTTCTAAGAAAACAAACTTAGCTGAACTATTTTTAGTTAATGTCATGCCTCATGCATGGTGAACTTATTACGTTTCCTGAAATGTGCCGGTGTCCTTGCTCCTATCATTTTATCTTTTGAACATTAATAACTGAACTCAAGGTAAGATTATAAAATCAAAAAAGTGGACGTAAGATTATTGTCTTGACATATTGACCTAAGTTTAGTAAACGTTAATTTTTTTGAATAGGCTTACTATGTAGCAGAGACGGTAATGCTTAGGAAAACAGGTTTAGACTGTATTGGAAGTTCTCAAGGATTTAATGTTTTGGTTGAGAACTTACTTGGTAAGGTATGTAAAAGAAATAACTGAAAAGAACTTTTAAAGATTATTTTTTAGAAAAGAGATAAGAATTTGTTGCATTCATTGTATGCAGAATGCAAAGTACAAGCAACAAAAAAATGGAGATGATAACTGCAGCTATAATGAAAATGTCATTATGATTCCTTCAAAGTATGGCGATAACTTCCAACTGTTAAAGGACTCGTCCGCAAGGATAAAAAAGGTACCACAAAAGGCTTATGCCGTGGTTGCTTTCTAAGGTTTTTTTTTACTGTGTTCAAAATAGTTGGTTTGACTAAGTTTTATAAAGCTGTCTGATGTCTTCATCCGTACAAAGTTAGAAGATACACAACATAGTCATAGTTCAGTATGTCCACGCAAAGCTGAACAAATACAAAAATTTATATTTTTATAAGTGGTCCTTGTCAGATTCTAATTGTTGAATTCATCTCCAGGTAATCACTTCCTTGAAAGTGAAGATTAGCTTGTTTGTGAATGCTCGTGGTATGAATTTAACTGTCATATATATTATAATATTTTGTTAATATTATTTATGTAATGTTGTTTGTAAATGCTCATCGTATATGACTTATTTTGTCGAAAAAATACTATTGAATTGATTATGGACATTATATTTGATTATGTGATCAGTATATTTTTTCAATTATTCAAATATGATGATTATATGATTGATTGATTGTTTGTATATGTTAGTTATATAATCTAATCGTTGTTTTGAATATGTAAATTATGTAATTGATCTGCTGTTTTAATATGAATATTATATAAGTGGTTGTCGAAAAAGGTACAAGCTGTCAATTGTAAATAACAATATTTAAAATATGTTATTAAATAACCGATAACTTTCAGTAGCGTTTTAAAAATGCTACAAAAGAATGCAAACTAATACAAAAAGTATATGGTTGCATTTGAAAATAGCTACGAGAAAAATGCAACAAAAATATTAGTTTTGGTAGCGTTTTGTAAACCCTACAAAAAAACTTAAGTTGCATATCAAAAACGAAACAATATGATGATTTTTGGTAGCGTTTATTACAACGCAACAAAAAGTTTTAGACTTTTAGTTGCATGTCTAATAACAGCATTCTCTAAAACGCTGCTATAAGTTATCGCAGGATTTTTTCAATGCTACCAAAAGCCATTTCTGGTGTAGTGTCCATATACGTTCGTTCCGGGATTGAACGAAACAGAAGTCACAATTTTCATTAATAGAAAAAACCCTTTCACTTTACTCCATCTCCGATTATCATCATATAATCTGATTCACAACGCTACTGCCAATACGGAGTAGATCTCGGATAATAGTCCAACCGGTCTCTCCATATTGACAACGATATTGGCAAATACTTCGATATTCGGTTATTAAACTATTAAAGAAAAACAAACATCCATTCAAAGCATCAAACAATCACTGGGCCCTTAATTAATATTTCATTCATTAATTAAATTATTTCTCCATTTCTTTATCAATATTTGTTAACCAAATATTTTCAATAATCGTCTTGGCCTCTTACGCTATTTGGAAAACATTTCCATATATCACCTTCTTTTATTTTCTATACTTAGAAAATGTATTCTATTTGCAATTGAAAAACATTCCAATTACTTATCCCTTTCCCGGTTCATTTAATTCTACTCAGGAAATATCTATTATTATATTTCCAAAATTCCACTTATTTGGATTAAAGCGAATTTTGTACTAAACATCGTTATAACAACCCAAAACACTGCATTCAACTAACTCTTATTCAGACACTGGTCTTCGAGACTGAGTCTTGCTATTTATCAGTAAAAATGAAATCAATCAAGTTGGGATATAACTACCTCTCAGACCTTGACTGAAAACATCCTTAACTTCAAAACAGACAAGACCACTTACCTCGAATAATCCATATCATAAAAACCAATTATTCATTTTTAAAACGTATATATGATTCTTTATTCTATTTTTAGTTCGTTTCCTTATCGAATTTTATATATATATTGATATCTTGATTTCTAACTATCAAAATTTCTTAAAATATTCTAACTCCTTAAATTTCTGGAAAATTTCGCCATAACCTCTTTTGTACGGGTCGCTCGGTACAACTACAAAACGCTTCTCTGGGCCCTTTCCATTCAAAAAGAAAATTAAAAAGCCAAGCGGCTTGCCGATTCAGCGCATAAAATCTCATATGGAATTTAAACATGTACCTTTTTGTCGAGCACTTATATTAAAATCTTCATACACTTCATTCCATACCTGTCTAACCCATTTACGTCCATTCCCAATTCATTCCGACTCAATCTGGTCATGTTAACTCAATTCACTAATTAATCCTCTTATTAGCTTCTTTTGCTCAATTTACTTTTATTTGGAATCAACTGTGTTTTAAACACATTTATTATTGACTGATAAACAAGTCGCATTAACTTTCCATATTCGATTCCAAATTTAATTCAAGTTTCCATATTAAATTCTCAATTTTTAATTTGCCAACCCACTTTACTTAGCCAAATTAAAATCGATTCCAACTCCATTAACTAATTATTTTCTAATCAGTTAACATCATTTCATAATTTAAAAAAATCTGTTTTTTGTTTTCAAAAATCAGTTTATTACTCTCCTTGAGTTCATATTTGTTTTATAACTCAAGTCTGGATTTTTCTAATGAACTTTCGGATTTTATTTACATAAAATCCTTTTATTTATTTAAATAAACCGTTATGGTTTAATAATGGTTATGGCGCTATTTTTCTGGAAATTTGATTTTGACATAACTCAAAATCTCTTCGACGAAATCCAGATTTTTCTCTTCCATTAGAAAATTATTATCAAATCGATCCTGACGATTCTTGTTTCAAAGAATTCCGACTTGAATTGGGTTCTATATACTCAATTAAAGTTGGAAACGCCAATTTACGAACTGTCTGCGTCGAGTTCGATTTAGTTATATCTAAATATAAACATTAAACTTCGTTTATAATAAATTTCAACTCCATTCTAATATTATATATATATATATATATATATATATATATATATTAAATCCATTTTTCAAATCCAACTTGATATTTCCGATTATCTCTAATCGTCGATTTTCCATTACTCAGTTATCAATTCAATTACAACTCCATTTCTGTTATTATTTTCTTTAATTCATTAGAAATAAATTATTATATAGAATCCATGAAATTGAATTCTACATATATATATCCTTTGGAATTTTCCAATTCAATTTATATTCCGAATTCCGAAAAAAAAACCGTCGTTCCCTTTTCGAAACGATTTCCAATTCACTTTCAAATTCATACTTGAATTTATAATTCCACATTTATCCCATGATAATTATTCCACTTTATAAACATCATTTATAAATTTTCTTCCTTGTTTTATACAATAAACAAGTTCCATTTCAAAACCCATTTGAAACCAAATTTCTATATTTGGAATACATTATTTAAAATGAATTTTATATTATATACATATATGTACAGTGAATTTATTTTCATATTTGAAATTTAAACTTCTATTTAATACAATCCAAATATTTTCCTTTTTTTGAAAATATTTATTTAAATCAATTCGATCTAATCGAATTCAAATCATAAATCCATATGGATTTATTTTAACTCAATTCTCATTCCAACCATTTGAATAATTTCATCGTTCCTTATTAACATGATTCCCAATCCTAAATTTAAATTCATTTTTAAATTTAAATATTTAAATTATCCAAATGACAAATTTTCCATTTCAGTTATAAACACCATTTTTAAATTCACTTTAATTCTCCGCATTATCCAATGAAAATCATTCCATTTTATTTATAAACACCATTTTATAAATTTACTCCCAATTCCTGCATTTTTTAATTTATAAACATCGTTTATAAATTCATCACTTCAATTTCCTGTATTATTTAATTTATAAACATCGTTTATAAATCCAATACTTGTTTTATTTATTCAAAAAAGGTTAATATTTCTAGTCCATTCGAAATTGGAATTCTATTTTTAGAAAAATAGATTTCCCTTTTATATCTCAAAATATCCTTTTTACGATATTTTTATAAATCAATATTCAGGCCCAGTGATATTCAACCAATCAAAAACACCCAATTATTAATCACAGGTTTTCAAACACATCATATATGACAATATATATGAAAACAAACAAACAATAATATTTTTGAGGAATCCAGTTGGATCCGTCCAACCTGTTTCCCTGCATCCACAGACGTTAGCCAACATAAATAATACCCATCCTGCTTCGAGGCAGGATATCACGGTATAGAAGGTCATCCACTATCATAGTGTGGTGCGCATAGGGTCATCCGCTAATGATACTGCGGGCATCCGCTAATGGTACTGCGGGAATTCAACCACTAATATATATATAATAACCACAAACACCAATCCTAAATAACTAATATAATATTTAATAATAACGACAGTAATATATATACGCATCCAAGCATCCAACAAACAAATATTTTTAACAAATAAAAATAATTCTAAATAAAATCAGAGTGAGATTTACTCACTGTGATTTTTGATTCATAATTTATTCCAGTTGAATTCCATTGCTTTGCCGACGACAATACGAATTGAACCTGACCATCTCATTCGAATCTATTTTATAGCAAGACAAGATTTACGATTTTTAAAATTATAACTTATATTTTAAAACTCTGATTGAATTTATGAATAAAAGAATTTACCTACATCCAAACTTTTCTCCTAATCAACACAGCTTAATACAAACATGTTGCCACGTTCTGGTCAACCGTTGTCCTATAATTAATGAATTTTGAAACTAAATAAATTTAACTAATTTATTATTAAAATTAATTACCATACCTTAATCATGTTTAGTCCTTCTTCCTTACTTAATAAAAACAATGCTTTTTTTCTTCTTCATTTCAGAACTTGAACTTCTCACTGTATAGCCACTGTCATTTAACCAAACTCAAATCCACCAAAAATGATAACGTCCCTTACCGTATACCATTTTCTCCCCAAATGATTGATTTTGAACTAAAACACTACCACCATTGATTTCAACGTACTGCCATTATTTCTATTGCCACCCAGAAATTCCTCTCGAACTCCAATCCCCACCATTTGCAGATCGCTATCTCCACCACGATGAACCAACGTCAACACCTACTCAGTTACTATCGCATTCGAACTTCTCCTCAAACAACCTGCTCGTCTCCTTATTCCAGAACTCGTAGCCCCCTAGTCTTCTAGTTGCGAACAACTCCAATGCCCCAAAATTTAAGATCGAACACTGTACACCCATTCGAGATCTCACCATCTTCAATCGCATCAACTACTAATGCCCTAAGCTTCTACTGTGTCTTCTACCTGTATCGACAAAGATTACTGCCAACCTCCCACCAAAAATTGCGATGCCTGATTAACTTCCCCTAATCTCTATGCAACCTTGTAAAGGACCCAACGTCTCTTTCCATTCTGTCATACCGCAAGCCCTAATCCACCGAACTCGAATTCACAAGCCCCAAAACATCGGCAGCTCTAGCTCATTAATTGTTCGAAGATTCAAACATCCACGTCTTGCATCATATCATATAAAGAGGGTACTAAGGTGAAGCTCGAAAGCATACGAATCAAACTAATCAAGAATTTTGAGATTTCATTTGGTATTCTATTTTGTTGGATTTCTCAAAGATCGAAAAAAGGATTTTGATTTAGTTCATGAAGAATGAATCGGAGACACAAGATTTTAAAGGAAAGAAGGGAGGGGGTCAATCGCGTTTAAATAAAGGAGAACATGGAACCATAAGTACACAAGCCATAAATTCTAGTTTTACTTAGTTACGAAGAAAGGGAAAATATCGTATGCGATTAGAAAGAAGGCAGGAAGCTAGTTCGGTAGGTATGCAGTGTACTTAGCTTAGGAATGAAGGAAATCATTTATAATTTAATTTATTTTCATTTTTATTCGAACCAGTATGATGTTTATTCAATTAAAAATACCCCGTGATTTTGAACTTCTTTTTGAACCCAACAACTGGCATTTCTAGGGTTATACCACTATTCTGAACACATTGGAATAGATTATGAAGCTCAATTCGATCATATGGAGAAGATATAAATTTAAATCGATATAAACTAAATTAAAAACGATTAATTCTTCAATAATAAATTAATATTATTATTCTAATTCAAACAGAAATTTGTATTGATCTTCTGAACTGTTTTTCAATTCAATTATAAATTATGAATTCAATTAAATTGATTTCGTATTACAGTGATTTAATACTTTTCGATATTAAATCGAAATCGATTATTAAATCGAAAAAAATTCATTTATATTATCAACACAATATTTAAATCAATATTAAATATTTAAAATTAACCGACCAAAAAAATCCGGGTCATTACAGCTTCATATACATCGCTCAAACCATTTAGTATAACAAGAACTTGTTTAGATTCTGACATTATATTACCAGCAGCTTCAAGAATGTTACATATAGATTTGATTTTAGCTAGGTACTCTCGCACGATGATGTTATCTTTTTTGATTTTTTGCAACTACTCTTGTAACACATTGCTTTGGCTTAAGATTGATTATTGAATGTTTTATCAATTGTTACCCAGATATCATTTGCTGTCTTACAGCCAATAACTTGTGGCAATAAGATTTGATTTATTAATGATAACAACCATGAGCTAATCAACCTGTCTTACCAATGGTATTTGGTGTACTCATAACTAGTAACAACTCTGTTTTCTTGATTTGTGATGAATTTAAGTGGAATGGTGAAAGTGCCCATGATGAAGCTTTCAAGCCCATACCTTTGTTTGGCAGTCTCTATCTGCTGTTCCATAGAAGATAATGGATTTCTTCAAGTTGAACTATGATGAGTTGATACTGCGGCCTAATCGCTGTTTTGATTAGTTTGTTGGTAGCATCCATTTTTTCTTAAACACTAGTGGTGAACCTATGGAAGAGCTTTGTAACACCCCACATTTTTAAGGTAATAAAATATAAGTAACTTAATTAAATGATGAGAATTAAGTAAAACGGACTGGGCCATTGCATCCGCCTCCGTATTCTAGTCAAGATAGACACCTGGTTTTGCGTAAAACGGACATCGTATGAAGAAATTATTAAGCCTAGAAGTTTGTATACACAAGAGAATTATATATATACAAACAAATAAAAAAATATAAAAAAATTCAAACAAGCGAAGCGAAATCCCCAGAAGAGGAACTGACCGTTTCTGGGGGTCGACCCGAGACCCCGTTGGGTCGACCCCGGGGTCGACACCCAAAAGGGGGGTTGACCCTCATACAGATCGGGGCAAAATTCGGTTTTTGTGAACGTGGACTCATTTCTTGGCCAAATATGTTGCTGAACACCTATAAATAAGCCTGTAGAGCCTAGCCTAAGTCTCATATTTCTGAGAAAACGCAGAAACTCTACCATTCCTCTTCCTCCTCAAATTTCTTCAGAAAATTTAAATTTTCAGTTGACGAAAATCCCAAATCTAGATCTGGCGGAAAATGATGAAAATCAATTTGAAGGTGTCTAGATCTCTTATCGAAGTGAGGTGATTTTCTAGATCTTGTCTATTTCAATTCTCTTTTCTTTCCTTCATTTTTCTTTTAGTAAAAACTGCAGATCCATGGTTGTTATGTTTTGAATCTAGTTAAGGGAAAAACCATGGAATGCTAGATCTGGACCAGATCCAGGATTGGGAAAGCATATGAGGTGAGTGGATTTAAGTTATATATCATTTTAGATAACGATATACTATCGTTTAGTATTTCCCGTTATCATGAAATATGAATTTGTCAGAATAATTAAAAGTGTTTAAGATGTTGTTATAACAAGTTGAGATATTAATATAAATATGTTGGAACATTGATATGTTGAATCGGTTAAAGTGTTGAACGTTTACATGTTGAAAAAAAACTTGTTAGAATATGAGTAGAGATTACTGTTGTTATAATTACATGATTCACTTGTGGCATATTGTGTATTTGAATTATTAGATGTAGAAATTGAGAAAATGACATGTTAACTTGTTAGATTTGAACAATTACCCGATTAAATGATTACATGTCAGGATAGAATTAAATACATGTTAAAAAGGACATGCGACATAATATAGGCATAATTTTATGACATGTAAATTCGATTACAACAATATGTGAAAAGGATAATACGCCTAAAATTTACAGTAAATAGGAAACTGTAACCGCACTTAGACACGAGGTTAGATTACACTTGTGGTAGAAGTCTGTTCGGAACCGCCCGGCAAATCTAGCATCCACAAGTGGTAAATCTAATGTGAGGAGTCTATGTGTATAAATAAAGCATGTAATGGTGCTAAGACACGAGGTTAAGTCAACTTGTGGAAGAAGTCTGCACGGAATCGCCCGGCAGATCCAGCATCCACAAATGTAGGCTTAATGTGAGAGGTCTAGTGAAGAAATACATACATATATATATATATGTATATATATGTATGTATATATATATTTAAATGGCAGGACTGATAAACAACATTAATTGAAATTAATGGAATAGAAAGAAATTTACAACAATAAAAAGGAAAGGAATGAACGGGGAATGATAATAACCTATTATAAATAAATTACATTAATAAGAATGTTGTATAATAGGTAGACTTGTCCTAGGGATAAGTGAAGGTTATAACTTAGGTTATAATAAACTAGTAAGGACTTGAGAAAACTGGTGAAATGAGATAAATGGCACTAAATTTTAAATTAAGTAATCAATAAATGGGGAAAACTGAAACCAGTTGTTTGTAATAAGTAAAGAAAAGGGGGAAAGTTTATGAAGTGTAAGAAGTTGTACTTAATTATAAATTAAGTAATCTGTAAACTTGGAAGTATGAAATCCGCCGATAAGGATAACATGTTTAGGCTTGTCCTAGGGACAAGTGGAAATTATAGCTTAGGTTATAATAAACGATAAAGGGAATAGAATAACTTATGTAAGGGGATAAGTTGTACTTAATTGTAAAATTAAGTTATTTACAAGAACAAGGATCTGAAATCTATAAATGAGGGCAACACAAGTTATATTTATGGGAAGAGAAACTTATTAGTGGACCTTAGTTAAGAGAACTAAGTTAATAAGTAAACAATGATAATTTGTAGTGACGGTGTAAAATGGAATTATGATTAAATGAGAAAGAATGAGGAAAACTTATGAAATGAAATAAGTTATATTTAATCATAAATAATGACTGACATGTTAAAAAGAAAACATGTAAATTGAGATATACTTAATTTCATATTAAGTAGAACATGTTATTGTAACGATGAAATCAAACAAGAATATAAAGGCATTGTGGATTACAGACCTTGGAACACAATCTAGAGGATAACATTGTTTTGGGCTTATTAATAAACTTAAATGGGCTAAGTTATATGACTGAAGTTAATAAGCAAGAGAAACTTGGTAACTTAAATAAGAAGTCAATGTGAACAGGGATAACCAAGTTAAATGGAAATCTGGTGAGATAAAGCAAGTGCGTAAAAGAATGTTTAGACATAGGGTCTAATGACACATTAAAATGAGGCGCTTGGACTAGTCCATACGTTTGAGAGTGAATAACCCAATGAGGTAGATCGTCATGGTGTCATGAGGCATGAGGGGAGCGCACGTTCATCTGATTATTCTATCGGCTCTGAAGGATTGGAAAGGGAAGCACGCAGCTTCCTGAGATATGTAAGGTGCTCCTGGTAGCTCTCTATGCGGTGGTAGATGTTTAGGTTATGCCCATAGAGGTTGGGTCTGCGCGTAACTACCAGGTGGGTGGGGCTTGACTGCAAAAGTTGCTCTGCAGTCAGAATGTTGTGACATAGTGACACTAGGGTGATTCGGCGGTCGCCTCAACAGGGAGGTAGATGTTAGGACCAACAGAGATGGTAGATCATCGGGTACCCATCATCGGCGGCTGGTATGATGCGAAAAGACTAGAGCTAAACCCAATAGACCATTCACCTTTCACTATCGGGGTATGGTGGTTGAGGGGAGACACCAACTGGATGTTTAGATTGTTTGTTAGGGGCAGGTCACTTAGCTCTTGTAGTCTTTACTAGTTAAGGGAGCGGCCGAGGTAGGGCCATAGCCACCATTAAAAATAGACCCAAGGGATATTTATATTAGGAGGTTCTTTAAGACGGGCATGTACAGATATGGAAAAGCTCCCGACCATGTTCTATGTTTCTTGTATAGCCTTACCACGGAATTCGGTGCACATTTTGTGTGGTTAAGTGTGACGAAAAGGAATTTCGCTCGGTCCGAATCAGTCGCTAAACCGATCTAGACCGTTCGAAACGCCTGATCGTTTTGAGAACACGACAAAATAGAACGCAGACGGAAGAACATTTCATTGTATATTAAAACAATGCATCAGATTACAAGAATATACAGAGTACAAATGAATATTACACAGAAATATCAGAGATTTAAATTACATTTAAACACATCGCAGCGGAAAATAATACAATACACAACTAGAAAGAGATATACAGATACAAAGCTTTCCGGATATCGTTCCAGCTGTAAACCAGGATCCTGTGAATATAAATCTGCAAAACCAAAACTACTAGCTGCCCGTGTCAAAATAGGGGCACCCAGAGTATAGGTTAAAACAATAAACTCTAGGTCAGTCATGTGATTGGTGTGAGAACGAAAACAGTTATTATCTTTATTTTCAAAGTTAGATAAATCAAGGGACCACGCCGTATAACACGGAACGGGTTTCCTCCCAAGAATACCAGTGCATAAAACAACAGCGCAATGCTAAATAAAGAAAAATGAAGCTGTTATAAGACCCAGGTCCTATCACACAATGCAACGCAAGCCGGGGGATAGGGTTTTCCCTTATAACAGCCAAAGAATGCTTGATACGTTTGAAACAGATTATTTGATACTATTATAAGTGCATAGTGTATAAAACAACTTCAAATCATAGGTATCAATCATAGACGGCATGAATGACCCATACCACTATGTCGCCATATATAAGTTTACAATCAAAACCGCAATGTCGTATTGGAAGTTGGGTTATCATTTATGGTATGAACCGAGGCTAGGGGCAAGATCCTCACCGATTCGAGACTGTCTAGTCCGAGTCTCAGGATCAGAGCTCGAGTGACCCTTGGATCGTCAGGGCCGGTCCACCGATGTTGATTATTATGCCTGAACACTGCTTTCCCCGCCCTTTGGGGCGTAAGCCTGGCCCGTCAGCCGACCAGAAGCATCGGCCGAAACCGATATCACGAGGCGCCTCGCTTTTCAGCAAATAATAATAAGCACCATCCACATGAGTCAAACTCGTCAGCCAGTTCAAGCACTGACGCCACTCCTAACTAGAAAGAAACGCATGTCCTCCCTGATGTCCGTCTCCCATTTTTGGTTCATACCGGGTGTGATACTCGCGAATCAGCGTTACACAAAGCTACGCCACACAAGGCCGTGCTTTGATCATCAACCACAAGACTTTGCTTTTCAACAAAAGCCTTGATCCATGCAACTCAGCATGCCACATTGTCAGTCCATACTGTACCACTGATTTCTGCCAATATATAACCTCTAGGCTCGTACGTCTCAGAGAAGGGTGTATAGCAAGAGAATAAATTCTCTGCCACCAAACAGATATATATTTAGCAGAGATCACCAAATACAGTATAAAGGAATACAACGTCAGACACACTATCCATTTACAAGTCCGTTCTGGGTCTGAACGAAACCGGAGGCACCTTGTACCTCGCATATCCATCGATCTCCAAGTACGTCTGGACGATCACCAACTGTTTCCATCTTCTTGGGTGTACAGCCCAATCAAGATCGTCAGTAATCACCCAAACGACGTGAAGACTTCCGGTCTTCGACCACCGTCTTCATCTTCGACTTATCGTCGTATCAGTTATTCAGAATGGGATAAACCCGGTCTTCCCGAATAACTCGCGTATACTTTAAATAAGTGTTACACAAACACAACATACGCCTCATTCCAATTCATCAATCACTAACCGTAAATTAATCAAGAGAATAATCCCCCAAATATTAACCCCGAAGGCCGAAACCAACATCAGATCAATATCCAGAAAACCGTTCTGGTTAGCTAATCGACAGTTAGTTTCTAAATTTCACATTCATAGGGAGAGGTTCCCATTAATTTTATCCAAGATAAATTTCTGGAATTTATTCTTTAATCTATTTTTGAATATCAATTCAAACTTGTCGGGATTAGCGAACCTTACCGAAGTAATCATTTGTTTTAATTTCCCAATCCCAACCTATTCATCCCATGAAGTAAAACTGGTTATACTTCATATCTAACACCACGGTGTTATCGGTAAATTCAATTACCATTTCACGTTCAAATCTAATTAAAGATTTAACTATCGCCTGGAGCAAAACTGGTGGTACTCCATTTTCGATCTTTTCAATCTAATTAAAGATTCATTAAAACTCCACTTAGTCTTAATCTTTGACTGGGTTAAAGAATTAGTGTCATTTAAAACACGGTTCACGATAAACCCAAAATCACATTCCATTAATTATCGGGTTAAAGAACGAGTGTTATTTAAAAACACTGTTCACGATAAACCCAAAAATCAATATTAATTCAATTTCAATTAAATATTATTTAATTGGTACACTTCATTAAATCTAAATAAAAAAGATTTAATCTTTTCTCAACTGGGTTCAAGAACAGTGTTAATGAAGACACCATTCACGACAAACCCAAATCACATTTGATATTCAATATAAGGCTCTGAATTGAAAATATATATCGGCTTTTATTCAATATCAAATTTTACGATTAACAAATGTCGTATTGGAAATAACGATATAAATATATATCTTTCAAATTTCCATAACAACATCTGTATAATCACGAATTCCAACATCGAAATATTCCGAGGACAATTTCGATTCAAATCCACTCCAATGCAATCATTGGAAATTCTGGTTATTTTTAAAAACCTTTTCAAATTCAATTTATTTATTTAAAATTAAATAGCTTATAGTTCTAGTTCAAAACTAGTTCACTTCGATAAAAATCTATTTTTATCTTCTCAAATATGGAGTTTTTCATCCCAATCCTTTCTAAATCATTTCTTATGATTTTACACAAATTATTACTATTTTTAATAATTTTATCAAGGCCCGTACAGTCGATTTCCATCAACGGTCATCGAACTGCACTTACAACGACCTTTTTCAAATTTGATTTGGACATAATTCCAAATCCAACCGTTAGATTTTAAATTTCTAATATTCGTTTGAAAGCTCTTTTCGATACGAACCCAACGGTTCCGGTTTTAGGAGAATCCGACGGTCGGATCTCCCGTAATGTCCGTTTGAAATAAATGGTCGAAATTTACGAACTGCCGCGGCGCGGCCCGTTCTATTCAGGCCATTATATATATAATATATATATATATATATTTATATATATTATATATTTCGTCGATTACTATTCAAAACGAATTTTATAAATAGTTTTGAATTCGTTTCAAAAAAAATTTCAACCTTTATTTCAAATTCAAATCAAAGTTGAATTTCCTATTATAAATCCTTTTTACTTTCATTTCTATTTGATTTCAATTCAAATCGATTTTAATTCGATTCGAATTCATTTCGTTTTCAATTCAATTTAAATTCAATTCGTTTTCTATTCAATTTGAATTCAATTCGTTTTCTATTCAATTTGAATTCAATTCGTTATATATCCAACTGAAATCAAATTCGTTATATATTCAATTGAAATCAAATTCGTTATATATTCAATTGAAATCAAATTCGTTATATATTCAATTCATTTCGAAATCGTTTTATATTCAATTCAGTTCGAAATCGTTTTATATTCAATTCATTTCGAAATCGTTTTATATTCAATTCATTTCGAAATCGTTTTCAATTCATTTCATTTCGAAATAGTTTTTTTTATTCAAATCAAAACAAATTCCATTTCAAAATATTCAATTTCAAAATCACTTTTCAATATTCATTTCAAAATGAGTGAAATTGATGTAAATATCGTTCACGGCAAAATGGCGTCAATCTAATCAACACGGCTTCATATATTCTATTTCAAATATTTCGTTTTCAAATATTTCTTTTTCAAATATTTCTTTTTCAAATATTTCTATTATTAAAATATTTCGTTCAACACATGACTAATCTCAACGGATGAGTACAGTCAACACATGAACCTTTATTTTATATTGATAAAGAAGTAAATTTTATTATTAAAATATTTCGTTCAACACATGACTAATCTCAACAGATGAGTACAGTCAACACATGAACCTTTATTTTATATTATTCGTTATCTTCTAAATTGGAATGAGGCCCAATCAATCACCATATAATATTAATTATATGGATTTTCATACATCACACGCATATAATAGCATTGAAAAATAATCAATCATCAACCAAAGTGCACTACACTGTATAAGCATCAAATATAGATATCTAACGCTTATAACAGCCTATCAATCAATCGATCGACATATTTAATCAATCAGGATGAGTGAACTTCAAATTTCATCCCAACACCCGTGTGGGGTTTCAACCAATCAAACACAGATTTTATTTGTGCAGTTGGGCGATGTGTAAAATTTATCGTCCCAATCAATGTCAGTCAAATCAGTGTACATAAACAAACCGTCCGGTTTGTAAATGAATATTTTATTTTATTCACTTCCACGTTAAAATTTATATTTTTAACGATAAAATATTTTATTTCAACACATGAATTTCTATTCAGTTCATTTACACAATAAAAATGATATTTTTATTTTTCTAACATATTTTAGAAAATTTCAGCAGCATAACGGCACGATACTAGAAACGGGACGATGCCTAGCCTTATCCCCGGTCTAGTGAAGGCCCACGCCATTCACATATCAATCAAATTCATTTCAGTTCTCCAAACAACCAAATTCAAATCAAATCATCTAACTAATTTATGCAACCAAACAAACAAGTCCATGGTCTGTGGACGATTGTGTCGGGTGCTACTAAGCACCGTCTGCATCCTAGTATATATATATAACTAGAAAATGAAATTGAAAGGTGAGAAATTCTCACAGATAGCTATCCAAACATCTTGACTCTTCTTTGATAGAAATCTTCATCGTTATTGCCTTTTGTCACTTTCGTTGTCCGCTTTCACTACATATATAAAAATCGAACTTTTACTTCGCTATTCAATATATAAAAATCGAATTTTTACTTCGCTATTCAATATATAAAAATCGAATTTTTACTTCGCTATTCAATATATAAAAATCGAATTTTTACTTTGCTATTCGATATATATAAAAATCGAATTTTTACTATGCTATTCAATATATAAAAATCGAATTTTTACTATGCTATTCAATATATAAAAATCGAATTTTTACTATGCTATTCAATATATAAAAATCGAATTTTTACTATGCTATTCAATATATAAAAATCGAATTTTTACTATTTTTAAAAGTCATATTTTTATAGTTTCAAAACAATGGTATTTTATATTTTCAAAAATTCTTCCTATGCCAATTTTTAAAACAATCTTTTTCTATTTTAAAACATTGCTATTTTATTTTTAAACAATATAATATATTTTTAAACTGATTTTATATTTATTTCAGATTTTAAATAGAATTTTTTTCTAAAGTTTTACTAATTACAAGAATAAAATAAAAATTATAAAGAAAAGAAGAGGAGCTCACCGTTGTCCAAAGGCCACGATGCTTCTTCATCTTCTTCGTTGCCTAACAGGAGCTCGTCGAACCCATATCAAAAATTAGGGTTTTCAAATTTCACCGCCTCCATCGTCCCAGAGGATGATCGGCGCCTACCCCTGCGTCGAGCTCTACAAGCTCTTGCTGCACCGCCCCTTCTGGTCAAACTCGGTGGGCCCTAGGAGCTCGGAACTGAACCCATAATCGGCGGCTTTAAGCCCTGAATTCACGAAAACCCTTGCACCATTTTCGATCATCTTGGAATCAACTGGAAGCTATCGAGATGCTCTAGAATTTTCGCATTGATTGGTTCTTCAAATTCGAAGTGGATGATTGGATTTTAGGGTTTTAAATCGGTATCGATTTAGCCGTCGATTTTTACAAAGGGGGGGCGGCGGCTGATAATGAATTAGGGCTGGGAGTAATTTGATTGGCTAATATATATTATTATTATTATTTTAATTCCAATAATACTCATCAATCATTAGGAACTCCAAATCCAAACCCAACGAGTGTCGCCGCTAGCTAATTACCCCCGTTCCGGACACAATGGAATATGTTTCGTAGGCCATTTCGGCTGTTACAGTCAGTTATTCTTTAAATTAAAGTATAAAACATCTAATTTTCAAATTTGAATGTATATTTTGATTTACCGAGGCCACAAACTGATTCGAAAAATTCCAGAAAAATAAATCTGGCTATGTGGGGATGATACGGTCCCAACAAAACTGATTTCGTCGAATTCCGAGACCGTTTGAAAAATGGCCATTTTCCAGTCGATTAAAATCAACTGAAAGTGGTCAAACGCGTTTTCCTTTGCCACGCTCACATATTGATTCGAAAAAAATATGAAATTTGAAACCTAGCAATAACTTGACATCACGGATCCAACAAAAGTGGTTTCGTCGAAATCCAAGGTCGTTTGCAAAATTTCCATTTTTAAGGGCCTGAATTCCATAGCGACTATTCAGAATTTTCAACTGGACATATCTTTTGATTCCCGCTATGAAATTTCGATTTTTCGGATTCGTTGGAAAGATAGTCACAATTAGATCCTAATGTTCTTGGATTCACTAAAATCCGGATTGTTTTGCACCCGGTACATTCATTTGAAGTTTGAAATCGAATTATCGAACTACCGCGCCATTTTCAATTCCTTTTATAAATATAAATAATTATTTATATTCTAACGACGATCTATATAAATATATTCGTTTGAATTCTATTCAAAATAAATTTCTCGTCGATTTTATTTAAAATAATTCATTTTAAATAATCAAAATTCGTTAAAATTGCCAAAATAAAAATTTTAAACTGGCCCAGATTTTCGGGTTGTTACAATCTCCCCCACTTAAAACTTTTCGTCCCCGAAAAGGAACAAAGTCGAAAGTGGTTTGATCATTCAACTCTACGTTTGATCTGGCTTCCATTCTCCAACTTTTCAGCTTCTGAGAATTTTCAAATTCTTCAAAAATTTGGCTAACACCCTAAATTTTCGAAAAATTTCGCCATAACCTCCCCTGCACCGGGAGCCACGGGAAAATCCCGAAATTGCCATATAGGCCTTCTGATCTCAAAAAGAAAAAGCCAAGCGGCTAGCCAATAGGCTCATAAAATCATCATCACCCAAACAAAACAGTAAATTATGTAGTAAACATGTACCTATTTGTCGGGCAAACAAATTTTATTCTCTGCTCTAGCCTCCTTGTTATGACCTGTTCAATGTAAGCACAAGTATATGCAAGCAAATGCTACCAATTTCAATGCAATTCTTTATTTGACCAATTTGGTTAAAGGTTCAATATTTTTAATTAATCAAACTATAATCAAACAACACAAACATCAATCCATTAGTTGATTATCATTTCAAATGCATAACTTTGATATATAGTCAAAAATCAGATTTTTGATGCAAAATCACAACAATAAGCCCTATCTAGTTTTGGTTCTCACACCAGTCAATAGGAAATATATAGATATCACACCTTCAAAACACGAATACCAATTCTGATGATGTTCGAACTATCATCAGAATCATCTCCGGGCGACTAGAGTGTGATTCTATATCTTTCCAGTATATTAAAACTTCAAATACACGTTTGCAAGGCGTATATGCAAATTCTTTATATACTGGACTGTCCTAATCAATATAGAATAAATATTGAAATACGAATAATTGATTTAAATTTTCAAAACAAAATTCGTTTCATTTTAAAAATATACTCTTCACACTCGTTCTAGGATACTACTGATCCCATCTCTAACGAGTCATTCTCATTGGATATTGCTAATCCAATATCTGATGAATTCTTTGGTATGGTTCTAATGTGCCTTGTTCTCTGAGCTTTGTAAACCAAAGCTCTGATACCAAATGTGACGAAAAGGAATTTCGCTCGGTCCGAATCAGTCGCTAAACCGATCTAGACCGTTCGAAACGCCTGATCGTTTTGAGAACACGACAAAATAGAACGCAGACGGAAGAACATTTCATTGTATATTACAACAATGCATCAGATTACAAGAATATACAGAGTACAAATGAATATTACACAGAAATATCAGAGATTTAAATTACATTTAAACACATCGCAGCGGAAAATAATACAATACACAACTAGAAAGAGATATACGGATACAAAGCTTTCCGGATATCGTTCCAGCTGTAAACCAGGATCCTGTGAATATAAATCTGCAAAACCAAAACTACTAGCTGCCCGTGTCAAAATAGGGGCACCCAGAGTTTAGGTTAAAACAATAAACTCCAGGTCATTCATGTGACTGGTGTGAGAACGAAAACAGTTATTATCTTTATTTTCAAAGTTAGGTAAATCAAGGGACCACGCCGTATAACACGGAACGGGTTTCCTCCCAAGAATACCAGTGCATAAAACAACAGCGCAATGCTAAATAAAGAAAAATGAAGCTGTTATAAGACCCAGGTCCTATCACACAATGCAACGCAAGCCGGGGGATAGGGTTTTCCCTTATAACAGCCAAAGAATGCTTGATACGTTTAAAACAGATTATTTGATACTATTATAAGTGCATAGTGTATAAAACAACTTCAAATCATAAGTATCAATCATAGACGGCATGAATGACCCATACCACTATGTCGCCATACATAAGTTTACAATCAAAACCGCAATGTCGTATTGGAAGTTGGGTTATCATTTATGGTATGAACCGAGGCTAGGGGCAAGATCCTCACCGATTCGAGACTGTCTAGTTCGAGTCTCAGGATCAGAGCTCGAGTGACCCTTGGATCGTCAGGGCCGGTCCACCGATGTAGATTATTATGCCTGAACACTGCGTTTCCCCGCCCTTTGGGGCGTAAGCCTGGCCCGTCAGCCGACCAGAAGCATCGGCCGAAACCGATATCACGAGGCGCCTCGCTTTTCAGTAAGTAATAATAAGCAACATCCACATGATTCAAACTCGTCAGCCAGTTCAAGCACTGACGCCACTCCTAACTAGAAAGAAACGCATGTCCTCCCTGATGTCTGTCTCCCGTTTTTGGTTCATACCGGGTGTGATACTTGCGAATCAGCGTACACAAAGCTACGCCACACAAGGCCGTGCTTTGATCATCAACCACAAGACTTTGCTTTTCAACAAAAGCCTTGATCTATGCAACTCAGCATGCCACATTGTCAGTCCATATTGTACCACTGATTTCTGCCAATATATAACCTCTAGGCTCGTACGTCTCAGAGAAGGGTGTATAGCAAGAGAATAAATTCTCTGCCACCAAACAGATATATATTTAGCAGAGATCACCAAATACAGTATAAAGGAATACAACGTCAGACACACTATCCATTTACAAGTCCGTTCTGGGTCTGAACGAAACCGGAGGCACCTTGTACCTCGCATATCCATCGATCTCCAAGTACGTCTGGACGATCACCAACTGTTTCCATCTTCTTGGGTGTACAGCCCAATCAAGATCGTCAGTAATCACCCAAACGACGTGAAGACTTCCGGTCTTCGACCACCGTCTTCATCTTCGACTTATCGTCGTATCAGTTATTCAGAATGGGATAAACCCGGTCTTCCCGAATAACTCGCGTATACTTTAAATAAGTGTTACACAAACACAACATATGCCTCATTCCAATTCATCAGTCACTAACCGTAAATTAATCAAGAGAATAATCCCCCAAATATTAACCCCGAAGGCCGAAACCAACATCAGATCAATATCCAGAAAATCGTTCTGCTTAGCTAATCGACAGTTAGTTTCTAAATTTCACATTCATAGGGAGAGGTTCCCATTAATTTTATCCAAGATAAATTTCTGGAATTTATTCTTTAATCTATTTTTGAATATCAATTCAAACTAGTCGGGATTAGCGAACCTTACCGAAGTAATCATTTGTTTTAATTTCCCAATCCCAACCTATTCATCCCATGAAGTAAAACTGGTTATACTTCATATCTAACACCACGGTGTTATCGGTAAATTCAATTACCATTTCACGTTCAAATCTAATTAAAGATTTAACTATCGCCTGGAGCAAAACTGGTGGTACTCCATTTTCGATCTTTTCAATCTAATTAAAGATTCATTAAAACTCCACTTAGTCTTAATCTTTGACTGGGTTAAAGAATTAGTGTCATTTAAAACACGGTTCACGATAAACCCAAAATCACATTCCATTAATTATCGGGTTAAAGAACGAGTGTTATTTAAAAACACTGTTCACGATAAACCCAAAAATCAATATTAATTCAATTTCAATTAAATATTATTTAATTGGTACACTTCATTAAATCTAAATAAAAAAGATTTAATCTTTTCTCAACTGGGTTCAAGAACAGTGTTAATGAAGACACCATTCATGACAAACCCAAATCACATTTGATATTCAATATAAGGCTCTGAATAGAAAATATATATCGGCTTATATTCAATATCAAATTCTACGATTAACAAATGTCGTATTGGAAATAACGATATAAATATATATCTTTCAAATTTCCATAACAACATCTGTATAATCACGAATTCCAACATCGAAATATTCCGAGGACAATTTCGATTCAAATCCACTCCAATGCAATCATTGGAAATTCTGGTTATTTTTAAAACCCTTTTCAAATTCAATTTATTTATTTAAAAATAAATAGAATTATAGTTCTAGTTCAAAACTAGTTCACTTCGATAAAAATCTATTTTTATCTTCTCAAATATGGAGTTTTTCATCCCAATCCTTTCTAAATCATTTCTTTTGATTTTACACAAATTATTACTATTTTTAATAATTTTATCAAGGCCCGTACAGTCGATTTCCATCAACTTTCATCGAACTGCACTTACAGCGACTTTTTTCAAGTTTGATCTGGACATAATTCCAAATCCAACCGTTAGATTTCAAATTTCTAATATTCGTTAGAAAGCTCTTTTCGATATGAACCCAACAGTTCCGGTTTTAGGAGAATCCGATGGTCGGATCTCCCGTAATGTCCGTTTGAAATAAATGGTCGAAATTTACGAACTGCCGCGGCGCGGCGCGTTCTATTCAGGCCATTATATATATATATATAATATATATATATATTATATCTCGTCGATTACTATTCAAAACGAATTTTATAAATAGTTTTGAATTCGTTTCAAAAACAATTTCAACCTTTATTTCAAATTCAAATCAAAGTTGAATTTCCTATTGTAAATCCTTTTTACTTTCATTTCTATTTGATTTCAATTCAAATCGATTTTAATTCGATTCGAATTCATTTCGTTTTCAATTCAATTTAAATTCAATTCGTTTTCTATTCAATTTGAATTCAATTCGTTTTCTATTCAATTTGAATTCAATTCGTTATATATCCAATTGAAATCAAATTCGTTATATATTCAATTGAAATCAAATTTGTTATATATTCAATTGAAATCAAATTCGTTATATATTAAATTCATTTCGAAATCGTTTTATATTCAATTCATTTCGAAATCGTTTTATATTCAATTCATTTCGAAATCGTTTTCAATTCATTTCATTTCGAAATAGTTTTTTTTATTTAAATCAAAACAAATTCCATTTCAAAATATTCAATTTCGAAATCACTTTTCAATATTCATTTCAAAATGAATGAAATTGATGTAAATATCGTTCACGGCAAAATGGCGTCAATCTAATCAACACGGCTTCATATATTCTATTTCAAATATTTCGTTTTCAAATATTTCTTTTTCAAATATTTCTTTTTCAAATATTTCTATTATTAAAATATTTCGTTCAACACATGACTAATCTCAACGGATGAGTACAGTCAACTCATGAACCTTTATTTTATATTGATAAAGAAGTAAATTTTATTATTAAAATATTTCGTTCAACACATGACTAATCTCAACGGATGAGTACAGTCGACACATGAACCTTTATTTTATATTATTCTTTATCTTCTAAATTGGAATGAGGCCCAATCAATCACCATATAATATTAATTATATGGATTTTCATACATCACACGTATATAATAGCATTGAAAAATAATCAACCATCAACCAAAGTGCACTACACTGTATAAGCATCAAATATAGATATCTAACGCTTATAACAGCCTGTCAATCAATCGATCGACATATTTAATCAATCAGGATGAGTGAACTTCAAATTTCATCCCAACACCCATGTGGGGTTTCAACCAATCAAACACAGATTTTATTTGTGCAGTTGGGCGATGTGTAAAATTTATCGTCCCAATCAACGTCAGTCAAATCAGTGTACATAAACAAACCGTCCGGTTTGTAAATGAATATTTTATTTTATTCACTTCCACGTTAAAATTTATATTTTTAACGATAAAATATTTTATTTCAACACATGAATTTCTATTCAGTTCATTTACACAATAAAAATGATATTTTTATTTTTCTAACATATTTTAGAAAATTTCAGCAGCATAACGGCACGATACTAGAAACGGGACGATGCCTAGCCTTATCCCCGGTCTAGTGAAGGCCCACGCCATTCACATATCAATCAAATTCATTTCAATTCTCCAAACAACCAAATTCAAATCAAATCATCTAACTAATTTATGCAACCAAACAAACAAGTCCATGGTCTGTGGACGATTGTGTCGGGTGCTACTAAGCACCGTCTGCATCCTAGTATATATATATAACTAGAAAATGAAATTGAAAGGTGAGAAATTCTCACAGATAGCTATCCAAACATCTTGACTCTTCTTTGATAGAAATCTTCATCGTTATCACCTTTTGTCACTTTCGTTATCCTCTTTCACTACATATATAAAAATCGAACTTTTACTTCGCTATTCAATATATAAAAATCGAATTTTTACTTCGCTATTCAACATATAAAAATCGAATTTTTACTTCGCTATTCAATATATAAAAATCGAATTTTTACTTTGCTATTCGATATATATAAAAATCGAATTTTTACTATGTTATTCAATATATAAAAATCGAATTTTTACTATGCTATTCATTATATAAAAATCGAATTTTTACTATGCTATTTATTCAATATATAAAAATCGAATTTTTACTATGCTATTCAATATATAAAAATCGAATTTTTACTATTTTTTAAAAGTCATATTTTTATAGTTTCAAAACAATGGTATTTTATATTTTCAAAAATTCTTGCTATGCCAATTTTTAAAACAATCTTTTTCTATTTTAAAACATTGCTATTTTATTTTTAAACAATCTAATATATTTTTAAACTGATTTTATATTTATTTCAGATTTTAAATAGAATTTTTTTCTAAAGTTTTACTAATTACAAGAATAAAATAAAAATTATAAAGAAAAGAAGAGGAGCTCACCGTTGTCCAAAGGCCACGATGCTTCTTCATCTTCTTCGTTGCCTAACAGGAGCTCGTCGAACCCATATCAAAAATTAGGGTTTTCAAATTTCACTGCCTCCATCGTGCCAGAGGATGATCGGCGCCTACCCCTGCGTCGAGCTCCACAAGCTCTTGCTGCACCGCCCCTTCTAGTCAAACTCGGTGGGCCCTAGGAGCTCGGAACTGAACCCATAATCGGCGGCTTTAAGCCCTGAATTCACGAAAACCCTTGCACCATTTTCGATCATCTTGGAATCAACTGGAAGCTCTCGAGATGCTCCAGAATTTTCGCATTGATTGGTTCTTCAAATTCGAAGTGGATGATTGGATTTTAGGGTTTTAAATCGGTATCGATTTAGCCGTCGATTTCTACAAAGGGGGGCGGCGGCTGATAATGAATTAGGGCTGGGAGTAATTTGATTGGCTAATATATATTAATATTATTATTATTTTAATTCCAATAATACTCATCAATCATTAGGAACTCCAAATCCAAACCCAACGAGTGTCGCCACTAGCTAATTACCCCCGTTCCGGACACAATGGAATATGTTTCGTAGTCCATTTCGGCTGTTACAGTCATTTATTCTTTAAATTAAAGTATAAAACATCTAATTTTCAAATTTGAACGTATATTTTAATTTACCGGGGCCACAAACTGATTCGAAAAATTCCAGAAAAATAAATCTGGCTATGTGGGGACGATACGGTCCCAACAAAACTGATTTCGTCGAATTCCGAGACCGTTTGAAAAATGGTCATTTTCCAGTCGATTAAAATCAACTAAAAGTGGTCAAACGCGTTTTCCTTTGCCACGCTCACATATTGATTCGAAAAAATATGAAATTTGAAACCTAGCAATAACTTGACATCACGGATCCAACAAAAGTGGTTTCGTCGAAATCCGAGGTCGTTTGCAAAATTTCCATTTTTAAGGGCCTGAATTCCATAACGACTATTCAGAATTTTCAACTGGACATATCTTTTGATTCCCGCTATGAAATTTCGATTTTTCGGATTCGTTGGAAAGATAGTCACAATTAGATCCTAATGTTCTTGGTTTCACTAAAATCCGGATTGTTTTGCACCCGGTACATTCATTTGAAGTTTGAAATCGAATTATCGAACTACCACGCCATTTTCAATTCCTTTTATAAATATAAATAATTATTTATATTCTAACGAAGATCTATATAAATATATTCGTTTGAATTCCATTCAAAATAAATTTCTCGTCGATTTTATTTAAAATAATTCATTTTAAATAATCAAAATTCGTTAAAATTGCCAAAATAAAAATTTTAAACTGGCCCAGATTTTCGGGTTGTTACATTAAGGCATTGAACACGATTGACAATACGTACATGGGATAGTCTAGATACATGCATGCCTGCTCTGGGTGGTGTATCGTAGACTTGAGGGCATTACACTGGTATGAAATCTGATTCGACCGACGGTGGAAGTCCGTACGCTTACATAACGTAGTAATGCCAGATATATGTGGAACGTAACATTTTTATATACAGATCCAAACGTCACTCCGGCGTAGGATGAGGGACTGCATGTATTTCAGTGGTGTTACGGCAGAGGCCGTGCGAGTGGGGTACCAAGGGGTGTACCTTAATATTGGGGGTAACTACATATATACTATATTAGGTTAATCCACTAGAAAGTAAATGGGTATGACGTGTGTGTAAGCCTTGAGTGTTGTTAACCCAAGTAACCTAATAAATAAGAAAATGTGATTGAACGGTATATGTAGGATTATCCGAAGTGTATAGTTTAAATCCAGTCACCAGAACATTGTGTTCTGACCTCCTCATAACATACTCGCAGGTTAGATTTGTGGTAGAGACATGATAGCTTTGGATACTGGTTAGGCAGTATTATTACTATGGTAAGGCTATACTTTGAGTATACTATATTTTATCCATTTCATTGTGAGATATTTTCTGAGCTTTGACATATTTTATGTCTCTGTCTTTTCTGTAGGATACCAGAGCAAACCAACACGAGTTTCGATAGATTAGAATTTTGAAAAAAAAATTGATCTGTCGAAATTCAGAATGTTGCATCTGGTATCAGAGCTTAGGTTTAGGATTCCTGTATAGATAATGAATGAACGTATTTGTAGTTTTAAAAATACGAATATATTATATATATATATATATATACCTAGATCCATAGAGGCACCCACTAAATAGAAAGAGTATAATATGGTAAGAAATGGGATGTTTGTTTTGTACACTAAAGGAATGAATATGGAAATCTGAGACCCTTAGGTAATTTGGGTGGAAAGTGTACAATGTACTTTGTATGGAAGGAAGGCGAATCCCATATGATTAGTATTTTGGGTTAGTGGGTTTGACAGTAAAACCTTATAAATTGGAAAAGGTTAAAAAGAGAAAAATGGGTTTTGGATATATATATATTTGAGAGAATTGACTTTGTGGGAGTGTCTTGGAAAGCCTAGAAAATTAGAAACCTGCTTTGAGTCTAATCCCATTGTTAACGTTTAAGAACTTGAAATTATAAAAGTTTTTGGAAGATGGTTTATGGTGTTTTCAAGTTCTAATCTTAATAGTTATATTTTTAAAATATGTAAAGAAGTACATACTGGATTTTGTAGTAAAATGGGGTATATTTTGTAAATAGTTATTTCTTGCGAAAATTTTGTCTAAGATAAATTTTTCTCAGTAAAAGGTGCATATTATAAAGCATATATAGCTCGCTAGTTTTCTTATTATATTTCATACAAGAATTTTTAAT
Organism: Allium sativum; assembly: GCA_030737875.1. NCBI lineage: Eukaryota > Viridiplantae > Streptophyta > Magnoliopsida > Asparagales > Amaryllidaceae > Allium > Allium sativum. The sequence goes on from CM060922.1 coordinate 637,540,777, forward strand.
AAAGAAAGTTTTGAAATCTTTATTCTTTTGACAATCATTTTTGATAATTGTTTTAACAAGAGAAATTTGTTGGGTAGACAAAATGAGTTGTAGAAATTAAAGAATAATGTCGATGTTTGCACCTTGTTGTAAAAAAACTAAACTGACCTTTTAGGCAAGAAACAATCGTAAACCTGATTGAGAATTAGTTGTCCTTGTCTACTTCAGTTTTTGTGATTTGAAAAATGACATGTTTTATGGTTTGGCAAATGTAAGTTTTCATGAGGAAAATAAATTTTTGACACTTCTGATTTTTGAAAGAAAAATTTAAATGAAAAGCCCAAACCGTGTTTTAAAAGGATGAAGTAGATAAGGATTAGAGCCTAGGAAAGATGGGAAAAGTTTTGAGGCTATGAAGTAAATAGTGAGAATTATCTTGGAAAAATGGTAAGTTCCCCTAAATGTAAGCATTGGAAAGCCTAGGGTGTTGCTTGAAATAATTGTTAGGTACACAACCAGTACTAATGATGACTACTAGATAGTAAAAAGAGCAAGTAAGTGTTTAGATCTGTTGCTAATTTTCATGTTAGGGGTAAAACCCGTTACTGCATTTCTGTTGGGATCGTTCCGTTATTTTGTTCTTGTTGGGTAGTTAGGGTAACACCTAAATCTGTCATTGATCCCATGGTTTGGACTTTCCTGTCTGAGGGGGACATCGCCTCGAGATTTTTGACCCTTAGTAGTAGCTGTGTAGGGTGTTTGTTCTCTTGTTTTAGTTGAAAGACTAGTAGGCTTATTTAAATTTAAACTTAGATCAGATGATTAAATAAGCTAAGAAAAGAGAAATTGTATAACTAAAAAGGGAACAACAAATTTAGTAAAGCAACAAACATGAAAGATGGATAAAGAGAAAAAAATTCCAAGATAAGATGAAAAAGAAAATCAGTAACAAAATAAAATTTTCTTATGTGGGCTGTGCTTGGATAGGAAATAGGGAATCTTTATAAATAGTTACATAAAATCCAAGTTCGGTTGGAAAAAGGTACATAAAAGAAAAGCAGAAGATGTGAAATTTTCCGTTTTCCACCTTTTTGTAACATAAGAAATCGAATTTAGAAAATTAGATTTTTCTGAAATTCGAAAAATAAAGTCGGTTAGTAGGATTATGGATGCAACAATTGGATGAACTATGTTCTTACTCAATAAGAGTGTGGGAAACTTTGGATGAAAAGCCATTTCGATTTTCAAAACATTGCATGCATGTAGAACTGCCAGTATATTTAGGATGTGAGCATCATATTTTAAAAGGATTTTTAAAAATTTGCATCCACATAGAAGGTACCTCTTAGGCATACATGCATTATTATGTTGTATTTCACTTCACACAAGTGCACAGTGGTTGCAAAAATTGGATGCACACATGATGGATGGATATTATACTAGTGGTTATTTGATTTCAAATTTAATTTCGGGGACGAAATTTCCTAAGGGTGGGAGAACGTAACACCCCGCATTTTTAAGATAATAAAATATAAGTAACTTAATTAAATAATGAGAATTAAGTAAAATGGACTGCGCCATTACATCCGTCTCTGAATTCTGATCAAGATAAACACCTGGTTTGCGTAAAACGGACATCGTATGAAGAAGTTACTAAGCCTAGAAGTTTGTATACGTGCAAGAGAATTATATATATACAAACAAATAAAAATATATAAAAAAATTCAAAACCAGTGAAGCAAAAGCCCCAGAAGCAGAACCGACCGTTTCTGGGGGTCGACCTTGGGGTCAACCCAGGCTCTTTGGGGTCGACCCCCAAAGGGGGAGGGGGTCGACCCCCATACAGATCTGGGAAGAATTCGGTTTTTATGAACGTAGACTCATTTCTTGACCAAATACATTACTGAACACCTATAAATAAGCCTGTAGAGCCTACACTAAGTCTCATATTTATGGGACAATGCAAAAGCTCTGCCATTCCTCTTCCTCCTCAAATCTCTTCAGAAAATTTAAATTATTAGTTTAGGAAAATTCTAAATCTATATCTGGAGGAAAAGGATGAAAATCAATTAGAAGGTGTTCAGATCTCTTATCAAAGTGTGGTAATTTTCTAGATCAGGTCTATTTCAATTCTCTTTTCTTTCTTTACATTTTCTTTTAGTAAAAATTGTAGATCCATGGTGGTTAGGTTCTGAATCCAATTAAGGGGAAAACCAAGGAATGCTAGATCTGGACCAGATCTAGGATTGAGAAAGCATATGAGGTGAGTGGATTTAAGTTATATCATTTTAGATAATGATATATTATTGTTTAGCATTCCCTGTTATCATGAAATATGAATTTTCCAGAATAATTAAAAGTGTTTAAGATGCTATTATAACAAGTTGAGAGATTAGTATGAATATGTTGGAACATTCATATGCTGAATCGGTTAAAGTGTTGAATGTTTACATGCTGAAAAACAACTTGATAGAATATGAGTAGCGACTACTGTTGTTATAATTACATGAATCACTTGTGGCATATTATGTATTTGAATAATTATATGTAGAATTGACAAAATGACATGTTAACTTGTTAGATTTGAACAATTACCCGATTAAATGATTACATGTCACGATAGAATTAAATACGTGTTAAAATGGACATGCGACATAATATAGGCATAATTTGATGACATGTAAATTAGATTACAGTAACATGTAAAAAGGATAATATGCCTAAAATTTACAGTAAATGGGAAACTGTAACCGCACTTAGACACGAGGTTAGATTACACGTGTGGTAGAAGTCTGCCCGGAACCGCTACCAAATCCAGCATCCACAAGTGGTAAATCTAATGTGAGGGGTCTAAGTGCATAAATAAAACATGCAATGGTGCTAAGACAAGAGGTTAAGTCAACTTGTGGAAGAAGTATGCCCGGAACCACTCGACAAATCCAACATCCGCAAGGATAGGCTTAATGTGAGTGTGTAGTGCAAATATATATATATATATATATAAATATATAAATCTATGTAAATAGCAGGACTAATAATCAATATTAATTGTAATTAATTGAAATAAATGGAATTGAAAGAAAGTTACAATAGTAAAAAGGAACGGAATGAACGGGGAATGATAATAACCGATAATAGATAAATTATATTTATAAGAATTTTGTATAATAGGTAGACTTGTCCTAGGGACAAGTGAGGATTAAAACTTAGGTTATAATAAACTAGTAAGGACATGAGATAACTGGTGAAATGAGATAAGTGGCACTTAATTTTAAATTATGTAATCAGTAAATTGGGAAAACTGAAACCAGTTGTTTGTAATAAGTAGAGAAAAGGGGGAAGTTTATGAAATGTAAGAAGTTGTACTTAATTATAAATTAAGTAATCTGTAAACTTGAAAGTATGAAATCTGCTGATAAGAATAACATGTTTAGGCTTGTCCTAGGGACAAGTGGAAATTATAACTTAGATTGTAATAAATGATAAAGGGAATATAATAACTTATGTAAGGGGATAAATTGTACTTAATTGTAAATTAAGTTATTTACAAGAACAAGAATCCGAAATCTACAGATGAGGACAACATAAGTTATATTTATTTGAAGATAAACTTATTAGTGGGCCTTAGTTAAGAGAACTAAGTTAATAAGTAAACAACGATAAGTTGTAATGACGGTGTAAAACGAAATTATGATTAAATGAGAAAGAATGAGGAAAACTTATGAAATGAAATAAGTTATATTTAATCATAAATAATGACTGACATGTTAAAAAGAAAACATCTGAATTGAGATATACTTAATTTCATATTAAGTAGAACATGTTATTGTAACGATGAAATCAAACAGGAATTTTACGGGATAGTAGATTATAGACCTTGGATCACAATCTAGAGGATAACGTGTTGTGGGCTTATTAATAAACTTAAATGGGTTAAGTTATATAACTGAAATTAATAAGCAAGAGAAACTTGGTAACTTGAATAAAAAGTCAATATGAATGGGGATAACCATGTTAATTGGAAACCCGGTGAAGTAAAGCAAGCGCGTAAAAGAATGTTTAGACATAGGGTCTAGTGACATATTAAAATGAGGCGTTTGGACCAGTCCGTACGTTTAAGGGTAAATAAACCAACGGGGTAGATCTTCGTGGTGTCATGAGGCATGAGGGGAGCGCACGTTCATTTGATTATTCTTTCGGCTCTGAAGGACTGGAAGGGGAAGCACGCGGCTTCCCGAGATACGTAAGGTGCTCCTGGTGGCCCTCTGTGCGGTGGCAGATATTTAGGCTGTGCCCGCAGAGGTTGGGTCTGCGCGTAACTATCAGGTGGGTGGGCCTTGACTGCAAAAGTAGCTCTGCAGTTAAAATGGTATGATGTGGTGACACTAGGGTGATTCGGCGGTCGCCTCAACGGGGAGGCAGAGGTCAAGACCAACAGAGATAGTAGATCGTCGGGTACCCGTCATCGGCTGCCGGTGGGATGCGAAAAGACTAGAGCTAAACCCAATTGACCATTCGCCTTTCACTATCGGGGTACGGTGGTTGAGGGGAGACGCCAACTGGATGTTTAGATTGTTTGTTAGGGGAAAGGCACTTAGCTCTTGTAGTCTTTACTAGTTGAGGAAGGGGCCGAGGTGGGGCCATGGCCACCATTAAAAATTGACACAAGGGATATCTGTATTAGGAGGTCTTTAAGACGGGCCTGTACGGATATGGAAAAGCTCCCGACCGAGTTCCGTGTTTCTTGTACAGCCCTACCACGGAATTTGGTTCACATTATGTGTGGTTAAGGCATCAATTACGATTGACGATACGTACGTGGGACAGTCTAGATACATGCATGTCTGTCTGGGTGGTGTATCTTAGACTTGAGGGCATTACTCTGTTATGAAATCTTATTCAATCGACGGTGGCAGTCCGTACGCTTATGTAGCGTAGTAATGACAGATATATGCGGAACGTAATATTGTTACATAGAGATCCGTACGTCACTCCGGCGCAGGATGAGGGGCTGCATATATTTCGGTGGTGTTACGGTGGAGACCGTGCGAGTGGGGTACCATGGGATGTACCATAATATTGGGGGTAGCTACATATATATTGTATTTGGTTAATCCACTGTAAAGTAAATGGGTACGACGTGTGTGTAAGCCTTGAGTGCTCTTAACCCAATTAACCTGATAAATAAGAAAATGTGATTGAATGGTATATATAGGATTATCCAAAGTGTATAGTTTAAATCCAGTCACCAGATGTGTTCTGACCCCTCCTCATAACATACTCGTGGGTTAGATTTATGTCAGAGACATGATAGCTTTGGATACTGGTTAGGCAGTATTAAACTATGGTAAGGCTATACTTTGAGTATATTATATTTTATCCATTCTGTTGTGAGGTACTTTCTGAGTTCCGACATATTTTATGTCTTTGTCTTTTCTGCAAGATACCAGAGCAAACCAACACGAGTTTCGATAGATTAGAATTAAAAAAAAACCAGTCTTTCCGAATTTGGGTTGTTACAAGATTTTGGTGGCCATGAAGAGATATGATGAATAAAGTCAGGTCTAATATCTAGATTCAGGTACATAGAGCATTTCTTTATGAATTGCATCAATTAGGTAATTTAAATAAAGGGCAACTGGTAGGGAACAATTCAGTTTAGGGGTAAAAACTTGAATTCTTGGACTCATTTTCTTGATGAAAAAGCAGAGTTGAATTGCGACTATTTGATGTAGTTGCTTGTTGTTACACTGGCGAGGCACAACTGAGTTGATGCAGCCGTAAGTAGTAGGTTGTCAAGGCGCAGATAGATGTGATATGCCCTTACTTTCTCGAATGATGAGAATAAAATCTAACGAGAAAGAACAATCCAAATGATGAAAATAAACTAATGGATTGACTTGCAAAAAATCCAATTACAATGGTTGTTAAGCTTGTATTTGTAGTTGTAATACCAAGAAATGTTGAACTTGATAAAATTGAAGAAACAACAATGAAAGAGAGGTAGTTATGTTATTGATATTTCTCTTGTTACCTTTTACAGGAAACAACGACAACTATTTATTATAAAACAAAAACAAAGGCGAACTGAAAGGAAGAAAGCCCAAAAGCAAAAAATTACACAGGCTTGAAACCAGTTTACAAAAGTAAATAAAGAAAGGGTAAAAAAGCAACTACAGCCGCATAATTCTCACAGCTCATTTCCTTTATCATTGCTTATAAAATCTTCATCATTGGCTTGTCTTTGATTTCCTCCCTTCATGTAAAAATAAAAAATTAACGTTCGGATTTCTTACATCATCAGTCATTTCTAATTTTATATTCAAATTGTTACCTCTTCTTTTAATTAAATATTAGTAAATATATAGATAGAACATCTTCAATTAACAGTATAAATGATAATTAGCTCATTTGAGCCTCAAAATTATCCTAACTCGCAATTGCAAGCCATGACAATATTACAAAGCCTAAAACCAAAAAAATTACAAGTCTATAATTTTTATTTGGTGTTAGCTATAAAAAACAATGTTTATTCAACTTGTGCTCATGCATATTTGTATGCCAAAAAAATCACTCAAATTTTGAAGGTTTGTTAACATCCCTTACCTGCTAATATTTAGTTATTAACAACTACTTCCTATACATTTTTTTTCTCATCGATCTCATAGACGACACACACAAAAGCGTTTGTCTTCAATATATTCCTTCTTCATCTAAATACAAAATGAATGTATATTCTGGTCTATTTACAAAAAAAATCACATTTATGATTTTCATTTTATTGATAACTATTGATAAAAAAAAAATTTTAGCCATGCTTCATAATAAGACAATGTGTTCGTATCATCAAAGATTACTTACTAATACTATGTTTAAAATTTGAAAATGATGAATAAATGAAACAATATGTAGAAAGATTTGATCAATCTTGTCTATGTCCGCTGTAAAGATTTCTGGATATATTGATCTTTTATACAATAAAAAAATGTTTTTGAGCTTGATATAATGTGTAAACATGCACTTGGGCCGATTGTAGGAGGGACGAGACAAAGGCGGGCCAAATAGTGGATAAATTTTGAGTTGGGTCAAGTGAAAGAGTTGGATTATGTCACTTTAGGTCAAGATGGGCATATATATTTCTAGGGCATTGTTGAATTGAAGAGATAGTTTTGTTTCAGCATAAAGAGCTAACCGGCTTGGATTTTGGATTTGAATCTTGTTGCGTAAGTTAACTCGAAATGAGCCCAGCCTTAATGTACTGGTCGTCTTAATTTTCAAGTATAGGGGAATTGAGTGATATCTTGTCATCCTAGCACATTTTCGTGAACAAGGCCTGGAATGTCAGTACATGAAGTTCCTGCCCATCAAGTTTTCTCTTTGAACAATGTAGGCTTATCAAGTCACGAAGATCTTGCAGATTGGGCTTTCTATTTTACATTTAATGTGTGTGCACGATGTGTCAGGACAAAAATTTTGACGACCACCGTACACCACCTATGGTTATATAGCATAATATCACACTGCACAAGCATCTGGTTGGTGTAAAGCGGTTGTCAAGAGAAAGAAATAGTATAAAAGAAGAGAAAAGGGAAAAGGAAGTAGAAAATACAAGAGAAGAAAAGAAGAGAACAAGAATAAACTAGACATAGCACAAGCACAATCACAAGACCCGTCGTATATCTCACAGCGCATCAAAGAATATATAATAGTAACAATCACATATATATAACAGACGAGATAGTAATACATGTACAAATTATATAATCATTATATACAGACTCATACGGTTATACAGAACAATTATAGTGTTTATACAAAAGATAAATAAACCCAAATAATAAACTGTATTTAACAAGAGTACATAATAATGTCAAGGCTACATAGTGACACACAATGGAGTAAACAATAATGATACAAGTACAAATAGGTAAAAAGTTGCCTCCTGTTAATCCACCTGCGTAGCTCATAAGCATACCTGCTACCTGATCTACTCATCAGCATCGTCGATGAACACCTAAGATAATAAGAGAAATAAAACTTTAGGTCAGACAACAGTCTGGTATGAGCGGTAATAAATCTCAGTGTACTGTAAAAGTCATAATAATATAAATGACATAGAGGGTATGAGAATCATATATGTCTTTCCCCTGCAACCACAGATTTAGCAAAATAATAATCGACACATATTATACTATGATAAACATCATGTAAATATGGTGTCATAGACATCTAAGTACTAAATAATGATAACGAGTAAACATTCATTGCATTAATCATCAATCCTTACATTCACTCACCAAGTGCATAAAGCATATGAAATCTAGTGCTCCTATCACCAAATCCATCATGGCAATGGGAGATCCAACTACATTGGTCTTCGCTAGACTATTGCTATGTCCACCTGCACCGGTCTATAGCAGATAATTCTACCCAGTCCAAACTGCATAGACTCTAGGGTGTAGGTTGATAAGTCCTCACCAGATAGGATCTGATCATCCGTCCTTTTTCCTCTCTCTCAAAGGCGTACCGAAGTCACGAGTACCAACAACCATTTGCATACATTGTTCACGATAGAACCCTTCTCTAGAATGTACATAAGACTCCCATCTAAAGTCATCACGATCTGGGAACCATCCCTGATGGTCATCATATGTCGTAGGATTTTGTTCTGTGTCTCTCATCTATATATCCGGTAATCACCTCAATATGACTTAATGTTGTCTTTTTTGCATCTCGGAGAAAACTATCCATCATAGCAACCTTGCTCCCCATCCTAGAATCACCGTCGTCGAATAACGAATCACTACATAGAAGCACTGCATTCTTGCCTTTCCCCAAAGCCACTAGTCAAAGAGCCATGTTTCGAAACCACTGTTGAACAAACCATCATATCTTACTCTTCGAATCTACACCATCGTCCATGTTAAACTGGAAAAGTTGATCAACAGCAATAGTTGTCGATATTGACCATTCTATAGTAATCGATAGCGACTACTCATGTCATGTTTTTAACCAAAATTGGTTTAATACACATCCAAGGAAAACATCAGACATTTTTCGTGAAACCTAGCATGTCATCGAGTCCATCCTCCATTTTCAGATCTACCGCCAAGCTCCTGTGTCACTCCATCTTCAAATCAATCGCCGAGCTCCAGTATTGCTTCGTCGGCGAATCCCCGTGCACTCTAAAGCTCCTTCAAGAATTTATCTCATTTATTTGAGTCTATTATCCTTGTGTGCCCGATCAATGTATACCAGCATGTGAGTTTGATTGGTAAACACCAAACCCTTATAAACAAGATTTCCTAATACTATATCCCATACGAACGGTGTTCTAAGCTAAACTAGGCAAACAATTGAACTATGCCACAAGTAGTCATATAGATTTCTGGACTAACATACAAGCATTCATAGCAATGTAATAAATCGGATAGAACCTATCTATAGCAATCAAAGTAAAATAAATGTTAAAGTAACATAAATCTAGCAGTGTGGTCAAAATAGCCCATAATAGCATGCAATCAGGTAAAAATGTGACAATTGGGTTAAACCTATTGAAATCACTTTTTAATTTTTTGTATTAAATATCTACTAGGTTCAACTATCCTAGTTTTATGTTTTATAATTAGAAATCACTTTAAAACGTCATATTTACACTATACCAACAAACATAGTTTAGTGAGAGACAATATTACTCACCCAAACCAATACAGACCAAACGTGCTCCACAATGTAGAGCTCGTGAATACAAATCCAATGGAAGAAATGACGTCCAAGCCCGATCTCGTGTGAGAAAGTTACACACGATATTAGTTACTGATTTAAATAACAAATTAAACAAGCTAAATTGAATAATTAACTTGAGTCATTAGTAATTTCTAATTACTATTAATCACCTCGCCTAATTTTGCGCTTCTTTCTTTAAATCATGACAACCCATCACCGGCCTAATCGAACATCCACCGCCATAGGCAATTTCCGACCGCATACGCCAAGATTAGGTGCGCGCAACCCTTCCCATTGACGTTGATCCCACCTCTATCCATCGCATACAGCTTAAGATTCGACAAAGAAAAGCTGGCCCAGTCATTGCCCCATCGTCGCCATCACACGCCGTTATGACCCGAATAGAGACCAATAATGTACACCCCACCTAGCACGTACATTTTCCTAGTTGAACCTGACACCTAACTTGACCTCGATTGGCATGGACGATGTGAGCCGTTCGTTTTGGAGGCAGCCATGAAGAGTAAAATCTAAAAGTGAACAGTAGAATGAATGCAACGAGCCAATAAGTGAATAGGGTTATAGATAATATTTTTAATCTATTCTCTAATAGGACCAAAAACTCAGAAACTCCAATTGAGGCCTGCCTCTCGTAGTTATCTATGTAAAAGGCCTTTTGAAAACAACAGAACTAGTTTCGAAACTAAATTCGATTGTATGCTGAAGTTAGCCTTTATATATCCTTTACATAAATTGACATGCGTTTTAATTTCGCACGATCAAATGGTACATCCGAGCGCTACGAAACTTGATGATGTACAATCATCCACTACCGCAATTCCAAAAATATATGTTGCATCATAATCCGACATCGTACTCTCGAAATACAATTTATGCATATTTTGAAATCCTTTTGACCATCAGTTGGTTCAAACTCGAAATTTAGTGATCCGTATACTTATTCATCATGTAACAAACCATTCGGACTCAATGGAACTTGTCCCAAGTCTAGATTCAACCGCTTGTGAAGAATCCCGATTTGGAACTATCAGTTGAATAATCAACGATCAATATTTAAAAATCCAATTGTTAAGATATGTGTTGTTACATTCTATTCTCCTTAAAGGATTTCATCTCTGAAGTGCTCAAGAATGGAATAACACATCCAAACACTCCCGCGTAAGTGATGACACAAGACAAACAACCACTTAACATTCTCAATGACAACCGTTAAAAGCGATCACAACAAAGGAAATCGACTTGGAATTTGGCACATATTCATAATTCTCATTCCTAAGTATAACCACAGTCGAATCTAGGATCGATGTGGCTAAGCCAAATATCTAAGTTATACACTATTTTCCAAATAAATGGATAATGGAAAATAAAACTGACAACGCATTAGTCGGAAGACTATTTAGTCTAGCATCGTATATTAAATTCTTTTCAAATTTGGCAAAATTCACAGAAAATTTATGTAGCATCTTCTTTGCACGAGTTGATCCGAAAAAACTACAACATGCTAAATATGGCTCATCCAAAAAAAAAAAAAAAAAATTTGAAAGACCAAAATTGGCTATCCCTGTTAGGGCATAAAATCATCAAACTTGCTTCAATGGAAAAACCACAACTGTAAATCTACTACATACCACTTTTCAAGCAAGCTTAGTATTTAGATGCAAACAAAAAAGAATAAGCATACAAACAATGAAATTTTGCTTTTATATTCCTGGGCGTGTACTCAATAAAGGGGATTAGACACAATAGTAGAAACTGCAATAAGAAAAATAAACATGTTAAATAAATAGAATTTATCTAACATGAACATGTCAAGTCATGTATGGAATTTATCACAAATAAATATACTATACAACTATCATGCATGCCTAACAATCATATGAGCATAAATAGTCATGTTAACATCAATAATCAAATGTCAACATCAATAATCAAACGTACATGGAAAGATGACAACAATAATAAATATAACATCCTTATCTATCCTAGCATGCATGATACTAGTCTAACTAATATGAGACATCAAATATTGAATTCAATCTGTATATGACTCAATAATTTAGTTGGTGTTAATCTAGCATCTCTCATCAACGAATTAAGTACGACTCAAATGCTATCATATCATTTCCAACTATATGGCAACTCGTCGATGGAAACCATCGATAATTTTTCCTGCATCCATAGGGAATCTCGAATAGTTATAGAAAACTATTCAACTCATCCCATTCAGCTATAGCTAGTTGACTTTGCATTCATTATAAAATAAATGCCTAATCAAGCCCTTCTAACGATGTCAGAAATATACAAAACCTCCTCGACACAGAACCAATCACCTTGGTCGGGTACACGCTACTTTACATCGAGTTATAGGGTTATGGCTATAAGCAACACCCGTAAGTGGGACAATGCTTCCGCACTGGTATATCTCTAAAACGACCCACTACATTTCCTATATGTACATGTAGAAAACATCAAAGTCGTAGGATGCTAGGTATTTCAACCGTCGCCAACGGCAAAGGTCAAAATCACTTATAGGGAAGAGAAGCTCCAGTGATACGAATTCACTAAACAACTATAACCCTTTCACTACTAAGTAGTGACTCCTACTCACTAAAGCGAACTTTATCGCCATCGACTCCGAATTGAGAACTAGATACTCATTTTCATGCGGTTTCGGTTATCGACTTGAACACGACAACCTTCCAACTATAAATAAACCACACTTAAACCATCCACACGACCAAGCGAGTACAATAGTCCCCTCGTTCCTACTTGGAACGAGAAATCGATACACTCATAGGTCAACTTCAACTTTAAAATCATCGACACTCGCTTAGGACTCATGGCGACATCCTACTCAAGACGACATGATCCAAGCACATTTACTTTTCTTACCGAAAAGTGATACTTCAACAAGCTGACCAATCAACTATCCACAATTGGTAAAATCCTCTTAGGTTTCCCAACCAAATGAATGTTCTTGCACTCTAGAGTCAATAGGAAAAATCACCAACCAAAGGAAATAAATAATCGCTTGGTTCCTATGCCTAAGGTGTCATATTCCCTAGAGGTACAACTACTGATTCAATACTATACTCAAATTTATATGGAACTTGACTTAAATATGATGACAATCTGTCACCTTATCGAATGCATCCAGATACTCTCAAGCTACAAGCTTAGGTGATGACTCGCTATTAGTGAATTGTCTCAGCATGCTATCGTGATCATAAGTGACTTGCCTACTAAAGATCTACGTCTCAGCCCGAAATCACTAAATTGAGGGCGACTCACTACTAAAAAGAAATATGACCTACCCTACCATTGTCACCAACAACCATTCAATACCACTGATATTTTGTCTCCTTCTGGTAAGAAAACTATTAGACCTAAATATTAAGTCTAATTAAGTTCAACAATCAACGACAAGCAAATATATTAACAAACATGACTTGACGAGATTTAAATTTTGGCAAACTATGTACACTTCCAAGTATGGCCTAACTATGTTGTAGCACTCCACTACCTCGAGGCCCAAAATTAATCGTTGTGTATGCTACAATCACCTACAGTATTACTTTCTGACGAGCAACCACGGGATGCTACACACATCTATAATCTACCCAATCCCTCAACATAGTAAGTAACAATCAAGAAACAAAATTAATTGTCACAAGTCCCAATCCTATCTCATCCATCTAACCGCGAGATCAGATGAAACAATTAGATCTCGCCATTAAACTTAAACATGCATGGAAACACCATTGGTGGAATGATGTCATTCCCTTCTCTCTCATTGAGGAGAACTCGACGAAATGTAAACGATCTGTAAATATGTCTCCATAATTTATCCCAATAAGGCAGGGCAAATTCTATACTAGGCGCAAGCTTGAACATCACGAGCTTCTTTGATCAACTCCTCTGAGCCATTATTCACTCATCGAATAAAATAAATCACATTCCTAATCGATTACTCAACCCAGCCACAAACTCCAGACTTTGAAGTGACAATAGAGAGAATAACAGTACTTCGATATCATATCGAATTCAGCCACACACTCATGTACAAACATATTGCCAAAATCGAAAAATTCCTTATCTGCTTCTAAGACATCGATAAAAATCTCATTGAAGAGAACGATGAACTGGTCATGAGCGAATCGATTTTGAAAACACAAAACAATAAAGTCACTTGACTAATTTATGATCAACCTTGGAGTCTTTTAGGAGTAAACTCCAAATTCATATAACATTCAACTCTAAGTCGTTTGGCCCGCTGCGCTTGAGCACCATAGCTAAATAAATATAATGACCTGTTATTTCCAACCATTTAAGTCGATTATTAAACAACTTCAAGTCGATCGAAAACAACAAATTGTTATTGCTATGAGGTTTGATAAGAATCAAATTACATAATCATAGACATGGAATAACACAACACCTTTCAATGGAATAGAATTATACAATATATATGAGTTTATAAAAATAAATACAATGGAAGTTTAATACATACGGAGCTACAGAAAAAGAAAAAGAAAATAGACGAGTCTTTAAAAAATCTCCAACTCCGAAAGATGAGATCTCAAAGTTGTAATACTCGGTTTGACCCGTGCATTACGCAAAAATCCAAAACGCTCGATTTACGACTAATATTCTCATATAAGTGAATCGACTTAAGTGAAGTGCTCAATAAAATGCATCAATAACTTAGAGGGCGTTCGTGATTTCCATCCTCTAAGGATCCATGGAAGTAAATACATATAATATAATACACTATTAATAGTGTCTATTAAGTAAGGTACAGTATTAAAATAGCATAAGTGGGATTACCATATTACCTTTACATCATTTATAAGCATTACAGTCTATACAGCACGGTAAATTCACCATATTGGTGTTATCATAGGGCACTCCATAGAATACAACACCAAATCAAAACCGTAGGGGATAACGGTAGGATTCTATCCGATTGCGGACGCAAGCTCGTGGGAACGCATAGTCGAAACCACCGCCCACCCAGTACAACACTCCCATGAATCGAAGGTGGCCACCAATCAATCATAAAGTAAGGGACATGGTACCGAAGAAGTGTGTTTGGTCGAAGTTACGACCTCACTTGGCCTGGGTATGACTCTTGTTTTAGTCATTTTAGTTATGACTCAAATGTCAAGACCATCCATTATCGTTCTCTTACTTCATTCCAGTAGCACCAAGTGCACAACTGTTAAACTGACATCGGTATTGGCAGAGAGTATGACAATACCGACTCCGATTTTTTTAACAACCCAAACGCTTATTTCACACAGTGTGTATTACATTTGAAATCATATTTCAATGTTGTAAATCGATTAACTTCAAGTATCTATTTTATTTATCAATTTCTCAAATCGACTTAATTGTTCGATATCATTTCAAATATATATTTACCAATCGATTCATTATCAAAACTTTACACTCAAATTTTAATTACATGTCTTAATTAAATTTTTATATTCAATCATTTTGGACTTAAAATTGCTACTATTTGAAATATATACTTTGCTTTAGGATAGCCAAGTTAAATTTCAGAATTCACTTTCAGCAAAATGTGCTCGTCTTCTCTGAGGACTAGGTCACAATCCTTTTCTTCCGCCTACTCTTCTCGTTTTCTTTTTCCTTCTTTTCCCAAATCATATCTTTTCTTTTCCACTAAATTAATCTAGGTTTCCTCGTTACTGTTTAGAGAAATGCTCACTTCAGTCGATCCCTACTCATCGTCTTCTCCAATTCAGATCTATTAGAAAATTTCTTTCTTTTTTGTTCCATTATACTATGCAGTCTCAACTGCCTATTCCCTTTGAAACTATTTTCCTCAAACGCTGGTCCAGCTCTTACTCCTTGCAATTGTTTTGGTATTGGACTTGGATCGATCTTTGACGAGTGTGGCTTTGCCTACGGTGGTATTTGTTGGCTGCATACAAGAGGCTTTGGCGTCTACAATTTGGTGATGCAGGTTAGGTCTTTTCTGCTGATCTGGTAGGAGATTATTAGGTTTTCGATTGGTTGTGAAATTGTCGTATTTGCATGGAATCTCTTGTACTTTAGGCTATTTTTATGGATCTGGGTTGGAGTGTGGTTGTGCAGTGCTGGTAGTTTGACTCTCGGCAATTGAGTAGCAACAAGGTGATAACCAACGACATGCTAGGGTTGTGGTGTTGTGCCAACACCTTCCTATTTCCACCTGATTCCCTTCTGTGGTTTACCCATTCTTGTATGTGTATGTGTATGTTTATGATAGCTTTTGCCACATGTTCTTCTTGGTTATTGTTCATTAGTTACTGTCTTTGACATTGTGATATCTTGCTACATGATAGTGTTATGTCATGAAGGTTGGTAGTAGCCTATTGGTTTACTTGTCTATGTTGTCTGCCTTAGTGAAATTGTTAGTTTGAGGTTTCTTCTCACATGATAGTGTTACGTGAAATTTTCATTTAAGTCAAAAATTTAAAATTGAAGCTTAGTACATTTCTTATGCTGGTTTGACTCAAATCTTTCCATTTTATAGATGTTTAACAAATCAAAATTTTGTATCTTTAGAATATTTAATCGAATTTACATATCAACTTTCAGAATAATAAATCAAAGTTTTAGATTTTATCAAAACTATTTATTAAATCATATAAGTTTTAACCTATAGATTCAAGTCTAAACATTTGACACACTCATTTAAATTTAGATTATACTCTATACCAAAATCAAATTTATAAAATCAAACTTACTTCTAATATTTCTAAATATAATATTATCTTAAAATAACAAATCCAACTTATGTCAAATCATTTACTTACATATTTTTTTCTTAAATCCATAAATTCACGTTAAGATACACAAATTTAATTTAAACTAAGATGTCAAAATTAAATTTCAAAAATGATACATTCTTATCCATTTCTACAAAAATAGATTTTATTTATTGACCAAGATGTTCGTATGTAATTTTCCATATTATGGTTAAGTGATACAAATATGTTTCACTTCATTTGTTTCGAAAATTTGAATCTTGGGTATGTGACGATCCAAAAATTTCAGGCTTTCGAATCAACCATAAGTACACAAGTCTGATCCAAAAGGGAAAAATCCTCGATCCATTATGGGTTACAACACATCAAAAAAACAAAAAAGAAGTTTTCATTGACATCATTTCAATGTTACATCAGAGTACAAAATATGTCAGAGTACATGCAAATATCAAAAAATAATACATTGCAATTGTTGATGTCAAAAATTGGTCTTATGACGATCAACCCCAAAAATGTGTGTTTAAACCAAAATTGGTCTAAAACACCAAAGGTACTTTAGCAGTACTTCACCAAACGGTAAGAAGTAGAGAATGGAACCACGATCATAAAAAATAAGTAAAAACACAAGAATTTTATAGTGATTCGATCTAAAATAATCTACGTCCACTTTGGAAAGAGTTTTCATTATCATTTTCAAGTTTACAAAATACATAAATTCACTCATATTGTTCATCTCCCTTTACTCTCTTTTTATGATATAAATGTCACTTAAATTTGCAAACGAATCAGAGAGATCTCTTGCTTTGTGATGATGGATGTGTAGATCTTCGATCACTTTAGCAATTAAACGATCTTCATGGATTCCATGGCGATTTAGCATTAAATCTAGGCTTTAGCGAGGATTAGTGGAGATTAAAGTAGCTTAGATTGAACTTGAGAGAAAATTAACGGTGTTTGGAGAAGATTAGATCCATTTGTTTTTGGAGAGAAGTTGATTGATCCTTGGAAGCCATTAATGAAGCTTGAAATGAAGCTTGAAGTGTTGGAGAAATGATTCGGTGGCCCTTTGGGGTAGAATTTTCGGTCCCCTCTCTCATGTGAATGGTATGGGGTATTTATAGAGGTGATTAGAGTGAGTGACACACTTGTAAATAAGGGTATACAGCTGGAAATCCACATTTTACAGCTTTTGACAGCTGTAACACGACTTGCACCATGATTCCAACTGAATGCGGCATGAAATCCTTCTGTTTCCTATGGCATGACTTATGTGTACTAGGATGCGGCTTGCTTTATAAAGGGAACCAACTTATGCCTCTAACAGTAATGGCCTGTTTTCTATTTACAATGCACGTTCTGTTCTCCAATTGGAAACAGCTGTCTTACGTGGAGCCACAATCAACGACCTTATATAATGCTTGCAATGTGACTTTATATAACCTGGTGTTTTCACACGATCTGACATTTTACAGCTGGCATCACCCCATCATGCATTACGACTTGCTTCTATACATATTGCGTGTGCCATGAACCACATGACTTGCGACATGTGATTTATATATATAAGGGTTTGAACAGATCATACATCATGCGGCACATCATGATTCCACGTCTTCATTCTATCGACAACCCGATGAGTTAAACATTGAACACCGCTTGGTTTTCCTGGCTTGTATATTACGAAATGATTCATGGATTAGGGAATAACCCACGACATGTATCCAAATGACTTGATGCATGTCGTTTAAACGACATGCCTTCACTTTATGAACACGAGATGACTCCGCATCATGAAGAACGGTGTGAAAGGTATCACAGCATGGACATTTTCCATTTAAATGTGCTTATGAACTGCTTCTATATACTGTAGTTGGCTTCATATTTTACGAGCCAAGGATACAATCAACTCATGATTACTCACATGTTATTCAAGTGCACATTATTTGGACAAATTACCCAGCATGGCAATTCACGAATCATGATGAACGCTTTATACTTTGCATTACATGCACAATTTATTTAATTGTCGTATGTCTTTTATGTATAAATACAAACGATCTTTATGCAGCTGGACTTGGTCCATGCGTTTGTTATTTCCATCTTTTCTTGTTGCAAATATATCATAATATGTACATATTGTTCCATGCTATTACATGTAAACGTATCTGTATTTCCCGTACCACTTCGTGATGATAACAGTATGGGTTCTTGGTCTCTACGACTTGATGATATTTGCCCAACGCCATGACTTCATGAACGACATGAAGTGGTTTATGCAGTATGAATAGCATCATTAGCTCATGGTTCGAATAGGCCAACCGACATGCGGTATGGAGTACCAAGAGTTTCTTACGGCATGAATACCACGGTTTCAACTCCTGAATGTTAATATTTATGTCGTATGGATGTCCTGCACCATGCCGTGTGAACTTAGATGTATACGCAGGATGGATTGGTTTTACTGCTGACATGTATTCAATCATTGGTGCATGAATATCCTCATGGCCAAAACGTCATGGTGTCCACTTGCAATCACGACATAATACGAACTCATCGATATGGCTTATGCGAGATGGTGTCCACGACATTGCGATATGGATGAGCATGGCAACATGAGTGATATTTGCACCATGAAGACTTTCATGACTTGGATGGCCTGACGACGTATATTTATGTCACGTTAACGACTTAAACGGTCTCAATGTATTACTTTCTAAACTATGTTTTCACAACGAGGTTAATAGTAGTTCACACACAAATCATAGGGTATTCTCAATGTTTCAACCATAGAATGCAAGAAAATACATAAGTACAGGGAACACACAACAACTTTTATAGTGGTTCGGCTTAATCCAAGCCTACATCCACTTTATAATCTTTGTTCACACAGCTAATTATAGGTTACAGTTTCTTTTATTGGAAAAAAGTGGAAAAAAGAAATGATTTATACAGAAAATCCTTGTGTCTTTGCTTGATTAGATCGGCCTATGTGATAACCAATTGACTATTAGATAAGATCTCCAATTCCAGAGATTTTGAAAAAGCATCCCTTTCTATTTCTGGAATGGCCTATTCATAGGCAAAAACTCAGGTTGATCTATATGCCACATGGGAACCATCCGATATTGGTTCGGCCATGTGTTATTCGATCCAAAAAATTAGTTGTAGGTGGTGGGACCTGGTCTCCTGTTGAGGAATAGTTCTTCTCAAAAATTGTGACACACGTGTGCTCCGAAACTTAGAGCTGGGGAGAGAGAATAAGTTAGGTTTAACCAACAAAATAGCCTTGAGAGTTGGATTTTGTGTAGCATAAGGAATGAATCAATATATTTGGGATCGATTTATTGGATTGATCGATCTGATCCCTGAACTCTGAACCATGTTGAAGAAGGGTGCTTCCTCTTGAAATACGATCGATATGGGTCGAACCAAGTTCTAGCCGACTCAAATGGAGGTCGATATCGGAGGTGAAATGCCAATCTTTAGTGAAAATTTTGACTTGTGACGACTTTTACCAAAAAGCTGGTCAATAACAATTCATAGCGGAAACACAATTACATTCAGAGAAAGACTTATCAAATGCCTGGACACAACTATCACTTCAATCCAGAATCATGTTCTATAAAATATCTACAAAACCAAAACTATTAGCTATCCGTGTGGGAAATATTGGCACCCAGAGTTTAGGTGGAAAACAATAAACTCTAAGTCAACCATAGGACTAGTATAAGACTAAAAAGGTTATTTTCTTTATTTTAAAGTTGGGTAAATCACGGGACCATGTCGTATAACATGAAGCGGGTTTTCTCCACATGAGTACCGGTTTTAAACTCGCAATGCTATTTGAAAATGAAGCTATTATAAGATTCAAGTCCCATTACACAATGCAACGCAAACCAGAGGATAGAGTTTTACTGTATAATAGCCAAATATGCTTGATACGTGAAATTTCTCTTTTATTATTACTGGTGCATAGTACAGAAATCAATGTCACAAATAAATGTATTAATCTTAGATGGCATAATACCCTATCCTATTATGTCGCCATATAGCTTTACAACTGAAAGCGCATGGCTCCTACTAGAAGTTGGATTTCCATCAATGACTGAGGCAAAGGATCATCCTTAACCGTCCAGAACATCCTAGAAAATGTCCCAGGACTGACACGCATGTGATTCTTCGGATTGGCAGAGGCGGCCAGCACTGAACACGGCTGCTTAGAATCTTACCAGAACATAACGTCCCCCCGGTTGTAGTTGACTGTAGTCTTGGTCATTGTTCGACCATCATCCGAGGCGCCTCGATTCCATCATCCACATAAGTAAATTACCCGAGCTATATACCATGGCATCACTTTTGAGATAGAGGGGAACACATGTCCTTACCTCAGCGGACCATCATCCTATTTTTATCATTCACGGGATGTGCGGCTTGTCGAAGTCATGTTTCAACACAAAGCTACACTATATTATCCATGCTTTGATCATCATCCATAAAGCTTTGCTTTTCAACAAAAGCTTTGATCTATCAGCAATTTAGACATAGTCAGTTCACAACATATAATCGGTGTCTATTAATATATTACCCTCTAAGTACATAAATCTCAGAGAGGGTGTTATTCTAAGAGAATACATTTTCACCACCAAACTGATATAATATCAATAGACATCAATTTATTAAGCCATAACTTATAATCTCATACATACATCCATTTACATGTTCGATACGGGAATTTACATTGATAATAAGCTGACATGATTTTCGTAAAGGTTTCATTTTGAATGAAATTATAATTTTGGGTTTATCGTAAATGATGCCTTAAATAACATTGTTCTTTAACCCATTTAAAGGAGAAGACGATTTTCCTAGTAAATGATAATGAAAACAAGTTGAAGGATCACTTAAAAGAAGATAAGCGTGTTTTCACGTCAAGACAAGATTTAATTTTAAATAAGATTTGAGTAAAATGATATTCCCAAACTGGAATAAAACTCATGATACCTTGTATATCTTTATTGATTTTAAAGATGCGCTAGTTATTCAGAATGATTGGGTTTTGATCCATCGTGAATGACTATACGACGTAATAAGAGCAAATAAAAATGGCGATGACTGTGAATGAAGACCAGAGACCTCCACATCATAAGGATTGCTCATTGATGCCTCAGGTGGCCACCCAATTATGGGGTTATATTGTGACAACGTTCTGACCGTACTTGAAGAAATTCGGATTGCAAGGGCTTTCACATCCAGGCGGGGTCGTGGAATAAAGCGCCTTTAGTTTCATTTGCAACCCAAAACAAACTTGTAAATGGATGTGTGTCTAACATTTTATTTCACAACATAGCCAATCCGTTTCTATTGATGTTATATCAGTTGGTGGCGGAGAATTCATTCTCTTAGCTTAACGCCCTCCTCTAAGACTTATGTACTCAGAGGGTAATATATTAATAGTGTTGTGAATAAACAATGTGGCATGCTAAGTGTTGAGTCGATCAAAGCTTTTGTTGAAAAGAAGAGCTTTGTGGATGATGATCAAAGCATGAATGACATAGCGTAGCTTTGTGTTAAAACGTGACTTTAGAGCCTCACAACCCATGAATGGCCGAAAACAGGATGATGGACAACAGAGATAAGGACATACATTTCCTACTAAAAAAAAAGTGATGCTACGGTATAGAGCCCTGGAAAGTTTTCTTATGTGGGCGATAGATTAAAGCACCTTGGATAATGGTCGGTCGCCACGGGGGGACGTTATTTGCAGGTAAGATCCTAACCAGTCTGTTAGGATGCCCGACTCTTCTGCTCTAAAGGATCATTTATTGATTCCTGGGACATCCAGCTAGAGATGCTCCGAACGGTTAAAGAAGATCCTTTGCCTTTGTCATTGTTGGAAATCCAATTCTCAGTATGAGCTTTGCGTTTTCAGATGTAACCTAATAGCAAACACAATGGTATGGACATTATGCAAGCTAAGATTTATACATTTACTTTCGAAAATGTTTTCCACACTTAGACATTAATAATAATATAAAAAATATATGTTTTCGATTTTCAAGCATGTTTGGTTATTATAAGGTAAAACTCTATCATCTGGTATGCATTGCATTTTTTGATGGGACTTGAGTCATATAATAGCTTCATTTTACAAAAGCATGAATTTCGATACTTTGTCAAATGATTGTATGATACGGGTTATGGTTTGTTAGCTAGTTCTCAAACTGGTTAATCCAAGCCTAGCCCGAGTGTTTGTCTCTCGAGTTAGATATGAGTATATGTTTTAGGTTAAGCAGGTGGATGAGAAGTTTCCAGTTGATTCAAAAAAGATGGAGTTCTTCGTCAGATGGAAGGGCGTATTCTACTGTCTATTCTTGGTTGTTATGGAAGGATGATGTAAGGACTGTGTTTACAGATATCCATGGTATGTTTAACTCTGATAATGTAAATGTTTCCCGCTGTAAAAGTTTCCGTTGTAAAGATATATATATATATATATATATATATATATTGAATATTATATTTTGTTTTGTTTCATTGTGTTTTCTCTGATAAAACCCCAATGAATCGAGTTTGCGATATTTGATTGTGTGATACATGAACACCGTGGATGTGTTAAGTATTGACCATCGAAGGTTGGACATTTGGTTTATTGCAGGACTTTCCGATGATGCTTACTTTTTGGACTGTACTTGTGTGGTTTATAGTTGGTCTAGAAGGCTGGTAGATTCGGGTCGTTACAATATAATAATCATACTTGTTATGTTCCTACATCCACAGAGTTAGGACATAACAATCGATACATGTTATACTATGATAAACATCATGCAAAGTGAGTGTGATAGATGTCCAAGTAATAAATGATGATAAACAAGTAGACATCCATAACATTCATCATCCTCCTCACATTCACTCACTCAATGCATAAAGCATATGAAATCCAGTACTTCGAGCACTAAATCCACTAAGGAACTGTAGGGTCCAAATTCATTGGCCTCTGCCAGACTATCATAATATCCAGCTGTACTAGTCTATAACGGATAACCTTACCCAGTCCAAACTGCATAGGCTTTGGGGTCTTGGACGACCAATCCTTACTTCATAGGCTATAATCCGTCCTTGTTCCGCTCTTTCAAAGGCGTAACGAAGTCACGAATACTAACAACCCATTTATACGCAACAAAATCCTTCCCTAGATTATTTATACGATTCACATGGGAAGACGTCACGATCTAGGAACTATCCACGACTATCAACGTATGCCATGGGATATTGCCCTGTGTCTCCCATCTCTCTCTCCCTCCGATAGTCACCTTAGTCCGACATAATGTTGCCATTTCTTCATCTTAGAGAAAAATATCCATTTTAGTAGCCTTGCTCCCCATCCTGGCATCATTGTAGTCGAATGACGAATCACTGCATAAAAGCATTGCATTCTCTCCTCCTTCCAAATCCACTAATCGAAGATCCATCGTGTCGAAACCACTATCGAATGAACCATCGTATCCTGTTCCCCGAAATCACACCATCGTCCATATCAAATTTTCCAGTGTGGCCAAAAATAGTAGTAGTAAGTATCAACCACTTTATAGTAGTTGATAGCGGCCATTCAGATCGTGTATTTAACCAAAATTGGTTAAATACACATCCAAGAAGAATGTCAAAAGTTCATCGTAAATTCCATCATGTCATCGAGTACATCGTCCGTCTTCAGATCAACTGTTAAGTTCCAATGTCACTACATCTTCAAATCCGTCATTGAGCTCCAATATTTTTTCGTCATCGAATCCAGTCATGCTTTCTGAAGCTCCTTTTAAAATTTATCTCATCCATTCTGGCTTACTATCCTTGTACGCTCAATCCATCTGCAACAACACGTGCATTTGATCGATAAACACCAAACTCTTACAAACGAGATTTCATAATATTGGATCTCTTATGAACGACGTTTTAAGCTAAACTAGGCAAACAATTCAAATATGCCAAAATAATCATACAAATTCCTAAACTAACATATGAGAATCTACAACAATGTCAATAAATAAGATAGAACATATCTATAACAATCTGAGTGAAATAAGGGTCCAAATAACCTAAATCTAGCAATGTGGTCAAAATAACACATAAATGATTAAATAGAGCGTAATAGCACACAGCTAGTTAAAAGTGCGACAATCAGGTTAAAACTACTTAAATTACATTTTAATCTTTTATTTATTATCTACAAGGTTCAGCTAACCTGAATGTTACGTTTTATGAGTAGAAATCACTTTATAATGTCAGATTTACACTACACAAACAAATATAGTTCAGCGATAGACAGTATTATTCACCTCAACAAAAATAGCCCAACCTTATTCCATAATGTAGTGCTCATTAATACGAGTCCAATAGAAGAAACAACGTTCAAACATGACTTCGTATAGGAAAGTCACACACGGTATTAGTTTACAAATTTAAATAACAAATTGAACAAGCCAAATGGAATAATTAACTTAACTAATTACTAATTACCGTTAATCACCTCGCCTAACTTCCCTTCCCTCTTCTTCAAATCACAGCAACCCATCTCTGACCTAATCGAACATCCATTATTGCCACCAAGGGCTATTTTCGACAACCATACTCCAGGCCCTGTTGCGCCTAGCTATGCCCTTTGATATCCATCCATCACCTACATCTCAAGATCCGACCAAGAAAAGTCGGCCTAGTCATTGGCCCTCGTCACCACCACACACCTCCACAACCCAATCAAAGACTAGTATTGTACTCCCCACCTGGCGCATACATTTTCCTAGTTGAACACGACGCCTTACTCAGCCCTGATTGGCATGGATTATGTGGACCATTCATTCTGGAGGAAGCCATGAACAGTAAAATCCGAAAGTGAACAATAGAATGAGAGTAACCATCCATAGGATAATAGGTTTATATAAAATATTTTATTAATTTATTCTCTAGCAGGCCCAAAAACCTGCGAACTTCAACCGAGGCATGCCGCTTGTCATTATCTATGTAAAAAGATCTTCTGAAATGGAACTAGTTTTGAGTCCAAATTCGATTGTATGGGAGGAGTTATCCATTAAAATTCAAATTACACAATTATAGTACTTTAGAGAAACCGACACACATTTTATTTTGGTAGGATGAATTGGTACATTCAATTGCTATGAAACTTGGCAGCGTGCAACTGCCCACTATGACAATTCCAAAAATATAAATTTCATTATGATCCGTCATCATGATCCTAGAATGATAATTTACGATTATTTCGAAATCGTTTTGTTCATCAGTTGGTCCAAGCTCAAAATAAAGCAATCCATATACATTTTATCCACATAACAAACAATCTAGATTCAATGAAACTGTTCTCGGGACCTCATTCGATTGTTTAAAAAAAAAATCCCATTTTGGAACTGTCAATCGAATAGTCAATGATTAATATTAACTGAATATCCAATCAAAAAGATACAGATCATCACAAAATGGTCAAGACAATTGCTTTCAAGATGACACGCAATTCTATAATAGAGATTATTGATGTGATATCAGCATTTATTATGGTTAGATGAATGTGATTGCCTAGCTTTTTATTCCGACAGTTGTGTTAGAGAGGATGGAGATATTAGTATCCTACTTCTTCTTCCTCTTCAATTCTTACAAAAACTCATATTTTCAATTACTAAAATCTCTTCAAGCTTTCAAAAACTTCTTAAAGGTATCTTCTACGTGTTAAATTATAATCCGTTTCCTTTTCTTTGACGCCTCTTCATTTTTAGATAAATGCGATGTGTTACTACCATTGGAAAAACAGTTTTACTATTTTTATGGTTTGTTTGAATGTTTTGGTTGTAGATTGATTATGTGCCATTACTTGGTTAAAAGTCATATTTTCTAATAATCTTTTGGACATCGATAGACTACTATTATTATTTAAGTGGCAACCAATCGACCTTGGCCAATGTTTGATGACTTTAGCTGTGCGGTGTGATTCACGAGTCTTCTCACATGGTTGGCTAACCTGGGCATCCCATGAAGACGATTACCTAGATCACCCCCAACCTGGCGTTGCCTCAGGATGTTAGGAGTCTTTGGTGGTAGGATAACGTAGTTTAACTTAGGAAGGATGTATTTCAGATGGAAACTTCCAAATAAAATTCTATGATGGTTTCTAGACCAAAACAATCTGAGACATTTGAACGGAATCAATTCTTCTGTGTAAAATTTTATTTCAACCCACCATTTTAGTTAGTAGCTCCCAGATCATGAAATAATCCGTAAACCCACAAATTTAGTTAGTAGCCCTCAGATCATGAAACAATCCGTAAACCCACAAATTTAGTTAGTAGCGCCCTTTTTTTTTTTTAAAAAAAAAAAAAAATACCCTTCTACGTAGAGGGACTACGTGGTTTTTCACTGTACCTCGTATTTGCCCTACGTAGTTCATCAAAGTACCACGTAGATGATCTTCATGGTTCATTCATGGACCACGTAGACATACTACGAGGTACACCAAAAAATCACGAAGTGCAACTACGAGGTGTTCAAAAAAATGGAAAAAAATATAACAGAAAAATGACAGTTTGGTCATCGTATTTTTTTGATAAAATGGGGGCTAATAACTAATTTTGTGGGTTGAAATAGAATTTGCCATCTTCTGTGTATCCAACTCCGGTGTTCTCGTATGTCCGACAAATCACCACCACAAATCAACCACACATATTATTAATAATCTAATGAACGGATCCTACAATCCATTCAAAATCATTAGATTTTGTACAAATCAATGACTAAGATTGCTCCGCCACATGGGAACATCAGAGTTGGACACTGAAGAATTCATTCCCATTTGAACTAGAAGTGAACATGGTTAGGTGCTTTAGTAGACATGGATGAAATATTGGAAAAGGCAAGATATCCTAAACACCCATACTTTCGAATATATTGATTCAAGGATGAACTCGCATCATTCCAAAGGCATGAATCGTTAGGTTATATAGCTTGCAAGATACAAAGATAAATTATAAATTTAGAAGATTCCACACTTTCAGATATCATAACGGAAAGAAATAATAAAAAAGTACTGAAATAATCCAAATCAAATAACAATCTCAACAATACATACGCTATGCAACAATATCTCATAATAATCAATATAAGGAGTCCAAAATAGATAAAACTTTCAACTAACTTCGTATCAAAATATAGTATAATACACGCGTGTGTGTGTGTGTGTGTGTGTATATATATATATATATATATATATATGTGTGTGTGTGTGTGTGTGTGTGTGTGTGTGATACATAAGAGAACGACTATAAATATTTAAGCCTAGAATCATCTCACCATATCCGTATACCTTTCCAAACCAACTCAATTTTTAACCTATCTTCATGTAATGGGTTTGAAAGAAGTAGAACCAGTCCTTTACTAAAATACATGTGACGTAAAACCAGTATTTTACTCAAATTTATCCATAATAGAATTCTATTCTTTCCAGCTCTACTACAACTGATAGTTTAGATAAGAAAAATGAGATTTCATTCGAATAGGCATGCCTGAATGACATAAACCTTCCAAACATAGAAATCTCGTTAATTAAAGTCGTGCGATTTAAATAACACTAACAGTTACAAGCATGAATCATCATAAAGCCAAGAACCTGATGCTGGAGAGGGAAAACAACAAAGACGACGACAAAACAACAACACCGAAAATCCCAAATAATGACTATAAACAACGAGATGTCTTGCTCTATGGCTAGAGCTCAAAACAACTTTTATGATCTTTAATTAACCATATTATGGTAGCGAAATGCTCAGTCTCGTGTTACAAACACTATTCGTGTTGTTGGAGGGTTTCACATCACCATCTCTTAAGAGAAATTTGATGAGAAAGGAAACCGACTACAAAACTACTCCTCATGGAAATCCACCTAATATTGCGTAAGGATAAAAATGGATAGGCGAAATTATAGAAAGTTACTCCATGAAACAATGCAAGAACAACAAGCTGAATCGAATATGATGCGGTACTAAATGATAGTTATGCCATCGATCAAGCAAGAGATTAACTTCCGCATCATGAGAAGATTGCAAAATATCCAGAAATTCATTTTTTCATTTCAGATCTGAATTCAATGAAGAAGAAAGGAAAATACATTCTGTCCCTTTCGTCAAAGTACACACGCAATGTTTATTTATACCCGCTTGGGCTTTCAGCCCAATAAGCAAGAAAAGAAAACTAAAAATACAAACAACCCAGAAAATAAAGCTGAACGAAACCAAACAAAGAAAAACACACAAATATTTACAACATACACCAATAAACTTTCATCTCAACAGCCCCCCCTCAAGATGGACTTGTTGTCGAAAAACAAGGCCAATCTTGAGCTGGAAATTGATTCATTAGACCAATCTTCGAAACCAAAAACTTGTTGATCAGCTCCTAATGCCTTTGTCTTTATATCAGCAACCTGCAAAGAAGATTTCACATGCTTGCACTGGATAAAACCTGATTGCACATTCTCCCTAACATAATGAACATCCAACTTCTGATGCTTGCCTCGCATATGCTTTGTCTTCTCATGAAAAACAGGATTCTCTGCAATGTGCTGAGCAGACAGATTATCACAATTCAAAACAATAGGAGTAGGTACCTGCACACCTAATTCATTCAACATTCCTTCAAGCCATACAATCTCACTTGTTGTATAACTCATGCTCCTATATTCAGATTCTGTACTACTTTTAGAAACTGACTTCTACTTCTTTGTTTTCCAAGATATTAAAGAATTTCTAAGAAAAATGCAATAACCACTCAATGATCTACCTGAATCTGGACATCCACCCCAATCAACATCACTATATGCTGTTAACTTCAAGTCTGAATCAGCAGAGAAGAATAAACCAAGATTCAAAGTGCCTTTTAAATATTTGAGAATATGTAAGGCGGTTGAGAAATGTGTTACTCTTGGAGCATTCAAAAATTGACTTAATTGTTGCACAACAAAGGATATATCAGGTCTTGTAAGATTAAGATAGAGAAATTTACCAATAATTCTCCTATACACTTCAGGATCTTCCAATAGATCACCATCAGTCAAACTAAGCTTTAAACCCTTCTGCATTGGAAAAAGAGTTGATTTGCAATCTTCTAGCTTGTGTTCTCTTAACATATCTAAAATATACTGCCTTTGATTTAAAAGTATTCCAGATTTTGTCCTTGACACTTCAATACCAAGAAAATACTTCAATGTACCTAAATCTTTGATAGTAAAAGCTCTATGCAAATCATTCTTCAAATCAGTCATTATTGTAGCATCATTTCTAGTCAATAGTAAATCATCTACATATGTAACAACAACTGTAAAAGATTTACCTTTACTCAGAAAAAACAAAGAGTAGTCTTATTTTGATTGAAGAAAACTCCATTCAACTAAGAATTTTGTCAATTCTTTATTCCAACATCTACTTGCCTGTTTTAAACCATATATTGATCTCTTGAGCTTACAAACTTGACCAGGTTTTGCCTTTGTATATCCTAAAGGAGGAATCATGTATACATCTTCATCAAGATAACCATGCAAAAAAGCATTATTTATATCAAGCTGTTGAATATCCCAATCTCTTATTGCTGCTAATGCAATTACTAATCGCACTGTAGTTAATTTAGCTACTGGACTGAAAGTATGTTTATAATCCTTTCCTAATATTTGTTTATCTCCTCTAGCAACAACCCTTCCCTTACACTTCTCAATTTCCCCATTTGGTTTAAATTTTGTTTTGTAAACCCATTTAGAGCCAATAGGTTTTATACCAGAAGGCAAATCAGTTAACTCCCATGTTCCATTATCTTCTAAAGCTTGTAATTCTTTATTCATAGCATCTACCCATTCAGCATGATTTTTAGCTTGATTATAAAAAAAAGGCTCAAAAGTTGTCATCACATTATTCAAACTATACAGATTTTCATCATTCAGATGTAAAAAAGATGGTTCAGAATATACATTGAATGATGTAGACTCGCTAAGTGCTGAAGTATGACTTGCTCTTGTAATTGGCTTAACCATTATAAAATCATCAAACTTCTTTGGCAATCTTGTTGTTCTGGAAGAAGTTCTAACATTTTGTGGAAAAATATTTTGAGAATCAGGCAATTCATTAGTAGAGGAACTTGTAATATTTGTATTTTGATTTTCTGAAATAAAATCATCTTGAGAAAATAGAACATTGTTATGAGGAGTTTGTGAACTATGGTGATCTTGATTTTGAATAATAGATGGCACATTTGTAGATTGATGAAATTGTTGCATATCAAATGCAGGATTGACTAGAGGAAATTGATGAGTAGGCACATCAGGAAGAGATGAACGAAAATTTACTGATTCATCTTTGAATGAAAAACAGTTTTCAACAAAGAACACATCTCTACTAAGAATAACCTTGTGAGTGTCAAGATCATATAACTTGTAGCCTTTTTGAGCATATGGGTATCCTAACAGAATACACTTCTTTGATCTAGGAGCAAATTTATCATGTGTCTTTTGAGCAGAAAAACATAAGCATCCAATTACTCTTAAATAACTGTAATCAGGTTTCTTCTTCATTAGTAATTCATAAGGAGTCTTCCATTGTAGAACTGAACTAGGTAGCAAATTTATAATATGTGTGGCAGACAATAAACAATCACCCCAAAACTTATATGGCAAGCCAGCATGAATCCTTATAGTCCTAGTTGTTTCAAGTAAATGCTTGTGTTTTCTCTCTACTCTACCATTTTGTTGTGGATTTCCTGGAACACTTTTTTGATGAACTATCCCTTTACTTGCAAACAAAACTCTACATGACTGTTGAATTATCTATGTTCCATTATTACTTCTAATCACCTTCACCTTTTTATCAAACTGAGTTTGAACATATTCTAGAAAACTCATAATCACATTATATACTTGAGTTTTTGAAGAAATCAAATGAGTCCAAGTAGTTCTTGTATGATCATCTAGAATGGTGACAAAATATTTGCAACCAGACAAAGAAGGTCTTGCATATGGTCCCCATAAATCAACATGTATCAAATCAAACATATCATTAGCATATGACAATGATTTATGAAATGGCATTTTATGATGTTTACCCAAGACACAAGCTTCACAACTAAAATCACAACTACTTTTATTGATATTGTTGCCTGAAATGGATACTACTAAATGTTTCATATGGCTAGCAGAAATATGACCCAACCTAGCATGAACAACCTCAATACTAGGATCTACATTTGCAGTAATGCTATTATTAACATAAGAAAATGAAGTATTAATAAAAGCAGGTTCAGAAGAACTGACAGAACTACATGAAAGCAGATTTGAATATTTGGAGAATTTGTATAAACCAAAATGTCTTGATCCAACAGCATAATCTTGTTTAGTTGAAGGATCCTGAAAATAACATGCATTCTTTGTAAAATTTGCAATCATATTATTATCATCTAATAATCTTCCAACAGAAAGCAAATTATGTTTGAATTCAGGAATGTAGAATACATTGTTGAGAGTTATCTGAGGATTCAATTTTATGGTGCCAACATATATAACCAATTTAATAGATCCATCAGGCAAAGATATCTTAACAGGATCAATTAGTTGTTTTAATGAAGCAAAATGTGTCAATTCTGATGCCATATGGTCTATAGCCCCTGTATCTATAATCCAACTATCTCTATCAAAACCATTTAAAAATAGTCTGAATTTGAAGAGGAAAATATACCTGCAAAATTCACTGCAGTGTACAATGGATTATCCTCAGAAATAGTTGACTTTGAATTCTGCTGAATCATCTTCATAACTTCATTATAGAGAGCTGAAGCCATGGTTGGATCCACTTGCTTAGTTGATGCACTTGATTCTCCTCTTTCTTGTGGTATTTTGCCCAGGATTCCTTCAGAATTGATTTGCACATTTCCAACCATTTTAACATTCTTTTTTACTTTCAAATTTTCCCACCAATCTGGATAGCCAACTAATTTGAAACACTGCTCAATCCCATGTCCTTTCTTCTTGCAATGCTCACACATCTGTTCACTCTTCTGCCTTTTAGCATCCCTCTTCACAATTTGATATGGTGGTTTAGGAAAATACTTTATAGCTTGCACTTGTAGAGCACTCATTTCATTACCAGCTGCAACATTATTAAGTTTATTTTGTTGCTCCACTTGTTGCAAAGTATAATAGGCCTTATGTACATTCGGCAAAGGATCAGTACTCAGTATATTAGTCTTGACTTGATCATACTCTTTATTCAACCCGGATAAAAATTGCATTAATTTATTTCTTTGATCCCTTTCAAGAATTTTTTTAAAAATCCCACAAATACAACTATTCATCGCATCACAAGTACATTCAGGAAAACCTTCTAATATTTGTAGCTGATCCCATACACTTTTCAATCTTCCATAGTATTCAGTAATTGTACTGTCACTTTGCTGTGTTGATGTAAGTGTTTTGTGCAAATCATAAATCTGTGGTGTCGTAGTTTGTCCAAACCTTTCATTCAATTCTCTCCATATTTTTTTAGAAGAATTTAAGAACATAAAACTTTCAGCTAATACCTTTTCCATTGAATTCAAGATTTAGGACATCACCATGTAATCATTCCTGATCCATTTTTGAAATTCAAGAGAACTTGCAGCAGGGATTTGAAGCGTACCATCAACAAATTGAAACTTGTTTCGAGCTATTAGTGCCATTTTAACGGATCTGCTCCAATTCAAGAAATTCGGTCCAGTAAGAATATGATTACAAAGCTGCATACCTGGATGATCTGAATTAGAAAGAAAATAGGGATCATTGAAGTTGACTCCTGAAGAATTTGGTACAACTGAATTATCTTGAGAGGTAATTTCATCGGCATTCGCCATTTCTAGGGTTTAAGAGAAAACGAGATTCGAGCTTGAAGAGGAAGTTAATAAGGAAGAAGAAAAAGAAGATCAAATCGCTTGAGGCTCCGATACCATGAGAAGATTGCAAAATATCCAGAAATTCATTTTTTCATTTCAGATCTGAATTCAATGAAGAAGAAAGGAAAATACATTCTGTCTCTTTCGTCAAAGTACACACGCAATGTTTATTTATACCCGCTTGGGCTTTCAGCCCAATAAGCAAGAAAAGAAAAGAAAAAATACAAACAGCCCAGAAAATAAAACTGAACGAAACCAAACATAGAAAAACACACAAATATTTACAACATACACCAATAAACTTTCATCTCAACACATCATGAGACAAATCTAGTTATAACTTCCCACCTATAAAACGGTGTGCTAAATGGGTCACACGTCATCATGGGCAGTTCCGACATAGATTCCAAAAACTGACATTAAGTAAAAGAGATTTGTTGTAAAATCTCCAAAGCCAGTCAACAAAAGACCATTCAAGTCCGCATAAAATGCGGATTCTTCTAAAATCTCATTGAGATTCTCCTCATAAAAACCATCAAGAGATAGCTTAATCTTCATCTTCGAAATGACGATCGCCTTCATAAGATCCATTCCAACAAGATATAACAAAGGTCGATGCAGCATAAACAACAAATCATATTCTAAGATCTCGAAGAAATGGATCAGTGCAAATCCAACTAGCACGACCAAATTTTTTAGCCATAAAGTGGTGAAACATTTTTGTTCATTCCAATCCAACCAAATTATCTTTCCCTAAGGGTAAGAATTAAATGGTACAAGTAAGATCGGATAATGCAATTAGGTATTATGGACTAAGAAATGATCGAAGAGAAGAAATTAGATCTTGGAGTACTAGTGAGGCAAGATCTAATGCGCAAACTAGCGTGGAAAAAGAGGAGACGAGGCGGAAACAAAGAAAGAGGAGAAGGATAGGAATATGGTTTGCTAAATGAGGAAGGATGGACGAATGAAGGAGGTTAAGGGGGGTACTTTGGATGCAATTTTTGTGGTTGAGTCCTAGGTTCAAGTTGCAACAAAACTCATCAACTAGTTGACCATTCTTGCATAACTCTAGACGGCCAACTATTAGATGAGCTTTGGACAAAGATTGAACTTTGACCTTATTAGGACGGATTAAAATATTAATCGTCCCGCTGACAACAAACAAACGATTCGAAATCAAAATACCCCAAAAATAAGGACGAAGGGTTTTTCTTAGCCTTTTCAAAGGAAAAATTAAAACCTTTCAAAAATGAAATTTATTAAAAACAAACGGTTTCGTATTTATAAATCAAAATTATTATTATTACTATTATTTCAGCTCGTATTACAAACTGAAAAACCTTTCCGTGTTCAAAATTGTTGGAGCTTTAAAACCTTAAGGATTAATTGTGATAATTTCAATAAATTATCCAATACATATAGGGAGAAGGATAATAAAAATCACAAGCAATTGATATTTATCATTCTTATGTTTAGTGGCATATTCCTTGTCATTTCTAATTTCTTTCTTCCTACCAATCAGATTATGTTCATTATAATTACACAAACCCCTAAAATTTTTGAAACACGAATGGAATAAAAATTAAAACCCATATCTTTATAAAACTAGGCCTTTATAAAACCATTTTTCGAAACCATATTTCAAAACTTTCAAAACCATTTTTGTTTTTCCAAATAGTTTTAAAAATAAAAAATTTCAAATACAAGGCCAAGAACTCAAATGAATATATTCAATAAAGGTAGATTCGGAAATTCAAAGAAGTAACGAATGAATGTACCTTGTGATTATATTTCTGAAATGGATACGACATACTAACGTGAACTTTCCCGTTTTGGATCAATTAATGGTCTTAACCGGAACTGCCAACAAAACCAAAAATCAGAAATCGTGACTATCTCAGCTGTAGCTAGATTTTTGTCCAGTCTCCGAACTCGAATTCATGGAATCCGCCATATGCCGTACTCACGATCTTCACGAAGAGATCGCCAATGTACTATGGGGTAAGACAGAATTGGCTAAAGACCCAAACTTAACATATTTCAAATGTTAGTCGCTTAAAGTCCATTTTATAAAATTAGGCCCACGACTAATTCATCGTCGAAATAAATTTAAGTCGAGTAAGAAAGACGAAGAAAAAAAAGAAAAAAAAATTGACTTACGTTCTCTTACGAGTCCTAATTTAACTAATTCCTCTGATCGTCTAACCTATGCTTTGATACCAATGTAACACCCCACACCTTTCTATTCCCAAATTTCGATAAAAATCGAAGCTCGAACACATCCAAGCATAGAGCGTGTAAATTTGGTACCCACAAATAATTGAGCATGAGTGTAATCAGAGTACAATAAGATAACTCATAGTAGAAACAAAATAGGATAGATTAGTATTAACTCAATTAACTAACTTTTTCAAAGTAGGTCACTTTGCCAATATCAAGCATGAGAGAGAACGAGAACCGAAAGCCAAACTAAAACACCTGTGAGAACCCAACCTTCCCTCTAGAAACCTAGGAGGTTGTAATGAGGAGGGGGGTCAGAACAACAAGATTTTGGTGAACAGGAAATGTACAACATAGATTATGATACAGATGTATCCCGTTTGGTTCAACCCAGAAGTATGCCTACCAAGGTTAGTGATTTTAGCCCAACCTTGTAGATGTTTATGCACAACTCAACTTTTCTTACAAAAGTAGCATTCCCAAAATATAATACCGAGATAGAATGTTTATGCACATATTTTTGAAGCCTTTATACCAAAACATGACTGGTTATTTAATCGAGGGGCAGACCCCTAATTACAGAGATTATATATATATGTAACACCCGGAAAAGCTGACCCAATTTAAAAATTTTAATTTGGCTATTTTAGTGGATTTTGAATATTTAAAATAAATTATTTTAAATAATAACAACCAAAATTTTTTTTTGATCGAAGTTATAGCGAATATATTTATTTTAATTATAAAACAAGGCCTGAAATGGCGTGATAGTTTGAAAATTTGAATTTGAACTTTGACTGACTGTACCGGATGCAAAATAAAACGAATTTTAGTGAAACCAAAAATATTTAAATCGGTTTATGATTATCTTTCTAACGAATCTGAAAAATCGAGATTTCACCTCAGAAATCAAAAGCTATGGCCAAATGAATTTTCAGATAGGTCGTTATGGAGTTTATATAGCCCTTGAAAATAGACATTTTGCAAATGACCTCCGTTTTCAACGAAACCAATTTTATTGGATCCAGGATGTCAAATTAATGCTAGATTTCAAATTCCATAATTTTTGGAGTTAATATTTGAGCGTGGAAAAGGAAAATGTGTTTGGTTGATTTCAGTTAACCTGGATCGACCAGAAAATGGCCATTTTTCAAACGGTCTCCAAAATCGACGAAACTAGTTTTATTGGGACCGTATCGTCAAAATAAAGCTAGATTTATTTTTCTAGAGTTTTGGGATCAGTATGTGGCCCCGGCAAATTGAAATGTACGTTCAAATCAAATATTGAATGTTCTATATTTTGATTTGAAGAAAAACTGACTGAAACAATCGAATGGGCTTATGAAACATATTCCACTGTGTTCGAAATGGGGGTATTTAGCTAGGAGCGACAGTCGTTGGGTTTGAATTAGAGCTCGTATGGATTGAAGGGTATTTTCGGATTTGAATAAATTAAAAGTAAAATATAAAATCCTCCGACCAATCACATTTCTCGATCACTTTCTCTCTCCTGATAATTTCTAAATCGCAAACGACAGAAGTGCTCCCCTCCTTCTCTCCTCCTTTTCTTCAAATCCACTCAATAAAAACCCATGACCCTTTGGAGAATTTTGTAGTGCTCCTCACGATCTTCACATCCATATAAAGATTGGATTTTTTCGTGGCCTGTAGCGTTCGAATCGAGCTCGGGAAGTCCCGAACTTCAAGCCGCCGCCGCCGCCGCTATCCTGGTGCACCGAAGTGGACCCCACCACCATGCGCGAAGGCGCCTCTCCTCCCTCTTCGATGTGGCATTGGCCGATCCTCCTATAGCGCAGCGGATTGGAAGATAAATGCAAACCTAGTTTCGAACCTCTTTTGAAAGGTAACGACTGAAAACAAATTAACTGTTTATAGCACTTTAAAGCGCTACGGTTTATGATTTTACAATAAAAATCATATCTTTTTGCTATGTTGTCGAAATCCAGTGAAACAAGAGACATTGGACTCGTATGGACGTCTTGTACATTCTAGAAGAGACCGGATATTTTTCTGAGCCTTCTACAATTTTTGGAGGAGTGGAACCCAATGTGAGATTTCTTAATTATAAACGATATGGAATAACGATGTATAAATTATACGGTCGATGTATGAGTTATATAAGCATTGTACACCTCTTGTATAAGCGTTGTATAAGTTGTATGTGCGATGTATAGGTTATATACGCATTGTAAAAATCATATATGCGATGAATGGAATTAAAATGATATTGAAATGAAATCGAAATATATTTATATACGTATATGTGTGTGTGTCTATATATATATATAATCCCCTCGTCCATAGACCATGGACGATATATATTGGTTGTGATTGTTTGGATTTGGTTGACGTGAAATTTGGTGAATACTACGAATAATTGATTTGATATGATTGATTGTGGTTGAAATCCCAATAGGATTAGTTACGGGAAAATTCGTCTGTACGAACTATATATTGAAATCCCTATTGTCAAAAGCTGCGAGGCTTTAAGGTAGAGCGAGGAGCCGTACTCGGGACGGTGTCGGTTTTGACTACCCTGCCGTTATGCTGCCGAAATTTTCTGAAATATTTTGGTGTTGGATTTATATTCGTGTATTGAAATATATTCATGTGTAAAAAAAATATTCATTTTTGAAATAAAATGGTTTGAATGATAAAGATAACATTTTTATCGAATGTATGAAATGAAAATGGTTTGAATGATAAAAATAACATTTTTATAGAATGTATGAAATAAAATAGATTGTGCGATAAAAATAACATTTTTATTTTACGTACGCAGTATATAAAATAATCGTGTTTGAAATAAATTGTCTTGACGATAAAAGTCGCATTTTTATAATATATATGAATCGCTAAAAATATTCATTTTTGAAATAAATTGCTTTAACAATAAAAATCACATTTTTATCATTTATATGAAGTATATAAATTAATCGTGTTTGAAATAAATTGTTTTGACAATAAAAATCACATTTTTACTATATATATAAATTGTTAAAAATAGTCATGTGTTGAAATAAATATCTGTTGGATAATAAAAATATCATTTTTACCACCTTTATGAGTTGAAATGGTTTTTGAAATCGAAGAATATATTATATATATATAAATATAATTAAAATATATCGAATAACGAAGCTGTAGTTTGTATTTTGAAACCGTGATTTCAAATGATTGTACCGGGAGATCCAACTGTCGGATTTTCCCGAAACCGAAACCATTGGGTTCGCTTTGGAAATATCTTTCCAACGACACCAACTTTGTAAAGATCCAACGGTTGGATTGTCTGGAATGTTTAATTAAAATATGAATGAAAACAGCGCCAGAATAGATTATATATATATAATTAAAATAAATCGAATAACGGCGCTGCAGTTGGTATTTTGAAATCATACATTTAAATGATTGTACTGGGAGATCCGACCGTCGGATTTTCCCAAAACTGGAATCGTTGGATTCGTTTTTGAAAAGATCTTCCCAATGATATAAAATTTGTAAAGATCCAACGGTCAGATTTTCAGATATGTGTAAATCAAATTTGGAGAAAAACAGCGCTATGGCCGCGTTATGGCCTGAAGCGTCGTTTGAATAAATTGGCTATATTTAAATAAATAAAAATAGCGATAAATCGTTATAAAATAATACAAATGATATGGAATGGAAATAAACTGAATTTACTCGGTTTATAGGATATTTGATAGTTGAATGTGTTTGACGTGAAAATTACATTAATAAACTAAATTATGGATGTCAGATAATTTGACCAATGAAATGAATTGATTTGAAATTCTAAAATATACGTGAATTATTTGAAAAGGCTGAGTTAATTCTCATTTCAAATAATTGGTCGACAGTTAGAAATCGAAGATATGAAGACGATGCAAGACCGAGGATTTTCACATCGAATGGATGGCTACTGATGCCTTTGATGGGAGTTGCTACCCTGAAAGGGTTACAATGGTGGTTGTCCGGACGTACTTGTTGATCGTTCAGATGTGCGTGGGCCTCTCTCCTGTATTGGACATAGGGGAGAGGAATAAGGTGCCTCCGGATTCGTTCAGACCCAGAACAGACTTGTAAATGGATTGTGTGTCCGACATTAGATTTCATTCCGTGTGATAGATGTACGTCGGTTGCATGGTGTGAATTGCCTGTGTGGCATGCAGAGATGTTGTGATCAGAGCTTTTGTTGAAAAGAAGAGCTTTGTGGTTGATGATCAAAACAAGGCTTTTGAATAGCTAGCTTTGTGTTTAGCGTTGATTCGCGAGCCTCACACCCCAGTATGAGCCAGAAACGGGAGAGAACATCAGGGAGGACCTGCGTTTCCTTCTAGCTATAAGTGGTGTTTTGGGTTTTACACGCCCGGGCATTTTACTTATGTGGATGATGGATAGTGAGGCGCCTCAGTTATATTGGTTGCTCCTGGGCCGATGGTTTGGTCGGTATATGACCAGTTTACACCCCATAGGGTGGGGAAACGCAGTGTTCAGGCATTTTAATCCACTCCATGTGGACCAGCCCTGATGATCCAAGGATTGCCTGTGCGCTTTCCTGAGACATGGGCTAGATTGTCTTGAAGAGGTAAGGACGATCCCTCACCTTAGTTCATGACGGAAACCCAATTTCCAAATACGACATCGTGCGGTTTTGATTGTATACCTATATATGGCGACAAAGTGGTATGGGGCATTAATGTCGTCTATGATTGATACTTATGATTGAAATTGTTTCTGAAACATATAAACACTAGTAATAATATCAAATGCCTTTGTTTTATTCGTGTCAAGCATATTTTGGCCATTATAAGGTAAAACTCTATCCTCTGGTTTGTGTTGCATTGTGTGATGGGAACTAAGTCTTATAATGGATTCATTTTTATAAAGAGCATTGCGATGTTTAAAAGATTTACTTGTTTTAAAGCGCAGACAATCCAATGGAGTAAATCCGTTCCGCGTTAGCAGCGTGGTCCTGTGATTGGCCTTATTATAAAATAAGTTAAGTAGATTTCTCATACCAGTCCTACGACTGACTCGTAGTTTGTTTCACTTGCAAACTCGGGTGCCCCTATTTCTATACGGGCATCCTTGTATTCACGTTTTAGCACGCCCTTTCTGGATAGCTGGAGCTGAAGATGGATACTATCATTTTTTTTTATGTTGTTCAGCTCCTGTTGTACATATTATGTTTTGATTTCACTATAGACATTTTATGTAAAGATGAAACTGTATTTTGTACTAAGTATGATCTTGTATACTGTGTAACTCTGATGATTATGTTTATCCGGTGTATTCTGTTGTACATTATCTGGTGTATTTATATATTTCTGTTCTGCTGTTATCTGTTTATGTGTTATATTCAAAAGATTACCTTTCCACCGTGGAACGGGGTTTGGGGTCGTCACAACGTGGTTTCGGAGCTTTGGTTAAGCTTAGTTCTGGAATATTACATATTAACGAACTCGTCAGAAATAGAATCAGTAGTATTCTACGGCGAATAACTCATTTCAGATAGGATCAGTAATATCCTAGAATGAGTATAGCGGAATGAAATATACGCCGATAGGCACATTTACATTCAAGTATATGTCTTTATGCTTTAATGTACCTTTTCTATTGACCTGACATTTTGTCTGCTATTTGCAGATATAGAAAATGAGTGGCAGAAGCATAAGAAATAATCCTATGGTTCAACAACCTAATGAGCCAGTTGTGCTTCCACAGCCAGGATCATATATAGAAGCTCTATTGAAGAGATATTGAAATGTGGGTGGAGTACCATTCTCGGGCTATGAATCCATTATTCAAACTGAAGCTTGGATGCGTTCTGCTGAGAGAATTTTTGAAGGTTTCAAGCTGAGAAATGATCAGAAAAGATTACTGGCATCTTGGGGGCTCAAAGATGAAGCTTTAATCTGGTGGAAAACTATCATTAAAGATAATCCAGAAGGTGATATCGCATGGGATAGATTTAAAGAAGTTTTCAATGAAAGATTTATTTCCTCTAAAAGCAACTGAGCGGTTAAGTGATGAATTCTACTATTTGATACAAGGGGATATGACTATTCCTGAATATCTTAAGAAATTCAACGAACTTTTTCGTTTCACCCCGCATTTAATTTAGAATCCAAAGATGAAAAATTTGAGGTTTATTAACGAGCTACAAAGAAAGTACAAAAGTAGTGTAATTGCACATGTGCAACAGCCTTTTTCTGAAATGATATACAAGGCTTATCAGTATGAAGATCTAGATAAGAAAGGTCTTTTGGGCGATGAATAGGAAGTCAGTTCTAGCAACAAAAGGAAATTCAAAGCTTATAGCCCAGAGACAAATACATAGTCTGAGGCAAGTACGACATCTGAGGTCAGAAAGAAGCCTAGAATGAACAGGAAAAAGGCTAAGTCTGAGAAAGAACCAGTAACGACTGCCCTATGCAATAACTGCAAGAAGCCAGGGCATTTTCAAGGGAATTGCAAATCCTCGAAGAAAGAAAAGAATGTTGGGTCAAAATCCAACAACAAGTTTCAAGAGAATAGAAAATGCAATCTTTGCCATCAAGCTGGTTATATAAAGTGAGATTGCCGGCTGTTGAAAGCGACCAAAGAGGTACAGGTAAATAAAGTGGCAGAAGTTCCTGCATCCTCAGCTAGTCAAGCAAGGCCAGCTGTTTTAGAAGGCACGCTTACTGTCAAAAACATTCCAGTTAAAGTATGGTTTGATACAGGAGCATCGTGAAGTTTTATTGCAAGAAATGCGGTTAAGAAACTAGATTTGAATTTGAAAAAGCATAAAACACCCATGACTGTTCATAATCCGGTTGGGGGTTCCCTCGATCTTAGTTGGATATGTGGGGTGCCCGTTTCTTTTTCCTGCTATCGATTCCCTACCATCGTGATCGTCATGAATTTTACAGAATTTGATCTTATTCTGGATTGGATTTGTTAACCAAATATGAATCCGAGGTTAAATGCACCGAGAGAGTTGTAAAGGCAAAAGCTAAATCAGGGAATTGTATAACCATTCCATGTGAAGGTCCGAATTCTAATAGAAAGGACTTTTGGTCAGCTTTGGATGTTTCTCCTGCTCAATTAGAACCTGTTCCTGTCGTTGCAGAGAATATTCCGGTCGGCGTAGAAAATATTCTTGTCGTCAAGAACTATGCGGATGTGTTCGAGGAAGTTGTTAGCTTACCCCCGCGTAGAGAAATAGATTTCAAAATCTCTTTAATTCCGAATGCAAGGCCAGTAGTTCACGCTATTCGAAGAGTGACCTTGAAGGAAAAAAGAAGAGTTAGACAATCAGACTCGACAGCTTGTATGGAAGGGTTTTATCAGGCCTAGTTTCTCTGATTGGGGAGCAGCAGTGGTGTTTGTCCTAAAGTCAGACGGTACTCTCAGACTATGTATGAATTATCGTGACTTGAATAAGCAAACATTAAAGAATAAATATCCATTGCCGCGGATTGATGGTTTGTTGGATCGATTGAATGGCGCTCAAGTATTTTCCCGAATGGACCTAGCTACAGGTTTCCATCAGCTTCTTATTGCCGAAGAGTGTATTCCTTTGACCGCATTTAGAGGTCCAGATCTATTCTATGAGTGGTTAGTAATGTCGTTCGGCTTATATAACGCTTAGGGGTGGTAATTAGACCCAACCCGATGGACCCGGACCCGACCCAGCGGGTCTTGGTTCTAGGCGGGTCGGGTTTTGTTGGGTCTAAACTATACATTCCAAAAATCTGGACCGACCCGACCTTCGGTTCGGGTCAGGTCGGGTTGAAGCTCGGGTCGGGTCGGGTCGGGTACGATTGAATAATAACACTAAAAATACATATATTTCAATGTTTTTTGGTCGGGTTTTCGAGTCGGGTCTATGCGGGTCGGGTTTGATCGGGTCTTAATGGTAGTTTTCATTACCTAGACCCGACCCGAGACCCATCGGGTTCGGGTCTTTTCGGGTCAGGTCGGTTCGGGTTTTCAGTTCCCGATTCTAATTGCCAGCCCTAGTAACGCTCCAGCTTATTTTGTCGATCTAATGAACAGGGTATTCAGAGAAGTATTGAAAAAATTGTACTGGGTTTCACTGATGACATATTAATCTTCTCTAAGTCAGAAAGCGAGCATGAAATTTCTGTGGATCCCAGTAAAATCACTGCTATTCAGAATTGGAAACAACCAACTACTCGCACAGAAGTCCGAAGTTTTCTCGGATTGGCTAGTTATTATCGGAAGTTCGTTAAGAATTTTTCGAAGATATCCAGTTCCTTAACAAAGCTTACTAAGAAACATTCAAGGTTCAATTGGACTCCAGAATGTGAGGCAGCTTTCTAAAAGATGAAGTTAAGGCTGACAACTGCTCCAGTGTTAACAATTATTGATGGAAATCAAGACTTGAAAGTCTGGACAGATGCTTCTAAAGAAGTTCTTGGTGCAGTATTAATGCAAAGAGGCCAAGTAGTCGCTTATGCTAACCGTCAATTGAAGCCACATGAGAAGAATTATGCAACTCACGATCTTGAATTGTTAGCCATCGTGTTTGCTATGAAAATCTGGAGGCACTATCTATTGGGTGAGAAGTTC
Source organism: Allium sativum (assembly GCA_030737875.1). Taxonomy (NCBI): domain Eukaryota; kingdom Viridiplantae; phylum Streptophyta; class Magnoliopsida; order Asparagales; family Amaryllidaceae; genus Allium; species Allium sativum. The sequence goes on from CM060922.1 coordinate 637,585,053, forward strand.
GAATTATATACTGATCATCAATCATTGAAGTATTTATTCACCTAGAAAGATCTGAATATGAGGCAGCAGCTTTGGTTAGAATTTCTCGCAGCGTATGATCTTGAAATTTTGTATACTCCAAGCCAATGTTGTGGTTGATGTGCTCAGCAGAAAGAATGTGATCATCGCCAGTCTTATCATTACACCATCGTTGATTGATAAAATATCTATTCTTCAGAAAGATGATAGTTTTGTTAAAGAGATGATCAGAAGAATTCAAAAGGGTGAAGTCTCCAGTTTCCAAGTGGATAGCGCAGGAGTTCTGAGATTGAAAGGAAGAATTTATGTTCCCGACATTCTTGAGCTCAAAAGAGAAGTATTGGACGAGTGTCAAAAGTCCAAACTGAGCATCCACCCAGGGGTTAGTAAAATGTATAATGACCTCAAGCAAAACTTCTGGTGGAAGGCGATGAAAAGAGACATCTCTATATATGTTAACAGGTGTTCTACTTGTCAACAAGTTAAGAGTGATCAACAGAAACTCGCCGGATTGCTGCAACCGTTGGAAATTCCAGGTTTGAAGTGGGAACAGATTTCTATGGATTTCATAAATGGTTTGCCCAGAACCCGGAAAGGAAATGACAGTATTTGGGTGATCGTGGATCGTTTCACGAAGACTGGCCATTTCATACCTATCAGATCGAATAGAACTGCTCAGAGTCTGGAGCAGATTTATTTCAAAGAAATTGTTAAACTCCATGGAGTGCCTATGAGCATCGTTAGTGATCGTTACCCGATTTTTGCTAGTAAATTCTGGGAAGCATTCCAAGCAGAATTGGGAACAAAACTGAACTTGAGCACCGCTTATCATCCTCAAACAGATGGTCAAACTGAGAGGGTGAACCGTATTCTTGATGATTTATCGTGGGCTTGTGTTATTGATTTTGACGGATCATGGGAAGACCATTTTCATTTGGCTGAGTACTCATACAACAACAAGTACCAAGCGAGCCTGACAATTTCACCATTCGAAGCACTGTATGGTAGACTGTGCCGATCTTTTGCTTATTGGGTAGAACCTGGTAATAGACTCGTATTGGGACCAGATATGATTCACGAAGCTGCGGATAAAGTCGATTTCATTAAGAAACGATTACTAGCCGCTCAAAGCTGATAGAAAAGCTATGCGGATAAGAGAAGAAGAGATTTATCATTTGCTATTGGTGACTATGTGTATTTTAAGGTATCTCCGATGAGAGTAGTCCGGTTCGGTAAAATAAGGAAATTGGCGCCCAAATTTATTGGTCCAGTTTCTATTCTAGAACAGATTGGAACTCTCGCTTATAGGGTTCAATTACCAGACTGGTTGCCTGGAGTACATGATGTGTTTCACGTATCTCAACTTCGAAAGCATGTACATGATCCAGATTTAGTTGTGGAAGAAGCCGTGCAATGGGATTGGGAAATTACTCCAGAATTGGCTGTGAGAAGAGAGCCGATAAAGATCATTGGCAAAGAAATAAAAGAGCTGAGGAACAAGAAGGTTCACTTAGTCAAAGTGCAATGGAGTGGAGATCTGCGATACTGTACTTGGGAAACTGAGGAAAGCATTAAGCAAGCCTATCCCGATTGCAGGGTGGATATCTCTGATTAACTCCGGTGCAAGGTACATTTACCATATTTTGCATTTTCATATTATTTTCTACTTAGCTGTTGTTTCCTTTCCATGGATGTGAAATTTTAATTGTATAGTCTGAATAATTTTAAAAGAGTATATGAATTAATTTGTATATTTTTGAAAATGTTAAAAATAAACTGGTTGTTGTTTGTGTTGTGTGATTATGAATTTGATTAATCAAAATATTAGAAATAATTAATTTAATCAATAAGTGAATGATGGTAAATTTATTCGAACGAATCAAATATTGAACTGATTTGAAATAGATAGATATATATATGCATGTACATTATATATGTTTGAACAGGTAAATGGTTTCACTGTTGAGTAAAGAATTTATTTGCGTGCCCGACAAATAGGTAAACCTTAATGAGTTGGATGCGCAATTTTATTATTATATCAACTCCTGTGAATGCCATTGGATGCAGAGTGCTGGTTGTTCTATGTGTAATAATAAATGTCGCCATAGGATAGTAACGATTAATTTTGAACTACACTACATGGCATATTTCTTGAAGATAGCATACTTCATCATATACCACATAAGCATTTGGAGCTTGTGTGACGAGGTTGAAGATTTACCATACGAGCGAGAGGCTTGTATGGCGATGACTATATTTCAGGTTGAACCGATGACTGATATGGACTATATAAAATGTAACGGTAAATTGCCAGATTAATAAAAACCCTACACGGGACTGAAGATGACAATAAACAAGTCTCTCTGGTCATTAAGGCACAAAAACCATTTATAGGGTGATAAGAATTTATTCTCTGGAGTTATGAACCATACACACTCCCCTGTGGACACTGGAATATATTATTATAAATATGTGTATGCTTATTAGGATTTATTGGGTACCTAATACGGCTCAATAAATTTCCAAACCCCTCCCCGTACAAAGGTGGTTATGGCGAAATTTTTCGAAAATTTAAGGTGTTAGTCAAATTTTTGAAGAATTAGAAAATTCTTAGAAACTTAAAAGTTGAAAAATGAAAGCCAAAATGAAAGTTGAGTTGGTTAATTAAACAACTTTCAGCTTCATTCCTTTTCGAGGACGAAAAGATTTTAAGTGGGGGAGATTGTAACAACCCGGAAAATCTGAACCAATTTAAATATTTTAATTTGGCTATTTTAGTGGATTTTGAATATTTAAAATAAATTATTTTAAACAATGACGACAAAAAATTTGTTTTGATTGAAGTTATAGCGAATATATTTATTTTAATTATAAAAAAAGGTCTGAAATGGCGCGGTAGTTTGAAAATTTGAATTCGAACTTTGACTGACTGTCCCGGATGCAAAATAAAACTAATTTTAGTGAAACCAAAAATATTTAAATCGGTTTATGAATATCTTTCTAACGAATCCGAAAAATCGAGATTCCATAACGGGAATCAAAAGTTATGACCAAACGAATTTTCTGAAAGGTCGCTATGGAGTTTATATAGCCCTTGAAAACAGACAATTTGCAAACGACCTCCGTTTTCAACGAAACAACTTTTGTTGGATCCGGGATGTCAAATTATTGCTAGGTTTCAAATTCCATAATTTTTGGAGTTAATATGTGAGCGTGGAAATGGAAAATGTGTTTGGTTGATTTCAGTCAATTTGGATCGACTAGAAAATGGCCATTTTTCAAAAGGTCTCCAAATTCGACGAAACTAGTTTTGTTGGGACTGTATCATCAAAACATAGCTAGATTTATTTTTCTGGAATTTTTGGGATCAGTATGTGGCCCCGACAAATTGAAATGTACGTTCATATCAAATATTGAATGTTTTATATTTTGATTTGAAGAAAAACTGACTGAAACAGTCGAATGGGCTTACGAAACATATTCCATTGTGTTCGAAATGGGGGTATTTAGCTAGGGGTGACAGTCGTTGGGTTTGAATTGGAGCTCGTATGGATTGAAGGGTACTTATGGACTTGAATAAATTAAAAATAAAATATAAAATCCACCGACCAGTCACATTTCTCGATCACTTTCTCTCTCCCCGTAATTTCTAAATCGCGGACGACAAAAGTGCTCCCCTCCTTCTCTCATGCTTTTCTTCAAATCCACTCAATAAAATCCCATGGCCCTTTGGAGAATTTTGTAGTGCTCCTCACGATCTTCACATCCATATAAAGATTGGAATTTTTCGTGGCTTATAGCGTTCGTATCGAGCTCGGGAAGTCCCGAACTTCAAACTGCCACCGCTATCCTGGTGCCCCAAAGTGGACCCCCACCACCACGCACAGAGGCGCCTTTCCTCCCTCTTTGACGTGGCATTGGCCGATCCTCCTATAGCGCAGCGGATTGGAAGATAAATGCAAACCTAGTTTCGAACCTCTTCTGAAAGGTTACGGATGAAAATAAAATAACTGTTTATATCACTTTAAAGCGCTACGGTTTATGATTTTACAATTAAAATCATATCTTTTTGCTATGTTGTCGAAATCCAGTGAAACAAGAGACATTGGACTCGTGTGGACGTCTTCTACATTCTAGAAGAGACCAGATATTTTTCTGAGCCTTCTACAATTTTTGGAGGAGTGGAACCCAATGTGAGATTTCTGAATTATAAATGATATGGAATAACGATGTATAAATTATACGGTCGATGTATGAGTTATATAAGCGTTGTACACCTCTTGTATAAGCGTTGTATAAGTTGCATGTGCGATGTGTAAGTTATATATGCGTTGTAAAAATCATATATGCGATGAATGAAATTAAAATGATATTGAAATGAAATCAAAATATATTTATACACATATACATACATACATACATATATACATATATATATATATATATATATATATAAACTCCCTTCGTCCATAGACCAATGACGATATATATTGGTTGTAATTGTTTGGATTTGGTTGATGTGAAATTTGGTAAATACTACGAATGGTTGATTTGATATGATTGATTGTGGTTGAAATCCCAATAGGATTAGTTATGGGAAAATTCTTCTGTGTACGAACTAGATATTGAAATCCCCATTGTCAAAAGCTGCGAGGCTTTAAGGTAGAGCGAGGAGCCATACTCGGGACGGTGCCGGTTTTAACTACCCTGCCGTTATGCTGCCGAAATTTTCTGAAATATTCCGGTGTTGGATTTATATTTGTGTATTGAAATATATTCATGTGTAAAAAAAATATTCATCTTTGAAATAAAATGGTTTGAATGATAAAAATAACATTTTTATCCAATGTATGAAATGAAAATGGTTTGAATGATAACAATAACATTTTTATAGAATGTATGAAATAAAAATGGTTTGAATGATTAAAATAACATTTTTATAGAATGTATGAAATAAAATAGATTGTGCGATAAAAATAACATTTTTGTTGTATGTACGAAGTATATAAAATAATCGTGCTTGAAATAAATTGTCTTGACAATAAAAATTGCATTTTTATAGTATATATGAATCGCTAAAAATATTCATTTTTTAAATAAATTGCTTTAACAATAAAAATCACATTTTTATCATCAATATGAAGTAAATAAATTAATCGTGTTTGAAATAAATTGTTTTGACAATAAAAATCACATTTTTACTATATATATGAATTGTTAAAAATAGTCAGGCGTTGAAATAAATATCTGTTGGATAAAAATATCATTTTTATCACCTATATGAGTTGAAATGGTTTGAAATCGAAGAATAGATTATATTTATATATATATAATTAAAATAAACCGAATAACGAAGCTGCAGTTCGTATTTTGAAACCGTGATTTCAAATGATTGTACCAGGAGATACGACCGTCGGATTTTCCCGAAATCGAAACCGTTGGGTTCGCTTTGGAAATATCTTTCCAACGGCACCTACTTTGCAAAGATCCAACGGTTGGATTGTCTGGAATGTTTAATTCAAATCTGAATGAAAACAACGCCAGAATGGATTATATATATATATAATTAAAATAAATCGAATAACGATGCTGCAGTTCGAATTTTGAAATCATAATTTAAACGATTGTACCGGAAGATCCGACCGTCGGATTTTCCCAAACTAGAACCGTTGGATTCGTTTTGAAAAGATCTTTCCAATGATATAAAATTTGTAAAGATCCAACGGTCAGATTTTTAGATATGTGTAAATCAAATTTGGAGAAAAACAGCGCAATGACCGCGTTATGGCCTGAAGCGTCGTTTGAATAAATTGGCTATATTTAAATAAATAAAAATAGCGATAAATCATTATAAAATGATATAAACGATATGGAATGGAAATAAACTGAATTTACTTGGTTTATAGGATATTTGATGGTTGAATGTGTTTGACGTGAAAATTACATTAATAAACTAAATTATGTATGTTAGATAATTCAACCATTGAAATGAATTGATTTGAATTTCTAAAATATACGTGAATTATTTGAAAAGGCCGAGTTAATTCTCATTTCAAATAATTGGTCGATGGTTAGAAGTCAAAGATAGGAAGATGGTGCAAGACCGAGGATTTTCACATCGAATGGATGGCTACTGATGCCTTTGATGGGAGTTGCTGCCCTGAAGGGGTTACAATGGTGGTCGTCCGGACGTACTTATTGATCGTTCGGATGTGCGAGAGCCTCTCTCCTATATTGGACATACAGGAGAGGAATAAGGTGCCTCCGGTTTCGTTCAGACCCAGAACAAACCTGTAAATGGATTGTGTGTCCGACATTGGATTTCATTCCGTGTGATTGATGTATGTCAGTTGCATGGTGTGAATTGCCTGTGTGGCATACAGAGATGCTGTGATCAGAGCTTTTGTTGAAAAACAGAGCTTTGTGGTTGATGATCAAAGCAGGGCTTTTGAATAGCTAGCTTTGTGTTTAGCGTTGATTCGCGAGCCTCACACCCCAGTATGAGCCAAAAACGGGAGAGGACATTAGGGAGGACCTGCGTTTTCTTCTAGCTAGAAGTGGTGTTTTTGGTTTTACATGCCCGGGCATTTTACTTATGTGGATGATGGATAACGAGGCGCCTCGGTTATATTGGTCACTCCTGGGCCGATGGTTTGGTCGGTATATGACCAGTTTACGCCCCATAGGGTGGGGAAACGCAGTGTTCAGGCATTTTAATCCACTCTGTGTGGACCGGGCCTGACGATCCAAGGCTTTCCTGCGCGTTGCCTGAGACATGGGCTAGATTGTCTCGAAGCAGTAAGGACGATCCCTCGCCTTGGTTCATGACGGAAATCCAATTTCCAAATACGACATTGTGCGGTTTTGATTGTGTACCTATATATGGCGACATAGTGGTAAGGGACATTAATGCTGTCTATGATTGATACTTATGATTGAAATTGTTTCGAAACATATAAACACTAGTAATAATATCAAATGCCTTTGTTTTATTCGTATCAAGCATATTTTGGCAATTATAAGGTAAAACTCTATCCTTCGGTTTGCGTTGTATGTGTGATGGGAACTGAGTCTTATAATGGCTTCATTTTTATAAAGAGAATTGTGATGTTTAGAAGATTTACTTGTTTTAAAGCACTGGCAATCCAATGGAGTAAACCCGTTCCACATTAGTGGCGTGGTTCTGTGATTGGCCTTATTATAAAATAAGTTTAGTAGATTTCTCATACCAGCCCATGACTGACTCGTAGTTTGTTTCACTTGCAAACTCGGGTGCCCCTATTTCTACATGGGCAGCCTTGTATTCAGGTTTTAGCAGGATCTTTTTGGATAGCTGGAGCTGAAGATGGATTCTATCATTTCTTTCTTTTTATGTTGTTCAGCTCCTATTGTACATATTATGTTTTGATTTCGCTGTAGACATTTTATGTAAAGCTGAAACTGTATTTTGTACTAAGTATGATCCCGTATACTGTGTAACTCTAATGATTATGTTTTTCCGGTGTATTCTGTTGTACATTATCTGGTGTATTTATATATTTTTGTTCTATTGTTATCTGTTTATGTGTTATATTCCAAAGATTACCTTGCCACCGTGGAACAGGGTTTGGGGTCGTCACAATATATATATATATATATATATATATATTCACTCGCTCATCCTTTATTATTTAATGCCTCACTATTAATAATAGTTAGGGTGGATTCTCCCTAATCACTTAAAACCCTAGATGGACCTGTTGGTCACTTACTATTCCTCGATAAGTTATTCAACGTTAACATAAACTAGAGGGCACTAGCTACGGGACCGACTAGTTAAGGCTTCCGTCATTCACACATTAACCCATACGCCGTGTAAGGTGAGAGATGGTACTTCATCGCTTTCTATACCATCTAGTTAATCTTATTGGATAATCTCCTTAGTCACTTACTACTTCCCTTAGGATAGGTAGCCATATCTGACATTTTAAGTTTCTAGGTTTGGGTGGGCCCAACACACACGCCATTTAAGACCCCTAAACTGAAAGGCCTACTCCCAAGTGGACTCTTTGACCCAAGCCACTTAAGACCCAAGGAAGCGGACTATATGTGAAGATTATTAAGTTCGTACCCTATTAGCCTTCAATACCTCTTCTTATGAGAATGAAGTGGGCTACGTTACTGAGTCATTCCCACTTAGTTTCACTTTACGAAAATTCTATACGTACATGATTAATTATCGTCATGGGTTCCTATGATTAATAATGTTTCACATCATTAACCTTCTAAGTCCAATTCTAACTTTTAATTTTAAGTTCTATATTAACTAGTAAAAATAAGGAAAGTTATATCCTCCTTACCTTAGGATATTTATCTGCTTATTTCCCTAATTGGACTTAGTATTTAAACAATAATAAATACCCATATATCCCCTTTTTATTTCGTCCTCTGTTCATATGTTTATTGCCCTTTATAACCATAAAGGTCATATTTTCCTAAGGCAATAATTTATCTTTAATTTCCTTTTATCACCATTGATTTCAGTTAACATCATTTATGAGCCTAACGATCATAATTTTCCTAAGACATTAATTAATAATGGATACCCTTATCTTGTCATTCTCGAAGTATCTGTTTGTTGTACCCTAATAGACATTACTATTCTTATTTATTTATTTATTTCCTGTTATATATACATATATTTGTGCACTAGACCTCTCACATTGAGTTGACCCCTTGTGGATGCTGTATTTGTTGGTCATTTCCGGACAGACTTCTACCACAAGTTGAACTTAACCTCATGTCTTAGTACAATTATATTTGCACATTAGACCCCTCACATTAAGCTGACCATCTGTAGATGTTGGATTCGCCAAGCGATTCCGGTCATACTTCTACCACAAGTTGAACTTAACCTCGTCCCTTAATGTGGTTATAATTCAAATTTCCTAATTGGTGTTTACAACATTAATCCTAGTCAATTTAGGAATTGTAACCATTACTTTGTCAAATTCACCTTTCACCAATCAATGTCGGTTACAATTGTTATTTATTTATGTGCGACTCTATTTATAGCAATAACTTATATTAATTGCTACAATGGTCACCACAATATATTCATTCAATATGGATTACATTCATGTGTATGTTTCCATAAAATGAATACCGTTCAAACATTCAAACATCCATTTTTGTACATATATTTCGTGGTATACGTAGATTCAGACAGATGATAAATATATATTTATATTTTTGCGTAGTCAACGTAGTTATCTTTCTTTATCATTATTTATTTTAAAATTTAATAATTTGGTTTAATCAATAACCAAACATTCTTTTTTGTATTCAATCTTGCCATAAGGTTTCAAATCATACAAAAAGGCTGTTAACTATAATTATTGTAAATTATACATGATTAATGGAATAGACATATTTCAAAACCATAAGAAATATATATGTGTTTATGTATATTTTGGAATAGTTGATGCAAACTACGCACAAATATGTACATTTATATTTATACGTACATTTGCACCACTTTTCTCCTTTTCGATCTTTTTGTCATATCTCTTGTGAATTCAAAGTAATGACTTTTTTGTTCAAAAAGAGGAAAATGACATATTTACAATAACTAAACCAAAACCACAACAATGAACACAAGTAGTCATGTGTCTTTTTTAATTAAAATCACATAATTCAACATTGCTTCTTTTTAATCAAAATCACATAATTTATCTTTTTAACACTGAAACTAGATATTTGGAATAAAACTACATCTAAAAAGTGTTTATAGAACTGATTTCCAAATCTACAGTGTTTTTCAAAAAACACAATATAATTTCCAACATAATTGTAAGCAATATGTATACATAATTTAAGTAAACCACTACTCCAAAACAGGTGATTCCCAACAAGTATAACCGTCGCATACAATTTCAGCAACGCTTATTAGTGTTGCTATGAGGGGTGGCAATTTAGTACCAACGCGTATAAGCGTTGGTAGATTTTCTGTCCCAATGCTTATAAGCAAAGCGTTGGTAGTTTTCTTTAGCAACGCTTATAAGCGTTGGTAGATTTTCTTTACCAACGCTTATAAGCGTTGTAAGATTTTTGTTTGCAACGCTTATAAATGTTATAATATATTTGTTTGCAATGCCTATACATGTTACAAAATTTTAATTCACAACAAACATAAATTTTAATAATAACAGAAATATGTATTAGCAACTCGCATATTCTAACATTAATAGTCAATTAATAACCAACATGATGATAATATAGACGATATTTAATATGTATCAAAAACTAATATTAAACTTAATGCATACTAATAGATAACATTCATAATCACATAACGACATAGAATATGAGTTAACAATAAACAAGCACAATACATAATTAAGATGTCAAATTCAATACATAATTAGCTTGTTAAATTCAATACATAAATAAGATTCTGCAAATACTGAATACGAAACTCTGGCCATATAACGAAGCCTCCATCTGAAAATTCACATAACTTGTACATTCCATTTTGAGGACCATCATAAATTGGTGCATCCTGTTCAAGAACTTCAATAACCCAAATTACTTTCTCTATATTCGGTACCACTTTCCTAAAATGACAAATTGTTTGTGTTACAAGATAACCTCTTGCTACCTCCTTCTCTAGATCATTTGACAATAGCATTACGTATTTCTTTTTCATTGTAGATTAATGAAGATCATTGACACATTTGGAGTAACGGTTACATTATTACTTATAGGAGGATCCCTTAAATTAGAACCACCTTCTGTATGAGGAGTGGAAGGACTTGCAATAAGTTTTTCTTGCAAATTAGGTATAAATTTCATAAAAGTTGAAGTAATTTAATTGATGGTGTTATTAACTTGAGTAGCTACTTACCTTTCTATCTCCAATTTCCAAACGGAAAAATCCACAACTTGTTTTTTTATCAGCTACAGCTTTTGCAGCTTGAGCTACCTTTACTTGTTTTATAGAAGAAGTAGAACTAATTGCTCGACAATAATTTTTCTTCATGTCGGAATCAAAAACTTCTGCAATTGGATCATTATCAAGATCATCTACTGCGCCACTAGAACTACCATCCAATTTTCTCTTTTCTTCCGCTGCCTCTAGAAGTGCCTACATTCATTGAATATCACATTAAATTGAAAATTTCAGTTTCTTGTTAAAAACAGAAAAACATGAGTTTACATCTCGCACAAAATATATAAACTTGCAGGCTCAGAGTGATCAATAATACCGAACGGCTAAGTTTTACTGAGCTTTATGGCTCGGTTTTTCCGAGCTATAAGGCTCAGCCAAACTGAGCCAGAGTCTCAGAAAAACTAAGCCTTAGGCTCAGTTTTGCCGAGCACAGGATCAGCATAATTGAGCCTATCGACTCAGAAAAACTGAGGATAGGCTCAGAAAAACTGAGCCATACCATAGGCTCAGTTCTACTGAGCCACGGGCTTAGCAAAACTGAGCTTTGTGGCTTAGAAAAACTAAGCCGCAGGCTTAGAAAAATTGTGCCTTATGGGTCAGCAAAACTGAGCATGGCTCAGTTCTCAGTAAAACTGAGCCGAAATGAGCCTTATGGCTTAGTTTTGCTGAGCATATCAACATGTTCAGTAAACGGCTCAGTAAACTGTGCCTACTTAGTAAACTGTGTCAATTCAGTAAACTGTGCATGTTCAGTTCAGGCAAATAATGATCAATCAAAATAATTTAATGAGCTTAACAACATATATGCAAACCGACATATGTTTCCGTGGCACATTGTAGTACTTCTCTCGATTTTCTTTTATGTCCAACCTTCCAAATCGTCATTCGTGAAATTTTTGCTTTTGGATTGGTTAAGACCTATAGGAAATATCAAAGTCTACAAAACAAGTTAATATAACATTCTACAAACAACCATTTACAAAAGATAATTTTATTACCATTTCATGGTGCACTCTATGGTAAGGTTTCCTTCCTAGAGTATGAGTGATTTGGTTTTTCGCTTTGTTTTTTTGCATTTTTTTAACATAACTCCATCTTTTCATTCGTATATTCAATATCAAGGAACTTTTCCCACCACACTCTATCTATATCATTTGGACATCTATCAATGGCAACACGTTTAGGAATCATAGTGTCATCAACTTTAAGAAGACTTTTTCTTAATGTTGACTTCATTGATCTATAGTACGGGGGGAAATGTTTCTCTAATAACGGTCGAGCTATGGTAGGATTTACATCCATGTCAAATTCTTCATATCACGAGAAAAGAAAAAAATAAAAGAAATCATGAACCAATCAAATATATCATAATTTAAACTTGATGGTGAAATTGATATGAGTGAAAATACCAAATGACCTTCCCATAGTTTATCCTTGTAGAAACTATCTACGGCCCTCCATTCTTTGTAGCCAACGGGTATATGACAACGGACTAACTCACCACAACGTGTACTCAATTTAGCTGAATCTTCCCCTACTGCACCCTAAACACCAACCGTTATAAAGTACTTTTTACCTTTGGGTGGTTGAGGTTCAGGTAGTCTCTGTTGTACTTAAATTTGCATTTGCGCTAAAATCGTTTGTCATTTTAATGAAAAATTTACATTAAAAAACAAACAAAATGTAAAGTTAACATAACACGTGAAAGATACTTGCAAGATATGAATTAACATAAAAAACTGGCAATAGTTTCAAGAGACATCAATAAAAGTAAATAATACATTTCAAAACACAAAAAAATTGTACAATACATCGATAAAGGTTAATGCATGATCAAAACAAGCAAAATACATGCAAAAATTTTCAATCAACATGTTGATTTCGATTGAATACATTTCAATAATGGTTCTAAATTTGGTTGTTCTTTCAAAATAGATTGATATGTTGTTGGTACTTCATAATCATCTATGTTATCCATTATGCGTTTGGGAGAGTGTCGAACAATGGACAAGTCGGAATTTTGTGTATTTATGATGTAAGATACTTGACTTGCTTCGGCCACAAGAATAGCAGGCTCATCATATTCTCCATTGGTATTCTTGAGCTTTTTTAAGTTTACCGTTAACAAATTTGTATCCGGGCAAACTTTACAACCATTTGTCTTATCTGCAACATTCACCCAATCACAATAGAATACCACATGTTGAAAATCATAATAATCAACTTACGTGATCTCTCTAATAACACCATACCAAGTAGTGTCATCATCCATAGGATTTAAATCTTTTGAACTTGCAACAAATGTAGTGATCACATCCATACAGACACCACTATCTTGAGTTGAAATGCTATCGACATAATGTTGAGGAGAGAATTTATAGCCGTTCACTCTATACTTAAGAAAAGTTTTCACTTCCCACTTTGGACCATTGACATACAACCATAACATTGTGTTCATGCATTTTTCGTCCACTAACTGTTAAGAATTAACAAAATAAATAGAATAACATTAGTTAAGAAGAAATACATTGCTCTCAAGTAAATATAGCACACCTCATTGTATAGCCAATCAACAAATTCCGATTGGACTACTACTTCTGCTTTTGTGATAGTTTTCATTTTACCACGAAGACCGTCTTCTAAAGATAAGCGGTACGCACTACAAATTCAATATTGTGATATATATATATATATATATGTATATATATATATTATTGACTAAATGTGATATACGTATTGAAAAAGGTGAAAATGTATGACCTGTAGTATTCACCTCGTTCCGGTATATCAATTCTAAATAGTAACCATCGTCAAATCTGTGATCGTTGCACTCTAGATAATTTTAACGGATTACCTTCAACGATGGAACGCTCATATATATCATCACTATTCTCATCTAAAAAGGATGCTTGTTTAGAGATATGATTTCCATCACATGGATTTGGCATATATTCCATTGCGTATCGAACTGATTCTGAAACAAGGTATGCTTCAGAAATTGATCCTTCTATATACCTTTTGTTATTAGGTATGTTTTTGCAATCTTTCATAGCCCTAGCACACAAAAAATAATATGCATACTTACAGTTAGTTACTTCGTAACCCTTAGGTAAAATAATTTGAATGCAAAAACAATATTTACCTTTCAAATGGATACATCCATATATAATTCGATGGTCCACAAAGCAGAGCCTTATCTGCTAAATGTACCATCAAATGGATGCTTATATCAAAAAAAAAATCCGTTGAAAGATAGTGTGCCAAAACACATAATTCTTTAGCAATCATATCTTTAGCCGCTTGCACATGTTCTCGAACAAGAACTTTTGAACATATTATGATGAAATACAAGCTTACTTGTAAAAGCGCTCGTCTTAACTCACGACACTTTGGATATGCATGTTGAACCATGATAGGAAGCAAGTATTGGATGAGAATATGATAATCATATGTCTTTTTAATTTGTAAACCGGGCGGTTGAAGACATATAAGACCGTGTAACTTAGTTGCAAGACATGATGGAAGTTTTGCATCTTTAAGAACTTGACAACATTGCAACTTGTGATCCTTATCAAATGCAAGTTTAGAAGATTTCTTTTCTTTGCTAAACATAAAATTGATGAGATGTTCAACAACATTTTTTCAGTATGCATCACATCAATAGTGTGACAAACTTTATGACTGCTCCAATAATCCAAGTCAAACAAAATTGATTTCTTATAACATGTCGGTCTTCCTTCATCATCGACAAGACAATCTACATTATCATAAGCTACAGAAATCAATCTCTTTTTGCTTTGTGGTATTTTTCCATGAATATATTTGATACGCTCAAGCTTTTCTAAAAGAGACGAGCCTCTTAGCCGAGTTGGAGGCTCTTTATATTCAACATCCCTATACCATCCGTGTTTTAATGCTCTATATGGATGATCATTCTTCAGAAACCATCTATATTTTGAATAGATGATCTTATTGCCGATGTACTCTGATTCTGTCTCGGTAGCGCAGACATGACATGCTTTCTAACCATGAGTCACATGGCCAGATAAGTAACCAAAAGCTGGTAAACCATGAATTTTCCATAGTAATATTGCTTACATATTGAAAAATTCTTGCTTGTCTGTGTCAAAAGCAGACGCTTCTTCGTCCTAAAGATGTTTTAATTCATATATAAGAGGTTCCAAGTATACATCAATGTCCTGACTTGGTGCTCTTGGTCCAGGAATTAAAAGACTCAACCTTTGAAATTGTGATTTCATACACAACGAAGGGGGTAGGTTATAAGGTATCATATAAACAGGCCAACAAATATAACTATTGGAGAGAACTCCATTTGGATTAAACACATCCGTAGAAATACCAAGCCAAACATTGCGTCCTTCAATAGCAAATTCTGGCCACCGACTTTTGACTGATCTCCATTCAGCTGAATCTATAGGATGCTGCATGGAATTCCAAGATGGTGTAGCTTTCTTGTGCCATTGCACTTTACGAGCTATCCATTGTATGCTGTACTATCTACTTAATCTTGGACTTATAGGAAAATATCTTAAAACTTTTCTTGGTTCTTTCGTCAATTTGACCTCCCCTAACACTGTTTTTTTAGTTTTGTACCTTGTTTTATGGCACATAGGACATTCTTTTGCATCAACATTTTCTTTCCAAAATAATATACAATCATTGACACAAGCATGTATATGCTTCACCTCCATTCCCAAATCCTTTATTATTTTCTTCATCGTGGGATACTTGTCAGGTAAATTATTTCTTTTGGAAGCCAACGTTTTAATCGCTTCAACAACTCAGTCACACTATTTCCTGGCCAGTTAAATTCTTTTTTAAGGTTATGAAGCTCAACAATTACACTAACGTTGTAATTCCCTCTTCGCAAGAAGAATAAAGTTTTTCATTTGATTTGTCTGCGTATTTTTTGTTCTTCTCTTCAATGTAAAAATGATAAATGTCTGTATTTGTCTGTTGAACTTCCTCTTCACCGCTAGCTTTTGGCATATTATGCACTCCAAAAGCATCGTCTATGAGATTTCTAAGAGCCCCCTCTACAAATTGGTCGGTTGGAATCTGATCTTGGATATGAAGATCTGAAATAATATTTTTTGTATGATTCATCCCCGTGTTATTGTTGCTCAACTCTCCATGGAAAAACCACATATTATATGTTTTAATCATACCATGAATAATTAAGTGTTTCTCAATGTTTTCCAATGAGAGCTTTTTAGAGTTCTTGCACTTAAAACAAGGGAAGGTGCAAATTTCAACATCGCGAGATGAGTGATTCTTCACAAAACTAATGAAGTCTCGAACGCCTTGCTTGTATTCTTTAGTATCTCTATATGGACTTTTAATCCACTCTCTTGAACTTGAGTTAGACATAAATTTCAAATTTTATCTTTTGGACCTATCAAAGAAAAATATAGAATAAATACTTTAATTTGAGCTAGACATAAATGCATAATTTTTTTTATCAATCCAATATTTATTTCAACACATGAATATTTTTAGTGGTTCATACATACAATAAAAATGATGTTTTTATTGTTCAAAGAATTTATTCAACACATGAATATTTTTAGTGGTTCATACATACAATAAAAATGATGTTTTTATTGTTCAAAGAATTTATTCTACACATGAATATTTTTAGTGGTTCATATATACAATAAAAATGATGCTTTTATTGTTCAAACAATTTGTTCAACACATGAATATTTTTAGTGGTTCATATATACAATAAAAATAATGTTTTTATTGTTCAAAGAATTTATTCAACACATGAATATTTTACATAGTTCATTTCAGAAAATTTTGGCATTACAACGGCAGGGTATTTAGCACCAGCACCGTGTCTGAGCACGGCTCCTCTGCTAACCTAGGCCTTGCAGCATAACAACAATTTCCTTTCAATGATTTCCACAACATAGATCATTTTCACAACAAAATGAATTTACCACAAACACAATCAATTTTGTTGCAATTACAATCAATCATTCACAAATAGAGGAGAGAATTACGCTGTGATATCCTTGTGCATGTGATTGGAACACTCAAATATGTATAGTCAATATGAGAAATTTGTTAATGGTAAACATATACTGTCATGTGGAAGTAGACATATATTGTCATTTGTTAATGGTAAACTTAAAATGATAGACAAGCATGAGGAAGTAGACAAGCTATCCAAGTGTTTGAACTACAAAAAATGATAATTTGAAACAAAAAAATGTTTTTTTAATGAAAATTAAACAACAGTAAAACACTGAAAAGTAAGTGTGCAACATAAAGCGTGGAAAGCCTCTTGTGTGCATATATATAGGCAAGTAAGGAGAGATCTAGATAATTTTCACTGTATATCCCTTTTTGTCCCTCTTTAGCTTTTCATTCATGCTGTATGCATATGATATGGTCACCATCCATTTACATTACAAGAATCCTTGACCGGTCCTTATTGAATTGTTCTAAATTCAGCCTTGGCCAATATTGCCATCACCAACTGTTGTAAAATAACTTGTACCTTTTTCAGTGAATTTTTGCATGGTGGCATGTCACATAAAAGAAATAAACTAAAACAAAGTTCATCTTATTGTCACAAAAAGGAGCATCTTTTTTCTAATTCAAATTTCATATGCAATATTTCACCTTGCAAAGAAGAGAGCATTCAAATTTCTAGAAAATTCTTCTAGTTCTTTTTAAACTAAATAGACGAACAGTTAATAACATAATAGCTTTAAATGTTTATGCTCCTTATTACCTTGTAAAGTGAAACTAACTATAATATATGTAAAAATCACGAGGGAAAACAATTGAACACCCACCTTTAATGTCAACAGTTGATAAAAAGAAAAGAAAAACTAAGGGAAACTTTCTAAATAAACATCAAACTTATACTTTACTAGCTTTACTTCTATCAGTGTGCTTGAAGCATTCAACGTTATTTTATAACACGCTATGTCATGTCTTTGTATAAAACTGTATCCGCTTCCTTTAAAGCATTCTGTTCTGTAGTGGATCACAAGCACTTCTTTAAAAAACCAAGCATAAGTTCTCTTATAGATCTTAGGTAGTAGATCAAAACCAAGGCAATCCCAAAAATTTGGTCCATTTCCACTTAGAATGTTTCTAATATGAACAGACACCTATCATCAATTGATATGGAACATTTCATCTTTGGTTTAAAAGCCCAGATCAATATGAGAATCATTTTTGGTATTCAACAATGGTAGGTTATCTAAATCCTTTTTGTTCACCCTCAGTCTATTACTCCATATAATATTAAATAATTAATATACAAACTACTTTTAAATTCACAAGATTCAATACTAGTGGGGAAAAACATATGTGTAGAATCTCCAAAAAAAATCAAATCATTTTCTATTTTAGTGGCTTTAAATGTAAGGTGTATAATAAAAACGAGCAGTGCTCAATGACACTCCAAATAGAACAGCCCCCTTTGGCCCCCTTATTTCCGTCACTCATTTAATTTAATATAAACGATGGTGGAAATTAGAGGGCCAAAGGGGCGCTGGACTATTCGGGGGTGTCATTGATTGATGCTCAATAAAAATACATCATAGCATAGTACAAACTGTTGAAAATATTTAGCCTTTGTTACAGATGTACACAATAAATGTTGTGATGATATTAACACAAACAAGTAAAAATATAAGAAAACATGCATTTTAATTCATGGTTGGCTAAAGGTGAAAAGTAATCAGAGAGAAAACCACATGGCACCCATTTTCTTCTCAAAATTGACCTTAAGTGTACCCGTTTCAATTGATTTATCCAGAGTCCATACATGTGTACAGTTCTGGCATAATGTGACCATTCGCACTTAAAATATAGCCTACATTCACTAAGGTACCGTTCTTGGCCATAAACTGGCCAAACATTGTTTGTGACGCGTCTGACGCATCACAAACAGTTTCTAGCCATTTGGCCATGTATAGCTAAAGGGTGGAAATCCACCCATTAGCGTCCGACGTAAAGGGGTGGACTACCATTAATTACCCCGTTTTCGCTATTTTAATACACTGTTTTCACTGTTTTGATACTCTGTTTACCATTAATTGTCTTGTTTACCTCCTAATTACCCCGCTTGTACGCCCCTAATTGCCCCATTCAGATACTTTGCCTGTAAACCGCAAAGCATTCCCGTTTAACTCCCAACTTCGTTTAAATGCCCCGTTAAAATACCCCTATTTTATTTACTGCAAACGCACCCTAACATGCAACACAAAGTCAAAGGCAAAATAGATTGCTCCAAACCCTTGATTTCGGCAATGATACATGTATGTGTGTGTGTCTGTGCATGCAGCGCTTACGTATATATGAGCGTGATGGGTAAGGAATCCACACTACAGCCCAACGGTTTCCGTAACTACATAGTTTGAAACCAGATAAAACTTTGGAGATATGTATATTATAAACAATATGTATGCAGAAATTAGACGGTTTTCAAACTTGTAGCATATTTGAAATGTTGCCTCAAATATCAACTACGAAAAAAAATATTTTAACTATCAATTTAAAAACTAAGCCTTACGGCTCAGAAAAACTGATCCATAAGGCTCAGTTTTGCTGAGCCACAGGCTCAGTTAAACCGAGCCTACGACTCAGCAAAACTGAACCTGTGGCTCACAAAAACTGAGCCACAGGCTCAGAAAAACTGAGCCATAGGATCCGTTATGCTGAGCCTTACGACTCAGCAAAACTGAGCCTTATGGCTCAGAAAAACAAAACGCTATATGAAATATTTTGTTTTATTTTGTTGCCTCCTTTTTTTTAATAATAAAAAAACAAAAAACAAAACGCAAGTGTAACAGGTGAACATATACAAAATGTTAAAAAAATTACATAACACAAATGTTTTTTCAATGAAAACTAAATCAAAATAAAAAAACCAATTAAAAATACAATGTCGGAACAAAAGACTGCATAACATAGATGTTTTTAGGCTTTATAATCTCTTCGTTGAAATTACAATACAATGTCAGAATGAAAATTTATCACAGGCATCATTTATATCTCATTGCACAACCTTTCTAAACGATATATTCCACCGAAGTGGTCTTGAAACTAATAATTAATGGCATCATGGTTGAGCATAGCCATGGCGAACAACAATTATCATTTTATTTGTTAAATTGTCAAATGAAATTGAAAAACGAAAGAAGAAGAAAAGTATAACTGTTTGGTCTATAGAAATGTAAAGTTGAAACACAAAATGTTTTTTGATTAAATTTAAACAACATGAAAAATGAGAAATGCACACTTTCTTTGTTAAATTGTCAAGTATCATTTTATTTTGTAAATAAAAGTCTATACTTAATTGTCAAGAATCATTTTCCTTTGTTAAATTTCACCACACTTTCTTTACCTACCACTACAATTTTTTGAATTTATGTCGATGAAACGATAAACAAAATTTGATAGGCACTAAATAAAAAATGACATTCATCATTTTTTGAACTTTGACTTTGACTTATCAAACACGGTCAACCCAGCTGCCTGCTGATGTATCACCCAGTCGTTACTACAGGATAAAACATAAGTCGGTTGAATTATGCTTATGGAATTTTTAATGTGATGTTACCATATGATCTTCATGCAATATTATTTTCATCAAGCAAGAAATTTATTTCAAAATGGTACAACTTTACAAAAGTGAACTGAGTGCGGAGCTGAATTGGCAAGCAATTCAACCCCTGTAATGAATAACAGTGTTGCATTCACCATATAACACAGCAGTTAAAACAAATGATATAATGACCATGATGCTATATGAAATAAATCAAATGATATAATGACCACGATGTTAGGCTCCAAAATAAAGAGGCTGCCGCTTAAGAAAATAAAGAGGTTGCCGCTTCTTCTGTAGTTTCGTTTACTTTTGAGAAAGTTAATTTAAAAAATCAACGTCCATAAATGTTTACCTGTACTTTTACAAGGGAAGAGAACCGAATAGTCTCCAAAATGTACTGTATGTTGTTAGTCAATTTTCTGACCTGCACAAGTTACAGAAGAACATGCAGACATCATAAGTTATAACGTAAAGATGCAAGAAAGTGGTAATAAACACCATCCAATTCTATAACTCAACAGATTAGATTTTTAATAAGGTTGACGGGAAGTACTCTACATAATATACTTATCAACAAGTGAATTGTTACTTGCAGACTTAACGTGTTTTGTTAAGCAGTGTTTTGTTAAGCAAAGTAGCAATTCGGTTGTATGCATAAATGATCTTCATATGCAACCATAACTCCCAGAGTGGATGCACAACTTTGAAATTTATCACATTGGCATGCAACACTGAATATATCTATCAAGATGACAACTTTAATCTCGATTACCAAAGGATATTATTGCTATAATGTCCATATTTAGGTTATGTCAATAATTAAATGCTTCTAATAAAGCCTCATATGAGACACTATCTGTACCCTTAAGACTTTGGGTCCAAATATGAACGTTTGAATTTGTGGAATGCAGTGAAAACATCCATCTCAAATGCAGTTAAAACTATCTAATAATAATAATGACTGAAATAACTATAATCAGGTTTAAGGATAATAGCAGTTTCAAAAATTAGCTAACAGCTCCTAGGATCCTAACCGTTCACTGTTTTCATCCAAAGGGATAACACAATATTGGCCTTCTAAAATGAACAAAATGCAAGATAATCAACAATTCAGGTTTGAAAAGTAGCAGACGGTACATCAACTTAAGTGTATGAGAAACATGCTTCAAATGATAATCGTCAGCTAATAATTAATAGCACAGCACAAAGAATCCTTTATACCCAATACTAACACAGCTTTGTGGCCTAATTTGTCATACCAAAACACTAAAATCCACTTGTTGTAAGAAAGCCAACCCAAAATAGTATAATATTATCGAAGGAAAAATGCTAAATTTTATACCTGAAATCGACAAAGAACAATTTGAAAAAAATTATACCTGAAGCGACAGAATGCGAGATGAATGTGAGGACAAATCGAACAAAGATCCCCAAATTTGAATGCGAGTTATTCCCTGAAGTGACCCACAAAATCCGACTATAGAGGAACCAATTTGAATTTGTTCATCTTTGCGGACTTGTAATTTTTCTTTCTTCTGAAATCGTGGGATCTAGATTTCTGGTTTAGGCGGCCGTGTTTGGTAAAAGCGTTGGAGAAAGGAATGAGAAATAGGGTTACACACGTTAGTTTACGGTTTTACCCTCCGAAACCAGCCACAACAGCACAAATAAGCGTTGGCAATAAAAAATTACAATTATGTATTTTTGGCAACACTTTTTTAATATAGCAACGCTTATTCTTGTTATTGCACTACAACACAAATGTGTTGGCGATTGAAAAAAAAGGGTCAACAAATGACCATTATGGTGTAGTGAACCTACAAATAATATTATTCCTAACCACAATTCACAATTTTCAAGTTTTGACAATATTTATTAACAAATTTGATAGGTTCCAATTCAAATTCAATAATATTATGAACATATCTGATGACAATAGGCATATATTTTGATATATAATTCAAACAAGATAAATAGGCTATTGTAACTTTGTATGTAGATATTCCACTCACATGAAAGCATCCAAATCTGAAATCTGAATAACCTTTTAGGCCTTTAATCCCAAATTCTTACAAATCGACAATAAATTTGAGAAGGGGATACTTTCTGATCTGTAGACATGCAAAAAAATAGGAAAAGAGGGGAGAATCTGATGTAAAACCGCTTAGCCATCTCATTTAAAGGATTATCATCAAAGTGAAAAGGAATATCATCACCATTGCCAGGAGTCATTCAGATGCTCGCTAGAATAGCACAAATCAGTTCATGTTCTTTTCCATTTAGATCTGATAATCCCTTTCAATTCTATATAATTTATATTTGATTGATTATATATGAATATAATTTTGATTAAGATATTTGATTGGAAGAGAAAGGGAAATGACAGAGCTTTGCGGCTGCCTACAGATTTGTATGGAAAAGAATGAGGCTTTATCCCTTTATTTGTAGGAGTGGAATTGGACATGAACCGTTAGATTTATTTAAATAAATATCTGTCCGTTTACATTATATAATATAACGAAATTGCCCCTCAAAACCTAGCCATCACTGGGCACTGCAGGCCTGAAGCGGTCGACACCATCCCTAGGAGCGGTCAACCGTCATCTAGCTGAAACGCCCTATGAGGGTTGTTCAAAGAGAGATAGTAATATATTATTTATTCTATTTATTTATTTTTTCGTTTTTCGTATTTCATCAGTAACTTTTTCATACGGACTCCATTCGCGAAACTCCAAATATGAAAGTTGACCAGAATTCCTAGACGAACGCATCAGTTAAAGTTTCGTGGACAAACTCCATCATTTGCAGAAATTTTTATATTTGAGATTCTAATTAAATAACTAATTTATTTTCAAAATTCTGGGTAGTTACAAACATTCTATTATAACTTATTGATTCAGGATGGTGGTTTCTCATTTTGAATGTGGTCATATAAACAAAACAGATAAGTGGTTTGAGAGATATGAACGTTTTAATTTTTTAAAGTTGTTGGGTAAAATTAAAATAGTGCTAATGGACTAAAATTAGCAAATTCATTAGTCTAATCACCTTGAACTACAATTAGGAGTCGAAGGAGTCATTTGAACATTTCCTCCCATTCTCTTATCAACTCTAAACCTAAATCTACTTCTAACTTGTCCCTAAATTCACAATTCTACACTCAGTTATTCAGTAAATCATCCTTAACTTCTAATTAAAGATTAGATGTACAATGGATTATTAGACCTCCCTATATTGATTGCATATTCATTCACTTCTTTGCTATCCAGTTTCAATATCCAATTGATTTTACCGAACTGTGAGATTAGGCTGAGAGGTTATGACCACTCACATGTTTACATTGGATTATATGTTATAGTTAGTAGATTTCATCACCTATATGTTAAATTATCCTTAAAATTTGATAGATCTAATAAATCTAGATCCAGAAATGGTAGGATAATCTATTATGTAGCATGATGACCAATATGTTTGATCCATCATAATTAGTGAGTAATTAACCATGTTTAATGCTGGATCTATAATTAGATTTGATTGACTCATGTTTATATGCAACTAAGTGATTGTAATTGATTGAATTTCCTATTAGAATTGTTGATTTGCTTTCTATGCATGATTTATGTGTTGTTGTTGTGCATATTTTAGGGTTTAGATGGATGATCAAACCGTTTTGGGAGAAGTTTGAAACTCTAGACGTGTTTCGAAACCAAGAGTAGGGCTTGAGAGCCAGTTTGTTCAAAGCCCGGATTTACCTCAAAGTTAAGGGACGAGCTCGAAGCCAAGGATTTTCTTTGAAGTAAGGATATTATTTTGAAGTCATAGATTTGTTTTAGGGTTAGGAAGTTTGTCAATATATATATATATATATATATATATATATATATATATATATAATCTCATTACAGTGCTTAGATCGAAGCCAATAGATATTTGTAACTTTTTTCGAAATAGGTCCAGTAATTCGAAGTAGTATGACTTGAAGTAGGAATACGTGCTCTGAATTGAATCAACTCTTCGAAGAAGAGTGGGGCGATTCAAAGTCAGGTGATTCAAAGCTATATTAGGTTGGTACTTTGAATTGTAGAAATAATCTTGAACCGATGCAAAGTGAAGTAGCTTCAGATCGATGTGAAGCGACTTTAAATCAATTCAAAGCAGTAGACTTTAAGTTGAGGCGAAGCGAAACGGCTCAATGAAGCAACTTCAGATCGATGTAAAGAAAAGTGACTCTGGACCAACATTCAAAGTGAAGGAAATATTTGTGCGGAGGAAACCTTTGAGTGAAGAAAATCCTTATGTGAAGCAAATCTTTGAGTGATGCAAATCGATACTCAAGGCAAAGTGCTTCGACACTCGAAGCAGTGCGTTCCAAGAAAACCAATCTTTGATCTACGTTATGCAGTTAAAGTGCTCAACAGATCTAATGCAACGGAGTTATAAAAGTTATAGCGGGGATAAAGCAAGGAAATAATGGGATATAGAGGACGGGTCTAAAATAGCATATAAAACTAGCATTTAACGCTTTTACAAATATATAAATGATAAATAAATGGAAAATTAATGTTCAACTTAATTATAATTAGTACATTCTTGTTTTTAAATAAAAGCATATGCAAATATATGTAAATAGATGTAATCTTTCATTTAGCTTGATTAAATTTATAGAATATTATAGTATTTTCTATTCTGAAAAATATATGTTAAAAAGTTATATTAAAATGCTGTTTTTATGAATTTTATAATATATAAATAATCATTTTAAATTCATTTTTTATGGTAGATATAGTGGAAATAGTGGAATATAGATGAAACAATTGGATATATCGAGAAGATTGGAGTATAGTGGGGATTAAAGTGGAAAGACTACTTTAGAGGCTATTTGGAAATAGTTTAATAGTAGAAATTTGTTACACGATATAGTGGAGATATGGCGGGGAGACAGTGGGGAATTAACCGCATAGGATCTATGCAAAGTAGTGGATTCAATAAGAGGCAATATAAGGTTTTGTGATCCATATGGTGGTATGGTGAGGTCTTCAGGGTTATGTTGGATGTTGTGGCTCACTAATTACTTTTACAAGTTGGAAGTTGCTTGATGAAGTTGCGACTCTTTGTATAAAAGTATAGATGGGAGTTTAATTGAAGGAGTGTGATTCACAGTTTGGGATGGAGCAAGGCTGCAGGACAATGGACTTGTTTGCTGTGGACTCGAACCTAAGAAGGAGTAGTGAATGCTCATGTGATTGGAAGTTCCAAGGAATAATTGATAACTTGGAATGTTCTAGTTGTTGACTCAAAGTAGATGTATTGTCGGGTGGAGTAATAGGACTAACGAAGTTATATACCCTGGGCGTGGTGTCTAGTGTTAATTAGGCCAAAGTGCTTGATTGATGGATAATCGGAAGCACGAGAGTTTGACTAGAACCAATGTTTTCCATTAGCCGCTAACATAAGCGTTGATAGTCATATAGATTATCAATGTATCCAAAGCTCTATAAAGTGATAATAAATTTGGTTTAATGGTTGCTATTATTTCTATAGGTTCTCTTTTCTTTCTTTTGGCAGGCTATCACCAATGGGACATAAACCTCACCAGTATTATTTTTTTCAGCATAACCTTTGATAGTTATTTATCACTCACATTAAACTATTGTTTGTCTTAGGGTTTTATCTTTTCTTATATTATCTTAGGTGCACATCAACATTGCTGAAGAACAGGCTAGATAGCAGGTTTTGATGGGGTCGCAGTTGTTTTGAAGACGAGTTAGGAGAGCTTGCCATATTACTCAATATTACAGATATTTTGCTTCTTTTGTTTTACTTATATACTCCAAAGGATATGTAGTCAGGATAAAAAAAGTAGTGCATAAAAAAGCAGGCTCATATCAGGGTTTTTGTTGTTAGACAAACCTATTATATTGTTTTTACTTTTCAACCTATCCAGTTTGCGGTTTCTTTTCTCTACCATCAGCTACTTGCTCTGCCAAGAATCGTGCTTGCATCAGGTGGCCTCGCCAGTTTTTATTTCTGGCTCCACCACTAATCGTCCTAGCAAACGTTTACTACGTTTCTTTATGCTATTTGCTGTAGGTGGTAAGGAGTGGTTATCACAACAAATCGCTGAACTATATATCAAATTGATAACAATGATAGTTGTCACATGATTATGCCTATTTGAATATGTGTCAAATGCCCGGTCCATTCATCAAACCATTATTCAGATGATATTTTCCATTTATGCATTGGTGCTCCTAATCGAGAGTGTACATGCAGTGCTCAACCCGTTCTTCAAATGATTATTCAATCGTCCTTGCCATTGTTGCATTGTGCATCTCCTCGCTTGCTTGCTTGCTTCCTGAAATCTATATTATTGCACAAGCAGCAATCAAGGATTGAGCCGAACCTAATTTAGGATTCACTTGTCCTTTTCTAATAAATGTCTTCAGTTACTCTTTCCAACTTCTACTGATTGGATATTAGGAGCAGCAGTAAACGAAAATAACATCTAATTGTGGTATAATCGCATGTCACACTGAGTGTCAAGTTCCACAGCAAGATCCTACGTCCCTACCAAAGGCATTACGTTTCTAGCTTTCTGCATGAATCCATTCAGTTTCTTTCACTCTTGAAAACTAAAAGTGGAGTAAAGTTTCACTGATCCTTCTTAGTTGCCCTACTCCAGGCCCAGGTTCAATCAGGGCAGCTGCAACAAGTACGACGTTTGAATTACATTTCAGGTATTCTCCTCAGGCGTCTAACTATATTACCAGACGTATGCATGGTATGGGTAATCAAGCATCTAAGTTAGGCCTATTATGAGCTTTTTTCATTCTATTTTCGAAAGTCTACATATTCTGACGTTTGGGGTATATCGTATAGGTCCGGACCTATAGTTTGGTATTTTTCATATTTCTATAAGTTGTTTATTCAATTCTCTTTATTCAAGGATTCGTGTATGAATGTATGGTTTTGTTTATCAAGCGTCGCATTTTCTGCTTCTCTCTCTCTCTCTATATATATATATATATATATATATATATATATATATATATATATATATATATATATATATATACACACACACACACACACACATATTGATATACACGCAAATGTGTATATTTTATCCGCATATTTATCTTATTTTATTTTTTAAATGATTGATACTGTGCATTTATAGTTGTGTTTACAGATTGTTGAAAAGAAGCATGGTTTAGAGCATTTGATCGATAAAGCATGAAGAATTTGCTTTAAAAGAGTGAAGTTTGAAATTACTAAAGCTTGAAGAGTGTAAAGCTTGAAGAACGGTTGCAAATAAACTTCAGTTAGGAAGATTTGACTCAATGAATACTCATGTTGCGTTCACATTAGCTCCTTTGCAAGGCCATTCATTCAAATGCATTCACACTAGCTCAATTGCAAGGCTTCTCATTCAAACGCGTTCACACTTAGCTACTTGATTTACTTGTTATTTTGAAAATGAGTTTTTGTCCCACATTGTGGAATAAGTTATCTAGTCTTGGCCAAAGCAACTATAAATACATTATATCTCCTTCATGTAAAGACACACTTAGTTTTATTCTGTAATCTTTCTCTTGGAATAAAACTCTTCTTCCTCTGTTCTATTTAGTTTTAATTTTATTTATGTTCATGTTATTTAATTTCTGTTTTTCTTCTTCTTTAGCTATGTCTAGCTAATCCCCTTGATTAGGGGGTGATGACGCTAATAGATATGATTCAACATGAATCACATAGCCAATAGATGAGGACTTTATATATGTAGATCTAGATCTGAATCAAGGGTTAGATCTGAACCTTCATATTCTGTGTCGTTTAAGAGCCATGCTCCTTCACAGGGTATATTCGTGTTAGATCTAACAATTATCAGATTTAGATCTAATTTTAGGATTTTAGAAATTAATTAGTGAATCTGTCCTGATAGTCTATGGTTGTTTAAGAGTTCAGCTCCTGCATAGGCTATGCTTGTCGTTATTTACTTATTTGTTTCTAAGAATCTATTTATCGTTGATTCGTGTTTATGACAGAAACATGAATTAGATCTATATTTATTTGTTGGCTATTGATGAGTGTGAACTAATCTATGTCATTATCCCCTAATTGCTTTCTCTTATTAGATAAATCTCTCGTCTTTATTTAATTGCTGTTATTTTCTGTGTTTTCAATCAATCAAAATCTTGGAATAACTTGATTGGATTTATTAATTAAAATATTTTTGGTCCCAGAGTTCGACACCCTCTGCAACAATCCTTGTTGTTTAGGAAAGCCGAACGGATTTTACAGTTGTTTACAATTGTATAATTTGTTCGTAAACAAATTTTGGCGCCGTTGCCGGGAACCAAAATAATTTTTATTTTTATTTTTTTTTCTTTTATTTTTCCTTTATTTTTTTTAATTTTTTTTTCAATTCTGTCAAAATTTGGGGTTTTCCTTCTTGTGTGCTTAGTGTCATCCCTTTTCCGATTTCTTTCCTATATTTTTTTTTCAATTCTTATAAAAAAAATCTTGCCATTTTTTCTGCAATTTCTATTCGTTTTGTTTCCCTTTTCCCATTTATTTCTCACCAATTTTCTGCAAATTTCTTTCCATTTTACATTTCTTACAAATATTGAAAAAAAAAAACACAAATTATTGCTTTCCTTTTTTTCTTCCTTTCCTCCCTCTGCCTTATCTTTCTTGACTGCCTTCTATTCATTGCCATCCTCCTCCTTCAAATACACAATCCCTCTTATACAAACCATCCACTTCTTCACTGCCGATCATCAGATCTCATCGGATTCCACAAACCTACTTCTAACCAAAAAAAAAAAAAAAATCCTTTCATCAACTTCTATCTGTAATCTCCTTCAAACTCCCTTACATACCCCATCTTCACGTCATTCTCAGACACGCCACCAACCATATTCCTCACCACGGTTTACACCCAATCCATTAATCCCAATTCTAACCATCAGAGCACAGTTGCAACTCAAACACCTTCACATCAAACCTCTCCACCACACTGTCACCTCATCATTGCTCAAAACAGTCCCCAACTTCCCACATTCATACACAGACTTCTATCACTTCCCCACTCAACACAGTTCAGCTACACCCTAAGCCATATAACCGTTGTCCAACCACTTAGCTGCAAATCCATCTTTTGCACACATACAAACTCAGCCTCTCACGCCCATCCTCATTCACAAACTCCACTACACAAACACAAACTCCGACAAAAACTTCCACTTACCCGCAAGCCTCATAGCAGACCGAAAAACCACAATCGTCGTGCCATGCCAAATCCGCAGTTCTTCAAACATATCATCAGCCTACTATGCCAAAAAAAACCCACCAACACTTCAGCAGCTACCACATCGAACTGCCTTGCTACTCCCCAAACGCCAACGACCAGGAGATAACACCAAATCCGCAAAATTCACCTGAAACTGTGTTCAACCCCTCCACGCGCAATCACCCCAAATCCCTCTCCACGCAGCAGTCTCAACAGTCCTCCCTCAAACCCCCTCAACCCATCAACCGTTCTTCAGCCTGAACCCAAATTGCTCCACCGATTCTCGCAGCATCCCTCACGTTCAAGCCCAAAACCGAACTGCCATACACCCTTCTCGAACTCAACAAAGATACCTAAAAATCTTGCTCCGATCTTCTCTAACCCGAACAGAGACCAAAAAGTGGATTTCCATAGTGATTTTCGATTACAAGTCTTTCTTCCGATTTAATTTTCTTTTTTTTAGAGTTGGATTTTGGGATTATAAAAAAAGGAAATCGGGATCTCGCTTTACCTATTTGGGTGATTTTTATGTGGGCTGACAACTAAAAGTTGTTCGGTTATAATTAAAAAAAATAAAGGGAGGGCCTAGCTGTTTGGTTGGGCCATGTTTAAGAATGGGTTTTGAATTGTAGTTGTTTTGTTTGGTTTTGTTTATTTTTGTTTAAATGAATTTTGTTTTTTTTTTAGTTTTTTTTTTTTTTGAGTCAGTTTCTGTTTTCTTTAAAAAAAAAAAAGGGCCATTTTCTTTTTTACCATTAACTTTTATTTGTCTATACAGTGGTAATTAGAAAAAGGCGACAACAACAAAATAACAACGGACTATTCAGGGTTTGAGCGGTTGCACACCAAGTGGGGTGTGAACGCGCTAGCGCGACTCAATTGCACTGGACGGACCGCCGATCTAGGTGAGTATTTTCTAACTCTACAGGGTTGCTACTGCAAAGAAAAGTATATAGAAATCGCTTGTAAAAATCTTCTGCAGGAGATAGGCTTGCTTGTAAAAAAATTATTTCTGCAATTTCCTGTTCTGTGACTGTTCTGAGACTGTTCATTCTATGACTGAATATTTTGCCTGTTGATGTGTGGTTTAAAATTTTAAAACGAACGTGGGATTAATTGAAAAGTTTATTTTTGAAATCGAATAGAGGATTCCCCAAAGCTCATAGGACAAAATATTTGTTAAATTGATAATTAGGATTGATACTCTCTGAGGTGTCTAAGGAACGGTAGAGTCTAGAACTCAAACAGGTTCTTAAACCTTCAGTCGTGTTTCTACGGTGATTCGTGGCACACTGATAATCCCTGTTCGAACCTGGCCCGGACTTGTATTTATATAATCCAAAGTTGTTAATTTTAACATATTTTCTTAGGAGCTTCTTTAGAGCCACAACTTTGTAATTGATTTTTCGACGAAAAACTCTCTACTCTAGTACATGTGCGCTTGCCCCATGTACAACCAAAATTGCAATTCTTTTCAAACTTTAAATGATTTTGATTTCAATTCAAATCAGACTGAATTTCAAGCTGAAATTTTTTCAAATAATTTCCACCAATCTCATCAAACGGTTGTACCCCAATATGAAAACTGTCATTCTATGATTAATGAGAATTTATCTGAGGCGAGACGACTATTAGCGCAAATGGATAAGCAAAATGCTGAATTTCAAAACAATTTCAACACGGGTTTCAACAAAAATTTTGAACACCAAAATGATTTTCATAATACGATGGTTATCGAATATGAAAAATGTGTTGCGAACAAGCTAAATTTTTGGCGATGTTGGTTTTGGAAAATAAATAATGGACGACTTCTAAGAGATGAGGTGGATGAATTTTTAAGGTCAACCAGTGAGAAACACATTGAAACGACAAATCTTAAAAACGACATTTTGAGGTCTAATGTGTCTACCAATTTTATTGACGAGGGCCTGAGTGAAATTGATAAATTATTGCATGAAATTTGGATTTGTCGCGAGGAAATCAAGGAATGGGCGTGAACTTTAGATGAAAAACAAGATTCTGAAAAGAAAAATATCAAAAACATGCATATCATTGAACAACTGTCTCAATACACCACTGAATTTTGGAAAAATCTAGAAAATCAATTACTTGAGGGAACTAATGATGTTGATGACTTTGAGGATTTCATGAAACTTGGCTTGACTTACATCGAAGAACTGGCTCAAAGAATGGACAATAGCGAACAAGTTTCTTATCGGATTGTTTATCAAATTTCTCTTCTTCAAAATGAAGTTACAAACTTGTTCAACAACTATAAATCTCAACCTAGCAACAAACAAGTTTTTGCCCACGTTTCTTTTGAAACAACTAATCAACCAGTAACTTCGTCACAACAGTACGTGACGATTATTGATGATTCCGACGATATGACTGCTGATGAAAATGAAAATTTTGAAAAATCTCTTGTGCAAAACAATGATTTCTGTGAAAGTGAAATTCAAACTCAAACTCATGCTTCTACTGAAAATTAAACTCTTATTGTAATCGAAAATTTTCAACTTACAACTTTTGAAAATGATGAAAAGCTTAATGAAGTTGTTGAAATTTCTATAATTGATTAGAATTTAAATTTTGTTGATCTTCCTCTCTCAGATTCTGAAAATTTTGATAACTTAGCAACTTTTGATTGTCAACTTGAAAGAAATGACGAAGTTGGTAACAACTGTTTAGATGAGGATGACTTTGATGAGCGAAAACTTCTTGAACTGATTGACGATAATGTTGTTGGGTCTGAAACTGAAAATGAAACGTTTGAAAATCTTGAAATTCTTGAGGTTGACAACAACGAAACTACTGAAGGTGATCTTAAACACAATGACGAGTTTTCTGAAACTGTTGAAACCCCGTGTGACCTGATCGTTTCAACTGAACCTCACTTTGATCACTTGTTTTTCAATGATAAATTTCTGCACTATATGAACTCTTTCTAGAATAACACTGTTTTTGAGAAATCATGATTTCGAAATTTACTGAAAATTCATTCGTTTGGTTCTGACTTTAGGTTTACGAATGAACCTTTAGTTAACAAATTTTCGAATATCAAAGCAAACCGAACAATATTTCTCAAAATAAGTGTGGGGGTGAGAGTGATGTTTACGTCTCTCAATTTATACATCATCTGAACAAATCAAATTTTGTTTTTGAAACTTTTACTCAACCCCAGCTTGATGGCCTCTCTTTAGTTGCTACAGAAATTCAATTTGATTTTAGGATCAATTGTAAGCTCAAAAATTTTAAATTAGCAACTCAAACTTTTGAAAAAACAAAATTTGTTTTCCCAAATCTGAATTGTAATATAAAATACTTTATGATTTGGTTTTCTATGCTGAAGTTGTGCCTCATAATCTTAATGGGGTTGATCCATTGGTCCATTGTAGACCGGTTCATCTATTCGATGACTGCGTATTTTCTCAAAGTGTACCCGGTAAGCCGTGCTGACCCTCTTATTTGTTTTTCCCTTTCACTAAGATATGTCTGATTAAGACTGTGAGGACACAGACACACTCATGTGTGGGGGGAATTCACATTACATCAACAATCAAATTTTATGAACTAGGTCATTCATTGAACAAGGACTAACTTAAATTCATAAATAACACCTTGGTTCTTGTTTGATAAGTTGAATTGTTGGGTGATGGGAATGAACATTATTTATTCATTGAGTCGTAATGTGTCCTTTTAAGATGCTAGCTTGAGACTGTGCAGACGTTAGTCGTGTTCTGGAGTAAGTGTGTCAACCTTTGTTATACATAATAGAATGTGCAAGTAAAAATAATCAAAAAAAAAATCAAATAATAATGATTTTGCACTTACATTTGTTGGATTTTCTGAGTTCATTTCCATGCATAATATTTTCTTTTCCACTCAAATTTTCAAAATCGTAAGTTCTAAAATCCACTTGGCCCAATTAAGGAGAAATGACTCATTGTAGCGTTCTTCTTCGATACCCCACATTATTCAAACACAAGTTTAGTCAATTTACATCCATGTTTCGAAAAAAAATTCTTATATTGGTATACTTAAGAACCTTGTACTAATTTATTTTCAAAGGTTCATAAACATCACTTTTTATACCAATATTACACTACCCACTCCGTACTTGTTTTAAGGTAGGATAACCATATACCACATCTTATTTTATATGGGTTATCTATCTTACGAAACTTTGCTTATCTTTCCTTTCAGCTTTTCATATAACATCAATCTAGACTTGTGTGTTGAACCATGGTTATAGAAATAGAGTAACTAGGGCACAAAACTTTCCTTTCATGAAGTGTTGGTTATGATTCCTTTAGTAGAGGAGGAATCAAATGAAATCATGTACGACATCATTCCATTCCATCCCCATTCATCATTCATCATGCAAAAGAAAAAAGAAAGAAAAAAAAAGAAGGAAAAGAAAAAAAAGAAAGAAAAAAAAATGAAATAAAAAGAGAATCTCTCTGAATAAAATAGTCATTCATCATTCTTGACTATAAAAGCATTCAATTACATTCCATCCACATCCATTCTACTGTACTTGGAAGTGAGGATTGTAGTAGACGAGATGAAAGGAAATAAAAATGTTCATATGTGCCTTAGTATTACTTTATCTTTTGTAGCTTGAAATTCAACTAATACA
Source organism: Allium sativum (assembly GCA_030737875.1). NCBI lineage: Eukaryota > Viridiplantae > Streptophyta > Magnoliopsida > Asparagales > Amaryllidaceae > Allium > Allium sativum. The sequence continues at coordinate 637,619,533 of CM060922.1, forward strand.
CTTGCCCTCTTATCTAAAATATTTTTAGAACTTACAAAAAATTTCCTTCATCTATGCATAACTCATATCCAATACATTATAGTTACATTGATGCAAAATTATTCAAAAAAAAAAGAGAGAGAATAAAGAAATGATTGGGTGCACATTGTCGATGTGTAGAACTTTGGTTGACACCATGCTCTTAACCTTCAAGACAATTACAGTGTTATCAAGGAATTACGATTCAGCTTGAAAATTTTTGTTCATTTTTGCACTAATTATGGGATGCACAATTTGGGGCTAAACCGTTATTGTTGAAGTTAGGTGAAATCCTTGGAATGTGAAAGACCTTAAATATATTGTTTGATTAATCCGCGTACATAAGACGCTTTGGATTTTGTGGGTAGTATCCGCCGAAAACTCTCACGAGACAACACTCGTCCTACTGGGGACACCCAGAGGTTTAACGGCTTGTTGCATACGCTAAATGCAATCGTGTTTCCTACGAAAGTGTGACATATCTTAGTTTAGTTTATTCGAGGACGAATAAGAAGATAAGTGTGGGGGTATTTGATATACACGCAAATGTGTATATTTTATCCGCATATTTATCTTATTTTATCTTTTAAATGATTGATACTGTGCATTTATAGCTGTGTTTACATATTGTAGACAAGAAGCATGGTTTAGAGCATTTGATCGATAAAGCATGAAGAATTTGCTTAAAAAGAGTGAAGTTTGAAATTACTAAAGCTTGAAGAGTGTAAAGCTTGAAGAACGGTTGCAAATAGACTTCAGTTAGGAAGATTTGACTCAATGAATACTCATGTTGCGTTCACATTAGCTCCTTTGCAAGGCCTTTCATTCAAATGCATTCACACTAGCTCAATTGCAAGGCTTCTCATTCAAACGCGTTCACACTTAGCTACTTGATTTACTTGTTATTTTGGAAATGGGTTTTTGTCCCACATTGTGGAATGAGTTATCTAGTCTTGGCCAAAGCAACTATAAATACATTATATCTCCTTCATGTAAAGACACAATTAGTTTTATTCTGTAATCTTTCTCTTGGAATAAAACTCTTCTTCCTCTATTCTATTTAGTTTTAATTTTATTTATGTTCATGTTATTTAATTTCTGTTTTTCTTCTTCTTTAGCTATGTCTAGCTAATCCCCTTGATTAGGGGATGATGACACTAATAGATATGATTCAACATGAATCACATAGCCAATAGATGAGGACTTTATAAATGTAGATCTAGATCTGAATCAAGGGTTAGATCTGAACCTTCATATTCTGCGTCGTTTAAGGGCTATTCTCCTTCACAGGGTATATTCGTGTTAGATCTAACAATTATCAGATTTAGATCTAATTTTAGGGTTTTAGAAATTAATTAGTGAATCTGTCCTGATAGTCTATGGTTGTTTAAGAGCTCAGCTCCTGCATAGGCTATGCTTGTCGTTATTTACTTATTTGTTTCTAACAATCTATTTATCGTTGATTCGTGTTTGTGATAGAAACATGAATTAGATCTATATTTATTTGTTGGCTATTGATGAGTGTGAATCTAATCTATGTCATTATCCCCTAATTGCTTTCTCTTATTAGATAAATCTCTCGTCTTCATTTAATTGTTGTTATTTTCTGTGTTTTCAATCAATCAAAATCTTGGAGTAACTTGATTGGATTTATTAATTAAAATATTTTTGGTCCCAGAGTTCGACACCCTCTGCAACAATCCTTGTTGTTTAGGAAAGCCGAACGGATTTTACAGTTGTTTACAATTGTATAATTTGTTCGCAAACACATATATACATAGGCAGGCTCGAGGGCACCCGTAACAGTGCAGCACCCTAAATGCCCCTCATTCTCCACCGAGCATTTCTCCTTCTCTCTCCTTCCACTAATTCTCCCACTTCCCACTCACTTTCTTTAATATAAATCGGTGGTGGATATCGGGAGCATTTGGGGTGCTGCAGATCCCTTGCCATACATACATACATACATACATATATATATATATATATATATATATAAAACTTCAGTTGATTTCATTCCAATGTAATTTGTAATTTTGTATATATTTTTCCAATCAACTTCATGTATATGTTTGTGAAATTATATTCGTAGACTAAAATCAATCATTACATGTGTTTTAATGTAAGTTGAATTAGCGTTAAGCAAATTTTAATAATCATGTCCAATCAATAGTTTGTACGTAAAGATCATTTAAAGTTCATCATATATAATTCAGATCTATATGTTGATGGTAGGTCCATAACTGTTATTTATTATTTACACATATTTTGATACTATATGGTTAGAGGTATTTTTAATCAGTTTCTTTTTCGTTTATCTATTCAAAAGTAGATATATCATTCCCTAGAGTTTTCAAATCGTATCAATTTAAAATATTTGATGGAGCAAATAGATTCAAAAATAAAAAATCACACTACAAGAAGCGGCCGGTTTAGTAACAGATAGAGACAACGACTAGTGACGGCTAAAAAAACGGTTGTTGCTAGCAGTCGCACGACCCTGGAGTATTAACTGCCAAGCCTTTCTTCTTCAAATCAATTCAGCTTTTTTTTTTAAAAAAAAAAGCCCTTGCTACGCCGTCGCCCCCTAGCTTCAATTTCATTCATCCAAACTCCATTCTAATCTTCTCAATTTGTATCGGTATGTCTTCTAAACCTTATTCCATGTTTAATTAGGGTTATTTAAACGGCTAACAACGTCAGTTTTGTAACGATTTGCAACGGTTTACAATGGCTTCCTGGTAAAAGAAACTACTTACCACGTAAGGTAACACGTGGCAATAAACCATTGCAAGTCGTTGTTAATTGAGGGACGGAGCCATCACTCAACCCGTTGCTATTTCTGTTGACGACGACCTAAAGCAGCGGCTAGCGATGGCTTGCGACGGCCGCCGAGGGCTTTTGGCCGTTGCAAATTACTGCGCATCTTGTAGTGTCATGTCATACTACTAAGGAGGTATATAGCTGAAAATCAATAGCTTATTTCTAATATATGAATTTCTTAGATTGAATCCACCCACTTGTTTGTGGAAACCTTTCTCTTGAATTGAATCCGCCGCTCTCTAAAGTTGTTGGATTCGTAGCTTTATCCATATTTAATATCTTTTCTTATTTTATTTTTTATTTTCTTTGTTAATTTTTGAAGATGGAAGTTAAGTTTTTTTTTTTTTAGTGATTTGTTATTGACACTCCAATTTATGTTAAGGGGGGCCAAATTTTATGGATACTCCGCTTTTTTTAGATTGTTGGGGATGGTGGGGGAAGGGGTGTCAATGTAGATAGCTAGTTTTTTTAACTTCTTAAACTTTTAAAAATTTACGCACCGTAAAATCATCAAACCCCTAAATCAAAAAACCCTCCATCGTTTGTGCATACGATTTAATAAACTGAAATTAGATCTTATTATCTCATCACTTTGACCAACTCCAACATAACGCTAATATCATATTGTTTTTTCTCAATCGTGTTTTTTTGTTAGGGTTTGATTTCTCCACAACTAATGGTGTTGATTAACCATTAAAAATTAGATTAATGAACATAAGGTGAAATTAAGCCTAAATGGGTAATAAGGTAAAATTTTCTTTATTTGTTAAGGGGCTACTTTCCTCATTGGTACTCCCCTTAACAAAAAAAATTAAAAAAAAATTGCCCTCTCCTCCTTAATAATATTTGGAGTGTTAATAACAATGCCTTTTTTTAGAAGTGTTTGAGTAAGAAAACGAAGTTACATATGTACAGAGTGCTGGCTTGACTTAGCGTGAGCTGAAATGAGGGTTAGATGTAATTTTTCAAATATAGGGTTTGCTAAGTTGGGCTTGAAATCCATATTTATGAAAATTCCATTGGTCATATTATCTACCATTTTCAACACATTTTGCCAAATTTTAATGTTATATATTTTTGTAAAGAAAACAAAGTTTTAGACGCAATTGAATAGGTACCTATCCAAATTCCGATGTTTATGAAAAAATATATTTTTATACTTCAATAATTCATCTTTCTACACTTATCAATATTTTAATTAATTAATTAAAACTTCCTAGTGTGTTACATTCTTTTCCTTTAAATAATTTCATTATCAAAATATCCAAGGACGTAAAATTGCAACACATCTATAAGAAAATCAATATCTACAACCATTAACCACTTGCAATCATTGTACTTAGTTATACCTTCTAATGATGAGTGTACATATAAGTATGGAATGAATGTGAACATATAGGTAATGTAAAATTAGGTGTTCTCCTGAACTAATCACCTCTTAAATGTCATTGCTTATGTGGTGTGTCTAAAATGTATGTAATACCCCGTATACTTGCCATTCTATATGGATACATAACCCTTCAAAGCATATGCAAAAATGAAACAACCATATGCATAAAATTATTAGATGAATGGATATGGTTGTGCGTGTTGTTAACTAATTTGAATATATCATCCTATAAGTGCAATATCAACTAAAGAATTCATTTACTAGCAACCAACATCAAAAACATGTCCTATCAAGGTGTTCATAGCCATTCCTAGTATCCAAGCATTCTTACATATAGGACAATCTAAGTTAAAATTCTACATGTACTAGTAATTATACTTATTAAATGAAAATATTGTTGGAATTCTTAAGTATTGAATGAAATATATTTTGTCCATTGTCCCACATTGCCAAAATAAATAACTTAAGCAAGTATATAAGACACTTCCTCAAGAAGAGGTTGGGGCCTTAGGGCACCCAAATGTTTGCTTCGTTGTGAGGAGGAAAGTCATGCTTCACCACTACATAAGCGCACGTCGCCGCTGTTATCCATTTGACCGAACCGTGTCTGGTATGACCTTAATTTTTTGCTTGAAAAAAAAGGGGCTATTTTTTAACAGTTGCAAGCACGAATGGGCGCGACTATTGTAAGCAGGCGTGTGACTTCCAGTTGTGAACGGATGTGTCTTTTGGTGGACCATTGCTGAATAGGAAGGTGCGATAATGCAAGGCGCAACGGATGCGCACAACAACAAGCAGGTACGACTGTACAAAGAGGTACGGACGCGACTGTTCGGAAGAGATGAGGATCAACTATTTTTTCCAATCCGAATCTTCCTTCTCTCTTCTCTACCGCTCTTATATAAAATCAAAGAGTGATATTTTCATTACAATCTCATGCATAATACGTCTGTTGTATCTTAGAAGAATTTTAAAATAAAATTCTTACGAAAATTCTTACGACAAGCCTTAGACATTATTCGGTTAGAATTCTAGTTTATTTGTATGTTTATATACATATTCTATAATCTTTCCATTCTCTATGTTGTGCTATTTCATCTTAATAAAAAGATTTATTTCTTTTTCAACTGGGTTTAAGAACAATATTATTAAAGATACCATTCACGACAAACCAAAAATCCAATTTTATATTAAATACAAGGCTGTAAATAGAAATCATATCGACTTATATTCAATATCAAGTTTTGAAAACCAACAGATATCGTAATCGGAATAACGATATATATATATATATATATATATATATATATATATATATCTTCCAAATTCCACAACAATATCCATATAATCACAGAATCCAATATCGAAGTATAACGCTGTTGTTGTAAATTGATTACAACATACTTATTGCTATTATTAGCTAATATTGAATTCCAGAGTAGTGGAGATCGAAGTTATAAACTTGTGCAACGAGTTTATAATTGATTATTCTATGTTTTGGTATACTAGACGTATAACAAATGTATCATTATAATTTTCTGGATAGTAACTCGGATCTTCTCATGGGAGTCTCGCGCACTCTCAATTAGACCATCTCTCGGCTAGACTCTTAATCGTTTAATGACTTTGTAACATAGTCGTTCTTTTACTGGCTTAATAGCGTGAGTAGGTACTTAGGGAACAAGCGAAATTTTCTCCACATTAACCTCATTTGAAATTATCCACTTCCTTGATCCTTGGGAATTGACGCTAATACATCTACGATATTCACATGCCGCAAAGCCAAGTGGTGGAGAAACGAATTGTTTATGGCAAGGATAAAATATGTAGAAAGTAGAAAGAATAATTGCATAACACACACATAATCCGATTGACCTATGTAAAACCTGAGCTATTAGGTTGTCCGAAGAAAATAAGGGCACCCAGAGTTTAAGAGAAAAACAACTTGGGGTCAGTCATGGAACTGATGTAAGAAAATTATATTCGTCATTCGAAAATAATGGTATCACATAATATCGTGACCATACATAAACTTGGCACGGGTTTTTACCTTATGGTAACAAAATCGTTACTACGTCAAAATTGTCTGATATTATTTTTAATAACTTACAGGATAAAACCCATTAAAATAAATAAACCAAAAGGAGAAATTATTGCCATTATTAAATTTTGCACCCTTAATGTGGCTCTACAAACAAAATCGCAAGCTCCTAGGGAAATGGATTTCCATACGATGGTAAGGTAATGGACCACCTTTCTGTATAGTACACCTCTAGAGAAATATATCGAGGACCACTCTCCGCCATCTAATTGGCAAGGCCAAAACAACTACACAAACCCGTCTAGCGGTGTACCACCCGAAAATATCATCATCCCGATCGTATCCGACCCATTCTAGAGCCTTAACATGCTCTACTTCTCGACATATAATGAGAAATCTAAAGGGTGGGCACTACCTAATTAACCTCATTGCATTCCCTTTTTCCTCCAACTCCGGTTGTTGAGGCTTAGAGGTTTTTGATTACCTATTTATTCAAGCAGATTCTTCACTTCGCATGCTACATTACCAAGTCCAACATACGCAACTGACTGAACTCGTATATCTCAACAAAGGATGTATATAATGCATGAGAGTAATTTTCCATTCCATAAAACAAATGTACACTCCTGGAGATCAATAAAAACGTAATAAAAGCGCAACATCAAACATTCATCCATACAATTCGTCTTGTATTTGGATAAAACGAAGACACTACACTTTCTAGATCGTGTGATCTAGAAAAGAGTATCCATCGCACTGAAAAACTAAATGCAGAATCCTATCGATTTATAATACGGAAAAAATTTCTGAGGGTTAGTGATAAAAACCTTCATTCAATCTCCATAATTCTTCTTTCTTCAATCCTTATTATTTTGAAATGTTTAATTGAACAGAAGTGGTTTTCAGATAGGAATCACCCAAATATAATCCTATTCTCCTCAAATCAACCATCGCAAAAATATTGTTTAAGTAGTATTGTGTGTTCTTTATTTCTTAATTCATTTCTTCATAAAACATCTTTTAAGGATGTATACTTTAAATATTCTTCAGGGACATATAAGGAATCATCAAACCTTATTTATTAAGTCAACTTGGATGGTAAGTCCGATTTAGTATAATAGATACAAAGAAATCATACTTATCTTACTCGATATCAATTTCCATGTTCGATCTCTACTATCCATCGAATAATGGTGTAAACACCTTTTAAATTCTTATGGATATTAAGAATTTCCTCTTCGGAATTTTGTACTAAATACAACAAGATCATCTCTAAGTAACCCTGTTTATTTATCTTTAGAAAACATAATCATTTATATTTAACTTGTTTATAACATTTCAACCTTATCCATCCCTCGCCCAAGAAAGGGGCGGGAAAGCCAGCGCACTTGTTGCTCATGAATAACTCCTTAGTTAAACACGTATATCCGGATCTCAAAAATAGAAAAATCAAGCTTACTCACCGACTTATATCTTTTTGATTCAATTCAATTATTTAACATCTTCAAATAATTTATAAATCTTCAAATCACTATTTAGAAGTATTCACCAAAGATTTGAAGAAGGTTGGTTAAGTTTAAACTGCAATTTCAATCATTATTGAAAAGTGTTGCAAAAAATTTAGCAAAAATTGCTAGTTTAGCTTAATTCATCAAAACGACATTTCTAATCATTGGAAAATTCATATGTTCAACTAAAATCACTTTTATAACATTTTAAATCATTTATAAGATTTATTCCATAACTTTCTTGAATTAAATGTTCATTTTTCAAACAATTTCATCTTCTGGATTTTAAATGCAAAACCGCGATGTTTTTCTAATCTTGTTTAGTCATATTTCAAAATCTACTCAATGGAACCTTGGTTTTTTTTGATTTATTGGAAAGCTATAGTTATATGGAGTCAAAAAAATCTTACTTCAAAGAATTTAGATTCATAATTTTCTATATACAAAAGATCCACTTTTTAAGGAGTGAAATCGTGAGTTACCGTTTTGTAACACATCAAAATTTCTTCAAAATCTATAATCTTTAAAAAAACTCATATTTACACTTAGGCATATTTATAATTCATTTCTAAAACATTTCAAACCATTTTTAGAGGTTTAATCATTCCATTTCCACCTTCTCATTCAATAAAGGGAAGTGATTCCTTTATGTTGATTGATGCATATTTAACATGACTTGTTAAATAATCTATACAATCAATCATATTATCATCCAAACTTGGTAAACAGTCATCATGACATACAAAAGGATCATTTACACATAGTAATCATTTAACATTCACATAGCAATCATTTTACTTCATTAACATGCGTATAGTTAGGATCGTTTAATGTTTAGTTTCTCACCTTCATTAGTTATTATCATTCCTAAAAGATGATATAGCTCCACTACGAATGCACCAAAGCAACTCGAATTAGATCCTTCTTCCTTTCTTGGGCTCGACCACCTTCTTTCCTCTTTCTTTGCTCCCTGTCTATGATAGGTAGGTTCTTGGATCTTTTTGTATTGACTTAAAACTTGTTGTATAGTCTTCTAATGATGACATAAGGTCTTGGAAAAAGTTTGAGAGGATTTTGATATTTTTTTGATGTTGTTTTAAGAAAATTAGTGAGGTGATGAGTATTTTCTTAGTTTTTAGAAGCCATTAATGGGTTTTGAGAAGCGTAAGAAATGAGAGTTCTAGGGTAAATAATTTGTGAAGAGAGGTAAGGTATTTATAGAAAACATTTAGGAATAAAATAAGAAATAGAAAATTATCAAAACACCCCCCTTCTCTCCTTAAATTCGGACAACTCCCCCTTTTGCTTGTCACATCATGTGTAAGAGTATGATATGTAAGAGTACTTATGTGTAAGAGTAATGAGCTTGTAAGGGTGTAGTATTATTTTAATAAAAGTAAACTCCTTTTGTTACTTTTTTCCTAATCATTCTTACTTTGTTTAACACTTCGTTATTCTTGTATATATGTGTTATCATATGTGATACACATGTATAGGTATATGTATATGTCTCACCGTAGATTTTATGACATTGTACGATTTTCATTCGTCAAATCGTTGAGAATCCAGAACCCATTTACTTGTCACAGTTTCAGTTTTCACTTGAGCTATTTATTTAAGTAAACAAAATTCTAAAATAACTTTCTTGTTATACTTAAATAAATAAGGCATGATTAGTTAGTCATTAACACCGTGTTGAATAATATTTATCCATTATTCACAAATTCAGGATTTTGTCGATAAAGTTATACCTATTTTTCTTATATTTCCTGGTCAAGTATATTACTTTATTTAACTTATTCACCATTCATATGTTATCACTATATAACATATTTAAAATGATTTCTTATCATTTAAACCTTCATTTGAATAATTATAATATCACTTAATTCTTCATTTAAATTCATGAATCATTTATTTGATATAAATATTCTTATCGATGATGTCATCAATACATTTAATTTCCAAAAATAAAATATAACATTTTATTTTATATAATTCTTTAATTATGAAATTAAGTGTATACATCCAGAGCTTTCGCCATCCTTATGGATAAAATCAGTTTTATTGATAAAACAATTTCAGTTATTTCATTTATATTTTCGATAAGGAAACATTCTCCAGAATAATCTTCCAAAATAAATTCATTATTTTTAGTTGATTATTATTTTTGAAATAATCCCTATTGAATCTCTAAATTAATTCAATTACCTTTGTAACGACCCACTTTTTAGTACAGTTCAATCCGATATTTATCAACCATGCCAACTCAAATTATACAGAAAAGCAGATAGCTCTTAGAAAGAAATTAGAGAGTGAGATAAGATAGAAAGAAATATTAGAATAGAAGAAGAAGAAACACATCAGAAACATAGTCTCACATCGCAGCGGAACAAAATATGATACAGAAATAATTTTTTATTGAGAGCTTGAAAATATACTTACAATCATCAGAGTACATCACACATCTGGACAATCATAATAACCTGTCCTCATATACAATCACACAACGGAATAAATATAGATATTATATGTCTGAAAACCTCCATCTCTTCTCTGGACTTTGCAACATCCGATAAACTAGACCTGTACCACCCAGTCTAACCCGAGCATTACAAACGTTGGATCAGCCTGGTGAACCAAAGTGAGAAAAACACACTAAGTTTAAAGGCATCACACAACTTGATTTTAAAGTCAAAATATTTTCGAAAGAAAAGGGTAATCGTAAGACCAAATCCACACATAAATACAGATAGTTTTTACCTTACGATAACCCAAAACATTTTTTAAATCAATATCTTTTCTGATATTATAATAGTGTCTAAATGCAAATTAATATCAATCTAGTAGAACGCTTGCATCTCACACTCTACATATATAGTATACAATCAAAACCGTGAGCACTTATTGGAGAATGGATTTCTTGGCAAGGTATGGACCACCTTCTTGACAATGTATCTCTTGATATGAATACATTAGGGTTCAACAAGAACATCTTGCAACCCAGGCTAAACATGACCGACCCCTCACTTCTTTTGAGAGTACCGAATATATCATTACCACGGTTGGGGGCCAGCCAACCGAACCAATAGCATACATACAATAAATAAAAACGTACCACCAAAGGCATTTGATTTCTCCAGATCAGGTAATGATATATCCTTTTGATGGGTGCGACCCACATAGCCATGCGACCTACCCGGTTTTGTGTCATTCCCGGTTGATGAGGCATGAGGTCATACTTACTTTTTGTTGAATATCTGGCCACCATTCACTTTGAATGCCACATTATTAAATCCGTCAGGAATCACTAATTGACATCCACAAAAATACCCTGGTTGGAAGCGACCCAACTATGGTACGTTTGAAGAAATTAACGTACGTGACCCCTTTGGAAATACTCTGTTAGACACTCGTCCATATAAGTCATCTAGGAACAGGATGAACTGAAGGTACCCTCCTACTACATCCTAGGTATCACCCTATGGATCAGTAGCGAGTAGTCCTTGCAATCCGTAGATTCCAACCACGATAGAATCATAGTATATCTCTAGCTGCTAAACCAGAGATTTTAAATAGTTCTTCCTCTTATGAAGATCCATGGTCTTCAATGCTTCATCTTCAATCTTTATACTTTCTTATTTACTGGTTCGGAATGGTTTTCGAATATAAATTCGATCTAGTCTTTCCGTACCAACAACCATATTGGTCAGATTTTGATAGTCGGTTATTTAACTATCAAAATAAACAATTATTTAACCATGGAAATAATATGAGTTCACAGGTTCAGTATTCATCATTACTTGGCCTCTTTAATTAAAAATAATTAAAGACTGGTTAATTAAAACTTCTAACTCTTTCAATATTTTAAAATACAACATTTACTTCTTATTTTAATATACTAATGTTCTCAAAACCATTTCATTATAATACTTATAAAAATATCTTACAACTATATTCAAATTATCTTTTAACTCTCCTTTCAAACATTTGCTCCATCATTATTCATTACCTTTAATTGGAAAAATCAATTCAACTTATCACTCGTAAAACAACGTTATGAAACTCCTTTTGTTTCATAACTTGGAAACAATAACCAATGCTTATTTTTACAAAATAAACCCATTTCAAAACTTAACATTTCATTTCCTCTTCAACCCCCGAAGCCGCTGCTACTTCTGGGCAAGTTTCTGCACAACCTTTTTCTGAACTCTGACTCGTCAATGCCAGGGACCGGGAAAGGAAGTTTACTACTTTAAATCAAGATCAATTCGAACAACTGTGTGGGCAATATGGGATCCCTATTAAAGATGCGATATTATCAGTTGAGGGAGTATTTGCCGATAGACCCATGCCTGGGTATGTAGCTGTGAATAGACATATGTTAGCAAGCGGTGCTATTCCTTCATTCAACCCTTTCTTAGAGAGAATTCTTAAGCATCTGGCCCTCGCTCCCTTCCAGCTCCACCCTAACGGTTACATCGTCCTAATAGGGCTTTATATCCTTGCCATGGACAAAGAAGGACGCGAGCCTACTTTCGATGAAATCCGTTACCTATGCTCTTTAAAAGCTAGGAAAGACATTCCTTCCATCTTGCATGCTGAAGGTGCCCAGAATCGAAAGCTTATTCATAAATTGCCAGACAGGGTTTCGGGGTTCTTAAATCAGTTTTTCATTATTCAATGCCCCTAAACCTTTCACGGGAACTGGTCAGAAGGGGTAAATAATCTTTTAACGTAAATTCACTTGTAACATTTATATTGATTTCAATTGCTGAAATCTATGTTCCTTTATTTTTCAGTTCTCCCGGCTCCTATTAAAGGGGAAGATAACGCTCCTTATAAACCTCTTTATGACTCCCTTCATTATGTTGGTATATTGGATAGATTTAGACAGTATGTGATAACAGAAGATAATCTTCACAAACACGGAGTACTCCATTTTTCTAGGAAATTATATTCCAAAGGAATGCCTGCAACCCCCAAACTTAAGCCTGCAGAACCAAATGTTGGTACTTCTGGCGGTAATAATGAAGCCCGAGACCAAACTGTTGACTCCTCACTGAAAAAGTGCTCTGAACCAGTTGGTGGTAGCAAGTTGCTATCTAAATGGCTTCTAATGAGGAAAACATTAGGGTAAGGGTCTTCTAACCTCAACTGAATTGGTTGAGAAAGAAGTTACCACCTCGAATCCTATATCAAAAACTGAGCAGACTGAGAGAGATGAAAGAGAAGGTAACATTTCAGATTCTGCTCATGAAACTGAACATGTTGGGGAAGGCGAAACTGTACTAGAGATTGATCCAAACACGAAAATGATGATTGAGGACCCTCTTATTCAAAATGTAATAGAGGAAGGTTCCACAGGTACCTTTGATAATTTGGGTGATCTTAACTCAGCTAAGTACCTTAGCTAGTGCGATATCGTTACCCAGTCTCTTGATCCTCAAAAAACAATTACAGGAGCTAGCATATTGGAGGCTCCCATTTCCGCACAAGGAAAATTGTTGAAATCTTTAGGAATTTCCTTAGAACCAACTAGAAAAACTAGTTCGTTAGTAGTAGTGCTTTAGAAAATATTTCTAACATGCACATACTTCTTAAATTTTGGTAACCTTCACAGTTTTCCCCATCACCTTCCGGTTTGAGTGCTAAAAAGCTTTTCTTATTTTCTTTTCAGGTCCAAAAATGCATGGTAAACATTTGTCAGATTTTTGGAAGAAAAGTACTGCATACAACCCGAAGCATTTATTACAACCCGATCCTTTGCGACAGTCGCAACATTCCAAGCAGTCTTATCCTCCTTAGCCTCCAAAATCTTCTCATAAGTCTTCGCACGCATCTGAACATGAATTGATTGATGAGCAAAGGCGAAGGATACATGAGGAAGAAGATGATTCGCTTGGCTTAGGAATGATATCCAAGATGAAGAGGGCCGCAGGGAAAAGCAAGGTAAAAACGATCAAGGGAAGGATGGCTCCCATAAGCACCCTTGGTTGGACAAGCTCCCTATTATACCCCGATCGGTTCCATCTTCTGGACCTCCCGGTCCTTCTGCTGAAATACATTCAATTATTCACAAGCCCCATTATGAGCCAGAGCTAGCAAACACTTCTCTTGCTGGACGATTCAAGGGTTAGAATTTGAAAGGGGTACTTTTTTTATTGTGGCGCAAATCCAACTGATGCTGATGACATAGCCGAGTAAATAGAAACTGTAATAAGTCAAACGCATACCCAGCTTGACACTGCTAAGAATCATCTTGACACGAAGCTAAGTATTGTCAGGGACCATGCTAAGAAGCAATAAACAAATGGCACAAATTTGTCAACGATCTCCAAAAGTGCAATGACGCTAATCTAGTTAAGATTGCTGCTTAGGAGAGTGACAATGCCAAATGGAAAGAAGTTTTAGATTCTCATGACGCTACCACTACATCCCTTAATAAAAGAAATGCAGAATTGGAGGGATTAGATACTGAGAACAAGAAGCTCAGAAAAGAACTTGCGGCTACTAAGCAAAAGGAAAATAAGCCCAAATTTCTAGACGTAATGTTGAAGTTACATTATCTGTAGAATAGGATTTCTCTAAACAATATCGGGATGAAGCTGCCCAACTTAGAGAAACCATCAATTCCTTGAAGGCTTCCAATCGTATATTAACCGCTAAGGTTGAATCCCTTGAAGAGGATAAAAAATCTGCTGAGGAAACTCACAAAAAGGCAATGGACGAGGCTGATGCTGACATATTTCAGTTTTATGTTTTTAGTGTCATAAGCCGTGGGAGTTTACATTATTTAGGGGACAACTTTCCAACTACCTTTGCACTAGTCTGGGAGCAAGTACTTGAAATTAATGGTGGCGATCGTAGCGAAGACAATCTCATTAATGATCTTTTAGACGAGAGATCTAAGAAAGCTTTAGCCGAAGGAAAAGCTCGGTTGGCAAGTGATAAGACTGGTGCTTCTGAGGAGCAGGCCTAGAATCAAACCAATATTGATCCCCTTGTTAATCCTGTCAACCCTGAAGCTTCTAACTCACATACGCCAGTTAAACTTCCTGATTCTTCAAAAGAAAAATTAACAACTGCTGACAAGTGCACTGCTATGGAGAATGTCATTGAAGAGCATGGTGGAGATGATGAAGGTGATGATGATAACATAGACAACTAGAGAATTGAGCACAGAGACTACCAAGAGTACCTTCCAGATGCAGGTAAAACCGAAATTGATTTCGCTGCACTGTACATTGATTCCTTTTTTAGTTCACCTGGTTCCCTGGCCTTTTACAATCTTTGCTCCCATGGTCTGAGTTTAATATCACCTCTGTCTTCTCCTGCTATAGGCAGGACAACAACAACCGAAGCTGTTATAAGTGAGTCAACTTTGATGATAGTTCCTCTTGCCTCATTTATCATTCCTCTGCGTATTGTCATGTCTTTGCTTGCCATTACAGCCCTTGGGTCACAGGATGCTAGAATCAATGTGCTCTCCGACTTGGAGGATGTTGATTATACTCTCAGTGATGATCTCGGAGTCATAGAAACAAATGAAAGCCCAAAAGATATTGCTAATGATCAGGGAAAGAAAACAGCTAAGTCGTCATCATCTTCGAAGTGCAAGAAAAAGAAGCGTACTCTTCAGAAGACAAGAGTTGTTACTTTATCTTCTTAGAAAAACCCAAGTGACGTAGCAGAGACTCCTCCTCCTCCTCTCAACAAGCTAATTTTTAAGTACAAGTGATAAGAAGAAATAGTGCTCAGTGCCAGTTTATTTTGCTTCCTGACTGCTCCTTTCTATATGTTTCATTCAGATCAGTTGTATATGCAGGTGCCGGTCCCCGCTTATTACTTTATGTTACTCTATGTATGAAACTTTCATACTAGGATTTGTGATTTGACTTTGCGTTGCTATGATGGAAATGTGTTATGTGTTCTGCTTGTTGTACTTAAGCTTTTTCTCTAGCTTTGTCGTACTTTATTGTTTTGCATTTCACATTTGTTGACTTTACACACTTTCAACACAAATTTTTTATATCACAAGTCTTATGTTATTGCTATACCTAACATTGTAATGACCTTGTGGTACTTTTTGTAATTGTAGATTTATTTTTGTAGCCACGGATTGTTATTAACTCGATTTACCTGACCAATTTTACTGAATTTTCTCGATTTTGACTGAGGGAACATCTGAGACTCCTTTTCCGTGGTTACCCACTTTTTATATCTACCACTGTACTGGAGTTCTCGAGTTTGCCTAAGTCATTTTAAGGGATTCAATTTTATTGGTCGGAGTATTCCTTGTAAGTGCCAAGCCTTTTATGTAAAGTTGTGACAAGTTTATGGTATGTTTAAGTAAGCATTATTGAATTTCCTTAATGAGGTGGTAATGCCCACATACCAAAATTCGCCAGAGACTTTAAACGTTAGGCATGAAATTTATGATCGACAATATTTGGAAATCCTGGACGTATGCTTTTGTTGTCAAATTTATTGGCTTTCTCATGACCCAAGGGTTTCCAGTTTAGTCAATCAAGCTCATACCTTTAAGTGGAAAGGGATTTTAATTTTTGTGCCCCTGCTTGAGAGGTCTTGTATCTTTAGTATATTCAATCATGTTTCTCGCTCACCTGGCAATCCAAGCCCTTCGGAGATCAGATTTGAACATGTACCCTCGGGAAGGTCTTGGTTTTTGCGCCTTCGAAGAGGTCTTTGTAAATCCGTTATTCTTTGTGACTGAATAGTTCGACCACTTATAGAATTTGTCGGAAGCCATCGAAAAGGTCTTTGGGTCTGTCACTAATCGAATTTGGAAGACCCAGCTTATGATCCGTGCCTCTGAAGGTGTCTTTATAATCCATTAGTAACTAGATTTGGAAGATCCAGCATCTGATCGGATGTCCACGAAGAGGTCTTTTAAAGGCCTAGGGTTTGTCGTAATATGGCCATGTATAAATGGCGCTGACGTTCGACTAGGTGTCCCTCAGGGAGGTCTTTGGTTTGGAAGCCTAGTGTTTGTCGCAATAGGGCTATGTATTAATGGCTTTGACGATCAACTGGGTGCCCCTCGGGGAGGTGTTTGGTTTGGAGTTGAATCGTTTCATGATGCAAACGCTAGTTTATTTATTGGGTTGTACCACGATTTGTTAGAATTAGGGTCCTGGACCTTACAGTTAAGAAGAAGCCCCTACGGTGAAACCTATAAATTTGTTTGTAGTGTGAACATCGCATTATATAACCGTTCAGTTCCTAGTACCCCTTGTTTGCAATGGTGTGCTCTACACCTTTGTACTTGTTGCGAATGACGTTTTGAACATTGAGCAATGGGAGCCTGAGATATCCTAATCGGGACGTGCTGTAACAAGTCACCAGGTTTTATTAGGTTACAGATGCATCGATGTTTCTTTAGGGGACCTGCAGTCAAAATCGAATTTAAGCAACTTGTAGACAAGAATTTGCAAATGTACGATTTAGGCAAGCAAAGCAATTTCTTTCATTAATATGTACAAAGCTCATGACAACGTTGCATTGTATTTACAATGCATGAAGTTTACAACTTTTCAAGATATGTGAAAGAAACATTAAGCAAGGTAGTGACGGAGGTGTTTGCTATTCCAGGCCCTGGGAAGTCGGATCTCGTCCGTCTTTTTCAGCTCGAAAGTGCCATCTGAGAATTTTTAGCTTATCATATACGGTCCTTCCCAATTGGGTCTGAATACTCCATTTCCTGTCATAATTTTCTTTTCAGGAAAAGGTCCCCAATTTTAAAGGTTCTCCGTTTGACTTTAGCATTAAAATGTCTGGCTATCCTTGTTCAATGAGAAGAAATTCTAAGTTCTGCTTCTTTCCTTTTCTCTTCAAGCAAATCGAGCGCTTCGCGTTGCAGCTTCTCATTCTCTTCCCGGTTAAAGTGGATTCTTCGGTGAGTGGGAACTTCCAGCTCCAGCGGGATCATAGCCTCGGATCCAAATGCAAGCGAGAATGGAGTGTGCCTAGTCGCAGTTTTGTGAGTTGTACAATATCCCCATAGTGTAAGGGGAAGCTCGTCTACCCAACCACCTTTAGCTTTTTTGTGCTTCTTGATGGTTGATTTTAAGTTCTTATTGATTGTTTTAACTTGCCCGTTGGCCTGCGGATGAGAAACGACTGCAAAACTCTTCTTAATTTTGTATCTAGCACAAAAATCTAAGAATTCGCTGCTCTTGAACTGAGTTCCGTTATCGGTGGTTATCTTATGCGGTACCCCGAACTTGCAGATGATGTTATTCAATATAAAGTTGATTACCTTTTTTGAAGTAACAGTAGCTAATGGTTCAGCTTCAGCCTATTTAGTGAAATAATCAACTACCACTATTACATACTTCATACTTGATTAGCTGTAGGCAGTGCTCCGATTAAATCTATGCCCCAAATAGCAAATGGCAATGGGCTGACCATCTGAGTCAATTCTGTGGGAGGTGCTCTTGGAATCTTTGCAAATCTTTGGCATCTATCACACTTCTTAGCATAGATCATTGCATCCAGCCTCACATCGGGCCAGAAGTAGCCATATCGTAGAATTTTCTTGGCTAGTGTTTGACCACCCATGTGACCTCCACATTATCTTTTATGTAATTCTACCAAGATTTCTTTGGACCCCTCTTTGGTTACACATCGCAACAGTGGCATAGAAAAACCTCGTCTATATAACCTTCTATCCTGGATGAGGTACAGTGGAGCTTTGCGCAATACTTTCGTCGCTTTTTTGGTTCTTCTGGAAGTGTTCCATTAAGGATATATTCCTTGATTGGAGTCATCCAGGATACAGGCTCTTCAATAGCCTCCATAATTCAATCGACATCTGCTTCTTCGATAGCAGGAGTTGAAAGGTCTTCAACGGGTATCAAACCAAGTAACCGTGCATCTGAAGAACATACGTACTTGGAAAGAGAATCTGCCTTTGAATTTTCTTCCCTAGGAATATGAGATATAGTGTAGTAATCAAGATTTTTGAGAAGTTCCAAAGCTTTGGTAAGATAAGCAGGAATGTTTCCGAGTTTGGTCTGGAATTCCTTTCGGATTTGACATACTACGAGCTGTGAGTCACTGAGGATTTGTAAGGTTTTCAAATTCAATTCTTTTGCCAACTTTAGCCCTATGATTAATGCTTCATATTCAGTTTCATTATTGGTTGAAGGGAATTCCGACCTAAGGGCATAGCATAAGGAGTGGCCTTCAAGAGCTTCCGGGACCATTCCTGCCCCCGAGCAGTAATCATTCCTAAATCCATCAATGAATAGCTTCCAACTAGCCACCGCCTCTGCTGGTTCTTTTATTTCTTCTCCTTTATCCATGAACTCGGCGATATAATCTGCTAAAGCCTGCCCATTCATAGCTCTTAGAGGATGATAATTGATGTCATATTGACTAATCTCTATGTTCCACTTCAATAGTCTCCTCGAAGTTTCTGGACGGAAAAGGACTTGTCTTAGCGGTTGGTCGGTGGGAAGATTTATAGGATGGGCTTGGAAGTATAGCCTTGGCTTTTTTAAGGCAATCAGCAAACAATATGCAAGCTTTTCTAACTTGGGATAGTTTAGTTCTGCCCCCAACGAGCTTTTTACTGATATAGTAAACTAGCCATTGAACCTTGGCATCTTCCCGGACAAGTGTAGCACTTACTGCATGAGATGAGATAGCCAAATATAGGAATAGTTCCTCTTCATCTTTAGGCTTTCACAGCATCGGTGATGACTCCATGTGTTTAATCAACTCTTCAAAGGTTGTTTGGCATTCAAGAGTCCATTGGAAATCCTTCTTTCCTTTCTTCAAAGCATCGAAGAGTGGAATGTACCTATCCGTGGCCCTTGAGATGAATCGGTTAAGCGCAGCTACTTTCCTGTTTAGGCTTTGAAGCTCTTTCTTCGTCCTAGGAGCACGCATCTCCCATAAGGATGTGACTAGAGAAGGATTTGCTTCAATGCCTCTAACATTGACTATGAAACCGAGGAACTTTCCTGATGCAACTCCGAATGAGCACTTAAGCAAATTTAGCTTCAGCCCATATTTTCTGAGGATATGAAACATTTTGGCCAAATTTTCCAAATGATCATCAGCCTTCTTCGATTTCACCAGCATATCATCCACATAGACTTCCATTGTATTCCCAATCTAGGATTTAAACATGGAATTCACAAGGCGCTGGTATGTTGCTCCTGCGTTTTTTAGTCCAAACGACATGACTTTGTAGTAATGTAAGCCTCTATCTGTTATGAAAATCGTGCTTTCCTCATTAGGCTTATGCATCATAATCTGATTGTATCCAGAGTACGCGTCCATAAAAGATAATAGTTCGTGCCCCGCTGTTGCATCAACAAGTTGATCAATTCTAGGCAATGGTAAACTGTCCTTAGGACACACCTTGTTGAGGTCTGAATAGTCTAGCACACTCTCCATTTGCCGTTGGATTTTTTAACAAGGACCAGATTAGACACCCAATCAGGATATGTGGATTCTCGTATGTAGTTATTTTTGGACAACCTATCCACTTCTTCTTTTAATGCTACAGATCATTCTGGTCCTTGAATTTGTCTCTTTTGTTTTATAGGAGTTAAACTTGGATTAGCATTCAATTTATGTACTATTGCATTAGATGAAATTCCACACATATCAGAATGTGCCACACAAAAACATCCAAATGTGCTTTTAAAAACAAGACTAATTCTTTTTGCAACCTCAAGTCCAGCTAAGAACCTATTTTCAATACTTTGTCAGGACCTTCGTCGTGCACTGGAATTGAGATTGTGGCTTCAGCTGGCGCCACTCTATTCTCCCCTACACTGGCTTTTCTCGGGTCCATTTCCTTTTGAACATCGCTGTGCTCGCCAGTGTGAGGGCCCCACCCTAGTTGCTATAAGAGGGAGCCATGAATGCGGAGTGGGGCCTCCACATTCTTCTTCGTCTCCTTCTTCCTAGCTTCAACCAGTTCTGCCATGTAACATTTTCTTGCTGCCTTCTGATCACCCTTAACAACTCCATTTTCGGTAGGGAATTTCATGGTCAAGCACCATAAAGCCCATTGTTATCCTGAATGCGGCAAGAGTTGGTCTACCGAGGAAGGCATTGTAAGCCGAAAGCTCATCGACTAAGACAAAATCCTGCTTCATGGCAACCTTCTGTTTTCTTCTCTGAGTTCGACGATCAGGTTGATGACGCCAATCGGCTGAGTGAGTTTCCCCGTGAACCCATGGATCTTATTCTAGCAAGCTCGCACGTCATCCATAGAAAGATTCATCTTATTGAATGCATTAATGAAAAGAACATTGACGGATGCCCCGCTATCCACCAATACTCTCTTGACTATAGCTGAACCTAAACCGACGATAACAACCATAGGATCAACTGTTGGTGTTAGCAATTCGTCTGAATCTCTATCTTTGAACACGACATCGTCCTATGAAGTCTTCGGCATTTTTGTGGGAAAGACATTGTCCATGACCATGAATTCTTCTTTTGGAAGGCTATTCATCTCATCCGTATATTTCACGATGTCCCCCCAGCTTCTTCCGGCTAGGTAGGGTCCCTCTGAAACCGTGTTGATGATTAGACTTGGAATAACAACAACTGGAGTGCTCTCTCTCGGGCCAAACTGTCCCGTGAATGTTCCCTGTCCTTGAGCGGATTGAGTATTCTGCGGATTTTTCGCATATTGTTGGAGTTTGTTCTTTCTTATTAACTCCTCGATTAGGTTCTTCAGATGCCTGCACTCATTCGTATTGTGGCCTGGCTGGTTGTGGAACCGACAGACCCTTCCTGACTTTATCGCAGCATCATTGACCTTTATTTACTTTGGCGTTGGGTATTCCTCGATATCCTTAGTCACCATGAAAATGTTTTTTATGGTGTCATTCAAAGGAGTCAACTCAGAATTCTTAAAAAAGCGTAATTTCTTGTTAGCTCGATTATCCTTTCCATCGTTGCCCCTTTTTTGACTACTAGGAATGTTTTGCCCACCCTGCACATTAACATCCTTCTGTTCGGGTTGTGCCTTACTCTCGAGAATGTCTAGAGCATAGGTGGGATCTTCATCGACACTCATATATTCTTCAGCTTTATCGAATAGTTCCTCGAGTGAACTTGGCTTCTTATTTTTGATCCATTACCCAAACTTGGTCTTCTTGCATATGGCTCCTTTCAAAGCCATTAACACCAAACAAGACTCATGATTTTCCACCTCGGCTGCTCTGGCTTTGAATCGAGCGAGAAAGGGCTTGATTGATTCTCCTAGCCTTTGCTCAAGCTCGTTTCACTCCATGAAATCCCACACTTTGGTGGCTTGTAGCCTGAACTGCTCTCTGAATAACTTAGCTAAAGTAGCGAAGTCATCCACAGAATTTGGTGGTAGTTTCGTGAACCAGAGAGAGGCCACCTCTTCAAGATAAGTCGGGAAGTAAAGACATTTCAGGTCATTTGTGGCACGTGCCCCATCCATATGTTGGTCATATCTGAACAGGAACACGTCGGGATCGCCCATCCCATTATAGGCTTGCACCATTGGAGGCTTGAACTTGTTTGGGTATGGAGCCATCTTGATCCTTTCTGTGAGTGGGGTCTTAGTAGGCGCGAAACCACACTCTTTCTCATCATCCTGTTTTTTTAATTTTTTCTCCATGATCTTGCATACCATTTCCGATATGCGCTCCTCTTCGTTGTACTGGTCCACAGGGCGAACACCATCCTCCTTACCGGATGTCTACCTAAGCAAACGGTCACGGTTTGGAATCTGGGGCCCGGTACCTCCCTCTTGGGGAGGTGCCCCTTTGGTGGAACCAAGTACTTGTCAAGAGGTTGCTTTGTCAGAATGGTTGCGCATGAGCAGTTGTGCTTCTTTATGATGAGGATCATTAGGATCTACCACCTCCTGGACAAAATTTTCCCGATTCGGACTTGAAGTGAAGGAGCCTGCGTTCTCCATACGAGCAGTCTAAGCAGGTTGTTTAGAATGGGAGGCAATCATGGTAACTTTTGTTGTTGCAGCTTGAATAGAAAACATGGATTCTAAATTTTTCCGCATAGCATTATTTACGATATCCATTTGACTTGTTAGACCCACTACAACTTCATCCAACTCTTTCCTTGTTACAGCTGCTCCAGCTCTAGAAGACTCACCAACTTCAAAGTGGTTGGTGGGCAGTGTAGCGTTGTTGGTGAGGTTGTTGGTCTCTTCGACAGTCTTATTAATTCTTTGGTGGTCTACCCATAACTCGGACAAGGCCTTGAACTTATGAGAGAATTTGTTGAATAGCTTGGACTCTAGATTTGGAAAATCTATAGGAGGAACGAGCTCCAACCTTTACTTTCATGAATGACTTAGAGAAGGGAAGTGCGAATGGGCCCAACGGTGGGCGCCAAATGTTTAAACCGAAATTAGTTCAAACACTAAAGGTGCCACAAAGGCACTTAACCAATCGGTTAGAAAGAGACCACAATCGCAAAATAAAAAGTAAAAATGAAGAATAAGGATTTTTATAGTGGTTCGATTTAGGAGAGATCTACATGCACTTTAAGGGAAATTTCCATTATCACATGTGAGTTTACAAAGTTCAAACATTCTCTCATTACATTAATTTTCATCCTCACAAACTCTTCTCTTGATATAATCAAAATAACCAAGAGGATTGAAAGAAACTTCTAAGTATGACAACTATGGAAGTAGATCTATGATCTTTCAAACACTTGGATTGATTTTCATCACTTGATGATAGATTTAATGTTTGATCTTTGATTGAGAGTGATTGGAGATGTTGAAATCACTTGAAATGGTTGGAGAAATAGATGGACAGCCCTTCGAGATCATAAAATTCGGTCCCCATTAAAGTGGTGTGCATGGGGTATTTATAAGAGTGAGTATGGACTGATGGAAGCTGAAAATAAGGTGTACATGAAGTCATGTCGCCCAACGCGATATGGACCATGTCGTTCGGGTAACAGCTGTCAACAGCTTGGCAAAAGATAACTAGAAACGACCTAGAAACAGCTGAAAACAGCATGACTAAAGAGTAATGACATAACTTAGGCGACATGACTTGAATTGATGTAATACAACATGCCTGGTGATGAGATGACGATGGCTCTGCACTGCGCCTCTAGCTTTCGGACGACATAAAGCAATGCGTCATTATATGGGAGCGACATGGAGATTAAGTGACTTTGTTTTGGTCTAGAGTTATGAATGAAGTACGACATGACTTGGGGACGACTTGGTTCCTTTGGAACGACTTGATGAGGGACGATACGACTTAGGAGCAGCATGGCTTAGGATTGACATGGCTTTCTTAGAGTGACTTGGCGAGGGGCGACATGACTTGGGGATGGCACAGATTACCTTTCCTTCTTGCGACATAGCCAGCTCAAAAAAATTTCCCAGTCAGTAGCAAATATTTTGAAACACTATATAGGATTTTGAAATCATAGTGTATAGGGAATCCAATGCCATCTCCAAATATAGAAAAAATCGAACCACAGAAATAAAAGCCTCCCATTTATTCCTCGCATGAACAACTTCTTTCCTACAGTGGCTTCGTTGATTGCCTCAACTCTAGCTGAATCCATAATTATAAAATCCAGAGTGAAACTTCGATTTTTCAGATTCGTTAGAAAGGTATTCATAAACAGATTTAAATATTTTCAGTTTCGCTAAAATCCGTTATATTTTCCACCCGGTACAGTCAGACTTGGAATGGCATGGCGGGTTTGTAACAACTTGGGAGAAGAACGACATGAGTACAAAGAGGAACATCAATCCCATATTTTTATGGGTTAACACATTGTTTATACAACTGTGGTTTAATATAAACCCTTTTTTAATCTAACTCCCTTTTATAACTTTATTATAAAAACTCGCGTTTTAATATAAAACTCGTTCGTAAACTCTTTTCATAGTTCATTTAGATTTCATTTCAACTTCGATTACTTTTTAAATGAATTTCAATTAAAAAGTAATCTCCTAAATTATTACTACAAATAATAATTTACTTCAATTATTAATTACTGGAGAAGTAGTTAATTTCTTTATTAACTAAAATAAATAGTAAATTCCTTTTTATAATCTTATAAAAATAAAACAAATATTCGTTAAACCATTTCCTTAGATTAATTCAAAATAAATAAATTAATAATCACTCTCATTTTAAACAGTTGACTTAGTTAAACAAAAACACAGTTATTTCATTAACTGTTTCCAATTACTCCTTCCTTTAGATTAATTTATAATATAATTAATTTAAATACTTCCATTTAATTGTTCTTTAAAAACAATTATTCAACCATTAACCGTTTAGGTTAATTTTCTGCTGTCTTGCTTGAAAATCTGATTAATATCAGAATTTGCTTTATAATATCATTTAATAATTAATTATAAACTTAAATAATAAATAATAAATATTTATTTCCTTTTAACAAACTTTTATTCAAAATAATAGATTTAAAAATCTATCTTCAGTTATAAAATAAATTTTATAACTTAATTTCTATCGATATGCCTGACGGTAAATCGATATTTATATAACGATGTATTTTCAGGCCATATGCTGCCATTTACTCAACCAATACTGCCCATTAGCCAATAACAAGACAATTGTTGAATTTAGATTCAACAATCAGTCATCAAGTCAATCATCCAATCATAGGGTTTAAACGGTTCATATTAGGTAATATGAAAATAAATAATAAATTTGGGGAATCCTATTGGATCCCTCCAACCTGTTCTTCCCAGTATCCAAATAAGTTACTCGAATAAAACCATCCATTCAATACAACAATATATTATTTGTAATAGTAAACATGAACAATCAGTTCAACCGACAATGGTCAACTAACAACAATAAGCAGCCAATTAAATTTAATACATTTATATTTTTTTATAAACATAACCAACAAGGTAAGTTACCCCATTTGGAAATAATCGTTAAAATGACGATTAATTTAAATTAAATTAAACAAATGTTTTATTTAATCGGTTAAGTCAAAATATATAAATCAATTTAGTACACATCCAACCGTAAACAATCATAGCACACAAAAATTTAGCCCAACTTATATAAAATATAAGTGGGATAAAACAAAGTGAGTTGAACTCATCTTGAGTTTGCATTCTTGTTAAAAAGGTACGTTTTACAAGCTTCTAGCTGTTCAGCTTCGTCTGTTTCAATTCCATAATATTACGCTCATTGATGTGGTTTTAACATTCCTTGTTTTGTCCGTTTCTGTTAACATATGAGCGCGATACACAAGCTGCAATTATACGTTGCTCACAAATTTTAAAACAATGTTGTTAAAACTTAAATTATAATTATTTAGCCTAAACATTAATTACGTTAAAATATAACGTTTATTAATGAAATACCCATACTACAACAATATGAACTATAGGTACATGCAAAAGCGATCATTACCACATACATTAACAAATTTATTTTATTAACGATTTTATTAATCATAAACTGAATGATTAATTAGTCACATATGAGATTTCCAAAGTAATAAATTACCCTATAATTTGGCTGTTAACGATACGGTGGTTGTTTGACTTAACATATGATACTATTATCATTGTATAGCCCATAGTATTATCATATGTGCATTATAGAAGTGGTATTACTTATTAATAGATCAGTGGGCAAGTTATATTATACGATTGGTATATTTATAAACTGAATTGGGTACATTGTAAACTGGATTGGGCAGTTCTCTTCATAGTCTATACGCTACTTAAAGGTAATATAATAATTAGCTTAATATATATAATCAGTGTTTTAAAAACCCGACCCTGCCGCGGTTCGACCTCGAATAACCCTGAACCTTGGACCATCACGGCGCAGAACTCAATCAGACCTCATTCATGCATGAACCCTGGTCGGACCTTCAAACCAGCGGTCCAACCTTCAATTTTACAAGGTTAAACCACGGTTTTTTGTATTTTCCTACTTCTCATTGTGTAATTCTTTCTGATAAGTCCATCTTTTGTATTGTTTTGAAAATAACAACTAAAATATTTCAAAAAATCATAACTGTTACGACATTTAAACCATAAACTTTACCATTTCGTTCTAAAAAAACATGTGTGTTTGTTTATGTCCTTGCTATTTTATTATATCATGCAATTTATTAATTTTAGTTTATAGAGAGATTACTTTCAAACTTCATTATTCATTTGTTTGAGTACACATACAACTTGATTATTCATATTTTCACTGTTAACAAGCGTGTGCGGCTCACGGCGGTTCGACCGGTCAGACCTTCAAAACCTTGGACCCTGAGTCCTCACGGTTTGACTCGCCGTCCGGTTTTAAAAACTATGTATATAATAGATTAGGCGGTTTCAAATAATTTTGGCAATACACGAAAAGTACTGTGCATCTCTCACCTTCTGTTCACCATGTTCTTCTTTCTTCCATAATCGAAACCGCATGCTACTACTCCCATCTTCTACGAATGCCACCACATTATCAACGCCCCGGATCACCACCGCACACACACTGGCCTCTCAGACCACCCACACTCCATGTGTGCTACCGCCTCCACCCAGTTACATGCTGTTTTGTCCATTTGCGGCTTTTGCTTTTTCGCAACTGCTACTATTACTGTTTCCATAACTCACCACAGCACAACCCACCTTCCCGACCACCTGACGACCGACTGGACACCCTATGTTAGAGCGCCTGAAGCCGGCGCATCGCCTTCTCACCTACGCGCCAACACCGTACTTCCTTTAGCTACTATATTTCTTCGAACCTATGCAAACTTCTCTGTCACCATGTCACCCCAGCACCCAACTCCAACGCGGCACCTCCGACCTCCTTTGGACCTCCACTGCTCGCGCCAACTTACCCAAATACCTCGACTAGACTGGCCTTGCTCAGCCTAAGATGATACTTTATTGTTGAGGAGGTTTTGTTTTCATTTTGTGGAAGGTGCCTGCGTGTTTTGGATGATACAGGTGACGGGTTTGGGAAAGTTTCGGCTTACGGTTTGTATGTACATCATGGAAAGAAAAATTTATAACATGAGAAGTTAACATGGCAAGAGATATGAAAAAACGGGTTTATATTTTTTTTGTAAAAGAGAAATTGGTTTCCACCATTACAGCAACAGAAGAGATGAAAATATGAGCAACAAGGGTAATTTTATAAGGGATGAATTTGTGAGAAGCACGGTTTATAGTACAAAGTTGGTTTGGTTTTCAAAATGTAGCTGGTGAAAATATAGGTTAGATACGTAGTAAAGTAGGACAACTGTGTTGTGTGGTTAATTTCAAAACAAATACTTGGTTCACAAGGGTTTAGATGGATTGGCAGTGAAGAAATGCCAATGGTTTGGGGCGCAAGGAACATACAGTGGAAAATATTTAAATTAGTTTAAATATATAATATAATGTTATACCCAAATTATTAAAATATTATTAACCATACTTTGTGGTGAAGTAAAGAATTAAAACCATTACATACGATCTCCAATCGAGATGAAACTCCTAATCCTAGCATAGAAAAATATTCCGGATATGATGGGACAGGTTTCATCGAATTCCGAGGTCGTTTCTAAAATCCCTTTATAATCGACAGGTGAAAAATCATGCATTTAAATTTCCTACGATCACAAAATAAATCTATTCAACTTGAAACTTTGAATTTTACTAGTCTTTTTTCTTAGGATCCAATGAAATTTGTTTCGTTAAAATTGTAGTTTGTTTGGCTAGTCGTTTATTCCTCTAAAGTTACCCCTATCTAAAATGGCCAAAATAATCTAAGCGGTTAAATAAAAGCAAAGACGTTTTTGGCTACCGAAGTCACATACGATATCGGTTTGCCACGAAATTTAATATCGTACAATAATTTAATGTTACGGTTCCAACGAAACTAATTTCATCGGAAATGGAGACCATTTGCAAAAATCGCTATTTTAAGGGCCTATATAATATCGATAAAGTATTACATAAATTCCAAAATAATCGAATTAAATGATAATAAATTATTATTATCATAAATTCCCACTGGAAATATCATATAGCTCCGAATATAAATTATACAACTCGTTATCATCATTTTCGAGTTAAACATTATCCAAATTAAATAAAAAATTAATTTATTAAATAAACGTTATCATTTATTAACGAATTCAATAGCGACTATTTTAAAATTTGTTTTGGACATAACAAACAATCTATAACACGAAATCTGGATTTTTCTCTTTCGTATGAAAATTATAATCAGTTAGATTCATATGTTTCTTGTTTCATCAAATTCCGACTTAAATTGGATCCTGTATATTCAATTGAAGTTCAAAACTCAATATTACGAACTACCGCACCATTTCGAGCTCGCTTTATATTATATATAAATTTAACGTTCAAACTTTAATTAGTTAACGGATTCTATATTATAAATAAATTTAAAATTCAAATTAAATATTTAAAATAATAAAATAAAATAAATATTTAACTGCCAAAAATACGGGACATTACAACCTTCGATTTAGATGATCAAATTATGTTTGTTACATCACCCATCAGACTCGAATCGTCCATAGTAGCTAAATCACGTGGACACTTTTGAATGTGTGATTCGTGAAAGATATTGTGAAACCTTATCTATTTTTTTTTTAGGAAATTTCACTTTACAAAACCTACAAATTCTCTCCAAGGCCAAAAAAGGCCCAACAAAACTTGGAGCAAACTTCCTTGAATTACCAAAGCCTCATAACATATCTAAATAAAGATACCTTTAAAAATACCATGTCATCTATTGCAAACTCGAATTCTGCACGTTTTATGTCAACGCAAGATTTCTGCCCATACTAAGTAGTTTTCATCCACTATAGATCAACTCTGCTTTATCTATTGTCTCCTTTACCACATCTAACCAAAAATGGTCCTGAATATAGTGTCCTACAAAAAAGGTGACTTGCGAGGCCTACAACGTAACGCTTGAAACGATGCCATTCCAAAACATTTTTGATAATTATTGTTATAAGCAAACAGTGCCGACAATAAGTTATCCTCCTAAAAATCTCTAAAGTCTAGATGCACATCATAGTAAGTCTCCCAATACTTGGTTCACTCTCCCAATCTGCTTATATATTTATTGATGATGAGTGTAACAACCCTTTTTTACGTACTGGAAGATCATAAAATAATTATATTTAATTCATATGATGTAACATCCCATACCTGTAAGCATTCTCCAAATGGGTCATGCCAAGGAATATGGAGCATATAAGTATAAAGGAACAATCACAAAGACTAAGATATACAATACATAAAGATAAATATAGAGAAAATATTTAAAATTGAAACAACTTATTAATAAGAAAACCAAATTATTATTATAATGACTCATAACCAAACAAATCAAAACCTCATGTCTTACAAGAACCTTAATCTCACAACATAAGTCAGATTGCAAAAACAATTCTCCTCACAAGTGCCAATACAACCATGACAAATGAAAAAAACAACAACAAGGTAGTAAGATAGATCTGAAATGAAACTAGAAATCCTTAATTGAACCTCTAAGCTTCCTAAACTATTCAATCTCAATCCTACGTGCCTAATGGGGCGAAAAAGGAAGAAAGAGGAGTGGATCGAACATAAATCCTGGTGAATGGAGGTAATTACTTGCATGATTAAGAAAAATAAATATAATAGATATGTAATAGTTCAAGTGTTTCTAAAAAATGTGTCCATGTGCAACCTATAGATAGTTTCTGGGATAATAAGATTTGTTCAAGTTGATTGTTCAATTGTTTTCATTAATTCTACTACTATAGAAATTTTTTTATTAAAATAAATTTAATTCTACACAATGATTAGCTTTTCCTACCTACCACCTCTTAGCATGGTAGTCTACCACCTCTTAGCAAGGTAGAGTGTCACTGTGAACCAGCCCGTTGTGAAACTATATCGACGCGAATCACCATCCGTCAACCCACCAACAAAGATACCATTTGGCGCATGGAAGCAGTAGTCCCTCATCAATCCTGTTAGGAAAGGTTGAATGGATCGTTAAGGCAAAACAAACAATTGAGGGGGGTGAATAGTGTTTTCAAGGAATTTAAGAAAATCTAAAACTTACATGATTTACTATATGAAGCACACACCACAAAGATGATCACAGATATAAAATCAAACATAAACACAGAAATAAACAAAAATAAAACGTAGAAAAGGAAAGAACACACCAGATTTTATACTGGTTCAGATTATTCCAACGTCCTCCCACGCAACGCTGGATTGCGCAAAGTTATATTACTATATCAATATCCAAGTACAACACCCTTAATTTCACGGCCACAAGGTTACCACTGTTTCCAAACTCCCTTGATCAAGTACAATTCCCTTGATTTCCCGGCTACAAGGTTAACATCGCTTCCTTTCCTTGATTTCAAGGCTACAAGGAGTACACCTTTTCCCAAACGATTACAACAGCCCTATAACTCTTCAATAGCACTTTGATTCAGAGAGTAATGAGTAGAGAGTGAGAAGAGAAGAAGTTTTATATAAATAGAATTGAAATTGACAGAGTATAAGTGTAGAAATCATAAAAATATGAAATATTAATGGAGTAACGAAAAAGGATTAAGATGGAGAAGAAGAATTTAAAAAAATCGAAATCAACCCCTATTTATAAGATTTGAAAGGTCGCAACACTTCTGTAACATTACAAATGGTGAAAAGACACTTCCTTTCAAAATTGAAAATATGACAGTTATATGTCGACATCATCACATATGTATGTCAACATATGTTAGTTCAAAATTTGAAATTTGGGTATTTTCAAGTGTTTTAATATATATATATATATATATATATATAATTCTTGAAATTCTTGAAATAAAACATAGTGATATAAATAAGTATTATAAAGTAGAAAATCATATGAAATCATAAATATAAATTATATGAACATATTTATAAAATTATAAAGTTTAAAACTATATAAATATAAAGTATATTACTATATAAATATATAAAAAAACTTATAATCTTTAAAACTCAATTTTAGAATCAAAAGTAAAATAGAAAAACTTAATTAAAATTTGAATAGAATTTGAAATTTGAAAATCAGAATTTGAATTTGAACCTGGAGTGTTATGCAGAATATAACATAAACTAGACTCTATTACTATATTTATGTTAAACTTTTGAACTCTTGAAATCTTGATTTCGTAATTACTTATGAGTCTTGAATCTTCTCTGAATTCTTAATCTCTTGAATCTTTAAAACTCTAAAATTGTTAGTCTTCAGTATTAATTCCTGTAAACTAATCCTGCATATATATATATATATATATATATATATATATATATATATATATATTCTAGATAGAGATGTTAGTATATATTTTAAAATCAATGATAATTGGAATAAGGTTGTTGTCATCAAAACTCCATTCTCCAACCATCTCCCCCTTTTTGATGACGACAACATTAGTTTATAAAATATTCATACCTGTTGATGTTGATCCTTCTAATACTCTGCATGCCAATATGAATCCTATATATTCTACTTAAACTAAGCCTATATTTTATAATTTCTCCCCTTTGGCATTATCAAAAACTAATTTCTAAAAAATACTCCCCCTAAATTCTATGTTTATCTATACATATCCTATATTAAAGTAAATTATTCCCCTTGAGTCCTATATATATATATATATATATATATATATATATATATATCCTTTAGTCATACTAGTATAAAATACTCCCCCTAAATTTATGACAATACAATAATCAATGCTAAGTATACAAACAAACAAAACCAAATATTGCATATGTTTAATATTTACATATGTTTTAATACAAGTTTTAAGTCAAACAATCCAAATTAATCAAATCATACAAAGCAATCAAACGTTTCTTGGGACTTCTACCTAACCGTCTTCTCCAAAGATAGGATCATTCTTGATGACCTCCCAGTCTTCATCTTCTTTTGTTGGTGGTGCCTTAGCGAGATTGTTATCTTCATCTCTGAAAAGAGAAGAGATTAGCCAATGAATGGCATCAAAATGCTTCTCTTGTTGTTCAAACATCTTTATTTGACTTAATTCAAGATGACATTGGTTTCATAGTATTATAGAGAGGATGTTCTTGAAAGAATTCAATGTTTCTTCAAGATTCTCACTTAGATTATGAATTGGATTTGCCATAGTTTTGATAAGAAATGAATAAAGAAGAAGGAGAAATGAAATAATGAATTATTCTGGAAGAAATAGGCTTAAATAGGGTCTGGAATTCGTTGGATTTGAATAGACATGAGTTAGTTGTTTAATTTTAGATTTTGAAAAGTTTTTGAACTGGCATTTATATGTTGGCATAGGAAAGTATGTATGCCGACATACTTATTAAAAAAATTCAAATTTTGAATCTTTTGTTCTTCTATTGTATTATATTTAATTCTAAAGGTTTTACAGTAACTTAAGGTAGATTTTAACATAAATAAAACTCCATTTATTACTTCTTAAAAAGCAAATACATCCAATTAATTAAGACACGCTTAAATACGAGATTCAAAAGAAAATATTAAAGATAACTTAAACTAGATAGACTATTTTTCAGCAAATGATAAGGAGGAAGATGAAATTCCAAGCTTTCTTCCTATCTTGCTCATGAACTTAGTCATTTTGGAAACACTCTTTTTGAGCTTCTTTTGATTTTTGACTATCTTCACTTGATTTGAACAATCATCTCTCTGGAAATGGTTCTAGTGTTGATTGGACCCTCAACACTTTCTAAATAAGTTTCTTCTTCTTCGATTTCCATAGGCTTTTGTTCTTGTTGCATTCGAGCTTGTTTGTCCTCGAATGTCTCATAAGACTTGAAAGTGAGTGGAATTTGCATAAGGTGTATGTTTGTGGAGTCAAACACCTTTCTTGGCACAAATTCTTCTCCATGAAGATCAACTCCGAAATATTTGAAAATTCGAGTGACATAAACTCTATAGTAAAAAGTGTTTTCTCTTGATGATGTTTCTATGGGCTTGAATTCTCTTAAGGTCATGTTGACCCAATTGATGTCATAGCCACCAATACTAGCAAAGAGTGCATTTTGGACCTTGAGAGTTGGGTTATTAAAGTTCCCAGAACGAGGAGTGATGGTATGTTGAAGGAAAAGGTTTACGATTCTTGTTTTTGGGCAGAAAAAGCGATTTTTGATTCCATGTTACCATCGCTTTCAAATTTGTCGTGATAAGTTTCTTCGATTTTGAAATCCGGAAAATCCGAGTCTGTGCTTCTACACTTTAAGATATTGCCTAAGATTTCGCAATCTAGAACAATTTGAGTGCCTTTGACGCTACTCCAAATTTGATCTTCATTGCCTTCGAAAAATCTGCGATTAAGATTCGCATAAAACATCTTGACAAGCTTCGGCTAACACACTGCATCGTTATTCTGGGAGTCAATTAAGCTCAAGACTTCATTGTAATTGAAAAGCGAGATAAGATCATAGGATGAAAAATCTCCAAAGACGGCGAAGGCACCATATTGATTTTTGCATTTGCTAAATAGTCGACATAGGTTTTGATAGCTTCTCTATTATTATGTTGATAACCTTTGATGGTTTTGGTTAACTTCAATTTATGAGATGAACTTCAGGAAGCCATTGAAATGTTTGTTTTTAAGAGTACAGATATGAAGAATATAGTTTGAATTGTGAATGAGAGATAGAGATAATAGATGTATAAATAGAAATTGAATGGATATGGATTGAATAGACACAACTTTTCAGGATTCAACGACACCTTTTCAGACCTGTTGGGAGTTGGTGAAAAGTTGGAGGGAAGTTTGAAAGTTTAAACCTTTGAAATTCAAATCTTGAATTTCAAATTACAGGTTGATATGTTTACGTATAGACATATGTATGTCAACATATATGCTTAATTTCAAAGGACATTTGGTTTTTGTGACATTTGGTTTAAATTATCGATTTATATTTCAGATTTAACTAATTTCCTGAAATAATACTTATCCTAGCAAACATCTAAAATTAATTTTATTATTTTATTAATCATTTTTAATTATTATTATTTTGAATTTTAAATTTCAAATTTTAATTTTAATTTTAAGTTTGAATTTTAAAGTTAAAATTTCAAATTTAAAACAAAGAAAACAATCAAGACAATCAAAGCATCCATTCAACCAAAAGAAATTTAAAAATTAGTTTAGACGTACCTGCCTTTTAGCTCCATTTCTTCGATATTTTCTAAATTTTGAATTGCTGTGAAGCACATGTTTGAATTTCTAGTTTCTGGCTCTTCATCGCTTGATGATTAATCTGAATCATCTAACATTGTTGCGTATGCTCTATTTCTTTTCTTTGATGAATTGCTGTTGTCCTTTTTTTGAATTGATTTGTCTGGGTATGGACACATTCTCTTTATATGGCCTGTATATTGCAGTTATAACATCCACCATCATTTCTTCCTGAACTTCCTTGGTTAATAATTAGAAAATTATTTTTCTTTCTGTATCTCAAGAATTTTCTGAAATGTCTTGTCATTGAGGTTGTCTCTTCATCGTCTTCACTACTTGAGTCACAATCATTTGTTGTTGCTTTAAATGCTATGGATTTCTTTTCAGTTGGCTTGTTTTCCTTTCTTTTCTATAATTGGACTTCAAAAGACATCAGATTTCCGATTAACTCTTCAATCTTCATTTCACTGACATTGTGAGCTTCTTCGTTCACCAATGTTTTTTAATCCAATTCTGAAGTCAATGAACTCAATATTTTTCTGACTTAGTCTTCTTCAGAATAAGTTTTCCCAAGTGTTAATGAATGCAATATCTCTTGCTGCAATACATATCGGAGATAGATTCATTCTCGTTCATTTTGAATAACTCAAACTGATTAACTAACATTGATATCTTTATTTGTTTAACTTTACTAGTTCCTTCATGAGTAACTTGTAAAGTTCTCCAAATCTCGTAAGCAGTTTTACATATTGACACTTATTAAACTCATTCCTATCTAATGAAAAAAACAACATATTCATGGCTTTAGAATTGCTTTGTGTAGCAACCTTTTGTTCATTACTCCATTGTGCAAAATTAGTTGTGGGTTCAACAAAGTACAATTCCATGTGTCTAATCCTACTGATTGTAAGTATATTTTCATTCTACATGCCCAATATGAATAATTACTACCATTAAACAGTGGTAGTCTAACAGTGGACTGATCTTCTGTAAAAGAACTATTATTACCAGTGTTGGTTGCCATTTTAAATATTTTCAAAAATCATATTATGAACTTTTTGAAAGATCTTGCTCTAATTCCAATTGTTTGGGAATGCGGAATGGATCATTAAGGCAAAATAACACTAGAGGGGTGGATGAATAGTGTTTTCAAGGAATTTAAGAAAATGTAAAACTTATTTGATCTACTATATAAAACACACACCATAAAGATGATCATAGACACAAAATCAAACACAAACACAGGAATAAACAAAAATAAAATGCAGAAAAGAAAACAACACACAAGATTTTATACTGGTTTGGATTATTCCTACGTCCATCCCACGCAACACTGGATTGCGTACAGTTTTATTACTATATCAATATCCAAGTACAATAACCTTGATTTCAAGGCCACAAGGTTACTACTGTTTCCAAACTCCCTTGATCAAGTACAGTTCCCTTGATTTCCCGACTACAAATTTAACACCGCCCCCTTTCCTTGATTTCAAGGCTACAAGGAATACACCTTTTCCCAAACGACTACAATAGCCCTATAAATCTTCAATAGCACTTCGATTCAGAGAGTAATGAGTAGAGAGTGAAAAGAGAAGAAATTTTATATAAATAGAATTGAAATCGGCAGAGTATAAGTGTAGAAATCATAAAAATATGAAATACTAATGGAGTAATGAAAAGGGATGAAGAAGAAGAAGAATTGATTACAAAAAATTCGAAATCAACCCCTATTTATAAGATTTGAAAGGTTTCAATGCTTCTGGAATGTTACAAATGGTGGAAAGACACTTCCTGTCCAAATTGAAAATATGACAGTTATATGTCGACATCATCACATATGTATGTCGACATATGTTAGTTCAAAGTTTGAAATTTGAGTATTTTCAAGTGTTTTAATATGTATATAATTCCGGAAATCCTAGAAATAAAACATAGTGATATAAATAAGTATTATAAAGTAGAAAATCATATGAAATTATAAATATAAATTGTATGAACATATTTATAAAATTTTAAAGTTTAAAACTATATAAATATAAAGTATATTACTATATAAATATATATAAGCTTATAATCTTCAAAACTCAAATTTAGAATCAAAAGTAAAATAGAAAAACTTAATTAAAATTTGAATAGAATTTGACAATAGAATTTGAAATTTGAAATTCAGAATTTGAATTTGAAACTGAAGTGTTATTCGGAGTCTTACATAAACTAGACTCTATTACTATATTTATCTTGAACTCTTGAAATCTTGATTTCTTGATTACTCATGAGTCTTGAATCTTCTCTGAATTTTGAATCTTTTGAATCTCTATAACTCTAAAACTTTACAGTCTTCAGTATTAATTCTTGTAAACAAATCCCGCATATATATATATATATTCTAGATAGAGATGTTAGTATATATTATATAATCATTTATAATTGAAATAAGGTTGTTGTCATCAAAACTCCATTCTCCAACAAATTCCACACATACAGTGATCATCAAGTGGCAGAACTATCGCCCTAACTATACCCTAAACTACATAGCGTGTTCCAATCTCAATCTCAGATATGAGATCATCAGTCTTTGACCTAAACGGAAAATGCTGCAAGCACCCAACAATGAATATTCTAATTGTTCTCCCCCACATACTTAGTATTTGACCCGAGTTCTGTTTATTAACCCCATCCCTGATCTAGGTTTTATTTCTAGTGGAGTATGTGGATTTTAGGTTATAGAATTTGTTGACTCAATCTCGTTCATCCACGTCATAGACCTAGAATTAATCGTCAGATCCACGAAACAACACTCCAAACTTCATGTGTATAATTTTAAGTTTTATCGGCTCGAACCTTAGCTGTATTCTGTGGAGTTCCCAATCCTGCTCCTAAGCTGCCTATTTTTCCTTTTAAAAAGCCTCTCCCGGAAAATATTTAAGCTTAGGGTTTTGTCTTAAGCAAAATGAACCCAAAAGGGAGAAGATTTAAATATGATAAAATGTTAGGTCTAAGGTTTTATTTATAATTTCATTATTTGGATTCGGGTTGCGACAAGTTATAAGTGGAAATTATCCAGAAAATTGCTATGGACCTAATTATGACACTCCTATAGCCAAATTTGGAAATTTTCACTCATTTCTTTTACTATTTAATTAATTATTATGTGTTAAATTTTTGGGTTGTTACATTCTTCCCTCCTTAAAAGGTTTCATCCTCGAAATCTCCAAAGATAAAAAAAATGAACTAAACAATCATAACCAAAGTCTACACTCCTCTACTCAAACATCATCAACTACATCCATTATCCTTAAAATTTCTAATGCAATTCATATAAATATGCAATAGTATAGCTTAAATTTTCCTAACTAGTGCAAAAATTAAGTGGTCTACTGGTTCAGTAGACCTCATTTTTATGCAAATTTGCCTGTGCCATGAATCCAAATGTATGAAAATGTTCTAATGGTACTGATGGTTCTATATGCATGCTACAATCATCATCCATATGAAACAAACATATGATAATCAGTTATGTTTATAACAACCTTGTAATAAATAAATAAATAAAAGCATACATCCGTATGTATATGCTTGTGACCAAATTTTTTATTTAAAATAGTGCCTAGTGTGTGCATATGTGTCCATTTGCATCCACTTGTGAACACTTGCAATCATTTCCATCCATTATACATAACATGTTTTATTAACATGTTTACAATCAATACTACCATCCATAGGCTTAATACTAATATTTAATCTTCCCAAGAGTACTAATGATAAGAACCTAATCAAAGGAAAAGGATGGAAAATTCAAAGTGCACCATCAGAAAGAAAAGGATATGAGGTATGCATCTTCTCCCCCATTGAAATTTTAGTAGCTGAACTTCCTTATCCCTTAGTTGCTTAATCTAATGTCCTGAGATCTAAGTAGGAATGCGATGAAATGATGCCTCTCTCTTGAGTTCGACTTCCTCTAGCTAACTAGGTTATACTACCTCCGTTGAATCATGTAAGCACTTCCTCAAGTGCGAAACATGGAAAACATCATGAACTCCCGCAAGCCTCTCCGATAGTCTCACTTTATAAGCCATCTTACCTACATATAATGGGGAATGGTTCTATGACTGAGAGCATGCTTCCTAAGTAATCCAAATCTCATTGCATTCCTTAGAGGTGATACTTTAATAAACACTAAATCTACTATCTCTAACTCAATGTATGTCCTCCTCCTATCAGCATATAACTTCTGCCTATCTTGGGTCGTCTTCATTGTCTTTCTGATCAAGTCAATCTTCTCGGAAGTCTCTCCAAACATGTCACATCCAACTAGGAGTCAATCTATGGTCTCCCACCAACAACAAGGTGGTTGTAAGGTCTTCCTTATAGGTCCTAAAAAGGAGCCATCCCGAAGGTAGCATGAAAGCTATTATTATATGCAAACTCCACCAAAAGAAGGTGCTCCTTTAAAGTTCCTCCTAAATCGAGGATGCATAACCTTAACAGATCCACTAACATTCTATTTACTTTCATTCTGACCATCCATCTATGGGTGATAAACTATACTCATCCCGAATTGCGTCCCTAGTGCCTCTTGCAAACTTTTCCAAAACTCAATAGTAAATATGGGGTATCTATCACTAGTAGTACTAGAAGGGATCCCATGTAGTCATAAAATCTCTTGAATATACAAAGATACTAAAGAAACTACAATCCTTTTGTTCTTAATAGGTATGAGTATGAAGTAGGCGCTTTTCATCATTCCATTCACAATTAGCCAAATACTAGTATTACCATTTTTAGATTGGGGAAAATAATCTATGAAATATATGTATATGCTTTTCCAATTCCATTGTGGTAACTCTAACTGTTAGAGCAATCCGCAAGGTTTTCATTGCTCTACCTTAACCCCTTGATAAACCAGACACTTGCCTACATATTAGTCTATACCCTTCTTTATGCCATTCCAATAAAAGAATTTCTTCATGCCCTTATACATCTTGTCAGCACTAGGATGGATGGTTACCCATGAATGGTGTGCTTTTGCTAACACTGCACTCACGAGCTCACTAGTATAGGAAACATAATTCCTCTCGTTTTTCTCAGCTGCCTCTCAGTGTCTGTGGAATAACGTTAGAGATTCCCTAAGATCTTTCCCCTGTCAATCCTATCCATGATATCCATAATCTCTAAACCCTCCTCCTGACTTGAGCCAATCTAGCCCATAGGGGTAGGATGATCTCTAAAGTTGCTAATAGTCAGGAAGTGAAATCCGTAGAGGGCTTAAGATAAAAAAATTGATGAATTACAAATTCCTCTACTTTATGAACTAAGGACTAAGGGTTGCTATTTTCAAAGGAAGTGCACAGGCATTCACATTTCCCTTCCGAAGGTACAAGAGATACCAAAATCATAAAACACTAGGAACTCCATCCACTACTGTTGCCTTAAGTTCAAATCTTTTTGAGAAAATAGGTACTTCAATGACTTATAGTCCATGAACAACTAGAACTACTCTCCAAATAGATAATTCCTCCGTAACTTGAATGAAAATATGATAGCCACCAATTCCAAATCGTGGATAGGGCAGTTTTTCACATGAGTCTTCAACTGTCGACTCCCATGACATACCACCCTCCATTATACATTAATAATGCATCTAGGCTAGCACCACATGCATTAGTATACATTATACAAGAGTTTGTACCATCCAGAAGTACACACACTAATACATTAGTAAGGGCCGTCTTAAACCTTATGACGGAATCCACATAATCATCATCCCATATGAATTTTAAATTCTTCTTATTCAAACGGGTAAGAGGTGTCGAAATCCTCGCAAAATCTTAAATCAACTTTCTATAATATACTGCTAAACCAAGACAGATTCTCACATTGGTAGCGTTCATGGGGTCTTCCAATCTTGCACCACCACTACCTTGGCGAGATCCACTGCTAAACCCTCTCTAGAAATCACATTCCCTAAGAAATGTACCTCCTCACGCCAAAATGACACCATGAGAACTTTGCCTTAAGCCTACGCACTCGGAAAGTACAAAGAACCTTCTCTAGGTATATCACATGCTCCTATTCTCTCCTCGGGAACAAAAGAATACAATCGATACACCACAACAAACTTATTAAGAACGTCCCATAAAACTCGACTCATAAAATCCACAAAATATGTTGGAGCACTAGTCAGCCCGATGGAAATAACTAACCACTCAAAGAATTCATTTGGCATTCGAACTGTTGTCTTGTCCATATTGTCATCTGCTACCCAGAGCTAATGAAAACCAGTGGCCAAATCCATCTTTGAACATACTAAAGCCCTACTAGTTGGTTAAAGATATCGTCTGTCTAAGATAACGGTTCTTCTGAGTGAGCTTATTCAACTCTCGGTAGTCAATGCAAAGTCAGAGGAAACCATCCTCCTACGTAGCAAAGACGGCTGTTGCCCCTCCACTTAGAGATACTTCACAGAATAAAACCTTTCTCCATGATCTCAACAATTTTCTTACTCAACTCTTTTTAGGCCCTTTGAGCTATATGTCGCACGGGAAATGTCATAGGTTGTGCATTGGAACTAAGATAGATCCAAAAGTTG
Source organism: Allium sativum (assembly GCA_030737875.1). Lineage (NCBI taxonomy): Eukaryota > Viridiplantae > Streptophyta > Magnoliopsida > Asparagales > Amaryllidaceae > Allium > Allium sativum. Next base: position 637,661,124 of record CM060922.1, read on the forward strand.
AGATATCTCTTGGGAGGTTACCCTCTTACCTTGTCAAATGCATCTGGAAAATCTTGTACAATAACAAAAGAAATAAAATCACATATTGATACATTAAGCGAATATAAGGAATTCAACATGAATGACCCGTTCGCGTCTCCATAAATCTCGGGGGTTCGTCCACTACGCGTCCCTGGCCTGATAACCCTCCTTTCGCAGTCTAACACTCTAAAGTATCCCCTGGAAATAACTAATTAATCTGTCCCAAAGATCATCCCATATCTCGAAAATCCCTGTACATAAGCATCACAATCAAACTCTACCCAGATTATTATGATTTTTAAACCTCGACAAATCATAGATAAATGTGTCGATCCTCGTATGCATTCTGAAATAATTATAGGATTTGTAACTAGGGAGATATCTAAGTGCAAACAATCTACAGCCGAGCTAGAAATGAAAGAATGTGATTCTCTCGAGTCAAAAAGAGTATGTGTAGGAAAATAAAAATTAAAATCAAACATTCCACGGTAACTTTCTTGCATCTGTCTGTTTCATTATTAGATGAAACTACATCTAACATTTAAACCAAAGTCGTCTGCGTACCCACCCTCCGTGCTCCCCCAACGCTTTGGGTACAAGTCCTACCGAGATGTCCTAGCTACCCACAAATATAACACTTCCGTCTCATCGAATCCTTCTCGCAGTCCTTGACATAACAACATAGTAATCCATAATTATGGCATCTTATATCTTTCTTAACTCGACCCTTTTGAGGTCCTCCCACTTTCTTCTGGTTATTTCCTTTCATATTTTTTTCATGATGGCTCTTCGAATCTACAACACTTGTAGCCTCCTTGGCCTCTTCCTAGCAACCTTAAACATAAGACCCATTTCAACACGAGACTCAAATGCCACTCCCATAAGTGTATCTATATCAGCACCAACCCTTGGAGCAGTTGGTTCAATCCCTTTGTGAACTTCAAAGTTTTCTTATGCCGCGAATTAACCAAATACAGTCTGACCCTTGATAACTCGTTAAATTGGTTTATGTACTCCTTTGTTGAAAGCTCTCCTTGCTTTAAATTAATGAACATTTCCAACTTAACACCCTCTTCACCCTATGTTAATAGTATCGTCTCAAATCTCTTTCAGAATCGATTCCAACTTATCTCTCGTGCCTCAGCCTTCACTATCTCCCCCAATATGAAGTCTCATCCTTTAGCTTCTAAGACACAAGTGGAACTCTCTTGCAATCTCCTAATCTTATAAGCCTAATTATCCACTCTGTACTCCTCAACCAAGTATGTGACTAAAAAATAGTCTCCATGCTCGAGAAAGATCTACCACCAAGATTAATAAATTCTTTGTAAAGTCTAAAGAAGTCTTTTATCGTTGGTGGATTAGTGAGAACTCAAACCGTAGGTTTTGTATCTTGCGCATGTTATTGTGCCTTTACTCGTGTCATAGCTTGAAGTTACCTACGGAACCAAGTAGGGATTTGAACACCTTTAAGAAGATTATGGGCATTCTTCATTCTGTGCAAGGAAAAGATAGAGATTTTTTTATTCAAAGGAATTGAAGGAAGGTTTAGCTTCACTTGAGAGGATTTTTTGTAAAACTTTTGTTTCTTTTTTCAAAATAATTTCTCTTTTGAAAATTATTTTCTTCGAAAATACTTTACTTTTAAAACAAGCTTTTAGGAATCCTATAACTTAGACTTTGGTACCTATGTAACACCTACACCCCTTAATGTTCCCCGAACAAGCCATGCCAAGGGATATGGAGTTTCTAAGTATAAAGGAACAGTTATAGAAACTAAAATACACGAGATATAAAGATAAATCAAAATTGCTGTGAGGCCCGAAATATCTGACAAAAACAAATGCGGAAATGGAATCAACGTTCCACCTGAATTACATAAATCTCATCTGACGCTGAATATCATTCGGACCTAATCGCGCACCTCTTTTTTCTGGCCTTGTACATATCCAAGATAAATACAACAAAAACCAGATCTGGCGAATAAAGTCTCTCTCATTAATCATATCAAAATGTCCACCTGTGAAAAACCAGATCGGGCTAAAACCTTTCTTCCCAGCCATCTCTCTCATTAACATTTCTCTATTTGTCGCTGATGGCTCGTAAGAAGAAGCTTACCGAGTCAGCTTCCTCCTCCTCCTCTGCAACAAGATCCTGAAGACGCTTCTCTGCGCCTCGCTCAAATCCTAGTGCCGCAGTTCAACCAGATGTTGAGGCGCTCATCGCAAAAGCTAATGACAAAATTTATGATACAGTGAATACTGACTTGCTCCTAATGAAGACTCTAGATCCACCTCAAACGTTGCTGCAACTCACTGAAGCTCCCCTACTCCCTAGGGACTATCATCGAAGACATTAGGAAAACTAAATCTCTGGTTAGCAGTCCCTATGATGAGCATCCATCAGGTAACTCTGTGATCCCTATTCTATCTGGTTCTGAGATTAAGACTCGATGGGTTGAAACTGACGTAACTTTGGGCAGTAAAAGTAATCTAGATGATGCATTTTTTCAAGTTGGTATGGATAATGTAGGTAGTGTATTGGATCAAACTGAATTAGGTATAGAAATGCTTGACAGAATGTGTCTTACACTCCCATTATGGAAAGGCAAAATGACTTAACCCATGCTGCTCCTGGTCGAACAACTCAATCAGGAAGCCCATGACAACCAGCAAAAATGAAAACAAAATATGGTGACTCTAGAAATGTAGAAATAGTAGGTACAAAAACTAAGTATACCTTAACTAATATGGCTTCATAACTTGTAAGCATCTTGTATGCAACTTCTAATGTAGTGAACAGTCAACAAACTAATGGAGGAAATGCAGTCACATGGTCATCGCTTTTCGAGAAATCCCCACATGACAAAGGCAATTATGAGCTACGTCAATTTGTCCACACTATTTCTGATGGAATAAGAAAATTGCCTGCGGAGGTTATAAATACGAGAGCTGATTTCTGGGCAGACTATTTAGTAGGATTTTTCCTAGACACCCCACCACTGTATATGGAAGTAAAGGAGCACTGTGGGAAAGTGTGGAACCTTCATGCTGGCCTCCAAGTTAGGTTGGATAAAACCATGTTTTTTATGAAAATTTCCCTTCTTGAGGATAGGCTTTGTGTCCTCTCTGCTAAGCCTACGCTTATTATAGGGAAACCTTTTATTATCACTTCATGGAGCTAACAATTGATAAAGTTAGAGAGCCAACGGTTGACAAAGTCAGACCATTACAAATGCAGATAGGAAAATTTCTACATTAGGGGTTGTCGTGAAGGTGGCTTAGGGGTGGATACTTTTGATTAGCATACTGCATTTGATGTTATGAGGGCGTCGGTCGTGGGAAGAGCCTAGTTGCCCCAGTGTAGCTATTGGAGATGGTGGTGCTCCTGTGCCAGCATATTGACTATATTTTGCCAAGTTATGCTATGATTTTTATACCATGGGAGGAAAGCCATTCAGTAGGGCTAAATATGCTATCGAAGTCCAGGAGTGGTTAAACACTTATGCTTGTATTATAAGAGACTTAGGAATATATGATGAAATGCAGAGGAATCTCACTTCTCGAAAGCTTTAGGGTAGAGCTATAAGTTAGTGCAGCTCTATAACTTTCACTATCCTAGAGGAGCAAGTTACGTATAATTACTTTAAGACTAGATTTAAGGATAAATTTATTCCTATGGCCTAGAAGTCGATTTTGTTTAAGAGAATTGCTAAGCCGAAACAGGGAGACAAAGCAGCCTCAAATATGTTACAGAGTTTGAAGCTCTCTCAAAATTGAGACTTCATTTATAGATACTCCGTTGAGAAAGAACAAGAGGTTTATACTATCCTTGATGAGTAATTAGACAACAAATCAGTTGACCACATTGAGTTTCCCTTTGATAAACTGGTTGAGATGGCTCTTTGGAATGAGAGCATGTCCCTAAACAGGGATGTTACTAATGTTACTAAGGAGCTGAAGCCGCAAAAAAGAAGGTAAGAAAAAGTGGAACTGAAAGAAGAAGAAGCAACAGGGCAGTAGCAGGCCCAATAAGAAGAAAGTCCTAAGTGTGATAGATTGCATCAACTATAACAAAAAATGAGACTGTGTTGATAAGTGCAAGGCTACTAATATTGAGAAGAAGTGCTAAAACTATGATAAGATGGGACTTCTGAAGAAAAATTGTCCGGAGCCTCTTAGAAAGAGGTAGGTGGTGAAAGCATATGTTTTGGATGCATTTCCTATTTCTTCTAATGCACCTACCACTAAGGAAAAGGAAGACCATCATGGTGCAATGTATGCTTTCTATTATAGATGTTTCAGTTAGAGTTTTATTTTGATATTGGAGCTACACATTCTTTTATCAGAAGAGATTTAATATGTAGGTAGATTTGCATCCTAAGATTGCAGATAAGTCTATAATTGTGACTAACCTGGTAGGAGGGTCTACTAGTCACTGCATGATTTGTCATGCTCTTGTTTTATCAAGTCATGGATGCTCCTTTTTTTGTTATTGCTTTGTCTTGAACTTTATAGGGTTTGGGATTATTTTGGATATGGAATGACTTAGGAAGTATGGAACTATTGTGGATTGTCAGAGGCTTAAGATGCCAGTCGGGAACGAGGAAGGACGAGGGGTTGTGGTTGACTATTTACCGAGGAATGGTGTAAATGTCATCTTTTTATATTCTCTTGTGATTCCACACGAAGGATTGTTTTCTTTGCCTATTATTAGTGAGTATCCAGATATCTTTGAGAAAGTAGTTGGGTCATCTCCACATTAAGAGATTGAATTTAGGATCGATTTAGTGGAAGGAGCCGGACCCATTGTTATTACTTTGAGGAAGATGGCGCCCAAGGAGAAGAAGGAATTAGAGTTGCAAGTTAGAGGCTTGTTGAAGAAGGGATTCATTTAGAGAAGCGTATCCAAATGGGGTGAAATTGTTGCGTTTGCAGCAAAGGAAGATGGCTCGTTGAGACTATATGTTGATTACCGTGGGCTGATTAAAGTGACTAATTAGAACCTATCTATTACCAAGGACTGATGACTTGTTTGATCAACTACATGAGGCTAAGTTATTTTCCTAAATGGATCTGGCTATGAGATTTCACTAATTGAGAGTGGCAAGTGATAGCTGTCGAAGACTTCTTTTAGGACACCGTCAAGTTTATTTGTGTGACTGGTAATTCCATTTGGATTAATAAATGCAATTTACTTTGTGGATCTTATGAATATGGTATTCAGAGATCAACTGAACACGTTCGTATTATGTTCGTGGATAATATCCTTATCTACTCTAAGACCGAAGAGGAATATAAGACACATTTAAGGATTGCGCTTGATGTGTTCAGAAGACACAAGATGAAGGCCATATTTTCTAAGTGTCACTTCTGGAAGAAGTAAGTGAGATTCTTGGTCATGTAATATCTGGACAAGGGATAACAGTGGATCCTACGAAGATAGCGGCAATGTAAGAATGGAATCGACCTAAGAATGCTAGGATATTCAATGTTTCCTTCATCTAACAGGGTATTATGGATGATTTAACAAAAATTTCTCCAAGATAACTGAACCATTGATTGGCCTGATGAAGAATTGTAAAAGTTTTGATTGGCGTTCCCTGTGCAATCATGTTTTTTTGGTTTTGAAAGAGAAATTGATGAGTATACCAACATTGGTCATTCCAATTGGAAATGAAGAGATGAATGTGTACCTGAATTTATGTGATATAGGTCTTGGTGCTATATTAGAAATGGAAAATTCGACAACTAAAGCCATAAGGAAGGAATTATCCACTTGTGATTTGGAGTTGGCGATAATCACCTTTGCTTTGATGATATTGAGGCACTACTTATTAGGGAAAAGTTTGAGCTATTTACAGTTCATAAGTCCTTGAAGTCCCTCTTCTCCCAGAAGGATACTAACTTCCAACATCAAAGATGGTTAGAGTTATTAACCTTATATGATTTCAGTATCTCCTATACTCTAGGAAAGGGAAAGGCAGAAGATGATGCCTTAAGTAAGATTTTTGCTAGATATGGAGCTATGTTTCTAGAGTGGAAGCAGTTGGTGTATTTGGCCGAGTTTGATTTCAGGCCTTATTGTGAGTTAGAACCTTAAATGTTAGCAAGTTTATTCATTAAATCTACTCTAATCGAAAAAATTGAAACTTGCTAGAAGCGAGACACTAAGCTAATAGAGATTTTGGGCAAGACACAGATGAGAGCCGATTTAAGGGATTTGAAGCAATATTTAATCAACCTAGATGGTTGGCTTCACAAAAATGGAAGATTATTTGTTTCTAGTATTGATAGGCTCGAAAAGATGTTTTGAGTGAAATTCATCATTTCAGATTAACCATTCATCCTGGTGGTAATAAGATTTATTAAGACATGAAAATGACTTGCTACTGGAAAGTTATGAAATGTGATGTGGGAAAGTTTATCTTGAAGTGTATGAACTTCCGTTTGGTGAATGCTGAGCAGAAGAAGCCAAGTGGATTGCTTCAACCATAAGAGATCCTGTAATGAAAATGTAAGCATGTATTTATGGAATTTATTAATGGATTACCATGCGTTTGGGAAGTCTATGATAGTATTTATGTGGTAGTGGATGGATAGGCCAAGAGCGTGAGGTTCAAACCTGTTTAGTCCAGTATAACCACATCAAAGTTGGTCGATTTTATGCGAAATGGATTGTCTAATTCCATGGAGTGCCCAAATGTATAGTAAGTGATAGAGATCCCTTGTTCACTAGTGAATTCTGGAAGATTTTATGAGAGATGTTGGGAAATGAATTACATTTGAGTACACCTTATCATTCTCAAACGGATGTATAGAATGAGAGGGTGAACCGAGTTTTGGAATATATCTTTAAAATTTGTATCTTAGATTCCAGGGAATCTTGGGACGATCATCTCCCTTGGATGGAGTGTACTTATAACAACAATTATCAAGAAAGTATCGAAATGGCACCTTATGAAGCGCTGTATAGAAGACCTTGTAACGTACTGTCTTGTTGTTAGGAAGCAAGGAAAGGTGATACTTGGGATAGAAATGATTTGAGGGACTTCATATAAGATTGAGATCATCTTCCAACGAATGAATGCTGCTCATGATTGTTAGAAGAGCTATGCAGACAAGAGAAGAAGAAATTTGCAATTTGAAACACCCCACCTCCGTTAAGGTCACTCATAGAGGGAATGCATTAACTTTGGTGAAGCATTATAGGTAAAAGGTACAGATAAATTATAAGGCAGACATACAAACAGCAGAAAAACTGAAATCATTTCATAAGCAGCGTGGTTCAGTCAAAACATTACAACCATTGTCTCAAAACCCAACTTCCAAATCATTACAATAAAACTTCTGCCTTGATTCAAAACTCCAAATACATAAAGAAGCATAAAACAGTAGTAAAGCAGCAATAATCCCCAATTAAAGTGTAACCACAGCCATAGTCCTAGAAAAGAGAATCCAAGCAATACATCTACTCTCTTCAAGATGGAAAAGGTCTGAAGTAAGCTGAAATATTCCCTCCCTGTGGATCGGGGGGGGGGGGGGGGGGGGGAGGGGGGGAGAAAAGAAGACGAAAGAAAACGGGTCAGACATAAAGCCTAGTATGCCCGGTGATTTTCAGCATGTAAACAAGAAAAAGGACCATGACATGAATAAACCGAATATAAGACAATACCATAATAACAAGATAACATAAGACAAGATAAGGTAAGATAAACTGAATATGCTATCGCACCCATTTCTATTTCTCTGCACCTACTAACAATTGTTTCAACTAGCCTCATGTGTTCATAATAAAATGATCCCTTTATCGATCGGCTTCCATTCGCATGTATTTATTACTTGTGTCATTCGACCCCGCTTGTTTGTAGATACCTGTGCTGGTCCCCCCATAGGGTGTATCAATCCCTATGATGGCGACCCAACATAATTCAAGATGCACAGTGTATAACTACTGATGCCCAGTGCCTGATTTTTCTACTCCGGAGTACGTGCACGCCCGTACTCCGTCAGAACCTACACTGACGCACCACCTGCCGCTATTTTGACCGCTTATAATCAGCATAGTAATCGTGCCCCACCCTGCCTAGTTCAAGGTACCGTGATACATCTATGTGGGTTACTGTTGAAATGAGTCCTCGTTGCTAGGGTTCCTAATCAACATGTCATAACGGTTAAGTGTTCTCAATTTAACCTAACCCGACCCATTTGTTTAATTAACATGTTGCATTGGTTAAGTGTCACTTATTCATATGTTACTTAACCTTACCATTCTTAGCATGTCTGTTCATTGGCATTAATTAATTTATTAATGCATCAACCTCTCACATTAGAACCGTTATTTGCGGTTGCTGGATGTGCCGGGTGATTCCGGACAGACTTCTACCGAAAACTCATTCTAACCTCGGATTTTGGGCTTAATGCGCTAACCTCTCACATTAGACATGTTGTTGCGATTGCTGGATGTACCGGGTGGTTCCGGACAGTCTTACACCGCAATTCAATCTAACCTCGGGTTAGGCATGTTCATCTTTTAACCAATTTACATATTTACCATACATGTCCAAGTCTAGATTTTTGTATGCCAATTATCCACAATTGTAGCCAATTCAAGTTATGACCAGTATACTTGTTATATCCAAGATTACTCCAATAAGTTATACCTAATTCCCCGCGTTACAATCGCACATACAACAAGATTCAACAAGGGTTTCCAAATTCCAAGTACTCATAAAATAAAACGGAACGGGATAGATAAGAAACACAAGAATTGACATAGGGGAAAATAGGCATGTAAAGGTGTATCAAACACAAGAATCATGGTTCCAATAGGCATGTTGTACATTAACAACGAATATGAGCAAACTAAGGAAAATACATCATAGGTATACAGATTCGATAGGATTGAACATAAAGAAATTACTAATTTAATGTACAACATGATAGATTCAATCACAACAGTCTCATAGGCATAGGTAATTCCAGATTTGACAAAAGAATAAGCATGAATCAGAATTGATTATCTTTCAATTAGGCATAGTTCTAGATTCGATTCATTACAGTCATGATTTCTATTATGTGTTCAGATCTGAATAATAACTGAACTTACAGCGATAGGATTAGAAAAAGAGAACTAGTTGACGTTGTAGCGATTCTAATCTTTCTTTGTTGATTGAAGCAGAAAACCTTTTCTTCAATTTGAAGCTCTCTAATTTGATTTCTAGTTTGAAGAAGAAGGAGGCTAGTTTAGAGATGGACAGCATGGAGGCACCATAGAATAGGGTTATGAGGTTAGGGTTAAGTTTAGATACGTATTTACAGATGTGTTAGACAAACTATGGCCTTTAGATTAGCATAGAGTCATCAGAGCCATCCAAACCAAAGAGACACGTCACCCAGCCAACCACAGCACGACACATAAGCTCTAATCCTTCAGAATTCGTCACCTAGATCTAGGAAGATAGTGGTCGACACCCCTATAGGGGGGTTGACACCCTTGTCAACACCCCTATAGGGGGTCGACACCTATGTCGACACCCCCTAGGTGGGTCGACACCCTCGGGCGGGATTTTTCCCGCTCATCTTTTATTGGCTGATTTTCGAAATTTGAATTTGTTTTCTGATTTTTAATTATTATTTAATTTAATTCTCCTTTGAACTGAAATCTTCTAAGCTTCGTAACTTCCTCATACAGAGTCTGATTTACGCAAACTCGGACTCTATTCCAACCAGACTTCTGAGACGAACACAATGGCGCGACCTATTTTACTTAATTCCTGCTTTTAAAATTAAGTATTCTTTAATTTGTGATTTTAATATTCATAGAAAATACGGGGTGTTACACAATTTTTTGTTGGAGAAATGGTATTTGTAAAAGTTTTACCTCTTAGAAATCCAGTTTTCTTTGGAAGGAATGGTAAATTAGCTTTGAGGTTTGTCATACAATTTTTCGATTATCAAAAGGACTGGGAGTTCAAATTTAGAGTGAATATACCTTCGAAGATGGTAGATGTGCACAATGTTTTTCATATTTCTTGTCTACGAAGGTTTATGCACCGCTTAGGTGTTGAGTGGCACCAAATCAACTTGAAGACTTATAGGTGGAGCCATAAGTTCCGAGACCTTGTAAGCTACTTCAGATTGTGGGGAACGATATGAAAAAGCTTAATAGAAAGGTAATTATGATAGTTAAGGTATAATAAAGCGAGGACAAAGGTGATTATACTGTTGGAGAATGGAGTTTTGATGACAACAACCTTATTTCAATTATCATTATTAAATGATTATAAAATATATACTAACATTTCTATCTAGAATATATATACATTTATATGCAGGATTTGTGTATAGGACTTAAAATACCAAAGATTGTACAACATTAAAGTTTCAAGAGATTCAAGACTCATGAGTAATCGAGTAATTAAGATATCAAGATTTCAAAAGTTCAAGAAAAATATAGTAATAGGGTCAGTTTATATGTAAGACTCTGAACATCACTCCAGGTTCAAATTCTGATTTTCAAATTTCAAATTTCAAATTTCAAATTCTGTTTTCAAAATTCAAATTTCGATTTCAAATTATTTTATCTTATTAATGATTTCAAACATATATGTTTATAGAGTTTTAAATAAATATATAGGTTTATATATATAGTTATATAGTTTTAAACCTTATAACTTTATAAATATGTTTATGTAGTATAATATATTATTATGTTTTCGTATGATTTTACACTTTAGAATATTCAATAATATCATTAAGATTTGATTCAAGAATTTATAGAATAATATATATGTTTAAACACTTGAAAAATAGTTCAAAAATCAATTTTCAACATACATATGTCGACATGCATATTTAGCTATGTCGACATACAACTGTCACTTTTTCAATTTTCAAAGAAAGTGTCTTTTCACTATTTGTAACATTTCTTAAATGTTGCAACCATTCAAATGCTATAAATAGGGGCTGATATCGAATTTTTAAACCATTCTTCATTTCCATCTTCACCCCTCTTCATACCACTATTAATATTTCGTATTTTGTTGATTTCTACACTTCTACTTCGTCGATTTCTAATCAAATTGCATCAAACTTCATCTTTTCTCAAACTCTATCCACTACTCTCTGAATTGAAGTGATATCAAAGAGTTATAGGGCCGTTGTAATCATTTGGGAATTGTTAGGGAAAGGGTGTGTTCCTTATAGCCCTGAAATCAAGGAACGGGAGCGGTGTTAACCTTGTACCCGTGAAATCAAGGGTGTTTGGAGCAGTGTTAACCTTGTAGCCATGAAATCAAGGGGACTGTAATTGGATATTGATTATAATATAACTCTGCGCAATCCATAATTGCGTGGAACTGGCGTAGGAGTAATCCGAATCATTATAAAATTCGGTGTGTTATTTCCTTTTCTGCATTTTATATTTATCTGTTTCTGTGTTTGTGTTTGATTCTGTGTTTGTGATCATCTCTGTTGCGTGTGATTCATATAGTAGATCATATAAGTTTAATATTTTCTTAAATTCCTCATATACACTATTCACCCCCCCCCCTCTATTATTTGTTTCGCCTTAAGATCTGCTTTCCGCATTCCCTAACAATTGGTATCAGAGCATAGGTTTTCAAAAAAGTCGTAATCTGATTTTTTTAAAATATTAGGTAGTGTTTGATTTACCATTTTAAGTTTTGGGTTTTTGTCCATACAAAAATATGCACAACATATGCATACCATGGAAAACAACCATTTTAGAAAATAAAGTTAACACAAAATAAAAACAACTTTTATCTATTTTTCATGTTTTGAGAAATGAGAGAAACATAGAGACCAATTCTTCCTTCCATGATTGCTACATCCCCTCCCCAGTCCCCTTCATCTTCCTTTCATTCTACCATTCCTCCTTTAACACCTTTAATGTTTTGTAATTAATTTTGAAAACTAAAAACCCAAAACTCATTTTAACCAAACACACCCTTAAATGGCAACCAACACCGGTAATAATAGTTCTTTTGTAGATGGCCAATCCACCGGTAGACCACCACTGTTTAATTGCAGTAATTATTCATATTGGGCATGTAAAATGAAAATGTATTTATAATCAGTAGGATTAGAAACATGAAATAGCACACTGATTGAATATGTTGAACCCACTACTAATTTTGCACAATGGACTAATGAACAAAATGTTGCTGCATAAAGAAATTCTAAAGCCATGAATATGTTATTCTATTCATCAGATAGAAATGAATTTAATAGAGTATCAGTTTGTAAATCTTCTTATGAAATATGGAGAACATTACAAGTTACTCATGAAGGAACCAATAAGTTAAACAGACAAAGATATACTTGCTAATTAATTAGTTTGAGTTATTCAAAATGAATGAGAGTGAATCTATCTCCGATATTTATTGCAAATTCCAAGAGATCGTGCATTCATTAATTCCATTGGGAAAAACTTATTTAGAAGAAGACCAAGTCAGAAAAATACTGAGTTCATTGACTCCCGAATGGGATCAGAAAATATTGGCAATTGAAGAAGCCAATAATGTTAGTGAAATGAAAATCGAGGAGTTAATTGGGAATTTGATGTTGTTTGAAGTTCAAATATAGAAAAGAAAGGAAAATAAGCCCATAGAAAAGAAATCTATAGCATTCAAAGCGACAACAAATGGTTCTGATTCAAGTAGTGAAGACAATGAAGAAATTGCTTTAATGACAAGGAATTTCAAAAAAATTCCGAGCTATAAAAGGAGAAATAATTTTTCAGAGAACTAATCAAGGGAGTTCGAGAAGAAATGATGATCGATGTTATAACTACAACAAACTAGGCCATATATAGAGAATGTGTCTATATCTAGATAAATCAAATCAACAGATGGACAATAGTAATTCGTCGAAGAAAAGAAAGAGGGCATACGCAACAACTTTAGATGATTCAGATTCATCATGAGTGATGAAGAGCCAAAGAACGAAAATCCAAATATGTGTTTCACAACAATTCAAAATTCAGAAAATATCGAAGAAATGGATCTGAAAGTCAGGTACACCTTAATTAATTTTTAATTTTTGGTTGATTTGGATGAATGGATATTTTGTTTGTTTTATTTGCTTTGTTTGAATTTGAAAGTTAAATTCTACCTTGAAATTTAATATTTGAAATTCAAATTTGAAATTAAAAATAATAAATTGTAATAAAATATATTTTAAATGTTTGTTAGGATTAATATTATTTCAAGAAATAGTAAAACCTGAAATATAAAACGATAATATAATAAAAACCAAAAGCCAAAACAACATGTCCTTTGAAATTCAACATGTATGTCGACATACATAAATACATATGTCGACATATAGACTAGAAAATGAAATTCAAATTTAGAATTTTAAAGTTTAAACTTTCAAACTTCCCTCCATCTTTTCACCAACTCCCAAGGTCTGAAAAGGTGACACTGATTTCAGAAAAATTGTGCCCGTTCAATCTCTATTTATTTATCTTATTCAATCTTATTCTCTCTACCTCTCATTCAAATTTCAAACAACTTTCTTCATATCTATTCTCTTCAAAAACACCTCTTTAATGGATCCCTCAAGCACTCCTCAAGCAATTGAGATTATCAAAAACCATGAAAGGATATCTCCACAATGATAGAGAAGCAAAAAATGCCTATGTTGACTATCTAGAAAATGGAAAACTCAATACGGGAGCCTTCGCTATCTTTGAAAATTTTCCATCTTGCTATCTTTGCTCTCTTTTCGAAGAAAATGGAGTTTTGAGTCTAATATATTCACGGGATAACAATAATAGATTCACGGGATAACAATGAAGTATATTATCCTAATCTAGTTAAAATTTTCTATCCAAATCTGAATCATGGCTTTGACGAAGGAGATGAAAATAAAATATAGAGTAGCGTAAAAGGCACTCAAATAGTTTTAGATTGCGAAAATTTGGGCAATATATTGAATTGTAAAAGTACGGGCTCGGATTTTTCGGATTTAGAAATTGGTGAAACGAATTTGGAAACCTTTCATCACATGTTTGAAAGCGATGCTCGTTCAGTATTCAAAAATCGCTTTTTCCATCCAAAAGCAAGAATCGTCAACCTCCTCCTTCAACATACACTCACTCCTCGTTCTAAAAATTTAAGTAACCCTATCATCAAATTCCAAAAAGCACTATTTGCTATTATTGGTGTTTATGACATCAATTGAGTCGATATGATTCTAAAAGAACTTAAGTCCAAGTAAATGTCCATAAGAGAAAACGCTCTTACCTTGGAGCCTTACTCGGATTTTTAAATATTTTGGAGTGGATCTCAAAGGAGAAGAATTTTTCAAAAAGCAGTCTAACTTTATTCACACTTCAGTAATTACATTGTCTATACAAAAGAATATTACACTAACAGGAACTATACAACACAAAAGAATTTCTAAACTTTACAGTAATGAGGAAAAAAAGGATGATAATATTAATTTGAACTCAGAAAAAAAACTCATTGCTACAAGCCTTCATTATTCTTCATTCAACGAAATCTTCAATTACCAGCAAAAGTGATAGTTGAATCCATCCCACTCAAATTTACCAACTGAAACTGCACTTCAGGAGCAAAAGCCAAATTAAGGTACACCAGTTTCAATATTCTAGGCAAAATCTTTTTCTGCATCTTATTTATAATTTCTGCAAATAGTTGACTTGCTGTTTGGGAACCAATCCCAAAGTCCCTGTTATTTCTTTTAGTCCAAACTGAGTATATGAATTTTTTTTAAAGTAGCAATGATAACTTTGACCGATTGGTTCTGCATCTCGTTTCTTTAAAAATGATATACCATTTAGTCATATTCAAAGTAGAAGCCCTATGAAATCCTCCAGTAGCTAGAAGCCTAGTCCAAATTTGGTGTACGTAGGTACATTCAAAGAAGATATGCACATTGGATTCAGCTTCACCATGACATATAATACACTGATTATCAGATGTGATTCCTAAAGAACACAACTTGTCTTTCGTATTAATGGCATTAGCCATTATTTTCCATAAAAGAAAATTTTCTTTTGCTGCACTACCTGTATTCCATATGTGAGATGACCATGGAAAAAATTTCTTTTCATTCTTAGGGAGATTATAAACATGCTTTATTGTATGATGTTTACCATTCCACAATATTTCTCCTCCATCTTTCATTTTCAAATTTGTTGTTATCTCACTCCACAACTTTCTTAACACTGTCGAACTTAAGTATGGTAGTTCCAATTGCCCTTTATGAATGTAGTGTCCAGCATTAGCATTCATTGGAATTCCAGAGTTAACTTGCAAGTTATAGTCCACTATTTGATTTAAGGTTCCTCCCTGCTTCACCCAAGGATCATTCCAAAAAGAATTTTTCTCCATTGCGTTGATGTTATACTGCATGAAAGGCCGAAAGATCTCTCTTAACTTAAGAATTGATCTCCAGCTGCTACTACAGTTTTGAGGAATTGACATTGACAAGAAATTTTTATCCCCAATTCTGTTATGTTTAATCCACCTTGTCTATAAACTTTTATCATTTGAAATTAATTTCTGGAAGCAAGATGAAATAACTGCTTTATTCCATACGTACAAATTTGTTATACCAAGTCCTCCATGCTCCTTGTCTTCGTACAGCTTAATATAGGATATGGGAATCATTTTCTTTGCAAAAGAATCTCCATGCCATAATAACTTGTTGAGAGCGCTTGATATCGTGTTGAGGAGTTTAATTGGCAGTATATAGTTCCTTGTTCAGTATGTAGTAATAGCTACAGCTACTGACTACACAATTATTAACCTACCCGCTTGAGATAATCCGCTACTCAGCCATTGTTATAATTTATGAATTATCTTTTGATAAAATGGCATACAGTTCTGCTTTGAAATTCGAGAACAGAGCAAAGGAAGGCCTAAATAATAAGCATTTTGAGGCAATTCCATTAAACCTGCAAAGTTAAGTAACTCCACTTTCTTCTCAAGAGACAGACCAACAATTAGAATATTAGATCTACTCAAATTGGTTTGAAGGCCTGTAATTTCTTCAAGGTAGAAAGAATACACCGAACATTAGGAATAGTTTGTTTTGTGAAAATGATGAGATCATCTGCAAAAAGAAGATGAGTGATCAGAGGCTCTTTACAACGAGGATGCAGAGATAAATTCCCATTTTCTACTTCCTTGATCAATAGAGAATTCAATACTTCCATTACTTTTATGAATAGAAATGTAGAAATTGGATCCCCTTGATGCACTCCTTGAGTACCACGAATATATATCTTATGAAAATTCAAAGGAGAATTTGAATCAAGAAAGGCGTTTGACTCTACAAATATACATCTTATGCAAATTCATATCACCTTCAAGCCTTATGAAACTTTTTAAAATAAACAAGCCCGAATGCAACAACAACAAGAAGAAGATCCTATGGATATTGAAGAAGGAGAAGAAGAAACTTCTTTGGAAAGTATAGAATGTCTATCTAATCCTAGAACTATTTCCAAAGAAATGCTTGTCCAAAATCAAGCAAAATTAGCCAAGAACCAAAAGAAGATCAAAAAGACACTTACTCATATGTCTAAGTTCATTGGAAAAATAGGAAGAAAACTTGGAATATCATCTTCCTCCTCATCATCCGTTGAAATCTAAGCTTATCTAGTTTAAGTTATCTTTCGTATTTGCTTTCGATTCTCGTATTTAGTTTCTTGTATTAGTTTAATGTATTTGCTTTTATGTAGCAATGAATGGTATTTATTTCTATCAAAACAATCTTTAAAAAAAATATTAGAACTAAATAAATTTAAATAATATAATATGAATTAACTAAAAAAATCCCAAAAAATTACTTACGTATGTCGACATTCATTTTTAGCTATGCCGACATATAACTGCCAGTTTTTCAAATTTGTTCAAAATTTAAAATTTAAACAACTAACTAACGAATATTCAATTCCAACGAATTCCAAACCCTATATATACATATTTCTTCCAGATAAATTTATTCTATCATTTCTCATTCTTCTCTAATCAATTCTTATCTAAAACATATTATTTTGGCAAATCCAATACATAATTTGAGTGAAAATCTTTCAATAATTTCCTTTCTATAGTACTTCGCAATCAACGTTGTTAACACCAAAATTCGCACTGACCAAATATATAGAAGCAAAAGGTCCAAAATAGGAAAAGCAAAGGGTTTTAGATAGTGAAACCTGAACCATGGAGAAAAAAGCCTTGAAGAAGGCTAGGGTGTTTCCAAAAGAAAGTGTCGAGAGCTAATACCGACAACAAAGGGATTCAGCTGGGAACTTTTACAACCAAAACTCAACACCGAAACAAATTGTAGGCGAAAGGGTATCAAACTGCCACTCGCAATGGAAGAACGATCCGGGAGAATAGACCCGACACCAAGCTAAAGCCGAAAGCATAAAAGAAGAAATCAGTATAAACAATAAAAGGAGGAAGCTTAGAACCCATAAGAAGAAAAGATACCGGCTGGATAGTGCCGACCCAAAGTAAAGTCGAGGAAGGATCAATTCTGGAAGAGAGGCCACCTTAAGCCGTAAGCAGTTGATCATCGAAAGGGCTATTAGCGTTAACTTGCTTAACTTCAATGCAAAAAAGAGATGAAAGCATCAAAGGCACAGTGAACCTAAACCAGAGAATATCCTTTTGGAAGCCAGCTACCGAGGCCCGAGCTTGGGGGTTACCGAAAGACAACTTTAGTAGTCAATAAGTAATGCACCAGAAGTATCCTTCCGGAAGACCAGAACCTATTTCAGTAACCTACCAGAAACAAATTAGGGCCTTTTAGAAGAAAAGCCTTCCACAATGACTTGCTGGGTGCCAATACTAGAAGGGGTGACGGCTCTCAAAACATAAATATCCAAAGATAGGGTCAAAACATCACGAAGACCTAAGGCTAAAACCAAAAGATATGGATACGGACCGAGACCAATGGTCCAGAAACCGAGTGCCACCAAAGCCAAAGTTATCAGAATCCGAGACAAGCAATCGAGAGGCATGACAATGGAACCGCTCCCAAAAGCTCGAGATTAACATTCCGAAGGCAAGAAGACACCAGTGAAGACATTCAATTAGAATAAAAGTGTTCAAGACATCTCGGCTGAAACCGAGAGTTACAAGAGTGGCCGAAACCTTATTTCAGCACCCGAAAGAGGCTTTTGCTAGGCTCACAACTAAAGAAGGCTCGATTTGTCTATAAATAAGACCCCATAGTTCTCATTTTGGGGGAATTCTCCTCATTCCTCAGTCTGGCTCTCATTTCCTAGAGATCAAACCCTAATTTGTAAATCGATTTGGGAATTTCCTATGTAACCTGCTCTATAAATAAAATCATCAAAGCCCTTAAAGTGGACGTAGGTTCAATCCGAAACGAACCACTATAAATTGTTGTGTTTTCTACTATTTACGCATATTATATTGTTCTTTATTATGCTTCTGCATGTGTTCTGCTATGCTACCAAATCACCAAAATACGTTTCCATAAACCGTTTTGCCCCCTAACTTGCGACGAGCCTACAAAGCCCTTATCCCAAGATAACTGTTGATCTTTAAGTCTTGTAAGCGTGATACTCACACCTTGAGGGATGGATAATTACTCTTCGGGATCGTGACCTCTTTATACTAGGAAACGATGGACAAACTCAAGCTTGTAGGAAATAAATAATCCCCTCTTTCCCTTAGGTCAATTTCCCTAGACCTATCTTCGGTGTTGATAAAAAGTATCGTTAACATTTTGGCGCTAGAAGGGTCTCGATAAGGGATTCCTAACCTTCAACTTGCTACTTAGAGTGTCGCTAATCAAAGGAGCTTTTTTACCTTAAACCGCCAGCTTTTCCTCTCATACCTTCCTCCTTATTTCCCATACCATCCTTACCCTATGTTCCATCGTAACGAGATATCCTCTGAATCCCTTAGAATGGCTAGACCAAAGGAAAATGGGGAGCAAGTTTCCAATGCATCCTCAGTTATAGGAACTAGCATGTTATCAAGTGCCAATTATACAAATCTAGAATTTGAGAATCCTCCAATCTTAGCGAAAGGAAGAGATGATGAGTTGGAAGCTTTATTCTTGACCTTGCAGTTTGATGCTATTAGGAGATCTATGGAAGAGAATTCAACCCATAGAACTTTTGAAATGGAATCCTATTGGACAGAATTAGAGGTGAAGGCATCTTCCGAATTTAGTGGAAAAGTTAGAGTCCCGTCCGATCTACATGTCAGCCTTGTTCCATAAAGATGCGATCAAACATCATGAAAGACAACTAATGCAGAAAGAGAAGGTAAAGATTCCAAAAGGATCAAGGTCCTAGAACAGCAGTTACTTGAAATGAAGACTTCATGGGAGAATGCTCAGTTGTAGGAGACTTCAAGGAGACCTGATTGATCATCAAATGCTAACTACAAAGAGAACCGAATCAACAATGGTAAAGGACAGTCTGGGAGCCTAAACACTCGAAGATCCAGTTCTGAAAGCTCAAACTATGGAAGTACAGAAGCCTACTTTAGAGACGTGACAGAGAAGACTACTACAAATCTACTTGAAAGCAAAGGGAAAGAGGCCTTAGATAAGCACATTAGTTATGATGAATGGCAACACAAATTGATACTACTAGAAGATTTATCAATGCTGATTTCGCCCGAAGGTCCTTAGGGATAGCACCTTACGAAGTAGAATCAAGAGTAATGGCACCTCAAGTGTTCAATAGTCAGTTTAAACCATTGTCAAATCTACAAAGCAGTCCAACTTTACAAAGGGAAAATAGAATATCAGGAGAGGCTACTAGTTCAGAGCGGAACAGAAACTTGTTGCCACCAAAAGATAGAAAGGAAAAAGTGACTGGAGCTCCTCCTAGTATAAATCTGCCACACCTCATATATGGCGGGACTACAGACCCCGAAGAAAAACTTGCTGCCTTTGAGAGTTATATGGATTTCCATAATGCTTCTGTAACAATGCGATGCCGAATGTTTCTGCTAACACTATTACAAGAGGAATCTCTAGCCAGTTACTTGAAACGATTTAATGCCAAAGCTTCGAGGGCAGAGGATATAAGCAACTAGGATAAGCTTGTTGCTATCCATTCAGGGCCGATCGAGAAAACTCCTTTTTGGGAAGAGCTTTACATATGTGGATGCAAATACTTGCCAGAATTTTACCATCGGGCAAATACATTCATTTGCATGGAAGAGTTGTATCATTCAAAAAAGAGGCTCGGTTATTACAAGGAAGATGGAAAATCTCATGCTCATTAGAATCCTCAGGATGGGAAGCCTAGATTTCGTAAAGACCAAAGGAAGCCAAAGGAGGAAGGACCATGTGCCAATGCCATAACTTTAAGCAAACCCGTTTCACATATATATGCAGTGGCGAAGGGAAGAGTCAACTTCTCAGTGCCTTTCAAATCTAAGAATCATCTAGAACCATTCGAAGGAGAGAAGTATTATGAATATCACAAGAGGAATGGACACCAAATTGACAAATACAAGGTATTGGAAGGTGTAATACAAAGGCTCATCCAAGAAGGATACGTACAATAGTTCGTCAAAGAAAAACCGAAGCCAACTGAACAACCACTTGACTCTAAGCCAAATGACCTAGTAGTTGGGGCCGCTTCTATGCCCATGCCTCCCAAATCAAGGTTTGCTAACTCTTATGGCAAAGGTCCTGAGGTCGGAGGTAAGGAGGAACCCTCCGAACTCAGAACCTTCGACTCTACTCATGGGAATCGTTACAATTACAGACCAAAGGACCATTACACTAGTAAGTATCCAGAGACCTGTACTTGTCGTATTTGCCAAACTTCGGGACATGCAACACTTTCATGCCCCGCATTTCGGAAAGGTGGCTAGGTGTTGAGTAAGCTCCTAGTGACACTTCTTATGAATCAGGTAGTTTTCGCTCTACTAATTGCTAAGTTTTGTTTGCACCTTGTGCTTTCTTGTGAGTGTTTTGTATGGTCTCTATCTAGATAGTTAAACTAGGAGTCACGTACCTATTTGAGGCTTCTGCAGTTTTAAGATTAGTATAAGGTTTCAGCCCAGATAGCCCATGAACCCAGTCCTCTCTTTTAGCAAAGGAGTTAAGGATAGTATTTGGAATAGCTAGCTCAATAAATTTAAGGTGGATAATAGGTCTTCCACCAAGCATCATGGATGATTGTATGAATGATTGTGTTGTTTTGCTTTTAAAAAAATGCTTGAACCTTGACTTCAGCGAGAGATACCACAACACCGAGGAGTTTTTCTAAAATGCATCGACGTTGTAGATTCTGACACAACCACTTCGTTTTGTGTCAGATGGTAAGTTTTGCATTTCTTTTACAAGTTCTCAAGCCAAGAAGCTACGTGACATTTGGTTAATTTCGCTTATCTACAAAGCTTTGTGTGAATACACTTTTTACATCATCTTTGGTGGGCATTAGTAATTTGACCATATGCGGAACTACGGTTCCGCCTCTGACTATTTTTATCATTTCACACTACGCGAGCTATATGCTCATTACGACACGAGCTGTGTGCTCTTATCTATACGAGGTGTGTTCTCACCAGACCAATGCTCTATATGAGTACGTCCAACCAATGCTCTTTATGACTACGTTCTGACCAATGCTCTACATGAGCACGTCCAACCAATGCTCCAAAAAGGAGTACATTTCTAAAATCTCAACCCGAAGAAGGGAGAAAAAAGCTCGAAGGATGTGTCGGGAGCACGTACATCCTCTGCTCAAATCTTATCCCAAAGAAGGGAATAAAAAGCTTGAAGGGAGCGCCCGAAAGCACGTACAACCTCTGCTTGAAGAACAAAGCCGAGACGACCACATCAAAGCCTAAAGAAGCAGCTCATCAAATTAAATCAAAGCTTAAGGAAGTAGCTTTTAAATCAAAGCAAAGCCCAGACGATGGCTTACAAAGTCGAAAAGGCACTTCTATTACATTCCAAAAGTGGATTTCTAGCCTTCTCTCAAATACCTAAATCTAGGTTTGGTTCGGAACTTCTATTTAAAAAATAGAAGTGGTTTTTTGATCTTCTCTCGAATACCCGAATTTGGGTTTAGTTCGGGACTTATATTTAAAACCAAGAGTAGATTTCTGGTCTTTTAGCAATTACCTGAATCTAGATTAGGTTCGGGGCTTCTATTATCTACAAACTTGGATATATGATCTTCTGTTGGGTACTAAAATCTAGATTATGGTTCGCAACCCTTAACTAATACCAAAGATGAATTTATAGGCATCTATCAGCAGTACCTGAATCCAGATTTCAGAGCTACTAGTTGTTGCGCTAGATATAGATTTTCAATATTCTCTTACGAGTTCCCCGAATATGGGTTTCGACAATTTTGTTCACGAGTTCAGGGAGGAGGTTTAGGATTTCCAACTTAATACCCTAAATTGGGTCAAGAAAAATTTAACTTTATCTTTGAAAAAAGGTTCTACCATCAATACCCATAATGGTAGCTGGAGTCTACTATCTCAAAAGCCTTCCAATGTGGACCATAATTTCTTACCTCATACAGGGAGATTTTTCTAAACCTATATTATGCTTACCCCTAACCTCATAATTACTTGGATTGTTATAAACAATGTTTGACAAGCTATATGTAAAATATGTTGACTAGATACATCTATCAAAACCAACCTTCTAATGTTCTATTGCAAACACCTAAGCATAGTGATATAACTTACCATCTCACACTTCCAAGGAAAATTCAGCTAAATGTTTAAATAAGAAAGCTTATGCCCCCATACATCACTATTTTGGGTTATACAAGATTAATGCCGAAACTATTCTTATGATACTTGAGTTGCAGAAAAGCAATGCAGGAAGCAGAGGATTTTGTCCTAAAGAACACAAAGGCTTCTTTATATTAGGGAGGGGGGCTAACTGTTAACACCAAAATTCGCATTGACCAAAAATAAAGAAATAAAAGGTCTAGAATAGGAAGAGCAAAGGGTTCTAGATAGTGAAACCCGAATCATGGAGAAAAGAGCCTTGAAGAAGGCTAGAGTGTTACCAAAAGCAAGGGTCGAGAGCTAATACCAAAAACAAAGGGATTTGTCTGGGAACTATTACAACCGAGACTCAACACCAAAACAAATTGTCGATGAAAGGGTATCGAATCGCCACTCGCAATGGAAGAATGATCCGAGAGAATAGACCCGACACCAAGCTAAAGCCGAAAGCATAAAAGAAGCAATCAGTATAAACAATAAAAGGAGGAAGCTTAAAACCCATAAGAAGGAAAGATACCAACAGGATAGTATCGACCTGAAGTAAAACAGAGGAAGGCTCAATTCCGGAAATTAGACCAACTGATGTCGTAAGCAAATAATCCCCAAAAGGCTATCAGCGTTAACTTGCTTAACACTGATGCAAAAAAGAGACAAAAGCATTAAAGGCACAGTGAACCGAAACTAAAGAATATCCTTCTGGAAGCCAGCTACCGAGACCCAAGCTTGGTGGTTACTGAAAGACAACATTAGCATTCATTAAGCAATGAACCAGAAGCATCCCTCCGGAAGACCGGAACCTATTTCAGAAACCTACCGGAAACAAATCAGAGCCACTGGGAAGAAAAGCCTTCCACAATGACTTGCTCGGTGCCAATACCGGAAGGGGTCACGACTCCCAAAACATAAATATCCAAAGAATAGGGTCAAAACATCAAGAAGACCAAAGGCTAAAACCGGAAGATATGGATAGGATCGAGACCAATGGTCTCGGAACCGAGAGCCACCAAAGCCAAAGTTATCAGAATCCGAGACCAAGCTACCGAGAGGCATGACAGTGGAACTGCTTCCAAAAGCTTGAGATTAACATTCCGAAGGCAAGAAGACACTAGTGAAGACATTCAATCAGAATAAAAGCGGATGAAACCTTTTGGTCAGAACCGAAAGTTACAAGAGCGGCCTAAACCTTATTTCAGCACCCGAAAGAGGCTTCTGTTGGGCTCGCAACAGAAGGAAGACCAATTTGTCTATAAATAAGACCCTAGGGGTCTCATTTTGGGGGATTTCTCCTCATTCCTCATTCTCGCTCTCATTTCTTAGAGAGAAAACCCCAATTTGTAAATTGATTTAGGAATTTCCTATGTAACCTCCTCTATGAATAAAATCATCAAAGCCCTTAAAGTGGACGTAGGTTCAATCCAAATCGAACCAATATAAATTGTTGTGTTCTCTACTATTTCCACATTATATTATTCTCTATTATGCTTCTATATGTGTTCTTCTATGCTACCAAATCATCAAAATACCTTTCCATAAGTCATTTTGCCTTCTAACTTGCTACGAGCCTACGAAGCCCTTATCCCAAGATAACTGTTGGTCTTTAAGTCTTGTAAGCGTGATACTCACCCCTTGAAGGAAGAGTAATTACTCTTCGAGCTCGAGACCTCTTTATACTAGGAAACGGTGGACAAACTCAAGCTTGTAGGAAATAAATAATCGCCTCTTTCCCTTAGGTAAATTTCCTTAGACCTATCTCCGGTGTTGACGAAAAATATCATTAACATTTTGGCACTAGAAGAAGGGCCTAAACCTCCGACCTTGTGGTTAACAGCCACATCCCTAGCTGTTTCGTCCCAAAGTCGACTAAGTTGCAGAAAAGTAGAAACCAAGAAAAAAGGGTCTCGGTAAGGGATTCCTAACCTTCAACTTGCTATTCAGAGTGTTGCCAATCAAAGGAGATTTTTAACCTTAAACCATCATCTTTTCCTCTCATACCTTTCTCTTTATTTTCCATACCATCCTTATCCTGTGTTCCATCATAACAAGATATCCTCTGAATCCCTTAGAATGGCTAGACCACAGGAAAATGGGGAGCAAGGTTCCAATGCATCCTCCGTTATATGAACTAGCATGCTATCAATTGTCAATTCTACATATCTAGAAGCAGACAATGCCCTAGATTTTAGTGAATGGTAGGCCTGTAGGATACTATGATTGCTTATGGCTATTTTGGAACTTCATGTGAGAAATTCTTAAAAGGGGAGGGAGAATATAACGACTCGTATTTTATGCATCTGAAGATAGTAATATAATCCTAGTTAATTCAAATAAGGTTGTATCATTCTCTATTTTGGAATATTGTTGTTTACGATGTTTGCACATCTATGATTTTTACCAAACTGTTTGTGAGCATTTTACTCTAGAGTATGTTATCCTAGCCATAAATTTTGATTGATGCAGAATTGCACACTCTAAACCGCTCCACTGGATTAGGATGATGTTTTTCCATTTCGTAGTGTGGTCTTATAGGTGATTTGGCCAAGAAGTTTGGGAGATTTGATAGTTTCAAGTTTTAAAACTACTGGACAGAGGCAGCTAATCGGCTGATTTGGAAAACCCATTATACTATTGATCTGTTGTTACAAATAAGGCTGAAGGAGATTTTGTTATTCTTTCTCCTCAATTTTCCCATTAGCCCAAAGGAGTATGATCTACCCTAGTTCTTCTTCGTAAACCTAGATCACATCAAATCCACTTCTAATCTCTTCTAAACACCTAAAAGATATAAATCTTTATAGATCTACATGTTTTCTCCACTTAGAAGGCTGTCTACACCATTTGCTTACTATTCCAGATTGACCGCTTATCAATATACATAGGTTTGTTGATTTCATGAGAAATTTTGGTCTCTCATTGGGCTATATTGCATTATACATTTAGATAAGGTAATTTTATCATTCGTACATTTAAATCACCATAAAATCTGACCAATAATTTTAATTTCTCATTTGACACCCTTAGGATAACCTAGCTAGGCATATAATGGATAAAAATGATAAGATTAGACTGGCTAGTGTGATGTTTAAACTAGATCTATGCAGATATGTGGTTCATTCATGTTTACTTGGATTCGAGTGTTTGCCTATCATTGATATTCATATGCTTTGCTGTTTGAATGGTTACAATGCTTGTTTTGGATGTTCTTATTGATTTGTTAGTTAGAATCATCGTAATTAGGATTTGGATTTAAGATTGAAGCATATAGGTATCATAGTTTGTCTAAATCACATTAAACTTGGAGGATAGGCTCTAGAAGACATCGGGATATGCCTGAAAAAAGGATGAAAATAAGATTAGTACTCGGATCGATACTGATCCGTATGACGTGGATCGACACTGATCCATCACATTAGCTTGGATTGTCAATTTAGTTGAAGCATGTGGCCTATAAACTATGGATCTGCACGTATGGTTCAAGTATGGATAAGTACATGAACTTGGAATTAAGGATAGCTGGAAGGAGGATTAAGAAGACCTTTAAGAACCTAGCTAAAAACCCGCTAAGCATATGGATCGGCATCTATTCATAGGGTACGAATAAACATTCAGGGAGCACTGGTTGGTGCTACGGTCTAAGCGGCAGGGGAAAACTTCTGGAGTATGCTCAAACTTGGGGTTGTTCAATAGCTTATACTGAGAAGAGGTTATGGTTTGTCAAATTTATTGCACTTCGATGGAAGACTTGACTGAGAGTGGGTTCGAAGGGAGGTTATAGACAGCTCATGGTGTAACATAGTGCAAGATGATTAAGGTAGTTTATGGCCTAATGACACTACATAACAATGAATTCAGCTCGTTGTGTAACGAAGTATAAAGGAATGGACACAACTCAAGGTATAATAACTCTATAAAAGAATGGAAGGAGCTCGTGGCGTAACAAAGCTGCAAGATAATGGTTTGGCTGAGTTGGACTCAAGCTTACGATATAATGGAGTAGCTATGGTACTGGAGTGCCAAAGAATCGTAGATAACTTAGAGTTTTTAGTTGACTCAAAGGCAGCTATCATAGAGACACCCACTAGGGATGGGGAAATTGTTGGTAACTTAACCTGTCTATTTACCTATTTTATAATATAGCTTTTGATAGTTCTTATCCCCAAACCAGACTATTGTCTGGCCTAAGGTTTTATGTTTTCCTCTTAATATCTTGGGTGTTGTTCGACACTATCATTCACTGGTAGACATTGCTGATGATTAAATTCGATCCCAAGTTAAGTGACGATGATTTGTGGTGGAGACTAGCTTGGAGTGGCTATAAGATACACTATACTTGCATGTATTTTCCTTTCATTGTCGTGAGAGTACTCTAAGGGATGCAGTGAGGATGACATATATTCAAATATTTTGAATTTCATGTGCATTACTTAGTGATGATGATGAATGTTATGCTATTTTGTTTACTCTGTTATAACTCACTAAATTATAGCTTATATTACTTATTATACTTTATCCTTATGTTGTGCGATATATCATAGGTCTTGCTTTGATTACTAAACTTGATGGCTGGGCCATATTAGCTTGGCACGTTTTCAGTGCTATGTTTCTTTAGATCCGCACAAATGGTATGATGCAGTCGTCATAATAAGAAATACTCAAATCTAGCCCAAGTCCCTGTGAAGACTCTTCAAAATCCACTGCTGAAAAGTGGGTATCAATCATTAGTAATGCTAAATGAAGTGCCATCCAACCGGACTATCTCTCTCATATATTAAGCCAACGAAAATGCTGCCATTCTCGAACACCTAACTAAAATAAAATGATTGCATTTTTTAAATCGATTGACTATGACCTACATATTGTCATTCCTCGTACTCTAATGTTACACATCAGTACAATCCATCGAGATACTCTTCAATTTCCACTCTGGAACATCTAGTGACTATAACAATCTTTAGGCATCCTTTTCCCTGCCTTTACCCTCTGACAGGTCACATACTTAGAAACAAACTCCATTACATGTCTCCTTATACCAAGCGAATAAATAGTTCTCTTCAAATCATGATATTTTTTCATCTAGGGAATGAAAAGTCATTCTAGAATGATAGGACATTACTTGCACCATATCAGTTAACTCCATAATAATACGAATACTCAACCTACCATTTCTTTGCTACTACCCTTTCGATATATGGAATAGTAGTCTAAATGACTCAGATGCCTTTGTATGTTTAAATCCTCAAAAAATCAAGCATTTTTTTACTTTTGACCTGGTCCAATATAATCCATAAGTGAAGGTCAAACATCTAAAGCTACCAAAAATCTTAGGGTAATTTATGGTGAATGTTGATAATCAAATATGGAGAGAAACTTCAAGTGCTTCCACTCCAAAAACAAAGAACTCAACATCATATGATTTTTACTCAAGTAATAACTACAACATTGTCCTTGCCTAGAGTATATTAGGTAATGAAGTCATACAATGCTTTGAATCCCATCCACCATTCCAGCCTCAAATTATTAAAATATTTTAATGAGATAAATACTTCTAAATTTTATTACCAGTAAATAACCATAATTTCTCGCCTAAAAGGTTGTGTCTCCCCGGTTTGAGAGAAAAGAATAGCTACAGACTCAAAATCATGAGTTCGATAATATGTCAGGTAAATTTCCGATTGTCAACTAGAATAATAGACAGCTCTACCATCTTATATTAACACATTTCCCAATTCTCTTCCATAAGCATATGTATATACTATAAACACTTTTGAACCATCAAGGAGACTTAAACTTAAGCACAAGTCAACAAACCTTTTTGCTCAATGAAGGCATCTTGGAATTTTGCATTCTAAGAGAAGTTTAGATTCTCCTTAGTGAGGCATGTGCACAGGTGGAAACTAAGGGAAGTCATTAACTTATTTTCTATATTAAGTCACCAAAATAAGAAGACCCCTCACTTTTTTAGCATTATTTGGTCTGTGATGATCCTGTTATGCTGCAACTTTATTTTGATTGATTGCAAGTCTATGTGCAGAGATATGTCGTAGTAAACAAATCTCTTTGCATCAGTGGTAACATTTGTCGAATTTGGCCTTCAACTTATCTTTACGGAGAGTGTAACACCCCATATTCTAATAAACAATAATTAAATAAAGAGGAGTAATAAAATAAAAATTAATTAAAATAATATTCAGATTGGGTAAAGAGGATTTCACTGCTGCGTCCATTACGAAATTTTGATTCTTATAGACTTTTAGTTTGCGTAAATCGAATGAAAAATGAATAAGTTATAATCAGCTAAAGTTTGAAATTAAATTAGAAAATTTCATATATAACCAGAAATTAATCAATGCTGTATGGGCGACCCAACCCGTATCTGGGTCAACCCCTATGTCGACCCAGGGGTAGACACATCTGTCGACCCGCATATAAGACACCTAGTGCGAGCCATGCACGAAACCGTGTCTGACCAATGTTGATCGTGCTGCTGCTATGGTCTGGAGTCTTCTATGTTGATGTGTCTTCTAAGGTTGAGATTAAAAACCTAAGTCCTAATTTATCCTTCCACGCCTATAAATAGATTGCACTCCCCCCACCTCTTCTTCTTCATTTTCTTAGCCTCCACTCCATTATACTCTAAAATGAAATAAAATTGGGGAACAAGTTAGGGTCTGTCAAATTATAGATCTGAAAGGATATTCTTCTTCTTCTTTTCCAAGGCCTTTTTCTGGATATACAATACTTCTCTATGAGTTTTACATGATTTTTAGATCAGGTAATTTTATAAGAAGGATTTGATAGTAAAATAGTTTGGATCTACAAATTTTACATTTACAATAATTATAAGTTTGTTTCTACAAGATATTATGCAACCTATTTACTATCGATTGTTTATCCCTTTCAATTGTTTAAATATTGCAAGTAATTCTTCTTTTTTATCCCCTATTCTGCTATGATTTTGTTACAGTCTTACAATCCCTATTTTATTTAACTGTTCATTTTCTAAGTCTAGGCCTTACGAGTAGCCTAGACTAATTTCTCATTTTCATTTATTTTTGTGCTGAGCCTAGGCCAACGAGAGCCTAGGCCTTTATCATTCAAATTGCGTAAATATGGGGAAAATATTGAAATAATGACAAAAGGGGGACTTTGGACATGTTGAGAATTGGTGAATATTACATTCAAATTATGGACTGTAAATATGGATAAATTCTAATCAAAGAATATTCAAAATTATGATTTGGAATAAGTTGTGCTTAATTGGATATTAAGTAAAATACGATTAGAAAATATGTGAATTGGGATAAAATACACTTAATCGGACATTACGTGACATGTAATTGTGAAACATGTAAACAGTGATAGATTGAACTTAATTGGATATTAAGTGACATGAGGAAGACTTATATAAAAAGATTACATTTAATATTGATTAAAATTTAGGATGTAACACATGGTTATATTGGGCTTGTTAATGAACATAAATGTGTTAAGTTAAAATTGTTAAATTAATATGCTAAAATAGAGGGGGTCCGTTCCAATAGGATAAAATGGGCTCTAGAAATCCTAGTTATAAAATAGGGACCAAGTCTAAGGGTGACTTGTGTCAAGTGCATTTTGAGTGGAAACCCGTATTAGTCAGTACCCTTGTTATTATCATCGGAGTCTCGCATTAGGTAGAGGCTAGGGCACGCTTTACTGAACTGGATAGTAAGAGGTTCAAAAATAAGATGGGTATGGGTGTGTTCCAGCGGAACCATGAGCGTGCATTGTTGCGAATGGGAATGACAAGACGTTATAACACCTGTGATTAAGGCTGTGTATTTTTAGTTGATGGGTTCAAGACTGATAACTCTGAATTATATGCCGGCACATGTTATTCACATCTGGGTAAAAAAGTCGATTGATGGGTAGAAATTAGGTAAAGCCTAATTATGGTATTTTGATTGTATACTTTCATGTTCATACCTATTTATCTTTCTAAATACTACCTTATCTTATGCTCATGCTAAAAATTACTAGAACTAGCCATACTTATGACTAACCTATTTTGTTTTCTCCTTCTCTCTTCCTTCTCCCCAGGTTCTCATGGTGGAGGAACGCAGCAGTGACTTTTGATCTTTTGGCTCATCCTGGATTCGGACTATTTCTTACTTCATGTATTGCTTCAGTACTTGCTTTATAACTATTGTAATGACTTAAGTGGGAGATGAATTTTATGATTTTACTATTGTACTCTAATATTTTTCCCGTAAGACAGTTTGTTGTTTTATGATGATTCTATTATATTTTGAATTGTAATCAATGTTGTGATTGGATTGATTTAATAAATAAATGTTTAAAAAGTTTCCGCTGTATTTTACATTTTTGTCTTGTGAATTTTAGTCTCTGTGTTGTTACTTTATATCTTAGCACTTCACAAAACTTAGCACATCCTCATATGGTTGACTTTAAGGGATGTGGGGTGTCACATTTGGTATCAGAGCCTAAGGTTACAAGATCAAAGAAAAGTTTTTGAAAATGTGTTTTCAAAAGTAAATATTTTTTAAGTAAAACCTATTTTTGATAAATATATCCCTCAAGTCAATTACAATATTCCTTTGATCACTTTTTGATTCTTTGATTCTTCTCTTTTCGGCATGTCTTGGGCTCCCCATTTCCCAGAGGGCATACCCATTCCGACATGGTTATGTAGATATGTAGAAGCTACGATGCGTGCCAAAGGGAAAGGAAATGCCCCATCCCCAGCTGCAGCCATGATCGTACCATCTAATCCAGTAGTTAACTTCTCTAAGCTCTTTAAGGATTTCTGCTCGACGGGAGGCAAGCCATTTCTTGGATCGGAGAGTTACGTGGAGGCTCACAATCACCTTAGGGAGATCAATCGTGTGTTTGGATTGTTGGAGCTAGATGATAGGAGCATGATTTAGTTGGCCGCTTGGCAATTGAAAGGAGAAGCGTCCTATTGGTGGGAGATAGCTCAGGCGGAGCAGGTTGTTGAGACATAGGATAAGTTCAAGGATAGATTTGAGAAGTTCTTATCACAAGCTGAAGAAGGAATGCAATTGGAAAATTTCTTGAGTTTGAAGCAAGGAAGTATGTCGATAAAGAAGTATGTGAATAACTATAATGAATTGGCAAAGTTTGGCTTGCATCTAGTTAATACTGCATACAAGAAGGCTTTGAGATTTGCGAGAGGGCTAAACCAACCTCTCCAAAGACTAGCGATGACACATATCCCTATGAGAGATACATTTGAGAGGCTAGTGGATATGGCTTTGATACATAAATAAGGAAAAGCGAGTAAATAAGAGGAAAAGACCGAGGAGGCCAAGCTCAATACTGGAAAGAGAAGTGGTGGCCCAAGAAGCGTGCAATGAAGAAGGGAGAAAACACTAAAAAGGCGCAAATCAAGAAGGAAGTTAAGTGTCATGGCTGTGGAAATATGGGACACTTTTGTTAAAGACTGTAGAAAGATTAAGAATGCTTGTTTTTAGTGTGGACAGATGAGACATTATAGTACGCAATGCCCTCAAAAACAGGGACAGGATCATCCAGACCACAAGTTCATGCATTTGAGGTGACTCGAATGGTTGTAGCAATCATGGTAGAAGTAGGAAAGTCACCGTGGACAGTTTGATTTCTCTTTTTTACTCTCCTATTAGGACTTTGTTCGATTCCAGTGCTTCTCATTCTTTCATATCTAGTTCTATTGTAGAAAGTCTACACCTAGATACTTCTGTGGTTTTTGATGCAGTAGTTGTCTCAAACCCCATAAGAGGTACGACTCACCTATCTATGATGTGTAAGGGTTTGAGGATTTCCATTCTTAGCGTCGAGTTTGAGTGTGACGCATATGTACTGGGTTTTATGGGTTATAGGCTTATTCTAGGGATGGATTGGCTTGCCATGTACGGTGTCATCCTTGATTGTGAGAGGAGAGTTGTTAGGCTTTTGACATGCCACGGTAGGACTCTCGAGATTTCTTGCGACCTGCGAGGGTTGGTTATGCTCAGTTTCTTAGATTCCCTAGATGGTTCTATTGACGTTCTCAGTTCGGTACCCATAGTAAGAGACTTTCCAGACGTATTCGAGGAATCGAGAGGGTTACCTCCTAGGCGTGAGATAGATTGCTGAGTATACTTAGTGGAGAATGCTAAGCCTATCGCTTTACCCTTGCGCCATGTGGCTCCTGGAGAGAGGAGAGAGCTCGGCAAGCAAGTGGGTGGGTTGTTCGAGAAAAAATTTATTACATGGAGCATTTCTAAGTGGGGAGCACCAGTCGTCTTTGCAACCAAGGAGGACGTCTCTCTTCGTCTATGTGTGGACTACAAAGAATTGAAAAAGCTTACCAAGAAGAATAGACATCCACTTCCATGGATAAATGACTTGTTTGACTAGTTAGTAGGCGCTTTTGTTTTCTTACAGTTGGATTTAGCCATAGGTTCTCATCAGCTTAGGGTAGCAGATCATAACATATACAAGACTGCTGTTAGGATTCCCGACGGTTTCTTTGATGGGATATTATACGATTGTCGTAGTTCAGGATTGGAAATCCCCTAAGAATGTTACATAGGTTAGGAGTTCTTAGGATTGATGAGATATTATCGAAAGTTCATTAATGATTTTGCGCGGATATCGGCTGTAATTACTTGTTTGACGAAGAAGAACCTAGTTTTTGCTTGGAATGTAGATTGTGAGGATGCATTCTTAAGATTGAAGTAGGCTCTTACATTAGCTTTAGTTTTGACTATTCCTGATGGTGCAAAGATGTTTACCATTTGTACGGATGCTTGCGACATGAGTTTAGGTGCAGTGTTAATGCAGAAAGGTAAGGTTGTCTGCTATGGAAGTAGACAGTTGAGGGTACATGAGAAGAACTACTCTACCCATGATTTGGAGCTAGCAACGATAGTGTTTGCACTCAAGTCTTGGAGACACTATCTATTTGGGGGAGAAGTTCGAGATTTATATAGATTATAAATCACTCAAGTACTTGTTCTCGCAAAATGAATTCAATTTGTGACAATAATATTAGATGGAGTTCTTTGCATCCTATGATTTTTAGATTATACCCCCGAAAGGGGAATGTTGTAGAAGACGAATTGAGTAGGAAGAGAATGACTTTGAGTCTATTATTCGTAGAGTGATAGAGTTTGGAGTTCATCTCATCATTTTATTTTAGGCCATCTACGGATTTTACACAGGAATTATTGGCATCGTTGGAGGTGCACCTTACTCCTTTAGAGGGCATTAGATCCGATCAATGTCAAGATCAGCAGTTAGTGAACATAATGGACTAACTCAGTAGAGGAGAGACCTCTAGTCACCTTGCTAGGTATTTTGTGGATGGGAGAGGGTGGCTACATTAAGATGGGAGACCGTGTGTTCCTAAAGTATAGGATTTTCTGAGATCAGTTTTAGAGGAGGTTCATCACACTCGGATGACTATCCATCTAGGTGGTGATAAGATGTATAGATATATGAAGAGGGTTTTTCATTAGATTGGAATGAAAAAGGACATGGCAAAGTATGTAGCTCGATGTACGAATTTCTAGTGAGTGAAAGCTAAGCAGAAGAAGCCTGGTGGAAGTGGGAGAGCATCTCTATGGATTTTATAGATGGATTGCCCAGATCGAGGAAGGCAACGCCAGTATTTGGGTTATAGTTGACCAGTTGACTAAGAGCGATCATTTTATCCCAATTAAGAGCAAAAGGACAACAACTTGGTTGGCATCGTTATATCTTAGAGAAATCATCTGATTTCATGGACTACCCTCTAGTATTGTTAGTGACCGAGACCGTATCTTTACGAGCAAATTTTGGAGGAACCTATAAGAGGTATTAGGGACACAGCTAAGACTTGGTACTGCTTATCACCTTCAGTCGGATGGATAGAAAAAGAGGGTTAATAGGATTATCGAGGATTTATTGAGGCCGTGTATGCTAGACTTCGGGAGGACTTGAGAGGAGCATCTTCCGTTGGTAGAGTTCGTGTGCAATAACGGCCATCGGACGAGCAATTGTATGGCTCCCTTCGAGGCACTTTATGGATGACCCTGCAGATCACCTACGCGTTGGTGGGATTCTACAAACAGACTTCTACTTGGACCCGAGATGGTTAGAGTAACCTCAAAGAAGATATACTTTATTCGAAGGCGGTTGAAAGAAGCTCAGGACAGGAAGAAGGCATATGTAGATCGGAGGTGGACAGTCCTAGAGTTCGAGGTAGGAGATATGGTCTTTGTTAAAGTGTCATCTTTGAAGAATGTTGTTCGATTCGGCTTGGTAGGGAAGTTGGGGCTGAGGTTTGTAGGGCCATTCCCTATAATAGAGAGGATGGGTCAGATGGCCTATAGAGTTAGACTACCGGAGAGACTGGCAAGAGTTCATGATGTGTTCCATGTTTCACACTTGAGGAAGTGTCTACATGATTATGTGGTAGTAACTGAGCCAAGCACCCTTAAGGATATTGAGGTAGAAAGGGAGGCATCAGTTAGAAGATTTCCTGCCCGGGTACTAGGATTTGAAGTCAAGAAGCTACGAAATAAAGGGATAAAGCTAGTTAAGGTATAGCGGAGAGAAGATAGCGATGACGTGACTTGGGAACCTGAAGATAGGATTCATACTTCTTTTTCGTTTCTCTTTGAGGGTACTCTCTTAATTCTTTTCTAAGCTATGAATTTGAATCTATTTTTCCTATCGTTTGAATTTTGAATCTTACGTAGAAGCCTATAGACGGCAGAAAATGGTTTAAAACATTTTAATAGAACATATTATGGTTGAATGGATTTACGTGGATGCAAGTGTTTGCTAGTGGATGCAGTGGATGCATATACACACATTAGGCACTAGATTAGGGATTGGATGAACTAGGACACTTACATATTGCATATGGATGTATGTGCATTTTAATTTATTTTAAAATACAAATGAAAAGTGGTTGACTCATCACCTAGATGTTGCATTTTGGTGAATGGTTGTTGCACGCATATAGAATTTATATATATATCAATAGGATTTTTTTGCATACATATTGGATGTATGGCACAAACATGAATTGCATTAAAGAGGTCAACTGAATCAGTAGACCGCCTGATTTTCGCATTAACCTAGGAACGTATACCCAACACATTTGCATATGTTCATACCAAGCATTAGAGATTCTAAGGGTTATGAATGCCAGCTGTTGATGGTTGAGTATATGGGTGTAGATAATGGTCGATAACAATCTTTTAGTCTTAGAGATTTCGGGGACGAAATCCTTTAAGGAGGGGAGAATGTAATACCCCGAATTTTAATAAACAATAATTAAATAAAGAGGAGTAATAAAACAAATATTAATTAAAATAATATTCGGAATAGGGCAAAGAGGGTTTCACAGTTGCGCCTGTTACGAAATTTTGATTTGGATTGACTTTTTTTTGCGTAAATTAGACGAAAAATGAATAAATTATGGTCAGTTAAAATTTGAAATTTAAATTAGAAAATTTAATATATAACCAGAAATTAATCAATGGTATATGGGCCACCCAATCCTTAACTGGGTCGACTCCTATGTCGAACCACATATAAGGCAGGCTGACCTAGTGCAAGCCAGACACGAAACCGTGCCTGGCCAATGTCGAGCCTGTTGCTGCTATGTTTTGGAGTCTTCTATGCTGATGTATCTTCTAAGTTTGAGATTAAAAACCTAAAATCCTAAGGCCTAAACTACCCTTCCACACCTATAAATAGACTGCTACTTTTCACTTTCCCCCACACCTCTTCTTCTTCATTTTCTTAACCTCCACTCCATTATACTCTATATGAAATAAAATTGGGGAAAAGTCAGAGTGCTGTCAAATTGTAGATCTGAAAGGATACTCTTCTTCTTGTTCCAAGTCCTTTATCTAGATCTATAATATTTCTCTGTGAGTTTTACGTGACTTTTAGATCAAGTAATTTTATAAGAAGGATTTGACAGTAAAATAGTTTAGGTCTACAAGTTTTACATTTACAATAATTATAAGTTTGTTCCTACAAGTTATTATGCAACCTATTCACTGTCTATTTATCCCTTTCAGTTGTTTAATTATTGCAAGTAATTCTTCTTCTTTATCCCCTATTCTGCTATGATTTTATTATAGTCTTGCAATTCCTATTTTATTCAATTGTTCATTTTCTGAGTCTAGGCCTTACGAGTAGACTAGACCAATTTCTCTTTATTTATTTTTGTGCTGAGCCTAGGCCAACGAGAGCCTAGGCCTTTATCGTTTAAATTGCGTAAAAATGGGAATAATATTGAAATAATGACAAAAGGGGGACTTTGGACATGTTGAGAATTGGTGAATATTACATACAAATTATGGACTGTAAATTGGGATAAATTCTAATCAAAGAATATTCCAATATATGAATTAGAATAAGTTATACTTAATTGGACATTAAGTAAAATATGATTATAAAACACGTGAATAGGGATAAAATACACTTAACTGAACATTAAGTGACATGTAATTGTGAAACACGTAAATAGTGGTAGATTGGACTTAATTGGATATTAAGTAACATGAGGAAGAGTTGTATAAAAAGATTACATTTATTGTTAATCACAACCTAGGAATATAACACATCGTTATATTCGGCTTATTAATGAACTTAAATGTGTTAAGTTAAAATTGTCAGAGTAATAAACTAAAATAGAGGGGGTCCGCTCCAATGGAATATAAGAGGCTCGTAGAAATCCTAGTTATAAATTATGGACCAAGTATAGGGGTGACTTGTGTCAAGTGCATTTTCTGTGGGAACCTGTATCAGACAGTATCTCTGTTGTTATCATTGGAGTCTCACACTAGGTAGAGGCTAGGGCACGCTTTACTGAACTGGATAGTAAAAGGTTTTAAAACGAGGTGGGTACGGGCTTGTTTTGGCGAAACCATAAGCATGCATTGTTTCGAATGAAGAAGATAAGACGTTGTAACGCCTGTGATTAAGGCTGCGTCTTTTTAGTTGATGGGTTCAGGACTGAGAACCCCGAATTCCATAGTTGGCACATGTTATTCACATGTGGGTAAAGAAGCCGATCAACGGGTAGAAATTAGGTAAAGCCTAATTATGATATATCGGTAGTTAGTGCAACAATTTTCGAATATGAACGATGAGTCTGTCTTATTTTGTGTTTTCTACTTCACTATACTTTCATGTCCATTATTATTCATTTGTTCAAATACTTCCTTATCTTATTTTCATGCTAAAATTTGCTAGAACTCGCCAGACTTATGTCTGGCCTATTTTGTTTTCTCCTTCTCTCTTCCTTTTTCCCCCAGGTTCTCAGGGTGGAGGCACGCAACAGTGACTTTTGATCTTTTGGCTCATCTTGGATTCGGGACATTTCCTGCTTCATGTATTGCCTCAGTACTTGCTTTATAACTATTGTAATAACTTAAGAGGGAGATGACTTTTGTGGTTTTACTATTCTACTATGGTATTTTTTCAACGAGACAGTTTATTTTTATACGATGATTCTATGATATTCTGAATTGTAATATTCAATGTTGTGACTTGATTAATTTAATAAATAACCGTTTTAAAAAGTTTTCATGTATTTTATGTTTCTGCCCTGTGAATTTTAGTCTCTGTGTTGTTACTTTATACCTTAGTGCTTCACAAAACTTAACACATCCTCATATGGGTGACGTAAGGGACGTGGGGTGTCACAGAGAGTATTGAACGGTTATTTTAAACATAGCTCATGCACTTCTTCCATACCCGAATGGGCATGTATGTCAAAAAAAATACTACTTTGAACGTATTTAGCAACCCTCTAGAAAATCAATCATACGATCGATTAGATAAGTTCATGCATTAATAAGTCTAAATCACATTACTACCCACTCATACAGTCTGTTGATTGTACGAAAATATGTTTTGTGATGCTACCCTCAGCGACATGAAAATGATGAAACTTGGTGGTTAAGTCAGGGTGAAAGAATACTCCTGCTTCAACTAACCGATCAAGGAGATCACCTATGTAGTGCAGTTGATAATCATTTTTTTGTCAGCTTATTTAGCTTAATATA
This sequence comes from Allium sativum, assembly GCA_030737875.1. NCBI lineage: Eukaryota > Viridiplantae > Streptophyta > Magnoliopsida > Asparagales > Amaryllidaceae > Allium > Allium sativum. The sequence continues at coordinate 637,699,962 of CM060922.1, forward strand.
ATCGAGGAATTCTTCAGGAGCCATCTACTTTTGTATTAAAGAAAACTGGTGCTTCCCACACCAAAATGCTCCTTCAAATAATTCCCTTTTTCAATAACTTGTTTATTTGCTTGCTCAATTCACATCTTTCTTTAGGAGTTATGTATCTAAGGGATAGGGCAACATGTCTATCATTCTCTTCAAGATAAATTCGAAATTCCATCTTTCGGTGAAGTAAAGGAATAAAAACCTTAAAATTGACATCTAGGTTTTGATGAACTATTGACAATGAAGCTAAAAGGTCATGTGAAAGATCCATGAGTATAGGTAACTCGGTACAAATATACTTATGGAATCATACTACACCTTTAGGTCATGTCTTTTGTAAGCACCTAAATGAACTACCTTCCTATAACAACCCAATGATGTATTTGTATAACCATCCAATTCATCCCCAAAACCAAACCAAACCAAACCAAAAGGATTGCAAAAAAAAGCATCTCAATCAAATTCAATACCTCAAATATAAAAATTCAAACCCTTACCAATTAGACAAATGATTGGATCCTCCAAATGAATTTGGTACTACTATAGAGTTTATAAATATACTAGTTTTTAAGTGTTTCATCTACTAGTCTACTCAAATTAAAAGGTTGTGATACTTCGGCTTCAAGTAAAGTGCGAATAGATAATTAAAAAATACCACTACCAGAAAAGTAGGCTATAACATCGGGTTCTAGAACCACCGATGTTAAAGGAATTTTTAATATCGATAGAAATTAGTCGTGGGTCCTTATTTCCAAGTTTCATATAAGCAACATCCTCCCCTATAGTTTATTATAAAGCGAGTCCCTATTTTTTGTGTTACATGTTTTTTCATATTTTTTTGGCGCTACTGTATAATTTTTTTTGTTGTTGCAAATATTCGGGTGAGTATTCTGAAAAAATAAATCAAAATCAGTAATTATAGTGAATAATTGCTGATATATCAGCAATAATTCACTATGATTGCTGATATATCATCAACAATGCTAAAAATTGTTGCAATTTGAAATATTGCTGATATATCAGCAATTATTGTATAAAATTGTTGATATACCAGCAGGATGATGAATACATGCTGATATATCAGCATAAATTGTGTATTATTACTAATATATCATCAAGTATTTAAAACTTAATGAAAAACTGAACTAATTGAAGGCGAAATTAAAATTGTTGCAAAATATGGAATTATTACAATATATTGTTGATAATTTAGCAATGTTTTTGCAATTGATGCAAATGTTGCTGAAATATCAGCAACAATTGCAAATAATTGCATTATTTTCTGCAATATACTGGAGCCTTCTATTATTTTGTTTTTGATTCATTTTTTGTAGTTTTAATGCATGAAAACGATGAATATTATGTGTTTATTTCAATTTTGAATTTTTGTGATTTTTTTATGATTTTTTGATGTTTTTCTAAAAATAAGGACCCAATTTACAAAGTTTTAAGGCAGGGAGTTTTTGTGTATTTCAAAACCTAAACTAGACCTGAGCAAAACTTACCCATTTTTTTATCAATGTTAAAAGTTTTCATGGACATCACTTATTAAAATAGCTATTGTATTGACAACAACCCCTACCTATTACCCCCATAATTAACCAAAAACATTCCACGGAAGCCTCCTTTTCTTATTTTTATTTCCTTCGACTGATAATCCATAGCTTCCCCCTTTTCTCCATTGTGGCCTCCACTTCAATCGCCTCTCCAAATCGCTCCTCCCAATTTGCTCCACCTCCGTCTCCTTCAATCGAATCCACCACAGCAACTCAAATCGCCACCAGCAAATCAGAGCTCGCTTTCTTCCTTCACCTTCAAAAGAATCGAAACCAAAGTCTTCACCTATATCCTTCCTTTTTCGCTATGTTGCGCTCAGTAACTAAACTAAATAAAATAGTTAATTTTGGGTTCATTTGCTTGCATTTAATTATTTCATAAGTTCTACATCTCACGTACATTGTTTTGTTGTTTCATTCATGTGCACTTGTTTAACATGTTTGCAAATATTATTAAACTAAAAGGAGCCAAAAATAATTTGATCGTATTTGAATATGTTTAACTTTGGGTTGTTTCTAGTTTCGATTTGCACTTATGTTCTTTTGAACTTATAAAGATTCACTCTTATGGAGTTTTAGAACTTAAAGGAAAAATGGGTTTTGGATCGAGCTGCAGCCTTGTGACACACACACACACACACACACATATATATATATATATGTGTGTGTGTGTGTGTGTGTGTGTGTGTGTTGTTTTGAAGTTATATATTCATCAATAGAAACACTTATTTGTTTTGGGTCTGAAACGCAAGTGTTGAAACCTGCCTTGATTTGAAACTTGGGCTGGAACCATATGCGTTTAGTTGTTAAGTTAGTCTGAAACACATGCAAATGATTTTTTATCACGATTTCACATATTTATACAAGTGCTTTGCCTTGATTACCATTAGTGATTGTCCCGTTTGCTGTGACCTGAAGTAGCGTGTATTTTGATGATTCCCTTGTTCCTTATGCCTAGTACACACTATTGAAGCTACCTTAAAACAGATGTGAACTCATATGTATAGTTTTGCTTAATGACTTACTTTAGCAGTTCAGATGTTGGAAATGTTTTACAAACATTATGTGAATTATTAAAAATGATTGAATAAGTGTATGAATGGCTCCTATGTTTGAGTAGTCCTACATCATGGGATTATAGGGAAGAGGCAAGGATTTATACTTGTTTCTAAGAAGTCATGTTGGGGCCTTGGGCTCCCAATACATGCATTGTTGTGAGGAGGGAGACCATGCATCATGACCACCACACACGTGCGACCGACCGACTCGACCCGGCCCGGTTCGGTTCGGGCTTGGGCTTTGTGGTGTAGGCACTTATATTTTTGGACCATAAAACTTAGTTGTTTTCGATCCGATATTTTCTCCCAAAACCTAATTCTCGTTCTATATATACTATTTTATCTGAGATGAGAAAAACACCGAATTTTATATTCTCTTCTTCTCAGCCGCCATTAAAACTTCTAAGAAATTTCGAGCAGTATTTTCCCGAAAGTGCAAATCTGCACTGATTTGTTTGTGCAAGCAAATCAGTTACTATTTTAGAGGCTGTTTTATCCTAGAGGCGGCGGTGAAGGAACGAATTGGTTTGCACCTCTGACCAAATCGCCGAATCGTCTTCAAGAAAGCGACCTAGTCCGCGACTCAGCCATTGTTTTCCAACATCAGACACTATGCAGTTTTTGTAGTCATGTTGTCTTATATGAAAACTGACTGCCTATTTCACCAAACACTAGTTGCATGTATTGGTAGCTGGCCTAATTTATTTACTTGGCCTATTTTATTTCATTTTGTCCTGTTGCTCACTTTGTTTTGCCCAACAATACTAGTTGCAACATGGCTATCATCTTGAGCATTGGCAAATTTTACTATGCCTAGTCCCTACGTTAGAACCGCTATTGTTATGTTGCCTTGAAATTTGCTGCACCCTGTAAATTTTGAAACTCATGCTTTGCTTTGCATTTCCAATAACCGTGGCCTCCTTTAGAAATTAAACATGCTGTCTGGGCATTTGTATACCCTACTGTTGAAACCGAATAAGCATATATATTTAAATAAATATTTACGTATAGTTACTGGGTATTTGTATATCTATATGTACACTGGTCACTTTGGAAAGTGGTTCATTGCAATCCTTATAACTGAAGCACATGTCAGTGTAAGATTCCCCATTGTTTATTAATCTGGAAGCAAATACGTTCCTTTTATATATATATATATATATATATATATATATATATATATATATATATATATATATATATATATATATATATATATGTGCGTGTGTGTGTTTGCCAAATATATGTTACTAGTTGTTCCATGCCATTTTGCTTGCTTCTCCTTGGTACGCCTTATAGATGATGTTGAATTGTTTTGTCTTTGGCTTGTGTTGTCACTTGTATATGCTTTACTTGCACTTTTTATTTCCTGGTTCTGGGATGTCGTGGTAGTACACATGTGTACACGTGTGTACATGCATGCTCCTATGACCACTTGTTCCTGAAAAATAAAACTGATATGCACAAATATTACACTTAATCTAAACACTGATATAGAATAAACAATACGTAACTATGTATTTGCATATGACATATACTTAAAGCATGATTAATTATTGTATTTAATGTTTCATTGAAGTTGACTTACTTGAATAAAGTTAATCTTGATTCGAGTGTTTTATGTTTTTGCATGAAACGCTCGGGTCAAACTTGAGTACTGCAAATTTAAAGACTTCAGCTACCGAAGTTAGAGTATGGTGAAGACGCCTGCTTTGGGTTTGTTCTTCTATAAAAATTTCCTTTAATAATGTTTTTATGTATTTTAAAGTTTCTGTTGTATAATAAATATTGTATCAACTCTGTATTTTTGTAAGAAAAGTATTCTGTTATGAGATATTGTGTTTATTATGTGATGTGATTATGTGTTAATTCTGTTTAAACCTTATAAGCAATAACAATTTGTCATTTTGAAAAGTCCGAGTTGGTTTAACTACCGACTTAAACCAGTCAAAAGGGTAGATCGTTACATAACCATTGTCTACCATACCTGATTAATATCACTTACTCTAAGCAACCGATGTCTACTATTACACATTTACATTGCTTGCTTTAGAAATTGATGTATATAATAAAAAGTAACATTGAATCCTTCAAAGAGACTGATGTAATCAACATTTTTAACAACGGTTCTCTATAAATAACTGATCTAAATTTGATTTTTTAACATTATATATCATAATAATTTTTTGTATAAAGTCATCTTAGACATCCGCTAAAAACCGATGTGAAAGATTCTAACCTTTCTCTATACTTGCAAAGGCATCGGTCGTAAAACAAAACATTCAGACGTCATCCAAAAACCGATGTTGTATCTTATTTTTTTCTAGTAGTGTACCCACGTTCGATAAAGACCATCTTCCCCGTCTCTATAGTTGGAGCAACACTCAGGTTAGGTGTAGCATCTCATGCATATGCAAGAACCACTTGGGTAGGGTCTTCTAACGTTGCTACTTCAAGTGAGCAAGATGGTATAATTATACCATCTTACCTCCTCTAGATTTGTCTTATAGTTCCTAGCCATATGCCTTTCAAAACCACACTTCCTACACATGCAAAGTCGCTTCTTTATCTTTATTTGAGACCCTCCAACTTAGTGCTGATTTTGTTGGTCTGGCTTTCCTTCTACCTTTATTGGTTCTTCGCTCCTTATATAATCCAGCAATGTCATCAAGACCAAGCTTTAAAGTGATTTGAGTAGGTATATGGCTCAAAGTAATCCTTCTCAACGAAAGAATAAATCCCTTAGAAAACAACGTCACCTTCATTGCTGGCAAGTTGATTAGATGTAAGCCATACTTTACCCCTTGAGTAAATTCTTTAACATACTTCATATAAATCCTATCTTCTTGCTACAAATGAATAAATTTCTCTGGCTTCACTCCCTATTTAGCATCAGAAAGAAACATAGTGTTAAAATGTCCCTTAAAATCAGTACAAGTAATACCGATCTTCTTTACACAATAACGACAATCTTCCATTAGTTTAAGGTCTTTCCGCACAAATGCTAAGAAGATTGTTGTCACTTGCATCCAGCGCACCAATCATAACAAATATATTATTACAATTCCTTGGCCATGCCCATGTTTTGAAAAATGATTTAGCCCCATTGTAATTTTTCCGCCTAATTTCTATAAATTCTTACATAACTTAGGAAAGTCCAAAGCTGGTCCAAGAGCTAAGGTCGGAGCATGTGCTTACACTACAAGTCCTCCATTAAAGTGTAATTTAGTCTGGCCTTTTTCTTGAAGAATGAAGCCAAGTGAAATGTTCATTCATAGAGCCATAGCTGCCTCACAGGCAAAATTTCTTGTTTAATTGCTAATTTAACTATATATATATATATATATATATATATATATATATATATATATATATATATATATATATATATATATATATATATATATATATATATATATGAATTATTAGCAACTTTCCTAAGAAGTGTTAAGCATTACTGGAATCATAAGGGTGTGTCCATGGTATGCTTGTTTGTATATATATAATAATAATAGTAATTAAAATATGAAAATATTCTCTCTTACTATAAACCTAATGACTAAAGAATATTATACCTAAACTCTAATACAAAAATGTGATAACCCATACTTCTAGACACGCTGAATCAAGGCCTAAAGAACCACTGAACACGTGTCATGCACGCTATATAACAATGTACTCCATGCACGCTATATAACAATGTCTCAAAATGACTTACAAGAGGTGTGACATAGATATAATGTACTCCATGCACGCTATATAACAATGTCTCAAAATGACTTACAAGAGGTGTGACATAGATATAATGTACTCCATGCACGCTATATAACAATGTCTCAAAATGACTTACAAGAGGTGTGACATAGATATAACCATAAAAAAATTCCATAATAAAGGACAGTGTAATATATATAAGAAAATGGTTGTAATTTAGTTAAGCCTTAAGGATTATTTTTCCATCTTCATGTACCTTTCTAGACCAACATACTTGCTACTCTATTATAGTGTAATGGATACAAAAGGGAAAAATAAGGTGTGGACAAGATAAAGTCTAGTAAGCGAACTATTTCTCTAGTAGTATTAGGGCTTTTATAGCAATCTAAATTTACCATTACCATATAATTACCAGTTGATCAGTAGTTATTTTTGACTGAAATCGATATATCAGTTAAAATGGTATGATAACGATAAATTTATCATTTTCAATGGTAAATTATTGATAACATTTCTTCAAAATCAGCGGTAACGGTAATTTTATCAGTCAATTTAAAAAATATGTATATTTATTTGGTATGCTTCATCGCGTGCATTTAGACCAAATAAATGTTTAAATTTTATTTAATAATCTGATGAAATAATTCAAAGTACACTTATTTTATTTTTCATTTATGTCTTTTATTAACAAACACTACATATATAGTATAATAAAGATGCATTGTGTAAAAAGACATGTCAAGGTACAAACATTGATGGTAAATGGTAATTTACCACTACCAGTGTAACGGTTAGCAGATTATCGGTATACCAGTCGATCAGTAACGGTAAACAATTTTGGCTTACCAATAAAAACTGTATGGTAAAAGTACTTGCCAAATGATAACAGTAACCATTACCGTAGCTGTGATGCCCCACCTCTATACTTGCATTAGCTAAGGACATTGCAAGCAATGTTGTCAACTAACCTGAAGAATAAGACTATTAAGTAGCAACCATATGTATAATAACTTTGAACGAGTATTAAACATGTTGGATAATATGGTTTTACTATTTAAATCTCAAGAGGAACTCCGACACATCCAATTCAGGTTCAAATCCACTACACATTGGCTATATATAATTCAAAATCAATATAAAATATATAACAATATAATCAGAGTTAGACACGGATGTCCACATAACTAGGGTGGAAACATATATGAATATAACACATAAGTATAGATACAAAGATAGTGATTATACTCGAATCACTATACAACAAAAGAATATGTATACATCAATGTCTCATATGCATATAACCCAAAATTACTACAATGATAATGTAGTTTCCAAAAGTCAAGGGGTGGTCCCACTAGAAGTCATCAATAATCACTTATAATATCTTAATATTGAACGAGTATTATTTATATGAAAATAATTAAATAATAAATGGATCAGTTTAGTTATAATAATAAACTGAGATAGAAATAGAGATATAAGCAGATAATGACATATACTCAATAAAAACTATGTTCACACGTAAATGTCAAACCCCAAGAATGTCCATAAAATATTTCAAAGAAATCTCAGAGCTACAAGAGAATATCACATTCTACTTACATAGCTACTCACAAGAAAAGATGTCCCCTACCAAATTAATCATGAAATTGATAACCCTATATCAGAACAACTCAAATTGATCCAAAGATCCTCCATAACCGAAGTTTCTCAAACAATGATCCGAAGATCCACCAGAATCGAAGTTCCTCAAACAATAATAGGAAGACCCACTAGAACCGAAGTTCCTCAATCAATGATCTAAAGATCCACTAGAACCGAGGTTCCTTAACTAATGATACGAAGATCCAGCAAAACGAATGCTCCTCAAATAATGATTTAAAGATCCACCAGAACCGAAGTTCCTCAAACAATGATCTGAAGATCCAGGATTGTGTAAATTACTCTAAACTAGTAAATATAGGAGTTGAGTTACATGTCCCATAACCACTTGCTCTACTCAAATATCTACGAACAAGTTGTATATTCCATTAGAAATATGAATCACGGATATAGTTTTCAATTGAATGAGTTCAAGAATTAACCGTAAAAGCAGACACAATCTTTTCATACAACTCATTTTAGTAAGGCGTTTAATTGGATTTCTAATAGAGTGAGGAAAAGTTTTATAACATACGAACTAGTAGATTGGAAAACAATTTGTAAAACAACTTCATATAAACAAGTAAGAAAAGAAACCATTTTAGTAAAAGATTTGGTATCTACTAATAATATAAAACCCTTTATAATTTGAAATAGCAAATCTCGTAAAATATCAATTGTAACAATAATCGATCTCAAAATTCACATTTTAATAACGTAAATCAAATCCTAGAATATCGAATATAAATTGTTTCACCATGAGTAAATCGAAAGTACATCTAACCGAGCGATTGAAATATGTGGAGTGGAACTGTGACAACCGCGAGTCTCGAACCCCCGACCTCCCATAAAGCAACACCACGCACTAACCACTATGTTAAAAGATCTTTGTGTTAGCTTTTCGAGAGAGGTGTTACAGACTACCCCTCTTAAAGAGCCCAACGTCCTCGTTGGCTTATATCACTTACCACCCAGGCGTTGTGCATGTAACCCGCATCAGTACCACACCGACTGACATCTGCAGCATTACACACACAATTCCGGCTGGATATAGGCACTGATACCAAATGTGACAACCGCGAGTCTCGAACCCCCGACCTCCCGTAATGCAACACCATGCACTAACCACTGTGCTAAAAGATCTTTATGTTAACTTTTCGAGAGGGGTGTTACAGGAACAACTAAAAAGTCAGAGGAAAAGAGTAAATGGGACGAAATTCGACCGGGAAGAAGGCTGAAATAGCCTAAAATGTTGACCAACCATGGTTAACAGCATAAGACAGAATTCAGTCGGCTGAATTTATGATTCTCGATGATAATGCAGTCATCACCAACATTATTTTTCTTAAATATGTCAAGATTAACACCCTAAGATTGCAAATTAACAATCAATATTAATGATTTTCCTCACCATCTATTTATCTCAAATTACCAACGCTAAGGTTCAATAGCGAAGAAAATCCTTTATATTTAACATAATTGTTGTGTCAGGATTGTCTCATCGAAGTGTTTAGAAATCCCTATTGATACCGTAGTGTCCAATATCTTGATCAGAATTCCTAATATAATCCATAAGAAACATAAAACAATAAAAAAAATTACGTCCATATAGGGATGTAAATTTATAAATAAATAATCAGAGGGGAAACCGATTATTCATGATTTAAATTTTTAATCATAAATAAACAACCATTTCATAATGCTTAGCGGAAATAATATATCTGCTTTCGCCTCATAAAGCTAATCTCAAATGGATTAGTATATCACTTAGCCAAAATTATTTTAATAAATCATGTTACAAAATAATCTAAGAGCTTTCACAGCTAAGTCCCGAAGGTTATTTCAACTCAAACTTGGAAACAATTCTGAATTCCTACCCACGAAAAGGACGGTGCTGTAAGTTTACCTAGGCCAAGATTTCATATAGGTGAACTCAAATAGAACTTAAATAAATTTGATTGGTCAAACAAAGAATCATAATATAAGATAGGATATGATGAGTCCTAAGACTCGAATTAAATCCTAAAACATGATTCCCTAAGAGTGACATAGGACAATGATCCTCTCCACAATACCTTATATTGTTTTGAACTTGGCTATGATACCAAGTTGTGACGCCCCACCTCTATACTCCCATCAGTCAAGGACATTGCAAGCAATGTTGTTAACTAACCTGAAGAATAAGGCTATTGAGGAGCGACCATCTGTATAATAGCTTTGAATGAGTGTTAAACATGTCGAATAATATGGTCTTACTTTTAAATTTCAAGAGGAACTCTGACACATACAATTCAAGTTCAAATCCACTGCACAACGGCTATATATAATTCAAAATCAATATGTAACGACCCGTATTTTTAAACGATTTAATAATTCATTTATTTAATTATTAACATAATGATATGGTAATTTAATTTAGCTTAAATTAAATAATTCTGATTTATATTTATTTATATAAATAATGGAATGATATAATTATTTCCGGAATGGTCGGAAATAGTTAGATTGGCAACCATTTCTTCAACATGGATTTTAGGTGTCCCACACGTTAATATCAACATAACACACTTTGACTTTGATAACTTCTCCTTTCTTTTGATTATATGTATGGTATGCTAGCTTAGTCATCTTTTGAATTTGGACAATACTTGCACAAAAATATTTAATATACTAGTATATCCACTTGTATCGAACTGTCCTCTTGTGTTGGTTATTCTATACTATAGGAATAGCTAAATAATATCATAGCATATATTATGAAGTAAACGTTAGCCAACAAGCATATGCTGATAACCATGCTCTAACAAGTATATCAATATTCTTTCTTTTCCCAGAGGAGTAACGGCAAGTACAATTGAGCCGGGTGCACATGCCATCAACAGGTTACTAAGACAAATGAAAATTTGCACTGTCTAGGAAGTTGGCTTTTAATAGTATAAGTTAAAAATGACTTTTAAGTTCCTTCTTATAAATAGGATAAATGTAATAATAATCCGGTTTTAGTTTAGTTGACCTACATTATAGTTACCATACAAGCGCTAATATAATCTTTCTAAAAGAAAAAGCAATGACCAAGTACCTTGAAACCTTTGTTAAACGCGCATTCAAAAAAAACAATATACGTACCTTTATCTTTTGCCTTAATTTAACTTATCCTAGAAGTATCACAGCTGTTTGAAAATATCTATGCGTTTTCTTAGTCTAGAAGAAAACAAGCATGCCTAGCCTTATACCATCTGCCAACTAGGTTGCACCTCAACACTTAGAGCATCTCCAACAGTGTTACGGGCCGTAACGTTACGGCCCGTAACATTACGGGAGATATCTTTGATATCTCCCAACGGGCGCGAGCCGATTTTATCGGCTCGTAGTCTGCGAGCCGATTTTATCGGCTCGCGATCTCGCGAGCCGATAAAATCGGCTCGCACCTGTCCCGAGCCTATATATGGCTCGGGAGGGGGGGGTGGGGTTTGTTATATTAGTTTAATTTTAATTTCCTCCTTTTTAATTTCTTTTTAACTCCTTTGTATATACGTTTAAATAACACGGGTTAGTGGACGACCCTAGTTTTAAACTCCTTTTTAACTCCTTCGGGTGCTTAAATGTTTACATTATGAGGATAAGTGGACGACCCTCCTTTTAAACTCCTTTTTATATACGTGTAAATATCACGGGTTAGTGGACAACCCTAGTTTTAAACTCCTTCGGGTGCTTAAATGTTTACATTATGAGGATAAGTGGACGACCCTCCTTTTAAACTCCTTTTGAACTCCTTTTTATATACGTGTAAATATCACGGGTTAGTGGATGACCCTAGTTTTAAACTCCTTTTTAACTCCTTTTTAACTCCTTCGCGTGCTTAAATGTTTACATTATGCAGATAAGTGAATGACCCTCCTTTTAAAATCCTTTTTAACTCCTTCTTACATACGTGTAAAGAGACACTCAAACCAATAAAGAGACACTCAGACCAATAAACGATTCCAATAAAGAGACACTCAGACCAATAAAGGATTCCGATAAACATACACTCAAACCAATAAAGAGACACACAAACCAATAAAGAGACACTCAGACCAATAAACGGTTCCAATAAAGAGACACTCAGACCAATAAAGAGACACTCAAACCAATAAAGAGACACTCAGACCAATAAAGAGACACTCAAACTTATATGGCTCGGGAAGTTTGGGGGGGTATGGAATGTGTGTTCATTTGACTAAATATTTAGGTTTTTTTTATCTACTTATTAATTTTTATTAGTAGGAAGATTATATACGAAAGATTACATTTTAAATATATAGAACATGAAATTTTTATATAGGAAAGATTACAATAATTCAATTAGTGGGTTTTCGCATAACAATAACCATACAGATACAACCGACCGTTACATATACAACACCGAATAATAGTACATGCCTACTACAACATCAACGCAAACATTAAAAGAACAAATTCAATTTCAAGGGAGTCGCATTGCGTTCAGTCGCAACTCTTGAACAAGATTTTCTAGATGCCTAATCTCTCGTTCGAGTTGGTTTGCATATACTATTCCCCTTGGGCACAACGGCTCGTCAATCCATTCCGTGTAGCTGCATCCATTTGGATAGAATCGACATTTCTTCATGCGCCGACCTATATTATCGCCTTCTACACGAACCACAACTTCGACCGCATGACCGCAGTAGCAAAGTACAGGATAAGATTCACCTTCATGTTCATGCGGTGGTACTCGGTAGAACTCTACTTCTTGTTGTGGTTGAGCGAGAGTCTGTTCGTTTGCTAGTTAAACATGTGGCACTTGAACTTCTTGTAGATGCTGGAGGTTCCCCTGTTCATGTGATGGTTCATCCTGGGGTGTAATTTGGATTAGAAACTCGAATTCGTCTTCGAGCTCTTGAAGTCTCATATGTTCGTACGTCTGTTCATCAGAGTCAGTTTCGGATGGCCAAGAAGGCATTTTCGAGTGAGTAAGTAGTAGAATGAGAACGAAGTTGTTTGAGTGAGGTATTATGTGAGTAAATTGCATTGAGATATATAGGCAAGGAGTGTACAAATCAATAAAAAAAATCATGATGGTACCGGTCACTGTTTCGCCTGACGTAATACTGTAGGGAATCTCTTTTTCTTACTGTCTTGATGTGAACAGACACTGGCTCTACTTTGTGTGTTGAGGGAGATAAGGTGTGTGAAAGTTGACAGAACCAAATACAATACCTACAACATTTCAGCCTTTGCCATATAATGTTACACAAAATACAAGGAAATAAGACATACAAATACGAAAGCGGTTGCTACAGAAGGAAATACAACGTTACTACAACAACATAATACGAGCATCTACTAATACGAGCATCTACTAATACGAGCAACTACTAATACGTTACTACATCAACTCCGGAAACCTTGACGTTATAATACGACGTTTCATCCCATTCCAAAATTCCTTTTCCAAATAAGACATTCCATCTAGATCTTTGTCAATGATAGCGTTCTCTTCTTGTTCTTTTTTATACGCATCTTGCTGTTTCTTATACTCATCATGCTCTTTCTTATACGCTAAGTCCTCGGAAAGAATTTGAAGTTTCTTCTCTTCCAGATCAGCAATCCTTTTCAAAACTTCTGTTATTTTCCTAGCTTCTACAAGCCTTTTTTCCGCTCTACGACTGTGTTCTTCGTGTCGGGAGTTCACTTTTGATTCAAGCTCAACCGTTGTTTTTCCCCTTCTTTTCGCCGCTTTGCATCCCTCAGGTCTAAAATCTTCGTCATTCATGGCATTGAACTCATCAAGTAGGTTTTCCCCTACACATTGAGAAATATTGGCACCTGAGCCGCTAGGACTAGAAGAATAACCCGATTTTGAACTTTTTTTCTTGCCCTTGCTAGCACTTTGAACATCGCGGAGACTCTTGGCAAGTTCTGAGTTCCACTTCGGTTGACTAGTAAGCAGATCATAACAATGCATAAACTGGTAATAGTGTGGCCTTTTCGTCCCATTTTCTCTAGGAAAAAGCTTCTTGAACCCCTCGTTTGCTAGTCGTTTCTACTTTCCAAAAGAAAATGTATCAATTAACATGCTAACAACCACAAATAAAGTACGTACAAATACAAACATACCAGATTATCTTCCCCTCCCATGCCGCTTGGATTCGCTATTTTTAGTTTGTACACTTGTGACTCATAATATTGGGTTTGACGGCTTATTTTCCCAAAATGGCCTTGGATCGCCGATAACGTCCTATGGCATTCCGGATGCCTCTCAACGAAGGCTTTTTCCACTTTTTTCCAAAACGCAACGGCTGTTTGGTCGTTCCCCGTTGCAGAATCTTGTGTGAAATGACAATATATGTTGCATAGAGAAATGTCTTCTTCTTCAGTCCACGGACTGGTTCCTTGCCTGCTCGATGGAGTTTCAAATATATTGCTTGTGTTGCCTTGCGAGAACTGAGTTCCATCTATCGTCGAATGCGAAAAATCTCCGAATGGGGAAGACATTATGTAGCAAGACTTGGTGTGGAGTAGAGAGATGTAAAAAGAAGTTATGAATATGTTGTGATGAAGAAAGAATGTGAATGGAATGCTTTTATAACTAAAAATATGGCCATTAGAAAAGTTTTAACCGTTTTATGGCCGTTGGTAATCAAAATCGAGGCGGAAATGGCCGTTGGAAACCATTGGAATGAGATAGCCGTTGGGGAATTGGAGAGGGGAGACGGCGAGCCGATTTTATCAGCTCGCCATGTCGCGAGCTGATTTTATCGGCGCGAGCTGATAAAATCGGCTCGCGACATGGCGAGCCGATAAAATCGGCTCGCCGGACCAATTCAGAATTCTGAATTGGTCCCGTAACATTCCGCTGAATGTTACATGGCATAACGTTTGTTGGGTAGGTTTTTTTACCCCGATTCAGTATTAAGGGGCTGAATTCTCCCTTTGTTGGAGATGCTCTTAGCTACTAGGTCTTCCATGTTATAAATACATGACTGTCTCTATCCATATTTCTTTTGCTTCAGTAGCTCAAATTTCTCTTTCATTATAATCGGAAAATTTATTAAAACCGGAAATAAATATATCTAAATTCATTAAAGGATTCTCTTCATTATATGCTAATTTCCATGAGTTCGGATGAAAATCTCGTCATAGCAGAAGCATACACTGTGCGTCCATGCCAATAGGTTTCGATATTTTAAAGGATGTAGGCACTGCTTGGATTTTTGAAGGTAGTTTGGGTTTCATGGCATCATTTGGTAGCGGTGCGATTTGTTTGGTGAGTTAATGGGGACATCGGCGTATGTGGGAAACGAAAGTTGGTGGAAGTTTAGGCGAACAGGAGATGGTTTGCGTTTTGATGTTTATGAACGGAGCAGTGAGTGGAGTTGTACAGGAAATGGCCATTGGTAAAACACGTTGGAGCTGGATGTTGTGACAGGGAAGAAGGAGAAACATTTGTGAAGCCTTTGGCTTAGGAAGGGGTGGTATGGATGTTGTATTTTCAGTTTGAAGAATGAAGGAGTTATCATTAAGGACAATATTTGAGTGAATTAGTTGATAATGGGAAGGGAAAGAGGATGCATACATCTGTAGGTCTGGAGAGGGAGGCGCGCAATGTAGTGAAGTTTGGGATGTTGGTGCATGGCATTTGTAAGGTGATAATTAATGGCGGTAGGAGATCCGGAATGGTGAAATAAAAACGTGTACTAGAGTGGTGCAAATCTGTTGAAGAAGGTGAAGTATAGTGGTGGGCTAAAGAGAGGGTACAGCCCAATATAAAAAGAAGAAATGTATAGAAGCGGGTCGCTTGTTTTAAAATGGAATGGGCCAAAGAAAAATGTAAGGTCCAATTAATTTATATAATTATATAAGTAATGTTCTAAAATAAATGCCTATGACTTGTTAATGACGTAACTCTTCCATACGTTATCAGAATTGCGAGTGGTCTGATCCGTTGGGATCGTATGGACGAGCGCTACACAACGTGTAATGTACCGTATTTTTTAGGATAATAATTAATTTAATTATTTAAAAAGTTATTTAGAGAATATAATAGTTGTTTAATTAAATTATTGGAATATTTAATTAATATTTATAATATAAAAATATATTATAATTCCAAAATAGTCAAAAATAGTTGAATTCACAATACAGTGTGAATTGGATCATATATAAGGTATAATTAAATTTAGAATTGGATTTGAATAGCGAATATATTATATAAACGACAGTTGAACGTATTAATTTTAATTTAATTATAATCAAGCCCGTAACATCATGGCAGTTCGTTATTTGGCGATTTGAACTTCAACTGAATATACAGGTTCTGTTTTAATTCGGATTTCTGTGAAATAAGAAACGTTCAGAGCTGGTGAAGTATATTTTTCTAATGGAAGAGAAAAATCGAGATTTCATTGTGTAGATTTTGAGTTATGTCCAAATCAAATTTTGAAAAGTAGCTATGGAATTCCTTTATAATTTATAACAATTTATTTATAATATAAATGGATTTTCAATATAAATTGAATATCGATTCAACCGGGATTTGAATATCGAGTTATAAATCCAAGTGGAACTGTATGATATTCTATTTTGAATATATACGATAATATTTATTTATAAATATTTAATTCAATTATTTTTAAATATATTTAATATTTAAAAAGGGTTTATTTAGAGCTTTAAAAATAACTAGTTTTGCAAACGACCTCCGTTTTCGACGAAACTAATTTTGTTGGATCCATAATATTAAATTATTATTAGATTTCAAGTTTCGTGATTTTTGGAGTCAGTATGTGGCCGTACAGATTTTTAATGTGAAAAACAGTCGATATTTTGATGGTTAAAAATACGCTGTGTGAGCAGACGGAGTCGGAATTCGACAAAACCAGTTTCGTTGGGTTTGTAATGTCGAACTGTAGGTGCATGCCCATTTTCATGATTTTTGGGTATTTTATGTGATCATAGAATTTTTTAATGATAAATACAAATAGCATATGAGTATAAATTAATATAATATTCGAATATAAAATATTAAAAATCTCCTATAAATAATCCTTAAAAGCTTCTAACCCTAAACTTGTTTTTCCAACGGTCAAAAATGCATCGCTCTTCTTTTCTACATCTCAAAAAATAAAAACCCAATTTGTGAGTTTCTAAAATAAAAAAGGAAGTGTAATAAAATCCCATAAATCCCCTAGCATACATATCTGGATTTGTGAAGGGGTCCTCATCACTCCTATACCATTTTTATTGGGTGCGCACTAGGTTTTTATTCGCTGGAAATAGCCTGGCGTGTTCTAGGGTTCGAACACAAATTACTATGGATGATCGAGCTGTTTGAAAATAGGATGGGGTGATGCGGATTGTTATGAGGAGTTCAATGGTATCATTAGTTCAAAGTATCATGGGGTATTGACGAAAGCGAGCTCGAAAGTCTGCAACGACAGACTGTGAAGGGTTGTATATTGCGATATCGAGGAAGCTTTCGAGTCGAGCACGGTTGGGAGGAGATCGATGCTTGCGCGAAGAGAAGGAGATGGAGGTGAGCGATTTGGATTTCCTTATTGAATCTGGGGAGGAACGAAATCTTAGAGGATCGACAAATGGCCATTTCTAGTGTCAGGTTCGAACTGGAACCGCAACACTACTGGGCATGTCGAGCTGTGAAATTGATGCATGAGGAGGAAGCGAAATCAATAAGAAGAAAGATGGTGTATTTAGTTGAATTTAATTTGGATCATGGAGGAAGAATTTGAGCCTTGAAAGGATCGACAGTGGACTGTTAAAATTTCTGGAGCGGCATCTTGTTGTGGGGAAGAAAGAAAGGGAGCTAGCGGGTATGGGCCAATTCCAAATAAGTGAGGCCCGATTAATGTAACGTCCCGCATTTTTATCGGTTTGTATTTGAATATTTAAATCAGTTTAAATACTGAATTCGTAATATAAGTGGATTTATATATCGATTAAATTGAAGTTGAGCGTATAAAAATATATATTAAATATAATCGAGCTCATAACGACGCTGCAGTTCGTAATTTAACGTTTTGAACTTCAACTGAGCGTACAGGATCCGTTACAAGTCGGATTTCCTTGAAACTAGAAACTTTCGAATCTGTTAAACTATATCTTTCTAACAGAAGTGAAAAACAAAGATTTCGTGTTACAGATTGTGAGTTATGTCCCAATCAAATTTCTAAATAGTCGTTATAGAATCGTTTATCGACCGTAACAGTTTATTTGATATAACTAGATACCAGTTGCAAATCTGGACAAGATTCTTTTGGGATGTAGTAATAATTTAATTTTTAGAATTTTACTGTAATTTTTAATTAATTAAATATGCAAATTTTTATTTGGATTATTTTGCACCCTGTATCGATATTTTGGGGTTCCAAAATATGAGTTGACCTACCGATATTATTATATTATTTGGATCGTGGCACCTCGCGGGACACGACTGTATCTTTATCTCTGTCCATAGTTGTTCGTATGTGAGTAGAATTGTCTGAAGAAACGTACGTTAAACTTTAATTAAAACATGACTAAATGTAAAGCAAAACAAAACATAACTATGCCACCAAAAATCATAAATATATTTATTAAAATATCTCTCGTTAACTTTGCAAGTAAGGAATGATATAACCCTTTTACTCACACATCAGGCTACCTAGATTTTTGTACAAGACCTAACAAAACTCTGAAAGGAAAACACATGAAAATCAAATCCAACGTAAGGCTAACCTACCATCCTATTCTACGGTTATGAAGACCCATCATTTCCCTTACGTTTGAAATTTGCAAATCCTTAGCCCGTACTGCTCTTTTCGAAATGATATAAATCACAGACATCTTATTTTATGCAGACCCTATATGATATAGAAAACTCATGCAGTCACCTCCTATGGATTCATTGTTAAGCTCGAGAGGAAAGATCGGAATCCTAGGATCATAACCTTTTTATTTTCAGACATACCACTTTGCAATGACATAATACAATAAACAGTTTTTGGTCCCCAACATGGTTACACAACGTTATCTAGCATACTCTGCTAACGCAAGTACAGGGAGAACGTAAATATCTTTTGGCCAATGCACATCTTCCCACCATTTTTGCAACCATTAGTATGTCATTACATTTTATTATATACAAGCATCAGTACCTCTTTTTCTTCAACAGTATAGCCTGTCTACCCCTACGGCTACATAAGCAGAACTAGGACTTGAGAACTCATGGCAGCAACAGACTACTGTTTCATGCCTAAGTAAAATAAATCCATGGTGATCAAGAAATGTACAGTAGCCTACCTCCTTCCTCCACCCTATTACTTGGCTGCCAAGGTCCAAGTTTTATAAATACACTGCCAAGTTGCGGACTGCTCTTCAGAAAACAAAATATGTTTTTTTAAGTCATTCAATTCCTTTCGAAAATTAAATATAAACAAATCAAGTCCCGTCTTCCACTCTGTTCTTTAAGTCTCTGTCCGTATAACTTCACTAGCGAGGATAGAGCACCAGTCTCGGTAGCACAGTCACAGCATGGAAGCAAGGGCGAGCGTCGGACGGAGTTCGCGGTGTAGGAGCAGTGTTTGAATTCAAAACGTCAAATGGATGGAGAAGCTACACTACTGTAGCATGCTTTATGGGTGTAAAAATTTGAAAATGTGAGGGGTAAGGATGAGTGCTTGGGTGTTGGTTTCTTTGGTCGCAAGTTGATGGGAGCACTTTGAATCACGGCATGGAGTTCATGCTGAAGGGGTATTGGCCATGTAAAGAAGTGGAGTTGTTTGTATGGCGGAGATTTGAGTTTTGAAACTACTGCGAAATGGTTTTATTCTCAGCATGAAGGACCGAAACGTGGGAGCAGTGAAACGCGGGTTCACCTGGGCAGTGTGATGCTGTTCTTTTTCTGGTGTACGGATTGTAAGAGGAAGGGATTAAAAGAACGAGTATTTTGGTGAAGGGACGTGTTAATTACCGTGTTATATATGCTTGGCTTTTCGGGTTCTTGAGTTGGTGCGTTACTGGTGAGTGGTAGGAGGGAATGAGATACTTTGTACAGGAGAAATGAAGAAGAGTGGAGGAAGAAGTACTGACGTTGACTTAGGAAGGTGCAAATGTTTGTTACAGGAAGTAAGTGATACCATACCTTATTTTGATGATGTGGAGTTGGTATACATTGAGCGGTGCACGGGTTTGTGATAACGCATGGAGATAAGTTCAAATATACGGTGATGGCAGATGTAACATGGGTACTGGTTTGGTTTCTAAACCAAAGTCATGCGGTGTTGGAGTTAAGTCTGAGACGTGAAACAGAATAGGAGTATACTGGAGCTGAATACAAATGTTGAGGGACGTGTACATGTGTTACGATGCAAGGGTGAAACATGGCGAAAGTGATTATCTATGCAGTTGCATAGCATATTGGTTGAGGCAGGAGCGGGTTACGTTGGGGAATATGGACGCCATACTGTCGCATTTCGGTTTTTGGGGTGGTAGTGTGATAGATGTGTTCGAAGAAGAATCCTGTTTTTGGATGGTACGAATCAGTTGGTGTTGGGCCGAACTGAAAGCCCAATAAGGGAAAAAATAAAATAGAAGAGTGGAAACGATAGCAAATATATGAACGGATATTTACATGCAAAAGGCACATGGATGAACGGCATTTTGATGGACGAAAGGAGGAAAAACGAGTTGAAGCGCCTGGTATAATCATCAATCGCAAATCGTTATTTAACGGTTAACGCACAAAGGTGAGTAAATTCACTGACTCTGATCTATTTTAAAATATTATAATATTGGTTGAATGATGTGTGATGGTCGCTTCGGTAGATTACAATTAAACTGGTTGAATATCGTCGCATATATACATATCATTGGTTTGATACTGATTTCGTCGATTAAAATATTCCCTGGTATGGAATCCGTGTTGATTGTTGACTAACATCGGTGGATGCAGGTAACCGGTTAGAGGAATCCAACCGGATTCCTCATTATTTATGTGTACTATTTGTTTTATATGTGTGCACTGTTTTAACCCAAAAGGCATTTGAAACCTTGTGTTGATATTAGCATTGAATGGAAATTCAAACGTTATTTTGATTTAATCAATAGACGATATCAATTAAGAAAGTGGCGGCCGACGACCATAAATACATCTTTTTGTTAAGACGTTGAATCGTCGCCAGACTAATCAACGAAGTTAAATTATAAAAATTATATTTTTATAATTTAAGAAAAGTTAAAATTATAATAGAAGTTCTATTATAAATATTATGTAGTTAGTTTTTATAAAGTAAATGATTATAAATAACCAAGTTTTCAAAAAAAGGATATGTCTTTATAAAACCATATTTTAAAATGAAACAAGAAATATGGTTTAATCGATAGTATTAATAATAAGGAGTTAGAATTACAGACTTATATCTATTATAAGGTAAGAACGTTGTCGATCAAGGTCTGAGAGGTAATTAAAATACCCCAACTTGAACGACTTCACAATTATCGAGGGATGGTATTTGTTTGTAACAGAAAGAGATGTTAAGATTTTTGTAACAGAAAGAGATGTCAAGATTTTTATAACAGAAAGAGATGTCAAGATTTTTGTAACGGAAAGAGATGTCAAAATATTTGTAACGGTAAGAGATGTCAAGATCAGTATAAGGTGGAATATAGCAGCGTATTTCAAGTATTTGAACTACAGCAATAAAATAACATTGTTGACTAGGCTTAAGCATGGCTGTTATGTCGAGATTTGTTATAAAGGGGAATATTACAGCGTATGACAAGTTTTGAACTATAATGTTAAATTAACGCTGTTGGCTAAGCTTAAGCGTGACTTTATATATATATATAGCACTACTCCCTAGGGAATGGAAACAGTTTGTTTGAAATCCACTTATTCTAAAGTAATAAGTAACGACGTTTGTCCAAAGAAATATAAGAATGAATGTTAAATAGAAAGTGGTCGTGGTTGTGTGATGTTTAGTTGTACATTTGAATGAATCTTTGTTTTACTTCGATAGTTAAATAACCGACTATCAAAGTGTTTTGACCATCGTTGTCAATACGGAGAGACCGGTTGGATATATTATCTGAAACCACTATGTATGGGCATAAGCGCTGCGAATTAGATTATGCTGAAAATAATTGAAGACGGAGTGAAATGCAAGGGTCGTTCTATTCCAGAGCGGTGCTTTATGTTTGTCCAGTCCCAGGACAACTTGTATGGACGAATGTCTGACAAAGTATTCCAAACGGTCACATAAGATGATCCTTTCAAGGTATTACGTCTGGTGGCGGAGAAATTCGTTTCTCTTAGCTTTTATACCCGTAATATTTTGGGAAGATCAACTAGTGATTTGACGGGTTTGACGATGTGGCATTCAAAGTGTAGGTGGCGAGATGTTCTAAAAGATAGACGTAGCCTCAAGCTTCCCAATCGGGAAATGACAAAAATCGGGCATGCATCATGGCTATGTGGGTCGCTCCCATTAGGGTGTATAATCACCTATCTAGAGAAATTCCTTTTACTTCTTTGATCTATTTCGATGCTGTCCCTTTTCGGGAAACGGTGGTTTGAGTCCAACCGTTGGTGATATACATTCGATACACTCAAGCGAAATGAGTGGTCGGTCATGTGTGGGCCGGGTTGCAAGACGTTCTTGTTGAACCCAGTGTATTCGCCTCTAGAGATACACTATCGGTAGGTGGTCCCATACCTTGTCATAGTTGGAATCCAATCTCCAATAAGCGCCCTGCGGTTTTTGATTTTATACTATGTATGTAGAGCGTGAGATGCAAGCGTTCTGCTATTTGGTTATTTACTTGATTAGACATTATTATAATATCACTGGATTTTGATATCAAAATATTTTGGGTTATAGAAAGGTAAAAACCGTCCATGTTTATGTGTGGGTTGGTCTTACTATTATCCTTTTATTTCAAAGGATTTTCAAAGTTAAACCGTATGATTGGAATTTACTCACACTAGTCACATGACTGGCCGAGAGTTTATTTTGTTTGTTTTCCCCTAAACTCTTGGGTGCCCAAATTTGTACGGGCAGTCAAGTGTTTTCAGGCTTTTACAGATACACTCGGAGGAGCTAAAAGCAGAAGGCTTCACCATTAGTATTTAGAGATTATTTCCGCTGTGATATGATGTATTGTACTCTGATAATGGTATGTATATGCAATACAGTTTTGTATTTCAAAGTTATGTTATATAATACATTTTATTCGTTCCGCTGTGAGATTCGTGTTTACTCTGATTTTGCTTAGTTGTGTTCTTCTTCTTCTTCTATTCTATTAGTTTTATCTTATCTTTCTCATCCTCTTATTTCTTTCTATTAATGATCTGGTATTTTTCGATGTCTGAACAGTCGACGCTGGGTTTTGTGTCGATTTTCAGAGTCGAAAATCCCAGGTCGTTACAGTTGGTATCAGAGCTGAAGGTTTAGTGATTACCTTGACTCTATGGCGTAACTCAATAGAGATGGAGTTAGTAATACTCTAGATTGAGTTTGAGTATATATATATATATGAGCGCGTATGTGTAAATTGATATAAAAACTGTTTTATATTGTGTTGATTAGTTTGGCAAGTGGTTTATGAATTCTGGTCGAAACAGTAATGCAAACTGTGTCGATAGGTGTTTCTAAACTCTTGAACAGAGTAATTCGACACAGTATGTTTTGAAAAGAGGGTAAATGAAATAATTTTACCCAAAATATATTTTGATATAAAAGAAGTATATATCTTGAGATTATTATAGTATATTGGATATGATGATCGTTATTATGATCAAATAAGACTATAATTGAGTTGGTTACATAAATAACCAATCGAAATATTATAAAAGTATAATATACGAAATCGGATGAACTAAATCTGAATTTAAAAACCAGAATTGAATAAAACTCTAGAAACTTGGAAAAGAGTTGGAAATAAATTTTGGATTAAATATATGGGAATTTTAGAATCCTGGGAGATTTGAATTTTTTTCCAAACGTTGTGAAAGATATTTTGAAGTAATTTTCAAATATAAGTGTTTAAATAAGAGTTTTGAAAGTGATATAATATTGAACTCACTTCGGTTGCTGGAAAATAATTCCGATGATGATCTGGACATCATCCGTGTTAATTTTCGAGGTTCTAAGTAACGGATTACTACCAAAGATTTTGTTTGAAATAAGTTGTTCGAAAATTCAAATATTTTGAATTGCTATGTTATGAATATATAT
Organism: Allium sativum; assembly: GCA_030737875.1. NCBI lineage: Eukaryota > Viridiplantae > Streptophyta > Magnoliopsida > Asparagales > Amaryllidaceae > Allium > Allium sativum. Next base: position 637,724,193 of record CM060922.1, read on the forward strand.
ATATATATATATGATTTCAAACTGATTCGAAATAAAAATCCCAGGAAATTAAATTCTGAAATTTAAAATTTACTTATGAAGTAAATAAACAGAGAATTTAGATAAGTCAAATAAAAGTGGAGTTGAATTGAAGCCAAGTAAGTGGAAATCGTACTAGAATAAGGATTTGACTTGGCAGAATAGTTGAGTTGTGAATTAAGATTTGGAATGGAACCGAACCTGGGGGTGAAATTTGATTATGGAGTAAAATTTGGGAATTTGAAATTGAAATTGGAATTGGAATTGAAAGGGAGTTGGCTTAAGCATATGCGAATGATTGGATTGAAGATTAAGTTGATTGGAGAAGGCCCAGAGTGGCAAGTTGCAGTAGGACCGAATGAGCCGTGCAGAGAAGATGTTGGCGAAAATTTAAGCTGTTAGGAAATTTTCAGAATTTCTGAAAGTATTCGTTAATAAGAAGGAATTAATTTTTAAATTGAAATTAATCGGTTCTATTGAGAACTGAATTTAAGAAATTAAATAAAAGATTTTAACCTGATTATAGTATTTTCCCCATCTTAGCAATTTCGAGGACGAAATTATTTTAAGGGAGAAGGAATGTAACGTCCCGCATTTTTATCGGTTTGTATATGAATATTTAAATCAGTTTAAATATTGAATTCGTAATATAAGTGGATTTATATATCGATTAAAACGAAGTTAAGCGTATAAAAATATATATTAAATATAATCGAGCTCATAATAACGCTGCAGTTCGTAATTTAACGTTTTGAACTTTAACTGAGCGTACAGGATCCGTTACAAGTCGGATTTCCTCGAAACTAGAAACGTTCGAATCTGTTAAACTATATCTTTCTAACAGAAGTGAAAAACAAAAATTTCGTGTTACAGATTATGAGTTATGTCCAAATCAAATTTCTAAATAGTCGCTATAGAATCGTTTATCGACCGTAACAGTTTATTTGATATAACTAGATACCAGTTGCAAATCTGGACAAGATTCTTTTAAGATACAGTAATAATTTAATTTTTAGAATTTTACTGTAATTTTTAATTAATTAAATATGCACATTTTTATTTGGAGTATTTTGCACCCTGTATCGATATTTTGGGGTTTCAAAATATGAGTTGACCTACCGATATTATTATAGTATTTGGACCGTGGCACCTCGCGGGACACGACTGTATCTTTATCTCTGCCCATAGCTATTCGTATGTGAGTAGAATTGTCCAAAGAAAGGTACATTAAACTTTAGTTAAAACATGACTAAATGTAAAGCAAAACAAAACATAACTATGCCACCAAAAATCATAAATATATTTATTAAAATATCTCTCATTAACTTTGCAAGTAAGGAATGATATAACCCTTTTACTCACACATCAGGCTACCCAGATTTTTGTACAAGACCTAACAAAACTATGAAAGGAAAACACATGAAAATCAAATTCAACGTAAGGCTAACCTACCATCCTATTCTATGGTTATGAAGACCCATCATTTCCCTTATGTTTGAAATTTGCAATGCCTTAGCCCGTACTGCTCTTTTCGAAATGATATAAATCACAGACATCTTATTTTATGCAGACCCTATATGACATAGAAAACTCATGCAGTCACCTCCTATGGATTCATTGTTAAGCTCGAGAGGAAAGATCGCAATCCTAGGATCATAACCTTTTTATTTTCGGACATACCACTTTGCAATGACATAATACAATAAACAGTTTTTGGTCCCCAACGTGGTTACACAACGTTATCTAGAATACTCTGCTAATGCAAGTATAGGGAGAACGTAAATATCTTTTGGCCAATGCACATCTTCCCACCATTTTTGCAACCATTAGTATGTCATTACATTTTATTATATACAAGCATCAGTACCTCTTTTTCTTCAACAGTATAGCCTGTCTACCCCTACGGCTACATAAGAAGAATTAGGACTTGAGAACTCATGGGAGCAACAGACTAATGTTTCATGCCTAAGTAAAATAAATCCGTGGTGATCAAGAAATGTACAGTAGCCTACCTCCTACCTCCACCCTATTACTTGGCTGCCAAGGTCCAAGTTTTATAAATACACTGCCAAGTTGCGGACTGCTCTTCAGAAAACAAAATATGTTTTTTTTAAGTCATTCAATTCCTTTCGAAAATTTTATAAATATAAACAAATCAAGTCCCGTCTTCCACTTTGTTCTTTAAGTCTCTGTCCGTATAACTTCACTAGCGAGGATAGAGCACCAGTCTCGGTAGCACAGTCACAGCATGGCAGAAGGGGCGAGCGTCGGACGGAGTTCGCGGTGTAGGAGCAGTGTTTGAATTCAAAACGTCAAATGGATGGAGAAGCTACACTACTGTAGCATGCTTTATGGGTGTAAAAATTTGAAAATGTGAGGGGTAAGGATGAGTGCTTGGGTGTTGGTTACGTTGGTCGCAAGTTGATGGGAGCACTTTGAATCATGGCATGGAGTTCATGCTGAAGGGGTATTGGCCATGTAAAGAAGTGGAGTTGTTTGTATGGCGGAGATCTGAGTTTTGAAACTACTGCGAAATGGTTTTATTCTAAGCATGAAGGACCAAAACGTGGGAGCAGTGAAATGCGGGTTCACCTGGGCAGTGTGATGATGTTCTTTTCTGGTGTACTGATTATAAGAGGAAGGTATTAAAGGAATGAGTATTTTGGTGAAGGGACATGTTAATTACCGTGTTATATATGCTTGGCTTTTCGGGTTCTTGAGTTGGTGCGTTACTGGTGAGTGGTAGGAGGGAATGAGATACTTTGTACAGGCGAAATGAAAAAGAGTGGAGGAAGAAGTACTGACGTTGACTTGGGAAGGTGCAAATGTTTGTTACAGGAAGTAAGTGATACCATAACTTATTTTGATGATGTGGTGTTGGTATACATTGAGCGATGCATGGGTTTGTGATAACACATGGAGATAAGTTCAAATATACGGTGATGGCAAATGTAACATGGGTACTGGTTTGGTTTCTAAACCAAAGTCATGCAGTGTTGGAGTTAAGTCTAAGACGTGAAACAGAAGAGGAGTATACTGGAGCTGAATACAAATGTTGAGGGACGTGTACATGTGTTACGGTGCAAGGGTGAAACATGGCGATGGTGATTATCTATGCAGTTGCATAGCATATTGGTTGACGCAGGAGCGGGTTACGTTGGGGAATATGGATGCCATACTGTCGCATTTCGGTTTTTGGGGTGGTAGTGTGACAGATGTGTTCGAAGAAGAATCCTGTTTTTGGATGGTACAGATCAGTTGGTGTTGGGCCGAACTAAAAGCCCAATAAGGAAAAAAATAAAATAGAAGAGTGGAAACGATAGCAAATATATGAACGGATATTTGCATGCAAAAGGCACATGGATGAACGACATTTTGATGGACGGAAAGAGGAAAAACGAGTTGAAGCGCCTGGTATAATCATCAATCGCAAATCGTTATTTAACGGTTAACGCGCAAAGGTGATTAAATTCACTGACTCTGATCTATTTTAAAATATTATAATATTGGTTGAATGCCGTGTGATGGTCGCTTCGGTAGATTACAATTAAACTGGTTAAATATCGTCGCATATATACATATCATTGGTTGGATACTGATTTCGTCGATTAAAATATTCCCTGGTATGGAATCCGTGTTGATTGTTGACTAACATCGGTGGATGCAGGTAATCGGTTGGAGGAATCCAACCGGATTCCTCAGTATTTATGTGTACTATTTGTTTTATATGTGTGCACTGTTTTAACCCAAAAGGCATTTGAAACCTTGTGTTGATATTGGCGTTGAATGGAAATTCAAACGTTATTTTGATTTAATCAATAGACGATATCAATTTAAAAAGTGGCGGCCGACGACCATAAATACATCTTTTTGTTAAGACGTTGAATCGTTGCCAGACGAATCAATGAAGTTAAATTATAAAAATTATATTTTTATAATTTAAGCAAAGTTAAAATTATAATAGAAGTTCTATTATAAATATTATGTATTTAGTTTTTATAAAGTAAATGATTATAAATAACCAAGTTTTCAAAATAAGGATATGTCTTTATTAAACCATATTTTAAAATGAAACAAGAAATATGGTTTAATCGATATTATTAATAATAAGGAGTTACCATTACAGACTTATATCTATTCTAAGGTAAGAACGTCGTCGATCAAGGTCTGAGAGGTAATTAAAATACCCCAACTTGAACGGCTTCACAATTATCGAGGGATGGTATTTGTTTGTAACAGAAAGAGATGTTAAGATTTTTGTAATAGAAAGAGATGTCAAGATTTTTATAACAGAAAGAGATGTCAAGATTTTTGTAACGGAAAGAGATGTCAAGATATTTGTAACAGTAAGAGATGTCAAGATCAGTATAAGGTGGAATATAGTAGCATATTTCAAGTATTTGAACTACAGCGATAAAATAACGCTGTTGACTAGGCTTAAGCGTGACTGTTATGTCGAGATTTGTTATAAAGGGGAATATTACAGCGTATGACAAGTTTTGAACTATAACGTTAAATTAACGTTGTTGGCTAAGCTTAAGCGTGATTTTTATATATAGCACTACTCCCTAGGGATTGGAAACAGTTTGTTTGAAATCCACTTATTCTAAAGTAATAAGTAACGACGTTTGTCCAAAGAAATATAAGAACGAATGTTAAATAGAAAGTGCCCGTGGTTGTGTGATGTTTAATTGTACATTTGAATGAATGTTTGTTTTACTTCGATAGTTAAATAACCGACTACCGAAGTGTTTTGACCATCATTGTCAATACAGAGAGACCGGTTGGATATATTATCTGAAACCACTCCGTATGGGCATAAGCGCTGCGAATTAGATTATGCTGAAAATAATGGAAGACGGAGTGAAATGCAAGGGTCGTTCTATTCCAGAGCGATGCTTTCTGTTTGTCCAGTCCCAGGACAACTTGTATGGACGAATGTCTGACAAAGTATTCCTAACGGTTACATAAGACGATCCTTTCAAGGTATTACGTCTGGTGGCGGAGAAATTCGTATCTCTTAGCTTTTATACCCGTAATATTTTGGGAAGATCAACTAGTGATTTGACGGGTTTGACGATGTGGCATTCAAAGTGTATGGTGGCCAGATGTTCTAAAAGATAGACGTAGCCTCAAGCTTCACAATCGGGAAATGACAAAAATCGGGCTGGCAACATGGCTATGTGGGTCGCTCCCATTAGGGTGTATAATCACCTATCTAGAGAAATTCCTTTTACTTCTTTGATCTATTTCGATGTTGTCCCTTTTCGGGAAACGGTGGTTTGAGTCCAACCGTTGGTGATATACATTCGATACAGTCAAGCGAAATGAGTAGTCGGTCATGTGTGGGCCGGGTTGCAAGACGTTCTTGTTGAACCCAGTGTATTCGCCTCTAGAGATACACTATCGGCAGGTGGTCCCATACCTTGTCATAGTTGGAATCCAATCTCCAATAAGCGCCCTGCGGTTTTTGATTTTATACTATGTATGTAGAGCGTGAGATGCAAGCGTTCTTCTATTTGGTTATTTACTTGATTAGACATTATTATAATATCACTGGATTTTGATATCAAAATATTTTGGGTTGTAGTAAGGTAAAAACTGTCCATGTTTATGTGTCGGTTGGTCTTACTATTATCCTTTTATTTCAAAGGATTTTCAAAGTTAAACCGTATGATTGGAATTTACTCACACCTGTCCCATGACTGACCCAGAGTTTATTTTCCCCTAAACTCTTGGGTGCCCAAATTTGTATGGGCAATCAAGTGTTTTCAAGCTTTTACAGATACACTCGGAGGAGCTAAAAGCAGAAGGATTCACCATCAGTATTTAGAGATTATTTCCGCTGTGATATGATGTATTGTGCTCTGATAATGGTATGTATATACAATACAATTTTGTATTTCAAAGTTATGTTATATAACACATTTTATTCGTTCCGCTGTGAGATTCGTGTTTACTCTGATTTTGCTCAGTTGTGTTCTTCTTCTTCTTCTTTTATTCTATTAGTTCTATCTTATCTTTCTCATCCTCTTATTTCTTTCTATTAATGATCTGGTATTTTTCGATGTCTGAATAGTCGACACTGGGTTTTGTGTCGATTTTCGGAGTCGAAAATCCCAGCTCGTTACAATTAATTTACTATGACAAGTTAGTTTTAAAATTAAACTTCGTATAACTTGTAACCCTAATATCTTATTTATGCGGTATTGGAATTAGACAAAACAGGATCCGATAGGATCGTATGGACGGCGGCTACAAAATGGAACTGACCGGGAGTGAATTGGTGCTCGTTACAATTTATAGCGAAGTAAATTGTCAGAATCAAATCAACAACAGTTATTCGTTATTTAACGATAACCAGACAATGTGAGTAAAACTCACCAACTCTACAGTTATATTTTTATAACGTATTTTTAGGACTGATAAATGATGATTGATTGTTGTGTGTTGACTGTTTGGTTGAACTGCTAATTGATTTGGTTGAAAATATCGATATAGTTATATATACATCGCTAATCAAATATTGATTCTGTTCATCGGAATATTTCATATTGAAATGAATTTGATGTGAATTATATTGTGTAACATCTGTGGATGCAGGGAAACAGGTCGGAGGAATCTAATTGGATTCCTCAACATTTATTTTACCGCTTTTCATATGTGGTGATATATGATGTGATATAGAATATGTTGTTGATTATGTGTGTTTGAATGATATCGATCATTGTTGTGTGGTATTTTAAATATCGTAAAAAATACTGGGATGTAGAAAAAGGGATTTTCAAAGTGTATTTTGAAAATGAATTATTTATATAAAATCAATGGATTTTATATATAAAACGAAAATAATTTTATAAAAGAAAATTATAAAATCAAAGAATAGAAAAGGAAATTTTTGTGAAACAAATAGAAAAGGAAGATATTTGTGAAAAAAATAGAAAAGGAAAATATTTGTGAAACAAAAAGAAAAGGAAATATTTGTGAAACAAATAGAAAAGGAAATATTTGTTAAACAAATAGAATAGAAAAGGAGATAGTTAGAAAATAAATAGAATTGAAAAGGAATATTTATTTGGGAAATAAATAGAAAGATAAAAGGAACATATATTGGGAAATAAATAGAAAGATAAAAGGAATATTTATTTAGAAAATAAATAAGGTATCATAAAAGGAAATATTTGGAAAGTAAGTAGGATTACAAAAGGAATTAGAGTTATTCAATTAGAGTTAATCGAATTAGAGTTAATCAGTTAGAGTTAATTGAATTAGAGTTAATCGATAGAGTTAATCAAATAGAATAATTGATTAGAGTAAGTCAATTCGAGTTAATCGAGTTAGAGTTAATTGAAAAGAGTTAATCGAATTAGAGTTAATCGATTAGAGTTAATCGAGTTAGAGTTAATTGAATAGAGTTAATCGAACAAGAATTAGTCAAATATTAGTTATTCAGATAGAATTAATTGAATTAGAGTTAGTCGAATTAGAGTTAGTCGAATTAAAGTTAGTCGGATAAGAGTTATTCGAATATGTTTATTCGAAAGGAGTTAATCGAATATAGTTTATTCGAAAGGAGTTAATCGAATATAGTTTATTCGAAAGGAGTTATCGAATATAGTTTATTCGAAAGGAGATTATCGAATACAGTTTATTCGAAAGGAGATATCGAATATAGTTTATTCGAAAGGAGATTATCGAATATAGTTTATTCGAAAGGAGATTATCGAATATAGTTTATTCGAAAGGTGATTATCGAATATAATTTATTCGAAAGGAGTTAATCGAATATAGTTTATTCGAAAGGAGTAATCGAATATAGTTTATTCGAAAAGGAGTTATCGAATAGAGATAATTCGAAAGAGAGTTGTACGTTGAAATTCGATTATATTGAATTCGGGAAAGTACACTTTCCGTTTTTAATCAAGATTTAATGATTTATTTATAAATGGCCTATTTAGTTATTTAGTTAAATTAAGGAATAAAAGTTATATTTTGAAGTTAGATATTTCAGAAGTAGGGTTTATAACGCTATAGTTATAATCAGTGTTTTCAATAAAGAAGTGGATTCGTAAATAGAATCCGAGAGTTACGTAAGGAAATCTATTAAAGATTTAGAAGGTGAACTTTATTTATTTCGAAGTTGGAAATGTTGTTCAGTTAAGGTCTAAGAGGTAGTTACCCCAACTTGATTGACTCCGTTTTTAACTAAGGAACGGTTAAGGTTCGATAGTGAAGGTTGATTAAGTGAATTTAGTTAATGAGTGTAATGTTTTGAGTTGGCATAGCGGCGTTTTATTTAAACATCTGTTTAAATCCAAAGATAGGAGTTTTGGAAATGTTTTCCAAATAAGAATCAAAAATGTTTTCTAATATAGAAAATAAGAAATGGAAATGTTTTTCAAATGTTAATAACGTATATTTTCTAAATTTAGAAAATAAGAAATGTTGAATATATGGAAATAGGAAATGGGTAAATGAATAAATTAATGATAGATTAATTTAAGAGATAAATGATGATTGATCGATAGAATTTCCATTAGGAAATAATCTCGTTGTTTGTACACATGTTTTTCTTTGATAGTTAAATCACTGACTATCAAAGTTTTTGACCATTTTTCCATCGTCAATACGGAGAGACCAGGATCAGATTCATTATCTGAAAACCACTCTGTATGGGCATTAGCACTGCGATAAATATGATGAAGAAAATTGAAGACAGAGTATGCAAGGGCTGTCCTGTTTACAGAATAGTGCCTTCAGTCTGTCCAGTCCCAGGATGACCTGTATGGAAGAATGTCTGTCAGAGTATATTTAATGGATCGCGTAAGTTGATCTCTTCAAACGTATTTACGTTTGGTGGTGGAGGAATTTGTTTCTCTTAGCTGTATACCCGCTGTATTTTTTGGGAAATCAATTTGTGATTTGGCGAGTATGACAATGTGATTCAAAGTGAATAAATGTGTGATCTTTCAGAGATAAGCGTGGCCTCTAGCCTCACAACCAGGAAATGACAAAAATCGGGCAGGCAGCATGGCTAAGTGGGTTGCTTCCAATTAGGGTGCATTTTCACCTGATCTAGATTTTCATTTACTTCTTTAATCTATTCGATGCTATCCCATTCGGGAAACAGTTGCTGATCTCAACCATTGGTGATATACATTCGATACACTCAAGCGAAATGAGTGGTCGGTCATGTGTGGCCGGGTTGCAAGATATTCTTGTTGAACCCAGTGTATTCCTCTCTAGAGGTACACTATCGGAAGGTGGTTCCATACCTTGTCATAGTTGGTAATCCAATAAGTGCTCGCGGTTTTGATTGTATACTATATATGTAGAATGTGAGATGAAAGCGTTTCTGCTGGATGATTATTTAGTTGTGGTTGATAGACATTATTATAATATCAAAAGAGTTTTGATATAAAGATTATTGTTTCTTCCAAAAGGATTTTGAAAGTTGAATCAAATGTTTTGGATATTCATAAGGGAAAAACTCGTTCAGTTATACGGCATGGTCTTATGAGATATTGTTTAATTGCTCAAAATGTTTTAAATTGTTTTACTCACACCAGTCCCATGATTGACCAGAGTTTGTTTTGTTTTCCCTAAACTCTTGGGTGCCCAATTTTGTACGGGCAGTCAAGTAGTCGGTATTTTACAGATATACTTGGAAATCTAGAGCAGGAGTCTTCAGCAGCATTCATATGGCTATTGTTTATTTCTGCTGTGTTGTAAGTGTTATACTCTGATAATGTTACTGTATACATATACTGATTTTATTTCAAAGTTAAGTATCTATTATATATTGTTTGTTCCGCTGTGAGATTCGTGTTTACTCTGATATTGTATGTTCTTCTTCTTCTTCTATTCTAAGTTTCTATCTTATCTATTCTCGCCCTCTGTTTTCTTTCTATTAGTTTTATGGTTTCCAGTGTAATTTGGGTTGGACTTGTGTTATTTGGTCAGCTCAAATTGTACCAGAATTTCGGGACACTACACAATGCAACTGGTTCGGAGTGAATTGGAGCTCATTACAATTTATAACGAAATAAATTGTCTGATCTGAATCGATTATCATTATTTAACTATAACCGTCCAATGTGAGTAAATCTCACTAACACTATACAGTTTATATTTTATAAATATAATCTAGTATTGATAAATGATGATCGAATGCTGTGTGTTGATTGTTTGGTTGAATTGCTGACTTATTGGTTTAAATTATAGATAACGATATATGTATAAATCGTTAATCAAATATTGATTCTGTTTATCAAAATATTTCATATTAAAATGAAATTGATGTTATTTATATTGTTTAACATCTGTGGATGCAGGGAAACAAGTTGGTGCGATCCAACTGGATTCCTATATATTTATAATACTGTTTGTTTTCGTATATTGTGATATATGATGTGATATATAATTTGTTGTTGATTATGTGTGTTTGGAATTTATTGATCATGGTTATTTGGTATTTAAAATACCATAAGAAATACTGGAATGTAAAAAGGAAATTTTCAAAGTGTATTTCGAAAATGAAATATTTGTAGGAAATAAATAGGATATTATACATGAAATATTTGTAGGAAATAAATATAATTATAAAAGTAATATTTATTTGGAATGTAAAGTAAATATTCACATACGGGTGTAACATGATATTGATTTAAAGTAAATATTTAATAGAAATATGTTTTAACAGATAAATTGAGGAGAATAATTTATAAACGATGTTTGTAAATTAAGGAAATATTTGTCATTTGATAAATTGAATATATAAATTTGAATTTATATAGAGAAGTAAAATCGGTTTTAACACCGATAATTGAAATGGAATGTGAACGTAGTAGTTATAAAGTAAATTTGCAATGAGATTATAAATGTTGAAAATGAAATAAGATTTGTATGAATAATTCTGCAAATAAAAATATAAATAGAATTTGGGTTTGAAATATTGTTTTTAAATACGAAATCAAACTGTTTTGATTATATAAAGAAATATTATTCACATTCTATGTGAAAAATTAGATTAAAGTAAATATTTTGCAAATAAAATATTATAAAGGAATTTGAGGTTTGAATTAGGAATTTAAATGGAATTACCGAAATTAGAAACTGACTGGAAATTAGTTGAGTTGATTGGCTTTCTAAGTATCGATCTGATGTTGGTTTCGGCCTTCGGGGTTTATACTTGGGAAGTTGTTCTCATACTAGTTTACAATTAGAGACTGATAGAGGCGGGAAGGTATTGATGCATGAATCAGAAATGGAATCGTTTTCCGAAGTTAATAACGTATATTTTCTAATTTTAGAAAATAAGGAATTTATGAATATATGGAAACGATAAATAGGAAATTGGGAAATGAAATGATGATTGATCGGTAAGATTTCCATTTGGAAATGCGACCGTTGTTTGTACATGTGTTTTCCTTTGATAGTTAAATCACCGACTATCAAAGTTTTTGACCATTTCCATTGTCAATACGGAGAGACCGGGATCAGATTTATTATCTGGAAACCACTCCGTATGGGCATTATCGTTTCGAATCAAATATATCGAAGACAATTGAATACGGAGTTTATGCAAGGGTTATTCTAGCGATCCTAGGTAGAAATTGCCTAAGACGGATTTATAGAATAATTCCTTTTGGTTGTCCAGTCCCAGGACAACTCGAATGGACGAATGTCTGACAGAGTATATCTGGTAGATCACATAAGTTGATCGTTTAAAATGTATTTACATTGGTGGTGGAGGAATTCGTTACTCTTAGCTTATACCCTTGGTATTTTTAGGGAAATCAAATTGTGATTTGACGGGTATGGCGATGTGACATTCAAAGTAAATATAGATGTGATCTGTATAATAGTACGTTATGACCTCAAGCCTCATCAACCGGGAAATGATAGAAATCGGGCAGGCAGCATGACGAAGTGGTCGCACCCAATTAGGGTATATTGTCACGATCTAGAGAATATTCATGTTTGTTATTTCTTTCGCTTCTGTATCTCCTGGGAACAGTTATGTTGGTATACCAACCGTAAGGTGATAATATATTCGGAACATTCAAGCGAAATGAATGGCCGGTCATGTGTGGCCGAGTTACAAGATGTTCTTGTTGAATTCCATTGTATCGCTTCTAGAGTACACTGAACGGAAGGTGGTTCCATACCTTGTCATAGTTGGAAGTCCATTACCCGATAAGAGGCCACAGTTTTGATTATATATTATATATGTAGAACGTGAGATGAAAATGTTCTGCTAGATTTCTAAGTACTTGTATTAGACACTATTATAATATCAAAATAATATTGTTTTAGAAAAATGTTTTGGGTTATCGTAAGGTAAAAACCATCTGTGTTTATGTGTGGATCGGTCTTATGATTATCATTGCTTTTGAAAAAGATTTGGATAATTTAAACCAAGTGTTTGGAGTTTACTCACACCAGTCACATGACTGACCCAGAGTTTATTTTGTCTTGTTCCCCTAAACTCTTGGGTGCCCAAATTTTGTACGGGAAGTCAAGTAGTCGGGATTTACAGATATACTTGGAGAGATGGAGCAGAAGGCTTTAGGATTATATAGCAATCGTTTATTTCCACTATATTGTAAGTGTTGTACTTTGATAATGACATGTATATTCAAGTACAGATTTATGTTTCAAAGTTATGTTATATAGTATATTTTATTCGTTCCGCTGTGAGATTCGTGTTACTCTGATTCTGTTGTTGTTCCTCTCCTTCTTCTATTTTAATTTTCTATCTTATCTATTCCCACCCTCTAACTTCTTTCTATTATGGTATTTCTGATTCTTGAATAGTCGACATGGCGTTTTGTGTCGACTTTCGAGGTCAAAAATTCGCGTTTGTTACGGTGGTATCAGAGCTGAAGGTTAAGTGATTAACTTGGCTCTGTAGCGTAGCTCAATACAGATGGGATCGGTAATATCCTCGATTGAGTTTGAATGTATGTATACGAGAAAGCATATTTGTAGATTGTATAAAAATGATTTTATATTGTGGAGGTTTATTAGTTGAATGGATTATAAATTCTAGATCGATAGTGGGGCACCACAAGGTTGATAGGGGTTTCTAAACGCTTGAATACGAGAAGCCGGCGTAGTATGTTTTTGAAAGGAGGGTAAATGAAATTATTTTACCCAAAATATATTTTGATATACAAAAAATAAATATTGGAATTATTATAGTATATTTGATGTGTTGGTAACTATTATAACCGAATAAGATTATAATTGAGACAGTTATATAAATAACCAATCAGAATTTGTATATGAGTGATATATAAATTCTGATGAATTAAATCTGAATTTAAAACAGATTTGGAATTATAATTGTAGACTTGGAAAAGTATGTGAAATGAATTTTGGATTTTATAAGGGAATTTTAAGATCTTGGGTGATTTGAAAATGTTTTTTAAATATTGTAAAGGATATTTTGAAAGTGATTTCAAAATGGAAGCGTTAAAACCATGTTTTAAAAGTAATATAGTATTGAACTCACTTCGATTGCTAGAAAATAATTTTGATGATGATCCGGACATCATCGGTGTGATTTTCGAGTTTCTAAGTGACGGATTGCTACCAAAGATTTTGTTTTTAAACTGTTTTGAGAAAATAAGTTGGTCGAAAATTCAAATGTTTTGGATTAGTATTATGATATATGATCAAACTAATTTGAAATAAAAACCCAGGGACTTGAAATTCTGAAATTAAATTTAACTTATGAAGTTAAATAGATTTGAAATGGTAAGAGTGAAGAAATTCAACTTAAACTAAGTTAATAAAATTGAATTGGATTAGAGATAATCTGGAATGAAATTGAATTGATAAGTTAAGAGCTTGGAATTGAGATAGGAATTAGAGTTTGAATGGAATTTGGCTTGTTTATAAGCGAATGGTTTGGTTCGAGAATGAATTGTGTGGAGATTGATTGGGAATGCTTTGGTATACGCTGAATGGATAGCAAATGGAAGTGATGGAGTTGAGATGCCCGCCAAAAAGGTACCAGATATATTTTATATTGAGTATGAGATTTATGAGCCAGTTTGGCAAGCCACTTGGCTGTTTGATTTTCTTTTGGATTTGAAATGACCCAGAGAGGCAAGTTGAGTTGTACCGATCGAGCTATGCAAAGGAGAGGCTGACAAAAATTTTCAAAAAATTAAAATATTAGAAACTTTTATAAATTTTTGAAAATTTCCATTGTTAGAAATAAATCAATATTTTAATTAAAATAAATTCGATTTAGTTAAAACTGAAAAAAGGAGTGAAATAAAAGATCTTTAATCTAGGGTAATAGCATTTTTCTAGCTTAGAAATATCGGGGACGAAATTCTTTTAAGGAGGAAAGAATGTAACGACCCGTATTTTTAAACGATTTAATAATTCATTTATTTACTTATTAACATAATGATATGGTAATTTAATTTAGCTTAAATTAAATAATTTTGATTTATATTTATTTATATAAATAATAGAATGATATAATTATTTCCGGAATGGTCGGAAATAGTTAGATTGGCAACCATGTCTTCAATATGGATTTTAGGTGTCCCATACGTTACTATCAGCATAACACACTTTGACTTTGATAACTTCTCCTTCTTTTGATTGTGTGTATGGATGCTAGCATATCATCTTTTGAATTTGGACAATACTTGCACAAAAATATTTAATCTATTAGTATATCTACTTGTATCGAACTGTCCTCTTGTGTTGGTTGTTCTGTACTTTAGGAATAGCTAAATAATAGCATAACATATATTATAAAGTAAACGTTAGCTAACAAGCATATGCTGGTAACCATGCTCTAACAAGTATATCAATATTCTTTCTTTTCCTAAAAGAGTAACGGCAAGTGCAATTGAGTCGGGTGCACATGCCATCAACAGGTTACTAAGACAAATGAAATTTTACACTTTCTAGGAAGTCGGTCCTCCTTCTCATCTTTGTTCAGTTCGGTCGTAACTATCTTTTCCTGGTGGTTCGGTTCGTAGCACCACCTCATAGTCCGGTTCTAAATTCTCCTCCAGCTCGTGGTCATCATATCGACTCGTGGAAGGCTCCCTGGTCAGATCGGTTCGTGATGAAGCTCCGGTTCGGGTTGGGCCTTCATCACCGGTTCGGGCACGTGGTGTGCTCCGGTTCGGGTCGGGGCTTCAGATGTGAACTGTTCGTGAGCTCCTGGTCGAATCAGGATCTCCAAGCGGTTCGGGGTCGATGCACTAGCTCTTGGTGCAGCAGCTCGGAGGATCGGTTCATGGGGAGACGAGGCGGACCGGTTCATGTCTACAACTCCAGGTCGTGATGCATGCCCCACGAGTGGGGGTTCGGGGAATCCGATCTGATCCAGTCCCCTGCATATTTCCTACACTTTGTCCACCGAGCTGTTTACGCCATTCGATGGCATATTCGACAAATCTAACTTTTCTATGCAATCACAAATCATTCCAAACAGTCATAACAACATGTATAATCAACAATAAATACCAAAACAACAATATAACATGTCAAAATGGATCAAACATACCCAAAACCCATGTTTCCCCCTTAATCGTGTTTAAAATAACTAATGATAGGATTAGCAAAACATATCCAAATTAACCCAAATTCTGAACAGAGGCCTAAAATAATATTTTAGAATTTCTAAATATTTTTCCTGAATTTAATAATGTATAATTTTGTTAATTAACACTAATCACCCCTAATTAGCCGTAATTAGTGAAAAACAATGCAAATCACTCACCTTAGCCACAAATAAAATATCAAATATGAAAACTCCACTGTTTGGGTCGAATTCTAATGCCTAGCAGCAGCTCCAACTCTGATTTGGTGCTATTTCTCCTTGATTTGACGTAGATTAGCTTAATCCTTAATTAGAGAGTGATTTGGGATGAAATTAGAAGGTGGAGGCCATTATTGGGGTTTCTAAGAGGTTGGCGGCTAGAAAATTGAAATAGAATGAAAACCTGTCTCATTTCAGCCTCCCCATAACCCTGATCCCGAAATTGGTTATGGGCTCATTTGCTAATTACCCTAACCAGCCCACTTAAGCAGTTTTTCACCTTCTAAACCTTGTTTCAGCCATATCTCCCAAACGGTGAGTTCGTTTGGCTAATGTGACCACTTTACAGAAATGTAAACCATCATCTGAATCCAGTGGAAGTGGTTTTAGGTCAAAACTCCTTACCAATCAAAAGTTATGGCCGAAACAAGATCAACTAGGGGCAAAACGGTCATTTAAAAATCGGTAAAAATTATGAACATGGGAAATGACCCCAATAGTCGTCTCCCAAAGTTACACGACCATACGACTTCATATAAAAAAGAAATAAATGTTCTACGATCCTCCGATGTGTAGAATATGGGTCGTTACATTCTCCCCCCTTATGAAATTTCTCCCCGAAATTCCTTATCCAAACATACAAAGGATCCTGCATGCCTACCAATCATTTACAAACAATCAAACATAAAAAACAAACAAAACAAACCTATCCTAGCATGCGGAAAGACTAAATCGAAATGAAAACCTTACCAGGCAAAGAGTTCTGGACATGTCTCCTTAATGCTCTCCTTTGTTTCCCAAGTAGAGTCATTCTCATCCCCACCCCCATTGAACCTTGACTAGATTCACCGCTTTCCTTCGAAGTTTCTTCGTATCGTGCTCAACAATACGAATCGACTTGCGGTTTCCAACTGGCTCGGGTTCTACTTCGATATCATCCAACTGATCAGGTGAAATAGCCACATTGGGGTCGTGAACAAATTTCCTTAACTGGGAAACATGAAACACGTTATGAACTCCCTCCGTCTTATCTGGCAACTGAACTTTATATGCCAAATTCCCAACTTGCTCGAGAACTGGGAATGGACCAACAAATCTTGGTGTCAGCTTGCCTCTCCTACCAAATTGAATCACGCACTTTAACGGAGAAATCTTGATAAACACCAAGTCACCAATGGAGAATTTTAACTCTCTTCGTCTCTTATCAGCATAACTCTTCTGCCTATCTTGGACAGCCTTCATTCGCTGTTGGATAACCTTGATCATGTCTGACGTTTCCCTTATTACATTAGGCCCAAGCACGAACTTCTCACCGGTCTTCAACCAACATGGTGGTGAGTTACACGGTCTTCCATACAAAGCTTCAAACGGAGCCATACCAATACTGGATTGATAACTGTTATTATATGAAAACTCTACTAGATGCAAATGGTCATCCCATGATCCACCAAAATCCAATATACAAGCTCTCAAGAGATCTTCTAATACACGATTCACTCTCTCTGTTTGATCGTCGGTTTGAGGATGGTATGTAGTACTGAGATGTAACTCTGATCCTAAAGCCTCCTGTAAGCTCTTCCAAAACCTACTAGTAAATAATGGATCTCGGTCACTCACAATGCCTTTTGGTACTCCATGAAATCTCACTACCCATTTCATATACAGTTCTGCTAACTTGGCAGTCGTTCTATTCGATTTGACTGGTATAAACCTTGCACTCTTAGTCAGTCGATCCACAACCACCCAAATACTATCGTGGCTTGATCTAGTCCTTGGTAAACCATCAATGAAATCCATTGAGACTTGCTCCCATTTCCATTCGGGAACTTCCAATGGTTGTAACAAACCACTCGGCTTCTTTTGCTCAGCTTTAACTAGCTGAAAATTCATGCACTTGGATATAAACTTTCCAACGTCCTTTTTCATCCCTTCCCAGTAGTAGGTCTGCTTCATGTCTCGATACATTTTGTTACCACCGGGATGTACAGTCAGTTTTGAGTGATAACACTCTCTAAGCACTTCATCTCTCAATCCATTAACATTGAGTACAACCAATCTTCCATTCTTTCTAAGCCATCCATCTTGATCAAGCCCATACTTTTTCATCTTCTCGTTGATTCCCATTTCTAACTTGGAGATGATTTCTAATAGACTAGGATCGTTCCTCTGACTGGAACCAATCCTATGTATTAAAGTGGGTCTAATCGTCAAACTTGCTAGCATTTCTGGATCCAATTCGCACTTTGGTTTGAAATCATACCCTGCAATATACTCCAGTTGCTTCCATTCAAGAAACATAGCCCCTAAACTAGCATGTCTTCTATTCAATGCATCAGCTACTGCATTGCCCTTTCCTGGTGTATATGCGATATCGAAATCATAGGAAGCCAAGAATTCTAACCATCTCTGCTGTCGAAGATTTAGATCCTTCTGGGAGAAAAGGTACTTTAATGATTTATGATTGGTAAACAACTCGAATCTTTCTCCCAAGAGATAATGTCTCCACATCTTCAACGCGAACACGATCGCTTCTAATTCCAAATCGTGGTTAGGGTATATTTTCTCATGCGGTTTCAATTGCCGACTTACATAAGCTACAACCCTACCTCCTTGCATCAATACAACACCTAGTCCGGTACCACAGGCATCTGTGTATACTGTCATCCCTTCATTCCCTTTAGGAATGACTAACACTAGCGCATACGTCAACTTTTCCTTTAGACTCTTGAATGGATTTTCACACCTTTCATCCCAAACGAAAGCTTGATTTTTCTTGGTCAACTGAGTTAACGGTGCCGCTATCTTGGAGAAGTCTTAGATAAACTTCCGATAATATCCAGCTAATACCAAGAAACTTCTTACGTCTGTTGCATTATTGGGCGTAGACCAATCTTGTACCGTAGCCACATTTGTAGGATCCACGGCAATACCATTCTCTGAAACAACATGGCCCAAGAATCTCACTTCCTTCCTCCAGAGGTGACACTTAGAAAACTTCGCTTTCAATTGGTGTTTTTTAACACCTCCATCACTACTCTTAAATGTTCCTTGTGTTCTTCCTCTGTCCTCGAATAAACCAAGATATCGTTTACGAACACAAGAACAAACTTATTCAATTGATCTCGTAATACTCTATTCATAAGATCCACAAAATATGCTGGTGCACTGGTGAACCCGAATGGCATGACCAACCACTCATAGAATCCACACGGCGTCCGAAAGGTCGTTTTAGGAATACTCTCAGCTGCTACTCGGAGCTGATGAAATCTTGTCGCGAGGTCCAATTGGGAGAACACTCTTGCTCCCTCAAGTTGATCAAACAAATCATCTATCCGCGGAAGAGGATACTTGTTCTTCCTAGTCACTTTATGCAACTCGCGATAGTCCACACATAAACGAAGGGAACCATCTGCCTTGGTAGCTAATACCACTGGTGCTCCCCACTCGGAGACACTTCTTCTGATAAATCCCTTCTTCAAAAGATCACTTACTTGCACCCCGAGCTCTCTCTGCTCCCTTGGTGCCATACGACGAAGTGGCATTACTATAGGTCTGGCATCTTTCACTAAATCAATACAAAACTCAATCTCTCGGTGTGGTGGAAGTCTGGTCACTTCCTCGAAGATATCCGCATACTGGCCAACAATGGGAATTCTTGCTAACTCGTCCTATGGGATGTCGAGGGAATTTAGAAAACTAGCCATTACCTCCTCACTAGGTAGGCCACCAAACACTACCCTCTGCCCATCCTCTGCCCTAATAGTCACCGAAAATCCCTCACAGTCTACCACCACCCCATATCTTTGGAGCCAATCGACTCCCAAAATAATGCCAAACCTAGTAAAGCCAAAACAAAGCAATCGCAAGCAAACATACATCCATGACTCGATAAGACCAAATTTCGACAAATCATACTAAGGCTAGTCGAACCACCAATCGGGTTCGTCACAACTAAAGGTCCATCGACTATCTCGGGTTCCAATCCCCTATCTACCAGGTCACTAGATATGAAGGAACGAGAAGCCGCAGTATCAAACAATACTCGAACAGGAACATCACAAACAGAAAACATACCTTGAATAACGAGATTCTTTCCTTTCTCCGCTGCAATTGGGGCATTCGACGAAGAAGGAACAACATTAATAGCATATGCTTTCACAATCTGCTTCTCTTTAAAGGGTTGCGGACATTTATCCTTGTGATGTCCCACTTAGCCGCAGTTGAAGCACTTCCTGTCCATTGGCTTTACTTGACATTCTTTAGCATAATGGTCCTTCTTGCCACAGCTAAAGCACTCAACATCTTTCTTACTCTTTTTCTGACCATCCTTAGCTTGGTTCTGCTTCCTCTTATTCTGAGAATTATTCTTGCCTCCACCGCTTGCCTGCGGCTTTGGCTTCTCTGCAGATGCAACAGCGACTTCAGTCTTGGGCTTAGATAAATGCTCTCTGATCTTAGTGTTTTCCCAACAATCGATTCAAAAGTCTCATCAATATGTTTTATAACCCTTTCCCCTAAGTACTGATCTAAGCCCATTATGAACTTCTCATTCTTCTTCTCGGGAGTGTTAATAAGGGATAATCCATACTTCGATAAAGTATCGAACTCAGCAATATATACCGAGACTGCCCTACCATTTTGTTTAAGCTCCAAGAACTTCCTAAACAACTCTGATTTCTGAGTAGCTGGGATAAACTTATCACTGAAGCGGTTCTTAAACCGATTCCAAGTAACTTTATCCTCTGGAGTAGCTGCTTTAATAGCATTCCACCAATTCATAGCTCGTCCTTGAAGTTGACGGGATGCTAGCTTCCTCTTCATAGCATCTTCAATTCCCAAATCTTCAAAGATGCGCTCACAACTATCCAGCCAATCCTGAACTTCTATAGCCGATTCCATTCCGTGGAACGGCTTCCCACCAAGACTAGTGTAGTCCTTACAGAGCTTGTCAAAATCGGCCCTAGGTGCCTGCACCGCTGCACCACCACCATTTGCAGCATTAAGAGCTGTCCTCTGAACACCCTAAAGCATCTCTCTCATGAAGTTAGTAAACATCATCCTCATATCAGGAGCATTCCCATTATTAGCTCCTCTACCAGTACCCCTCGTATGTTGGCTCATCGTTCAACCTGTAAGGAGAAAACGATTAACCATCTCTTCAACGGTGCCAGTGCAGTGCGACATCATCCTTAGAAATACTAATAGTATATATATATAGCTTTTGAAAACCAAAATATCACAAGTACGCGCTCTCATATACGTATACTATCTCTCCTTGATGTCTTCCCCTAGGTTAACTACGCAACCTAGAGCTCTGATACCAAGTGTGATGGCCCGTCCCGCACCAGCCGACATTTCCAATGAAAGTGCGTTGTGCCAATGCCCGACTAGCACGGGACTGTCGCCAAAGAAAGGAAAGGAAAGGAATTTGAACTAACAAGGAATTTGAACTAACAAGGAATCTGTAGAATGTTTCACAGCGCATGGGATAAAAATATAATAAAAACATAACTTTGACATAAAATAGGAGAGATAGTGCATAAGCTGAAAACTAAACCATCATAGCAGCGGAAATCCAAAATACAGCTTATCATCCAAACCAACATTATTAAAACTTTGAAATACTGTCTCTAAAGCAAAAGGAAAGAGGAATACTACTAATGCCCAAAGTAGTTACCAGCAACAAATCAGAGAGAATATATGTATATAATACGTGGGAGCCTCGTGCTCGTCTCCGGATCAACTACTCGTGCATAACCAGCTAACCTGTCTCTGGTCTTCTCATTTAGGAGCACCAGAGTAATAAGAAGAGACATAAAAATCTGGGTCAGACAAAAGTCTGGTTTGAGCGATAAGCAGAAAAACAGAACAATAACAAGTATACTATACCATACCTGAACGTGCAACCAAAGAGTTAGCTCAACAAGATGTACAAAACTCTAAGGTGACACTAACATATGGTGTAAAGATATGGGGGAGGGGGTGTACATGTCATAGTGATGGAAAATAATCAAGCATAGTAAACATCCTCACATCTCTCACTCAGTGCGTAAAGCATATTATATCCACCGCTTTAATCACCCAAATCCTTGCTATAATCACTCTGCCCCAGGGAGTTATGGCGACTCCACTGCATTGATCCATAGCCACTAGTCCTTGCTTTGCCCAGTCTGCCCCCATGAAGTCATGACGACTTCATTGCACTGGCTCATAGTCATGCTATGATCACTCTGCCCCCATGGAGTAATAACTACCCCCACTGCACTGATCCGTAGCCTAAAGTTTGTCTCTCGGTGGTGAATCAAAGTGATGGACATCGATAACCCGTTAGCACACATCCCGCAGCCAAGCCCAACTCATGAAGTTAACTTGTTGGTTCCCAACTGGATCCTGAGTTCTACTTCCTATTTGGACTACCTTTGCATCTCGGGTTTTGGTCTCCTCCGGATCGGTTCGGTTCTCCTTCTCATCTTTGGTTCAGTTCGATCATAACTATCCTTTCCTGGTGGTTCGGTTCGTAGCACCTCCTCATAGTCCAGTTCATGATTCTCCTCCAGCTCGTGGTCATCATGTCGACTCGTGGAAGGCTACCTGGTCGGATCGGTTCGTGATGTAGCTCCGGTTCGTGTTGGGCCTTCATCACCGGTTCGGGCACGTGGTGTGCTCCGGTTCGGGTTGGAGCTTCATATGTGAACTGTTCGTGAGCTCCTGATCGGATCGGGATCTCCAAGCGGTTCGGGGTCGATGCACTAGCTCGTGGTGCAACAGTTCGGAGGAGCGGTTCATGGGGAGATGAGGCGGATCGGTTCATGTGTTCAACTCCGGATCGTGATGCATGCTCCACGAGTGGGGGTTTGCGGAATCCGATCCGGTCCCCTGCATATTTCCTGCACTTTGTTCATCGAGCTGTTTACGCCATTCGACGGC
Organism: Allium sativum; assembly: GCA_030737875.1. Classification (NCBI taxonomy): domain Eukaryota; kingdom Viridiplantae; phylum Streptophyta; class Magnoliopsida; order Asparagales; family Amaryllidaceae; genus Allium; species Allium sativum. The sequence goes on from CM060922.1 coordinate 637,746,940, forward strand.
GTTTTCAACCAATCTAACTTTTTTATGCAATCACAAATTATTCCAAACAGTCATAACAACATGTATAATCAACCATAAGTACCAAAACAACAATATAGCATGTTAAAATGGATCAAACATACCCAAAACCCATGTTTTCCCCCTTAATCATGTTTAACAATAACTAATGATAGGATTAGCAAAACATATCCAAATTAACCCAAATTCCTAACAGAGATCTAAAATAATATTTTAGAATTTCTAAACATTTTTCCAGAATTTAATAATGTATAATTTTGTTAATTAACACTAATCACCCTAATTAGCCGTAATTAGTGAAAAACAATGCAAATCACTCACCTTAGCCACAAATAAAATATCAAATCTGAAAACTCCACTGTTTGGTCGAATTCTAATGCCTAGCAGTAGCTCAAACTCTGATTTGGTGCTATTTCTCCTTGATTTGACGTAGATTAGCTTAATCCTTAATTAGAGAGCGATTTGGGATGAAATTAGAAGGTGGAGGCCATTGTTAGGGTTTTAAGAGGTAAATGGCAGCTAGAAAACTGAAATAGAATGAAAACCTAACTCATTTCAGCCTCCCCATAACCCTAATCCCGAATTAGGTTATGGGCCCAATTACTAATTACCCTAATCAGCCCACTTAAGTAGTTTTTCACCTTCTAAACCTTGTTTCAGCCACATCTTCGCAACGGTGAGTCCGTTTGGCTAATGTAACCACTCTACGGAAATGTAAACCATCATCCGAATCTAATGGAAGTAGGTTCAGGTCAAAACTCCTTACCAATCAAATGTTATGGCCGAAACAAGATCAGCTAGGGGCAAAACGGTCATTTAAAAATCGGCAAAAATCATGAACATGGGAAATGACCCCAATAACCGTCTCCCAAAGTTACACGACCATATGACTTCATATGAAAAACAAATAAATATTCTACGATCCTCCGATGCGTAGAATGCAGGTCGTTACCGTTTTATAGCTCATTGCTTGACTTTATTTTTGCATGCACATACCTAGGAAACACAGAAGTGGGAACGAGTTCTCCTGATCCTTCCTACTTAGCCTGCTCTAGGTTCAAATCCAATTTGAGATTACTGCAACAACTTAGGTGTTTGAAATTTGAATTACGTTTTAGAATCAAGCCACTTTTATTTAAAAATTTTGTATAAGCATTCATAATCTCAGAAGTTTGGATATTATCTTTTGAGGTTTGATTATAACACTATAAGCCTGGTAAGGGTAGTCAAACATCAAAATTAGGTCTATACAAAATGTTTTCTTTCCATTTTGAAATATCTTTATATTTAAATGCTTGGCTATACATTTAGAAGTCTGAGAATACATTCACTTTTAGGTTTGCAATTTTTGAATTTTTTACATTGTCCATTCGTGTATATTACTTTACTTTTCATGAATTCAAGTATGAAGCTAATGTTTTGTTTAACAAGCGTTTTTGATGTAGTTTTTTCTTCTATATGTCTCACATCAAGTGATTTATTCCAAAGTTCGTATATAGTTTTCTAATTAATTATAGGCATATTTTCGAGGATACGTACATTATAATTAATCGTCACAAGTTACTTGGATACTGAATTAGTTCTAAATAAATTATAATGGATTTGTTCATCCATTACTCTCTGTATGAAAATTATTTCAAATTCATCATATAAATCTGATCTTTAAGGTTAATTATAGTTTCAATTCAAATTATTCCATCTTACTCAAATAAAATTATACATGTTATAAAATATAGTTCTATATGGTTACGGGTTGTTTTAATCTGTTTCCTTTTCAGTTTCTAAGTTCAAACATTAGATCTATCATGTTCTATGGTTTCTCAATATTTATATATTAACAATTTCCAAAAATATAAATATTCAAAAATATAAATCCTATTTATACATCTAAGAAGGTAAATGATTGAAATTTAATTACTTATTTCCAACATACTCATTTCAAAGCCAAAATCCACTCACTTTGTTTGTGGAAACCTTTCCGCTAACATGAATCTACGGTTGAATATAATAGTATGATTTTTTGCGTGCGAGTGGGGAGGTTTGGTGCTAGATTGGAAGAGTTATCGAAGTGAAGAACGTTGGTGCATTAGGTTTGTGTTTTAATGGAGTAAGAAGGGAGATGAGGGAGCTTGTGCATGCGGTAATGGGAGGAGGCAACGTGCGTTTAACCTGGAGGAAGAAGATGAGGAAGTGGGTTAGAGTTTAAGTAGGTCACTAAGGGCTTAATCAATTTATTAATTAAATTAATGACTAGTGTATATGTACTCTAACGTGAAAAAAAAAATCATAACTTTTTCATTCGTTATCTAGATCCAGCGAAATTGGATCCTTTGGAACTGTATCGATGAGAGATTCGCAACAAACCTAATTTGGAGTGATCTAAAGCTTGTTGCAATTTTTGGCGAAGGAAAACGCCTATTAGATCAATCAACCATTTATCCTTATTTAACAATAAACGACCAATGAGAGAACTCTCACTCAACTGAATTTTTATAAGATATAATAATTTTTTAAATGTTTGTGGTAGTTGATATTGGATTAAACGCCCATTTACAAGTCAAACGATTTATTTAAATTCACTAGATTGAGTGAAATTTACTTAGTTGAAATCTAACTTTAAAACGAACAAGTTATTGTTAAATTGATTGAGTTTGTGGTTGATATGAATTGATGGAGTAATTTATTAAATAACTATTTATTGATTTAAAACCCCACATGGGTTTTAGGATGACAATTAGCCCACACGCCTCCTAAGTGTGTAGATAAGTTCACATGGATTATGATGAAAACTCCACACGGGTATTAGGATGATAATTTTACACATCTCCCAAGTGTATGGATAATAATCACTAGTTTTTTATGAAAACCACAGACGGTTATTGGGATGATATTTGATTTACATTAATCCCAAGTGTTTAGATTGTATGTTAATTGATTAATTGACAGACCGATATAAGCGTTAATGGGTTATTTAAGACTTGTACGGGGTAGTTGCAGTCTGGAAGTGGATTGGATGTTAATAGTTGTTTACAACTATTGATGGATACATATGATGTATGAAGTCATATAAATTGATTTATATGGAAATTGGTTAAGATTTCATTCAATTCGGAATAAAACTGAATATTTAATAATATATATTCAATGAAAATTTGATTTTGACGTTCGATTTTGGATGGATGTGAAGATATTAAAATATCGACGAATTTTCAAGCGATTTTGAATTAATTTTCATTTGGTTTTGGCATGTCGAAGTTTTTGATTTGAAATGCATAGTAACTTTCTAAAGTGAAGTTCAGTTAGGCTACATAGCAATCATTTTAAAAAAAATCTTTTCAAAAATTTCTCATTTATTTTTATTACGAATGACAGGAAAGCTGAGCTTAAAATAACGAGTTTCGAAAAATAATATTTTTTTAATGATTAAACTAATATTAAAAAGGGCTTTATGTTGGAATATGCAATTTTAAAGAGAAACGATGGAAACTGAATTTTCAAGGTTGATTATATATATTTTATATAACTTATAAATTATTTTTGGAAGATGTTTCAATTTATTTTAAATTTATAAATCGATTTGGGGTTGAATAGGACTTGTCGCGCAGCGATAGTTCGCGAACGTCAATCCGTAATTTCAAATCGACGTACCGGGAGGCCTGACCATCGGATTCTCCTGAAACTGAAAGCATTAGTTCCAGAATGAGATGAGCTTTCAAATAATATAAGAATTTTCAAGATCCAATGGTTTGATTTTAAATTATGTCTAATTCTGTTTTGGAAAAGGTCACTATGGATGCAGTTTGGTGGCCGAAATTGGAAATCGTCTACAAGTGCCTTAATAAAAATTATTAAAGATATAAGTAAATTATGTTAAATCATAATTAAATGATTTGAAAAGAATTTTGAATGAAATATTCTAAGTTTTGGAAAGATAAAAGATATTTTTATCCAAATGAGTTAGCTAATAACTAGAATAAAGAACCGAAAGGAATATGCCATGATTCCTGATAGTATAGTCAAGTATCACCCGTGAGATCTAACTGGAAATTAATACATTAGGCGAGGGGTTGGAAGAGCCGAGAGGACATCGGATATTTGACTAAGATCAGATGATGTCTTCTAAAGATAAATGGATCCAATGGTTTTAAATTAACATATTGGGTTGTGAATGCTTTTAATATAACCGTAGATTTCCAACGTATGAATTGGATTGAATTTGAATAGAAATAAACTTCAGATATTTCCATATTGGATTCCGTAAATATACAGATACTATTGAGGAATTTGAAAGATATAGATATCATTATTCCCAATACGGTTTCTGTTGGTTCTAGAATTTGATATTGAGCATGAGTCGATACGATTTCTATTCACAGCCTTGTATTTAATATCAAATTGGATTTTAGGTTTGTCGTGAATGGTGTCTTTAACAACACTGTTCCTAAACCCAACTGAGATGAAATGTATGTAATAAATATTTTAAGTAAGATTTAATGAAGTTTTCCAATTTCATACGTTAAATTGGAATTAAATGAAAGATTGATTTTTGATTTATCGTGAACGGTGTTTAAAACAACATTTTTTCTTTAACCCAGTTAAAGACAGGATTAATTTTCTAAAGTTGAAGAATCATTGAATAATGATTTTTAAAGATTAAAATTGAGTTAGTGTTTTAATTAATCTTTAATTGCATTGGAAATGTAATGTATGAAGGTAATTAAGTTTACCATAACACGATGGGTGTTAAATATGGATTACTACCATATTTACTCCATGGGATGAACAGGTTGGGATTGGGATAACAATATAAAATATTATCATTCGTGTAGGACTCATTTATCCCGATAAGGTTTATAAACCTTAAGCATGAAAAGATATTCTAAGATCTTTTGAAATTATATCCTAAGAAGGATTTAAACGATAAGTTTAAATGATATAAATCTTTTATAAGATTTATGGGGTTAATTCCCATGTAATGAATATTTGAATAAAAGAAAATTCTGAATTGGAATAAGATCGTTGGTATGTTTATATATCATGATTTTAAAGATGCGCGAGTTATTTGGAAAGACCGGGCTTAACCCATTCTAAATAACTGTTACGTCGATTATAAGTTGAAGATTTAATGACGGTGATTGAAGACTGGAGATCTTCACATCATTTGTATTATTACTAATGTCTCGATTGGGCTGTACACCCAAGACGAGGTAATAGGTGGTGATCGTACAGACGTACTTGGAGATCGACCGGATATGCAAGGGCCTCTCTCCTGTATTGGACATATGGGATGAGGAATAAGGTGCCTCCGGTTTCGTTCAAACCCAGAACGGACTTGCAAATGGATTGTATGTCTGACATTGTACTTTATGTTGTATTAGTTGATCTCTACTAAATATATATTTTTTGGTGGCGGAGAATTTATTCTCTTAGCATAACACTCTTTTCTGAGACATACGAGCTCAGAAGTTATATATTGGTGGACATCAATTGTATGGTATGAATTGACAATGTGGCATGCTGAGATGCCGTGATCAATGCTGTTGTTGAAAAGCAGAGATTTGCGGTTGATGATCAATGCATGGATAATGTGGCGTTTTCTTTGTGTAGAGACATGACTTCGTCAAGCTTTACTCCCTGGTATGAGCCAAAAACGGGACGAGGCATCGTTGGGAGGACATGAGTTTCTTTCTAGCTAGAAGTGATGTCATGGTATGGAACCCAAGAAATTCACTTATATGGATGTTGGAATTGAGGCACCTTAGATGTGGCCGCATAAGGCCAGAGTGGTCGACATACTGACCAAGAGGTCCAATAGGACTGTGAAACGTATTGTTCAAGCATTGATAATCAACAACGTACGGCTGACCAGCCCAGCCAATCCAAAAAGGGATATGTTCCCTAGGACATTCCGATAGAGATGTTCCGAAGTTCGGATGAGGAGAGATCCTTTGCCTCGACTCATGATAGAAATATAAATTCCAATACGCGACTTTACGGTTTTTAGTTGTATACCTACGGCGACATAATAGGATGGGGTATTATGCCATCGAAGATCGATACATTTATTTTCGAAATTATTTTCTACACTATGCACTAATAATAATAAAAGAGAAATTTCGCGTATCAAGCATATTTGACTATTTTAAGGTAAAATTTTATCCCCCGGCTTGCGCTTGCATTGTTGGATGGGAACTGAGTCTTATAATAACTTCATCTTTCAAAAAACTTTACGAGTTTAGTTTTATGGTATTCGTGTGGAGGAAACCCGTTTCGTGCCATACAACGTGGTCTCATGATTTACCCAACTTTTAAAAAAGTTAATAACTGTTTTGGTTCTCACACCAATCTCATGACTGACTTGCAGTTTATTGTTTCCCACCTAAACTTTGGGTGCCCATATTTTCCACACGAGCAGCCAGTAATTTTGGTTTTGTAGATTTTTTTTACACATGATACTGGATGTTGGCTGGAGCTATATTCTGTATTATTTCTAGTCTTTGGTTGTATGTATTTATGTTTTCGCTGCATTGTAATTTATTTCTTTGATATTTTTCTGCTATGTATCAATTATTTGTACTCTTAAATCTTGTACTCTTATGTAAAATTTATTGTAATAGCAATGAAATATTCTTTTGTGTTCTATTCCGATGTGTCGTATTCTCATACGATATGTCTTATTGATCGGTTTAAGACATTTTATCGATCGACTCGGGTTGGCCGGCGGGGTGGGTCGTTATTGGTGGTATCAGAGCTTTGGTTTATTCAAAGATTTGAGAATACGACATATTAAGAACAAGACGAGAGAATTCATCAGAGATAGGATTAGTAATATCCTATGAGAATAACTAATTAGAGATGGGGTTAGTAATACCCTAAGATGAGTTTGGAGAGTGTTATATATAAATGAATTAGTTTGAAAAATATATTTTATATTAAGATTTTAAGTATTTTATTTTATTTTGAGTTTGGACTACCAAGTATAAGAAGATTTTGAATATACGTTTGATCCACGTGTATTCGGAGTCTCAAATATATTGGATAGATATAGAATCACACTCCAGTCGCCCGGGGATTATTCTGGTGATTAATGCATTATCATTAGTGTTTATTTTCGAGTTTCAAAAGTGGGATGTCTATATGATTCCAATTGACTGGTATGAGGACCAACAACTTAGTTAGAGTTTAATGTTCGTGATTTGATTTTGAAAATATATATTTAAGTATATAAAAGATATATGTTTTGACAACATATAAATTTAAAAAGTTAATCAACTAATTGATTGTTGATTATGATTATTAGTGAACTAACAAAAAATACTGGAATGATAAAACCAACATGAGATTGAAAGTTAAATTGAACCAAGTCAAATCTAATGTTGAACTAAATTGGAAAGTAGTTGGAAGTGGATATATGTATATATGTTGGACAAGTTTTTATATAGAAGTTGGGAAGAGGAATAAAAGTGTATGCCTGATAAACAGGTACATATTTACTGTATTGATTGGGTATGATGATTTTATGAGACGCTTATGGCATAGTTTTTAGAAAATTTAAGGCGCTAGCCAAATTTGGAGAAATTGGAAAGTTTTTAGAAACTGAAAAATTGAAGAACTTGAGTTGAGCGAAGGCTGAGTTGGTTAAGTACACGACCTTCAGTCACGCCTTTGATTTCGGGGACGAAATCCTTTTAATTGGGGGGTGATTGTAACGAACCAAATTTTTAATCGAATTAAAATATGATTTTTAATTGATTTTAATGGATTTTAAATATTTAAAATGATTTATTTTGACAATCAACGGCTTAGAATCTATTTAAAACGCAGTTTGAACGTATAAACTTATATTAATTATAAACCGAATGCAGTACATCGAGATAGTTTGAAATTTTAGTTTTGAACTTTAATTGACTGTAATATATGTCGGATTTCTGTAAAACAAGAAATGTTAGAGTCTATTTAAGTATAATTTTCTAATGGAAGTGAAAATTTTGGATTTCATCGTATAATTTGTAAGTTATATCCAAACTAAAATTTAAAATACTCGTTATGGAATCATTTATTAAATATAACGATTTAATAAATTAAATAAATGGATTTTTATGTAAATTGAATATCGTTTGACTAGAAAACTAAAATATTGATATATAAAACCCAAGTATGTTTATTTTACAGCTATATGATATTTCATTTGGATATATATACGATAATAACAATTAGTTTATTATTAATTTGAATAATTTTGGAATTTAATAATGTTATAATAATATTACATAGGCCTTAAAAATGGCCTTTTTGCTAACGACCTCCGTTTTTTGACAAAACCAATTTTGTTGGATCCAAAATATTAAATTATTACTAGATTTCAAATTTCTTGATTTTTGGAGCTAGTACGTGGCCGTGAGCAATTTAAAAGTGAAAACGGTCTATATTTCAACTTTAAAAATACGCTACTGGAGCAAACGGACTCAAAATTCGATTAAACAAGTTTCGTTGGGTCCGTGACGTCAAATTATTGCTGTATGTAGATTTTCATCAAAAATGGGTTTTGTATGTGGTCATACGAATTTTTAAACGATAGATAGAAATAACGATAAAATAAAATAAGAAACTAAAAAATTATTTTTCCCTCCCTTATATATTATCTCAACCTCCCTAACCCTAATTTCATTTCATTAATTCATGCCGCCACAAGTATAACCCTAGAACGTGAAACTTCCAAATTCAAAAATTCTTAGAAATTCAAATTAAAATCCATAAATCCCAAAACTAGTATATTTGAGATCGTATAGTGTTTCTCTCCAACTACATATGCATTTCGAGGGGTTCATGTCATTTTTGGTTTGCTGCAAATTATACAACGTGTGTCGAATGGTTTAGGGCTTGGGTTTTCTTGAGTTTGGTGTAACGATGTTAGATTTGGAGTTCATATTCGAGTCTATGGTAGAGTTCGCAAGCTTATGGAAAAAATATGTGATTTTTGGCACCAAAAATGTGCGTTACCTGTAGCGTGGTCACCAGGGGGAGCTCGACGTCAGATCTTCCTCGGGGCGTGCGAGTGGGGAGGTTTGGTGCTAGTTTGGAAGAGTTCTCAAAGAGAAGAACGTAATTGGTGCATTCTATTTGTGGTTTTGTTGAGTGAGAAGGTAGATGTGGGAGCTTTGTGCATGCGTTAATGGGGAGGATGCAGCATGCGTGTAACTTGGAGGAAGAAGACGAGGAAGTGGGTTAAAGTTTAAGCGGGTAATTAAGGGCTTAATCAATTTGTTAATTAAATTAATGACCAGTATATATGTACTCTAATGTGGAAAAAAAATCATTACTTTTTCATACGATATCCGAATCCAGCGAAACAGGATCCTTTGGAATCATATCGACGAGAGCTTCGCAACAAACCTAATTTGGAGCTCTTTGCAATTTTTGGCAAAGGAAAACTCCTATTAGATCAATCGACCGTTTATCCTTATTTAACGATAAACGACCAATGTGAGAACTCACTCATATGAATTTTTATAAGATGTAATAATCTTGTTTGTTTATTTTTTTATAATGATTGTGGTAGTTGATGTTGGATTGAACACCCACTTACAAGTCAAACAATTTATTTACATTCACTAGTTTGAGTGAAATTGACTTAGTTGAAATCTAATTTTAAAACGAACAAGTTATTGTTGAATTGATTGAGTTTGTGGTTGATATGAATTGATGGAGTAATTTATTAAATTACTATATATTGATTAAAAAACCCACATGGGTTTTGGGATGACAATTTGCCCACACGTCTCCCAAGTGTGTAGATAAGTTCACATGGATTGTGATGAAAACCTCACACGGGTATTAGGATGATAATTATATAAGTCTCCCAAGTGTATAGATAATAAACATTAGTTTGTGATGAAAACTCCACACGTGTATTGGGATGATATTTTATTTATACTAATACCAAGTGTTTGTATTATATGTTAATCGATTGATCGACAGACCGATATAAGCGTTAATTGGTTATTTAAGGCTTATACGGGTGTAGTTGCACTCTAGATGTGAATTAGATGTTTAATGGTTGTTTACAACTATTGTTGGAAAAATATGATGTATGACATCCACATAAATTAATTTATATGGAAATTGGTTGAGATTTCATTCCAATTTGGAATAAAACTAAATATTTTAATAATATAATATTCAATGAAAAATGAAAGTTTGATTTTGACGGCCGATTTCAGATGGACGCGAAGATATTAAAATATCGATGAATTTTTGGAACTCAACCAAGTGATTTTGAATTAACTTTTAGTCGGTTTTGGCATGTCGAAGTTTTTGATTTGAAATGAATAGTAACTTTTTAAAGTGAAGTTCAATTAGTCTAAATAGCAAATGTTTTAAAAGAATTTTTTCCGAAAATTTCTTGTTAATTTTTATCACAAATGACATGAAATTTGAGTTTAAAATAATGAGTTTCAAAAAATAATATTATTTTAATGATTAAACTAATATTAAAAATGATTTCATGTTGAAATATGCGATTTTAAAGAGAAACGATGGAAACAGAATTTTCAGTGTTGATTATATATATTTTGTATAAATTATAAAATATTTTGGAAGACGTTTCGATTTATTTTAAACCTATAAATCGATTAGGGCTTGAATAGGACTTGTCGCGCAGCGATAGCTCGCGAACGTCAACCCGTAACTTCGAATTGACGTACCGGGAGATCCGACCGTCGGTTTCTCCTGAAAGTGGGAGCGTTAAAAATGTAATGAGAAGAGATTTCAAATAAAATAAGAATTTTTAGGATCCAATGTTTTGATTTTAAATTATGTCTAAATTTGCTTTGGAAAAGGTCGCTATGCATGCAGTTCGGTGGCCGAAATTGGAAACCGACTGTAAGGGCCTTAATAAAATTATTAAAAATATAAGTAAAATATGTTAAATCATAATTAAATGATTTGAAAAGACTTTTAGATGAAATATTCCAAGTTTTGGAAAGATAAAAGATATTTTTATCTGAATGAGCTAGTTAACAACTAAAATAAATAACTAAAAGGAATATGCGATGATTCCTGGGAGTACAGTCTAGTATCACCCGTGAGATCTAACTAGAAATTATTCCATTATGTAAGGGGTGGGAAGAACCTAAAGGACATCTGTAACAACCCGCCTTTTTGAGCTCTTCAAGCCGGTAATTAAACCAACTTAAACCGCTAGAAACGACCGATGGTTATCTAGCTTATGGATTCAAACAGAATTAGAAACAGAAATCACAGCATAAGTAAACTATAATATCTCACAGAGGAGAAATTTTACACAAAATATCAGAGTTTACAAAATCGTATACATAGCGGAAGAAAAATATACATTAACTTATCTACCAAAAATTTGTGAATTTTAAGGAGACCAAAAGCGGGGGTCTTGGCCACTCTCTAACTTCAATAACTGAGATCTTTACATCTGCAACACTCGGATCTCACCCGAGCGTTCCATGCAAAACATAAAATACTTGAGTCAGGATTAATATTCTTGTGCATGTAAATTAACTCAAGTGAAATGTACAAGTAACTCAATAAATGAAATGCTCAAATTTAAATAAAAATCATATTTATGTTGTAAGTCGATTTAATTCAAACACAGATTTTCATTATTGTTCCAAATTCCAATCCAAAACTCATGTCAACATTTCCAAGTTTCAACTTAAAAATTCAGATTATGAATTTTAAATTCCAAATTTCAACAGTGTATTATATTAGTCTACAATATAAATTCCAATCTAATCCCGTTTACATCAAAACATAAATTCTAAATTTAAATTTCATTTCACTAAATTAAAACACCATTCAAAGTTTAATTATTCGTCACTTAAATCAAGATCATAATTTTATCCTTAAATCAATCAAACAATTAACTTTAATAACAATTTTATGTTAATTTAATCTTTAACTTAAATTAAACCAAATCAACTCCTTACCTTAATGTTAACCAAAAAAAAATTAAAATCAAAATTTGACATTAAAAATTAAATCAAACAACAAAATTTAACTTATAACTTAATAACAACTTTGCATTAAATTTAATTAATTTTCAGTTCATAATTTTTAGGTCAAATATTTCAAATAATAATTTAAACTTAACATCGTTCAATCCAACGTCAACATGGTTTTCGTATACAATATATATTGAGAACATACGGTGTTATGCAAGGATGAAGACAATAAACAAACAAACATAACATATTTAGAATCAATCACTATCATTTCAGCCGATGAACAGTTATGGTTTCAAGTGAATTATCACTATCATTTCAATGTAATTTACACATAACGTTTCATGAAATTTTCATCGAACAATTCATGTAAATAACAACCAACAATTCAAATAAATATTGGGAACTTATAATATGATAGAAGGATGATGACAATGCAAACATAACATATTATGCCTCAATCTCTATTATGTCATGCAATGAACAACTATGATTTCATGTGAATTTTCACTATCGTTTCATTAAACTAAAAACTATCATTTAATATAAACAACAACTAACATTTCATGTAATTTACTATCAACAAATCATGTAAAGGACAAATAAACATTTAACAATTGATTTAATGTCATATAATAAACAACTAACAATTTATTTATTTTACCACAATATTATCATTATTTCATTTGATGTCAATACTTGCAGAAAGAATGTTAATCGTAAGTTGAAACTAACCTTACGTGGATTTGATGATGGATAAAAGCAGACACAAGATTGTCAATAGAAGATAGCAACAAAAGAAAAATAAACTGAAGATTGTCCTTTTTTCCTTTCTCTTACTTTTTTCTAGAGGAGAGAAGGCAATATATTAGGATTTTAGGAAGAAGATGGTGGCTTACTGAGAGAAATGAGGATTTACAGAGAGAGAGATCTAGGCTTTAGGATTTTTCAGGTTTTGAGATTTGAGATATTTAGGAATTGAGAGAGTGAGGATTAGAGATCTAGGAATTTGTTTAGTTTTTTTAAATCTTGGAGAGCGGGGCCATGAGATTTTTTAGGAAGAAGGATTTAAGAGGTAGAAGAATGGCAGATGGCTTTGGGAAAATAAAAATAGGAAGTTGAGAAAGAGAATACGTACCTTTATTGCTTCACAAGACTTTTGAAATTCAAATGTAAAATTAGTAATGAGATGTGAGGTGGCAAAAAATTTCCCAAGAAACCAATCGAATATCTTAATAAAGAGCAAAAGAGGACATGTAAGTATGAACACACAAAATGTGTGTTTGCGTATTATACATTGTAAATCTCAGATTTAGAACAAACGGAAGCGTATTTTGACGAAACGAAAAATGCTAGGTAACTTAGAATTCAGAGAAGAATCATAGAAAAAAGATAAATTCAAATTTAGACAATTTTAAATTTTTAGCTTGAATTCAAATTTTAACAAAAATTGACATTTTTAGAAAATTTACATTGTAACAAATTTGACAAACATATTACTCAATGTTATAGTTAAATTTAAATTTTAAGGATGGAATTAAATACAAATAATAATATAATTCATATTAACGTACAATTAAGGCCTGCATTAACAACCATTTAGTTCTCATTGTTAAATTGTCCCTACTCATGTGTATATGAGAATCTAATTCATTTATTTCATTATAAATCGATTGCATATTTTAGTTTCCAAATAAATACATTCTAAATTAAATTTATTGTTTAATTCTTATTTTAAAGCCATTTTAAATTCAATTAGTAAATTTAATTCAATAACTTAAATGGTCGAAATTTATGTGATGTTACAGTCACCCTCACTCATAACTAGTAATTAAAATGTACACCATTCATAAGCATATCAATTTTGATTGCCTGTTCAAACACAAAACTTTGCTTCCAATTAGTATTGTTAACCCGATTACTTTAGTCAGGGCTGGCCCAAGCCTTTTAGCTGCCTTAGGCAAAACATGAAGGAAGCAGGTGGAAAAAATTACACTGCATAAATTTTAGATGTGCTAAGATTTGAACCCGCGTCCATGTTCCTATGCACTAACGCCCCCACCACTCAACCATCAGCTTCCCCAGTAACATGGCCTATAAAATTTATATAACAATATTTATAATGATATATCGACCACTCCACTGCCCTTCTCCGCCACCTCGGCTCCTGCTACCCTAGGCGATCGTCTCGGTCGCCTAGGCCTTCGGTCGGGCTTGACTTTAGTACAGACTTCTGATTCGACTTCTTGGTTAGAAACTCCCATTCTCCTTGGACAGTAATAAACTATGATAGAGAACTTCAAATTCTTATCAAAAACTCTTTTCAGTGTTCATCTCGAGAACCGAGTGAACAATTCTATTTGAAATCAAAATCGTATATTCAAAACTAAATCAAAACTGTTATACGAATAAAACGGTTTTCGCACAATGACACATTATAGTTCGTTAATTTTTTTTAGTTGTAACAATGTATTTAATTCAAGTGTCTTCGATTTGTAAACAAATTTTAAAGTTTATAAGAAAATTCTTTGAAAATTTTCTTTTGTATTAAAAATACTTTATATCAAAAATAGTTTTTGATAACTAGATATTTCCATAAGTTTATCATCATTCTTTAACAATCTGGTAATTCGTTGATCGGGCGCAAAACTAGAAATCTTGAAGTATTAAGTGAACTCATTTCAACATACAGTGAAAATACTTGAAAACATTAAAATGGATAAAAAGAAGTACCATCCAATAAACCAATCGATGAAACTATTCATGAATCGTAGATACACAATGGTTACGCCTGGTTCCCCTAGGAAGCATCTGTACCTGTAGGAAATCTCTTCCCTGCGAATTTCATCATGAACAATCAACGGGATGAATCAATAGAAATAGAATAGAATAACTTGAGATCATCATTGAACGCAGCTCATAAGGTCGCTCTATCACCAGGTCGAGAGGACAAAGTGTCGCGGCCATAAGTGGCTAAATTATCACTGTCTTACGCATTCCGCCATAACATCTCAAAACTTTGCATGGAGCACAGTCTACATCTAGTAACACTTGTGGTTACATCTCTATCACCCGAAGCTCTTAGGCAATCACTGCCCTACGAATTACGCCATATGGACCACAGATACACAATGGTTGCGCCTAAATCTCCCAGGAAACATCTGTACCCATAGACCTTTGTAGCCCTGCGTATTTTGCCATTGTAAAACGACCATAGATCGCAAAAGGCACAATGGTTACGCCTGGTTTCTCCAGGAAACATCCATCGCCGTAGGCCTTTGCGACCCTGCGAATTTCGCTATGCAACCGAGTTCAAAGGAACACTCATGAGTATTTCGTTCGGACAACCACAATCAAAGAGAAATCAATAAGAGTTCCTATCAAGTAGGACCTCAATTTCCAATGGAAGGTACTTCTCATATCTTCGATTTAAAATCATATGATACTATATATAGTATTCATTTCACTTCGCATACATTGTACTTATATAAAATTTCATTTACATAAGATTTCTCAAATCTTGTTAACATTTCATTCTTATACAATTTCCATTATATATAAGATTTCATTTCATATCATTTATCCTCCAAATCAATAATTTCGAATACAATGCATTCTTATATAAAATTTTCATATATATAAACTTCAAAAAAATCATATCAATTTCCAAAAATTGAAGATTCTTGAAATTCCATTTCAATACCAAATTCAGTTTGATTTCTTAATCAATTCGATATTTTATATCATTTCAAATTCAAATTTTCAAATCTATTCGTCGTCAGAACTTTAAATTCAATTTAGATTACATGTCACAAATATCATTATTCAGTTGAATCTTTACATTCGATCATTTTGAACTTAAATTGCTTGAATCAAAAATATATACTTTTATCTTCCAAAATTGAAACAGCCCAAACTCGCCCTTTCGGGAAAGCCCGGATTGAGTTGAGAACACGACAAATCAGAACGCAAACGACAAGACATTTCATTGCTTATTAGAAAAATTACATTAGAGTACAAGAATATAACAGAGTATGAATGAATAATATACATTTGATAAATATCAGAGATTCAAATTACAAAGTAGCAGAAAAATAATACATAACACAACTGAAAGAAATACATGGATACAGAGCTTTCCGAATATAGCTCCAGCTGTAAACCAGGATCCTATAAAAATAAACCTGCAAAACTAAAACTACTAGATGCCCATTGGAAAATAGGGCACCCAGAGTTTAGGTTAAAACAATAAACTCCAGGTCAGTCATGGGACTGGTGTGAGAACTAAAATAGTTATTCAAAACCTTACTTTAGAAATAAAGTAAATCAATGGACCACGCCGTATAACACGGAACGGGTTCTCTCCCAAGAATACCAGTGTATAAAACAAATAACGCAATGCTTTTTGGAAAAATGAAGCTATTATAAGACTTAGGTCCCATCACACAAAGCAACGCAAGCCGGAGGATAAAGTTTTACCTTATAATAGCTAAACATGCTTGGTACATTTAAAACAAATCATTTTGATATTACTATAAGTGTATAGTGCCAAAATCAACTTCAAATATAAATGTATCAATCATAGACGGCATAGTGCCTCATCCTACTATGTCGCCATACTAGTTCTACAACTAAAATCAGAATGTCATGTATTGGAAATTGGATTTCCATCATGAGTCGAGGCAAGGGATGTACTCCTCGCCGGCTTCGAGACACTCTAGCAAATGCCTCAGGGTTCCCCCCAGTGAACCCTTGGATCCTCCAAGGCCGATCCTCCCTTATGTTTGAGGATTAATTATTCCTGAACACACATTTCCCGGTCCTATAGGACCTATCCATCAGCCCCGTAGTGACTAGTATATCCGAGGCACCTCGGTACCATCATCCACATAGTTAAAAATATAATAAATGTCTGGGCTTTATACCATGACACCACCCATAGCCAGAAGGAAACGTCATGCACTCCTTGGGTCCCTTATCCCATTTTTGATTCATACCGAGGTGTGAGGCTCGCAAATTAACGTTATTGTAACACCCCACCTCCGCTAGGGTCACTCACAAAGGGAATGCACTAGGTTTGGAGGAGTATTATTGGTAAACATGCACAGAAATATTACAAGACAGAACATATCTAAAATAGCGGAAGTAAAATCAAACTTTCATAACATGAATAAATAAGGTCTAAAGCCTTTTACATCAGAGTACATCAAAACCTGTCTTGCAATAATAAAGAAGCATAAAGACATTTTCATAAATTATTCCCCAAGAAAAAAAACAGTAAAGTAGCCATAGCCAAGAAAAATCCAAGCCATCCATGATGACCTTCAAGCAGAAGAAGTCCGAACTAAACAACAGTATTTCCTCCCTGTAACCTGAGGGGGAAACGGAAGAAAAGAGGCGAAACAAAACGGGTCAGTCAAAAAGACTGAGTAAGCCCTATCTACTATTAGTATAAAAACTAGTAAAGTTAACTGACATGAGAAACTGAGATGAACATAAGCATGATAACAAGGTAGATAAGCTAAATCAAAATAACAGGATGAACTACTGAACTCAGATAAACTAGGGTGTCGTGATAAACTACGATGTCAAGATAAAACAAGGTATCACATTGTCAGGTTTCTATCAAGTATAATATCCCAAGATATCTATCGCGTATAACGTCCCATGGCATCCATCCTGTATATCTGCTCTGCACCTACCGTACTAGTACCCCAACTGTATTACGTGTTATCCGTGAATGACCCTTACTCAAAAGTCGTGTAATTAGGGATGTTACGGTAACGGTAAATTTACCATTACCATACCATTACCAGTCGATCGGTAACCATTTTTGATTGAAAACGGTATACCAGTTGAAACGGTATGGTAACGGTAAATTTACCATTTTTAACGGTAAATTATCGGTAACGTTTCTTCAATACCAGCGGTAATGGTAATTTACCAGTTAATTCAAAACCTAAGTATACTCATCTGATATGCTTTATAACATGCACGTAGAACCAAATAAATTATTGTATTTAGTTCAATAATCAAATGAAATAATCCCAGATACACTTATTTTCTTTTTCATTTATGTTTTTTTATAAACTAACACTACATATAGTATAATAAAGATGCACTATGTACAAAAAATATGTTAAGATATAAACTTCGTTGGACAAACATGTTAAGATTTAAACTTCGTTGGACAAATGGTAATTTACCATTACCAGTGTAACGGTTACCAGATTATCGGTATACCAATCATCGGTATACCAGTCGATCGGTAACGGTAACGGTAAGCAATTCTGGCTTACCAGTAAAAACGGTACGGTAACGGTATTTGCTAAACGGTAACGGTAACCGTTACCATAACAGCCCTACGTGTAATGGTCCATGTCAACCTAATATGCTGCATATATAGGTTACTCAACTCATATGTTTCTTTCCATGTATAAGTTCAGTCCTTTGCCGTAGGCTGTACGGGCTTTCCCATGTAAACGGTTTATCCTTGAAGTTGTTTTGGACTACAACCCTTGATCTAGTTGTGTTTCCTTACCATGAACTATCGCGCGTCCACTTAGGATTTATGCCACCTAGGACCGCTAGGGATTATGCTACCTAATGAACGTTTCCGTGTCTCGGTTTGGGTTTTGGCCACCTAGGACCACTAGGGATTATGCCACCCGTCAACCGCGCCCTTGATCCCACGTATGTATCGTGAATCGTTTTCCATGTCTACATGCACATGTTCCCCAATGTGCCATCCGAGTTCCGTGCCAGGGCAAATCAAGAAATACGGAACTCGGTCGGGAGCTTTAAATCGTCTGCCGATGCAGATATCAAGGTCTGTTTTTGTACCCGTGGCTATGGTCCCACGTGACCCCTCCCTCAACTACTGAAAGGCAATCCAAGAAAAATCATGTATAAGAACCACTCCACGGCCCTGCTATAGCCCACTTTCCTACGGGCCAACCTCACCCATGACTCGATAGCAAGCACATGGTCTGTTGGGGGTTCCCTGCCTTTCCGTACGTACACGATTGACTAAAGATGGTAGGTAGTCGGCGATGTGCTATCCAGGGCAAAAACCAAGAATCGTCGACTCCACGCTAATCCATCCCAGTCTTTAGGTCGCTCGCATAGCAACCAAGGCATACTCTTGGTCCTTCTAACGCAGACCTTAACCTCTTATGGGCCTAGTATAATTACCTGGCAGCCCACAGAGGGATCCCAAGAATATCCTCACATCCCCCGAAGCTTCCACTTCGGCACCCAGTGCGCTGGAGCTTTTATCCAAGTCAGATAGCTTGCTCCTCCTCGTATACTAAGCGATGACCTACCGTATCAGGTTACTCATTGCTTTGAGAATTAGTCCTATGTCCTAAGCTAAGAATTATTACTTAGTTACCCTTCAACTAAGGTTTACCACTTAGCCTTATTCCCGTTATCCTTGATTAACCACGATTTTCTACCTAGTTCCTCTAACTAGGGTTTGTCTATTGGGTTAAGTGTTATCATCCAAGTCCATGACTTAACCTGCCCACGAATCACGTCAAGATTGGCTAAGTATTTAAGTTCAAGACTTAGCCCTACAAGTTGGTTAAGTGTACCCAGAGGCTCATGACTTAACCTTATCGAGTCAAATTGGTCAAGTACTAGCTTACCTTAATCCTATCGGATTATCTTGCTAGATCGATTAAGCATAGACTATCTTAATTCCATCAAATTATCGAGTCGGATTGGTTAAGTATAGGTTAGCTTAACCCCATCCTCTAATCGTACTACAATGGTTAAGTACATTCTAAGAAGATCTTGTGACTTAACCTTATCAGGTCCGCGTATTAGATTGGTTAAGTGTGGGTTACTTAACCCCATCAAATCATCATGTATATTTGGTTAAGTATAAGTTGCTTAACCCCATTAAATTACCACGTTAAGTTGGTTGAGTATTGGTTACTTAACCTCATTGAATTACCAAGTTTAAATTGGTTAAGTGTTTAACTTAACCCCATCGAATTACCGTGTTTAGATTAGTTAAGTGTGGATTACTTAACCCCATCTAATTACCCAGTCGGATTAGTTAAGTGTAAGTTACTTAACCTCATCCCCTAATCATCTTGCATGGTTAAGCGTCATTAAGAAATCAAACCCGATCCCACTTAACCTTACCAAGTTATCGTGTTGGATTGATTAAGTGTTGATTAACTTAACCCCGTCCAATAGTCGTATAAAAAATGGTTAAGTGTCATTAGGCAAATCAAGTTACTTAACCTACCCAACCTTGTCATGTTTTGTTAAGTATCATTAGCCTAATCAAATTACTTAACCCACTTGTCCATGTCATATTTGGTTAAGAGTCATTAATCAAATTGTCTTAACCCTATTATGTGGCATTAATTACTTAATGCACCTTCACCTCTCACATTAGACTTTGTTGTGGTTACTAGTTAAGCCGGTCGGTTCCGGGTAGCTTTACACCACAACTTGGTCTAACCTCGGGTTCGAGCACACATGACCAACTTCTCACATTGGGTCATATTGTTTGCAACTACTAGTTAGGCCGGTCGGTTCCGGGTAGTTTTACGTTGCAAACTCAACCCAACCTCGAGTTGGCCACTTTCATGTTTAGTCTAGTGTCATGTTCATAGTCAAGTTTTCAAGAAATTGGGTAGACCTAACTTAATAGGTAAATTCCCAATGGGTAGACCTAACTTAATAGGTAAATTCCCAAGCTTATGTTTTTATGCATACTTACATGTCAACTTCCATGTTATATTTCAAGTCATGTTTTCAAGTATAAACACATGTCATATTTAACGTTACATGTTGTCATGTTTATACCCATTTACCCAAATCATGTTCATGTCATTATGTTTTCCTCATAATGTGACCCCAACGCTTTTAAACTCGCGTATATGTTCGCAACAACGTAATAGACCAAAAGAAGAGACTTGACAAAGGCATGACAAAAATGGATACTAAGCCACAAGTTAATCATGGTGGCAAATGAGGCACAAACGTGTTCATTAGCTTGCATGTTACATTCTTAAGCCTCAAAACATGCATAAACCCAAACTTGGCACATAAGCGAATCATGGTGATAAAAGACATGGAATGATGACTAGAAACTCGCATATATCATCATATAAAGCTATGACTTCATATGCAAGTTGACATAATGATTATGAAGATTCTCATGTTGCATAATGCAACATTTCAACATAAAGGTTGTAGCTTTTAGCTCATAAGATCAAGATAATGACTTCATAAACTTGCATGACATAGTAGCATATATCATTCTCAATGATCAAACCCAAACATGAACATTTAACTTCATAGTTAATATCTAAGAGTAGGGAAGGGCTTACATTGCTATGAAGGCCTAAATCGATTTAACTAAAGCTTATGATGAAGCTTATGCATGTCATCACCCAAAAACCCAAAGATGGATGCTCCAAATCACTAAAAACACCATCTTTAAGAACAAAGATCAAAGCTTTTGCCTTGAAATCAACTTGAGAAGCTCTCATACTAACATAGGGACTCTCTAACACTCTCATGATCATGGAACCTCTCATAGGAATGAAGTGGAGGCTAGGATAGTTGAGTGGAGGCCATGAGAGTAGAAATTTTGCCATAGTTTAGTTACATGAGTGAATAATGAGGGTTTAGGGGAGGGTTAGGGGCTTATTTATAGAAGATTAGGCTAGTTAGGACCCTTAGATTAACCCTAGGACCAACCTGAACCGTTAGATTTCAAACCAGGCCCAAAAACCTAGCCAAGATAGAAACAGGTGCACCAGGCAAGACTGCTCGTTTGAGCCAGGTCGACAGCCCAGTCGACAGGGCTGTCGACTTGGTCAGACCAAGTCGACTCCCAAGTCGACAGGGCTGTCGACTTGGGTACTGTGGCGGGAACTTTTCCCGCCTGGCCCATCTGGCCCAATTTTCCAAATTCAAGTTTGAATTTGAAATCTGTTTTTACTTAGAAATTTTCTGAAAACTTCGTTGGGCCTTAATCGGGTCATACGGACTCCGATTTTCGAAAACTCGGACTCTATTTCGCGTATTTTTCCGAGACGAACACAATGGCATAGCCCGTTTAACTTGATTAAGAATTTAAAATTAAATTCTGCCTTGATTCTCGTCTTACTCATGTTATCGAAATACGGGTTGTTACATTCTTCCCCCCTTTTAGGATTTCGTCCCCGAAATCTCCAAGTTAGGAAGAACATATCCTACCATCCATCATCCATCTACTCAAAACATCATCCACAAGCAATCATTGTCCTTAGATGATTTCTAATGCTATATGAATATATGCAAAACGTGTGTGTACATGTTCCTCAGCAAATGCTAATGATCAGGCCTGAATAATCTTTCTAATGCAAAGATATGTATAGTGCCATGAATCCAACATGTATGCAAATAGTCCTAGTCATATAGATACTATATGCGTGCACAATCATTCATTCATATGCAACAACCGCATGATAATACATTCGATTTCATCCATAAACAAGTATAAATACTCGTGCATATGCAATATGAAATGTGACCGAGTCGAGCTAGTATCTAATGTGTATTCGCGCATCCACGAGCAACCACTTGCAACCACTTGCAACCATATCAATCATAACATGTTTCAAATACATATTTACATCCATAGGGTTCTACCTAGAATTCCCTGAAACAGGGTCGAGAAGACAAACAGGACAAACTCCTTACAGGGTTTGTAACGGAGAATAGGACCAAGTGGATGTCCACAAAAGATAGCCTACAAGTAAGCTCTACAGAAAACAGGGATCAAGGATATACTCCCAAAAAGAGATATCATGCGTGTATCTAGTCTTTGACCATCAAAGTCGTATTTCCTCGAGCTTAATTCCATTGTGCCTTGACCGTCTTTTAACTTCGCGATTTTGTAGCTTCTTATTTCCTGTTTCCATAACATGAGCTGGAACTCATTTCTTCGTCGCCTCTCGTTCCACTTGCACTTATCCTCTTTCTAGAATACTTTACGCAAACATGACTGCGTACTCATGATCTCATGCAAGCCTTCCAAAGTTCACTAGTGAACCTTGGATCTCGTACCATAAGGTATTCCACGTAGGAAAACTTTCTCTTGAAAGTAAACAGATGCCAACCAGGTTATCAAGCGCACTTACTAGGGTGACTTCTATAACCCATGCATAAGTGAAATAGACCATCCGTCTCATCGGCGAACGCCACTCGATCGGGCTTCAAATTTCCAATAAAGGCATCCAGGGATTCTAAGTAACTAGTCATGACAGAACCTCAAAAAGGTTACACGATACTTCGAGGGTATTACCAAGTCTAGTCAAAAGTCTAACTACCCTCCTATCAAAACCGGGAGTGGCACCCCTTACTGGATAACCACTTCATCCCTAGAATCCATCCATAGCTTATAAACATAAGCATTATTTCCAAACTCAACACTTGGCATAGACATTCTCAAATCCAAACAAGTCATGTATACATGGACTGACTCTCCAATAGGACTTTGAGACAAAAATTGGGATTCTCTATTACGCTAGTACTTAAGGTGCAGAGACTCAGCTATCGAAGCAGACTTAAATGATACGAAAAACGAAGTCCTAACGGAATGAATAGAGAAGAAAAGCTAAACCTTTAACAAGATCGTTACCCTCCTTCCGAGATACTCTAGAAATGGGAGCATACTACTGCCCTCCCGATGATCTTGTCCTTGTCCCATGATACTTAACTATCCGTCCCGTTTTACCATGCCAAAGGTACTCTCTCGTCATGGGTTTCATTGTTCATCTTTCTCCCTCCTTTGAGGATTAAGTCAGGCCAACAAGTTGTTCATCCTTAAACTCGTATCCTTTATTCTCTTTCCCATTATCCTTTCTTATAACACGGCCACTGGTCTCTCGAGAACCACCTCCATCGCATGGAAAGCACTTTCGTAGATAGAAAAGACTAGTCGCAGTTAAAACCACTGTGACTACAGATGGAGGAACGAAAGGAAAAGAGACTCAATCAAGGAAACAAGGATAGTGCTAATGGCCTTTGGGGAATAGTCTTTTTCTTTTAAAAGAAAATTTTCTTGAAAAATGCTTCTTTACAAACGATTTTTCAAATAGTTTTCAGAAGGTCTTTAAAAACTTTTACCCAGTCTGGTAACCTTCTGCTCTGATACCAAATGTAACACCCCACCTCCGCTAGGGTCACTCACAAAGGGAATGCATTAGGTTTGGAGGAGTATTATTGGTAAACATGCACAGAAATATTACAAGACAGAACATATCTAAAATAGCGGAAGTAAAATCAAACTTTCATAACATGAATAAATAAGGTCTAAAGCCTTTTACATCAGAGTACATCAAAACCTGTCTTGCAATAATAAAGAAGCATAAAGACATTTTCATAAATTATTCCCCAAGAAAAAAAACAGTAAAGTAGCCATAGCCAAGAAAAATCCAAGCCATCCATGATGACCTTCAAGCAGAAGAAGTCCGAACTAAACAACAGTATTTCCTCCCTGTAACCTGGGGGGGAAACGGAAGAAAAGAGGCGAAACAAAACGGGTCAGTCAAAAAGACTGAGTAAGCCCTATCTACTATTAGTATAAAAACTAGTAAAGTTAACTGACATGAGAAACTGAGATGAACATAAGCATGATAACAAGGTAGATAAGCTAAATCAAAATAACAGGATGAACTACTGAACTCAGATAAACTAGGGTGTCGTGATAAACTACGATGTCAAGATAAAACAAGGTATCACAATGTCAGGTTTCTATCAAGTATAATATCCCAAGATATCTATCGCGTATAACGTCCCATGGCATCCATCCTGTATATCCGCTCTGCACCTACCGTACTAGTACCCCAACTGTATTACGTGTTATCCGTGAATGACCCTTACTCAAAAGTCGTGTAATGGTCCATGTCAACCTAATATGCCGCATATATAGGTTACTCAACTCATATGTTTCTTTCCTTGTATAAGTTCAGTCCTTTGCCGTAGGCTGTACGGGCTTTCCCATGTAAACGGTTTATCCTTGAAGTTGTTTTGGACTGCAACCCTTGATCTAGTTGTGTTTCCTTACCATGAACTATCGCGCGTCCACTTAGGATTTATGCCACCTAGGATCGCTAGGGATTATGCTACCTAATGAACGTTTCCGTGTCTCGGTTTGGGTTTTGGCCACCTAGGACCACTAGGGATTATGCCACCCGTCAACCGCGCCCTTGATCCCACGTATGTATCGTGAATCGTTTTCCATGTCTAGATGCACATGTTCCCCAATGTGCCATCCGAGTTCCGTGCCAGGGCAAATCAAGAAATACGGAACTCGGTCGGGAGCTTTAAATCGTCTGCCGATGCAGATATCAAGGTCTGTTTTTGTACCCGTGGCTATGGTCCCACGTGACCCCTCCCTCAACTACTGAAAGGCAATCCAAGAAAAATCATGTATAAGAACCACTCCACGGCCCCGCTATAGCCCACTTTCCTACGGGCCAACCTCACCCATGACTCGATAGCAAGCACATGGTCTGTTGGGGGTTCCCTGCCTTTCCGTACGTACACGATTGACTAAAGATGGTAGGTAGTCGGCGATGTGCTATCCAGGGCAAAAACCAAGAATCGTCGACTCCACGCTAATCCATCCCAGTCTTTAGGTCGCTCGCATAGCAACCAAGGCATACTCTTGGTCCTTCTAACGCAGACCTTAACCTCTTATGGGCCTAGTATAATTACCTGGCAGCCCACAGAGGGATCCCAAGAATATCCTCATGTCCCCCGAAGCTTCCACTTCGGCACCCAGTGCGCTGGAGCTTTTATCCAAGTCAGATAGCTTGCTCCTCTTCGTATACTAAGCGATGACCTACCGTATCAGGTTACTCATCGCTTTGAGAATTAGTCCTATGTCCTTAGCTAAGAATTATTACTTAGTTACCCTTCAACTAAGGTTTACCACTTAGCCTTATTCCCGTTATCCTTGATTAACCACGATTTTCTACCTAGTTCCTCTAACTAGGGTTTGTCTATTGGGTTAAGTGTTATCATCCAAGTCCATGACTTAACCTACCCACGAATCACGTCAAAATTGGCTAAGTATTTAAGTTCAAGACTTAGCCCTACAAGTTGGTTAAGTGTACCCAGAGGCTCATGACTTAACCCTATCGAGTCAAATTGGTCAAGTACTAGCTTACCTTAATCCTATCGGATTATCTTGCTAGATCGATTAAGCATAGACTATCTTAATTCCATCAAATTATCGAGTCGGATTGGTTAAGTATAGGTTAGCTAAACCCCATCCTCTAATCGTACTACAATGGTTAAGTACATTCTAAGAAGGTCTTGTGACTTAACCTTATCAGGTCCGCGTATTAGATTGGTTAAGTGTGGGTTACTTAACCCCATCAAATCATCATGTATATTTGGTTAAGTATAAGTTGCTTAACCCCATTAAATTACCACGTTAAGTTGGTTGAGTATTGGTTACTTAACCTCATTGAATTACCAAGTTTAAATTGGTTAAGTGTTTAACTTAACCCCATCGAATTACCGTGTTTAGATTAGTTAAGTGTGGATTACTTAACCCCATCTAATTACCCAGTCGGATTAGTTAAGTGTAAGTTACTTAACCTCATCCCCTAATCATCTTGCATGGTTAAGCGTCATTAAGAAATCAAACCCTATCCCACTTAACCTTACCAAGTTATCGTGTTGGATTGATTAAGTGTTGATTAACTTAACCCCGTCCACTAGTCGTATAAAAAATGGTTAAGTGTCATTAGGCGAATCAAGGTACTTAACCTACCCAACCTTGTCATGTTTTGTTAAGTATCATTAGCCTAATCAAATTACTTAACCCACTTG
Source organism: Allium sativum (assembly GCA_030737875.1). Taxonomy (NCBI): domain Eukaryota; kingdom Viridiplantae; phylum Streptophyta; class Magnoliopsida; order Asparagales; family Amaryllidaceae; genus Allium; species Allium sativum. The sequence goes on from CM060922.1 coordinate 637,773,792, forward strand.
TCCATGTCATATTTGGTTAAGAGTCATTAATCAAATTGTCTTAACCCTATTATGTGGCATTAATTACTTAATGCACCTTCACCTCTCACATTAGACTTTGTTGTGGTTACTAGTTAAGCCGGTCGGTTCCGGATAGCTTTACACCACAACTTGGTCTAACCTCGGGTTCGAGCACACATGACCAACTTCTCACATTGGGTCCTATTGTTTGCAACTACTAGTTAGGCCGGTCGGTTCCGGGTAGTTTTACGTTGCAAACTCAACCCAACCTCGAGTTGTCCACTTTCATGTTTAGTCTAGTGTCATGTTCATAGTCAAGTTTTCAAGCAATTGGGTAGACCTAACTTAATAGGTAAATTCCCAATGGGTAGACCTAACTTAATAGGTAAATTCCCAAGCTTATGTTTTTATGCATACTTACATGTCAACTTCCATGTTATATTTCAAGTCATGTTTTCAAGTATAAACACATGTCATATTTAACATTACATGTTGTCATGTTTATACCCATTTACCCAAATCATGTTCATGTCATTATGTTTTCCTCATAATGTGACCCCAACGCTTTTAAACTCGCGTATATGTTCGCAACAACGTAATAGACCAAAAGAAGAGACTTGACAAAGGCATGACAAAAATGGATATTAAGCCAAAAGTTAATCATGGTGGTAAATGAGGCACAAATGTGTTCATTAGCTTGCATGTTACATTCTTAAGCCTCAAAACATGCATAAACCCAAACTTGGCACATAAGCGAATCATGGTGATAAAAGACATGGAATGATGACTAGAAACTCGCATATATCATCATATAAAGGCTATGACTTCATATGCAAGTTGACATAATGATTATGAAGATTCTCATGTTGCATAATGCAACATTTCAACATAAAGGTTGTAGCTTTTAGCTCATAAGATCAAGATAATGACTTCATAAACTTGCATGACATAGTAGCATATATCATTCTCAATGATCAAACCCAAACATGAACATTTAACTTCATAGTTAATATCTAAGAGTAGGGAAGGGCTTACATTGCTATGAAGGCCTAAATCGATTTAAATAAAGCTTATGATGAAGCCTATGCATGCCATCACCCAAAACCCCAAAGATGGATGCTCCAAATCACTAAAAACACCATCTTTAAGAACAAAGATCAAAGCTTTTGCCTTGAAATCAACTTGAGAAGATCTCATACTAACATAGGGACTCTCTAACACTCTCATGATCTTGGAACCTCTCATAGGAATGAAGTGGAGGCTAGGATAGTTGAGTGGAGGCCATGAGAGTAGAAATTTTGCCATAGTTTAGTTACATGAGTGAATAATGAGGGTTTAGGGGAGGGTTAGGGGCTTATTTATAGAAGATTAGGCTAGTTAGGACCTTTAGATTAACCCTAGGACCAACCTGAATCGTCAGATTTCAAACCAGGCCCAAAAGCCTAGCCAAGATAGAAACAGGTGCACCAGGCAAGACTGCTCGTCTGAGCCAGGTCGACAGCCCAGTCGACAGGGCTGTCGACTTGGTCAGACCAAGTCGACTCCCAAGTCGACAGGGCTGTCGACTTGGGTACTGTGGCGGGAACTTTTCCCGCCTGGCCCATCTGGCCCAATTTTCCAAATTCAAGTTTGAATTTGAAATCTGTTTTTACTTAGAAATTTTCTGAAAACTTCGTTGGGCCTTAATCGGGTCATACGGACTCCGATTTTCGAAAACTCGGACTCTATTTCGCGTATTTTTCCGAGACGAACACAATGGCATAGCCCGTTTAACTTGATTCAGAATTTAAAATTAAATTCTGCCTTGATTCTCGTCTTACTCATGTTATCGAAATACGGGTTGTTACAGTTATGCACAAAGCAATGCTATTTAAAGCCGTGCTTTGGTCATCAACCACAAGACTCTGCTTTTCAACAAAAACCTTGATCATTTGCATCTCAGCATGCCACACTGACAATTCACGCCATGCGATATATAACCTCTAAGCTCGTACGTCTCAAAGAAGGGTGTTAAGCAAGAGAATAAATTCTCCGTCACCAAATAGATATATATTTAATAGAAATCAATCAACATAGACTAAAATCTAATGTCAGACACACATCCATTAACTAGTTCGTTCTAGGTCTGAACGAAACCGGAGGCACCTTATTCCTCGTCCCATATGTCCAATATAGAAGAGTGGTCCTCGCATATCCGGTCGATCTCCAAGTACGTCTGGACGATCACCACTTATTACCTTATCTTGGGTGTACAACCCAATTGAGACATCAGTAATCGTCCAAATGATGTGAAGAACTCCGGTCTTCAACCACCGTCTTCATCGTCGACTTATCGTCGAATCAATTATTCAGAATGGGTATAAAGCCGGCCTTTTCGAATAATTCATGTATCTTATAATCAAGTGCTATAAAAACAAAATATACGCCTCATTCCAATCCAAAATATTTTTTTATTCAAATATTCTTTTCACAATTTAAAACAAATTAAGATTTTCCAAACTAGTCGGGATAAGCGCACCTTACCGAAGTAATCATTTATTTATTAATCCCAATCCCAACCTATTTATCCCATGGAGCAAAACTGGTAATAATCCATACCTAACACCATGCTGTTATCGGTAAATTTAATTACCATTTTATGTTCAAATCTAATTAAAGATTTAACTATCGCTTGGAGTAAAAACTGGTGATACTCCATTCTCGATCATTTCCCAAATTTGGTAATTTACATTATCACATTCACATTTCAATCTAATTAAAGATTCATTAAAACTCCACATAGTCTTAATCTTCCAATAATCATTATTTAATGATTATTTAACCTTGTAAACACAAACATGCCACATCGACAATCTACACCATACCACTGATTTCTGCCGATATATAACCTCTGAGCTCATACGTCTCAGAGAAGGGTGTTAAGCAAGAGAATAAATTCTCCACCACTAAACAAATATATATTTAGCAAAGATTAACAATACAGTTCGAAATACAATGTTAGACATGAAATTGTGTCTTTAATTAGGTTAAAGAAGCAATGTCATTTAAAACATAGTTCACGATAAACCCAAAATCACACTCCACTAATTATGGAATCTTCACGGAAAACAGATCAATGTATATAATTGATATCAATTTCCGTATCCGACTAATAATATAAATGGAATAATGACAAAGCCTTTTAAATTCCATATATATTAACAGTCTTCCTCCACAGAAGCTCACTTCGATTATTACCAAATCGAATTCCATTCAATTCCAATTTATTATATTAAATTGGAAATTTTACTTTGGAAAATTTCCATTAAATCTTAACAAAAAGATTTATAAATTCCAAATCATATTTCACTGTTAATCGGGTTAAAAAACGGATGTCGTTAAAAACACAATAAACAAGAAATCATATTCTATTTTATTCCAATTACTAAATATAATTGGAAACTCTAATAATCTTAATTAAAAGATTTATATATTCCAAATCACATTTCACTGTTAATCAGGTTAAAGAAAGAATGTCGTTAAAAAATAGTTCACAATAAACCCAATTCACGTTCCATTTTATTCCAATTACTAAATATAGTTGAAAACTCTAATAATCTTAATTAAAAATTTTATTCTTTTCAACATGGGGTTTAAGAACATTTTTACTGAAGACACCATTCACGACAAACCCAAAATCCACTTCAATATTAAATATAAGGCTGTAAATAGAATTTATATCGGCTTATATTCAATATCAAATTCTGAAACCAACACATAACGTATAAGGAATAATGATATATATTTATATTCCAAATTCCTCCACAATATCCGCATAGTCACGAAATCCAATATCGAAATATCCCGAAGATGATTTCTATTCGAATCCATTCCACTTTATAGATTGGAAATTTCTGCTTATATTAAAACCCTTCATATAAATCCAATTTATTTATTTAAAAATTATTGGATTTCAAATCTAGTTAATAACTAGTTCATTTTGATAAAAAAATATTTTTATCTTTACAAACATGGAATTTTTCATCCAAATTCTTTCCAAATCATTTATTTGATTTTACGCAAATTATTAATATTTTTAATAATTTTATTAAGGCCTTTCAGTCGATTTCCATAAACAGTCATCAAACTGCATTTACAACGACCTTTTTCAAATTTGATTTGGACATAATTCCAAATCCAACCATTAGATTTCAAATCTCTTATATTTGTTGGAAAAGCTCTTTTCGATACTAACCCAACGGTTCCAGTTTTAGGAGAATCTTACGGTTGGATCTCCCGTAATGTCAACTCGAAGTCAATGGCCGAAATTCGCGAACAGTCGCGGCGCGGCGCGTTCTATTCAGGCCGTTATATTATATATATAATATATAATATAGATTTCGCTCAAAACGTATTTTATAAATTTGTTTTAAAAACGATTTGCACTTTCATTACAATTTTAAATCAAAATTGAATACTCCTTATCATTATAATATTTACATGATAATATTTTGAAAATATTAGATTTTGAAATAATTTCCTTTTCGATATTCATTATAAAAATGAATAAAATCGATATAAATATCGTTCGCGTTAAAATGGCGCAAATCTAATCAACACGGCATCACATATTTTAATATTTTCGTGTCCATACAAAATCAGACATCAAATTCACATTTTAATCCTTTACCGAATATTATTTTGAAATATTCTTTATTTTAAAATATTCTTTATTTTAAAATATTCGTTATTTTAAAATATTCGTTCTTTCTGAATTGGAATCAGACCCAATAAATTACCATATAATTTATTTATAAATATGGATTTCATGTAACACATGTATACAACAACAACGATAACCAATCATCCATCATCCAGAGTGCATTACACAACTGCATACGCATTAAATATAAATAATTAACGCTTACAACAGTTTGTTAACCAATCAATCGACATACAACTAAACAATTGGGATTAGTGTACGCCAAATATCATCCCAATACCCATGTTGGGTTTCAACCAACAAATACTGAATATTATTTGTGCAGTTGGGGTTTCAACCAACAAATACTGAATATTATTTGTGCAGTTGGGTGATGTGTAAAATTTATCGCCCCAATCAATATTAGTTAAATAGGTGTACATAAACAAATCGTTCGATTTGTAAATGAATATTCATTTTCATTTCAGGAGAATTTTATGCCATTCATATATACGTTAAAAAATATATTTTTAACGATAAAATATTTATTTTAACACTTCACTATTTTACATGGTTCATATGCACATTAAAAATTATATTTTTAATGAATAAATATTTATTTCAGAAAATTTCGGCATTATAATGACGCGATATTAGAAACGGAGTAAAGTCTAGCAGTTCCCCTCTACTGATACTGGCTTATGCCATACACACATATCAATCGATTCACCCAAATCACAATACAATCAATTTTCCCAAAATTCAATCCAAACAAACATCCATGGTTTGTACAATAAATAGTGTCGGGAGGTACTAAGCTCTGTCTACAACCTAGTATATTTTTAACTAAAAAATAGTTTGAGTGAGAAAGAGTTCTCACCATTGGTTTCCACTCCGTTATTCTTTTGTTGATGATTTGCTCGTCATGCGCGCCTTTTGTCGCTTTCACCGTCTGAATTTGCCATTCTGATTCTAACTTCTTCATACGACCTTCAAACTTCATCAAACTCTTTTACTAGCACAAACGCGCCATTCTGGACAACTTTTGCCTGGGGGGCTTTCTTCCAAAAATGCACTAACTCGCTAGAAATCGCGAGAAACAACAGCAGATCTACGGAGTTCGAACGAGTTTTCCAGATAGGTCCGAACTCCAAAATTTGACTTCCATATATCCAAATCGAAAAGAAAATCGTGCTCTACAACTTTGGCACTATGGAGTTTTGGCTAGAAACGCACGGTTTGGGATTTATTGGAGAAATAGTGATAGGGTGTTATTTGCAACACGGGAAATTTGTGAAAATGGGTTTTTGGTGATGGGGGGCCCACGGCCGGAGCTGGGGTGGTGGGTGGCGGCGCCGTACCTGAGTGGGCGTGGGGGTGTTGCTGGAGGGTGGCGGCGGGTGGTGGTGGAGGAGGCCGGGAGAGCTAGGGTTTTCCAAATTAGAAGAGGGAAAGAGGAGGGGAGAGAGAGAGGAGGAGGGAGGAGCATGGAGGCCGACGGCGGTGGTAGGGGAGGAGGAAGGGGTGGCGGGAGGAGGAGCTCCCCATTAAAGAGGAAAATGAAGAAAGGAGGAAGAGGAAGAAAGTGAATGAAGAAAAGGAGGAAAAGTGAATGTATGCTCATTTCTCACATATTGTCCGAATACAAATGATCTCCTTTTGCTACGGATTTCGGATACGAGATAGTAGAAGTCAAGATGAGTCCAATGAAACAAGTCTCGTCGAATTCCAAGTTCATTTGACCATCCGTTGAAATTGTTAAAGATGCTCAGATATTGTTCAAAAATGCAATTTTGGCGCACCTTTTCTTCTTGCACACCCACACATTAGCTCCAAAATTATGGTCTTTTGGATTTTAATATTATTAGACGATACGAATCCAGAAAAAAAGACTGAATCAAATTCTGAGGCCGTATCAATAATGTTCCTTTGTAAAATGACTGTTTGTTTTTGAATAAATGGTTTTGCTTCGCACGGCCACATACTGAATCCGTTCGACGCGCCTTTTGGAACTCAAAAATGATTTGTCATTATGAATCCAAAAAAATTGATCTCATCGATTTCTGAGCTCATATGCAAATTTTCACTTTTTAACCGAAAAGCCCAGCCAACTGCCACTATTCCGGATCTCGGAATATATCGAAGTTTATACTTTTCGAAGTTGCAAACGATATTTTGAACTCAATGGAAGTGGTTTCGTGTCCAAATTCATCCGTATGCAAAATGTGACTTTTTGGGCTATAATATATATATATATATATATATATATATATATATATATATATATACGGACACACTTCATAGCGACTATTCTAAATTCTAAACTGGACATAACTTTCAATTTATATTATGAAATCTGAATTTTTCACATTCGTTAGAAAGATATAATTGAACAAATTCAAATGTTTATGGTTTTACTGAAATCCAATTTATATTGAATTCTATATATAAATTGAAATTTAAAATCGAATTTTCAAACTACTGCGCCATTTCAAACTCCTTTTATAATTAAAATAAAATTTATACATTCCATCTTCGATTTAAATAAATTTTTAGTCGTTGTTATTTAAAATAAATCATTTTAAATATTCAAAATCCATTAAAATAGCTAAAATAAAAATTTTAAATTGGTTCTGAAAATCCGGGTTGTTACAAAAATAGTTAAGTTAAATTTAAAATAGTTTCAATAAAATAATAGCTTGATATAAAATAGGTTTGAGTTAAAATAAATAAATTTTGGAATAAATAGCATAAATAAACTAAATAGGTTGCTATATAATAGTTAAATCAGATAGCTAAGTTTATATTCAAAATAGTTTAAATAAAGTAAAAAATTTAAATTTTATAGTTTAGGAAAATAATGTAAATTTATATATTAGTTGTACAACAAAAACACTAAATTCAAGAGATGATCCAAATCTGAATCAATTTATTTGAAATTACAATGCTAATTCATCTTTGGTTTCGTAATATGGTTTGAATAATCATTTTTCAAATCGAACATTGTTCACAAAAATAAACTCTTTCAAAAGCTTCCGAAATTAGTTTATAATTCATACATATGAATTTGTACAAAATAACCTTCTCAAAATATTTCTTGATCAAATGATTCCAACACATTTGTATAAGTTGGATTCAATACATTTCACAACAATTAAGAAATCTTTTTCAATCAACTACAATTTTCTTTTACATCTCATTTTCAATACTTCCATAAACATAGTATAAAATCAATACTTTGAAAATTCAACTGTCAATTGTAGTCATAATTCAAAGTTCAAATATTTGTTTCAAATCCAAAACTATGTTATTAATCCAACTTTATTTTAGATTCTTTCTGATGCATGGTAAACGAAATAGGTACAAGGATATGAATTAAGCAGTTATGAAAGCTCAACCATGAATAAAACAAAGGTGATCAGGTCAAAAAACAACAAGTAAAGCTAATTAAACGAATCAAAATGAACAAATGAACTATCTACTCTCAAGATCAAAGAGGTAAACGATACAACTATGAATTCTGTTTTTTTTTTTTTTTTAATTGGGGTTGCTTTAGTTCATATTTCCAAAATATTCACTTGTCGTCATAATTTTTTCTTTTTCATTTATGTCATTCATCATTAACTATTTAAATTTACAATTTAATTTTGAACATTCATTTGTAAATTCTACTTATATTTTACAACAACGTAGCTTTATTTAAATTTTGATCATTTACCCAAGTTCACATTAAGTTTACCAAAACATTTTCATTAAAATTTATCCAAATTGTTTCCGAATAATTATCAAAATAGTTAGTCTAAATATTTCTCGATGTTTCAGTTGGAATCATATAGTCATCCCACTTTCGAAACTCGAAAATAAATACTGGCGATGCCACGACAATCACCAGAATTATCTCCAAGCGACTAGAGTGTGACTCCATATCTATCTAGTATAGATAAGACTTTGTATGTACGTTAGCTTGGCATACATTCAAAGTCTTACATACTTAATAGTCCAACCTTGACGTCGAATTAAATACTCAAAATACCTTTTTTAAGATACACCATCTCCAAATATATAATACAAAACGGTATATTTCAAAATAATCCATCAATTTAAAAATGCTTCCGTTGTGCTACTCTTTCAAACTATTAGTTTCAAAACAATTTATATTTCAAATTATGCTCTCTCCTTAGTGTAATTTCTAGTGATTGATTCTTATTAAGCCCCATAAGCTAAGCTTTGTGTAAACCAAAGCTCTGATACCAATTGTAACAATCCGCCTTTTCGACCGCTTCAAGCTGGTAATTAAACCGACTTAAACCGCTCGAAACAACCAATGGTTATTTAGCTTATGGGTTTAAACAGAATCAGACACATAAATCATTGAATAAGCGGGTGTCTTTGCCATTAACTAACTTCAATTGCCGAGATCTTTAAGTCTGAAACACTCGTATCTGACCCGAGCGTTCAATGCAAAACACAAAACACTCGAGTCAGGATGAATATTCTTATGCATGTAAATTAACTCAAGTGAAATGTACAAGTAACTAAATAAATGAAATGCTGAAATTTAAATAAACATCATATTTATGTTTGTAAGCCGATTTAGTTCAAACACAAATTTCATTATTATTCCAAATTCCAATCCAAACCTCATGTCAACGTTTCCAAGTTTCAACTTAAAAGTTCATGTTTCGAATTTTAAATTTCGAATTTCAACAAAGTGTTATATTAGTTTACAATATAAATTCCAATCTAATCCCGTTTACGTCAAAACTTAAATTTCATTTCACTAAATTAAAACACTATTCATAGTTTAATTATTTATCACTTAAATCAAATTCATAATTTTATCCTTAAATCAATCAAATAGTTAACCTTAATAACAATCTTATGTCAATGCTCTACCATAATGTTAATAAAAAAATTAAAATTTTAAAAATTTTAACATTAAAAACTAAAACAAATAACAAAATTTAGCTTAAAACAAATAACAAAATTTAGCTTAAAACTAATAACAACTTTGCAATAAATTTAATTAAATTTCAATTTCATAATTTTATGAAACACCCCACCTCTGTTAAGGTCACTCACAAAGGGAATGCCTTAACTTTGATGGAGCATTATAGGTAAAAGATGCAGATAAATTGCAAGACAGACAAATAAAGCAGCGGAGAATGAAACTTTACTTTATTTATAAAATAGCTTGTACAAAGATTGTCTACAATACCAAAGTATCTATCTTGTTTAACAAAATAAAGAAGCATAAATGACGATAATATTCCCCAATAGAGCAGGAGCCAGCCATAGCAGTGGAAAGGAAAGTCCAAAGCAGAACATCGACTAATCTTCAATTCTTGCAAAGAGAAACGGTCCAAACTAAGTTGATCTATTTCCTCCTTGACTACCTGGGGGGAACGGAAGAAAAGAAGACGAAAGAAAGTGGGTCAGACAATAAGTCTGGTAAGTTCAGTGATTACTAGCATTTAAACAGGAAAAGAATCATGACATGAGATAAGCTGAACATAGGACAATACTCTACAGTAAGACAACAAGGGTAACAAGATAACATAAGTTTAGCACAAGATATGATAAGGCAAGATAAAATGAATGCGCTTCTACTCTTTCTCTGCTTCGCTACTACCCTGTTATTCTGATTTCTATATCTCTGCACCACCTAACTAGTGTCCCAACTAGTAATCTATATAAAACGATAATACTACAACGTGATCCCAATCTCCGCAATTGTGGTAGCCTTCAGGTGTACATCAATTATGAGGATTCCACCTCAGTCAACCTAATTGCCATAAAGATGTTAGATGTGCCCTTACTACCCTATCGATCGGCTCCCTACTTGTACAAATGTTCCATGTGTCTGTGTCAATCGGCCCCCTCTTGCGTGTAGATACCCTGTGCTGGTCCCACCATAAGGTGTACCAATCCTTAAAATAGCGACCCGACACGAATCAAGATGCACAGTGTATAACTACTGTTACACAATGCCTGCTTTTTCCCCACTCCGGAATACGTGCACGCCCGTAAACCGTCGGAACCTAAACTGACATACCCCATGCCGTTGTTTTGGCCGCTTATAATCAGCCCAGTAATTGTGCCCCACCCTTCCTAGCTCAGGACACCGTGATACATTTATGTGGGTTACTGCTGAAATGAGTCCCCGTTACAAGGGTTTCCTACTGGTTAAGTTTGTGGGCCTATATTTACTAATATTACCCACCAACCCGATATGTACTTAACCCTCCCACGGATTCAAGCGTGTTTATATAATGGTTAAGTTTTGTGGGTCTATATTTATTAATATTACCCACCAACCCGACGTATACTTAACCTCCCCACGGATTCAAGCATGTTTACATAATGGTTATGTTTTGTGGGCCTATATATTTACTAATATTACCCACCAACCCGACGTATACTTAACCTTCCCACGGATTCAAGCATGTTTATATAATGGTTAAGTTTTGTGGGCCTATACATTTACTAATATTACCCACCAACCCGACGTATACTTAACCTTCCCACGGATTCAAGCATGTTTATATAATGGTTAAGTTTTGTGGGCCTACATATTTACTAATATTACCCACCAACCCGACGTGTACTTAACCCTCCTACTCGTCATGCCATGTTGGTTAAGTGGTTCTTATTAACTTAAGCTTTCTCACTTATCATGTTGGATTGGTTAAGTGTGATTTATTAACTTAACCCTGTTCATTCATCAGGTTATACTGGTTAAGTATTTCCTGTTTACTTAACCCATTCGTTCATCAAGTTATATTGGTCAAGTGTCATTAATCAATTCAAGTTAACTTAACCCACCCACTCGTCTTGTCATGTTGGTTAAGTGTTTCCTTCTGGTGTTAACTTAACCCTACCTCAAATCATGTTATATTGGTTAAGTGTTGCCCTCTCGTGTTAACTTAACCCTTCCTATACATCGTGTTATATAATTGGTTAAGTGTTTTCCTCTTGTATTACTTAACCCCACCACATGTCATTATATATTGGTTAAGTGTATCCTCTTGTGCTACTTAACCCTACCACAAGTCATTATATATTCTGGTTAAGTGTTACTTTAGTTAACTTAACCCTATCATCTGCTTAATTAACATGTTACAATGGTTAAGTGCTGCCTTAGTTAACTTAACCCTACCATCTGTTTAGTTAACATGTTATAACGGTTAAGTGTTCCCTTAGTTAACTTAACCCTACCATCTGTTTAGTTACAAGTTATAATGGTTAAGTGTTCCCTTAGTTAACTTAACCCTACCATCTATTTAGTTAACATGTTATAACGGTTAAGTGTTCCCTTAGTTAACTTAACCCTACCCTATATCATGTCTTGTTGGTTAGGTGTCCTTTGTCCATTCATGTTTAACTTAACCCACCCATATGTCATATTGGTTAAGTATCAAGTAACCTAACCCTCCCATACTTAGCTTGTGTCAATGGCAATAATTCATTCATTAAAGCACCAACCACTCACATTAGACAGGTATTGTTGCGGTCACTGGATGTGTCGGTCGGTTCCGGACAGTTTTATACCGCAACTCAGTCTAACCTCGGGTTCTTATTGGGCTCAATGCCCTAACCTCCCACATTAGATATGTATTGTTGTGGTTACTGGACAGCCGGGCGGTTCTGGGCAGTTTTACACCATAACTCAATATAACCTCGGGTTAGGCATATTCATCTTTCCTACAATTTACATATTTCTTATTTATGACAAATTCCATATGTAAATTATTCCCAATTTAATTATGCCATTATTATCCTTTTAATTATGCTCACAATTAATGGTATACTAAATATACCATTTCATGAACCAATCTATGCCATGTAATTTTCATGTTTATCCTTTGTATTTATATGTAAATTATAAATCAATTACTGTCATGACCCACTTCCCTTCTAAATCATGTTCATAATCTTTGGTATATAAATTATACCGTTACATGTCGGTTATGAGCCAAATATGTCAATTACATGAAATTTCAAGTTCCCCCCCCCCCCAACGTTATCCCCATTAAACGTTCGCATATATTACGTAGAATGTTCAGGCTTCGCAATTTAGCCTACTTCAAAGTAAAAAGGGGAAAAAAGAAGAAACATGTAGCATTCAACAAACATAATATGGGTCCAACATACGTCACATAATATTTGGCATAGAATATTGAACTTGCATTTTTAGATCCAATTTAATATGAGACATAAGCATATGAATTTGCATAGAACTACACAAGTTATACTTGGCATGTAAAGGTGAACTTGCAATGAATTGGATCTAATTAACCTAGATCTAAAACATATAAGGTTGTTGATCTAAACATGTAGGCATATGTGAACATTATTCTGCCTAAAGCTTGTATGTACATAATAAGATAGAATCACCAAGCTTGCATATAACATGACAATTTTTATACCAACTAGTCTCATAAACACGATGGATTCCATTATGTTAAACAAATCAGTTTCATAGGCATAATGGGTTATTTTATGTCAATCACCACAATCTTATAACTCACAATAGGCATGATCAATCACAATAGTTTCAGAATTATTGGTAATTCAAAAATGGACAAGAATCAGATTTCATTTGTCTTAAATATGAACATCGTTCTAGATTCAAGTTACAACATGTCATGATTTCATTTAAGAAATTTGTTTAAATCTAAGTAATAACCAACTTACAAACAAAAGAGAAATATTGATTTCTGAAATCTGTTTTCTGAAACTGAATTGCTCGCCTTTGATGTAGACTAATCATTGTTCTAGTTAGATATGATTTGATTAAACTGCAAAGTTGATGAAGAACTTGCAAATTAATTTGGGGTTTTGAGGCGGTGGCCATGTTTGGTTGAAGTTTGGCGGCATGGAGGCGTCAGAAGGAATTATTTATGAATTAGGTTAGGTCTAGGCACTATTTTATAGGTGTAGAGAGTGTTTTACAGCCATTAGATCGCCCTAGAAGCCATCCGGTCCATCCAGCACACCAAAAATCGTCACTGCCCAGATCTGGAAAAAATCAGGGGGAGGTCGACCTCCCTGGGTAGGTCGACCCCCAGGTCGACCTGCCTGGGTGTTCTCCTATGTAAATTCTAAATTTTTGTTGAATCTTCCAAAGGCCATAACTCTTTCATACGGAGTCTGATTTATGCAAACTCGGACTCTATCTCGAGCAGAATTCCGAGACGAACGCAGTGGCGTAACCCATTTCCTTAATTATTCTTTTAAAAATTAAGTATACTTTAATTTGTTACTTTGATATTCACAGAAAATACGGGGTGTTACATTCTCCCCTTCTTAAAGGATTTCATCCCTGAAATCTTCAAGTTAAGAAGAATGCATATCCTAACATCCAACATCCATCTATTCAACCATTCAATCCCAGGCATCCATTTTCCTTTGAAAGATTTCTAATGCTTTCATGATCATATGCATAGCGTGTGTACATGTCCTTATCTAATGCAAAATCAGGCGGTCTACTGATCCAGTTGACCTCCTTAATGCGGATTATGTTAGTGCCATGAGTCCATCATGTATGCAATTATTCCTAATCGTACTTTATAAGTTCTACATGAGTGCACAATCATTCATACAAATGCAACATCCATATGATAATACATCAATTTTCAATCCATATATATAAAAATGCACTCATGCATATGCAATATTTAAGTGACTGAGCCGATCTAGTGCCTAATGTGTGTATATGCATCCACGAGCAACCACTAGCAAACACTTGCAACCACTTGCATCCACCAAACATAACATGTCTCAAACACATGTTTACATCCATTGGATTCTTCCTAAGGATCGAGGATAGGACTGAGAGGATATACTTAAAAGATAAAGACTAACATGCAAATAAACTTTACAGAAAAAGAGGAATCAAGGACATACCCTCAAAAAGGGTATGATGCGTGTATCTAGTCTTCAGTCTTCTAAGTCGCATCTTCTTGAGCATCACTTCACTATACCTTATCTAATTTAACTTTACAATTGCGAAGCTTCTTGACCTCCATTTCCAAAACCCACTAGTAAAGATAGGACCTCGATCACTTACTATGCTAGAGGGTATCCAATGTAGTCGAACTATCGTTCCAAGATAAACAGACGTTAACCATGATACCAAGTGTATATACTAAGATGATTAGAGGTCTCTCTTCTACTTAGCTTATCCATCATGTCATAAATCTAAGGGTCGATATCTCTCATGCAAACCATCCTAGTCGAACTTGACATCCCTCAAGTACAAGCCCCAAAGGCCTAAACTAATATCAGACAAGCACCCTAGGAATACCTCCTCCGAATTTGGACGATTTTTGTGAGATGATACTAGCAAAACAACCAAACAATTGAGCACTTAACCGACTCTGGCTATCCTTGCCAATCCTGCTCCAAAACTATCGTTGATCGCATAACTGGCTTTCCATTGTCATCTAGATATATGTGGGAGTCTACCTCATGTTTTAGGGGACAAACCCCTAACCTTAATCAAAAACATTTGCGTACTCATGGACTACTCCAACGGATCAAAAATCATCGATAAATACATAAAGTGATTCTATGTAGCTAAGACAAACTGATCCCTTAGGATCGCACGAAATTTTGAGGGTATTCCCGAGGCAAGTCGAAAGTCTAACTACCCTCCTTTCACGATTACTAGCTAACTAATCCATGCCTAGAATCAACCCATAGCCCATGAAACCAAAAACATAAGTATCTCAAATCCTTACAAACCAAAGATAAATGAGCCGAACCACAAATTGGATTTAAGACAATAATGGGATCTTCTACTATACAAGTGCCAGGGTGCAGAGACTCAACTATGGAAGCAGATATAATCGAATGTGAAGCGCTAACATCAAAAAAGAGTACTAACAGGATGATCAAAGAGGAAAAACAAAACTCCTTCAACAAAAACCTTACTACCTACCTCTCAGGTACGCTGGCGGTGAGAGCATGTATTTTCCCTTCTGGAAAAAAAATCCTGTCATTTGTTCTTGCTTTGTCCTTAATTATACGACCCGTTATACCATAATAAAGACACTTCCTCTTGTTTTAGGTTTTACTATTCTTTCCTCCCCTCCTTTGTGAGCCAAGTCTATATCCATGAGTTCTTCATCCTTGGGTTGTGCTCCTTAACCAAACTCCCTCATTCTCATCCTTATGTAACTTTTTGATAGGTCTCTTGAAAGCTGCCTCCATCGCACGGAAAATCCTACAAAGCTCGAAATAAAATTACCGCAGGTGAAACTACAGTGGCTATAGATGGAAGTTGGGCACTTATTTGCCCTTTGTAAAGTGTCGTAGCCCCATCAAGCCTACGGAACCATGCCTCGATGAGGTTACCTCCCAAAAAGGCAGGAGCCCCAAAGACTCAGAAAAGAAGGAAACGAGGATTCAAACAGAGGATCAAAAGATAGGGCATATGGCTTAGGGGAATATGCCTTTAAAACAAAACTTTTCTTTTGAAAATGCTTCTTTTAAAACCGTTTTGAAAATAATTTTTCAAATCCTTTATCTGATCCGATAACCTTCAGGTCTGATACCAAGTGAAACATCCCACCTCTGTTAAGGTCACTCAGAAAGGGAATGCCTTAACTTTGATGGAGCATTATTGGTAAAAGATGCAGATAAATTGCAAGACAGACAAATAAAGCAGCGGAGAATGAAACTTTACTTTATTTATAAAATAGCTTGTACAAAGATTGTCTACAATACCAAAGTATATATCTTGTTTAACAAAATAAAGAAGCATAAATGACGATAATATTCCCCAATAAAGCAGGAGCCAACCATAGTAGTGGAAAGGAAAGTCCAAAGCAGAATATCGACTAATCTTCAATTCTTGCAAAGAGAAACGGTCCAAACTAAGTTGAGCTATTTCCTCCCCGACTACCTGGGGGGGATGGGAACGGAAGAAAAGAAGATGAAAGAAAGTGGGTCAGACAATAAGTCTGGTAAGTTCAGTGATTACTAGCATTTAAACAGGAAAAGAATCATGACATGAGATAAGCTGAACATAGGACAATACTCTACAGTAAGACAACAAGGGTAACAAGATAACATAAGTTTAGCACAAGATATGATAAGGTAAGATAAAATGAATGCGCTTCTACTCTTTCTCTGCTTCGCTACTACCCTGTTATTCTGATTTCTATATCTCTGCACCACCTAACTAGTGTCCCAACTAGTAATCTATATAAAAGGATAATATTACAACGTGATCCCAATCCCCGCAATTGTGGTAGCCTTCAGTTGTACATCAATTATGAGGATTCCACCTCAGTCGGCCTAATTGCCATAAAGATGTTAGATGTACCCTTACTACCCTATCGATCGGCTCCCTACTTGTATAAATGTTCCATGTGTCTGTGTCAATCGGCCCCCTCTTGCGTGTAGATACCGTGTGCTGGTCCCACCATAAGGTCTATCAATCCTGATGATAGCGACCCGACATGAATCAAGATGCACAGTGTATAACTACTGGTACACAGTGCCTGCTTTTTCCCCACTTCGGAATACGTGCACGCCCGTAAACCGTCGGAACCTACACTGACATACCCCCTGCCATTGTTTTGACCGCTTATAATCAGCCCAGTAATCGTGCCCCACCCTGCCTAGCTCAGGGTACCATGATACATCTATGTGGGTTACTACTGAAATGGGTCCCAGTTACAAGGGTTTCCAACTGGTTAAGTTTGTAGGCCTATATTTATTAATATTACCCACCAACCCGATATGTACTTAACCCTCCTACCGATTCAAGCATGTTTATATAATGGTTAAGTTTTGTGGGCCTATATTTACTAATATTACCCACCAACCCGATGTATACTTAACCTCCCCACGGATTCAAGCATGTTTATATAATGATTATGTTTTGTGGGCCTATATATTTACTAATATTACGCACCAACCCGACGTATGCTTAACCTTCCCACGGATTCAAGCATGTTTATATAATGGTTAAGTTTTGTGGGCCTATATATTTACTAATATTACCCAACAACCCGACGTATACTTAACCTTCCCATAGATTCAAGCATTTTTATATAATGGTTAAGTTTTGTGGGCCTATACATTTACTAATATTGCCCACCAACCCGACGTATACTTAACCTTCCCACGGATTCAAGCATGTTTATATAATGGTTAAGTTTTGTGGGCCTACATGTTTACTAATATTACCCACCAACCCGACGTTACATAACACTCCTACTCGTCATACCATGTTGGTTAAGTGGTTCTTATTAACTTAACCTTTCTCACTTATCAAGTTGGATTGGTTAAGTGTGATTTATTAACTTAACCCTGTTCATTCATCAGGTTATATTGGTTAAGTATTTCCCATTTAACTTAACCCGATTCGTTCATCATGTTATATTGGTCAAGTGTCATTAATCAATTCAAGTTAACTTAACCCACTCGTCTTGTCATGTTGGTTAAGTGTTTCCTTCTGGTGTTAACTTGACCCTACCTCAAATCATGTTATATTGGTTAAGTGTTGCCCTCTCGTGTTAACTTAACCCTTCCCATACATCGTGTTATATAATTGGTTAAGTGTTTTCCTCTTGTATTACTTAACCCCACCACATGTCATTATATATTGGTTAAGTGTATCCTCTTGTGCTACTTAACCCTACCACAAGTCATTATATATTTTGGTTAAGTGTTACTTTAGTTAACTTAACCCTATCATCTGCTTAATTAACATGTTATAACGGTTAAGTGCTGCCTTAGTAAACTTAACCCTACCATATGTTTAGTTAACATGTTATAACGGTTAAGTGTTCCCTTAGTTAACTTATCCCTACCATCCGTTGAGTTAACAAGTTATAACGGTTAAGTGTTCCCTTAGTTAACTTAACCCTACCATCTGTTTAGTTAACATGTTATAATGGTTAAGTGTTCCCTTAGTTAACTTAACCCTACCCTATATCATGTCTTGTTGGTCAGGTGTCCTTTGTCCATTCATGTTTAACTTAACCCACCCATATGTCATATTGGTTTAGTATCAATTAACCTAACCCTCCCATACTTAGCATGTGTCAATAGCATTAATTCAATCATTAAAGCACCAACCACTCACATTAGACATGTATTGTTGCGGTCACTGGATGTGCCGGTCGGTTCCGGACAGTTTTACACAGCAACTCAGTCTAACCTCGGGTTCTTATTGGGCTCAATGCCCTAACCTCCCACATTAGATATCTATTGTTGTGGTTACTGGACAGCCGGACGGTTCCAGGCAGTTTTATACCATAACTCAATCTAACCTCGGGTTAGGCATATTCATCTTTCTTACAATTTACATATTTCTTATTTATGACAAATTCCATATGTTAATTATTCCCAATTTAATTATGCCATTATTATCCTTTTAATTATGCTCACAATTAATGGTATACTAAATATACCATTTCATGAACCAATCTATGCCATGTAATTTTCATGTTTATCCTTCATATTTATATGTAATTTATAAATCAATTATTGTCATGGCCCACTTCCCTTCTAAATTATGTTCATAGTCTTTGGTATATAAATTATACCGTTACATGCCATAAACCATTTACATGGTTATGAGCCAAATATGTCAATTACATGAAATTTCAACTTTTTTCCCCCAATGTCATCCCCATTAAACGTTCGCATATATTACGTAGAATGTTTAGGCTTCGCAATTTAGCCTACCTCAAAATCAAAAGGGAAAAAAAGAAGAAACATGTAGCATTCAACAAGCATAATATGGGTCCAACATATGTCACAAAATATTTGGCATAGAATAATGAACTTGCATTTTTAGATCCATTTTAATATGAGACATAAGCATATGAATTTGCATAGAGCTACACAAATTAAACTTGGCATGTAAAGGTGAACTTGCAATGAATTGGATCTAATTAACCTAGATCTAAAACATATAAGTTTGTAGATCTAAACATGTAGGCATATGTGAACATTGTTCTGCCTAAAGCTTGTATATACATAATAAGATAGAATCACTAAGCTTGCATATAACATGATAGTTTTTATACCAACCAGTCTCATAAACACGATGGATTCCATTTTATCAAACAAATCAGTTTCATAGGCATAATGGGTTATTTTATGTCAATCACCACAATCCTATAACTCACAATAGGCATGATCAATCACAATAGTTTCAGAATTATTGGTAATTCAAAAATGGACAAGAGTCAGATTTCATTAGTCTTAAATATGAACATTGTTCTAGATTCAAGTTACAACATGTCATGATTTCATTTAAGAAATTTGTTTAAATCTAAGTAATAACCAACTTACAAACAAAAGAGAAATCTTCAATTCTGAAATCTGTTTTCTGAAACTGAATTGCCCGCCTTTGATGTAGACTAATCGTTGTTCTAATTAGATATGATTTGATTAAACTCCAAAGTTGATGAAGAACTTGCAAATTAATTTAGGTTTTTGAGGTGGCGGCCATGTTTGGTTGAAGTTTGGCGGCATGAAGGCGTCAGAAGGAATTATTTATGAATTAGGTTAGGTCTATGCACTATTTTATAGGTGTAGGGAGTGTTTTACAGCCATTAGATCGCCCTAAAAGCCATCCGGTCCGTCCAGCACACCAAAATTCGTCACTGCCCAGATATGGAAAAAATCAGGGGGAGGTCGACACTAAGGTCGACCCCTAGGTCGACCTGCCTGGGTATTCTCCTATGTAAATTCTGAATTTTTGTTGAATCTTCCAAAGGCCAGAACTCTTTCATACGGAGTCCGATTTACGCAAACTCGGACTCTGTCTCAAGCAAAATTCCGAGATGTACGTAATGGCGTAGTCCATTTCCCTTAATTCTTCTTCTAAAAATTAAGTATACTTTATTTTATTACTTTTACATTCACAGAAAATACGGGGTGTTACATTTTAGGTCAAATATTTCAAACATTAATTTAAACTTAACATCGTTCATTCCAACATCAACATGGGTTCGTATACAATATATAATATTGAGAACAAACGGTGTTATGCAAGGATGAAAACAGTACAAACAAACATAACATAGTTTGAATCAATCACTATCATTTCATGCGATGAACAAGTATGGTGTCAAGTGAATTATCACTATCATTTCATGTAATTTACGCATAACGTTTCATGAAATTTTCAACTAACAATTCATGTGAATAACAACTAACAATTCATATAAATATCGAAAACTTACAGTTTGATAGAAGGATGATGACAATGCAAACATAACATATTATTCCTCAATCACTATTATTCCATGCGATGAACAACTATGATTTGATGTGAATTTTCACTATCATTTCATTAAACTGAAAACTATCACTTAATATAAACAACCACTAACATTTCAACCAACATTTCATGTAATTTACTATCAACAAATCATGTAAATGACAAATAAACATTTAATAATTGATTTAATGTCATGTAATAAACAACTAACAATCATTTTTTTACCGTAATATTATCAACATTTCATTCGATGTTAATACTTGCAAAAAGAATGTTAATCATGAGCTAAAACTCATCTTGTGTGGATTTGACGATGGATACAAGCAGACACAAGATTGCCAATAGAAGGTAGCAACAAAAGCAAAATAAATTGAAGATTTCCCTTTTTCCTATTGCTTATTTTTTCTGGAGGAGGGAAGGCAATAGATTAGGATTTTTGGAAGAAGATGGTGACTTACTGAGAGAAATGGGGATTTACAGAGAGAGAGATCTAGGTTGTAGGATTTTCTGGTTTTGAAATTTGAGATTTTCAGGAATTGAGAGAAAGAGAGAGGATTAGAGATCTAGGAATTTGTTTTAATTTTTTTTGGAATCTTAGGGAGAGAAGCCATGACAATTTTTAGAAAGAACGATTTCAGAGGAAGAAGAATGGCAAACAGCTTTGGGAAAATAAAAATGGGAAGTTGAGAAAAGAATACATACCTTTATTTCTACAGAAGACTTTTGAAATTCAAACATAAAATTATTAATGAGAAGTGAGGTATCAAAAATTTCCCACGAAGCTAATCAAATATCTCAATGAAGAGGAAAAGAGGACATGTAAGTATGAACACACAAAATGTCTGCCTACGCGCTTTACACACCATAAATCCCAAAGTTAGAATAAACGAAAGCAAATTTTGATGAAACGAAAAATGCTAGATAACTTAGAATTCAGAGAAGAATCATAAAAAAATATAAATTCAAATTTAAATAACTTTTAAATTTTAGCTTGAATTCAAATTTTAATCAATTTTAACAAAGATTGACTTTTCCAAAAAAATTACATTTTAATAAATTAGGCAAACATATTACTCAATGTTATAGTTAAATTTAAATTTTAAGGATGGACTTAAATTCAAATAATAAAATAATTCATGTTAAAGTACAATTAAGGCCTACATTAACAACCATTTAATTCTCATTGTTAAAGTGTCCCTACTCACGTGTATATGGGAATGTAGATTCATTTGTTTCATTATTAATCGATTGCATATTTTAGTTTCCAAATAAATACATTATAAATTTAATTGACTGTTTAATTTTTATTTTAAAACCATTTTAAATTCAATAATTAAATTTAATCTAATAACATAAATGGGCGAAATTTATGGGATGTTACAACATAAGATATTCTACTAATATCAGATGATGTATTCTAAAGATAAATGGATCCAATGGTTTTAAATTAACATATTGAGTTGTGAATATATAACCATAGTTTTCTACATATGAATTGGATTTGAATGGAAATAATCTTCAGATATTTCAATATTGGATTCCGTAATTATACGGATACTGTTGAGGAATTTGAGAAATATAGATACTGTTATTCCCAATACGGTATCTGTTGATTTCAGAATTTGATATTGAATATGAGTCGATATGATTTCTATTCAAAGCCTTGTATTTAATATCAAATTGAATTTTGGGTTTGTCATGAATGGTGTCTTTAACAACACTATTCTTAAATCGAGCTGAGATGAAATGTATGTAACAAATATTTTAAGTAAGATTTAATGAAGTTTTCCAATTTAATACATTAAATTGGAATTAAATGAAAGATTGATTTTGGGTTTATCGTGAACGATGTTTTAAACGGCATTTGTCCTTTAACCCAGTTAAAGACAGGATTAATTTCCTAAAGTTGAATAATCATTGAATGATGATTTTAGAAGATTAAAACCGAGTTAGTGTTTTAACGAATCTGTAATTAGATTGGAAATGTAACGTATGAAGGTAGTTAAGTTTACCACAACAAGATGGGTGTTGAATATGGAGTTCTACCAGTTTTACTCCATGGGATGAATAGATTGGGATTAGGATAACGATATAAAATATTATCATTCGTGTAAGACTCGTTTATCCAGATAAGGTTTATAAACCTAAAGCGTGAAAAGACATTCTAAAATCATTTGAAATGTTATTCCAAGATGAATTTAAACGATAAGTTTAAATGATATAAATCTTTATAAGATTTGTGGGGTTAATTCCCATGTAATGAATGTTTGAATAAAATATTATTCTGGACTGGAATGAGACAGGTGGTATGTTTATATATCATGATTTTAAATATGCGCGAGTTATTCGGAATGATAGGGTTTAACTCATTTTGAATAACTGATATGACGATTAAAAGTCAATGGTATGAAGACAGTGATTGAAGACCGGAGATCTTCACATCATTTGGATTATTACTGATGTCTCGATCGGGGTGCACACCCAAGATGAGGTAATAAGTGGTGATCATCCAAACGTACTTGGTGATCGACTGGATATGTGAGGGCCTCTCTCCTGTATTGGACATCTGAGACGAGGAATAAGGTGCCTCCGGTTTCATTCAAACCCAAAACGGATTTGCAAATGGAATGTATGTCTGACATTGTACTTTATGTTGTATCAATTGATCTCTACTAAATATACATCTGTTTGGAAACTGAGAATTTATTCTCTTAGCATAACACCCTTCTCTGAGACGTACGAGTTCGGAGGTTATATATTTGTGGACAACAGTTGTATAGTATGAATTAACAATGTGGCATGCTGAGATGTAGTGATCAAAGTTGTTGTTGAATAGCAGATATTTGTGATTATGATCAAAGCATGGCTAATATGGCATAGCTTTGTGTTGAGACGTGACTTCGTCAAGCTTCACTCCTCGATATGAGCCACAAATGGGATGAGAGACCGCATGGAGGACATGCGTTTCTTTCTAGTTAGAAGTGATGTCATGGTATGGATCCCAGACAATTTAATTATGTGGATGTTGGAATCGAGGAGCCTTGGATATGTCCGCACAAGGCCAGCGTGGTCGACATACTGACCAAGAGGTCCAATAGGACTATGTATTGTTCAAACATTGATAATCAGGGACGTACGGCTGACCGGCCCTGCCGATCCATAAAGGGATATGTTCCCTGGGGCATTCCACTATAGTTCTGAAGTTCGGATGAGGAGAGATCACTTGCCTCAGCTCATGATGGAAATCCAAATTCCAATATGCGACTTTACGGTTTTAGTTGTATACCTACGACAACATAATAGGATGGGGTATTACGTCATCTAAGATTGATACATTTATTTTTGAAATTATTTTCTACACTATGCACTAATAATAATAAAAGAAAATTTTCGCATATCAAGCATGTTTGACTATTATAAGGTAAAACTCTATCCTCCAGCTTGCGCTTGCATTGTGTGATGGGACCCGAGTCTTATAATAGCTTCATCTTTCAAAAAGCATTACGAGTTTTGTTTTATGGTATTCATGTAGAGGAAACCCGTCCCGTGTCATACGGCATGGTCTCATGACTTACCCAACTTTAAGTTAAAGTTAATAACTGTTTTGGTTCTCATATGAGTCCCATGACTGACTTGGAGTTTATTGTTTCCCACTTAAACTTTGTGTGTCCATAATTTTTACATGGGCAGCAGTAGTTCCGGTTTTGCATATTTTCTTTACATAGGATCCTGGATTTTGGTTTGAGCTATATTCTGGATTATTTCGAGTCTTCCACTGTGTATATTTATGTTTTTGCTCTACTGTAATTTATTTCTTTGATAATTTTCCACTGGGTATCAATTATTTGTACTCTGAAATCTCGTAGTCTGATGTGAAATTGTACAACGAAATGTTCTTTTGTGTTCTGTTCTGATGTGCTGTATTCTCAAAGGGTACGTCTTGTTGATCGGTTTAAGTCGTTTTAGCGATCGTTTCGAGCCGGCCTGCGAGGCTGGTCGTTACACCTACAAGATTCTCCCGTAGCTGATTTGCAGTCTTCTAATTCATTTTTCTTGTGCGGCACTTTAATTTCGTTTTTTCTTATTTCATTTACTTTTAATTTTAATGAATTTGACTTGCTTGAATAATTGTTGCTTGCAGTATGTCAAATGTTAAGGGTGCTTCAACATGTAAGATTCTCTCACCGAATTTTACACAGTGGTCGTCAGTTTCAACATGTAAGATTCTCTCACTGAATTTGCATTTTTAACTGATTACTTTTCCTTAAGCATAGGCTTTGATCCATTTTCTTTCCTTTGATAAACATTTTTTCTATGAAAGTTGATTATTAGTCCATTTTTAGTTAAAGAACGTTCAGTTCATATTCATTTTAAGGATATTTGTTTATACTTAGCACTGCAATGTATTTATATCCAATATGTAATTCATAGTGTTTGTAATAGACAATTAAAAACACAAACATTTAAGGCATGTCTTTGCATGCTTTGCTAAGCATTTTATGCAAATAGGAAAAATGTATACATATAAAAAATCATGATGCAACTATTAAATTGATCTTTAATTAACCTGATTTTTTCGTGACTAAATATTCCATATAATTTATTTTGACATACCTAATATCTATTATAGAAGAATTGTTAGCTGCCTGATTCTATCGTAGTTTCCGTAAGTCCATCTTCATGCATTAGTTATTAGAACGTTTCATATAAAATGCTCTCATCATCTCATGAGCCAACATAAATTTTTTGCTTTTATTTCTTCCATGAATGAAGGCTTTCAAATTTGCAGAAGCTGGCTCATTCTTGTAATCTTCATGTTGCATACGAATTTTGCAACAATCCTATGAATTACATTGCAACATTATATAGGATGGTAATTTAATATAAAGGAAAATTTTCTTTCTTTGGATCAAAAGTGATAAAAGTATGATAATTTTTCTTATAATATGCCAACCTATAAAAATTTCTCTAACAACTATGAATAGATCTACTTAAATTAGGTCTCAATGAAGCATAATGTTTGAAAATATTTGATTCTAGAATGCAAAGTTGTATTTGTTTTAAAATGCAAGTAAGCGAGTAAGTCTTACTTCGTTCAGTTAACATATTGTCTTTTTTCTTACATTGTTAAGTAATGTTAAAAACTGGCAATCAGATTGATCCCATCATCTTTTTATGTGAGCTTTTGTTTAAAAGATACAATTCCTTCATCAGTTACCCAAATTAGTTGGATTTGTTAAGGGTTAGGACCTGTAACTTAAGTTGACATTATTCTTAGAAACAGTAAGTCTATATTATCCCAGCCACAATCAATTAAGACATGAAAATGACCATGCTTTGATAATGTCAGCAAATAATTGACAAATTTAGATACTTCCTCCTGTATTTGATAATCATCAAAATGTATGACTTTTTCTTAAAGTGTTTAACAGTTGTGTGCAGTCATGCATTCCACTTTCACTGCATCAGCAGGTGGCTTAAGACCTGCCAAGTTTGCCCATTAGGTCAGTGAAGAACTTTAGCCTATGTTATATGCATTTTTCTTGTATTTGTGTATGATCTTGTATTGTATAAGTGGATACTAACTTTCAAGCAAAGTGGTAAAGGTCAGTAGATGGACTTCATGTGACAAACGTGGATGATAGATTAATGTATTTTGGATTATATTTTAGTATGTTGGTTTAGTATTAACTGATTTTGGAACACCCAAAACTAAAAAATAGATGTTTATATGAGATATCATGCATCATCCAATGCTTAAGCTATGGTTAAATAGCCATTTAGAAACTTAGATGAGACGGTAAATCTTACCCAGATGAGTCTAGGTGGATTTTTAGGTACATTTGTTATGCATATTTTGCAGGAAACAAGTCAGTCAAAAAGTTGGATTTTGCAGTGTTGCACATCAACATGCTGCAAGAAAATACATAAGGCATTCCCAGTTCTTGCATTATTTTGTTATAATGTTTGTGTTATGAAATATTTTGAAACTGTCACTTGGATGTATGTTATGTCTATGTATTATGTGTTTTAGTATGTTAGAAGTTCAAGTGTAACTTATCAAGCATTCTGAAATGTGTTAGAAATTTGTGTATATAATTTATCTTGTTTAGCCATTAGAATATGATTTTTGGTTGTTTTGTTGTGACATTTATTTTTAATAGTGAATAATTATATACTGGTTATGATGATTATGACATAGCAATTATAGTCTATTATGTCTTTTTATTTTACATCTATCGTTGGCGGTTGCAAAATGATCTATTGCAACTGATATGACACTTGTAAAAAGTCTCTACCACAACTCTTTGTTACAAGTGTCAAAAATAGTTGCAAGTTGGGATATCATGACTTAGTTTACAGTTGCAATAGTTCTATTGCAACTGGCATTGCCAGTTGTGAAACGGTTATTTTGTTGTAGTGTATGTGTTGGCATATTTTATAGTTTAGAGAGCTACATAGTTGTTCACAAAACCAATTGGTCAATGTGAACTCTAACCTCTTAGTATTTATTCAGGATCTTAGTTGTATATTTCCCGATGTGGGGCTATTTTCAACACTCCCCATTCATGTGTGACATATTTGAGCCATCTACTTGAACATAGTATTTTGGATGGAGCGTCTCACGTATGACGGTTAAGCACATACATTTTAGTTGAATTAGTTCAAAGCCTTGCTATGATACCACTATTAGTAGTAGAAGTAGTGGAAAATAGTTGGAAGAAAAACTTAAGGAAGATATGACTAAGTGTTTTAGTAATGCAACAACTTTATTGCTTTCAAGTTGTGGTAACTCTATTACAATGTGCCTCTTTTTCTATTTATAGGCATCTCACAATAATCTTTATTATTTAGAGTATTCTAGATTTTACATTCGAGACACATCAAGTAATAATACATATTATAATTTTCCAATTTCTTTAGAATTCTCTAGAAATTTGTAGCACCTTCAACACTCCTCCTTGAGGCAAATTTCGGACACTCCAAGCATAGTTCGAAGTTGCTCAAATCTAGCTCTTGGCAGTGCCTTTGTGAAGATGTCTGCAACTTGGTCTCTGTCCTGCAGTACTTGAGCTCGACTTCTTTTTCCGCTTCTACATCTCTGATGAAGTGATACTTTATAACTATATGTTTAGTTCGGCTTGATTAACCAGATTCTTTGTCATTGCTATTGTTGATTTGCTATCATAGTAGATTGTAATAGGATATTCTTGATGTTCATCAATTTCTTCGAGTATTATTTGTAACCATTTAGCTTGACTTGTTGCTTCAGATGTTGCCACATATTCTACTTCTGTTGTTGATTGTGCAACTATTGCTTGTTTCATTGATGCCCGCGAGAATATTCCCGATCCAAGTGAAAAAGCATAGCTTGATGTGCTTTTCATATCATCTACTGATCCTGCCCAATCACTATCAGCATAGCTAACCAACTTTGAGTTGGTCATGGTTTTGTACCATATACCAAACTCCTTTGTTCCTTTTAAATATCTTAAAGTTCTTTTAGCTGCTCCAAGGTGAATCTGGCTTGGATTCTGCACGAATCTTGATAAAAGACTTGTAGCGTACATGATATCCGGTCGCGTAGTAGTAAGATATAATATGCTTCCAATCAAACTTCTGTTGTGTGATGCATCAACTTTTGGGGCTCCATCATCCTTTTGCAACTTCTCATTTGTTACGAGCGGAATAGTGACTGGTTTGCAATCATTCATTCTGAATTTCTTCAATAATTCATTGGTATATTTCTTTTGGGAGATAAATATCCCTTCCTTATGTTGTTTCACCTAGATACTAAGGAAGTAATTCATCAAGCCAAGATCGGTCACTTCGAAGGTTTTCATCGTGTCTTCTTTGAATGCAGTTATCATCTTCGTATTATTTCCCATGTAGATAAGATCATCTACATATAGAGAGACAATGAGTGTATCATACCGAACCTTGTGTCTTGATGTATAACGTTGGCTCACTCTTGCTCCTCCTAAATCCTTGATTAATGAAACACTGATCAATTCTGTTGTACCATGCCCAAGCTTCTTGCTTCAAGCCACATAGAGCCTATCTTAGTATTAGCACTTTATTTTCATTACCCTTACTTACAAAGCCTTACGGTTGCTCCACATCTCTAATACTCCATTTAGGAAGGCTAACTTGACATTTAGTTGAAAAATAGTCCAACCTTTTTGGGCTGCAAGAGCCACTAAAGCTCTAATTGTATCGATACGTGCAATTGGAGCAAATGTCTCATTATGTTCGACTCCATATTGTTGTGAGTAACCCTTTGCAATGAGACTAGCCTTGTGTCTTTGTATTGAGCCATCTGGGTTAAGCTTTGTCTTATAAACCCATTTCACTCCAATGATATCTTTATCTGTAGGACAATCTACAAGTTCCCAAGTACTATTCTTCTCAATTGTTTCTATCTCTTCTTTCATTGCTTTGACCCATACTTTGCTTAGATGTAATTTCATAGCTTTCAGGTTCAAGTATAGCCAATTTGCAAGTTTCATATATGTCTACCAAAGATCTAACTCTTCTCGGAGTAGGCTCTGGTGAAGGAGTTTGTTATTGAGGAGGTGAAAGGGGAATACTTATTTCTTCTGTTGCTTCTTCCATTTCTTCCACATCTTCATGAGATTCATATACTGGAACAGAAATGTTGCTTCTCCCAACTTTTTGTTCATCCCACTTCCAAGCAGCATTTTCATTAACGTCAACATTTCGACTAATAGTCAGCTTCTTCGTTTGTAAGTTATAAACTCTATAGCGTTTTGATTGTGTACTATACCCCAAAAAGATTCCTCGTATAGTCTTCTCTTCTAGTTTGTGTCTCTTTTGATCTGGAACATGTAAGTAGCAGATCGATCCAAAACTCTTAGATGCTTGGTTGTTAGCTTTTGTCTACTTCATGTCTCTATAGGAGTCTTGATTTGGACTGCTTGAGTTGGACATTGATTGAGTATATAGAGAGCCGTGTAAACTGCTTTTGCCTAGAAAGTGTGGGATAAACCCTTCTCCTTCAACATTGATCTAGCCATCTCCATGACTGTGTGGTTTTTTCTTTCAGATACTTCATTTTTCAAAATTTTCTTTTGTTAGAACAAACGATGAAAGAAATAGAAATGCTATAATTTCAACTAGGCTCCGATACCACTGTTGGCATTTTTTATAGTTTAGAGAGCTACATAGTTGTTCACAAAACCAATTGGTCAATGTGAACCGTAGCCTCTTAGTATTTATTCAGGATCTTAGTTGAATATTTCTTGATGTGAGACTATTTTCAATAGTATGCATTATGGAACCTAAAGTTCCTCAATCAATGGACTTGAAATAATTCATAATTTAAAATCCCAAAGCTTTATTGGAACTATGTGAAATGATAACGCTTTATTGTTTAAAGACGTTAAAAGAGAATAAAAAATCATCGTACGGGGGTAATGATGATACATCCAAAGATTTCAAAATTAGTCGTATCTTACTTATATATTTAAATTTGCATATTGTATTGAAGAATAAATTTTATCAACTTGAAGTTTTTTATATATTTTATTTGAATCGAAACTTCAAATAGTTCTAAACCAGATGTTTTAAACATTATCTTGTAGTCTCAAAGGATTCAAATTGACATTGATCAATAAATAGAAATTAATAGTTTGGATCCTAATAGTTTCTTCTAAATCAATGACTCAAACAATAAAGAATATAAAAATTTATAATATGGCTGTAATACGTTGACACACACACATATTTTGAAAATTGGTACACTTATATTAATAATCAGCAAAGCACATAACAAGGTTAGCACACTAACCTGAATACAAATAGTACAAACAACATGCAAGAAAATACATTAAGCAAGCAAATAATTACACGTAAGTGAGATTGGATCCACGATGAGGTCAACAACTCTAAATCCTACAAGTGCGATCTCGTTGCACTTCTAACCCATATCCTTTAGCTTCTGGCTTGTGCATGGCAACATCAACCATGCACCGTTGCATAAATGGAAGAGCCCTTCGTCTTCAATCTAATTCTAGGATCTCTTGATCCAATCAAAACTTATTCATCAATCTGACTTCGCCACGCCAAGTGCAAAACCCATAAAAAAAAATCCTAACATTGCATAAACAGGTGCACATGCAAAACAAGAAGATGTCTAGGAGTTATACTTGGAGGCAGTGGCGATATCCGGTGGATCCCAAATTGGTATGCTTCAAAGAGAAAAACAAATAGCATAGAAAATTAATATTGGTTTACCAAGCAATATCATGAAGCACAGATGTACAAATCTACCATTTTGCTTGGAGTTTGAGTGTAGAAAACAACTTTAAATAAGCTATAAGACCAATATCATCACAGGCATGATCTGTAGAATTCCTTGTGTGCCAGAAAATCCACAAAACCATCAAAGAAAACCCAAAACTTTGACGTTGAAGCGCATAGAGATCCCTAACATTACCAAGATTGAAAACCCACAAATAATCCGTACCTTATTGTTCTAAACTAAATCATAGAGTAGGATCAAATTAAACAAGATTGATTGAGAGATAAAGGCTTGATCTTCAGTGGAGTAACAGCGGCGAACAACAAAGCATGAATCGAATTGTAGGAAATCTCGATAGATTAGAATTAGATCAGGTGTAATGTTTGGGAGATCCTCGTGTAACTTAGGAGTACGCACAGATAATAAGGCTAAACTAAGAAATGTAACTTACCACGAAATTCAGACAAGATCTAAACACTTGAACTGCAGTTTTACTGGATTGAAATTGCTGATCATCTCCATTGAAGAGAAATTTTTACCAGAAAAACAAATTGAAGCATCCCAGATCACCCAAATCACGATAAATAGATCCAAATTCATGTTACCAGATTTTTTGAAACCTAAAAACGCAAACCATCATGCTAATAAATCGAGTTTTCATAAATCTATTTGAAGTTGAGATTCGTTCCAATTAAAGGTCGGTTTAGAATTGATGGCTTGATCTTTAGTGGGATGACTCCTAGACGCGATCTGAAAAGTAAATTCCTTAATGACTTGCGATTTGCGAATTTAGATCTTAAGATTGGGAATCGTCGCGAATAGAGATTTGGCAATTATGGATCTTATCAATTTTGAGTAATTCATAATTATGGTTATGAGAAAAAGATCGGATCCGGTTGTCAATTTATGGCTGTGAGATGAGTTTTAGGCGACTTATTAGCCTAAAGAGAATAGCGTTGAAATTTCATATCCGAATGGCTTAAAATTGCATATCAGTTTACGTTTTCTTCTGGATCGCCATTTCCTCTCTACATTGGAGAGAGGAAGAAGCGGTTATTTCTTTATCCACTTATATATATATATATATATAACTAAAACCTGAAGTTTGTTACGAGCTCATATTATAAATTATGCATATACTATTTAGTAATTCAAAAAGTCGGTTGACATAAATAATGAATGACCTGAAGTCATGTGTGTATTCAAATGATCTGTATAATCAGGAAATTCCTCTAAGTTACTAGATCAATGAAAGAGAATAGGTAGTATATTATGGATGCATCTTTTCAACCAATAAAAGCATTATCCTTCTACAATTGAAATACATATAATATATTAGCTAGCAATAATGTGATAATGGATAAAAAATGAGAATCCAAAGAGGGTTTATTATTTAATGTGACAATGTTTGTCAACATTGATGGAGGAGGATAAAGGGATTCAAGTTCACCATCAGTGTTAAATATTTGTTAAACATGTAGAATGATGCAAAATATTAAAAAAAAAACAAAAATTATCCATTATATCCCTAGTAGACTTTCTCTAATATAAATTTGAATAACTGAAGGATCAAAAGCTGTAAAACACAGCTGAAATTTGATATAAAAGTCAGTTTAAAATATTTTTGGAGTAAGCCAATAAAAATGCCAAATAAAGGAGGCGAGTGTTCCTGAAGAAACACTTAAGGGCGCTATGAAAGAAACAGATGACATGATTGTCTAATAACCCTAGAACTGCGTTAGGTACCTAAAAAGCGATAAATAAAGAGATCTCAATAAATCACATTGAGAACTGATAATAGATAATCATCGATGGCACATCTATAAATAATAAAGCGCTTATGTTAATGATTAAAAACCTTGAATTAGGGGAGAAAATGATTGACCATCATGATTCCTTTCCTAAAAGAAAATTGTGGACCTGTAGTCTACAAAATGTAACTAGAAATATGTATGTTAAATGGCAAAGCACATTAAAATTATTGAAACACAATACAATTGAACAACATGTTATATGCCATGAGCATTACACTTTCAGAGATAACTGAATTGATTAAAGTAGTGAGAGTGTTTGAAACATTCAGAATACCCTAACAGTATAAACGATGAAAGTATACAAATTCCAAAAGAATGTAAATAACTTTGGTAGTGATAAAGAATTCACATAACTAGAAATGTAGATTACAACATTCTTTTAAGTATTATTGTGATGAAAATCTTGATATAATTCATGATACTTCCTACTTTTAAGAACGTTGTAATGAAACTCTTAATATTCATTCAATTGGTAGTTGTTATATGCAAAACTTATTAAAATATATAAGTTTTTGAAGAATATAAATAATATTTTTAGTTATAAAGAGTGCCAAAGACATGGACGATAGATTATAATATTCTTCTAAGTATTGTTATAATGAAAAACTTGAAATCTTCAAAATGAGTAGATTACTTTCTACTCAGTGTTGTCATAATGAAACTTGTCTTATTCATTAAATGTGTATTGTAATATGAAAACCTGATTAAAACACAAAATTGTAAGCACATGAAGTTTATTTATAAATAAACACTAGTAGCATACAAAGCGCCAACAGAAGGCGTTTTAAATAATAAAACATGCCGGAAGCATGAAATGCACATGAAGTCTGTAAAGAAAAACTTCATTAAGAAGTATATATATAAGCAATTTGATTTACTGAAAGAAGAATACAAATTCAGAGTAAATTAGTAAATTAGAGAGAGCATCCATAAGTATGTTATAATACACTCTTTTTCCTTAACTAAGTTTTTTTCCAATGGGTTTTCTTTGTAAAGTTTTAATGAGGCAGTATCAACCCAAATAGTAACATATGAAAATAAGTTGTAATGTACTCTTTTTCCTTATTTAAGTTTTTTCTCAATGCGTATTTCTTATTAAGGTTTTAACAAGGCATTACATTGATCTAGAAGTATCACCATAGTAAAGTATTGAAATATGACATTCCATATTATACTCTTTTTCCTTCACTATTTTATTCCCATCGGGTTATTTTTAGTAAGATTTTAACGAGACAACACTTTGTTCCTAAAGTAGCAAACATTTTTTGATGTAGTAAACTATTTTTAAGAAGACAACGTAGATTGCGTGGTTCAGATTTCAGTAGACTATATCAAGAGTGATAGGACGAAACATATTTCTCCTAAAATTTTCTTCACTCATGAACTACAAAAGGACAACAAGATAAAGGTGAAACAAATCCAATCTCAATAAAATCAGTAAGATATATTCCCAAAGGCATTTTCAAAATCAAAACATCAGAAGATGGCGTATATAATTGACATGCATTGGCAACATCAAGTGACTAATTTGAATAATACGTTATAAATTAGGGGGAGCATATCAAATTATGCTATAGTTTGCTTTTTTCTTCACTAATATTTTTTCCATTAATATTTTCGTTAGTAAGGTTTTCAATGTGGCACTATCTTGTTCCTAAATTATCTGCCCTCCTTGTATCATTGTAAAACATGTTGTTAGCACCGAAATTAACTCCAAGACAGGCTGACAGTGAAGGCGTATCAGACCATCACACACAAAGAGAAGTAATCCGTAAGCAGAAGCTAAGCACAGGGTAAAATCAAGAATCCTAAGACAAGTATCTGGAAGGGCAAGCAACCGACACCCTCACCAAAGAAGGAACCTTAAAATCCAATACGAAGAGAGATTATCGGCAGGAAGGATAACCGATAAGAAATCATCCAAAGCCGGGAGATAATAAAGCGGAAAGAAAAGGACATCACAACCCGAAACCCAGAAGGACGAAAGGGCTATCAGTATTGACTAGCTTAATATCGATACGTTAAGAAATGGGAGCACCGAGAGCACAAAGTTCAAAACATAAGGAAGTTGTCTGGGAGCCACTTACCGGAACCTCAATTAGATGGTCACCAAGAGGTCACTTTAGTAAGAAACTAGTAAAGTACCGAAGGCACCCCTCCGGAAGGCCAAGATACATTTCAGAGATCTACTGAAAGGCAAGACAAGACCTCGGAAAGAGACAAGCTATCCACACTAATTTACTTAGTATAACACCAATAGAGGTGGCATATCTGGTAACCACCCATTTAAATCATGAAGCCAAGTTCCACGAAGGATTACTAGCAAGACCGAAAGACCATATCCGGAAGCCTATATCCGGAAGCCTACAGCCTTCCTAAAGCTATCCATACTGATAGGCTTGGTATCGATACAAAGAAGACAGACATGACGTCAAAGATACATTCGAAAGACCGGGACCATCCTCCCAAGAGCTAGAACCGGCACTTTAAAAGCCATAAGAAAGGCCTTTGGTACCAAAAGGAAAGGCAGTCGAGAGCCAAAATTTCTGGAACCAAAGGGAAAAGCAACCGATAGAGGCTTACGCTGTCCCAATAGCAAAAGAGGCCTTGATTTGTCTATAAATAAGACCCCAGGGGTCTCATTTTAGCGATCAACTTTCTCATTTCTCATTCTTGTACTCTTTTTCTCTAGAGTAAACCATAATTTCTAAATCAATTTAGGGATTTCTATTGTAATCACTCATGTACTCCAAATCAAAGATCAATAAAGTGAAGATCCAAACTTAGCATATTTTCTTATGAGTTTCTAGTGCAATTTCTTAGCTATTTCCTGCATAACCTATTATAGATTTCCTACACAGTCACAGATACTTACTCATTCTTAGAGCCTTTCACAGAATTCTTACAGAACTCCTTCCTATAAGTCGTTTAGCTTTTTGGTCGAGGGTTATACTTAGGGAACCCTTTTCCCAAGATAATTGTTGGTTCTAGAGCTGCTTAAGTGTGATGTTCACCCCCATTGAGGTAAGAGTAACTGATATTTTGGGATCTAAACCTTGATATCTAGGAAACCGTGAACTAACTGAGATTCGTGAAAGCTAAATACCCCCATTTTCCCCTTCGGTTCACTTCGGTAGACTATCTCCGTGTTGACAAAAAATATCATTACATTTTGGCGCTAGAAGGAGGGCTTGAACCTACGACCTTGTGGTTAACAGCCACATATCTAACTGTGTTGTTCCATCCCGGATCTGACTAAAGCTTTGTAGAAGAAAAATTATTGGTAAAAGGTCCCAATAAGAGTCTTATGGACCTCAGATGTATATGTTAGGAAGCACTGAGCCAAGAGTAACGGAAGAACAAAGGTTTAAGATTGGAAACCTCGCAAAATAATCAAGCGGAAAATGGAAGGGGAGCAATATGATTCTGACTGTTGGAACGGCAGCCCTTCCTACATAGACAAACGCTAACCTTTCCTCTACATGGCTCTACATCAGAGGAACACAACACCTTTTCTCATATAAGGAAAGCTCTCCATAATAAAATCAAAGGGATGGT
The DNA here is from genome assembly GCA_030737875.1 of Allium sativum. Taxonomy (NCBI): domain Eukaryota; kingdom Viridiplantae; phylum Streptophyta; class Magnoliopsida; order Asparagales; family Amaryllidaceae; genus Allium; species Allium sativum. The sequence continues at coordinate 637,810,364 of CM060922.1, forward strand.
ATTTGAACGACAAATGACAGATGATTTCAACCACTTTTCTTCCAAATGGACTAAAAGGATAGCACTCCAATCTCAGCATGCCGTAAAAAGAGGAAATAATGATATGAGTGAAACAACAAGGATCAATAATAGAAAAGCTAAGTCCCAACAACAAGAAAGGAAGTTTACACCAAGACTACCCAAAGGATACTTTCTTACCACTTTAATGGAAAATATCTATTTCCTAACCAAACATGAACTCAATTATTGGCCATCCACGAAAAAGAAGACCAAGCATGAAAGGAAATTGGGAGGGCCTTACTATCACTATCACATGATGAATGGACATGAAACTAACCACTATAGAATCTTCGAAGGAATGATCATTAAGTTCCTCAATCAAGGCCAATTACAAGAATTTGTAAAAGGATCAAATTGAGTCTAATAAAATCCTTAGGAAACGTATTATTCACATAGCTAAGGGTATGGAAACCCTCTCGGAGCTCGGAATAACCAAAGATGGGTCAATGCACAAATGGGTAAAAACCTGTGTCACCGCCGAGTTGGCCAGGGCAAGGCACCCCCCGGAGGGGGTGATGTTTAAGCCTTTCTCCGCGCCTAAACCAGAAAGGGCCAGGTTAAAGCATCGAAAGCGTAAGCCTTCAACCTACACCAGAAATTGTCATGACAGAGCATCTAATTAGCACGCCCTGCCTCTGCTCGCAGAAGAGTACGATATGCCTCTACTATGAACTAAGCATGTCCTACCTCTGCTCGCTGAAGAGCACGTCCTACCTCTTCTTATGTTCCGTATTACCCGTAGAAGGGAACACAAACCCCTATCATCGCCTATGATGGTCAGGATAGGGAACCCCTTGGAGGGGGTGGAGTGTAAGCCTCTATCACCTCCTACAATGGCCAGGATAGAGCATCAAAAGAATAAGCCTTAATTTCGCGTCTACGATGGCCAGGTTTAAGCATCTAAGACCTTATCTTTTCCTACAATGGTCAGGATAAGGCGTCTCCTTGAAGGAGATCGGATAAATCCTTGGGCCCTGCTTGTGGATATGCTAGCTAAGCGCACTGGACGCACAGGCCCAGAGAGTGGCCAATAAAGCACGTACATCCTCTTCTTTGACACTAAAAAGCCCAGAGAGTGGCTCAAGAAGCACATACATCCTCTGCTTCACAAATCATACAAAAAAGGGGCGATGAAACAAATAACAGAGATGGACTGTGGTTTCCTATCTTAAATACCCAAATATGGGTTGAGTCAAGTTCCAATTAATGTCGGGAGTGGATTTCCGGTCTTATCTTAATACCTGAATCTGGGTCAATTTGAATCTCAATTATTACCAGAAGTGGTTTTCTAATATCATCATAAATTTCTACATCTGAGTTGGTTCGGAAGTACAATTAATATTAAAGAAGGATATTTGTTTCTCTTAATATCCTAAAACTAAGTTGGATCCAAACTTCTACTACTACCAGAAGAAGATTTCTGTTCTTACACACTAGTCCGAGAGGTGGATCAAACCTTTATTACTACTAGAAGACGAACTCCTGGCATCCTTTCCTTGACACCCTAATCATGGATACTGGATTTAAATTCTTAATTCCTGGGAAGGGATCAAATGCTAATGTCTGAGATAACAACTTAGTTCTGCCACTTGAAGGCCTTCAAACTAAGATTACGATCTTTCTTCTTGATCAGGGAAGTTTCTCAAACTCCTTATATTTAACTTTCTATTATTCATGCAAAACATAAGTGACAATCATATATCAAGTCAATGTGCATTCCATTTATAAGTTAATTTACAAGGCAATATTATTAGTTATCAAAAGAAAGTCAGACAATTAAAAGATACTTACTACATTATCCTAAAGCTCCTTGCTCTCAGGCAAGGGAGAAATGGCAATGTGACGAATCGCTATGTATAAAAGTTCATTGATCTTCTGCCACTTTTCCATAATTCTGTGTGGGTCATCTAAGGGCTTGGGTTGTAATTTCAAAGCTAGGTTATAAGCCTTACCCATGCCACGTAGAGTTTATTTTCCTTCTCTAAACTAAAAGCGTCCTTTCGTAAAGAAAGTTTTTCCTTTCTTAGCTGCTTAGCTTTGAAGGTGTATAAGTCAATACGTCGGAGCGTATCCTCATTACACTTTCTGTCATAAAAACCTTCCATATCGGCCTTAGTCTTTCGATACCACCTATTAATAAGAGAATTGTCTAACCCAGGGCGGAAGTTCCTCATGTGGTGGCATATTTCAAATTCAAAGGCCTTAAACTATGTTAAGACTTGTAGAGGATCAAGCACAGAAATATCGGTAGTGCATCCGAAAACAGATTCCCAAGCTTTGCATTTCGTTAACGCATTATCATGTTCAACTTCTAAACCAACAATATGACGATGTAACTCATCCTTTTCTTGGTCAAAGTCACTGGAGCGATTCGTCTTTATCTCCCTCTTTAGCTCACGATAGCTTTATCCTTTTGCCTTAGTAGATCCTCTAAAACACTAAATTGTTCGTTTAAATGTTCCATTGAAAGTTCCTCAAACAAGATGGGCTCGTTGTTAGTGCCAATCAAAAAGCCTTCCAAAAAGTTTCCCCGACTCATAGTTAATTGCGTGTCCTTCTCAGCAGAAGGGGGAGGGTCCTCGATCAAATTTTCCTGTTTTATAAACATATGAGCAGTTGTTTATAAGACTTATTTTCGAAAGATAGATGATAATAGTAAACCATAAAAATATTTGTTTAAAATAGATTAATATAGATGTCACCAAACGACCATACAAATGAGCATTAATTACAAAATCATAGCAATCTAATTTTTAATTCCACTACATTCTGTGTTAACATTTCATATCAACTTTGCGTGGTGAGCCCTAAGTTTCTTTTGTATCATCTCCCTATCACCTCCCAAGAAATTAAAAGAGAGTTGGGGATACTTCGTATAGATGAGCTTAAGTTCTTTTAAAAAGCATTCCCTGCTGGACTTATAAGGAGATTTTGTAAGAAATTCCCTCCTCAACCTAGATAAAGAGCGCAAGTCGTCCTTGAGAAACAACATCACTAGTAAAAAAAAAAGAGAATTTTGTCATAGTAATGATAAGTAATAATAAATCACTTTTGGAAGTATGAAGTCATGTCGTGATATTTGGAAAATATCAGTAAGTTTTGAAATAAAGCAAACTAACCCAATGCAGAACAGGAAGTAATTGAAGAGAAAAATTTATACCTGAGGAACAGGGGGATAGGTTGCACCATTTGTTCCCTTTCATCGGGTTCTGAGAAAACGATCTCTTTAGTAGGCATATCATCAACATATAGAATAGTGGGGGCACATGAAGAATCGACGTTCCTATCTCCAAGTCCCGAAGCGTTGCCAACAAGAAAACAAGATATGCCATCAGCTTTGTTACTCTGGCAGCCTCCGTAGTCGGAGTTGAGGTCATTATTGTGGTCATCTCTATCGTTGCCGCCAATGTCCACCCTTAATTCTTCGTCATCGCCAGATTCTGAGTTTTCTAGCAATTCCTCAATGAATAGGAGATCCTTAAGCTTCGCCTTATTTTTCTTAGGAATCTCATGTGATGACCGCCCATAATCCCCACACTATACAAAAGAAATAATGCACTGAAAGGTGTGCAAGGCAGTCATGGACGATCATCAGGGCAGGTATACACAAGCGAAACCTGGCGTAAACTCACAGCGCAAGGATAAAATATAATAAAACATATACAACAGGTAGTAATAGTGAAGCAGAAACACAAGACTTTCATATAACCAGAAAGTAATATCCACAACTTGGAAATAGTGTTTATACAAAGTTGCCTCACTACATTATTCAGAAAAGCAAACAACGGAAACCCAATTATTAGATAGTAGTAAAACTGGTATGTGAGCCTCCTGCTCGCCACCGATTAGCACCATTGTCCTCACTAAAGCATCACCTGTCACCTGCTACTTAGTCTGCCCATCCATAACCGGATGAACAGCACAAGGTAATAAGAGGAAACATAAAACCTTGAGTCAGACAACAATCCTAGTGAGTGATAAAACAGCTAACAAACTTCAACAATAAAGTGTATGAGAAAGGATAGATAAACATACTAATCTACCCACGACACCAGAGAAGAACTCAACCTTATCTTCCCCACATCGGACAGTGATAGCCTTTACAATAACAATTCAACCATTCATCCATGGAAACCAGAACACCCATTCAATCATGGAAAACACACATGACATCCAGATTATATAAGTCTCACAAAGACATCCCTAATCGAGTTTAACATCCTCCAAGTGCTCTCCCCAGAGGCCTAAACCAATATCAGTTAAGCACTCAAAGAACATCTCCCTCGACTTTGGATAATCTATGTGAGATAGTACAAACAAAACAACCAATTATTCATGACTGACTCTGGCTATCAACGCCAATCCTGTTTTGAAACCATCGTTAATCGTATGACGGCCAACCTTGACATATGTCAAGGGCTAATGGTAACCTCAGTTCTAGCATAAACTCCATATGTCTAACCTTGACAACTAGGCCTTTCAATGATACCCAAGGTACTCGACCAGCAACCTTCCGGTCTATTGGGTGCCCCCATCATACCCCTGCTTTGAGCCTGCTAGAACTTATGACAACGATAATCTCTCGGTCTTCAATATCTCTAGTCGTCCAACCTTGACGGCTATTTATTGCTCAAGCGACCTTCTCGAGCAACCATTATCCACCAACTCACAACCTTTGAGTTTCCACCTCATTCGATGTTCTACTCCGATCAATGAACACCTCTCAACACTTCGAATCTTCCTACTTGAACTTACTTCGAAGTCACACCATCACCGAGCTAATTACATCACTGTGTTGCGGTTAGGGTTCGGGGGTGTTTCCCCCGAAAAATATTTTTTTCAGACCTTTTTCTCCAAATCTGAGTCGTACCCGAAAAACGTACTTTTTCAGAAAATGACCCTGTTGGAAACAAACCATAGCATCATCACTATCAACCACAACGTTTAAAAGCGCTGTTAAAAACATTACTGGTCCGCCCTCTTTCAGACTGACCCAATCCAAACTAGGCCAATCCGATCCAAGATGACTGTTCCAATCCATATAACAACCAACCGACCCGATCCAAGTATGACCCGATCCAAATAGGACCCGATCCAAATATGACTCGATCCGATTCACTCCTAGCCGATTCAACCTATAGTCGGGCCAACTCCGAGCTGAGCCAATCTCTGGCCGAGTCAATTTATGGTCGAGCCAACCCCTGACCGAGCCAATTTCTGCATATTGCAATTCAACTCCGATTTTAACCAAAACTTCGCCAAACGATGAATCCGACGAAACCAACTCAGCTAAAATCATTAAACACAATCATAAACATATCATAACATTACTATCCACATGAATATGACGATTACCACAAAAATGATGTAAATCTCACCAAAAATCATTAAAATTAACATATGATAAAATGAGAAATCTAACTAACATAAACATCTAAACAGACATGAAATTAACGAGTAAAACTTGTTAGATTAGATCATAGGGTGATGCATATGAAAATGAACTTGTAATGGTGTAAATCTATGGTAAAACATCCCAATTTGATGAGAAACATGCAAAAACACTCATATACTTCATTGCATTCATGTGAGAGATGTAAATCACTCACCGATTTTCCGAAACAATCTAAAACAATAGAAATAAGAATCCGGATAGCGAGCACTCCGAATCAAACCCCTCGATCCGATGAATTTGCCTTTGAAATGATGTAGGTCCTGCCTTGGATGGTGTGGATCTTCGATTTCCTCCCTTAGACTTGGATTTTTAATGGTGGAAAGGTGTAGGAGGAAGAAGGAGATCAAATGCCTTCAAATGAGAGAATGGGAAAAAGTAAACCTTTTCCCTCCACTCTCACCCCCTATTTATAGGATTCCACTAAGGCTCCAAAACCTGAATAGCCAACTGAAAAACCTTAAAACAGTGAGTTCTCCCATGCTGCTGAGCCAAATCCTTAATGTAACCACTCTACGGAAAGGCAATCATCAATTCCTTTCCAATGGCACAGGTCTCACCCTCTGATTCGACCCGAGTCAAAAGTTATGTCCTGTACAAGGCTGACAGGGGCAAAATAGTCACAAACAAAATCGGTAAAAATTATGGACATGTCTCACATCCCCATAAACAATATATCAAAAGATGAGAATGATCTAACCCTCATAGAATAAAATAAATATATTTTACGATCTTCTAATACGTAAAATGCGGGTTGTTACATTCTCCCCCCTTAAGAATTTCGCCCCTGAAATTCCAAGCAACCCCAAGTAGTCACAACGATTTTGCATGCCTATCATCCATGAAAAGCCAATTCTATCATCCAAACTAGCATCCATCAAGCCATGCATCCATAGCCTTATCCTAGCACGTGGAATTCTAACAATCAACAACAAGATACAACAATATAACGAAGATACGATATCAAAGGGTCCTACCGATGAAGAGTTCTGGATGAGTCGCTCTCATGCTCTCTTCCGTCTCCCATGTACAATAGTCCCCATCCTCACTCCATTGCACCTTGACTAGCTTAACCGTCTTCCTCCTAAGCTATTTCGTGCCATTCCCCACAACACGAAGTGGCTTACGAGGTCTCAAAACTACGGTCTCTAAGTCTTCGTACTGCTCTGGAGATACCACTATATTCGAATCATGCACGAATTTCCGTAGAAACGACACATGGAACACATTATGTACACTCGACATCTTCTCAGGTAACTCCAATCTATATGCGAGCTTTCAAATTCGCCCGACTATCGGAAATGGTCCAACAAACCTTGGAGTTAACTTTCCTTTCTTACCAAATATAACCATGTGCTTCAACGACGAAGCTTTCACAAAAACCATATCGCCCACGTCGAAATCCAAGTCCTTATGACGCTTGTCGGCGTAACTCTTCTGATGATCCTGGGCTGCCTTCATTCGTTGCCGAACTATCTCGATATAATCCGAGGTTTCTCTAATCATCTCAGGCCCAAGTACCAACTTATCTCAAGTTTCTAGCCAACATGTTGGAGAATTGCATGGCCTTCCATACAACGCTTCGTATGGTGCCATCCCAATGCTAGATTGGTAATTATTATTATACGCAAACTCAACTAGATGTAGATGGTCTTCCCATAATCCCCCGAAGTCTAACACACAAGCCCTTAGGAGATCTTCCAAAACTCGATTGACTCTCTCGGTCTGGCCATCAATTTGGGGATGATATGCCATACTCAAACACAACTCGGTTCCCAAAGCTTCTTGCAAACTTTTCCAAAATCCACTTGTGAATAATGGATCTCGGTCACTCTCTATACTCTTTGGGACACCATGGAATCGAACTATCCATTTCACATAAAGTCCAGCCAATTTCGATGTCGTCCTAGTCGACTTGACATGAATGAATCTCGCACTTTTGGTCAAATAATCCACAATGACCCAAATCCCTTCGTTTCCTGCCCTGGTTCTAGGTAGTCCATCGATAAAATCCATCGATACCTGCTCCTACTTCCATGTAGCAACTTTCAATGGCTGAAGTAAACTGCTCGGCTTCTTCTGTTCAGCTTTCACCAATTGACAGTTCATACACTTGGAAATGAACTTTCCAATATCTCGCTTCATCCCTTCCCAATAGTAGACTCTCTTCATGTCCAGATACATCTTATTTCCGCCGGGATGAATCGTCATCTTCGAGTGATGACATTCTCTCTGAACCTCATCCCTCAATTCTTCGATATCAGGAACAACTAATCGCCCTTGCTTTTAAAGCCAACCTTCTCGATCGACCTCGAACTCTTTATCTTCTAGTTCCAGTTTCTGAATGAACTCAACAAGCTTTGCATCCTTATTTTGGCTTTCGCCAATCCTTTCGATAAGAGTAGGTCTTATCGATAAGCTCGCCAACATTTTAGGTTCCAACTCACACCTTGGCCTGAAATCGAACCTTGCCAAGTACTCGAGGCTCTTCCATTCCGAAAACATTGCTCCCAAACTTGTATTTCTTCGACTTAACGCATCTACAACTGCGTTGCCCTTGCCTGGAGTATAATATATGCCAAAATCATATGACGCCAGAAACTCTAACCATCTTTGCTGCCGAAGATTCAAATCCTTTTGGGAGAAAAGATACTTCAACGACTTGTGATTCGTAAACAACTCGAATCGAACTCCCAACAGGTAATGTCTCCACATCTTCTGAGCAAACACAATCGCCGCCAACTCCAAATCATGAGTTGGGTAATTCTTCTCATACGGCTTTAGCTGTCGACTCGCATAGGCCACAACCTTATCCTTATGCATTAGCACTACTCCAAGTCCAGTACCACATGCATCGGTATATACCATCATCTCTTCATTCCCACTTGGAATGTTCAACATAGGTGCACTCGTCAATCTCTCCTTCAGGATTCCAAACGCTTGTTCACACTTTGCATCCCATGTGAATACTTGGTTCTTCTTCGTCAATCCTGTCAACGGTGCAGCTACCTTGGAGAAATCCTTGACAAACCATCGGTAATATCCTACCAACCCAAGGAAACTCCGAACATCCGTCGCATTCTTAGGTCGATCCCAGTCCTAGATTACTGCAACTTTAGCGGGGACAACTGCTATCCCTTTCCAGAAACTACATGACCTAAGAACCTCACTTCATCCTTTCAAAAGTGACACTTTGAGAACTTGGCCTTAAGCTGATGCTTCCGAAAGATCTCTAACACAACTCTCAAGTGCGTCTTATGTTCTTCCTCATTTCTGGGGTAAACCAGAATATCATCCACGAACACAAGCACAAACTTGTTCAACTGGTCTCTGAATACTCTATTCATAAGATCCACTAAATATGTTGGTGCGTTAGTCAACCCGAAAGGCATCACCAACCAGTCGAAGAAACCGGATGGTGTCCTAAAAGTAGTCTTTGGCACACTATCCTTAGCCACTCTCAACTGGTGAAATCCCGTTGCCAAATCCATATGATAAAACACTTTGGCTTCGTGAAGCTGATCGAACAAGTCATCAATCCTTGGCAACAGATACTTGTTCTTCTTAGTCACCTTGTTCAACTCATGATAGTCCACACACAATCTTAATGAGCCATCTGCCTTAGTTGTAGATACGACCGGTGCACCCCATTCGGATACACTCCTCCGAATGAGTCCTTTTCCCAAAAGGTCTTTAACTTGCACCTCTAACTCTTGCTGTCCCTTAGGCACCATCCACCTAAGTGGCATAACGATTGGTCTAGCACCCTCGACCAAATCGATCATAAACTCGATCTCATGATACGGCAGCAACCCTTTGACCTCGTCAAAGACATCTACATACTCATTAGCGATCAGCATTGATGACAGGTCTTCTTGAGGAATCCCAAGCGAATATAGATAACTCACAAAGACCCCGTCTTCGCGCTTACATCTAATCAACACCATTCGCCCTTCCACATCCCCGACCCTCATCTCTAGCTTCTTGCAGTTCACCCTTGCCGCCTACCTCTTGAGCCAATCCATGCCCAAGATGATCCCAAACCCAGCGAAGTCAAGAACATAGCAATCACACACAAAAGAGCAACCATGACTCGACAACACTAGACCTCGACATATTATGCAAAGATTTGATGAACCCCCAATTGGATTAGTCACTATGAAGGGTCTATCACAAATCTCAGGTTCCAAACCCAAGAGACACACAAGCTCATTGCAAATGAAGGAATGTGATGCTCCCGTATCGAAAAGCACATGAACTGAGACACCATTAATAGGAAGAGTACCTTGCACCACGACACCCTTTCCCTTATCCTCTGCAGTAGGAGCTCTCGAAGAAGATGGCATAGCTTCCAAAGCATATGCCTTCACAATCTGCTTGCCCTTAGCTGATTCCGGACAATATTTCTTCTCATGCCCAGGGTTTCCACATTTGAAGCACTTCTTATCAGCTTTGGGATTCTAGACTCACTAGCAAAATGACCTTTCTGCTGGAAGTTAAAGCAAACCACCTCACTCTTGGTTTCTTCTGGCCATCTTTTCCCTTTTGCTGTTGTTGCTTCCTCTTCTTATTATTACCACCCTGCTGTGGTTTCTGAGCCTCTTTGGTGGCAGCAACAACATTTGCTTCCTTAGGAAACAAGCTCTCATCACGAATAGCTTTTTCCACAATCTTCTCAAAAGAATCATCAAGATGGTCCACTAGCGGATTTCCAATATGAGCATCCAAACCCAAGACAAATTTCTCGTTCTTCTGATATGGTGTATCAATATATGAACGAGCATATCTAGACAAGGCTTCGAAATCAGAAATATAGTCAAGCATAGAACGACCATTCTATTTCAGCTCTACGAACTTCTTGAATAGAGCAGATTTCTGAGCCATGGGGATAAACTTTGCTTCAAACTTAGCTTGGAATATCTCCCATGAAATTTCTTCCTCTGGAGTCTCGAGTGTAACAGAATTCCACCATTCCATGTCCCTATTCTGCAGTTGCCTTGATGCAAGTTTTCTCTTTATTGCATCCTCGATACCCAAGTCTCCAAAGATTCGAACACATGAATCCATCCACCTCTAAACCTCTTCAGCTGGTTTAGTTCCCTTGAATGGTTTCCCCCTAGAAATGTAAAGTCCTTGCACAACTTTGCAAAATCTACTACTCTAGGAACTCGCACACCAACATTTACCGTTGCTGCCACTGGAGCGGGTACCCTTCGCATAATTGCTTCTACCATGGCTTCAAACATGGTCGGGTAATTAGGTTCACCACCATTTCCTCATCCAATATTGGCTCCCCTAGCAGCGCGTCTTGTTTCTTGTCTACTCATTCTAAATCTGCAATTTAGAATAATTAGTCACCTTCAAGAAATCAGCTAAAGGAAAACAACTGTTACTACTATATATGTTAACATATATAGCAAGCATCCAACTTAAATCTATAAGTAAGTCTCTCATATGCGATTACGTCCTTGAACTTTGGCCAAAAATCGTTGACCAGAGCTATGATACCAAATGTGACGACCGCCCATAACCCCCGCACCATACAAAAGAAATAATGCGCCGAAAGGTGTGCAAGGCAGTCATGGACGATTATCAGGGTAGGTAAACACAAGTGGAACCTGCCGTAAACTCACAGCACAAGGATAGAATATAATAGAACATATACAACAGGTAGTAATAGTGAAGCAGAAACACAAGACTTTCATATAACCAGAAAGTAATATATATAACTCGGAATAGTGTTTATACAAAGTTGCCTCACTACATTATTCAGACAAGCAAACAGCGGAAACCCAATTATTAGATAGTAGTAAAACTGGTATGTGAGCCTCCTGCTCGCCATCGATCAGCACCATCGTCCTCACTAAAGCATCATCTGTCACCTGCTACTTAGTCTGCTCATCCATGTAATAAGAGGAAACATAAAACCTTGAGTCAGACAACAGTCCTAGTGAGCGATAAAATAGCTAACAAACTTCAACAATAAAGTGTATGAGAAAGGATAGATAAACATACTAATCTACCCACGACACCAGAGAAGAACTCAACCTTATCTTCCCCACATCGGACAGTGATAGCCTTTACAATAACAATTCAACCATTCATCCATGGAAACCAGAACATCCATTCAATCATGGAAAACACACATGACATCCAGATTATATAAGTCTCACACAGACAACCCTAATCGAGTTTAACATCCCCCAAGTACTCTCCCTAGAGGCCTAGACCAATATCAGTTAAGCACTCAAAGAACATCTCCCTCGACTATGGATAATCTATGTGAGGTAGTACAAACAGAACAACCAATCATCCATGACTGACTCTGGCTATTACCACCAATCCTGCTTTGAAACCATCGTTAATCGTATGATGGCCAACCTTGCCATATGTCAAGGGCTAATGGTAACCCCAGTTCTAGCATAAACCCCATATGTCCAACCTTGACAATGTCCAACCTTGACAACTAGGTCTTTCAACATACCTAAGGTACTCGACCAGCAACCTTTCGGTCTATTAGGTGCCCCCATCGTACCCCTGCTTTGAGCCTGCTAGAACTTACGACAACGATAATCTCTCGGCCTTCAATATCTCTAGTCGTCCAACCTTGACGGCTATTTACTGCTCAAGCGACCTTCTCGAGCAACCATTATCCACCAATTCACAACCTTTGAGTTGCCACCTCATTCGATGTTCTACTCCGATCAACGAACACCTCTCAACACTTCGAATCTTCCTACTTGATCTTACTTCGAATCACCGAGCTAATTACATCACTGCGCTGCGGCTAGGGTTCGGGGAGGTTGCCCCGAAAAATATTTTTTTCAGACCTTTTTCTCCAATTCTGAGTCGTACACGAAAAATGTACTTTTTCAGAAAATGACCCTGTTGGAAACAAACCATAGCATCATCACTATCAACCACAGCGTTTAAAAGCGCTGTTAAAAACATGACCGATCCTCCCTTTTTCAGACCGACCCGATCCAAACTAGGCCGAACCGATCCAAGATGACCGATCCAATCCATATAACAACCAATTGACCCGATCTAGTCTAGCTCGACCCGATCCAAGTATGACCCGATCCAAGTATGACCCGATCCAAATATGACTCGATCCGACCCACTCCTAGCCAATTCAACCTATGGCCGAGCCAACTCCTAGCCGAGCCAATCTCTGGCCGAGTCAATCTATGGCCAAGCCAACCCCTGACCGAGCCATTTCTGCATATTGCAATTCAACTCCGATTTCGACTAAAACTTCGCCAAACGACGAATCCGATGAAACCAACTTAAATCCCAATTTGATGAGAAACATGCACAAACACTCATATACTTCATTGCATTCATGTGAGAGATGTAAATCACTCACCGATTTGCCGAAACAATCTAAAACAATAGAAATAAGAATCCGGATAGCGAGCACTCCGAATCAAACCCCTCGATCCGATGAATTTGCCTTTGAAATGATGTAGGTCCTACCTTGGATGGTGTAGATCTTCGATTTCCTCCCTTAGACTTGGATTTTTAATGGTGGAAAGGTGTAGGAGGAAGAAGGAGATCAAATGCCTTCAAATGAGAGAATGGGAAAAAGTAAACCTTTTCCCTCAACTCTCATCCCCCTATTTATAGGATTCCACTAAGGCTCCAAAACCTGAATAGCCAACTGGAAAACCTTAAAACAGCGATTTCTCCCAACCCGCTGAGCCGAATCCTTAATGTAACCAATCTACAGAAAGGCAATCGTCAATTCCTTCCCAATGGCACAGGTCTCATCCTCTGATTCGACCTGAGTCAAAAGTTATGCCCTATACAAGGCTGATAGGGGCAAAATGGTCACAAACAAAATCGGTAAAAATTATGGACATGTCTCACATTCCCATAAACAACATATTAAAGGATGAGAATGATCCAACCCTCATAGAATAAAATAAATATATTTTATGATCTTCCGATACGTAAAATGCGGGCTGTTACATCTCAATACCCTGTTTGGCCAAATTTATTCTTTCCATAACTCTGCTCCGGATAGAAGGGCAAATAGAAGGGAACTCCATGTCCGAACACTTCTTGAAGTTATCACAATAAGCTAGGAAAAGAGCCTTCTCATAATACCCCGTCACCACATCTGAGAGATATGCTTTCAAAAATAAAGAAATCCTATCCTGAGCTACATAGATTACTCGCCTATCGGTAGAAAGCGTTTTTTCCCTTTACCCCTAAATTCTCTGCATGTTCAGCCAGTATATCCGCCCGCTCGCTTTCAAAGCCAAAATTTTGGCAACCATGACACGGTTGTTTTCCCTCTCTCTTTCAAGAGATATCCTCAACCGCACACATGTCTCCTCACTTTTGCTCTTCGTTGTAATTAGGTCGCGAACCTTGGACCCTAATGCAACATTTTCTTCTTTAAGCCCACTCATCTCAAGAGATAATGAAGCAATCATCATCCGACTAATATGCCAACCTTTGGATATCCGAAGAAGAATAAGGTGACGTCAACCCATAAACAAAAACGACTAGAAAGATACTAAAGGGAGCTAAGGGTGAACCGAAAGTTGTTGCTTTAGAAGGTGAAGGTGGAAATCTGACCAATCCGAAAGGGTAGACTCTGGAATACCGGAAACGGCAAGAAAGGAAGAATGGACTTAGCGATACCATCGAAGTCATAAGTTGACAAAGAAGGGTTCAAAGGATCGTCATAACGATAAAAGGGGAATAAGGTTGGCACGTGTTGTCTCGAATCCGAAACTTCCTGAGAATTCAATATTAGAAAGCATGGGACGAAGTCACTTCCTAGGGTCTCGGTTGGAGAAGAACCCACGTTAGGGGTTTTGTTGGAAGAAGGGACAATAGGACTAATTAATAGTTGACGACTAGGCAAAGCAATAGTTTCTTTTCCAAAGAAATATGATGCAAAATTTGCATCTTTATGTCTCTTAGAAGAACCATCATCGACAGGCGAAGCTGGCCTTTCTCGGACAAATCACTAGAGTGAGTAGAGGAGCTCGGAACGATGCGTGCATTAGCGGCCAGGGTAACTGGGTCATCAGAACCCGAGAATAAGGAAGATGGGAGATTAAAGTCATCAGAACCATGAAGCAAACTTGTAGATCCTGGAAAGTGGATTGGAGGTTACCCAGAATCTTTTGTCCCGGAGGCAAGAGGGCATGTTAACGAAAGTTATCCAAAGTCAATAGAATAGAACCTTGCCTCATTCCCTTGGGATCCCTGCCCAGGGAATCAACAACCTGAACCGCTCTTTCCCCAAGATCCACCTTTTTGGGGATGATGACTAAAAAGAAAAAACAGTCAGTAAGAGATGAAGGAAGACAAAAGAAAGGAAAGAATCGCTTACCAGGGTCGATGAAGGCCCCTGAAATGCCAATGGGACACCTGATGTAGAAAAAATGGCTTTCCCAATCTCTAGACTTATTAATAGGGTCACTAACCCATTTCCTCGCAGGACTAGGACGAAGAATGAGTGAGTCCGACACTTTTGGCTAAACGAAGTAAGAACCGCAGGAGATTGACATTAAGAGAAGTTTGACACGACTCCAACGTTAAGATCTCTAAGCATAAAAGAAGAGTATACGTTTTCGATGAAAGCTGGACAGGGGTAACCCCCAAGTGATGCAGGAACCTAAGTACAAATTCTGGAAAGGGGAAGAAACCTCTACGCCAAATATGAATGGTGGTATAGGCAAAATACCCTTCCGGCGGATGCCAAATAGTGTCTTGTGGTGAAGCAGGAATGACATCAACATTAGTATACCAAAACTTTGAAGAATAGTATTTACTTCCTCTTGGGTATTGATGAAAGAACGTTGAGGAAGGGGAGCCTTCTTCGGGCGAGGTTTGATAGACTTGGCTGGCTTGGAGCTACCGGGTTATTGAGTTTCAAACATAATCCTACCAGGTGATATCATAACATAATATATGACTTAGTCACATTTTTCTTTTAATAAAGATACGTACAAATCATATGTATGGGAGTAAGTAACATAGAAGCTTGCTAATGTCTGGGATTTGATCCATCAAACACCGAAACTGACTGTGGGAGTCAATATGAACAAGGCTTACGCATAAACCACTTATGTTGAAGGACAACTAGACCTTTGGTACAGAGCAATTAGTTGGCCACTACCGAAAATTGAGTTTGTCTCAAAGCCCAATAGAAGTGGAATCCAAGCCAAAATATTTTATTTAAAAAGACTTCTAACTTCGCTGACACCAGGACCGAGAGGAGATGAAGCTTACGATAACATTTCCCCTACTAAACCGTTACCCATTGGGTCGGAAGCCAACTAAAATCAAACCTTAGTGTCGACAAAATTGAAAGCTATTTAAGTGAAAAACAAAGGTATGGGGTTCACTCGTATTGAAAGCATAATATATTGACTATTGACAAAAACCATCTACATGTAACTTTACATTTTACACCCCAATAATGGGGAAAAGATACAACTTATTTGGTCTGCCATTGGGAACTATCCCAATTACCATCAAGGATTAAACTCCATTAGATACTTCGAATTCTAACTAATTTCCTAGAACAGATTAAATGCGTAATGCAAACTTAAGCCTATGATTGGATTAAATATACTTACATGGAATCTAGTTTGAAACCCTAAAAGAACTTGAGAAATTTTGATGAACAGTAATCTTGTTTGAGCAATATGATATGCAGGAAAGCAGAAGAAGGAAAGAGAATTTCAAACAAAAGACGCTCTTTTATTCTCAACCGCACGAGTAGGATCGAATTAACGAGTCAAATCCATTCTAAAAGGTGAAAAGTTGGAAACCCAACACGGCCAGAGCCGTACAACACCAAAACAAAGACAAAAAGTTCGACTTGAAAAGTCGAAATTATCCCTTTACAAAGGGGACAAATGTTACTACCGAAATTAACTCCGAGATAGGCTGACAACGAAGGGGTATCAGACCATCACAGACAAATAAAAGTAATCCGTAAGCATAAGCTAAGCACAAAGTAAAACCAAGAAGCCTAAGAGAAGTATCCATAAGGGCAAGCAACCAACACCCTCAACAAAGAAGCAATCTTAAAATCCAATATGAAGAGATATTACCGGTAAGTATTTCCGAAAGGAAGGATAACTGACAAGAAATCATCTAAAGCCGGGAGCTAATAAATAGGAAAGCAAAGGACATCACAACCCAAAACCCAGAAGGACGAAAGGGCTATCGATATTAACTGGCTTAATACTGATACATTAAGAAACAAGAGCACCGAGTGCACAAAGTTCAAAACATGAGGAAGTTTCCTGGGAGCCACCTATTGGAACCTCAATTAAATGGTCACCAAGAAGTCATTTTAGTAAGCAACTAGTAAGTACCGAAGGCACCCCTCCGAAAGGCCGAGATACATTTTAGAGATCTACCGAAAATCAAGCCGAGACCTCGGAAAGAGACAAGCTATCCACACTAATTTACTTAGTGTCGATGCCGACAGTGGTGGTAGATCCGATAACCACCCACTTAAATCATGAAGCCAAGTTCCACGAAGGAATACTAGCAAGACCAGAAGACCATATCCGGAAGCCTATATCTAGAAGCCTGAAACCTTCCTAAAGCTAACCATATTGACAGGCTTGGTATTGATACAAAGAAGATAGAAATGGCATCAAAAAAAATGCCAAAGATCGGGACCATCATTCCAAGAGCCATAACCGGCACTTTAAAAGCCATAAGAAATGCCTCTGGAACCAAAAGGAAAGGCGACTACGAGCCAAAAATTCTGCAAACAAGGGGAAAAGCGGCCGACATACGCTTCTGATGGCCCAATAGCAAAAGGGGCACCAATTTGTCTATAAACAAGACATCAGGGGTCTCATTTTGGGAATCGATTTTCTCATTCTTATACTCTTTTTCTCTGGAGTAAACCATAATTTCTAAATCAATTTGGGGATTTCTATTGTAATCACTCATGTACTCCAAAATCAAAGATCAATAAAGAGAAGATCAATACTTAGCATATTTTATTATGAGTTTCTTGTGCAATTTCTTAGCTATTTCCTACATAACCTATTATAGATTTTCTACGGATACTTACTCAAGCTTAGACCTTTCGGCAGAGTTCTTACAGAACCCCTTCTTACAAGTTGTTCAGTCTTTTGGTCGAGGGATATGCTTAGGGAACCCTTGTCCCAAGATAACTGTTGGTTTTAGAGTTGCTTAAGCGTGATGCTCACCCCATTGAGGAATGAGTAACTAACCTTTTGGTTTCTAAACCTTGATATCTAGGAAACAATGAACTAACTCAGACTCGTGAAAGCTAAATACCCTTATTTTCCCCTTAGGTCCACTTCCGTAGACATATCTCCGGTGTTGACGAAATATCATTAACACATGTTATCTAAAGATAAAATAAAACTGTACTATTTTCCTTATTTATGAGTTTTCCCGTTGGGTTTTTTCATAAAAAGGTTTTTAATGAAGCAATTAGTCTTATCATCTTTGCATATGCATATTCAAGGGGGAGTGTTGTAATGTATTAGAATATTTAGGGTGAATATCCTTAATGCAAGGGACATTATTGTAATTACTAGGACATGTGAAGTCTATAAATAGATAGCTCATATGTGTTGTAAATATATTTGGATCGATAGAAATAAATGTTCTCTCCCTAATATCTTATATTCTTTTAACCGCTTCCTGATATCTTCTTTTCTCTTTACTGGATTCTCTTCTTTTATCATTTGTTATTGTTTTATTTTATAACAGTTCTACCTTTTTATACTAATTTCCTTCTTTTTTCCTATCTTTATATTTTTAAAAGTTATAAACATTTTCAGAAATGAACTTGAGTTTTGGTATGAAATGAAAAACAACATATAGCAGAATATGCAGAAATGAGATAATATGACATATTTCATTTTATGGTTTACACCTCATTAAGTTCTACTATCATTTTTTTCCTTATTGAATTGGTAGATATTGCTGTCATTAGAAAATTGAAATACATTTATAAGATTTTTTCAATTTTTGGTCTTTTTGAAAGATTATTAAGGAATAACTATCACTTTGCTTTAATAAAGGCATTAGCAATATGGGAAATTTGAACAATCTTACCATACTGTACGCTTATTAACTACTTACATTATATTTTTTATTTTAAAATTTAAGTTGTCAAGATTGTTGATTATGTGATCTATTGCATTGAAGCTGGATATCAATTTTCATTCTAAATATGCTTAGATTTGATTGTTTTATTATGGTTTATGTTTCTGTTGTTGTTTGACTGGCTGTTGGTATCATTTTGAACTTGAGCTATATTTACAGTGGTAATTATTTGATTGTTAGAACTTTTCCTTGACATATTTAGGATTTAATTTAAAGTACCACTATGATATTATGTGCTTAAGTTCATAATATATTTGGCATTTCTATTGATTTAAGACATTCTATTTGCCTTTTCCTCCACGCATATTTGAGTTGCCCTTTCTTTATACTTGTGTACATGCTCTGTTGTTACTATTTTGATGTTTGTTTGTAATATTTGTGGTATAAATGATGGAGTAGCCTGATTCTTGGGTCTTCTAAGTATTTAATCTCATTTCATGGGCTAGCAATATTGAGTGAACATCATCTACCGATGATAGATTTATTTTTTAGGTAATGTAGCTATTATAGCTTCATAACCATTATTCAGACCACTAAGAATAGACAAAACATTTTTTGAATTTGAATCTTGTTGTTCAACAGTTTGTTGCAAAGCATAGTGTTTTTTTATCTTTGATAGGTACCCCCTCATGTTAGAATCATCTTTTGAATATTTTGTAACTTTCTTTTGTAATTCATCACCTTTAAAGATAATTGTGCACTATATATATTTTTCAACATTTAACCGAATTTATTTTTCATTTTTGTAATATCACATGTGATATTAGTTTTGCACTTATTAAAGACATTATCCGTGAGCTTGTCATCCTGTTTTGTGTATGATATTTCTAAATTCTTCATTGCTAATAGTTTTGTTTTTGATCAAGGTAGAATTCAGGTGTTCTAGGCAGTGTTTTAAGAATGAGTTTTCCAATTCTATACCTCTGAATTATAGTTTCATCTTGAAACTTCTATAAAAGATAGTTATCTTCCTTCATATGATGATTTTGTAAGTTGATCAGATTATCAATCTGATGATCAGTTGTAATTGTCGACTAATTTAGATGATCAGTATTATTCAGATGATCTGTTGTAATTAGTGGTTAGTAAGGAGAGGTTTCATTGCCTTTAGTTATTGTTGAATTATTTTCACCGTCAATGAGGGTTTGATACAGATAATTTCCAAACAATAAAAATAAAAGAAAAGGGTAGAAAGTTTTTAGAAGGGAGTTAACATATCTAAAATCTTGATTATAACAATTAGAGAGTCTTCGAATTAGTTAGTTGTGTTGGGGAAAAGTTTCCCAAAAAAGGCCTTGGGAATAAAACCCTACCTTGCGGAAAAACAAATAGGAGCGGATTGATGGTGAGGCAAAACAAACAACAGATGGTCACCAGCAAAACAATCACGGATCAAGCAATAAAAGAAAGAACACAAAAGATTTATAGTGGTTCCGCTAACGTCTTGTTAGTGTATGTCCACTTGCGGAGAGAAGATTTTATTACTTTTCTAAATAGAAAATATTACAAGACTGATAATTGGGAGGAAGAACAAGAAATACAACTTTTTGAGATGATCTGTACATTTACCTGATCCCTATCCTTATATAAGGATTAATACTTAGGGTTGAAGTAATTGATTTATGTTTATAAATCAAAGCCTAATTAATTCTCCAATTTATTTGCTCCCAACCAGAGAATTAGTACTTTACTTCAATATCCCAAAAAAAATCTTCTTCATATTCTTCCACTTATGTAGATAATTTATTGCCCTGTCTAATTTTACAAAAGAGGCAATAAATTTTCTGATATCTTCCAAATCTTCTACAGTTGGAAATATTACATTACTCAAATTAACAATATTTCCCAAATCTTCTCTAAATAATAATATTGTATCACCATAATCAATAATATCTTCCAAATCTTCTGCAAATGGAAATATTGTACCACGAAATCTAACAATCTCCACCTTAATACAATATTTCCTTGAAAGCATACCAACTCCACCTACATCCTCTTACTCTAAGCATCTTCCGGACAAGACACTATGGTTACTTCCCTTAATGAGCTTTGACATGGCCATCAGCCATTGCACTTTGTCAACAAACTCCGGCAATGCCATCGCCTGCCAACAAAGTGTTCAAAGCACCCCCTTTATGTAAGACCTATCAATCTTCACCATGAAAACAATCGTCCCCATGAACCATCTCAACTCTCTCCCCCACACCGTGCCACCACGTGGAACATAGCATTTCGCTAAGTGATTCCAGCTCGAGTAACGCCCGAACTTAGCTGTCTGCAAAGACTTATGCATATCCACTGCTTACTCCTTTGATTTCTAACCAACTTCAGACGATCCCTTCTTCCGCTTATCAAGCACATTCTCTTGGCAAATTCCATCCTTGTTGAAGCTTTCCCCTTTGATCATATTCTTCCTATGCAGAAACTCAAAGTTCCTTCTCATACGCCTTGCCTTAACATCTTTTCCACGATAATTGTAGACTTCAACCCTTAACTCTCCAAGTATAGTGCTTCCCCTTAGGAGATACAAATTATGAAAAATATCTCCCTTCACCACTACAAATGCACCCTTGGAAACCCTTAGACTATCTTTATCAATAGTCACCTCGCATCCTTTGCATGCCAACTGCCCAAGAGATATCATTGACTTCCGAAGACCTGGAACATAACAGACACCTGCCAAGGTGCGTATTACCCCCATCATACATTCGAATCTGCACAATACCTTCGCCCATGACTCTACAACTAGCATCATTTCCCACAAAAATCAGTTTTCCTCGTTTTCTTTTAAAAGAACTGAAATAATTCTTATTAGGTGTCATATGAAAAGACGCCCCCATATCTAGCACCCAATGGTCTGATACATCTGATATTACCGCTGTTAACAAGTCATCAGACAAAAATTCCTCCATCGCAACCGATGAATTCCCATCTTCAATTTTTTTCTTTAAGTCCGGACATTCTCTCTTCCAATGGCTTGGTTTCTTGCAAATGTAGCACTTCCCATCTCTTTACTTTATTTTCTTCTTCTCCTCTTTCTCCATACCAGCTAATAAGGTTTTCATACTACTTCCTCCTCTACCTTCACTCAACCCCTTCATCCGATCCCTCAAGTCCTCAGATAGAAGACCCGCCTTTACGTCATCTATAGTTAGTGTACCTCTGGCATAGATAAGTCTGTTAGTGAAACTTGTGTATCGCTCCGGAAGAGAACAAAAAAGAATCATTGCTATTTGCTCCTCATCCACTTTCAAGTCAACAGTCTTCGTCTTCATCATGAGGTCATCGAAGTAACTTCGATGTGCCTTCAGTGAAGTACCCTCTCTCATCCGCATGGTGAAAAACGTCTTCAGCAAAATTAGGTGGTTGGTTAGTGACTTCTTTAAATAGAGTTTTTCCGGCTTGGTCCAAATGTCCTTAGCAGTGGTTTCACCGCTAATCTCTAAAATGAAATTTTCTCCCATTGCCAATTATAAAGTAGTGAACGCCCATCATTCCATCTCCTTCCTTTCCACGGCTGAAATATCATCCGTCAACTCCTCAGGAGAAAACATCACAGGATGAGCATTGTTCCTCATCTAAACAACTTTCATCCTCTATTGCCACTTCCCGAAGTTTTAATCCCTATTCCATCTTTCTATTGCTAATTGAGATCCTGCTACTATATATATCCCTTTGACATATGACCTTGATACAATTGTTGTATTCTCTTCACCTCCTGCCATAATTCCTAACACCCTTTCCCAATCAACCTCGTAGATATGATACCAATTATTGGGGAAAAGTTTCCCAAAAAGTGCCTTGGGAATAAAACCCAACCTTATGGAAAAACAAATACAAATGGATTGATGGTGAGGCAAAACAAACAACAGATAGTCATCAACAAAACAATCATAGATCAAGCAATAAAAGAAAGAACACAAGAGATTTATAGTGGTTCCACTAACGTCTTGTTAGTGTACGTCCACTTGGGGAGAGGAAATTTTATTAATTTTCTAAATAAGAAATATTACAAGACTGATAATTAGGAGGAAGAAGAAGAAATACAACTTTTTGAGATGATCCATACATTTACCTAATCTCTATCCTTATATAAGGATTAATACTTGGGGTTGAAGTAATCGATTTATGGTTATAAATCAATGCCTAATTAATTCTCCAATATATTTTCTCCCAAACAGAGAATTAATTCCTTCAATATGCTAAAAAAAACTTCTTCATATTCTTCCACTTATGTAGGTAATTTACTGCCCTATCTAATTTTATAAAAGTGGCAATAAATTTTCTAATATCTTCCAAATCTTCTGCATTTGAAATATTATATTACTCAAATTAACAATATTTCCCAAATCTTCTCTAAATGGAAATATTGTATCACCGTAATCAATAAAGTCTTCCAAATCTTCTGTAAATGAAAATATTGTATCACGGAGTCTAACAAGTTGCAACATGATAAATTCCAAACAAAGATGAAACTCTGATTGTTTTACTAGTATTGTACCTTTTTTATTTCTTAGTATGATGTTTTAATTATTTTTTATGCTCTTTCTAATTAATCTTCTTTTTAACTCAATCTAGATTGTTGTTGATGCATTTAGACAGTGTTTCCTAGCATAGCACAACACTTTATTTGTCGAATCAACTTTCAATTGATGAGATACAATTCTCAGATAAGAGAATCTTGAGTGATGTGGCTCTCTCTGTTGGGTTTATCGCTAAATTGTTGGGAATGGGTCCCTTCCTATGTGGAAAAACTTGTATTTATTTAGAGCAATAAATGTTGCTATGGTATTGTGTTTTTTTGAAAAGGTGACTTATTAAATTTTGGTGTGCTTGGGTAATTGCATCTTGATAGGAATTTTCATCTTATTAAATAAGGTAGTTGAATGGAGATTTCAAGGTGCCATTTGGTGGCTATATATACATATCAACATTTTGGGCAGAAAATAACACACAACAACATCAATTTGAACAACATTGGTAAATAGATATCTACCATAAAAACTTTGCCAGCTTCTTCGAAATTTTGTGGGCTACTTTTACTACTTTTGCAAGATCTCTCAAATTTTCTAAGCTCTGCTTCCTAGTGATGTTTTTCACTTTTCTAGCTTTTGTTTTGATGTTGTTATTGCTAGCTATTGTTGGATAATTTGTGTTTCCACTTTGTGACTTGGATTTGGATTTGTGTAACACTCTATTATAATAATAAGAGAAGTTTGGGTGGACCCACATCAACAGTCCCGTGTTTTTTACTCTTCACATCGAAGAGGTTTTCCATATTAAAAATTGGTGTGTGTTCCTTCTTTATCATTAACTCTTGTTCTGTTGATTATTTGCATTGATCATTGGTGATTATTGTGCATTTTGCTAGGTTTGTCTGTGCTATTCATAATAAACTGGTATCAGAGCGAGGTTGGTTAATTTGTAGTATCCCCTGATGGTTCTAGTAATATCAATAGTAGTAGAATGATTAGTTTGAATGGAGCTAACTATCATATTTGGAAGAGAAAAATGAGAGACTTGTTGTACGTCAAAAGTTGGCATTTACCTGTGTTTAGTGATGAAAAACCAGAAGGTAAAACTGATGATCAATGGCTATTTGAACATGAACAGGTGTGTGGATTTATTCGTCAGTGGATTGATGATAATGTTTTGAATCATATAAATGATGATGTTCAAGCAAGATCACTATGGCAAAAACTTGAATCCCTTTACGCTAATAAGTCTGGAAACAATAAATTGTACCTAATCAAGCAATTGATAGGCTTGAAGTACAATTCAAGCAAGTCACTTTCTGATCACCTGAATGATTTTCATGGCATTATTCAACAATTATCAGCTATGGATATAAATTTTGATGATGAAATTTTGGGATTTTTGTTATTTGGCACTCTTCCTGATTCATGGGATACTTTCAGAATGGCACTTTATAACTCAGCACCACATGGCAAAGTTACACTGGATATTGCCAAAATTGGTATTTTGAATGAGGAGATGAGGAAGAAATCTCATGGTGTGTCTTCTTCATCCGAGGAAGCATATGTTGCTGAAAATAGAGGAAGAAGCAAGAGTAAAGCTCCGATTTCCAAAGACAAAAACAAAAGCAAATCTCATGGAAAATACACAAATATGAAGTGCCATTATTGTGATAGATCATACCACATTAAGAAATATGGCTATAAGTGGAAAAGAGACAACAAGGGTGGTAAAGGCATGGAAGATAAGAAGCAAGATGAAAAAAATTGCAGTAACGATGATCGGGCTGCTACTACAACTGATGGTGATCTTATCATTATACATGATGAGAGTTATGTGAACCTTGTTAAATATGAGTCAAGTTGGGTCATTGACAGTGGAACATCACTACATGTGACATCTCAAAAGGAATTCTTCACATCTTATACACCTGGTGACTTTGGGGTGTTAAAGATGGGTAATGATGGTGTGGCTCAGGTTGTGGGCATTGGAGATGTATGTTTGGTGACCAACATTGAAGCAAATTTAATGCTTAAAAATGTTAGACATGTTCCAGAAATCCAATTAAACTTGATCTCTACTGGAAAAATCGATGATGGTGATGGCTACTACAACACTTTTCATTGCGGTCAATGGAAGCTTACTAAAGGAAACATGGTACTAGCTCGTGGGAAGAAGCACATAAGTTTGTACTTGCTGCAAGCCTCAATTCCCACTTATTTTGTAAATGTGGCAAATACTGATCTTGCAAAATTTTGGCATAGAAGACTTGGACATATAAGTGAAAAAGGGCTAAGTTGTTTGATGAAGAAATATGCACTAATTGATTCGAAGTATGTAAAATTGGACAAATGTACTCATTGTTTTGTAGGAAAACAGAATCGGGTCTCCTTTAAGAGACATCCTCCTTCAAGAAAATCAAGTTTGCTTGATCTTGTTCATTCTGATCTTTGAGGTCCGTTAAAAGTTAAGACCTTTAGTGGTGCACTTTACTTTGCTACTTTTATCGAATACTGTTCAAAGAGATTGTGGGCATATGCTTTAAAAACAAAAAGATCAGGTACTTGATGTTTTAAGCAGTTTCAAGCCTTGACTGAAAGATAATTTGGTAAAAAGATAAGGTGTTTACGTTGTGACAATGATGGTGAGTACATTGGTCCACTTGATGAATATTGTAAGGAAAAAGGTAATTGGCATCAGTTTTCACCAAAGAAGACTCCATTGTTGAACGGTGTGGCAGAGAGAATGAATAGGACTTTGTTAGAGAGAATGAGGTGCATGCTTTCAGAGGCTAATTTACCAAAACATTTTTGGGGTGAAGCTTTGTTTACAGCTACACATGTAATTAATTTGTCTCCTTGTTTTTCTTTGAATGGTGATGTTTCATATAAGGTTTTGCTTGGCAACGAGGTTTCTTATAGTCATTTGCGTGTCTTTGGGTGTAAGACATTTGTGCATGTGCCCAGTGATGAATGATCGAAGCTAGATTCCAAGACTCGTCAATACATCTTCGTGGGCTATGGTCTTGACAAGTTTGGCTATAGCTTTTGTGACCCTATAGAGAAGAAATTGATTTGCAGCAAGGATGTAGAATTTTTGAAGACCAAACAATTGAAGATATTCAGAAACCACAAGAAACTGCATCACATAGTGGCTATGATCTGGTTGATTTAGATATCCCTCCTTTGACTCCTGCAACTCCTGCACCAACTCCAACTGAGCATGTACATGAAAACGACAATGATGGTCAAGTACCAGAGGAAGATGATCCTCATGATGAAGATGCTGAAATTGATCATCGTGCTTCTCCTGAAACTCAAACAACCTTTGTAAGGTGATCTACCAGGGAACGACTTCCTTCCACTAGGTTAATCGTCGGAGGAGAACTTGGGACCTTTAAGGAAGCTATAGACAACAATGATGAGCAACTTTGGTTGGATGCAATGAAAGAAGAGATGAAATCGTTGCATGATAACAACACTTTTGATCTAGTTAAACCACCGAAGGGAAAGAAGGATTTGAAAAATCGTTGGGTTTCCAAGCAGAAGCAAGATGAAAATGCAAAGACGCTATGGTACAAAGCAAGACTTATTGTAAAAGGATGCAACTAGAGAAAAGGAATTGACTTTGAAGAGATATTTGCACCGGTTGTCAAGATGTATTCCATCAGAGTTGTTTTGGGTCTTGCTGCTAGTTTGAATTGAGAAGTTGAGCAATTGGATGTGAAGACCGCTTTGTGACCTTGAAGAAGACATTTACATGAAACAACCAGAGGGCTTCAAAGTTAAGGGGAAGGAAGAATATGTATGCAAATTAAAGAAGAGTTTGTATGGTCTAAAACAAGCTCCAAGACAATGGGAAAAATGTAGATCAGATTGCTAGTTTGAAGCAACAGTTGAGCAAGGCTTTCTCCATAAAGGAACTTGGTCCGGCGAAGAACATTTTAGGAATGCGAATTATTCGTGATCACAAGGCTCGAAATCTATGGCTATCGCAAGAAGCATATATTCAGAGAGTGGTTAAAAGGTTCAATATGGAGAAAGCAACGCCTCTGAGTACTCCACTTGCTATGCATTTTAAGTTGAATTTTCAACAGTGTCCTTCCACAACAGAAGCAAAGGAAAAGACGGTGTGTTTCCTTATGCTTCCGCTGTTAGTAGTTTGATATAGCTCATGTTGTAGGTTTGGTTAGTGGATTTCTTTCTAATCCAGGTAAAGAGCATTTGAGTGTTGTGAAGTGGATTATGAGATACTTACAGTGTACCACTGATATGAAGCTTTGTTTTGAGACTGACAAGCTTTGTCTTGTTGGTTATTCAGATTCTACTCAAGAAATCTACTTTGGGTTATTTGATCACTTTTGCAGGGAGAGCAGTGTCTTGGCAATCTAGGCTACAAACATGTTTGGCTTTGTCTACTACCGAGTCAGAGTTTATTTCTATGACAGAGGCATGTAAGGAGTTGTTGTGGATGAAGTGGTTTGCTCATCAGCTTGGATTTTCACAAAAGAGGTATGTGTTGTATTGTGATAGTCAAATTGCAATCCATCTTGCTAAGAATTCCACTTTTCATGCAAATCGAAGTATATTGATGTGAGATATCATTGGATTCGTGATGATCTTGATGATAAGTTAATTGAGCTTGAGAAAATTAATACCGATGATAATGGTTCCGACATGATGACTAAAGCTTTGCCAAAAGACAAATTTGAGACTTGTCGTTCAATTGCCGGAATGGCAACCACCTCCACATAGTCGGAAGGGATGGTTTGTTAGGAATGGGTCCCTTCCTATGTGGAAAAACTCATATTTATTTGGAGCAATAAATGTTGCTACGGTGTTTTGTGTTTTTATTTGAAAAGGTGACTTATTGACCTTTGGTGTGCTTTGGTAATTGCACCTTGATGGGAATTGTCATCTTATTAAATATGGTAGTTGAATGGAGATTTTAAGGTGCCTTTTTGGTGGCTATATATACATATCCACATTTTGGGCAGAAAACAACACACAACCACATCAATTTGAACAGCATTGGTAGATAGATATCTACAATCAAAACTTTGCCAGCTTCTCCGAGATTTTGTGGGCTGCTTCTACTGCTTTGAGATTCCCCTTTGCTGGTGTGTTTTTGCGAGATCTCTCAACTTTTTTGAGCTCTGTTTCCTGGTAATATTTTTCACTTTTCTTTCTTTTGTTTTGATGTTGTTATTACTAGCTATTGTTGGATAATTTGTGTATCCACTTCACCACTTGGATTTGGATTTTTGTAACACTCCATTATCATAATAAGAGAAGTTTGGGTGGGCCCCATCATCGGTCCCATGGTTTTTAATCTTCACATCGATGAGGTTTTCCATGTTAAAATTTGGTGTGTATTCTTTCTTTATCATTATCTCTTGTTCTGTTGATTATTTGCATTGATCATTGGTGATTGTGGTGCATTTTGCTGGGATTGTCTGTGTCATTCTTAACATAAATCAGGATTTCTAAGATATTAATTCTATTAAGCAATAAGATGTAAAACAGTTTACAGTGCTTGATGAATGAGAATTACCAATTTTCGGATTGAATTTTGACATTGATGATTTAACAAAAAAGACTGCTTCATTGATCTCAATTTTCAATACATGATATGTTGCACGACAATGAGTACATGCCTACTGCTACAAATACTCGGATTAGGCTTTATGAGTATGTATTATGCCGAATAATCAAAGATACTAAATATAAGACATTGTGCGATTTTTGGATAATGCCATTGAGGCATACATCTTCTATCAACCAACGATAGGTTGCATAGCTGAGAAGATACCGTGCAAAGCAAGTATTAATCCCACCATCAAAATCAAACAATCAACAGCACGTCTACACAGACAAAGTGAAGACCCCATTATCTTTAGATGATAAATTGTAGGAAGAACAAATGCTATCAGTGCACAAATCGTGTTTCCAAGCAGAGACACCAGTTGTGCGAACCCTGGAGCCACAGCCGCTGTTATTCCTAACACCAACACCACAATAAGCCTTATCCCCTTAGATATCATGCAACACTTATGCTCTGAATTGCCCAAAAATCTTTCAATTGGTTTACTTGAGCTAATGTTTGTATCAATGATGTTATGAACGGGTATAAGTATGAGAGGTAGCGTGAACACTATGGCTACACACAGACCAATCTGTTTAAAAACCAGGCATTATTACAAGCGAAAAATTTAACAGCACCGTAAGATATATTTGAAGTTTACCTTGACAAGTATTGTCGACCAACTATTTGGAAGATTGAGAGTGATGATTTCCATTGTCTCGTTTTCATAAGCCATGTAGCCAAAGAATCCAAAAAAAATATAGGCGAACAACAATCCAACAAATGCTTGCATTAAAACAAATGGGAATTTCTTTGGCTTCTTCATTGATCCATGGAGCGTTAATGTCATTCCAAAACCTTGGAAGCAAAAGACAATAATTCCACAAACAAAAGGAATGCTTCTAAATCCATTTATAGCGACTAATTTCTTGTAAGCATGTGTGATATCCACTTCTTTAATTCTGATTATGTTTTCTTTGATCACGATAAACATCGCGAACAAGTTGCAAATAGCAGCGAAGATGCTAAATTTGGAAAGAAAGGAGAGAGATGTTATGAATGAGAGAGCGATTTCTAGAGGAAGGAGAAGAAGAATAATGGAAGTTGAGGATGAAAGTGGCCAAGAATTAATGAAAATGGAGGAAAGATTTTGACCGATAAAAACGAGGAAGGCAACTGCACAACCAGAATGTGCTATGACTATAAGGAGTTCTGTTATGAAACGTGCTCGTGCACCGAATGCAACTGCTCCTATATCTCCATACGTTTTTGTCAGTGCTAATTGGTTTGTGTCCTCTGCGTCCTCTTCTATTTTACCTCTACTTTCCACCTACATTTTTGAAATAAAAACAATGGTGCAATTTGTGAATCTGTACGATATAAGTGCATTGACCTGATACCACCATTTTGTTCTTGCAGGTCTAAAAACAAAATAACTGAATAGTTTAGACCATTCAACAAAAAATTCATCATATTCATGTAGTTATTTTTTTATATATGATAGGTTAGTTCAATGATAGAACCAATTAATCTTAACATTTACATTATAAGTCCAGTAATATTATTTATTTATCATTTTTTTTATAATACCATTACTGTTAAAATTCTGAAAATTAATGAAGACCTGATGACCTTTCTAGCCAGCATCATCATACAAAGAATTATCTCTATTATACGATGAGAAAACATTATGCAATGTATATCATTTTACATATGCATATTATCATATATCTAATCAAAAAAAGAAATAAAATGTTAAATCGTAGAATTTTTTTAGCTTCAACGGTTAAATTCAAACAAATTAAGCTGATAAATATGAACTAAGGAAACTGTGACAAAATCAAAACAGTTAATTAAATTTTTTTTTTTTTTTGAAATGTGGTTAATACATCACTAGGTTTAAGGGAAGTCTCAAACTCCTGACCCTTAACTCAATAAGTAGACACCATACCACCATTGCAACACTATCTTGGCATAATTTAAGTTAATGCATGCACAGTAGGGAGAGACCAAGGGTACATACCAGAAGAAGCATACAATAGTAAGCAGCACAACAGGAGATTAATAGACCGATCGATGCAGAAAGCCAACCCGTAACCCGAAAAGCATAAGGAATACTTAGAACTCCAGTTCCAAAAATTGATATCAGAATATTGACTAAAGTTTGAGAAGAGGTCGCTTTTTCACTATATTTTGTTGCTTCATGCAAAAATGGCATGTCACTGTCTTCTCTATCATATTCCATTTGTAGGAAATAAATCTATATTAGAATTGTAGTGTCGAAGTAAGAGTTGTCGATATGTTGGTAATTTTGTTTAAGTTTGATCTATATATAAAGAATTTGAATGGGTGGATTAGGAGTTGACATTTCAACTCGTATTTCTAAAATAAAATCAGTTGCTGAGTAATTTAGATAACACAAGTTAATATGAGCAATAATTTCATATATGTAGTTATTAATTAATATCTAATGATTGCCACAATATATTTTATACTTAATACAATGAAATCTTATGTAATTTTTTCTTCTTTCCTATCATAATGTTTGGATAGTGCTAATTTAGAGCAGGTGTTGACTAGACCATTTTTTCTTGGATAAGAACCAAAATCTTTAAGCATACATTCATTTTTTTCTCAAAAACTTTCATGTGGCGCATGCTTCACACATGGTATGTACTGGAACAGAATTTAATGAACCACTTCAAATAGTAATGAAATAAGCTAAAATGATTAAGTTGTACACATTCACTACAAGAAATTTGACCTTTACCTACCAATATTTTACCTACCAATAAATATGGGTAGATAAAGAGAACCTTTAGCTACCAATATTTAATGGTAAAATTTATTGGTAGATAAATATTGTCAATGTTATAAAATTATTAAAGGATGATTATCTACCAATAATTATAGGTAGGTAAAATGTATAATCTACACATATATATGAGAGGAAGTTTTTTTGCAATTAACACCTGCATTTTTTCTCATATCATTTAAAACTTTTGTTAAAAATAATGCTGATTTGTGTGATGACGTGTCAAAAAGTATATTCTAGCAATTTTTTTGAATTGAAGATTTCGTTTACATATCCTAGAAATATTTTTTGTAAAATCATTTCTTTATTAATTATTAATAATTATTTTGAAATATGAAATAATTAACAGTTAATGAATTGATAAACAATAATTAAATTGTAAATAATTGATAGCAAATAATCATTCGTTAATAACTTATCATACATTGTTACTTTTTTTTCAAACAATTGACTACAAAAGTTTTAACTTCAATTTTTCTAAAATATTTCACAATTTCCCACTGATATATCATCATCTGAAATGGCTAAAACATATTTTCTCTAGTTTACTGCAGAAACGCAATCCATACCATCCTCTCTGGCTATAAATTTGACAGCATATTTTAAATCAAATGTAACGGTACAAATCTCAATCAACATGATATTAAAAACAAAGATGGTATAGAATTGCATTAATAATGAAAAATCAAATTTCGGCATAAAGTGGATTTCGGTCATTTTAATTTTCAGTATTCAAGGAAATGGAATATTCCAATCGTTTCTTTTGTGTTCAAAGTATTTGTGAATGCTTTTTTTTTTAAGTATCACAGACTGTTAGTCTTATATATGGTAAACTAGTATTACCGCACAACGGTGGGAAAACCGTCCGTTAAGATGTTTAATATGAAATATAAAATTATTTGTTAAAAAATTATATTGAAGCATGCGCCACATGTTTGGAGTGGACTCAAGTCAGATTTTATTAAAAAACTATATGATACTTTAAAAGAAACTGTAAGTGATTAAAAAAATGGAAATTCAATTAAATTGAATTTTATATGTAAACCAACTTGAGGCTAAGAATATACTATCAATGTACTATTTCGAATCTTATAGAGTATAAGAGAAAACGGAAGTAAACACAAAACATTTAAATTTTAAATTAAACATGTAGATCTTAATAAAAAAAATTATAACGTAGTTTAAAATAAAATGGAAGTAATAGAAAAAATTGAAATCCAATTAACCTAGTACAACCGCATAACGGTGGAAAAACCGACTTTGTAATACTACATAACTGATAATTATTTTGTTGTAAATTCTTTAATTATTTGAAACTACAATCAAACGACAATACATAAAAGAAAAACTACATATATTGTTAGAAATGAGTAATTATCTTAACCAATCATGCAAGCGTAGAAATTAAATACATAAACAAATATTTACGAAAAGGTCCAAGTACAAGGTCTAAAAAATTGATATAATAACTTAATTTATTTATATGTTATAGAAATGTTTTAATTTTGTGTTGCATATTTTCTCGGTTCTCACAACGTAGAAGTCTTCAATATAAAATTGTGGCATATTGATATATCTGTTTATTTTTGCATGTTTACCACATATCTGTATTTGGCATACTCCACGGAGAAATTACGCATTACAATGCGAAAAATAATTGCAAGCATAATATATAAAGTACAAACAAACAGACTGTAAGATTTTTAAAACTTTGAATAAACAATTCATATACCATTTTAATTATATTATTCAATACAACCATTTAAAGCATTCAAGATCCTTAAGTCCACTCCAAACAATCCTAATATTGTTTGACATCTGCATCTTCTTCTTTATTTGTACAAATTGCATCTATAAAAAAAACCGAAAAGTCAAAGGAAAAAATAAGGATAGCATCAACTGCGTGGCTACATATCACAATATCACTACGGATTTGGAATAAGGATGGTGTAATGACTGCTATCATCTTATGAACCTCAACAAATTTTGGCCTATTCTTCTTCCACGGTTCAAGCAATGCAGTGCGATCTGCAGTAGAGCAATCATCTCATTTTCAAATTCATTGTCCCTTTTCAATTTAAAATCAAAAACCTCAGTTGTCCATCCTTCTTCCATGACCATTTGCACCCATTTAACCAAATCCAGCTAATTTTCTCCTTTTAATCCTGCTGTTAACATTTGTAATAGGACTAGCCCAAAACTGCAAACTTGGCATGTATAGGAGTTACTGCTTATTAAAATATCTAATGGAGCAAGAAGCTGATGGACGACAAAATCGAAAATTAAGGCACTGTCATCTTGGTCAATAAGAATGTTTGAGGATGCAAGGTGGTAACGGCTGAGTTTGAATTTTGACTTCTAGCTTATAAATGTAAAGACCTTTTGCTTCAAGTACAAGAGCAACCAACATCTTTTAACCTAAAAATATCTAGATAAACATAAAAAGATATCATTTAGAATATATTGGACACCGATACAAAAGAGCTTGTAACTTTTTTTTTGAAGAAAACTGGTACTTATATTACAGAAAGGGAAATATAAAAGTTTTGAGCTGGTACAAAATACAACAACTATAAAATGAATACTTTACAACACGAACTAAACCGAGCTCAAAACCAAAAAAAATATACTCAGAACATTACAATAAGCACACTACCGAAACAGTAAAACTCAGAGAGCTCGGTATACTCAGAAGCATCCAATATCAGCAGCATCAAAAATATTGATCCACGCATTGAAGCATGCAAAGCATCCACATCATACTCTGAAATACACCAAGCTGAAGCAAAAGCTAAATCATCTACAACCTCATAAGGCAAAATATCCTTCCACCACACATAATATCGACAGCTACAAAGCCCAAAGTATCTCATTTCTGCAGAATCATCAAAACACAAATATCCCAATTGCATTACCCACAGCAAATGGCCACAACACAAGACCACACAACCAAAAATCTGCAGCAACAAATGAACTGGTCCTCGCACAGTAGCATGTATTTATAGCAGGTCAAAGAAAATACCATTCACTACAAAGCTACTGAACCAAATAAGAACAGCAAAACTCACCAACCATATCTAACCATCTCAAAAGAAAATCCAACTATCTTGATACCCTAGAGAACAATAAAACAACAGAATCAAGCAGCAACCAGTTACCAAAAGCACATACCAACCTTCAAAGCATCAGAAAGAAGATACAAGCTGAATAACCAAGATGCTACACAAAAAATACATAGAAATATACACAGAAAACTAGCTGAGTAACATAAAAGAAATCCTACAACTCCATACACTCCAGGAAGAATGACTACACAAATCTACAACTATCAAACTGACAAAACAAGAAAACTAGATAGTAAACTTTCATCATTTTGTTTGCTAATAAAATAATTTTACTTAAATTCATCTCATCATTCATCATGGACACGTTATCTCTTAATAGTTAATACAGTGTCAACAAAATGACAATTACTTTACACTCTAATAACGACTATAAGAAGAAACATATTCATTTAGTTTAATATCTTCACCACGCTATCAAGTGAAGAAACAGTATTATTCATATATAGGTTCTTCTCTGGTTCTAAATGGAACATAGAAGATACCAGTCTAATTTTGAAAGCAACATATAGATTTGAAAGTGTGTTACTGAATATCGCATAAAACCAAAAAATAATGGAAAATCAAGTAACCTGTTATCAGTTTTTCCATTTGACAATATATGGGATGAGGGATGCCTCCCTGGAAGTGGAATTCCTAAAATATCAAGTGCAAACATTTGAAGATCCGTAGCTAATCCATTCATCCTTCTTACATCTGCTACCTAAATGACAGCAAACCAAATTTGTTATTTTGTTGGCATGGAAAACATATGCCGAATGAAAATGTCCAGACCATATAAAAACACATGGTATACATCCAAGGACACACAAGATGTATTATAAAAATCAATGTCCATCAAAGACATGCTACAAAATATCCATTGGCTCACAATGCCTTGAAATTACTTCAATATAACCGCAGTACTGCAACAACAACAACAACTAAAAAAAAAACTTTTGCCGCAGAAACGGAGAAGACAGAGACAAGGAAACGCAAAACTGAGATTTTATGGCCGAAATCCATTGGGACGGTTAGGGTTTTAACTTAAAAATAAGGAAATAAGCTAGAAGAAAGAAAATCTGCAGTTATTTTACATTTAGAAACTAAATTTCATTGAAAATTTCAACTTATAGATACAGATGCTTTTACTCTGTACGATTCGCTTAAACTACTAATGTACAATTGAAACCTTTTTTGGAAAACCCAAAGGATTAAGATGCAAATTTTCCAACATAACAAACTGATTCTTCAAATCGCAAAACCTAGCACCACATATCACCATGGAAAGATAATTTCAATCAAAATATTCAAGTAACTTAAACTTTCAGAATCATAAATGGGGATTTGTCTCAAATTAACTCAAGTAGACTAAACATCCGTGTTATCTTAAACATTTGAACATTTTTCTACACCATACAAATTTAGCTTAAAAAACCAAAATCAACAACAAAATTACAAAAAAATGGAGCCCCAAAAAAGTTTACAAAATAAAGGTAGGAAATTTCAAAGAGAATGGGCATTACCTGATTTTGAATCCAGATCATAGCAACGCCAGATCGGGGCATTCCAGAGAAGAAGGGATTGAAGCAGAAATACATCGGGAAGAATCAGAGTTTTAGATCCTTAACAAGCAATAGAATGGATCTTTTGGATGGAGAGAAACAAATCTAAAATTACGTGCTGAGAGTTAGATTCGGAATTGTAAAAACCTGAGGAAGAGAGGAGAAGTCGAAGGATGTACCGCATTGCGTGAATTCGTATTTAAGGAAAACGCAGATCTGAGGAAGAGAAAGAAGTAAACGATGGAGATAACATTATTGTTTGAGCGAAAATTAAGGCTTAATTTATTGGCTCAGACAATGGTTTTGGCTATTACAGTAGGGAAACCTCCCTAACGGTCGGTTTGATAAATATTTAGACTAATTCTATTTATACAACAAAAATTGCTAAACATACACAAAAAAATACAATAAACTGCTATACACCATATATTACTTTATATACACCGTTTCTTTTACAAAATTATCCATGTTCTCATCTTCTTTTTCTTTTCTCCTTCAAACTTAAAACACAATTACCTAAACTTAGAAATTATTTGCATTAAATTGACTAAAATTTAACAAAATTAAATTTATTTTTTGTACTAATATTGCAACTTCTATAAACTTTTTGAAAAAAAATTAATTTCAACAAAATTACTTTAATTTTACAAAATAAATCAACACTTCTAAATTAGACCGTTATTTCTGAATGTTTTCTTAATTGAAATTTAAGATTTCATGACTAAATAATTCATTAACATATTTATTTTGCATCGAGTTTCAATACTTTTAAGAATAATTTGACTATTTATATGCAAAAGTTTAAAAAAAAAAACTATGAGAAAAGGACAATTTAGTAACAGAATTTTGTACAAAAATAACGGTGTATGTTAAGTGATTTACGGTGTATAAATAGAATTTGCCAAATATTTGTTGTCTAATAAGTATTACAATTTGTTAGTCTTATAGTCTTATATATGATAAGTAAATATTTATTGCCTAATAATACTGGTTACAATAACATATTCATACAAAGTAAATATTTCGATAAAATCTACCGTAAATCTTTACAAATCATTCTTCTATTCATGCACATATCTATTATCTATTACTTAAACAAGAAAACAGGAAACTAGGGCTGATTACGTGGCTACGTACCAATCCCAGTAATGTCAAACGACAACTGTTCACACACTATTTGTTTTCTACAACTCCTTAAACCAGTAACTTTCCCGTTTCCCCTAATCCCTTAAAAAAACAGTTTCTCCTGTTCAATCCACCCGCCTCATTCCCCCCTTCTTCCCCAAATTATCTCAAAATTGGTCTTCAACTAATGCCGCCAACGTTGCCGCTGCTAACCATCATAGCGCATACAGACTACCGTACACTGCTTTCCGCGAAATACTCCTCCCACTTCCTGATCCAACACGGTATACTCAGACGCCCTACCGTTCTACAGCATCGCCAACTTCTACCCAACGTCAGTCGTATAGTATCCATCACCAGCAAACTTCACTTCATTCGCCCTCCACCCCGATTACCACGAATCTTTCGACAGTTTGTGAATCCATCAGACATCCACCGAAGGCAGCCAGTCACTGAAACTGCACTGATCTGGCTCCAAGTGCCGTCAATTTCACTACACCAAAGGTTTGCACCCCACCGCCTTATATTGTTCATACTGGTTAGCCTACAACTACAATTTGTTGGACGTAACTATGATATTTACTGTTCATGATCAATTGTGCATTAATGTAACCGTACAAATGCTCACCAAAATCTGTATTCTTTCCTCTAAGATTTCCATCCTTGATCGCTCTTTGCTTAAGAAAATAAAATTATATTCTCGACCTTAAGAAGGGGCTGTATAAATGTAAGTTTCTTCTCTGTGTTTCCTTTCACTTGGTTACAAATGCAATCATTGGTATCTGATGTATTTATTCTAATCTATTGATATCCATTTATTGATGCCTGCAGTGGGCTGTTAACATAGACAACATGCATATTCGGCCAGTTTTATCTTACATACAACTGACAATAACAGTTTTCTGCTTTGTTCTATATTGAACACAACAGAAGTTAGGCATACATGTTTTGAATCAGTACATAGTTGAGATATCACATATTTTATAAATTGTGGTTACCTAATAATTCAACCTTTTTTTAATTGAAGGCATACAACTGGAAGCCTCATTCAGCACTGAAATTCCTCCGTCTTCATTTGCCACAGGGAAGATTAGGTATATTTTTTGCAAAAAAAATACTGCATTTTAGTCATAGGCAATACTTGAGGAGTTTTATTAACCATTGTCCACCATCATTCTACAGTATGGTTAATCACAATTTGACTTGAAGCTGTGATTGAACATACCGCTACACGTTGTACGGTTGGAAATATAGACATGTAGAATTAGATTAGTACATGCGTATATAGCATGGTACATGTTAATCAAGCATGCGTACTTATTTGCCATATAATCAATACATGAAGTGACACTGTGCCTCAGTAAATGATCTAAGATTTCAAAAGTTTCTAGTAATTATGGATATGCGCGTACCATAATTATGACCTGTAATTATGACCAAATAGTGTGTTCAGTAAATTTTCAATAATTTTTTTGTCACCATGTACTGTATTCAATTACGGATATGTGGGTCATGGTCATTTCATGCTCACCTTGTATAGTATTCAGTAAACTATCCCAAATCGACCACAACCTAAGCCCATAATTATTACCATATATAGCCGAGTAAGTACCCAACAATTGCAGCCAAGTCTTTGTTAAAATATTAGATGCTTATTATGGTATCAGGATTTCAGGTACAAAAATTTATTACGAGAGCAATGAAGTCTGCCTTATAGTGAGAAAGATGGTTACAACAAAAAAAAATCCACTTAGTTAACATAACTCAAACATGCATCATTTTCTGAATCGTAATCATTCATTTTAAATTTATATTCATGTAATCATTGAATCATTGGACTATCAGACCTCCAATCAGAATACATAATGTGATAAGCTAAAAAACAAATTTTGAAAACTACAACAGATCTAAAATTTCTGAAATATTCCCCAATTTTTTTGTGAATTCAGGATTTAATTTAAGAATCAACCTTATAGTTTTGTAAAATAGATGTATAACCACCAACAAATTTGTATTGAAAGTAAGGTTAGTTGTAATGTTATGAGCAAGAAAGATTTAGGACTGAATTAGAGTAATACAATACTTTATTCAAACTATGATTTTATGTTCTTTTGCACATTTTTACTTGATACAATTTAATAACTTTTCTGATCACTGCTGGAGTCCTATGACATATTAGTTTATAAAATTAGCATTTTAATACCAAGACCAATTTTGATATATTTTTATTTTTATGCATATAGTTTTTATATGTATAAGGTTCATGTACGGTTTCCGTTGTCTATGCTAAGCAAGAGTCGTAATTTAGAAAGGTCGCTGAAAAATAGAGCAATATTTTACATTATATTTACTGTCAACACAAGAAAACAAGTACATATCATCTACTTTGTTCATTCTTATTTCATAAAATAAACCGTGTAACAAATCTGTTAGAACTTAATGTTGCTGCATTGCTTGATTCCTACTCCACTACCAGAAGAGAACCAATTATGACTTTTTAATGTAATTTTTCATACTACTGATATCCTAATTTCCTACTCATCAATACAATGGTTATTGCTATAAATGTTGAAAATCAAAGATTACCTCTAAATTAAACCAAACTACATCTGCAGCTCTGAATTTGTGCCATTCAAACCTATTAGTAGGGTAAGAATGAGAGTTCATCAAGGCATTACCCTGCAATATTTATTAACACTATTAGCAGCAACCTATAAGAGGACAAATGCTCACCAAAATCTGTATTATTTGTTCTCAGTTTTCCACGCTTGATCGCTCGCTACTTAGGAAAATAAAATTAACTTATCAATGTCATGAACGGACTGAACAAATGTTAGTTTGTTCTCTATGTTTCCTTTCACTAGGTCACAAATGCATTCATTGTTATTTGATGTCATTATTCTAATCTATCAATATCCTTTGATTGATAGCACTAGGCTGTTAACAATAACAACATGCATATTGGGCCAGTTTCATTTTTACATACAATTGATAAGATGTGTTTTCTGCTTCGTTCGATATTAAACACAACAGAAGTTAGGCATATATGTTTTGAATCACTACATAGTTGACATGTCACATATTTTAAAACTTGTGGTTAGCTAATAATTCAACCCTTCTTTTAATTGAAGGAATACAACTGGAAGCCTCATTCGCGCATTGAAATTCCACCGTTTTCATTTATCACAAGTAAGATCAGGTATTATTTTGGCCAAAAAAAAATACTGTATTTTAGGCATAGGCAGTACTCGAGGAGTTTTATTAATCATTGACCACCACCACTCTACAATATGGTAATTACTCAATATTTTACTTGATACCAAGAATAACAAACATTAAATGTTTATACGGATTTTGATTGCAGCAAGTTTTTTTGCTCTCCTACACAATGTCTTGCTCAAATATTTTGAGTGTTAAATACTGAAAAACATGCGATACATATACATATATATATATGTATGTATGTATATGCACATACGTTTATATGCGTTTACATATATATGCACATAGATACATATACACACACATATGTATATACGTACACACACACATGATATAAGTTTTTTTTCGCAGTATTAAAATTCGTCCCAGCGACCCCCTGTCGATTAACGATTGCCGTACTCGATTACTTAAAATAGAAAAAAGGAATGATGAGTTGTATCATCTTCCATCCTCCATTTCAAAATACTATGTTTTCCATACTCGATCATTAACTTCCCAATAACTATTCCTGCTAAATCTGCTATTTTCATATCTTGAGCATGTTCGTTCTCTATCAATTCCTTTTCTTTCCATTCTCATGTATCTCACCAGAAAAAATGAAATCATCTGTGCACGTTTATTTTCTCCCCTGCTCCAAGTTCTCTTTCCTGAATTCTTTGTCTACCATAAAAGTGGTATTCTCCTCTTCTATTTTGCCGCAACTATTGTACTCTCCCGTAATCTCCTTCTGCTCCACAACCCGAACCACTTGGCTACTACAAATCCTGATGGTGCGCATCCTTTTTGGTTATTTTTGATTTTAATACTGTTGTTTTCAATAGTTACATGCTTTATTAATCTCCAAACTACGAAATTGTCACCACATACACAGGCGATCTATGTAAGTTCTGCATCAAAACAATATTAAATCCTATTAAACAACTCTAATTTTTTGCAGTACCTATTATATTCGGCCTTACTTTTTTTTATCTACTGCCAGTATTTGCATTTCATGAATTACTGTTCTTTAGTAATATTACATTCCGTTA
Organism: Allium sativum; assembly: GCA_030737875.1. NCBI lineage: Eukaryota > Viridiplantae > Streptophyta > Magnoliopsida > Asparagales > Amaryllidaceae > Allium > Allium sativum. Next base: position 637,851,931 of record CM060922.1, read on the forward strand.
AGTTCCAATTCATCTGGTTTACTTTCGCATATTTTTTCAGTTTACCTATTATCTCTGGATTTTATCATCAATATTAATGTGCCACAATTTGTCAGTCAGTGCTTTTTTACTATTTCTATGCTTTTCAGTATTGTTCGCTTTTGAATAGTAATACAGCTAATTTTCTAAAGTGCGCATATGAGAATTTATTCAGTAAAAAAATGTTAATGCAGCATAACTTATTTTGTTGCTTGATACCCTCTATACTGCTTACCATTTCACTTGTTATAGTACTTTTCTGCAGTAACCCCCATATTATTAAAAATATAGAATGGATAGTATCAGTCTCAAAATTGGCGGGCTATGAATCAACAGATTATGCTTCCACGCGCTTGACTTGGGTTTGGCAAAAATTAAATTGGATATAGAATCTGCAAATTAATTTTGAAGTTCTGACAACTAGAATTGATGCCTCCATTGACAAAGCTCTCATTGTAGGTATGATTGGCTAATCTGTTATAAATTATATGTTAAATAACACTTATAGTGACTTCTTCTGAATGCTTGACATCCACTGAATCATGGCCCAAAAAAACCTCTTAGCACTGTAAATGGAATGTCATAAACTTGCTAACATTTTTTGACCTTTTCGTACTGTATTTCACATCACAACCGTTCACCAAAATTGTAACAATAGACGAGTTTCAATGTGTTTCATACAAATAAAATGTGTTTTTGGTCTATTTTGGTTTCCTGGTATTTCTTTTCTAAGAAAATAAAACATAATATTTATATTCCCTATGTAGTATAAATATTTTAATGAATTTACAATAAGCTTGGATTTGGTTCAAACCACATAGAGGCTGCTAAGGCATCAACTTTTGGTACATAGGTATGTTACAAACAAATATAGCATTTGAAAATTATAAAATAATATCCTCAATATCATTGGAAAAAACATATTTTAATTTGTATAGAGAAAATAATTATATCTATTTTTTCTTAGAAATTGAGTACTTATACTGCACAAAGTTGGCAATATGTTATGATAATATAGCAGTGTTGTTAATATGTTACTCATGTAATTACTTCGTCATGGATTTCATTTGCTGTACCCATCACTTTCTTCATTTAACCACTTTTACACAATTTTGCTGGTCATTTGGGAGACAGCTATGCTGCTTCTTATTTCAGCTTTAGTACGTGATCAATTACAAACCCGTCATTTCTATGAGTACCATATGTTTCAAATTACTCTTTTGGCAACAAATATATGAAGATATTTTAAATGATCTATACTTTAAATAAGGTTGGAATATTCTGTAACCAGTGTCTGATATCTTTACATTGGTGTAATCAATAAGATACAATACTGAGATATCTTTGAATGAATATCCACCAAAATAATACGGTCTGTGTTGTGTTGTTTTTGACTCACAGTAATATCTGATATTTCCACAGGGAATTACATTATGATGATGCTTATTCCCACATATACCTTATCCTATCTATTTTAAATTATTACTTAAAATGCATAGACGTCTAAATCAAAATTTGCATATATTAATTGCCATGATAGCTCAGTACATCCTGCTCACATGATCTACGTACACGAGTGCATCCCTGCTCGGATGATCTACGTGCATGAGTACATTACCTACCTGGACTGATACACTTCAAATGTGCATATGTCCTACTCATGCTAATCCAAGCCTCCCTGACTTGGACAGTCTAACGTCCTCTCATTTCAAATTACTCACTACTTGCGTGATCTGTTTATTTCTTTTACACCCTTTCCAACCGTTCTCCCCATAAACAAATCCCTCCTGCCATGTTCGCACGGTCTGATTTCTTCTTCCCCCCACAAACACATTTGTCTGCCTTTTGATAATTAAATTCCTCCACACAGGTACTTCTATTTAATCTTCGCTCCAATTGTCCTACGTTCCTCTAAATCAAACGTCATTCATGCCTCACATAGACAAATCGGTTAATCCGTCCTATTCATTTTCTACAACCAACTGAATGCTGACTTTAAATTGATGGCCAACGATTATTCTTCATAATACACTATTTTCCCCCTCATTTTGTTCCTAACTAAGAATATTTTTGGACAATCACATCTTTTTTTGGAATGAAAGTGAATGTGGAGAGGAAGAGTGTACGGAGTCTATATATGATTCTCGACAACAACAGTTTGCGTGCTTTCATTTTTTGGAGACGAAAAGATCTGTGCTAATGGTAAACAACAATCACAGTTCCAGTAATTTTGTGTATAACATTTTCAGTTTATTTAACTAATATTATTAAGTTATAAGTAGTGATTAATTTTTGGTAAAACCAACTTACCACTGACAGAATTGCAAATGCCTAATTTGCGTACAGATAACAAAGATAGCACTCTTTCCATTTTATTATGCACAAACTAAAATTTTGCAAACTCCACCACACCATACTATTCTTTCCATATTTTTTTCTTTTTGGTTGACGACATGATTCATTATATTAGCTATGAAACTGATTTCTCCTCATAGCAGATCCATGTTAACATTGTTCCAAACCAAAAAAAATAAAAGAATTCGAATGAGATTTCAGTTGTTCCATGTTAACACCTAACACTGCTCCAACCCAGAAAAAAATAATCAAATGAGACTTCAGTTGTTATTAGTTGTAACACCCCACCTCCACCAGGGTGGCTCTTGCAAGCACTCTGACTTTGGAGGGGCGTTTGAATCAGGTAAACATGCATAATGATATATCAAGGCAAAACAAGAACATATGTATATATGTAAACAGAGTAAATAACATAGATAAAACAGCGGAAGATTTCAAAACATTTCAAAACAAGTCTGGTACAACATAGCTTTCCAAATAAACAAGTCTAGATAAAACAACATCAACTGAAAAACTGAAATAAATAAGTGCTATCCCCAATTAAGTGGTAACCATAGCTAGCTTCATGTCGAAACCGTACATGAGCTGAAATCCCACAAGCAAGCAATCCGAAATCCAAGCTAAGCTCCAGTATTCCCTCCCTGAGAACCTGGGGGGGGGGGGAACGGAAGAAAAGAGGCGAAAGAAAACAGGTCAGTCAAAAAGACTGAGTAAGCCCTACTACAATCAATGTAAACTGATAAAGTTAACTGGCATGAGCAGCAGGGATGGACATAAGGATAACAATATACTAGCATGATGATTAACTAACAAGGTAGATAAAGGTGTCATCGCATAATCAGGATTAAGGTTTTGCACCACAGGTGTACTAGCAAACTAACATGACTTGAATTAAACAAGTATTGATCCCTTGGCCCAAGCTTTGGCCCAACAACATGAAGTGACCCTAACCCGCGGTCCAATAACATGAAATGACCCTAATACAAGGTCCAACCCAACGGTCTAGTCGATCGGCTCCCTAAGCCTAAATCGTCACGTGTTGGTGTCAATACGACCCAAACATAATCGTAGTCGAACTGTGCCGGGTCGACCCTTCGGGTGTATCAAGCCCTAGGGTGTCAACCCCTGGACACCATGAACATGAGTGCACAGTCCCGATCTACTGGTACCCGTGCATGTTTTCTCCGGCTACGGACTATGTGCACGACCAGAGTCCGCCCGGAACTACACCGGCGTACCCTCTGCCGTCGCTTTTGGTCACTTACCTCCAGTCCAGTAATCGTGACCCCTCCCTAGCCTAGTCCCTAGGGTCATGATGATACTAACTTGGGATTACTGCTGGAGTGGGCCCCCATTGCTAGGATTTTTCTAGTGGGTTAAGTACGGTTTAACCCCCCTTGCTAATCATGGATTAACTTGGTTAAGTGTAACGATGAGTTCACAACTTAACCCCGATTAATCTACCGAGCCCAAATTGGTTAAGTACTAAGTGGACCATGACTTAACCCTAATCATGAGGCATTAATTAATTTAATGCGCCTTAACCTCTCACATTAGACTTTGTTGCGGTTACTAGTTAAGCCGGGCGGGTCCGGGTAGCTTTACACCACAACTTGGTCTAACCTCGGGTCCAAGGTACAACATGACCAACTTCTCACATTGGGTCCTATTGTTTGTAGCAACTAGTTAAGCCGGTCGGTTCCGGGTAGGTTTACGCTACAAACTCAACCCAACCTCGAGTTGGCCACACTTATCTTTTCTAAGTGTCATGTCCATCATGTTTCCAAAACATGTTACATGTTTCCAAGCAATTGGGTAGACCTAACTTAATAGGTAAATTCCCAATGGGTAGACCTAACTTAATAGGTAAATTCCCAAGCTTATGTTTTATGTCTTTTAAGTTTACCCAACCCCAAACGCAACCCCATCGCTTACATATCGCAATAGCGTATAAAGGATAGAAAGAGGGAACTTGGCATAATCATGACATAAAGGTATTGAAGCCACAAGTTCAACATGGTGGCATATGAAATGTCCATGTGCTCATATACTTGCATATTACATATTTTGGCCTCAAAAGCATGCATAAAACCAAACTTAGCATATTGGTGATACATGGTGATAAATGACATGTAGAAATGGCCATAAGTTCGCATTTAGCCTCACATGCAAGTTATCATAAGAGATATGATAACTTACATGTTGCCTAAATGCAACCTTTGGCATAAAGCTTGAAGCTTTATGTTCATAAACCCAAGATAAGCTTGCATAACATGATAGCATGAATAAAATGTTCAACCCAAACTTGCATAGCATAACTTGCATATCATATGACAACTTGCATATCAAACTTGCATGACATAACTTGATGAACTTGCATATCACATCATAGCATACTTGCATAACATGATAAACTTGCATATTACATCATAGAAAACTTGCATAACATGATAAACTTGCATTTCATAACATAGTAAACTCACATATAAACTTGCATATCATACATTTAACTTTAAAGTTTAAGTATGAAAGTAGAATAGGGCTTACAATGATTAAAAAGTCACAAAAATATGACAAAGCCCTTATTAAACCCAAAATGCAAGCCAAAATGATCAAAAACTCTTCCTTTATGATGCTAATATAAGAACTTGACTTGAATGCAAGCTAATAATGCTCATACAAGTTTGAAAACACTTGTATGCATGGAAAATCTCATAAAAATTTGTTTAGGAATTTTATGAAGAGAGTGGAGGCCATGAGAGGATTGATTTTGCCATAGTTTAGTTGCTAGAATGAATAATGATGATTTAGGGTAGGTTAGGGTCTTATTTATAGATTAGGCAAGTGTTTTAGGCCATAGGATTAACCCTAGATTCAATCCAAGCCATCAAAGCATGTCTTGGGGAAGAAGTCAAGTGTAGGAACCATCTAGGGCCTTTAGATTAAAGATGAACCATGAGAACCATCCAAATGCAAAATCTGCATTTGAGCGAATCGGCCCACGGGTTGACAGCCAAACACCCTGGATTAACCCCTAGTCGACCCAGCGAGCTCGGGTCGACCTCAAAAATCGGCCGGTTCGGTTATTCCCCTCTCCCAATTCGCTGTTTTGAACATTTTTGCATATTTATTTATTTAATTTTCAATTATATATATATATCAATATATATATATTTCTCTGCGCAACCCATTTCACTTAATTAAGTATACTTTAATTTGGGAATTTTTCGTGAAACTTCGCGAAGCCATATCTTGGTCATACGGACTCCGATTTTCGAAAACTCGGACTCTATTTCGCGTATTTTTCCGAGACGAACGCAATGGCATAGCCAGTTTCCCTTGATTCAGATTTTACAGTTTAATTCTGCCTCCATTTATGTTATAACATGTTATTCAAAAATACGGGTTGTTACATTCTTCCCTCCTTAAAGGATTTCGTCCCCGAAATCTCCAAGTTAGGAAGAACGTATCCTACCATCCATCATCCATCTACTCAAAACATCATCCACGAGCAATCATTGTCCTTAAAAGGTTCTAAATGCTGTATGATCATATGCAAAGGTGTGTGTATATGTACTTATCTAATGCGAAAATCAGGAGGTTACTGATTCAGTAAACCCCCTTAATGCAAAATATGTTAGTGAAATGAGTCCATATGTATGCAAATTCCTAACATAATTTATAATCTCTACATGAGTGCACATAACATTCATCCATATGCAACATCCACGTGATAGCATAACAAGTTTTCATCCATGAATAAGCATAAACACTCATGCATATGCGGTATGAAAGTGTGTGAGCCGATCTTAGTGCCTAACGTGTATTATGCATCCACGAGTATTCACTTGCAAACACTTGCAACCACTTGCAACCATCAAGCATAACATGTTTCAAACACATGTTTCATCCAAAGGTTTTCTACCTAAGGTTCTCATGACAAGATTAAAACGATAAATTAGATAAACATAGATAGCAAAGAGAAAGATATGCTAACAAAGAAAAGAGATTGAGAGTGTACCCTCAAAAAGGAATGGATAAAGCCCACGCATCTTCTCCTCGGTTTCCCAAGTTGCGTCTTCTTCGGCTTCACCCCATTGAACCTTCACTAATTTGACCTCTCGATTCCTTAGCTTCTTGGTCTCCGTCCCCAAGATACGAATCGGAGCTCTCCTCAAGGTAGCCTCTTTCTCCACTTCTACATCTTTTAGAACACTTGGCTCAACAACCTCTGCTGATTCATGCAAACACTTCCGGAGATGCGAGACATGAAAAACATCGTGTACTCCAGCAAGCTTCTCGGGCAACTTCACTCTATAAGCCATCTGCTCGATCCTCTCTATAATAGGGAACGGTCCAACAAACCTCGGTGCCAACTTCCCAACGGCTCCAAATCGGACCATATTCCGCAAAAGAGAAACCTTCACGAAAACCATATCCCCAACATCAAACTCCAAATCCGTTCTTCGCTTATCAACATAGGATTTCTGTCGGTCTTGGGCCGCTTTCATCCGTCTCCGAATCAACTCGATCTTCTCGGATGTATTCTGATCATATCAGGCCCAAGTATAAGCTCATCTGTAGTCTCCCACCAACATGTAAGCGACTTGCACGACCTCCCATATAAAGCTTCAAATGGTGCCATCCCTATGCTTGCCTGATAACTGTTATTATATGCAAACTCAACAAGAGGAAGGTGGTCTTCCCAAGTACCACCAAAATCCAGAATACAAAGCCTCAACAGATCCTCGAGTACCCTATTCACCCTTTCGGTTTGACCGTCCGTCTGTGGGTGATAAGCAGTACTTAGATTCAACCTCGTGCCCATGGCTTCTTGCAAGCTATTCCAGAATTGACTTGTAAAGATTGGGTCACGGTCACTGACAATACTAGAAGGGACTCCATGTAGTCTCACAATCTCACGAAGATATACAGACACTAGCCAAGATGCGGTCCTCTTGCTCTTCACCGGAATGAAATGAGCACTCTTCGTAAGTCTATCCACAATAACCCAAATGCTCGTATTCCCTTTCCTTGACCTTGGTAGCCCATCGATAAAATCCATGGAAATACTCTCCCACTTCCATAGTGGAACGTCTAGAGGATGCAATAGCCCACCGGGCTTCTTTGACTCGGCCTTAACTTGCTGGCAAATGATACATCTAGAGACAAACTCTGCCACATCCTTTTTCATCCCAGGCCAAAAGAAAATGCGCTTCATATCTTTATACATCTTATCTCCACCTGGATGTATAGTCAACTTAGAGCGATGCGCTTCCTCAAGAACCTTTCTTACCAAATCTTCTACCATGGGAACACATAACCTTCCGTCTCTCCTCAGCCAACCCTTGTCATCAATAGAATATCAAGCGAGATGACTAGACGTCTCTCCTCGAATTAGCTTATCCATAATCTCAACTATCTGAGGGTCTTCTCTCTGCGAAGCCCCAACTTGATCAAGAAGGGTAGGTCTGAGTTCCAGAGATGCTAAAGAACCGGTCATCGACTCAATCGCCAAAGAGAAATCAAAGGTTGCCACATACTCTAAATTCTTCATCTCAACGAATAGAGGACTTAGGGTCAACCTTCTTCTACTCAATGCATCTGCTACCACATTCCCCTTGCCAGGGGTATAAGCTATCTCAAAATCGTAGGACGCCAAGAATTCCATCCATCTTTGTTGCCTCAGATTCAGATCCTTCTGAGAAAAGAGATACTTCAATGACTTGTGATCGGTATAAAGCTCAAATCTTTCTCCCAGAAGATAATGGCGCCAAGCCTTGAGTGCATATACTATTGCTGCAAACTCTAAGTCATGAGTGGGATAATTCTTCTCATGCACTTTGAGTTGTCTACCGCCAAAGCATATCACTCTTCCTTCTTGCATAAGAACAGCTCCTAACCCCGTGCCACATGCATCGGTGTATACGGTAAATAACTTCCCTCCATCGGGCAAAGCTAGAACAGGTGCTGATGTGAGGGCTCTCTTGAGCTTCTGAAAAGCAAGCTCGCATTCTATGCTCCAAGCAAAAACTAAATTCTTCTTCGTCAATTTAGTGAGAGGAGCGGATATCTTTGCGAAGTCCTTGATGAACTTCCAGTAAAAACCCGCAAGACCTAGAAAACTTCTCACTTCGGTTGCATTCCTTGGAGTCTTCCAATCCTGAACTGCCACTACCTTAGCGGGATCCACCTCTAAGCCTTGCTTAGATCCTATATGCCCAAGGAATCTAACTTCCCTTCTCCAAAAGTGACACTTGGAGAACTTGGCCTTTAACTGATGCGCTCTAAGCGTATCCATCACCTCCATGAGATGCCTTGCGTGCTCTTCCTCATCCTTAGAGAAGATCAGAATATCATCTACGAAGACCACGACAAACTTGTTCAAGAACTCCCTGAACACCCTACTCATCAAGTCCAAGAAATATGCGGGTGCATTAGTCAAGCCGAACGGCATGACAAGCCATTCGAAGAATCCATCTGGAGTTCTGAACGCAGTCTTGTCTATACTATCTTCAGCTACCCTGAGCTGATGGAACCCCGTAGCAAGATCAAGCTGAGAGAAAACAGAAGCACCGACAAGCTGGTCAAAGAGATCATCAATCCTCGGTAACGGGTGTCTGTTCTTCTTAGTCAGCTTATTCAACTCTCGATAGTCAACGCAAAGTCGGAGAGAACCATCCGCCTTGGTAGCAAATACCACAGGCGCTCCCCATTCAGATATACTTCGTCTAATGAAGTTCTTCTCAAGCAACTCTTTCACTTGCTTACTTAGCTCCCGCCTTTCACGCGGAGCCATGTGCCGAACGGGCAAAGAAACAGGCTTTGCATTATCCACCAGATAAATGCGGAAATCAATCTCTCGCTTAGGGGGCAACCCCCTAACTTCATCGAAAACATCCGGATACTCTCGAACCACTCTCACAGACTGAAGAGTTTCCATTGACGAGTCGAGTGATTCCAGATAGCACAACATGACGGGACCTCTCGGATCACAAGAAATCTATAGAGTGTTTCCGAGGCGAGTCACGACCCTCACATCCCTATGCTCACAATCAAGAATGGCTCCATATCTGGACAGCCAATCCATGCCCAATATCAATCAGTATCCCCTAAAACCAAGAACATAAGCACTGCACAAGAACTCTACACTCAGTATAGAGATCCTCAAATCCCCACATATCATAGACAAATGGGCGGAACCCCTAATAGGATTTGAGACACAGACGGGATCATCTACCAAGCTAGTACTAAGGTGCAAACTATCAACAAGATCAGATGAGATAAAGCTATGCGATGCACCAGAATCAAACAAGGTACGAACTGGAAAATCAGAAATATATACAAGGCTCTCAACAGAAATACTACCTCGATCGGGAACTGGAGCGACATTGAGAGCATGAACTTGCCCTCCTGAAGGTCCAGCACGCTGAGTCTGACCCTGGCCTTGCCCTTGCTTCCTCGGGCAATCCTTACTGAAATGTCCAGTCTCACCGCAGAAAAAGCATTCACCATTCTTCCTTTTCCTCTTCTTACAATCCTTAATAAGATGCCCAACTGAACCGCAATAATGGCTCTTCCCCTTGTTGTTCTTGCCCTTGTTGTTATTGCCCTTGTTGTTGTTCCCCTTGTTGCCTTGACTCTTGTTCTTGTTCTGATTGCCTTGACTGCTCTGACCACTTGGATTTCCCTGATTTCCTTTTCCCTGGGAATCAGTCTTCTTGGCTTGAGTATCATTCATCTTGGTTTCTTTCTTGACATCTCCCTGAAGTAACGCCATATCAACCAAACTCTCAAACGTGGCCCCATGGGGAATATGTGACATAGCCAATCCCTGCAACGGCTCATTCAATCCTCTAGCAAAACGAAGAGCCTTCTTCTGAGGAGTATTCACCATATCCAAGCCAAAACGAGCTAACTGATTGAACTTGTTCACATATTCTTTGACAGACATATCTCCTTGTTTCAAAGTTATGAACCTCTCCATTTGCAGATTCTCCTCAGCAGAAGATAGAAACTTAAGCATGAACCTTGCCCTGAAATCGGCCCAAGTCTCAACAGGCCTAGTACCATTGGTGACTTCCCACCAATAAGCGACTTCATCCTTCATAAGCCAAACCACCAACAAGAGCTTCCTCTGATCGTCTAACCCAAAGATAGCAAACAAATCCTCGGTCTCTTTCAACCAATTTCTGGCCTCTACAAAAGTCTAAGTGCCTTGAAAGTTCTTGCCACCCATTGCTTTGAAATCTTTGCAAGTCTTTGCGAAGTCCACTTGAGGATGCTGAGGGGGAGGAGGAAGAGGAACCTCAGCGACTGGAGGAGGAGGAACATTAACCACCGGAGGAGGAGGAGGAGGAACATTAACTACCAGAGGAGGAGGAGGAGGAACATATGCGGGGCCGGCTTCGGTCGCCCTAGCCTCCAAAAGTCTCCTATACCAAACAGGTACGTGTACTCCCTCCGGAATAGCAAAGTTATCGGCCATACTGAAAACGAAGAAAAAGACAGATTCAGAATGGAGAAAAAGAAGGAATTTTGCTAATGGCTTTTTGGGGAATAGCCTTTAAAATAAACTCGACTTTTCTTTGGAAAATACTTTATACTTGGTTTTGAAAATAGTTTTCAAAAGTTTTTTTTAAAAAAAAACCTTTTTGTTCCTTCTCGTAAACCATATGCTCTGATACCAAATGTAACACCCCACCTCCACCAGGGTGGCTCTTGCAAGCACTCTGACTTTGGAGGGGCGTTTGAATCAGGTAAACATGCATAATGATATATCAAGGCAGAACAAGAACATATGTATATATGTAAACAGAGTAAATAACATAGATAAAACAGCGGAAGATTTCAAAACATTTCAAAACAAGTCTGGTACAACATAGCTTTCCAAATAAACAAGTCTAGATAAAACAACATCAACTGAAAAACTGAAATAAATAAGTGATATCCCCAATTAAGTGGTAACCATAGCTAGCTTCATGTCGAAACCGTACATGAGCTGAAATTCCACAAGCAAGCAATCCGAAATCCAAGCTAAGCTCCAGTATTCCCTCCCTGAGAACCTGGGGGGGGGGGGGGAACGGAAGAAAAGAGGCGAAAGAAAACAGGTCAGTCAAAAAGACTGAGTAAGCCCTACTACAATCAATGTAAACTGATAAAGTTAACTGGCATGAGCAGCAGGGATGGACATAAGGATAACAATATACTAGCATGATGATTAACTAACAAGGTAGATAAAGGTGTCATCGCATAATCAGGATTAAGGTTTTGCACCACAGGTGTACTAGCAAACTAACATGACTTGAATTAAACAAGTATTGATCCCTTGGCCCAAGCTTTGGCCCAACAACATGAAGTGACCCTAACCCGCGGTCCAATAACATGAAATGCCCCTAATACAAGGTCCAACCCAACGGTCTAGTCGATCGGCGCCCTAAGCCTAACTCGTCACGTGTTGGTGTCAATATGACCCAAACATAATTGTAGTCGAACTGTGCCGGGTCCACCCTTCGGGTGTATCAAGCCCTAGGGTGTCAACCCCTGGACACCATGAACATGAGTGCACAGTCCCGATCTACTGGTACCCGTGCATGTTTTCTCCGGCTACGGACTATGTGCACGACCAGAGTCCGCCCGGAACTACACCGGCGTACCCTCTGCCGTCGCTTTTGGTCACTTACCTCCAGTCCAGTAATCGTGCCCCCTCCCTAGCCTAGTCCCTAGGGTCATGATGATACTAACTTGGGATTACTGCTGGAGTGGGCCCCCATTGCTAGGATTTTTCTAGTGGGTTAAGTACGGTTTAACCCCCCTTGTTAATCATGGATTAACTTGGTTAAGTGTAACGATGAGTTCACAACTTAACCCCGATTAATCTACCGAGCCCAAATTGGTTAAGTACTAAGTGGACCATGACATAACCCTAATCATGAGGCATTAATTAATTTAATGCGCCTTAACCTCTCACATTAGACTTTGTTGCGGTTACTAGTTAAGTCGGGCGGGTCCGGGTAGCTTTACACCACAACTTGGTCTAACCTCGGGTCCAAGGTACAACATGACCAACTTCTCACATTGGGTCCTATTGTTTGTAGCAACTAGTTAAGCCGGTCGGTTCCGGGTAGGTTTACGCTACAAACTCAACCCAACCTCGAGTTGGCCACACTTATCTTGTCTAAGTGTCATGTCCATCATGTTTCCAAAACATGTTACAAGTTTCCAAGCAATTGGGTAGACCTAACTTAATAGGTAAATTCCCAATGGGTAGACCTAACTTAATAGGTAAATTCCCAAGCTTATGTTTTATGTCTTTTAAGTTTACCCAACCCCAAACGCAACCCCATCGCTTACATATCGCAATAGCGCATAAAGGATAGAAAGAGGGAACTTGGCATAATCATGACATAAAGTTATTGAAGCCACAAGTTCAACATGGTGGCATATGAAATGTCCATGTGCTCATATACTTGCATATTACATATTTTGGCCTCAAAAGCATGCATAAAACCAAACTTAGCATATTGGTGATACATGGTGATAAATGACATGTAGAAATGGCCATAAGTTCGCATTTAGCCTCACATGCAAGTTATCATAAGAGATATGATAACTTACATGTTGCCTAAATGCAACCTTTGGCATAAAGCTTGAAGCTTTATGTTCATAAACCCAAGATAAGCTTGCATAACATGATAGCATGAATAAAATGTTCAACCCAAACTTGCATAGCATAACTTGCATATCATATGACAACTTGCATATCAAACTTGCATGACATAACTTGATGAACTTGCATATCACATCATAGCATACTTGCATAACATGATAAACTTGCATATTACATCATAGAAAACTTGCATAACATGATAAACTTGCATTTCATAACATAGTAAACTCGCATATAAACTTGCATATCATACATTTAACTTTAAAGTTTAAGTATGAAAGTAGAATAGGGCTTACAATGATTAAGAAGTCACAAAAATATGACAAAGCCCTTATTAAACCCAAAATGCAAGCCAAAATGATCAAAAACTCTTCCTTTATGATGCTAATATAAGAACTTGACTTGAATGCAAGCTAATAATGCTCATACAAGTTTGAAAACACTTGTATGCATGGAAAATCTCATAAAAATTTGTTTAGGAATTTTATGAAGAGAGTGGAGGCCATGAGAAGATTGATTTTGCCATAGTTTAGTTGCTAGAATGAATAATGATGATTTAGGGTAGGTTAGGGTCTTATTTATAGATTAGGCAAGTGTTTTAGGCCATAGGATTAACCCTAGATTCAATCCAAGCCATCAAAGCATGTCTTGGGGAAGAAGTCAAGTGTAGGAACCATCTAGGGCCTTTAGATTAAAGATGAACCATGAGAACCATCCAAATGCAAAATCTGCATTTGAGCGAATCGGCCCACGGGTTGACAGCCAAACACCCTGGATTAACCCCTAGTCGACCAAGCGAGCTCGGGTCGACCTCAAAAATCGGCCGGTTCGGTTATTCCCCTCTCCCAATTCGCTGTTTTGAACATTTTTGCATATTTATTTATTTAATTTTCAATTATATATATGTATATATCAATATATATATATTTCTCTGCGCAACCCATTTCACTTAATTAAGTATACTTTAATTTGGGAATTTTTCGTGAAACTTCGCGAGGCCATATCTTGGTCATACGGACTCCGATTTTCGAAAACTCGGACTCTATTTCGCGTATTTTTCCGAGACGAACGCAATGGCATAGCCCGTTTCCCTTGATTCAGATTTTACAGTTTAATTCTGCCTCCATTTATGTTATAACATGTTATTCAAAAATACGGGTTGTTACATTAGTAGATCATGAATCAATTTGTGTGTCATAAATTTTCACTACGTTTTGATCCTGTTCTTTATATTGGTAATGCTTTGTATTGGCCTTTCTGAATTTTATAACTGTTATTATTGTGACAACAGATATTATATTCTTACTTACTGAGAATTATCATCTGCTTATCATTATTAGCCCTTTGTTCGCAGTTTGTAGAGCTCTGTGTTCTATTATTCTATTATACAATTAAAAAGCGTAGCTTTGTTATTCTATTTTTATTTCGGATGTCCTTGGTAAAAATAGAGTTTAGATCATACTGTTTTCTGATGGAGCTTGATTTTATAATATCTTTGTTTAGAGATGAGAATTATTTCACTACAAAAGGTCAGATAATGAGGGATCACTGTTATTTTTCCATAACAGTGAGAAGGCTTGCTCGGCTACTCATAGTTCCTTACGGAGTTCAGTGTTAAAAGCTTTGGTTCTTGGATGCAAACTCTTCACTCTTAGCTCTAAGGTATTGGTTTTTGCCTTTGAGAAGTTAAACTTTGGCGTTTAGATCCATGTTCTCTTCTCGAAACGTACAAACACGAGGAGAGGCATCAGAAAATGAGCGTTGAACTGGGAATTCACTTTGACTGACCTGAAAATAAAAAGACGGCTGTATATAAGAAATCATCTCATCTTAGACCGCACTATCAAAACAAGGGGGAACTCAGATTTTAACAAAATGGTTGCTATGTTGGCAGAGATTATGCAAAATGAGCACATGCACTCAATTCTATGGGTTTCTTCTAATACGAGATATGTGCAGATTAGGTGTCCTTCGATGAAGTGTAGATGACAGTGATCGAGATAGCGGAAAATTGAAGAATAAGATTGTAGAGAATAAGAAAATATTGAGGAAGCTGAAGATTTTATTGATAAATATTATTTTTTATACAAAGAGTAATGTAAGAATGGTATGCTTATATAGAGAAGCATTGTAACGACTCTATTGTCTTTATTACATACTAAATATGATAAAACATGTTCACACGCTAACGGCTCTATTGTAACGGCTCTATTGTCTTCATTATGCCCCCTCAGTTCGAACTAGGGTTTCCTTTTTCATTTCCGCCTCCACCAACTACCTTCAGCTCCTCTCTCAATCTCACAAAATTCTTGGTTGATAATGCTTTTGTAAGAACGTCAGCTCGCTGGTAGTAAGCAGGAATATGACAGATGACAAGCTTTCCATTCTGCGTTCTTTCTCTGACGAAATGAAGATCGATTTCAAAATGCTTTGTCCTTGAATGTTGAATTGGATTGAGGGAAAGAGAAACCGTACTCTTGTTGTCGCACCAGATGACAGATTTTCGTGTTAGACTCAGCCCTAATTCTTCCATCATCGTTTCAATCCAAGATACTTCTGCAGTTGCACTTGCGAGAGCTCTATATTCGGCTTCTGTACTGGACCTGGATGTAGTCTGCTGCTTCTTAGTGCACCAGGAAATTATGTTGTCTCCAAGGTAAACGCAGTATCCTGATACAGATCGTCTATCATCAACATCATTTGCCTAATCAGCATCACTAAAGCATTGTAAGGAAAAATGTTTCACTGATTTTAAAATTATTCCTAAATTCTTTGTGCCTTGCAAATATCTTAGAACCCTTTTTAAAGCAATCCAATGTTCCGATAATGGATTTTGCATAAACTGGCTAAGCTTGTTAACACTATAACAAATATCTGGGCGAGTGATTGTTGCATATTGAAGTGCTCCTATTAAACTTCTGTACTGTTTTGCATTTGTGATGGCCTCCCCTTTATGTTTAGATAAGCGTAGATTACTTATCATTGGTGTTGGTAGATGTTTGGCATATTGCATATTGGCCCTGTGCAAAATTTCAGAAATATAATTTTCTTGGGATAAAATCAAATTTCCTTCACTGTGTTTGGTAATTTGAATCCCAAGAAAATATTTTAACTCTCCTAAATCTTTAATAGAAAATTGTTGATCCAATAATTTTATGACTTTGCTTATCTCTTGATCATTATCTCCTGTGATTAACATATCATCCACATATACTAAAATAAAGATAGTTCCTTGCCTACTCCTTTTCATGTATAATGAGTTGTCAGACTTGACTTGAATAAAACCTAAATTTAATAATGTCATCTTGAGTTTCTCATACCAAGCCCTTGAAGCTTGCTTGAGTCCATAGATTGCTTTATAAAGCCTGCAAACCCTTTTATCATCCGAATTGTATCCTTCAGGTTGTTGCATGTAGACTTCTTCAGTTAATTCTCCATTCAGAAAAGCATTGTTCACATCAAGTTGTTTTATATTCCACCCCTTACTTAAGGCAACAGTTAAAATTATCCTAATAGTAGTGGGTTTTATAACTGGAGAAAAAGTTTCATTGAAATCAAAACCAAATTGTTGTGCATAACCTTTAGCTACTAGTCTGGCTTTGTATTTGTCAATAGATCCATCGGCCTTTCTTTTTATCTTATATACCCATCTACAACCAATTACATTCTTGTGTGCTGGTGGTACAACAAGTTCCCAAGTTTTGTTTTTTATAAGAGCTTCATATTCTGTATCCATGGCCTTTTTCCAATTTCTTGACTTTAGTGCTTGAGTGAAATTAAGTGGTTCAGTTTCAGTGATGGCCACATTGTAGACTTTTGGTTTAAAACTACCGCTTTTTGATCTAGTAGTCATGTGATGTCTGCTTTGATGTTGTTGTGCCTGTTGTGATTGCTGTTCCTTTTGTGATATCCTTGTACTACTATTGCTTTGCCTGCTACCGTCATCATCAGTGTTGTGCATGTTATTATCATCTTGACTTATTTCTGTGTCATCTGAATTTCTTTCTTCTGATCCACTGATGTGTATACTTGTTTCTCTTATATCCTCAGCTTGTGTGCATGAATGTTCATTGTCTGTAATTGTTTCAAGAGTAACTGGTCTAAACTCCACAGTCTTGATAGATTCCACTCTATTGTCTTCTTTCGAAATATGTCTATCTGCATAAGGAAATTTACTTTCATCAAATATCACATGTCTTGAGACATAAATTCTACCATTCTTGTCAAGACATTTATAACCTTTTTGATTTTGAGCATAGCCTATAAATGTGCATGGACTTGATCTCATACTCAATTTATGTTTATTATAATCTCTCAGACATGGAAAACACAGACAACCATATATTTTTAGAAACTTATAGTCTGGTGTAACATTGTATATCATCTCATGTGGAGTTTTATTATCTAGGATCTTAGTAGGTAACATGTTAATAAGAAAAAATGAAGTAAAAAAGGCTTCATTCCAATACTTCATGGGTAATGAGCTTTGTGATAACAATGTTAAACCAGTTTCTACAATGTGTCTGCGTTTTCTTTCAACCAGGCCATTCTGCTCAGATGTGTGAGAACATGTTAATCTGTGTTTAATTCCTCTTTTAGCAAAATAATCAGCCAAAGGTTTGAATTCTGCCCCACCATCTGTTTGCAAAATTTTGACATCACAATTAAGTTGCTTTTCATCATGAGTTATAAATTGTATAACCGTGTTAGAAGTTTCAGATTTATTTTTTAGCATATATATCCAAGTATATCTCGAATAGGCATCTACAAAAGAAAGATAATACCTGTGCCCCTGATATGAATTTAGAGGTGCTGGCCCCCATAAATCTGCAGCTACAAGCTCCAATGGCTTGTTATACCTGGTTTTAGAATTACTAAAAGGAAGCTTGTTGCTCTTGCCAAGCTGACAATGTGTACATGTGTGTTTAACAGATACATTTTTAAAAGCAATATTATTAATAGATAAAAAAGTTCTGACAGTTTCAAAATTTGGATGACCAAGTTTCATATGCCATAAAGTAATATTATCTAAAACATTATTTCTATTACAATGCTCATTACTATTGCTATCATTATTACTACAAGCATCCACGTTGTTGCACCAGAGTTCACCACTTGAATTTCCAGTCTTCAAGTTGTTAAATCTGTAAAGTCCATTATGTAGACTACCTTGTAGTAATATTTCATGACTTAGAATATCTTTGACTAAGCAAAATTTTGGATGAAACTCAAAATATACACAATTATCACTGGCAAATTTTGATACACTTAAAAGATTTTTATTTATGGTAGGAACCCTTAGCATGTTATTTAGTTGAAGTTGCCTTTTACCAAAAATAGTTCCTTTGCCAGTATGTGTTATATTTGCAGTATCACCATTGCCCATATATAAATATTTCATACCTGAGTAATCTTTGCTACCAATGTTTAAATTCTGAAGATTATTTGTAATATGATGGGTTGCACCTGAGTCTGGATACCATTCCTCAAAGTTACCTTCATTACCCTTATCAGCATTATTACTGCTTTGACTGCTTTGAGAACTATTATCTGGATTGTACCTGAAGTAACATTTATTTGCCATATGACCAAATTTTTGACAAATTTTACATTTTACACGATTGTTATTATTCCATCGGCTTCTTCCACGGCCTCTCAGATACTGGAAACCTCCTCTTTGTGCTTGAAAACCTCCTCTTTGTGATTGGAAACCTCCTTGAAAACCTCCGCTTTGTGATTGAAAACCTCTTGAATACTGACTTTCTTGTCTGTTTGAATCATTGTTGTAGTTGTTTCTTTGTTGATTACTTTTAGCTGCTGCATAGTTGACAGAAAAATCACCTTGTATAGTTTTTCTTTGTTCAATCCTTCCTTCATGAGCAAGTAGAGCGGATCGAACAAACTGCAAGTCAGGTAATGTTTGCTGAGTAGCAATAACAGTTATTAATGAATCATATTCTTCTTCAAGTCCACCAGTGATAATCAATATTTGTTCACTATCACTTATCTTATGCCCAACAGCATTTAATCTATCACAAGTATTTTTAATTTTTGCTAAATATTCTTTCATACTCATGCCTTCTTTTCTGGAGTTTTGTAAATCCCTTCTATACTACATTATCCTAGCTGCAGACTGAGAACTAAAAATTTGCTCAATAGATGACCAAATTTCATGAGAATTGTTACATCCTACTATCTGTGATAACAAATTTGAACTTATAGAAGACATAAGCCATGAAGACAATAGATTATCCTGCTTTTGATATATAACATAAGCTGGATTTGAAATAGTGCTACCATCTTGACCCAAAGTCATGAGTGGTGGTATAGTTTTTGTTCCATTGATGTATTCCAACAGTCCATAACCTTTTAAGGCAACTTCCACTTGATATTTCCATAATATATAATTGTCTTCATCAAGAGATGTGGTAATAATTTGACTTTTGGGTTTTATCAGGTTATGGCTGTTAGGTGGTGGATCAGTGCTAGTGTTGACCATTGATGTAGACATGGCTTCATTACTGTTCGCCATAATTAATCAGAAAAAAAATGGCGAGGCAGAAGTAGGAAAATGCAGGCAATGTAATCTTAGATAGAAAGAAATCGAAAAACAATAAGAAGGTATATTTTGTATGCCTGACATGCAATATCAAATTTTGTAGCCGTCTTTGTGCTTGAAAAATCAAGAATGATATATATTTTTTTTTTGCCGCTACAAAAATACTTATGATTTAGGAGAGATAGAATAAACTAGCAACCAGTTGATCTAGGCGTGGCTAGTTTACAAACCGATGATCCAAAACAATCAAGAATTGGATGTCCTTTTGCTAAAATCTACAATTATGAGAAGAAGAAAAAAAAAACTGAGGAGAAAGAATAAAATAAAACAACTCTTGGTTGATAGAAAGCCTTTCGGCAATTTGCTCTGATACCAAATTGAAGAATAAGATTGAAGAGAATAAGAAAATATTGAGGAAGCTGAAGATTTTATTGATAAATATTATTTTTTATACAAAGAGTAATGTAAGAATGGTATGCTTATATAGAGAAGCATTGTAACGGCTCTATTGTCTTTATTACATACTAAATATGATAAAACATGTTCACACACTAACGGCTCTATTGTAATGGCTTTATTGTCTTCATTACGGAAATCACTGTTGATTGGGGAAGTTGAGAATCTACGGTGTCTCATGTGTGTGAACTTGAGCAATGGAAAACAATCATGTGAAGAGAAATAATACATTACAGGGCTCTGCAAACCAACATTATGCTCAAGGCGTAAGCAATGTCATTAAGGTACAAACTGAGTTTGTATTACAACTTAAGCTATTACTTTTTTATTTCAAATATATGTGGAAGTTTTATACTGATCAACGTATGAAATGCTGTTAGCAACGATGATGAAAATTCATGTTAACAGTGCATGAAAAATATTTCGTGCACAAATCCGAAATCTTGGGAAATTGGAAGTTCTCTTTAGAATGATTTGATTTTTGTGTTATCTACTTAAAATTAATGCAAAGTTTATTGCTTATATATTCCATTTTCACCACTTTGGTGTATATGCATACTTTTGATTATACAAGGTGTGTTCACTCTTTTTCTTGCCATCAAACACTAATCATTTTATTTACATTTAAATTTTGAAAGATAGATATTGCTATTTCGGTACCATCCACAGCTGTCAAATGTGCAAAATGTTTTTATGTTTGCAGCTCTATCATGGACCTACATCTAAAATTATCCTTTCCTTCTCATCAAAGCTGACCTTCCTCCTTACAGCGGCAAATTTGTTGGCCATGGATGTACAGAAAATTTTGCAATGGCAATATCCAAACCAACTTTATAATATGTGCATCCTCATACACCCATACATGTATGTGTGTTGGATATTTTCAATAAAATTGTTCAGCATATTTACGATTTTTCTTGCTGACTAATTGTCATCAAAATATTGTACAGTCTTCAGTTAACATTGCAAATCATTGCAGGAACTATAATTATATTCATGGTATGTCACCGATTCCATGGTTGAAGATATCAAAATTTTTTCACTTGTATCGATCATCATATGTTTAACTTCATAACAAAATTAATGTTTCTCATCCCCAATATGTTATGACCGTATTATTGTAAAGTTTGTATCTCTTTTCAAGTTTATATCTCTTTTCCATGCCTTCTGACCATGACCGTCTTACATGCATAATATTAATTAGCGAAACTATTACAATATTTTTATCCAGTTCATCAATGGAACGGTTGAAGCATATATATATATATATATATATATATATATATATATATATATATATATATGGTCGTTTGTGTTAGTTTGCTATAGGAATATAGTTTTGAAGCACTATAGCCAATTAAACTGGTCTTCAAAGAAGAGAAACATGTTATATTCAATCCTGGTCATGCCAACTGATTCTTCTTATAAACTTTGATATAACAGTGAACACTTACCTCAACTCTTTCGTCATTTTGATCACTATGTTTTCTCATGTATAT
The DNA here is from genome assembly GCA_030737875.1 of Allium sativum. Lineage (NCBI taxonomy): Eukaryota > Viridiplantae > Streptophyta > Magnoliopsida > Asparagales > Amaryllidaceae > Allium > Allium sativum. Next base: position 637,873,487 of record CM060922.1, read on the forward strand.
AGACCAGAAATAGATTGGTAACCGAGTGGCGAACAGAGTTGTGCTGGAATTTAATTATTACTGGTTGAGTTTTTTGCTGCTGCGGAGTGGGAATGAAATCCAAATAAAACAATGTTTGCTCACTCCTCATCATGGTCATGCAAGTTCGATAAAACTATTATCTCAACTGTTAAGTATACACTGATGGGCAGCTTATGATACGATTCCATTTTTACTATTGCTAAAGGTTGATTTATGTTTCTGATTTACATCACGTTGACTTTAGATTCATTCGTATTAATATTCAAAACATCTCTGCAAAGTGCTTTTATGTTGGAAACAATGGTTCGGCTGAATCGTGAACTGCGATAATTTCTTGAAGACGTTACGGCGATTTGCTCATTGATGCGAAGCAGTTCGTACCTTTCATCACCTCCTCTAGGATAAAACAGTCTTTTCTATAATATCAACTCACTTGCACAACGAATTAAGCCTGATTTGCACTCTAATTGAAAAAAAACTATATTGCTATTTTCTATTCTAATGAAAAAATTCGACGAAGAATAAGAGTCTTTTTTTAAGAGAGAGAAGACAAAAAGATTGTTGTATATAATGTTTTGTCTGATCTATTCCTTATGTAGACAAAAGAGAAAAATAACAATAGCAATGTAAATGGTAGGAAAATTGGACCGCAATTAATACCATATTAGATTAAAGAAACGTTCAAAAAAAGTAACATTTATAACGTATAAATTGCACACGTTTCAGAAAAGACAAAAAAAATGAATGGATGAATGCCATAACGTATTATAATAAAGCTTCCTCAACCCCCCAGACAATGCATATACTGCCCACTTATCAATATATCAACATATGTCCATGTCTCTACGCTACCGCAGCGTCCACTTCAGAACCACTATCAGAACATGTCGACACAAAATCAATCCCCTCTCTACATCTACTACCTACACAACTCATCCACGTATAGATAGCACAAGGATAAACTGTGGAGAAAAAAAAAAAAAAAAAAACCAATGACGAAGCACGGGCCTCATTCTAGTTTGGGCCTCATTCTAGTTTAAATAGTAAATTATGATCTTTCCATTTCTGACGTGGACACGTTACAAAGTCCCATTTTAAATTGCTGCATTCCTGAAATTTTCAAAAAAAACCGCTTTCTTCCTCTCTCAGCGAACCACGAAATAATCGAAACCGGCTCTGGTTTCTAGCCATGAAACAAGATAAACTGCCACCTTTAAAATTCGGCAATTATCTTTAATCGTTGAACAGCCAAAAATCAAAACCCCCATGCCAGACTGTAAGACTAATCAGTTATTCTCGTGGATCTAGAACAAGCGTGCTGTAGATTCAGAAGTAGCGATGTAAAAAATCGATCCAAGGGTTTAACCCCTTTACCAGGTCTGATTTACAATTTCGCGGTTTCAGGTGATCTACAGCCAATTCAAATAGATTCAGATTGTCCCTTGTAGTATCGATCTTGAATTGACGATGCAATCGACATCTAGAGGAGCAAAACCATCTCCTTGCTTTCGGATCTGGGCATCATTTTAGATCTACAACGGGTAAGCTTAAGAAAATCGTTTTAATTACAACGGTGTTCAAGTTATGGTTTTCTTAAGCTTTCAGTTATTAAATGTTCGTCAATACTAGTCTTTCGGTTGAATTCTGAAGAACTGACCCTTTTAATCAAGATGGCTGATTGGATTGGTATATTTTTGGCTTGCAGATTCAGGTTGATTAGTGAATTGATGAAATTTTATTCACGACAACTAACGATTTCTGATTCTAATTTCTCAAAACAGCTGGGTATAGGTAGCACTTACGAAAGTTTGACTTGGAGCAAACATTTTTTAAATAGATACAAGGGATACATGTTTGGATATACAGTTAAATGATTTAACGGATCTTTGGCTTATTCAATGACGGCAAATTCTATTGCAACCCTTGTTTTTAGTTAGTAGCCCCCCTTAAAAAAAATAAAATTTTAACGACTAAAGTGCTCTTAAAGAGTTATCTTCTCTTCTAAACTCAGACCAACGTAATTTACTGTCTGTAAAAACACTAAACTTCAACAAAACCCTAAATTTCAAATCTCTCGAGGAAAATTTGATTTGCAAACAAGAATACAGTGAATTTTGAAGGAGAAGATGATTCCTCATCACAATCGCAACGGGTAATTGAAGAAAAAATTAAAATTTGAGTTTTTTTTTTTCACTTTTCAATTACAGCCGATGCAGTGCGGATTGAGTGAATTTGTATTAAACCACATAGGCTACCAACTAGGAAAGAATACGAACCTAGTATAGAAACTTCGGGGATCAATAATGAACCACGGATTGTCCATACGTGGAAACAGAGTAAACCACGTAATAGATCCACGTGGTTCTCGTGTAATCCACGTAATATTAAAATTGGAGCGTACCTTCTCTTCTCTGCTGAATTCGATCTACTTGCGACGGAAGAACTTGCGATGGAGTTGATGTCTCAGAAAAATTGGAGCGTGGAAATTCAAGGATCGGCGGCTTCTTTCTTTTTTCGAGATGGAGCGTGAAAACGAGAGAAAAGTGAAGGGAGGGGCAACTTTGGAAAAGATGGGGGCTACTTACTAATTTTAGGAGTATACGGTTTTTTTTTTTTTTGGGGGCTACTACCTAAAAACATGGGTTGCAATAGAATTTGCCTTCAATGACCCCGGAAGGAGTTTAAATCCCAAAATTCTGATGGGAAGGACTTTAAGCTAAAGCTGCATCGTGATGGAATGATTGGCAGCTTGACAAACTCGTCTGGAAAATCATATGAAATAGTTAGCTACGGAGATCAGGCACTGGATGCGCAAGTGTTCCTCCCTACCTCCTCAGGGTCGAAGTCTTTTGGAAAGTTTTCTCATCGTGTCAGTTTAATACCTGAATTTGACCTTGAGGAATACAAAAGGCCTTCTATATCCAATCCCAGTCAAAGTAGTAACTAATTTCCCTGTATTTTATACGCTTCATGATTATTATTTTCTTTCTTGTTAGCCCCTTCAAAATTTATACGATCCTATCTCACAATATACTACAAATATAGGCTTATTTCTATTACATTGGCATCAAACTAGGTTTTTATATTGGTGCGATTTCAATCATGTTACTTCCTTTTTCCTACTGGGAATTTGCATTGTGCCATTTTAAACTGAGCCAGTGTAATTTGTGTTTTTGTTCTTTCAAAATTTGAACCAGTGTGATTTAAAATACTGACTGGTATAATCTTGCATAAGTTAGTCATTTTTTCTCAAGCTGGTTATTCGTGATAATAAAATTCTAGAAGATGCCTACTTCAAAAAGTGTGTTTAACGATACTCTTACTTGGAATACTCATTTAACACCCATATCATTTACTTTGATAATTGTTATTTCAGTGAAAGTCTCATTTTGTTGTGGTTGGGGATCATCTGTATAAAACAATAGGCTATTTTGATATTTGTAGCCGTTTAAAAATCATAATTACTAGGTCATTTATTTACCCTTCAAACAATTATTTTAATTATCTAGTTCAAACATCAAATATATTATGCGACATATACATGAACTCTAATTTTGTTGAGATGATCTTATGACGCGAAGATAAGCACCGAACTTCAAATTGTGTAGCTCAAAGATATGGTAGGGGTGTCATCAAACTTCCATGTGTGGGTGTGTGCCTGCGTGGATGTGTATGTATGTGCCTGTCCCCTTGTTGCTAAACATTTAAATAACTGATATTAGGGATTACATACACAGAGAGACCTTATATTTCAAAGTAATGTTTGGTTCTACAGCAAGGAGTTCACAAAACAGGTACACTGCACTGAAGGAAAGATCATCCAATATTGCACATAGCATGGAGACATGCTTCAAGAACTCATAAAAAGAGAAGTCATAATAATGAGTTCCAGTCTGCTGATAGATCTTCCCTTGGTTCTTCTAGAGCAGCAAAGTCACAGATGCTTCCAGTGAGAATCCGGAAACTTCTGGAAAGAAAACTAATGACTATAAGTAGTGTTGGCATTATGACCCCTTATTTTTGCCAGTGTGGAAGGTTGAAACTTCTCGAGCTCCTTTTCTCTCCCTGAATTTTTGCATGTCATTTGATTATGAGGCTGCACGGACTTTATTATTATTTTTAATTGGCAAAACTTGGTACATGGCAAAAAAATAAATATAAAATAAATATAAAATAAATAAATAAAGAACTGCGGTTTGTGATTCTAATGGTTGCAAGAACGTAGTGTTATTTGTGTAGAATGTGTGCTAAAATTAGGATAAGTTAGAATGCAAACGCATATGAATACACGAAGATAAAATGAAATCCTGTGTTTAACCAAGACATAGAAGACGTGGATCTTGCTGGATGAAGATAGTGCAAGTATAGTTAACTCTTAACTTTCCTTGCTGGATCTTGCTGGAAGGCGTGGATCTTGTTGGATGAAATCTTGTCATATCTATATCATAAATATCTTTTGGGTAAACCATTTATGTTCATTACTGTATTTCTTTTTATCTTATGTGTTCATCATGTAGTGTTGACTATGTTAATACGAAAGTGGTATAGTTAACTCTTAACTTTTCTTTACAGAATATTTGATATGTCAAAACCATATGTACTTAGATGACATGATCAACAAGAGAGGAAAGACATGGAAAAAGATTGAAATTTCAAAGCCTAAAAGTGTGTAAACAAACATCACTTGCACGTCTTCGTTCTACTCACGTTTGATTTTCAGTGTGTGTACTCTCTATAATAAAGTATATTATTACGATAAAGTGACGGAGTTGAGAAGTCTACAACCTCCAGAATTAGTGTGGTTGTAGATATACTTTGTCATACCAATTTAATGGAACTGCCTTCACCACATCCAACAGACCATGCTTAAGATGCAGATTTGAAGGGGTCACCATCTTGTTCAGTTCAACATAATTCTTAGTTTATTTACATTAATTGCTATGTAAAAAACAATATGAAGTTTTTTATTTTGGTTGGGGTAACCTTAGAAGTTTAACTTTATGTCTTGTTCTAGTATCAAACATTATATGGAATGTTAGCATTGAATATTTTATTATTATTGCATGTTTTTTCAATTTATTTCTGATATAGAACAGTCATAAATAACTATTATTACCTTTACCTACACAAAACCATTCAATTTGACCAAAATATTAATCGTCTAATAAACTAATAAAGTGATGCCAATTGTGTTATTACAATAACGCCATGTGGTACAATAACGTTATATAATGCAAGCCAATGACATAATTCCATGTGGCAAATCGGATAATGTCACATGGACTAATCAAATAATGCCATGTGGCCTAAAAAATGATGTCATATGCACTAATCTAATGATGACACATGGACAAATTATTGTTTGACACATGAACCAACCATTAAATGCCAAGTTTCAGCATTAATATGTGCCTTGTGTATGCTACTACGACTACCATGTCAGCACCCATGTAGGTTGAAACATCATTACCCATGTCAGCAGCCATCTAGGATGACACATCATCAAACACATCAGCTGATGACACATTATTTGAGTCATAACGTAGTGGGGTCCATTGATTCTTTTAGCTACCAATATCAATAGTGCATGTAAAAGCTCTTTCTCTACTAACTTTTACCTATCAATTTCGACCATTTCAATATTGATAGCTAAAATTAATATATTACCCACCATTATGTTAGTTTTACATATACTTACAACTGGTAGTTAAAAACCCCCAATTTCTTGTAGTGATTGGAAAATAAGTTGAGTGATGTTATGCATGTGTATATGCACGGTCTATCTCACATGAGTACATATGCATACCGTTGTAGAGCTACATCTGGTAGTTTGGTATTTATATTTTATATATTATTAAACTTTCATTATCATTTTTTAAACATTTGTAAAGTCATTTTAATGGGTACATTCTTTTCATTTACCAATTACAACCTATTTGACATGAAAATGTTGCATTGTTTGGAAGTGTTTTAGTTTAATATATAGCGCCCATCAAACTGATAACAACGGTGGATAATTAACTGTCCGGTATTGAAATGTTATTCGCAGTCAATGCAAGAGAGAGTAACGGCATCGACAATCCGACAAATAAATTACAAGAAAATGGGTTATCTACAATTGCAAATCATAGGTTTTCTTCTCCTTGTTGTAAAGATCAAAAATTAGTACATTGTTTTTAGGTTAAAACACTAAGATAAATTAAAGCGGGAATTATTTTTCACTTCCCTCCACTCCTACTAAATTCTGCCGCGTATCCAGAAAAGTTCCCCAAAATTTTAAAATCTCAAATACAATTTTTCCATCGCAATTTCGTCCTCCACCTGGTCTCCATCTCTTTTTCGAATCTCCGTTCAATTCGCATTGTTGCTCTGGTCTCTCGGTTGCCATAACGGAAGCCAATCGGTACCAGTGGAGGAATTTCCATTCCAGTGGAGGTCGCACCTATAAATTCCGTTAAGGTTTCGTCGTCCTCAAGTTAACGTAAGCATCGTCTTGATTATTTTATCTTTTTCATTGATTAGCCAATCTTCGGTTTTTTGTAACATATGTTATGCCTGCTGAAAATGTTGGCTGTGCTATTAGCAGTTTATACGTTGTTGTGTCTCATTTAGTATCACTGTTTTACTTAAGTAGTTATGTTAATTTTCTTGTACACAACAATCGACTATTACTTTAAATTTTAGAAAGTTGCTTGCTTATGTATTAGATGATGATGGATAAAAATTGGGTGCATTTACACAGGTAACTACATAATTCTCAACATAAATGTAATTTGCAAATCAAATCATATATTTTGACAAAAGCCAAAAGATTTTTTCTTCAAAGAACTAGTAGTGAGAATTAGCAAGGAGCTCGGAAGTTTGTGCATACCGCTATGAAAAATTCTGGAAATGTAAAAAAAAAATCTATGTCCTTGCTTAGATTGTCGAAATCTTAGTCATCAATATTCCACTTGGACCAAATGCCATGTAAATTTTGATAGAAACCCGAAGAAATTGGATGCTTATTTATGGAGGTCTACTCCTAAGATGATCTCATATATTGGAGAAGCTAAGGATGTGATAGTAGCATGTCCATCTGACAGAGTTGTACTCCACACTACGATAGTCTCTGAAAATGATGAAGATGCGGTATAGTTAATTCTTTATGCACTCATTAGCTCTATGATTTAATATAAGAACCTGATAATATTTTTTTACTAGAGTAAAACTTAATCAACAAATAAAAAATGCAAGTTATATGATTGGGTTGGAAGCAAAGAATTAGTTTCCGAAGGGTGGTTGTACTCTACTGATCCAATTCAGCTCGTGGATAATATTCCACTTGGATAGTTTGCTATGCTTGTTTTGATTGATGCGCCAAAAAAATCAGATGCATTCTTATGGAGAGCACCATCTGGTATGACATATGTTGGAGAAGCTATTGGGTGCGAAGTAGCTTGGCCGTAAAAAAATGTCCTTCTTGAGGATATTAATGCTACGAAATCCGCTGATATGCCAAATATAGTATCACATTCAGCGGTAATGTGTAGTTTATGTATTTAATTTATAAAAACATGCATATATCTTGATATTGTTTTATTATTATAATCACTTCTGTTTTTTAGAAAACATATTTAAACTATTTCAAATATTGCATGACAGACCACTAGTTTCAAGTCAAACATTAAATGCAAGTTGATTAGTGTTCATGGAGAGAAAGAAGTTGTTGCTGAAGGACGTGTGTCTTCGACTGACCCAAATGCGATGGTCCATTTTGTTCGTTTGGGAGAAGGTGCCGTTAAAGTTTGGGTTGACATTGTTAAAGTTTCAAATGCACCTTTATGGAGACCTACATCTGAGTATGAGTTTATTGAAGATGCAATTGGTTCTACTATAGCTTGGCCATTTGCAAATGTCATCGCAGAATCGTCTTCAAGTAAGAATGACTTATACTTCTCTTTACTTATCGTCAGTATGAATGATGGAAATACTCCTTATTATGGTTGTTTTGGTAGAATTTTACTTCAAGTATGATTTCCCTTTTCACCTCTTAAAACTGAATTAATATTTAAATTTCGTTTAGGTAGATAAAACTGGAAAAATTAGAAGATACGGTGACCAAGATGTGCTCAAACATTTTGATCTTATACAACTTTTCTTTCTTGCAATTTGGTCGTACTAAGCCGTACGCATAGTTGTTGACACAAGAAATGTTGTGAAGTTTAGGATGCTGGTTGGAAAAAAAAAATATGTTGCATGTGCATGGAACTGAACCATGCCAATGATGCCAAGTAGTTTAAGCACTACGACCAGTCAAACAAGCCAATATTAGAAATGTTATATTTATACCGAATCCAACAACAAGATGACTTGATCACACTTGATCTAGTTTTCTTTTCACATTGCCATGTTTAGCCGTACCTTTTAGTTCAGTTGTTAGTAGTTTCTCAATGTCATACATATACAACAAAAGTATTTATGTATTTTCTTATTGCTAAATCAGGTGTTGATGTTTGATGCATGACGGAAATTCAACTTTGGAGCACACAAGCTTGGACTTTGAATGGTTTATATTTTTCCTTTTTGTCAGTAAGCATCTTTTGTAAAAACAAGTTAGATGGGAACATCGATTACAAAATGTTATGTCCAACTATTGTATATTTGGCATATGGAATTATTATAACTTATGTAATATAGTTTTATAATTATAATTCTTTTGTGTTGTTTAAATTTCGTGATGATTTTGAACTGCATTGTGTAAAAATGATAAATACTGATAGATGTACCTCAACAACACTACAGAAACACTGTGATATATTTTGAAAAAACGTTGTGGCATGCGGGAAAGAACAACATTTGCAGATGATAAAAAACGCTGTGATAAATATGGTAAAACGCTGTGATATGTAGAGAGTAACAACCTTTCTAATCAAAAATAAATGCTGTAATATATGTTGGAAAACGTTGTGCTATATGGACGGTCGTAACATTTCTGGACTTTATAAAAAGCTGTTATATATGTTGAAAACACTATAATATATGGACAATGACAATGGTTATAGCCGTTTTAAAACGCTGTTATATATTCATAAAAACGTTGTGGTATGAAGACGATAACAACGTTTCTAACGCATATAAAACATTGTTATATATGTGATGAAGAAGGAATAATTTGTGTTAGCTATGCAAACACAACAACACAAAACGTTGTATAAACATAATGACAACGCCAATTAAAACATTGTACAAAACATAACAACAATACAACTAAAACGTTGTAGTATGTCCTTTTTCTACAGCGTTTTCAAAGTATTGTGATACTCCCATGACCTATAACAACGCGTTGGTAGACAGTGTTCTTCAAAACGCTGTAAAATTATATAACATAGTTTTTTCAATGCTGTCAATGAACATATTTGTTGTAGTGATACATGTAGTTTTACAGCCAATAATTCTGCTACAATGATTTGATTTATCCAACCCTGGACACATATTTTATGAAGAGGTATGCAATGAAACATGTCATTTGGATGCTTTTATTTTAGATTGTTTCCTTTTCATGCTAGTAGAATTATCAGTTGTCTTTACTCCTTTTGGCATCATTGTAGATGCCCGTAAATGTTGGTATGTTAGATGTCACTCTATAAGATCATACTTACATTGTCATAAGTTGATGTAACAACACGTATTTTCTTACCATTCAAGTCAGTAATGAAACCAACTCAAATTATATGACACAAAAGATTGTTTTAACTATGAAGTTTAATAAAATCAAATCATAGAACCCAGATAAATTATAAATACAAAATAGCAGAATAACTCACAGCGGAATAAATAACTTAGTAGTTCATGAAGCTACTAATTACAAAATCTCAAAATCACAATATATAATATTAGAGGAATAAATTAATACATATGAAATATTAGATACATAATGTCTAATATATAAACAAATGATAGAAATGGAATAATTGAATCATCAAGATAGCAATAGCAGATAAATAGTAAGCAAAATCTCTAATAGATCTTCAGCTCTCAAAGGGAGAATCGTTAAAGCTGAACTATTCAGTTGGACTTGAGCATCAAGTCAGAAAAAAAAACTCGATTCAAGATTAATATTCTCATAGTAAATCATCTCAAGTGAAGTGCTCAAATGAAATGCACAAGTAACTTAAAGAATGTTTGAGATTCCATTCTTTAAGGATCCATTAAACTATATATTACAAAATACAATATGTTATCATATTAGTGTCTATGGTCAATTATAATAATGAAAATAACGTAAGAGAGTTTACAATTTTACCTTTAAATCATTTAAAATGCTGCAATCTATATGGTACCGGAAACATATCGTAAATTAGGGGCATCGAAGGGCACTCCATAGGTACGACACAAATCAAAATCATTGGGGACTTGATGAGCATAATATGACAAGGCACACGAGGCAATACCCAGGTAAGGTTATACCAATTGCACCCATGGATCGGCGGTAACACATAATCGCAACTGTCGTCCACCTTGAACAACACTCCTATAATCAAAGGGGCCCAAATCAATCACAAAGCAATAGACGAAGTATCGAGGAAGTGTGTCCAATAAGACTTGGTACCTCTATTAATCACGGTATAACTCTTATTGTAGTTAAGGTTTTAAATTTCAGATATTGGTTGTGTTTCGTTTCAGGAATTATAGAGATTTGATCTCATATCGGGGTGATCTCGGATGAGATGAGTCTAACTCGAGGGTTCGTCTCAGGTTTCCATTCCGGGTATGAAAATTCATATCAAAACAATCTCGGGGTACATGATAGGTTAAAAAATGATAATCATACATAATTATTTTTTATGAATGCTTTTATAAACATAATAACTTAAACTTGAATTGCAAAGTCACTCCATTATTCTTATTTTATGAAAGATCATTCATACTCTAAATCGTAATATGCATATAATAGATGTAACGACCCAGATTTTGTTGAGAAATATTTAATTAATATTAAATATTTAAAACGATTTATTTTAAGAATTAACGACTTGAAGTTTAATAAAATCAAGGTTTGAATGTGTAATTTATAGTATAATTTAAAAACGTGCTCGCAACAGCGCGGTAGTTAGAAATATTACATTTTGAACTTTAAATGAATGTATAGGATCCCATATAAGTCAGAATGTATTGAAACAAGAAACATTAGAGTCTGTTGAGCTATAGTTTTCTAATGGAAGTGAAAAATCAAGATTTCATTTTGTAGATTATGAGTTATGTCCAAATCAAATTTTCAAAAAGTCGCTTTGGAATCGTTTATAAACCATAACGATTTATTTATATAATAAAAGGGTTTTATATATAAATTGGATACTAATTTAACATGGATTTTGAAGTATCAAGTTATAAACCCAAGCATGTTTATTTTGGAGTTATATAGAATCCTGTTTGGATATATACGATAATTATAATTTAGTCCCTTTCCTCTTTCTAATTTTTATCTCACAAACCTTTGAGAATCGCTAGAAGTCTACAACATGAAAGTTGGAGTACTTGGTAAGGGCTACCTACTGCCAAAATTTGGTAGTGAATGGGCAAAGGAGGTGGCCGGAGATCGCCAAGACAGCATTGATGATGAATTTCGGTTTATCTAGTTTTATGTGCAAACAATAGAGACTTGGGTGTTTGTGTCTAAAGGGAAGTGTGGAGGGGAGAGAGATCTACAATTTTGTAGTTGGAGGTTTGGTCTAAAAGTGTCTGTGATGGCCGTGGTTTGTATATGATCGGAGGGGTCGATTTCGAAGTGGCAACGATTGAATTTTTGAAGTTTTCGGCGAATGAAGGAGTTATTGGAGGAAGTTGCCAACTGGGTGAAGATGGAAGGTAGCGAGGCGCATCGAACCAAGGTGAGTCGTGATCGATGGTTGACTATGGCGCTCGATTCAGAAGTTCGAAGGTGTTTGGGTCGAGTGGGAAATTTAAGGCGACGGGGGATAAACGATGTCTAGCTCCGGTCGGCCTAGGACCGCCATGGAACGACGGTGATGCCAGTGGGTCGGGTCGGCAGTCTAGGTGGTCATTGGCGGCGCAATGACGGTGAAGGGAGGTGGCGCAGTGAAAACTTGGAAGGAGAAAGAAAGGTTAAGCTTAAGTTAAATAATTAATTAAATTAATGATTGTTTAATGTTTATATATATATATATATATATATATATATATATATATATATATCGTGTATAAACTCAGAGTTGGATGAAATAAGATTTGTTGGGATCATGGAAAAGAATACTCCGCTATGAAATTGATTTGGACGAGATTGCAGCTAGTTGGATATTCGGGGTAAATTAAACCCACGTTTAATTTAACTCAAAAAGTGATTGTTATTATAACGATTAAAAATCAATGTGAGAACTCTTTGATTTAACTTGTTAAGTTATTATAATCTTATCTGATTATACATTGATTGTTTGTGGTTGCTATGGTTGCTTTGTGGATGATGGGTGTTTATTACAATTATTTATTTACTATTTATGTATATTTAAGCATTAACAATTATAATGCTTATCTTATGACTGTTGATTAAGTGTTGTGGTTGTTATTATGATTGTTCACACAATTCACACCACAAATATGAAATAATTTTCGAATTGATTGAGTCGAGTTCCATCGGAATATTAAATGAAGATTATATTCATTTAAGTGAAATAAGACATGAAAATGGAAATTGGATTTTTATATCTGAAACGATTTGAAAATTAAATAGAAATGATTTCAAACAACGTTTGAAAAGGTTGAAATGAATTTGAAAGAGATTTGAATTAGAAATAGCTTTTTCTAATTTAAAATAAATTTTGAATAGTAAATTCAAAAGTGAATTCGAGTTAGATATATAAACAATGTTTTTAACTTGAATGGATTGTCCCAATGATCTTATTTACTTTTATAACGGATTTTAGGAAAGTTTGGATTTTAAAATATTGTATTTTGAAAATTATTATTATTTTAATATTATAATAATATAGAATATTCAATTTTCATTTAAAAATGAATTTGAGAATGGAATTGTTTCTAAACAGATTTATAAATGTTTTATAAAATACGTTTGGATTAAACCAATTGAGTTTTATATTAAATTATAATATGGTTTGAATAGGACGTGTCGCGCATCGACAGTTCGCGAATTTCGACCATACACTTAAAATGGCTATAACAAATGCAATTTAAATCGGATTTCCCCGAAACTGGAAACATTTACTTTCTATTAATGATAACTTTCAAATGAAAGAAGAATATTTGAATTTCAACATATAGATTTCAAGTTATATTTAAATCTATTTTTGAAAAGGTCATTGTAAACGCAGCTCGTTGACCGCAATTGGAAATCGATCGAAATGACCATATTAAAATTATTAAAAATATGAAAAAATTATAATAGATCATAATAAGTGATTTAAAGAGATTTGGAGAAGAAATATGAAGTTTCGAACTATCTTTCGATTTTTGTGTTTTCAGCCTAACTTGCTGAATACGGTAAAACGATATTTTGGAAATTCAAGTTAAATGAACTAAAAGATTCCCAAATGTTAGTTTATTGGATTTGAAAGATGATTTTTGAAAATTCTTTTGATTAAGATTAAGTGGAATATGGATTTGGATAGAAATGATCTTTAAATATTTGGTACTGATTACCATTGCGTAGATTTTTACTATTTGATGAATTTGAAAGATGTTTACATCGTTATTCCTCTTATAGTATTTATCAATTATGAGAATTGGTGTTGAATATAAGTCGATGTAAATTCCGTTTAAATCTCATGTTTATTATCAATTAGTTTGGGGTTGTCGTGAATGGTGTCTTCAACAACATCGTTCCTTAACCCTGTTAAAGATGAAGTATATGGAATTAACCTTTTAATTTAGATTTAATGGAGTTTTCCACAGTGAAGTTTTCAATTAATGAATTAAATTAGAATTAAATGCAAAACGATTTAGTGACACTGAGATGGGTCTCTATGGATGAAGTCCTTTACTATTTGAGGAATTTAAAAGGCTTTGTCGTTATTCTGCTTATAGTATTAGTCCAATACGGGAATTCATATTGATGATGAGCTGATATGATTTCCATGAAGATTCCATTTCTAATGGAAGTTTGATTTTGGATTTTTCATGACTGATATTTTAATTAACATTTGTTCTTTAACCTTGTTAAAGGAAAGATGATTTTCCAAGTTAAGTTGAAGTGAAATCTTTATTTATTTTGAATATAAAGATTTAATGAAAGAGTTTCCCCTAACAAACGATAATAGGAACAAGTTTAAAGATCGCTTAAAAGAAGATAAGTGTTTTCTCACGTAAAGATAAGATTGATTCTTAAATAAGATTTAAGGGAGAAATTCTCAAAGTAAAGAATGATTTGAGTAAAAGAATATTCTGAAATGAAATGAGACTCATGATATTTTATATTTCAATTGTGGTTTGTAAAGATGCGCTAGTTATTTAGAAAGACCGATTTCGACCCATTCTGAAGAACTATACGACGAGTATTAACGATACTGAAGACGGTGGTTGAAGACCGGGGATCTTCACATCATTTGGATTTATTACTGATGTCTCGATTGGGAGGTACACCCAAGACGAGGTTATAAGTGGAAGTAGTCTGGACGTACTTGTTGATTGTCCGGATTTGCAAGGGCCTCTCTCCTTTATTGGACGAGGAATAAGGTGCCTTTGGTTAAGTTCACAACTCAGAACGAACTTGTAAATGGATGTGTGTCTGACGTTGTAATTTACAACATAATCAATTGGTTTCTATTGATGTTACATCAGTTGGTGACAGATAATTTATTCTCTTAGCTTAACACCCTCCTCTGAGACTTATGTACTCAGAGGGTTATATATTAGTAGACATAGATTATATGTTGTGAATTGACAATGTGGCATACTAAGTGTTGAGCTGATCAAAACTTTTTGTTTAAAAGCAGAGCTTTATGGATGATAATCAAAGCATGTTTGATATAGCATAGCTTTGTTTTGAAACATGACTTTAGAGCCTCAGACCGCAGAGATAAGGACATACGTTTCCTTCTAGATAAAAATGTTATGTTATGGTATGGAGCTCTGGAAATTTTACTTATGTGTTTGATGGATTGAGGTGTCTCAGAATGGTCAAATACGATTAAAGGACAATATGTTCAGGTAAGATCCTAACCAAATTGTTAGTGCTGGCCAGCTCTACCGCTCCGAAGGACCAATTGTTGAGTCTTGGGACATCCCGCTAGAGGTGTTCCGAACGGTTAAGGAAGATCCTTTTCCTTGGTCATTGTTGGAATCCAACTTCCAATACGAGTCATGCGTTTTCACATGTAACCTAATAGCCAACATAATGGAATGAGACATTATGCAATCTAGGATTTATACATTTGCTTTCGAATTTGATTTCAACACTTTGCACCAGTAATAATAAAAGATAATTCCGCGTATCAAGCATGTTTGGTTATTATAAGGAAAAACTCTCTCCTTCGGTGTGCATTGCATTGTGTGGTGGGACTTAAGTTTTATAATAGCTTCATTTTCAAAAAGCATTGCGGGTAGTTTATGATTGGTATTCATGTGGAGAAAATTCGTTTAGTGTTATACACTGTGGTCCTGTGATTTACCCAACTTTAAAATAAAGTAAATAACTGTTTTAGTTCTCACACCAGTCCCATGACTGATCCAGAGTTTATTGTTTCCCACCTAAACTCTGGGTGCCCATATTTTCCACACAGGCAACCTAGTAGTTCTGGTTTGCAGATATTTTATAGAGCAGGTGCTGGAATGATGCTAAAGCTGTGTCCAAAGCATTTTATTTCTTTTGCTGAGATTATATGTTGTTTTTCCGTTGTGTATATGATACACTCTATCGTAGTTATATTCGCTATGCATGTATTTATTATTGAACTCTGATGTGGGCTGTACTCCGATGTAAAAGCTATTGCAGTGATAATGAAAAAGTTGTTTTGTTCAGTTCTAATTAGTCATATATCCTTAGTTAAAGTTCGAGGATTCTTGTCATTTGGATCGAACTTGGTGGTTTATAGTCTATTCGAAAGATAGAAATTTTCGGGCCATTACAATAGAAACATAACACAATCCAAATAGATTAGTGCTTATAACATATGATCCATGAACATGAATTATTGTTAGAGATAAAACATAAAAAAGATACAAAGCACTAAAAAATCCAGCATAAATAAAACATAAAATACATAATTTCATTGGTAGCGTGTATGTAAAAAAGATGAATATGAAAATAATAAGCATATAAACAAACAATATGGTCATTTAATATGCAAATCGTTAAATAGAAGGAGATTATCGTAGCCAGATTTGAATATTTTAATTATTGTTCTAGTTCAGGTACAGATTTAAATTTTAACTAGATAAACCAAGATCTCGGACGATATTCCAATATCTCATCTCGATCGATATACATTCGATATTACAATATCATTTGTGTAACAACCTGAATTTTATAGTGGAATTTTATTAATGATGTAATTTAAATTTTTACTTTTAGATTTAAATTAAAGTTTATTTGAATTTTGGATTGAATGAGTTTTATTTTTTTATATAAATATGAATTAATAACAAAAATATCAATGTTTGTTTATTTAAAACTTATTGGTTGCACTAATTAAATCCATAGTTTCATTAAATTTGAAATGTAAAATTTAAATAAAACTGAAAAATTGTCATAAGAAATATGGCGACGATATCTCGAATTTACAAACGTGTAGATAGTATGCTTTTGTCAAATGTGTCAAAAACTTGGAAGATTTGAATAATTTAGATTAGAAGTTTCTAAATATGGGAAATTATATGTTTGCGATGCATATTAAAGTCATAAATTTATGTACGTCTTCATTTCATTAAAATTCGTTAACATATTCATTTAAAATTTGACTTATCAGTGAAAAGGAGAAGCATTGATAACATTTAAATTAATTGATTAATTATCTCATTCCTTATAGAACTTAGCTTCCAGGGAAAGCCAATGACACATCATCCCACTAATGCACTAATTAATTGACATTAAAAATTAGATAGCCATGGCTGATTATTTAAGGTGGTTTTTTTTCTTTATATCATCATTTTATTCATTCATACAATCATTCCCTTTCTTCTTCTTCTCCAAAATTCTCAGCAATCAACCATGGCTAAAATCTAGATCTACGTCTAAATCTAATGGAGAAATTTCTCAAACTAAAAAGTAGAAGCAACCAAATCCATCAATCTCTTCTCCCTTTTCTCTTTCTGTTTTCTAATTTTTTTCTTTACATTTTGATCTGTTTTGTAGGGACCATAATTATGGAACCCAAATTGACTTCTTTTTTCAAATTAAATGAAACTAAAAGGGCTACAACTTTTGTGTTGTACACTTTTTCAAATTTTGAGTTTTTCTTGGTAGAAACTGTCAATCCTTCAAATGCATTTTTGGACCCAGATTTCAGATCCAAATATTTGACTGAAGCTGCTTTGATCATATCTTCTTCAAATTTTATCGAAAATCAGTTTTTTTTTTTTAAATTGAAGATAAAAGAATTTGCAAACACTTTCCACTTTATGACTTTTCCAAATTCTGAACTTAACTTGTTCAAAAATCACTTTAAAAATAGTTCAAAAATCACTTTAAAAATAGTTAAAATTTTGTTCAGTTTTGTAACTTTTTGGTAAAAATCCAGATCCATCCTTCTTGCATTTCCCTTGCCCATTGGGCCAAGTTATGTGTTTGTGTGGGTTTATCTTACTTTTTTTTTTGTTGAGTTATGTTTAATTTATATTATATCTATGTGTGTGATTGTTTAGGGCATGCGTTTTATTTTATTTCGCCTGTGTGTGTGCTCGTGTGATTATATGAGGGAAAGTCTATTTAGACACAAATATTTGACACAAATTGAGTGACACAAAATGTAAACCATAAGATTACCCCATGATTTTCACCTCTCACATAAAGACAAATTAATCATGTGGTTGAGATTTTATGCCTTCCGATTTATGTCAAAATTTTGTGTTCATATAGCCGCTCCCTTTATATAATATGTATATAGTTGTGTATGCGAATTTAGTTTAAGTTTCTATTTTGTTTTCTTTTTATAAAAAGAAAATATTTGTGAAAGGATTAATAGGTGTTTGGATTGTATGCGTTAATGTATGTTGGGTTGATTTTTTTTTTTAAAATAAGTATATTGATGTGTTTGTTTTATATATAATATATATAAGGTAATGGAATTTTTGTGTAATTGTATTGCTTCTTTTATACCCATGAAAAACTAATTTGTAGGCTATTTCACAAATCCAATTTCCATGTTGTTTTGTTGAGAAACTCTCTTCTCCCCTTATAAATAAAATATTTTGAGTTGTTATCGAGTTTCCATCAATCCTGAATTGTGCTTGAATGTCATCATTCTATCCCTTGTCTATTTGTTTGTTGTCTCTATTCAATGCAACGAATGGCGAGTTTATCTCACACTCGACTTACATTTATTATAAAAGTGAAATTCAACACATTTGAAATGCTATGAAATGTATAGGATTATTTTAGAAAATTTTATATGATATACACAAGTGACATCCACTTATGACACGGCTAATATATATGATATGAATGTGCACATGTGACATGTATTACTTCAAGTATATTTTTGAATTGCTAAGCTTACTTCATGTATATGTTTGATATGTTCAATTTGTTGAGTTTATTGATATCGTTATTTATGTGTTCTCAAATTGCAAGTTCCTTGTAATGTCCAGTATTTTTAACGATCGAATAATTTAATTATTTAATTATTTAAATACTGGTTTGGTAATTTTAAATGACTTGAACTAAATTATATTGAGTATTTAATTAATATAATTAATAGAATAATATATTTAATTCCAAAATAATCAGAATTAAGTTGAATTGACAATATTGTGTAGATTGGAATCTCATATAGAAATAAATATTAATATTGAATAATAATACTATTGCACAGAATTTAAATATTCAACAGTTTTATTCAATAAAATATTTTATTTCAAATATTCATCGTAGTTCAACTTCCAAAACTTTTTCCGTACATTTCACTGATCACATTCATATAAATTGTTTCCTCACTACAGTTCACTCAGTCATACATACATCCTCTCACATACATTTATACACGCACACTGAGTCTTCACGTTCTTCAGAACTTGCCCAGTCACCTGTATACCTATCATAGAAACACACACAGTAAATGGAACTAAAATAGATTTAAATTCTAGCAAATATAAACTTATTTTAAATTTTACTTGCCATGGAATTTTTGTTGTGTTTCTCATCATTTTTCTAGACTTAGTCTGATATATACACACGCACACGCACATTTATTTGAGTCAAGACTGCTTGTGATATTCACAAAGATTCACAGTAAATAGCATAAGGTAGACTAATTTTCTAGTGCTCGCAAACCAGTCTCAACCCAGTTACAGTGGTCTGTTGATCAAGACCAGCATCAACATACATACGTCTGCTGATCTTGAACAGCCTCAACACAACCATAACTAGTTTGCTGGATTATAAATAATAAATATATGTATATTCAAAGAGGCAATTTTTCAGGTGAACAAGGGAAATATGGTCAGAAACAACTCAGCATGGCACATGTTCAAGTAAACCAGGCAGCAATTCAAAAGTGTTCAGGCCTACATTGACAAAACACAGGATGGACTAGATCTTGTAAGTAGAGTAATTACATCAAAGCAGTCCATTACAAGTATGGCAGCAAAGTTACAAATGCAACATTTGAGTCATGTTGGAAAACAATGGCTGAGTCGCGGACTAGGTCGCTTTCTTGAAGACAATTCGGCGATTTGGTCAGAGGTGCAAACCAATTCGTTCCTTCGCCGCCGCCTCTAGGATAAAACAGCCTCTATAATAGTAACTGATTTGCTTGCACAAACCAATCAGTGCAGATTTGCACTTTCGGGTAAAATACTGCTCTAAATTGCTTAGAAGTTTTAATGGCGGCTGAGAAGAAGAGAATATAAAATTCGGTGTTTTTCTCGTCTCAGATAAAATAGTATATATAGAACGAGAATTAGGTTTTGGGAGAAAATATCGGATCTGCTAAAATTTCGGGGGGGATTAATTATTTTACCGTTGCAAAACTTTTCCGTTGCAGAATAAATATCGGTGCGCAAAATAATTTTTCCATAAAAAAAAAACGGTTCGAAAACAACTAAGTTTTATGGTCCAAAAATATAAGTGCCTACACCACAAAGCCCAAGCCCAAGCCCAAGCCCGAAGCGAACCGAACCGGGCCGAGTCGGGTCGAGTCGAGTCGGTCGGTCGCGCGCGCGTGTGTGGTGGTCATGATGCATGGTCTCCCTCCTCACAACAATGCATGTATTGGGAGCCCAAGGCCCCAACATGACTTCTTAGAAACAAGTATAAATCCTTGCCTCTTCCCTATAATCCCATGATGTGGGACTACTCAAACATAGGAGCCATTCATACACTTATTCAATCATTTTTAATAATTCACATAATGTTTGTAAAACATTTCCAACAATCCCCCACTTGAATTTTAAAAAAATATTTTCGAGCAGTTTCTTAAAAACATAAGATTGTGCATAAACAAAGGTGTCCAAGGACTTGAACCTTTGCATAGTGAGTAAGATTCAGTTTTTACTAGAGTGACACGTATTCTTGAACTCTATTCCTGACATCAAACCACACACAACCTTTTCTATAGTGCAATCAGATAAGCCCGTGCATTTATGGCCCTGCACGTCTATCCCAGTTTAGTGAATGCTCTAGAAGTTTTGCCCACACTCCATAGGAAACGGCCACATTTCCACATTCACAAAGGTGAGTCTATCAAGAGCACTCCTGAAGGTAGGTACTCCACTCCAAATAGAGTATAGATCTCATTAAGAGTTTCTATTAACTCATCCTCTAATCACTTCAGGAATACATGCTTATTGGTTTATTAAATAGCATGTTCAACTCATATCACTACACAACTTGTTATTACCCATTGAACCTAGTTCTTGGGATCTCCAGTCATTTAGGTCGGGTTACCATTGTGCGTGACTCAACAATCTAAGGGCAATAGTCCCATTCTTTTAGAAGAGTTATGGACTTTCTCTCTGGACAGTCCTTTCGTCAAAGGATCTGCCAAATTTTCCTCACTACGTACGTAATCCACTCTAACGGTACCTGTGGAAAGTAGTTCTCTAACAGTGCTGTGCTTACGACGTATTTGTCGTCTCTTACCGTTATAGTAACGGTTCTGAACTTTTGCAATAGCCGCGGTACTATCGCAGTGTATCAACACTGCTGGTATCGGTTTTTCCCATAAGGGAATCTCAGCTAGCAGATTTCTCAAATATTCTGCCTCTTCACTAGCTGTATCTAGTGCTATCATCTCAGACTCCATAGTAGACTGAGCCAAAATAGTCTGTTTCTTGAATTTCCAAGAAACGGCTCCTCCAGCGATGCTAAATATGTAGCCACTGGTCGCTTTAGAATCATCAGATAAGGTATTCCAGTCTGCATCAGAATATCCTTCAAGTACAGCTGGAAACCTTTCATAATGTAATCCAAGGTTCATGGTTCGTTTAAGGTATCTCATTACCCTTTCAATAGCTTGCCAGTGCTCTATACTAGGTCTACTGGTAAACCTGCACAATAATCCCACGACATAGGCAATGTCGGGTCTAGTACAATCAGTGGCATACCGAAGGCTGCCAATGATGCTCGCATAATCAGACTGTCTTACACCTTCACCAGTGTTCTTAAATAACTTTACACTGTGATCATATGGCGTACTTGCAGGTTTACAGTCAAAGTAATTATATTTCTTTAGTGTCTTCTCAATGTAATGAGATTGGTCCAAAGAAATTCCCTTTTCTGACCTAGTAATCTTAATACAAGGGATTACACTCGCTTCACCTAGATCTTTCATATCAAAATTGACACTTAATAAGGATTTGACTGAGTTTATGGCATGAATATTTGACCCAAAAATGAGTAGGTCATCTACATAAAGGCATATAATAGTGCAAATGTCATTCTCAGATTTGTAATAAATGCATTTGTCACTTTCATTAACTTTAAAACCATTTGAAATGATTAAGTTATCAAATTTTTCATGCCATTGTTTAGGTGCTTGTTTTAAACCATATAATGATTTATCCAATTTACATACTTTATGTTCTTGACCATGTACTACAAATCCTTCAGGTTGGTCCATATAAATTTCTTCGTCTAATTCACCGTTCAAAAAAGCAGTTTTAACATCCATTTGGTGTATAAGTAAATTATGAATGGAAGCAAGTGAGATTAATACCCGAATGGATGTTATTCTAGTTACAGGTGAAAAAGTGTCAAAGAAGTCTATATTTTCCTTTTGTTTAAAACCTTTAGCTACTAGTCGTGCTTTATATTTATCTATAGTGCCATCAGGTTTAATTTCTTTTTAAGTACCCATTTACAGCCTATAGACTTACAACCAGGGGGTAAATCTACCAAGTGCCAAGTCTTATTGGATTCTAAAGAATCCATCTCATCGTTTATAGCCTCTTGCCAGAAATCGGCATCTAAAGAAGATAAGGCTTCTTGGAGGTTTATAGGATCCTCCTCAATAGTAAAAGCACAAAAATCTGAACCAAAGTCTTTTATGGTTCTTGCTCTTTTACTTCTTCTAGGTTCAGCTTCAGAATTTTCATTAAGTTCTGTTCTAATAGGCATATTTGAAGTGCCCCCACTATTCCTTAATTTGAAAGGAAATTTAGTTTCATAAAAGTCGGCATCATTTGATTCAATTATATTATGTGCATTAAGGTCATAAAATCTATATGCTTTGCTATTAATAGCATAGCCTATAAATGCACATTCATATGCTCTACTTGCCAATTTTATTCTCTTAGGGTCTGGAATGCGAACATATGCTAAACAACCCCAAGTTCTAAAGTATGAGACATTGGGTTTATGATTCTTTAAAATTTCATAAGGTGAAATTTTATTCTTAGATTTAGGGATTCTATTCAGAACGTAGCATACAGTCAATAAAATATCCCCCCACCAATGTTTTGCTGCACCAGAATTTAATAATATGGCAACTACTAGCTCGGTAAAGGTCCTATTTTTCCTTTCTGCTTTACCGTTCATTTCAAGTGAGTAGGGTGCAGTTCTCTCATGTACTATACCATGTTGTTTATAGAAATCCAGAATAGAATTAGATTCATATTCTGTTCCTCTATCACTACGAAGTCTCTTAATTTTTCTATTTGCTTGATTCTCAATCTCAGTTTTGAATGTTTTAAACATGTCAAAAGCATCACTTTTATTTTTCATAAGATATACATATGTGAAATCAGAGCAGTCATCAATAAAAGTGATAAAATAACGATGTCCCTGTCTAGTTAAAGTGCCATCAAGTTCACATATGTCAGAATGAATCAAGTCTAATGGTTCAGAAACTCTATCAACAGATTTGTGAGGTTTCTTTGTGATTTTAGCTTGTGTACAGAATTCACATTTATCAGATTCAGATTCTGTCATTTTAGGTATCATATCTAGGGTGCTCATATTACGAATAATTCGATTATTAACATGACATAATCTAGAATGCCAGATATTAAAATCACACAACATGTAAGCAGAAGTAGTCACTTTATTAGATTCAACATTCAGTTTAAACATACCCTCACAAGCATAACCCTTTCCCACAAAAGTTCCCTTATAAGTAAGAGTGTACAAATCAGCCCCAATAACTTGAGTGAAACCAGCCTTATTAAGGAGGAAGCCAGAGACCAGATTCTTTCTTATCTCTGGAGTGTGCATAACATCTTTCAGAATTACAGTTTTTCCAGAGGTGAACTTGAGTTCCACGTTTCCAATCCCCGCAACTGTAGTGGTGTGAGAGTCTCCCAACAGCACTTTCTGATTTTCAGCAGCCGTGTATGTAGAGAACAAGGCACGATCATAGCAGACATGGCGTGAAGCACCAGTATCTACCCACTAGCCCTCTGATCCACCAACAAGGTGAATCTCAGTAACCATAGCCGTAAGAGGCTCCTCAGTCAGGTTAGCCTGCGGTGCAGAGCTTGGCCTGTTCCGACACTTTCGTGCCATATGACCTGGTTTTCCACAGTTGTAACATAGAAACAACTGTCCAGAGTCATTCTTTTGGGCTGGTTTCTGCTGTCCTTTTGGTTTTCCTTGCGGATTCCCATTCTGTTTGTTGCGCCTGTTCTGATTCTTAAATGATTTCTGATTTGGTTTCAGAACAGCGGGAGTGGTCTTCTTAGTGCTGTTGTTATTGACAATCAGCACCTCTTCTTTCTGGTCTTGCTTGCGTACTTCCTCCTCAATACGGAGGCGTGTAATCAAGCTCACTAAGGAAAATTCCTTAGTCTTATGTCGCAAAGTGTTCTTAAAATCTTTCCAGCTAGGGGGTAATTTGTCAATGATAACAGCAATTTGAAATTGCTCGTCCAAGACCATACCTTCGGAGATGATCTCATGAGCTATTTTCTGAAGCTCATGAGACTGCATCTCTACCGATCTATCATCAGTCATCTGATACTTTAGATAGCGACTTACAACGTATTTCTTTGCCCCTGCCTCCTCTGTGTCATATTTCTTCTTTAGTGCTTCCCAGATCTCCTTTGCCGTCTTTTCATCTGAGTTATAATAATCATACAGATCATCGCTCAGTCCATTCAGTATAAAATTCTTGCATAAGTAATCCTGTTCAGTCCAGGTCTGCAGTTGCTTTGACTGTTCAGTCCATGATGCCATCTTTGTTGCATCATTCTCGTCAGGCTTGTCTGGTAGCTGCGGTTTTTCAGCAGTCAGAGCAGCCACCACCTTCCTGATCGTGAGGAAGAACTCCATCTTCTGACGCCAGCGCTTGAAATGCAAACCTTCGAACTTGAAAGGAGCAGCAGTCACCAGAGGGCCGTGAAAAGCAGAGGGAGGAGCAGAATCGTCCATGGTTGAGTTCGAGGCCATTGTTTCGGTTCGTCTTCAAATTGTTGGAAAACAATGGCTGAGTCGCGGACTAGGTCGCTTTCTTGAAGACGATTCGGCGATTTGGTCAGAGGTGCAAACCAATTCGTTCCTTCGCCGCCGCCTCTAGGATAAAACAGCCTCTATAATAGTAACTGATTTGCTTGCACAAACAAATCAGTGCAGATTTGCACTTTCGGGAAAAATACTGCTCGAAATTGCTTAGAAGTTTTAATGGCGGCTGAGAAGAAGAGAATATAAAATTCGGTGTTTTTCTCGTCTCAGATAAAATAGTATATATAGAACGAGAATTAGGTTTTGGGAGAAAATATCGGATCTGCTAAAATTTCGGGGGGGGGGGGGGGGATTAATTATTTTACCATTGCAAAACTTTTCCGTTGCAGAATAAATATCGGTGCGCAAAATAATTTTTCCATAAAAAAAAACGGTTCGAAAACAACTAAGTTTTATGGTCCAAAAATATAAGTGCCTACACCACAAATCCCAAGCCCGAACCGAACCGGGTCGGGTCGAGTCGAGTCGGTCGGTCGCGCGCGCGTGTGTGGTGGTCATGATGCATGGTCTCCCTCCTCACAACAATGCATGTATTGGGAGCCCAAGGCCCCAACATGACTTCTTAGAAACAAGTATAAATCCTTTCCTCTTCCCTATAATCCCATGATGTGGGACTACTCAAACATAGGAGCCATTCATACACTTATTCAATCATTTTTAATAATTCACATAATGTTTGTAAAACATTTCCAACAAGTCATATCACATTGCACAAAGGTAAGAACAAACAACAAGCTCATAAGATCACATATATGTGCATTCAACAATAATATATGGTGCAGGAAATGGGGACAAATCAGAACTAACAAACACACATGTACGGCAAGTACAACATGTGAAAGCATGAAACACAAAGGCAAAACTTCAAGATAGTGTACAAATGTATGGCACCGAAGTTCAAATTCAAGTGGCTACAGACCAGAAAATTTACAAGTGTAAAGGCAAAGCATGGACACATCATGGTAAGACAACAATTTGTATGCAAGTACATATATACGCACACATGAATATGTATGTATACATGAAGTGAACAACCAAGATACAGGAAGACGGTATGATATACATAGACAAATATACAACAGCCATAATGCACAAGCATGTTGAGGCAGAGCAGCATGTATGTGCAACAAGTCAGGCAATAATCGCCTTGACCAAGAGCACAAGTACTCGACAAATTCAGTGAATAATGCAAAGTGTAACAACACAGTGCAAGTTTTAGGAGGACTGCATTGAAGCACATAAACAAGCAGAGCTTTAGGAAAACAATCACAGTGGAGCAGCAGAGAAATTTTCAAGTTCGAATAATTACAGGATAAAAGGCACAGTTTGTTTCTTTGAATGAAAATTGACTAGTTCAAAAAAATGGGAAAGAACTCATTTTTTTTGTTGGCAAATATATAATCGGCAAGTAAAGTTTTTTGAATAAGTATTTCAAATTCGCAAGTGTCATTTTGATTATTCACAGTTGCCAAAAACCACAATCGAAATATATTAGCAATTTATTCCCTAAATATACAATGAGCTAAACCCGACACAAACGACATTTTTTGAAATGTGCAAGGAATTCAACTCTAGAAAAACACGCAAGAAATTATCAACGTGTTTAAAGTTTTTTTGGCAAGAATGTTTCTACCGTTTCCAAAACTTTCCAGAAAAACACAAGAGCACTTTTTAGCAAAAAATTTATCCAAAGCATCCAAAAATCAATTTGGTGTTCACGAAAAGTCATCACGAAATCAGAGAGCTTATGGTTTTGAAAACCCTATATATACACCCGCCCATCACAGGCAAAACGCATCCAATCCAAGCAACTCAAGTAATCAAAAAAATAAATTCAAAGAGCTTACAATTTTTCAGAGAGAGAGTGTTTGCAATTTCAAATTGTAGGAAGACAAGCACTGTATAATCAATTGAAGATCGCCAGAAAGTGATTGAAGCAACCATGAATTGAAGATGTATCAATAACCCTAATTTCATTTATCACCATTAAAAAGGAATGAAGACAATCGAGAATTCTAAGTGACAAAGAAAAAGGGGCATCTCTTATTTATTTTTTAATGTGTTTTGGGTTTATATATTCATAGCGTGTTTTCTTTTTCTAGCTCTTATTTGTCAAAACTTGTTTTTATCTTGGTCGTGTAACTACAGGATTTAGTAGTTAAGTAAATCACAACTTAGGGGATTAGCTGTGTTAAGATTTTGAGTGTAGGATTGGAGTAGTAGCAGTGTTTTTGCAAGTTTACAGGTTTTGTAATCGAGAAAATGTTTTTAATAACTAGTAGAAATCTAGAAGATGCAGTAATAAGTAGTGTTTCCTGAAGCTGGGTGATTCTTGTGTGTGATTTGTATTTTCTACGATTTCTTTATTATTCTATGTGAGCTTTTATTTTTTATTTTTTAACTGCAATAAACCCTATTCATCCCCCTCTGGGGTTAATTTAGATCCTACAAGTGGTATCACAGCTAGTGTTTAATTAACTCTAGAGTCATGAATTCAAGAAATAATGCTTTTTTGAGGGACAATTCATAGTTAAGCCACCTATGTTCAATGGTAATGATTATGCTTACTGGAAAGCTAAGATGAAGATTTATTTAATCTCTGTTGATTATGATGTTTGGGATATTATTGAAATAGGATACAAAACTCCCACTTTGATCATTAATGATGTTGAATTTCCTAAATCGAAGGATAAGTGAGATGTTGATGATAAAAAATACTTTTGACTGATGCTAAAGCAATGAATGCTTTAATTTGTGTCCTTGACAAAACTAAATTTAACAGAGTTTCTCATTGTATTACTGCGCAGGAAGTTTGGCATTCTTTGAGGTCACACATGAAGGAACATTTCAAGTGAAAGTATCTCGACTTCCTTATTCAACAATGAATATGAAAACTTCACGATGCAAAAGGACGAGAGTATAAAAGACATGTATGATCGATTTTCAG
The DNA here is from genome assembly GCA_030737875.1 of Allium sativum. Lineage (NCBI taxonomy): Eukaryota > Viridiplantae > Streptophyta > Magnoliopsida > Asparagales > Amaryllidaceae > Allium > Allium sativum. The sequence goes on from CM060922.1 coordinate 637,901,518, forward strand.
TGTTGGTTCATAATTCTAGAGCTCTCAAAAAAGCGTACACTGAAGTGGAATAAGTAAGGAAAATTTTATGAGTTATGCCAATGAATTTTGAGGCTAATGTCACGACGATTCAAAGATCAAACGATTTGAACAAATTAAGCATCGAAAAGCTGATTGGAAATTTGATGAGATATGAAATGGATTTGAAGGAAAGAGAAAAACTCAACAACTAAGATTCAAAGAAGAAGTCAACTGCCTTACTAACACAGTTGAAAACGATGACGATATAGAAGATCCTATTGAGCAGCTTTTTGTGGCTGTCAGACATCTCAAGAAATGGACCAGATTCAAACTACGTAAGAACAAGCCAAAAGCCAAAAAATAAAGATATTTAGACAATTCAGATGAGGAATCAATTTGCTTCAAATGCAAGAAGCCCGGACATGTAACGACCTGCAAGAATTCAACGCCCGAATTCTTACAATAATACACAAATCCCGTATTACTTGCCAAAACTCAAGTATTGAAAACACAGATAGCTATTGGAAGAAATTAGAGGGTGAGATAAGAAAGAAATATTAGAATAGAAGAAGAAAAACCAACACAACACAGAGTCTCACATCACAACAGAACAAAATATAATGTAAAATAGGTCTTTACTGAGAGCTTAAATAAAAAAACTTACAATCATTAGAGTACATCAAAACATCTGGACAATTATATTAATATGTCCTCATATACAGGACACAGTGGAATAATGTATTATCATACATTTGAACTTCTCCATCTTGTCTCTTCATAGTATCCGATAACCTAAACCTGTACAACTCGGTCTAACCCGAGCATTGCATACGCCGGATAAGTCGGGTGAAGCAAAGTGAGAAAAACACACTAAGGTTAAACATATCAACCAACTTGATTTTAAAGTCAAAATCTTTCCGAAATAAAAGGATAATCTTAAGACCAAATCCACACATAAATACAGACAGTTTTTACCTTAGATGACCTAAAACATTTTTGAAATCAATATCTTTTTTGATATTATAATAGTATCTAAATACAAATAAATATCAATCTAGCTGAACGCTTGCATCTTACGCCCTACATGCATAGTATACAGTCAAAATCGTAGGCTCTTATTGGAGAATGGATTTCTTGGCAAGGTATGGAACCACCTTTCTGACAATGTACCTCCGGAGATGAATACATTGGGTTCAACAAGAACAACTTGCAACTTAGGCTAAACATGACCGACCCCTCTTTTCGCTTGAGAGTAACGAATATATCATTACCACAGTTGGGGGCCAGCCAACCAAACCGATAGCATATATACAAAAATTAAAGGAACAACTGAAGGCATTTGATTTCTTCAGATCAGGTAATGATATACCCTTTTGATGGGTGCGACCCACATAGCCAATGCGACCTACCCGATTTTGTGCCATTTCCCGGTTGATCAGGCTTGAGGTTATACTTACTTTTTAGAACATCTGGTCACCATTCACTTTGAATTCCACATCGTCAGATCCGCCAAATCACTAATTGACGCCCACAAAAATAGTCTGGGTGTTAACGCCACCAATAGAAATACGTTTGAAAAAATCAATGTACATGACTATTAAGAAATATTCTGTCATACATTCGTCCATACAAGTCATCCAGGAACAAGATGAACCATATGCACTCACCTACCACATCCTAGGTATCACCCTATAGATAAGTAGTGAGTAGTCCTTGCAATCTGAAAGATTCCAATCACGACAGAATCACAGCTGAAATATCTCTGGGAGCTAACTGGATAAATTCAACAAGTAGTTCTTCCGCTCATGAAGATCAACGGTTTTCAACTGCTCCATCTTCAACCAGCGTCTCCACGTATTTGCTAGTTTGGAATGGTTTTCGAATATAATTCGATCTCGGTCTTTCCATACCAACAATCGTATTGGCCAGATTTGATAGTCAGTTATTTAACTATCAAATAAACAGTCTTGAAAATAAAAATGAGTTCACTGATTCAGTACTCGACATTACTTGGCCTCATTTAAAAATAATTAATGAATGGTTAAGTTAAAACTTAAAAGATCTTTCCAATATATCAACATAGCAATTCACTTCTTATTTAACATAAGATTATTTCAAAACTATTTTATTTACTTAGAATTAAATCATATATATATGTTCCCACTTTGGTTTTATAAAATTTCACATCAAACATCGTTATTTGAAAACAATACCAACTCTTATTCTTTCCGAAAAATCTCATTTCAAAACATAACCTTTTATTTGCTTTTACTTTTGGAAATATCATCATGTGTATATATATACATACATACATATATATATATATATATATATCGTCAAATCTTCCCATTTCCATTACTTTGGAAATCTATATATTCCCAAATATTGCAATTAACGTTGCGTTATTATTTCTCATATGAAATAATAAAATATTTCTTAACTTCTTTCCACTTTACAAACTAATATCATCCTCAGACAATTCTGAAGTTGTTCAGTTTAGGGTATTTATTTACCTCTCAGACCTTGATCAACAACGTTCTTATCTGAAGATAGATATGAGTTGTAATCCAAAAACCCATATTCATTCTAGTATCAAACAAATCTCATTAAACTATTTTATTTAAAATATGGTTTATAAAACCTTCTACTTTTTGGAAATATCTCCATTTAAATATAACTTATTATTACTTAATATGTTGTTTAATTATTTTCTTAACAAAATCACTTCTTAACCATAACTTATTTCAAAGAATTCATTTTAGAACTCGAATTATCATTACCAAATCACATTACTAAATCTCTTACCAAGTTCAAATATAAATCCCTTTTTATTCTTTCCTTTTTGAAAATCCCATGTCGATTCCATTCATTTCTCTTAATTCCATTATTTAATAACGTTAATTTAGTATTAAATCATTAACTTCATATCTCTTTTATAAATCTCGTTTATAAAACTCTGGTTTAATACGAACCCTTTTTATCTCAATTTCCTTTACTTAATTCAAATATTAAGTAAACATTAAATTTAAGCTATCATATTCGCTTAAATCACTTTTTCAACTTTTTTATAGAAACTCGGGTTTTAATATAAAACCCATTCATAATCTCTTTTCACAATTCAATTAGATTTCATTTCAACTTCGATCACTTTTTAAATGAATTTCAAATAAAAAGTGATCTCTTAAATTATTATTAAAATAATAACTTACTTCAATCATTAACTACTGTAGTAGTAGTTAACTTCTTTATTTAACCAAATAAATAGTAAATTTCATTTTAAAAATATTATTAAAATTAAACAAATATTCGTTAAACTATTTTGTTAAATTAATTCAAAACAATTTAATTTAAAAATCATTCCCGGTTAAAACAGTCGACTTTGTCAACTTAATATACGATTAATTCGTTAACCCATTCCAATTATAGTCCTTTCTTTAAATTATTTAATATAATTAATTTAAATAATTCCTTTTAATTGTTTCTTAAAAGCAATTTCCCAATTCTTAATCGTTAGGTTAATTTCTGTTCGTTTGCTTAAAAATCTTCTTAACATAAGAATTTACTTTATAAAATCACTTAATAATTAATTATAAACTTAATTAATAAATATTTATTTATTTATTTCATTTTAACAAACTTTTATTCAAAATAATAGATTTAAAAATCTATCTTCAGTTATAAAAATAAATTTTATAACTTCATTCCTATCGATTCACTTTACGGTAAATCGATAAATATAAAACGATTGAAATATAGGCCATTTACTGCCAATTACTCAACCAATATTACCCATTATCTAAAACAAAATAAATGTTGAATTTCATGTCAACGGTCAACAACCAAATCAGTCATACAATCATAACAGTTAATATAATTATAATATGAAAACAAATAACATTTAATATATTTGAGGAATCCAGTTAGATCCCTCCAACTTGAAAAAAGATTATCTCACATAAATTCATTCAATTCAATTTAACTAATAATTTCAATAACAGTAAATAACGACTATTTAACATCTCCCGATTCATTTAACATCAAAGAAACAATTTAACCAATTCATCAAATTAAACATTTTTATAACGTGAATGTGACCAACAAGGTAAGTTACCTTCATTGGGCCAATCGTTAAAATAACGATTTGGTTTTCACTGAAATTAAACAATGTTTAATTTCGTCAGTTCAATCAATATATATATATATATATATATATATATATATATATTTAACAAACAATCAACCATTAGCAACTATAGCACACAATTATAAAACCCGACTTATATAAAATATAAATGGGAAGAACTAAATGAGTTTAACCCACTTTATTTTCCGTAATCTCTAAAGCGGTTCGGTTTCCATTAAATTAAACTAGTGTTTAATTTAACAATAATCTCCCACGGTCTTTAACTGTATCCATATTAGTTCCAAAATATCGAGTTTGTCGCCACGATTCTAGCGTGACTGGTTTGGTTTGATTCTGTCAATATATGCATGAGGTATGAAATATAATACACGCATGTTTTTAATTAGCATAGTTAACTTTTAATTAATAAAAATTAGTATTAATTACTTTATTAATCGATTGTACATGTCGATTTGTCTATGTTTCGTTGTCTTCATATGCCCTTGTTTCACATCATTCATCCCATGCCTTCCATCCTGTTTCTGCACCTAATAAAAATTATTTCAGTTCACAAATTTAAAAATAGTTATCCATTAATTACCCACTAATTAATAATAATTACTTTTGCTAATAACCGATCAGAGCTAACTAAATTGTTCTTCACTGTTACGTATCCTTCATCATTGCTTCTCTGTTCAACATCCCAACCGGTCCTGTTTAAACAGTTCTGACAGTTCTAAATAATTAAAAATATGATTAACTATTTCTAATCAAAGTTAAATTAGTTTTAATTACATTCAGAAATAAGGCCGATTAAATTTTATACTTCACTGCCTCTGTTCCAAGACGGTCTTCATCCCTAGCTTTTTGTTTCCCCTTTTAAATCCTTGTACGCAAAATAATAGGTGGACTTCTAGAAAAAAACAAAACCCGTGTTCCAATTCTTTACTGTTAATACCAACGTGCCCTGCAGAAACTCCATAACCGACGCCTTCATCTCTAACTGTAAAACCCATGCACTAATTTAATTAGCAGACCGCCCTCCATTACTCGTGAATCACAATATCACCAAAAATCTCGCCCCAAACGATCGTTGACCGGTCATCTGAACTCGCCACCGCTTGCAACTTAGTGTCGTTGTTCATTACACCCAACCGTGTGTAACTCGACTGCATCGTTTGCTCCCAATTCTCCACAAACGCCGCAACACTTCAGACCAAATTCTGATCGATCTAGTAAGCTAAACTTGATCCAAACATTGGACGTTTAGATCATACTACACTCAAGAGTTTTATTGTTGAATGCTTTGAGAATGGATTTATGGATTGAAAAATAATTGAGGAAGAAAATTGGAGCTTCAAGACCGTTCGTTTGTTTTCAACGGCGACCCAGCATAGGTTGACCACGCAAATATGTATTGACCGAAATTAGGGTTATATGTTTGAATATATATATATAATGGGATAAATTTAATATTATTTAAATATAATAAAACTTACCCGTGAAGTATCTTGTTAAAACAAGCACATACGACGTCCATTTGAGATGAAAATCCTAATTCTAGCCTAAAAAATATTCCGGACCCGATAGGACATGTTTCCTCAAATTCTAAGGTCGTATGTAAAAAGTCCTTTATAAATCATGGGCTAAAAATCACGCGTTTAAATTTCCCACATCACAAAATAAATCCAGTCAACTTGAAACTTTGAAATTCTACTAGACCTTTTCGTTATGGATCCAATGAAATTTGTTTCATTAAAATTGGATTTCGTTATGTTAGTCTTTTATTCATTTAGAGTTACCCATGTCATTTTTTTTTTCAAAAGGATATCTTTCTCATTAATACGAATAAAATTACAAACAACAAGCGGATCACCAAACGGCAACCAACAGAACCAAAACCTAGAAAAGCAACTTAAAAAGCCAAAATGCAAAATACAAACTAACACGATATTAAAGCACAAAGAAGCAACAGTGAAACAACAAAGCCCGGCAAGAACGTGCTAACACAAGATCAACCATCCACAAACAGCAACAAATCGGCATGGCAAAAATAGACAAAGCAAGATCTCCAACCCAGCAAAAATCCACGAATAGAAATCAAGGCCCAGTGCAAATAGCAAGCATAGAACAGCAGAAGCATAATCACAATCCAACAAACGTAAAAAAAACATAAGGATCCAATCTACCAGGAAGGCAACCCAGAACTCAGTAAAGCAGAAAACCTCCAATAACACATAACATACCCCAAGTTGCATTGAAACAAACGATATTCAAGTGTGCATTGAACACCACCTCTCCACAACAAGGCCAAAACCATACGCCCATACACGGTTAAAGCCGAGAACACATGCAATAGTCCATAGAAAGGTGATGAACACAATGCTCAATGAAGGAAACCCTACTTACTAACCATGAAGGACGATACATGAACCAAGTCGCATTGGTTAGCATTGCTACGCGCCAAGAACACCATTCAATCAACACACCACCTTGCAGACCAAAAGCAAGACAAACCAAAAGGCACTGCAGAGCGGTTGCAAGCAAGATCAGTAAGATTTGATCAGAGCCTATGAATAAACTCCAAGAGATAGGCTTAGCACTGGCCCGAAAAGCACAAAGAAGTTGCAGCAATGGATAAACAATCGAGACCAGAAGGAAGGAGATCTAGCTGCCATAAAATAATGCACGAGGAAAAGTAAAGAAGACCGAAGAAAGGATACATAATTCTGCAGACCAAAGAAGGAAACAAAAGCACAACAAAGACTAAGTAGCACAATATCACTAGAGAGGTCCAAACTGCAGAAAGTAATAACTCTCTCGAGCCACACAAAACACACCATGCGATTGAGCAAAATGGGACAAGAAAGCTTAGGCAAGACAAAAGGGGATTGCAGTAGATAAGGCATAGCAAGATAAAAAAAGTAGTCAAAACAAACCAACAAGATAACCACACGTGGTACCAGAAAAGTAACCCAGTCCAATATAGATGATCATATCACAGCCGACGGCTAAACAGCCGGTTCCAAGAAGTCACAACTCAGATCACCCAAAAAGGAACAAAACAAGAAAAGATGTTACCTTATACATTGAAAGGTCGGAGTAATTCATACCGTGAAGGCGTGTATTTGCACAAGATGAAGATCTGAATGCTTTGTTAATTTGAACCGACATAAAGGTGAGATCTTCGAGCTCAAGAGCAACTGTAGCGACCACCAGAGGAAGAGGACCGAAATACAAGAGCAGTGACATATGGAATTAGCAAGAGCGATCACCTACGCCAGTTGAAACAAAATCCCTCCAAAGAAACAGCAGATCGAGAAAGTATCCCGGATATAATTAATTTGCTAAACCTTTTTGTATAAGCGATTAAATAAAAACAGAGACGTTTATCGTTACCACGATTAAGCGGTAAGTCCGATCGATACGAAATTTGAAATCTTATAATAATTAATTAATACAAATATAATGGCACAAGTTTCGTCACATTCCGACAGTATTTCCCGGTATGCTATGTTTATATGTCAAACAGTGCTATTTTGGGCACCGAAATACCCGACCCACCTATCCTGACTCTAATTGTCGGTATGAACTCAACGGAATTGGTTTCGTGGCTTAATTCAATCAACTTCTCAAGTTGTGCCCAAATATCCCTTTATTAATTTAATTTAATTATGCGCTATAGAAAATGACTGGGCGTTTATGGCCGCCGTTGTCACATACGACATCGGTTTTCCACAAAATTAATATCGTACAATAATTTAACGTTACGGTTCCGATGAAATTAATTTCATCGAAAACTGAGCCCGTTTGAAAAATGGTCATTTAAGGCTCATATATTAATATAAATAAATTTTTATATAAATTTCAAAATAATTGAATTAAATAATTATAAATTGTTGTCATCATAAATATCCGAATAAATTTGTCATATGGTTTCAAATATAAACCAATACCATCAATTTTGAGTTAAAACCATATATAATTATATTAAAACCCTTTTTAAACGTTATATTTTAATAATGATTTCCATAGCGACTATTTTAAATTTTGAATTGGACATAACTAACCTTCCATAACACGAAATCTGGATTTTTCTCTTCAATATGAAAATTGTAATTAACAAGATTCCAACATTTCTTATTTCACAAAAATCTGACTTATATCGGATGCTGTATATTCAATTAAAGTTCAAAACTCAATATTACGAACTACCGCGTCATTTCGAGCTCATTTTAAATTATACATAAACTTAACATTCAAAACTTCGTTTTTTATAACGAATTAAATATTAAAACCCAATAATATTCCAAATATAATATTTAAAATAATAAATTAAATAAATTATTTGGCTACCAAAAATACGGGACATTATAGGACATACAAACCAAAATGCCCACGGCTTCATAATGACAAAGGAAACAAAAAGAAGAAGAAACTTTTTGCGATGATATGGGATGATTACAAAGGAGAAGAAGTTTATGGCAGCAGCGAAGAAGAGGCTAATCTATTTTATATTGCACAGTTAGATTCAGAAAATAGTGGAGAAGACTCTAGTGAGGTATACAGCTACAAAGATTTACTTTTGATGTTTAATAATCTTACCAAAACTATTGATGCTCTAGAATTAAAAGTGAAGAAATTAAAATCTGGTACACGATAATGATAGGTTAGAATCTGAACTTGAAAAGGTTGCCAATATTCAAAACCTAGACCGTGAAATGTGTAAGCTTTCAAATCTAGAGCTATCAAAACTCAAGTCAAACAAAGAAGATCTTGAAAAGAAAATTTTGAGTTTGAAAGAGAATGATTACATTAAAAGGAAGAATTTCATAAATAGATGCACCTCACTTATGATGGAGAACACAACACTTAACTATAAAGTCCAAGATCCTTAGATTAATTTGAATAAGTTTTCAATAGGTGAAACATCTTTAAAATGTTGTTAGGAAATCAGTTTCTCGCTAATAATAGAAAAAGATTAGGTTTTGGAAAGACATAGAATAATGTGAAGGATAATGCTAAAGATAGGAGTTTCTTTCCTAAGTGTGCGAAATGTGGAAAAATTGGACATAGTTCTGAAAATTGTAAGAATAGGAACAAGAACAGAAAATGTATACAAGTTTGGGTTCCTAAGAAGCAAGCAATTATCATAACTAATGGAACATGAATAAGAATGCAAAAAAAATCTGGGTTCCAAAAGGTTCGTTTATCCATAATGCTTCAGTAACCGATACTCTTGTGCCTAAGAGCTTCTCCAGATCATTTTCTTCTTTTCTTGTGCAGGTATATTGGCGGGATAAGGAGCAACAAAAATGGTATTTGGACTTGGGTTGATCTAAACATATGATAGGTGACAGGTCACTGTTCCTTAGACTAGAAAATATAAAGGTGGGAGTGTGACATTGGGCGACAATAGAAAAATGTAAGATTATTGGTAATGGTAAAGTAGGTAACCATACTTTCACTTTGGTTGATGTTTTATACTGTAAAGGCCCGCAAATCTGTACCCTTTGAGTCGACAAATTACAACCCACGTCTAAACCAAATTGCACGAAATTACGAATCTTTAATAGAAAGAAGTTAGAGGGTGAGATAAGAAAGAAAGAAGTATTAGAATAGAAGAATTAGTAGAAGAAACAACACAGAATCAGAGTATCACATCGCAGCAGAACAAAATATAATATAGTAATAAATCTTTATTGAGATCTTAAAATAAAACTTACAAACTTCAGAGTACATCAATACATCTGGATAGTTATATTAATCTGTCCTTATATACAACACATAGAGGAATACATAATATGAATCATATATCTGGACTTCTCCAAATCATCTTCCGTCTTTACCGCATCCAATGTCATGAACCTGTAAACTCAGTCTGACCCGAGCATTTCAAAAACCAAGATCAGTCTAGTGAACCAGCGTGATAAAAACTCACTAAGTTTAAAGTATCATCTAACTTGATTTTAAAGTCAAAATCTTTTCGAAAGAAAAGGATAATCATAAGACCAAATCCACACATAAATATAAACTGTTTTAAACTTACAATAACCCAAAAATATTTTTAAAATCATATATTTCCTGATATTATAATAATGTCTAAATACAAATAAATAACAATCTAGCAGAGCGCTTTCATCTCATGCTCTACATACATAGTATACAATCAAAACCGCGGACGCTTATTGGAGAATGGATTTCCTGGAAAAGGTATAGGCAACAACCTTTCCGACAGTGTACCTCTGGAGATGTATACATTGGGGTTTAATAAGAACATCTTGCAACCCAGGCTAAACATGACCGACCCCTCACTTTACTTGAGAGTACCGAATATATCATCACCACGGTTGGGGGCCAGCCAACCGCCAAAAGCATACAAAAATTAAAAGGGACAATCGAAGGCATTTAATTTCTCCAGATCAGGTAATGATATACCCTAATGGATGCGACCCACATAGCCATACGACCTACCCGATTATATACCATCTCCCGGTCAGTGAAGCTTGGGGTTAGGATCTTCTTTTTAGAACATCTGGCCACCATCCACTTTGAATGCCACATCGTCTGATCCGCTTGATACCACTAATTGACGCCCACAAAAATACTCTAAGTGTTTAAGAAAAAAGAATGAATTCCTCTTGTAACGACCCAGATTTTTAGCGATTTAATAGTTAATTAATTTAATTATTTGAATAGTGGTTTAGAAATTTAAATATTTTGAATTCAATATTTTTGGATATTTAATCAATATAAATTGTGAAATAATTAATTTGAATTCTGAAATAATCGAAATTAAGTTGAATTTGCAATATTGGGTGAATTGAATAATTTTAGATATTTAACGGAGTTTAAATCCAAATTATATTAACGAACATATTTTTTTTTGCCCGTAATGGCTCGTATGCGAATGGAATATTATGTAATAGTGTACCGTTGAATTTCATCCTATAAACACTCAAATAAAAATACACTTTAAAATGCACATGCATGAACATGCCTGCGATTTCTAGATTTTCACATGCCTAAGCCTAGGGTTACATCAGCCTTATATTCTTCCAAACCACAACTTTTAGTACATGTTGCTATAAGGAGATCAGCTTAACTTGCTTATTACTTGGGATTTCTATTATAAGAAGTAGTTCCGTTGTCGATTACACTAATTTGCTAGGAACGACATGAATTTTTATATACCCTTGTTAAAATCTTCTCGATGATCATCGACACAGCAATAGCAAGACAAGCTGTCAGTTATTGTTAAAACTTTCAACCGCATATTGGACGCTTCCATCTGCTAACTGAGCTACAATGCATATCAAAATGTTTTACTCTGCCATACTTACATCTAACTCAAGGCATGGATGTTGTTTGTGACCAAAACTCCAAACTGAAAAAAAAAGTATATCCTACCGTACACAGCTTTACAACAGTGTGCTCCTCACGTTATTTACCAATGCGTACCAAGTATCTTGAAACCGTGACCCCCAAGCTGTTTTATTTCCGTGCTTTCCAAGCTGTTAATTACCGTATGTGCCAAACCATCTCAGTTCCGTGTAAACGAAGCTAACTTCCCTATTTAAACCCTGTTTCTCTCCTGCTAATTTTTCGTTTCTCAGATCTGAACAAAAACATGAGGAAACTAAAAAATGAAACAAATCAAAAAGCTCCCAGTAAAATAACACTTATTCTAAATCGCAAGCCTCTACTCAACCAAAAAAAAATCAAATAGAAATTCAGAAGAAACAACACTAGTCCTTTCCTCAAAACAAAATCGCGATATGAAGGAAATCAAATACAAAATGAAATCCAAACATTTTTCATTCGCTGAAATCTCTATTTCAAGGACTTGAAGAATATCAAGGCGACTTGGGTTTCGCAAAATCTCATATCGCGAATTCTACTTTTAGCGAGTACAAGCGGATAGCTTTTGCCCAAGTTTTAAGGTGACGGGGAGGAAATTATGCGTTGCGAGTGGTTTTGGGTGGGTGTCTGGTGGAGCTTCGGACATTGGAGGAGTTATGGTGGTGAGAAAGATGGGTTATACTGCGTTTGTAGAAGGGGGTGGATTCTGTGTTTTTATTCGAAGTGTGGAGTCTATTGATCGAAAGTTGCATTTGTTTTGGTTCAGTGTGAGTGACTGGAGCGTTGGTTTTGCATGGCAGGTGAGGATGGTGAGGGAAGATTTGCTGATGCTATTGGTGCAAGGAACAATGGTGATAAATGGAGCTTTTACATGTTGCGTGACTTTGTTTTAAGCATGGGGGTATTGTCCATGTGTTGGAAGGTGGAGATTTTTTTCAAATGGAGGAGCTGCGTGGTGTAAAACGTCCAAGGATTAGTGGCAGTGTGTGAGCGTATTGGTACAAGGAGGAGCAGAAGTAAGGAGGTAAATGGGAGAGAGAAGATGATGTGGAATAGAATAAGGCGTTAAATTTAGAAAAGGAATTGGTGAAGGAAATCTTTGCATGGTGAAGAACAACAGCGAGGGTCTAGTTTCTTTTCAATGTGGAAAGGACATAAAAGCTGGAAATAAGGGAGCTTCAACGCATGTTTTAGTAGGAAGAAGAAAAGCTTGAAAATAGTAAGGATTTTAAAATAAAAAGAAAATATATGAGTAAGGAAAATTAGTAAATATTATTTTATTATAACTTAAATTTAATATTAATATTGCTATAACTAATTCATCTGTGATCAGAATTGAACGAAACCTGTTATGGTGGAATCGAAACGACAAGATCCACATGATGGAATTAGTATGGCGAAGAACAGAGCTACTATAATTTCATATAAATTTTAACATTCGTCTAATTTGAAATGGAATCAAGGTAGATCTGCCAACTGCAAACCAAGGTAAGTAAACTCACTAACTATGCCTCGTTTATATCTTTATATAAACGAGTTTTAAATTTATTTAGTAATTTTATACTATGCAATGGTTGATTGGTTGAATAGTTGATAAAATTGATTGAAATGGTAGATATAGTTAATCGTTGATCGATTATTAATTCTGTTCACCATGATATTTCATATTGATGTGAAATTAACATTATTGATGTTATTGATGTTGATTAACATTTGTGGATGCAGGGAAACAGGTTGGTGGGATCCAACTGGATTACTCAATATTTATATTATTGTTTTTATTTGATTGTGCTATATGATGTGTTATAAAATCCATGATTGGATATGTTGTGTCTGAATTATCCTAGCCCTAGAAACCTAGTATTTTAATACCGTAAAATATTTTTAAAATGTAGAAAAGGGATTTGAGATTTAAAACGAAAATTTATTTCCAAAATATAAACTTAATTTTCCAATGGACTTGAAATAAAATTTGTTTAGATGGATAAACAAGTAGTTGATTATAAACAATGTTATAAATGGAATAGAATTTGAAAACCCGGGAAAGTGAATTCAAATATTAATTAGAAGCAATTAATCAGTTAACTATATTTGGAGTCGACCAAGTCAACCATTCTAATTGAACTGATTATTAAATGAATTTATTGATAAATATCATTTTGACAAACAATTGTTGAAAACTTAATAAAATTATAAGGTTACCTAATCCTTATTTGATTTTGTTTGAGACTAACCTTCGGGTCGATAACTATTAATATAGTTAATGAGTATTGTAATAAAATTTGAAAGAAATTAACTATTTATATATGGCTAATAAGAAGTTAACCACTTATATTTTGGCTAATATTGAACTAATAATTTTTAAAGTGATTTATTCCTTAACTGGAATTAAATTAAGAAATTTTCCAGTTTGTAGTAAGATTTGGTTGAATCTATCCCAAAGGAATTTGAAAAGGGGTTTCATTATAAGTCCAAATACATAAACAAAGTTTAGAAAGGAAATTTAAATAAATGGCTTTGCTAAGCAAAGTATGGATCTTTAAAGCAATAAGGATTTGTAACAAAAAGGGTTTAGTAGGTAAAACCAAATTTGGGAATTTAATCCTGGTATATTAGAAAGGGAATTGTATACGCATTTTAGCATGATTAATTGGCTATTGATGTTTTGGAAAGATCCTTCATAATAAAATCGGAAGTCCTTTTCGCAAAATGTGCTAGGAAATAAAATAGGTGTGAATACGTAGATTTCAACACTTATGGTTGAAATAGACATTTCCATGAACAATAAGGAAAACGTGGATTATAACAATGTTGTTATATTAAATGTTGATAAATCTAAAACAACAATTATAACGCTGTCGTTATAACAAATGTTTTTATAAATCTAAATAGCGATTATAATGTTACTGTAATCATAAATGTTTATAAATCTAAACAGCTATTTTAGCGCTGTCATTATAATAAAAAAAATTGTAATTGTAAACAGCGATTTTAATGCCGTCGTTATAATAATGTCTTATAAATCAAATATTTGGAAACAGCGATTATAATGCTACCGTTATAATCAATGTTTTTCCGTAAAGGAAGTGGATTCTTAGATTGAATCCGAGAGTCGCGCAAGCGATGTTTTGTTTGAAGTTGTGAGCTTTGACTGTTTCAAAGTTGAGAAGGTTGTTCAGTTAAAGTCTGAGAGGTAATTATACCCCAACTTGATTGACTTCATAATTAATTAAGGAATGGTTAAGGTTCGGTAGTGAAGATTGGTTAGTGATCCGATTAATAATGAATAATTAATGAATTGAGTTATAACAACGATGTCTATTATGTAACATGGGTTTAACTAAATGAAAAGGTCTTGGAAACATTTTCCAAAGTAAATCAGAGGTGGTTTCTAAGTATAGAAAATGAAATGATTTGGGATAACTAGAAGTAAGAAATGATAATTGGAAATGATTTTCTCCAATGTTAATAAAGTATATTTTCTTAAATATAGAAATAAGCATATACGAATATATAGAAATGTTTTCAAATTGGAATAAGAGATATCTTCTCGAATAATGAAATGATGACATTGGAAATGTCTTCCAAGAATCGAGATTGAGATTTGAAAGGATATGGAAGATTGAAAATGGATTTTAGAATCAATAATATAATAAGGAATTAATATAAAAAGGGGCCAGCGTTGTTGATGGTTGATCGGTAGAATTTCCAATTGGAAATAGGACCATTGATTGTATGGATGTTACTTTGATAGTTAAATCATCGACTATCAAATTTTGATTTATTTTATACCTCCGTTGTCAATCTAGAGAGGCCGGGATTAGATTTAATATCTGAAAACCACTCTGTATTGGCCTAAACGTTACGAATCAAGTCATACTGAGAGTAATTGAAGACGGAGTAAAGTGCAAGGGCTGTTTTGTTAGTCCTAGGTAGAAATCGCCTAAGATGGATTAATCGAATGGTCCTTTCGGTTTGTCCAATCTCAGGACAACGTATATGGACGAATGTTTGATGACATGACATTCAAAGTAAATGATGGCAGGAAATGCTGAAAGAAAATCATGACCTCAAGCCTCATCACCCGGGAAATGAAAAAAATCGGGAAGGCAGCATGGCCATGTGGGTCATTCCCATTAGGGGTATTATCATCTGATTTAGAGAAACTTCATTTGCTTCTTTTTCTATTCACTGTTGTATGCTTTCGATAACGGTTGCTGATCACAACCAATGGTGATAATATGCTCGATACACTCAAGTTAAATGAGTGGTCAGCCATGTGTGGGCCAGGTTGCAAGACGTTCTTGTTGAACCTAGTGTATTCCCCTCTAGAAATACACTATCGGAAGGTGGTTCCATACCTTGTCATGTTGGAAATCCAATCTCCAATAAGCACCCTGCGGTTTTTGGTTTTATATTATATATGGAGCGTGAGATGCAAGCGTTCCGCTAGACTCTATTTATTTGATGTGGACATTATTATAATATCACTGGATTTGATATCAAAAATATTTTGGGTTATCGTAAGGTAAAAACCATCCGTGTTTATGTGTGCATCGGTCTTACGATTATCATTTCTTTTGAAAGGATTTTTAAAGTTAAACAAATGGTTGGAGTTTACTCACACCAGTCCCATGACTGGCCCAGAATTTATTTTGTTTTGTTTTCCCTAAACTCTTGAGTGCCCATATTTGGATGGGCAGTCAAGTAGTTAGGATTTTACAGATTCACTTTGGAGGAGCTTGAAGCAGGAGGCTTCACTTGTTAGCTATAGACTATCATATTTTCCTCTGTGTACTATGTTGTATCTGGAAACAGGTGTTTATAACTGTTTCAGGAATAACTGTTATGCTCTAATGATGGTATGTATATATAGTTACTGATTTATATTTCAAAAGTTATGATATTTAATATATTTTATTCGTTCCACTGTGATTTTGTGATCTTCGTTTTCTTCTATCCTAATATTTCTATCTTTCTATTTCTCATCCTCTAACTTCTTTCTAATAATGATTCGTATTTCTGTGCGATTTGGGATGGACGAGTGGTGTTATTAGTTGACTCAAAGAGTACGGAAATTCGGGCTATTACACCTCTGCCACCGACAGAAGTACGTTTGTAGAAATCAATATACGTGATCCTTTGGATATACTTTGTCAGACATTCATCCATACAAGTTATCCAGGAACATGATGAACTGAAGGCACTCTCCTACCACATGCTAGGAATCACCCTATAGATCAATAGCGAGTAGTCCTTACAATTTGCAGATTTCAATCACGACAGAATCGCTGTTAACTCTATGGATCAACCAGAGATATTTAACAATAGTTCTTCCACTTATGAAGATTTACGGTCTTCAATTTCTCTATCTCGATTAGCATCTTTCACGTATTCATATTTATTGGTCGGAATAGGTTTCGAATATAATTTCAATCCCGGTCTTTCCATACCAATAATCGTATAGGCCAGATTTGATAGTCGTTTATTTAACAGTCAAGTAAACAAACATTCATGCATAAAAATAAAATGAATTCACCAATTCAATACCTAGTATCATTATCCTCTTTAATTAATTCGTCGTTAATTAAACTTCTATGTCATCCAATATTTCAAAAACATTTCACTTTTATTATTTAAAATAAGAATACTCGATTATCATTTCACTTTTACTCCATTAGCACCTCATTGTAAATTGGTAAGTGAAAAAATCTCTCAGTGTCAACCTCGAAGACCGAAACCAACATCAGATTGACACTTTGAAAATTACTCAACTCAAACAACGTACAATAGATTCTAATTTCATAAAAACCATATCATATTTATCAATGTACTTGGTATATCCTTTAAAATAGTATATATGTAATCTTGATTCTAATATACATAAAATCCTTTATAAAATTTCATATAAACTTGTTACAAATCAATTTTGGTCATCTAAATAAAAACTCCTTATTCCTTTGGAAAATCATTTCTCCATATTAAACACATTTACTTAATTTAAGCATTAAGTAAACTTGTTATTTAACTTTTATATTAACTTTAACAATCTTTCAAAACGTATTTTACACAAGCCTCAATTCTATTAAAATTAAAATCTCTTATAATCCCTCTTATAAGTTTATCTCAAACTTATTTTAGTCTTGCTACAATGAAACTTCATTTCTCACTTAAATATGTGATTTTAAATCGAATACTTATAACCTAACTTTCCTAACCATTTCAATTAATCTTTGGATTTCCCTTCTGATTTCCACTTCATCTCTTCATATTTCCAAGTTCCCATTCGTTCATAAACCAAATTAAAGTTTATAACTTATCAACTTGTTTCAAAGATAAAAATCATTTACCACATATCTAATAAACTTGATTCCTTTAATATCGCCAAGTCTTGGATTTTATAAACTCTAATTATATAGAATTCTGATCAGAATTCAATTTAAAAATTCCACTTAAAAACTTAATTTAATATTAATATAAATTCGCTTGAAATTCCATTGAATAATAAATAGGGCCTTATGGTTTTACCAATCTCCATCAATTTAACTTTTAATTCATCACTTTAATTATTATTAAATAATAATCAATTATCAACAATTATAAAATAAAAATGGTTACTTTGTCATACAAAAATCTCCATCAAATTAACTTATAACAACTAACTTGATAATCAAATTAGTTGAACCCATTAACTTAGCCAAACAAAACATGGTTCATTCGTTACTCAAATCCTAATTAATCCTTCTATTTAAATTAAGTAATAATATAATTAATTTAAATAATCCCATTTACTTTGACTATTATTAAATAAATAAAAATTCATTTTCAAAAATTAGTAAAAATGGTTTACTTCATCATTACCACCTCTATTAAATTAATGAATTAATTTAATAATCAATTCAGTTAACATAGTTGACTTATTCAACTTTAAACATGATTAACTTGTTAATCAATTCAAATCAGCCTCTTCAATTTAAATTAATTAATAATATAATTAATTTTAATAATCTCTTTTACTCGGATTATTATTAAATAAATAATAATCAATTCAATATAATCCCATTTTAATTGTTCTTGAAAATAATAAATTCCAGTTATCCATTGTTAGGTAAATTTCTATACATCTACTTATAAAACATAAGAAATTGCATTAAAATAACATTTTATAATTATTTGTAATATTAAATAAATATTTGTTAAATTTTGAAAACACACTTCGTATTTAAATTCAGTTTTGGAAACATTTCGGAATCGACGTAAAATCGATTTTGTAAATCTTTATTTGATGTCGACGGAACTTAAAAGAGACAATGTTACTTAAGTACCCAACCCGTGAAATAAAATCCAATTTCACATCAAATCAAACATAACAAATCATATTGATAAACGTTATCAATATTAGTGAGAATTTTCCTACATCACATATTCAGTATTCAATACAATATTACATCATGAATAATTAACGACCAACTGACAACAACAATTTAAACATCCAATTATTAATTTAAATATGTTTATATTATTATACACGTAACCAACAAGGTTGGTTACCTCAATTGGAAATAATCGTTAAAATTAACGATTTCATTTCATTTAAATTAAACAATCGTTTAATTTAAACAATATATAAATATTCAACAAACAACCAAATGTTGGATCTAGATTAACCCTAGAGAGGGGTGAATAGGGTTTATTGCAATTTATTGCAGAGTTCAAATATTAAGAGATATTAAAATATTAACAGATCACAGATTATAGCAGAAATAGAAAATTTATAAACGATCGACTATTTGAAAATTTGATTTGGACATAACTTACAATATATATAATGAAATCTCAATTTTTCTCTTTCATTAGAAAATTATAATCAAATAGATCCTAATGTTTCTTGTTTTACAGAATTCCAACATAAAACGGATTCTGTATACTCAATCAAAGTTCAAAACTCAGTATTACGAACTACCGAGCCGTTTTGAGTTCGTTTTAATTTAAATATAAATTTAAACATTAAATCGTCATTTAATAAATGAATTCTATTTTAATAATCCATTAATATTTTGAGTACAATATTTAAAACAAGTTTAAATATTCAATTCAAAATGACCAAAAAAATCTGGGATGTTACATATACGTTGACAATTTACATCACAGTCTCATCTCTATAAGCCAACCGTGTGATAAAGGTATGAATATGGTTTTTGATAGTGAGATTTGCAAATACCTTTGGCATCCCCAAGGAAGCAAGTTTCGGAATTCCAATCAAAAGGAGGCCTTTAGGAACAAGAACCTCTTTACAAGGAGAGATATATGTAATGATTTCATCAAAAATGGCATTAAAGGTAAAATTCTAAAGCTTTTAGAGAGCCCTAAGTTCAAAAGGATCAATGGAGGAGACTCAATAGAGGGAGAGGCCAAAGAAGCAACAAATGTACTCTTAATTGTGCACTAACAAAGGCGTGGTTTCTATGTAGGAGATATAAAAGGAATATAAGAAACCAAAAATCAGAATGACGATGACTACAACGAGTGTGTGTGGAGCTGAAAGTGTGACAAAATATGAACCAATCATAATTACAGTTTTATTTTTATTCTGGTTAATGAATTTTTTAAGATAAAAGATTTTTTTTATATCAAGCATTTGAGAAGAAGCATTTGAGAAAGAGAAAGAATATATTTTCATACGAAGTTGTGGCTAGGGCTCGGGATGAGCATAAATGAGAGTTAGATCTCAATTTTTAGTTTAAATCAAAAGCTTGCTAAGTTGGGCCTAAAATATGCATTTATAGAAATTTCACTTGTCATATTTTCCATATTTTTGATCATTTTCTAAATTCAACAAGTCATATATACTTTTTAACTTTGAGCGATGTTCTAGATGCAATGGAATATGTACGACAATTTTAATTCCGAAGTTTGTGATATTTTTTCCTTTTTCCTTTAATAGGAAATTACCTTTTCTTCCTTATAAATATTTTAATCCATTTATTAAAAAACTCAGACAATTTCACTACCATCATCCACTGACCATTTAGTTTATCCACACTAAGATTTTTCACTTGGTCTTTCAGCTACTTCAAGACTGAGGCCACTTTTCCACTTTACCCTTTTCTCATTATTATTGGTGATGCCTTTGGTCCTTATCTCAATCTGCTTATCCCCAATTATTTACTAGTCCTTATGCAGGGCGTATTTCCTACATAAACTTTTAACTTCCTAAGCCAACCGCTCACTTGATCGGTATGCTCTTTTTATTGCAAGAGGAAGCAAGATACTTGGGCAGTAGCCACTACCATTCCTATGCATACCAAGCCTACTATCTTCACCTATGCCTTGACCAAAATTATCCCACTTGTAGGGGTAACTATTTCTTCTTTCCTCATAAGGCCAACCTCAGTTTTAAGTCAAATTGAGTTCTAAATCCCTAATATGTTTCCAATATTACTCTTCTTCCTTTATCTTTCTTCCCTCCTTTTTCTTACCCTTCTCATGAAAGTGCCTTATCTGAACTCTACTATGTTAGTTTTAGGATGTTTTGTGAGTACGTCTAGTAGCCAAAGATAGTTCCATACGCGATCAAAAAATATGAAGATGAGGAATGATGGAAACCTTTACGGTGATGGCCATCGAAACACGGCAGTGAAAGAAGTTGTCCAAGCAAAGAAACCGACTAAAAACAGTTAGACTACCCACATATCAAATTATTAGACATCGATGTCAGGCTGGTTACATACATAAGAATTGAAGAAATATTGATGTGACTAAGAAGGAAGGGTTAGGAGAATGACATCGGTTTGATTGTGATAAGTTGAGTGTGTCATAGGACACTTAACGGTAAATTTTGGCTCATAATAGCTAGTTGACGTACCACTCGTGTAACACCCCGCATTTTTATAAGTATAAAATAATTAATGTTGCATATATATGTGTGTATATATAATGCATGGAAAGTAATAAATAAAAGATCCAATAAAAATAGTTGTATGAATGCATGTAAAACAATGGTGCATGCATTTAAAAAGAGTTAATGTAGTTAAGGAATGCATGCAATCAATACATGCGATAAAAAGAAGAAAGTAATATATAAGTGCATGCAATCAATTAATAAGTTTAAAAGGAGAGAAACATTATGCAATAAAATAAATGCATGTGATTGCATGCAAGGTAACTAAGCTGCATGCAGTAAATTAAAGAAGGAAAAGAGGCAAACAATTAATTAAGGAGGCAAAACAAGAAAGTAACCAACATTTCAAAATTAAAAACGTTAACAAATAAATAGCTGCATCCAAAAATAGTTTGCTGGACCTGAATGGGTCAACCCACACCTGCCAGGGTCGACATATGGGTCGACCCAAGGGTAGGTGGGTCGACCTATGGGTCGACCCAAGTGGTAGGTGGGTCGACACAAAGGTGGTTAGGTGCGCAGTTATGACGTGTTTCTGATGTTTTGTGTTGTTCGGATTTTATTTATTTAAATCCGATGGTTCAGAGCTTTCTATTACGCCTATAAATAGACTAGCAGGGCCTAGTTTTATTCTCAAATTTTTTGAGGTGTTGCCTAGGCTATGCCATTCTTCTCCCTCCAAACTTTTCAGAAAATAAATTATTAGTTCTTAGGCTTATGATTCAAGGTTTGAAGATGAGAGTTGAATCTATAGTGTAGGCCTCTAGATTTCTGATCAGAGTAAGGTAAATTCTTGGATTGTTTAATTTAGATTTTTCTTCTTTTTCCCTTTTTCTTTCAGTTATAGAATTGTGAATCCATGGTTATTTAGATTCTGAATTCAGTTAGGAGAGCCATGGAATGCTAGGTCTGGATCAGATTCATTGTAACACCCCTAAGTCCCACATCGTGGAAGCCTGTATGAAGTGGGTACTTATATAGTAGAGCCCATCTCTTACTAACACCGAGGCTTTTTGAGGAACAAAACCCCACACCTATACGGTGGCTAAGTTGGGGACAATATCTTGCGTGAACGGAGGTGCGGGTTGTTACAGTGGTATCAGAGCCAATACCCAGCTGGAATTGTGGCTTCTATGTGGACCACAGCGCCTGGGTGAGGTGTTTGTGAGCCAACGGGGACGTTGGGCTCTGTAGGAGGGGAGAATGTAACACCCCTAAGTCCCACATCGGGGAAGCCTGTATGAAGTGGGTACTTATATAGTAGAAGCCAACCCTTACTAACGCCGAGGCCTTTTGAGGAACAAAACCCCACACCTATACGGTGGCTAAGTTGGGGAAAATATCATGCATGAACGAAGGTGCGGGTTGTTACATTCATGAACTGGAAAGCTATTAGGTGAGTGGATTTAAGTTATACCTTTCTGATAATGGTATATCTATCGTTTGGCATTCCCCGTTAGTATGTATAATTAATCTACTGAAATGATTAATCTGCTGAAATTTAAACCTGCTAAAATTTTTAATCTACTGAAATGTTTAACCTGCTAAAATTTGCTGAAATTATTACTGTTGTAATAAAAAAATAATTGTTTCCTTTGTATAAATGATGGGACTTTAGTACTGTAATCTTGAAACCTGAACTGAGAACATTTTTGCTGTATAAATCCTATTTCCATTACTCATCTGTATGAGTTGGAATTTACTGTAAATGTTGTAATTACGGAATTTACAATAAACATGAATATTTAAGAATATTATTATGCCTAAAGATTGTAAATAGAATTATAGTAAAATTTGGTAGAATGGATATGCCTAAATTTACAGTAAATAGAAAATTGTAACTGCACTTAGACACGAGGTTGAATTCAACTTGTGGTAGAACTCTGCCCGGAACCGCCCGACAAATCCAGCATCCACAAGTGGTCAATTTAATGTAAGGGGTCTGGTGCGTAAACATACATATAACGGTGCTAAGACATGAGGTTAAGTTCAACTTATGGTAAAAGTATGCCCGAAACCGCCTGACAAATCCAATATCCACAAGTGGTCGACTTAACGTGAGAGGTCTGATGCATAAATATATATGTATATTACAGGATAGAAATAAATGACGTTAAATGTAATTAATGGAAATGAATGAATGTTACAACGGTATAAATATTAAAATGAACAAGGAATGATGATAACCTATTATGAATAAACCTGATGGGAAGGAAAGACAATAGGTAAGCTTGTCCTAGGGACAAGTGGAAATTATAACTTAGGTTATAATAAACGATAGAGAAAATGAGATAGCTTATGTAATGAGATAAGTTGTACTTAATTATAAATTAAGTAATCTACGAACCTGGAAACCTGAAACCTGTTGTTTGTAATAAGTAGAGAAAAGATGGGAAAACTTATAAAATGCAACAAGTTATACTTAATTATAAATTAAGTAATCGTTAGACCTGAGAATTTGAATCCTGCTGATAAGAAGAACATGTTATCTATAAACCTAAGAATCTGAATCCTGCTGATTAGAAGAACATGTTATCTTAAAACCTGAGAATCTGAATCCTGTTGATAAGAAGAACATGTGATTTGAAAACCTAAGAACCTGAATTCTGCTAATAATAATAACATGTTAAAGGCCTATTAATGAACTTAAATGGGGTAAGTTGTTTAACTGAAATTAATAAGCAAGAAGAATTTGGTAACCTGAATAAGAAGTTAATATGAATTGAAATAACCAAGTTAACTGGAAATCTAATGAGGTAGAGCAAGCATGGAATTAAACGTTTGGACATAGAGCCTAATAACACGTTAACTTGAGGCACTTGGACCAGTCTGTACGTCTGAAAGTGAAGAGCCCAATGGGGTAGATCATCGTGGTGTCATGAGACACGAGGGGAGCGCACATCCATCTGATTATTCTACATGTTCTACCTGCTATTCTAGTGGTATTCTGCTAGCTCCGAAGGACTGAAAGGGGAAGCACACAACTTCCTAGGACGTGGAGGGTACTCCTGGTAGTCCTCTGAGCGGTGGCAGCGTTTAGGATGTGCTCTTAGAGGTTGGGTCTGCACGTTACTACTCGATGAGTATACCTTGATTGCTATGATAGTCGGCAGTGAGAAGGCTATATGGTGGCTTAGGTGATTCGACAAATCTGTCGCCTTATTACTAGGCAAGTTACAACCATCTCATCTGCTTGCCTTAGGCGGGTCTAACCATCTGATTGATAGTAATCGTCGGGTACCGGCCATCGACAATCAGCGTGACGCGGAAAGGCGGAGAGCTAAACCAAAAGAGCATTGACCTTTTACTATCGAGGCTTTGGTTGCGGGACACACCAATTTGGATGTAGATTGCTTGTTAGTGGCACGTCACTAGCTCTCATATCTGTTGGCCTTTCACTAGTTGAGGGAGGGGTCGGGTAGGACCATAACCATCGTGAAAATGTAGACCATAACATCTGTATATACGGATACCTGAAAAGGCTCCCGACCGAGTTCCGTGTATCTGATATAGCCTTGTTATGGAACTTGGTGCATAGTAAATAATATGTATGGATACATGGATACCTTTTATGGATGGTGTATCATCGAGGTTGAGGCACCGAGTACGATTAATGATACGTACGTGAGAAAGTCTAGATACATGCATGCCTGCTCCGGGTGGTGTATCGTAGTCTCTAGGGCATTATTCTGTGATGGAATCTAATACGATCGAACGGTTGGAAGGTGGTAGTATACACTTACGTAACATGGCGATGGCATTTCTATGCAAAATGTAGCATTGTTATACATAGATCCGTACGTCGTTCCGGCATAGGATGAGGGACTGTGTATATTTCTGTGGTGCTACAACGGAGATCGTGCGAGTGGGGTACTATGGAGTGTACCTTAATATTGGGGGTAGCTACATATATACTGTATTAGGTTAATCTACTGGGGCGTAGATGGGTATGATGTGTGTATAAGCCTTGAGTGTTGTTAACCCAAGTAACCTAATAAATTAGAAAACATAACTAAACGGTATATGTAGGGTTATCAAAAATGTGTAGTTTTAGTCCCATCTCCAGAACTTGTGTTCTTACCCCCTCCTCATAACACACTCACAAGTTAGGTTTGTGGCAGAGATATGACAGCTTTGGATACTAGTTAGGCAGTATTATTACCTTGGTAAGGCTATTTTTGATTTTATTCCATTTCGCTGTGCGATGTTTTTCTGAGCTCTGATATATTCTTTATCTCTGTCTTTTCTACAGGATACCAAACAAACCAACGCGGGTTTTGATAGATTAAAATTTTGAAAAAAATTCGGTCTGTCGGAATTTGCGTTGTTACATTTGGTATCAGAGTCCAGGTTTAGGATTCCTATATAGATAGTGAGCGAACATATTTGTATTTTTTTTTAAATATAAATATTATATATATACCTAGGTCCATTGAGGAACCCACTATATAGAGAAGGCATAATATGGCAAAAGTTGGGATATCTGTTTTTTACAATAAAGAATGAACATGGAAATCTGAGACGCTTAGGAAGTGTACAATATACCTTGTATGGAAGAAAGGTGAATCCCATATGTTAGTATTTCAGGTTAATCGGTTTGGCAATACAACCTTGTAAGTTGGAAAAGGTTAAAAAGAGAAAAATGGATAAGGAATATATATAGTTGAGAGAATTGAATTTGTGGGAATTTCTAGGAAAGCCTTGTTAAGTTGGAAGCCCACTTTGAGTCCGGCCCCATTGTTAACTTTTAGGAACTTGGAATTGTAGAAGATTTTTTGAAGATGGTTTATGGTGTTTTCAAGTTTTGATCTTAAAAGTGTTTTTGATGTTTGAAAAAATATGTAAAGAAGTGCATATTGGGTTTTGAAGTAAAATGGGGTATATTTTGGAAATAAAGATTTCTTGTGAAAATTTTGTCTAAAATAAAATTCTCTCAGTAAAAGGTGCATATTATAGATCATGTATAGCTCGCTAGTTTTTATGTTATATTGAATGAAAGGATTAAAAAGCAAAACATAGAAAATGTTGCATTTTGTTGAAAACTAGAATTTTTAGTAAAGGAAGTTTTGAAATCTCTATTCTTTTGACAATCATTTTTAATAATTGTTTCAACATAAAATTTTGTTGGGTAGACAAAATAAGTTGTAGAAATTAAGAATATAGTAGATGTTTGCACCTAGTTGTGAGTAACTGAAATGACATTGTAAGTAAGAACAATTGTTAACCTGATTGAGAAATAGTGGTCCTTATCTACTCCAGTTTTTGGTGATTTGAAAAGAAAGAAAAATGTTTGCATTTTTTTTATGACATATTTTTTTGGTTTGGCAAAAATAAGTTTTCATGAGGAAAATGAAGTTTTAACCCTTTTAGCTTTTGGAAGGAAAATAAAATGAGGAAGCCAAACTATGTTTTTTTTTTAAATCATGGTGCCAAGGGAAGAGCGGAATTTTTTGAGGATATGGAGTAGATAGCGAGAATTATCTTGGAATAATGGTAAGTTCCCATTGAATGCGTAAGCATTGAAAAGCCTAGGGTGTTGCTTAGAAATAACTGATAGTACACATCCAGGATTAGTGGTGACTACTAGATAGTGAAGGGCAAGTAAGTGTTTAGACCTTATTGCTAATTTTCCAATTAGGGGTAAAACTCGTTATTACATTTTTGTTGGGATCGTTTTGTTATTTTGTTCCTGTTGGGTAGTTAGGGTAACACCTAAACCTGACATTGATCCCGTGGTTTGAACTTTTCTGTCTGAGGGGAACATAGTCCCGAGATTCTTGACCCTTAGTAGTAGTTGTGTAGAGCGTCTGTTTTCCTGTTTCAGTTGAAGGACTAGAAGGCTTATTTGAAACTAAACTTAGATCAAAGGATTAAGTTAAATAAGCTAAGAAAAGAGTAATGGCATAACTAAAAAGAAAATGACAAATTCAGTAAAGAAACAAACATGACAGTTAAAGAAAAATGGAAAATTTTGGGAAAAGGTAATAAGAATAAAATTTTCCAAGATAAGTTGAAAAAGAAAATCTGTAACAAAGAAAGTTTTTTATGTGGGCTGTGCTTGGAGAGGAAAATAGGGAATCTTTATAAAATATTGCATAAAGTCCAAGTATATATTAAAAGGGCAACTAAAAGAAAAACGGAGGATGTGAAGTTTTTCCGTTTTCTACCTTTTTGTAACATAAGAAATCGAATTTAGAAAATTAGATTTTCTGAAATTCAAAAAATAAAGTTGATTGGTAGGGTTTTGGATGCAAAAATTGGATGAACCACGCTCTTGCATAGTAAGAGTGTGGGAAAATTTAGATGAAAAAGTATTTTTGATTTTTAAATATTGCATTCATATAGAAATTGCTAATATATTTAGGATGTGTGCATCATGTTTTCAAAGAGATTTTCAAGAAAAAATTGCATTTATATAGGAGGTACCGCTTAGGCATTCATTTCACTTATATATTATTATGTTGAATTACACTTTGTACTAGTACAAAAATGGTTGCAAAATTGGATGTATACATGATGGTTGTGATTTATGCAAGGAATTACTTGATTTTACCGTTACCAAATTTCAGGGACAAAATTTCCTAAGGGTGGGAGAATGTAACACCCCACATTTTTATTAGTGTAAAATAATTAATGGTGCATATATGTATGTATATATATGCATGGACAATAATAATTAAAAGATACAATAAAATAGTTGTATGAATGCATGTAATAAAATGGTGCACACATTTAAAAAGAGTTAATGTAGTGAAGGAATGCCTGCAATCAATACAAGCGGTAAAAAGAAGAAAGTAATATATGAGCGCATGCAATCAATTAAAGGAGAGAAACATTATGCAATAAAATAAATGCATGTGATTGCATGCAAGGTAATTAAGCTGCATGCAGTAAATTAAAGAAAGGAAAAGAGGCACACAATTAATTAAGGAGGCAAAACAAGAAAGTAACCAACGTTTAAAAATAAAAAAACATTAACAAATAAATAGTTGTACCCAAAAATAACTCTCTAGACCCGAATGGGTCGACCCACACCTGTCTGGGTCGACCCAAGGGTAGGTGGGTCGACCTTTGGGTTGATCCAAGTGGCAGGTGAGTCGACCGAAGGGTGGTTATGCACACAGTTATGACGTGTTTCTAAAGTTGTGTGCAGTTCGGATTTTATTTATTTAAATCCGATGGTTCAGAGCTTTCTATTACTCCTATAAATAGATTAGCAGGGCCTAGATTTATTCTCATATTTTCTGAGGTGTTGCCTAGGCTCTGCCATTCTCTTTTGCCTCCAAACCTTTTCAGAAAATAAATTGTTAGTTCTTAGGCTTCTGATTCAAGGTTTGAAGATGAGATTTAAATTGATAATGTAGGCGTCTAGAATTCTGATCGGAGTAAGGTAAATTCTTGGATCTGGTTAATTTAGATTTCTCTTCTTTTTTCCCATTCCTTTCAGTTTGAGAATTGTTAATCCATGGTTATTTAGATTCTGAATTCATTTAGGAGAGCCATGGAATGCTAGGTATGGACCAGGTTCATGAATTGGAAAGCTATTAGGCGAGTGGATTTAATTAATTCCTTTTTGATAATGGTATATCTATCATTTGGCATTCCCCTTTAATATGTATAATTTATTTGCTGAAATGATTAATTTAGTGAAATGTAAACCTGCTGAAATGTTTGATCTACTGAAATGTAAACCTGCCGAAATGTTTAATCTGCTAAAATGTTTAACCTGCTGAAATCTGTTGAAATTAGTACTTTTGTAATAAAAAAAATGAATTGTATCCTTCGTATAAATGATGGAAATTTTGTAGTATTGTAATCTTGAAACCTGAACTGAGAACATTTATGTTGTTTAAAGCCTATTTCCATTAATCATCTGTCTGAGTTGGAATCTACTATAAACGTTGTAATTATGGAATTTACAATGAATATGAATATTTAAGAACATTATTATGCCTAAAGATAGTAAATAGAACTACAGTAAAATTTTGAAGAATGGATATGCCTAAATTTACAGTAAATAGAAAATTGTAACCGCACTTAGACACGAGCTTAAATTTAACTTGTGGTAGAAGTCTGCCCAGAATCGCCCAGCAAATCCAGCATCCACAAGTGGTCAATTTAATGTGAGGGGTCTAGTGCGTAAACATACATATAACGGTTCTAAGACAAGAGATTAAGTTCAACTTGTAGTAGAAGTTTGCCCGAAACTGCCCGGCAAATCCAGCATCCACAAGTAGTCA
Organism: Allium sativum; assembly: GCA_030737875.1. NCBI lineage: Eukaryota > Viridiplantae > Streptophyta > Magnoliopsida > Asparagales > Amaryllidaceae > Allium > Allium sativum. The sequence goes on from CM060922.1 coordinate 637,931,144, forward strand.
GCTTAATGTGATAGGTCTGGTGCATAAACATATATATGAATATATGTATATAACATGATAAAAATAAATGGCGTTAATTGTAATTAATGGAAATGAATGAATGTTACAACAGCATAAATATTAAAATGAACGGGGAATGATGATAACCTATTATGAATAAACCTGAAGGGGGAGAAGGAAAGATAATAGGTAGGCTTGTCCTAGGGACAAGTGGAAACTATAACTTTGGTTATAATAAACGATAGAGAAAATGAGATAATTTATGTAATGAGATAAGTTGTACTTAATTATAAATTAAGTAATTGTGCACCTAGAAACCTGAAACCTACTGTTTGTAATAAGTAGAGAAAAGAAGGGAAAACTTATGAAATGCAATAAGTTGTACTTAATTATAAACTAAGTAATCTGTAAACCTAAGAATCTGAATCATGTTGATAAGAAGAACATGTTATCTATAAATCTAAGAATCTGAATCCTACTGATAAGAAGAACATGTTACTTGAAAACCTGAGAATCTGAATCCTGTTGATAAGAAAAACACGTTATCTGAAAACCTGAGAATTTGAATTATGCTTACAAGAATAACATGTTAAAGGCTTATTAATGAACTTAAAATGTGGTAAGTTATATAACCGAAACAAATAAGCAAGAAGAACTTGGTAACCTGATTAACATAGAAATGTGTTTATTTTATGCTCTTATATCTTATCTTTAGAATATAAATAAATATTACTTGCGTATTGTTATGTCACTTTTACAGATATTCCAACCAAGCCGCATGCAGTCAGAAAAGTAGAGAAATTGAGATCAAACTATTGTATATTTACATTTGAAGATTTGCAGATGAAGATCTCACATCTAGTTGCTGTTGGACAAGAAAATAATTAGTAGAAAGGCCACGCACATTACAAATCAAAGGAGGCTTGCAAGAGGAAAGGAGGAAAGGCCTAAAACTCACTTGATTTAACAAAGGCCTAGAATTTACTTGAAATAGCTAAGGCCCATTTGTAATTAGGATTTAGGTTGGCTATCCTATAAATACCCATGTAATCTCATTGTAGCCACCATCCCATTTTCTATCTTCTTCTCCATTAACAAAGTTCTTCTTCTTCTTTTTATTTTCTGCATTTTTCTATTTCTTAGCAACTAATGTCATCTACACAATTAGATTTGGTAGAGTACTAGTTGTATTTTACATTTATTTTCATTAGCGATTAATCGTTTGATTAGTTTCAACAATAATCCTAATTTTATTTCTGTTGTTATTTCTATTCTGCATTTCTATTCTTGTTTTGCAATTTACTTTCATTAGTGATTAATCGTTTGATTAATTTTAACGATAATCCTAATTGTTGCAATTTCAATTGTTCTACTTTCAACCAAATCTCAAAAGTCGTCTAACTCGCCCAAGAAATTATATAAACAATTTAATTTAATTTACCTCCCTGTGATTCGACCTGCATATTACACGATCTGTGCGCTTGCAGTATTATTACATAATTCGCGCTTTTCTAATTCATAGAAAAGAAGCGATCAAGTTTTTGGCGCCGTTGCCGGGGAGGTAACAGTTAAATTTTATTATTTATTTAATTTCCGATTCGTGTCAGTTTTTATTTTATTTTATTTCCTTTTGTTATCTTGTACATATGTTAAAAAAAATCTTGATTAGTTGGATTGGTATTAATTGTTGACACTATAATCTTCTAAGCAAGAGAAAAGAGAGAAAAAAACTTACCGAATTTTCTTGATTTTATCTTCTCCTTTTTTTCATTTATTTCTTCCCCCTTTTCATTTTTTTTCCTTTTATATTTCTTTTTCCTTCTCTACTTTCAAAACAATTTTAAAAAAGTTTCTGTTTTCTTAGCTTCTTTCTGTTTTTGTTCTCTCTTTTATTTCTTTCCCTATTTCGATCTCCTTTCATTTTCTTTCAATTACCTGCCAATTTCACGATTTCTTTCCTGTTTCAGTACATAGCCTCTCTTCCTCTATAAGTCTTACAAAAAAATCTTCCAATTTTTCTTTAATTTCTTTCCATATATTCCTTCCTTCCTTTTACTTCTTTCCAATTGTTCAATCTTTTAAAACAATAAACAGAAACAAAAAGCAATTTTTTTTAGCTTTTCTCTTTTAAGATCTTTCCCTTCTCTGCCTTGTAATTAATTCTCTGATTTGTCATTTATTTCTTCCTACTTTTGCAATTTCCTTTATTTCTTTCAATTTTTTTTCTTCCCCTTTGCATTTACAACTTGCTTGTTTTTCCAGTTCCTTTCTTTATTTCCTTCCATCTTTTTACATTTGCTTTAATTACAAAAAAAAAAACCTTGTCATTTTCATTGATTTTCTACCTTTGACATTTTATTTTCTCTTACTTTTATTTCTTTTCCTTTTTTACTTAATCAATTCTATACAAATTTCTTTCTTCTTTTACAGGCCTTACCAAACAAAATAAAAAAAAATACAAATTTCTCTCTTTCCGTTTTTTTCTTTCTTCCTTCTATATTCTCATTTTCCGTTTACTAAAACCACATCACCCTTCATCTCGGATCACAACTTTCAGACCATTACCCACATCAACTATTCCACCACAGTACCACAATCGCATCCATACTCCAATATCACAGCATATATCCAAATCGTAATAGCCTTATCCCATCAGTACCCAGTTCGTAAACCAAAACCACAGATCCAACTATTCACACAATCAAACCCACACCGTTATTCGCCAACCTCACATCAGCATCCGCCCTACATTGAGACGCTCAGAACTGCCAACATCCTCTGAGATACCAACCACCGAATAACTTCCCCGTCACTCAACCTTCCACCTTTTCATCTGTCACAACAACAAATCCAAAAATCAGAACTGCAAGCCAATCTTGCGTGAATTGTTTCCAGAAAATAAAACAAGGGGCGCGAGACTTTTTGTTCAATCCATTGCAATTTTAATTTGGGAGTAATCTTTGAGGAATTTACAGAGTCCTGGGTATTGTGAAAAGAAAAGAAGGAGCATGCATTTAAAGAAGAAAAGGGGGGGGGGGCGTCATTTATATGTTGACTAGTTTTTGTGAGTTTCCCGGTTTAATTTTTTGTTTTCGTAGTTTTATTTTATTTTTTGTATAACTGGGGAAAGAAATCCGTTCATATTTTGGGGAAGGGGCGAGATTTAGGTTTGAGCAACATATTTGGATGCCGTTTGCTTTTATTTGAGTGCTTCTATATTTTTGGGTTTTTTTTTTAATTTGGGAAGCAGTCTGTTTGTTCATTTCCTTAACTGATCGCCCTACTTATGACTGCGTGGTTTTTTAACTTAGTTGAGTGCGGGTAAATTCTTGGCGTGTGACAAGCTTGTTTTTTTTCTTTTGTTTTGTTTTTTCTTTGTCTTTTCCTTTTTGAATCTAATTTTTTTTCTTTTTTTTCTGGTTTGTCGAGTCTAGCTGAGATACTTTGCTTGTTTTATATTTCCTTTGGTCGAGTCTTGTTTGTTTGTCACTTTAGTTTTTTTTTTTGAAAAAAAATCCGATTTTGAAGTTTCTTTTTTCTTTCCTAATTCTTTTTTTTGCTCTCTCTCTCTCTCTCTCTCCTTTTCAAAAAAAGGGTTCAAAGACCGAAGCAAAGATTAAAATTCAAAAAAAAAATCAATCAAGGAATTCAAAGGTGAACAAATTGCAGATACTTGGATTTTAATCGCTATAACTACTCAATTGCTCTCGACAGACTGCCATACACCATTGTAATATTTTCTGAACTCTACAGGTGCTCTGCTGCAAAGAAAAATATATAGAAATTGCTTGTAAAAATTTTTTGCAAGGGCAGCGGCTTGCATGTACAACTTTTTAATTTCTATTAACTGTTCTTGTCTGATTGTTGTAGTTAGTTGAAATTTTCATAACTATTGTCATCATTCTCGTCGTTTTTCAGCAGTAAAACTTGATTTTCAAAGTATTTAACTACTAGAGTGTATTTTATAAAATTGATTGTCTCAAGGGTTTGATCGCGTATATATATATGAGTTCAATTTATTGAACTTCTAGCAAAAGAGGATGCATACTACCCATAAAACATTGGTCGTATCCCTTAGTATTGATACTATACGTGAACGACCATAAGACCGTCTTCCCCCTTCAAATCGAGATTATCAACGAATAAGATATACTTGAGTACGTTATTTATTTTGAATAAAAGATACTTGTGTCAAAAATTTAAGTATGGATTTTCCATATTTGATAACGATGAATGAGAAAAGTCTTAGCTACCATAATTCTTCTAGGGATTTTGAGATTGATAAAATTGACATGATTCAGACCACAGTTGACAAAACCTTTATTAACACTTCTGAAGCCTTGAAAATGTGTTTTAACCATTTCGACTCTGATTTCGATGAGTTCGAATACACTTCTGAACTAAATGAACTTCTTAACCCAAAACCTATGTCATTTGAATCTAACCAAGGGACGTTGACCAATGTTAGCACACAAGAACTTCCTAAGTTAGATCTCAAACCCCTACCACAAGACTTTGAGTATGATTACTTGGACTCTACATAAAATTTTCCCGTAATCTTGGCCTCCGATCTTACCAAGGACCAAGAAGGAACACCTTTGAAAATTTCACGGGATAATCTGCATCTTATTTATATAAATCATTGGCATGACAAAATTTTCATAGGTAGGATTTTCATTTCAGAATTCACTGACATGCCTGTTGCACCTCACAAATCAAATAAGAAATCATTGTGCATCATTTTCAATAGAGGCAAGTGGGGGGGAGGGGGGAGGAAGCATCATTCGTCACAGAACATTCATCATCATTATAGATATCATTTTGTACATAATTGGCATTCGTATATAGTGGTTAAACTTCATTTCATTTTACAAATAATTTTGCAAGTCATTCACCTTTGGGTGCGATCTTTCAAATTTAGGAAACGTGTTTACAGTGTGGACACTGTTTAGATCAAGAGTGGGGGGAGTCTGCATTGCATTCATTTTTATTTTTCTTTAAATTTTCTTTTATTTTCATTTTAATGCATTCAGATAGGACCATCACGCATTTTAGATCGTAGTAACATACCAATTTTTTTTGAACATGATTCATTTTAGATTGATACAACAAAATAAGTTAACAATTGTTAATCAGTTGATAGTATTTTTTTCTCTTAACTAAGATCGAATTAGAAATATAATGAAAAGTTGAATTTTGAGGGGTAACTGGTACATAGGGAGATTTTTAGGTGATGGCCATGAAGTTTATTCTAAATTGTAGTCTTTGTTTAATAAGTGGAGGACTTAAAATACTTATATTGGCTTTTCGAATCTTTAAAACTAAGTTGTGTTAAGCTGAATTCGTGTAACTCTCTCTTGTTCTTATATTTTCAATAATAATAATAGCAATCCAAGGCTATCCAACATTGCTTGTATATCTAGCGTTGGTGTGCAAACCCGCTAAGCTCTATCTGACATGTTGTTGACAAAGTCAGCGTCGGAATATCTTGGTCTCATTTTCTGAGTTCGACACCTAAGGATTACCGACATGTTGTTGACAAAGTCAGCGTCGGTCTGCATAATCCGCCAAGCTCTGTCCAACTCTCCGTCAGTCCGCAAGGCATTGTATGGGTCGTATACCTTGGTCTTTTAAGTTAGGTTTATGTAATTAATCATAAATTTCAATTTTTATAGAGATAGAGAATAAGCGATGATGCCCAAACACTTCTTGATCTTATTGATTTGACTAGCCATACACAAGGAAATTAGAATACCACTTTACAAACTGTAGCAAGCAAACTAAGAATCTATTTCATGGCTGCACTATGTTATCGACCGAACCAACTGGCCAAACTAGAGTTTAACATTGAAAACTTGAATTATATTGAAAATTTGTGACATGTTGAGGTATCTAAAGTACAATCAACTGATTAGAAATTGTTAACTTAATTTATTGTACCACTTTCCTGAAACAAGTCATGTTTTCATTTTAGTTTTCAATTGCATAAGTCCTCTGCATTCATGTAATTACATTAGAGACATAGCATATTGCATTTGGATTTTGTGAGTAGTATCCGCTGAAAACCGTCATGAGAGACCACTCATCCTACTACGACACCTAGAGGTTTAACGGCTTGTTGCATACGCTCAATGCAATCGTGTTTCCTACGAAAGTGTGACCTATCTAGTTAGTTTTTAATATATTTTTTACTCGAGGACGAGTAAAAGATAAGTGTGGGGGTATTTGATTAACATAGAAATGTGCTTATTTTATGCTCTTATATCTTATCTTTTGAATATAAATAAATATTACTTGGGTATTGTTATGTTACTTTTACAGATATTCCAACCAAGCCGCATGCAGTCAGAAAAGTAGAGAAATTGAGATTAAACTGTTGTATATTTACATTTGAAGATTTGCAGATGAAGATCTCACATCGAGTTGCTGTTGGACAAGAAAATAATTAGTAGAAAGGCCATGCACATTACAAATCAAAGGAGGCTTGCAAGAGGAAAGGAGGAAAGGCCTAAAACTCACTTGGTTTAACAAAGGCCTAGAACTTACTTGAAATAACTAAGGCCCATTTGTAATTAGGATTTAGGTTGGCTATCCTATAAATACCCATGTAATTTCATTGTAGCCACCATCCCATTTTCTATCTTCTTCTCGGGAAGTAGGCAGTTTCCTGGGACGTGGCGGGTACTTTGATAGTCCTCTGTGCAGTGGCAGCGTTTAGGCTGTGCTCGCAGAGGTTGAGTCTGCGGTTACTACCCAATGAGTATACCTTGATTGCCATGATAGTGGGCAGTCAGAAGGTTGTAGGGTGGCTTAGGTAATTCAACGAATCTGTTGCCTTGTGACTAGGCGGGTTATGACCATCTCGTTTGTTTTCCTTAGGCGGGTCTAACCATCTGATTGATAGTAATTGTCAGGTACCGGCCATCAACAGTCATCGTGATGTGGAAAAGCGGAGTGCTAAACCAAAAGACCATTGACCTTTTACTATCGAGGCTTTGGTTGCGGGACACGCCAATTTGGATGTAGATTGTTTGTTAAGGGCATGTCACTAGCTCTCATATCTGCTGGCCTTTCACTAGTTGAGGGAGGAGTCGGGTGGGACCATAGCCACCATGAAAATGTAAACCATGGCATCTGTATATACAGATACCTGAAAAGGCTCCCGACCGAGTTCTGTGTATCTGATATAGCCTTGTTACAAAACTCGATGCACAGTAGATAATACGTGCGGATACATGCATACCATATTCGGATGGTGTATCATCGAGGTTGAGGCATCGAGTACGATTAATGGTACGTATGTGAGAAAGTCTAAATACATGCATGTCTACTCCGGTTGGTGTATCGTAGACTCTAGGGCATTATTCTATGATGGAATCTGATCCGATCGAATGGTTCAAAGGTGGCAGTCCATACGCTTACGTAACATGGAGATGGCGGTTCCACGCGGAACATAGCATTGTTATACAGAAATTCGTACGTCGTTCTGGCGTAAGATGAGGGATTGTGTATATTTCTGTGGCGCTACGGCGGAGACCGTGTGAGTGGGGTACCATGGGGTGTACCTTAATATTGGGGGTAACTACTTATATACTGTATTAGGTTAATCTACTAGGGAGTAGATGAGTACGACATGTGTATGAGCCTTGAGTGCTGTTAACCCAGGTAACCTAATAAATAAGAAAACATAGTTGAACGTTATATGTAGGGTTATCCAAAATGTGTAGTTTAAGTCCAGTCACCAGAACTTGTGTTCTGCCCCCCTCCTCATAACACACTCGCAGGTTAGGTTTGTGGCAGAGATATGATAGCTTTGGATACTGGTTAGCCAGTATTACTACCATGGTGAGGCTATATTTGATTTTATTATATATTATTCCATTCCGCCGTGAGAAGTTTTTCTAAGCTCTGATATATTCTTTATCTCTGTCTTTTCTGCAGGATACCAGACAAATCAATGCGGGTTTTGATAGATTAGAATTTTGAAAAAAATCTAGTCTGTTGGAATTCGGTTTGTTACAACTCGATAGCCTACTGACCCATAACAACTGGTGGATGTACCAGTCCAATGGCGTGGTATATGGTGTCTTATAAGGTACCGAGAAGAGTCCCAATGAAGTTCGCTTGGTGAAATAAACACATGAACCAAGCATTGATGGAAATGTCGATCGCTTTGTTATGACTCACACAGCCTATGACCCATTATATCATGATTATGATGTTGTAATCACCAGGTGTATATACATGGATAAATTGGTCTCTTCAAGCTTTCTCCTTGTTAAGGAGGTGTAGAGCTAGTCTGAATTGCTGTTAACTTGTATCTCGTTTTTTATTTTATTGTACTTGATCAAACCATGGCCTTTTATTGTTTCAATGGCTAAAATTTTAAATTTCACGTCTTCAAATCTGCCACTAAGACTACCGCTGAAGTTGTTGTGGAAATTAACACTTTATAGAAGCATGCACTAGGATCTTAGTTGTACAAATCACAAAAAGATAACTTGGATTAAAAACAAGACGAAAATGCACGTTAAAATACAAATACAAGATATTTCACCCTACCATCCTTTGATCCAATTTTGAAAGCAACCTATGTAGGAGACCAAAAACGTAGGCAAATAGTCAAACTGCCCTTTCAAAATATCATGTATATATTCTGAAGATAAACTTGGTCAAAAGATAATTTTTCGGCTCCGACGTTTGGCTCCAAATTCCAAACGTCTAAATATGATTTAGACGTCTGGATTTGAAAACCATATGTTTGGAATAGCTTTTGGGAAAGTTTCCCGAAAGTATCAAGACGTCTGGAATCCTAATCCAAACATCTGGATTGGGTTGCTGCACATTGCTGCTCCATCCTGCACCTACCAACTTTGTTCTGCGATATCTCGATTTCCCGAACTTAAATCTCATGTCGTCTTCAACGTATATTTGATTTAATATCACAAATCACAACGCTCCACCTTAATATGAAATCATATCAGCATTCCAACAATCAAAAAACAAGTCATCGCTAGCTCTTCCACAAATCACCAAATCTTAATCAATCCATATTATAAACCACAACTACCGCTTACAAGTGATGTATCACACAAAACCGGTCTAAAAAACGTTTGTAATACTTGTAATACCAAAATGATCTCCGTCTTGTCTTTGTGGATTTTTCAACTTGACACTTGTCTATGACTTGACCTGAGTCCATAACTTGATCAATGTCGATCCTTCGAGCGTCATCAGCATGAAGACCCCTGTCTGAAACATGATCCTTAATATTAGGATCATAAGCAGTGACCATATTATCCTCTTCGCCTTACCATGGGTTAGGTTCTTCGGCCGTCACTCACTTTCATCAATCAACTACAAAACCAACCAATTTACAAAGGTTTCCTTCTTCTAATACTTCTCTCACCATTACACGACCACCATTCTTCACTCTCAAAATTCCACCTTGTCTCGTATAAGTGCAATTACGACGATCCAACTAACCTAGAGAAATAAGATTATGCAAAATTGTAGCGACATGTTTAACTCCAAAGACTTCCCTACCGACACCATCGTGCATACGAAATTGGATAGATCCAATACCATAAACTAGTAGCTCTACTCCACTCTCTGCCCTAATCATGTCGATATTCTTCTCAAATATAGCCATCTTCAAAAATGAAATTATATTCATCACTAATTTTATTCAAACTAAAGTACTATAAGCTTTGCAATGAGCTAACTCTGATACCAACCGTTGTGGAAATTAACACTTTGTACAAGCCTGCACTAGGATCTTTGTCACCTAAATCACAAAGATATAACTTAGATTTAAAACAAGACAATAATGCCAGCCAAAACACAAACATAAGATATTCCACCAAATCATCCTCTTTATTGATTCATCAATTTTTTTTTTACACTTTTTGGAACAAGCCAAAATAAAAAAAATTACAATTGAATCAATAACCTAATCAAGAAAGAGAAAGAATATCCAGATGACTAATATTGTTGGAAAAGAAGAATGATGACTAACCCTAGATCAACTAACCAGGAACCGTGATCTCATCCTTTGATCCAATTTCGGAAGCATCTTTTATGGGAAAATAGAAAGTGTGACACCCCACGTCCGTTAATGTCACTCTTTAACAGAATGCATTAAGTTTTCGTGAAGCGTTATAGGTAAACAGAAACAAAAACATCACAAGACAGATATATAAAATACAGCGGAATTTAAAACTTCATTTTATAAACAGAAAAAATCATGGTCCAAAATCTAGTTACAACATAAATATGAAATACAGAAAACCCATTATATCAAATTAAAATATATGCCTGGTACTAAAATCATCAGATTACAGTAATACAAAATCATAATATATAAAAATAGCCATAACAAGGTAGACAGGTAATCAAAGTAGTACGTCTAAGCAGCTCCAAGCAGAAACAGAAGGTGAAATCCTAATCAGGCCTGAGTATTTCCACCCTGAGAACCTAGGAGGGTAAAGGAAGAGAGAGAAAAGGAAACAAAATGGGTCAAACACAAAGTCTAGCGAGTCCAGTTATTTTTACCATATAAATAAGTAAAAGCATCATGCCAGGCATATAAGCTGGATGAGAGAGATAACAGTATCATAAGACAGGTATAACAGACTGAGAAGGATAAGCAGGATAAATAGAACATAATAGATTATGCCTTCCAAATACCATTTTCTACACCAGTACTAGTAAAACAGAAACATAATGATCCCAACATAAACATAACGGTAGACTTAGGGGTACTTCTAGTGATGGGTTTTACCCCCAACGATAATAACAGGCAGCCCAACAGAAATAACGGGTGTTACCCCAAACTATAAAAACAGGATCCAAAAAAGGCAGGATTAGATGTACCCTAATTACTACCCTAATCGATCGACTCCCTATTCCATAAATACCATGTGTCGGCCCCATAGTAGGATGTATCACTTTCTAAAGTGGCAACCCCCAGATAGACAAAGCCATATTTACTAGTGCTATAGCGTCTTATTTTCCCAAGAAGGAGGATCCATGCATGCACATGACTCCGTCGGAACGCGCCATCAGACACCTCCACCCATATAGACCTCTTATAATCAGCTCAATAAGTGTGCCCTGATCCCTACCTAGTTCGTGGTCCCCCTTTTGATACCAGTATGGGTTACTGACTAATATGGATCCTACATAACAAATGATACAAGCCACCCCCTATGCTTGCGTCCCCACTACTAGAATTTTAACAGGTTATGCCTAATAGATTTACAAGCCCGCATAACCCCAACATATAAAACAGGTTAAGTTTGTCTGGTTTGTATAACCCCTCACAAATTTAACAAATTTACTTAACCCCCCATTGATTCAAATAAGTTTACTTAACCCTTACACAATTTGACAGGTTTATATAACCCCCACAAATTTAAACAGGTTAAGTATTACAGGTTAACAGTTTATTACCATTCTCCGTTCATGTATGTTAATGCACCAGACCTCTCACATTAAGTTGACCACTTGTGGATGCTAGATATGCTGGGCGGTTTCGGGCAGACTTCTACCACGAGTTGGACTTAACCTCATATCTTAACACCATTACATGTACATTTATGCACTAGACCCCTCACATTAAATTAACCACTCTTGGATGCTGGATTTGCCAGGCGGTTCCGGGAAGACTACTACCACAAGAGTAATCTAACCTCGTGTCTAAATGCGGTTACAGTTTCTATTTACTGTAAATTTAGGCACATTCATTCTAAAATAATTATTCATGTTCATCATAGGTTTTTCATGCCACTACCCTCAAGTTATAAATCATCATGTATGATATGCCCCACATTAAAGTCTTAGATCACGGTATAGGTTATGCCCCCAAATCCCAGTCATGTTTTACAATACAAGTTATGCCCAATTTATCATTCCCAACCATTCCCAATTTCGTTCATTCACATATTTCAATGATAGGCCTAGGCTCGAAGGTAGCATGGCTATAAAATAAAAAGGGAAGCAGGGAGGGGAGAAAAAAAAATAGGCACAGTAACAGAATAGTCATATGATAATAAAAATGGGCATAATAGAGGTAGGCATGTAAGGACTGAATAGTAGATCATGTGTACAAGTAATGGCAGATCTGTTTAGTTATGATTCAGGTTATTAACAGGCGTAGTCTTAGATCCAAACATATAAACATGTTAGGATTACTTATTGAATGTTTATATCTAAAAGCAACATGAACTCACAGAGACTGGATCTAAAGAACAGAGAACGATAGGCTGAAGTTGTAGAAGAAATTTTTGTTTGCGTATAGGTTGTTGTTGGATAAAATAGGCTAATTCAATCCAAGCTGGGGTAGCACCTTGTTGTCCCCATTTTTTTATGAATAAAACAATAGAAATGAGGTCATATATATCCTCAAGCCAAAGAATCAGGTCAAGAAACAAGTCCAGGTTCAAGAAGCGAACCTGGCCGGATCCCCGGGTGGGTCGACCCTAGGGTCGACACCCCCTTATTTGGGTCGACCCCTAACGGGTCGAATTCCCGCATGTCTTCCCACTCTCCGATTTTGATTTATTTTGAATTTGGACTTGTTTTGTGTATATATATATATATATATATATATTTCTCTTATATGTATACAAACTTCAAACTTTAATATCTTCTTCATACGATGTCCGTTTTACGCAAACTCATAGTCTATCTTAAGCAGAATTCCAAGACGAACGCAATGGTACAGTCCGTTTCCCTTAATTCCCAATATTTAATTAAGTATTCTTTAGTTTATCATTATGATGTTCTTTAAAATTACGGGATGTTACATTCTCCCTTACTTAAAGGATTTTGTCCCCGAAATCTCCAAGTCAAGAAGAATGTATATCCTAACATCCATCAACCATCTACTCATTCATTAATCATAGGCATCCATTGTCATTAAAAGATTTCTAATGTTTATATGAACATATGATAATGTGTGTGTTTATGTCCTTATGCTAATGTGAAAAATCAGGCGGCCTACTGATTCAGTTGAACTCCTTATTGCAATGCATGTAAGTGCCATGAACCCAACCATGTATGCAAATAGTCCTAGTATATCATGTAAATGCTATATGCATGCACAATCATCCATCCAAATGCAACGTTCATCTGATGATACACCCATTTCCATCCATAAAAAGACAAATATGCACACACATCCATATGTAGTATGAGAGTGATTGAGCCGACCTAGTACCTAGTTTGTGTGTATATGCATCCACGAGAGACCACTAGCAAACACTTACATCCACTTGTATTCATTAAAAATAACATGTCTCAAATACATCCATTGGTTCCCACCCTAAAGGTCGAAGATTTGATCGGTAGGACATACTTAGATGACAGAAACAAGTATGAATAAAAGCTTTGGAAAAAAGAAGTTAAGAACATACCCTTGAAAAGAAAAGGGTAATGCATCCTCGCAGTCTTCCCCGCATTGAACTTTCATCAATTTGACCTCTCGGTTGCAAAGCTTCTTAATCTCTGATACAAGAATATGGGTAGGAACTCAACTAACTGTCGCCTCCCGTTCTACCTCTACTTCCTCAAGCATACTCGACTCAACTACTTCTGTTGCATCATGCAGACATTTCTACAAATGAGAAACATGAAAAACATCATGAACACCTTCCAATCTCTCTGGTAGCTTCACCCTATAAGCCATTTGTCCAATCCTTTCTGTTATGGGAAACGGCCCTACAAACCTTGGCGCCAATTTCCCTACAGACCCAAAGCGAACCACATTCCTTAAAGGTGATATCTTGATGAAAACCATGTCTTCCACCTCAAACTCAATATCAGTCCTTCTCTTATCTGCATAGGACTTCTTCCTATCCTGAGCTATCTTCATGCGTCCGCGGATGAGATCAACCTTCTTAGAAGCTTCTATAATCATCTCAGGTTCAAGTAGAAGCCTATCGGTAGTCTTCCACCAAGAAGTCGAGGATCTACAAGGCCAACCGTATAATGCCTTAAAGGGTGCCATGTCAATGCTAGCTTGATAACTGTTATTGTAGGTGAACTCTACCAAAGGACGATGCTCCTCCCATCTCCCTCCGAAGTCTAGGATACACAGTCTTAAAAGATCCTCAAGAACTCTATTCACCCTCTTCGTCTTTCGATCGGTTTGAGAATGATAAGCGGTGCTCAAACACAACTGTGTACCTAATGCCTCCTGTAAGCTCCTCCAAAACTCACTGGTAAATATTGGGTCACGACCACTCACTATACTGGAAGGTAATCCATGTAGATGGACTATCTCATGAAGATAAACTGATGCCAACCTTGCTGACGATCTCTTATTCTTAATAGGAATGAAATGGGTGCTCTTATTAAGCCTGTCAACTATAACCCAAATATTGGTGTTGCCTTTCCTCAATCTAGGTAAACCATCAATGAAATCCATAGAGATGCTCTCCCATTTCCACTGTGGGACCTCCAAGGGATGAAGTAAACTGTTGGGCTTCCTTTTCTCAGCTTTGACTTGTTGGCAAATCAAACATCGAGAAACAAACTCCGCTACATCTTTCTTCATCCCAGCCCAAAAGAAAATCCTCTTCATATCTCTATACATATTATCACCGCATGGATGGATAGTCATCCTAGAATGATGGGCTTACTCAAGGATTGTCTTCAACTGATCCGAACTCGGGGAACACAAATCCTTCCGTCTCATCGCAACCACCCTCTATCATCCATGGAATATCTACTGAGTTGACAAGAAGTCTCCCCTCTACAGAGCCTATCCAAGATGTCTGCTATATGTGGGTCCTCTCGCTGCGAAGTACCTATCTGATCCATAAGAGTAGGTCGCACCTCTAAGGGTGCCAACAAACCAGGTATAAGATCCGTAGATGGCCTAAAATCAAAGGTTGATATATACTCCAAGATCCACCTCTCAATGAATAGTGGACTCAAAGTCATCCTCTGCTACTCAGCGCGTCCGCCACCACATTACCCTTGCCAAGGATATAAGAAATCTCAAAGTCATAGGATGCTAGGAACTTCATCCATCTCTGCTGTCTCAAATTGAGATCCTTTTGCGAGAACAGATACTTGAGAGATTTATGGTCCGTATATAACTCGAACTTCTCTCCAAGTAGATAATGACGTCAGGTCTTAAGCGTGAATACTATGGCAGCCAACTCTAAGTCATGGGTAGGGTAGTTCTTCTCATGAACTCTCAACTGTCTGCCACCTTAACATACTGCCCTTCCCTCTTGCATCAAAACAGCGCCAAGCCCTATGCCACATGCATTAGTGTATACTGTGAACACCTTGATCCCATCAGGCAAGGTCAAGACCAAGGCTGTTGTCAGAGCCCTCTTTAATCGCTAAAAAGCATCCTCACAGTCAATATCCTAATAAAAGGTCAGATTCTTCTTCGTTGGTCTGGTGAGTGGGGTTGGTATCTTCGAAAAGTCCTTAATGAACTTCCTATAATAACCCGCTAAACTAAGAAAACTCCTCACCTCCATTGCATTCTCTGGAATCTTCCAGTCTTGAACTGCAACTACTTTCACGGATCCACTGCTATCCCATACTTAGAGACCACATGCCCTAGAAATATCACTTCCTTTCTGCAAATATGACATTTTGAGAATTTTGCCTTAAGCTGATGCGCTCAGAGTGTCTTCAAACCTCCCTTAAATGTAGGGCATGCTCTTACTCAATCTTTGAGAAGATCAGAATGTCATCAACAAAGACCACAACAAACTTATTTAGAAACTCCCGAAACACCCTCTCATCAGATCCACAAAATAGGCGGGTGCATTTGTCAACCCAAAGGCATGACGAACCAATCGAAGAAACCATCTGGAGTTCTCAAAGCGGTCTTGTCTATATTGTCTCTGTCCACCATTAATTAATGAAACCCGGTGGCCAAGTCTAACTGGGAGAAAACATATGCATCAACAAGCTGGTGAAACAGTTCATCTATCCTTGGAAGTGGGTGCCTATTTTTCTTAGTGAGCTTATTCAACTCCTTGTAATCCACACATAAGCTAAGCGAGCCATCCGCATTAGTTGCGAATACGGCTGGAGCACCCCATTCAGATATGATTCGCCTAATAAATCCCTTCTCAAGTAGCTCCCCTACTTGCTTGCTGAGCTCCCTCCTTTCCCTAGGAGCTATGTGGCACACAGGAAATGCTACCGGCTTTGCATTGTCCACCAAGTATATCCGGAAATTTATATCGCGCCTCGGAGGTTATCCCCTAACCTCCTCAAAAACATCTGAATACTCACAGACTGCTGGTACTGATCGTAAATCATCAATAGAACCATCAAGCGATTCTGGGAAACTAAGCATGACAGACCCCTTAGGGTCACAAGAAATCTCGAGAGTCCTCCTATGGCAAGTCAAAAGCCTAAAGACCCTCCTCTCACAGTCCAGAATGGCTCCATACATGGCTAGCCAATCCATCCCTAGAATCAAACCATAGCCCATGAAACCAAGCACATATGCGTCGCACTCAAACTCAACGCCCAACACAGATATTCTCAAACCCCCAACAAATCATAAACAATTGAGTCGTGCCCTTAATGGGGTTTGAGACAACAACCAGGATCCAAAACTATATTAGTACTAAGGTGCGAAGACTAAACCACAGAATCAAATATAAAAGAATGCGAAGAGGCAGAATCAAAAAGAGTTCTAACAGGATGACCGGAAAGAGAAATAAAACCTTCAATAGAAGCTTTCCTATCTCTATCTGGTACACTAGCCACGAGAGCATGCACCTTCCCTTCAGAAGATCCTTCCCTTTGGCCCTGTCCTTGCTTCTTCAGGCACTCCTTAGTATAGTGTCCAGTTTCACCATAGTGGAAACAAGCATTCTTCCTTTTCTACACTATTTGCTCAATTGACCCGCGTTTCCATAACTATGACATTTCTTCTTGTCTCGATCTTTATCATTCTTTATACTCTTCTTTTGTTGTTGTTGTTCTTTCTTGGGCCACACTTTATTGTTTTGTGTCTCATCAATCTTAGCCTCTTTCTTTTCGTCTTTATCTTCTTCATGCATCAATGTAATATCAACGAGTTTCTCAAAAGTTGCCCCCATCGGAATATGAGACATAGCCAACCCATGAAGAGATTCATTTAACCCTCTTGCAAACCTCAAAGCTTTCTTGTGTGGGTTATTCACTAGCTCCAAACCTCGCCAACTGATTGAACTTATTGATAGACTCTTTGACAGACATGCCTCCTTGCTTAGGTGCCAGAACCTTTCCATTTGCATACTTTCTTCTGCATGGGAAAGGAACTTTATCTCGAATCTCTATCGGAAATCACCCCAAGTCTCAACTGGATGTCCTTCTTGCGTCACTTTCTACCAGAACGAAGCCTAATCTTTCAGCTGCCAAACAACCAACTGGATCTTCCTATGGTCGTCATCTTCAAAAATCCCAAAAAAATCCTCCGTCTCTTTAAACCAATTTCTTGCTTCTACAAAAATCTCAGTTCCTCAAAAAGGCTTTCCTCCCATCACACGGAAATCCTTGCATAACTTAGGGAAATTGTCTGCTCGCGGAGGAGGAGGGATAGCGGTTGCAGCTGGGGGAGGGACGTTTGCTTGGCCTTCGGCTGGTGCCGTAACCTCGAGATATCTACGGAACCAAGCCGATATCTGAACGCCCTTAGGAATTTTCGGTTCCATAGACATGCTGGAAAGTAAAGGCAAAAGGATTCAAACAAAGAATCGAAAGATATTTCATATGGCTTTGGGGAATATGTTTTTCAAAACAGACTTTTCTTTTGAAAAGCTTTCTTTTAAAACCTTTTGAAAACAATTTTCAAAATCTTTTATCCAATTTTGTAACCTTCAGCTCTGATACCAAATGTGGCACCCCACGTCCGTTAATGTCACTCTTTAGCAGAATGCATTAAGTTTCGTGAAGCGTTATTGGTAAACAGAAACAAAAACATCAAAAGACGGATATAAAATAACAGCGGAATTTGAAACTTTTTTTCAAACAGAAAACATCGTGGTCCAAAATCCAGTTACAACATAAGTCCGAAATACAGAAAACTCATTACATCAAATTAAAATATCTGCCTTGTACTAAAATCATTAGAGTACAGTAATATAAAAGCATAATCCCCATAAATAGCCATAACAAAGTAGACAGGTAATCAAAGCGGTACATCTAAGCAGCTCCAAGTAGAAACAAAAGGGAAAATCCTAATCAAGCCTGAGTATTTCCACCCTGAGAACATGGGGGGAAAAGGAAGAGAGAGAAAACAAAACAAAATAGGTCAGAAATAAAGTCTGGCGAGTCCAGATACTTTCAGCATATAAATAAGTAAAAGCATCATGACAGGCATATAAACTGGATGAGAGAGATAACAGTATCATAAGACAGGTACAACAAACTGAGCAGGATAAACAGAACAAACAGAACAGAATAGATTACGCCTTTTAAATACCTTTCTCTACACCAATACTAGTATAACAAAATCAGAATGATCCCAACAGAAACATAATGGTAGAGTTAGGGGTACTTCTAGTGACGAGTTTTACCCCAAAAGATAATAACAGGCAGCCTAACAGAAATAACGGATGTTACCCCAAACGATAATAACGGACTCCTAAACAGGCAGGACTAGATGTACCCTAATTACTATCCCAATCGATCGACACCATATTCCGTAAATACTCTGTGCCAGCCCCACAGTAGGATATATCACTTCCTAAATTGGTAACTCCCAGATAGACACAGCCATATTTACTAGTGCCATAGTGTCTTATTTTCCCAAGCAGGAAGATCCATGCACGCACATGACTCCGTTGGAACGCGCCATCAGACACCTTCACCCATATGGACCTCCTATAATCAACTCAGTAAGCGTACCCTGACCCCTACCTAGTTCGGAGTCCCCCTTTTGATACCAGTATGGGTTGCTAACTAATATGGGTCCCACACAACATATGATACAAGCCACCCTCAGGCTTGCATTAGGGCTGTCAATTTCCAACATGACCCCAAACCCGACCTGAAACCCGCACGGGAAATTAGCGGGTTGACCCGACCCATTTAATAACGGGTCATTTTGGGGTCAACCCGACTTTGACCAGTTTATAAACGGGTGGGTTTAGGGTTGACCCGCGGAACCCGAATTTGACCCGACTAACCCGTTTATGATTTCTATATTATTGTAAAATTCTCATCTTAGCATGAAAATGAAGGATGTTGTCATATTCAATTATTCATACACACAAACACTTAACAATTTTTCACGTTTTCATGTTTATTCCCACAATAATAACTTTTTACATTTTTATTCTCATCTTAGTTTGCAACAAGTGAATGCCGCAATACCCTTCTTTCATGTTTTCATGTTCGTTCACATCTTTTTATACAAATATTTTTCTTTACGGGTTACACGAACCAAACCCGAAACCCGCGCGATTATAAATGGGTCAACTTGAAACCGTCCCGCTTAATAAACGAGTTGAGCTGACCCGAACCGAACTCAACCCAAACACGACTTGACCCGACCCAACCCATTAACAGCCCTAGCTTGCATCACTACTACTAGGATTTTGACAGGTTATGCCTAACAGATTTACAAGACCGCATAACCCTAACATATAAAACAGGTTAAGTTTGTCAGGTTCATATAACCCCTCATAGATATAACAAATTTGCTTAACCCCCCATTGATTCAAAGAAGTTTACTTAGCCCTTACACAATTTGACAAGTTCATATAACCCCCACAGATTTAAGTAGGTTACGTATTACAGGTTATCAGGTTATTACCATTATCCGTTCATGTATGTTAATGCACCAGACCTCTCACATTAAGTTGACCGCTTGTGGATGCTGGATATGTCGGGCGGTTCCAGGTAGGCTTCTACCGCAAGTTGGACTTAACCTCGTGTCTTAGCACCATTACGTGTACATCTACACACTAGACCCCTCACATTAAATTAACCACTCGTGGGTGCTGGATTTGTCGGACGGTTCCGGGAAGACTTGTACCACAAATGTAATCTAACCTCATGTCTAAGTGCGGTTACAGTTTCTATTTACTGTAAATTTAGGCATATTCATTCTTTAACAATTATTCATGTTCATCATAGGTTTTTCATGCCCCTACCCTCAAGTCATAAATCATCGTGTTCGATATGCCCCAAACTAAAGTCTTATATCATGGTATAGGTTATTCCCCCAAATCCCAGTCATGTTTTATAATATAAGTTATACCCCAATTTATCATTCCCAACCATTCTCAATTTTGTTCGTTTGTATATTTCAGTGATAGGCATAGGCTCGAAGGTAGCCTGGCTATAAAAATAAAAAGGGAAGGAGGGAGAGGAGAGAACAGAAATAGGCACAGTAATAGAATAGGCACATGATAATAGAAACGAGCATAATGGAGATAGACATATAAGGACTAAACAGTAGATCATGTGTCAGATCTGTTTGGTTATGATTCAGGTTATTAAAAAGCATAGGTTTAGATCCAAACTTATAAACATGTCAGGGTTACTTATTAAATGTTTATATCTAAAAGCAAAATAAACTCACAAAGACTGGATCTAAGGACAGAGAACAATAGGCTGAAGCTGTAGAAGAAATTCTTGTATACGTATAAGTTGTTGTTGGAGAAAATAGGCTAATTCAATCCAAGCTGGGGAAGCATCTTATTTTCTCCATTGTTTTTTATGAATAAAACAATACAAATAAGGTCCTATATATTGCCTCAAGCCAACGAATCAGGTCAAGAAACAAGTCCAGGTTTAGGAAGCAAGCCTGGCCGGATCCCCAAGTGGGTCGACCCTAGGATCGACACCCCCTTGTATGGGTCGACCCTAGGGTCGACCCCTAACGGGTCGAATTCCCGCGTGTCTTCCCGCTCTCCGATTTTGATTTATTTTGAATTCTGGACTAGTTTTGTGCATATATATTTCTCTTATACGTATACAAACTTCAAACTTTAAAATCTTCTTCATACGATGTCCGTTTTACGCAAACTAATAGTCTATCTTAAGCAGATCGATTCCGAGACGAATGCAATGGTACAATCCGTTTTCCTTAATTCCCAATATTTAATTAAGTATTTTTTAGTTTATCATTATAATGTTCTTTAAAATTATAGGGTGTTATAGAAAATATAGACAAATACCCAAATTTCCTCTTTAAAATATCATGAATATATTCTAGAGAGAAACCCATTTAAAAGAGATTTTTTTGGCTCAGACGTCTGGTTCGAATTCCTATTGTTTGAATCTGCATTCAGACGTCTGAATTTGAAAAACTAGACATCTGTAATAGCTCTTAGGAAAGTTCCCTTAGATCATCCAGCCGATTGGAATCCCAATCCGAACATCTATATTGGGTTGCTATATATTGCAGCTCCATCCTACACCTTCGAGCTTCTTCTTGAGATATATCGAGTTCCCAAACTTGAAATCACATGCCATCTTCAATGTATATGTGATTTAATATCACAAATCATAACAAGCTCCTTTGTAGAGCACATATATTTAGTGACCTCTTACTTTTGGCTCACGCTGACCTAGATAGGTTACTAATGGCCTTCTTTCTCATAACCATATATGTTTTGTTGTAATCGATACACTTATAGGCCATGATGAATGCATACACCTGAGATGCTCTAATGGGAAACTTTTAGTACCATGTTTCCTTTTTCTCGCTAGTATCTTATAATGTTGGTTGTTCAAGTTGCCCATCACTTCACCCATTTCTGGGATGAGCTCACATGAATTCAAATGAGTGCTAAAAGGTCGAAAGAGCATACTGGAAGTCAATCGAGGAGGCTGTAAAGTCGAGTAGGGTCATGGTTGGCATGAAAAGGGAGGAAGTTGAGGTAGTGGGAAGGTTAATGAAAGGAAGAAAGAAGAGATGGTGTACAAGTACCTCAAAGAGAATATGGCAAAGGCCAATAAGGAGGCCAAATCTTAAGGGATGACCTAAATCAGCACCTAACTATATGTTGGTAGCCTTTAGATGTGGAAACTATCAGGGTGTAAAAGGAAAGAAAACAGAGGAACTGGCTGAAGAATACTGTAAAGGTCCTATTCAGAAAAAACTATCATCTTCCGGTTTCTATAAGAAACTTCATTGCTTAAAGCCTCTGCTAATACCTAAGCTAAGGTGGAAATTAATATGCAAGAAATGAGGCTAGCTACGTTGGTTATTTTAATAAAGGAGAAAACATACTCCTTGACCCAGTCATCTGTTGGATAGGGTTTGTGAACAGGGACGGAAGCAGGATTTGGGTTAGAGGGGGGGCCAAAAAAAAAATTCAACTCACATTAAGGTGTATAAATACACGTACAAACGTCTATAAAGTGGTTATTTTTGCATAGCGATACATGATTTAAGCAATTTTTTTTTCAAAATATGGGACCAAGGGAGGGGGGCGTGGCCCCTACTTGCCCCCCTACAGTTCCGTCCCTGCTTGTGAATATCTTTCTTCAATCTTTGTAATCCCAATATGGTCGCCCTTGTGCTCTGCGTATTTTGTGCAAATGAATATGATTTTTGCAACATGTGGAATTTGTCATGTGCTTATGAATTTATTGTTTATTTCTTGTATGTGCATGATAAGGCAATGTAGTTTAAGTAGGTAACATAGTTCCTAATTAATCTACACTTGGAAGGTACTGAGGCACCAAAGGGTTTGAGGTTTCTCCTAGGTAACATGCAACAAAACAGAGTGGAAAACTGACTCGACATGATAAGGAGAGGTGTCCTAAGGGTTCTTCTAGGTAACATGCAACAAGATTGAGCAAAACATGGTCCTAACACAAACTGGAGTATCGAGTGGCTCGTTGGTTCTTATGGGTGATACACTATAAGACTTAGTGTTGGGTGGTCTTGGCATGAATCAAATAACTAAATTGCTCGATGGTTAATATCGTAGGTGATGAGATTTTGTGGTAAGTAGGTTAAGTACAATTCGAAGTGTTGAGTGGCTTGAGGATTCTCGTAAGTGACATGCAACGCATATGAGTAACAGGCATCCCGACATGAACAGAAGCATTGAGTAGCTCAGGGGTTCTTCTATGTGACATGCATGCAATTGATATAGTTCTTATATTATTACTATGTAGATGCACTACTTATGTCAGACTTCGGCATCAATAAGGATAACTGTGATATCTTTTGTTGGGTTTCCCTCCTAATTTATTGGAAAGCTCAACAATTATTATTGAAAGATGTGTAGACACATCAATTTTCTATGCATATTTATGTAAACCCAATGGAAACATTATTTTTCCAAGGGAGAAGTTTGAAAGCCACATTATGAGAGAACCTTTTGTATTCCACACCTATATATATGAGTGTGAGAGAGCGTGTAAAAATATAAGAAAGAAAGAGAGAAATACATAATAAGAGAGATAGCTTGAGAAGTCTTTATCCTCAAGCTTGAGTGAGCCACTGAGTGTGAGATATATACAAGTTCTTGTAATCCTACTATCATCTTATAGTGGAAGAATTGGACTTCTAGTCCCACATTTTTTCTCTCATTGGGTTTTTCGTGTAAACAAATCTCTTGTGTTGCTGTTTGTTATTTTTATCTGTTAATTTTTTTACTGCACTTCACTTCTAAGCTTATCTACACAGAGGAAATATAAAGTTTTATTCAACAGTGGTATCAGAGCTTGGTTCAGCAATATATATTTCCTTCTTGTGTAAACAAAAATGGAGACCACCATTACACATGATGGTGAAATGTTTAAGCTCACTGCAGAGAATTTTTCTTACTGGAAGCCAATGATGGAAGATCATTTGTACTGCAAGGATTTGTACGAGCCAATCACAAAAGCAGATAAGCCGGAAGGAAAGCCTAAAAAAGATTGGGAACATTTGAATCGGAAAGCAGTTGCCATGATCCTTAAATATATAGATCAAAGTTTATTCGAGCATGTATCTACTTATACTAATGCCTATCAATTGTGGGAGAAACTTGAGTCTATGATTCAGAAGAAGACACCTCAGAACAAAGCTCATCTAGTAAGACGATTGGTTAAATCAGAGTACAAAGATGGTCAAAGCATGATTGAGCACCTGAACAGTTTTAAGGGCTTAGTAAACAAGTTAGCCAAGATTGAAATGAAGATAGATGATGAACTGCAAGCCTGTCTTCTTTTAAGCTCTTTACCTGAGAGTTGGGATACTTTGGTTGTTACTCTATGTAACTCAGCTCAAGAAGGAAAACTCACCATGGATGCGGTTGTTGATAGCCTTTAAATGAAGAGGCAAGAAGAAAAGAGCGTGGAACAACACAAAGCGAGGCTCATATAGCAAAGAATCGAGGCAGAAGTGAATTTCATGGAAGAAATAAAAATAAGGGACGTGATAAGTCAAGAGGACGCTCCAAATCCCGCTCCAGAATCACTTGTTATTATTGTGGCAAACCAGATCATAAAAAATCTGAATGTCGTAATTTTAAAAGAGATCAAAAAGTGGAACTGTGAAGCCAGATCAAGCTGACCCGAGAAAGAAGGAAGAACAAAACACTACAGCAGTCGCAGTCAAAGAAGAATCGGATGTATTCTTTATTGGAGATGACAATTATCTCAATTTGAATTATGATGACAATATATGGATTGTCGACTCAGGTGCTTCCTTTCACATTACTCCACATGAATGGTTATTTTCTTCTTATCAAAAAGGTAATTTTGGTACTGTTAAAATGGGTAATCAAGTTACTAGCAAAATTATTGGCATAGGAGATGTTCATTTGAAAACTAACACTGGTTGCAAGCTCATATTGAAGGGCGTAAGACATGTTCCAGATATGCACCTCAATCTAATATCTGCAGGTAAGCTTGATGACGCTGGTTTAGTAAATTAATCTGGTTCTGGAAAATGGAAACTCACAAATGGAAACATGGTCATTGCTCGAGGCAAAAAGGAGGGCTCTTTGTATTTAACACATGGTTGCTTACGCGATGAAGCCAATGTTGTCCATGATGATTCAGTATTGGAACTATGGCATAAGAGATTAGGACACATAAGCGAAAAGGGATTGCAAATACTTTCCCAAAAGGAGCTGATCCCTGAAGCGAAAGGTAAAACAATTGAACCTTGTATTGATTGTTTGGCTGGGAAACAACATAGAGTTTCCTTTTATAGATCAAATAGACCATCAAGAAGAAAGCATATCCTTGATTTAGTACATACTGATGTCTGCTCTATGACTGAAAAATCTCTTGGAGGTGCATTATATTTTGTAACATTCATTGATGATCACTCAAGAAAGGTTTGGGTGTATTTGTTGAAAACAAAAGACAATGTACTTGCGGCTTTTAAGGAGTTTCATGCCATGGTGGAACGACAAACAAACAAGAAGTTGAAGTGTGTCCGAGCTGATAATGGTGGTGAATATTATGGTCCATTTGAAGAGTACTGCAAGACATTTGGCATCCACCTTGAGAAAACACCTCCAAAGACACCTCAACTAAACGGTGTTGCTGAGAGAATGAATCGAACTATCGCAGAAAGAGTTCGATGTATGATATCTCATGCTAAACTCTTTAAATCATTCTGGGGAGAAGCTGTGGAGACTGTTGTTGATATAATTAATCTCTCACCATCAGGTCCACTAAATAAAGGCATTCCAGATGAAGTTTGGTCAGGCAAAAAGATCTCTTATGACCACTTGAAGGTGTTTGGTTGTTTTGCATTCGTTCATATTCCTAAAGACGAGCGGGCTAAACTTGACTCAAAAACCAACCAGTGTATTTACCTTGGTTCACCTAAAAATGAGTTTGGATATCGGTTATGGGATCCAGTTAAAAGAAAGATTATTAGAAGCCGGGATGTTATTTTCTTTGAAGACAAGACAACAGAATATCTTAAGCAAGCAGAGAAGTCCAGACCTAAGCAAATAATATATTCAGATCCTGCACCATCCTCTGTGATGCAAGATACAGGTGGAAGGCAAGAGGAGGAGCCTAATCATAATAGGTTGGAAAGACAACATGAAGTTACTGAACAATCAATTGAAAAGCCATCATTGCATGAACAATCTCAATCAAATGAAGAGATGACAGATGAAACAAATGCCACAACACAACCTCAATTACGACGCTCTACAAGAGAAAGACGTGCCTCTGTTAGATATCCTAGAGATGAGTATGTGGTAATCGCTGATGAGGGGGAGCCTCAAAGTTGCGAACAAGCTATAACCAGTGAACACAAAGGAGAATGGGAAAAAGCTATGCAGGAAGAAATGCAATCCTTGCATGACAATCATACATATGATCTGGTGGAGCTACCCAAGGGAAAACGAGCCTTAAAATGCAAATGGGTGTACAAGTTAAAAACAGAAGAGAAGAATAGTCTACCCAGATTCAAAGCTCGAATTGTTGTTAAGGGTTGCAATCAAAAGAAAGGTATTGATTTTGATGAAATATTTTCTCCTGTGGTAAAAATGTCATCTATTAGAGTTGTAATGGGTCTAGCAGCTTGTTTAGACTTAGAAGTTGTACAACTCGATGTTAAAACAGCATTTTTACACGGAGACCTAGAGGAAGAGATCTATATGGAGCAACCCGAGGGGTTCAAAGTTGCGGGAAAAGAACATCTTGTGTGTCATCTCGCGAAGAGTCTATACGGTTTAAAACAAGCACCACACCAATGGTATAAGAAGTTCGACTCATTCATGACTCAACATGAGTTCAAGAAGACTCTATGTGATCACTGTGTCTATATAAAGAAGTGTGCTGGTGGTGATTTCATCATACTTTTATTATATGTTGACGATATGTTGATTGTTGGACAGGACAAAAGGAAAATTGCAGCTCTCAAGAAGGCTTTAAGCGAATCTTTTGCAATGAAAGATCTGGGAGCAGCACAGCAGATTCTTGGAATGAAAGTCACTCGTGATAGATCCAAAGGACTATTATGGTTATCGCAAGAAAGATATATAGAGAAATTTCTTGAAAGATTTAATATGCACAAGACCAAGCCTGTAAGTGTACCACTTGCCAACCACTTTAAATTAGGCAAGGAACATAGTCCAAAAACTGAAAATGAAATGGCTGAAATGGAGAATGTCCCGTATTCTTCCGTTGTTGGCAGTTTAATGTATGCCATGATATGTACACGACCGGACATTGCATACGCTGTTGGAGCCGTGAGTCGATATTTATCAAATCCTGAAAAGCAACATTGGGCTGCTGTTAAATGGATATTTCGCTATCTCCGAGGAACAACCAAAAGATGTTTGTGCTTCGGAAAAGGAAAGCCTGTGTTAAAAGGATACACAGACGCAGATATGACAGGAGATGTTGACTCTAGAAAATCAACATCAGGATATTTGATTACTTTTTCTGGGGGAGCAGTATCTTGGCAATCAAAGCTCCAAAAATGTGTTGCCTTGTCTACAACTGAAACCAAATTCGTTGCAGCTGCAGAATCATGCAAAGAGATGATATGGCTGAAAAACTTCTTGTTAGAATTGGGCCAAAAACAAGAAAGTTATGATCTCTATTGTGACAATCAAAGTACAATTCAACTTGCTAAAAATTCAGCCTATCATTCCCGATCGAAACACATCGATGTTCGATATCACTGGATTAGAGATGCGTTGGAAGCAAAGCTGTTGCAACTCAACAAAGTTCATACTGATGATAATTGGTCAGACATGTTGACGAAGGCCATACCAACTAAGAAATTTGATGACTGTTGTGATGGTGCCGGTATGGAAGTGCTTCCTGATTAAGTCGGGAAGGGGGAGATTTGTTGGGTTTCCCTCCTAATTTATTGGAAAGCTCAACAATTATTATTGAAAGATGTGTAGACACATAATTTTCTATGCATATTTATGTAAACCTAATGGAAACATTATTTTTCCAAGGGAGAAGTTTGAAATCCACATTGTGAGAGAACCTTTTGTATTCCACACCTATATATATGAGTGTGAGAGAGTGTGTAAAAATATAAGAAAGAAAGAGAGAAATACACAATAAGAGAGATAGCTTGAGAAGTCTTTATCCTCAAGCTTGAGTGAGCCACTGAGTGTGAGATATATACAAGTTCTTGTAATCCTACTATCATCTTATAGTGGAAGAATTGGACTTCTAGTCCCGCGGTTTTTCCCTCATTGGGTTTTTCGCGTAAAAAAATCTCTTGTGTTGCTGTTTGTTATTTTTATCTGTTAATTGTTTTACTGCACTTCACTTCTAAGCTTATCTACACAGAGGAAGTATAAAGTTTTTACTCAACATCTTTAACATTCCTTACCTCGATCGTTGGACATGCAACATCAAAGATAAGGGAATAAGGAAGGTTGTAATCATGTCACTCAATCGTTGATGCGCCCTTCTAATTTCTCCCAAACTCACTGCGTAAACCGGAAATCCCCATATAAGCTAATGAATGCCTGGTAATTGATCATTATTTGATAATTAATCGACAAATATGAGAGTTTTAGTAGCTTTTAAGGTCTCTGGATAGTTAGGTGGATAATTACATGATTAATCGCCCATATTAGATAGCACTTAGCAGTGGTAGTTCCTAAACAAGGAAGTGAATGCATGCTAGTTCGTCTTCATTGGATAGTCGCTTGGTAACGAGAGGAACATCGAGTGGCTCTTACATCCCATGGAGGAAGTGCATAGCAGTCCCTAAAAAAGGAAACGATCACATAATAGATTACCATTGGGTCGCATATAGCAGTGGTAATCCTTGATATGGAAGAATGATGTAGCCCATCCATGTCGAATAGCCTTAGTTGTGTTAAGCAAAACGTAAATGCTATAAAGCCCAAACGAGACATACTCGAATCTATGCAGGAGTAATTACAACCATATATATTTCACTACCCTTGAAATATGCACCATCCAATTGAAAATCGCACATTCCCATTTCTGTTTTGTTTTGGCCCTATGAAAAGAAATCTAACTGAATTGTCTCTGGTGAGTTGAGCTTAATATTTGAATTTGTACAAGTATCGAGATACAAGGATATTCCGAAGAGAGAAGAAAACTTTATTTAATGAATGATACTTGGTTTGGAAACCAAATCCTCTATCCCTAAATTTTCCTATAGCCCTATCCCCATCCAATCAAAGCCTCTGATTTTCACAATTTTGCAATTAAGTCGGAGATTAAAAAAGGGCTTAACTGCAAAAGGTGGAAATCAGGGGGTGTTCATTGGTTGGATACTGGGGGACAGGGGGTTTGGGTACAGGGCATTATTTTCGCTTTGTTACATACTTGCTTATGGATGCAGTACAACTTATATACACATTTTTGAAATGAAATATCAATGGGCCAATTGAATCCATTAAATAATACGGTCCACTAAGCATAAAGAGGAGGTAGAAGCAACATCCGGTTTCATTACATTACTCATTCATTTTTATCGCTTATTTCCTCCTCTGAACCGTAGGGCTAGCGAAATTAAAAGCTCTAAATTTTCTTTGAAGTGATGATATTGATCCTCCTCATGATAAAAATGTTTTCCTCTACTACCATGATCTTTATTAGATGCGAACTTTGGTTGATAACGCTTAATCTCTATCTGAGTGATTCGAAGGCGAGAAATCATCTTAGTTGATGAATGTAGCAATGGATCTAGAAAGAGTAATCTTGGATCTGACATTACTGTGTTGTAGTTGGAGATTTGAGTGCCTCTTGCCTCTGGATATTCAATTCATCTCGCAAGCTGATGTACTTCTTTGTCCACAGTGCCTTGGTAAGGATATCGACTTTTTGATGGTAAGAACATGTGTAGTTAACTTGTAATTTGCCTTCTTTGACTTTCTGTCGAACGAAATAGATGTCATTTTCGGTTCGAGCATATTGAATTGGGTTAGTAAACATGCATATTGAGTTTTGATTGTTGTACCAAATTGTTGCTTTAAAGTAGTTGATAGATTTAACTCTTAGAACAGACTATAGCCATATGATCTCTGCTGTAGCACTAGCAATGCTTATGTATTCAGCTTCTACACTTGATTTGGATATTGTTCATCGTTTCTTTATGCTCCATGATATTAAATTGTTTCCAGTGTAGATGCAGTATCCAATAATAGATTTTTTGTCAATTGGATCTGCTGCCCAGTCAGAGTCAATGTACCCAGTGATATTTAGCTTCTTTCCTCCTTTTAGAGATAACCCAAAGTTGATTGTTCCTTTTAGGTAACTTAGAATTTTCATGATATCTTGCCAATGTTCATATCTAGGATCTTGAAGGAAAATTTGATATCTTTTTAATACTGAATCCAGTGTCAGGTCGGGTTATGATTGTGTGCTGTAGTGCACCCATAACACTTCTATGTTGTTTGATATTATTTATGGCTTCTCCGTTGTTTTTGGAATAATGCTGATTTGATATCATTCGGATAGGTTGAGAATTCACTTCATTCGTGTTTGTCCTGATCAAAAGCTCTATACTTCTGAATTTAAATATCTTTGTACTTTTATGCCTAAAAAGTATGAAATTTCACATGGGTATTTTATTTAAAACTCTTTATTCAAGTATTATGTTAGATCTTTTATCTCTGTTGCATTGTTACCTGTCACAATCAATTCATTAGAATATATTAGAATATATATGTATAGTAGAGCAATTATTACTTTTGATAAATAAAGATTTGATAGATCTTGTGTATTGACAGCCGATTGAAGTCAATGCTGATTTTAATCTTTCAAACCACACTCTTCGTGCTTACTTTGAACCATTGCTTTGTGTAATTTGCATACATAGTCTGTATTTTGTATACATCCCTTTAGTTCCTAAGCGTAGATTTCCTCCTACAAGATTCCATTTAATGCAATAGAAAAAATTATTCTAATAGTTGAAGGTTTGACTGTTTGTGAGAAAGTTTCATTGTAGCCAAAATCATATTCTTGTGTATAGCCTTTAATGACAAGCCTTTCTTTGTATTTATTAACTGATCCATCTGGAATCCTTTTTACTTTGTAAGTCCATTTGCATCCAATCAGATTCTCTTTTGTCGGTGGTTTGACAAGTTCCCATATTTGATTTTTGATGAGTGCATTATACTCTTCATCCATGGCGTAACATCATAGGTCTTTGGCTGGAATGTTCCATTCATGGATCTGGTTATGATTGGATAACCAGTGTTTGTGGGTGGTCTACTTATTGGTTGATTGACTTGGGTTGCACTGCTTTCATTTGTTGGTAAAATGTTGTTTGATATGCTTGAATTTACTTCAATGTGTTAAGGGCTTTGATTAGTAATGTTTACATCTTCCTCTTTTGCAGGTGATGGACTGGCGATGCTGAGAGGCTCAGTGGCACTAATGCTGGATGAATCAGCTTTAGTGATGTGTATTTTCTTCCACCGGCAGCCACTTTATTGTTGTATGTTGCAGTAAATCAGAGTAGTTTGCTATATCAAGTATATTTGCTTTGTTGTTGATTACCTTATTGATTGTCCTGATATATTTTCTACTATATGGAAACACACTTTCATTGAATACAACATGTCTACTGATTAAAACTTTACCATTTTCATATCTTTTTGTTTAAAAGCATATCCAATAAATGTACATGGCTTTAATCTAAAGTTTAGTTTGTTAGAATAATATGGCCTTAAGTAGGGGAAGCATGGGCAGTCAAATGTTTTGACACTATGGTAGTCTGATTTAATGTTATAATAAATTTCCAATGAACATATGTCATTTAATATACTTTTGTTGGCATTCTTTTGATTAGATACACAGCAGTGTTAAAGCATTACAACCGAAATTTTAGTAGTAAAGATACATGTGCTAATAAATTTAAACCACACTCCATTATATGTTTTTTGTTTCCTCTCTACTAAATCATTTTGCTTAGATATATATGGGTAAGTTGTTTTGTGGATAACTCCCTTATTTTTAAACAATTATTCAAACTTTTATATGTAGACCCACCATCAGACTGTATTGCTTTTACTTTGGTGTTGAACTAATTTTTAATCATGTTCATGAAACTTATGGCAATGTCATGAGTTTTGACTTGGCTTTCAAAAAAATATCCAGGGGTATCTAGTATAAGCATCAACAAAAAATATATGGTATTTATAACCATAATCAGAATATACAAGTGCAGGTCCTCATAGATCAATGACAACTAATTCAAAGAGTTTATAATACATAGTCAATGATTCACTAAATGGTAATTTCTAATTTTTGTCCACACGATAGTAAGTTCAAATATAAGGAGAGGTAACATCATTATAGGTAATGTTATTTCTGTTAAGTATACTTTTAACTACTTGTAATAACCCGGAAATTCTGAGCCAGTTTAAAATTTTTATTTTGGCAATTTAAGCGAATTTTGATTATTTAAAATGGATTATTTTAAATAATATCGACGAGAAATTTATTTTGAATATAATTCGAACATATATATTATATACGTCGTCGTTAGAATATAAATATTTATATATAATTATAAATAGAATTGAAAATGGCGCGGTAGTTCGATAATTCGATTTCAAACTTCAATTGAATGTACCGGGTGCAAAACGAACCGGATTTTAGTGAAACCAAAAAAAATAGGATCTATTTGATAATATCTTTCCAACGAATCCGAAAAATCGAGATTTCATAACCGGAATCAAAAGATATGTCCAGTTGAAAATTCTGAATAGTCGCTATGGAATTCAAGCCCTTAAAAATGGGAATTTTGCAAACGACCTCAGATTTCGACGAAACCACTTTTGTTGGATCCGGGATGTAAAGTTATTGCTAGATTCAAAATTTCATAATTTTTTGAATCAATATGTGAGCGTGGCAAAGGAAAACACGTTTGACCAGTTTCAGTTGATTTTAATCGACTGGAAAATGGCCATTTTCCCAACGGTCTCAGAATTCGACGAAATTAGTTTTGTTAGGACCGTATCGTCAATACGAAGCTAGAAAATATTTTTCTGTAATTTATAGAGTTCGTATGTGACCCCGGTAAAATGATATGCGCGTTCAAATTCAATATATATAGTTATATTTGGATTTTAATGAAGACTGATCGAAATGACCGAATCAGCTTACGAAGCATATCCCATTGTGTTTGGAATGGGGGTAATTAGCTATGGACGACAGGCGGTGGGCCTCGTTTTGAGGTCGGAAATAAAAGTTGCTTTTTGGTGAAAAATAAAATAATTAAAAATTAAAACCCTCTCCCCTATTATACTCAGCCCCCCACCGATTAGAAAATCATTTCAAAAAAAAAATAGAAAGAGGAAGACGGGGGGCGGGGGAGAACTCGTCGCCCCCCCCCTCGCTCATCGTCGCCGCCCAGGTGGGGCACAACCACCTGCCGCCGCCTCCTCTTCTTCATCCTCCTCCCCTGTTCCTTCCTGACTCGAAGAAGCCCCCCCCCAAATCGATCGATACAACCGCGACCCCCCCTGTGCCGCCGCCCCCCCCCCCCTCTTCTCTTCTTCCTCCTCTTCCTTTCTTCCCGACCGAACCCGCACCCTCTCCCTCTGGCCTCGCGTCAGCCACCTCCACGAACCCCAATCCGACCCTGCCTCCCTCAAATCCGAACGCAGCAAAAGGAACCCCTCCCCCCTTCTATAATCGGTAAATTTTATTCTGTTTTATTTCATTTTTATTTCAGTTTTATTTTAGGTTATTTAACCAATAGAAAATCTATATATATATATAAGTAGCGGAGGAAAGATTAGATTTTTAAAATAGCAAAGACTAGAATTTTAAAATAGCAAAGATTAGATTTTTAAAATAGCAAAGATTAGATTTTTAAAATAGGAAAGATTAAATATTTATAATTGAAAAGGCGAAATCTTTATATTTGAAAAGGCGAAATCTTTATATTTGAAAAGGCGAAATATTTATAATTGAAAAGGCGAAATTTTTATATTGAGAACAGCGATGTAAAAATAGAATTTTTATCCATAAGGAGTGATTATAAAAATATGATTTTTATATACATAGCAACAACCTAAAAATGTGATTTTTATATATGTAGTGGCTACGGGTAACGAAGGTGACAAAAAGGCGAGGACGATGAAGATTTCTCTAAATGAAGTCGTGGTATTGGATTAGCTATCGGTGAGAACTTCTCACTCAAAATTTCCTTTTCTAGTTATATATTCATGTGTTGAAAGGAAATAAAATATTTATATAGTTAAAAATATTTTATTGTTAAAAATATAATTTTTAACGTGAAAGTGAATAAATAAATATCTATAAACAAATCGGCCGATTTGTTTATATACACTGATTTGACTGATATTGATTGGGTCGATAAATCTTACACATCGCCCAACTGCACAAATAAAAATCTATGTTTGTTGATTTGAAACCCCACACGGGTGTTGGGATGATATTTGGCGTACACTAATCCCAATTATTTAATTATATGTCAATCGATTGGTCGACAGACTGTGTAAGCATCGATTATTTATATTTGATGCTTATGCAGTTGTGTGGTGCACCTTAGATGATGGTTGATTGTTTATCATTGCTATTATATACATGTGTTGTATGGAATACATATAATTAACTTTATATGGTGATTGATTGGGCCTCATTCCAATTTATAAGATAAAGAATATTATAAAATAAAGGTTCATGTGTTGACTGTACTCATCCGTTGAGATTAGTCATGTGTTGAACGAAGTATTTTAACAATAAAATTTACATCTTTATCATTATAAAATAAAGGTTCATGTGTTGACTGTACTCATCCGTTGAGATTAGTCATGTGTTGAACGAAGTATTTTAACAATAAAATTTACATCTTTATCATATAAAATTAGAAATTAACTGGAAAATAGATAAGATGAGTGGTCTCCTGGATATTGATCTGATGTTGGTTTCGGCCTTCGGGGTTAATATTTAGGGAATCATTCTCTTACTAATTTACGGTTGGAGTCTGATTTTAAATCAAACGATAGATACCATATTTTTTATAAAATATATTAAATAACAAAAATAGTCGCATATGGACTGTACTCATTCGTTGAGATTAGTCATGTGTTGACAAAAATATAGATTCATGTATTGACAAAAATAAATATTCATTTGTTGAACAGAATAACGGAATTATTGAAATATATAAAGCCGTGTTGATTAGAGTTGCGCTATTTTGACGCGAACGATATTTATATTGATTATATTCGTTTTCCGAATTTGATTTCAATTGAATATATAACGAATTTGATTTGAATTGAATATATAACGAATTTGATTTGAATTGAATATATAACGAATTTGATTTGAATTGAATATATAACGAATTTGATTTGAATTAAATAGAAAATGAATTTGATTTGAATTGAATAGAAAACGAATTTGATTTGAATTGAAAAGAAAACGAATTCGAATTGAATTGAATTGAAAAGAAAACGAATTCGAATTGAATTGAAAAGAAAATGAATTCGAATCGAATTAAAATCGATTAGAATTGAAATCAAATAGAAATGAAAGTAAAAAGAATTTATAATAGAAAATTCAATTTTGATTTGAATTTGAAATAAAGGTTGAAATTGTTTTTGAAACGAATTCAAAACTATTTATAAAATTTGTTTTAAATAGAAATCGACGAAATATATATTATATATATTATATATATAATATAATGGCCTGAATAGAACGCGCCGCGCCACGGCTGTTCGCGAATTTCGACCATTGACTTCGAACGGACATTACGGGAGATCCGATCGTCGGATTCTCCTAAAACCAGAACCGTTGGGTTCGTATCGAAAAGAGCTTTCTAACGAATATTACAAATTTGAAATCTAACAGTTGGATTTGGAGATACGTCCAAATCAAATTTGAAAAAGGTCATTGTAAGTGCAGTTCGATGGCCGTTGATGGAAATCGACTGTACGGGCCTTGATAAAATTATCAAAAATAGTAATAATTTGTGTAGAATCATAAGAAATGATTTGGGAAAAATTGGGATGAAAACCCCATATTTATAATAGATAAAAATAGATTTTTATCGAAATGAACTAGTTTTGACCAAAAATTAAAACCCATTTATTCTTAAAATAAATAAATTGGATTTGAAATGGGTTGTAAATAGAATTGATTTGTGGGTTTATCGTGAACAGTGTATTAAACAACACTTGTTCTTTAACCCGATAATAAATAAAATGTGATTTGGGTTTATCGTGAACTGTGTTTTAAATAACACTAGTTCTTTAACCCAGTAAAAGGAGTTTTAATGAATCTGCAATTAGATTGAAATGTGAATTGATAATCTAAATTATCAAATTTAGAAAGTAAGCGAGAATGGAGTATCGCCAGTTTTGCTCCAAAGCGATAGTTAAATCTTTAATTAGATTTGAACGTGGAATGGTAATTAATTTTACCGATAACACCGTGGTGTTAGATATGGAGTATTACCAGTTTTGCTTCATGGGATAAATAGGTTTGGATTGGGAAATAAAATAAATAATTACTCCGATGTGATTCGCTAAACTCGACTAGATTGGAAAACCATAATTTGATTTGACATGACATCTAAAGGAAGATTAAAGGATACATTCTAAAGAATTTATCTTGGATAAAATTAATGGGAACCCTTCCCTAAGAATTGAAATTTAGAAACTAGCTATATGTTAGCTAAGAAGAATGGTTTCCTGGGTATTGATCTGATGTTGGTTTCGGCCTTCGGGGTTAATATTTGGGAAATTATTCTCTTGCTGATTTACGGCTAATGACTAATGAATTGGAATGAGGCGTATGTTGTGTTTATATAACATTTGTTTTTAATATACGCGGGTTGTTCGGAAAGTCCGGGTTTATACCCAATCCGAATAACTGATTCGACGATAAGTCGAAGATGATGATGGTGGTCGAAGACCGGAAGTCTTCACATCATTTGGATAATTATTGATGATCCTGATTGGGCTGTACACCCAAGATGAGGGAATCAGTTGGTGGTAGTCTAGACGTACTTGGAGATCGATGGATATGCAAGGAAAGTGCCTCCGGTTTTGTTCAGACCCAGAACGAACTTGTAAATGGATTGTGTGTCTGACATTGGATTTTATTCTGTGTTGATTGATTTCTGTTAAATATATATCTGTTTGGCGGCGGAGAATTTATTCTCTTGCTTAACGCCCTTCTCTGAGACGTATGAGCTTAGAGGTTATATATCGATAGATATCAATCGCATGGCATGAATTGCCTGTGTGGAACGCTGAGTTGCATGGATCAAGGCTTCTGTTAAAAAGCAAAGTCTTGTGGTTGATGATCAAAGCATGGCCTTTGTGGCGTAGCTTTGTGTATAGCGTGGATTCGCGAGCCTCACACCTCGGTATGAGTTAAAAACGGGATAAGGACTGCAGGGAGAGCACGACGTTTCTTTCTAGCTTTGGTGGTGTCAGTGACTTACCAGCCCTGACATTTATATACTTTTCACCTATGTGGTTGTTGGTTGAGGCGCCTCGATTTTAGGTCTGTAAGGACCTAGAAACGTGTGTTCAGGAATTGCCAATCCTCAAATGTAAGAGAGGACCGGCCCTGAAGCATCCAGGGGTTACCCAGAGTGTGTAGTCCCGAGGCATTTGCTAGAGTGTCTCGAAGCGGAGAGGAGCTTGCCCCTTGCCTCGACTCATGACGGAAATCCAATTTCCAATACGTGTATTTCGGTTTTATTTGTAGAGCCTAGTATGGCGACATAGTGGTATGGGGCACTTATGCCGTCTATGATTTATATTTATGATTGAAATTGTTTTGACACTATACACTTATTATAGTATCAAATGATTTGTTTTAAACGTATCAAGCATGTTTGGCTATTATAAGGAAAACCCTATCCTCCGGCTTGCGTTGCATTGTGTGATGGGACCTGGGTCTTATAATAGCTTCATTTTTCGAAAAAGCATTGCGTTGTCTTTTCTATGCACTGGTATTCTTGGGAGGAAACCCATTCCGTGTTATACGGCATGGTCCCTTGAATTACTCTCTTTTAAAGTAAAGCTTTAAATAACTATTTTAGTTCTCACACCAGCCACATGACTGACCTGGAGATATTGTTCTAACCTAAACTCTGGGTGCCCTTATTTTCGACACGGGCAGATAGTAGTTTTGGTTTTGCGGATTTATATTCACAGGATCCTGGTTTACAGCTGGAATGATATCCGGAAAGCTCTGTATCCGTATATCACCTTCAGTTGTGCTTTGTATTATTTTCCGCTGCTATGTAATTTATTGTAATCTCTGATATTTATAGAATGTAATTTATTCATTTATACTCTGTATATTCTTGTATCTGATGGAATTGTTGTAATAACAATGAAATGTTCTTCAGTCTGCGTTCTATTTTGTCTTGTCCTCAACGCCATCCGTTCTTTCCTTCACGGGAAAGTTCGGGTCGTGTCAGTTTGGTATCAGAGCTTTGGTTTACAGAGCTCGAGAACAAGACACATTAGAACCATACGGAAGAATTCATCAAATATTGGATTAGTAATATCCAATTAGAATGACTCGTTAGAGATAGGATCAGTAGTATCCTAGAACGAGTGTGAAGAGTATATTTTTCAATTGAAAACAATTTTGTTTTGAAAATTTAACTCGTTTTAAACATATTTGAATATCTATTTATTTTGAATTTGGACAATCCGATATATAAAGATTTTGCATATGCGCGTCATGAACGTATATTCGAAGTTTTAATATACTGGATAGATATAGGATCACATTCTAGTCGCCCGGAGATGGTACTGATGATAGCACGTGCATCATCAGTATTTATGTTCGTGTTTCGAAGGTGTGATATCTATATATTTCCATTAGACTGGTGTAAGAACCAAAACTAATATAAATAGGTTTATTGTTGTGAATTGGCATCAATAACAAGATTTTCAGTATATATATCAAAATTATGAATTTGAAACGTTCAATTCACTAATTGATTGATGTTTGTGTTGTTTGTTTATTTGTTTGATAATTTTTGAACCATTGTGCCTAATTGAATCAAATATTAAATTGTATTGAAAATTTGTCACATTTGCTTGCATATACATGTACTTACATTGAACAGGTCATAGCAAGGAGGCTAGAGCGGAGGATAAAATTTGTTTGCCCGACAAATAGGTACATGTTTACTTTAATTTACTGTTTTGTTTGGGTGATGATGATTTTATGAGCCTATTGGCTAGCCGCTTGGCTTTTTCTTTTTCTTTTTGAGATCAGAAGGCCTATATGGCAATTTCGGGATTTTCCCGTGGCTCCCAGTGCAGGGGAGGTTATGGCGAAATTTTTCGAAAATTTAGGGTGTTAGCCAAATTTTTGAAGAATTTGAAAATTCTCAGAAACTGAAAAGTTGGAGAATGGAAGCCAGATCGAACGTAGAGTTGATTAATCAAACCACTTTCGACTTTGTTCCTTTTCGGGGACGAAAAGTTTTAAGTGGGGGAGATTGCAATAACCCGGAAATTCTGAGCCAGTTTAAAATTTTTATTTTGGCAATTTTAGCGAATTTTGATTATTTAAAATGGATTATTTTAAATAATATCGACGAGAAATTTATTTTGAATATAATTCAAACGTATATATTATATACGTCGTCGTTAGAATATAAATATTTATATATAATTATAAATAGAATTGAAAATGGCGCGGTAGTTCGAGAATTCGATTTCAAACTTCAATTGAATGTACCGGGTGCAAAACAAACCGGATTTTAGTGAAACCAAAAACAATAGGATCTATTTGATAATATCTTTCCAACGAATCCGAAAAATCGAGATTTCATAACGGGAATCAAAAGATATGTCCAGTTGAAAATTCTGAATAGTCGCTATGGAATTCAGGCCCTTAAAAATGGGAATTTTGCAAACGACCTCGGATTTCAACGGAACCACTTTTGTTGGATCCAGGATGTAAAGTTATTGCTAGATTCCAAATTTCATAATTTTTCGAATCAATATGTGAGCATGCCAAAGGAAAACGCGTTTGACCAGTTTCAGTTGATTTTAATCGACTGGAAAATGGCCATTTTCCCAACGGTCTCAGAATTCGACGAAATTAATTTTGTTAGGACTGTATCGTCAATACGAAGCTAGAAAATATTTTTCTGCAATTTATAGAGCTCTTATGTGACCCCGGTAAAATGATATGCGCGTTCAAATTCAATATATAGAGTTATATTTGGATTTTAACGAAGACTGATTGAAATGACTGAATCAGCTTACGAAGCATATCCCATTGTGTTCGGAATGGGGGTAATTAGCTATGGACGATAGGCGGTGGGGCTCGTTTTGAGGTCGAAAATAAAAGTTGCTTTTTGGTGAAAAATAAAATAATTAAAAACTAAAACCCTCTCCCCTATTATACTCAGCCCCCCCTCGATTAGAAAATCATTTCAAAAAAAAGAAGAGGAAGACGGGGGGGAGAACTCGTCGCCGCCCCCCCCCCCCCCCCTCGCTCGTCGCCGCCGCCCAGGTGGGGCACAACCACCTGCCGCCGCCTCCTCTTCTTCCTCCTCCTCCCCTGTTCCTTTCTGACGCGAAGAAGCCCCCCCCCCCCAAATCGATCGATACAACCGCGAGCCCCTCACCCCCCCCCCCCCCCGTGCCGTCGCCCCCTCTTCTCTTCTTCCTCCTCTTCCTTTCTCCCCGACCGAACCCGCACCCTCTCCCTCTGGCCTTGCGTCAGCCACCTCCACGAACCCCAATCCGACCCCGCCTCCCTCAAATCCGAACGCAGCAAAAGGAACCCCTCCCCCCTTCTATAATCGATAAATTTTATTCTGTTTTATTTCATTTTTATTTCAGTTTTATTTTAGGTTATTTAACCAATAGAAAATCTGTTTATATATATATAAGTAGCGGAGGAAAGATTAGATTTTTAAAATAGCAAAGATTAGATTTAAAAATAGCGAAGAGTAGATTTTTAAAATAGCAAAGATTAGATTTTTAAAATAGAAAAGATTAAATATTTATAATTGAAAAGGCGAAATCTTTATATTTGAAAAGGCGAAATCTTTATATTTGAAAAGGCGAAATATTTATAATTAAAAAGGCAAAATTTTTATATTGAGAACAGCGATGTAAAAATAGAATTTTTATCCATAAGGAGTGATTATAAAAATATGATTTTTATATACATAGCAACAACCTAAAAATTTGATTTTTATATATGTAGTGGCTACGGGTAACGAAGGTGACAAAAAGGCGAGGACGATGAAGATTTCTCTAAATGAAGTCGTGGTATTGGATTAGCTATCGGTGAGAACTTCTCACTCAAAATTTCTTTTTCTAGTTATATATATATACTAGGATGCAAACGGTGTTTAGTAGCACCCGACACCCGTCATCCACAGACCATGGATGGCTTGTTTGTTTGATTGATGTGTTGTGAAATTTGTTTGTGAAATTGATGTGAATTGGATAATGAAATATATTCATGTGTTGAAAGGAAATAAAATATTTATATAGTTAAAAATATAATTTTTAACGTGAAAATGAATAAATAAATATCTATAAACAAATCGGCCGATTTGTTTATATACACTGATTTGACTGATATTGATTGGGTCGATAAATCTTACACATCGCCCAACTGCACAAATAAAAATCTATGTTTGTTGATTTGAAACCCCACATGGGTGTTGGGATGATATTTGGCGTACACTAATCCCAATTATTTAAGTATATGTCGATCGATTAGTCGACAGACTGTGTAAGCATCGATTATTTATATTTGATGCTTATGCAGTTGTGTGGTGCACCTTGGATGATGGTTGATTGTTTATCATTGCTATTATATACATGTGTTGTATGGAATCCATATAATTAACTTTATATGGTGATTGATTGGGCCTCATTCCAATTTAGAAGATAAAGAATATTATAAAATAAAGGTTCATGTGTTGACTGT
Source organism: Allium sativum (assembly GCA_030737875.1). Taxonomy (NCBI): domain Eukaryota; kingdom Viridiplantae; phylum Streptophyta; class Magnoliopsida; order Asparagales; family Amaryllidaceae; genus Allium; species Allium sativum. The sequence goes on from CM060922.1 coordinate 637,972,973, forward strand.
ACTCATCCGTTGAGATTAGTCATGTGTTGAACGAAGTATTTTAACAATAAAATTTACATCTTTATCATTATAAAATAAAGGTTCATGTGTTGACTGTACTCATCCGTTGAGATTAGTCATGTGTTGAACGAAGTATTTTAACAATAAAATTTACATCTTTATCATATAAAATTAGAAACTAACTGGAAAATAGATAAGATGAGTGGTCTCCTAGATATTGATCTGATGTTGGTTTCGGCCTTCGGGGTTAATATTTAGGGAATCGTTCTCTTACTAATTTACGGTTGGAGTCTGATTTTAAATCAAACGATAGATACCATAATTTTTAGAAAATATATTAAATAACAAAAATAGTCGCATATGGACAGTACTCATTCGTTGAGATTAGTCATGTGTTGACAAAAATATAGATTCATGTATTGACAAAAATAAATATTCATTTGTTGAATAGAATAACGGAATTATTGAAATATATAAAGCCGTCTTGATTAGAGTTGCACTATTTTGACGCGAACGATATTTATATTGATTATATTCGTTTTTCGAATTTGATTTCAATTGAATATATAACGAATTTGATTTGAATTGAATATATAACGAATTTGATTTGAATTGAATATAAAATGAATTTTATTTGAATTGAATATATAACGAAATTGATTTGAATTGAATATATAACGAATTTGATTTGAATTAAATAGAAAACGAATTTGATTTGAATTGAATAGAAAACGAATTTGATTTGAATTGAAAAGAAAACGAATTCGAATTGAATTGAATTGAAAAGAAAACGAATTCAAATTGAATTGAAAAGAAAATGAATTCGAATCGAATTCGAATCGAATTAAAATCGATTAGAATTGAAATCAAATAGAAATGAAAGTAAAAAGAATTTATAATAGAAAATTCAATTTTGATTTGAAGTTGAAATAAAGGTTGAAATTGTTTTTGAAACGAAGTCAAAACTATTTATAAAATTCGTTTTAAATAGAAATCGACGAAATATATATTATATATATATATAATATAATGGCCTAAATAGAACGCGTCGCGCCACGGTAGTTCGCGAATTTCGACCATCGACTTCGAACGGACATTACGGGATATCCTACCGTCGGATTCTCCTAAAACCCGAACCGTTGGGTTCGTATCGAAAAGAGCTTTCTAACGAATATTAGAAATTTGAAATCTAACGGTTGGATTTGGAGATACGTCCAAATCAAATTTGAAAAAGGTCGCTGTAAGTGCAGTTCGATGGCCGTTGATGGAAATCGACTGTACGGGCCTTGATAAAATTATCAAAAATAGTAATAATTTGTGTAGAATCATAAGAAATGATTTGGGAAAAATTGGGATGAAAACCCCATATTTATAATAGATAAAAATAGATTTTTATCGAAATGAACTAGTTTTGAACTAAAATTAAAACCCATTTATTCTTAAAATAAATAAATTGGATTTGAAATGGGTTGTAAATAGAATTGATTTGTGTGTTTATCGTGAACAGTGTATTAAACAACACTTGTTCTTTAACCCGATAATAAATAAAATGTGATTTGGGTTTATCGTGAACTGTGTTTTAAATAACACTAGTTCTTTAACCCAGTACAAGGAGTTTTAATGAATCTGCAATTAGATTGAAATGTGAATTGATAATCTAAATTATCAAATTTAGAAAGTAAGCGAGAATGGAGTATCACCAGTTTTGCTCCAAAGCGATAGTTAAATCTTTAATTAGATTTGAACGTGGAATGGTAATTAATTTTACCGATAACACCGTGGTGTTAGATATGGAGTATTACCAGTTTTGCTTCATGGGATAAATAGGTTGGGATTGGGAAATAAAATAAATAATTACTCCGATGTGATTCGCTAATCTCGACTTGATTGGAAAACCATAATTTGGTTTGAAATGACATCCAAAGGAAGATTAAAGGATAAATTCTAAAGAATTTATCTTGGATAAAATTAATGGGAACCCTTCCCTAAGAATTGAAATTTAGAAACTAGCTGTAGGTTAGCTAAGAAGAATGGTTTCCTGGGTATTGATCTGATGTTGGTTTCGGCCTTCGGGGTTAATATTTGGGAAATTATTCTCTTGCTGATTTACGGCTAATGACTAATGAATTGGAATGAGGCGTATGTTGTGTTTATATAACATTTGTTTTTTATATACGCGGGTTGTTCGGAAAGGCCGGGTTTATACCCATTCTGAATAACCGATTCGACGATAAGTCGAAGATGATGATGGTGGTCGAAGACCAGAAGTCTTCACATCGTTTGGATAATTACTGATGATCCTGATTAGGCTGTACACCCAAGATGAGGGAATCAGTTGGCGGTCGTCCAGACGTACTTGGAGATCGATGGATATGCGAGGAAAGTGCCTCCGGTTTCGTTCAGACCCAGAACGAACTTGTAAATGGATTGTGTGTCTGACATTGGATTTTATTCTGTGTTGATTGGTTTCTGTTAAATATATATCTGTTTGGCGGCGGAGAATTTATTCTCTTGCTTAACGCCCTTCTCTGAGACGTACGAATCGATAGATATCAATCGCATGGCATGAATTGCCTGTGTGGCACGCTGAGTTGCATGGATCAAGGCTTCTGTTGAAAAGCAAAGTCTTGTGGTTGATGATCAAAGCACGGCCTTTGTGGCGTAGCTTTGTGTATAGCGTGGATTCGCGAGCCTCACACCTTGGTATGAGTTAAAAACGGGATAAGGACTGCAGGGAGAGCACGACGTTTCTTTCTAGCTTTGGTGGTGTCAGTGACTTACCAGCCCTGACATTTATATACTTTTCACCTATGTGGTTGTTGGATGAGGCGCCTCGATTTTTGGTCTGTAAGGACCGAGAAACGTGTGTTCAGGAATTGCCAATCCTCAAACGTAAGAGAGGACCGGCCCTGAAGCATCCAGGGGTTACCCAGAGTGTGTAGTCCCGAGGCATTTGCTAGAGTGTCTCGAAGCGGAGAGGAGCTTGCCCCTTGCCTCGACTCATGACGGAAATCCAATTTCCAATACGTGTATTTCGGTTTTATTTGTAGAGCCTAGTATGGCGACATAGTGGTATGGGGCACTTATGCCGTCTATGATTTATATTTATGATTGAAATTGTTTTGACACTATACACTTATTATAGTATCAAATGATTTGTTTTAAACATATCAAGCATGTTTGGCTATTATAAGGGAAAACCCTATCCTCCGGCTTGCGTTGCATTGTGTGATGGGACCTGGGTCTTATAATAGCTTCATTTTTCGAAAAAGCATTGCGTTGTCTTTTCTATGCACTAGTATTCTTGGGAGGAAACCCGTTCCGTGTTATACGGCGTGGTCCCTTGAATTACTCTCTTTTAAAGTAAAGCTTTAAATAACTGTTTTAGTTCTCACACCAGTCACATGACTGACCTGGAGTTTATTGTTTTAACCTAAACTCTGGGTGCCCTTATTTTCGACACGAGCAACTATAGTTTTGGTTTTGCAGATTTATATTCACAGGATCCTGGTTTACAGCTGGAATGATATCCGGAAAGCTCTGTATATCACCTTCAGTTGTGCTTTGTATTATTTTCCGCTGCTATGTAATTTATTGTAATCTCTGATATTTATAGAATGTAATTTATTCATTTATACTCTGTATATTCTTGTATCTGATGGAATTGTTGTAATAACAATGAAATGTTCTTCCGTCTGCATTCTATTTTGTCTTGTCCTCAACGCCATCCGTTCTTTCCTTCACGGGGAAGTTCGGGTCGTGTCACTACTTTTACACTTGGGTTGCTTTGTCTATAATGTTGTGGGTCAAATGTAATTTTATTATTACTTTCTTGATACACCACTGAAGTATAGCAGGAATTTTCTTTTACAGCGCTGATGTAGTCTCCAAATCTAAATTTTTATAGTCCATCAACAACATTACCCTTAGTCAGTATGTATTTGACAAAATGATACTTAGGGTAAAATTCAAAATACAAATTCTTATTTTTAACAAACTGTGACACACTTATCAAGTTTTTATTAATCTTGGGCACCATAGTAAATTATGCAGAAATAGTTATTTTTTCCTTGTGAAACAACATTTCCAGTATGAGAAATCTTGATACACTTACCTTTCACCATGCTTATTGACTGTTTACCTCTATACTCTCTGTTTTATAGATTAAGATTGTATATATTGTTGGTTATATGATTAGTTGCCCTTGACTCTGGGTACCCGTTGTTACCTTGAATGTGTACTGCTCTAGCATTTTTATTTTGATTGTAGCCTTTGTTATTGTCTGATTGTATGGTGCAGTCAAGTTGAGTCTAAGTTAATTGATAATTGGGTTGGACCCCCTTTAACTGCTACCACCCTATTTAGGACAAAACTTGAATTTTATCTAAAGTAGCATTTAAAGGTAGTATGGCCAATATTTTCACAAATCTGGCACTTTGGTTTGTTATTTGAGTTTCATCTGCCCCTTCTTCTTCCTCTATTAAGGTAGCCTCCTCTCTAGTTTGATGTGTTGCCTCTGTTACTTTGACTTCTGCCTCTGTTATATGCTGCAAAGTTGAGGGATTAGTTAGCTTCAGATGGCTTTTTATTGTCTATTCTTGCCTCATGTTCAAGAAGTATGGCATGCTTATCATCCAGTGGTAGTATTGCCTTTGGAGATGTTATGACAACCACCATTGCTTTTTATTCATCTCCAAGACCATTAAATAGAGACAGAACTTATTCTGATTCCTCAATTTTGTTTCTAGCAGCACGAAACATGTCACATATGTTCTTGGCTTTAGTAGTGTACTCTATCATGCTCAAATTATCCTTTCTGCAGTTTTGTAGTTGCCATTTGTAGTGTAGAGTTTTAGCAGTAGATTGTGAATTGAATTTTTTTGCACAGTGGATCATATTTCATCTGTAGTTTGGCATCTTATCACTTGTGATAGTAAATTTGGACCGATGGAGTATAAAAGCTATGCACTTATTAATCTTTCTTGTCTATGAAATTGAATATAGTCACCATTGCTGACTACTCTATTTTCTTGGTCAGTGATGAAATTTTATGGTGTTGGTAATGTTCCATAGACGCCTCAATCAAGCCGATACCCTTGGATTTCTATTTCAACTTGAAGCTTCCAAAGGAGTTAGCTGCTCTCCTCGAGAGCTTTGGGGACTTACCACCATCTTTATGAGTTGCGCTATGGCTTTGTCCCATCAGTGCCCCTAGAAGTTGCAGAATTGTTTCCTTCTGATGTAACAATATCAACCATGATGATATCAGATCTATATAAGCAAGTAAACTGACTTTGTTGCCTAGAATTGGGATCCTCAAGAATTTTTGTTGCATTCTTGATAGTTATTAAATGATGATATGCTAAATTTTCTTTAGTTTGAGATGAATTTCTGATAAACTTTCTTGATTGTAATTAGTTCTTAAATTTCTCGATTGGCTGCAATGAAATCAGATTTAGAGTTAAATTGTTGATGCAACTAAATAAGATTAGGCATACACATTAACTTCCATTGAATCTTGTACTCAAATGAAGAGAAATATTCTTTGATGAGACAAAAACTCCAAATGATGAAATATTCTGATGGATCTAATACCAACAAATATAGAATTAATTTTTGATTACATCCATGGAGGCCCATATATTGCAGGGTGCAATCGAGAGGCTAAAATTCTCTACATTAAGGAAGCAAAGGAAGTAATATTCTCAGTGCAGGAAAAAATTCCACATGACCACTCTCCGAAAGGCCTTCAGAAGTATATATTGCTTGTAACACCTTAAGAGCGGCAGAAAGGAATCCATCACCCCATAATGATCCATTAATGACTGCAGTCCAAATTGGGTTATCAAAGGTACTTAGATTCTCGTAGATACTGGAAGCGTAGTTAATGTCGTCTTCAAGCATGATTTTGATCACATCATCCCTGAGGGAAAGCTAGATCCTAGTTCTAAACCAATCTTTAGGTTCAATAACAAAGGATCAACACCAGTAGGATAGATAAAGCGGAAGGTACAAACAGTTCTTCCACCTTACTATCTCACCTTCGAAGTCCTCTTCATAATCATAGATCAGCCATATTTCTATAATGCATTCTTTGGACGACCTACCCTTGATGAAGTGGATGCTTTTGTCTCTTCGAAGTACTTAATGGTCGATTTCTTGACTAGGAAAGGATAGGGAACCACAAAGGAAAAACAAATCAGCTCCAAGGAAACGTACTTTCCAACTGTTGACAAAGACAAAATAGAGATTTTTTTCTTACTTTGATTCTTTTGCTAATTTTCAACCTTCGGATGATGGGGTTATACACCCAACATTCGAAGCCAAGGTAAGAAATAATCAACATGGTAAACGAGAAAATAAATTGCAGTTCAAAGGATAAGAAAAGAAGAAGGAACAACTTATATAATATAGAAGAAGGAAAAATTAAAATAGATCTGGATAGCCGGAGGGAGGTAAAGAGGATTAAACCCGCTAAGGAACTTGAAAAGGTGTATTTATGTCCCACTTACATAGGTAAAGTTGTTAAAATAGGAAAAATGTTGGAACCAAGCCTAAAAACCAACCTAATCCTTTTCCTCAAAGAAAGTAATGAAATCTTCACATGGGCTCACTCGGATATGGTCGGAATACTCCCATCGATCGTCTGTCATTCCCTTAACATTGATCCAAGTATGACTCCCATCTAACAAAAGAAAAGGCAAATTGATACAGTCCGAAGCCTTGAAAGAGGAAGTTGGAAAGTTACTTGAAATTTGGCTTATTCGAGTGGTTTTCTATCCAAGATGGCATGCAAACACAACATTAGTAAAGAAATCTAATAGGAAACATAGAACATCTATTAACTATACGAGTTTAACTAAAGCGTTTCCAAAAGACTATTACCCTTTACCCTGAATAGACCGGTTATTGGTTGCTACGAGTTAACTTGAGGGTCTCTTATGGATGCTTATTCAGTTGTATAACCAAATATCGATGTTTAAAGCAGATAAAGAACACACAAGCTTTATTATTGTTGGCGATATTTTTTTTGTTACAGAGTTATGCCCTTTGGTTTGAAGAACATAAGAGCAACATATCAAAGATTGATCAATAGAATATTCTGTGAATAGATCACAAAGAATATGGAGGTTTATGTGGATGATATGTTGATAAAATCCCAAAGGGCGGAAGACCATTTGGAAGATCTTGGGGAAATGTTTGAAGCTAGAAAAAAGTATTTAAATGAAGTTGAATCCTCAAAGGTGTCCCTTAGGGGAAATTCTTAGGTTATACTATAAGTGAGCGGGGAATAGAAGCTAGTACTGCACAAATAAAGGTGATAAGAAATCGGCTAAGCATAAAACCAATATGAACGTCATGAGCCATAACGGAAAGGTGACGACCTTGAGTAGGTTTATTTCAAAGGCAATTGATAAATGTGTTTTATTCTTTAACGTGATTAAGAAAAAAAAAGCGACTTTGACTAAGGAGAAGATTACTGAAATACTTTCCATGAATTAAAGGACCATTTGGAAAAACCTCCCATAGAATCTTGCCTGAAGGATAGGGAAACCTTGTATTTGTATATGGCAGTCTCAGAGAATTCCATAATTTCAGTACTAATCAGAGAAGAAAATGGAACATAACTTCCAATTTATTATGTCGGCATGCAATATAGGACGTCGAAACCCGATAACTTGTTACAGAGAAATTAGCTTAAGCTTTATTTTGATTGCCAAAAAATAAGTTATATTTCTAGGCGCATTCCATTAAATTTTAAGCCAACTTCCCTCTTAAACAAACGTTTAGAAAAACGAAGCTTTAATATGGTTGGTTAAGTAGGGTATTGAGCTAAGCCAATACAACATAGAATATAAGCCTTAAAAACCTATCAAAGGACAAGTCTTAATTGATTTTGTGAGCGAACATACATGACTCATTGAACAACAACCTATAAAAGAAAAGGATCGAGAGCCAAAGTGGCAATCATTTGTTGATGGAGCATCCAATGAGCAGGGAAAGGGAGAAGGATATGTTATAATTACTCCAGATAGGCATTACCTACAATATGCCATGAAATTAGATTTTCCCACGATGAACAATGTAACCAATTTGAGTCAATGGTCATCGGCTTAACCTGAAACCCAACTTAAAATTCCACAAATTCAAATCATTAGTAATTCTTAACTAATGGTAAATTGGTTGAAATGGTTCTATCTAATGAAAGTACCTGCTGATCCAATATGTGAAGAAAGGACAAGGAATTCTTATGTCATTTGAGCATTTTTTTTATACATCGAGTTCCAAGAGGAGAAAGTACCTAAATTGATTCCAAAGAAGCACCTAAAACTCGAATTATTCCTGTTGAATATCAAGCAACTTCAAGTATTAAAAACATAGCTAAAAAGGAAAGAATCATTTGTTCTAACTAGATTGCAAGCATTAGATCAAAAAGAAATGGAAAGAGAAATAAATCAAGAATCTTTGCTAAAACAACTGGACCCTTTAAAAATTAATTGATATAGTGGAATTAATTGGATGACACCCACTTTGGAATATCTTATTAGTAATACGTTGCCTGCAGAAAATTAAAGAACGAAAGGTTAAGTGCCAAAACACGAACTTTGTAATCTTGGATGGAACCCTATATATGAAAGTATATGCTCTTCCATACTTAAGGTGTGTGAATCTGGGGGATGGGTTGAAATCGTTAAGAGAAGCACATAAATGGTTTTGTGAAGACCACTCATGGAATAAAACTAGCAAAGAAGACTTTTTAGACCGTAGATGACCAAACTTGCCATAAAGTTGGTAAAGAGGTGTGATAATTGCCAAATGTATTCTAAGTTCCTCGATTACAACCAAGCCAATTAACTCCAATAATTGATGTATGAAGAATTGACCTTATTTGCCCACTGCCAATTTCTGAAGGAGGAGAAAAGTATGCGATAGCGGCTATCGATTACTTTACCAGATGGGTGAAAGTTGAACTGCTTCCGAAGATCATGTCAAAGAAGGTATTAAGATTTATTATTAAGAACATAGTCACAAGGTTTGGAATATCCCTCAAGATTATATCCAATAACGGGACACAATTTGAAAGTGAGGAGTTCTCATATTTTGTTATAATAACGGAATTATAAAAAAATTCTTCGTAGCACATCCAAAAGCTAATGGTATCCATGAAGCCGCGAATAAGACCATAAAAACCATGTTGAAGAAAATATTAAATAGAGCTAAGGGAAATTGGATAGAAGAATTATCATTAGTACTTTTGGCTTACCTATCTAAACTGCTACAGGTCATACGCCTTATTCTTAACTTTTAGATGTGAAGCAATTCTTTCAGTTGAAACTGAGATACCACTGCATCGTAGAGTTGTGTATGCATTTGAATCGAATAAGGAGTAAAAAAGGAGTCCTTGGATTTGATTCATGGGTTAAGAGACAAAGTTGCGATACAAACAGCCGAATATCAAAGAAGAACTACAATGTATTACAGTTCAAAAGTAAAATCGAGGACTTTCAGGGAAGGACACCTAGGCTTTGAAGGTTAATGGCTAATACCAAGAACCCAATGGATGGACTGTTAGGACCAAATTGGGAAGGACCACTAATTATATATCGCTAATCCCACTAGGATCCTATCGCATATGCCACCCTATGGCAACATGGTTTCAAGAGCTGGGAATACAAAACATTTGAGACTGTATTTTCCTGCCATAAATGGATAAAATAATTTTTAAAGGAAAATATACCCTCTGTAGTTGGAAAAGTAGACAAACCCAACTCGACTAAACTCGGAAGTTTTACAAAGATATCCTACATGGTTATATAATTTCGACAAGGTTTTTGTTTAAGACATAACCAAAGAAATTAATATGGTCGAGTGTGAAATGCTCCTTTATTTTGGAAAAATCCTTAATGTAGTCAAAGAGCTTCTCGAAAGGGGAGAGGGGTATTCCCAAGGACATGTGCCCAACACCCATTAAGCCCTTGATCCCGTCAAGATGGCCTAGTCAAGGAGCCTCTTGTATGGAGGAGGGATAAGTCGTCAGTCTCGCATATAAGGTCTAGCTAATGCACACATAATCCATTGTTCCCTCTACTAATGTGGCATATCCAAGGCACCTCATGGAGGAGGGACGCGTAAGCTTAGGGACATGCGCTGAGCTTTGGATAAAGCATGATCTATCCTTGTTTTTCCAAAGAAAAATTCCTACCTCTTCTTCGGCTAAGAACACACTGCCTGTACTCTAAAGACGAGTACGCTCCACCTCTGCTTATGCCTCGTCCCACATAAAGAAACAAAAGCCAAAGAGAACACTTAAAGTGTAACGACCCGGGGAATTTACGATCCTGGATATCGGCATACAACACTATGTCGACTATTCAAGCATCGAAAACACCGGATAGTCCATGAAAGAAATTAGAGGGTGAGAATAGATAAGATAGAAACTTAGAATATAAAAAGAAGAAGAACATACAACATCAGAGTAAACACGAATCTCATAGCGGAACGAACAATATATAATAGATACATATCTTTGAAACAAAATCAGTATATGTATACAGTAAGATTATCAGAGTATAACACTGTAACACCCCGTATTTTCTATTAACGTTATAATAACGTATTAAACAATATTTAATTTCAAATGCGAGAATCAAGGGAAATGGGTTACTCCATTGCGTTTGTCTTGGAATTCTGCTTGAGATAGAGTCCGAGTTTGCATAAAACGGACACCGTATGAAGGAGATATGGACAAACGAAGTTAAAGCAGAAAACTAGAAGAAGAAAGAAAGAAAAAAATATATGCACTGGCTCACTTGGGAAGTGCACTAGTACAAAAGTGGCACTGGCGCACCTGCCAAGTGCGCCCAGGCCGAGCAGAAAGCCTGCACAGCTTTCTGGTGTGATCTGATCCATATTGTGACTCATTGCTGAGTCCTTTCCGACTCCTTGCTGAGTCATTAGGGCTGAGGTGTCACCCTATCTTGACTGAATGGTTATGGTTAACCCTAGGATCATCCAACGGCTCAAATTAGATTGAAATTCTATATAAACAACCCTATGCTCAAACCTAAAAATCACACAAAAATAATCCTCGAACTATCATGCCGTTAGTAGAGAACTTGGAGTAGCCGTCACCAATTCAAAGACAAGATAAAAACCTGAATCAAAATCAAATTAAAGTAATCAAATTCAACAATCTACACCAAAGGCGAGCTTACCAATTTCAGAATTCGGAATTCATAAATCAAGAATTCCTTTTTAGTTTGTAAGTTGGTTATTACGTAGATTTAAACGTTCTTTTAATTGAAATCATGACATGTTGTGATTCGAATATAGAATGAAGCCTATGTATAAGATAATTAAAGTTTGATTCTCAAACTACCATTGCAATTGATCATGCCTATATGTTTGTGATGATGAACATACCCTATTGTATGTTATTGGAATCTATTATGATTGGGTATTGGATTTATTATGCCAACTAAATGGTGAAACATGTCATGTTATAATTTGGTGGTTACTTGCAAGTTTATGATCTAAAACACATGCTTATATGTTAGATCAACACTCATGTATATTTAGATCCATGTTAAGTTGAATCTATTTATGTTGCAAGATTTGATTGGTAGCCTTTCTTATGTTTAACACACATAAGTTATCATGCTAAGTTGTGATTCGAATATGTTTATAATAGCCCTCTTATGTTTAACACACATAAGTCATCATGCTAAGTTGTGATTCAAATATGTTTATAATAGTTCTCTTATGTTTAACACACATAAGTTAATATGCTAAATTGAGATTTAAATATGTTTATAGTAGCTTTCTTATGTTTTGGCATACATAAGTTAATATGCTAGGTTGTGGTTTAAAATTGTGTTTATATGTTAAACCTCCATGCTAAACCTTTATCAAGTTCACATGACAATTAGATCCAATTTAGTAACAAGTTCACCTTTACCCGTTAATTAAGTTAATGATACTTCTATGCCAAGTTACACAAGATAAGTTAAATGTATGATATTTTATGTTTGTTTCATGTCCCTTGTTTATTGCCCCTTTTTGTTTATGGGTTTGGGCTAATTTACTAGCCCAACATTTTATGTGATTCATGTGTACGTTCCACGGGGGTAGCGATGGGAAAATATGAAAATTTCATGACATAGATTTGTTCATAAAATAGTATATTTGATATACCATTTATTGTGAGCATAATCAAAGGATAATTATGGCATGATTAAATTAAAAATTAATTTACATAAAGAAATTAAACATATATAGAAAATATGTGAATTTAGAAAAGACGAATATGCCTAACCCGAGGTTAGACTGAGTTGTGGTGTAAATCTGCCCGGAACCGACTGGCATATCCAGTGACAACAACAAGGCCTGTCTAATGTGGGTGGTTAGTGCATCAAGCCCAAAAAAAACCCGAGGTTAGACAGAGTTGTGGTGTAAATCTACCCGGAACCGACCGGCATATCCATTGACCACAACAAGACCTGTCTAATGTGAGTGGTTGGTGCTTTAATGAATAAATTAAAGCTAAGTCAGGATTGGTAGGGTTAAGTCAATTAGGGAAACACTTAACCGATTCAACATGTTAACTAAACAGATGGGTGGGGTTAGGTAACTTTGACACTTAACCAAATAAACATGTTGATTAGGAAACCCTAGTAACGGGGACCCATTTCAGCAGTAACTCACATAGATGTGTCATGGTACCCTGAAACTAGGCAGGGTGGGGCACGATTACTAGGCTGATTATAAGCGGTCAAAACGTCGGCGGTTGGTGCGCCAGTGTAGGTTCCGACGGAGTATGGGCATGCATGTACTCTGGAGTGGAAAAAGCAGGCACTGGGCATCAGTAGTATACTCTGTGCATCTTGAATCATGTCGGGTTGCCACCAGAGGGACTGATACACCCCATGGTGGGACCAGCACAGGTAGCTACAGCCAAGCGGGGCGAATGACATGGGATATGAATGCATGCGAGTAGGAGCCGATCATTAAGGGGATCGTTTTTTAAGAACACGTGGGGCTGGTTGAACCAATGGTTAAGTAGGTGCAGAGACTATAGTAATGGGTGCAATCACGTGTTCCTCTTATCTTATATTAGGGTATTGTCCTATGTTCTTTTATTACTGTCATGATCCCTTTCCTTGGTTAAATACTAGTAATCACTGAACTTACCAGACTTATTGTCTGACCCGTTTTATTTCGTCCTCTTTCCTTCCGTTCCCTCCACCCCAGGTCCACAGGGAGGGAATACTCCAGCTTAGTCAGACTCTTTGCAAGCTTCAAGAAAGTAGATGTATGATTGGGACTCTCTTACCTTGGCTATGGCTTTTGGATACTACACTTGGGGATTTATGCACTTTTATTTATGGTTTATGCTTCTTTATTAAATAATCAAGATAGAAATTACGGTGTAATGTTTTGGAAGTTATTTTGAGACAATCTGATGTAATGCTTTTGTATTGAACTACGTATGCAATAAATAACTGAATTTCGCTGCTTATATTTACCTGTCTTGTAAAATTTTCTATGTCTTGTACCTATAACCCTCCACCAAAGTTAAGGCATTCCCTTTGTGAGTGACCTTAATGGAGGTGGGGTGTTTCACTTGGCATCAGAGCAAAGGTTTACCAGATCAGATAAGAGTTTTTGAAAACTATTTTCAAAAAGAAATATAAAGAAGCATTTTACAAGAAAAAGTGTTGTTTTAAATTTAAAAAGGCATAATCCCCAAAGCCATATGCACTATCTTTCTATCCTTCGTTTTGAAACTTTTCCTTTTCGTTTCAGCATGTTTGGGAATCTTAACCTTCGAGAAGGTGTACCGATACCTGGCTGATTCAGGAGGTACTTAGAGGCTAGGGCCAATGATGCAGGCCCAGCAGATATTCCTCCTCCTCCAGCTGCAACGATTCCTCCTCCTCCTCCTCGTGCAAATGCTTTCTCAAAGATTTGTAGAGACTTTAGGGCCATGGGTGGAAAGGATTTCAAGGGAACTGAATCATTCGTAGAAGAAAGGAACTGGCTCAAAGAAACTGAGGATCTGTTCGTTATCTTCGAGGTGGACGATAGGCAGAAGATACAGTTGGCGGTGTGGTTGCTCAAAGACGAAGCTTCCTATTGGTGGGAAGTCATTAACGCTGAAAGACCAGTTGAAACATGGATGGATTTCAGAATAAGGTTTGAGATGAAATTTCTCTCACAAGCTGAACGAAGTTTATAGCTGGAAAAGTTCTTATCTCTTAAGCAAGGAAGTATGACGGTCAAGGAGTACGTCAACCAATTCAATCAGCTGGCCCGATTTGGACTGGATTTAGTGAATACTCCTCATAAGAAGGCTCTCCATTTTGTCAAGGGATTGAATGAGCCACTTCACAGCTTGGCTATGACCCATATACCTATGGGGTCTACTTACGAGAGGTTAGTGGACATGGCACTCTTACATGAGGAAGACAAGGGCAAGAAAGAGGCAAAAGTGGAAGCGCCTCAAGATAAGAAGGGGGAGGGGTCACAAAACAAGAAGGTCGATTCAAAGAAAGGCGGGAAGAACAACAAACCCCATGACAAGAGAAAGTGTAATTTCTGTGGTATTCCTGGACATCTGATCAAAGACTGCAAGAAGAAGAAAAGGAAGATGGGTGGCTGTTTCCACTGTGGTGAGACAGGACACATGGCTAGGGCCTGCCCAAGAAAGCAAGGGCAGGGAGCTGGACCTTCTTCTGGAGGACAAGTTCATGCTCTCACGGCACCTCCGCAAGAACGAGGTAGAAATATTTCTGTAGAAAGTTTAGTCTATCTTTTTGATCATCCTGTTCGTACATTATTTGATTCTGGCGCATCACACTCTTTTATATCTACTGCTTAGTGGAATCTCTGCACCTAGACACCAGTATAGTAGAGGATCCCTTGGTTGTTTCAAATCCAATTGGGGGCTCAGCTTATTTGTCAATGGTTTGTTTGGATTTGAAAATATCAATACTAAGCGTTGGGTTTAGATGTAATGCCTTTGTTTTGGGCTTCACAGGCTATGGGTTGATTCTAGGCATGGACTGGCTATCCAGTAATGGTGTCGTCCTCGATTGTGAAAAGAGAGTGGTTAGACTCATGACTCGCCTCGGTAACACTCTTGAAATTTCTTGTAATCCCATGAATTCCGTCATGCTTGGTTATCTAGAATCTCTTGATGCGTCTGTTGAGAACTTGCAGTCTGTAAGGGTAGTCCGTGAATACTTGGATGTGTTTGAAGAGGTAAAGGGCTTACCTCCGAAGCGAGAGATAGACTTCCGCATATACCTCGTTGACAACGCAAACTCGTAGCTTTACCCGTTAGACACATGGCTCCAAGGAAGAGGAAAGAACTCAACAATCAAGTTAAAGAATTGCTTGAGAAGGGGTTTATAAGGCGGAGTATCTCTGAATGCGGTGCTCCAGTAGCGTTCGCAACTAAAGCCGATGGTTCGCTTCGACTGTGCGTTGATTATAGGGAGCTAAACAAGCTGACCAAGAAGAATAGGCACCCACTCCCGAGAATAGATGATTTGTTCGATCAACTTGTAGGTGCATTGGTTTTCTCCCAATTAGATTTAGCTACCGGGTTTCATCAGCTAAGAGTGGCTGAAGACAGCATTGATAAGACCGCGTTCAGAACTCCAGATGGTTTCTTCGAGTGGCTCGTCATGCCTTTCAGCTTGACAAACGCACCCTCTTACTTCGTTGATTTAATGAGCAGGGTGTTCCGAGAGTTCCTCAATAAGTTTATGGTGGTCTTCGTAGACGATATTTTGATCTTCTCAAAGAATGAGTAAGAGCATGCTCAGCATCTAAAGGAAGTCATGGATACTCTCCGTGCACATCAGTTGAAAGCTAAATTCTCCAAATGCCATTTCTGGAGAGAAGAAGTTAGGTTCCTTGGACACGTGGTGTCCAAAGAGGGGATAGCTGTGGACCCCGCGAAAGTGGTTTTTGTGCAAGATTAGAAGGTTCCTCGAAACGCAACAGAAGTCCGAAGCTTCCTCGGGCTAGTAGGCTTTTATCGAAAGTTCACCAAAGATTTTGCAAAAATCTCAGCTCCACTTACAAGGTTGACAAAGAAGAACCTAGCTTTCAATTGGAATTTGGATTGCGATATTGCTTTCCAAAGTTTGAAAAGGGCTCTAACAACAGCCCCAGTTCTGACATTGCCTGATGGAAGCAAGATGTTTACAGTATATACAGATACATGCGGAACGGGACTAGGCGCTGTTCTGATGCAAGAAGGGAAGGTAGTGGCTTATGGTGGAAGGCAGTTGAAAGTACATGAGAAAAACTACCCAACCCACGACCTAGAGTTGGCAGCCATCGTTTTTTCATTTTAAGTCTTGGCGCCATTATCTCCTAGGTGAGAAATTTGAATTGTATACTGACCATAAATCGTTGAAATACCTTTTCTCGCAGAAAGATCTCAACTTGAGGCAACAAAGATGGATGGAGTTTCTTGCCTTGTACGATTTTGAGATTTCCTATACTCTTGGCAAGGGCAATGCAGTAGCAGACGCCTTGAGTAGAAAGAAACTGACCTTAAGCCCTCTCTTTGTGGAAAGGCAAATCTTGGAGTTCATAGCAAGCTTTAACTTCAGACCCTCCACTGACTTTGTACCTGGCTTGCTAGCAACGTTAGAAGTGCGACCAACTCTATTACACTCAATCAGAGCCGCGCAAAGAGAAGACCCTCAGCTAGCCGATGTGGTGGACAAGTTAACTAGGGGTGAGACTTCTAGTCACCTCAATAGATACTCCATTGATGCCAAGGGCTGGTTGAGACGAGATGGAAGACTATGTGTCCCACAAGCAAGGGGCTTGGTAAAGGCGGTTCTAGAAGAGGCACACCATTCCAAACTAACCATACACCTAGGCGGAGACAAAATGTATAAAGACATCAAAAGAGTTTTTTTTGGAATGGCATGAAGCAAGACGTAGCTGAATTTGTTTAAAAGTGTTTAATATGCCAACAAGTTAAGGCGGAGCAGAAGAAGCCTAGTGGTCTGCACCATCCTCTAGAGGTCCCACAATGGAAATGGGATAGCATCTCGATGGACTTTATAGATGGGTTGCCTAGGTCAAGAAGGGGCAATACCAGCATTTGGGTAATAGTGGACAGGCTCACAAAAAGCGCCCACTTTATACCCGTCAAGAGTAGAAGGACTGCCTCATCTCTAGCATCCATATATCTTAAAGAGATAGTTCGACTCCCTGGGATACCCTCCAGCATAGTGAGTGATCGAGACCCTATCTTCACGAGCGAGTTTTGGAAGAGTTTACAAGAGGCTGTAGGCACACAGTTATGCTTAAGCACGGCCTATCACCCTAAAACCAATGGCCAAACGGAAAGAGTCAACAGAGTATTAGAAGACCTCTTGAGATTACGCATTATTGACTTCGGAGGTACATGGGAGGATCATCTACCTTTGGTAGAATTCGCTTACAACAATAGCTACCAAGCCACCATAGGCATGGTGCCTTTCGAAGCTTTATATGGAAGACCATGCAGGTTACCAACTTGCTGGTGAGAGTCCACAGACAAGCTCATACTTGGACCGGACATGAGTAGGGAAACTTCAGAGAAAGTAGACTTGATACGAAGAAGAATGAAGACTGCCCAAGATAGACAGAAGTCCTACGCAGACAAAAGAAGAACTGACCTTGAGTTCGAAGTTGGAGACAAGGTGTTCCTTAAAGTATCTCCTTTGAGGAACGTCGTTCGCTTTGGATCTGCAGGAAAGTTAGCACCAAGATTTGTAGGGCCGTTCCCTGTCATCGAGAAGATTGGGAAGATGGCTTATAGGGTACAGCTTCCTGAAAGATTGGTCGGGGTTCATAATGTCTTTCATGTCTCTCACCTGCGAAAGTGCTTACACGAGTCTGCGGAAGTGGTAGAACCAAGCATGCTAGGGGAAGTAGAAGTTGAATGAGAAGCAACTGTGAGAAGAGTTCCAACCCGTATCTTGGGAATAGAAGTCAATAAGCTACGCAACCGTGAAGTTAAGCTCGTCAAAGTTCAGTGGAGCGACACCGAGGAAGACGCGACTTAGGAAACTGAGGACATAATACGTGAAGCCTATCCTTTTCTTTTTGAGGGTACATCCTTGATCTCTTTTTCCTTAAGTTTATGCTCGTATCTATCTTTTTAGGTATAAATCCTCGATCCTATCCTTTATCCTTAGGTAGAAACCCATTTGGATGAAAACATGTAATTGAAACATGTTATGGTTGATGGTTGCAAGTGGTTGCTAGTGGTTGCTCATGGATGCATACACACACATTAGGTATTGGATTGGCTCAGTCACTTCCATATTGCATATGCATATATGTACTTGTATATGGATTGAAACTTGATGTGTTATCATATGGACGTTTCATTTGTATGAATGATTGTGCACTCATGTAGGAAAATTTTGAATAGGAAAAATTGCATTTATAATGGACTCATGGCACTGACATAATTTGCATTAAGGATGTCAACTGAATTAGTGGACCGCCTGATTTTCCATTAGATAAGGACATGTACACAAACTATGCATATGATCATGAAGCATTATAAATCTTTTAAGGACAATGGATGCATGTATTTGACGATTGAGTAGATGGGTGATTGGATGGTAGGATATAAGTTCTTCTCGACTTGAAGATTTCGGGGACGAAATCCTAAAAGGAGGGGAGAATGTAACACCCCGTATTTTCTGTTAATGTTATAATAACAAATTAAACAATATTTAATTTCAAATGCGAGAATCAAGGGAAACGGGTTACGCCACTGTGTTCGTCTCGGAATTCTTCTTGAGATAGAGTTCGAGTTTGCGTAAAACGGACACCGTATGAAGGAGACATGGACGAACGAAGTTAAAGCAGAAAACCAGAAGAAGAAAGAAAAAAATATATGCACTGGCGCACTTGGGAAGTGCACCTATACAAAAGTGGCACTGGCGCACCTGCCAAGTGCGCCCAGGCCGAGCAGAAAGCCTGCACAGCTTTCTGGTGTGATCTGATCCATATTGTGACTCATTGTTGAGTCCTATCCGACTCCTTGCTGAGTCATTAGGGCTAAGGTGTCACCCTATCCTGACTGAATGGTTATGGTTAACCCTAGGATCATCCGACGGCTCAAATTAGATCGAAATTCTATATAAACAACCCTATGCTCAAACCTAAAAATCACACAAAAATAATCCTGGAACTATCATGCCATCAGTAGAGAACTTGGAGTAGCCGTCACCAATTCAATGACAAGATAAAAACCTAAATCAAAATCAAATTAAAGTAATCAAATTTAACGAGCTACACCAAAGGCGAGCTTACCAATTTCAGAATTCGGAATTCAGAAATCAAGAATTCCTTTTTGGTTTGTAAGTTGGTTATTACGTAGATTTAAACGTTCTTTTAATTGAAATCATGACATGTTGTAATTCAAATATAGAATGAAGCCTATGTATAAGATAAGTAAAGTTTGATTCTCAAACTACCATTGCGATTGATCATGCCTATATGTTTGTGATGATGAACATACCCTATTGTATGTTATTGGAATCTATTATGATTGGGTATTGGATTTATTATGCCAACTAAATGGTGAAACATGTCATGTTATAATTTGGTGGTTACTTGCAAGTTTATGATCTAAAACACATGCTTATATGTTAGATCAACACTCATGTATATTTAGATCCATGTTAAGTTGAATCTATTTATGTTGCAAGATTTGATTTGTAGCCTTTCTTATGTTTAACACACATAAGTTATCATGCTAAGTTGTGATTCGAATATGTTTATAATAGCCCTCTTATGTTTAACACACATAAGTCATCATGCTAAGTTGTGATTCAAATATGTTTATAATAGTTCTCTTATGTTTAACACACATAAGTTAATATGCTAAATTGAGATTTAAATATGTTTATAGTAGCTTTCTTATGTTTTGGCATACATAAGTTAATATGCTAGGTTGTGGTTTAAAATTGTGTTTATATGTTAAACCTCCATGCTTGACCTTTATCAAGGTCACATGACAATTAGACCCAACTTAGTCACAAGTTCACCTTTACCCGTTAATTAAGTTAATGATACTTCTATGCCAAGTTACACATGATAAGTTAAATGTATGCTATTTTATGTTTGTTTCATGTCCCCTGTTTATTGCCCCTTTTGGTTTATGAGTTTGGGCTAATTTACTAGCCCAACATTTTATGTGATTCATGTGTACGTTCCAAGGGGGTAGCAATGCGAAAATATGAAAATTTCATGACATAGATTTGTTCATAAAATGGTATATTTGATATACCATTTATTGTGAGCATAATCAAAGGATAATTATGGCATGATTAAATTAAAAATTAATTTACATAAAGAAATTAAACATATATAGAAAATATGTGAATTTAGAAAAGACGAATATGCCTAACCCGAGGTTAGACTGAGTTGTGGTGTAAATCTGCCCGGAACCGACCGACATATCCAGTGACCACAACAAGACCTTTTTAATGTGGGTGGTTAGTGCATCAAGCCCAAAAAGAACCCGAGGTTAGGCTGAGTTGTGGTGTAAATCTGCCCAGAACCGACCGGCATATACAGTGACCACAACAAGACCTGTCTAATGTGAGTGGTTGGTGCTTTAATGAATAAATTAAAGCTAAGTCAGGATTGGTAGGGTTAAGTCAATTAGGGAAACACTTAACCGATTCAACATGTTAACTAAACAGATGGGTGGGGTTAGGTAAACTTGGACACTTAACCAAATAAACATGTTGATTAGGAAACCCTAGTAACGGGGACCCATTTCAGCAGTAACCCACATAGATGTATCATGGTACCCTGAAACTAGGCAGGGTGGGGCACGATTACTGGGCTGATTATAAGCGATCAAAACGTCGGCGGTTGGTGCGCCAGTGTAGGTTCCGACGGAGTATGGGCGTGCACGTACTCCGTAGTGGAAAAAGCAGGCACTAGGCATCAGTAGTATACTCTGTGCATCTTGAATCGTGTCGGGTTGCCACCAGAGGGACTGATACACCCTATGGTGGGACCAGCACAGGTAGCTACAGTAAAGCGGGGCGAATGACATGGGATATGAATGCATGCGAGTAGGAGCCGATCATTAAGGGGATCGTTTGTTAAGAACACGTGGGGCTGGTTGAACCAATGGTTAAGTAGGTGCAGAGACTATAGTAATGGGTGCGATCACATGTTCCTCTTATCTTATACTAGGGTATTGTCCTATGTTCTGTTATTACTGTCATGATCCCTTTCCTTGTTTAAATACTAGTAATCGCTAAACTTACTAGACTTATTGTCTAACCCGTTTTCTTTCGTCCTTTTTCCTTCCGTTCTCCCCCCCCCCCGGTCCACAGTTAGGGAATACTCCAGCTTAGTCAGACTCTTTGCAAGCTTCAAGAAAGTAGATGTATGATTGAGACTCTCTTACCTTGGCTATCGATTTTGGATACTACAGTTGGGGATTTATGCAGTTTTATTTATGGTTTATGCTTCTTTATTATATAATCAAGACATAAATTATGGTGTAATGTTTTGGAAGTTATTTTGAGACAATTTGATGTAATGCTTTTGTATTGAACTATGTATGCAATAAATATCTGAATTTCGCTACTTATATTTATCTGTCTTGTAAAATTTTCTATGTCTTGTGCCTATAACCCTCCACCAAAGTTAAGGCATTCCCTTTGTGAGTGACCTTAACGGAGGTGGGGTGTTTCAAACACTTACAACACAGCGGAAATAACTATAGCTATATAATCCTGAAGCATCCTGCTCCAAGCTTTCCAAGTATATCTATAAAATCCTGGCTACTTGACTGCCCGTACAAAATTGGGCACCCAAGAGTTTAGGGAAAACAAAACAAAATAAACTCTGGGTCAGTCATGGGACTGGTGTGAGTAAAACAATATAAAATAGTTTGAGCTATTAAATGATATCTCATAAGACCACGCCGTATAACGGAACGGGTTTTTCCCTTATGAGAATCCAAAACATTTGATTTAACTTTCAAAATCCTTTTGAAATAAATAATAAACTTTATATCAAAACTCTTTTGATATTATAATAATGTCTATCAACCACAACTAAATAATCATCTTGCAGAACGCTTTCATCTCACGTTCTAATATATAGTATACAATCAAAACCGCGAGCACTTATTGGATAATGGATTACCAATTATTACAAGGTATGGAACCACCTTCCGATAGTGTACCTCTAGAGAGGAATACACTGGGTTCAACAAGAACATCTTGCAACCCGGCCACACATGACCGACCACTCATTTCGCTTGAGTGTATCGAATGTATATCACCAACGGTTGGGACCAGCAACCGTTTCCCGAATGGGACAACATCGAATAGATTAAAGAATGAAATGAATATCTCTAGATAGGTGATAATACACCCTAACTGGCAGCCAACCACTTAGCCATGCTATCTTCCCGATTTTTGTCATTTCCCAGTTGTGAGGCAAGAGGCCACGCTTATCTCTGACAGATCACGCAATTATTCACTTTGAATGTCACATCGTCGTACCCACCAAATCACAAATTGATTTCCCCAAAAATACAATGGGTATACAGCTAAGAGAAACGAATTCCTCCGCCACCAAACGTACATACGTTTGAAGAGATCAACTTACGCGATCTATTTAATATACTCTGTCAGACATTCTTCCATACAGGTCGTGCTGGGACAGGACAAACCGAAGGCACTATTCTGAAAACAGGACAACCCTTGCATAACTCCGTCTTCAATTATCTTCATCATATTTGATTCGCAACACAAACGCTCATACATAGTGGTTTTCAGATAATGAATCTGATCCCGGTCTCTCCGTATTAACGATGGAAAAATGGTCAAAAACTTCGATAGTCGGTGAGTTAACTATCAAAGAAAAACATGTGAACAAACAACGATATCATTTCCAGATGGAAATTCTAATGATCAATCATCAATTATAATTTATCTCTTAAATTAATCTTTCATTAATTTATTCATTTACCCATTTCCTATTTCCATATATATATATATATATATATATATATATATATATATATATATATATATATATATATATATACAGAAATTCTTATTTTCTAAATTTAGAAAATATAAGTTAAAAATCATTGGAAAACATTTCCAAATTTACTATAGTTTCTATTTTCTATATTAGAAAACATTTCTGATTCTTATTTGGAAAACATTTCCAAAACTCCTTCATTGGATTTAAACAGATGTTTAAATAAAACATCGTGTTGCCAACTCAAACCATTATACTCGTTAACTAAATTCACTTAGACAATCTCCACTGTCGAACCTTAACCATTCCTTAGTTAAAAACGAAGCCAATCAAGTTGGGGTATAACTACCTCTCAGACCTTAACTGAACAACATTTCTAACTTCGAAATAGACAAGGTTCACCTTCTAAATCTTTAACAAACTTCCTTATGTAACTCTCGGATTCTATTTAAGAATCCACTTCTCATTGAAAAACATTGATTATAACTATAGCTTTATAATCCCTACTTCTGAAATATCTAACTCCAAAATATAACTTGATTAACTCAAATCAATTAACCCTAACTCCATTAACTTTAACTTGATTAACTTTAATCCATTAACTCTTATCACTTAACTCCTTTCGAATAAAATATATTCGATTAACTCCTTTCGAATAAACTATATTCGATAACTCCTTTAACTCTATTCGAATAAACTATATTTGATTAACTCCTTTAACTCTATTCGAATAAACTATATTCGATTAACTCCTTTAACTTTATTCGAATAAACTATATTCGATTAACTCCTTTAACTCTATTCGAATAAACTATATTCGATTAACTCCTTTAATTCTTTTCGAATAAACTATATTCGATTAACTCCTCTTCAATGAACTAATATTCGACTAACTCTTATTCGAATAACTAATATTCGATTAACTCTCTTCGAATGACCAATATTCGATAATACTTTTCGAATAACCAATATTCAATAACTATTTTCGAATAACCAATATTCAATAACCCTTTTCGAATAACCGATATTCGATAACTCTTTTCGAATAAACAATATTCGATAACTCTTTTCGAATAAACTATATTCGATTAATTCCTTTCGAATAAACTATATTCGATAACTCCTTTCGACCAACTGTATTCAATTTACTAATACTCGACTAACTCTAATTCGATTTAACTCTGATCTATTAACTCTGATCGATCAACTCTAACTGGTTAACTCTAACTGATTAACTCTAACTGATTAACTCTAACTGGATATCTCTAATTGATTAACTCTAACTGGTTAACTCTAATTGATTAACTCTAACTCTAACTCTAATTGATTAACTCTAACTCTAATCGATTAACTCTAACTCTAATCGATTAACTCTATTCAATTAACTCCCTTTGAGTAACCAATATTCGATTAACTCTATTCAATTAACTCCCTTTGAATAACCAATATTCGATTAATTCTTTTCTTCAAATAACCAATATTCGATAAATCCCTTCTCGAATAACCAATATTCGATTAACTCCTTTCTTCGAATAACCAATATTCGATAACTCTTTTTTCGAATAACCAATATTTGATTACTCTTTTTCGAATAACCAATATTCGATTAACTCCTTTCTTCGAATAACCAATATTTGATTAACTCTATTTGATTACAAATACTTCCTTTTCTATGTATTTTACAAATATTCCCTTTTCTATTTCTTTTACAAATATTCCCTTTCCTATTTGTTTATTTAACAAATAAATATTTCCTTTTCAATTCTGTTTATTTAATCAAATAAATATTTCCCTTATCTTATTCTATTTATTTAACAAATAAACATCCCTTTTTCTTATTCTATTTATTTAACAAATAAATATCCCTTTCATAAAATCCTTTGATGTTATAAATATTTTCTTTTATAAAATCATTTGATTTTATAAATAATTTCTTTTCAATATACATTTTGAAAATTTCCATTATACATTCCAGTATTTCTTATGGTATTTAAAATACCAAATAACAATGATCGATATCATTCAAACACACATAATCAACAACAGATTAAATATCACATCATATATCACCATATATGAAACAAAACAGTATTTTATATATTGAGGAACCCAGTCGGGTCCCTCCAACCTGTTTTCCTGCATCCACAGATGTTAAACAATATAATTCACATCAATTTCATTTCAATATGAAATATTCTAATAAACAGAATCAACATTTGATTAACGATTTATATATATATATATCGTTATCTATAATTTCAACCAATACATAAGCAATTCAACCAAAAAGTCATCACACATCAATCAATCATCATTTATCAGTTCTAAAAATACGTTATAAAAATATGAACTGATAGAGTTGGTGAGTTTTACTCACATTGGACAGTTATCGTTAAATAACAATTAACTATCTTTGATTCAGACAGACAATTTATTTTACTATAAATTGTAACGAGCTCTAATTAACTCCCAGTCAGTTCCGTGGCATAGTCACCGTCCATACGATCCCAATGGATCTTGTTTCGTCAGATTCCGATAACATATGACAAAGATATGCATTTTAAAAGTTAATATACATTTAATTTAAAACAAAATTAAACTTCAATTGATTTGGGCCTTACTCCTTTTAAAACCGGCCCACACCCCTGCTTAGCCCATGACCTGCGATCATCGTCTTCCCTCTTATCCTTTTAAATCGTGATTCCAGCTCCTGTTTTCCATTTCCGTTTCTTTCTCCACCAAATTGCTCCTCCTCCTTCCATTAAATCCAAAACCAATACCACCAATGAACTTCTTCCTCGAATCTCCATCCATCCATCCCCAGAAGATCGAACTCGAACTACTTCTTTGTTATGCGGTTTAAGACTACACTTACACCACCACAAGGACATTGCGTCACTTTATATCACCGATACCCCCCTAATTTTGTCAACCCGCGTCTTTCCGATCCTCGAACTCAAATATACACCTAACTTCCGGAATCGATGCTCATACATCATATAAATTCCAACCCTAGCAAAATGTAACTCACGCCATATTTTCCGCAGTGCCAAAGACCACGTCAAACCCCTCAGAAATTACCCCAAACTAAAGAGGAACCCATCTTGAATCCGAATATATTTGGATCATGATTTATAGAGTTGTATTTTGATTGATATGATTTTTGAAATACTCATTTTTACTGTGTGAAATAAACTGAGCGACAACGGATCTTGTTTGACTAGAGGAATGAGGTTTTTAGGGTTAGGAGAATTAAAGGTATATTTATAGGAGATTTATATATTTATATATTCAATATTATATTTATTTTTAAGCAACCGCTAAATGTATATGTTGTTAAAAATTCCTATAATCACATACTATTTCCAAAAATCACAAAAATGGACATACAACTAGAGTTTGACATTACGGACCCAACGAAACTGGTTTCGCTGAATTCCGACTCCGTTTGCTCACACAGCGTGTTATTAACCATCAAAATACTGACTGTTTTTCACATTAAAAATCCATACGGCCACACACAGACTCCAAAAATCATGAAACTTGGAATCTAACAATAATTTAATATTATGGATCCAACAAAATTAGTTTCGTCAAAAATGGAGGTCGTTTGCAAAACTAGCTATTTTTAAAGCTCTAAATAAACCCTTTTTAAATATTAATATATTTAAAAATAATTAAATTTAATATTTAAAAATAAATATTATCATATATATTCAAACCAGAAAAACATACAGCTCCAATTGGATTTATAACTCGATATTCAAAATTCCGGTTGAATCGATATTCAATTTATATTGAAAAATTCATTTATAATATAAATAAATCGCTATAATTTATAAAGGAATTCCATAGCGACTTTTCGAAAATTTGGTTTGGACATAAATCAAAATCTACATAACGAAATGCTGACTTTTCTCTTCCATTAGAAAAATATACTTCACCAGCTCCAAACGTTTCTTGTTTCACAGAAATCCGGCTTAAAACGAATCCTGTACATTCAGTTGAAGTTCAAATCGCCAAATTACGAACTGCAGCGCCATTTCGAGCTCGATTTTAATTATAATATAATTATACGTTCAACTGTAGTTTATATAATATATTCGTTAATATAATTCAACTCTAAACTGAATTATATATTTTAAATGGTCCAATCCACACAGTATTGTGAATTCAGCTATTTTTGATTATTTCAGAATTAAATATATTATTCTATTATTTAAATTAATTAAATATTCAATATTATTTAATTCAACAACCATTTAAATTTCTAATTCACTATTTTAAATAATTAAATAAATTATTCGACCGTGAAAATTCGGGTCGTTACATTCTTCCCCCGTTAAAAAAAATTCATCCTCGAAATTTCTAAGGTAGAAAACAAGCCCTATTAACTGGGTTAAAAATTATTCGTTTACTTTTAACTTCAGTTTCAACTGAATCAATTTAATTTCAATTAAATATCTATTAATTATTATCTATGAAAATTTTCAAAAATCCTAAAAATTTCCTAACACCCGAAATTTTCGAAAAATTTCGCCAGCACCTCCTTTTTACTGGTCAATAGCTCAAACTCCAACTTGCCTCTCTAGGCCTTCTTCACTCCAAAATAAAATCAAACAGCCAAACGGCTTGCTAATTCGGCTCATAAAAATCTCATACCATATGAAATATAAACTTGTACCTTTTTGTCGGGCATATCATTATATACCTTCCATCTGTTACCAATTCAACATATACCAATGTCATCTCAACCAATTTCCAATCAATATCTGTTCAACACAGCTATTCGCTTATATCCAAACCAAATTTCATTTCAAACTCGAGTTCCATTCTTTATTCCAAATCTTAATTTACCAAACCAATTCTATTTTAACTCCTTATCTCACAAATCCAATTTGTCTCGATATCATTCTAATCTAATTCAATTTCAATTTCAATTTGCTTTTCCCAATTTCTACTTAATTTGTTTTCAATTTAAACAATCTCTTCTTGGATGTTCTAAATAGCTTCACTTTTCAAAATCAAATATTCCCTTTCGAAATTCGAAACAACTTGTTTTTCTAAAAAAATTCAACAACAGTCTCTTTGGTAGTAATCCGTCACTTAGAACTCGAAAATGACACTGATGATGTGGCCATCATCATTAGATTTATTTCCTAGCAATCGAAGTGAATTCAATACTATATCATTTTCAAAATCACTTTTAAACTATTCCATTTTGGAATACATTTCAAAATACCATTCACAATGCTGGTAAAACAATTTGAAATCTCTCAGGATTTTAAAATTCTCATATATTTAATCCAATTCCTATTTACAAACACCTTTTCACATTTCCAGAGTTTTAATTCCAATTCTGGTTTACATTCAGATTTAATTCATCTGATTTCATATACTACGCTTGTATGAATTCTAATAGGTTATTTACATAACCATTTAATTTATAATCTTACTCGATTATAATAACAGCCAATATATCTAATATATTATAATCATTCCAATATAAATCCTTTATATCAAAATATAATTTGTATAAAATTATTATGTTTACCATTTTTTCAAAACATACTGTGTCGGTTCATCGTATTCGAGTGTTTATAAACCCCTACCGATACAGTGGATCAAACTTATCGACCAGAACCCATAAACAACTGAACCAATAAATCTCCACGATATAAAATCATTTTATGTCAAATAACAAATACGTTCACTCGTATATATACACTCAAACTCAATCTAGAGTATTACTAACCCCATCTCTACTGAGTTACGCCACAGAGCCAAGGTAATTACTTAACCTTAAGCTCTGATACCACTATAACGACCCGGGGAATTTGCGATCCTGGATATTGACATACACCACTAAGTCAACTATTCAAGCATCAGAAACACCGGATAGTTCATGAAAGAAATTAGAGGGTGAGAATAGATAAGATAGAAACTTAGAATGGAAGAAGAAGAACATACAACATCAGAGTAAACACGAATCTCACAGCGGAACGGACAATATATAATAGACACATATCTTTGAAATAAAATCAGTATATGTATACAGTAACATTATCAGAGTATAACACTTACAACACAGCGGAAATAACTATAGCTATATAATCCTGAAGCCTCCTGCTCCAAGCTTTCCAAGTATATCTGTAAAATCCTGACTACTTGACTGCCCGTACAAAATTGGGCACCCAAGAGTTTAGGGAAAACAAAACAAACTCTGGGTCAGTCATGGGACTGGTGTGAGTAAAACAATTTAAAACAGTTTGAGCTATTAAACGATATCTCATAAGACCACACCGTATAACGGAACGGGTTTTTCCCTTATGAGAATCCAAAACATTTGATTTAACTTTCAAAATCCTTTTGAAAGAAACGATAAACTTTATATCAAAACTCTTATAATATTATAATAATGTCTATCAACCACAACTAAATAATCATCTTGCAAAACGCTTTCATCTCACTTTCCACATATATAGTATACAATCAAAACCACGAGCATTTATTGGATAATGGATTACCAACTAAGACAAGGTATGGAACCACCTTCCGATAGTGTGCCTCTAAAGAGGAATACACTGGGTTCAACAAGAACATCTTGCAACCCGGCCACACATGACCGACCACTCATTATGCTTGAGTGTATCGAATGTATATCACCAACGGTTGGGATCAGCAACCATTTCCCGAATGGAACAACATCGAATAGATTAAAGAATGAAATGAATATCTCTAGATAGGTGATAATACACCCTAATTGGCAGCTAACCACTTAGCCATGTTTCCTGCCCGATTTTTGTCATTTCCCAGTTGTGAGGCTAGAGGCCATGCTTATCTCTGACAGATCACACAATTATTCACTTTGAATGTCACATCGTCATACTTGCCAAATCACAAATTGATTTCCCCAAAAATACAATGGGTATACAACTAAGAGAAACGAATTCCTCTGCCACCAAACGTACATATGTTTGAAGAGATCAATTTACACGATCTATTAAATATACTCTGTCAGACATTCTTCCATACAGGTCGTCCTGGGGCTGGACAAACCGAAGGCACTATTTTGAAAACAGGACAACCCTTGCATAACTCCGTCTTCAATTATCTTCATCACATTTGATTCGCAACGCAAACGCCCATACAGAGTGGTTTTCAGATAATGAATCTAATCCCGGTCTCTCCGTATTGACGACGGAAAAATGGTCAAAAACTTCGATAGTCGGTGAGTTAACTATCAAAGAAAAACATGAGTACAAACAATGATATTATTTCCAGATGGAAATTCTATCGATCAATCATCAACCATCGTTTATCTCTTATATTAATTTAACATTAATTTATTCATTCACCCATTTCCTATTTCCATATATATATATATATATATATATATATATATATACAGAAATTCTTATTTTCTAAATTTAGAAAATATACGTTAAAAATCATTGGAAAACATTTCCAAATTTACACTAGTTTCTATTTTCTATATTAGAAAACATTTTTGATTCTTATTTGGAAAACATTTCCAAAACTCCTTCATTGGATTTAAACAGATGTTTAAATAAAACATCGTGATGCCAACTCAAACCATTATACTCATTAACTAAATTCACTTAACCAATTTTCACCGTTGAACCTTAACCATTCCTTAGTTAAAAACGATGCCAATCAAGTTAGGGTATAACTGCCTCTCAGACCTTAACTGAACAACATTTCTAACTTCGAAATAGACAAGGTTCACCTTCTAAATCTTTAACAAACTTCCTTACGTAACTCTCAGATTCTATTTACGAATCCACTTCTTTATTGAATAACATTGATTATAACTATAGCGTTATAATCCCTACTTCTGAAATATCTAACTCCAAAATATAACTCGATTGACTCAAATCAATTAACCCTAACTCCATTAACTTTAACTTGATTAACTTTAATCCATTAACACTTATCACTTAACTCCTTTCGAATAAACTATATTTGATTAACTCCTTTCGAATAAACTATATTCGATAACTCCTTTAACTCTATTCGAATAAACTATATTCGATTAACTCCTTTAACTCTATTCGAATAAACTATATTTGATTAACTCCTTTAACTCTATTCGAATAAACTATATTCGATTAACTCCTTTAACTCTATTCGAATAAACTAGATTCGATTAACTCCTTTAACTCTATTCGAATAAACTATATTCGATTAACTCCTATTCGATGAACTAATATTCGACTAACTCTTACTCGAATAACTAATATTCGATTAACTCTCTTCGAATAACCAATATTCGATAACTCTTTTCGAATAACCAATATTCGATAACTCTTTTCGAATAACAAATATTTGATAACTCTTTTCGAATAACCAATATTCGATAACTCTTTTCGAATAAACTATATTCGATTAATTCCTTTCGAATAAAATATATTCGATATCTCCTTTCGACTAACTCTATTCAATTTACTAATACTCGATTAACTCTAATTCGATTTAACTCTAATCGATTAACTCTAATTCGATTTAACTCTAATCGATTAACTCTAATCGATCAACTCTAACGGATTATCTCTAACTGATTAACTCTAACTGGTTATCTCTAATTGATTAACTCTAACTTGTTAACTCTAATTGATTAACTCTAACTCTAATTAATTAACTCTAACTCTAAACGATTAACTCTAACTCTAATCGATTAACTCTATTCAATCAGCTCCCTTCAAAAAACCAATATTCGATTAACTCTTTTCTTCGAATAACCAATATTAGATAACTCCCTTCTCGAATAACCAATATTCGATTAACAACTTTCTTCAAATAATCAGTATTCGATAACTCTTTTTCGAATAACCAATATTTGATTACTCTTTTTCGAATAACCAATATTCGATTAACTCCTTTCTTCGAATAACCAATATTTGATTAGCTCTATTTAATTACAAATACTTCCTTTTCTATTTGTTTTACAAATATTCCCTTTTCTATTTGTTTTACAAATATTTCCTTTCCTATTTGTTTACTTAACAAAAAAATATTTCCTTTTTAATTCTATTTATTTAATCAAATAAATATTTCCCATATCTTATTCTATTTATTTAACAAATAAATATCCCTTTATCTTATTTTATTTATTTAAATAATAAATATCCCTTTTATAAAATTCTTTGATGTTATAAATATTTTCTTTTATAAAATCATTTAATTTTATAAATAATTTATTTTCAATATACACTTTGAAAATTCCCATTATACATTCCAGTATTTCTTATGGTATTTAAAATACCAAATAACAATGATCGATATCATTCAAACACACATAGTCAAAAACAGATTATATATCACATCATATATCACCATATATGAAACAAAAAAGTATTTTATATATTGAGGAACCCAGTTGGGTCCCTCCAACCTGTTTCCCTGCATCCACAGATGTTAAACAATATAATTAACATTGATTTCATTTTAATATGAAATATTCTGATAAACAGAATCAACATTTGATTAACGATTTATATATATATCATTATCTATAATTTCTATCAATACATAAGTAATTCAACCAAACAGTCAGCACACATCAATCAATAATCATTTATCAGTTCTAGAAATATGTTATAAAAATACGAACTGACAAAGTTGGTGAGTTTTACTCACATTGGACAGTTATCATTAAATAACGATTAACTATCTTTGATTCAGACGGACAATTTATTTTGCTATAAATTGTAACGAGCTCCAATCAACGCCCAGTCAGTTCCATGGTGTAGCCACCGTCCATACGATCCCAACGGATCTTGTTTCGTCAGATTCCGATAACATATGAAAAAGATACGCATTTTAAAATTTAATATACATTTAATTTAAAACAAAATTAAACTTCAATTGATTTGGGCCTTACTCCTTTCAAAACCGGCCCACACCCCTGCTTAGCCCATGACCCGCGATCATCGTCTTCCCCCTTATCCTTTTAAACCACGATTCCAGTTCATGTTTTCCATTTCCGATTCTTTCTCCACCAAATTGCTCCTCCTCCTTTCATTAAATCCAAAACCAATACCACCATTGAACTTCTTGCTCGAATCTCCATCCCTCTCTCCCCAGAAGATCGAACGCGAACTGTAGGATCTAGAATAACCCTAGAGGGGGGGTGAATAGGGTTTTTCACGGTTTTTAAATAGAATTGAAAAACTGACAGGATATTAAAATAATAAACTGATCACAGAGAATAGCAGAAACGGAAATGCAGAAAATAAATCACACACAGATATACCCAGCTTCGGCAAAACCTTGCCTACTGCTGCATTTCTAAGGTTTCTACTAGGTGATAGAACAGTTCCCGCATACAAGACCATGTACACTCGCAAACCCTGCTCCTATTCTAACCCTAAGCTCAAAACTCTAGACTGTTCTAATCCCCTTGAACAGATTTTCCCTGATTACAACCCCGTAACCAGTAACCCAGATTTTACGGACTCTGTTAACTGACAATTAATACCCTGACTGATTCCCCCTAGAGATTACAGACTCTAGAACTCCTGGACGGTTTACAAAACAATTTAAAAACAATACAAAATAAACAAAATACAAAGTAAATAAATAAAAACCCAAGGAGATGGAGTTAAAAGGATAAGGGGTCATCCCCCTTTTAAAACATGGCCTAGTCAAACTAGGAATTGGCCGGCCCCTTTGCTTTGCTTTTGCCCGATCTCCTTTTTGTTCTGAAACTCAAAAATGGCGGCGGCTCAAAAAAAATGGCTAGGGTTTTCTCCTGCTTCGTCCCAAATCAAATCGACGGCTTGATGAAATTGCTTCTCTGAAGCTCCGATTCGCTGTTGCTCTCAGATGTCTCGATTTTGGGATTTTATCTCTTACTCTCGACCGAAATCAAAGTGAGTTTTTCTGAAAATTATTATGTTGAAAAATTTGCGAGATGTTTGTTGATTTCGATGATTTTTGCCCGTGATGAGTTGGTGTTTAGAAATAGGATTTGAAATCCTTAAACTGAGCTCTGATTTCACCAAAGAATGGCTCGATCTGATTAGGGTTTCCCCTTTTGTCTGTCTTCAATTTGAATTGTTGCTTCCCGACTTTGAAATATACTCTGATTGCTGAAACGTCTCTGTAAAAAATTGGAAACAAAATAAATGATTTCCATTGTTGATTAATTCGGTTTTTAAAAAATAATTCTGAAAAAAAAAACTTCCCTTTTTGCTATCCCTTGATTTAGCACCGTATATTTAAAAAAAAAAAAAATTGAAACCAGACACAAAAACAAAACTTCTGGAATTTGGAATATGCCCCTTTGCATGAATAAATGGAGATTTAATTTCTGAAAACAGCTCTTGACCCATTTAAAAAAAAGAACTGGTGTTGAGCAATTCTGGAAAGAGTTGATTTCTTGCTTAAAGAAAATCCTTTTTTTTTTTTGTTGCCTTGCTCGATTTTAGCTTTCCAGTTAATCTCCTTGCATACATTTAGCTGCCTTGAATGGTTTTCCTGATTGAATCAAAAACAGGAAACAATTAATATGTTTTTCTGGATTTAAATTGGTTTTGAAATGTTGCCTTAAATTAAAAAAATAATCCTCTGTAAATTCCTATGCAATCCCAACATAAATCTGGAAATGATAAAGATGATTTCCAACAATTTTCCCATTTAAAAATTGCATATTTCATATGCACATGTGCATTCACATTATACACATGAATCTTTAATCTGAAGCTTCCTGATTTCTTGTCTTGACTGCTTTGCATGTTGCACCACTTGTTTATCCCACTATGTCCATGCTATTGCTTGACCATACTTGATCATGCTGGTTCATGTTGACTTTCACTGTTGAGCTCGACCACTTGAAAACTGATATTGTGCCTCGACCACTTGCACTCTTGATTTGTACACTATGCAGGCTTGAGAACTGTTTTGATCAAAACATGACATAATGAAACATCATACCTTGCCATGATCCATATTTGACATATACATTTGCAAGTTTTGCTGTTGCTGCTCTTGTTTATATTTTGTGTATGTATATGGACTTGAAACATGTTGCACCAGTTTACTTGAAACATGTTTAACTTGTCTTGATCTATGTTGATGTCCCATGCTGATATGAGCCTTTTCATACTACTGTTTGCATTGCTGAACACTTGTAGTTTGCTTACCATCCCAATTCACCAGTATTGTTTGCTTTAGTGATCGGCCATTTGTGTGTTGAAACTGCATGCTTAAAACAGTGAACTTGATATATGTAACCATGCTGAATGTCTTCATTGCCATGTTTATGATGTGCACCACATTTACACACCACTGTCCCATGATTTCAGTTAACATGCTGTTTTGATTTTGTTGATCGACTCTTGAACTTGTGTACTGATTTTCATTTAAGTTTGAACTTGGTTGAATAATGTTGCCATGCCACTTTAGTTTGCTTTCAGTTGCTAGTACTTTATTCAGCTTTCATGTTGGCTGTGCTCGACACTTTGCTTTTGCTGAGTTATATCATGTTCTTGAACCTGTTTGTGGCATGTATTTGTACATTGACCTGAGCTTGTTCTGTTTCACCATATATACTTGTGCATCCATATACTTTACTGTTGCCTCTTGCTTGTTCACATGCTTGAACCAGTTTTGAAGTTTTGAGCAGCTTTGATTATTTTTGACAGTTCACTTTTGCTGTTTGACATGTATTTTCTTTTACGTATACATATGTGTATATATGCACGTATGTGTGTGTATACATGTGTGTATATACGTGAATTTTATCAGCAGACTACTGCACTATGTTGTGGCTGATCAGAATCAACTGGTTCTGATCAGCAAACCAGTGTAGTATGTTGAGGCTGATACAAATCAGATCAAGTCAGAAAAATGATGAGAAACACACCAGAAAACTGAGGCAAATAAAATTTCAAAAACTAAAATTCAAATCTGCATGTATTCAATTTTTATTTCTATTGCAGTGTACTGTGTGTGTGTTTCTGTGTATGACAGGTGTAGATGACTAGACTGACAGAGAAAGCTGTGAAGATAGAAGATAGAAGACAAGGACAGAGTGTCAGTGTGTCTGTATATACAAGTGAAAATGGATATATATGAAATGTAAACTGAATGAATGTATGAGTGTTGCAGTGAGGAGCTGTGTATATATGAAATGTACTGATGTCTGTAATAAACAAGTTTGATTGAAATAAAATATCATTTTATTGTTGTCAAACGAACTTGTCTATTTTATTCTGTTTATACGAGTACAAATATTCTGTGAATGTATAAATAGTGGAGTTACAAATAGTTGTACTGTTTGAATATTGAAATAAAATATTCTATTTAAATAAAATACTGTGTTAATATTTGAATTTCTGTACAGTCGTATTTTATTTAAATATAAATATTATATTCATTGCTGTGATGTATATATATAACAGTACAGTACCAAACACATTTATAATAAAAATATATTTGGTTGTTATCATCAAACAAAAATCATATAATTGTGTATACAACACCGTTATATACAACAATCTCCCCCTTTTGATGATGACAAACAAATAAAAGATTTTGAGTATAATAAATGTGTTTGTTCGTGGATATTTGAACTCCCCCTATTTAAATGCTCCCCCTACAACAGAAACTCCCCCTATAACTATGCATGAGTGAAATGTATGAATAATTAAATTTTCAAAATTAAAAATATTTATAAAATATTCACTCATAAATCAAAATCTAATCCATTCTCCCCCTTTTGTTATCATCAAAAGGATATAGATTTTAAAATATAGATGAATAGTGACTAACAAATATTATATCAGCTTAAGAGGAAGAACGATCATCCTAAATCTCAATCAGTCAAACAAAAATCATAATATTCTGAGAACAGGTGGCATATTTCACATTTTAGAGAATGACGGATTTACGATGAATTTTATATAAAATGGAGAAAAAAATGATTTCCAAATATTTTAAAAGAATTTTATAAAAATGAGTTCAAAAACAGTGATGAATTCGGACTTATAATTATAAATTCAATTTTAAATGACAAAATCGAATAATCTCAAATTCCAATATCAATCAACAAATCATAATACGTCATAAAATATTAACACATTTCACAGATTAGAAAATGGATTGGTAGGCTGGCTTTTATACACAAAGGAGAATTTCAAGTTTATTTCAATTTATAGCACATTATTCCTTTTTCTTTAATTTTTATTTAAGAGCACACTGACCACGCATAACCAGAGCTTGGATTTTTAAATGAGGTCAGTCGCAGCTTAAATTATAAGTTGTCTCTTAACCATGCATGACCAGAGCTTGGATTTTTAAATGAGGTTAGAGACACACTTATATATTTATTATATATTTTTATCATTTCAGCTTTTTTTTTAAAAAAAAAACTCCTTGGTATAAAACCAATATATGGATGATAGAAAATGTGGTAGGTACAGAAATGGACTGTGAAATAAATTTCTAAATTAATTATATTATGAGATATGACCAACAGTAGCTGGATTATTGAAAATTTTCAATTATCACTAATTCTGAATAATAATATAACCACAATTCCATCACAAATATTTCCACTGTTTATTTAAAATGATTTTAAGAAAACTCTCCACATTTATATAATATCATATCTGATGGCAGAAGGATGATAAGTAATGAAGATTGCCGTGAAATAATTGCCAGTTCAAAAATATTATAATAAATATTTAACCATCATGAAAATCTAAATAAAATTCTCCTCTTGTTGTGAAATATACTGCAGTCACAATTCATCACAATTTCTAAATCTGATTATAATTTTGATGAATTATAAATACAGTTTAATTTGGATATTGATTTCAATTTCTGAAAGAATAATCAATAAATAATTTTAAAATTGAAAATCAATTACAAGAGTAATATGCTGATCTATACATGACAAGAGGGAAAATATATATATATATATATAGGAAAAAAAATATGCAGCACTTTTAAACTGATACCACATGGTGTCTCTACAAGGTGAAAAATCAGAACAAATGGATGAGACAAATATAAGGCGCTTCTGATACCAAATGTTCTCGCTTTCTCAAGGATTTTAATGACACCCCGGTGGCAAATAATGGTACCTCAGTCAACAGGAAAGACTTAATTACAAAGCAAGCAACTCAAGCACACAAATTTCATTTATCAGAACACGATAAATCTTTGATACCAAATCAAGCAGTCCAAAACAAAATATTTACAAATCAATTTCTTATAATCAGAGCAGCATGATTCCAAAACAAACATTTTTCAAAAAACAGTATCAGAGCAGCACAGAGAGATCAGTATCACAACAGACTTGTCAAGATGTTGGTCACATAAGGTGGTTCATGATCCAAGATTTGCAAATATACTCTATTTTAAATCATTTGACGAAATGTAAAAGTATTAGGATTTAATGAATCAATCACACCAGGTTATATTTCAGATTCAAGATATGTGTGAGATCCAATAAATCAATAATTTCAAATGATTTTAAACAAACATATATTCAAATCAAATAATCATGAAATAGCAATGATTTTCAAAGACCATTTAAAAAAAAACATTTTCAAGAATTTCTCAAAACTATTTCTGACAAGCCCAAGAGAAATTTCAGGTCATTTACATCAAATTTGAACATATTCATGATCGGGATAATTTATTTGAAATCACATGAATCAATGTAAAGTTTTGAGATATAATGAATCAGCCACACGAGATTGACAATTTCAAAAATAAGAGGTGTGTGATATTCAAAATATCTATAATTTCAGATGATTTCAAACAAACATATTTCAATATAATGATCATGAATAAAGATGAATTCCAAGATGTATCACTGATACAAGCCAATCTGAAAATCAATGAAATTATCACAACTGATAAATAACAGAGTGCTGTAATGAGTATAATATTTTGAGCTTTTCTAAAATGAATTAGAATAAACAGCAAAGATGTGTGAAATTTCATTAAATATTCAGATCTTCAAAAAATCCAAAATAACAGTGTTCAAGGAAAGCTTTAGCACTGTTAAGAATTTAGAAAAGAAATAAAACTTCAAAACAATTGCAGATATTTACAAACTTAAATTCAAGTTCTGGAATTGAATATAAACATGTGAGTTTTACCCAAATAGAGTAAATTTCCAAACAAATATGAATACTGCAACTGGAAGTTTCAGAAGCACAGAAAAGAAAAACAACGAGATATGGCAGTGACAAATCAAATAAAAACAAACAGAAGAAAATAACATAGAAAGGGGTAGAAGAAGGAGAAATAAAACAAAATATTTACAAAGATGAGGTTAGAAATCATACCTGATTCACAGAAGACGTTGTGGATCTCTCACTCATCAAGCTTTGGCTAAGGAACTCTGAATGATACAGACAAGTGGAACAACTTGAATATCAATCTCCTTTGCATAGCAGTTCCTCAGCCACTTCTGGTACCTAACGGTTTATTGGATCGAGTGGTCTAACAAAGTTAGTAAAACCACTCATAGTTGTATGTCGAACCTTCGGTACCCAAACTTGTTTGTATAACAATCCCTCTGAATTTACTTTCGTACCCTTAGGAACCCAAATCAGTTTAGTTTTTCCAAAAATGGCTTTATTTATTTTTTGGGTCCATGATTGTTCAACAGAATTGTTATGAAACAAAATTTCATTTTGTCTATGTTTCACAAATCCTTTGAAATTTTCAAATTTCAAATTTTCAAGTCGATTCTTTTCAAAATGATTTGAAGAATTTTTAAAAACATTTGAATTTTGCTTTTCAGAATCATTATACTTCCCAAATCCGAGTCCAACCTTATTTCCAATAGGAAACTGGTTTTTCAACAAAATGTCCAACGATTTTTCTCCATTAGAAAATTTATTCAAGATTGATTCAAGTTGTTGAATTTTAGATTGAAGATCGTTATTTTCTTTTATTAAATTTGAACAACGACTTATAGCGATCTTACTCTTTTCAGTATCGTTTTGTTTCAAAACCAAATTTTCATTCTCAAGTTTTTTTATTTTGGCTTGGGATTCGGAAATTTCAAGTTCAAATCGTTTTTGTTTTTCAGACTCAAAATTCTTGGATTTTTCAATCTCATTTTCAAGTTCTTCTAAAATCAAATTTGATTTCAACAAATTATCCTTTTCAGCAATTTCAAATTTGGAATTTATATCTGTTTTAAAATTTTCAAATTCCTTTTGCATAAGATTATTCAAATTTGACAGCTCAATCTTGTTCTCATTTAAGATCAGAATTTCATCTTCAAACTTTTGGATACTTTTATTGAGATGAACAAGATTGGCTTTCAATTTCAAACAATTTTTGCAAACAGAATTTGAAGAATTTTTAACATATTCAAGTTGTGATTCCAAATCATCAATTTTGCTGATCAACTCAGAATTCCTAGATTTCAGAGATTTATTTTTAGATTGGAGTTTATCAACAGATTTAGTTAAATCAAGACACATGTAAACCAGATCTTCATATGAGAAATTCTCGATTTCAGCATTTGTTGATTCTCCATCATCTGATTCATCTGAAGTTTCATTTGTAAATACTGTTAAACAGAACTCTGAATCTGAGTTGACTTTATCGGGTTTTGAGCTGTGGTTGTCAAATCTTCCATACTTCGTATTGAGAGTGTCCCAGATTTCCTGTGCAGATAAACAATGACGGATAAGGTTAAACTGTTCAGTATTAAGATAATCAAATATGATTTTCATAGCACGAGTATTGAAATTAATATCTACACTATCAAACCCATTGATAATAACATCCCAACATTTGATATTAACAGATTTTAAATAAAATTCCATTTTGGATTTCCAGTTTAAAAAATCTGTTCCATCAAAAACATTTGGAGATGAACTGGACTGACTCTCTATCGGTTGACAACTAGGATGACCCATGACTCTAAAGTTGGTGAAATAACTTGCTCTGATACCACTTGTAGGATCTAGAATAACCCTAGAGGGGGGGTGAATAGGGTTTTTCACAGTTTTTAAATAGAATTGAAAAACTGACAGGATATTAAAATAATAAACTGATCACAGAGAATAGCAGAAACGGAAATGCAGAAAATAAATCACACACAGATATACCCAGCTTCGGCAAAACCTTGCCTACTGCTGCATTTCTAAGGTTTCTACTAGGTGATAGAACAGTTCCCGCATACAAGACCATGTACACTCGCAAACCCTGCTCCTATTCTAACCCTAAGCTCAAAACTCTAGACTGTTCTAATCCCCTTGAACAGATTTTCCCTGATTACAACCCCGTAACCAGTAACCCAGATTTTACAGACTCTGTTAACTGACAATTAATACCCTGACTGATTCCCCCTAGAGATTACAGACTCTAGAACTCCTGGACGGTTTACAAAACAATTTAAAAACAATACAAAATAAACAAAATACAAAGTAAATAAATAAAAACCCAAGGAGATGGAGTTAAAAGGATAAGGGGTCATCCCCCTTTTAAAACATGGCCTAGTCAAACTAGGAATTGGCCGGCCCCTTTGCTTTGCTTTTGCCCGATCTCCTTTTTGTTCTGAAACTCAAAAATGGCGGCGGCTCAAAAAAAATGGCTAGGGTTTTCTCCTGCTTCGTCCCAAATCAAATCGACGGCTTGATGAAATTGCTTCTCTGAAGCTCCGATTCGCTGTTGCTCTCAGATGTCTCGATTTTGGGATTTTATCTCTTACTCTCGACCGAAATCAAAGTGAGTTTTTCTGAAAATTATTGTGTTGAAAAATTTGCGAGATGTTTGTTGATTTCGATGATTTTTGCCCGTGATGAGTTGGTGTTTAGAAATAGGATTTGAAATCCTTAAACTGAGCTCTGATTTCACCAAAGAATGGCTCGATCTGATTAGGGTTTCCCCTTTTGTCTGTCTTCAATTTGAATTGTTGCTTCCCGACTTTGAAATATACTCTGATTGCTGAAACGTCTCTGTAAAAAATTGGAAACAAAATAAATGATTTCCATTGTTGATTAATTCGGTTTTTAAAAAATAATTCTGAAAAAAAAACTTCCCTTTTTGCTATCCCTTGATTTAGCACCGTATATTTAAAAAAAATAATTTGAAACCAGACACAAAAACAAAACTTCTGGAATTTGGAATATGCCCCTTTGCATGAATAAATGGAGATTTAATTTCTGAAAACAGCTCTTGACCCATTTAAAAAAAGAACTGGTGTTGAGCAATTCTGGAAAGAGTTGATTTCTTGCTTAAAGAAAATCCTTTTTTTTTTGTTGCCTTGCTCGATTTTAGCTTTCCAGTTAATCTCCTTGCATACATTTAGCTGCCTTGAATGGTTTTCCTGATTGAATCAAAAACAGGAAACAATTAATATGATTTTCTGGATTTAAATTGGTTTTGAAATGTTGCCTTAAATTAAAAAAATAATCCTCTGTAAATTCCTATGCAATCCCAACATAAATCTGGAAATGATAAAGATGATTTCCAACAATTTTCCCATTTAAAAATTGCATATTTCATATGCACATGTGCATTCACATTATACACATGAATCTTTAATCTGAAGCTTCCTGATTTCTTGTCTTGACTGCTTTGCATGTTGCACCACTTGTTTATCCCACTATGTCCATGCTATTGCTTGACCATACTTGATCATGCTGGTTCATGTTGACTTTCACTGTTGAGCTCGACCACTTGAAAACTGATATTGTGCCTCGACCACTTGCACTCTTGATTTGTA
This sequence comes from Allium sativum, assembly GCA_030737875.1. Taxonomy (NCBI): domain Eukaryota; kingdom Viridiplantae; phylum Streptophyta; class Magnoliopsida; order Asparagales; family Amaryllidaceae; genus Allium; species Allium sativum. Next base: position 638,015,766 of record CM060922.1, read on the forward strand.
CACTATGCAGGCTTGAGAACTGTTTTGATCAAAACATGACATAATGAAACATCATCCCTTGCCATGATCCATATTTGACATATACATTTGCAAGTTTTGCTGTTGCTGCTCTTGTTTATATTTTGTGTATGTATATGGACTTGAAACATGTTGCACCAGTTTACTTGAAACATGTTTAACTTGTCTTGATCTATGTTGATGTCCCATGCTGATATGAGCCTTTTCATACTACTGTTTGCATTGCTGAACACTTGTAGTTTGCTTACCATCCCAATTCACCAGTATTGTTTGCTTTAGTGATCGGCCATTTGTGTGTTGAAACTGCATGCTTAAAACAGTGAACTTGATATATGTAACCATGCTGAATGTCTTCATTGCCATGTTTATGATGTGCACCACATTTACACACCACTGTCCCATGATTTCAGTTAACATGCTGTTTTGATTTTGTTGATCGACTCTTGAACTTGTGTACTGATTTTCATTTAAGTTTGAACTTGGTTGAATAATGTTGCCATGCCACTTTAGTTTGCTTTCAGTTGCTAGTACTTTATTCAGTTTTCATGTTGGCTGTGCTCGACACTTTGCTTTTGCTGAGTTATATCATGTTCTTGAACCTGTTTGTGGCATGTATTTGTACATTGACCTGAGCTTGTTCTGTTTCACCATATATACTTGTGCATCCATATACTTTACTGTTGCCTCTTGCTTGTTCACATGCTTGAACCAGTTTTGAAGTTTTGAGCAGCTTTGATTATTTTTGACAGTTCACTTTTGCTGTTTGACATGTATTTTCTTTTACGTATACATATGTGTATATATGCACGTATGTGTGTGTATACATGTGTGTATATACGTGAATTTTATCAGCAGACTACTGCACTGTGTTGTGGCTGATCAGAATCAACTGGTTCTGATCAGCAAACCAGTGTAGTATGTTGAGGCTGATACAAATCAGATCAAGTCAGAAAAATGATGAGAAACACACCAGAAAACTGAGGCAAATAAAATTTCAAAAACTAAAATTCAAATCTGCATGTATTCAATTTTTATTTCTATTGCAGTGTACTGTGTGTGTGTTTCTGTGTATGACAGGTGTAGATGACTAGACTGACAGAGAAAGCTGTGAAGACAGAAGATAGAAGACAAGGACAGAGTGTCAGTGTGTCTGTATATACAAGTGAAAATGGATATATATGAAATGTAAACTGAATGAATGTATGAGTGTTGCAGTGAGGAGCTGTGTATATATGAAATGTACTGATGTCTGTAATAAACAAGTTTGATTGAAATAAAATATCATTTTATTGTTGTCAAACGAACTTGTCTATTTTATTCTGTTTATACGAGTACAAATATTCTGTGAATGTATAAATAGTGGAGTTACAAATAGTTGTACTGTTTGAATATTGAAATAAAATATTCTATTTAAATAAAATACTGTGTTAATATTTGAATTTCTGTACAGTCGTATTTTATTTAAATATAAATATTATATTCATTGCTGTGATGTATATATATATAACAGTACAGTACCAAACACATTTATAATAAAAATATATTTGGTTGTTATCATCAAACAAAAATCATATAATTGTGTATACAACACCGTTATATACAACACGAACTACTTCTTTGTCATGCGGTTTCGGACTACACTCGCACCACCACAATGACATTGCGTCACTTTTTGTCACCGATACCCCCTAACTTTGCCAACCCGCTTCTTTCCGATCCTCAAACTCAAATATACACCTAACTTCCGGAATCGATGCTCATACATCGTATAAATTCCAACCCTAGCAAAATGTAACTCACGCCATATTTTCCGCAGTGTCAAAGACCATGTCGAACCCCTCAGAAATTACCCCAGATTGAAGGGAACCCAGCTTGAATCCGAATATGTTTGGATCATGATTTATAGAGTTGTATTTTGATTGATATGATTTTTGAAATACTCATTTTTGCTGTGTGAAGTAAACTGAGCGACGGCGGAACTTGTTTGATTAGAGGAATGAGATTTTTAGGGTTAGGAGAATTAAAGGTATATTTATATATTCAATATTATGTTTATTTTTAAGCAACCGCTAAATGTATATGTTGTTAAAAATTCCTATAATCACATACAGTATCCAAAAATCACGAAAATGGGCATACAACTAGAGTTTGACATTACGGACCCAACGAAACTGGTTTCGTCGAATTCCGACACCGTTTGCTCACATAGCGTATTTTTAACCGTCAAAATACTGACTGTTTTTCACGTTAAAAATCCGTACGGCCACACACTGACTCCAAAAATCACGAAACTTGGAATCTAACAATAATTTAATATTACGGATCCAAAAAAATTGGTTTCATAAAAAACGGGGGACGTTTGCAAAACTGGCTATTTTTAAAGCTCTAAATAAACTCTTTTTAAATATTAATATATTTAAAAATAATTAAATTACATATTACAAAATAAATATTATCTTATATATTCACACTATAAAATCATACAGCTCCAATTGGATTTATAACTCGATATTCAAAATCCCGGTTGAATCGATATTCAATTTATATTGAAAAATTCATTTATAATATAAATAAATCGCTATAATTTATAAAGGAATTCCATAGCGACTTTTCGAAAATTTGATTTGGACATAAATCAAAACCTACACAATGAAATCCTGAATTTTCTCTTCCATTAGAAAAATATACTTCACCAGTTCTGAACATTTCTTGTTTCATAGAAATCCGGCTTAAAACGAATCCTGTACATTCAGTTGAAGTTCAAATCGCCAAATTACGAGCTACAACGCCATTTCGAGCTCGATTTTAATTATAATATAATTATACGTTCAACTGTCGTTTATATAATATATTCGTTAATATAATTCAATTCTAAACTGAGTTATATATTTTAAATGGTCCAATTCACACAGTATTGTGAATTCTGCTATTTTTGATTATTTCAGAATTAAATATATTATTCTATTATTTAAATTAATTAAATATTCAATACAATTTAATTCAACAACCATTTAAATGTCTAATTCACTATTTTAAATAAATAAATAAATAAATTATTCGACAGTGAAAATACGGGTCGTTACATAAAGCACGTCTTATCTCTGTTCAACAAGAGAATATTCCCTACCCCTACTTTAAATAAAAGACTTGAAATGGGAACCGCCTGAAATAAGCATAGTTTGAAATAGGCACAGCTTGAAACGGGCATTGTATTTTAGATTTAGAGAAGTAGATTTCTAGACTTATATTATTTAAGCACCTAAATCTAGGTTTCAGGCTTCTTAATTAATACTGAAAGAGGTTTCGGTCTTCTATTATTTCCTGAAGTGGATTTCTAGACTTCTTATATCTAAATATCTGAATTTGGGTTTTGAGTTTCTTAACTAATACCAAAAGAGGTCCCGGTTTTCCATTATTTCCAAAATATCATTTTTGAATTTTTATTATTTAAATACCCAAATCTGGGTTTTGAGTCTTCCAATTAAATATCGAAAGAGATTTTGAACTTCTATTATTTCCAATTGTACATTTCTGGAATTCTTTTATGTTGTGAGTAGAAGTTGTATATATCTATATAGTGTTGTGTAAATATACTATCGGCAACAAGCTGTTGAAGCAAACAGCTTAATGTCAACACCCAAGACAAGAAAGGCGATACCAGGAAGACAAACTAAGAAGACGATACAAGGAGTCCAAGTCAATACCGGAGCCAAGAAGAAGATACAAGAATATGATAAAAGCTGGTACCGAAACCAAGGAGATGGTAGACGAAGACACCGATACCAAGAAGTGTTGAAGACAAAATCAGGAGGCGACACCGATACTAAGTAGTAATGAAGACAATACTAGGAGGCGACACCGATACCGAGTAGTAATGAAGATAATACCAGGAAGCGACACCGGTACCAAGAAGGAATGAACGATATTGACACCAAAACCGGAAGAACAATGCTAGTGGCAATAATGTAATATTGTAACCCATTGTATTTTTTCTATAAATAGTGGTGGTGTATTGCTGATTTGAATTAATGAAAAAGTTTCATCTTCTCTTATCCATATTATTTCTTCGTTTATAGCATGGTATCACAGCTTTGATTCTGATTTGTTCGTCAAATCTACTTTGTTAAAAATTTGATTCGTGGATCATGGGAGAAAATAAATCAGTTATAGCAGTCATGCCGATGATGTCGAAGATAACCAAACATAAATTGAGTGAATTGAACTATTTTGAATGGAGTAAAACTATTCGATTGCATCCGCGAAGTTTTCATAGAGATGATCGTCTTATAGAAGATCCACCAGAAGCGGATCCATTAGATAAAGAAGGAGTAAGTTAGCTTTATGATGATGCTCGATTATTTCGTCAAATTTGAAATACAATAGGAAGTGAGATTATTAGTTTGGTAAATCATTGTGGATTATGATGTCGAAGATAACCATACATAAATTGAGTGAATTGAATTATTTTGATTAGAGTAAAACTATGCGATTGCATTCGCGAAGTTTTCATAGAGATGATCATCTTATAGAAGATCCATCAGAAGCGGATCCATCAGATAAAGAAGGAGTAAGTTGGCTTCATGATGATGCTCAATTGTTTCGTCAAATTTGAAATACAATAGGAAGTGAGATTATTAGTTTGGTAAATCATTGTGAATTTGTGAAAGAACTTATGGATTATACGGTATTTTTGTATTCTAGAAAGGGGAGCCATAATAGAATGTATGAGATTTGTAAGTTATTCTATCGAGTTGAAAAGCAAGATCAATCTCTCATGAATTATTTCATGACATTCAAGAAAACATATAAAGAGTTTAATATGTTGTTTCCAATTAGTGTTGATGTTAAAGTGCAACAGAAGCAAAAGAAGTGGATGGCTATGACAACCACCCACAACCCCTGCACTAAACAAGAGGAATAATGCACTGAAAAGTGTGCCAGGCAGCTGTGGATGATCATCAAGGCATGAAACACAAACGGAACCTGTCGTAAAACTCATAGCGCAAGGATAAAATATAATAGAACATATACAATAGGCAGAAATAGAGGAGCATCACATAACAAACTTTTGAAAACATTCACAACATCCTGGAAAGGTTATCCATACATCATAGGAATATCAAAGTCTGTACATGAAGCCTCATTACAACACTCAGAGAGCAACTCGAACAGTGGAAATAGAAATACTATATAGTAGAAAAATAGTACGCCAGCCTCCTGCTCGCCTCCGAACTGCCACATCGTCCTCGGTAAGCTATCACCTATCACCTAGTGTGCCCATCCACAACCGGATGAACAACCCAAGGTAAAAAGAGGGAAAACATAAAATCTTGAGTCAGACAACAGTTTTAGTAAGTGATAAAACAACTAACAAACATCAACAATAATGTATATGAGAATGGATAAATAAACATACTAATCTACCCGCAAAACCAGAGAAGAACTCAACCCCGTCTTCCCCACATGGGACACTGATAGCCTTTACAACAACATTTCAACCATACAACCATGTAAACCAGAACATCCATTAAATCGTTGAAAAACACTGATGACATCCAAGTTATATATATCTCATGTAAGTCAACCTAATCGAACTAAACATCCCTCGGATACAAGCTCCAGAGGCCTAAACCAACATCAGACAAGCACCCAAGGAACATCTCCTTCGACGTTGGACAATCTACATGAGATGGTACAAACAAGGAAACTAATCAATCATGACAGACTCTAGCTATCACTACCAATCCTGCTTCGAAACCATCGTTAATGGTATGACGGTCGACCTTGCCATATGTCAAGGGCTAATGGTAACCCTAGTTCTAGCATAAACTTCATATGCCTTTCAACGATACGTATGTATGTCCAACCTTGACAACTAAGCCTTTCAACGATACCCAAGGCACTCGACCAGGAACCTTTTGGTCTTTTAAGTGCCCCTATTATATCCCTGCTTCGAGCCTGCTAGAACTTACAACAACGATAATCTCTCGGCCTTCACATTTCTTGTCATCTAACCCGATGATTTTTCAATGCTCAAGCAACCTTCTCGAGCGATCCATTATCCACCAACTCACAACTTTTGAGTTGTCACCTCATTCATTGTTCTACACCGATCAACGAACACATTTCAACACTTTGAACCTTCCTACTTGAATTCACTTCGAAGTCACACTATCACTGTGCTAAATAACACCACTATGCTGTGGCTAGGGTTCGGGGGGTGACCCCCGAATTTTTTTTTCAGGACTTTTTTTTTTAAATCTGGATCGTATCTGAATATAATTTTTCAGAAATGACCCTGTGTCGTACCACCCATGTCGCATCACCCATGTTGCTCACTCCATGACTCACCATGTCATTCGTGACACATACCATATTGTTCACCACATGGCTTACCCACGACTTGACTCAAGTCGTTAATCAACCTGACCAACCTCTTCTGAAAACCACGACCCAACTTCATGTCGCCTCAACTACCTAATCCCATGCCAACTCAACGACCTGACTTAAGTCTCCCCTGCGACATGGACTATGGCCAGCAACCTAAAACTTTCCCAATACCTCGGAGCCTTCCAACGTCATGACCCCCCTCTGCGCCTTGACTCCTGCGCCTTGACTTCTCCCATGCCTTGGATTCATGTCGGTTGAGACATGAGAAAGGGCGACGTGACTTCCAAATCCACAAAAACAACTCCAAACTTGACCAAATCTTCGCTAAACAACAATGACGATTTAAACAACTCAGTCTGATCATCCAAATCAATCATAACACTTCAACAAATCACCAATAACAACAAAATAACCATTATCATCATTAAATCATGGGAAATGCTCTAAATCATGATAATATCATAATTAAACCAAAATGATGATCTAACTTGCATATGCTATTAAATAGAATGAAAATTACTGGTTTTAAGTTGCTAAATTAGATCCTATGGTGATTCATATGAAAATACACTTACCATGATGTAGATCTAAGGAAAACGACTTGAATTTGATGAAAAACAAAATCTGACACTCATATACTTGATTGAATCCATGTGAGAGATGCATATCACTCACCAAATCTTCAAAACAACACAAAAGCAATGAATTATGATTCCGGACAGCGAAGGATTATCTTCAAACTCTTCAATCTAGTGAAATCTCTCTTCGATTAATGTGGATCTAGCTTCAAATGATGTAGGTCTTCAATCTTCACATGTAGATCTAGAATTTTAATGGTGGAAAGGTGTATTTGATTGAGCAAGGAGAATCACAAGCTCAACCAAATTAGAGAATGAAGAAAGTAAACTATTCTCCATGCCGCTAACCCCCTATTTATAGCCTCCCACCAGCCCACTAATGGGCCTCTTCAAATCAGCCCATTATGGCTTAAAAACCTGAACAACTAACTGCAAAACCTTAAAACAACGTTTCCTCCCAAACCGCTGAGCCAAATCTTTAATGTGACCACTCTATGGAAAGGGAAACATCATTTCCTTTCCAATGGCACATATCTCAACACCTGATTCAACTCAAGTCAAATTTATTCCATGTAGAAGACTGATAGGGGCAAAATGGTCATAAATAAAATTGGTAAAAATTATGGACATATCTCACATCCCCATTAACAACATATTAAAACTTGAGAATGATCCAACCTTTAGGGAATACAATAAAAATATTTTACGATTCTTCGATACGTAAAATGCAGGCTGTTACAATGGCAATCATGAGTTTTCCAGCAGGACTTCCATTTGAGTATGAATCTGCAAAATCTCAAGTTTTACCTGGATCGGATGTGACATCATTGCATGATGTGTTTAAGAGGATTCTTAGAACTGAAGTTTCAAGTTCAAATCCAATTCCATCAGCTCAACACGCACTAGTACAAAAAGCGCTTGTTATTGTTATGATAACTGTGCCTTTACGGAAGCGACCATGATCTTCTCCACCCAACTACTTAAAGATGATTTCTATGGAAATAAACACGGATATAAAATCACACGCACAAACACAAGATATTCCACCCAACCACCCTCTTTATTGATTCACAAAAACAAATTTTGTTTACACTCACTGGCTCAACAACCAACAATCAACAAATTACAAAAATTAATAACCTTACTGAGAAAGGGAAAGAATATCTAGATGACTGACACTTTGTTGCAGAAGGAGAACAATGAAGAACGACGGCAAACCCTTGGATTAATTAATTCGGTCTCAATCCTATACTTTTAATCCAACCCTAGATACTGCTTTTATGGGAGAATGGAAGGTCTAGGCAAATACCCAATTTAGCCCTTTATTACTTGCAGAATAAGTCACAGAAAGACCAAGTCAAAACCGCAGAAAACCCACTCAAACCTCTGACCAATATATGTCATTCGTCTGTCCATGCTCTCGGGTTCCAAACCCTGACAAGTCAGACGTCTGACCCAGATTGGTCAGACGTATGTCCACACTCTCGGGTTTTAACACCCTGTAGGCACAGACGTCTGACCAAGATCCCTCAGACGTCTGTGCTGAAACATAGCACAAAGCTGCTCCTCCTTGCCTTCTTTCTGCCGTTGCTCCATCTCCACTATCGCCAAGCACATCCACGCCTCTTCTCCATCAACCTATGTGATTTCATGTCACAAATCACAAAACTCCACCTTGATATGAAATCGCATCACATCAAAGGATCTTCCAACACACAAGTCATCTAGCTCTTTCAACGACACCTACTCTCAATTAAACCATTACAAAGTCAACCCATCGTCTGCCAACGATGCATCTTCCCCCGAGATGCACCACACAATACTAACGGTCTAAAAATGCTTGTAATACCACAAGGATCTCCACCTTGTGGATTTTCTTCATCGACACCCGTCTACCACTTGATTTGAGTTCCTTCCTTGATCACCCCGGATCACTCGAGCATCATCAACATGAAGACCCCTGTCTAACACATCAGCAGTGACCAAATTAACCTCTCCACCTCGCTGTGGACTAGGTTCTTCAACTGTCACTCGCCTTCCACTGTCGACCACAAAACCAACCAATCTATACAGGTTTCTCGCCTCCAAGACACCTTTCATCACAACACGACCACCCTTTTTCACTCTCAAGACTCCACCTCGAGTATCATAAGTGCAACCACGGTGATCCAACTGACTGAGTGAAATGAGGTTATGCAAACTAGCGGGTACATGTCTAACACCAGAGACTTCCCCTAACACGCCATCATGCATACGAAACCAGATAGATCCAATACCACAAACTGGTAGCTCTACTCCACTGGTTGTTCTAATCACGTTGACATTCATCTTATAAGAAGAGAAACAAATCACATCCTTACAAATGTGAAAATTGACTCCTGAATCCATCTTCCAAGGACTAACTTCGCTAAACAGGACATCACTAGAAGTATCGCTAATGGAACTTGCAGCAATATATGCCTGTGCCTCATTACTTCCATCAGCATCTGTAACCTTCTTCTTATCACTCTGATAAGCATTACAATTCTTGCGTATATGACCTTCCTTACCACAATAATAACAAGCACCTTTTGTAACACCCCACGTCCATTAATGTCACTCACAAAGGGAATGCATTAACTTCAATGGAGCGTTTTAAGTAAGTATAGAACAGAAAATCACAACAAGATAGATATAAAACAGTACTTGAAAATTCAAAACTTTATTTATTGTAGCAGAAGGTAAATATGTTTGGTTACATCATCAAAACCATAAACCAAAGTCAAGTACATCATATCCATCTTGATAAAACAAAGTACATAATCTGAAAGACATAATCCCCAACATAAAATAGCCATAATTAAAGAGAAACTGAACTTTACTTCAGCAGTCCAAGAAATCTTCTAAAAGCAGTCCAAAATCAAGCTCCACTGGTGCTAGTTCCAACCTAAGCTCCTTGGGGGGGGGGAGGAAAGGAAAGAGATGGAAAAAGGGTTTCAGACATAAAGTCTGGCAAGTGCAATAATTCTAACAATATAATTAACAAAGTAACTAGGCTAAGGCATAAGTTGGAAAATAAGGAAATGACCATGAACCATTGAGTATGGCAGAGTAAATAAGGAAACAGGATGATCAACGATATCGTTAAGCGCACCTAAACCATTATAGGATGATTACTAAACTACACCAACGGTATGAGATAATTTCTAAACTGCACCGCCACTAGTATACTGCACCACCACTAGTCACCCTAAGGTTGATCCCGCCTACAGACTTAATAATGATATTGGTAGTTTCGTGCACCCCTAGCTACCTTCATAGGTGTCGTCTGCCCCTATCTCCACTAGGTGTACCCACTACCCCCAAACGATCGGCTCCCTAACTCGTAGATACCCGTGATGGCCCCACAGTGGGGTGTATCACTCCCCAAAGTGGCAACCCGATACAACAAAGAATGCACGGCTTATACCTACACGATGCAACAACGTCTTACCTACCAGCCCGGGTCCACACACGCATATGAACCCGTTGGACTTGCGTTGCCACCGCTAACCCGGTTTGGCCTCTTACAGTCAAGCCCAGTATGCGTGTCCCGTCCTCGACTTGGGTCGAGCCCACAAAGATACGTATGGGTTACTGGTTGAAATGGGCCCCCGTTACTTAACACAAGCTATCCACCTAAGCTTGGTCCCCTCTAGTACATCCCACTTAACCCACTTTTTATTCATGTTTCAATTACATGTTTCAATTTTGGTTAAGTGTTTCAAATCGTATTTCCAAATGCCACCCAAGGCACCCACTAGATTCCACATGCCACCCAAGGCACCCACTTAACCCCCTCATGTCCCACTACATGCTTATCTGGTTAAGTGTTTCTTAATTCATTAAGACCGTAACCTCATAAAGACCTCTCACATTAGACTGGCATTTGTGGCAGCTGGATTTGCCGGGCGGGTCCGGGCAGTCTTACACCACAAAAGAGCCTAACCTCGTGTCTTTACAATTGTTACGTATTTAGTTTATGCCTAAGACCTCTCACATTAGACTGGCATTTGTGGCAGCTGGATTTGCCAGGCGGGTCCGGGCAGTCTTACACCACAAAAGAGTCTAACCTCGTGTCTTAGACGATTAATTATTTCTAATTAATCATTCCCCAATTTGAATTACTTTCCCTATTCAAATTATCAATCAACTCCAAATTTAACGATGTCCATAATTGACTCAATTATGTCCATCCATTTATGGTATGTAAAATCATACCCATTTTCACCACAGTTATATTTTATGCCTTTTAAGGCATTTATGCCAATTAAATCTTTTTAATATTATCCCCTTTTTCCCCACGTAGTACGTTCGTTCGTTTAACATAAAAATATACGTTAGACTCGGATAATCTAACTCATGAAATAAAAGAAAACATCACATATATACACATAACTAAAACATAGATCTAACATAGGGGTGAACTTGCATATGTGAATGATGTTCTACATCTAAAACTTGCATAGGCCAAGATTACAACTTGCATAAACAACATATGTCATGGATCTAATCTAAAGGTGTGAACTTGATGAGATAATGGCCACAAACTTGCATAAACATCATGTATAACATAGATCCAAATCTAAAGGTGTGAACTTGATGAAATAATGGCCACAAACTTGCATAAACAACATATGTCATAGATCTATATCTAAAAGGGGTAAACTTGCATAGGTAATAACATAACATGATTCATATCCAACTTATAAACTTTCATATGTGATCTATACATCGCAACAATGGTGTAAACTAGTATCTGACATGTAAAGTATCATGTAGAATTTAGCATACGTCATAGCCTAACTTTCAATTAAATTCTCACATAAACTAGGTGTCATAGCCATGTAAAGTCACATATAATTCTACCCAAACTTATATATGGTTCATGTTTGAATCAACATTTAAATTTTCCTACATATGATTTACCATATGAATCAATATCACAAACTAGCATAAGAAACATGACGATTTGATTATATATAAAATTACAACATGGATGATAGCAACATAACTTTACATTGTAAATGATAGCATCATAACATAACATCATAGATATTTCAACCACAATCCTACAACATAATTACAACATGCAATGAATACTTCATATCACATCCATACAATCTGCGTTATGACTTGATATAATTAAATTACTAATTATTTTGCTAAAACTATCGAACTCACAACTCAAAAGCAGTCTTGAGTTCTGAATTCTGATTTCTGAAGTTGAATTAGCGCTCCTTTGATGAAGATTCGCTGTTAGGGTTGAGTAGTTCTGATTTGGTTGTTGTTCTTCCTCTTTAATTTTGGTGGCGGCTGCTCTAGGGTTCAAGACAACAGCATGACGACCATAGTTTTAGTTTTAATTCTGATTTAGGGTTTGAGTCTATGGGTCTTTTTGTAGAGTTATGAATTAATTTAAGTTGTCGGATGATCTTAGGGTTAATCAAAACCATTCAATCATGATAGGGTGATGAGTCAGCCCTAATGACTCAGCAAGGAGTCAGAAAGGACTCAACAACACGGGTCAGCCTGAACCAGAAAGCTGTGCAGGCTCCAGCCTCGACCTGGGCGCACTTGGCAGGTGCGCCAGTGTAAAAATGTACTGGCGCACTTCCCAAGTGCGCTAGTGCATTTATATATATATATTTTCCTCTTTTGCCACCCATCTTCGTTCGTCCATAACTCCTTCATCCGGTACTCGTTTCCCGCAAACTCGGACTCTATTTCAACCAGAATTCCGAGATGAACACAATGGCGCAACCCAATCCCCATAATTCTCATGTCTGAGATTAATTACTCTTTAATTTAGTTAATTCGATTATTCAAAAATCCGGGGTGTTACATTCTCCCCTCCTTAAAGGATTTCGTCCCCGAAATCTCCAAGTTAAGGAGAATGCATATCCTACCATCCAAACAACCATCTACTCAACCATCAAACACGGGCATCCATTGTCCTTATATAACTTCTAATGCTGTATGAACATATGCAAAAAGTGTGTGTATATGTTCCTTTTCTAATGCAAAATCAGGCGGTCTACTGATTCAGTTGACCTCCTTAATGCAAACCATGATAGTGCCATGCGTCCATTATGTATGCGAAAGAACCTTATCGATACATATTATTTCTACATGCATGCACAACCATTCACCAAAATGCAACATCCATATGATGGTACAACCGTTATACATCCATTACTTAAATATGTACACACATTTATATGCAATTGCAATATAAAGTGACTGAGCCGATCTAGTGCCTAAAGTGTGTGTATATGCATCCACGAGAAACCACTAGCAAACACTTGCATCTACTTGCATCAATCATACATAACATGTCTCAAACACATGTTTCAACCATATGACTATCCTATCTAAGGGTCAAAGATACTAGCGAGAGGACATACTAAAGATAAGATAAGTACAAGGTAAGCGATAAAGGAGAAATTTAAAAGACATACCCTCGAAAAGAAAAGGGTATAATGAACGCAACTTCGCTCCTGTCTCCCAAGTAGCGTCGCTCTCATCATCTCCCCATTGCACTTTGACTAGCTTGACCTCTCGATTCCTCAACTTCTTAATCTCCGACCCAAGAATGCGCGTAGGAGCTTGTCGAATCGTCGCCTCACGCTCGATCTCCACCTCTCTAAGCAAGCTCAGCTCTACCACCTCCGCGGTCTCGTGCAAGCACTTCCTCAAGTGTGATACATGGAATACGTCGTGTACACCACTAAGTCTCTCGAGAAACTCCACTTTATACGCCATCTGCCCAATCCTTTCCATAATAGGAAACAGTCCTACGAACCTTGGTGCTAACTTCCCAACGGACCCAAAGCGAACGATATTCCGTAATGGAGACACCTTGACAAAGACCATGTCCCCAACATCAAACTCAAGATCTGACCTCCTCTTGTCCGCATAAGATTTCTGTCTATCTTGCGCCGTCTTCATTCTCCTTCGAATCAAATCGACCTTCTCCGAAGTCTCTCTAATCATATCGGGTCCAAGCAAGATCTTATCGTAGATTCCTACCAACATGTAGGTGAACGACACAGCCGTCCATAAAGAGCTTCGAACGGTGCCATGCCAATGCTAGACTGAAAGATGTTATTATATGCGAACTCCACCAACGGAAGATGTTCTTCCCATGTACCTCCGAAATCCAAGACACAAAATCTCAATAGGTCCTCTAAAATACGATTCACCCTCTCGGTCTGGCCGTCCGTCTAAGGATGATATGCGGTGCTTAAACATAACTGAGTCCCTACCGCCTCTTGTAAGCTTTTCCAAAATTCGCTAATGAAAATGGGATCGCGGTCGCTCACTATGCTAGAAGAAACACTGTGCAAACGAACTATTTCTCGAATGTATACGGAGGCTAACCACGGAGCAGTCCTCTTACTCTTCACGGGAATGAAATGGGCGCTCTTAGTAAGTCTGTCTACCACGACCCAAATCCCCGTATTACCCTTCCTCAATCTCGGTAATCCGTCAATAAAGTCCATCGAGACGCTTTCCCACTTCCATTGTGGGACCTCAAATGGGTGAAGCAATCCACCGGGCTTCTTTTGCTTTGCTTTTACTTGTTGGCACACCAAGCATCTAGCGACATATTCGGCCACATCTTTCTTCATGCCGGCCCAAAAGTAAACTCGTCTCATGTCCATGTACATCTTGTCCCCATCAGGATGGATGGTCATCTTCGAACGATGTGCATCATCAAGAATGGTCTTCCTTAGATTCTCGTCCCGTGGTACACAAAGTCTACCGTCCCTACGTAACCAACCCTTATCATCTAGGGTATACCTACGGAGATGGCTCAATGACTCCCCTCCTTTGGATTTTCTACTAACTCAACCAACTGTGGGTCGTCTCGCTGTGCCTCGCCAATCCATCCCAAAAGTGTAGGCCTGACCTCTAAGGATGCTAGCAAACCAGGTACGAAGTCAACGGAATGTGTGAAGTCAAACGTAGAGATGAACTCTAAACTTCGCCGCTCAACAAACAACAGATGTAACAACCCGGAAAATCAGGGCCAATTTAAAATTTTTATTTTAAAGAATTTTGTTGGAAAATGTGCCAGAATTTAAAATTTTAAATTTTAAATAATATTAAAGCCACTGAAAATAGTCAATTTTCAAACGACCTCTGTTTTCGATGAGACCACTTTTGTTGGAACCAGAATGTCAAATTATTGCTAGGTTTCAATTTTTAGAATTTTCCGAGCTAATATGTGAGCGTGGCAAGAGAAACTGTGTTTTGTCAATTACAGATAAATTTAATCGACTTCAAAATAGCCATTTTTCAAACAGTCTCAGAATTCGACGAAATTAGTCTCGTTAGAACCGTATCGTCAAAACATAGCCAAATATAATTTTTCTGTAATTTTTAGAGGCAGTATGTGGCCTCGGTGAATTTAATTATACGACAGATTTAAATTAATAAAGGAATTAAACATAAAATTAAATAAAACAAGTTGTAGACTTTGGTTTTGGGCCTCGAAACATGTTCCATTGCATCCGGAACGTGGTTATTTGCCTAGAGACAGTTTTTATTGGGCTGGAGTCGGAGAGGTTAAGAAGAAACGGGCCACTTTTCAATTTAATGAGTAAAATAATATATAAATACATAGTATTTCACTATTCACCGTATACCCTAAACCTAGCCGCCGTATTAATGAACCAATGGCTGAAATCGTTCCTCAATCATCCCTTGATTTCTTCCTCCCTACAGCAAATTAAACCACAAATCATATACCAAAACAAAGAGAATTTCGAGCACTACGAATTCATACGGCTATGATCTATTTTAATTTAATGTGTTGCGCGAATTTGGGGCACGTAGTGCCGCCTTTCGTGAGACTTTTCAGCGAGGTAGGGGGTGCGAGCGGGCCCTTCTCGTGGGCGGTGGAAGCTCTCCCAGAGGCGGACGACGCGAGGCAGTTGGATGGAGGTCCGATCACCTAGGGAGCGTGCGCGATGGGGGGATTTGATGCGACAGTGGGTTTCGTTATCAGCTGAATGAGGAAGACGATTTAAAATGTAATTAACACTTTCTAATCATTCTCTAATTAACTAAAATTGTAATTAACACATATATTGCTATAACCTTAGCAAACAGAATCGGAATCGAACGAAATTGGATGCGTTGAAATCGTATTTTCCTGATCTACAACATAGAACAGACCGGGACCAAAACAGAAATTGTTGAAAATTCAGACAAGATCAAACAGGTGAGAACTCTGATTTATTTAATAATTTAAATTTAATTATTTTTCTTATTTATCGTTTGTTAAAATTCTTGTCTGTATAATTATAATTCAGATCCGATGCTTGTTGTCTAGAATTCAGTGGTTTGTTGTGATGTTAGATTTGTTGGTTAAAAAAAATTGTGTTCAACCAAATCACCATGTTGTGTTATCAGAGTTGTTGAATACATTTTGTAAATTAGAAAAATAGTGAAACCAAACCATCATGTTGAGTTTTTAGATTGTTAATTATCATTTTGTGTTATTTAGATTTGTTGATTCAAAGATTAACAATGGTGTTGATTAGAAAGATAGTTAAAACAAAAATTCGCAACGAATGTGAGAAATTCTGCCTCTTTATTTATTTATTTTTATAATAAAAATTTTGATACTTGACCTGTTCTAGAAATTGTGTTGTGGAATTTTGTGTCGCTAAATTCCGTTGGTTATATATTTAATTTGGCTGATGACACTGTTATGCTGATATGTGAATTAGAATTACCATGGTTGTAATATAGGATTGTTGGAAATAATCATATCGTGTTTGTGACAATGGTTGAATTGTCATTTTGATTTAAATTAGATTCACCATGATCAAATTGTTGATTTTAATGGACAAGAATTAGGTTGTCTTTTTGGTTGAATTGGATTAAACAAAATCAAATGATGTATTGCCAAACTAGAATAAAAACATTGATTTTTATTTGTTGACCTTGACATTGGAATATAATATGGACATATAATTATGATTTTTAAATTAAAAGATAAATAAAGTTTAAATCTTTATTTTTGTTTACAAAATTGAAATGCCAAATTTAATCTTCATTTTGCTTACAAAATAAAAAGCAAGTTTTAATCTTTTATTTGGTTTACAATTGAAATGCCAATTTTAATCTTAGTTTTGCTTATAAAATACAAGCTTTATTTTTGTGAACAGAATAAAATCCAACTTTTACCCGTCACTTTGTTTACATAAAACAAAAGACAAATTTTTTTTAAATAAAAAGAATTATTTTCATGTCATTTTGTGTACATAAGAAGAGACAAATTTTTGTAAACAAAATAAAAAGGATTATTTTGGGTCCATATTTGTTTGTTAAAACAAGAGGACATTTTCTACTTAATTTGTTTGTTGAAACAAAAGAACATTTTCACATAATTTGTTTGTTAAAGACAAAAAGGCATTTTTACTCAATTTTGTTGTTAAAACAAAAGACATAATTTTTAACACAATTTGTTAACAAGATAAAAGGACAAAGTTTTCATAAATTTTGGTTAATCAAATAAAAGACCATTTTAACATTAATTTTGATTAACAGTTAAAAGGACAATTTTCAACATTGTTTTGTTTACATAAAATAAAAGGACAATTTTTAATATTATTTTGTTAACATAGGTTTTAACATAGATTTTGCTAGTAAAACAAAAAGACAAAGATTTGTTTACATAATGAGAAGACAAAGTTTTTATACAAATTTGTTTACAAAATAAATGACAAAATTTTTACCTTGATTTTTATTCTCATCGTATTTTCTTAAATAAAAATTAGAATATTTATTCTTGCTTTGTTTATCTTGTTTACAAGCAAAATAAAAGATAATTTTAACGTGAAATTTGATTGTAAAATAAAAGGCAAGTTTTTGTTTACATAAAACAAAAGAGCAATATTTTGTCAAAATTTGTTAATAAAAAAAAAAGGGACAAAGTTAACATTGTTTTGTTAATATATAAAGGATAAACTTTTATGCCATTGTGTAAACATAGGAACAGGATAAATTTTCATGTTGATTTTGTTAACAAAGAAAAGAAACAATCTTTACGTTAATTTTGTTAACATAGTAAAAGAACAAATTTTGCGCTCATTTTATTTGCAAAGTAAAGGAACAAGTTTAGTGCTCATTTTGTTAACAGAAATATAAAAGAGAAAATTTTGGTGTTTATTCTGTTTACAAATTAAAGAACAAAGTGTTACATTTATTTTGTGAATATAATAAAAGGGCAAGTTTAATCTTTATTTTACTCATAAAATAAAATGCAAGTTTTTAAATCTTTATTTTCATTAACAAATAAAAATAAAGATGAGACCTTTATTGTGATTCATCAAAAGTACACCAAATCAGATATTATGTTGTTTATGTTAAATTAGTTGAAATGACACCAAACATTGTTGTGTTAAATTTTAGTTGTAATAACACCAATACATTGTTATGTTAAATTTTTGTTGTAATGACACAAAACCATCGTGTGTTAATTTATTTGTGGTGACACAAAAATATCGTTGAGCTAATTTTAGTTGTAATGACATAAATTACACCGTCATGTTTGTATAGTAGGAATGAATCAAAGATTGACATATAAATATATTTAGAAATGCTGATACTATGAAGGATATTCACATAAGCTATAGGAAATATTTATTTCAATGTATAAGAAATAAAAGGACACTTATATTTATTTCAATGTATAGGAAATAAACTAAAAAGTTATATTTTCCTATTGTAAAGAATAGAATAAAAAGTTATTTTTTTTTTGTAAAGTAAAATAAAGGAAAACATTTATTTACACTTAGGTAAATAAATAAGAAATATGATGCTTAAACACGAGGTTGGATTGAGTTGTGATGTAAACCTGCCCAGACCCGCCCGGCTGTCCAGTAGTCACAACAATACCTATCCAATGTGGGAGGTTTAAGCATATGTAAATTACTATAAATATTAAGTATAAATAAATAAAACATAGAAATAGGAATACACATATATTTACAATAGATAAATAAGAGATTAAATAAATTACATTTTTATATGTAATTAAAGAATATGTTTTACACTGAAAAGAAATTACATTTATATGTAATTAAGATTATAAGAACTAAATTACATTTTTATGTAATTAAGATTATAAGGGAGAAAATTATATTTTATGTAATAAAATAATAATAATAATTATTATTATTATGTGCATAAGTATTTATTTACATTTTTTTTATGTAAATAAAAAGAATTAAAAGAATAATTATATGAATAGGATTTATTTACATTTTCTTATGTAAATAAAAAGAATCAATTTGTAAATAGTAATCATTTACATTTTCTTATGTATATAATAAAAAAGAAAGGTTAGAAAAGAACTTACATAAGATATTCTTTTTATGTTAAAAGGGAATATTAGAAAGGAATTAAGGAAATACAATTATTTACATTTACTATGTAAATAGGATTTGCAAAGGAAATTGAAACCATTTATTTACAAATAGTGTAAATAAATATGAATAAGAAATTAGATACATTTATTTACAATTAATGTAAATAAATATAGTAAAAGTAAACCCTTTATTTACATTTAGGTAAATAAGTAAGAAAAAGATAAGAATATATTTATTTACATTTAGGTAATAAATAGGGTAAGAAAAAGAATGTAATTTATTTACATTTAAGGTAAATAAATTAAAACATAGAAAGAATATAATTTATTTACATTTAGGTAAATAAAACAAAATATAGAAAAAAGTATAATTTATTTACATTTAGGGTAAGCGAAACAGAGTTATTAAAAGTGATATTTTTATCATCATTTTAGATGCGATAAAAAGAATAGACTTTTGAAATTGGAATAGTCAAACGATTTATATTTATATATATAAATATAAATTATAAATTAAACGGAACGCGCGCGGCAGTTCGCGTATCGGCAATCGTAACTTTAAACGGTTATACAGAGAGATCCGACCGTCGGATTTTCCCAAAACTGGAGCCGTTTGGACCGCTTTGGGAAGATCTTTCCAATGACATAAATTTCACCAAAATCCAACGGTTAGATTTCAAGATATGTGTAAATCAAATTTGGTTGAAAACAACGCCAGGGTCGCCCATTTACCCGAAGCGTCGTTAAATTAATTTAGGCTATTTTTATATAAATAAAAACAACGATATGTTGTTATCAAATATTAATAACGATATGAAATGTTTTCAAATTATATATATATATATATATATATATATATATATATGCGAGAATCATTTGAGAAGACCGAGTTCAATCTCATTTCAAATGATTACACGACGTTCTAAATCTAAGAGTTGAAGACGGCGATTGAAGACCGACGATCTTCACATCGAATGGGTAACTAGTGTTGAGGTCCTTGATTGATTTGCTCCCAAGATGGGGCTAAGATGGTAGTTATCCGGACGTAGTGTTGATTTGTACGGATTTGACTTTCGTCCAGACCCAGGGCATAAGTTTATAAATGGAATGTATGTCTGACGTTGTAGTCCCTTATACTACATTCGTTGATCTCTCTTAATATATATCTGTTTGGTGGTTAACACCCTTCTCTGAGACGTACGAGCTTAGAGGTTATATATTGGTAGAAATCAATGGTATAGTATGGACTGACAATGTGGCATGCTAAGATGCATTGATCAAGGCTTTTGTTGAAAAGCAGGCCTTGTGGTTGATGATCAAAGCACGGCCTGTTTAGGCGTAGCTTTGTGTATAGCGTGACTTCGCGAGCCTCACACCCCGGTATGAGTCAAAAACGGGATATGGACTGCAGGGAGTGCACACGTTTCTTTCTAGCTAGAGTGGTGTCAGTGACCTACCAGCCCTGACATTTTACTTATGTGGATGATGGATTTTGAGGCGCCTCGTTATTTTTATAGGCCGTTGGTGGTCATACTATAGGTCCAAAGGGACCGGGAAGCGTGTGTTCAGGCATAACTAATCCACTGCCCATAGGCGGGGACCGGCCCTGAAGATCCAAGGGTTCACTGCGGGGGATCCTGAGGCATTTGCTAGAGTGTCTCGAATCGGAGAGGAGCTTGCCCCTAGCCTCGACTCATGATGGAATCCAAATTTCCAATACGACCTTGCGGTTTTGATTGTAGAACTAGTATTGGCGACATGCTATATGGTAACCATGCCGTCTAGGATTGATACTTATGATTGAAATGTTTTATTTAAAACATATACACACTAGTAGTAATCCGTTTTACGTATTTAGCATCTTTTGACCATTATAAGGTAAAACCCTATCCTCTGGTGTGCGTTGCATTGTGTGATGGGACCTGGGTCTTATAATGGTTTCATTTTTCCAAAAAGACATTGCGTTATTTCACGATTTACTTTGGTTTATGCACTGGCAATCCATAGGAGTAAACCCGTTCCGCGAAAGTGGCGTGGTCCTTGGATTTGTCTTATTAGTTATATTAATTTAGAATTCTCACACCAGTCCCATGACTGACCTGTAGTTTGTTCACTGGCAAACTCGGGTGCCCTCTTTTCCACACGGGCAGTCGAGTAGCTTTTTGCAGATATCTTTCTCTTTAGCAGGATCCTGGATTGAAGCCTAAAGCTGTGTCCAGAGCTTTGTAGTCTTCCGCTGTTTAATGTATTAAAAGTATTGTAATTTTATCTTCCGCTGTAATTTTATTTCAATGTACTCTGATATATTCTGTACTCTGATGTAACATTATTATAATGTAATAAAAGTCTGCTATTATTGTTCTGATGTATTGTATTCCCAAAGTTAAAGTATTCGAAGATTTCCAACCTTTGGGTCAGACCTGTGTGGTTTATGGTCGAGTCAAAGAGCGGGAATTTCCGGGTCTTTACAGTTGGTATCAGAGCTCTGGTTAGCTCAAAAATCTTTGGGATACAACTCGTTAGAACTGAACAAAAGACTCATCAGAGATTGGATTAGTAATATCCAATAAGAATACTCATTAGAGATAGGACCAGCAGTGTCCTAGAATGAGAAAACTCGTTAGAGATGGGGTTAGTAATGCCCTAGAATGAGTTCAGAGTGATAAGCTTATAATTAACGTATTTTGATTATATATATAATCCTATTTCAGAAAATATGTTTTAAAAATATAAAAGTATACATGTATTTGATAAGTTAGCCAACAAATGAAATTAATAATATTAAAATTAAAATTTAGTTAGTTAATTTAACTACTTTTAGCTAGTTCCTTTTCGAGGACGAAAAGATTTTTAAGTGGGGGAGACTGTAACAACCCGGAAAATCAGGGCCAATTTAAAATTTTTATTTTAAAGAATTTTGTTGGAAAATGTGCCAGAATTTAAAATTTTCAATTTTAAATAATATTAAAGCCACTGAAAATAGTCAATTTTCAAACGACCTCTGTTTTCGATGAGACCACTTTTGTTGGAACCAGAATGTCAAATTATTGCTAGGTTTCAATTTTTAGAATTTTCCGAGCTAATATGTGAGCGTGGCAAGAGAAACTGTGTTTTGTCAATTACAGATAAATTTAATCGACTTCAAAATAGCCATTTTTCAAACAGTCTCAGAATTCGACGAAATTAGTCTCGTTAGAACCGTATCGTCAAAACATAGCCAAATATAATTTTTCTGTAATTTTTAGAGGCAGTATGTGGCCTCGGTGAATTTAATTGTACGACAGATTTAAATTAATAAAGGAATTAAATATAAAATTAAATAAAACAAGTTGTAGACTTTGGTTTTGGGCCTCGAAACATGTTCCATTGCATCCGGAACGTGGGTATTTGCCTAGAGACAGTTTTTATTGGGCTGGAGTCGGAGAGGTTAAGAAGAAACGGGCCACTTTTCAATTTAATGAGTAAAATAATATATAAATACATAGTATTTCACTATTCACCGTATACCCTAAACCTAGCCGCCGTATTAATGAACCAATGGCTGAAATCGTTCCTCAATCATCCCTTGATTTCTTCCTCCCTACAGCAAATTAAACCACAAATCATATACCAAAACAAAGAGAATTTCGAGCACTACGAATTCATACGGCTATGATCTATTTTAATTTAATGTGTTGCGCGAATTTGGGGCACGAAGTGCCGCCGTTCGTGAGACTTTTCAGCGAGGTAGGGGGGTGCGAGCGGGCCCTGCTCGTGGGCGGTGGAAGCTCTCCCAGAGGCGGACGACGCGAGGCAGTTGGATGGAGGTCCGATCACCTAGGGAGCGTGCGCGATGGGGGGATTTGATGCGACAGTGGGTTTCGTTATCAGCTGAATGAGGAAGACGATTTAAAATGTAATTAACACTTTCTAATCATTCTCTAATTAACTAAAATTGTAATTAACACATATATTGCTATAACCTTAGCAAACAGAATCGGAATCGAACGAAATTGGATGCGTTGAAATCGTATTTTCCTGATCTACAACATAGAACAGACCGGGACCAAAACAGAAATTGTTGAAAATTCAGACAAGATCAAACAGGTGAGAACTCTGATTTATTTAATAATTTAAATTTAATTATTTTTCTTATTTATCGTTTGTTAAAATTCTTGTCTGTATAATTATAATTCAGATCCGATGCTTGTTGTCTAGAATTCAGTGGTTTGTTGTGATGTTAGATTTGTTGGTTAAAAAAAATTGTGTTCAACCAAATCACCATGTTGTGTTATCAGAGTTGTTGAATACATTTTGTAAATTAGAAAAATAGTGAAACCAAACCATCATGTTGAGTTTTTAGATTGTTAATTATCATTTTGTGTTATTTAGATTTGTTGATTCAAAGATTAACAATGGTGTTGATTAGAAAGATAGTTAAAACAAAAATTCGCAACGAATGTGAGAAATTCTGCCTCTTTATTTATTTATTTTTATAATAAAAATTTTGATACTTGACCTGTTCTAGAAATTGTGTTGTGGAATTTTGTGTCGCTAAATTCCGTTGGTTATATATTTAATTTGGCTGATGACACTGTTATGCTGATATGTGAATTAGAATTACCATGGTTGTAATATAGGATTGTTGGAAATAATCATATCGTGTTTGTGACAATGGTTGAATTGTCATTTTGATTTAAATTAGATTCACCATGATCAAATTGTTGATTTTAATGGACAAGAATTAGGTTGTCTTTTTGGTTGAATTGGATTAAACAAAATCAAATGATGTATTGCCAAACTAGAATAAAAACATTGATTTTTATTTGTTGACCTTGACATTGGAATATAATATGGACATATAATTATGATTTTTAAATTAAAAGATAAATAAAGTTTAAATCTTTATTTTTGTTTACAAAATTGAAATGCCAAATTTAATCTTCATTTTGCTTACAAAATAAAAAGCAAGTTTTAATCTTTTATTTGGTTTACAATTGAAATGCCAATTTTAATCTTAGTTTTGCTTATAAAATACAAGCTTTATTTTTGTGAACAGAATAAAATCCAACTTTTACCCGTCACTTTGTTTACATAAAACAAAAGACAAATTTTTTTTAAATAAAAAGAATTATTTTCATGTCATTTTGTGTACATAAGAAGAGACAAATTTTTGTAAACAAAATAAAAAGGATTATTTTGGGTCCATATTTGTTTGTTAAAACAAGAGGACATTTTCTACTTAATTTGTTTGTTGAAACAAAAGAACATTTTCACATAATTTGTTTGTTAAAGACAAAAAGGCATTTTTACTCAATTTTGTTGTTAAAACAAAAGACATAATTTTTAACACAATTTGTTAACAAGATAAAAGGACAAAGTTTTCATAAATTTTGGTTAATCAAATAAAAGACCATTTTAACATTAATTTTGATTAACAGTTAAAAGGACAATTTTCAACATTGTTTTGTTTACATAAAATAAAAGGACAATTTTTAATATTATTTTGTTAACATAGGTTTTAACATAGATTTTGATAGTAAAACAAAAAGACAAAGATTTGTTTACATAATGAGAAGACAAAGTTTTTATACAAATTTGTTTACAAAATAAATGACAAAATTTTTACCTTGATTTTTATTCTCATCGTATTTTCTTAAATAAAAATTAGAATATTTATTCTTGCTTTGTTTATCTTGTTTACAAGCAAAATAAAAGATAATTTTAACGTGAAATTTGATTGTAAAATAAAAGGCAAGTTTTTGTTTACATAAAACAAAAGAGCAATATTTTGTCAAAATTTGTTAATAAAAAAAAAAGGGACAAAGTTAACATTGTTTTGTTAATATATAAAGGATAAACTTTTATGCCATTGTGTAAACATAGGAACAGGATAAATTTTCATGTTGATTTTGTTAACAAAGAAAAGAAACAATCTTTACGTTAATTTTGTTAACATAGTAAAAGAACAAATTTTGCGCTCATTTTATTTGCAAAGTAAAGGAACAAGTTTAGTGCTCATTTTGTTAACAGAAATATAAAAGAGAAAATTTTGGTGTTTATTCTGTTTACAAATTAAAGAACAAAGTGTTACATTTATTTTGTGAATATAATAAAAGGGCAAGTTTAATCTTTATTTTACTCATAAAATAAAATGCAAGTTTTTAAATCTTTATTTTCATTAACAAATAAAAATAAAGATGAGACCTTTATTGTGATTCATCAAAAGTACACCAAATCAGATATTATGTTGTTTATGTTAAATTAGTTGAAATGAAACCAAACATTGTTGTGTTAAATTTTAGTTGTAATAACACCAATACATTGTTATGTTAAATTTTTGTTGTAATGACACAAAACCATCGTGTGTTAATTTATTTGTGGTGACACAAAAATATCGTTGAGCTAATTTTAGTTGTAATGACATAAATTACACCGTCATGTTTGTATAGTAGGAATGAATCAAAGATTGACATATAAATATATTTAGAAATGCTGATACTATGAAGGATATTCACATAAGCTATAGGAAATATTTATTTCAATGTATAAGAAATAAAAGGACACTTATATTTATTTCAATGTATAGGAAATAAACTAAAAAGTTATATTTTCCTATTGTAAAGAATAGAATAAAAAGTTATTTTTTTTTTTTGTAAAGTAAAATAAAGGAAAACATTTATTTACACTTAGGTAAATAAATAAGAAATATGATGCTTAAACACGAGGTTGGATTGAGTTGTGATGTAAACCTGCCCGGACCCGCCCGGCTGTCCAGTAGTCACAACAATACCTATCCAATGTGGGAGGTTTAAGCATATGTAAATTACTATAAATATTAAGTATAAATAAATAAAACATAGAAATAGGAATACACATATATTTACATTAGATAAATAAGAGATTAAATAAATTACATTTTTATATGTAATTAAAGAATATGTTTTACACTGAAAAGAAATTACATTTATATGTAATTAAGATTATAAGAACTAAATTACATTTTTATGTAATTAAGATTATAAGGGAGAAAATTATATTTTATGTAATAAAAAAATAATAATAATAATTATTATTATGTGCATAAGTATTTATTTACATTTTTTTTATGTAAATAAAAAGAATTAAAAGAATAATTATATGAATAGGATTTATTTACATTTTCTTATGTAAATAAAAAGAATCAATTTGTAAATAGTAATTATTTACATTTTCTTATGTATATAATAAAAAAGAAAGGTTAGAAAAGAACTTACATAAGATATTCTTTTTATGTTAAAAGGGAATATTAGAAAGGAATTAAGGAAATACAATTATTTACATTTGCTATGTAAATAGGATTTGCAAAGGAAATTGAAACCATTTATTTACAAATAGTGTAAATAAATATGAATAAGAAATTAGATACATTTATTTACAATTAATGTAAATAAATATAGTAAAAGTAAACCCTTTATTTACATTTAGGTAAATAAGTAAGAAAAAGATAAGAATATATTTATTTACATTTAGGTAATAAATAGGGTAAGAAAAAGAATGTAATTTATTTACATTTAAGGTAAATAAATTAAAACATAGAAAGAATATAATTTATTTACATTTAGGTAAATAAAACAAAATATAGAAAAAAGTATAATTTATTTACATTTAGGGTAAGCGAAACAGAGTTATTAAAAGTGATATTTTTATCATCATTTTAGATGCGATAAAAAGAATAGACTTTTGAAATTGGAATAGTCAAACGATTTATATTTATATATATAAATATAAATTATAAATTAAACGGAACGCGCGCGGCAGTTCGTGTATCGGCAATCGTAACTTTAAACGGTTATACAGAGAGATCCGACCGTCGGATTTTCCCAAAACTGGAGCCGTTTGGACCGCTTTGGGAAGATCTTTCCAATGACATAAATTTCGCCACAATCCAACGGTTAGATTTCAAGATATGTGTAAATCAAATTTGGTTGAAAACAACGCCAGGGTCGCCCATTTACCCGAAGCGTCGTTAAATTAATTTAGGCTATTTTTATATAAATAAAAACAACGATATGTTGTTATCAAATATTAATAACGATATGAAATGTTTTCAAATTATATATATATATATATGTATATATATATATATATATATGCGAGAATCATTTGAGAAGACCGAGTTCAATCTCATTTCAAATGATTACACGACGTTCTAAATCTAAGAGTTGAAGACGGCGATTGAAGACCGACGATCTTCACATCGAATGGGTAACTAGTGTTGAGGTCCTTGATTGATTTGCTCCCAAGATGGGGCTAAGATGGTAGTTATCCGGACGTAGTGTTGATTTGTACGGATTTGACTTTCGTCCAGACCCAGGGCATAAGTTTATAAATGGAATGTATGTCTGACGTTGTAGTCCCTTATACTACATTCGTTGATCTCTCTTAATATATATCTGTTTGGTGGTTAACACCCTTCTCTGAGACGTACGAGCTTAGAGGTTATATATTGGTAGAAATCAATGGTATAGTATGGACTGACAATGTGGCATGCTAAGATGCATTGATCAAGGCTTTTGTTGAAAAGCAGGCCTTGTGGTTGATGATCAAAGCACGGCCTGTTTAGGCGTAGCTTTGTGTATAGCGTGACTTCGCGAGCCTCACACCCCGGTATGAGTCAAAAACGGGATATGGACTGCAGGGAGTGCACACGTTTCTTTCTAGCTAGAGTGGTGTCAGTGACCTACCAGCCCTGACATTTTACTTATGTGGATGATGGATTTTGAGGCGCCTCGTTATTTTTATAGGCCGTTGGTGGTCATACTATAGGTCCAAAGGGACCGGGAAGCGTGTGTTCAGGCATAACTAATCCACTGCCCATAGGCGGGGACCGGCCCTGAAGATCCAAGGGTTCACTGCGGGGGATCCTGAGGCATTTGCTAGAGTGTCTCGAATCGGAGAGGAGCTTGCCCCTAGCCTCGACTTATGATGGAATCCAAATTTCCAATACGACCTTGCGGTTTTGATTGTAGAACTAGTATTGGCGACATGCTATATGGTAACCATGCCGTCTAGGATTGATACTTATGATTGAAATGTTTTATTTAAAACATATACACACTAGTAGTAATCCGTTTTACGTATTTAGCATCTTTTGACCATTATAAGGTAAAACCCTATCCTCTGGTGTGCGTTGCATTGTGTGATGGGACCTGGGTCTTATAATGGTTTCATTTTTCCAAAAAGACATTGCGTTATTTCACGATTTACTTTGGTTTATGCACTGGCAATCCATAGGAGTAAACCCGTTCCGCGAAAGTGGCGTGGTCCTTGGATTTGTCTTATTAGTTATATTAATTTAGAATTCTCACACCAGTCCCATGACTGACCTGTAGTTTGTTCACTGACAAACTCGGGTGCCCTCTTTTCCACACGGGCAGTCGAGTAGCTTTTTGCAGATATCTTTCTCTTTAGCAGGATCCTGGATTGAAGCCTAAAGCTGTGTCCAGAGCTTTGTAGTCTTCCGCTGTTTAATGTATTAAAAGTATTGTAATTTTATCTTCCGCTGTAATTTTATTTCAATGTACTCTGATATATTCTGTACTCTGATGTAACATTATTATAATGTAATAAAAGTCTGCTATTATTGTTCTGATGTATTGTATTCCCAAAGTTAAAGTATTCGAAGATTTCCAACCTTTGGGTCAGACCTGTGTGGTTTATGGTCGATTCAAAGAGCGGGAATTTCCGGGTCTTTACAACAGACTCAAAGATAATCTTTTTCTACTTAAGGCATCTGCCACCACGTTATCCTTGCCAGGGGTATATGCTATCTCGAAGTCGTAGGATGCTAAGAACTCCATCCACCTTTGCTGCCTTAAGTTCAAGTCCTTCTGAGAGAACTAATATTTTAGCGATTTGTGGTCAGTGAATAATTCGAATTTTTCGCCAAGAAGATAATGACGCCAAGACTTAAGCGCGAAAACAATAGCGGCTAGCTCAAGGTCATGTGTAGGGTAATTTCTCTCATGTACTCTCAATTGCCTTCCACCATAGGCTATTACCCTTCCCTCTTGCATTAAGACAGCGCCTAGTCCTGTCCCACAAGCGTCGGTATAAACGGTAAATGGCTTACTCCCATCTGGAAACACAAAGACTGGGGCTATGGTCAAAGCTCTCTTTAAACGTTGGAACGCATCATCACAATCTACGTCCCACGTGAAAACTAAGTTCTTCTTCGTCAAGCGTGTTAAAGGAGCTGATATTTTCACGAAGTCTTTAATGAACTTCCTATAGTAGCCAGCCAACCCTAAGAAACTCCTCACCTCGGTCGCATTTTTAGGAACCTTCCAATCTTGGATGGCCACTATCTTCGCGGGATCCACGGCTATCCCTTCTTTGGAAACCACGTGCCCTAAGAATCGCACTTCCTTCCTCCAAAAGTGACATTTAGAAAATTTAGCTTTAAGGCTATGTGCTCGAAGAGTCTCCAACACTTCCCTAAGATGTAGGGCATGTTCTTCTTCGCTTTTAAAAAAGATCAAGATGTCGTCTACAAAGACTACCACGAATTTATTAAGGTACTCCCTAAATACCCTACTCATCAAATTAACAAAGTATGCGAGGGCGTTTGTCAAACCGAAGGGCATCACCAGCCACTCAAAGAAACCGTCTGGAGTCCTAAAAGCAGTCTTGTGTATGCTATCCTCAGCCACTCTCAACTGATGGAAACCAGTGGCTAAGTCCAATTACGAAAACACCGAGGCGCCAACTAACTGATCGAAGAGATCGTCAATCCTCGGCAGTGGGTGTCTATTTTTCTTAGTAAGCTTATTAAGTTCTCTATAGTCCACACAAAGTCTAAGGGACCCATCTGCCTTCATGGCAAACACTACTGGAGCACCCCACTCCGATATACTACGTCTGATGAACCCCTTCTCAAGAAATTCTTTCACTTGCTTACTGAGTTCTCTTCTCTCTCTTGGAGCTATGTGGCGCACTAGCAATGCAACTGGCTTTGCATTGTCCACTAGATATATTCGAAAGTCTATCTCATGTTTTGGGGGTAAACCCTTCACCTCATCGAAGACATCAGCATATTCACGGACTATGGGAACAGAATGTAAATCATCATCGGATGCTTCAAGGGATTCTAGGTAACTAAGCATTACTAGACCTCTAGGGTCACAAGAAATATCAAGGGTCTTCCCAGAACGAGTCAACAATCTAACTACCCTTCTTTCACAATCTAGGATGACCCCATATCTAGTTAGCCAATCCATACCTAGAATTAAACCGTAGCCCATGAAGCCAAGAACAAAAGCGTTGCACTCAAACTCAACGCCCAAGATAAACACTCTCAAATCCCGACAAATCATAGAAAGATGAGCCGAACTGTAACGACCTGTATTCTACGCATCATAGGATCGTAGAATATTTATTTCTTTCACTCACGAAGTCGTATGGTCATGTAACTTTGGGAGACGACTATTGGGGTCATTTCCCATGTTCATGATTTTCCCCAATTTTTAAATGACCATTTTACCCCTAGTTGGCACTATTTTGGCCATAACTTTTGACTGGAAGGGAATTTTGACCTGATACTACTTCCATTGGCTTCGGATGATGGTTTACAATTCCGTAGAGTGGTCACATTAGCCAAACGGACTCACCGTTTGGGAGATATGGCTGAAACAAGTTTCAGATGGTGAAAAACAGCTTAATTGGGCTTAACCGGGTAGTTAGCAGCTAGGTCCAAAGGGGATTTCGGGATTGGAGATGTATAGGGGCTGATTAGGGTTAGAAAACATTTCTTTCAGCCGCCACTTTCATCCTTGGAACCCTAGCAATGGCCTCCAACACCCAAATCACCTTCTAATCACTTTCTTATCAAGTTTTGGCTTAATCTACATCAAATTAAGGAGAGAAAACACGAAAGCAAGGTTAGAGCTGCTGTTAGACACCAGTATTCACCCAAATCAGCGAGGTTTCAGTTCTGAGAATTTTATTTGTGGCCAAGGTGAGTGATTAGCATTGTTTTGACACTAATTATAGTTAATTAAGGGTAATTAGTGAAGATTAGCGAATTTATACACTAATAAATTCTGGAAAAATATCTATAAATTCGAAAATAATATTTTATGCCTCTGGTAGAAATTTGGTTTAATTTGGTTAAGTTTTGTTAACCCTATGATTAGTTTTGCTTAAACATGCTTAAGGGAAAATATGGGGTTTTTGTTATATTTGATCCATTTTGACATGTAAATTCAGTGTTTTGGTGTTTGTGGTTAGTTTGTTATGCTGCTATGACTGTTTGGAATGATTTGTGGTTGATTAGAATAGTTAGATTTGTCGAAAACGTCGTCGAATGGCGTAAACAAGTTGCTGGAAAAAGTTGCAGAAAGTTGTGCGGGGTTTCGAATCGGATCGACTTAAGGACGAAGGGCTCGGATCGGATCAACCTTAGGATGAAGGGCTCGGACTGGAGTAAGGCGAAGGGATCAGATCGGAGTAAATGAAGAACGAGGGAGCTGATCGGAGCGGGAGCACGAACTGAATGGGAGATGGCAACCCGACCCGACCCGAACCGATGCAACGCTGTGGACCCGACCCGAACCGATGCAACGCTGTGGACCCGACCCGAACCGGTGCAACGCTGTGGACCCGAATCGAACCGCTACAGGAGAATACTATGAACCGAACCAACTCAAAGTAGAGGACCCGACCCGAACCGATGGCTAGAAGGGGAAACCGACCCGACCCAGTGTTGACCAATAACCCGAGATGCAAAGGTAGTCCAATATGGGAAGTTAGAGCTCTGGATCCAGTTGGGAACCGGTGAGTTCACTTCATGATTGGGCTTTGGATCACCATGTATGGGAGGTACGTGAACGGATTCAGGGCCACAGTGGCCTAGGTACGACTAAAGGACTATAAACCAATGAAGTGGGGTCATTTGTAAAGATTTGGTCATGACTCCATGTGGTAAGCTTGGTAGTAGCAGTAGTTGTACAAGTTGAACACCGTCACTACTTCGATGGGTCTAGTGATTGACAGTGGTGGACATCGTACGCTTTACGCACTGAGTGAGAGATGTGAGGATGGTTGCTATGGATGAATTGTTTGCCATCACTATGACATGCACACCCCACCCCCGTATTCTTACACTATTTATTATGGCACCTTAGAGTATTGTATGGTATGTGGTACTAACTCTTTGGTTGCAGGTCCAGGTTCGGGTATGGTTTAGTATACCTGTTATTGTTCTGTTTAGATGCTTATCGCTCATACCAGGCTTTATGTCTGATCCAGAGTTTTATGTCTCCTCTTATTACTCTGGGTGCTCACACGAGCAGACTAGAGACAGGTTAGCTGGTGATGCACGGGTAGATGATCCGGAGACGGGCAGGAGGCTTCCACGTAATGTATATATGGTATTCTCCCTGTGTTGTTGAAGATCACTGCTTGGGCATTAGTAGTGCATCTTCTACTTTAAGCTTTCGTTTGTTTTAGAGACGGTAAATTTGGAAAAGTTGTAATAAGATGTACTTGGATTTCCGCTGCTCTGATGTTGATGTTGATTTTAGTTATCAGCTTATGCACTGTCTCACCTGTTTTATGTCAAGTATGTTATTATTATATTTTATTCCATGCGCTGTGAGACATTCTACAGGCTCCTCGTTAGTTAATTCCCTTCTTTCCTTTCTTCTGACGACCGTCCCGTGCTAGTCGGGCATCTGTACAGCGCACTTTCGGAGGAAATGCAGGCTGGTGCGGGGCGGGCCATCACACGAACTACCAATAGGATTTGAGACTACTAAGGGATCAGTAACAAGACTAGTATCTAGGTGCAGTGTTTAAACTAACGATGTAGAAATAAACGAATGCGATGCGCCAGAATCGAATAAAGTACAGACATGATGATCAAACAGAAAAACTAAACTTTCAACGGAAAATGCTCTACCTCGTTCTTGCAGCGGTGGGACCACGAGAGCTTGAACTTGTCCCCTTGCCTGCCCTGGTGCCATAAGAGCTTGCACCGGTCCTCCCGAGGTAGACCCTGCCCTCTGCCCTTTATTTGGGCAGTCCTTAATAAGATGTCCCGCTTCGCCACAGTGGAAACAACCAGTATTATTTTTCTTCCTACAATCTTTGCTTAGATGGCCGTGTGTCCCACAGTTAAAGCATTTCTTCTTCCCCTTAGCATTGTTGCCTTTGCCACCTTTCTTGTTCTGTTGTTGCTATTGCGACTTCTTTTGATCCCCTTTCTTCTCGGGTGCCTTATTAGCATTGACGCCCTTCTCCTCTTCATGCATGAGTGCCATGTCAACTAACCTCTCAAAGGTAGCCCCCATGGGAATGTGGGTCATAGCTAACCCATGAAGCGACTCGTTTAAGCCCTTAACAAATCTTAGAGCCTTCTTTTCTGGAGTGTTCACCAAGTCTAAGCCAAACCTTGCCAATTGGTTGAATTTGTTAACGTACTCTTTCACCGATAGGTTCCCTTGCTTCAGTGACAAAAACCTTTCCATGTATAAATTCTCTTCAGCCCGTGAGAGAAATTTCGCCTCAAACCTTTGCCTAATATCTGGCCATGTATCAACTGGACGACCCCCATTAGTGACCTCCCACCAAAACGAGGCCTCATCCTTCATCAGCCACGTAGCTAGCTGGACTTTCCTTCCATCATCCACTTCAAAAATTCCAAACAATTCTTCCACCTCCTTTAGCCAGTTACGAGCTTCAACAAATGTCTCCGTCCCGTGAAAAGGTTTTCCACCCATTGCTCTAAAGTCCTTACATATCTTTGCGAAATTATCGACACGAGAAGGAGTAGGAGGAGGAGGATTTGCTGGACCTGCTGCGGCGGCCCTAGCCTCAAGATATTGATGAAACCAACCGGGCACATGAACGCCCTCTGGTATCTCAGATGCTTCAGACATGCTGAAACGAAAAAGGAAAGATTCAATACAAAAAGGACTGAAGGAAAGATATATGGCTCTTGGGGTTATGCTTTCTAAAATATACTTTTGTCTTGAAAATACTTTCCTTAAAACATACTTTTGAAAGTACTTCTTTATAAAAATTGTTTTGAAAAATAGTTTTTCAAAATTCATATCTGTTCTGGTAACCTTCAGCTCTGATACCACGTGTAACACCCCACGTCCATTAATGTCACTTACAAAGGGAATGCATTAACTTCAATGGAGCGTTTTAAGTAAGTATAGAACAGAAAATCACAACAAGACAGATATAAAACAGTACTTGAAAATTCAAAACTTTATTTATTGCAGCAGAAGGTAAATATGTTTGGTAACATCATCAAAACCATAAACCAAAGTCAAGTACATCATATCCATCTTGATAAAACAAAGTACATAATCTGAAAGACATAATCCCCAACATAAAATAGCCATAATTAAAGAGAAGCTGAATTTTACTTCAGCGGTCCAATAAATCTTCTAAATGCAGTCCAAAATCAAGCTCCACTGGTGCTAGTTCCAACCTGAGCACCTTGGGGGGGGGAGAGGAAAGAGATGGAAAAAGGGGCATCAAAAATAAAGTCCGGCGAGTGCGATAATTCTAACAATATAATTAACAAAGTAACTAGGCTAAGGCATAAGCTGGAAAATAAGGAAATGACCATGAACCATTGAGTATGGCAGAGTAAATAAGGAAACAGGATGATCAACGATATCGTTAAGCACACCTAAACCACTATAGGATGATTACTAAACTACACCAACAGTATGGGATAATTTCTAAACTGCACCGCCGCTAGTATACTGCACTACCACTAGTCACCCTAAGGTTGATCCCGTCTACAGACTTAATAATGATATTGGTAGTTTCGTGCACCCCTAGCTACCTTCATAGGTGTCGTCTGCCCCTATCTCCACTAGGTGTACCCACTACCCCCAAACGATCGGCTCCCTAACTCGTAGATACCCGTGTTGGCCCCATAGTGGGGTCTATCACTCCCAAAAGTGGCAACCCGATACAACAAAGAATGCACGGCTTGTACCTACACGATGCAACAACGTCTTACCTACCAGCTCGGGTCCACACACGCATATGAACCCGTTGGACTTGCGTTGCCACCGCTAACCCGGTTTGGCCTCTTACATTCAAGCCCAGTATGCGTGTCCCGTCCTCGACTTGGGTCGAGCCCACAAAGATACGTATAGGTTACTGGTTGAAACGGGCCCCCATTACTTGACACAAGCTATCCACCTAAGCTTGGTCCCCTCTAGTACATCCCACTTAACACTTTTTATTCATGTTTCAATTACATATTTCAATTTTGGTTAAATATTTCTAATCGTATTTCCAAATGCCACCCAAGGCACCCACTAGAATCCACGTGCCACCCAAGGCACCCACTTAACCCCCTCATGTCCCACTACATGCTTATCTGGTTTAGTGTTTCTTAATTCATTAAGACCGTAACCTCATAAAGACCTCTCACATTAGACTGGCATTTGTGGCAGCTGGATTTGCCGGGCGGGTCCGGGCAGTCTTACACCACAAAAGAGCCTAACCACGTGTCTTTACAATTGTTACGTATTTAGTTTATGCCTAAGACCTCTCACATTAGACCGGCATTTGTGGCAGCTGGATTTGCCGGGCGGGTCCGGGCAGTCTTACACCACAAAAGAGTCTAACCTCGCGTCTTAGACGATTAATTATTCCTAATTAATCATTCCCCAATTTGAATTACTTTCCCTATTCAAATTATCAATCAATTCCAAATTTAACGATGTCCATAATTGACTCAATTATGTCCATCCATTTATGGTATGTAAAATCATACCCATTTTCACCACAATTATATTTTATGCCTTTTAAGGCATTTATGCCAATTAAATCTTTTTAATATTATCCCCTTTTTCCCCACGTAGTACGTTCGTTCGTTTAACGTAAAAATATACGTTAGACTCGGATAGTCTAACTCATGAAATAAAAGAAAACATCACGTATATACACATAACTAAAACATAGATCTAACATAGGGGTGAACTTGCATATGTGAATGATGTTCAACATCTAAAACTTGCATAGGCCAAGATTACAACTTGCATAAAAAACATATGTCATTGATCTAATCTAAAGGTGTGAAATTGATGAGATAATGGCCACAAACTTGCATAAACATCATGTATAACATAGATCCAAATCTAAAGGTGTGAACTTGATGAAATAATGGCCACAAACTTGCATAAATAACATATGTCATAGATCTATATCTAAAAGGGGTAAACTTGCATAGGTAATAACATAACATGATTCATATCCAACTCATAAACTTTCATATGTGATCTACACATCGCAACAATCACTACACCACAATGGCCAATTGGCAACTCTTATTTTTTTCAATTGCCAACACTTATATATGTTGTAGACTAGTGACACTTATATGTGTTGCAGTAGCAAAAATGTGTCACCAAAAATGTGCCAACACTTTTATGTGTTGTTGTGCTTGGTCAAGTCTTCTTTTGTAAGGGCAAAAGGGTAACTTGTCGCATATAACCCTAATTGGTTGTTCAACGCTCAGTCCTCTAACACTTATTCTTTCCAGGCCGCTACAAACGCAAATACACGTTGAAGATTGAAATCACCGTTCTCATCAACATCAAAGAAACTCGAAAATTGAAATCTGCGATTAAAGAATGGACTTCGAATTGGGGCTAGTAGGAATTGGGGATTCTTGGAATCACGGCGGCTTCTAGGAATCACGATTTGAGGTAAAAATTCGATTTCACTTCTAGGAATCCTCTAAACCATGAGCTTTTTCTTCCTCTAGATCTGAAATTCAGAACATATGCTTCTCGTTTTCCTTTATTGGTCTCGGGTGAATTAGAATTTGGCATGAATGGATTTTAGGGTATTTTTTATTTGCTTTTTTGAAGGTCCTGACCTATTTGAGAGTCGGTTTTTTGATACTTTGTCCAATGCATATATACTGGTTCGCTGCTTTAAATCCGGTATCAAATCTGATCGAAATATGGCTTGCATCAGCATTCTAGATCCAATTTTGTTGAGCTCCTGAGATTTGCATGAATCAGATTTGTGTAATTGATTTTGGGTGGAAAGCATGTGTAAGCTTATTGAGCTATATCTGAAATCAGTTCTTACATGAGCTTAGAATTTCCAGTTTGTTCTTGGCATTTTTTTAAATAAAACTAGAATTGTTAGATAAATCCTTGATCTTGCTCAAGGAATTACGAAT
Source organism: Allium sativum (assembly GCA_030737875.1). Lineage (NCBI taxonomy): Eukaryota > Viridiplantae > Streptophyta > Magnoliopsida > Asparagales > Amaryllidaceae > Allium > Allium sativum. The sequence continues at coordinate 638,053,348 of CM060922.1, forward strand.
CTGAGCAGATTGCTTTTATATTTTAATTGATAATCCGAGTGTGAGTTTTGTTATGGCGATATAGTATTACTTGTGTGATCTGCTGTTATGCCATCTAAACTCCAAGTCGTTGATTGTGTTTAAAATAATTTCATCCAAACTTTATGCTAATGTTGATATGCACGTTCTATGTGTAAGAGGTACAACAATATTTTATTAAAGTAAACTCCTTTTGTTTTCTTAAGCTTACCTTTTCTAATATCTGTTACTTTAATTAAGTACTTCATTAGCCTTATATATATGTTATCATCTGCGCATATATGTATATATGTACGCCAGATGTGATCTACATGTTGCATAACTCCTACTTGTCAAACCATTGAGAATCAGAATCTGTTTCTTAGTCACATTTTCAGTTTTCAGTTAAACCATTTTTAACAATGAGAAAATTTAGAAAATAAATTTGTTGTAGAATCTGTTTTCAGATTCAGTTTTCAGAAAATAAATTTTGAAAATTTTAAACCATTTTCAGATTCAGTTTTCAGAATCTGTTGCATAACTCCTACTTGTCAAACCATTGAAAATTAACCAATTCAAATACCACACCTTTAGGTGATCAAAACCTAGGTTGTACAACTAAAAATGTAAGTAAATTACGATAGATCTGCTTACTATTTTTATGTTTTAGTTTAAACATTAAACTAAAAAGAGAAGTGGTGTTAATTAATTGTCGATAGAGTTAGGCTTATATCCTAGAGCCTAATGTAAAATTTGTTATATATATATATATAAAGATACAATATTTAAAATAAAATGTGTCTTATTTCTATTTTGTATTTGTCACATTGTGATAAGTTGATTTATTTATTTATTTTAGGTATATTAAACATAAAATGCTTAGATAATATTTTATGCCATGTTAATTACTATGTACTGTAATAATGAAAATTTTATCATAGTAAGAGTAATATATTATTTTAAGTAATCCTAATCAGTATATATTTTGAAATAGGTACACATCAGTTGGGACTACAGTAAGTAACACATTGTAATGTAAATATTGACGGTGCAATTGCATATGGTAATTGGTGTAACCAACGGTTATGGACTGAAAGGTATTAAACAATCATGGAATGACTCACTCGACAGTTTTCTATTGATTAATGTAACTAAGGGTAAATAAAATATCTTGAAGTCACGATGTTACATAGTTCCCTAGAGTTAAAACACTACATAACTTTAGTGTGAACAATCTGCTTAGATTATAATTAAATTATGGCATAACGGTCCATCGAGTGACTATATTTAGACTGAATTGAAGCATGGAAAGTGAAATACCATTTGATAAAGAATTCATCTTCTCTCCGACCATTAAGTGAATGTATCGCTATCCTCCTTTTGTTCCTGTTTTGGTTAGGTTTATAGGTTTCTAATGCATGTTAGGTGTCTGATTTTATGTTTCATAGAAAATTAATTAGAATAGAAAGCCTTTTCTCATAAAACCAATTAATCCATTTGTTAATAATAACAGTGACCCTATGTAATTAACAAAAAAATTATAATGATTGCAATTACTAAATGAAGTACTGAATAAACTAATATATACATATCATGAATATCATTCATTATGGTTTTTTCATACTGTTTTTTCTCCTAATTATGGTTTTTATGGTTTTTTCATACTGTTTTTTCTCCTAATTATGGTTTTGTCATACTGTTTCCAGCTGGGTTTGATTAATTTATAGTTGTAAGCATTCAAAATCCATGCTACAGTATTAATGCTGCTGTTCACAATCTAAGCAGTCGAATGACTAGAAGATTGTGTCCTAAAATGTAATATCTACGACCTTTAAACATAAACATAAACATAAACATAGTTGAGTTTCCGAACTCAGTTCGAATGGCGTTCGCAAACTCAGTTTTGAATCGAGTTTATAAACTCAGTTTGTATACATGTTCACAAACTCAGTTCGAAAACTGAGTTTGTAAACTCAGTTCGAAAACTGAGTTTGTAAACCCAGTCCAAACTGAGTTCGCAAACTCATTCCGAACTGAGTTCACAAACTCAGTTCGAACTGGGTTCGGAAACTCAGTTCAAAACCGAGTTTATAAACTCAGTTCAAAACCGAGTTTTCGAACTCAATTCGAACTGAGTTTATAAACTCAGTTTTGGAACTGAGTTAAACTCAGTTTTGAACTGAGTTTATAAACTTAGTTTTGAACTGAGTTTAACTCAGTTTTGAACTGCAAATCGGTTAAAAGGTAGCTTATTTGATTACCAGTATTGTTATAACTACTGCTTTTGGCCATATAAAAGAAAAGCATTCAAGTCCTTGAATTTTGTCATATGATATTTCTCACCTTAAGCCAAGTCTTTTTGCATGTCAAATACAGTCAGGTGTGATACTTATTTATCATACTAAAAGATAACATGGATTTCATGATAAAGCTGAGTCCCTTATATGTTGGCTGCTAAGGGCATTTGTTGATGCCTAGAACTAGAACATGCGGCACTTAGTATGGCCTCTACTATTGTTCATTTTATTGGTTATTGGTAGAAACGCCAGTCTGCATCTTGGGCTGGGCCTCAAACGAAACTAATAGCACTTTAATTAAATAAAAACAAAATGTAATGAGACAAACTAAACTAGGCTAGTTTACTTAATTTAATATGCCACAATTCTAAATCTGGATCAATTTTGCTTAACTTGGTAGAATACTATTGGATTATACTATTTTATATTTTAGTTAGATGGGCCGTAGTTATATTTTCGTCAACAAAACATTGAAGATAAATTCCTGGACTAAGTACATATGTAAATCCCTTGTTATACCGGCATGAAATCCTTTTGGTTATGCTTGTGTGTTCTGAGACCATGTTGTGCTTGTTCGCTGATTTTTGCAACTCTGTTTTCTCAAGGTTATAAATTCTTTTAAGTCATATTCTAATTTGTCATTACTGTCCATGATGCCATATATGTTGCTAGACCACTTAAGGTTCATGTGTATATATTATCCTTTATAGGTAGATTTGTGAATCTAAAGCTTCACGTTGAAAGGCCTTAAACTGAACCTGAAAATGGGAAATTTTTTTCTTTTGCAGTTAATCTATGATTAGTTGATGTATAAAGATGATATAGATACATTTACATTATTAATACCTTGTGTTTTAGACAGTCTGAAACTGTCATTTGTACATGCGTCTTTTGCAACTTTTACGCCTTATGAACATGATGGGACTTGCTCCGTGTATCTATACCGGTTCCTTTTAAGGTTGTTGTAGTACATTTCGCTACTTATATGTATTCTTCCATCATTCGCTTATTTTATTATTTACAATTTATCATTCGCTTATTTTCTCATGCAAGTCCAGATTATCTAATGTACCATTTATTGTTCCTGCAGTTCTCATTCGCTTATTTTCTTCTGCACCTCGTCATATTGTGTTTGCTTCCTTCATTGGATTTCAGTTTCAGGTGCGTATGTGTATTGAATATTTCAGTTTTAGATGCGTATATATTAGTTATTAGGCTTGTGGCTATTATATATATATATATATATATATATATATATATATATATATATTGGTGGTTGGATATTTCCCGCAGTACCATTAGCGGATGCCCGCAGTATCATTAGCGGATGACCCTATGCGCCCCACAATATGATAGTGGATGACCTTCTATACCGCGATATCCTGCCTTGAAGCAGGATGGGTATTATCAATGTTGGCTAACATATGTGGATGCAGGAAACAGGTTGGAGGGATCCAACTGGATTCCTCAAAATTTATTATTTGTTTGATTTCATATTTTAGTTAATTCTATTTCCTTTGTTATTTCACATATTAAATGTAATCTAAATTGTGTTGGTAGCTGCCGTTATCTTTGTTCAATAAATCATGTAGGTTCTAGGAGAATTTTTAATCATTAGATCATCACACTTTTTAATAATCTTTTGTAATTTAAAATGCATTTATACAAGAGATTTTTCTTTCTGAAAATGCTTTAAAATTAAATAATGTCAAACAATCCTGAAAATACTAGAAAACATGCTTAGTTATAAAATTATAAATCTCTTAAGGAATAACTTTGTAAATTTAGTATTTTATTTTATTATTTTTATTGCTGATAAATAGCATTGTGGTACATTCAAATTTTACTCTACAAAATTTTTATATGTATTATTTGTTACTTTGATAATTCTTTCATACTACAAAGAAAATACAATAGGAACTTGCTATATGTTCTTAACAAATTTTATTCACATTTATACTTTTGGTCAAAAAATATAAAGTAAATGAAGCATTATAAACAAATAGATGTTATTATCTTACACAAAATAGATGTTCTTCTACAAGTAAACAAAATATCCTCAAAACTGAGCATTGCCCATATTTATACTTTTGCTCGAAACTGAGCATTGCCCAGTCGAGCAATGTTTACTCAGTTTTGCAGATTAGTTTTTGAAGAAATGCAGTATTTTTTTTTAACAAATGCAGATTTGTTTTAAAATGCAGTTTTTTTGTGAAATTTTGAACAAATTCAGTTTTTTTTTTTTTTTTTTTTTGTAACAAATGCAGATTTTTGTTTTGAACAATTTTTTTTTTTAAGTTTTAACTTTTAACTAATGCAGTTTTTTTTTAAAAAAAAAAACCAGTGCAGTTTTTCTTAAAAAAAAATCAGTGCAATTTTTTTTTTAAAACAAGTGCAGTGCAGTTTTTTTAATTAAACATATGCTGTTTATTTTTTAAACAAATGCAGATTTTTTTTCAAAGCTGTAATATCATAGTGTCCGACCATTGAGTAATGCACTATAAAATATTAGGTATGATTCTTAAGAATTTCTAACACTAAGACGAAAATAAATAAAAAGTAAATAATCCTTTTTTTTAATTGGTAAGGAAACAATCTTACAGAACTTAGATGATGTACTAATTATTATTTTGAATGTTTTTGATTGATAGTCATGACTGAACAAACATCAAGAAGGTGGATTAGAAATACACATAGAAATGAGGATAAATATATACACGGTGTTCAGAACTTTATCAGCTTCGTCAAGCAACATTTACCACATGATACTCAGTTATGTGTGTGTCCTTGTAAGAAGTGCAAAAACTCTAAGAGAACTTCAATAGAAATAGTTGAGAAACACTTGATATTTTTTGGTATGCTTCCGACATATGATGTGTGGTTCTTTCATGGAGAGAGAAATGATACTACCATACAAATGACTCATGCATCGGATTTTGTCCAAGAGTCTCACATTCCAGACCAAATGCAAGTAGAAGAGTCTATTGAGGGCACTCTAGGAAATCTTGTTAATGATGCATTTAGAGTACTTGATATGCCACAAGTTAGCGGTGAAGTAAATTTTGAAGAGATAAATGTTAAGAAAATGTACCATGAATTCAAAAGCAAAGCAAATGAGAAATTATATCCTTCTTGTAAGGATGGACTTACAACTTTGAGTGTTATGATAGAGCTTCATAACTTGAAAAAAGAATTTAATCGGTCGGGAAATAGCATGACAGAATTGTTGAAACTATTTAAAAAATGTCTTCCGGAAGAAAAAACATTACCTAACAAGTATCCTACCATGAAAAAAATGTTAAAAGATTTGGGAATGAAGGTAAAATGCATTCATGCTTGCATAAACGATTGCATGTTATTTTGGAAAGAGAACGCTAACATTTTAGTATGTCCTCATTGTAATACGTCAAGATTTAAAGATAAGACAAATGCGTTAGGCGTAAAAAAAATGACAACTCAACCAAGAAAAGTTTTAAGACACTTCCCTATAATTCCAAGGTTGACTAGATTGTACACTATACCATGGATAGCTCGTAAAATGCAATGGCATAAGCATGCCGATCCTTCTTGGGACTTCATGCGTCATCCCATTGACTCAGCTGAATGGAGATCAATCAAATGTAAGTGGCTGGACTTTGCAAATGAAGCACGTAATGTTTGGCTTGGTATCTCTACTGATGGATTTAATCCGAATGGGGTTCTCTCCAATAGTTACAGTTGTTGGCCGGTATATATGATTCCATACAATCTACCTCTTTCATCATGCATGAAATCGCAATTTCAAATGCTAAGTTTATTAATTCCTGGACCGAAAGCACCAAGTCAAGACATTGATGTGTATTTAGAACCTCTTGTAGATGAGTTGAGGGAACTTTGGATGGAAGGCGTAGCTTCTTTTGATATGGACAAGAGAGAAATGTTTACGATGAAGGAAATATTATTATGGGGAATCCACGATTTTCCAGCATTGGGAAATTTATCTGGTTGTGTGACACATGGTTATAAAGCTTGTCCAGTTTATGCTACGGAGACCGAGTCTGAGTACATAGGTAACAAGATTGCTTACCCAAAGTATAGAAGATTTTTGAAGGATGATCATCCATATAGATGCGTCAAATATGGATGGTATAAGGATAGCGAAGATAAAGAACCGCCAACTAGGTTAAGAGGAACATCCCTTTTGGAAAAGCTTGATCGTATAAGTTATTATCCTGGAAAATTACCAAGGAATAAGAAGCGAACAATAATTGAATCTAGTAATGAATGTTCCTTAATGACTGAAGGTAGTGAAGTAGAAAAATCTCCTTGGTATAAGAAGTCAATTTTCTATAATTTAATTTATTGGAGTAGTCATAAAGTACGACATACTATTGATGTGATGCATACAGAGAAGAATGTCACAGAGCATCTTCTCAATTTATTGTTTGATAGGTTAAAGCAATCATCTAAGTTTGCATTCGATAAGATTCATAAAGCAAAATGTTGTGAAGTTCTACAAGATACAAAACTTCCATCGTGCCTTGCAACTAGATTTGGTAGTCTTGTTACTGTTCAACCACCTACTTTGCACCTTAAAAAAACATATGAGTATCATATTGTAATGCAATACTTACTTCCTATAATGGTTTAACATGCATATCCGAAGCACCATGATTTACGTCGAGCTATTTTACAAGTGAGTTTGTATTTTAACTTGATATGCTCAAAAGTTTTAGTTCGAGAACATGTTCAAGCTGCCAAAGATATGATTTTAGAGGCATTATGTGTGCTAGTGCATTATTTTTCGACGGATTTCTTTGATATAAGTATTCATCTTATGGTGCATCTAGTCGACCAAGCTTTGCTATGTGGACCTGTAAACTACATATGGATGTATCCATTTGAAAGGTGATATAATTTTGTTACAAATTTTATGAATGTTATTTCAAAGTGATAATTTCTAAATATATGTGCATGTGTGCTATTTTTAGAGCAATGAAAGAATGCAAAAATATACCTAGCAATAAGCGCTACATAGAAGGATCAATTGCTGAAGCATACCTTGTTTCAGAATCAGATAGATATGGAATGGAGTATATGCTGAACCCACATGATGGAAATCATAGTTCGACACAAGCATCTTTTTTAGATGATGGTGATGATATATATGAACGTCCCATCATTGAAGGCAAATGTATTAAGCTAACTAGGGTGCAACGTGTTCAAATTCGAAGGTGGTTACTTTTTAGTATCGATATTCCTGAAAGAGACGAATATTATATGTATGAATTTTCTCTATATTTTAATAGATACCAATAACATAAAATATGAAATATATTTACATGATAATATCTAATTTGTAGTGCATATCGCTCGTCCTTAGAAGATGTTTCTCGCGGTAAAAGAAAAGCTACCACAATGACAGAAGTAATCGTTCAAACCGAATTTATTGATTGGTTTCACAAAAAGGTATATTATTTCAATATGTATGAAAATTGTAAGTTTTGTTCTTTTTATGTTGGACGTTCAAGTTTGTTCATTTATGGCAGCTTCTACAAGAAAAATGCATGAATACAATGTTATGGCAATATGTTAGTGGTCCAAAGTGGGAATCTAAAAGTTATCTTAAGTACAGAGTGAACGGATATATATTTTCTCCTCAACGTTATGATGACAGTCATTCAATCCAAGATAGCGGTGTTTGCATGGATGCAATCACCACATTTGTTGCAAGTGCAAAAGATATAAATCCTACGGACGATGACACTACTTGGTATGGTATCATTAAAGAAATCATAGAGGTTGATTATTATGATTTCCAACATGTTGTATTCTATTGTGATTGGGTAAACATTGCGGATAAGACAAATGGTTGTAAGATTTGCACCGATTCCCATTTGTTGATGGTGAACTTGAATAGCCTCAAAACTGGGAATGGGGAGTATGACGAGCCAGCTATTCTAGCAACTGAAGCATGTCAAGTTTTCTATGTGCAAGACACTCAAAATTCTGATTGGTCCATTGTTCGACGTTCTCCAAAGCGCATGACAGACAACGTAGATGACTACACCATACCAACTGATTTTCAGTCTGTTTTGAGAGAACAACAGAATTTAGTACCATTGTTGAAATGTATTTAAATGAAAGAGATGTAATTTTGAAATGAATATTTGTATTGTTTTGCTTATTTAGGTGAAGTGCATTAAATGATTTTGCTTTTTGGATTTTGCTTTGTTCATAATGCAGAATGTCGAACAATTGCATTGGTAGTGCAAATGAAGTTACAAATGAGGAGTTTGAGGCAAATAACTGTCCTCCACCAAGTGATAAAAAATACTCAATAATAGTTGACTTCGATGGTGTTAAAGGTAATGATGAAGCTAAATGGAGCACTAGATGCGGAGCGCTAATTCGTTGTCATATACCAATTGGCTATGGCGAGTGGAGAAATGTTGATGGTTACTATAAAGATATTTTGTGGCGAGAACTATTGGTATGTCACAAATTCACCTTATTTAATTATTTACTTTCTGCATAAAATTTATTCTTCGTATTGAAATTTCTTTGTTAAAACAGAATGAATTTGACATGAACATCGATCCTGATCTAGCTCGACCAATTTTAGAAAAAACGTTTCCACGATATTTTCGTATGGTAAAGTCTACTTTGCGAAACAGATTGCTTAGAGTCAAAGGAACCATCATACCCAAGAATATCGCTATCACTAAATGTCCTTCAGACATTGACAAAGTATGGTGGGAGAAGTTTGTAGACAACGAATACACGGATAAGAAAAAAGAGCAATGTAAGAGAAATGCCCAAGCCAAAGCTAATAATACTATCACTCACACGCTAGGAAGAAAATCATACCGTAAAGTTTATGATGAAATGGTAAGCAATCATAGTAAAAATATTTCTTGTGAATACTATTAATAAATAGTTAATTAGTTTAATAATATTTCTTATTGCAGGTTCAGAAAAATCCGGAGGTGAAAGTTACGAGGACAATGGTTTGGAAGGAGGGACATAAAAATAAGAAAACTAGACAAGTTATTCCATCAGCAACAAAAACCTATGTAAGTTTACACCAATCCAACTTTTTATCAAGGTGAAAACTTTTTTATTGGGTACTTATTATGATCGAGATGTTTAAAAGAGAAAACAATTTTTTGTGCTTAGTTTAATTCTCTCATTTTCGAAAAAAAATATGATGGCATGTTGACGAGTACTCGAAACTGGGCAATGTTCAGTTCAGTTTCGAGAACTCGAAACTGAAACTGAGCAATGTTCAGTTTCAGTTTCGAGAACTCGAAACTGAAACTGCGCAATGTTCAGTTTCAGTTTCGAGTTCTCGAAACTGCGAAACTGAAACTGAGCAATGCTCAGTTTTGAGTTCCGAGTACTCGAAACTGGGCAATGTTCAGTTCAGTTTCGAGAACTCGAAACTGAGCAGTTACTAACTGAGCAATGTTCAACAGTTTGTTAACTACTGTTGCATGCATTTAGCAACAAAGCAGCTAGGGTCGACATCTTTCACAACATTGGACCATCACATATATATAGTTGGTCGAAAGCCAAGTGTAACTGATGAAGATTTGGACCTGACATATACTAGTGCACTTAACTATTTCTATTCTTATATAGTGTATGACTGTATGTGTGTATAAGTATATAAATGTTGTCCTATGATCCTTGTTCTTGCAATTTCTTATTGTTTGCTTCCCTGAATTACTCCATACTTGCACAGCAGTGACCTATGCTTTTGGAACTTAGCTGTTAATGTTTGTTCGGTACCATTTGTCAGCTATCCCATTTATGTATTGAAGTTCTCATGTCGGTGTTGACATCATCGGCTGTCCCTATGCATGCATAAGTTGCTTGTTGCTGGCTCATTTAACTTGGCACTTTCACCTCTCTTCTATATGTCCAAAGTTCTCTTTTCACTTACATTTGAAATGTAGTATCGAGAGCCACGGAATTTAAACAACAAACAAATGAAAAAAAATACATGAACAGATCAATGATTGTAATTCAAACAAGTTAAAACCTTAGTGTCTTTTATATTTTTGATTAACTTCTAATGCATAAGTTGTCTTATTGTCATGTTTTATGTTTTATGTTTTATCAAGCACAATGAGGAAAGGTTAGATCGGTTTAAGTTATTGTTAGTTTTCTTACCTGTCATGTTTTATGCTCAGTTTCAGTTTCAGTTTCAAGTTCTCGAAACTGCGAAACTGAAACTGAGCAATGCTCGGTTTCGAGTTCCGAGTACTCGAAACTGTAGCTGTTAATGTTTGTTCGGTACCATTTGTCAGCTGTCCCATTTATGTATTGAAGTTCTCATGTCGGTGTTGACATCATCGGATGTCCCTATGCATACATACTCGAAACTGGGCAATGTTTAGCTTAGTTTCAAGAACTCGAAACTGATCAGTTTCGAGTTCGAGAACTCGAAACTGAAACTGTGCAATGTTCAGTTTCAGTTTTGAGTTCTCGAAACTGCGAAACTGGGCAACCCTCAGGGATCAACAACGATTAGCTAGTTTATTAGATTGATTTTAGTTGAATTTTATAGTTTAGTCATCGTCTATGTAAGAGCTCTTTCATCAAACACTGGGATTCATCCTTGGTAATTGTATCACTAGGATTTTCAATAGAGTTTAACATTTAACAATTGCTTTGGTATTTTGGTTAACTTGTTGCTGCTATATGTATAACATTTAACATTTAACAATTGCTTGGGTATTTTGGTTAACTTGTTGCTGCTATATGTATAACATTTAACATTTAAGAATTGCTTGGGTATTTTGGTTAACTTGTTTTATTGCTCTATTGCTTGGGTAATGAATGGTATCACTGGATTGCACTTTAGCTTCAGACATGCACAAACATATTGTGTTACCATTTATAATTGTTTAACTATCGAGACTGAGCAATGCCACTAGAAACTGAAACTGAAACTGTTCAGTTTCAGTTTCTAGCTCGAAACTGAAACTGAGCATTGCCCAGTTTCGAGTACTCGGAACTCGAAACTGAGCATTGCTCAGCTTCAGTTTCGTAACTATGGTACCATATAAGTTTCGTAACATCATTTTTAGATGTTTATTTTCAGAAATTGGCATTGACATTAATTACCTAGAGCACTTCACTGGATTGCACTTTAGCTTCAGACATGCACAAACATATTGTGTTACCATTTATAATTGTTTTACTATCGAGACTGAGCAATGCCACTAGAAACTAAAACTGAAACTGTTCAGTTTCAGTTTCTAGCTCGAAACTGAAACTGAGCATTGCCCAGTTTCGAGTACTCGGAACTCGAAACTGAGCATTGCTCAGCTTCAGTTTCGTAACATCATTTTTAGATGTTTATTTTCAGAAATTGGCATTGACATTAATTACCTAGAGCACTTCACTGGATTGCACTTTAGCTTCAGACATGCACAAACATATTGTATTACCATTTATAATAATTTTACTATCGAAACTGAGCAATGCCACTAGAAACTAAAACTGAAACTGTTCAGTTTCAGTTTCTAGCTCGAAACTGAAACTGAGCATTGCCCAGTTTCGAGTACTCGGAACTCGAAACTGAGCATTGCTCAGCTTCAGTTTCGTAACTATGGTACCATATAAGTTTCGTAACATCATTTTTAGATGTTTATTTTCAGAAATTGGCATTGACATTAATTACCTAGAGCACTTCGCTGAATTGCACTTTAGCTTCAGACATGCACAAACATATTGTGTTACCATTTATAATTGTTTTACTATCGAGACTGAGCAATGCCACTAGAAACTAAAACTGAAACTGTTCAGTTTCAGTTTCTAGCTCGAAACTGAAACTGAGCATTGCCCAGTTTCGAGTACTCGGAACTCGAAACTGAGCATTGCTCAGCTTCAATTTCGTAACTATGGTACCATGTAAGTTTCGTAACATCATTTTTAGATGTTTATTTTCAGAAATTGGCATTGACATTAATTACCTAGAGCACTTCACTGGATTGCACTTTAGCTTCAGACATGCACAAACATATTGTGTTACCATTTATAATTGTTTTATTATCGAGACTGAGCAATGCCACTAGAAACTAAAACCGTTCAGTTTCAGTTTCTAGCTCGAAACTGAAACTGAGCATTGCCCAGTTTCGAGTACTCGGAACTCGAAACTGAGCATTGCTCAGCTTCAGTTTCCTAACTATGGTACCATGTAAGTTTCGTAACATCATTTTTAGATGTTTATTTTCAAAAATTGGCATTGGCATTAATTACCTAGAGCACTTCACTGGATTGCACTTTAGCTTCAGACATGCACAAACATATTGTGTTACCATTTATAATTGTTTTACTATCGAGACTGAGCAATACCACTAGAAACTAAAACTGAAACTGTTCAGTTTCAGTTTCGAGAACTGAAACTAAAACCGTTCAGTTTCAGTTTCGAGCTCAAAAATGAAACTGTTCAGGTTCAGTTTCGAGCTCGAAACTGAAACTGAGCATTGCCCAGTTTCGAATACTCGAAACTCGAAACTGAGCATTGCTCAGCTTCAGTTTCGTAACTATGGTACCATATAAGTTTCGTAACATGATTTTTAGATGTTTATTTTCAGAAATTGGCATTGTCATTTTCAGAAACTTGACTTGCAATTTGTTATTTCTTTAAAACTGAGTGCGTTTATATTTTGTAGGCACTTGTGGAGGAGGAGGAAAAAAAACAGGAGTTGGAATGTAATAGCAACGAGCATGCAAACATGTTTGATTTTGACAATGATCCTATCGCCAAAGTTTTTGGTTCTGATAAAAGGAAAAATTATTGCCATGCAATTAGCTCCTCTTCTTCCGTAAAGCACATAAAGATAATGCAAGCATCAAAAGCAATTGTCGACAAGAATAAAAAGGATGATTTTCGTCAATGGTCTATGGAATTACAAAATCAAGTTGCAAGTCAAGTGGCGAGTCAAGTGTCAATCCAAATCAACGATGCTCTTAAATCATTTGCTTCATCCTTTCTTACTATGGTACCGGGATTGCAACATAACGTTAATGGCGGTGTTATGACGCCTATGACAGAAACCGCTTCTAATTTGGATAAATCTACACCGAACGTTGGAATTGCTAATTCGGTTATTCCGACAAATGATGTTGGATCATCAACAAAAGGAAAACAATTTGTAATGCTATTATCACAAGATATGAAGAATGTAGCAAAAGCTTATATTGGTACACAAACCATGTGTCATTTTAGAGAGATAGTGCCAGATGTTGAGAAAGTTGTTTGGATAACAGAAGTTTTAGATCCGGAATCACCAATTTACGATGGTCCTCAAAACGGACACTACAAGCTTTGTGAATTTTCAGATGGAGGCTTTGTGATATGGTCCCTGTTTTGCCTTCATAATATCTAAAATTCTATGTATCTTTAGTAAAACTTTGTATTGTTTTTTGTAATTTGAATTTGATATTATGGTATTTTGAAATTGAAAGCATTATGCAAAAGTGACATTATTGGAATTTGGAATATAGAAGTTTACTAAATACTTTTATTTGAATTGGTATGTTGAGTTATATATGTGATTGAAAATCATAAAAACATGTTATATAAGTGTTAGTAATTTATGTATGCCAACATTTATAAGAGTTAGTAGGATTATGATACTGACATTTATAAGTGTTACCATATCTTATGGTTCCAACATTTATAAGTTTTAGCAATGAATATGTTTGTAACTCTTATAAGTGTTACCATCTCTTCTAGTTCCAACATTTATAAGTGTTAGCAATGAATATGTCTATAACTCTTATAAGTGTTACCATATATTATAGTTCCAACATTTATAAGTGTTAGCAGTTACTCTGTTTGTAACACTGGTAAGTGTTACCAGTTGGTCTTCTTGTAACACTTATAAGTGTTAGCAGTTAATCTGCTTGTAACACTTATAAGTGTTAGCAGTTACTCTGCTTGTAACACTTATAAGTGTTACATGAAATTCCTCACAGGCTGTTAGTGACACATAAAAGTGTTACGGAAATTATTTGTAACACCTATACTTGTTGGGAATCCACTGTTTTGGTGTAGTGAATGGTGTAAACTAGTATCTAACATGTAAAGTATCGTGTAGAATTTAGCATACGTCATAGCCTAACTTTCAATTAAATTCTCATATAAACTAGGTGTCATAGCCATGTAAAGTCACATATAATTCTACCCAAACTTATATATGGTCCATGTTTGAATCAACATCTAAACTTTCCTACATATGATTTACCATATGAATCAATATCACAAACTAGCATAAGAAACATGACGATTTGATTGTATATAAAATTACAACATGGATGATAGCAACATAACTTTACATCGTAAATGATAGCATCATAACATAACATCATAGATATTTCAACCACAATCCTACAACATAATTACAACATGCAATCAATACTTCATATCACATCCATACAATCCGCGTTATAACTTAATCTAATTAAATTACTAATTATTTTGCTAAAACTATCGAACTCACAACTCAAAAGCAGTCTTGAGTTCTTGTAACGACCTGTATTCTACGCATCATAGGATCGTAGGATATTTATTTCCTTCACATACGAAGTCGTGTGGTCATGTAACTTTGGGGGACGACTATTGTGGTCATTTCCCATGTTCATGATTTTTCCCGATTTTTAAATGACCATTTTACCCCTAGTTGGTACTGTTTTGGCCATAACTTTTGACTGGAAAGGAATTTTGACCTGAAACAACTTCCATTGGCTCCGGATGATGGTTTCTCTTTCCGTAGAGTGGTCACATTAGCCAAACGGACACACCGTTTGGGAGATATGGCTGAAACAAATTTCAGATGGTAAAAAACAGCTTAATTGGGCTTAACCGGGTAATTAGCAACTAGGCCCAGAAGGGAATTTCGGGTTTAGAGGTATAGGAGGACTGATTAGGGTTAGGAAATCACTTTCATTTCAGTTTTGAGCCGCCACAAACCTTCTTGAGAACCTAGTAATGGCTTCCATCCTCTAAAACCACTTCAAAACACATTTTTAGTGAAGATTAAGCCTAAACTACATCAAAACAAGGCCAAATAGCAACAGAGCAAGGTTGGAGCTGCTGCTATACATAGGAATTCGACCCAAACAGAGAGTATGTCAGATTTGGTGTTTTATTTTGTGGCCAAGGTGAGTGATTTGCATAGTTTTTGCACTAATTACGGTAATTAAGGGTAATTAGTGAAGATTAGCGAATTTATACACTAATAAATTCTGGAAAAATGTTTAGAAATTCTTAAATAATGTTTTATGCTTCTGTTAGAAATTTGGTTCGATTTGATTAAGTTTTGTTAACCCTATGATTAGTTTTATTTAAACATGCTTAAGGGAAAATAAGGAGTTTTGGCCACTTTTGATCCATTTTGATTCATTTGAATGGTTGTTTGTTGTTTTTGGTTACTATTACATATTTCTATGATTCTATGGTATGTTTTATGATTGATTAGAATAGTTAAATTGGTCGAAAACGCCGTCGAATGGCGTAGAAAGATCGCTGGAAAGTTGCAGAAGCGTGCAGGTTCCGAACCGGATCAGATCGGATGAGGGCTCGGATCGGATATGTGAACTGGGCAAGAAACCCGACCCGAACCGGAGTTTGGTACATAGGAGGCTTGGCGAGAAGGAAGGCCGTTTGCTTAGAGTTGGAGTGGACAAGGGGATCGGATCGAAAGAATAATGGAGGGCCAGATCGGATCGACTTGGAGACGCAGGGCTCGGATCGGAAGTAAACTCTTTGGAGGACTAGCAAGAGGGAAAGCCACGCGGATCAGACAGCTGGTAGGAATCGAATCGGAATACGTGAAGAAACGAGGGATCGGATTGGAATACGTGAAGAAACGTGGGAGCGGATCGGAACACGAAGGAAGACAGCAACCCGACCCGACCCGGAGGAGGACACCGACCCGACCCGAAGTGGAGTATCCGACCCGAACCGAATGAAAAGATGACCACCAAACCGAACCAACGAGGGTGATGACTACCGAACCGAACCGAATTCTAGGACTGTTACTGCACGACAACTCTTCTGAAGACCCACTCCAATTCGACCAAACCCGAGATGCAAAGGAAGTCCAAATGAGAAGCTAGAGCTCAAGATCCAGATGGGAATCAACGAGTTCGCTTCATGATTGGGCTTTGCTGCGGGACGAGTGTTAAGGGGTTATCGATGTCTATAGCTTTGGACTACTATGGTAGGAGGTACGAAGGCGGATTCAGGGCCATTATGGCATTGGTAGGACCAAGGGCTATGACCAATGTGGTGGATCATTGAAATGTTTGGTCATGACTCCATGTGTTTAGCTTGGTCACAGCAGGGTTCTACAAGTCGGGATTCGTCGTTACCTCAATTTGTCTAGTGTTCCAAGGTGGTAGATGTCGTATGCTTTACGCACTGAGTGAGAGATGTGAGGATGGTTGCTATGGTTGACCTGGTTGCTATCATTATGACATGTACACCCCACCCCCGTATTCTTACACTTTTTATTATGGCACCTTAGAGTATTGCACGGTATGTGGTACTAACTCTTTGGTTGCAGGTCCAGGTTCAGGTATGGTTTAGTATACCTGTTATTATTCTGTTTAGATGCTTATCGCTCATACCAGGCTTTATGTCTGACCCAGAGTTTTATGTCTCCTCTTATTACTCTGGGTGCTCACACGAGCAGACTAGAGATAGGTTTGCTGGTGATGCACGGGTAGGTGATCCGGAGACGAGCAGGAGGCTTCCACGTAATATATATAGTATTCTCCCTGTGTTGTTGAAGATCACTGCTTGGGCATTGGTGGTGCATCTTCCACTTTAGCTTTCTTTTGTTAGAGACAGTAAATTTGGAAAGTTGTAATAAGCTGTAATTGGATTTCCGCTGCTCTGATGTTGATATTGATTATTAATTATCAGCTTATACACTGTCTCTCCTGTTTTATGTCAAGTATGTTATTATTATATTTTGTCCTATGCGCTGTGAGACATTCTACAGGTTCCTTGATTAGTTCATTCCCCTCTTTCCTTTCTCCTGACGACCGTCCCGTGCTAGTCGGGCATTTGTACAGCGCACTTTTGGAGGAAATGCAGGCTGGTGCGGGGTGGGCCGTCACACTTGGTATCAGAGCTCTAGGTTGCGTAGTTAACCTAGGGAAGTTATCAGGGAGAGATAACATACGTATACGAGAGAGCGTATTTGTGATTATTTTGGTTTTCAAAAGCTATATATATACTATTAGTAGTATAAGGATGAAGTCGTACTGCACTAGCACCACTATGGAGTCGTTAATCGTTTCCTTTTTCAGATTGACGATGAGCCGAGATACTAGAGGTGCTGGTAGGGGAGCCAATAATGGGAATGCTGCTGACATAAGGACGATGTTTACTGACCTCATGAGAGAGATGCTTAGAGATGTACAGAGGGCAGCTCCCAATGGTGGAAATGGTGGTGGTCCAATAGTGCAGGCGCCGAGGGTCGACTTCGCCAAGCTAAATAAGGATTATACTAGCCTTGGTGGGAAGCCGTTTCACGGAATGGAGTCGGCCACGGATGTTTAGGATTGGTTGGATAGTTGTGAACGTATCTTCGTGGATTTGGGTATCGAGGATGCGATGAAGAGAAAGCTAGCGTCCCGTCAGCTACAAGGGCGGGCAATGAATTGGTGGAATGCTATAAAGGCAGCTACTCCCGAAGATCAGATTACTTGGGAGCAGTTTAAGGCTCGCTTTAGCGAGAAGTTCATCCCAGCTGCTCAGAAGTCAGTGCTGTTTAAGAAATTCTTGGAGCTCAAGCAGAATGGAAGAGCTGTCTCGGAGTATATTGCTGAATTTGACACTTTGTCAAAATATGGGTTATCTCTTATTGATATTGCCGAGAAAAAGAATGAGAAATTCATAACTGGTTTGGATCAGTACTTGGGGGAAAAACTTATTAACCACATCGATGAGACGTTTGAATCGATTGTGGGGAAAGCATTAAGATCAGAAAGTCTCTACCCTAAGCCGAAGACTGAGGTTGCATCCGCAGATGAGCCAAAGCCACAAGCAAGTGGTGGAGGCAAGGGTGGTTCCCAGAATAAGAGAAAGCAGAGTCAGACTAAGGATGGCCAGAAGAAAAAGAATAAGCAAGATGTTGAGTGCTTCAGCTGTGGTAAGAAGGGCCATTATGCTAGTAATTGTCGGGCCAAGCCAGCGGATAGGAAGTGCTTCAACTGTGGCCAAATGGGACATCACAAGGACAAGTGTCCACAACCCCCTAAAGAAAAGCAAATAGTGAAAGCCTACGCCCTTAATGCTATTCCTTCTTCGTCGAATGCCCCAACAGCGACGGAGAAGGGAAAGAATGTCGTCATTCAAGGTATGCTTTCTGTTTATGATGTTCCTGTTAGAGTTTTGTTTGATACCAGAGCTTCCAGTTCTTTCATATCTAGTGATCTGGTAGATAGGTTGGGATTGGAGCCCGAGATTGTCGATAGACCTTTAGTAGTGACGAACCCGATTGGTGGTTCGACTAGCCTTAGCATGATTTGTCGTAATGTGGTCTTATCGAGTCATGGATGCATGTTTGTTTGTGATTGCTTTGTTTTGGGCTTTACTGGGTTTGGCATTATTTTAGGAGTAGATTGGCTCCAAAGATACGGGGTGGTGGTAGACTGTGAGGGCTTTTTAGTGACAGCTAGAGCGGATGATGGGCGGAGGATAGTGTTTGGTGGTCTACCCAGTAAGGGGGTATTGGCTAGTTTTCTAAACTCCCTCGACATTCCGCATAGTGAGTTGTCAGGTTTGCCCGTGGTTGGCCAGTATCCGGATGTTTTCGAAGAAGTGACCGGACTTCCACCACACCGAGAGATTGAGTTTCGTATTGATTTGGTAAAGGATGTCAGGCCTATAGTGATGCCACTTCGTCGTATGGCACCAAGGGAGCAGCGAGAGCTCGAGGTGCAAGTCAGCGATCTTTTGAAGAAGGGATTTATCAGAAGGAGTGTTTCTGAATGGGGAGCACCAGTTGTGTTTGCTACCAAGGCGGATGGTTCCCTTCGTTTGTGTGTAGACTACCGCGAGTTGAATAAAGTAACGAGGAAGAACAAGTATCCTCTACCGCGGATAGATGATTTGTTCGATCAGTTGAGTGGCGCGAGAGTATTTTCTCAGTTAGATCTCGCGACAGGTTTTCATCAGCTTAGAGTGGAAGCTGAGAGTATAGCTAAAACGACATTTCGGACGCCGTCTGGATTTTATGAGTGGTTGGTCATGCCATTCGGGCTGACCAATGCCCCAGCATATTTTGTGAATCTTATGAATAGGGTATTCAGGGATCAGTTGAATAAGTTTGTCCTTGTGTTCGTTGATGATATTTTTGTCTATTCTAGGACAGAGGAAGAACACAAGGGACATTTAAAGATAGTGATGGAGGTGTTGAGAAAACACCAATTGAAAGCAAAGTTTTCTAAGTGTCACTTCTGGAAGAGGGAAGTGAGGTTCTTGGGCCATGTTGTATCAGAGAACGGTATTGCTGTAGACCCGGCGAAGGTGGCTACGGTACAGGATTGGCCTACGCCCAAGAATGCAACAGACGTAAGAAGTTTCTTGGGATTAGCTGGATATTATCGTAAGTTTATCCAAGGTTTCTCCAAGATAGCAGCACCATTGACCCAGTTGACTAAGAAGAATCAAGCTTTTGTCTGGAATGGAAGGTGCGAGAATGCATTCAAGAGTCTAAAGGACAAGTTGACAAGCGCACCAGTGTTAGTCATTCCTAAGGGGAATGAAGAGATGACGGTATACACGGATGTCTGTGGTACCGGACTGGGTGCTGTATTGATGCAAGGCGGTAGGGTTGTAGCTTATGCAAGTCGACAATTGAAACCGCACGAGAGAAGATACCCTACCCATGATTTAGAATTGGCAGCGATCGTGTTTGCATTAAAGATGTGAAGACACTATCTCTTGGGAGAAAGATTTGAGTTGTTTACAGATCATAAGTCGTTAAAGTACCTCTTCTCTCAGAAAGATCTGAATCTCCGTCAGCAGAGATGGTTAGAATTCTTGGCTTCCTATGACTTAGACATTGCATATACACCGGGAAAATGCAATGCGGTGGCTGATGCATTGAGTAGGAGACATGCCAGCTTAGGCGCTATGTTTCTAGAATGGAAGCAACTGGAGTATATCGCTGGGTATGATTTCAGACCAAAGTGCGAATTGGATCCAGAAATGTTATCGAGTTTGACTGTCAGACCCACTTTGATTGAGCGGATCGGCTCTAGTCAGAGGGACGATCCTAACCTATTGGAAATCATCTCCAAGTTAGAGATGGGTATCGATGAGGAGATGAACAAGTATGGGCTTGATCAAGATGGATGGCTTAGAAAGAATGGACAGCTCGTTGTACCCAATGTCAATGGATTGAGAAATGAAGTGCTTAGAGAATGTCATCTCTCAAAACTGACCATACACCCCGGTGGTAACAAGATGTATCGAGATATGAGGCAGACCTACTACTGGGAAGGGATGAAAAGAGACATTGGGAAGTTTATATACAAATGTATGAATTGCCAGCTAGTTAAAGCCGAGCAAAAGAAGCCTAGTGGGTTGTTGCAACCATTAGAAATTCCGGAATGGAAATGGGAGCAAGTCTCGATGGATTTTATTGATGGTTTACCAAGGACTAGATCGGGACATGATAGCATTTGGGTGATTGTGGACTGATTGACTAAAAGTGCAAGATTTATACCAGTCAAATCAACCAGAACGGCAGCTAAGTTAGCAGAATTGTATATGAAGTGGGTAGTGAGATTTCATGGAGTACCTAGAAACATTGTGAGTGACCGAGACCCGTTGTTCACTAGTGGGTTTTGGAAGAGCTTACAAGAGGCTCTAGGGTCAGAGTTACATCTCAGTACCGCATATCATCCTCAGACCGACGGTCAGACGGAGAGGGTGAATCGTATTTTGGAAGATCTTTTGAGGGCATGTATATTGGATTTTGGTGGATCATGGGATGGCCATTTGCATCTAGTAGAGTTTGCATATAATAATAGCTACCAATCCAGTATCGGTATGGCTCCGTTTGAAGCTTTGTACGAAAGACCGTGCAACTCACCATTATGTTGGATAGAGACTGGCGAGAAGTTTGTGCTTGGACCCGATATGGTGAGGGAAACTTCGAATAAGATTAAGATTATTCAACAACGAATGAAGGCTGCCCAATATAGACAGAAGAGTTATGCTGATAAGAGGAGAAGAGACTTAAAATTCTCCGTTGGTGACTTGGTGTTTGTCAAGGTTTCTCCGTTGAAGAGCGTAATACGATTTGGCAGGAGAGGCAAGTTGGCACCAAGATTTGTTGGCCCATTCCCTGTTCTTGAACTAGTCGGGAATTTGGCATATAGAATTGACTTACCAGAGAAGATGGCGGGAGTTCACAATGTATTTCACGTTTCCCAACTAAGGAAGTTCGTTCACGACTCAGATATGACTATTTCACCTGATCAGTTAGAGGACTTCGAAGTAGAACCCGAGGCGGTTGGGAACCGCAAGCCGGCCCGTATTGTCGAGCACGACATGAAGCAACTTCGAAGGAAGGCGGTGAAGCTAGTCAAGGTCCAGTGGGGCGAGAACGAGAATGATTGTACTTGGGAGACAGAGGAGAACATTAGGAAGATACACCCAGAACTCTTTGCCTGGTAAGATTTTGACTTCGATTTAGTTTTCCGCATGCTAGGATAGGCTTGTTTGCTTGTTTTGCATGTTTGATTGTTGTATGTGGTTGTTAGGCATGCGGGATCCTTTGTGTATGTTCTGATTAGGGAATTTCGAGGGCGAAATTTCTTGAGGGGGGGGGGGGGGAGAGTGTAACGACCCGTATTCTACGCATCATAGGATCGTAGGATATTTATTTACTTCACATACGAAGTCCTGTGGTCATGTAACTTTGGGAGACGACTATTGTACTCATTTCCTATGTTCATGATTTTTCCCGATTTTTAAATGACCATTTTACCCCTAGTTGGTACTGTTTTGGCCATAACTTTTGACTAAAAAGGAATTTTGACCTAAAACCACTTGCATTGGCTCCGGATGATGGTTTCTCTTTCCGTAGAGTGGTCACATTAGCCAAACAGACTCACCGTTTGGGAGATATGGCTGAAACAAGTTTCAGATGGTGAAAAACAGCTTAATTGGGCTTAACCGGGTAATTAGCAACTAGGCCCAGAAGGGAATTTCGGGTTTAGAGGTATAGGAGGACTGATTAGGGTTAGGAAATCACTTTCATTTCAGTTTTGAGCCGCCACAAACCTTCTTGAGACCCTAGTAATGGCTTCCATCCTCTAAAACCACTCCAAAACACATTTTTAGTGAAGACTAAGCCTAAACTACATCAAAACAAGGCCAAATAGCAACAGAGCAAGGTTGGAGCTGCTGCTATACATAGGAATTCGACCCAAACAGAGAGTATTTCAGATTTGGTGTTTTATTTTGTGGCCAAGGTGAGTGATTTGCATAGTTTTTGCACTAATTACGGTAATTAAGGGTAATTAGTGAAGATTAGCGAATTTATACACTAATAAATTCTGGAAAAATGTTTAGAAATTCTTAAATAATGTTTTATGCTTCTGTTAGAAATTTGGTTCGATTTGATTAAGTTTTGTTAACCCTATGATTAGTTTTATTTAAACATGCTTAAGGGAAAATAAGGAGTTTTGGCCACTTTTGATCCATTTTGATTCATTTGAATGGTTGTTTGCTGTTTGTGGTTACTATTACATATTTCTATGATTCTATGGTGTGTTTTATGATTGATTAGAATAGTTAAATTGGTCGAAAACGCCGTCGAATGGCGTAGAAAGCTCGCTGGAAAGTTGCAGAAGTGTGCAGGTTCCGAACCGGATCGGATCGGATGAGGGCTTGGATCGGATATGTGAACTGGGCAAGAAACCCGACCCGAACCGAAGTTTGGCACATAGGAGGCTTGGCGAGAAGGAAGGCCGTTTGCTTAAAGTTGGAGTGGACAAGGGGATCGGATCGGAAGAATAATGGAGGGCCAGATCGGATCGACTTGGAGACGCAGGGCTCGGATCGGAAGTAAACTCTTTGGAGGACCAGCAAGAGGGAAAGCCACGCGGATCAGACAGCAAGTGGGAATCGGATCGGAATACGTGAAGAAACGAGGGATCGGATTGGAATACGTGAAGAAACGTGGGAGCGGATCGGAACACGAAGGAAGACAACAACCCGACCCGACCCGGAGGAGGACACCGACCCGACCCGAAGTGGAGTATTCGACCCGAACCGAATGAAAAGATGACCACCGAACCGAACCGACGAGGGTGATGACTACCGAACCGAACCGAATTCTAGGACTGTTACTGCGCGACAACTCTTCTGAAGACCCACTCCAATTCGACCAAACCCGAGATGCAAAGGAAGTCCAAATGAGAAGCTAGAGCTCAAGATCCAGATGGGAATCAACGAGTTCGCTTCATGATTGGGCTTTGCTGCGGGACGAGTGTTAAGGGGTTATCGATGTCTATAGCTTTGGACTACTATGGTAGGAGGTACGAAGGCGGATTCAGGGCCATTATGGCATTGGTAGGACCAAGGGCTATGACCAATGTGGTGGATCATTGAAATGTTTGGTCATGACTCCATGTGTTTAGCTTGGTCACAGCAGGGTTCTACAAGTCGGGATTCGTCGTTACCTCAATTTGTCTAGTGTTCCAAGGTGGTAGATGTCGTATGCTTTACGCACTGAGTGAGAGATGTGAGGATGGTTGCTATGGTTGATCTGGTTGCTATCATTATGACATGTACACCCCACCCCCGTATTCTTACACTTTTTATTATGGCACCTTAGAGTATTGCACGGTATGCGGTACTAACTCTTTGGTTGCAGGTCCAGGTTCAGGTATGGTTTAGTATACCTGTTATTATTCTGTTTAGATGCTTATCGCTCATACCAGGCTTTATGTCTGACCCAGAGTTTTATGTCTCCTCTTATTACTCTGGGTGCTCACACGAGCAGACTAGAGACAGGTTTGCTGGTGATGCACGGGTAGGTGATCCGGAGACGAGCAGGAGGCTTCCACGTAATATATATAGTATTCTCCCTGTGTTGTTGAAGATCACTGCTTGGGCATTGGTGGTGCATCTTCCACTTTAGCCTTCTTTTGTTAGAGACAGTAAATTTGGAAAGTTGTAATAAGCTGTAATTGGATTTCCGCTGCTCTGATGTTGATATTGATTATTAATTATCAGCTTATACACTGTCTCTCCTGTTTTATGTCAAGTATGTTATTATTATATTTTGTCCTATGCGCTGTGAGACATTCTACAGGTTCCTTGATTAGTTCATTCCCCTCTTTCCTTTCTCCTGACGATCGTCCCGTGCTAGTCGGGCATGTGTACAGCGCACTTTTGGAGGAAATGCAGGCTGGTGCGGGGTGGGCCGTCACAGTTCTAAATTCTGGAGTTGAATTAGCGCTCCTTTGATGAAGATTCGCTGTTAGGGTTGAGTAGTTCTGATTTGGTTGATGTTCTTCCTCTTTAATTTTGGTGGCGGCTACTCCAGGGTTCAAGACAACTGCATGACGGCCATAGTTTTTGTTTTAATTCCGATTTAGGGTTTGAGTCTATAGGACTTTTTATAGAATTATGAATTAATTTAAGCCGTCGGATGATCATAGGGTTAATCAAAACCATTCAATCATGATAGGGTGATAATGACTCAGCAAGGAGTCAGAAAGGACTCAACAACACGGGTCAGCCTGAACCAGAAAGCTGTGCAGGCTCCAGCCTCGGCCTGGGCACACTTGGCAGGTGCGCCAGTGTAAATATGTACTGGTGCACTTCCCAAGTGCACCAGTGCATTCACTTCCCAAGAGCACCATTGCATTTATATATTTTTTCCCTCTTTTGCCACCCATCTTCGTTCGTCCATAACTCCTTCATCCGGTACCCGTTTCCCGCAAACTCGGACTCTATTTCAACCAGAATTCCGAGACGAACACAATGACGCAACCCAATTCCCATAATTCTCACGTCTGAGATTAATTATTCTTTAATTTAGTTAATTCGATTATTTAAAAATCCGGGGTGTTACACCTTTATATTAGTCCCTTTATTCTTTCTTCTTGTATCTTTCCCCGAGTCCTTTGCTACCATAGCCTCACCTTGAACTGATTTCAAACCGAACCCTTTTCTCCTTAGTTCCTCATTCAAAAGGTTGCTTCGAACAGTTTCCAAAGAGATACCTCCACCAGTATTGGAGTTACTCAATAAAACAACCAAAATCTCCCAACTTTCTGAAACCGAAATCATCTGCAAAAGAGCCTGCAACTCATCATCAAAATTGACCTTCAGATTTGCCAATTGATTGATCACATCTTGAAACTCATTCAGATGCTCTACAACAGACTTCTCCTCTCCCAATCTTAGCTGAACAAGCTTTCGAACCATAAAAGTCTTACTTGTAGCACTCCTCGACTCATACAAAGATACCAACTTGTCCCACAAATCCTTCGTGGATTCACAATTAGCCACATGATAGAATACCGAATCATCAAGGTATTGTCGAATCAAGGCAATAGCCTTCTTATCCATCTTCTTCCATTTTCCCTCATCCACACCCGAGGGCTTCTTCCCATCTCCATCAATCAGATCATGAAGATCATTGAGGTAAAGCACATCCTCCATCTTAGGCTTCCAAATCCCCCAATTTCTTCCATAAAAAACAGTCATCTTCGGAAACGCCATCATATCCGACATAAAAAAAAAATCAATTTTTCCAATCCAAAATCACTTTAAGCTTTGCGATGACCTGGCACTGATACCAACTGTTATGATAACTGCGCCTTTGCTGAAGCGACCAGGATCTTCTCCACCCAATTACTTAAAGATGATTTCTATGGAAACAAACACAGATATGAAATCACACGCACAAACACAAGATATTCCATCCAACCACCCTCTTTATTGATTCACAAAAACAAATTTTGTTTACACTTACTAGTTCAACAACCAACAATAAACAAATTACAAGAATCAATAACCTTACTGAGAAAGGGAAAGAATAACTAGATGACAGACACTTTTGTTGGAGAAGGAGAACAATGACAAACCCTTGGATTAATTAATTCGGTCTCAATCCCATACTTTTAATCCAACCCTAGATGCTAATTTTATGGGAGAATAGAAGGTCTAGACAAATACCCAATTTGCCTCTTTATTACTTGTAGAAGAAGCCACAGAAATACCAAGTCAAAACCGCAGAAAACCCGCTCAACCGTCTGACCAATATATGTCAGACGCCTGTCCATGCTCTCGGCTTCCAAACCCTGACAAGTCAGATGTCTGATCCAGATTGGTCAGACATCTATCCACACTCTCGAGTTTCAAAACCTTGTAGGCACAGACGTCTGACCAAAATCCCTCAGACATCTGTGCTGAAACATAGCACAAAACTGCTCCTCTTTGCCTTCTTTCTGCCGCTGCTCCATCTCCACTATCGCCAAGCACATCCACGCCTCGTCTCAACCTATGTGATTTCATGTCATAAATCACAACAGTTGCTTCGCCTCATTTGCTCATATTGTGCTTGCAACAGAAGCGGATAATATTATTTGCTTCTGCTCCATCATTACAACATGAGCAATTAGTATAGGGAAAGTAGCATAAATCCAACATATATAAATTTGCTTCTGTTGTTTTAGAACCGGAAGCAACAAATCGAAACCAAATACAGTTTTTTGCTCCAGATCACTGTACAATGAAAGCAAAAATGTTTTATTTGCACTGGTTGAATGAACATCAACGCGATTGATATCGAGTCGCATAAGCCCAATTAGCCCTCCCAAACCATCATCCCCCCCCTCCAAAAGTCACAACAACGAAATCAGAGAAAAACCAAAAAAAAATAAAAAAATCACAGAGACGAAACGAGAAAAAAGTAAGCTTGAAATTCTATCCCACGGCCGCGAAATTTGAAATTGCGTCAGGAGTAAAATCGCCTCAGATACGTCCCAAATTCATTGAAAATCAATCCAAATTAGGTATATTCGATTTATTTTTCTCACTTATCTCATTTGTTTCAAATCCAATAATATCTAGGGTTAAACGCAAATGATTTAATGATTCCTTTTATTTATTTTTGTCGACTACGGTTTCGCTTGTTCCATTGTGGATTAGTAGCACAAATAGGTTTTTTTTTCCCTTTAAAGCTAATGTTGTTAAATGTTAGAGCATATTGTAGTTTGAACATGTTAGTTTGAAATAGCCAAAATTTTGAGATGTTGATGATATATGAATTTAAAAATCTACCTGATTGTAAACTGAAATCTATGTTAAACAACTCCTATAAGTCTTTTTCTTTCTTTTCTTTTTCCCTTTTTCCTTTTCAAATTATTTTGTGCGTGGTGTGGCGTATGTCATCATACTAAATAATGAAATTTATTGGTCTTGACACACCTTGCTTTGTTTTTTCTCACATAGTGGTTTGAGGTTTTAGCTTTTGCATTAGTTCCCAAATTGTGGGTCATGATACATGCATACTCATATGAAGAATAATCCAAGACTACAAGTGTTATTGTTTGAGATGCATGTTTCACATGAAAGTTTCTATAGACCTATAACGTGGCTTGCAAAATCTTACAAGTCATATTTAGTCCTTGATTCGAAGCAAAACTTTTGATTATTTGTTACTTGGTTGAACATGACGACGTCCAAAGAACTCACAGTGTATTTTCGAGTATCATTTCTTGACGCACGCCATTCAAATGACTTCATTTCTTCAGTTGTTCGTGAAATATAAATAAACATGCATCTTCTTGTCTGACTCCAAACTATTGATCATTGTGTTAGCTTTTTCTTTTCATTGTAAATCAATATGCTTTTACTCTAAGAATAAAAAACTAACAGTTACATTAATTGTAAGGAAGTCAAGTTATGTAATGCAATAAATGCAATGCAGATTAGCCTAATTTACATGACTGGCATGCAACAACTTGGATTATCCAAATAAACATCCATCACCACTTACGTGTTATGCATAGTTTATGGAACTGTCCCTTTATAATCATGAAGTATACTACAATACATAGTTTATGAGGAATATGAGTCTACAGTATTTCAAAGTCTAATAATAATAGCACATAAACTCACAATACATAGTTTATAGTCCCTAGTTCCTTTACTACTGTCACAGGCATAGTTGTGAACACCAAACCGTACATCAAACCGTGATAGTGAAAGGTCCAAGGCTTTCGTGGTTCAACCGGTCAGACCGTGAGAACCGCGCTGATAGTTTATGTCGAATTTTCTGATTTAAATGTAAAGTTATTTTAAATATAGGTAAAATTTAATCAATTATGACAAACAAGCATGTCCAAACTACCTAAGTGAATAATTATATAACATCTTATCATAACAAAGTTGTAAATTTACAAATTTTTTATAGTGAAAAAGGATTGGTTCAATTATAGAACGTAAAATGTACATAAAAATGAATTATATCATTCAAAATTTAATAGTAATGGCTACGAAATTATTCATTAAATTTATTATAGTAAAATATAAAGAGTGGTGCAATTACTTTTTTCGCAAATTTGAAGAATCGTGAGGTTCAAAGAGGTCGGACCAGAGGTTTTTACAGGGTTTTGAGGTTAAACCGTGGGTTTGTGCACATGCAAGGTTATTTCATTTTCAGAACCGTGACGCTCCAAGATCGAAGGTTAACCGCGGTCGAACCAAGGTTGGGTTGGGTCTTTATAACACTGGTCACAAGAGTTTGGCTTTGTATTGCTTCCCCCCCCCCCCCCCCCAGTTGGTCTCAATGCATTAGATAAACAGATTTTGTTTTTAGGTGCAAAATGCATAAATTTGGTTCGATAACAGAAGTCTTGCTAAAGCTGTAACAGTGAGTAAATTTGCTTTGAAATTTTGGCAAAATCATTTTGACCAGACCTCATATCTGACCAATATCTCATACTTCACGCATTCAAAATAAGCCTTGTATTTACCATATTTTAATAAATCCGATGGTGGCTTTAGTTCTGATGATCACTTTATATTTATGGATTATTGCGACAAAGAGTTCAGTGATGCATTTGATTCCTCAAATGTAGCATCATTTGATTTTTCTTCAGATAAGCATCTAAAACAAACGTGCAAAGCTAAATGGTAATTAGACAAACGTTGCCTATGTTTCACCTTAACATCTGCTTCGAAAATATAACTTATGATACATTCAAATTACTGAGACTTATAATAGTATAGCAATTTTTAAATAATTTATGCAAGAGCATTCCATTTTGTGTTGGTTAGGTAATATATATTAAAATGCATTCTCATGATGATCAAGTCAGCCAAAGCTACCCTATTTGAAGCATGAGTTTAATGTACAAGGTTCCTCTTCATAACTTATTCGACATGGACCACGACAATGCTGCTATCGCTGAGCGATTCCTGATTAACAATGTGATTAATTTTTTATCTTTTATCTTGGTGTTAATAATGGTGAAAGTATTCTTGTGTCACATAACTCTTATAGAATATAAAATAAGAGTGCACCGTTAGTTAAATGCTTGGGTTGTATGCGGTGATTGATATTTTCCTTCTACTTTAAAACAAGAACAAAAGATCCTTTCTCCCTTCTAATAGTTGATTTCTTTTGCATATGACAGGCCTGTGATTGACCAAAATCTTTACTATGCTGGATTAAAGATGACCTCCCTAACATTCTCTTGTGCTATGAGTAACATGTTGCCAGCTATGACCTTTGTTTTGGCAGTCATTTTCAAGTTTTTGTTTTGATTTATTTTTATCTTATTTAACTGATTAATTATTTAATCATTTTTCAAATGGTATATCAAATATTTAACAAGGAAATTTCCTTTAGGATGGAAAAAGTGAACTTAAAAAAGGTGATGTACCAAGCAAAGGTGGTAGGTATAGTGGTGACAATAGTAGGCACAATGCTGATGACATGATACAAAGGACCCCATCATTGAAATGGTGCGGATGAAGCATATATATGCCTTCCCACCAAAGTAACACGTCGATATTTGTAGCAACTTTACAAAAAGAATGGTTATGAGGCTCTACGCCTCTACCTGCCTGATTATGGCAACTCTAGCCTGGGCTTCTCACTTCATTCTATGGGTTTCTTTTCTTCTTCTTAATGCTTTGTAAACTAGATTTTATTTGTAAACTTATGAATATGTGTTTCACAAATGACTTAGATCATCAGCTCTGTTCCAAAACCAAGCCAGGAATAGAGTGAAAGATGAGGAGACCTTTAGATCTGTGGTCTTTTAAAAAATAAGTGCATTTAAAACAACTCCAGTGGAAGTTACGCTGGATTTTTGTAGTAGATTACTTGATTTCAAATTGCAACTGCTTATCATTTGACTTATCAACATTTGATTTTCTGCGACAGGATATGAGTTGCTTCTAGTACATGGCTAATGAATTCAGATTATTGGCTTAATTTATTTTAAATGAGATATGCAGATGCATACATTAAAGTCATTTTCTCGTGCTTCGCTCACGCTGACAACTCATATGCTTTATGGGAATAATTCAAGCAGTTGTGGTCGCGCTTGTAATGGAACACAAGCCATCTGTTTGGGAATGACAAGATTTCCTGGATTGTAGTAATGTGCTAAGGAGCTATATTGGAACATAAGCCATCATGTGTATATATAGGTAATGAAGAACATAAGAGCTATATTGAAAGTTGCAAGAGCCAGTTACTCCATCATTTAATAATTCAAGCGGCTGCGGTCACGCTCACAACTCTCAATATCCAAACTCCTGTGAATAGTAGGCAAAAAAATTAAGCAGTTGAAACAAAAAAAGCAAATTCTGAGCTCCTCCAAGGAACTCCTTGCAGCCATGGCTGCTAAAAAACCTCTCAAGAATCCTAACATCGAGGATAATCCCATCCTTAAAAAGGGATCTTCTTCTTCTGCCCCTCCTCTCACCTCCTCCTCCAACACTATTCCCATTTCTGATCCTCCAAATGACGACATCGGTTTTACTAAAGTGGTTAATCGCAAAAAGAAGGCTAAACCTTTCATGAGTTTCAATTCCTCTTCTCATGTTAATAAAGAGAATGGAAATGCAAGGGATCATCTCCTTAAACCTCGTCAAAAACCATTCCCACCCTCAAATGGGGTCCGATTTCAAATCAGAAATCAAGAAAAACAACCTCAAGAACTTTTTCAGCCAATGAGACCCAATTCAGTTAAAGAAACAGGGGCATCGTCATGGGCAGAAATGGTTAAAAAAGGAGGCCAGGAATCGAATTATGATTTAGAGTACATCAAACCTGAGGAGACATTAGGTGAAGACAAGATTGTTGTTGTATCGGAAGAAGCAAGTGAAAGAACAGAGGTAAAATGGGGACGATCCATTGTAGCATATGTGTTTGGGAAAAGGCCAGCTTACCACTATTTTAAAGCTTTTGTGGTTCGGACATGGAACCCAACAGGAGATTTCGAAATCTTCACTCGAGAAAATGGATTCTTCATTATTCGTTTTACGAATGGGGAGGACTGTGAAAAGCTATAAAGGAGGGCTTTTCTTTATTAATGGGAACCTGATAGTACTAAAATGATGGACCAAGAAAATCATTCTTGATAAAGATTTATTGTCTACTATGCCAATATGGATTAAACTTCCAGAGCTGAATTTGAGATTATGGGACAAAGAAATTTTTAGTGCAATTGCAAGTGTGGTATGGGTTCCTATCAAAATGGATGACCAAACGGCCAGGGAAACACGACTGAGTTACGCGAGAATAATAGTAGAAATCAAAGCAGATGTTGAGCTACCTAACGAGTCCTCTATTTACCTGTCTGATGGGGAGCATATATCTCAGCAGATCATATACGAATCAATACCCGATCGATGTAAGATTTGCAATTGCTTCGGGCATTCACTCAAAGATTGTGTTCATAACACAGAAAAGGTTAATGATGTTGCAGATTTTCCCCAAAATTCGGATACTATCGATCAAGAAAACACTACTGATGTTAATATTCTCAATCAAGAAAATGTTTCCGTCGATGATTCTTTTCATACCCCCGAATCTGATATTCCCCCATCAAGCACAGCAGAGGACTTAATGAATTTAGACGAGCCAGCTGCTAGCCATACGGTAAATGATAATGCAACATTAAATCAGGCTACTTTCCCTCAATCGAGGTCTGCTGATCTTTCAAAGATTATGCAGACCAAAAACGTCTCTTCCAAAACTAATGGGTCTTCAACGCCATCAGTTCTGAAAGAGACACTCGTTTCGAGCACCATCAATAATTCATCAACAGAGGTGGGTACAGGTACACAATTACATGAATCCCCCATCCACAATGAGGATTCAAGACAATTTACAGACATAGATTTTACAAATGACTTAAACAAAAAATTGGGAAACTGTGCTGAACTTCTTGCTGCGGATCCTATCTTCACTGACGACTCGCTTGTGGATAAAGGGCTTGCTCCAAAGAGGGCTTCATCTATCACTGAATCTGATATCCAAAAGGGCATCAGCAACATGATGGCAGCACCTAAACCTGCAGTATTAGTGAAAAAAAGAAGAAAAACCAGAACTAGAAGCCTTTCAGACATATCTTTAGTAGAAGACACTGAAGACTTTACTAATATGGAATTCAGAAAGAAATACATAGATAAAAACAGTAAATGGGAAAAGCAGCTAAAGGCTGCAGATAGCAAAAGCTTCAAGAGAAGTGGCAAACAATT
The DNA here is from genome assembly GCA_030737875.1 of Allium sativum. Lineage (NCBI taxonomy): Eukaryota > Viridiplantae > Streptophyta > Magnoliopsida > Asparagales > Amaryllidaceae > Allium > Allium sativum. The sequence continues at coordinate 638,086,414 of CM060922.1, forward strand.
AGACATTAAAGTGGATCGCAACAATGACAGAGGTGCATTGTAGCTGCAGCGTATCCTTGGTATCGTATCCTAACTTTTTATTTAATTAATTATGGATATTATAGCTTGGAATATAAGGGGACTTAACTCCTCGGAGAGACAATTAGATCTTACTGATTTTCTGCTCAAGTATAAACCATCTATTATTGGTATACTTGAGCACAAGCTCAATGATCAAAAGCTTTCTGACATACATATCAGAAGGCTCTCTAACTGGAATATCATCAATAATAATTCAATGGGAGGAAATGGTAGGATTATGGTTTTACATAATCCTACTATTTGGTCTCTCATTAATTATTATATTGATTTTCAGTACATTCATTGCATCTTCAAAAATAAAGGTGGACTGTCCCTCAAAATCACTTTCATTTATGCTTCTAATTTTGAGGATGACAGGAACACTTTATGGAATTGCTTAGATAATTTCAATAGAGTTATAGATAGTCCATGGATTTTAATGGGGGATTTCAACTCTGTTTTTCACTTTTCTGAAAAAAGGAGGGAATCCTATTCCTTTTAATAAGCTGGAAAAAGTTAATAATTTTATTTTAAAAACTGGCCTAATAGAACCCCCAATCCAGGGGAATAAATTCACATGGAAATCGGGGGCTTGCAGGAATATTCACTGCAAGCGGATAGGGTTTTATTTAACCAGTATTTTATTAATCTTTTTCCTAGAGTACATTGTAGCACTCTCCCTCAAAATTCTAGTGACCATACTCCTATTATTGTATCCTTCCCTTCTGCCTTGGGTTGTAAAATTAATAGACCCTTTAGATTTATTAATGGATGGGTTCAGGATGACAACTATAAGGATATTACCAGTAACTGTTTTATTAACAATTTGTATGGGACTGCTCAATACAAATTTAATAAAACATTACAGATTGTTAAAAGCAAGCTTAAATCCTGGAACATTAATAGAAATAAGAGTGATATTAATAATATTAGAAGTGAGTGTGAAAAGTTGCAGAATGACCTAGACATGAACTGCTCAGACTCACAATTAGCTGAATCATTTTATAATGCTCAGGCCAATCTAGTGAAAGCTCTGCACATAAACTCAATTAATCTTAAGCAAAAGGCCAAGGTTGACTGGTTAACTAATGGGGATGAAGCAAGTAAATTTTTTTATGCTAAAATGACAAATAGGAGAAATAGGAATGACATTGGGAAAGTTGTTGATAATTGTGGTACTGTAATTAATGATGCCTCCCTTATTGAAAAGGAGGCTATTAATTACTTTAATTCACTATACAACACTTCACAATATCACAATAATTTCCCCAGTATTGATCTTAAGTATACTGTTAATCCCTGTAGTGCAGGTATTTTACTTGCTCCCATCAAAATTGAAGATGTTAAAAATGTGGTTTTTAATGCTTGCAATGATAAAAGACCTGGGCCTGATGGGTTTGGGGCCAAGTTTTATAAAACCCATTGGAATGAGATGCACAAGTTGTTATATGACTCCATTGTTGAATTTTTAAATTCTGGTTCTCTTCTGAAAAACACTAACCACACCTTTATCACTCTCATCCCTAAAGTGGATTCTCCACTGGGACTGGGGGATTACAGGCCTATTGCCTGTTGCAACTTCATTTACAAAATTATATCTTCTATTCTTTGTAATAGATTAAAGTGCTTTCTTAAATTTTTAATATCTGAAAATCAGAGTGCATTCATACCAGGGAGACTCATTTCTGAAAATACTTTACTTGCTCATGAGCTTATTAGAGATTTTAATAGGAAAAACAAAAACCTGATGTGTATCAAAATTGATCTACATAAGGCTTTCGATAAAATTAATAGAGATTTCATTATATACATGCTCATGCAAATGGGTTTTAATGAGAAATTCTGTGATTTAATTAAAGAGTGTATCACTAGTGTTACATTTTCTGTTATGATCAATGGCTCCCCAAAAGGTTTTATACATAGCAATAGAGGCATTAGACAAGGGGACCCATTGTCCCCTTATCTTTTCTCAATAGTTATGGAATATTTTTCATTACAAATGGAAACTGAACTGATTAGGGGAAACATTAATCCTATTAACAGAAATTTACCACACATTACTCATCTTCTATATGCAGATGATATGCTTCTTTTTTTAAAAGCTGACAGAATTAATGCAATTACTATTAAGAGAATCCTAAATAATATGGAGAACTTTGCTGGCCTCTCTGTTAATATAGAAAAAAGCAATATTTATTTTAGCAAAGAGGCTACGCATAAGAATGAAATTCTTAAAATATTGAATTTTAAAGAAGGTTCTCTTCCTGTTAAATACCTTGGCCTCCCACTTAGTATAAATCAAGTTAAAGACATGGGCTGTACTAGACTGATAGACATTATACATAATAGATTAGAAGGTTGGTCTAGTAAATTCCTCTCTTTAGCTGGAAGAGTGGAACTTACTCATACTGTCATCACTGCAGTCATAATGTACTGGGTCCAGACCCACAGTATTCCCATCAGTGTTATCCATAAAATTGAAAAGTTATGTGCTAACTTCATTTGGAGAGGTAAACATCATAAAATTGCATGGGATAAGGTGTGCAAACCCAAAATTTATGGTGGATTAGGGCTCGGAAATATTAAAGACCTGACAGATACTTGTAAATTTAAACTTTTTTGGAAATTTTTAGAGGGTAAGTCTCTTTGGGCTAGGTGGATGAAAGCTAGATATCTTCAGAATAAAAATTTCTGGATATCTAGGAAGGAAAATCATCATTCATTAGTTTGGAAGAATATTTTAGATTGTAGAAGTAGAGGTAAATATTTTATTAAGAGAACATTGACTGATGGTAGTCAAACAAGTATGTGGTTTGACCCCTGGATTCATGGTAATTCGCTTGTTGACCTACTTGGCTGGAATAATTTATATTTATTCGGAGGTGTTACTGATAAAGTGCAAAATATTATCCTTAATAATAGATGGAACTTACATAACTATTCTGCTGCTGCTATATTTAAAAATGCTATTCAAGATATTAGGATTGATCAGAATGGCCATAGGGATGTCTGGGAGTGGAAATTCTGCTTAAAAGGCAAATTTTCTTTCAAAAAAACATGGGAATTCCTTAGAGGTGAGGAAACAGAAGTGGATTGGCACAAGGTGGTGTGGTGCAAATTTAATTGCCCCAAAATGGCTCATTGTACCTACTTTGCTTTGCAAAACAAACTTCCAACCAGAGACAGGTGTTGCAAATGGAATCCTAACTCTGACAAACATTGTTTATTTTGCAAATTTGACACTGAAAGTGCTAATCATCTGTTTTTTGAATGCCCATTCTCTCAATTCATATGGTTTAATATTAAAAGTTCTTTAGGTTTTAATAAATCTATTCCTACTCTAGACATTAGGAGTAGTATAGATTACATTTTAAAGTTCTTTAAACCTAAGTCTTATTGTTTTAGAAAAGCATGCATTATGTTATCAGCTGTTGTATTTTATATTTGGAAAGAAAGGAATCAGAGAATTCACACTAACAAAGTTTCTAGTGGTACTCAGCTTTTGAATTGTATAATAACTGACTGCCAGATTATTTTGAAAAAAGTTAACCTGCACAGGCAGGATAGTAATCATAATCAGCTTAATAAAGATGCTAGCTTAGATAATCAAGTTGAGGATTTCATACTCAATTGTAAGCTCAGCAATAAAAGACACTTCACACATGAAGATGGAAGAAACATGCAAGCTGGAACTAATGACTTTCCTCATGGAGACAGATCCACTCTTCTCTACAAAGAGAATAATTTCAAGGGGAGTAAACAGAATTAATGCTTCAATTCTAGTTTTTTTAATTGCAATCCGAATAGTAATTTGGGCCACTTACCCATTGCAGAGAACAGGGATCAAGCTCCAAACAGCAATGATCCTATTAGCATGAACAGGAGGGATAGTAGTCTCACAGTTAGTTCTCATGGCTCTATTAACACAAATCCAGATTATATAGAGACAGAAGATCTTTCTAGCGTCCTTCCTGGTGGTTGCTTTCCCAATACCTGTAACAATCTGAATGCAAAGGGAAGTAAACAGGATAGCAATATTAACAGTGCGTGTTATTTTAATAATATGGATTATGATGTTAATTTCTTACATGCTACAGGGAAGGGGATACAAATCCAAACCAGTAGTGATCCAGATCGATCAAATCTTCTTCACAAGAAAGACGGGAATCAATCATATCAGTTCCTAACTAAAATAGACAGAAATCATTACAAAAGCGAACTTAACGGTCAGATTTATCACTTATCTTGCTGGAGTAATGGGGAAAGCAGTAGATCTAGAGATGGAAAGGAAGCTAGAAGCAAAAAGAGTCAAAGAAGGATGAATGATAGCATTATCAGTACCAGAGACTCCAGATTTTTTGATAGGAAGAAGAGTGAAGCTGATAATAGGACTAGAGACGATTTTCTGGATCCTAGCATTACAGCGGAGAACAACATGAGGGAGGAGGAAGTAAAGAAGCCACCATAAAGCTCGGCGTGCGACAATTTGAGATGTTTTTCCCTTGCCGTCTGCCATTGTTGAAGCAGAGTTTTGTTGAGTGGCGGCTAGGGTTAAGAGAATGAGAGACGATGGGGTGTTATTGTTTTTGTGTCGGGTTTTGTTTGTGATTACCCGATTGGGCTTTGGGCCAAAATTCTTTTTACCTTGTTCAAAAAAAAAACTCCTGTGAATAGTTCACTACAAAGATGAAGTTCTCATCATGGTTTGTCACAATCTTCATTGCTTCACTAATTGCATTATCGGTATCAGCATTTTCAATACATAATACCGATAAAGAAGACGGAGTGATGAACTATCACCACCACCACCAACATCATGATATGTTCCATGGAACTAGGTCCTTGGTTGCAAGTTCGGGAGACGAATTCTCATAGGCCAAACGTAAGCATATATTAATCAACTTTTTGTTATTTATTTAGAAAACACATTGCACTTGGCACTATATTTTAGTACAAGTTTGAGATAGAATCATCATGCTACTAGTCTACATATGTTCGAATAATAATATGAAAGTTTTGAATTTATGACAGTTCATCGTATCTAGGGCTGTAAATTTTGTTCGAATGTCCGACGTCCGTGACCGAAATACGTCCGTCCGAGTCCGTCCGATTTTCATTTAGGACATGAGTTAGGACAACAAAATTTGTACGAGAAAAAATCATGTCCGGTCCGAGCTCGTCCGAATTACTTGTAATTCGACATATAGTTGAGAAAAAATCTAGCAAAATGTACAAAATGTGATATAAATAGCCATGTCCGACAAAGTCCGATCGGTCCGAACATGTCCGTGTCCGACCGATATTATTTAGGACACGAATTAGGACAACGAAATTTGTTCGAGAAATTTCTTGGTCCGGTCCGTGTTCGGTCCGATTTTTTTTAGGACATAAACTGAACACACCTCCGTCCGGTCCGACCGATTTACACCCCTAATCGTATCAAAATCGAAGGGCGTAACCAAAATTGATTGCTTTGTAATGTAATAATTAAATGTATTTTTTTTTGTAAAATATAATATAGCGATTCATGAATATATAAATCAGGCAAGAAAGTAGCAATAAGCAGCACTCAGACTTTATTCTTAGGCCATCAAAGCAAACAAGATCATTTTTGTGTATGGATCCCTTGGTCTTATTCCTAAATTTTTTCTTCTTCTTGATTTGTTCCATTTATTTAACGAAAAATATGAACTTTTATTCAAGTGCGTGTGTATATTTATAATATACGTGCAGACAGGGAAGCTCATTTCAGACAAAATAGAGGATCAAACTGAACATGTAATTAAGTACAGACATTGACAGACTGGTAAATTACACAGAATTAAACAGTTTATACTATGATAATCATGTGTATATACAGGTCACTACTACAAAAGGGGGCATATTCAACACTAATGTGTGTGTTGCATGAAAAGTGTGGCGAAAGTTATGCTTTCTTTGATCTTCTGCAATAATATTCATATGTTGTCGCATTAGACGTGAATGCATTATTGCGGTTGGAATTCTAGTGTTGTGACGTGCAACACCAGTTCAAAGTGTAGTTTTATTTAAATACAATCCATGTCAACGATCCGAGTTATCAAAATCAACAAATAAATAACTGTTGATGATGATTAATCCACCGGTTCAAACCAATCCCTGCTTCAGTTATGTGAAATTTTGGCGATACGTTTCCCCCTTTCACGAAATACTTCACCCCAAAACAAATTTCTCCCTCATACTCTTCCCTCTCTCTCCACGAAATCCATCCACAAGCACCTCCAAAACACCTCTGATTGCTACTGTACCTTCGATTACAAACTATATACCTCGGATTGCTCCTATTTTACAAACTTTACACCTCCGATTTGGATCAAATAGGACAATTACAGGTAATTAGGGCTTCATCATTTGGGTTTTATTTAGGTGATTTCATCTCTAACATATTTTTCTACATTCAAAGTCTTTGTGTGATTTGGGTATACCAATTGTCTTAAATAAGGGTTATTGTGCTCATTTTTATTCGAATGTTAACATGTTTGGGGTTTTTTATCTGTATATTTCGGGTTTTTATACTTGAAGTGTTGTATTTATATGCTTGCATGTGTTGAAATTGTGCAAATTTTGTATTTTTCTGTTTGCCAAACCATTAATGTAATGGTAAATAATTAACACTGGCTTAATATGTTTAAATGTCAAATTGCGAAAAGTGGAAAAAACTTTAGAGGACAAAAGAAAAAAGAAATGCAATTTAAATGTTTAAATGCTTATTTCTGTTTGTAGTAAAACCATGGGTTGAAGACTCGTCCGAAACCACGAGATACCATTGTTCTCGTTCCAGTTTCGACAGTCACTGGGACGGAACAACGACAAATTCTCGTTTCGGTTAGTAAGGCCCAAAAAAAAAAAAAAAAAAAAAAAAAAAAAAAAAAAAAAACTAAATCGCGATTAAGTAAAAACTAGAGAAAAGCGAAACGAAAATCCAAAAATTCGCAGATTCAATTGCAGAAAGTAAACGAAAACAAACAGCAAAACACAAAGCAAAATTGAAAGCGAAAGCAAAGTAGCAGAGCTAAAGAGGTTCGTCTTCCTCTTTGTCTTCGATCTTTTTTTCCCTCGATCCATGCTTTGTTTCCGCCCTTTTTTCCGTTTCCCTCGTTTGATTTTTCTGTGAATAGAAGTGAGTGCGATACTTACCTAATTAAATCTAATACTTTTGTTTGGGCTGGACGTGGCTGACAATGATGGGCTTGGCCCACTAATCATTTTGCTTATATTAAACGTGGCTTAGGCTATATGTAAATGGATTATCAGTTTTACATGATTGAACATTTGAATTACCACTAACGCATATTTCATTTGACTATATTATATTTCTGCAGGTCTACATGGATTTACAACCTTTATCACTAACTTTTTCATAAATAATATAAAAGTTTGATTTTTAGACTGAAACCGAAACAAAAACCGAAACCGTTGAAATTGCCGAAACCGTCCGAAACTAGTAAATTTTCAAATGACCGAAAGCAAAACCGAGTTTTCAAACCTTGAGTAAAACAATGCCAATTTCTCTTCCTACATCATATGACTATGAAGATACCCTGGGCATGAGTGACCTAGGACTGTCAAACCTATCATCACCTGAAACTCCTATTGATTTCTACATAGAGATGCAGAATAGACACTACGAAGATTTGTGTGAGTATGAACTAGAGCAAGAAGAACTCCGAAGACAAAACCGAGAACAACAACGACGCGAAGAAAGGCTGCATCGACAACAAAGTCGTGCTACCTTGTGTCGTCAGCATCAAAACAACTAAGTGGTTAACGAACAGTAAGTTGACTCATCAATCATAATGTACGAGTTTGGGTATGTCGCGGTAGAAGATGTTACTTTGATTGGGTTTAACATTAGTCATCGTTATTTTAATTGTCGTGTTTATCCCACAGGGCGTACCTTTTGGCAGTAGATTGACCATCGTTTTCCAAGTCGAGTAGCTGGGTATGCAAATGAATTACAACATCAACATACAACACTGCAAACTCGATTTATTGGTTTTCAAAATGAAATTAGTAGACTTAACGACCAGCTTCACGGGCTAAACATTAGAAGATAATATTAAATTATTGTATCGTTCTTTTTTATATATCCAACTGTATCTTCTTTGTATCACTTGTATCGTCTTTGTATCTGTACTATTTTGTTTTGGTGCAACCATGTAATGTTATGAATTTGTGCTTAGTATCCTTAGTTGCTTGTTTTATGTATTCTCCTGATAATCTAGTATCTAAAGTTAGTGATAATTCAAATCTAAACAATCGTTGATTTGGCCACACACTGATTTCAAAACATTGATTATGTATATTTGTAATGTGTTTTTATTTCTAATTTAATCAAACCTTACATGTTAGCCCATTTTCGTGTCTTGAAACTATTAGTGGTATCAAATTTAGTCTTACTAGGTCGTGGTTAGATTGTTGCAATGGATAATGAGTATTACATATGGATATGACTTCCGAGATCGAGTGCAGAATATGTAAAAGGGGTAAAAGCTTTTCTAAGAAATGCATTTTATATTTATAAAGTAGGTGATGAGATGAAGCGCCCCTGCAAAAAATGTACAGAACGTAATTGGTATTATGAAAATGTCATATACGATCATCTTATTTTCAATGGCCCTTCTCTAGTACATACCGGGTGGATTTGTGAGGTTTCACAGACGAAATTAATAGGTGTTGATGGCTATATGGATTGTGAAACAGAGATGGTTTTTGAGGATAATTTAGATGTGATGTTCAAATGTGCGGGTTACAAATTTGATCAAAATCCAGGGGCCTTGAAGTGGAACCAAATCTAAAGTCTGAGAAATTTTATCGACATGTTAAAAAAAGAAAACAACTGTTATATCCTTGTTGCACTAAATAATCCCGACTAAGTTTCTTGATCAGACTTTATCATTTAAAGTGTGCTTATGGAATTAACGTGTTTGCGTTTGGGGAATTACAAAAGCTTATAAAGGAAGCCTTTTCCGATGCCAGAAGCCTTTGTCTTCCTACGCTGCAAAGAGTGTCATTAAGGATTTAGGTCTTGATTACCAAAAAATACATGTCTGCCCAAACAATTTCATGTTATATTGGGTAGAGAATAAAGAAAAAGAGGCTTGTGACACTTGTGGCTTTTCGAGGTGAGTTTAAAAAAAAAGATATTGCTGATAATAATGAACCACCAAAGTTGATTCCCAAAGTGCCGACAAATGCTATGAGGTTCTTCCACTAAGACCAAGGTTACAAAGGATGTGACGGCCCGCCCCGCACCAACCGACATTTACTTTAAAAGTGCGCTGTACACATGTCCATTTAGCATGGAACGGGTCGTCAGAAGGAAAGGGAAGAAGGAAATGAACATACAAAGAACCTGTAGAATGTCTCACAGCGCATAGGATAAAATATAATAATAACATACTTGACATAAAACAGGTGAGACAGTGCATAAGCTGAAAACCAAAACTAAATATCATAGCAGCGGAAATCCAAAATACAGCTTATTACAACTTTTCAAACTGTCTCAAAGCAAAAGTAAGATAAAAGAGGTACACTACTAATGCCCAAGTAGCGACCACCAACGACACAGGGAGAATATATATATATATATATATATATATATATATATATATATATATATATATCATACGTGGAAGCCTCATGCCCGCCTCCAAATCAGCTACTCGCGCATTACCAGCTAACATGTCTCTAGTCTGCTCGTGTGAGCACCCAGAGTAATAAGAGGAGACATAAAACTCCGGGTCGGACATAAAGCCTGGTATGAGCGATAAGCATCTAAAGTGAATAATAATAGGTAGACTAAAACATACCTGAACCTGGACCTGCAACCAAAGAGTTAGAACTACATACTGTACAACACTCTAAGGTACCATATTAAGCAGTGTAAAGATACGGAGGTGGGGGAGATGTGCATGTCATAATGATGGCAAACAATCAAACATAGCATCCATCCTCACATCTCTCACTCAGTGCGTAAAGCATACGATATTCACCACTTCGATCACCCAACATACCTTGCTACGATCACTCTGCCCCATGAAGTCATAAATGGCTTCACTGCACTGATAACGTAGCCACTAATTCCTCGCTATGTCCACTTTCCCCCATGGAGTTATTCACCCCATCTGCGCTGGCTCATAGCCTTACCAATCCTTACTATGTCCACTTGCCCCATGGATTTGTTCACCCCATCTGCGCTGGCTTATAGTCTTACTACGCATCACCTTGCCCCTCAGGTCATAATGACCCTACTGCACTGATAACGTAGTCTTGCTACCATCACCTTGCCCCTCAGGTCATAATGACCCTACTGCACTGATAAGTAGCCATCATTCATTTTTATTGGTGAATCGAAGTTATGAACGTCGACAACTACTTAGCACACGTCCCGCAGCAAAGTCCAACCATGAAGTGAACTTATTGGTTCCAACTGGATCCTGAGCTCTAACTTCCCATATTGGACTACCTTTGCATCTCGGGTTATTGGTCAATACTGGGTCGGGTTGGGTTCCTCATCAAGCCATTGGTTCGGGTCGGGTATCCTCCATCTGTTCGGGTCGGGTCTTCTTCTGGTGCGGTTCGGGTCGGGTGTCCTCCATCGGTTCGGGTCCGGCGTTTCTCCTCGGTTCGGGTCGGGCGTTTCTCTGCGGTTCGGGTCGGGTGCCACTCCCCCTCCAGTTCATGCTTCCGCTCCGATCCACCTCCTCATCCTTTACGTGCTTCGCTCCGATCCATCCTCCTCTATCCGCTCCGATCCCTACTCCCTAATCCGATCCGATCCCAGTTCAGCTAGCGTGGCCTTCCTTTTTGCCACTTTTCCCAAGTGTTGGGTTTCGATCCGATCGAATTCCTTGCTCAGTTCAACATATCCGATCCGAGCCCCATATCGGATCCAATCTGAAACCTGCACTGTTTTCTGAAACTGTTCCAGCAAGTGTTTACGCCATTCGATGGCGTTTTCGACCATTCTAACTATTGAAATCAATCACAAAACATTTCATACAGTCATAGCAACATGCATAATCAACCACAAACATCAAAACATCAATATGATAGGTTAAAATGGATCAAATATACCCAAAATCCCACATTTTCCCTTAAGCATGTTTAGGTGAAACTAATGATAGGATTAGCAAAACTTAACCAAATTAACCCAAATTCATATCAGAGGTCTAAAACATCATTTAAGAATTTATGAACATTTTTCCCGAATTTTATCATGCTTAAATTCGCTAATTAGCACTAATTACCCTTAACTAGCCATAATTAGTGTAAAACTATGCAAATCACTCACCTTAGCCACAAATAAACTAAGATCTGAAATAAATCTCTGATTTGATATGAATCCCAATGCTAAACAGTAGCTCTAATGTTGCTTTGGTGTAGATCTTACTTGATTAGAGGTTGCTAAGCTAAATCCTTGACCAAAAGGCGATTTGGAGGTGATTTAGAGGTTGGAAGCCATTTTTAGGGTTCGTTGGTGATAAGTGGAGGCTAGAAAACTGAAATGGAATGATTCTCTATCTCATTTCAGCCTTCCCATAACCCTAATCCCGAAATGGGTTATGGGCCTACTCACTAATCACCCGATTTGGCCCGGTTAAGCAGTTTTTCACCTTCCAAACCTTATTTCAGTCATATCTCCCAAACGGTAAATCCGTTTGGCTATTATGACCACTGTACGGAAAGGTAAACCATCAAACGAATCTAATGGAAGTGGTTTCAGGTCAAAATTCCTTTCCAACCAAAAGTTATGGCCAAAACTGTAACACCCCGAATTTTAGTTAATACTAAAATTCACTAATTATAGGATAAATAATCTCAGATGTGGGAATTGGGGGTAACGGGCTGCGTCATTGCGTTCGTCTCGGAAAAATATGCGAAATAGAGTCCGAGTTTTCGAAAATCGGAGTCCGTATGGCCCAGTTAAGGCCCAATGAAGTTTGCAGAAAATTCAAAGTTAAAAACAGATTCAGAAATTTAAATTCAGATTTTAAATTAGAACCAGCGGGGCCAGGCGGGAAAATTCCCGCCTTGACCATGTCGACAGGGCTGTCGACAGGCCTGTCGACAGGGGGAGTCGACTTGCCTGTCGACTTGCCTGTCGACACAGGGTGTCGGCCCTGATGGTCTGGGTGCACCAGATCTGGTTTTTGGCTAAGTCTTGGGCTATGTTCTAGAGATTTCCTAAATCTAACGGACCTAATCTAATCTAGGGTTAATCTAAGGGCCTAAAACACAACCTAATCCTATAAATAAGACCCTAACCCTACCCTAATTCATTCATAATTAGATCTTGTAACTAAACTATGGCAAAATGAAACTTGATCATGACCTCCACAAATCAATGAAGAGAGTTGCAAGCTAATCAACCTCCAAATCAACATCTTCTTCAACTAATTCCACTTCATAAGTTTGCTAATCTAGGTTTTGGTGAGTTTCTATCACTTTGATGATCAATTGTTAAATTAAGTAGATGAGATATGATGAGATCTATGGTTTTGCATGAGGATTAATGGGTTTTCAAGTCATATGATATGATGTGAATATGCTAATCTATGTTTAATATTAATCCTATGTTTATGCATGTTGAATATGTGAGTTTATGCATGTTGAATATGTGAGTTTATGTATGTTGAATATGTGAGTTTATGCATGTTGAATATGTGAGTTTATGCAAGTTGGATATGTGGGTTTATGCAAGTTAAGTGGTGGGTTTATGCATAATAATTAATTGATTTTATGCATGCTAAGTAGGTGGTTTTATGCATGCTAAGTGTTTGGTATTATGCATAAATCATGACATGCAAGTTTACCCTTTTAAATGTGATGCATACATATGCAAGATGGCACCTTTATATGCTATGAATATATATGTGTATGCATGTTTACCCTTCTTTAAGATGCAAGTCATATATGCAAGTTCAACATGTTATACAAGTTATGTATGCAAGCTCAACATGTTATGCAAGTTTATGTGTATGATGTTATGTAAGTTATGTGCATGTTGTTATGCAAGTTCATATGCAAGTTATGTGTATGATATTATGCAAGTTATGTGCATGATGTTATGTGAGTTATGTGTATGTTGATATGCAAGTTATGTTTAGAATATTATGCAAGTTATGTGTATGATGTTATGCAAGTTAACATGTAACATGTTGTGCGAGTTCACACCTTTAAGACACATGCAAGTTCACCTTCGTATAACCTATGAACACTTATGCAAGTTGCCTTTATACATGACACATGTATGTTCATGCAAGTTGGGTTATTTAGTAATGCTAGTTGGGTTAATATCATGATGTAAGTGAACACCTTTTAACCCATGTTAATGCTAATGTATACTAAGTGAAACCCATGTTAATTGTGAAAGAAACTTCTCTTGGAAATATGTCGTGTTAGCATAAGTACGTGGGGAAAACGATGGGGTTAACAGACATGTTAATGAAATGGTGTGAAATGGTTATGATTAAGCATACCATAAAATGAATAAGCATAAGTGGGAATTTACCTATTGAGTTAGGTCTACCCCATGGGAATTTACCTATTGAGTTAGGTCTACCCATGTTATGAAAAACTTGATATTAATTAGGGATAATTAATATGGGGGTGATTAATTAGGTGTAATTAATCAACTAAGACACGAGGTTGGACCCTTTTGTAGCGGAAGTCTGCCCGGAACCGACCGGCCATCCAGCGGCTACAAATGATTGGCCCAATGTGAGAGGTCTTAGTCATAAATTAAATACATGATTAAAGTAAAGATACGAGGTTAGACCCTTTTGATGACAGAAGTCTGCCCGGAACCAACCGGCATATCCAGCAGTCATAAAAGACGGTCTAATGTGAGAGGTCTTTATGAGGTCATGATCTTAATTAATGAATTAAGAAACACTTAACCATATTAGCATGTAGTGGGACATGAGGGGTTAAGTGGGTGCCTTGGGGTGGCATGATGAGACTAGTGGGTTGCCTTGGGTGGCAATGGAAAAATACGATTAGAATACTTAACCAAAGTAGAACATGTAATTAAACATGATTAAAGGGTTAAGTAAGTGCCATGGGTGGCATGTGAGAATACGATTAGAATACTTAACCAAGGTGGAACATGTAATTAAACATGATTAAAGGGTTAAGTAAGTGCCATGGGTGGCATGTGAAAATCTAGTGGGTACCTTGTATGACAATTAGAATATGATTAAAGGACTTAACCAAAGTTTATAACATGTAAGGGGACATGGTTAAAGGGTTAAGTGGGATTCACTAGAAATAGCAAGCTTAGGTGGTAGCTTGTGAGGGCCCATTTCAACCAATATCCCAAATGTATCTTTGTGGGCTCGACTCTAGTCGAGTGACGGGACACGCATATTGGGCTTGACTATAAGAGGCCAAACCGGGTTAGCGGTGGCAACGCGGGACCAACGGGTTTCATATGCGTGTGTGGACCCGGGCTGGTTGGTAAGTCGTTGTTGCATCGTGTAGATATAAAGCCGTGCACTGTTGATATTATCTGGTAGCCACTTTAGGGGAATGATACACCCCAATCGTGGGACCAGCACGGGTATCTACGTAGGGGAGCCGATCGCTTGGGAAGTAGTGGGTACACCTATGTAGTCAGATAGGGGTACACGAAACTACTGAATTACTAAGTACACTTAGTGGGATCAACCTTTAAGTAAGAATAACTGGTGTGGTGCAGTGTAGTAATTATCCTTGGGTGGGTAGATGCGTCTTTACGGTTGTCTTAGTTTATCCTAAGTCTACCAAGCTGCTTAGTGTAGCCATTCATCCCCAGACGTCACCGTATATCAAGCTTATGTCTTCTCTGGTTACTTTAATGATTGTATTGTTAAAGTTATAGGACTCACTCAGACTTATGTCTGACCCCGTTGTTTTTTATCTTTTTCCCAACCCTCAGGTTATCAGAGTGGGCCCAGTACGAGTGGGCTTTGATCAGGCTGCTTTATTCTCTTTTGGAGCTTGGACCATAGGTGTAGAGATCAGCTTACCCTTTTCTTTTATGGCTATCAGTTCATGTATTGGGATTATGTACTTTTGTTTATCAGGATGGATATTTTTGTACTTGACTCTTATTGGGTTTTGGGATGTAACCAAACATGTTTTACTTTCCGCTGCAATGAAATGATGTTTGAAATTTTCAAGTATTACTTATATCTGTCTTGTTGTAATTTTTCTGTTCTATATTCACTTAAAATACTCCACCGATGTTATGGCATTCCCTTAGAGAGTGACCATAGCGGGTGTGGGGTGTTACACGTGGTATCAGAGCAAAAGGTTACCGGAACAGATAAAATTTTTAGAAAACTATTTTTCTAAAAACATTTTTGGAAGAAATATTTTCAAAAACATGTCTTTAAAGAGAAAATTTTTTGAAAGAAAAACATAATCCCCGATAGCCATATCTTTATCTTTCGAAATTCTCCGTTTTGAAACTTTCCTTTTTCGTCTCAGCATGGCTGAAGATCTTTATCTTCCGGACGGTGTAGCGGTACCAGTATGGTATAGGAGGTTGTTAGAGGCTAGGGCCGCCGCTGTAGGTCCAGCAAATGTTCCTCCTCCACCCGTTGCACTCGTTCCTCCTCGCACGGATACTTTTGCTATGACTTGTAGGAAGTTTAAGGCTATGGGAGGAAAACCTTTTGTGGGAGCTAGGGATTGGCTTAATGAGACGGAAGAATTGATGGAAATCTTGGAAGTGGAAGAGGGAAAGAAAGTCAAGTTAGCCGCTTGGTTAATGGAAGGAGAGGCCTCGTTCTGGTGGGAGGTCACTAATGGAGAACGCCCTATTGACTCTTGGGTGGATTTCAGGCAAAGGTTTGAGGCAAAGTTTCTCTCAAAAGCGGAAGAAAATATGCACGTGGAAAGATTCTTGAACTTAAAGCAAGGGAACTTGTCAGTGAAAGAATATGTTAACAAGTTTAACCAGTTAGCGAAGTTCAATATAGACTTGGTAAACACACCGGAAGAGAAAGCTTTAAGGTTCGTTAAAGGCTTGAACGAACCGATGCACGGATTGGCTATGTCTCACATCCCTATGGGGGCCACTTTCGAGAAGCTAGTGGACATGGCACTTATGCATGAGGAAGAGAAGGGTCCCAATGCTAATAAAGCACACGAGAAGAAAGGAGATCAGAAGAAACCGCAACAGCAAAACAAGGGTGGGAAAGGCAACGGTGGCAAGGGAAAGAAGAGGTGCTTCAATTGTGGGACACTAGGCCACCTAAACAAAGATTGTCGCAAGAAGACTAAGACTGGCTGCTTCCACTGTGGCGAAGCAGGGCATCTGATGAAAGACTGTCCAAAGAAGGGGCAAAGGACGGGGTCTACCTCAGGAGGACAGGTGCAAGCTCTTGTGGCACCAGGTCAGGCTAGGGGGCAAGTACAGGCTCTCGCGATTCGGGAAAGAGGTAGAACTATTTCTATTGAAAGTCTAGTTTTTCTGATCGATCATCATGTTCGTACTTTATTTGATTTTGATGCATTGAGTTCGTTTATCTCATCATTATTAGTAGAGTCACTGCACTGAGACACCAGTTGGTAGATGATCCCTTAGTTGTTTCAAACCCAATTGGGCTCCATGATGTGTTTGGGTTTGAAAGTTGCTATACTTAGCGTTGAGTTTAGATGTGATGCTTTTTGGGCTTCACGGGCTATGGGTTAGTTTTGGGCATGGACTGGTTATCCAGTAATGGTGCCGTTCTTATTGCGGAGGGAGAGTTGTTAGGCTTATGACCCGCTGGGGTAACACTCTCGAGATCTCTTGTAACCCCATGGAATCTGTTATGCTAAAATCGCTTGACACGTCGGTCGAGAATTTGCAATCTATAGAGTGGTCCGGGAATACTCGGATGTGTTTGGAGGAGGTGAAGGGCTTACCTCCGGAGCGGGAGATTGACTTCCAAATATATCTGGTAGACAATGCCAAACCAGTGTGCTACGTGGCTCCTCGTGAGAGGAGGGAACTCCATAAGCATGTAGGCAATTTGCTTGAGAAGGGGTTTAGAAGACGAAGTATATCGGAGTAGGGTGCTCCGGTAGTTTTTGCCACAAAGGCGGAAGGGTCCCTCAGACTTTGTGTAGGCTAAAAGAGAGCTAAATAAACTCACAAAGAAGAATAGACACCCATTGTCGAGGATTGATGATCTCTTTGATCAGTTAGTGGGCGCCTCAGTATTTTCGCAGTTGGACTTAACCACGAGGTTTCGTCAGTTGGGAATGACTGAGGATAGTATAGAGAAGACTACCTTTAGGACTCCGAATGGTTTTTTTTATGAGTGGCTGGGGATGCCATTTGGTTTGACGAACGCCCCCGCACATGATGAGAAGGGTGTTCAGGGAGTACCTAAATAAGTTCGTGATGGTCTTTGTAAATGACATCTTGGTCTTTTCTAGGAGCGGAATAAGTTTTCGTATGTGCTCAATAGGATGAGCCAAGCCAGTTATGGGATAAACGGTGGTTTTGGAGCGAGACTGGCGAGGACATCCAGAGTTGGACAAGGGCTTAATTATTTAGCCGTTTTTACTAGTATCATCTCACGTAGGTCGTCTGAATTCGAAGGAGGTATCCCTTGGGTGTTTGTCTGATATTGGTTTAGGCCTTTGGGGCTCGCATTTGGGGGATGCCGAGTTCGACTAAGGTGGTCTGCGTGAGAAATGAACAGTTGTGATGATTTTGGATGATATCCTGGTGGGGAAGAGCATGCCCTACATCTTAGGGAAATGTTGGAGACTCTTCGAGCGCATAGTCTTAGGACAGCAAAAATGGATGGGATTCTTAGCATCCTATGAGTTTGAGATAGCGTATACCCATGGCAAGGGTAACGTGGTGGTGGACGACTTAAATAGAAAAAGGTTGTCCTTGAGTTCATTGTTCGTTGAATGACGGAGCTTAGAGTTTATTTCTATGTTTGACTTTAGACCTTCCGTTGACTTTGTACCCGGTTTGCTAGCCTCCTTGGAGGTTAGGCCTACTCTTTTGGGGTATGTTGGCGGACCACAGCGGGACGACCCACAGTTGGTTGAGTTAGAAGTTCATGAGGAGGGGGAGTCGTCCAGCCATTTGAGTGGGTACACCCTAGGTGGTAAGGGGTGGTTGCGTAGTGACGGTAGACTTTGTGTACCGCAAGACGAGGGTTTGAAGAAGACTATTCTTGATGATGCACACCGTTCTAGGATGACCACTCATCCTGGTAGGGACAAGATGTAGCAAGACATGAAGAAAGTTTTCTTCTGGGCCGGTATGAAGAAAGATGTGGTCGAGCATGTCGCTCGATGCTTGGTGTGCCTATAAGTAAAGGCGGAGCAAAAGAAACCTGGTAGTGGGATAGCATCTCGAAGGATTTTGCTGACCGGTTACCCAGATCAAGAAAGGGTAATACGGGAATTTGGGTTGTGGTAGATAGACTTACTAAGAGCACCCATCGTATACCCGTGAAGAGTAAGAGAACTGCTCCATGATTAGCTTCAGTTTACATTCGAGAGATTATTAGATTGCATGGTGTACCTTCCAGTATTGTGAGTGATCGAGATCCTATCTTCACTAGTGAGTTTTGGAAAAGTTTGCAAGAGACGGTAGGGACTCAGTTGTGTCTGAGCACCGCATATCATCCTCAGACGGACAGCCAAACTGAGAGGGTGAATCGTGTTCTAGAAGACCTTATGAGGCTTTGTATCTTGGATTTTGGAGATACACGGGAGGAGCATCTTCCATTGGTGGAGTTATCCGACAGACTTAGTAGTGTACAGGATGTATTCCATGGGAGGAAGTGCCTACATGAAGACCGCAGAGGTGGTAGAGCCGAGTTTGCTTAGAAAAGTGGAAGTGGAGCGTGATGCGACGATTCGACGAGCTCCTTCTTGCATCCTTGGGTCAGAGATTTGGAAGTTGAGAAACAGAGAGGTTCGACTAGTCAAAGTGAGAAAGGGGAGAAAGTGAGAGCAATGCTACTTGGGAGACAGAAGCGAAGATGCGTTCGTAATACCCATCCCTTTTTGAGGGTATGTGCTTTAGACGTCTCCTTTATCGGTTGACTAGTGCTTATCTTATCCTTAGTATGTCCTTTCATTAGTACCTTTGACCTTTAGATAGGGTAAACCTATGGTTGAAACATGTGTTTGAGACATGTTATGTTTGATGGATGCAAATGGATGCAAGTGTTTGCTAGCGGTTGCTCGTGGATGCATATACACACACTCTAGGCACTAGATCGGCTCCATCACTTCATATTGCATATTGCATAAAATTGTATGTAGGAAGCTATATTTATGGATGTATAATGATTGCGTTATCATATGGATGATGCATTTTGGTGAATGATTGTGCACTCATGTAGATATTGTATGTGTCGATAGGGTTCTCTCGCATACATAATGGATGCATGGCACTATCATGGTTTGCATATGTTCATACATTAGATAGGGAACATATACACACACTCTTTGCATATGCTCATACATCATTAGAAATTGTTTTAAGGACAATGGATGCCCGTGTTTGATGGATTGAGTAGATGGTTGTTTGGATGGTAGGATATGCATTCTCCTTAGCTTAGAGATTTCGGGGACGAAATCCTTTAAGGAGGGGAGAATGTAACACCCCGAATTTTAGTTAATACTAAAATTCACTAATTATAGGATAAATAATCTCAGATGTGGGAATTGGGGGTAACGGGCTGCGTCATTGCGTTCGTCTCGGAAAAATATGCGAAATAGAGTCCGAGTTTTCGAAAATCGGAGTCCGTATGGCCCAGTTAAGGCCCAATGAAGTTTGCAGAAAATTCAAAGTTAAAAACAGATTCAGAAATTTAAATTCAGATTTTAAATTAGAACCAGCGGGGCCAGGCGGGAAAATTCCCGCCTTGACCATGTCGACAGGCCTGTCGACAGGGGGAGTCGACTTGCCTGTCGACACAGGGTGTCGGCCCTGATGATCTGGGTGCACCAGATCTGGTTTTTGGCTAAGTCTTGGGCTGTGTTCTAGAGATTTCCTAAATCTAACGGACCTAATCTAATCTAGGGTTAATCTAAGGGCCTAAAACACAACCTAATCCTATAAATAAGACCCTAACCCTACCCTAATTCATTCATAATTAGATCTTGTAACTAAACTATGGCAAAATGAAACTTGATCATGGCCTCCACAAATCAATGAAGAGAGTTGCAAGCTAATCAACCTCCAAATCAACATCTTCTTCAACTAATTCCACTTCATAAGTTTGCTAATCTAGGTTTTGGTGAGTTTCTATCACTTTGATGATCAATTGTTAAATTAAGTAGATGAGATATGATGAGATCTATGGTTTTGCATGAGGATTAATGGGTTTTCAAGTCATATGATATAATGTGAATATGCTAATCTATGTTTAATATTAATCCTATGTTTATGCATGTTGAATATGTGAGTTTATGCATGTTGAATATGTGAGTTTATGTATGTTGAATATGTGAGTTTATGCATGTTGAATATGTGAGTTTATGCAAGTTGGATATGTGGGTTTATGCAAGTTAAGTGGTGGGTTTATGCATAATAATTAATTGATTTTATGCATGCTAAGTAGGTGGTTTTATGCATGCTAAGTGTTTGGTATTATGCATAAATCATGACATGCAAGTTTACCCTTTTAAATGTGATGCATACATATGCAAGATGGCACCTTTATATGCTATGAATATATATGTGTATGCATGTTTACCCTTCTTTAAGATGCAAATCATATATGCAAGTTCAACATGTTATACAAGTTATGTATGCAAGCTCAACATGTTATGCAAGTTTATGTGTATGATGTTATGTAAGTTATGTGCATGTTGTTATGCAAGTTCATATGCAAGTTATGTGTATGATATTATGCAAGTTATGTGCATGATGTTATGTGAGTTATGTGTATGTTGATATGCAAGTTATGTTTAGAATATTATGCAAGTTATGTGTATGATGTTATGCAAGTTAACATGTAACATGTTGTGCGAGTTCACACCTTTAAGACACATGCAAGTTCACCTTCGTATAACCTATGAACACTTATGCAAGTTGCCTTTATACATGACACATGTATGTTCATGCAAGTTGGGTTATTTAGTAATGCTAGTTGGGTTAATATCATGATGTAAGTGAACACCTTTTAACCCATGTTAATGCTAATGTATACTAAGTGAAACCCATGTTAATTGTGAAAGAAACTTCTCTTGGAAATATGTCGTGTTAGCATAAGTACGTGGGGAAAACGATGGGGTTAACAGACATGTTAATGAAATGGTGTGAAATGGTTATGATTAAGCATACCATAAAATGAATAAGCATAAGTGGGAATTTACCTATTGAGTTAGGTCTACCCCATGAGAATTTACCTATTGAGTTAGGTCTACCCATGTTATGAAAAACTTGATATTAATTAGGGATAATTAATATGGGGGTGATTAATTAGGTGTAATTAATCAACTAAGACACGAGGTTGGACCCTTTTGTAGCGGAAGTCTGCCCGGAACCGACCGGCCATCCAGCGGCTACAAATGATTGGCCCAATGTGAGAGGTCTTAGTCATAAATTAAATACATGATTAAAGTAAAGATACGAGGTTAGACCCTTTTGATGACAGAAGTCTGCCCGGAACCAACCGGCATATCCAGCAGTCATAAAAGACGGTCTAATGTGAGAGGTCTTTATGAGGTCATGATCTTAATTAATGAATTAAGAAACACTTAACCATATTAGCATGTAGTGGGACATGAGGGGTTAAGTGGGTGCCTTGGGGTGGCATGATGAGACTAGTGGGTTGCCTTGGGTGGCAATGGAAAAATACGATTAGAATACTTAACCAAAGTAGAACATGTAATTAAACATGATTAAAGGGTTAAGTAAGTGCCATGGGTGGCATGTGAGAATACGATTAGAATACTTAACCAAGGTGGAACATGTAATTAAACATGATTAAAGGGTTAAGTAAGTGCCATGGGTGGCATGTGAAAATCTAGTGGGTACCTTGTATGACAATTAGAATATGATTAAAGGACTTAACCAAAGTTTATAACATGTAAGGGGACATGGTTAAAGGGTTAAGTGGGATTCACTAGAAATAGCAAGCTTAGGTGGTAGCTTGTGAGGGCCCATTTCAACCAATATCCCAAATGTATCTTTGTGGGCTCGACTCTAGTCGAGTGACGGGACACGCATATTGGGCTTGACTATAAGAGGCCAAACCGGGTTAGCGGTGGCAACGCGGGACCAACGGGTTTCATATGCGTGTGTGGACCCGGGCTGGTTGGTAAGTCGTTGTTGCATCGTGTAGATATAAAGCCGTGCACTGTTGATATTATCTGGTAGCCACTTTAGGGGAATGATACACCCCAATCGTGGGACCAGCACGGGTATCTACGTAGGGGAGCCGATCGCTTGGGAAGTAGTGGGTACACCTATGTAGTCAGATAGGGGTACACGAAACTACTGAATTACTAAGTACACTTAGTGGGATCAACCTTTAAGTAAGAATAACTGGTGTGGTGCAGTGTAGTAATTATCCTTGGGTGGGTAGATGCGTCTTTACGGTTGTCTTAGTTTATCCTAAGTCTACCAAGCTGCTTAGTGTAGCCATTCATCCCCAGACGTCACCGTATATCAAGCTTATGTCTTCTCTGGTTACTTTAATGATTGTATTGTTAAAGTTATAGGACTCACTCAGACTTATGTCTGACCCCGTTGTTTTTTATCTTTTTCCCAACCCTCAGGTTATCAGAGTGGGCCCAGTACGAGTGGGCTTTGATCAGGCTGCTTTATTCTCTTTTGGAGCTTGGACCATAGGTGTAGAGATCAGCTTACCCTTTTCTTTTATGGCTATCAGTTCATGTATTGGGATTATGTACTTTTGTTTATCAGGATGGATATTTTTGTACTTGACTCTTATTGGGTTTTGGGATGTAACCAAACATGTTTTACTTTCCGCTGCAATGAAATGATGTTTGAAATTTTCAAGTATTACTTATATCTGTCTTGTTGTAATTTTTCTGTTCTATATTCACTTAAAATACTCCACCGATGTTATGGCATTCCCTTAGAGAGTGACCATAGCGGGTGTGGGGTGTTACACGTGGTATCAGAGCAAAAGGTTACCGGAACAGATAAAATTTTTAGAAAACTATTTTTCTAAAAACATTTTTGGAAGAAATATTTTCAAAAACATGTCTTTAAAGAGAAAATTTTTTGAAAGAAAAACATAATCCCCGATAGCCATATCTTTATCTTTCGAAATTCTCCGTTTTGAAACTTTCCTTTTTCGTCTCAGCATGGCTGAAGATCTTTATCTTCCGGACGGTGTAGCGGTACCAGTATGGTATAGGAGG
The DNA here is from genome assembly GCA_030737875.1 of Allium sativum. NCBI lineage: Eukaryota > Viridiplantae > Streptophyta > Magnoliopsida > Asparagales > Amaryllidaceae > Allium > Allium sativum. The sequence goes on from CM060922.1 coordinate 638,109,871, forward strand.
TTGTTAGAGGCTAGGGCCGCCGCTGTAGGTCCAGCAAATGTTCCTCCTCCACCCGTTGCACTCGTTCCTCCTCGCACGGATACTTTTGCTATGACTTGTAGGAAGTTTAAGGCTATGGGAGGAAAACCTTTTGTGGGAGCTAGGGATTGGCTTAATGAGACGGAAGAATTGATGGAAATCTTGGAAGTGGAAGAGGGAAAGAAAGTCAAGTTAGCCGCTTGGTTAATGGAAGGAGAGGCCTCGTTCTGGTGGGAGGTCACTAATGGAGAACGCCCTATTGACTCTTGGGTGGATTTCAGGCAAAGGTTTGAGGCAAAGTTTCTCTCAAAAGCGGAAGAAAATATGCACGTGGAAAGATTCTTGAACTTAAAGCAAGGGAACTTGTCAGTGAAAGAATATGTTAACAAGTTTAACCAGTTAGCGAAGTTCAATATAGACTTGGTAAACACACCGGAAGAGAAAGCTTTAAGGTTCGTTAAAGGCTTGAACGAACCGATGCACGGATTGGCTATGTCTCACATCCCTATGGGGGCCACTTTCGAGAAGCTAGTGGACATGGCACTTATGCATGAGGAAGAGAAGGGTCCCAATGCTAATAAAGCACACGAGAAGAAAGGAGATCAGAAGAAACCGCAACAGCAAAACAAGGGTGGGAAAGGCAACGGTGGCAAGGGAAAGAAGAGGTGCTTCAATTGTGGGACACTAGGCCACCTAAACAAAGATTGTCGCAAGAAGACTAAGACTGGCTGCTTCCACTGTGGCGAAGCAGGGCATCTGATGAAAGACTGTCCAAAGAAGGGGCAAAGGACGGGGTCTACCTCAGGAGGACAGGTGCAAGCTCTTGTGGCACCAGGTCAGGCTAGGGGGCAAGTACAGGCTCTCGCGATTCGGGAAAGAGGTAGAACTATTTCTATTGAAAGTCTAGTTTTTCTGATCGATCATCATGTTCGTACTTTATTTGATTTTGACGCATTGAGTTCGTTTATCTCATCATTATTAGTAGAGTCACTGCACTGAGACACCAGTTGGTAGATGATCCCTTAGTTGTTTCAAACCCAATTGGGCTCCATGATGTGTTTGGGTTTGAAAGTTGCTATACTTAGCGTTGAGTTTAGATGTGATGCTTTTTGGGCTTCACGGGCTATGGGTTAGTTTTGGGCATGGACTGGTTATCCAGTAATGGTGCCGTTCTTATTGCGGAGGGAGAGTTGTTAGGCTTATGACCCGCTGGGGTAACACTCTCGAGATCTCTTGTAACCCCATGGAATCTGTTATGCTAAAATCGCTTGACACGTCGGTCGAGAATTTGCAATCTATAGAGTGGTCCGGGAATACTCGGATGTGTTTGGAGGAGGTGAAGGGCTTACCTCCGGAGCGGGAGATTGACTTCCAAATATATCTGGTAGACAATGCCAAACCAGTGTGCTACGTGGCTCCTCGTGAGAGGAGGGAACTCCATAAGCATGTAGGCAATTTGCTTGAGAAGGGGTTTAGAAGACGAAGTATATCGGAGTAGGGTGCTCCGGTAGTTTTTGCCACAAAGGCGGAAGGGTCCCTCAGACTTTGTGTAGGCTAAAAGAGAGCTAAATAAACTCACAAAGAAGAATAGACACCCATTGTCGAGGATTGATGATCTCTTTGATCAGTTAGTGGGCGCCTCAGTATTTTCGCAGTTGGACTTAACCACGAGGTTTCGTCAGTTGGGAATGACTGAGGATAGTATAGAGAAGACTACCTTTAGGACTCCGAATGGTTTTTTTTATGAGTGGCTGGGGATGCCATTTGGTTTGACGAACGCCCCCGCACATGATGAGAAGGGTGTTCAGGGAGTACCTAAATAAGTTCGTGATGGTCTTTGTAAATGACATCTTGGTCTTTTCTAGGAGCGGAATAAGTTTTCGTATGTGCTCAATAGGATGAGCCAAGCCAGTTATGGGATAAACGGTGGTTTTGGAGCGAGACTGGCGAGGACATCCAGAGTTGGACAAGGGCTTAATTATTTAGCCGTTTTTACTAGTATCATCTCACGTAGGTCGTCTGAATTCGAAGGAGGTATCCCTTGGGTGTTTGTCTGATATTGGTTTAGGCCTTTGGGGCTCGCATTTGGGGGATGCCGAGTTCGACTAAGGTGGTCTGCGTGAGAAATGAACAGTTGTGATGATTTTGGATGATATCCTGGTGGGGAAGAGCATGCCCTACATCTTAGGGAAATGTTGGAGACTCTTCGAGCGCATAGTCTTAGGACAGCAAAAATGGATGGGATTCTTAGCATCCTATGAGTTTGAGATAGCGTATACCCATGGCAAGGGTAACGTGGTGGTGGACGACTTAAATAGAAAAAGGTTGTCCTTGAGTTCATTGTTCGTTGAATGACGGAGCTTAGAGTTTATTTCTATGTTTGACTTTAGACCTTCCGTTGACTTTGTACCCGGTTTGCTAGCCTCCTTGGAGGTTAGGCCTACTCTTTTGGGGTATGTTGGCGGACCACAGCGGGACGACCCACAGTTGGTTGAGTTAGAAGTTCATGAGGAGGGGGAGTCGTCCAGCCATTTGAGTGGGTACACCCTAGGTGGTAAGGGGTGGTTGCGTAGTGACGGTAGACTTTGTGTACCGCAAGACGAGGGTTTGAAGAAGACTATTCTTGATGATGCACACCGTTCTAGGATGACCACTCATCCTGGTAGGGACAAGATGTAGCAAGACATGAAGAAAGTTTTCTTCTGGGCCGGTATGAAGAAAGATGTGGTCGAGCATGTCGCTCGATGCTTGGTGTGCCTATAAGTAAAGGCGGAGCAAAAGAAACCTGGTAGTGGGATAGCATCTCGAAGGATTTTGCTGACCGGTTAACCAGATCAAGAAAGGGTAATACGGGAATTTGGGTTGTGGTAGATAGACTTACTAAGAGCACCCATCGTATACCCGTGAAGAGTAAGAGAACTGCTCCATGACTAGCTTCAGTTTACATTCGAGAGATTATTAGATTGCATGGTGTACCTTCCAGTATTGTGAGTGATCGAGATCCTATCTTCACTAGTGAGTTTTGGAAAAGTTTGCAAGAGACGGTAGGGACTCAGTTGTGTCTGAGCACCGCATATCATCCTCAGACGGACAGCCAAACTGAGAGGGTGAATCGTGTTCTAGAAGACCTTATGAGGCTTTGTATCTTGGATTTTGGAGATACACGGGAGGAGCATCTTCCATTGGTGGAGTTATCCGACAGACTTAGTAGTGTACAGGATGTATTCCATGGGAGGAAGTGCCTACATGAAGACCGCAGAGGTGGTAGAGCCGAGTTTGCTTAGAAAAGTGGAAGTGGAGCGTGATGCGACGATTCGACGAGCTCCTACTTGCATCCTTGGGTCAGAGATTTGGAAGTTGAGAAACAGAGAGGTTCGACTAGTCAAAGTGAGAAAGGGGAGAAAGTGAGAGCAATGCTACTTGGGAGACAGAAGCGAAGATGCGTTCGTAATACCCATCCCTTTTTGAGGGTATGTGCTTTAGACGTCTCCTTTATCGGTTGACTAGTGCTTATCTTATCCTTAGTATGTCCTTTCATTAGTACCTTTGACCTTTAGATAGGGTAAACCTATGGTTGAAACATGTGTTTGAGACATGTTATGTTTGATGGATGCAAATGGATGCAAGTGTTTGCTAGCGGTTGCTCGTGGATGCATATACACACACTCTAGGCACTAGATCGGCTCCATCACTTCATATTGCATATTGCATAAAATTGTATGTAGGAAGCTATATTTATGGATGTATAATGATTGCGTTATCATATGGATGATGCATTTTGGTGAATGATTGTGCACTCATGTAGATATTGTATGTGTCGATAGGGTTCTCTCGCATACATAATGGATGCATGGCACTATCATGGTTTGCATATGTTCATACATTAGATAGGGAACATATACACACACTCTTTGCATATGCTCATACATCATTAGAAATTGTTTTAAGGACAATGGATGCCCGTGTTTGATGGATTGAGTAGATGGTTGTTTGGATGGTAGGATATGCATTCTCCTTAGCTTAGAGATTTCGGGGACGAAATCCTTTAAGGAGGGGAGAATGTAACACCCCGAATTTTAGTTAATACTAAAATTCACTAATTATAGGATAAATAATCTCAGATGTGGGAATTGGGGGTAACGGGCTGCGTCATTGCGTTCGTCTCGGAAAAATATGCGAAATAGAGTCCGAGTTTTCGAAAATCGGAGTCCGTATGGCCCAGTTAAGGCCCAATGAAGTTTGCAGAAAATTCAAAGTTAAAAACAGATTCAGAAATTTAAATTCAGATTTTAAATTAGAACCAGCGGGGCCAGGCGGGAAAATTCCCGCCTTGACCATGTCGACAGGCCTGTCGACAGGGGGAGTCGACTTGCCTGTCGACACAGGGTGTCGGCCCTGATGATCTGGGTGCACCAGATCTGGTTTTTGGCTAAGTCTTGGGCTGTGTTCTAGAGATTTCCTAAATCTAACGGACCTAATCTAATCTAGGGTTAATCTAAGGGCCTAAAACACAACCTAATCCTATAAATAAGACCCTAACCCTACCCTAATTCATTCATAATTAGATCTTGTAACTAAACTATGGCAAAATGAAACTTGATCATGGCCTCCACAAATCAATGAAGAGAGTTGCAAGCTAATCAACCTCCAAATCAACATCTTCTTCAACTAATTCCACTTCATAAGTTTGCTAATCTAGGTTTTGGTGAGTTTCTATCACTTTGATGATCAATTGTTAAATTAAGTAGATGAGATATGATGAGATCTATGGTTTTGCATGAGGATTAATGGGTTTTCAAGTCATATGATATAATGTGAATATGCTAATATATGTTTAATATTAATCCTATGTTTATGCATGTTGAATATGTGAGTTTATGCATGTTGAATATGTGAGTTTATGTATGTTGAATATGTGAGTTTATGCATGTTGAATATGTGAGTTTATGCAAGTTGGATATGTGGGTTTATGCAAGTTAAGTGGTGGGTTTATGCATAATAATTAATTGATTTTATGCATGCTAAGTAGGTGGTTTTATGCATGCTAAGTGTTTGGTATTATGCATAAATCATGACATGCAAGTTTACCCTTTTAAATGTGATGCATACATATGCAAGATGGCACCTTTATATGCTATGAATATATATGTGTATGCATGTTTACCCTTCTTTAAGATGCAAATCATATATGCAAGTTCAACATGTTATACAAGTTATGTATGCAAGCTCAACATGTTATGCAAGTTTATGTGTATGATGTTATGTAAGTTATGTGCATGTTGTTATGCAAGTTCATATGCAAGTTATGTGTATGATATTATGCAAGTTATGTGCATGATGTTATGTGAGTTATGTGTATGTTGATATGCAAGTTATGTTTAGAATATTATGCAAGTTATGTGTATGATGTTATGCAAGTTAACATGTAACATGTTGTGCGAGTTCACACCTTTAAGACACATGCAAGTTCACCTTCGTATAACCTATGAACACTTATGCAAGTTGCCTTTATACATGACACATGTATGTTCATGCAAGTTGGGTTATTTAGTAATGCTAGTTGGGTTAATATCATGATGTAAGTGAACACCTTTTAACCCATGTTAATGCTAATGTATACTAAGTGAAACCCATGTTAATTGTGAAAGAAACTTCTCTTGGAAATATGTCGTGTTAGCATAAGTACGTGGGGAAAACGATGGGGTTAACAGACATGTTAATGAAATGGTGTGAAATGGTTATGATTAAGCATACCATAAAATGAATAAGCATAAGTGGGAATTTACCTATTGAGTTAGGTCTACCCCATGAGAATTTACCTATTGAGTTAGGTCTACCCATGTTATGAAAAACTTGATATTAATTAGGGATAATTAATATGGGGGTGATTAATTAGGTGTAATTAATCAACTAAGACACGAGGTTGGACTCTTTTGTAGCGGAAGTCTGCCCGGAACCGACCGGCCATCCAGCGGCTACAAATGATTGGCCCAATGTGAGAGGTCTTAGTCATAAATTAAATACATGATTAAAGTAAAGATACGAGGTTAGACCCTTTTGATGACAGAAGTCTGCCCGGAACCAACCGGCATATCCAGCAGTCATAAAAGACGGTCTAATGTGAGAGGTCTTTATGAGGTCATGATCTTAATTAATGAATTAAGAAACACTTAACCATATTAGCATGTAGTGGGACATGAGGGGTTAAGTGGGTGCCTTGGGGTGGCATGATGAGACTAGTGGGTTGCCTTGGGTGGCAATGGAAAAATACGATTAGAATACTTAACCAAAGTAGAACATGTAATTAAACATGATTAAAGGGTTAAGTAAGTGCCATGGGTGGCATGTGAGAATACGATTAGAATACTTAACCAAGGTGGAACATGTAATTAAACATGATTAAAGGGTTAAGTAAGTGCCATGGGTGGCATGTGAAAATCTAGTGGGTACCTTGTATGACAATTAGAATATGATTAAAGGACTTAACCAAAGTTTATAACATGTAAGGGAACATGGTTAAAGGGTTAAGTGGGATTCACTAGAAATAGCAAGCTTAGGTGGTAGCTTGTGAGGGCCCATTTCAACCAATATCCCAAATGTATCTTTGTGGGCTCGACTCTAGTCGAGTGACGGGACACGCATATTGGGCTTGACTATAAGAGGCCAAACCGGGTTAGCGGTGGCAACGCGGGACCAACGGGTTTCATATGCGTGTGTGGACCCGGGCTGGTTGGTAAGTCGTTGTTGCATCGTGTAGATATAAAGCCGTGCACTGTTGATATTATCTGGTAGCCACTTTAGGGGAATGATACACCCCAATCGTGGGACCAGCACGGGTATCTACGTAGGGGAGCCGATCGCTTGGGAAGTAGTGGGTACACCTATGTAGTCAGATAGGGGTACACGAAACTACTGAATTACTAAGTACACTTAGTGGGATCAACCTTTAAGTAAGAATAACTGGTGTGGTGCAGTGTAGTAATTATCCTTGGGTGGGTAGATGCGTCTTTACGGTTGTCTTAGTTTATCCTAAGTCTACCAAGCTGCTTAGTGTAGCCATTCATCCCCAGACGTCACCGTATATCAAGCTTATGTCTTCTCTGGTTACTTTAATGATTGTATTGTTAAAGTTATAGGACTCACTCAGACTTATGTCTGACCCCGTTGTTTTTTATCTTTTTCCCAACCCTCAGGTTATCAGAGTGGGCCCAGTACGAGTGGGCTTTGATCAGGCTGCTTTATTCTCTTTTGGAGCTTGGACCATAGGTGTAGAGATCAGCTTACCCTTTTCTTTTATGGCTATTAGTTCATGTATTGGGATTATGTACTTTTGTTTATCAGGATGGATATTTTTGTACTTGACTCTTATTGGGTTTTGGGATGTAACCAAACATGTTTTACTTTCCGCTGCAATGAAATGATGTTTGAAATTTTCAAGTATTACTTATATTTGTCTTGTTGTAATTTTTCTGTTCTATATTCACTTAAAATACTCCACCGATGTTATGGCATTCCCTTAGAGAGTGACCATAGCGGGTGTGGGGTGTTACAAAAACAGTACCAACTAGGGGCAAAATGGTCATTTAAAAATCGACAAAAATCATGAACATGGGAAATGACTCTAATGGATGTTTCCCAAAGTTACATGACCATACGACTACATACGGGAAAGAAATAAATATTCTACGATCCCCCGATGCGTAGAATGCGGGTCGTTACACTCTCCCCCCTTAAGAAATTTCGCCCCCGAAATTCCCTAATCAAAACACACACAAAGGTCCCGCATGCCTATCAACCATAAAACAACAATCAAACATGCAAACAAGCAAAACAAGTCTACCCTAGCATGCGGAAAACTAAATTGTAAGGTAAATCTTACCAGGCAAAGAGTTCTGGATATGCCTCCCTAATGCCCTCCTCTGTCTCCCAAGTACAGTCATTCTCGTCCTCGCCCCACTGAAACTTGACTAGCTTCACCGCCTTCCTTCGAAGTTGCTTCGTATCGTGCCCCACAATACGAATCGGCTTGCGGTTCCAAACCGCCTCGGGTTCTACTTCTAAATACTCTAACTGATCAGGTGAAATAGTCATATCTGAGTCGTGTACGAACTTCCTTAGTTGGGAAACATGAAATACATTGTGAACTCCCGCCATCTTCTCTGGTAAGCCAACTCTATACGCCAAATTCCCGACTAATTCAAGAACAGGGAATGGGCCAACAAATCTTGGTGCCATCTTGCCTCTCCCACCAAATCGTATCACGCTCTTCAACGGAGAGATCTTGACAAACACCAAGTCACCAACGGAGAATTTCAAGTCTCTTCTCCTCTTATCAGTATAACTCTTCTGCCTATCTTGGGCAGCTTTCATTCGTTGCTGAATGATCTTAATCGTATCTAAAGTTTCTCTCACCTCATCCGGTCCAAGCACAAACTTCTCACCAGTCTCTATCCAACATGATGGTGAGTTGCACGGTCTTCCGTACAAAGCTTCATATGGAGCCATACCGATACTGGATTGGTAGCTATTATTATATGCAAACTCTACTAGATGCAAATGGTCATCCCATGATCCACCAAAATCCAATATACAAGCTCTCAAGAGACCTTCCAATATACGATTCACCCTCTCCGTCTGACCGTCGGTCTGAGGATGATATGCGGTACTGAGATGTAATCCTGACCCTAGAGCCTCTTGTAAGCTCTTCCAAAACCCACTAGTGAACAACGGGTCTCGGTCACTCACAATGCTTTTGGGTACTCCATGAAATCTCACTACCCACTTCATATACAATTCTGCCAACTTGGCTGCCGTTCTGGTCGATTTGACTGGTATAAATCTTGCACTCTTAGTCAATCGATCCACAATTACCCAAATGCTATCGTATCCCGACCTAGTCCTCGGTAAACCATCGATGAAATCCATCGAGACTTGCTCCCATTTCCATTCGGGAATTTCTAATGGTTGCAACAAACCACTAGGCTTCTTTTGCTCGGCTTTAACTAGCTGGCAATTCATGCATTTGGATATAAACTTCCCAACGTCTCTTTTCATCCCTTCCCAGTAGTAAGTCCGCTTCATGTCTCGATACATCTTATTACCACCGGGACGTATAGTCAGTTTTGAGTGATGACATTCTCCAAGCACTTCATCTCTCAAACCATTCACGTTGGGCACAGCTAGTCTTCCATTCTTCCGAAGCCACCCATCTCGATCAAGCCCATACATATTCATCTCCTCACCGTCGATGTCCATCTCTAACTTGGAGATGATTTCCAATAGATTAGGATCGTCCCTCTGGCTGGAACCAATCCGCTCTATCAAAATGGGTCTGATCGTCAAACTAGCTAGCATGACTGGATCCAATTCGCACTTTGGTCTGAAATCAAACCCCGCGATATACTCCAGTTGCTTCCATTCAAGAAACATTGCCCCTAAGCTGGCATATCTCCTACTCAAGGCATCGGCTACCGCATTACCCTTCCCAGGTGTGTATGCGATATCAAAATCATATGAAGCCAAGAACTCTAACCATCTCTGCTGACGGAGATTCAGATCTTTCTGGGAGAAGAGATACTTTAACGATTTATGATCGGTAAACAACTCGAATCTTTCTCCCAAGAGATAGTGTCTCCACATCTTCAACGCAAACACGATCACTGCTAATTCAAATCATGGGTAGGATACTTCTTCTCATGCGGCTTTAGCTGTCGACTAGCATAAGCTACAACCCTACCTCCTTGCATCAATACAGCACCTAGTCCGGTACCATAAGCATCCGTGTATACCGTCATCTCTTCATTCCCCTTAGGAATGACTAACACTGGCGCATGCGTCAACCTCTCTTTTAGACTCTTGAATGCCTTTTCACACACTCCATCCCAGATGAAGGACTGATTCTTCTTAGTCAACTGAGTCAACGGTGCTGCTATCTTGGAGAAGTCCTGGATAAACTTACGATAATATTCAGCTAACCCCAAGAAACTTCTTACATCTGATGCATTCTTGGGCGTAGGCCAATCCTGTACCGTAGCCACCTTCGCAGGGTCCACGGCAATACCATTCTCTGAAACAACATGGCCCAAGAATCTCACTTCCCTCCTCCAAAAATGACACTTAGAGAATTTCGCTTTCAATTGGTGTTTCCTCAACACCTCCATCACTATCCTCAAGTGTTCCTTGTGTTCTTCCTCTGTCCTTGAGTAAACAAGGATATCATCTACGAACACAAGAACAAACTTATTCAACTGATCTCTGAATACTCGATTCATAAGATCCACAAAGTAAGCTGGTGCATTGGTCAACCCAAATGGCATGACCAACCACTCATAAAATCCAGACGGCGTCCTAAATGCCGTTTTTGGATCACTCTCATCCGCTACTCGTAGCTGATGAAATCCTGTCGCGAGGTCCAACTGGAGAACACTCTAGCTCCTTCCAGTTGATCAAACAAATCATCAATCCGCGGTAGAGGATACTTATTCTTCCTCGTTACCTTATTCAACTCACGATAGTCCACACACAAACGAAGGGAACCATCTGCCTTAGTGGCAAACACAACTGGTGCTCCCCACTCGGAGACACTCCTTCTAATAAATCCCTTCTTCAAAAGATTGCTGACTTGCACCCCGAGCTCTCGCTGCTCCCTTGGTGCCATACGACGAAGTGGCATCACTATAGGTCTGGCATCTTTCACTAAATCAATACGGAACTCAATCTCTCGGTGTGGTGGAGGCCCGGTCACCTCCTCGAAGACGTCCGGATACTGGCCAACCACGGGCACATCTGACAACTCATCCTGTGGGATGTCGAGGGAATTTACAAAACTAGCCATAACCCCATCCCTAGGTAGACTACCAAACACTACCCTCCGCCCATCATCCGCCCTCACTGTCACCAAAAAGCCCTCACAGTCTACCACCACCCCGTATCTTTGGAGCCAATCGACTCCCAATATAATGCCATACCCAGTAAAGCCCAAAACAAAGAAATCACAAACAAACATACATCCATGACTCGATAAGACCAAATTCCTGCAAATCATACTAAGGCTAGTCGAACCACCAATCGGGTTCGTCACAACCAATGGTCTATCGACTATCTCGGGTTTCAGTCCCAACCTATCCACCAGGTCACTAGATATGAAGGAACAGGAAGCCCCAGTATCAAACAAAACTCGAACTGGTACATCATAATTGGAAAGCATACCTTGAATAACAACATTCTTTCCTTTCTCCGCTGCAGTTGGGGCATTCGACGAAGAAGGAACAACATCAATAGCATATGCTTTCACAATCTGCTTCTCCTTAAAAGGTTGCGGACACTTATCCTTGAAATGTCCCACTTGACCACAGTTGAAGCACTTCTTATCCGCTGGCTTGGCCCGACAATCTTTAGCATAATGGCCCTTCTTACCACAGCTGAAGCACTCCACATCCTTCTTGCTCTTTTTCTGGCCACCCTTAGATTGGTCTTGCTTCCTCTTATTCTGAGAATTATTCTTGCCTCCACCGCCTGCTTGCGGCTTTGGCCCTTCTGCAGATGTAGCCTCAGTCTTTGACCTAGGGTAAAGACTCTCCGATCTCAAAGCTTTCCCCACAATCGATTCAAAAGTCTCATAGATGTGATTGATAAGCCTTTCCCCCAAGTATCCATCCAAACCAGTAATGAACTTCTCATTCTTCTTTTTAGGAGTGTCGATAAGAGATAGTCCATACTTCGACAAAGTGTCGAACTCAGCAATATAGTCAGAGACTTCCCTACCACTCTGCTTGAGTTCCAAGAATCTCTTGAACAATACTGACTTCTGGGCAGCTGGAATAAACTTCTCGCTAAAGCGAGCCTTGAACTGATCCCAAGTAACCTGATCTTCTGGAGTAGCTGTTCTAATGGCATTCCACCAATTCATCGCTCGCCCTTGCAGCTGACGAGACGCTAGCCTTCTCTTCATCGCATCCTCAAGACCCAAGTCATCGAAGATACGGTCACAGCTATCCATCCAGTCCTGAACATCCGTGGCCGACTCCATTCCGTGGAACGGCTTTACACCAAGATTATTGTAATCTTTGCACAACTTGGCGAAATCGACCCTAGGCGCCTGCACTACTGGGCCAACACCAACTCCGGGATTGGGAACTGCCCCTTGCACTTCTCTAAGCATATCTCTCATGAGGTTAGTTAACATTGCCCTCATGTCAGCGGCAGTCCCTTGGTTGGTCCCTCTACCAGCACCCCTCGTGTCTCGGCTCATCGTCAATCTGAAAAAGGGAAACGATTAACGACCCTATAGTGGTGCCAGTGCAGTGCGACTTCATTCTTATACTACTAATAGTATATATATACACAGCTTTTGAAAACCAAAGTAATCACAAATACGCGCTCTCATATACGTACTATCTCTCCCTAGTGTCTTTCCCTAGGTTAACTATGCAACCTAGAGCTCTGATACCAAGTGTGACGGCCCGCCCCGCACCAACCGACATTTACTCCAAAAGTGCGCTGTACACATGTCCAGTTAGCACGGAACGGGTCGTCAGAAGGAAAGGGAAGAAGGAAATGAACATACAAAGAACCTGTAGAATGTCTTAGAACGCGTAGGATAAAATATAATAATAACATACTTGACATAAAACAGGTGAGACAGTGCATAAGCTAAAAACCAGAACTAAATATCATAGCAGCGGAAATCCAAAATACAGCTTATTACAACTTTTCAAACTGTCTCAAAGCAAAAGCAAAATAAAAGAGGTACACTACTAATGCCCAAGTAGCGACCACCAACGACACAGGGAGAATATATATATATATATATCATACGTGGAAGCCTCCTGCCCGCCTCCGAATCAGCTACTCGCGCATTACCAGCTAACCTGTCTCTAGTCTGCTCGTGTGAGCACCCAGAGTAATAAGAGGAGACATAAAACTCTGGGTCAGACATAAAGCCTGGTATGAGCGATAAGCATCTAAAGTGAATAATAATAGGTAGACTAAAACATACCTGAACCTGGACCTGCAACCAAAGAGTTAGCACTACATACTGTACAACACTCTAAGATACCATATCAAGCAGTGTAAAGATACGGAGGTGGGCGAGATGTGCATGTCATAATGATGGCAAACAATCAAACATAGCATCCATCCTCACATCTCTCACTCAGTGCGTAAAGCATACGATATTCACCACTTCGATCACCCAACATACCTTGCTACGATCACTCTGCCCCATGAAGTCATAAATGGCTTCACTGCACTGATAACGTAGCCACTAATTCCTCGCTATGTCCACTTGCCCCATGGAGTTATTCACCCCATCTGCGCTAGCTCATAGCCTTACCAATCCTTACTATGTCCACTTGCCCCATGGAGTTGTTCACCCCATCTGCGCTGGCTCATAGTCTTACTACGCATCACCTTGCCCCTCAGGTCATAATGACCCTATTGCACTGATAACGTAGTCTTGCTACCATCACCTTGCCCCTCAGGTCACAATGACCGTACTGCACTGATAAGTAGCCATCATTCATTTTTAGTGGTGAATCGAAGTTATGAACATCGACAACTCCTTAGCACACGTCCCGCAGCAAAGTCCAACCATGAAGTGAACTTATTGGTTCCCAACTGGATCCTGAGCTCTAACTTCCCATATTGGACTACCTTTGCATCTCGGGTTATTGGTCAATACTGGGTCGGGTTCCTCCTCAAGCCATCGGTTCGGGTCGGGTATCCTCCATCTGTTCGGGTCGGGTCTTCTTCTGGTGCGGTTCGGGTCGGGTGTCCTCCATCGGTTCGGGTCGGGCGTTTCTCCTCGGTTCGGGTCGGGTGCCACTCCCCCTCCAGTTCATGCTTCCGCTCCGATCCGCCTCCTCATCCTTTACGTGCTTCGATCCGATCCATCCTCCTCTATCCGCTCCGATCCCTAATCCGATCCGATCCCAGTTCAGCTAGCGTGGCCTTCCTTTTTGCCACTTTTCCCAAGTGTTGGGTTCCGATCCGATCAAATTCCTTGCTCAGTTCAACATATCCGATCCGAGCCCCATATCCGATCCGATCCGAAACCTACACTGTTTTCTGAAACTGTTCCAGCAAGTGTTTACGCCATTCGACGGCGTTTTCGACCATTCTAACTATTGAAATCAATCACAAAACATTTCATACAGTCATAGCAACATGCATAATCAACCACAAACAACAAAACATCAATATGATAGGTTAAAATGGATCAAATATACCCAAAATCTCACATTTCCCCTTAAGCATGTTTAGGTGAAACTAATGATAGGATTAGCAAAACTTAACCAAATTAACCCAAATTCATATCAGAGGTCTAAAACATCATTTAAGAATTTATGAACATTTTTCCCGAATTTTATCATGCTTAAATTCACTAATTAGCACTAATTACCCTTAACTAGCCATAATTAGTGTAAAACTATGCAAATCACTCACCTTAGCCACAAACAAACTAAGATCTGAAATAAATATCTGATTTGATATGAATCCCAATGCTAAACAACAGCTCCAATGTTGCTTTGGTGTAGATCTTCCTTGATTAGAGGTTGCTAAGCTAAATCCTTGAGCAAAAGGCGATTTGGAGGTGATTTAGAGGTTGGAGGTCATTTTTAGGGTTCGTTGATGATAAGCGGAGGCTAGAAAACTGAAATGGAATGATTCTCTATCTCATTTCAGCCTTCTCATAACCCTAATCCCGAAATGGGTTATGGGCCTACTCACTAATCACCCGATTTGGCCCGGTTAAGCAGTTTTTCACCTTCCAAACCTTATTTCAGTCATATCTCCCAAACGGTAAATCTGTTTGGCTGTTATGACCACTCTAAGGAAGGGTAAACCATCAAACGAATCTAATAGAAGTGGTTTCAGGTCAAAATTCCTTTCCAATCAAAAGTTATGGCCAAAACAGTACCAACTAGGGGCAAAATGGTCATTTAAACATCGACAAAAATCATGAACATGGGAAATGACTCTAATGGATGTTTCCCAAAGTTACATGACCATACGACTTCATACGGGAAATAAATAAATATTCTACGATCCCCCGATGCGTAGAATGCGGGTCGTTACAAAGGATGTTTATGTGCAAGGAGTTTTCCAAACTTATGAGATGACACCAAGTGGAACGAAAAGAAGATGGAAAACTGAGATATCCGACTGATGGTGTGGCATGGAAGATGATGGATGCTCGCTATCCCAATTTTTCATCAGAAAATCATAATGTTAGATGGTGTCTAACATCTGATGGATTTAATCCATATCGTTCAATGAATTCAAGCTAGTACATTGCCGATTGTGTTGGTAAACTACAATCTTCCGCCTTGGTTATGTATGAAACAAGAGAATTTGATTCTTTCTACATTAATATCTGGTCTAGATTCTCCAAAGAACAACATTGACGTATATATGCAGCCTTTAATTGTGGAATTGAAAGCGTTATGGAATGTTGGCGTCGAAACTTATGACTCTTTGACTGATGGGTGTTGGAGAATAGAGTTTTGATGACAACAAGCTTATTTCAATATTAATTGATTATAAAATATATACTAACACTTTTGTCTAGAATAAATATATATACACATATGCAAAATTTATATACAAGAAATATTACTGAAGACTGTACAGTTTAAAGATATTAGAGATCCAGAATTCAGAGATATTTCAAGACTCATGAGTATTCAAGATTTCAAGAGTTCAAAGACTAATATAGTTATAGAGTCTAGATTATGTAAGACTCTAAATAGCACTCCAGGTTCAAGTTCAAATTCTGTTTTCAAATTTCAAATTCTTTTTTGTTAATTTTGGCTTCAAATTTCAAATTCTGTTTTCAAATTTTATCTTCAATCCTCTATATTTTATTTTCTATCTTTTCTATTTTTCTTTCTTACTTTACTTTTGTTTTCAAACTCAAGTTTTATAAGTTTTATATATTTTACTTTATATTTATATAGTTTTAAACTTTATAATTTTATAAATATGTTTATATAGTTTATATTTATGTTTTCATATGATTTCTGACTTTATAATATTAATTTATAATATTATATTTTAATTCAAGAATTTCCAGTATTATATTTATATCAAAACACTTGAAAAATGCTCAAAAATTAATTTTGTTCTAAGTATATGTTGACATATAGAAAACACTATGTCGAGATATAACTGTCATTTTTTCAAATTTGAATGGAAGTGTCTTTTCACTATTTGTGACGGTTTTGGAGCGTTGCAACCTTTCACACACTATAAAAAGGCTTGATTTCGAACTTTTAATCACTCCTTCTTCTCCATTTTCACTCTCTTTCATTACACCATTATTTCTTATCATTTTTATGATTCCTACACCTATACTCTGCCGAATTCAATTATGTTTTCACTATTCTTCTTCTCTCTACACTCTCTACTCATTACTCTCTGAATCAAGTGTTATTGAAGAGTTATAGGGCTATTGTAATTGTTTGGGAAGTACTTGGGAGTTGGTGTTTTCCTTGTAGTCGTGAAATCAAGGAACAAAATCGGTGTTTTCCTTGTTGCCGTGAAATCAACGAACGGGAGCGGTGTTAACCTTGTAGCCGTGAAATCAAGGGGTGTAATTGGATATTGATCTAGTAATAAAACTCTACGCAATCGAGCATTGTGTAGGATTGGACGTAGGAGCAATCCGAACCAGTATAAAATCCAGTGTGTTTTTTCGTTTTATGCATTTTTATTTCTATTTATTTTGCATTTGTGTTTGATTATGTGTCTGTGATTGTTTCTGTGGTGTTTGATACATATAGTTTATCACATAAGTTTTAGATTTTGTTTAAATTCTCGAAAACACTGTTCATTCCCCTCTAGTGTTTGTTTTTCCTTAATGATCCTTTTCACAATCCCTAACAATGGGTATTTTATTTTATGTGCAAGCGTCTTATGGACCATTAGTGATTTTCCGGGATATGTCATGTTGTCAGGTTGGAGCACGAAGGGGAAGCTAGCGTGTCCAGTATGCCATTATGAAACTTCATCAAATTATTCGAAGCATAGTAAAAAAATGTGTTATATGAACCATAGAAAGTTTCTTGATTCCACACGTAAGTGGAGGCTGGATAAGAGGAGATTTAATGACGAAACTGAAATGGGGAGCATTCCAGAAATATTATCAGGAACATATATTGAAGAGTTATTGCAGGGGTACAAAAATCAGTTTGGGAATAAGACCAAGAAAATGGGTAAAAGTGATGGCCTTTTAAAAAAAGGTCAATACTTTTTGACTTACCATATTGGTGTCATAAACCGCTTCGATATAACCTAGAATCCATGCACATAGAGAAGAACATATGCGATAAAATATTAAGTACTTTACTTAATATAGGTCGCATGTCAAAGGATCACCTAAACGCTCGTTTGGGTTTATATGAGTTGTGCATAAGGAAGGCCATTCTTCCCGTTGAATATGGTGATGGGAAGCATATTGAAATTAGAGCTGTAATATTCGATAGACAAATAAGGAAAAAGAAATCTTTTTCTATGTATTGAAGAACGCCAAACATACCCATGGTTGTGCCTCGAATGTTTGTAGGTACATGCACATAAAGAAATCTTTTGCTATGTATTGAAGAACGCCAAACATCCCCATGGTTGTGCCTCGAATGTTTATAGGTACATGCACATAAAAGAGAGAACGGTTATGGGATATAAGAGCCATGATGCTCATTTCATACTCCACTATTTGTTATAATTTGTCGTGATGAAAGCGTCAAAACCCGAGGTTGCGTTATCAATGATCAGATCTAGTGCATTCCTTAGAGGACTATGGAGCAAGGTTATTGAAGTGGATGATATCAGGAGGCTGCAAAAAGAAATTGTCGAGATACTTTGTCATTTTGAAATGATTTTTTCACATGCTTTTTTTGATATAATGATACACTTTCCTATTCCTTTATGTAGAGAAATCGAATATGGCGGGCCTGAACACCTTAGATGCATGTACCCAACTGAGCGATATCTAGGAAAGTTGAAATCTTATATTCGAAACAGAAACAGACCGGAAGGTTCCATTACAGAAGGTTAGTGGCAGAAGAGTGTGTGACCTTCTGTTCAAGATTTTTAAGTGTTAATGGTGGAACAGAAAACATGCAATTGATTTTGGTAGATGTCCAATAGATTTGGAATATCATTTTGGAACAAAGAAGAATAAAGATGGAAAGATATTCAATTTGAAAGATCAAGATTGGAAGACAACGCATCGCTATATTATGTTCAATTCCGGTAATGAAGAAATTGAGAGTTTGATCGAGTAAGTTCATGGTTCCTATATCATTTTCCTTAACTATAAATTAATATCTGCATTTCGTAGTTTTTTTTTTTACCTATTATTTAGGGTTCATCGAGCTTTTGTGGATGGTCTTGCAAATCCAAGAATATACAAGAGGGAACGAGAATGTTTCGCTGAGTTTTGGAATTGGCTAAAAGAAGAGGTTCTAAAAAAGGACAATGTTTTAAGAGATTTAGAGGATTTGCATTAGGTCCTAATGAGTAGCTAGGAAGTTAACTTGTTATGTAATAAATGGATATAGATTCCACAAAAAATTTAGAGATTCTCAATGTACCACACAAAATAGTGGTATATTTTTGACTGCCAAAACCACCAGTTTTGCAAGTTCGAAAGACCAAAACCCAATAGTTGGTAATGCCAATTACGGATAAATCAAAGAAATTTTTGAGCTTGACTATTGGGGATCTTTCACAGTGGTCCTTTTTAAGTGTTGTTGGTACTAAGGGGAAAAAGATTCATATGGTCTTACTTGAGTAGATTTTAGTAAGTGCCATAAAACTGATTCTTATATTCTGTCTTCATAAGTGCAGCATGTATTTTATGTGGAAGATGCAGTTGAAAAGAACAGTCATTATGTTATTCAAAAATTGCCAAGAGATTGGTGTGATATTAAAAATCAGAAGGCAATGGAAGAAGACACGAGCAATCTGCATTCACATGATATTGGCATAGGTGGTGAACTAGAACCAGAAGTTATTGATGGGGGTTGGATAAGGGATGATGTCCCCATAATACAACTAGAAACATAAGTTCCTCCTGTTCTGTCTCCTTAGGACAAAAAAATTCCTCGTTATTGCTTTATTTTGGTTTAATATGTTGTCTAATTTATAATGCATTTGGCACTTTTTTCTAAGCTATAAATTATTATCTTTGTTTATTGTATTTGGTACTCTTTAATCATAATGCAATTTACACTGTTTACATGTTTTATGATTTAATGTCTTTCTTTACTGTCATCTGAATTTGTTATAGTCCAAAATGTTAATTGTTGTTTTTTGTCCACTTTAACTTGCATGTACCTTATTATAATGTATTCATTTTGTAAAGGATGGATGAACTTATAAATATCCAGCTGCACCATGAAGGAGAGTTTCAAAGGACATGTTATGTGGATGGAAAATTCTTCTTAGTAAAATAATATGATGTAGACTGCTTTTCTTACAGTGTGCTTATGGAGTTTGTTAAAGATTGCCTCCAATACACTGAAATAGGAGAAGTCTATGTTCGCAAAGGAAAGAGGGGTAGTTGGCAGTTGATATTGAATGACAAGGACGTAAATGAATATGTAAAGGGCTGCAATAAGGAAGAAGAATTTTACATTGACAACACCGTTGGCAAAGACAATGATCCATTGATTCAACTGCAGCCACATGTTATCATATAGCCAAGGAAAAACATAATTTAAGGTATATATGTATATGTAATATAGATCCATTCTTTTGTGTGTGTGTGTGTGTGTATATATATGTGTGTGTGTGTGTGTGTGTGTGTGTGTGTGTGAAGAGCTATGAAGGTCACCGTTATTATTTATATTGTTATAGGTTCTGTTAAGAAACCGGTTGCAAAGCGCAAGTATATTATCGCACATAGACTTCAACAGCTACGCAAAATAATGAAAAACAATCCAAATCAAGTGGGTCAGAAGAAACTATCGCTGGAGACTGGTATGGATAATGGTGAAGTAGATGTTATTGTGACGTACAAAGTAACCAGAAGGAAATTAAATGTAGAAAATGAAACAGATAATGATGATGATACCCGAGAGAATGAAGCTAATATTGAGGTATTTTTCAGTTATCAATTCAGTTTTATTAATCAGTTTTTCAAATATATTTTTTATAAAAATTCTGCACGTAAAAGCAAGAACTGCATTTTAGTGTTTTATATTACTGTGTCAATTTCCTATTCCGACAACGAAGGTTGCAGCTAATTCAAATAACTATTGGTTCTTTGTGTCTGCATTCCGTCGAAAATGCAAGAACTATTTATACATTGACTTTAGTTGGTTAACTAGCTTAAATTTAACATCGATGGCGAATAATAATGATAATCTGCTTGCAGTTCTCACAACCACCCGTGTTGACGAAGTATGAACAAGACCGAATCGCGTGTACGCAAGAAAATGATGCAGCTAGTAGATCACTTGGGGTGCCTTCATTAGTTAATAGTATGAACGAGGCTGCCGCACAAAATAAAAGGAAAAGGTAAAGATATTGATGGATGTGATGAATACATCCCAGAAAATGGTGCTGAAGATGACTGTGATGATTTATTGGATTCGGAGTATAAAAAAGTTACTGTTTATTACTTATTGTCTTTACCTTTATAAACATAAAATAATCTCAAACTAAAATTCTTGAACTTCGACTTTATTGAAGAGATTCAAAGTTGTTAAGTCAAAGCAACCTTTACTTGGACCGAGAACTTGTTCCCGAGCCAATGCAGCCCTTGAAATTGAGGAAGCGATGACCTGCGCCCCCTCCAAAGAAAGCTGGCTCTAACAAGGGAGTGATGGCATGCACTCCCACTCAAAAGAAATTCAGTAACCTAGATAAAACTACATAATCATATAGGAAATTGATGCAACCTATAATGTCTCATCTACCAGTTTTAAAACCTTTAACGTCTCGTCCACCAGTTTTAAAACCTACATGTAGCAAAATTTTCAAACAATCAACCAGTTGTGAACCTGCTGGCTCAGTCGCTGCTTATTTAGCGATGTGGGAACATCAAAACTAGAATGTAGCAGCTCCAACAATGAAAAATGTTACTGATCAATTGGAGCGGGAATGAATTGCAGAGGAAGATGAATCAGGTACAATGTTTCTTTATCTGTGCACTGCACTGCACTATTGAGTGTGTATTATAAGTTTTGCATGCATATGTTTCTGTAAGGCCATACATTAATTTTTTATTCATTTTTTGAACTTTTTATATAAAGTACAAGGTCCAAAAAAACCTAGAGGGAAGTCAAAAATGACCATTACAATAAATTATATCTTCAATTGCATCATAGGATGACGTATTTACCATGGTAGCTATCGGTACTGATATCCAAATGAAAATAACATAACAATGACGAGGATACGCACCCTAAATAACTTAGTATGCAATTTTATAGGCAGGAACGGAAAATATTTCATCGGCCGATTCTTTTACAATTAGAAATATAGCTCGAATTTGGATCTCTAATTTTTCAATCAAATCAAGGAAAACCTAAAAACAGTCATTTCTACCTCAATCGTTCAACTTTCGCCTTCGCCATCGCCATTTTTTCCTTTGGATTGCCTAAGGCCTTGAGTCATCTGAAAGCTAACAGGTTGCATGACCTTTCTTTTCTTATTTCCCTTCTTAAATTTGATTTGAATAACTAGAAAACCCTATCTCGTTCTTCAATTTAATGCTTTAGTTCTCGTCGTCGGTTGTGGGAAACATTAGATTCCATCATAGTTGCAGCATCCAGTAAGGTAAGAATTTCTTCTCTGTTCGTATTTGTGAAATTTTGAATCAATTTTAAGTTGTGGAAGTAATTATCTATTTGATTCTTCACTAAATTTTTCACTAGATGATTTTGAACTTTGATGGTGTTCATCTAAGTGGATAGTTTGGAATATTTTCTCATTTTGGGCATTGGTACACACTTTAGGATCTGTAAATTTAGATATTTGGATGTTTATAAGAAATAACTGACAACTTTTGGTTAACGTGATTATGCTATGTAATATTTATGTAGTCTGGTGCCAAACTATACATTCTTGCACTGTAAAAAAATTGATAACTAAAACCAGATACTGATTGTATTTTAATGTTGTAACTTTTACTTAATGGAAGTAAGTAGAAATTCACAAAAGAAAAGATGGGTGAAATTAACCTAAACTAGTTTGTACACTACAATCTTAATTTTATCCAATACCAGCGTTCAAGTTCGAAGATCGGAATTCATTGTTTCTTATCCAATATTCCTCATTTTAGGAGAGTGTGAACTAATTATCAATTCAATATCTCATGTTGACACTTAAATTTTATTAAAAATATGTTGTTAAGATTATCTAACTTTTATTCAAATGAGTAATGAGATCTTACTTTTCAGATAGCACTACTTGCATATTAATATAATTGTATGTAATAATTGGAAGTCAGTATATTCACCTTTATTGTTTAATCATTAATTTCAGCACCCAACTGAAAGATGAATTGGAATGGGCAGGGACCTGATAATTCACAAGGGGTAGAGAAGTTCCACAAGGTATAAGGGAACAATTTGAAGTTCCAATTTCTGTTGTTTCTAGTTTAGTTGTATTCTCCCATATTTTGATGCTACATATCTTTGGTATCACAATGTATCTATTTTACGATCACGCGACAAATTTTTTCTTCTTCTTCTTCCTGGTAAAACCCCATAAGGCATTTGTTTGACAGTACGTGGTATTGTCAGTTCAAATTTATAATTTTTGCAATCCAATTTGTAGTTGAACATGCAAATCTAGTTTCTTCTAATTTTTTAGGATAATTCACGATATTAGACCTGTTTTGTAAGATTATTACATGATTAGCCATGTTTCAGAAATAATTACAAATATAGACCTGTTTTGATCGGGGAGGGATACTGGCGCCTTTTGAAAACTCGCCTTTGTGCGCCTTTTCAAAACTCGTCTGTGTATTTGGGGGTAATTTTCAAACTATATAAGTACTCACTAGCCTTCTCATAATTCTGATTCATACTCAACCACATCTTCTCAACTCCATATATTTTCAAACATGGCTAATCAAACAATGGTTGGGGAAGAGGTTAACTCTTATCCAGTTTGTTGCCACTGTGGTTATATGGCTGAAGTTGTCGTATCTGATGATGGCGAAAACATTGGTCATCAAAGTCTTCTTTGTCCCAATTATCCCCACAGATGCAATTTTTCAGAATGGATTGACGAACCGCTTTGTCGTAGGGCCATAACATATGCGAATGAGCTAGAGCAAGAAAATAGACGACTCAAAAAACGCGTAGAGGACTTGCAATTCAAACCTAACCAGTAGTGTTTCTATTATCCGTCGTCATTATAGGTGTCTGAAGTTTAGTTTGAATTATTGTATTACCCGTTGTCATTGTATGTTTCTGAAGTTTACTTTGAATTATTATTTGTGTGTTTGTAGGAGTTGGAAGATTAATACAAAGTATTGTATATTTGTGTTATTCTAATGAAATATTTTATGTTTTTGAAGTCTGAATTAAAGTTTTGTATGTTTGCGGGTTCATACACTATACATTATGACATAAAGATGAATTGACAACTAGCTGCCACAAATTAAAGTTGGATCAGTCTGTTTATGTATAGTACGATCTGCTGCAAATCAGGTGATTTGACTAGACATGGGTAAAGTTGATCCAATATTTTGAAATAGTTGTGTTGACAAACATCTGCCATATCTGACCCAACATTTGTCCATTGTAATAAAGTCGTTGTAAGGACAAAGGCCAACGCTTTATTTTGAATTCAAGGCTTTATTCTGCTTTTTTAAAATCGATGACATGATTACAGCACTGGCAATTCTGACTTGACAACGACCATACTGAGTTGATTAAAGTTGATATGACAGTGACATATCAAAGCTGGTTTCCCTATTTCATAGGTTATCAACACATTATGTCTCAAACACTTCAAGTCCATCTTCTAATAAACTCAAGAAAAAAATACTCAATCAACAATGGCGCCGACTTTTATTACTGCACTATGCTACTTCGACGGTGAATTGGTTATGGATGAGCGCCAAAATGGAAGTTATGTGGGAGGATTCTGCAAACCAGGGAGAGTTCGAAGGAGTCGCACGCTTGATGGTTTGAAAGAAACAGTCTTCCAAACAACCAAAATTAACCCTTTCGAATATGATATCGAGTTGTCGGTTAACTGGCCTACTGAATCGGGGACGAGAACCGTAGCACTTTTAGAAGATGCAGATGTACAAGTACTGTTTTCTACTATTAAGAAATCGATTGAGTTGTTTGTTGGAAAAACAACAAAAGATGGCGACAACTGCCTTTTCCCATTATCTTATGGGGTGGTCGAATCCGAATCGTATGATAGTTGGGCCTGGTTCTTTTCATGCATGCGTGAGTTCATTTATAACGTACAAGATAGACACATTACATTCACATCTGACAGAATGAAAGGGATTCCAAGCGCTTTGCAGGATAGATGGCGACAACCTCACAAACATAGGTTTCGTGCAAGGCATCTGAAAGCAAATTTTCAAGCTGCAGGTCATCGAGACAAACGACTTGTAGGCTTGTTTTACGCTGCTGCATGTGCTTCAGAAGTGGTTGAATATACTAAACTTAGAGAAGAAATTAAGGCAATGAAGCCGGAGGCACATACTTGGATTGAACGAAGACTAGGGAATTGCGAAGAAAACTGGGCTCTTTGCAAAGATGACGGTGACCGCTTCCATATCATGACAACCAACGCATCTGAAAATTTTAATGGTGTACTAAAAGGCGCCAGATCCTTGCCTATAAAGGCGTTGGTTGCAAGAACGTTCTTTAGATCAGTTGAGTATTTCTATAAGAGACGAGAAAAAGGGGAGGGTCTGAATTCGAAACTTACTCCAAAATGGGAAGCTAAAATTGAAGCTCGGGCTAATGACGCAAGTCGTTGTAGGCTTCTTCGATTTGGCCGATATAAATGGCAAGTGGTTAACAGTTACGGTGATGAATACGATGTTGTGATGGACGGTTCTGATGTCACATGTACATGCAGAATCCCACTTCTGCATATGATACCTTGTGCTCACGTGATGGCGGCTTGTTCAGCACAGGATTTTGGTAGCAATAGAGCACATCACGATTTTGCTTCTGAATGGTACTCCGTCCAAAGTTATAGAGCTACATACGACCCAGAGTTTAATTCTATACGCGATAAAAAATACTGGGACCCATACAATGGTCCTCTAATATTGGCTCCGCCTGTCAGAAGACTAGCCGAACGACCCAAATCAACGAGGTTCAAAAATGTTATGGACGAGCATCAAACACCCAAAACAAACAGGTGCAGCAAATGTGGATCGCAGGGACATAACCGAAAGCGGTGCACTTCAGTAGCCTAAAATGGAGACGTATGTCTGTTGATGTGATGTCAGTGTGTGTGGTATTTCGTGTATCTGTATTTGTTATGTTTTGAGCTTATCTGTCCTTAACTGGACTATGTATCTCTCTTGTATTTGAATATTAGAATTCGGTATTTGTTTTATGTTGTTAGGTTACGCTATATATACTATTTAATTGTCGTGGTAGTTCGCAGTTTAACATTTACAACTTCATTCGAATATATAAGAATCGTTATACGTCGGATTTCATTGAAACACTAAATGTTCGAATCTATAAACCTATATTCTAGTAATGAAACAGAAAAATTGGAATTTCATATTATAGATATTGAGTTCTGTCCAAATCAAATTTCAAGAAAGTCGCTATGGAATTAAAAAAAAATACGGGCGAGTTTTGGAAAAGCGCTTTTGTGCGAGTTTTGAAAACTCGCATTCCTTAACTGCAAACAGGTTTATATTTGTAATTATTTCTAAAACATGGCTAATCATGTAATAATCTTACAAAACAAGCCTAATATAGTGAATTATCCAATTTTTTATGGTACATGCATGCGTATATATTTGCGTTAATCATGATACCCTCACTAAGTCAAACGAACGCTGCATCAGGCCGGATGCAAGCTGGAATGAGTGGATATTTAGTCCACATGATTTAATTTTTTCAATATTTGTTTTGCATGTTGCATTTTTGACTCATAGCATGGTTCATTTACATGATTGCAATAGTTGACTTGTATCTTTTAGACTTAACATATTAACTGTACCATTGCCATAAAAGGCCTTATTTCTTTAAATAAAGACATGTGCATGTTTTTATCAGCCAAAATCCTCTTGAAGGCAAAACAGATTTAAATACTAAAATCGTGTCAACTAAACTCATGTTTACACTAGAGTTTGCTAACAAGTTGTGCATGCTGGATGTTGTTTTGTCTAGGTGCAATTCTGAAAATAACATCATCATTTTTTTTTTTTTTTTACTATAGTACATATATGCATAATTATGTAGCTTTCGTTTCAACTGCGCAATACTGGACGGAGTTGTCTGCAAAGACATTTGGATTTGACCAAAAGGTATGTAAACCATTGTATTTATACTGGTAATAATGTAACACAATTAAAGACAAAGGTGAATTTAGAATATTATGTCTTTGTGTGTAATATGCAGGTTAATATTTTCAGAGGAAATGGGTTTCCCTAAATGTATTGTAAGAACTACTCCAGAAAAAGCTAATGAAGACGAGAACATGGCATTAAAAAATAAATGGCATAAGAACATGGTGTTGAGAACGAGCCTTTGTGTGTAGTATTTTATCTAGGAACGAGGAATTATGCTCGTTGGATGAAACTAATGAAGCAGCCAAGAGCACTCAGCAGAGGGCTCAGCTCCATTTATATTGCAGTCTGTTTCTAATCAGGAATAGTCTTGAGGTAATATTACTAGTCTTATTTGCTAAATCTGCACATGTTTTGGTATATCAGTGCTTGTCTTTGTAAATAGGCAGCTGCTGCATTGCTAGAACTATGGTGAATCCTAGCTTTATACATCAACTTCATTTGCTTAGTATAAGGTAAATGCTTGCTGGAAAATAAATATCTGTTTCATTTGTCCTTTTCTTTCCTTGATGTTATTATGAACATTTACATTTTCTTCCTTTTCTTTCTGGTAACGGTGCAAAACATTAATGTAAAGACTTAATTTTAATAATTAACTTATTATGCTATGACAGTTAATTACTAATAAAAAATGTGAATATGAGAAGCCTTTCTGTTTATAAAAATGCTAAGTCACCTAACAAAACAAACTAAAGTACACCAAAAACCATCTCACCTACAAAAAAAGTTTGCTTCTTTAAAATCGAACTTTGCTTACTGTTCTAGTCTTTTTCACGTTTAGTGGCGGATCCCCTCTGTTTATGAATACATTTAACTGGCATATTATGTACATGGCCGATTATGACTGAAAACGCTCATTCAAGAAATCCGAGGTACATAATTTTATGTTTTAGCAACCAGCTTCATATTCCAAATAAACGAATCATTCAATGTTTAGACTTTATTTTTTCCAATATTTTACATTACATTTATACAATAATGACCAAATTACTGAATACATGCAAATGTATTATTTGATTCTATGCTCAAGTAGCAATTTGTGATAACCAACATGTTTTTTTAGAAGTGCATATGCAGTCTTTGATAGTAGCGAATATTGAACCATGGATGTAACCTGTCTTTGATAAATGTTAAGGCTCATTGTTTAATTTAATGTTGTTGTACTATTACATTATGTGGTTTCTATGTCAACCTGTACATCATTTGTAGTTCACGTTTGCAGTAATGTGTGTAACTGAAGTGTAAATTAGTAAATAACATGTTATAGTTGTGTTTGTTCCCTATTGTAGAGATAGAACTAATTAGGTGCATAGAAAATAATATAGCTATGTCTTCGATTTAACAATTGTATTTGGATTCTAGATCCAGAAAATGCTGAATGAAAATGTGTCCACAGAGTGGCTAAGATGCATGTAGTATATATGGTCATCTTCATTTTAATTATTTTTAATATTATTCTTATTACATAAAGTAATATGATAACCTTATAACCATACAAATGTATGCAGTTTACGCTTAGTTTAATGGTGAAAAAATACAACGAATATGGATTCTGGTGAGGTGGAAACTGAGAAGATAAGGCCGGAATCTGTCACTTTCTTAAAAGGAGTAGCTTCTGCCCTAACAAATTTTCCAGGAGCACTATACTGGAAAGTTTTAAAGGTTACATTTTGATTTGTGCTTTTCATTTTCACTTGCTTAATCTTGGTTTATCATGTTTAGTAGTCAAAATATTCTTAAATGCACGATCTAAAAATTCTTTTCCCATGGGCCATTTTCCTCGTCTCTTGAAAGATATCTACTATATTAATGTGCTAGAATTTACATGACCTACCTTATAATAAAAAACGATAGGCTTTAATAAATATAGGAAATTTTCCCCATGATCACACAGGGACCACCAAATACTTTACATAGTACAAGAAAGAAAAACGATCGGTGCAGATTGCATGTTTCTCAAAGATTATGGACACCCTTAGTAAATTATTGTTTATATTATTGAATAAAAAGTAATAACAAGCTTTTCTTGTCAATTATTTGAAGAGGGCATCTAGAATTTCACATTGGAAAATATCTTTATTTCTCATTTATATGTAGTTCTAAACTTTCGCTTATTTTACATGTATACAATATACCAAGCATTGTTCTTTTGTAAAATTTATGCTAGAACACTAACTGACCTGACAAAATAAACAGTTAATGTACAGTCAAGGGCAACAATACTTCCTGTTATAGAGCGAAAAATGGAAGAAAGATTGGAATCTCTTTTGTTGCTTCACCTCTTGCCTTTTTTTAGTGCGTAGAGTTGCTTATAATGTTGAGTTTCGGCATTCTCTGCGTACCGTACGCGTTTCACCGTGTCTATCGGAGTCAACAGTCGAAGTCTCCTCATGTCGGCGTCCTGATTGAACATCCCCCATCGCCTTCCATGGAACATATAATTTGGTATTGGCAAGCACTTATTGTAACAAAAGGAATCCCCATTGTTACATGCCACCAATACCATATATATACCACGATTTTTCTTAATATCTCGCGATGTGGGACAATTTGCTCGTTCAATCCACGCACCCACTCCATTCCAATGCGAGCCACACCTAACATATAAGTTATTCAAGAATCAAGGGTATAACTTGATGACTTATTTTATATTTTGTGCAGCCATAGCAAAGAATAATTTATGAGATTCTATGTATTTATTTATAGAATAACATTATTAAATATTTGCATATGATTAGAAAGCTTCTGGATTTTGCAGCAGCTCATACACATCAAGACATATGCAAACTCTCATTAGTTTGACCCATGGGGATAGCAGGTCAAATTCTCAATCTATATTATAAGTAGCTTTAGGTTCTATCAATGTGTACTTTAATACTATTCATTAGGTTTCAACCCAAATATATGTTGTATATGCAATTTTATTCAGTCTTGTCCATGTTTATCAAGCAAAATGTTAATGTTGTGCAAAATTATTTGCAATTGATATATTGCTGGTATCAGCTAAACTTCTTGATTACTGTTTTGGTTTATGTATAATTTTCATATAAGCTAAGATTATAGGGTGGAAAGTGAAAAAAATTGTGTTTGGTGTATCATAACCATATATCATGTTTGCAATTATTTGACTGAATATTTGCAGAGGAAAAATGGGGAACCCTCCTGCGTCAACAAAGAATTTAAATACTGAAATTGAAAGAGATGCAGAATTACAAAAGCGGAACAATGAATAGTGATAGACTAGGTGGATCTCAAACAGACTAATAAAAGCAGAAGAATCCTAATCAGGCAATAAAGACGATGATGCTGAGACAGAGTGCAGAAATGTACCACCTGAAACACTTGCACTGATGTGTGATGATGAAGACATGGCGATCATTGCTTCTAGGAAACCAAGTCCATCTCCAAAATTGCAAGAAAATCTATTAAAGCAATATGTGGAACTGGAAAGGAGTATGTTGACTGCATTCGCGACTGTCTTCTTCGGCTTCTTTCCTTCCAGGATTAATTTCAAATTTTCTCAAGATTGTACAATGCTATAAGTAATTATACAATTAAAGTCATTTAGGCTTCATAACTTCATGGTTACCATTGCTTGCAGGCATTTAGAGTCCTGTCTCTTAGCCATAATGAGTAGCATTTTGTTTTGTCTACCACTCTTCAAGTTATGCTATTAGGCGAGACACCAGAATATTGATTTAATCCGCGGGAGGAGCAGAAGCATCATGGAGGCTCTTTTATGGAACATATCACTGATTCCAGTTCAGACAAGGTTCTGTTGGCATTTTATAGTTTAGGGAGCTACATAGTTTGTTCACAAAACCAATTGGTTGATGTGAACTGTAGTTTCTTAGTATATATCCAGGATTTTAGTTGAACATTTCCCGATGTGGGACTTATATTTTCATCAGGTTCTTTGCTTCTCTTTTTATAAAAAAAATCTCGATATATGTTATGAATTTTGTTGTCAACTTATTTATAATCTCTAATGCGGTTTGTTTGGTATACAACTTATTTTATATTTTTTACAGTTCAAAAAATGAATAATCAACAAATAAATTGATTAACCATGTGGCTGTAAGATTTTTTTTCTCCTATATATACATTCACAGAAAAAAAAAATCATATTTTTTGATGAAATGTTCACTTTCTATGTTAGATGGCCACTTCACTGTCTTACATATGATTCTCACTTCATTTTCTTTCATGATATATTTTGTTTTTTGTTGACTCGTTGATATACTCTATAGCAATTGGTATTATAGATTTAACACGTTTATTTGTTAAAATATGGTAATAACTACATCTATATCCCAAAACTATCTTGAACCTGGATATTTACTTTTGCTCCTCTGTTTAATCATTGATAAAGTAAAGTTCATCCTCTGTATATATTGCGCACGTGTTCCTTCCCGGTCATTTGCAATAGAGGATGAATTCAATGGAAAGTGGTTATCTTTATAGTGTTATGGGAGTAATCAAGATTTTGTAGTGTTACGTGCAACTTTGTTTGTTGATTTCAAACTTGAGCTTCCAAATTGTGAATCAAAATTTGACTGGGTTGTGTTTGTCCATAAGTCCTAATCATACCCATTATTAACCAACATGATTGTTTTGATCTTTTACGGCATGTACGATTGTTTTTCCTATATCTATAGCACGAGCTTTTAAACAAATGAAATATTTGTCATATACTATGTTGACAATTAAATATTGGACATATTTGTTTCTAATTAATTGAAAATACTTGATATTTTCAATATATGAACATTTGTTGTTACTTTGTTTGCTATGATATGCAATATGGTCAAAGTCCCTATTTTTTTAATTCTAAATCAGTAAAGGTAATGAAAATGTACGTTGAATATGAGTTAGATTCACTACATTAAGAATTGATCATATCCACTTTTTTTGTCCCTGTCTTAAAATTATCAAATGCTGGACTTAGGATTATCATTAAGTTATTTCATTGTTTCTGCTCAAATTTAAAAATTAATGTTTGTGTCTTTTAAGGGAACGTCGTATTAATGTGATAAACAAATGTGAATTTTTACTTACACAGCAGCTACTCTTTTCCGCTATTTGCTTTCAATTCATTCATGTCCTGCCATATTACATTCGACATTATGTCAGAAATATGTGAGCTAAAATGAAAAATAAATTGTCGTTTATTTTTGGTGTAGAAATAGTTTTTACTACTTCAGTTTTTATTTTAATTAGTTTGCTGGTTTAATTAAATAATTAAGTTCTGGTGTTGAATTTTTGGGATATTGATTGCTTTCATAATGCTATTTTTTTTTTATGTTTCATAAAAGACTTGAATGTGGGATGTTGCAAAATTTCATTATTGCATTTAATCGACAAATGCCTGAGTGTAATAAATTTACCATCAATTGCATAATGTTCACAGTATTTGTGGTACAAGGGACCACGCGCGAAGCGCGTGCAGTTAAGCTCGTTTTGCATAAAATCTTCTTAAATACATGCAGTTTCAGTTTTTAACAAAACCGAACATTGATGCATTCAATTTTGTATAAAATCTTCTTAAATACATGCAGTCCGTCGTTCCAGCAGAATCAACAATCCAGTTATGGTAACTTCCCGAATGTTCCGAACTATAATTATCCTAAACAGAGCCTGAATTTCTATCAATCCCAGCAAAACTCCAATCATTATCATAGTACTCAAAATTCAAGTTCCGGTCAAAACGCGTATTTTCAGCAAAACTGCAGTGAGCATCACTACGCTTCTCCAAGCAGCCAACAACGGTTAGTCTCGCCTGAAACTTCTCCAAATCTGTCAAGAAATTTGAATTGTTTGTTTGGAGATAACAGTGGCTTGAATGAAGAAACAGAAGTCGATGATACTGAAAATCCAGATGTTATTCCCACCACACAAGTGAGAAGATCAAACAAAATAGTGAAATGGTCTCCAGAAGAATAAGTAGAACTAGCTTTTTGTTGGGTGGAGTGCTCCAGAGACAATCTTAAAGGGACTAGTTAGTACGATAATTCATTTTGGAGTTCTGTTTCGAGACTATTTAACGGTCGTAGTCCCGAAAACCCACCGAGAACAGTCGACTCTTTGAAACAGTCATGGAAGAGAATCAACGCTAACTGTCAAAGTTGGAATCAGATTATGGCTGGACTACAAAGTAGACAGCAAAGCGGTGCCAACGAGAAGGACTTGGTAAATTTTGTTTACTTAAATAATGTTTAATATGTTTTACTGTATAATTATACCACCTTACGTGTGTTCAACACATACAGCTAAAGAGTGCGAATGAAGCTTATATGGCAGAGCACAAAAATCAACCATTCAATTTGCATAATTGCTACGCCATTTTATCTAGAGAGGAAAAATGGAGCACTATACGCCAAGAACATTTTGCAGCGCGATTTATGCCAAGAAGGCCAATGGAGGAATCAAGCTCGGGAAGTCTTGATCCTCAAGAAAACACCCCATTTTCTACAAGTTCCGGTGGTAGGCCTCCTGGTAAATACAAAGGTAAGAAAAAAACCGTCGCAGATTACAGTCTGTACTACGAACAACTACATAGTCAAATGGTAGCTTCTGAAGAATCAAACCGACTTTTGGCGGAAGCGAGGGAAGCTAAGAGAGATGAGAGATCCAAGGAGAAGCAGCGAAGACATGAAGAACTTCAAATATCAAGAGAGCGTGAGTTGGCTGTTAGGGAGCGTGAATTAGCTCGCCTCGAACGAATTGATGACAGGGCGCTAATGACTGTCAATTTGGATACATTAAACCCCATGCAACGATTGTTAATGGAGCAAGAACTAGAATCATGCCGCAGAAGACGCATGGGATAAGACGTATTTATGTTTTGATCGTTTCCTTGTAGTTGTTTGTTGCTATGTTGTTATCTAGTTTTTAATTATTAAGTACCATTGTTGTAGAAGTAAAAGATTGTTAAATGAGCGTGAATTTGCTTTTTTAATTGTCACTAGCAATCTTGCAAGCATGAACTTGTTATAATAGAACATTAACGTAATATTTCATAACTCTAGAAATAAACGGTACATAAAAGCATTAACGAATACATATAACTAAACAAACAAACGTAATTTAACTTAAACATTCAGTTAGAGTTCACCACTTCCTATTGATTGCCGGTATACTCCCAATAGTGTTCGACTAATTCGTCCCTTAATTGTAGATGTGTTTGGGGAACTCTAACGTCCTGGATACGCTGCAAGTACTCGGCAAAAGTATTCGGGTCTTTGTACGGTTTACTTCTAAACGTCACTGCTATATCCAGGTAGTTTTTAAGCTGCAGTTCGAATCCCCTTTCTTCTTCAACTATCATATTATGTAGTATAATACAACAGTACATAATATCTGATATAACTGCTTGTTCGTGATAGTGCACCTCATTTCTTAAAATATGAAACCGTCCCTGTAGAACTCCAAATGCTCTTTCTACGTCTTTTCTCAGACTCTCTTGTTGTTGCGTAAATTTCGCCGCTTTGGCATTATTCGACTTTTTAAATGCCTGCACAAGTGTCTTCCATTTCGGGTATATACCATCAACCAAATAATAACCAACAGAATGGTCAGTATCACCAATTTTATAGTTTCATGGCGGTCATAGATCGTTGTACAAATCATTAAACAAGTATGATTGACGAAGAACATTAATATCGTTTAATGATCCAGGAACACCAAAAAAAGCGTGCTATATGTACAAATCGAAAGAAGAGACTGCTTCTAACACCAACGTTGCCTTTTTTGTGCGGCCTATGTATTGGCCTTGTAGTGCTACTGGACAGTTTTTCCACGTCCAATGCATACAATCTAAGCTTCCCAACATACCCGGGAAACCACGTTGATCTCCCATTTTTAACAACCGTTCGACGTCGCTTGTAGTGGGGGATCGTAGATACTCTTCACCGAAGACACGAACAACTGTTTTGCAGAACTCTTTCAAGCACAGAACTATCGTTGATTCACCAATTCGTAATTTATCATCTAACGAATCAGCTGAACTTCCGTACGAAATCATACGAAGTGCCGCTGTTACTTTTTGTACCAGTGAAATTCCTAGTTCTTTGGTAGCATTTCTTCTGTGAGTAAAAAAACATTGGACTTAGAAACCTTGTTCAGAACTCGATCAAACACTGTGCTCGACATACGAAATCTACGACGAAAGTAAACATCGCCATATACTGGTTTCCACAATTTAGTCCTTCATCAACTGATCGTGCCCCCCGGATAGTCACGTCCATAGCGTATATCTCTTCTACCCACTTAATTGGCTGCCTCCTTGGGTTGATTTGGAGCTCTCTGCGATATCACGTTGCATCGCGTTTAAAGTTTCTCATTGATACATTAGCCGTTGTTTGTTGTAGTTTTCTTCGACTTCATCTGAACTAGAAAATGAAGATGATGAGGAATTTGTGAAGCACCATAATCGCTTTAAACCATTCATGGTGTGAACGATGATTTCTAAGCACTGAAAATGGGATGAGTTGGAAGAACAGCACTACGGTTACTAAAAAGCAATCCCAGGGTCCCAGCAAATGACAAATTGGATTAAGTACACACTATAGGAATTTTGGCTAATTTGTTATCTTTGAAGAAGTCACGGGTGAAGAAGAAGTATTAAAGGTAGGGGGCCCACGAAGTAAAATAAAAATTAAACATCTACTAAACACAAACATCTACCACGGCCTAGGGAAAGGTCCTGCTTTAGGTTTATCAGCAACAATCTTGTTCAAGCGTCTTATTTCGGCTTGCGCTTCCAGTGCATACTGACGTCCACATTCGCACATAGGAGAGTCAATCCACTGCTTAAAGTTACAACATTCAATTTCATCAGGACAAACCTTGTGGTTCTTGTAGGCTTCACAAGCGAAAAATCGGCGACCGACATTTTTCTTAGTATTGGCAACAACCACTACCGATTCTTGTCCACAACGGCGGATAGGGTTGGATCCGACTGTACGTAGCGGCTCGGAAACCTTCCCTTCACGCACAATTTCTTTTCCAGGTCGTTGAGTAATGGAAACATGGTCATCATTTTCGTAGTTGTTCATAGGTCAAATTGTGAATGTGTGGTAATTTACTTCTGAGTTAACAGAGCATAAAACTGGGCCATATAAATACATCTTCAAAGCCTAAAGTGAGTGATGCTCATTGACTGCTCCAATCTTGCACAGTTCCTATAGTGCAGTCATGCTTTATGGTAGTGTGGAGTCATGTCACTCTTTTTTTTAAGTTTCGGACTGCAGTGCAGTCCTTAGTCATTTGTCATGTTTGGGTCGTCCTCGATATATTTGAAAGCAGATTCCCTACAGTTGTATTAGTGTCCAGTTACATTAATAATTATTTTACTGTCGACATAAGCTTTGATGTATAGTGTATAGTGTACAGTGTATAGTGGATAGGGTGGATTCCTTCAACTTGGAAGATGGCGTTACTTTATCTTTATGTCACTTTATTACAAATTTAGGTTGTATCATTATCATAAAGGTAACGTTGGTCTACAGAGAGTAGACAATTCCTTACTAGACATTGCAACGTGAAGTATGACCTTTCAATGTCCATAGTTATATAGTGAACACGGATGTCTACTGTTAGTGCACAGTTTGGATTCCATCAACATGAAATATGGCTTCGCTTCACCTTTCTGTCACTTTATCACGTTTCTCCAGAGAATAGACCGATCTTTATTGGAATTTGAAACAGAAAAGTTTAAAATTTTAACCCTACAACGTTGAATTGTAAGGAATTCCCATAGTAGACAAGTCCTTGTTAGGAATTGCAACATTTCATGTTTACTCCACATGTTGCCCCATAAAATATCTACGGTTACTACCTTTTAGTTAGCTAGAACCAAAATTTTCATCAAAATAATAAAATGTCTCCATGGTCATGGCCCTCGTCAATGGATTCAAACTATGATCACAACTTTCCTGAGTGTCCTCCTTCAAGTCCAAGAATAGATATTGATTTGAATATCGAATACCAAGAGCAGCACTACGAGGAATTGCATCATGTCTACCCGGAGTTGAACCGCATGACGATTCATCTGCTAGTTGCTCATGTTCCAGATGTAGGTCATCAAGTAGTCCAAACTGTAAATGAAGAACGCTTACAAGCGGCTACAGTCCCTCGTCCTCCGACTGTTCCAGATGTAGGTCATCAAGAGGTACGACGAGTTTCAGTTAACCAATCTCCTAACGAGCAGGAAGTTAACTCCTACCTCGTTTGTTGCCACTGTGGTTACGCGGTAGAGGTGGTAGTCCGGGCGGACGGAGAGAATATTGGTCGTAGGATCCAGTTATGCTCGCTACGGCCTAACAGATGCAATTATTTTGAGTGGATAGACGACCGTTTCCCTCCAAGGGCTATTTCTTACGCCATTGAGTTAGAACAAGAGAATAGGCGACTTCGAACCTCTTTGAATGAGCGTAACAATTTATGTGTTTGTGTACTGCATCTACTATCGTAAGTTGTTGTGTCTTTACAAGCTTTTGTATCTTTATGCTTATTGTTGGATCTATTGGTGTTGTATCCTTAAGTTTATTGTTGGATCTATTGGTGCTATTGTTAAAAATCAACAATACGAGTATTAACAATAACAAGATAAGTTACAAGGTACAACAGAAAGAGACATAAAGATAACAATACAATACAAAGTGAGACTGGATATGCATGACAAAATGTGGTATCCAATGCTTTATTTCAAACATTTGAATGTGGTAACCAATGCATGACTTGCTTTATGACTAACATACTACGGTAACCAATGCATGACTTGCTTTCCGACAAGAATACTCCGGTAACCAGCGCATGACTTGCTTTATGACAAACGTACTACGGTAACAAAATAATTACATGGTACATAAGCAAGATATAGAAAGATAACATCTACATTATAACCACTATACCCAAACTAGATGCTTTTTACACACATACAACTACAATACAACCATCACAGTCTAACAAATAAGATAACAATAAGATCGCACATACTACATAAAATTACTAATACACCACACTAAAGGATAACGTACGAATACATCTAGCAATACTAACATATCACGTAAACTGAATATAAGGTATATCACCAAAAATCCATGAATCATCCCCAAGAGGTGCTGCTTGTCCACTATAGCCATGGTCATCGTCATTGCCATCTACTCGTCGTGTAGGATGATATCGCTCGTCATCCGCAGTAGTTATTTCGGTAATACGAGTCGTCAACTCATCAACTGCGTGCTTATGCTCTCTATACATCGTATCTCGAAGACCGACATGCATAAGATATAGCTCCTGGTAAGGAAGAACAATGGGATCTGGAAACTGTGTGACAGTGGGCCGTGAAATATTAACATACGTATCCAAACCGGATGTCCCAGGAATGCCCACGGTCCAACCGTAACTCGTCAGCATAGACGAGTGAGGTGGCTGTTGCCGAGGAGGCTGACAAGGATGCTGAGGAGGATGATGACGAGGAGGCCTATGCAAAGTAAGGGTACTTTGAGACATGTCGCGTAAAACACATGGATCACCAGAAAGAGAGTGAGCGGAAGGACAAACAAAATCAACTGCGGTGGCATGTACAAACGTTGCCGTATTAGAAGGCATATAAAAAGATCCCCAAAAAGTAATGTAATCTCTACCGGTAATGATAAATCTATCAGCTGGCCACCAATCACCGGCATACTGCTGTAAATACACACTGGAATAAACCCGTAAATGACCTGTATCAGGGTGGGGATCATCAGGAACAACGTCGACATTGAATAACTGTCGCCAACAGCGCTACACCAAGTACTAGTAACATCCTAAAGCGGGTGGTGACGATACCAATGGAAATCGTCTACTTGACAGAAATTGAGCGTGCTGCTGCGCTAGGCCTAACAAGAAAGGGGAATCGACAAACGGACGCCACAGAACTGACTCTCGTGTGGTCCTCATCTCTATCTAAGTACGAGCCACTGAAAATACATGACGGCAATCACCTCCTAGTACAACCCGCCGGTTCTCGGGTGCCCAAGCTTTCACACGAGGGTAGAAATGTAATAGTGCAGGATCCAATGTCGGAAATGCCATGTTATGAAAGTACTCAAAATACCAATATTGCAGAACCTCCCAAAAACTAGTAATCGACGACCCACGAGTCCTAAAAGTGCACTACTGGTCCAAACCCCTATACAAATGAGCTAAAATCGACGTACCCCAGTCATATGTAATAGGAGTACTATCGAACGACATGCCCGCAACAACAGCTACATATCCACATGGCAATGTGTTTGATGAATTCGTGAAGAATAAATTACCCATCATATATAATATAAACAATCTAAGAATCTCTAAGTGGTGAACTGCAGGCGGACGTTCGACTAAGTCCATTATGGCTTGCTTCATGAACGAGGTTCTGATATGATGATTGTTTGTTAAGCCTCCCCCTCGTAAGTTCAAATGTGGAAATATACTAGCCAATAAGTCATACTGCTGATATAGCTCATCATAAGGCAAAGTTGCACCCTGACTAATTGGTATGCCAGTAAGCATGGTAAAATCCAGTGGCGTAATACCCATCTCTCCAAAACTAAAGTGAAATGTACGTGTCATTTTCCAGCAACACAAGGCTAAAGCACCACATAATTGAACATCATTATTGTACAGGTTTTCAATACCTACGATGCAAATTAAAAATATTAAAATCAAGTAAATATATTACGTTTTCTACATACGTATTATGTAATTGGTTTCATCAAAATTACGTACTCAAGAAATCTCCAAAACCAATACTTCTAAGGTATCCTGCAATAATTCTGTCTGTATCGTACGCATGAATCGTCTTATACAAACGGACGATACTAACCCACGATCCTCGTGTACGCTCAGTACGAGCCTAAAACATACAAAAAATAACTAACGTTCGTACGACACACTT
This sequence comes from Allium sativum, assembly GCA_030737875.1. Classification (NCBI taxonomy): domain Eukaryota; kingdom Viridiplantae; phylum Streptophyta; class Magnoliopsida; order Asparagales; family Amaryllidaceae; genus Allium; species Allium sativum. The sequence continues at coordinate 638,149,347 of CM060922.1, forward strand.
CTTGATCAAATACCGACTAATACACTAACCAGTTTAAGAAGTTATACCTCAAACAACGACTTCAAGTTATCGATAAGGTGTCTTTCCCCTTCAGGCAGTTCGCGAAAATCAGCAAAAATTTTGTCTCTAGACAAATTAACATCGATGTGTGGATCCGGTGCAGCATAAACACCGGCTTTAGCAACCCGTCTTCTCCGAACGTGTTTTGAACGACGAACGTCGGTTGAACAGGTGTCTTCAATCGGTTCATTCTCCTCTTGCGCATTGTTGTTGGAGGCATTACGACTCACAGAACCTAAAATAGCTTTACCTAATCTTCTCATATTTTTTTTAGAGGAATGGAGCTTTCGGCAGAGGAAGAAGGAAGCAAAGGGTGACGGCTGCGAGAGGGTTTGAGAGCGAAGTGAAGTTGGGTGCAAACAAATAGGAGAGGGGACCCGAAACATGCGGTTAAGGGTTAAAACCCTTAACCAGTGTTGGGAAAATCGGTTAACAATAACCGGTTTTCCCAACACCGGCTAAGGGTTTTAACCCTTGGCCGCATTGGGGAGGGGGGGTTGCTCGTGTCAACCCCCTCGAATTGACCACGAGCAACCCCCATGTTGGAGATGTTCTAATGGTTGTTGTGTGAGCGTTTATACATGGTTTCATGTTATGTAGTGATATGTGTGTGTGCATTCCAGTGTCAGCATACTATATATGTGTATTGTGTGTTTTGTGGTTGGCAAGTTATATGAGCAAGTGTGTTTTTGTGAAACTCTTGTGTATGTGAACATGCCTAGATTAAAGTGTGTGTTAGCTGAGTACTAGTGATTGTATACTAAGGTTGAAATTGGAATGAAAACAAAACATAGGACCGCTAGCTTCAGTGAGATTTTTTAAAGATTTGATTTTGTGATATACAACTACATGTTGAAAATTGCAGGGAAAGTAAGGGAAATGAAGTTGGCATAGTTGAATGATCTTTGGGAGCTACAATGAGAAATTTTGATAAAATCAGTAATGAAAATTTTGAATGATCGTTACTGGATGAATGCATGTAGGTCTTACTTTATAATATATACTAGAGGTGTCATATGGGTTTTACTAACAAAGTAGAAGTGTATGGGGTGATGGTGTAAATGCATGCAATGTATGGCAAAAATTTGAGGTTGCTTCAATGCCAAAACATGTTGTTCAAGCTTTTTCATTGCTGCAGGGATGTCCGGAGGCTCAGGTTATTATATTGTATTGCCTTAGCATCAAATTTGTGCCATGCAATCACTAGCACGAGGCTATTTATGACAGTTTCTATAATTTTTTGGAATTGGTTCCCTAATTTTATCCATCTATTAATTAAATCTTATCCAAAATCTACTCTTATTAAATGTAATAATACCAAGCTGTAGCCTTTATGTAATGACCTACAAAACATTTGCTAATATAACACAGTATATTAAGTAATTCTCCTAGTAGTGTTACAGTGCATAAAATAACAAAATTTACACAACTGTGCTATATTAGAATTTTGAATTATGTGTATGCAGTATGTTGCTTCAATTGTATTTGACCAGAGCATCTGGGTTGTAGTTCTGAAAAACAATGAAGTCATGAAATTTATTGGTAAGCATTCCAATCCCTTTTGACTATAACCTTCTGTATTTAGTGGATAGGTTTACTAACAAAGAAGGAGATGGCGTACTTTACCCACTGTCTATTGCTAGGGGAAAAATAAATTATTTCTTCTTTTGCAGTTTCATTTGTTTTGACTTGGATGTAGGTGCTGTTGAAGTATGCGATACTATATGTTGGATTGAAGTGGTTGAAGATAGCTTCGAGTCGGAGGTGACCGTTCGCAAATCGGAGTTCGCACGCGGAAGTTATGAGCTGAATGGTGCAAATTGTTCAGTGTATAGTGCGATGGACGTCTGTCATGGGATACAACAGACGTCTGACACTATAGGGTGGTTTTTCCTGAGAGTTCCCACAGACATCTGTCATCCCCATGACAGACGTTTGAGAGTGGGACAGACGTCTGTCATATTGGGGACAGACGTTTGAGCTGAGAGCTGGAGCCCAAATAATTCCGTGGGAGGGACATACGTCTGTCACCTTCCACAATAGACGCCTGACGAGTGTTTTGGGCTGTTTCGGGCTGGAAACTTGACAAATTGATTTGTGAAGACACGGGGGCAATTTGGGTAATTGGCCTATCTCTATATAAGCTATTTTCAGGTGTATTAGTGGGAGAGCTTGGAAACTTGATTCAGGATCAAGGGTTTATTCTCAAGGGTGAATTAGGGTTTATAATCTAATTCGAATTCTTCAATTCTATTCTCCTCAAACTCTTTCTATATTGAAATATAGTGATCATTGGATCAATCACTTGTTTTCCTTTCATCGTGGTAGTAAAATACTCTCTCCAAAGTGGATGTACACTAACAAGATGTTAGTGGAACCACTATAAATCCTTATGTGATTAATTTTTATTACTTATTGTCATTAGTTTCTTTCTTGTGATTGGGATTTGGATTGTTCATGATTGGTTGATATTGGTTTGTAACTAGAGTTATTGTATTTGGTTGTTTTTTCAAGTCTAACAATGGTCTTGTCTTCCGCTAGAATTTTGTGGTTTAGATATCGGACATGAGTGGTCTTGAGTAGGATTAATCACAATGGTTACAACAGTTGGTATCAGAGCTGTTTGGTGCTTGTTAGGTGTTTGTGAAAATGTCGGAGACAGATAGTAGCTCGCTAAGTCCTTCAACCGGAAGTCCGAATCGTGTGGCGTCTTATGTACGGGGTTCGTATGCGGCGTCGGGTTCTTAGTTAGTTATTGACAAGTGGAATGGTGATAATAACTTTGAGAAGTGACAATGGAAAATGAAAGCGATTTTTAGGTGGAATCGGGTGCACCGAGTAGTATTTGATACTCACTTATTGCTAAGTGATATCTCAGATGTTGAGAAAGAGGAGATGGGGGAATGGGCTTACACTACTTTTCAACTTGCTATGGGGGAGAATGTTATCTCTGAAATTAGTGGTGAGACTACCACTAAAGGTATTTGGGACAAGTTGGAAGAACTTTATATGAAGAGGTCGCTCACTAACCGTTTGATCTTGTTGCGAACGTTTTTCACCTTCAAGATGAAGGAGGGTAATTCGTTTACGGCACATTTGAATGCCTTTGATGACTTGCTCATGAAGATGAAGGTCGTTGATTTGAAGATTGAGGAAAAGCAAAAGGCGATGATATTATTGTGTTCGATGCCGGACCGTTATGCGGGTTTCTCAAGTAGTATGATCTATGGCCAGGATACCTTGACTCTGGATGATGACAAGACGGGTCTTCTTAGTGAGGAGTTGAGAGATCAAATGAAGGAGATGAGTGAGGGTAGTAGTGGATATAGTAGTGGTCAAGGGTTGTTTGTGGAGAAAGAAAAGAATGTGAAGATAGGAAACCGGGGGCGTTCTAAATCAAGAAAACTCGGTGAAAGAGGTAAATCGAAAGATAGAAATGGCAAGTGCTTTATTTGTAAGAAACCGGGACATTGGAAGAATGAATGTCCGGACAAAGATAAGAAGGAAATAGCGCCTTCATCCATGGCGGTGGAGAGTGGAGATGGTGAGATAGATGAGAATGTGTTGACGGCGGTGGCATCGGGTGTTTCGGGTAACGAATGGGTCTCCATTCAGGTGCGTTGTATCATATGACGCCAAATAGAAATTTTTTTTCGTCCTTTGAGGTCAAAGAGGGAAATGCAATTGATATGGGAAATGGTGCTATTTGCAAGTCGATGGGTAGTGGCTCCATGCAAATAAGGATGTTTGATGGAGTTGTTCGCATTCTCATCAATGTTAGCTATGTTCCGGGACTTAGGAAGTCGCTTATATCTTTGGGGCAATTGGATTCTCCAGGATGCAAGATCACTATCGAGAAGGATTGCTTGAGGGTTTCAAAGGGGGCGCTTGTGGTTATGAAGGGTGTTAGGACTCATGGTATATATTTGCTTCAAGGTGTGACCGTAGGAGGTAAGAATTGTGTGGGTATTGATAGTTCTCGTGACTTGGATGCGACATGGTTGTGGCATTTGAGATTGGGTCATGTCTCGGAGAGGAGTTTGGATATTCTTCGGAAGCGAAGATGATCGAGGGTGCGAGTTTCAACAAACTAGAGTTTTGCGAGGAATGTATCATGGGGAAGCAAACAAGGGCATCATTCGATGAAGGCAAGCATGACTCAAAGGAGGTTCTTGAGTATGTTCATTCGGATGTTTGGGGACCGACACCGGTTGCTTCTTTGGGAGGAGCAAGGTATTATATTTCTTTCATTGGTGATCTGTCTCGAAAGGTATGGGTGTATGTAATGAAGTCCAAGTCGGAGGCATTTGCTAAGTTCAAAGTGTGGAAGGCTCTTGTTGAGAATGAGAGTGGCAAGATTTTGAAGGTGTTAAGGACCGACAATGGCAATGAATATGTTTCCCGGGAATTCTTGAAGTATTGTAAGCATCACGGAATCCGAAGACATTTTACTACATCGGGAGATCCGCAATCTAATGGAGTTGCGGAGAGAATGAACCAAACTCTACTTGAGAAAGCTCGATGCTTGAGATTGACATCGGGTTTGTCTAAGGGATTTTGGGCCGAAGCTTTGTCAACCGCGGTGCATATTGTGAATCGAATTCCATGCTCGGCCATTGGTAACAAAATTCCAGAGGAAGTGTGGAAAGGGAAGGGTGTTTACTTGAGATATCTTCGTGTGTTTGGTAGCCCGGTTTATGTGAATGATCCGGGGAATGATAAGCTTGGAGCTATAGCATTCAAGGGGATTTTGCTTGGTTTCACAGCCGACGTGAAAGACTATCAGATTTGGAATCCGGAAACGAAGAAGGTTGTTAATTCTCATCATGTCACTTTTGATTATTCGTCTTTATTCAAGGAGAATGAGAGCTCATCGGATGTTCCAGATTTGGTTCATGGTGAATCAAAGGAGAAGGAAGTCATTCCCACATTCCGTCCAAGTGGTAGTAGAGTTGAAGAAGCTCGTAGGGCTGAGGCGGTTGATGAAACATCACATAGTCCACATGGTTCCTCTGGTGATGTACATGATACTAGAGAAGTTTCGACTCAAGGTGGAGCCGAAAGGGGTTTGGGTGATAGTATTGCTACTCGGGTTGGTCGACGTGCAATAAGGTCTCCCGAAAGACATGGTGATTGGAACCACCTTAGCTTTAGTGATCATTTGGACTATGCTCTCGATGTAGTCCAAGATTAGCCGATGGACCTTGATGACGTCATGGAGTCGAGAGAGAGCTCGAAGTGGATTTGTGCCATGGATGAAGAGATGCAATCGTTAATGAAGAACCAAACTTGGGAGTTGGTTCCATTTCCTCAAGGAAACCGCGCTATAGTGTGCAAATGGATTTACAATGTGAAGGATGATGGAAGGTACAAAGCAAGGTTAGTGGCAAATGGTTTTGCACAAAGGAAAGGAGTATGATGAAATTTTTGCACTGGTGGTTCGTCATACATCTATTTGGGTTTTACTAGCCATAGTTGCTATCCATGACTTGGAGTTGGAGCAACTTGATGTGAAAACCACCTTCTTGCATGGAGACTTGGAAGAAGACATCTACATGGAGTAACCGGAAGGGTTTGTTGTAGAGGGTAAGTCAAATGGTTTGCAAGTTGAAGAAATCCCTATATGGGTTGAAGCAATCACCTAGACAATGGTACAAGAGATTCGATCATTTCATGCTTGAAAGTGGCTTCCATCGAAGCATCAAGGATGCTTGCGTATATTTTAAGAGGTTGGGAAATTATTGTTGGGTGTATTTACTCTTGTATGTGGATGATATGCTCATTGCTTCCAAGGATCAAAATGAAACCAACAAGTTGAAGATGCTTTTGAAATCGGAATTCGAAATGAAAGATCTTGGAGAAGCAAGAAAAATCTTGGGCATGGAAATTGAAAGGGACCGAAAGCGTTTTGAGTTAAGATTGACTCAAAAGGAATACATTAAGAAAGTGCTTTGTCGGTTTAGCATGGAGGATGCAAAGGCGTTAAATACACCTTTACCTTTGCATATGAAGCTTTCAAATAAGGGATCGCCTATCGAGGATAAAGACAAGGATTATATGGCAAAAGTGCCATATGCAAATGCGGTTGGTAGTTTGATGTACGCAATGGTGTGTACAAGGCCCGATATTGCAAATGCCGTTGGGGTGGTTAGTCGGTATATGGCTAATCTGGGGAAATCGCATTAGGAAGCCATGGAAGGCTATTATGAGATATTTGAAAGGCACAACATCTCATGCACTTGTCTCTGGTGGTCGTAATGAGAGGAGTTGCAAGTTGGTTGGTTATTGTGACTTGGACTACGCCGGTGATAGGAATCGGAGGAAATCAACTTCCGGGTATGTCTTCACACTTAGCGGGACATCCATTAGTTGGAGATCAATATTGCAAAGCGTAGTTGCTTTATCCACTACGGAGGCGGAGTTGATTACCACGGTGGAGGCGGCCGAGGAGGCACTCTACTTAAAGCAAATGTTGTGTGACTTGGGTTTCGAACATGAGAGTGTTGATGTTCGATGTGATAGCCAAAGTGCTATCCATTTGGCAGAGAATTTGGCGTTTAGCTCACGCACCAAGCATATTGAGGTGAGGGAGTCATTTCTTGTAGCCATGGATGAGGGTAAGCCAGTATACCTTCGGAAAGTGCACACAAAGGATAATGCGGCGGATATGTTTACTAAAGCATTGTCGGTTGTGAAGTTCGAGCCTTGCTCGAACTTAATTAGCTTGTTGAGTTGCTAGTGCCACGGGGTGGCACAGGTGGAGAGAGTGATTTTGTTTGTGGTGATGGAAAGGAATAGCGGTGAGAGATTGGAAATCTATCTTCATGGTAAGTACTCGTTACACTCCCGAGTACAATGTGTTCTGGTGAGACGGTTTTTTAGTTTGAATGTTTTCAACACTACATTGGTGGGTGGGGGCATTGCCTGAACTCGTTGGTGTAGTGCAATGGGCGGTGGCCATGCCGAAGCTTATTGGGGAAACATTCAAGTTTGCTTGGTCGAAGGCACAAGGAAATGCTTGGGTGCATTGGAGTTTGGAGTTGAGATGGTTATAGTATCGAGGTGGAGTGTTGAAGTATGTGATACTATATGTGGGATTGAAGTGGTTGAAGATAGCTTCAAGTCGGAGGTGACCGTTCGCAAATCGGAGTATGCACGCGGAAGTTGTAACACCCCACCTCCACTAGGGTCACTCACAAAGGGAATGCACTAGGTTTGGTGAAGCATTATCGAGGTAAACATGCACAGAAATATTACAAGACAGAACATATATATAAAACAGCGGAAGTAAAACAAATTTCATTACCTTATAAAATAAGGTCTAAAGCCTTTTACATCAGAATACATCAAAACCTGTCTTGCAATAGTAAAGAAGCATAAAACCTTTTCATAAATTATTCGCCAAATAAAACAGTAAGGTAGCCATAGCCAAGAAAAGTCCAAGCCATGCATGATGACCTTCAAGCAGAGGAAGTCCGAACTAAATAACAGTGTTTCCTCCCTGAAAACCTGGGGGGGGGGGGGGGACGGAAGACAAAGAGGCGAAAGAAAACGGGATCAGTCATAAAGACTGGTAAGTCCTATCTACTTCCAGCATAAAAACAGGTAAAGGTAACATGACATGCATAAACTAAAAGTAAACATAAGGATGACGACAAGATAGATAAGCTAAACCAAGATAACTGGATGAACTACTGTTGCAAGATAAACTGAGGTATCATGATAAACTACGGTGTCAAGATAAATCAAGGTATCACATCGTCAGGTTTCTATCAAGTATACTATCACAAGGTATCTATCATATATAACATCCCACGGTATCTATCATGTATATTTGCTCTGCATCTCTCGTACTAGTATCCCAACCCGCGTCATGTGTTAACTATGAATGTCCCTTGCCCAATGTCATGTAATGGTCCATGTCAACCTAATATATATCATATGTAGGCTTTCCCAACTCGTATGTTCCTTTCCATGTATAAGTTCAGTCCTTTGCCGTAGGCCGTACGGGCTTTCCCATGTAAATCTATACCACCTCAACGTAGTACCATTTTATCCTTGAAGTTGTTTTGGACTGCTACCCTTGATCTGGTTATGTTTTCTTACCATGAACTATCGCGTGTTCACTTAGGATTTATGCCACCTAGGACCACTAGGGATTATGCTACCTAATGGATGTTTCCGTGTCTCGGTTTGGGTTCAAGCCACCTAGGGCCACTAGGGATTATGCCACCCGTCAACCACGCCCTTTATCCCACGTGTGTATCGTGAATCGTTTTCCATGTGTAGCCGCACATGTATCTCAATGTGCCATCCGAGTTCTGTGCCAGGGCAAATCAAGAAATACGGAACTCGGTCGGGAGCTTTAAGTCATCTGCCGATGCAGATATCAAGGTCTGTTTTGTATCCGTGGCTATGGTCCCACGTGACCCCTCCCTCAACTACTGAAAGGCAATCCAAGAAAAATCATGTATGAGAACTACATCCCGGCCTCACTAAGCCCCACTTTCCTATTGGCCAACCTCACCTATGACTCGATAGCAAGAACATGGTCTGTTGGGAGTTCTCTGCCTTTCCGTTTGTACACGATTGACTAAAGATGGTAGGTAGTCGGCGACGTGCTATCCAGGGCAAAAACAAGTATCGTCGACTCCATGCTAATCCATCCCAGTCTTTAGGTCGCTCGCATAGCAACCATGGCATACTTTTGGCTCTTCTACCGCAGACCTTAACCTCTGTGAGGCCAGGTTTCATGGACCATCTGCCACCTCACCGAGGGATACCAAGAGTACCCTCACGTCCCCCGAAGCTACCGCTTCGTCACCCAGCTCGCTGGAGCTTTTTATCCAAGTCAGATAAGTTGCTCCTCCTCGTATACTAAACGATGACCTACCGTATCAGGTTACTCATCTATTTATGAACTAGTCCCCTGTCCTTGGCTAAGAATTATTACTTAGTTATCCTTAACTAAGGTTTACCACTTAGCTTCTTTTCCCGTTATCCTTGTTAATCCCGGCTTTCCACCTAGTCCCCTGAACTAGGGTTTTGTCTAATGGGTTAAGTATTGTCGTTTAAGTTCATGACTTAACCTGCCTACGAATCATGTCAAAATTTGGCAAAGTATACAAGTCCAAGACCTAGCCCTACAAGTCGGTTAAGTATACCAAGAAGCTTATGACTTAACCCTATTCAATCATCAAGTCAAATTGGTTAAGTACTTGTTTATCTTAACCCTATCAGATTATCGTGTTAGATCGATTAAGCATAGATTATCTTAATCCCATCAGATTATCGAGTCGGATTGGTTAAGTATGCATTAGCTTAACCCCATCCACTAATCGTATTACAATGGTTAAGTTTATTTAAAAGGTCTTGTGACTTAACCCTATCAGGTCCGCATATTAGATTGGTTAAGTATAGGTTACTTAACCTCATCAAATCATCATGTATAATTGGTTAAGTATAAGTTACTTAACCCCATTAAATTATCATATTAAGTTAGTTAAGTATTGGTCACTTAACCTCATTGAATTACCAAGTTTAGATTGGTTATGTGTTTAACTTAACCCCATCGAATTACCGTGTTTAGATTAGTTAAGTGTAGGTTACTTAACCCCATCTAATTACCGTGTTTAGATTAGTTAAGTCGAATTTACTTAACCCCATCTAATTACCGTGTTTAGATTAGTTAAGTCTAAGTTACTTAACCCCATCTAATTACCAAGTCGGATTAGTTAAGTGTAAATTACTTAACCCCATCCCCTAATTGTCTTATATGGTTAAGTGTCATTAAGAAATCAAGTGCGGTTCCACTTAACCTACCCATTCGTGTCATATCGGTTAAGTGTCATTAGTCAAAATTACTTAACCTTTTCATGTGGCATTAATTAAATTAATGCACTTTTAACCTCTCACATTAGACCTTGTTGTGGTTACTAGTTAAGCCGGGCGGGTCCGGGTAGATTTACACCACAACCTAGTCTAACCTCGGGTTTTAAGTGCTATGTGACCAACTACTCACATTGAGTCCTATTGTTTGTAGCCACTAGTTAAGCCGGGCGGGTCCGGGTAGATTTATGCTACAAACTCAACCCAACCTCGAGTTGGCCACTTTCATGTTTGGTCAAGTGTCATGTTACACTTACAACCCACACATGTCTAGTTCAAGTTCCATTTTTTCTACGTGTCATGACCACATTTAAATGTATCATGAATGTCATGTTCTCATGTAAACCCCATGTCAAGTTTTCGTGTCATATTCACGATTTTTCCTAAGCTACCCAAACGTATTTCCAACCCAAGTGGAAGCTAGTCACATAGTAAGGGTACTATGCTACATATTGGCCCCCACACATGCACGATGTCAAAAAGGGATTGGCCACAAACATGCATGGTATCATAAGGGGTTTGGCCTCAAAATATGCATAGCATCATAAGGGGTTTTTGGCCTCAAACATGCACATAATGTCACAACGAGATTAGCCACAAACATGCATAGTATCATAAGGGAATTTGGCCACAAACATGCATAGTATCATAAGAGAATTTGACCACAAACATGCATGATAACATAAGGGGTTTGGGTTCATTTACATGCATAAGCCCCAAAGTCAAGTCTTTGCCAATGTTTCACAAGTCAAATGGTTCCCAAAGGTTCTTGCTAACATTCCATAGATAAAGATTCAAACTTGCAAGATAAACTAGGTGAAACATAACATGAGTGGCATGATTAAGTCGGTAAAACTTAGCCCAAGGTCATAGATCATAGAAAAGGGGCAAAATTATGTTCACATAGGCTAGCATACTTATGTTTCATCGCATTTTATTCCATGTCACATTAGAACCACCATTAGAATCTACAAGTAGCTAGAACTTACATAGCGAGGCTTAGGGAAGGATCATGCACTGTCTTGACGAAGAAAGGTGGCTCCTTTGTTGAAGAATCGTCATGAAACTTGCGTAGCAACGTTGATCCCTCCTCGATTTGGTGTAGAAAGCTTGCACCTTTTGATTTGAATCCGATTTGAATGCATAAGCCCTTGGAGTTGGAGATGTAGGCCATGATCACTTGGCATTTGGGCAGCACTTCGTGGCATGAGTGATTTGTGAGGGTTTAGGGTAGGCTTAGGGGTCTTTTTATAGAGATTAGGAGTAGTTTAGGCCCTTAGATTAACCATAGGATAGATCTGAACCCTCAAAACCCGTCACAGGCCAATAGACCAGACCCAAGAGCATGTCTTGAGGAACAAGTCAGGCACACCCAGGCCAACTGGCCGACCACCCAAGTCGACAGGGGTGTCGACTGGGCAGTTGACACCACCTGGGGTGTGTCGACTCCCAAGTCGACTCCCCAGTCGACTCCCCAGTCGACTTGGGGGTGGCGGAAATTTTCCCGCCTGTCCTGATTGGCTGAATTTGAATTCTGAATTCAAATTTGAACTGTTTTTGAACTTGAAATTTTCTGAAAACTTTGACGGGCCATAACTTGGTCATACAGACTCCGATTTTCGAAAACTCGGACTCTATTTCGCATATTTTTCCGAGACGAACGCAATGGCACAGCCCGTTTCTCTTGATTCAGATTTTATCATTAAGTTCTGCCTTGATTCTTGTCCTAGCACATTGTAAAAATCCGGGTTGTTACATTCCCACCAACTTAAAGGATTTCGTCCCCGAAATCTCCAAGTTAGGAAGAACGTATCCTACCATCCATCATCCATCTACTCAAAACATCATCCACAGGCAACCATGGTCCTTAGATGATTTCTAATGCCATATGAACATATGCAGAACGTGTGTGTGTATATGCTCCTTAGCTAATGCTAATGATCAGGCCTGAATGATCTTTCTAATGCAAAATATGTTTAGTGCCATGAATCCAACATGTATGCAAATAGTCCTAGTCATATAAACACTATATGTGTGCACAACCATTCATCCACATGCAACATCCACATGGTAACATATTCAATTTCAACCATAAACAAGTACAAATACTCGTGCATATGCAACATGAAACGTGACCGCGTCAATCTAGTATCAAATGTATATTCGTGCTACCACGAGCAACCACTTGCAACCATTTGCAACCATATCAATCATAACATGTTTTAAATACATGTTTACATCCATAGAGTTCTATCTAAGGTTCCCAAGCTAAGATCGAAAAGATAAACAAGACAAACTCCTTACGGGGTTTGCAACAGAAACAGGACCGAGAGGATATCCACCAAGCGATAGCGTGCAAGCAAACTCTACAGGTGGACCAAGGATCAAAGATGTACTCTTAAAAAGAGACATGATGCGCGCGTCTAAGCCGCATTTCCTTGAGCTTAATTCCGTTGTGCCTTGGCCGCCTTTTGACTTCATGATTTCGTAGCTACTTGATTCCTATTTCCAAGGTATGAGTTGGAACTCATTTCACTGTCGCCTCTCGTTTCACTTTCACTTATTCTTTCCCTAGTATGCTCGGCCCAAACATATTTGCGTACTCATGCAAGCTCTCCAAAATTCACTAGTGAATTCTGGATCTCGTTTACCGATGCCAATCCATGTTACCACGTGCACTTACTAGGGTGATTCCTATAACCCATGCTCAAGCGGAATGAACCATCTGCCTTATTGGCGAACGTTACTCGATCGGATTAGAGATTTCCGATAAATGCATCAAGATATTCTAGGTATCTAACCATGACAGAACCCAAAAGGTTACACGAGACTTCGAGGGTATTACCAAGGCAAGTTAAGTGTTTAACTACCCTCCTTTCAAAACCGAGAATGGCATCCCTTACTGGATAACCACTTCATCCCTAGAATCCATCCATAGCTCAACAATAGAAGCATTGCTTCTAATCTCAACACTTGGCATTTACACTCTCAATTCCAAACAAGTCATGAATAAATGGACCGATCTCCAACCAGATTTTGGGACAAAAGTGGGATCTTCTACCATGCCAGTACTAAGGTGCAGAGACTTAACTATCGAAGCAGACTTAAACGATGCGATGATCAAAACAAAGTTTGGATGGGACGATAGAGAAGAAAGGCTAAGCCTTTAACAGAAACGGTACCATTCCTCTTAGGTACGCTAGAAATGAGAGCATACAATTGCCCTCTCGCTGATCTTGTCCTTATCTTCCTTTGTGGATCAAGCCATACCAACAAGTTGCTTATTCTTAAGCTCGTGTCCTTTATCCTTGCTCTTATTATCCCTTCTTATAACTTCGGTAACAGGTCTCTCGAGAACTTCCTCCATCGCACGGGAAAACACTTACGTAGCTAGACAAGAATTAGTCGCAGTTAAAACTACTGTGACTACAGACGAAGGAAAGAAAGGAAAAGAGGTTCAATCAAGGAAACAAAGGATAGTGCTAATAGCTTTTGGGGAATAGCCTTTTTAAAAAAAACTTTTCTTGAAAAATGCTTCTTTGTAAACGGTTTCTCAAATAGTTTTCAGAAGGTTTTAAAAACTTTTGCCCAGTCTGGTAACCTTCTGCTCTGAAACCAAATGTAACACCCCACCTCCGCTAGGGTCACTCACAAAGGGAATGCACTAGGTTTGGTGAAGCATTATCGAGGTAAACATGCACAGAAATATTACAAGACAGAACATATATATAAAACAGCGGAAGTAAAACAAATTTCATTACCTTATAAAATAAGGTCTAAAGCCTTTTACATCAGAATACATCAAAACCTGTCTTGCAATAGTAAAGAAGCATAAAACCTTTTCATAAATTATTCCCCAAATAAAACAGTAAGGTAGCCATAGCCAAGAAAAGTCCAAGCCATGCATGATGACCTTCAAGCAGAGGAAGTCCGAACTAAATAACAGTGTTTCCTCCCTGAAAACCTGGGGGGGGGGAACGGAAGACAAAGAGGCGAAAGAAAACGGGGTCAGTCATAAAGACTGGTAAGTCCTATCTACTTCCAGCATAAAAACAGGTAAAGGTAACATGACATGCATAAACTGAAAGTAAACATAAGGATGACGACAAGATAGATAAGCTTAACCAAGATAACTGGATGAACTACTGTAGCAAGATAAACTAAGGTATCATGATAAACTACGGTGTCAAGATAAATCAAGGTATCACATCGTCAGGCTTCTATCAAGTATACTATCACAAGGTATCTATCATGTATAACATCCCACGGTATCTATCATGTATATTTGCTCTGCACCTCTCATACTAGTACCCCAACCCGCGTCATGTGTTAACTATGAATGTCCCTTGCCCAATGTCATGTAATGATCCATGTCAACCTAATATATATCATATGTAGGTTTTCCCAACTTGTATGTTCCTTTCCATGTATAAGTTCAGTCCTTTGCCGTAGGCCGTACGGGCTGTCCCATGTAAATCTATACCACCTCAATGTAGTACCATTTTATCCTTGAAGTTGTTTTGGACTGCTACCCTTGATCTGGTTATGTTTTCTTACCATGAACTATCGCGTGTTCACTTAGGATTTATGCCACCTAGGACCACTAGGGATTATGCTACCTAATGAACGTTTCCGTGTCTCGGTTTGGGTTCAAGCCACCTAAGGCCACTAGGGATTATGCCACCCGTCAACCACGTCCTTTATCCCACGTGTGTATCGTGAATCGTTTTCCATGTCTAGCCGCACATGTATCTCAATGTGCCATCCGAGTTCCGTGCCAGGGCAAATCAAGAAATACGGAACTCAGTCGGGAGCTTTAAGTCATCTGCCGATGCAGATATCAAGGTCTGTTTTTGTATCCGTAGCTATGGTCCCACGTGACCCCTCCCTCAACTACTAAAAGGCAATCCAAGAAAAATCATGTATGAGAACTACATCCCGGCCCCACTATGCCCCACTTTCCTGTTGGCCAACCTCACCTATGACTCAATAGCAAGAACATGGTCTGTTGGGAGTTCTCTGCCTTTCCGTTCGTACACGATTGACTAAAGATGGTAGGTAGTCGGCGACGTGCTATCCAGGGAAAAAACAAGTATCGTCGACTCTACGCTAATCCATCCCAGTCTTTAGGTCGCTCGCATAGCAACCAAGGCATACTCTTGGCTCTTCTACCGCAGACCTTAACCTCTGTGAGGACAGGTATCATGGACCATCTGCCACCTCACAGAGGGATACCAAGAGTACCCTCACATCCCCCGAAGCTACCGCTTCGTCACCCAGCTCGCTGGAGCTTTTTATCCAAGTCAGATAAGTTGCTTCTCCTCGTATACTAAGCGATGACCTACCGTATCAGGTTACTCATCTATTTATGAACTAGTCCCCTTTCCTTGGCTAAGAATTATTACTTAGTTATCCTTAACTAAGGTTTACCACTTAGCTTCTTTTCCCGTTATCCTTGTTAATCCCAGCTTTCCACCTAGTCCCCTGAACTAGGGTTTTGTCTAATGGGTTAAGTATTGTCGTTTAAGTTCATGACTTAACCTGCCTACGAATCATGTCAAGATTTGGCAAAGTATACAAGTCCAAGACCTAGCCCTACAAGTCGGTTAAGTATACCAAGAAGCTTATGACTTAACCCTATTCAATCATCAAGTCAAATTGGTTAAGTACTTGTTTATCTTAACCCTATCAGATTATCGTGTTAGATTGATTAAGCATAGATTATCTTAATCCCATCAGATTATCGAGTCGGATTGGTTAAGTATGGGTTAGCTTAACCCCATCCACTAATCGTATTACAATGGTTAAGTTTATTTAAAAGGTCTTGTGACTTAACCCTATCAGGTCCGCATATTAGATTGGTTAAGTATAGGTTACTTAACCTCATCAAATCATCATGTATAATTGGTTAAGTATAAGTTACTTAACACCATTAAATTATCATATTAAGTTGGTTAAGTATTGGTCACTTAACCGCATTGAATTACCAAGTTTAGATTGGTTAAGTGTTTAACTTAACCCCATCGAATTACCGTGTTTAGATTAGTTAAGTGTAGGTTACTTAACCCCATCTAATTACCGTGTTTAGATTAGTTAAGTCTAAGTTACTTAACCCCATCTAATTACCAAGTCGGATTAGTTAAGTGTAAATTACTTAACCCCATCCCCTAATTGTCTTATATGGTTAAGTGTCATTAAGAAATCAAGTGCGGTTCCACTTAACCTACCCATTCGTGTCATATCGGTTAAGTGTCATTAGTCAAAATTACTTAACCTTTTCATGTGGCATTAATTAAATTAATGCACTTTTAACCTCTCACATTAGACCTTGTTGTGGTTACTAGTTAAGCCGGACGGGTCCGGGTAGATTTACACCACAACCTAGTCTAACCTCGGGTTTTAAGTGCTATGTGACCAACTACTCACATTGAGTCCTATTGTTTGTAGCCACTAGTTAAGCCGGGTGGGTCCGGGTAGATTTATGCTACAAACTCAACCCAACCTCGAGTTGGCCACTTTCATGTTTGGTCTAGTGTCATGTTACACTTACAACCCACACACGTCTAGTTCAAGTTCCATGTTTTCCTACGTGTCATGACCACATTTAAATGTATCATGAATGTCATGTTCTCATGTAAACCCCATGTCAAGTTTTCGTGTCATATTTACGTTTTTTCCTAAGCTACCAAAACGTATTTTCAACCCAAGTGGAAGCTAGTCACATAGTAAGGATACTATGCTACATATTGGCCCCCAACACATGCATGATGTCAAAAAGGGATTGGCCACAAACATGCATGGTATCATAAGGGGTTTGGCCTCAAAATATGTATAGCATCATAAGGGGTTTTTGGCCTCAAACATGCATAATGTCACAACGAGATTAGCCACAAACATGCATAGTATCATAAGGGAATTTGGCCACAAACATGCATAGTATCATAAGAGAATTTGGCCACAAACATGCATGATAACATAAGGGGTTTGGGTTCATTTACATGCATAAGCCCCAAAGTCAAGTCTTTGCCAATGTTTCACAAGTCAAATGGTTCCCAAAGGTTCATGCTAACATTCCATAGATAAAGATTCAAACTTGCAAGATAAACTAGGTGAAACATACCATGAGTGGCATGATTAAGTTGCTAAAACTTAGCCCATGGTCATAGATCATAGAAAAGGGGCAAAATTAGGTTCACATAGGCTAGCATACTTATGCTTCATCGCATTTTATTCCATGTCACATTAGAACCACCGTTAGAATCTACAAGTAGCTAGAACTTACATAGCGAGGCTTAGGGAAGGATCATGCATCATCTTGATGAAGAAAGGTGGCTCCTTTGTTTAAGAATCGTCATGAAACTTGCGTAGCAACGTTGATCCCTCCTCGATTTGGTGTAGAAAGCTTGCACCTTTTGATTTGAATCCGATTTGAATGCATAAGCCCTTGGAGTTGGAGATGGAGGCCATGATCACTTGGCATTTGGGCAGCTCTTCGTGGCATGAGTGATTTGTGAGGGTTTAGGGTAGGCTTAGGGGTCTTTTTATAGAGATTAGGAGTAGTTTAGGCTCTTAGATTAACCCTAGGATAGATCTGAACCCTCAAAACCCGTCACAGGCCAATAGACCAGACCCAAGAGCATGTCTTGAGGAACAAGTCAGGCACACCCAGGCCAACTGGCCGACCACCCAAGTCGACAGGGGTGTCGACTGTGCAGTCGACACCACCTGGGGTGTGTCGACTTCCAAGTCGACTCCCCAGTCGACTTGGGGGTGGCGGGAATTTTCCCGCCTGTCCTGCTTGGCTGAATTTGAATTCTGAATTCAAATTTGAACTGTTTTTGAACTTGAAATTTTCTGAAAACTTTGAAGGGCCATAACTTGGTCATACGGACTCCGATTTTCGAAAATTCGGACTCTATTTAGCATATTTTTCCAAGACGAACGCAATGAGACAACCCGTTTCTCTTGATTCAGATTTTATCATTAAGTTCTGCCTTGATTCTTGTCCTAGCACGTTGTAAAAATTTGGGTTGTTACAGAAGTTATGACCTGAATGTTGCAAATTGTTTAGTGGAAAGTGCGACAAACGTCTGTCATGGGATACAACAGACGTCTGACACTATAGGGTGGTTTTTCCCGAGAGTTCCCACAGACGTCTGCCATCCCCATGACAGACGTCTGAGAGTGGGACAAACGTCTGTCATACTGGGGACAGACGTCTGCGTTGAGAGCTGGAGCCTAAATAATTCCCTGAGAGGGAGAGACGTCTGTCACCTCCCACAACAGACGTCTGACGAGTGTTTCGGGATGGAAATTTAACAAATTGATTTGCGAAGACACAGGGGAAATTTGGGTAATTTTTAATCTCTATATAAGCTATTTTCAGGTGTATTAGTGGGGGAGCTTGGAAACTTGATTTGGGATCAAGGGTTTATTCTCAAGGGTGAATTAGGGTTTATAACCTAATTCCAATTCTTCAATTCAATTCTCCTCAAACTCTTTCTATATTGAAATATAGTGATCATTGGATCAATCTCTTATATTCCTTTCATCATGGTAATAAAATACTCTCTCCAAAGTGGATGTACACTAACAAGATGTTAGTGGAACCATTGTAAATCCTTGTGTGATTTATTTTTGCTACCTATTGTCATTAGTTTCTTGCTTGTGATTGGAATTTGGATTGTTCATGATTGGTTGATATTAGTTTGTGACTAGAGTTATTGTATTGGTTGTTTTTTCAAGTCTAACAATGGCCTAGTCTTCTGCTAGCATTTTGTGGTTTAGATATCGGACTCGAGTGGTCTTGAGTCAGATAAATCACAATGGTTACAACAGGTGCCATAGCGATGGCAAGGAAGGCGGTCGATAACGATTTGGGTTTCAAGCAATGACTTCTCTTTCAAACGTCGGTTGTCACGGTTTGTAAGTCAACTGATTTGTAACCCAATATCTTATAATCAGTTTGGCTTTTTAGTTAAATTGCAACTAGATTTCAAAACTGATTTGTAGTTTGCAACTCAAGTGCAAACTTTTTTGCTATGTAACCGAGTTGCAAATTGCCATCTCTGTTACGAAAAACTGAAATACAAATGCAACCCAGTTCGTAAAATGTAACTCATTTGGAAAATGCAACTCAATATATTATTTCGAAACACTACAAAAGGGCTAGGTTGTTTAATTGAGTTCATTAATTTTACTAAGTATGTTGTTAGTTGGAACATTTGTGATATTAAATTTAAGATAAAATTAACTGAATTATATAAAAACCAACCAGTAAATCGAGTAGTGATTACGTTCGGTTTCTGGTTTGATAATGCCAGTACTACTATATTTTTGGTATAATTTCATTTCATTTTAACTAATCTTTTTGATTGATCTTTAAGCCGCAGGGAAAAAGAAGTATTTGGGAACTGTAAGTGGAGTGAGCAATGAGTTGATTTGAAGGTGAGGTGATTTAACCTTTTAAATACAATAGGTGCTAAGAATGGTTAATTCTTAATATCTTATAAACAAACAGGTATATAACTCGATTCAGCCTTTTTGCTACTTTACAGAACATACAAAACATGATTTGTATGTGCCATCTAAGTCAAATGCTGCCCACTTAAATTTGAACCAAGCAACTTAAGCCAATTACATTTTGCAATATATAATACATCCATCTGCAATTTTCTAAGCAAATTTCCATTAAAAGTAGAAGTTAAATTTGTGAAATTGCTTTTTGTCACTGTCCAGGAATGGGTGAAGGTGCTGAAAGAAGCAAAAGGAAGAAAGTTGCATGGCAAATAAATAGCGCAAGGTCTGTTTTTTGTTTATTTTTGGTAGTTTGGTTGAAGATTTCTGTTTAATCTCCAGCTGTTTCTGATGGGGTAGCTTCTTTGATTTCTATTGGTTTTGTTTGTGCTTGGTGAGGACTGTGAATGTTCTGTCACTTTAGTTCACTTCAGGTTGGTTGTGATGAAGATAGGTTTCCTTATTGGTGAGGGTAGTAGGAAGTTATGAAGCAAGTTGTTTGCAGGTGAAATAGCTTGACGATTGGGGAGATCATAAGTTTGTTAAGGAGGTGCTCCGCTAGTGGAGAGAGAGTGAACTAGTATTTGTTCATGAAAAAGAAGACGAGGTCGGTTTATTGAGGAGGGCGATGGGTGCTAAGCAATGATAATTTTTTTCACAAATATTTATATTTAATTCTTCATGTATGAAATATTGTGGATATAAATTTTCTGATTCAGCTTATGACTCCATTTGTATACTTAACATTAATGTGATAAATGTAGTTTTTTTATTGTTATAATATGCTAGTAGAATTGAAAATTGTGAGCTTTGAATGTTGTGGCAGCAAAAATGTGCAATAGAAATGTTTTTATTAGCTTTGTCATACAAAAGCATCATGCTAGTGCTATAGAAAATATTTTGCAAGAAGTAAATAGTTTTTATAGCAACATAATGATGTTATAGCAGATAGTAATGAATTTTCTATAGCCTATCATTGCATCATAAAAGCTTCATGTGATGATTCCATAGCATGTTCAGATGCCATAATAATATGGCATGCTAACATATTATAGCAACCAAATGACGTCATAAAAGATCTATAGCACGTTTCATAATGCTATGGAAAAGCAGTTGCATCAGTATGACCATGTTCAAGATTGCAACGAAAGTACGTTTTCTATTGCAAGAATTACACGTCATAATATCTACCAAACCTTTAACAACATGTTGATATATGACGTTTATAGAATCATCATAGAAAGATTTTATGGCGGTTTTTAAACGTCATAAAAAGGTCTTTTTGTTGTAGTGGACCAAGGTGCATGCTAGCACCCCCGATGATAAAGTAGTTATTACTTTGAATGAGGATAATCAGCTAGTTTCTGATAATATTACGGAGTTAAGCAATTTTCTTGAGACACCAGCAAAGGATAATGTGTCTCTTACATCAATTGGCATGTTGTTCTTGATTAATTAAAGCGGCAAATGTTGGAATATGCTCTGCTAAAATCTATCACCCTAATTCATTGTTCAACTGACTTCCTAAATATTTGGTTTTAATTAATTAGTTTGTTTCCTGAATTTTGTGTTTGATATATTGTAGGCTAGGTATGTCATTCCGGATGAAGGATATAAGTGGGCCTTGAACACACTTAATGACTCTTGGAGGCAGTACAAGTCTTGTTGAAAACAAGGTATTATGAAAAAATCTTCAACTGATGGAGAAAGGCTTGCGAATAGGCCTAGTACAATTCTGTTGGAGTATTTTAAAATGCTCTTGAAATACTAGAGGATGAAGTAGTTTAGGTATGGCTTAAATCAGACCACAAAAGAAAACTAGTTTGTATAATGCTAATTTAATAATCATGCAACAGATGGAAAAAATAAATAAAATAAATTAATGATATTCACATTTTCTTCTTTAGTGCTAATCTTTTCTTATTTAGTGCTAATTTAATAATCATGCAGCAAATGAAAAAAAAAAAAAAAAAAAATTAATGATATTCACACTTGTATAATGTTTAGTAGTTCGTATTATCTTGTTTAGTGCTAATATTTTCTTTAGTAGTTCGCATTATCTTGTTTAGAGCTAATCTATTCTTTTGTAGTCTGCGTTGTCTTGTTTAGTGTTAATCTCTCTTTTTTTTTTTTTTTTTTGGATTTCCAGGGCCTAGCTAGGATTAATTCTGCGTATCGTAATTCATTAAGTGAGACGCATACCATGGGTCCTAAAACTCATGCACTAGCTAAAGAAAAAGTTGTATGTGTTTTTTTGAACTTGAATTAATTTTTTTGTGATTTAGTTGAATTGGCCACATGATAATTTTAATTTGTTATATCATTGAATAATGTTTATATCATAGTCACAATGTTCATAGGAAGCAACTAGATTTGTAAATTCTTAAGATTGAATGTTAAAAATTCTGTATAATTTTTGATAATCCTAATACTTGATAGAGAAAGAATGATCCAGAAAAAGGCATCTCATTTGCTGCCTTGGTCTATTTGGAAACGTATAAACGAGAACTAGGGAGAACTTACAAGACAAACACGGATGAAATAAAAGCCAAATACGTAAGTACATTAGATACTGAAATAGCAATTTAATAGATAGTTTGAAAGATAACCATATTGCAGCTGAAACTTCCATACTTTAATTCAGTTGTTTTAAAGTTAACCAGTTCTGTTAATAAATTTTTCCAAGTAGCTTATATAAAGTATTTGACCCAAGATCAATTATGAATTAATACTTGTTTCAGTATAGTTGGCACATTGTACGTTTGTTGGAGCTGCTTATTAAATTGAACAAATAGTTAGTTTGAAAGATAACCAGTTCTGTTAATAAATTCATTCCTGCCTGCCTGTGTTTGGCATATCTTTTCATTATCTAGTCTACTTATGAAACTCAAAACATCTATATTTTTTTGTAATTCTTGCTTTCCCTGGTTTTCATTTTATATGCTTGCATGGTTTTTATTTCGTAGGCGAAGATTCAAGCAGTGGTGGATGTATGAAATATTGCTGGGGAAGATGCACTTGTCTCTGGTGGGAAGAGTCATGCACGGAACTAACTTGTAGGAAGGCGAGGTAAAATGGCTGAAAAGTCTCCAACAACTCCTGGTTCTTCAAATAGTTATGTGCAAGAGCTGACCAAAAAAATAAGGCAAGAGCTTGAGGCTGATTTCGTAGCAAAGATGAACAGAAAAGTGAACGAGAACATGTCATGGGTTTTGAAAAAGCTAGGTGTCAGTTGCCGAGGTTGCAGGAGTACCAGTGTCATCTTGATCACTTATTGTATGTGTTTGTAATGGCACTTGTGGTATGTGTTGGTGATGAAACTTGTGGTATGTTTTGGTGATGGCACTTGTTGTTTGGTATGTAGAATTGGTTGGTCTGATTGTGGTAACGAACGTTTGGGGTGGATTTATTGTATGAATATTTGTGTATGTTTGAATGTGGTACAATTTTTTGGATTGTGTATATATATTGCAGAATTTGTAATTATAGGGTTGTATTTTGCCTTCTTACAATGTAGCATTTGCCTTCTTTAATACTGCAGTTTATTTTTTCTGATGTTGCATTACAGGATAGTGATGTTGCATTACATAGTGTAGTGTCGTTGCATTAACTACAATATTATTACTTCCACTATGGTATGACACGTGGGTCCCACAATTGACATTGTGCCAAGTGGATAGCTGATCTGGCATGTGACACATTGGCAGCTGACGTGTTATGTGACACGTTGGCAGCTGACGTGGAAAGTTCATGTGGGCCCCACTATCGTCACCTGTAAGCCAGACTCTGACTTCTGCTTAACGTAATGCTGTATATTGTTGCATTACTTACAAGTACTATTGCAATACGGTTATAATGCAATACTTTCTTTCCGGTCCAGTAGATAGACAAAAGCGTTGCCTTAGAGAGCTACGGCAATGGTCGCGGATGCCATGCCCTCTGGAGTTACCTACTTGAAAAAATGGATTAAGGCAACGCTTTTTTGATCAACGGCCACACTGTACAGTTAAAGCGTTAAGCAGTTCTATAGCGATGGAGGTGCAAAAAGTCGTAGTGGGGGTAACGCGGGGAAATAGCGAGAATATATCGGAGGTGCAAAAATGTTAACTAGATGTAAAACTATATAATTAAAATTAGTTAATTATATTCTCACATCATTTGTCTAGAAGAAACATATATTAATTAATATTATTTAATAAAATCAAAGAATATCATGGTTATGCATACTAGATTAGATGATTATTATAAATTTCTATCGTATATAAGGCACTTATGCCTTAAAATTAACACTTTACACTAACTTTTTTTATTTATATTAAAAGAGAATTAGTCAAATCACCATCTGTATATTAATATTGTCAAAGCGGGTGCTAAATAGAGTTGATTTAATGGGCGCAATGAAAAATAGCATGACTAAAAGCGGAACTACTGTTCATCAACGCTAAATTGAAATAGCGTAGCGGCTGGAGAGTGCTACGGGCTATATCGGAGATGCGGAGATTTTACGGTGTTTTAGCGAGGCTTTAACTGCATAGCGATCACATAAAAGTAGTGTCAAATATGCCTACTTTTGTAGTAATGGGTAATGAAGAACATAGGAGCTATAGTGAAAGCTGCTGGAGTCAGTTGCTCCTCCATCATTTAATAATTCAAGCAGCTGCGGTCAGGCTGACAACTCTCAATATCCAAACTCCTATGAATAGTTGACCACGATGATGAAGTTCTCATCATGGTTTGTCACAATCTTCATCGCTTCGCTAATTGAATTATCGGTATCAACATTTTCAGAAGATAACACAGATAAATAAGATGGAGTGATGAACTATCACCACCATCATCATGATATGTTCTATAGGACCAGGTCCTTGGTTGCAAGTTCGGGAGACGAATTTGCACAGACCAAATGTAAGCATATATTAATCAACTTTTTGGTTATTTGTTTAGAAAACACATTGTACTTGGCACTACATTTCAGTACTACAAGTTTAAAATAGCATCATCATGCTACTGGTCTATATATGTTTGAATCATAATACGCAAGTTTTGAATTTAATATTGGTCTTCGCATCAAAGTCGAAGGGCATAACCAAAATCGATTGCATTATAATGCAATAATTAAATGTACAGGAAAAAACCGTTGCTTTCCCCAATCGCTTCTTCCTCAGCTGAAATAAACGAAGAAATATGGAAATGCAAAATTAATCGCCTCCCTAATGCCGAATCCGATGCCATGAGCAACAACTATTTCGGTAGAAAATGATCACATCGGCCTAAACAAGAAGGATTGGGCATCATACAACGTCAGCAAGGAAATCGCCAAAGTGTAGTTGTCCTCTAAGCCGAGTACCTTTCTCCTCACTTATTTTTTGTTGCATGTGTCATAATAATGCCAATGTCGATTCTAGCGATTTCAGATCTCACTAGAACTAGCAAAGCCTTGCAATTGAACACTTGATTATTCCTTAACTTATGTTCCAAGTTGTAGCCATTATACTAACATCCATAATATTTATCGTTTGGTTGTTATATCATGTTGCACTTGAGAGAGTTGAAATAATCTCGAATAACTTGCAATGTTTAAAATCTATAACGTTGAAACATTGGAGAATTTTGAGCCGTGTATTTTTTGTGTGACCACAATTGAAAAATAGATGGTCTCTTATTTCATCAGTACTTTTCCTTAGTTTACAAGTAAAGTGTATACTGGTACTCCATTACTTGAGTTTGTCAAATCTTCCAATTTATTTAACAATGCAAAATATGTGCAACTGGACATTTTGGGAGCATAAGTGTGAATCCATATATGATGGCCTAATAAGTTTTTCTAGCACCTATGTTGTTCCACGCTGACTTAATAGTGAACTTTCCATTATTAGCAGTAATCCACCGTTAGTAGTGTTCGTTACTATTATTGTCAATATAAATATGGTTGATAATATTTTGTAAGTGACTAGGTAGTAATGTTGGCAAAAGATGCCACTGTGACCCAGAAATAATAATTTCGACTTCTTTAGATCATTCCCAAAAGGGGGTGGGATTGGATGTCCAAACCCCATGGGTTGACACCCAACCCACCCCAATAGGGAGAAACATAGCAACCCCAATCGGGTTACTGTGTTTTCCTTAGCCAGCTTTTAGAAAGCCGGCTAAGCTTGGTAATGCGGATTACAATCCTCTGCTGTTAGATTGTAATCCGCGTGACGGTCTGAAATTAAATCCAGATGGTCACCTTAGCTGGCTTTCTAAAAGCCAGCTAAGGACCCCATAGCCGACTATAAAAAGGCCAGCTATGGGGCATTCTTCTCACTACAACAATTATCTTCCCTTCCCTTCCTTCATTCCACCATCATCCACAAGTAAAAAAAGAAAAAGATTTGGTAGAGAAATACGAGCTATGAGAGGTAGCGTGAGTAAAAGTAGTGCAAATGTGCCTTTGAAAGAAGAGCATGAACTAGTTAAAGTTCAAGAGGATATTCCATTTGAAGAAGAATTCGCGAATTCTCCTCAACGAGAAGTAGCCAGACGACGTCAGGCTTCAAAGGAAAAACATTATTCATTTATATTATAAGATTTGCGCATACGACACAATTGGCATTATACACACATTTCTTGGTAAAGTTGGTCTTGGTGACTTCATAAGTACGTGTTCACTTAAGTATTATCAAATTATTTTGCACTTTTAAATAGCTTCATTTATTTCTAAAATATTTTACTATTAGGAATAACAAACTTGCTAAACTCGGATGTTCAGTTGATTGGTGCGATACCGTTGTGTTGGTGGAAGACTACACACACATTTCATTTTGGATTCGGTGAGTTAGCCATCACTCCGCTAGATTTTACAGTTCTTACTCAGATTTCGATAAACTTAGGGGAGACCTTACCTTATGATGAGTACTATCGGTGAGGGGATGTATTAGCACGTTTATTTTCTCATCTTGACTTATAGCACGCTTTGACTCCTGGATTAAAGCTGCGGACTAATGCTATTAAAAAAAACCTCATTGATTTGATCGATAATTCAGGGCAAGAAACAACCTGTTAGACATTACACGACTCTTTATCGTATATTTGATGGGTAACCTGTTTTTTTCAAACCCATCGAACACCTTGCCCGCTGGATATGTAGCGATGGACGATGATTTGACTTTTTATAGGCCAGTAGTATATGATTGGGGGACACCAATGCTAGCTTATCTCTATCGTTGTTTGAACCATCAGTACGTTATTAGAGAGCGTAGTATGTCCACCTATGGGTTTTGGCAGATTATACGGTACTGGTACTATGAGTACTTCCACAACAAGACTTACCCAACATTAGATCTTGCATTATCACTATTCTTTCCTCGAATGCAGGCTTGGACTCGTGAGAATTGGAGACCTGTACAAGGTGGTCAGGCACAACATATTTTTCCGTGGCTCGTAACCAGATTGAGTTATGCACGACATGACGAAGTATTATATGGAATCTGCACGTGGGTTCTCCCTTTTATAAAGCTGGCTAAGGGCAACGGTATTATTTTGACTGTTACACACTTAGCCGGC
Organism: Allium sativum; assembly: GCA_030737875.1. Taxonomy (NCBI): domain Eukaryota; kingdom Viridiplantae; phylum Streptophyta; class Magnoliopsida; order Asparagales; family Amaryllidaceae; genus Allium; species Allium sativum. The sequence goes on from CM060922.1 coordinate 638,176,356, forward strand.
TATATAAAAGCCGGTTAGGGGCAATGGTCAAATTTTTATCATGGCCCCTAGCATGTGTGGCTTTATGAAAGCCGTCTAAGGTCAAGGTTGTCGGGCAACCAAATGGTTACTCTGGGAATCTTTGGTGTTGCCAAAGCAACCCCAGAGCCTCCAACCGACCCCCTGTTGGGGATCGGTTGGTACCCAATCCAACTTTGGGTTGGGAATGCTATTAGTGCTCCCTCCAATGTAAATGAGTTGTTGCCAAACAAATTTATGAATTAATTATTCGCCGTTTAACCAACCAAATTTTTGTAATGATTGCTTGTGGCATCCGCAAATTTGCACCCAAAACCCAATCATTGATAGATAATCGGTTTTATTAGCTCTTCCTATAGTGGCGTTATGAGAGTTCGTACTCACGTTATTTCTCTTGTTTCATCTACTTTTGTATTAAATGTGCTACAAATTTCTAAGAGAACTCCAAAGGAATTAATAAATTGTAATATATTATATTACTTGATAAGTCTAGAATGTAAAATCTAGAGTATTCTAAAAAATAAAAAAAACTATTGTAAGATGCCTATAAATAGAAGAAGATGCACATTGTAATGATGTACTAAAACTTCAAAGCAATAAAATTCTTGCATTACAGAAAAAACCTTGAAGCCATTTCTCCATTTCAACTATTTCAACTATTTCAACTACACAACTATTTCCACTACTACAACTACTAACAAGTGGTATCAGAGCTGCAACTATTAACAAGTGGTATCAGAGTCTCGTTCGTTCGCATATTGGGCGGAAAAAAAATTGCAACCATTATAAGCAATGGCAAACATTGTTCAATCTCCATCAATTTCTATCCCTATTTTTGCCGGTGAAAATTATGATTTTTGGAGCATAAAAATGAAGTTATATTTTAGCTCTCAATATTTGTGGGATATAGTAGACGAAGGGTTCACTATTCCTGAAGATACTTCAACTCCTAACCAAGCTCAGAAAAGGGAGGTATAGGAAAATAAACTAAAAGATTCAAAAGCGTTAAGTATTCTACAGCATGTGGTGACCGACGCTATCTTTCCTAGAATAATGGGAGCTACAACTGCCAAAGAAGCATGGACCACATTGCAGGAGGAGTTTTAAGGAGGTGCAAAGGTACGCGCCATCAAACTTCAAACATTAAGGCGTGAGTTTGAATTGATAAAAATGAAGGAGTCAGAGACCATAAAGGATTATAAATCCGAAATAAAAGAAATAGTTAGCCAAATTAGAGCTTATGGGGATAATATTCTTGACAACAGGATTGTTGAGAAAATTTTAATTTCAATTCCCTGTAAGTATGACCCCATCGTGACTACGATCGAGCAAACTAAAGATTTGTCTACCTTATCGGTGGATGAATTAATGGGCTCCCTTGAAGCATTTGAACAAAGAATGAGCAGACATGATGAAGACTCGGTTGAAAATGCTTTTCAATCGAAACTCAAGTTATCATCCCAAAATAAAGGATATGGAGAAAATAAGAATGATGGTGAAAATTCTAGAAACAAAGGAAATTCTAGAAATTTCTCAAAGAATAAACAAGATAAATATCCTCCATGTGGAAATTGTAAGATGACAAATCACTTGGAGAAATTTTGTCGGAATCGTGGAAAGCCACCATGTCGACACTGTAAGAAACATGGACATTTGGAGAAAATTTGTTTCAGCCTAAATAAGCATCAAGCAAATTTCGTCGAAGAGCATGATAAAAAACATCAATACGATCGAGATCAACATCTTTTTTATGCTACCCAAAATTCTAGTGATGAAAATGGAGGAAACTGGTACTTGGATAGCGGTTGTAGCAATCACATGGCTAAAGATGTGAGCATCTTCAAGGATATTGATGATTCTATCAAAGTAAAAGTACGACTGGGGAATGGCACTGTCGTAGAATCAAAAGGCAAAGGCACTGTTGTGGTGGAAACAAAGAAAGGTACAAAATTTATCAAAGATGTTTTACTAGTTCCAAATCTAAAAGAAAATTTGTTGAGCATTGGCCAGATGATGGAGAAGGGCTATGCTCTTCACTTTGAAGGAGACATTTGCAAAATATATGACAACAACAATAAAAGACTAGAGATAGCCCAAGTAAAAATGGAGAAGAGAAATAGAAGTTTTCTAATAAGATTAAATACGCTACTAATATAGCCATGAAAGCACAAGTTGATGATTCATGGTTATGGCATCGAAGATTTGGTCACTTCAACATTCAAGCCTTGAAATTGTTATATCAAAAGAATATGATGAGAGATTTTCCATGTATAAAAGGAAATAATGAAGCCTGTGAATGATGTCTTCTCGGAAAGCAACACAGATCATCATTTCCATCACGAAGCACTTGGAGAGCAAAAGACATGTTGGAGTTAATTCACCCTGACGTTTGTGGACCAATTAGAACACCTTCACTCCATAACAACATGTATTTCATCCTCTTTATTGATGATTTCTCTAGAATGACATGGGTCTACTTCACTAAAGAAAAATCAGAAGTCTTTGGAATATACAAGAACTTTAAGGGTCTTGTCAAAAATCAAAGTGGAAAACCCATAAAAAGGCTTCGTAGTGACCGTGGTAAAGAGTACATCTCCCATGAGTTTGATAAATTTTGTGATGATGAAGGCATTGAGCGGCAACTTACAGTTGCATATACTCCGCAACAAAATGGGGTATCTGAAAGGAAAAACCGCACAGTCATGAAGATAGCCAGATCAATGCTAAAGGAAAAGGGCTTACCCAACACTTTTTGGGCAGAAGCAGTTTATACTACTGTCTATATACTCAACCTATGTCCAACTAGAGCAGTTGAAGACAGGACTCCTGTAGAAGCATGGAGTGGAAGAAAGCCAACAGCCAATCATCTAAGAGTTTTTTGATCTATATGCTATATACATGTTTCAGATCAAAAGAGACACAAACTAGAAGAGAAGACCATACGAGGAATCTTTCTGGGGTATAGCACACAATCGAAAGGATATAGAGTTCATAACTTGCAAACAAAGAAGCTGACGATTAGTCGAGATTGATGAGAATGCTTCTTGGAATTGGAATGAACAAAAAGTTGAGAAAAGAAACATTTTTGTTCCAGTACATCAATCTCATGAAGATGTGGAAGATATGGAAGAACCAACAGAAGAACCAGGTATGCCCCTTTCACCTCCTCAACAACAAACTTCTTCACCAGAGTCTACTCCAAGAAGAGTTATAATTTGGTGTGTATATATATATATATATATATATATATATATATATATATATGAAACTTGCAACATGGCTGTATTTGAACCCGAAAGCTATGAAGTAGCATCTAAGCAAGAAGTATGGGTCAAAGCAATGGAAGAAGAGAACAAAATGATTGAGAAGAATAATACTTGGGAGCTTGTAGATTGTCCTAAAGATAAAGAAATCGTTGGAGTGAAATGAGTTTATAAGATAAAGCTAAACCCAGATGGCTCAATACAAAAACACAAGGCTAGACTCGTAGCAAAGGGCTACTCACAACAATATGGAATGGACTATAATGAGACTTTACTCCAGTTGCACGTCTGGATACAATTAGAGCTTTAGTTGCTCTTGCAACTCAGAAAGGATGCAATGTTTTTCAACAAGATGTCAAGTCAGCCTTTCTAAATAGAGTATTAGAAGAAGAGATCTATGTGCAGCAACCGCAAGGCTTCATATATAAGGGCAATGAAGGCAAAGTGCTAAGACTAAGAAAAGCCTTATATGACCTGAAGCAAGCAGCTCGAGCATGGTACAATAAAATTGACCAATACTTCATTAATCAAGGATTTAGGAGGAGCAATAGTGAGCCAGCATTATACATCAAGACGCAAGGTCAGTATGATACTCTCATTGTCTCTCTATTTGTGGAAGATCTTATCTACATGGGAAACAATACGAAGATGATAACTGCATTCAAAGACGATACGATGAAAACATTTGAAATGACTGATCTTGGCTTGATGAATTACTTCCTTGGCATTGAGGTGAAACAACATAAGGAAGGTATATTTATCTCTCAAAAGAAATATACCGAAGAACTATTAAAGAAATTTAGAATGAATGAATGATTGCAAACCAGTAACTACTCCACTCGTAACAAATGAGAAGTTGCAAAAGGATGACGGAGCCCCAGAAGCTGATGCATCTCGCTACAGAAGCTTGATTGGAAGCCTATTATATCTTACTGCTACGCGACCGGATATCATGTATGCTACAAGTCTTTTATCAAAATTTATGCAGAGTCCAAGTCAGATTCATCTTGGAGCAGCTAAAAGAACTTTAAAGTACTTACAAGGAACAAAGGAGTTTGGTATATGGTACAAAAGCATGACCAACTCAAAATTGGTTGGCTACACTGATAGTGATTGGGCTGGATCGGTAGATGACATGAAAAGCACATCAGACTATACTTTTTCACTTGGATCAGGAATATTCTCATGAGCATCGAAGAAGTAAGCAACAGTTGCACAATCAACAGCGGAAGCAGAATACGTGGCAGCAGCTGAAGCAACAAGCCAAGTTATATTGTTACTGAGAATACTTGAAGATATGAGTGAACATCAAGGACAACCTATTACAATCTACTATGACAACAAATCAGCAATAGCAATGACAAAGAATCTAGTTCATTATAGTCGAACTAAACATATAGCTATCAAATATCACTTCATCAGAGATGCAGAAGCGGCAAAAGAAATTCAGCTCAAGTACTGCAGGACAGAAGATCAAGTTGCAAACATCTTCACAAAGGCACTGCCAAGAGAAAGATTTGAGCAACTTCGAACTATGCTTAGAGTGTTCGAAATTTGCATCAAGGAGGAGTATTAAATGTGCTACAAATTTCTAAGAGAACTCCAAAGGAATTAATAAATTGTAATATGTTATATTACTTGATAAGTCTAAAATGTAAAATCTAGAGTATTCTAAATAATAAAAAAAAACTATTGTAAGATGCCTATAAATAGAAGAAGAGGCACATTGTAATGGTGTACTAAAACTTCAAAGCAATAAAATTCTTGCATTACAAAAAAAAAAAAAAAAAAAAAAAAAAAAAAAAAAACCTTGAAGTCATTCATCCATTTCAACTATTTCAACCACTCAACTAATTCCACTACTGCAACTACTAACAAGTGGTATCAGAGCTGCAATTATTAACATTTTGCCTTTTACTTGACTTGTCATTTCTGTTCATGTTGGATTATTAATAAAACCATCTCCCGATTCTAAAGTCTGAAATGTGAAGTTATCTTCATCTCTCTTAATCCAGTGAAAACTACCGAATTCAGTTAGGATCATCGGATTACCACAATCTATAGACGAGATGTCTGTGTTCTGTACCACCGAATTACCAAAACTATTTGATGTGACCGTGTTAACTTGTTGACCTTGAGAGTCAGCCAAATGTAAATAAGGCCACTTATTCATTGATTCTGTAATCTTTATATTTACTTTGTACATAATTTGTAAATTTGCTTGATCAACTTTTTTACTTGATTCAACTTTTCCACCATTGGAATCAGCATCGTTACTTGCAATATTGACCACTGCACTATTAATATTTGTATCTTTTGCATTGCATACATATTGTTCACATTAGCTTTAAAAAGAAAATTAAATGTATTTCTTTTTTATAAAATAGAATACAATGCTTCATTTATGAATATATTAATCAGGCAAGAAAGTAGCAATAAAAACAGACCAAGCACCGGCAGAACTCGGACCTTATTCTCAGGCCATCAAAGAAAACAAGATCATCTTAATTTGTCTCTGGATCCCTTGGTCTTCTTCCTACGTTTTTTTTTTTTTTTTTGTATCCTTTATTTGACACAAAAACATGAACTTTTACTCAATTGCATGTGTATATTTATAATATACGTGCAGACAAGTAAACTCATTTCAGACGAAATAGAGGATCAAACTGAATAGGTAATTAACTATAGACATTAACAGGCTGATAAATTATTCAGAATTAAACAGTATATACTATGATAAATCAGTGAGTGTATGTATATGTGATGAAGAACATAGGAGATTATATAGCTGCTGGAGCTAGTTACTGCTCCATCATTTAATAATCAAAGCAGCTACGGTCACGCTGACAACTCTCAATATCCGAACGCCTGGATTTCAAGAAACTTTGCAAAAGAAGATGAAAACAAAGGATGTAAGCAAATAAATCGAGTCTCCAACGCCTGCGTTTCTAGCCACAGTCTTCCAAAACTGCCCAACCCCATTGAAGTTGAAAGTAAATGGAAGGTTAAAACTGTCGTATGGGTAGACAAAAGATGGATGTCCAGAGTAGCTAGCCTAAGGGAATAAACTAGATATTCAATAAAAGATTGTGTTTAGAAAGTTAAAACTGATTTTTTAACATCTCTTTTCTTAGTATTTTTGACTCAAAAAATGGTAGATTTGATAAACCAATAAAGCCTTAATTTTTTCATACACTACAAAAGAATTCTGAATTCCATACGCCAATTTGGCGTAGGGATGGCGTAGGGAAACGAATTTCCCTACGCTATCCCTACGCCAAGCAGGAAGTCGGAAAACAGCTCGTCGTAAATATTTCCCTACGCCATACCTACGCCAATTTCCCTACCATACCTACGCCAAATTCCCTATGCCATCCCTACGCCAAATTCCATACGTCATCCCTACGTCAAGTTCCCTACGCTGTCCCTACACTAAGTTCCATACGCTACCCCTACGCCAAATTCCCTACGCCGTCTCTACGCCAAGTTACTTACGTCATCCCTACGCCAAATTCTCTACGCCAAGTTCCTACGCATTCCCTACGCCAAATTTCATATGCATCCTTACCCCTTCCCTACGCCTTCGTACACCAAAAATCAATCTGGTAGTTTTATATTTATCTTCATCTACCGCAAATCATAACAAAACCGAACATATACAAAATCATAGCAATATATATCAATAAAAACATCGATTCAAATGAATTTCATGGTCGAATTACCATAAACTTGCTACAAATATATTTAAAACAAATCATGTCCAACAAACAATAAAATAAAGTTGCTATATAACTCAAACAATATCGTTTCATCTAATTCAAACATCGTGTAATGTACCTTACACAAATAGAACATCAAACTCACTACCAACACAAGATTAATTCATACTTGCGGTTCTTGCTCTCGCTGTAACCTTTGTAAAAACTCTTGTACAGAACTCATTTGTTCTTCTAGTTTGCTAACAGTGGCAATCAATTCTTGATTTTTATCTTTTAACTCTTCTACTTCCTTCTCAAGCTTTTCCGTATGATCTGTACCTCCAAACCTAGCGGCGTATGTGTTGTCCTTGTATATCTACACATAAAAAATTTAACCCAATTAGTACAATAAATACATTTCATATTGCAATCAAGTAAAATGTTGCCCAATTAGTACAATAAATTTTAACGGTGTATGTTTCGCGGAAATGAGGTAAAGGCTCAGCTTGCTGTTTCAGCAACTCGAGTTGTTGTTTCACAGCAACTCGAGTTGCTGAAACAGCAACTGAAGTTGCTGTTTCACAGCAACCGGAGTTGTTGTGTGCAACAGCAACCCGAGTTGCTGTGCAACAGCAGCCCAGGTTGCTGTTGCAACAGCAGCCCCGGTTGCTGTTGCAACAGCAGCCCCGGTTGCTGTTGCAACAGCAGCCCCGGTTGCTGTTGCAACAGCAGCCGAGGCTGCTGCAGCAACAGCAGCCGGAGTTGCTGTGCACAGCAGCCTTCCAAAAATAGACGGAGTCCCGTCACTGGTCTGTTCTTCGACTCCACCTGTCATTTTGTCCCATCTATTTAGATGGTAAAAAAGAGTGTGCGCGATATTCTGATACAACAGATCCAAGCAGTTAGACCTTGAGTTGTTTTAGAGATAATGGATAATTATCGCCTATAATGCATTGAGTCAACAATTATGTCTCCAATTTATGTGTCAATAAACCACTCCCATATATGTCAAAAAAGCTCAAGACCTCCCACAGACCCTTTATGTGAAAAAAAAATGAAAATAATGAGTGAAATCAGTGTCGATTTCTGTAGACAAGTTCCATTTGTTAGCAAGAACATCTATATTTCATATGGGTTATATTCAAAAGCATTCCTATTTTAGCACCCTAAATGCACCTTAATATGAACTGGTGGATTCATCAGATATATGAAATGGAAATAAATAACAAAGGTGAATCAAAGGAAGAAGAGGGAGGGGGGGATCTCATTATTACAAGTGTTTTTTTATCTCATTCTATCCCATAATGGATTTAAGGTATCCAACCATTGGAATTAGAAAGCATTTAGGATTTAGGTGCTATTGAACTTTATATACTCGTATGCCTGTATGAACGCATGTAAAAAGAGAGTATAAACCTTGATCTACTGGTCTTAACCGCAACACTAGGAAGTATATACAATTTTACCCCAGTGAAACATTGAAATAAAAGCATAAGCTTTATTATTAATAATAAATAAATTATTTTGATGCGTAACGGAAGTGCAGACTTCCTGTGACATTTTGACACTCCTTCCATGCATTATTTAGCATATCATGCGGGAATCAATGTATTGTTTAGGTACGGAAATGCTTATTTCACTGCCCAAGTGGAATTGTGATAGTTCAAAAGGTGGAGGAAACCCAAGCTTGATCTCTATAAAAGTTCGGCCAGGGATGCTCAAGTTAAACAAAACACTGGCAACTTATACATACACATACACATATATATCCACACACGCACGCACACAAAAAAGAACTTCATATATACAACAGGTTTTCCTTTTCAACTTCCTATAGGAGCAAGGGTGAAAAAAATAATGTCGAAGTGTCATCTCATTATGCACTAATTCCATATAGAACTGAGCATATAACACTAATGCCCTCTGATAAGGCAACCAAGGGATTATTGTGTAACATACAATCCAGTTTTGAATAGTGAGTCCAATTCTTGTGTCTATCAAATTGTCCTTCCCATCATACAAATATCAAATGTTATATTGAAGATATAGTTGAAAGTAATTGCTAGAATTATTCAGATGTAAACAGAAATTACTCTTATTTACTATGATTAGAAGAATCTTTTACAATAAGAAAGCTGATTTTTGTTTACTAGCATTATTCGCTTCTCAAAAGAAATCAATCTTCGTTTTCATTTGCATGATGGTACAACTCAGGTTGATGTTGCGCACAGCAACTCGGGCTGCTGTTGCGCACAGCAACTCGGGCTGCTGCTGCGCATAGCACCTCGGGCTGTGAAACCAAATCATTGACATAATTTATATGTAAGAATTTTTTTTTTTTACATTTTTGGTTAATATCCTATTGATCATTTATTTTTGTAGCCGCCTTCTTTCTTTGGAATCTTTTTCTGAGCTAAATGTTATGCAGACTCCAAACTCAACAAATAGCCTATGCGGGTACAAAATTGTTACCGGTCAACCATCAGACAGGCTCGGAGAAGACTTTTCAGAAAATTATAGAGATTTTACCGAAAGGTAATCATACCATTTTGTTCAATACATTCCATCTTGGACTTATAACCCATTAAATTGATACTACCAGATATTTAAATTGTTTTGTATCCATTTTGAAATCTGCTGTTGTTATACTAAAATAAAACATTATTTTAAATCTGGTCATATTTTGTTGGTATACTCATAGTAAGTCTACAGTATAGAGCATGAGCATAACTAGAAAATAAATAAATTAAGTTTTCAGTCAATACCCCAGGAATATTGTCGGTACCAGGTCTTCGTTTGCTTCTTGAAGAAGCACACGTCTCACCTTCTCCAATAAGCTGCATGTAAAGATAGTTTAGCTCGTCGTGAGAGAGCTCAGCACCCTGACTCTCGGTCATTTGAGCAACCCGCTCATTGTATTTGGCCCGTAATTTACATAAAAGTTAGATATTGTATTGTATAACAGAATTAGAAAATTGTAAACTATAATTTAAAACTTTTGTTGATTACATACAACAAACTGTTCCGAGTACTCGGTTTCTCAACATAATGTGTCCAAATATAAACCTGCACGAATGTTGGTGTTCGGCCTTGTTCTTTCTCCTAAAAAATAAAAACAATTTATTATATCTTTATTTGGATTGTATACTATTATTAGTTAATAATTTAAACAATTACCATATCGTTCATCCATTGTGCCATTGACTTAGAACCACATCTATTATTAGAGTAAATTATGTAATGCATTATTGAAATACACAATAATTCGAAAATTTAAATTTTTTATTACTCGCCATTATTCCTACTATAGATGTACATGGTACCGACTGAAGAAGTCGAGCCAGTCTGTGACACTTGTCCAGATAGCCCAGGGGTGTCTTCATCATGATCACATTCATCCGGAGGGGTGGATTGTTGATCGATGGAGGGTGGTGCTGGTTCGATCAAACCCAAACCACGTCCACTACCACTACGACCACTACCACTATGACCACCACGTCCACTACCACTACGACCACCACTACCACTATGACCACCACGACCACCACCGCTACTACGGCCACCGCGACCACGAGAACTCATATCTATTACATGAATACGACATTTGCAACTATATACATAAGATAATCTAACAGTTCATGAAATTAGTGAACTTTAATTAAGATAAGGTTTGAAAACATTCATCAAAGAGCATAGAATGTAAATCAACAATTGAAAATTTTACTACTAACTAAACATAAACAACTTCATAAACATAAAAGCAATCGAGCAACTAAAAACACATGCAAACAATCATAATTAAGTATTCATGCTACCAATCTTCATTATCATCGTCACTCTCAATGTTAACTCCCTCGTCTTCAAGCTGATCACACTCATCTTTCTCTACTTCAATTTGCTTATCGTCATCTTCATCTACTTCGACCCCATCATTGACATCATTAATAAGAGATCCTATGTCTTCTACTTGTTGTACAATCTCTAGTAGCTCATTAGGTTCTGGATCATTTTGATATGCCATATTATCGGTTATGATCGTGTTTGAGTGAAATGACCATCTCAGTTTTGTTTTAATAACAGCCCACCAATCTGAACGACTGTTGTCGATAGCAGGATAAGGTGTGAAATAAACTTGTGTAGCTTGTGCCGCCAACACAAATGGATCATACCCTAAATATTTTTTTTTTGTGGTTTACTTCAATAAGAGGGTAGTCCTTATGTATGCGTTTTACTCCAATATTCGGTCTACTATCAAACCATCGACATTTGAATAGAAACGTTTTTAACTCCGGCACCACCGAGTAAGTTAACTCGATTATTTCCTCCAGTACACCATAATAATCTGTTATGTCATCATCGTTGTTCCCACCTTTGATACAAACTCCACTATTAACAATTGTCTTTTTCTTTCCATATTCTTCTGTGTGGAACTTAAATCCATTTATAAACATTATTGGACATATTCTGTAACTAGTACGCGGACCAAACGCAAGTTTCCTATAGCAAATGTCGGTGATGTTGTTCGTATCAACCTATCCATTTGAATTAAATACACAAGTTAATATATAATGGATATCGTGCAAGATTAAAAAAACATGACTTATCATACTTACATATTGTTTAAACCATCCCTCGAATTCTTTACAGAGTTCAGCATTGGGATATTCACTTTCGAACTTAATGTTTAAACGAAATACAGATGTTAATATCTAAGTAGTAATGTGTGTAGCTGGAAGAGATTGACATTAATTTAGTTAATGAATAATCAAATTATTATAGTACCTTATAAGATCAGTTAATTCATTGCAATTAAGAAGCACAGTTGCATTGGCTAGATTGTAATCCTTTGTTGTAGTGAAGCCTTTAACATTCTTCCATTTACCAGATGGACGTCCTTGTTTTTTGAATACCGAGAGAACGTTATCGACTGAAGCATCCACAATATCATTTTCATTGCGATGACCACGATTAAAATTTAAATTCACATGATCATCGAAATAATGACTAAAAAATATGGATTGCTTCTTCAATAATGTACGCTTGACAAATAGAACCTTCAACACGTGCTTTCTGCTTCACCTTTTTCTTTAGGTGGCCCAGATACCTTAGTAGGAAAACGTGTGAAATTAACTATGACATGTTCTATATTTAAACATTACATAAATAAATATAATTATTACATACCTCTCAAAAGGATACATCCATCCATACTGCACTGGTCCACGTAGTAATGCTTCAGTTGGTAAATGTACTGGCAAATGTTCCATGCAGTTAAAAACTCCAGGAGGAAATATTTTCTCTAATTTACATATTAATTTGGGTACATCTCTTTCAAGCTTCTGCAAATGGCTTTTAGATAGAGTTGTCGAGCATATATCTTTAAAGAATAAACTGAGCTCTGTTATTGGCATCCAAACCTTTTGTGGTAAAAGCTCTTTAAATACTATCGGAAATAGAGTCTCCAAAAATACATGGCAATCGTGACTCTTCATACCTGACAGAATAAGATCCTTCATATCAACACATCGTTTCATATTAGAAGCAATCCCATTGGGAAATCTCAAAGAATCGACACACTCTAGTAATTTTATACAACGAGTCCTATCCAGCTCATAACAAGCAAGAACTTTGAAGTTTGGACGAATAGGATTAATCTTAAGCTCTGGACGATTGCAATAGTATTCGACATCTTTTCTTGATTTCAAATCATCTTTGGTTTTTCCTTTCGCATTCATGATTGTATGAAAGAAATTCTCAAATACATTTTTTTCAATATGCATCACATCTAAATTGTGTCGAATTTTTAGATCCTTCCAATATGGCAATTCCCAAAATATACTCTGTTTGCACCAATTGTGATAATCACCTTTGCCAGGAATTTTGGGCTCTTTGTTTCCTGTCTCATGTAATTTTGCATAATCTTGTACAATATCAAATATCTCTTCTCCATTCAAAAAAGTTGGTGGTTGCAAATTTACAGTTTTATTTCTTTCAAAGTTTTTCTTATCACGTCTAAATGTGTCATTTGTATGTAAAAATCGACGATGACAATCCCACCAACACTGCTTACCACCATGCTTCAGTGTAAATGCTTTTGTTGAATCCATGCACACAGGACAAGATAATTTACCTCCCGTACTCTAGCCCGAAAGCATTCCGTACGCGGGAAAATCGCTTATCGTCCATAACAAAAAAGCAAATAGTTTGAAATTTTTCCTTTTTGATACGTCGTATGTGTCAATACCCTCTACCCACATTTTCTTCAGGTCCTCGATTAAAGGTTGCAAATAAACATCTATTCCGTTTTTCGGATTTTTGGGTCCAGGGACAATTAGGGTTAAAAACATGTAAGGATTTTGCATACACATCCATGGAGGTAAATTGTAAGGTGTCAAAATAACTGGCCAAGTGGAGTATTTTTTACCATACTGGCTAAAAGGTTGAAAACCATCAGTGCATAAACCGAGCCTAATATTTCGTGATTCATTGGCAAAATCAGGATATTTGTCATCGAAATGTTTCCATGCTTCTCCATCTGCAGGATGACATAAAACTTCTTCCTCTCGAACCCGCTCACTATGCCATCTCATATGCTCCGCAGTGGCATAAGACGAATACAATCTTTGTAATCTAGGAATAATCGGAAGATAATGTAAACGAGTAAAAGGCACACCTTTACCGTTGCTTTTTTTCTTTTCGTATCTTCCTAAGACACAAAATTTACATTGTGAACGGTCTATGTCCTCTTTCCAATATAGCATACAACCACTTCGACATGTATCTATCTTTTCATACGGCAATCCGAATGCAGACACTTGTTTTTTAAGTTGATACCAATTTTCAGCCAATCTTGTTTGCAAACCGGATGGGACCACATCTCGAATTAAGCTAAGAACGTCATTCATTAATTTTTGGGTACCGTTATTTGTGGATTTTATTGCAACTAGCCTAGCAGTCACTGCCAACTCTGTCATAGGACATCCATCAAAAAGCGGTTTTTTTTTATGATTCTAACAAATCAAAAAAAGATTTAGCTTTTGGATTTGGCTCTTCCTCTACATCCATTGAATCAGAAAACATGCTCGGACCAGCGGCATCAATAACCATTTCAGTCATTCTATTTTCTGTAGTACTAGATTCACCAAAATCAATACCGAAATTTACGTTATCATCCTCAACATCAACCGACGTATTATTAACGTTCACCGCATCTTCACCGTGATGTATCCATACATAGTAATCATCCATAAAACCGTTTATAGTCAAATGTCTTTGAACATTTTCATGAGGATGATGTTTTGTAGCTTTATATTTCTTACAAGGACAACGAATTTCTGTCATGTTTGTTCCATTGGAAGATGCCACTAGCATGAACTCATTTAAACCTCTTAAAAATTGAAATGGAATTGTTCGTCTATGTCCAACATCTTTGTACATCCAAGCACGACGAACTTTCAATTGTTCCATCTTATACTGCATAATTAAGACATGTTATATTATAAGATGAGTACTAATATTATTATTATATATAGAACTAGAGTAATTTCATTATTTTAATACTTACCTAATTATTGTATTATTTTATTTAGATGGATATAATTTTAAATTCGTACACATACAAATACAATATTAGATGTATGCTATTTTAACTTAAAAATTCTTATTCTTTTAAATGTTTAAATTCTTCCATTTATGCAAATTAGATGTATGCTTACGTTATTATACTTGTAAAGTGCTGCATGTTTTCAGTTTTTTTGTTTATTTCTTTTTACTTTGACAGCCGATCTACCTACTTCCCATTACAAATATAATAACATAAGCATATTTTATAAATCATTTTAGATTAAACGGTTCAACAAAATTTCGGCAGCACTTCCCTTTGGTCCCTGTATCGTACACAAATGCGTGTACACAGGGAACAAAAAGAAAGTGCCGTCGAAATTTTGTTAACCGTTTAAACTGAAATGAATTATAACATATGCTTACGTTATTATATTTGTAACTTGTCCAATACTAGGACAAATCCAACGAATATTGTATCAGTTGAATATAGATTTCCGTTTTGTGTAAAAACGAATATCCATATAACGATCATATACAACACTTGTCGGACGGGGCCAAATTTATCTAAGGGGTTCACATAAGTACTCAAAAAAAAATTCAACGTAAGTTTAAAACAAGAAAAAAACACTTGGTATGAAAAAAAGCGCTTTTTGCGCTTTGGGATTTTTGCACTTTAGGATTTCACTAACCAGGCAGAGGGGAATCAGTTTCCAAAGGAGGGAAAAAATAATCAACTTGAATTGCTTTGTTTAGGTTCAAGGTTTCTTTCGTCATATTTGATAGTTTTTTTAATTACATACTCGTCTTGTAAAATCGTTAGTATGTTCATTTATTGGGAATTCACTAACTGAGTTAAAAGAATTGGTCAAAAGGGGAATAATTTTGTCTTGGCTGAAGGTGAATAAAATCCAATTACTAAGTGGAAGTTACTTAATTGGCCTATTTATAATTAACTCTTTCCTCTTCTTTTTACCAACTCTCTTTTATCAAAGCTTTCTTCGAAGATATTTTGAATATCATTGATGCTGTCAACACATCAAACTTTTTTGTTCCTGATTCACACGATATTTTGAATATGCAGGTACAGACTTATAATTTGGACAAAATAACTACAGGCTGTTTTGTTAGGTTTCCGGAAGATGCTTAAATTTAACCTCTGTTCATGCTTTTTTAGACTAAAATCCCCAGTGCACAAACAATGGAAACATAGTATATATATTTTGTCCCACAGTGCTGTTATCCCCAGTTAAGGCCTAAAAATAATAAGAAAAAATAAATAATAGAAGTAGATAAAAATAAATTAGTAGTTTATCTATACTAAATAAACCAACTTGCAAGATGTACATGTGAATAAAGGAATGTCAATTTATTATGAATAACATAGTAACTATATCCGCATCATGTTAATTAACCTTCACTACAATATGAATTCAACAAAATTAGATTTTTCTTCATTCCCACTTTTGCTTGTGTAGCTAATAAAGCAGTACTAAATGAACATACATTGGTGTATTCACATAAAGAACAAGAAATACAAATTTGAACAAAACATAGTAACATTTATTTCAGGTTGTCAACAAAACACAATCAAACAATAACACTAAAACATATCATTAAGAAAAGTAATTACTCAGCCAACTATAAAAGAATCATTGTTTGCACATAGCTTAAATGAGGCTAAATTCAAGGGGCTTTCATCTGGCAAAAAGCTCCTATAGGCTGATGGAATAAAAACGAAGAGGGCGTTCACAAAAAGATGGGTTGTAAATTTTTGTAACAAATTAAGAATTGAATGTACATTTTGACTGCATCTATTTGCATCTATTTTGTAACAAATAGTTCTTACCTGAGGCGATTGAAAGAAGCGACGATTAGGGTTGCGGCGCGGAAGGGAGGCAAGGGCTGCGGCGCGGAAACCAGGGCTGCGGTGGCTGGAGCTTCGGCGGCTGGAGCTTCGGCGGTTGAGAGATTGGCGGCGCGGTGGGAGCCTGGCGGCGCGGTGTGGAGCTTTGACGACTAGGGTTTTTTTTAATTAGGGAAAGGGAATTTGAACGGGAGTTTTTTTGTAAGTGGAACCGTATTATTCGTAGGTAATAGAGTAATTGGAGAGCCCGTGAATTGAGTATTGAGGCCTACGCTGTCCCTACACCATTTATGTATTTTTACGCCGTGCCTACGCCGTGTAGGAATGGCGTAGGGAATTCCAGGTTGGAAAACTGGCCTCTTTTTTGTAGTGATATAGCAAAGAGGATGGAACATTTGCAAGCTGCACTTTCTGAAGCTTTGAGGTTGGATCCTTCTGTTCCCTTGGATCACAAAGAGGTATACTCCTGTTCAAATAAAAATAGGACAAAAAATAATAATTAAACGTTATCATGTAAGGAACTATGTGTGTTATAACCCATCTAGTTGTCCACATACACTACACTATTCCACTGAATTTGTATATATACCAGTGATTATTTGTGTTATAAGATGCATCATCCTAAATGTGACATACCTTATTGATTATAACAAAGGTTATGATATATTTGCAGTTAGATCTGACAATTTAGGCTCAGATCACGCAAACTTCATTTGTTTACATCTTTTTTGTACGGCGAACCAATCCGCTTCTTTAGTGTGCAACTACATAATAAAAATACTATATGAAAAAAAGTGATACGTGACTGGAAAAGGTATCTTTTCATTTCATAGTAGCAATTTTTAGAATAGTTGTATAAGATGCAGATTAAATGATAAAATTAAATCTTGGTATTATGAAGTGTTATCGAGGCAAGTAGGTGATGTCAGGTAATAGGACGTTGTGCTCTTGTTGCATCAGGATGGGATGGAGTTACGATTGAATTGGGTGTGTTGTGTATTGGGGCTGTAGCAAGGGAGGTTATTTATTGAGAGGTTCAAGTGTAATATTGATAGGTTTTGAGTTTGCAAACTCAGTTTTGTTGAGTTTGCACTGTAACTCCGTTTGTAATTGAGTTGCATTGCCAACTCAACTGCAAATGGAGTTTGTAAACTCAGTTTACAACTGAGTTTGCAACTCAAAACCGAGTTACGAACTCGGTTTACAACAATGAGTTCACATTGATGATGTTGTTGTTGTTAAATGTCAGTATATAGACTAAAATTTGCCAAATTGTCAATTGCTTATCCCCTGTTAGCAGTCGATAAAATCGTATGTTGTCAGCAACATCATTGTTGGATGCTCACTAAAACGTCCATTTTGCTTTGTAGTCCAGGTACTGCACTATGTCAGATTGTAGCCAACAATCAGAGAGCGACATGTATGAGAAACCCGTGAGAAACTATATTCATTGAGGCTTGATTTGTTTTTGAAAGTTTGCTTTTTAGTAAGAGCTATTGTTGTCATTCTTAGTTTTTACTTGGTACTTTCTTGTGTTAACATCAGATTATTAGCAATATTACTGAATTATTTTGTTATCGGTTATGTTATAGCTTTTAAATGTATGGATTGTAAAACTATCAATAAAATTAGTATATTTAATTGTCTAATTTATATTGTTATATAGTATGATTATATAATTGTAAGAGATAATTATTTGTGATATATATTCATTGCTTGTTTGAGAGTTATAGTGATTTGCAAGGGGGTATTTTTGGTTAAAAATAGTTTTTTGCTTCTAATGTAAGCACAATAGAAGCAATAAGTAGGGTCTTCTTACATCCCATTACCCCTTTTTTGCTTTGACACCTGGGAACAGAAGCAAAAAAGGACGTTTCTGTTGCTTCATTTGTGTGCCAGAAGCAACAAATCTAGATCATTTGCGCCTTCTTCATTTGCTTTAGATGTTGAACCAAAACAACACGGGGTACGAAATCGAAGCAAAAAGTGTTTTTTGCTTCGATTTTCCAACCGAAGCAACACATTTCGGTTGATTGCGTCGTCTGTAGTTGCAACCGTTGTAGAACCGAAACAACAGTGGGTAAACAACCGAAGCAACATGCCAGTTTTGTAGTAGTGACAACAGTGCTTTGATTGGTACAACTAGTAAACATTAATCATGGAAACCTAATCAGAACTCATACAATATGGAGGTTAGTATGCCTGGATATGAGAATCAGACAATGACATCATGCACATATTGCAGGAAAATAGGACACGCTAAGTTCGAATGGTGGAAGCTACAAAATAAGCAAAAATTAGTTGGAACTCAACAAGAAATTAATGTTTTGAAACCTCAAGATGAAGTTAGCAACAATGTTATGATTTCAGCTGAATAATTTGCTAAGTTTATCGAATATCAAAACGGTCTCAATAAGTCAGTCCAATCTATTTCTACTATTGTAGATTATAGCAATTTTGTCTAACAGGCAGAACTCAATGGGTCATTGATTTTGGTGCTACAGATAATATAACAGGTAATCGTAGCCTTTTCTCGAGTTTTCAATCACAAATTCCTACTCGTAATGTCACTTTAGCTGATGGTTCCTCTTCAAACATCCAAGAGTTTGGAACTATAAGTCCAACCTATTCATTTTCTCTATCAAGATTTGTCTTATATATACCTAAACTTGCATTTAATCTACTCTCGATCATTCAAATAACACAACAATTGAAATGTTCTATCTCATTATTTCCATCTTATTGTATATTCCAGGATCTCGTGACTCAAAAAATTATTTGTAGAGGGCGTGAGTCAAAGGGACTGTATGTACTCGATGCTCCATCCACAAATCAACAACCATTTGTTTGTTCAAGTATTTCTCAAGCCTTAAAGACACATTGTCAATTAGGGCATCCATCTTTACCCTTTTTAAAGAAGTTGTGTCCTCAATTTAAATCATTATGGTCATTGAATTGTGAATCATATCAGTATGATAAACATCATCATGTAAGTCCGAGTCCTAAAATAAATGAAAGAGCTTATTGTCCTTATGAGCTTGTTCATTCTGATATTTGGAGCCATCATCTATGAAACCAAATACAACGAGTAGTGGGGTCCTGGGCTAAACCTTGGAAATCTAAATGTCATAATGCCTTTAAAAACCAAGGTTTAGATATTTTATTACTTTTGTTGATGATCATTCACGTATGACTTGGTTGTTTCTTATGAAAAACTGATCTGAATTGTGTTCAATATTTTATTCATTCTGTGCTGAAATCAAAACTCAGTTCAATGCTTCTGTTAAAACTCTAAGGAGTGTAATGCAAAAGAGTATACTTCGAGTTTATTTCAAACTTACATGAGTCAAAATGGACTACATAAAACATCTTGTGTGGACATAACATCTCAAAATGGAGTTGCTAAAAGAAAGAACAGACATTTTCTTGAAACAGTAAAGGCATTGTTATTTTATATGAATGTGCGTAAGACTTTCTAGGCTGATGTTGTTTCCACAACATGTTTTTTAATGAATCGTATTCCTTCAACTATTCTTAATGATGATATACCATACTCAATTCTCTTTCCAGACAAATCGCTATACCTCATTAAGCCAAAACTATTTGGGTGTACAAATTTTGTTCGACATGTTAGAAACAGAAATATATAAACTTGATCCAAAACCTGTAAAGTGTATATTACTTGGTTATTCTCGTTTGCAAAAAGGATATAGGTGTTTCTTGTTAGGGATTGCAGAATGAATCGTTAAGGCAAAACAAACACTAGATGGGGGTGAATAGTGTTTTCGAGAATCTAAACAAAATCTAAAACTTGTATGATACACTATATGAATCAATCACCACCGAAATAATCACAGACATAGAATCAAACACAAACACAAAGATAAACAAAAATAAAGTGCAGAAAAGGAAAGAACGTACCGGATTTTATACTGGTTCGGAG
Source organism: Allium sativum (assembly GCA_030737875.1). Lineage (NCBI taxonomy): Eukaryota > Viridiplantae > Streptophyta > Magnoliopsida > Asparagales > Amaryllidaceae > Allium > Allium sativum. The sequence goes on from CM060922.1 coordinate 638,196,705, forward strand.
TGCTCCTACATATAGTCCCATGCAACGCTGGATTGCGCAGAGTTTATTACTATATCAATATCCAATTACAACCTCCTTGATTTCACGGCTACAAGGGATACCACTGATTCCAACCTTCTTGATTTCACGGCAACAAGGGATACCATCGGTTACCCATCGTTGATTTTATGGCTACAAGGGATACCACCGATTACTTAAACAACCCAAACAATTACAAACATCCCTATAACTCTTCAATAGCACTTGATTCAGAGAGTGATGAGTAGAAAGTGTAAAGAGAAGAGGTTTAATGAAAACAGAATTGAATTCAGCAGAGTATAAGTGTAGAAATCATAAAAATGAGAAAGAATAATGGGGTAATGAAAGGGAAAGAAGATCGAGAATAATAATAATAATAATAAAACTCGAAATCAGCCCCTATTTATAACATTTGAAAAGTCGCAACGTTTCTAAACCGTCACAAATAGTGAAAAAGACACTTCCTTTCAATTTTGAAAAAATGAAAGTTACATGTCGACATGGGCATAAATGTATGTCGACATATACATGTGTAAAACTAAATTTTGAGCATTTTTCAAGTGTTTTGATATATATATATATATATAATTCTGGAATTTCTTGAATGAAAACATAATGTTATAAATAAATATTATAAATTAGGAAATCATATGAAAACATAAATATAAATTATATAAACATATTTATAAAATTATAGAGTTAAAACTATATAAATATAAAGTATATAAAAGTATAAATATATAAAATTTATAAAATTTGAGTTTGAAATCAAAAGTAAAGTAAGGAAAATAAAATAGAGAAGATAGAGAGAAAAGATAGAATTTGAAATTATAAATTGAAAAACAGAATTTGAATTTGAACATGGAGTGCTATTCAAGGTCTTACATAATCTAGAGTCTATTACCATATTATCTTGAACTCTTAAAATCTTGAATACTCATGAGTCTTGAATCATCTCCGAATTAAGAATCTCTAATATCTTTAAACTGTATATTCTTCAATTATAATTCTTGTATATAAATCCTACATATGTGTGTGTGTGTGTGTGTATCCTAGACAGAAGTGTTAGTATATATTTTATAATCATGAAATAAGGTTGTTGTGATCAAAAATCCATTCTCCAACAATCTCCCCCTTTTTGATGATGACAACCTTAGTTTATAAAATATCATACATGTATATACCTGTTGATGATGATCCTTCAAATAGTCTACCTGTCTATATGAATCCTATAAACTATGTCTATATTTTATAATTTCTTCCCCTTTGGCATTATCAAAAAGAAATTCTAAAACTACTCCCCCTAAATCGTATAACTCTCTAAATAAAACCCATAAGTAACTAAGTAATTCCTAAGTCAAAGTAAAGCATTCCTCCTAAGTAAAATTATTTAATTTATAATTCTTAAATACTCCCCCTTAATTCTTGCCTATATAATAAGGTAACATAACACTTATGTTATACATAACAAGAAATATACTTAATAATTGTTTACAAACGTTATTATATGTACATATTATACATCGAAAAGGAACGTAAATCACTACGCCATATATTGACGGCAACACCAGAGAAGTGATGCAAGAAGTGCCAAAAAATGTTGCTATTGGCCAAAAACTATCTGTGGCAACACTTTCTTGGTGTTGCGTTTTTCTGCGTTGCCTTAGAGTCAAAGGCAACATCTTTGTGACCCTAAGGCAACATCGGTGCATGTGTTGCCACAGGTACTAAATTTACAAAAATGTGGGGCCCACTAAAATTTGCATCTCGGGTTCATGGAATCCTGTTGTGCCACTAAAATCTGTAGTCGGGTTCACGAAATCCTGTTGTGCCACTAAAATCTGTAGTCGGGTTCACGGAATCCTGTTGTGGTGCCCACATGCATTAATCTATGGTAACACTTTTACCGTCCAATGGAAACAATATATCGTAGCTACGGCAACATCTAACATCATATACTGCAACATTATATCATAGCTATGCCAACATCATATAACATACTGCAACATAACAACAATTAACATCACATACTGAAATTAATAAAAAACTTTTCATTTCAATTAATTAACCAGTAACACAAGTACTACTTAGTCTTCTACAAAATAACAAAACGTAGACAATAAATTCAGTTTTACAGAGTACTTACAAATACAGCCAGTACTAAATTCATGTTTACATCAAACTAAAACAGTTTCAAAATATAGTGTGAGCTTCCAGCGCGTTCAGTGCCTCAGCTGCCTCTAGTAACTCTAGTGCCTTCAGTAACAAGTTCTTGAACAGCTTCATCACTGCCTCATTCACCTGCAAAATAAAGCAGTCTCAAAAGTCATGCATTTCATCAAAGCCTTTAGCACAACTAATGCATTTCAGCACAACCAAATTCATGCATGCCTCAGTTACAAACAGATGCAATGCCTCGTTTACATTACAACACAAAATGAGAGGCATGCATGCCTCAGTTGCATTTCAACACAAACTATGGCCATACTATAACTTAGTTGCATTTCAACACAAAGACATTTCAGCACAATCTATGGCCTGCGTATCTTAGTTGCATAATTGCCTGATTGAAGAGACATGCCACGACTCATTCAAGTACAAACCCAACCATTGTTTCAATTATGAACTGACACGATCATTACTGATTGAAAAGAAAATCAAATTATTAAAATTCTATGGTTCATTATTGAAGCATCAGTCTTATACACGATCAGTTACATTTTCACATTTCCTAAAACTTATGTGAAGCCATGATCATCACACTATGAAATAGCAAGCGGCAAAACACTTAACAAAATAATGTAAGAATTAGACTGATTCTTTAGCAAGCGGAAATTGTAAGAATTATGTAGTTCATTACTAACAAACCATAAAATTAAGCAAAAGTACATACCAGTAGTATGTGTCTGTATACGATCTCCGATATGCAGAATTTGTAAGGGCCTTGGACTACAAAACATGAAGTAAAGATGTTTATCTTCCTTACCTGCCTAATTTGAATGTGATAAACATAAAATTATACCTGAATTTTTTCATCTCCTCGGAATATCAAGAGTACTTTGAAATTCTCAACTGAAATTTTGTCTGACCTACACAAAATAGCGGAATTAATGTTAGAATGACGTCAGTTACAAAAGAAGCCACCAATATGATACATCAGTTACTTGTAAAATAATGCAGTCACTTCACAAAAATGTAATCAAGGCAGAAACAACATTTTCTTACTTAAATTGTGTAGAACAGTTACTTGAATAAATATGATAGTGATATACAGAAATTAAGAAGCATTGCCTTTCACTTTGCTAGGTGGAAGGCGGATTCGTCTTATTAGGACATCATCTCTACACCAACAAACATCAAAATCTTAATTTCCCATTTCATAAGCAGGCTGAATATCATTCAAATCTTCATTTTCATTTGCTCTTTCATTTTCACACCAGTCCCTCGGCAACTTCGTGATAACATTGTGGCACATCTTATCAATTGGATCTTCTATATAAAATACCTATTGTACTTGTGAAGCCATAACATAAGGATCAAATTTCTGGCACAATCGATTAAAATTGACACGATTCAGCCCATATAAAGCTTTCTCTTCTTGATACCAACAACACTTAAATAAAATCACACTAAATTCTCCTCAATAATCTAGTTCTAATATTTCTTCAGTTGATCCATAGTAATTAACTTCACCAACCAATGGATTTTGATCTTTCGAACTTGCAAAGCTAGTAGTCAAGGCTGCCAAAAATACACCATTGTTTTTGTGTTATACATATGGCATCGTTGAACCTTATATAAAATCTGTATCCATCGATAACATATCCAGTAAACCTCTTAGCTATTCGAAGAGGGTCTATTGAAAGCAGTTGTACTTCTTTTGAAATGCCCTCCTTTTTCCCAACCTCTTCCTTTAAGCACTTCCAAAATTCTTCACTGTGTTCTCTCTCTCTTTTATATTGTTTTGATGATGCGTGTCCATCAATTAAAGCTCGATGTTCCCCAGAATAAAGACCTGGTTAACAAAAGATAGAAACAAATTTTCTAATTCTTCAATACTTACTAAAATAAAACTTAAAACTTACTCAAGTAAACTCTCTATTTCCTCGTTACCACAATTGAATAGAACGTAACAGTGACATTCCTTCCATTGAGAATTCTTAAGATGAATAGCTTTTCCATCTTTGTTTCTTCTTGTGCCAATAGGATATTCCAGATTTTGTGGACATGTTTCAAATTGCATTTTTCCTGCTCCATCGCACCTAAGAACCTTGAAAAGAATATCAAACATTCTTGTGCAAGATAACCTTCAGCAATGGACGCCTCAGGTTTACTTTTGTTGCGAACATATGATTTCAGTTTACAAAGATAACGCTCAATAGGAAGCATACAACAAACATGTGCAGGTCCACCATATTCAAGTTCCTTGCATAAATGAACTAGCAAGTCCACCATTGTATCGAAGCAAGCATTTGGGAATATCATCTCAAATTAACAAAGAATTTCCACAATTTCCTTTTGTAGCCTCTTGAGATCAGCCAAATCGATGGTTTTACTTCAAAGACTTCTTAGAAATGCACCTAATCTTATCATAGATATTGCAACTTCAGGTTTTACAGATTTCTTCACAGCAAACTACAGCAAGTATTGGAGAAGAAAATGAGCATCGTGGCTCTTGTACTCTGCAATTTTCCTCTCTTTCTTGTTTACATATCGGCTGATATTAGCTGCACAACCGTAAGACAATTTAACATTCTCCAACACCAAGAAAAATATTTCTTTCTCCTTGTTCGTCGTTTCAAATATGGCAGCCCTCATCTTAAGGTAATTCCCATCAGCTAATAGAACCGGATGGACCTTCCTGATGCCAATCTCTTGTAAATCATACCGAGCATTTAAATGGTCTTTCGACTTGCCATCAATATTTAGTAAAGTACCAAGTATGTTATCACAAATGTTTTTCTCTATGTGCATAACATCAAGGTTATGTCGACATAAATTTTGACTCCAATATGGTAAATTAGAAAATATTGACTTTTTTAAAAAAGAAGATTCATTTTTTCGTTTTTTTGAGCTCTTTCTTCCCAAAAAAATTTCCATAACCAGCCAACAATTATCCAGTGTCAGTCCTGGATAAAATTCCGGGAGGTGTTCCCATTTCAATTTCACCACTGAACCTTTTCTTATCAAACCTCCAATTGTGTCCCGGGTCCAATAATTTCCTATGATTCATGTAGCACATTTTTTTTACTATGTTTCAAGTAAGTTGAAGAAGTCTCTAAATGACATACGGGACAAGCTAAATAACCCTTTGTGCTCCAGCCGGATAACATTGCATAGCCCGAAAGGTCGCTGATCGTCCATAACATGCTTGCATGTAATGTGAAAATATCACCAGTTAAGGCATCATAAGTTTGTATGCCCAGATCCCATAATTCTTTCAATTCCGCGATAAGAGGCTGCACGTACACGTCAATGTAATTGTTAGGAGACTCAGGACTAGAGATAAGGGTTGAAAGTATCAAATTTTCTTCATGTATAACCAAGGTGGAAGGTTATAATTTACCAATATGATTGGCCTTGTGCTGTGTAGTCATTGTACGAAAATGACTGAATCCATCAGATGCTACTCCTAACCTGATATTTCTATTTTTAGACAAAAAATGAGTATAATCGGCATTCATCGTCTTCCAAACCTCGCTATCAGCTGGATGTCGAAGTCTGCTATCATTTTTTGTCCCACTACATGCCATAACATAAGTTATGCGTACTCCTTGTACATGAACATCCTTTGCAGCCTTGGTTTTAGTGGAAAATAACGCATCACATTTGCTGATACTTTGCGAATCCGCTTCTCCGGATCATTGTCAATTACCACTTTCTTTTCCGGTATAACCCACCTTGAAAAATCACAAGTTTTGCAGTTATTTTCCTTTTCATTTTTTGCCCAATATAGCATGCAGTCATTTGGACATGCATGTATTCTTTGGTAATCGAGGAGTAAATCTTTAATGATATTTTTGGTAGCATTGAAAGATAAAGGGATGTGGGATTGTGGAAAAGCTTCTTTTATCAACTCTAATAAATCATTGAATGCAGACTCGATGATTCTATATAGGTATTTTAAAGAATAAAACCTGATAATGAAACTTAATTGTGAAAATTTAGTATACCCGGGATATAATGGCTGCTTTCCCTCTTCAACACGTTGATGAAATTTTCTAGCATCAACATCTATTCCATTTGATCCATCAGAACATCCACATTCATTGTTTAGCATACTTCCACAAGTACATTGCAACATCTCATCGAGATTATCTCCAAAATTTATTCTTGCTTCACAATCCATATCGTTATTGCTCCTTTCATGATCTATACAGGAAACCTCACAAATCCATTTCATGTACAATTCAGATGGACCATTGCAAATCATATGGTCGTAGACTACCTCTTGACGACGCCACTTGCGATTATGACACTTTTTGCAAGGGCATGTAATTTCATCACCTACCACGAATCTAGAAAAAGTATTTCGAATAAAAAGTTTCAGTCACTGATGTATTCTTCACTGAACTTAGGAAGTTCTGCCTATAATTTTTCCTCGTCGTTCATCGGTAATTTACAAACAAATAACATAAACAAATATCATTTAGCCATGACTATAAGGACAAAGACAAACATAATAATAAAATCAGGAATATGATTACACCTGAACTCACAAGTAAATTAGTAAATTAAACACAACAATAAATTAGAAAAAATTGAAATATACATTGAGTGCTACCTTAAGCAGCAGATTAAATCGAAGCCCTAACTGAAATTTGAAAACCAAACGAACCCCAATTGAAGACCTAATTGAAACACCGAAGCCCTAATTCAACTTAAACTCGAACTTGCCCTAATCGAACCCCAATTAAACCCTAATTGAACCTGAGAGTGATTGTTTGAAAGGTTGAGCGGCGGAGTATTTTGTTTGAGAGTGAGTGTTTAAGAGGTTGAGTGAATATTTTGTTAAGTGTTTTGCCGAATTGTTTATGTTTCCCGCTTTAAACATTATTTCTCGCGGTTCGCTAACCTGGACCGTTGGACCGTGTTGACGCGAATTGATAATTTTACTCACCCAGCTACTGCAGCACATGGTGATATCTACACCAACACATTGAAGCATGCGTTGCAATAGACAAAAAACAACATAGATATGGCAGCATTGTAGCTAGCAACACCATGGATTTTCGTTGCAATAGCCTATCTATGGCGCGGTGAATACATGACAAGAATCGAGTCAAAACCTATATTCTACTTGTCCTTAACTATAGGAGACTTTTGGGTAGGGAAATTTGGATAATGAAGCCACTATCCATTCTTTTCAATCATATTTCCGTTATGATCGTATAGGACTTCACCCACATAAACAACTTGATCCTCTTCGTTTGAAACTTCTTGTTGCTCTTCCTTAGGTTCCTCTTCCTCCATTGTCTCCTTTCCTCTTTTTCTAGTTCCTCCTCTTCTTCCATAGGTTCGTTACCATCTTCGATGATAATCGGATTAGTTTGATTATCCGTTGTGAGCTTAAGGAGGCTTCTTATCACCTTTCCTTGCCTATTTTGTTCTTGGCTCACCCTTATTTGAAATACTTGTATTTCAGCCATCATTTGCAGAGCATAATCCATCTTTCGTTCGATTTTGATGACACGAGAAACCGTAGATCATTGAAGAGGACCTTCAGATGGTCCAACAGACAAATCGGGATTAATTTGGGTGTTTAAATTGGTGGAGGCCATTGTTTATTTTAGTTTAGAATTCTTACAGAAGAGAGAAATGAAAATGAAGAAGAAAAGTCGAAGTAGAAAGTTTAAATAATTGATATAACTAAATTTTGGTGGGAATTAAATTTAAAATTCTGGTAGTTATATGTTGACATATACATAAGTGCATGTCGACATACTTGTCTTTACAATTTTGTTTTTCTGATATTTCATGTTATTTATATGTATATACATATATATATATATATATATATATATATTAGTATATTTAATTATTCTAACTCACTTAATGAATATATGCCTAATTATCTTCTAAATTTAATAAATGTTGCTTCGTTTAATGGTTTTGTTAATATATCTGCTATTTGTTTATCTGTTTCTATAAATTCGAGTGAAATTTTCTCTTTACTTATGTTATCTCTTAGAAAATGATGTCTTATATCGATATGTTTAGTTCTTGAATGATGAGTTGGATTTTTAGAAATATTTATAGCACTTGATTATTGTAATATATCGGTGATTTATTTATATTTAATCCAAAATCATTTAGAGTTTGTTGTATATATTGCTTGTGAACAAGCCAAAGCAGCAAAGATATATTCTGCTTTAGTTGTTGACAAAGATACAGTATATTGCTTTTTACTAAACTACGAGACTAGTGAATGTCGTAAGAAGTGACATGTTCCACTAGTACTTTTACGATCGGATTTACATCCCGCATAGTCAGCATCACAGTAAGAGACTATGTCGAATGAATGATTCTTAGGATAAAATAACCCAAAGTCTAATGCATGCTTCACATACCTTAGAATACGTTTTACGGCTTTTAAATTTGTTTCTTTAGGTTGCGATTGATATCTTGCACAGAGACATACACTATGCATTATATCTGGTCTACTAGCAGTTATATATAATAGTGATCCTATCATTCTTCTATATAGTTTTCAATCAACGTCTTTAGATGTATCACCTTTACTTAATGCTATATTAGTTGCGATAGGTGTTGGTTTCCCATTCGTTGTTGTTAGATTATATTTATTAATTAGATTTTTTTGCGTATTTTTCTTGATTAATAAATATTCTGTTCTTTAATTGACGAATTTGTAATCCTAAAAAGAATGCTAGTTCTCCCATATGACTCATTTCAAATTCTTGAGTTATAATATCTAAAAATTCTTTATTCATCTCATCGTTCGTTGATCCGAAAATTATATCGTCAACATATATTCGTACTAATTGAATATCCTTTTTATTATTCTTAACGAACAAAGTATTATCTAATTTTCCTATTTCAAAATTCGATTGTAACAAATAATTTCTTAATCTATCATACCAAGCCCTAGGGGCCTGTTTTAATCCATATAACGCTTTCTTTAACTTATATACATAATCCGGTAATTTTTCATCTTCAAATAGAGGTGGTTGTTCTACATATACGTATTCTTTAACAAATCCATTTAGAAAAGCACTTTTGGCATCCATTTGATATAATTTGAAATTATTATGGTTTGCAAAGGCTAGTAAAATCCTAATAGCTTCTAGTCTTGCTAGGGGTGCAAAAGTTTGATCGTAATTTATTGCTTCTTCTTGAATATATCCTTGTGCTACTAGTCGTGCCTTATTTCTTACAACGTTTCCATGTTCATTCATTTTATTATTATAAACCCATTTGGTTCCTATTATAGTCTTATCCTCTAGTCTAGGAACAAGTTCCCACACATCATTCCTAGTAAACTGGTTCAGTTCTTCTTGCATAGCAAGAATCCATGAATCATCGGAAGATGCTTCGTTTGGATTCTTAGGTTCAATAGTTGAAATAAATGTAGTATTACTCATATCACTTAATTGATTACGGGTTATAACAATGGATTCAATATCTCCTAAGATATTTTCTACAAGATGGTCTCTAAGTAATCTAATTCTTTTGTTTGGTTGATTATCTTCCTGGTTTATTTCATTAATTTCATTTTCGCATTCATCTTCATTGTTTTGAGTTATACTTTTATAGTTTTCGTCAAAAGATACGTTTAAGGTTTCCTCTAAGGTATTAGTTCGAGTATTGAAAATTCTATATGCTTTACTTCTTTCTGAATATCCAATAAATATTCCTTTATCAGATTTCGAGTAAAAATTGTCTTTAGTATTAAGTATAAAACATTTACTTCTAAATATTTTAAAATATGATAATTTTGGTTTTTTATTATACAAAAGTTCATATGGGTTTAATGAGTTAAAGGTCTAATTGGAATTCTATTTATAATATACCAAACTGTTGCAACTGCCTCAGCCAAAAAATTTCTTAGTAAATTACTATCAGATAACATAGTTCTTACACACTCTTGTATCGTCCTATTTTTACGTTCAACTACTCCATTTTGTTAAGGAGTTCTCAGAATTGAAAAATTGTAGGTTATTCCCTTTTTATTACAATATTTTTCAAAATTTTCTTTTTTGAATTCTCCGCCATGATCACTTCGCATTGTTTTGATTTTTAGTGATAATAAATTTTGAATCCTTTTAGAAAAAGTTTTGAGTTGATCAAAAGCATCACTTTTATTTTTAAGAAACAAAGTCCAGGTAAATTTAGAAAAATCGTCGACTACTATGTAAACATATATATATATATATATATTATGATTTATTGATTGAACTAGAGATGGACCAAATAAATCCATGTGAATTAACTCTAATGGTTTTGAGGTAGTAATTTCCTCTTTTGATTTAAATGAACTTCTCTTTAAGTCTGCAGCAGTAGCCCAACGGTTAAGAACTTTGCACCGTGGTAACAATGATGCGGGTTTGAAACCTGGAATGACATGCTAAGAGTTTACCATGTGCATACGCTAAGATAAGCCACATATGTGGTGCTCGCGGGCCGGGCTAGGTGAACTAGAGAGGGTTTTACAACTCTGGTCGGTTTCCCTCCTGAACAAATTCAAAAAGAAAATTCCGAATTAACAAATGTCACATAAATTATTAACTTTAATTTCAATTTAGGAAATCCTCTAATTGAATCTAGTTTAGAAATCCTAGAAATATGTTTGAAATTTATATGACCAAATCTCTTATGCCAAATCCAGGTGTCACTTGTATTGGCCATAAGACATAGGTTATCGTTGGAGATTTTCATACTCAATATATAGATATTTTTCTTTCGATCTCCTTCGTATAATACTTTTAAATTCCTATCTTCTATAAAACATTTATCTTTTTCAAAGTCTATTTTATAACCCTTATCGCAAAGTTGGCTTATACTTAGCAAGTTGTGTTTTAAATTCCTTACTAATAAAACATCAGAAATAGTAGGAGTTTCAGAATTACCGACATTGCCAATTTCGATAATGTATTCTTTAGAGTTATCTTCGAAGTTCACTATTCCACCATCTTCATATTTCAGATTATTGAGTAATTCAGGATTACCCATCATATGTCTCGAACACGCACTATCTAATATCCATTTGTCCTTTTTTATTTCCACCAATTTCTTTCCAGAATTTGAATTCTCAACGGCCATGTAACACACCAGTTCGGAATTTGAATTTCCAATAGCCACCTTTTCAGAATTTGAATTTTCAAAACCCATCATTTCAGGATTTGAATTACCAACAGCCACTTCACCCATCTTTTCAACTTTTGAATTTTCAAAAGTCATAGAATACATCTTTTCCTGGATTGAACAATAATTCAGTAGATCACATGACTTTTCAACATGATTATATGCAGACACTTATAATATTGGAACAATGCATGAATTGACACTAGTGTTAATAGATGTTTCAAAAATTTTCCATTTACAAATTTTAAAAAATGATATTATGAATATTTTGAAAGACCTTGCTCCGATACCAATTGTTAGGGATTGCGAAATGGATCGTTAAGGTAAAACAAACACCAGAGGGGGAGTGAATAGTGTTTATGAGAATTTAAACAAAATGTAAAAATTGTGTGATATACTATATGAATCAATCACCACAGAAATAATTACAGACACAGAATCAAACACAAAGATAAACAAAAATAAAGTGCAAAAAAGGGAAGAACACACCGGATTTTATACTGGTTCAGATTGCTCCTGTGTCCAGTCCCACGCAATGTTGGATTGCGTAGAGTTTTATTAATATATCAATATCCAATTACAACCTCCTTGATTTCACGACTACATGGGATCCCACCGATTCCAACCTCCATGATTTCACGGCTACAAGAGATACCACTGATTACTCGTCCTTGATTTTACGGCTATAAGGGATACCACCTATTACTTACATAACCCAAACAATTACAAACAACCCTATAACTCTTCAGTAGCACTTGATTCAGAGAGTGCAAGGAGAAGAAGTTTAATGAAAACAGAATTGAATTCGACAGAGTATAAGTGTAGAAATTATAAAAAGGAGAAAGAATAATGGTGTAATGAATGGGAATGAAGATGGAGAAGAAGACTAATAATAAAATTCGAAATCATCCCCTAGTTATAACATTTAAAAGGTTGCAACGTTTTTGAACCGTCACAAATAGTGAAAAGACACTTCCTTTCAATTTTGAAAAAACGACAGTTATTTGTCGACATGGGCATAAATGTATGTCGACATATACATGTGTAAAACTAAATTTTGATCATTTTTCAAGTGTTTTGATATATATATATATATATATATATAATTCTGGAATTTCGTGAATAAAAACATAGTGTTATAAATAAATATTATAAAGTAGGAAATCATATGAAAACATAAATATAAATTATGTAAACATACTTACTAAATTATAGAGTTAAAACGGTACAAATATAATGTATATAAAGTATAAATATATAAAAATTATAAAATTTGAGTTTGAAATCAAAAGTAAAGTAAAGAAAATAAAATAGAGAAGATAGAGAGAAAAGAGAGAATTTGAAATCAGAAATAGAAAAATAGAATTTGAATCTGGAGTGCTATTCAGAGTCTTACATAATCTAGACTCTATTTCTATATTTATACTTGAACTCTTGAAATCCTGAATACTCATGAGTCTTAAATCATCTCTGAATTCTGAATCTCTACTATCTTTAAACTGTACAGTCTTAAGTAATGTTTCATGTATATAAATCATACTTATATGTATATATGTATATATATATATCCTAGACAGAAGTGTTAGTATATATTTTATAATCAATTAATATTGAAATAAGGTTGTTGTCATCAAACCTCCATTCTCCAACATTTCTGTCCCTCTCCGAATAAATATCCGATATCTATTAATTTCACTTTCATTGAAGAAACACCATTCTTCCAGTCATCATCAGGCATACCTTATCAAAGTCAGGAAAGTCTGAGGGAGAATGATGATTTTATTGTATATGAAATATCAAATTCTATACAAGAAGAGAACAATATCAATGATTCAGTTGAAACAAGCTTATTACCTTCTTGTGATACAGCTCTATCTACATCTAATGTAATCCCTCTACTTGAACATTAATTTGTTTCTACATTTAATCATGAAACCAAGCTTCATGTTGTTCTATGAAAGCGAAAACGTTAGTGCACATATCTTATCTCTTCATTTATCTCATATAAAAATTTATCCTCATCAACTCATTCACTTATCACTTCTCATGAATTTGTTTCTATACCTATAACTATTGAGAAAGCGTTATCAAAACCTATTTGGAAGGCTGCTATGGTTGAAGAAATGAATGCTCTTGAATACAATGAAACATGGAATTTAGTTGGGTTGCCTGAAATTAAGAGACCTATTGGGTGAAAGTGGTATTCACTATAAAAGCAAATTATGATGGTTCAATTGCTAGATTGAAGGCACGTTTAGTTTCAAAAGGATATGCACAAATTTACGGAGTGGATTATTCTGAGACTTTTTCCCCACTATCAAAGTTAACTTCTATTCGGATGTTTATTTCATTAACAACATAAAACTATAAATTACACCAGTCTGATATAAAGAATGCATTTCTTTATATTGACTTAGAAGAAGAACTCTACATGGTTCAACAACCTGGATTCATTACACAAGGGAAGAGTGGTCTAGTGTGTAAGTTAAAGAAGACACTGTATCGATTAAAATAGAATCCTAGAGCTTGGTTTGGAAAGTTTAGTAATGCAATGGAAACTTTTGGAATGGTAAAGGATAGTGGCGATCGTCTAGTATTCTATAAGAATACTAATTGGGTATAATTCTACTTGTGGTTTATGTTGATGATATTGTGATAACTGACAATGATGAACAAGGTATTTCATCCCTTAAGACTTTTGTTTACATCCGGTTTCACACTAAAGATTTAGGAAAACTTGAAGTATTTCCTAGGTGTGGAAATTACAAGAGATAATGGTAGTATTATTATGTCTCAATGAAAGTACGTTCTTGATTTGTTGGAAGAGACTGGAAATCCAGGTGTTAAACCTAGCACTATTCCTATTCCATTAAATTGTGACATTGTGGAAAATGGTGATTGTTCAAAGATCCAGAGAAATATAGGAGATTGGTAGGTAAATTGAACTATCTAATTATTACACGACTTGATATTGCATTCGTTGTTAGTGTTGGAAGCCAGTATATGGCATCTCCTACTGTGTATCATTTGGGCATATTGAAACATATTTTGAGTTATCTTAGGGGAACTGTTGGGCAAGGAATTGAGTACATGAATCATAGACATGCAAGAGTTGAATGTTTCTGTGATGCTAATTAGGCAAGAACAAAGCTGGACTGGAAATTTATTTCTGGATTTTGTGTATACTTAGTGGGAAATTTGATTTCATGGAAAAGAAAAAAACAAAATGTTGTTTCTAGATCGAGTGTTGAATACGAATATACGGTTATGGCTAGGGAAATTTGTGAAGTAATGTAGGTGGATCACCTTGTGTGAGGTTGGAATAAATATTGGTAAACCAATAACTCTCTATTGTGACAATTAGCCTGCAATGCATATCGCATCTAGTCCGTCGTTTCATGGGCGAACAAAGCATACTGAAGTGCATTGTCACTTCACTAGGGAGATGGTTCAATAGGGTTTGGTTCTGACATAGCATGTTAAGACTGAAGTGCAGGTACCTGATATATTTACAAAAGCATAATATATATATATATATGTATGTAAATATGTATATAGTATTATGTAAATATGCTATCGGCATCAAGCTGTTGAAACAAACAGCTTAATGCTAACCCTGAAGCAAAGAAAGGAGATACCAGGAAGACAAACTAAGAAGATGATACAAGGAGTACAAGCGATATCGGAGCAAAAAAGAAGATACAAGAATACGATACGAGCTGGTGCCGGAACCAAGGAGATGGTGCACGAAGACACCGATGCCAAGAAGTACTGAAGACAATACCAGGAGGCGACACCAATACCAAATAGTAATGAAGACAATACCAGGAGGCGGCACCGATACCAAGTAGTAATGAAGATAATACCAGGAAGCGACACCAATACAAAAAAGGAATGAATGATACTTACACTAAAACTGGAAGAAAAATGCTAATGGTATTAACGTAATATTGTAACATATTGTATTTCTTCTATAAATAACAGTGGTGCACTGCTGATTTGAATTAATGAGAAAGTTTCATCTTCTCTTATCCATATTATTTCTTCATTTTTAATATATTATTTAAATACCCAAATCTGGGTTTTTGGTTTCTTAATTAATACTGAAAGAGGTTTTAACCTTCTATTGTTTCTAGAAGAGAATTTCTAGACTTCAATTATATAAATACCCGAATCTAGATTTTGGGTACTTAATAATTAAGTATTGAAAGAGTTTTCGGTCTTCTAATATTTCTTTAAGTGTATTTTTAGACTTTTATCATTTAAATACCTGAATCTTGGTTTCAGATCTTCAAATCATTGCCAAAAGAGGTTTTGGTGTTCTATTATTTTCGAAAATGAATTTCTGAGCTTCTATTAACTAAAATACCCAAATCGGGGTTTTGGTCCTTTAACTATTTCCAAAGAAGATTTCGATCCTTTGCTACTTGTCATAGTCAAATTCTGGGATTTCTATTATTTAACGTTGATGTGCACGTAAATGTGCACATACTTACATCCATATTTCATCTATTTTTATTTAAATAAATGTCATATGTGGGTATTTATCATGTTTAAACCATAATTCAATTGATTTCAAAACATCATATATTCATCATCATATAGGAACAAAATGGTCATTTTTGTGCTTATGTTATTTTGAGAAATTTTACTTAGACATTTTTCATTGTTTTTGTAGAAATTTGGTGCATGTGGAAGAAGGCTTCATAGAGATATATATGCATACAAAGGAATAAAGAGGAAATTATTTTGATACATGGTAATGGAGGACCCCACCTACCTTCCCACTTACCTAATTCTACACTTAGAAGCTAATGGACAAAATAAGTGGATGTTAAAGTTTCATGCTAATTTGATGATGGATTATTTAAAGCTTAATGATTACTTGGTGGCCACACTTCCTAAAGGTCATTTTTGGTAGCTTGCTAAAAGTTGAATTAGGGTTTTACTCATGTATAAATAACCCACTTGTGTACATGTTAAGAATCCTCTTTTTTTTAGTTTAGTTTAGAGTGGAGGCTCAAATTCAAACCTCTCTTTAATTTCCATGGCTACTTAGCCATTTTCTCTTATGTAATTTTCATTTTAATGCAATTTAATTTATTGTTCATTTAATTCTTGTTATTTACTTTATGCATTAGTGTAGTTTAAATTCATGCAAATAGTTTAGTTTTATTTTGATTTTGTTAATTAGTTCTCTTTTTTGTTTTGTTTATGTATATGTTGCAATCTACATTTTTTTTATTTGATAACGAGCATGAGTAGCTAAATCCCTACAACTTAGTAAATAATGAAGCTCTCTTGATTATGCAGATGCATCATATTTTTTTTTATTCATGCTCTCTTTTTGTGCTTCATATCATGTTAATGTTATTGGTTTTATGTGTTCGTTATTGAGTTTGATAGCTTATGTTGTTTACACAAATAGGCTATGCTTAGTCATATGTTCATAATTAGCTCTTCATCTATATATGATGATGGTAATTAAGTGGAGGCTGAAATAAAATTTTGATGGTCTATAGTTCTAATAGATAGTTCGTAGGTCATGCTTAAAGTATATTTCATTTTCATCTTGTTGTCACTTTTCATTAGAACTAGTAAGGTGATTTAGTGGGCATGTTATAGTTTGATAGTTTATCTTGTGCTAATTAACAGCATGAATAAGCTAAACTTATAATAATCATATCAACTAAATTCATAAATGACCCAAAAAAGAGATCAAGCTTTCAGTATTATGTTGATTCATGTGATCTAGAGAGTGGAATTATTCATAAGTTGTCATTTAATCTCATGATTTTTATCAAATTTAGTTTGCTAGTTTAGTTGTAGTTGTAGTTAACATTTCTCTAAATATTGTTTTTAATTTGATTAAGTAGAGTCTAAAATTAATTCTTTCCCCGTGGATCAACTCGTACTCGCTAACGTACTACAATTGTATGTCGTGCGCTTGCGCTTTTATACACTTCGCAACGGATTTCTAATTGATAGAATAATCGTCGTCGAACAAGTTTTTTGCGCCGTTGCTGGAGAAAGAATTTAATTTTGATTTTATTCTTCAAATTAATTTTCTTGTTTGTTGTTTTTATTTTAAAAGAAAAAGGTGATCTTGTTAATTGATTGTGTGGCTGTTCAATTGTCTTGTACATTTTTGTGTATGTGTTCTTGCATTTGCTTGTTCACTTTAGTTTTTATTGATGTCTTTTGTTTTGACTTTGGTGTGTTTCGTTGTTTTGTTTTGTGTTAGTTTTCTTTTAAAAAAAAGGAAAATAAATATCGCATTGCTTTTGTTTCATTAATTGTTTGTGTCTTTTTCGTGTGCATTTGTGTCCATTTTGTTGACACCGTCATTGTTTGTGTTAATGTTTTAGTTTTAAGTCTACAAAAAACAGTCCTGTTACTTGTTCTGTTGGTTTTTCATTCTCTATTTCTTAGTGTTTATTTTATGTTTAAAGGCATTTTTTCCATCCCACTAATTCAAAGAAAAAAGAAAGGTTTTGCCTCATTTTTTGTTTTTTGCATCATTATCGATTTCACTACTCTTCACATTGCATCTTTTCAAGTCCATTTTGAATTTACAGTTGCTGTTTACATTTTTTGCAATCACATATTTTTAGTCTTTTGCATTACATTAAAAAAACTGTCAGAAAAAAAAAGTTTCAAAATTCATTTTGATAATTCATACACAACAGTTTACACTCTTGTTTATCAATTCAACAGTTTTACCAACCATCTCATTTATGTTTTTCCATTTCTACTTCTTCTACATTTTGTAATCACCCCCTTCAAACATCCTCTCTTCCTCTACAATTTGCTCCTCACCACTCAACTCAATTACCAAGCCTCCAACACTATACAAACATCAACTTCCTACAGACAAGAACACTGCAGCATTGCCGGTTCACAAACCTGACAACAATACGCCTTCATTGCCTCGAATCCACACCACTTATGTCATCCAAAACCCAATCACAGTTCATCATCTCAGTGTCAACCTCCACTCATACCATCCGCAGCCATATTTCGCCAAAACCGACTACCCATTGCCATACACATACACATATCCAACATCATCTAGACCCACTGCATCCCCATAGTCAACTCCATCTCCACAAACTTCATCAACCATTTACAGCTTTTCATCCAGCAACAAACCTCACTTCATTCAACATACACCATACTCAATACCACACGCTGACAAAGCCAAAACCAAAATCACAACCTGTGACTTCATTTACACCATCAAAACAACACCACTATCAACCTGTGCTGACCCACTTTCATTTCCATCTACAAACCAGAGCAACCACACTATTTATAATTCATAACCTCCCTGCAGCATCCATACACCTTCAGCTTCATATTCATACTGCTAATTCCCAACATCCTACTTCGCTACATCCACTCCCGACCGCAACTCTCCCTGATTGAACTACCCACAAATCAATGCTTCATCACCTTCCTACAAAGGAACCAAATCATGCTCAACCCAGTTCACCGACCACCTCAATCCTTCAACATCACCGAAAACAACCACCTCCCCCCCTGTGCTCAAATCGCCTCCCCAATCTGAAACCCTTAACCGATAGCCCCAATCGATAGCCTCCCTAAATCGAATTACCTCGAACGAACTCCAGAGTTACCCCAAATCAACTCCAGAATTACCCCAAATCAACTCCAGAAATCCACAACCACAAAATCAAATCGACTTAACCACCTTCTGAAACTTCTTTCGCACCTCCAAATTCGTATCACCAGCAACCCACTCGAATCGAATTAAATTCGTGTCGCCCCACATCAACCACCTTCGATTCCAATTAATTTTAAGAATATTTTGACTTGAGTTGATTCTTGATTTTTTTTTTTAGCAGAGGATAATTTTAAGAATACTTTTATTTGAGTGAGCATAGGTTGTGAGCGGTCGATTTTTCCTTGTATTAAACCATTGTGTTCTCGAAATTAATTTGTTGCATGAGACCTGTGGGTCAGTGGGCTAATGGGCCATCGTATGTGCTTTGGGATTCTTTAGTTCTTTTTAGTGCAAATTCAATTTCTTTCTTCTTGTTTTGTTTCTTTCAAGTATTTAAAAAAAAAATTGTAAATACAATTGCTTATTCATGCTAACTATTAAAAAAAAAAAAAAATTAACATCCTTTTGTTGTTTTTCGATTGAACTTAAAATAAACTTTAAAAAATATGTATCTTCCTTATGCTTTTGCTTAAATTTTCTGGTAACAGAGAATCATCAGGAAATTGCTAGCTAAGCTTGCTCTGCTTTGCCATGGTTGTTAATAAATAAATTGCCGCTAAAAAAAACAGAATCTGGACACTCTGGTATTGTGCTCTCAACTCCGTTTTATTTTCCTTGCATTGATGTTTGCTTGCATTTGCATAAAAAAAGAAAATCAAAAAAAAAAAAAAAAAAAAAAAAAATCATTCATAGTTGCATCGTTAATTCAGTTTAATTTATTTTTTGCATTCATCTCATCTGGTTTTATTTTGTAATAACATCGTTATATTTTGAAAAACTGGTTTCTTTGCAACGAATAATTTTTCGGTATCTAGACTACAGCAGAGAAATAACCATTTATTAATATTACGGTGATTCGTAAATATTATGTCGTTTGTTCCTCTTATGGTACTTAAACCTTTTGCTGCATTGCTAGGGTGATTCTTGGTGCACCGATAACTCCTGTTTGTTAACTGGTCGAGAAATCTTAATTGCAATTAATCTAACCGTCATTATATAATTTTAGAAAATTTGTAAATAGTTAATTTGCATTCATTTAGTTGCATTAGATTTATGCATATTTAAAAAAAATCAAAAATCCAATAAAAAAAGAAACAATTTTCTTTTGTAAATATTTATTTCCTTTTCTCTTAAAAAAATTCAAAAAAAAAAAAAAAAAAAAAAAAAAAACATTCTTGAAAATGTCTGAATTTCCTTATTCCCATGAATTTTACGTTAGTTGTGAAAACCAGTATAATCTATATTATTTTACACCAAATTCAGATGGATATTTTAATAACAACTATTGTACAAATAATTCATATGGAAATTAATCAACCCTCAAATCTTGAATCTTTACATGAAATACTTGAAATGAGCACATAGCAACTTCAAAGAACATATGAATGATGTAATTCAGACATGTGCAACAATTCAAGCCAAAGTTTTCAAAATAATCAAAATTCGAGTTCAATTTCCAATTCAAATGATTTTGATTATAACCCTTGCCATTCAATTTCGAACGCCAAAATGAATTTCGAATTCAAAATGAAAATGTGAATCACTTTTCAAATTATTTGGTTACAGGAATAATTTCAATTGTGGTCCTACTGAAATTTTTTGTTCTCAAAAATTTCAAATTGAAAATTCTCATGTAAATAATTATAAATTTGATTTTTTTGAGCAAATGAACGAAGTTGACTACACGGATTTGTTGTATGAAACATACTTGAATTTTCATTAGAAACAAAATCAAATCCAAATGTGTGACGATTCGAATATTAATCCACCTTTTACCATAATTGATGATTTTGAAATAACAACTTTTGAAATTAAAAATGACGTTCTTAACGAAGTTGTTAATAATACGGTAATTGAGTTGTATATCAATTCTTTTGAGAGGGCGGGACAAAATTTAGAATTCAATCTTCCTTTTTCTGGAAATAATGAACTTCAAACAACAACTTTAGATTTTGAAAATGATATACGCATTGAAGTTGTTGCCAATTCACCAAAGGAAGACGAATTTGATGAATACGAATTTTTTGGACTATTTGAAAATGAGTTGAATTTTAAAGAGGTAGATTTGAATCACCATTTTGATTTTGAAATCGATAATTCAAAAGAAATCTTCAACGATAATTTTGAAATTCAATTTGGTGGAAATAAACATGAAATTCAATCCATTATTGAATCTACCCCAAAAATCATCAAAAATAAAACAACTCATTCAATTTTTAATAAAGCTACATTCGTTTTTCCAAATCTACATTCAACTTCAAATTTTTTTGCGATTTGATTTTTCATGCTTAAATGTGTCTCTCATCCTTG
The DNA here is from genome assembly GCA_030737875.1 of Allium sativum. NCBI lineage: Eukaryota > Viridiplantae > Streptophyta > Magnoliopsida > Asparagales > Amaryllidaceae > Allium > Allium sativum. The sequence goes on from CM060922.1 coordinate 638,218,102, forward strand.
AAGAGACAAATAAATCGGTCTTTAGAAGACCGTTTCATTTACTTCTTGCTAATATATTTTCAGATATACTGTAAATAATTTTTTTCTCTTGTAAATATAGGGAATATTTAAAAAAAAATCTTTTCTTTTCTCCTTCCACTTGGGTTTCCTATGGGGACACAGTCAAAATCAAGTGTGGGGCGAGTTTCATGTTTATTTTGGTTTCGCATAGATTTTTTCTTTTCTTTTTTATCATTCAAAAAAAACTCAAAAAAAATAAAAAGGCATTTTAATTTACTTTTAAATGGGCATGATGAAATAAATATACGATTCTGTTCGTATGATTAATATGTTTAAAAAATCACTTTTCTTAACGGATAACGAAAGGAAAATTCGAATTATGAGCAAATTTAGTGTAACTAGTATATAGGGAGATTCGTAGGTGATGAGTATGAATTTTTTTTCTAAATCTTAATCCGATTAATAAAATGGTTGATTTAGACAACTTACGATAACATTTTAGATCTTTTAAGTGAAGTCGTGCTAAGATATTCTCGCTTAATTCTCTCTCTTTCAAAAAAAAAAAAAATTTGATCGGCTTCTAACATGTTGGGATACATCGCTTGTTGTAGAATGCGCATGCATTTGGATCGGTCAAAGAACATAAGCGTGGAGCAGCAGAATCTAACACATGGATTGGTAATAAAGTGAAAAATGGGTCGATCAGTTTGTTAAAGAAACAGGCAATGGCAGTATAGTAATTTAAATGGGTCGGTTCTATTCAAATATGAAGGGTCGATGTTAACACGTTACAGTGCATGGCTCAGCTTCAAATTGAAAAGAGCTGACAGTTAGTATTTATATTGGATCGGTCCTATCTCTAAAAGCACGTGGTCGGCAACAAAACAAAAGATCGGGTCAGCACAAAAAATTCCGGGTCGGTCGGTATTAAAATGTGACAGCTGTGTACTGGTGGCTCCGGCTGTCTAATGACATTTTCGTAAATAAGTTTGAGGCTGACCCAAACCCCGCACACCATAATTACAACACTTCCACTACCCCCAAACTACATCTATAAATAACCCACTTCTCCACACTTCAAGGGATCGATTTTTCCACCCCGAAGGGCTTCTCAAATCATTTCGCCACCACTCTCGAATACTCCAAGCTCCATTCATGACTTCTTAAGCTCACACCATCTTCCTCCAACAACAAATGGATCAAATCTTCACTAAATTCCATTAGAAATCTCTCAAACTCAATATAAGTTATCTCAACTACCATTATCTCTCTCTAAAGCCTAGATCTGAAAGATCATCATGTATCCAGTGAAGATCATCTAAGTGTTTAAGTGGCTGAATATCTACACAACTACCATCATAAATCAAAAGATCTCACCGATTCCTTCGCAAATCCAAGTAAAATCTAGAGTAAGAAGAGAGAGAATAGTAGAAGATCATTATTATAGAGAGAGAATGAATGTAATGAGAGAAAATCCATGATTTGTAAACTCAAGTATGATAAAGAGAAGCGACTCTATAGTGGATATAGGCTACTTTTAAAGTCGAACCACTCTAAACTCTGTGTGCTCTACTTTTTACCATTTATTTTGTAACTGTGGGTCTGTTTTCTTATTTCTAACCTTTGGTGAAGTATTGTGAAGATACCTTTGGTGTTGGAGCCATTTTTTGGTTGCAACATTTTGCGCCCACCATCGGGCCATGTTCACACTTCTCTCAAATGTAAGAGTCTTGCATTGAAGTTCCAAGCCTGCTTCTACTATAAATTCTCTAAATCTAAGATTCAGGCCAACTGACAAATTCTCTTCCAAGTTCAAATCCTTGTCCAAGATAATGCCTAAGTCAAAGAAGATTGCAAGTAAAATCGTTGGAGCACCCAACGATGTTGATGATGAAGCTATGCCACTAACTAACCATTTCGAAGTTGGCAAAAGCTTGGTTGGTGGAGCCGGAGTAACTAGACCTGAACTAGATGTCGTTGTGCCCAACCTAAACCAACAAATGGCGACTTCAAATAAAGCTTTGATGGATGCTAATGATGCTTTGATGGAAAAAATGAATTCTCTTCTAATCGCTCAAGCAAATCCTGCTCCTCGTCAAAAGGTTCATGTCAACCTTGAAGAGAACGCGAACTCGGCAGCTTCTGATCATAATCATAATGATAATATGGAAGGCCTTGATGGATGGGAAAGCAATAAGAAAGAAGCTGAAGTTCAGGATTCAAAGATGAAAGCTAAAAGTTGTTCCAACTGAAATACCCGACGAGTTGTAAGTCCCGCCAAGAGGGCACCTCTGTGGGGGTAAAAGACCTAGATCCTCTAATCGCGATCGTTCGCCAAGACAAGCATCCAGCAAAGAGATCGAAGTCCGCTCTGCGGAACGACACAACTCGAAGGAATATATCGCGGATATGGTAAAGCAAATCATGAAAGATAACTTGGCTCGCAATGATAATGAAAGAGAATGGGACTTCTCCCACAGCAAAAATCCGTTCACAAAGAGGATCCGCAAAGCAAAGTTCCCTAAGAAGTTTACTCATCCTACCCTGCCTCCATACAATGGGACTTCTAATCCAAATGACTTCCTTTACATATATAAATGGCATACGGATGCAGCCAAAGCTACAGACAAAATCTAGTGCCTTTGCTTCTCTCTCTATCTAGAAGGTGTGGCAACATTATGGCTCACGAACCTGCTGCCCAAATTCGTTGACCGATTTGATGACTAGACTCTAAAGTTTAAGGAGCAGTTTAGGCTGCAAGCTATGAAGGCTAAGGATGTTATCTCTTTGACATCAATGAAGATGAATCCAGGAGAGTCTGTTAAAGCTTTCCTCAAGAGATTCAACGTTGCTTTGTTCGAGGTGGGGAATCCCGAACCCCGCATGATTTTAATGTCTCTAATCGGCGCCATAGATGAGAAGAGCGAATTTGGTAGATGGATTAAAATGAAAGAACCAAATACGCTTGAAAATTTCTACAAATAAGCAGAGGAATATATGAGGGTGGACAATAATCCTGTGCCTCTTCAGATTATTGATGGTAACCCACTTTTTGTAGCTCCCAAAAATGCTAGTACTCAATACAATCAGAAGAATCTTGGAAGTCAAAAGACAGGAAACGACAGGAAAGATAATCGAGATGGCCAAAAAACTAGCTTATTTACACCCTCTGAATTCACCCCTCTAAATAATACTCCAGAAAACATCTACCTCGTTACCAAAGAGGTAGACATTATCCAGAACCACCATCGCTGAATATCTCTGAAAGAGCTGTGAATTCTAGAAAATTCTGTGGCTTTCACAATCGACCTGGGCATGATACCAATGAATGCCGACACTGGAAGAACTTAATAGAGGAGTTGATTAGAAAGAACAAACTACAGCAATATGTGAAAAATCCACAACTTACAAATCCTTCGGCAACTCCCTAGGGGAAAGAGACATCAAATGGTCAATCCGATCAAATCTACGAAACTCCAGCACGGGTTAATGCAAGGCCGGTCATAAACTAATGAACAATGGTGGTGCTCCAGATTTAATGGATCGAAATAAGCGATCATCACCGCCACAACTTTATTTCGAGCTTTACTTCCTGTTGTATTTTAACTTCATATAACAGTCTGTAATATTTTACAAACGCTATACTGAACGATTAGCTTTGTGATTAAGAGCATATCTACCTGAATAAATTCCCTTCTTGCAAAAATCTTTGTCAAATCAAAATTTTCTTAAATATGATTTTATATTGCAGGCCATCAGTCGAGCGCTTGTTCTTTAAAATCTGACAAAGCATGGCGACCCTAAAAACACTAGTTCAGGCGTCAAATATTGTAAATATCAACATGCACAAATGCAAAAATAGAAAAACAAAGCCTTGAAAAGTGAATGGGAAGAGTCACGAAAATTCAAATAGCAAGCAATGAGGGTTGTAACTTTCGTCGTAAGAGCACTCTCCAGAATTAGAGGTCCAAGGCCCTAGTTCCTGAATTGAGATAGCCTGCCAGTCGAGCGTCCGACAAAGGAATTGGCGCCACCCCATGAAACGATGAAACAAGAAAAAACCTTCCACAATAAAGAAAACACTTCCCGAGTGAAGTGCAAAAGACCTCCCCAAGCTGGGGCATTAAATCCAAAGATTTCCCCGAGCGGGGACATTAAATCCAAAGACCTCCCCAAGCGGTGGCATTAGATCCAAAGACCTCCCCGAGTGGGGGCATTAAATCCAAAGACCTCCCCTAATGGAGGCACAAAATATAAGACCTCCCCGAGTGGGGGAACTGAATCCAAAGACCTCCCTGAGTAGGGGCACTAAATCCAAATACCTCCCCGAGTGGGGGCACTAAATCTAAAGACCTCCCCTAGCGAGGGCACAAAATGTAAGTCCTCCTCAAGCGGGGGAACAAAATCTATAGTCCTCCCCTAGAGGGGCACAAAATTTAAAGACCTCCCCGAGCGGGGGCACTAAATTCAAAAACTTCCCCGACTGGAGGCACTGGATTCAAATTCAAATTTTGAAATCCAACTAAGCTAATGCAACCGATATAAAAAAAGACAATCAGCAAGCTAAAGACTGATTCGTTTACAATCCAAAATCTGCAGTCGCCCTAGCCTCGGAAACTCAAATTGAAGTTCCAATTTTAACAGGTACATGTTTCATGAAATACGAACCACCGTACAAGAGACTATAAGTTATTAAAAGACGATGCTTGGAATCTACAGTCGGTATGTGTCGGTTAGTCGGTTTCAAACATCGCTGCGAATTTAGATTAGCATGTAGTATCTACACGGGTAATATTCGACAAATCGATCAGATGAAACGATCCTATGTAAATACGTCATTCAGTTCAAATCATAAAATTCGCCATAGTCAGATTCTTAATGATTAACTAACCTAATATGGGCAGACGATAGCAAAATATTCGCCCAAAGACATGCAATGTTTTTTTGTTATTACAGAACATGGCATAGCACTAATAAAGCATGTTTGGGTTCAAATCATTATGGATTGCCTTCAAAAGACGTGCACTGCGTCAAAAGAGGTTCATTGGCCAAGCAAATGCCCAAAAACAAGTAGCCAATACTATGGCATAAACCATCGTCAAAGATGACTTTGAGACCCATGTTTTCAAACTATAAATCAATAAAGTCGAGATCTGGTTTTAGCTGCAAAACATTGAGAATGACCATTCAGCTTAATCTCAAGAAATCCAGCTCATACCCTAGAAGTCTAAACTTCGACCCGACAGCGGAGATGCTAATATCTAGAAAACTGATCCTCCAAAGTAGCATGCGACCGACCCATTATTGGGAAAACTCCAATTCATTACACAAGAAAGTACATGATCCATATGTTGAATGTATGTCCCGATCATGCATATAAAGCAGCAAAAACTTGAATCATCCAATAGTTCATATATCAAAAACCCAAGAACGTTAACTTTGGAGTTTACATTTTTTTACAAAACAAAAATTATAAACTCCAAGGGGCAAATGTTAGCCACTACAAATCATGCATAAACTATTGGATCTAGTTCAAAGTTAGAATTGATGGATCAGAAAATACGCTCAATGTGTATGAGTCGGTCAACCTTAGTGTGCGAGGGTCGGTCACTTCATTTCAATATGGCTCGGTCGGTCGCGTTGTAAACAATGGGTCGGTCGATCACGTTGTAAGCAATTGATCGGTCTACATACATAATATGGGTTAGTCTCAGCGATACGGGTCAGCAAGAGCATCGAAATGGATTGGCTTGAAATATTTATTCGTAAGGGACGACCATTCCATTCACAGAAAATGATTCGATCACAAAATGGCAATAACATGGTCGATCAAATTCTTCAATTAATGGATTGATGTATTCACAAGAAAACATGAATTCGTGGACTGGCAACACGTGAATACATGAAGGCTTGTAATTGATAAGTTGGAAGCATGATGTTAATAACGCAAATGATATGATGAACACGTTAGCTCCTTCATGCATGTCAACATGGACCGGCACTATTAAGACGTATGGGTCGGCACCAATATGTTTGAACGGATCGACCTTTAAAAGAAAATGCATGGGTCGATTCAGTAGTAAACACAATGGATATCACGCATGAAATATTTCACGTATAAACATATAGTTAGGTTCACATACATTAATCTATATATCTACACGCACACATGGCATCATAATGCAGCGCAGGTCAATCTCAAGTGCAAGGATCGACTTCCAACATGTTGGGATTCATCGACTGTTGTAGAATACACATGCATTTAGATCGGTCAAAGAACATAAGCGTGGAGCAGAAGAATCTAACACATGAAAGTAAAAAATGGGTCGGTCAGTTTGTTAAAGAAACAGACGATGCCAGTATAGTAATTTAAACGGGTCGGTTCTGTTCAAATATGAAGGGTCGATGTTAACATGTTACAGTGCATGGCTCAGCTTCAATTTGAAAAGAGTTGACATGTTGGTATTTATATTGGATCGGTCCTATCTCTAAAAGCACGCAAGCAAACCAAAATATTGGGTCGGCACCAAAAATTCCTAGTCGGTATTAAAATGTGATAGTTGTGTACAACTGGCTCCAGTTGTCCAGTGGCAATTTCGTAAATAAGTTTGAGGCCGACCCAAACCCTGCACACCATAATTACAATAGTGCCACTGCCCCCAAACTACACTTATAAATAATCCACTTCTCCCCCATTCAAGGGACCGATTTTTCCACCCCGAAGGGCTTCCCAAATCATTTCTCCACCACTCTCAAACAATCCAAGCTCCATTAATGGCTTCTTAAGCTCACTCTATCTTCCTCCAACAACAAATGGATCGATTCTTCTCTAAACTCCATTAGAAATCTCTCAAACTCAATCTAAGTGATCTCAAACTACCATCAACTCTCTCCAAAGCCAAATCTGACACAAAATCATCTTGGATCCAGTGAAGATCATCAAAGTGTCTAAGTGATTGAATATATACAAAACTACCATCACAAATCAAAAGATTTCACTGATTCCTTCGCAAATCCAAGTGAAATCTAGAGTAAAAAGAGAGAGAATAGTAGAAGATCATTATTTAAGAGAGAGAATGAATGTAATTAGAGAAAATCCATGCTTTGTAAACTCAAGTATGATAATGAGAAGCGACTCAATAGTGGATGTAGGCTACTTTTAAAGTGAACCACTCTAAACTCTGTGTTCTCTACTTTTTACCATTTATTTTGTGGTTGTAGCCCCGTTTTCTTATTTCTAACCTTTTGGTGAAGTATAGTGAAGATAACTTTGGTGTTGTGGCCATTTTTTGGTTACAACATATGTTTTGCCTGCGATCTCTTTGGCTTGCATGTAATTTCATATTGCCTAGGTTTGCTATATTTATTTTTATCGCTTTAAACAAGCTGATAAGAACTGATACAAAGCATATTTCACACTAGTGCACTTGTACTTAAATTTTCATTTATACCGATAAGACCTGATATTGTGTACACTGCTTTCACTGCACTTGACCTTGCATCTTGTATTACTTGAGCGTGTGCACACATGAGTGATTAGCTTGCATTGTCTTAGCTTGAACACATTATATATATATGAACCTGATAATAAGAATTGATATCATCCTTGCCCTGTATTTGAGATACACCTTGCTTCTGCTTATACTTATGCATTAATCATGGCTTGTTTGCTGATATGCACAGATTCAACGCTTGAATGCATTTCTTGCTTTGTATCCTAGACAGTTTGGTTTCAAGTAGTATGGTATTTGATTTTGCACATCTGTTTATGTCATATATGCTCTGTCATGATGATGTTTTCTTGAACCAAGTTTGCAATAGTCTCGTTTCTGTGTCACTTGATTTTACTCCATTGTTTAACCCATGCAAGTACATTGTCTTCCTGTCCATTGGCTTAGGCTGAGTGAACCATTGTGGTGTTGTTGCTGAATCTTCAAACCAACCTGTTCCATGTATGTTGAACTTGAACCTATGACAATGTGATGCATGAACATTGTTGTGTGGCTTTGTAAATATTTGTGCTAACTTGTTGCATTGCTTTGGTGTGGATTGACCAGACTGCTATGCCCATTTTCATTTCTGCATGTATATGAGCTTTGCACTTGCACTTGTAAATATTGACTGTTCAATTTTGATCTTCCTGAACCACTGTTCCTTCGCTGTACATACATACCTACATACATACATACATACATACATACATATATATATATATATATATATGCACAGATGTGTGTGTAAATATATTAATGTTTTTGTGTTTACATTTAAACTGGATTCCAAGGTTCATGCCCATTCACTATGTTTGACCGTATTGTCCCACCATGTAAATATGTATATACATGTATAACGCACAAAATATATATATAAATGTTGGCATTAGAAATACTGTCTATCTTATGGTACTTACAGTGTATCACTGTGAATATTACATGTTGTCTAAACATAGATGGATGTCCATATAAATCAGATCAAGTTATGAAATATGACGAGAAACACACCAAAATTCCGAGGCAAATAAATTTTTAAACCAAAAATAATTTCTGCTAGAATTTAAAATATTTTTGTTCTAATTTACTATATGCGTCTCTATGATAGGTAAGCAGAAGACTGGACTGACAGTGAAGATAAAGACAAAATACATAAGTGAGTGACAGTGAGTAAATGAGTCTGTAAAAGAGTAAGTTGAGTGAAACAGAATGTATATGTGTTTGTACAACTGAGTGACTGAGTGTTGTAGTGAGGAACAGTATAACAAATGAAACTAAATGTAAAGTATTGCATTACAGTGAAGATAGAGACAGAATCCATCTTGCCTGTGTGTTTTGGACATCTGTGTACACAATGCTCTGTCTTATGTGTACATGGTTTTGCTGTGTGACTTGACTTGGCTGACCCTATCTGTGCACTTGATTGATTGAACCTGAAGCTTGTACTTGTGACAATGTGATGCACGAACATTGCTTTGTGGCTTTGTGAACATTTATGCCGGCTTGTTGCATTGTTTTTGTGGGGCTTGACCATGCTATGCCCATTTTCATTTCTACATGTATATGAGTTTTGCACTTGCACTTGTAAATGCCGACTATTCCATTTTAATCATGTTGAACCACTATTCGTTCACTGTGTGTATATATATATACATATATATATATATATATATATATATATATGCACAGATGTGTATATATATGTTTGTTTGTGTTTGCATTTGAACTGGATTCCTTGTTTCATGCCCATTCACTATGTTTGACTGTATTGTCCCTACATAGAAATATGTGTATATACGTACACATGTATGTGTATACATGTATAGTGCACAAAATATATATAAATGTGAGCACTAAAAATATTGTCTACCTCGTGGTATTTACAGTGTATCACTGTGAAAATCACAAGTTGTCTAGACACAGACGGATATCCATACAAATCAGATCAAGTTATGAAAATGATGAGAAACACACCAAAATTCTAACGCAAATAAAATTTTAAAATAAAAATTATATCTGCTAGAATTTAAAATATTTTAGTTCTAGTTTACTGTGTGTGTCTCTAGGACAGGTAAGAAGAAGACTGGACTGACAGTGAAGATAAAGATAGAAGACATAAGTGAGTGACAGTGAGTGAATGAGTCTGTATAAGAGTGAGCTGACTGAAACATAATGTATATGTGTTTGTACAACTAAGTGACTGAGTGTTGTAGTGAGGAACAATGTAACAAATGAAACTGAATGTGAATGTATTGTATTACAGTGAAATCTACAAATAGTGGAGTTATGAATTTGTACTGTTGAGATGTTGAAAATAAAATATTATATTTAAGTAAAATACTGTTCGAATATTTAAATTCTTGTGCAGTAGTATTCTATTTAAATGTAAATATTTATTTATGTATGTGATGTAGTATAACAACACAATTACAAACACATTTATTATAATAAATATATGTTTGTTGTCATCAAACAAAAATCATAGAATTGATAGATACAACAAATAATACTAAAGAAGTAACTGTAAAATATTAAAACAAAAAGGCGATTCTTCCAAGAAAGAATAAAGGAAACACTGGGGCCTTCGAAACAAATAAAATCATTTACCATCTGAAAATAAGCTAAAAGAACAAAATGCACCTTTTTAACAATCTGAAAATAAAATCATTTACCATCTGAAAATAAGCTAAAAGAACAATATGATCGTAAAGGAGATCCCTGCTGCATAAAGAGAACCAACCCTTCGGAGTCTCTAAAACGGAAGACCTCCGAGAGCATTTCTCTAGATACACACACCAAGTATTTCGTTCGAAGATCCCCCTTCGGAATGACTTGAAGATTCCACAATGAGTCACTATTAACAGACACTCAGAGGAACTTACTTTTGCTCCAGTTCGCGAAGGAAGCACAAACAACATAATATTAAAGCCTCTTTTGTTGAGCCTCCGTCCTATTTTTGCGAAAGCGTCAAAGCGAAGGCTCTAAGTGGAGAGGGGGTCAACACGTGCATATAAATACGACCCTAAGGGTCGAGAAACCGAACAATTTTTTTCATTCTAAAACATTGTAAACATTTACAAAGCGTAAACCCTAAATTAAACAATCAATTTGGGGACGTCTTATTACTTGAAATCTTAATGAGCATTAGTCGATTCCGAAAGGAGGATTGATAATCATTATCTAAGAATGTCATATTTAGAGGATAAGAAGATCGATCATATCAGCAACTAACTGGCCTAATATCCAATTGCACGTGTTTGAAGAATCCATTTTTTTCTAATTAAATGTATAGCCAGGTCTTGTTATAAGGTCATTTGGGAATAAAAGTGTACTGGTAGTATTCGTTACAACCTAATGGTTTGAAAAGAAGGTTCCTACCGATATTGACTAAGTTATTCTCCATAAATTCGACTACGAAACGCTAACCCTGAAGAACTCATGATATGAAAGACACCATTGAACTTTACTTTGATTAAGCCTGATTTATTCAAATAAAATTACCTTTTGGGGTTGAATATTCAAGATGATCCTTTCGTTGAGATCCCTCTGACACCAACATGATTATAACGGCTTTGACAAAGGGATCAAACTTTATTCGTGTATGAATAACGCGAAGCGAATCAAAAGTTTCACCGCTGAATTCGACTTCCATTAACACCGTACAAAATAGCAGTACGATCATGGTCATAAGCCTAAATCAAACCAGTTACCATCCAGTGGCGTAGCCAGAAATTATTGCTGGTGAGGTCACAATAGGAAAATGTGAAAATAGACTTAACATTGAACCCTCGTTTTGCAAATATCTCAAAATATAGAATATTACCCCATGATGCACACTATGTTGTAGCTTTCTTTTAGGAAACCTGAAAAATAAAATAAAATAAAATAGAACACAATTCTCTGAATGAAAAGCTAATAACAAATGAAGGTATTTGTACCTAACAGGGAAAAACACCAAACAAGAAAACACTTACCACTCAGTTTATGAGCATCAATCAAAATGTCATGACATGAACATTCACAATGAACCTGAGTCAAACAGAAGCTCATAACAAACCTACTAGAAGCATATTTGATATTCATATAATAATATTAGAAAAACGATAACTATTGATATTTTTCAAAATAAACGACCATACAAAATGTTCTAATAATTTAAAGTCGTCCACGTCGAGTTCTCATGTTTTGAAAACGATTGATAATTGTATCATTACTAACTTAAGAAAGTATATCTTTTTTGATATATGCAACACAACTATCATTTAACCATTCATCTACCATTAGATTACGTAGACCGTTCTTCACTATATAACATGTTTTCTCGTTAATACCATTTTCTTAGCTAAATCACTGATGCATTTTGCATCTTAAAGCTATCATTGGATTTCATTTTAAGATTTTGTGGTGCATTTTTTAACACAATCGCATTAACCATGGGCTTTTCATTAGCTAACCATTGTAGAAGTTAAAGAAAATTTTCCTTATTCATAGATTGATCGGATTCATCGTGACCACGAAATGGCAAACCTTGTTGTAAAAGATATCGAATGCAAGAAAGATTTGATTTTAAACGATTCGATAATCAATTTGACTTTGAGTTGATTGTCTCTCAATTACTGTCTCGAGTTGGTTTTGACTCATTAAAATCTCACCCTTCATGCATGCAGCAATATGAGCATCTGCATTTAGCATGGACTTGAAGTCTTTTATAGTTTTTCCAGTTTTTAAACCCGCCTCAGATATATGCGTCACTTGTATTTCCACTCATCGATTGAGGACGGAATAAATAACATGGCAAGCAATATATTGCATCTTGTTTCTCACTATATTCTAACTAATTTTTGTAATTGTTAAACCATGATTGATTAAAATGACGAGCTTTACCGCCTATTATTGTTTGGGAAAACAATTGCAAAAAAGGCTAACAAGGACCTTTCAATAAATATGCTCTTCGGACTATGTCTTGATCATTCGGATCATAGTCAGAAATTTGATGTCGTAAACTAGGATCAGAAGGATGACCTGATAAATCAACTTCAAGACGACTTCGAGTTACTATGCTCGAACAAACAGTGTTTTGACTATTGTTTTTAGGGGCATTATCCGTTGGGGTAGAAATTGTAGAAGAACCAACTTCGTTTGAGATATTTTCAAATGATCTTTTGAAAAAAAATTCGCAAATCTTAAAAACTAATAGATTCATTATAATCAGAAAATGATTTTTTTATTCACATTCATTATATCTTAGAATTTATAATAATCAGTAGATAGAATCCATATAATCCTATCCTAATTTCAAACAAAACAAAATAGTAGCCTCTATCCCCAATTGATTCAACTTATTTTTCAGCAAATCTTCAAGAAAGAAATCAAACCAATCCTAATTTAATCAATTCAGCTTATTCATATCAGATAAAAATCACTTGTCAAGTTCAAATCAGTAGCCCCAATTGATTGCACAACCGATTCAAGCAAAACCCTAACAAATTAAATTCAAACCGGTAGAAATTATGAATACGATTAGTTAATTATCCATAGCTATAGATTGTGGCGAAGAATACGCGGAAGCGGTGATGTCGAAGTTGAATGGAAACAACAAAATTAGAAGAGACGTGGTTTTTTTTTTTTTTTTTTCCTGAACCAGCGAAGTTGAATACTGGAAAAGATGCGGTTTACATTTTTTTTGTTTTTTCTTTCTATCTATTTTTTGCGTACTGAGTCATGTGTATACACACACACACACACACACACACACACACACACACACACATATATATATATATATATATATATATATATATATATATATATGGGCTGCGTTTTTCTGGTAAGGTCACATGACCTCACCAGCCCAAAGTTCCCTCCCTCCCTGTTACCATCCACATGATAATTTAATAACCAATAAAATCATGGTCCAATTGTAAAAGTGGTGCAATTGGAACCTGGTTTTTATTTTGTAAAGTTTGTGCTACTTATTTACTTTTTGTTTTCGGAATATATTTACAAAGTTAACTAAGAAGTAATAATATATACTAGAAAGTGAAATAGTTCTCCGAAACGAAGCAAATGGGTTAATGACATGGTAATTTAAATATTGATTCTGTTCATTTGTTTGTTTTCAGTTTAGCGATTCATGAAGCTAGTGTTTGGCATCACAAAGGACATATTAACATTTTCTTATTTTTCTATTGTCTGGTAGGATTCTGAAAGCTTTTAAAAATTTTAATCATTCCTTGTACAGAAATCGGTTATTAAGGTAATCAGAGATCATAGGGATGACTTAAGGATGATATAAATGCAATTTAGAATAGGAAAATTTATGTTTTTTGGGGATGAAATTTGCTTGTGAATGCCCTGAATCTAAATGAACTACCAGCAAATAATGTCATATTATTATTTAATAGAGCAACTGTGCCCTAAAATGAACCACTAAGCTAATTTTTAAATCTGACGTCTGTTAAAAATAATAAAGATGAGACTCTTTACAGTTTGTATTAATGGACAACACTTGCTGGTTTGAGTGATTTTAGTTAACTTAGACCTTTATACAATCCTTACAATTATGATGCGTCATTATGATATATTGCTTTCATCTGATATATCAAAATCAAATGGACCTTTTGCGCAACGAAGCCCCTCTGGTTAGTAAGGTTTTAATACTTATCAGCTAAGCTTACTTAACAACTTGTTATTTGAATATATAACTCAAATGCTATATGGTGATTGGCCACCACAAGATTTTGGGAAACAGTATGTATGGAATATTGAATGAACTTGTTCAAAAACACAGATTCTTCTTTTCATGATAATATTTTATGTATTAGAATTGATTTTGATGCTTGAGTGCCTACATATAAAAAAACTAAACCGTGTTCTCCCTTGTTTCATCTTATTTCTTTTATAAAAGTTAGTAAGATTTGAATTATTGATTTAGGTGAATATTCAGCATCGCCATGGACTGAATGATTCCTCTCAATTTTGAGATTTTGAGAATTAATTTATAACCGGAGAGATTGGGTTTCAAATGGAATCCAAAGATTTCTAAAAAAAATTGACAGCAATGTTCTCTTACCATCGCATTTCATGCATTCATATTTCAAATTTTCCGCCTTACTAAATTTCCATGTATGATCTCAATTTTGTTTATCATTCACTTCTGATGATACATCATATAACATAGTTTATCTGCCAAAGAAAACAGCACAAGAAGGTTCATAGAGCAGTAAGCTGAAGAATGGTGGAAAGCAAACCAAGAAAGAGCGTCCAGAAAATATTCTCGAAGCACTATGTGACAACCTACTTGTAGTTGAAATTCAGCAAACAGTTCATTGTCTAAAGAAATATTTCAGCAAACAATATCATGGCTACCAGCTGTGGACAATCTGAAAAATATTAACTCCGAACAAGTTCATCAAATTCTGACCACGAAATTATCCTTTTCCTCGCATTGCTCTGTTAATTTCTTCCTGCTATCCCCTAGATCCCTGTCATCTGACCACGAGATCATTATGAGGTTGCTTCTTCAACCTCATAAAATCGAAAGAATCTATGATCCGTATGTAGAACAAAAATACAACATGTAGCATTGTAGTTATTTTTCATTTTAATTTGTTTAGAGCACAAGAATCTATGAATTATGATCCATATGTAATAACCTTAACAATGCACATGTCATCTTCTCTTTTTAAAGGTGATTTTTTTAAAGCATTTATGTGACTTATAGCATCTAAGCATCAGCTTAATCGAAGGTTATATTAAAAGAACATCCATACAGGAATGCATGTGCATATTGAAAAAAAAAATTATCTTCATATAAGAATGCACATTCATAAAGATATGCAATTTATCTTCCTATAGGAAAAACGAATTTGGATGATAAATGTATTGATCAATTCCATAATCACTTGATCAAATTATCAAAAGTATTAATGAATTTGATGCACTTACATATTTTTTGCTGCTGCCTGTGTCGTCAATCGCGGAAGCTAGCATTCTACATTTTAGATTTAGAAAGTTTATTATCGGTGGAAAGCTTAAAATTGTATATAAGTTTTGTGATAAAACGATAAAGGAAATATTGCTTTGTCACTAAACTGATCGAATTGTACAAAAGCAATGTATATTTACACATTGTAATGTTTGACTCAGTAAAAGAAATGGTTATAAATCATGTACAAGTTATTTTGAGATAATGGGATGGATTCAGTTGGGCCGACTGTTCCTGTTATTGCCTGAACAGCTCGAGATGAGAAAGTTCCACAATGATATATCTTTCATTATTTCATTTGCTTCGATATTCCTCCTAAATCGATGTAGGGTTTTCGTCGCTTTCCTTTTGTTCTTCATTCTTCTTCGAAACAGATGAAATTATCCCTTATGGCCTCGATGCTCGCATCTCAATCTGATAAAGTCTAAAGTAGACAATGGTTTTGTAAGAATATCGGCTCTCTAGTAAGTTTTTTTAGCTAAAGAATATATATAGCAAAAAGGAGAAAATATAGGTCCTTTGGTAAGTTGTAGGTAAGTGTAAGACACCAGATGATTTGACAATCACTCAAAATAGGGATAATCAATGTCGATTACATAGAAGTGAAAAACAACTTGGCTGGCCCATTTACTAAGAATTTTTACAAGGCTATGGTTTCAATAAAATTGAAAGAAACAAGGCTAAATTGTATGAATGAAGGTTGATTTCTTTAACAGAAACCAATTTATATCTTGAAAATGATAAACAAGATTCAATGGATGCAAACAAGTTAATTAAGAGAATGCTTTTGGAACACAAAAACTAGTTGTCCATCATTATTGTTGGATTCTATCTGAAAGTGTTTAGATAAAGGTCCTTAGTAATTCTAGTTTAAATCAACAGGTTGTATCATAGAAACACCTTAAGACACTTGGCTATATGAGTATCGAAATCAGGTCGCTTCTAAAGAAAGTAAGAGTACTTACCGAAGTAGACTCATAAACTTAGGATTTTAGCGCATGGTCACTAATATGTAGAACACGCAAACATACAAAAGATTATGTATATATATGGAGATCAATTTCTGTAAGTGTTTCAATACCATCACTAGTGCTGCTTTGTTCGAGATACATTCACCATAAATTTCGACATAACTTTGAATGGTTTATATAAAGTTAAGGTTTAAATCCAAATGATGGCAAACGTTTATGTAACGAAACTCACAATGATGCAATACTTGATCTTGAAGATACGTTGGCTCGATCCCCCTTGGATACGTAGGCAGTTATCCAAATTATGCGACCATTCATTTTATTTATTTATTTTGAAAAAGTGGAGAAATTGTTGTGAATGTTCAAAATGGTTTGAGCATTAAGGTTTGTTCTAAACAAGAAAAGAAAGAAAGTTCAGTCCTAAGCCTTGGAATATAAAGAGCTAATATTATATAAATATCGGCTTCTTAAAAGAAGGTTGGGACCTTTGGATGCTAATTTGCTCTATCGTGATGCATAATCAACACATGTGCACATCATCCATCTGACCGAATCAAACCTAGTTGGGATTGGATTAGGTCCAATTAAAAAATTTTGGAATTTTTTTTAAGTTATTACTGGTCCAAATTTTGGTTCATTAATAGCTTAGAATTTGAAATTCAAATTCAAAACAAAGTGTGAGACGAAAGTGAATGGACGTTTACGGTAGGAGGGATGAAATATCGACGAGTGCGACCGTTCACAACATTTCTAGATTGTTGGAAGCAGGTTTGCATTTAGAAAAGATTTCGTTACACCGTTTGGCGATTGGGGCACATCGAATGGTGCATGGACGCCTATAAGCCAATGATAGGCCAATTGAGACTCGTTTTTGAAATGAATTTCAAACTATTTTTTCTTTTCCACTTTCAGCTTTAATTTCACATCAACAAAATATAACAAAAGCGTGATTTTTGGTCGGATCAAATTCATATAAATTTTAAATTTAGTTACACTGTTTCAAAACTTCGTTTAATTATGTAATCAATGGTTTTCAACTTGTTTGTACCTATAGAACTGAACTATTGTCTAAAAAAATCTGCATGATCAAATCGACCGTTACGAAGGTTTATCTGCTGTCATTTAAAACCAATTTGGTCTAAAGCCAAAACTGCATGCCACTTTTTTTCTTTTCGTTTCTTTTGTGCTCTTTTCCGCTATTCTCTCCACCTGTTTCTCCATTTTCTTCCATCTTTATAATCACCGCAATTATCTTCCTCAGTTGAATACCCTACCAATCTGATTTTGTAATCATAACGGCATCCAAATCAACATGGGATCCTTACCTTTCTTCCACCACCATACGCAACAACATACCTCCCCCACAACCGACATTGCCACCAACCTCCAGTCCTTAGCCGTCGATATCGAAACCAACCCCACCATCACTAATTGCAATAAGGTGTTATATAACAAAGGAATTTTTAGCTATAATCTGTTTAAATATGAATTTCCCCAAATAGGTTTGCCTCAAGTCCTTTTTTGGAGCTTATAAAGGAATAAACATCCAAGATGTATGTTTTTTAAAGTACATGACTGGTGCCGAGATAATCAAATTCTGTCTCAAATAGATTTAGCTTAATTCCTTTTCTTTGGTGTTTATGAAGGATTAGACAACCCAACTGCAGTTTTATTTTTAAATACATGATTGTCGCTTGAATGATCAAAATTTTACTGTTGTACGATTGTTACTGGTTATTTAATATTAGAATGCTTATTTGGAGTTCAGTTTAAATCATTTTGCAGGTTAACGATTGAGTCAAGTTGTTTTAATAGTAGAGATCACATTATTGATTGCAATCAATTTGAATAACTAGAAAATTGCCCTTATCGTTGTATGCTAGTTGTTTTCATTGCATTAGCGATTCAAAATTATATTTCATTTTTACACCAAATTATCAATTAAATTAGCAAATAGAAAAGGTATCATTTTATCATTACATATGTTGGAAATGAATGAGAAGATTAGGAAAGAAGAGGTTATGTGATAGTGGAGAAATACAAAGAAACCAAGTCCGACATTGTGTGTTTTGTGGATACATCTCCATAAATACCAAAGCTCCACATGCTATATCAAACAAATGACATGAGCACATAAGGACTTGAATGAATGGGCTATGTAGGCACTGGGTCTTCACATTAAATATTAAAATATCTTTATCAAAGATAAGGGCCTTGGGGCCTTGGGGATCTTGGACATTGGGCTATGTAGTTTATTTTTACATCGGTGCGTCCGTTCGCCTGAATAGTGATCGGATGCGACCATTTGAACCAGTGCGCCTATACGGACAGTCGTGACTACCCAGAAAGACACCCCTCCACCGCTATATATAAGCAGTCTGACAGAGCCACTCATCATCCAAGAGATTAATTCATTATGAATACTTCTTCTTCACTAATAATTTGTTCTTAAATTAAACTCACTTGAGTTCGTTGTTGCTCTGCAATTGTAAGCGCTACATTGCAGAGATCGGTCTGTTTCATCTTGGTAAACAATTGCTCGCATACCTTCAGTGCCGTAGAGGGGGAAATATTGTTTCAAGGAAACAGATTTACTCTGGACTCGGACGACGATACTAACAAGTACTCTTTTTGCTTCTGTTTTGCAACTGTTCTGTGCTATTGCAAATCCGGTCACGCTTTTTGCCGTTACTAATTCTGAATATACTTCATACTAGTAACGGTTCTTGACGTGACGGTTGGATTGTGACAATTTATTGATTGCTATCGGGTTCGTGCTACATTTGCATCGTTATGAACAACAAACTTGGAACAATATTTTTTTTTAACAGAAAACGATAATGGCTAAGAGTAATATTACTACTGCTGCGCCAACACCACCTACTTTTGCGCCCGTGGTTACGCCAGTGGCACTGTCTCATGGAGAAAGGCCAGAAAAGTTCACTAGAGCAGACATCAAACGTTGGCAGCAAAAGATGCTATTTTACTTGACAACATTGGGCCTAGCAAAGTATCTTACAGAAAATGCTCCAGTCGTTGTAGAATTGGAACCAGATCCTGTTAAAGTTGAAGCCCTTAATGCCTGGAAGAATTCTGATTTCATGTGTAAAAATTACATCTTGAAGGCCTCGACAACAGTCTATGCAACATGTACTGTGCTGTTGCAACATCCAAACAATTCTGGTTGGCTTTAGATAAGAAGTATAGAACTCAAGATGTTGGCATGAAGAAATTCATCGCTGGAAAATTTCTTGACTTCAAAATGGTCGATACAAAGACTATAATCAACCAAGTTCAAGAACTGCAACTTACTATTCATCAACTAGAAGATGAAAAGGTGACGCTTACTGAATCTTTTCAAGTTGTCGCTGCTATTGAGAAGCTTCCTCCATCATGGAAAGACTTCAAGAACTACCTAAAGCACAAGCGCAAAGAAATGATGATGGAGGTACATGTAGTTCGATTGAGAATTAAGGAAGATAATAGAAATTCTAAAAAGAAGATTTCTCAAAATGTGGTTTCCAAAGCAAACGTTATCGAGACGGATAAGTCCAATAAGAGAAAACGTGACAACCAGTCTAAGAAGTCAAAGAAATTCAAGGGGCCATGCCATACTTGTGGAAAGAAGGGTCATAAAGCTACAGAATGTCGCGACCCCCCAAAAAGAAGAAATCAGAAGCAAATGTGGCAGATGTTTCAAACAGAGTTTCTGAAATGGACTTGTGTGCAGTTGTTTCAGAATGCAACCTTGTTGGCAACAATAAGGAGTGGTTTGTAGATACTGGAGCCACTAGGCATATATGCGCAAATAAGTGGATGTTCACAAACTACAAAAGTGCTACTAATGAAGAACAACTGTTTATGGGTAACTCGTCCACATCAAAGGTCGAAGGCAAGGGAAAGATTGTGCTGAAATTGACTTCTGGAAAAGAACTCACTCTAAATGATGTTCTCCATGTTCCATAAATTCGCAAGAATCTAATTTCAGGATCGTTGCTCAGCAAGCATGGCTTCAAACTGACATTTGTGGCTGATAAATTTGTGTTGTCTAAGAATGGAGTGTACATAGGAAAGGGTTATGTATGTGATGGCCTATTTAAGGCTAATGAAACCACTGTTGTACCAAACAGTGATATGAATTAAAATTGAATCTTCTGCTTATATGGTTGACTGTCCTAATCTATGGCATTCTAGACTAGGTCATGTGAATTTTGATACTTTACAAAAGCTAATTAATTTAGAATTCATACCAAAGTGCAGAATTGATTCAAATTATAAGTGTCGAATTTGTGCTGAAGCCAAATTGACGAGAACCTCATTTCATCATGTTGAAAGAGAAACCGAACCTCTAGATTTAATACATACTAATGTATGTGACTTGAAAATGTGTCAAACTCGAGGAGGAAAAAGGTACTTCATCACTTTCATTGATGACTGTACAAGATACTGTTATGTATATCTCCTTAGAAGTAAGGACGAGGCATTCAATATGTTTAAACAGTATAAAACTGAAGTTGAGAATCAACTCAACAGAAAAATTAAAGCTTTAAGAAGTGATAGAGGAGGAGAATATGAGTTTCCATTTGAGGAATTTTGTGCTGAGCTTGGTATAATACACCAAACTATAGCTCCTTATTCACCTCAATCCAACGGTATAGCCGAACGAAAAAATAGAACTCTTAAAGAAATGATGAATGCCTTACTATTAAGCTCTGGCTTGCCAGATAATTTTTGGGGAGAAGCTATTCTTTCGGAAAATCATATTTTAAATAAAATACCATGACAGAAAACGTCTAAGACTCCCCATGAACTTTGGAAAAACAGACCACCATCCTAAAAATACTTAAAAGTGTGGCGGTGTCTTGCCAAAGTAGAAATTCCAAAACTGAAAAAGGTCAAAATAGGACCAAAAACTATAGATTGCATATTCATTGGATATGCTTATAATAGTAGTGCATATCGATTTTTGGTGTACAAATCTGAAATTGATGACATTCTTGAAACTATCATTATCGAATCTCGAAATGCAAGATTTTTTGAACACATTTATCCTCTAAAAACCTCTATTGAAACTAGTGTCCAAAAGAGGCCAAGAGATCCAGATACTCTCGAGGATAATGTTGATCAAAGAAAAATGAATAATGAAACTGAGATAGAGGAACCAAGAAGGAGCAAGTGACAAAGGATCTCTAAATCCTTTGGACCTGATTTCTATGCATATATAATAGAAAATGAACCTATAACTTACCAACAATCAATTTCATCTCTCGTTGCTCCATATTGGAAAGAAGCCATCAATAGTGAAATATAATCCATTCTACAGAACCATACGTGGGAACTAGTGGATCTCCCTAAAGTATCAAAACCAGTAGGATATAAATGGATATTTAAGAAAAAACCAAAGGCGGATGGCTCAATAAACAAGTATAAAGCAAGACTTTTAATAAAAGGATTCAGACAAAGGAAGATCTGGATTACTTTGATACATACTCTCCAGTTACCAGAATAACATCAATTAGGATGCTTATTGCAATCGCATCTATATTGAATTTGGAAATACACCAAATGGATGTGAAAATTGCGTTTTTGAACGGTGAACTTGAAGAAGAAATATATATGCAGCAACCAGAAGGGTTTCTGAGCCCAAGAAATGAAAATAAGGTGTGCAAATTAGCAAAATCTCTTTATGGCCTTAAACAAACACTAAAAAAATGGCATGAGAAATTTAATGAAATAATGTTATCGAATGGATTCAAAATAAATGAATCAGATAAATGCTCTATATAAAATGTATAGATGTTGAATATGTCACTGTTTGTCTCTACGTTGATGATTTACTGATCCTAGGAAATAATAAGGTCATAATAAAATCTACAAAGGACATGCTATCCTCTAGATTTGATACAAAGGACCTAGGAGTGCCGATGTAATTTTGGGTGTAAAAATTATAAAGACACCACAGGGATATGCGTTATCTCATTCACATTACATTGCTTAAATTCTTGAAAAATTCAAGCAGCATAATATGACTACTACAAAATCACTAGTAGATATGAACCAAAACTGGGTAAAGAACACTGGTGATGGTATGTATCAGCTTGAATACTCTCGTATACTAGGAAGCATTATGTATGTCATGAATTGCACTAGGCCTGATATTGCGTACGCTGTAAGCAATCTAAGTAGATATACCAGCAATCCTGGTAAAAATCATTGGAGAGCAATAATCAGAGTCCTAGGATATCTAAAGTATACACAAATCTATGTGTTGAAATATGATAAGTATCCTTCAGTAGTAGAAGGATATAGTGATGCCAATTGGATAACGGGCTCAAATGACACAAAATCCACAAGTGGATATATGTTTACATTAGGAAATGGAGCAATCTCGTGGAAATCATCCAAACAGACTTGCATAGCAAGGTCAACAATGGAATCTGAGTTCATTGCTCTGGATAAAGCCGCGGAAGTAGCAGATTGGCTTAGGGTTTTTTTAGAGGACATTCCAAATTGGGAAAAACTAGTACCTCCAATATGTATACATTGTGATAGTCAATCTGCTATAGGAAGGGAGAATAGTACATTGTATAATGGTAAATCTAGACATATTCGTCGTAGGCATAAAACCATAAGACAACTTCTCTCTAATGGAGTTATCACTATAGACTATGTTAGGTCAAAGGATAACATTGCGGATCCACTAACTAAAGGCTGGCCTAGAGAGAAAGTTCAAACCTTATCGATGGGAATAGGTTTAAGACCTATAAACTAAAAAGTTTTTCTAAACGGAAACCCCACCTAGTTGACTGGAGATCCCAAGATCTAGGTTCAAAGGGACAACTAAGTTTAAAGGTAAACTTGACAACACTATTAAGATACAAACCATTCCTATGATAAGTCAGTGCACAGCCCGTCGAAGAATATGATAAGCTTAGCTTTTAATGATGTCTATACTATGGTGTCATAAAAGACCCAAGTGGAGGATTGCCGGATACTCTTTATAGAATCACCTAAGTGAGTGTGAAGGCGTCACTTCAAGAAGAATTGTAAGGTCGAATTCTTCAAACACTCATGAGACCAAGCAGGTGTTCATGGAAAAAACGAACACAAATAGAGAACCAAGGGGTTAAGAAATAGTTAACGTGTGTAATCTTTGTAGACTTACACAAAAGGCTTACAGTTCAAAGACAATCTACTCCACTGATTCGCCAGTAGGTTATAAGGATAAACACTAGGAAAAGTTCAAGGCCATTGTGCTACTTTTACCGATACGCTAAATGTTTCGCAATATTTAAGAACAAAAAAATTAAGTAACCTCTCATTCATGTGGGGGACTGTTTGAAATGAATGAGAAGGTTAGGGAAGAAGAGATTATGTGATAGTGGAGAAATACAAAGAAATCAAGTCCCACATTGTGTGTGTTTTGTGGATACATCTCCATAAATACCATAGCCCCACATGCTATATATGACATGAGAACATAAGGACTTGAATGAATGTGCTATGTAGGCATTTGGCCTTCACATTAAATATTAAAATATCAAAGATAAGGTCCTTGGGCCTTGGTGATCTTGGGGCCTCTCGTGATGAAATGGGCCCGCCGACTGTTTAAATGCGCGGATAGTAGTTTATTTTTACCCGGGTGCGTCCGTTCGCCTGAACAGTGATCGGATGCGACCATTTGAACCAGTGCGCCTATATGGACAGTCGCGACTACCCGAAAAGGCACCTCTCCGCCGCTATATATAGGCAGTCTGACAGAGCCACTCATCATCCAAGAGATTAATTCATGTTGAATCCTTCTTCTTCACTAATAATATGTTCTTAAATTGAACTCACTTGAGTTCATTGTTGCGCTGCAATTGTAAGCGCTACATTGCAGAGATCGGTCCATTTCATCTTGGGAAACAATTGCTCGCATACCTCAGCACCGTAGAGGGGGCAACATTGTTTCAAGGAAACAGATTTACTCTGGACTCGGACGATGATACTAACAGGTACTCTTTGTACTTCTGTTTTGCAACTGTTCTGTGCTGTTGCAAATCCGGTCACGTTTTTTGCCGTTACCAATTCTGAATATACTTCATACTAGTAACGCTTCTTGACGTGACAGTTGGATAGTGACAATTTACTGATTGCTGCCTGGTTCGTGCTATATTTGCATCATTACGAACAATAACATATAACGATTTCTAACTCAAAACAACTCTTTCAGTGAAATAGTCTTTTGCTTGCAAACAACATGATTGTATCATATATTGAGATTTAATAATTTTTCTAGTGCTCAGAGCCTATACAACTAAACCTTTAATGATGGTAAATTTCATTATCAAATAGGAAGGAAGAGGGCGTTGATGTAGAAGTTATATTCATTGCGCATATTTCTGAAATGAACACGTTGGCTGATGGACTTCGCTATGCTGCAAAGCTTGAAGAGGTAATTTTCCGTGGATTAAAACCAAATATATCTTAAATCATCAAACCAGATCAAAATTAAGTACAACTATGTTGTTAATTTTTTGAACTACTAGGAATTCGGGCTATGTCTAATGGAATAGTGAAAATTTACTACATAATAGTTGCATTTAGATTTATGAAGTGGTCATTATTTACATGTGTTAAGTTTTGCTAGTAATTTATCAACTATTGGACTGGCTGAATTTTGACGAGTTGAAATACTTTTTTATATCTTGAGGATGGATTGAAATAATGCCAAAGGTAATTTAATATAAACAAATTTGATTCGTGGATCTTAATTAGATGAATTTACTTAAAATTAGATATGTTAGCTTACAAGTTTGTTTCAGTAATTATCATTAGATAAAATGTTTGCAAAGTTATCTAACATTTATATAATTTTTTATTTTCTTATTAAATGTTGACTACACATTTGTTAAATTTTTCTGATACTATCAGTGTGATGAAACAAACCTTGCTAATCATATGATACTTTGCTAGAAAAATAGATAATTTATCTGATAGATAGTCAAATTCAGCACGGCACTTGAAAATATAACAAGTTCAAGTGCTAATTTATGTTAACATGCCTTTATAATGAAGCATAAGATCTTTTGCTTCAATTTTTAGATCTTGTTACATTCTTGTCTTGATTTTTTGAGTTGGACCATAATCAAGATAAGTTGACTGAGTCAAGAGTACATGTATTTGCACTATTGCTAAGAATGGTTGTAGCTTTAGGTATGATAAAGTCCATTATATTAGTATTAGAGAAAATATCTATGGGTTGTGTTTGTCTTTTTGCAAACATTTTTAAACGGATATATAATGGAATGTATGAACGGAAACCAGTTTAGGTAGATGAAGGGATGAGTAATCTAGTTTATCCTATGGTACTTCATTAGGTTCCTATGTAACTCTAGAATCTGGTAAGGTTCAAAATCAAAATTTAGTGTTTGTAATTCATGCTGCTATATCGAAATATGTTGGAAATTTACCTTCTAACATAAAATAACCTTCCTTTAACATAGAATTTTTTTTTCTTTCATAAGAAAACATCAATATTTTGACTAATCTTCTATGGATTTCAACTGGGTTCTTAGATATGAATAATTTATTGCGCTGTAACTTCCTCTGCAATGCTAATTTTAGGAGAGTGTTTGTTGTTCAGATGTAGAATAATTCTGTTGAAGCTGCATAAAGACATCAGTTGTCTTCAGATACACTTATTGTGCAAGTGTTTGAATATTATACTAATCCAAAATTGACGTCTGTATTCTATTGGTTAATTATAAAGCATTTCTTTTACTGATTTATTATGCACCCAGAATGTGACGGCCTGCCCCGCACCAGCCGACATTTCCCTCGAAATGCGCTGCGCTAATGTCCAACTAGCATGGGACGGTCGTTAGAAGAAAGGAAAGAAAGGGATTTGAAACTAACAAAGAACTTGTAGAATGTCTCACAGTGCATGGAATAAAATATAATAATAACGTAACTTTGACATAAAACAGGCGAGACAGTGCATAAGCTGAAAACTTAAACCATCGTAGTAGCGGAAATCCAAAATATAGCTTATGGTCCAACATCCTTATTACAACTTCAAATAACTGTCTCTAAAGCAAAAAGAAAGAAAAGATACACTACTAATGCCCACGTAGTGACCAGCAAAAACACAGGGAGAATATATGCAAATAATACGTGGGAGCCTCCTGCTCGTCTCCGGATCAACTACTTGTGCATACCACCTAACCTGTCTCTAGTTTGCTCAATTAGGAGCACCCAGAGTAATAAGAAAAGACATAAAACTTTGGGTCAGACAAAAGTCTGGTATGAGCGATAAGCAACAAAACAGAACAATAACAGGTATAATCCAATCATACCTAAACCTGGACCTGCAACCAAAGATTTAGCACAACAAGATGTATAATACTCTAAGGTGGCACTAACATAAAGTGTAAATGGAGGTGGGGGTCATGGTGATAGCAAACATCAAACATAGCAATCATCCTCACATCTCTCACTCAGTGTGTAAAGCATACGATATCCACCACTCGATCACCCTATCCTTTGCTACGATCACTTTGCTCCATGGAGTCACAATGACCCCATTGCACTGATCCATAGCCACTAATCCGTCTCTTAGTGGTGAACTAAAGTTATGAATATCGATAACCCCTTTGCACACGTCCCGCAGCAAAGTCCAACTCATGAAGTTAACTCGTTGGTTCCCGTCTGGATCCTGAGTACAAACTTTCCAATTGGACTACCTTTGCATCTCGGGTTTTGGCCATCATCTCCGTTCATGATTCTTCAATTCAGTTCATTCGCTGTCCAGACTCAAATATTGGATCGTGATTTCCCCCTGGCCATCGGCTCGTGGTCCCTCCTTCAGCTCGTGGCCCGTGACATCATGCTCCAACATCGGTTCGCGGCTCGTGGTCTGCCATCTCCATCTCGTGGTGACCGATTTGGCTCGTGCAACATCTAGGTGGTTCATCCTATTCCTCACGGTCGGGGGGTGAGGGTTCGCCATCTTCCACACGGTCGGGGTGTGGGGTTCGTGATCATCCTTACGATCGGCGTGTGAGGTTCGTGATCATCCTCACGGTCTGGGTGTGGAGGTTCTTGATCATCCTCACGATCGGGGTGTGCGGTTCGTGATCATCCTCACAGTCTGGGTGTGGGGGTTCATGATCATCCTCACGATCAGGGTGTGAGGCTCCACCATCTTCCTCATGGTCGGGGTGTGAGGGTTCTTGATCATCCTCACAATCGGGGTGTGGGGGGCGATCCGACCCGGTTCCTGCACAGTTTCCTGCAACTCTTCCAGCGACTGTTTTACGCCATACGACGGCGTTTTCGACCATTCTAACTTTTCTAATCAATCATTAAGCATACTATACAGTCATAGCAACATGTATAATCAACCACAAACACCAAAACAACAATATGATATGTCAATACGGTTCAGACATACCCAAAACCCATGTTTTTCCCCTTAGTCATGTTTAAGAACAACTAATGATAGGATTAGCAAAACTTATCAAAATTAACCCAAATTACTAACAGAGCCCTAAAATAATAATTTAGAATTTCTAAACATTTTCCCAAAATTTATCATGTAAGATTTCGCTAATTAACACTAATTAACCATAATTAGTGAAAAACAATGCGAATCACTCACCTTTACCACAAATTAAGACTCAGATCTGAAACTCTACTGTTTAGGGTCAAATTCCAGTGCTTAGCAGCAGCTCTAACTCTGATTTGATGCTAATTTGACTTGATTTAATATAGCTTAGCTTAATCCTCGATTAGAAGGCGATTAGAGGTGGTTTTAGAAGGTAGAAGCCATTACAAGGGTTGAAGGAATGAAAGTGGCGGCTGCAAAAATGACAAAGAAGGGTTTCTCTAGTCTCTTTCAGTCCTTAAATACCCCTAATCCCGAAATCCCCCAATGGGCCTAGCTGCTAATCACCCTATTTGGCCCGCTTAAGTTGTTTTCACATTCCAAACCTTGTTTCAGCCATATCTCCCAAACGTTAAGTCCGTTTGGCTAATGTGACCACTCAACAGAAAGGTAAACCATCATTCGGATCTAATGGAAGTGGTTTCAAGTCAAAATTCCTTACCAATCAAATGTTATGGCCAAACAATATCATCTAGGGGCAAAACGGTCATATAAAATTCGGCAAAAATCATGAACATGCGAAAGGACCCCAATAGCCGTTCCCCAAATCGACGCGACCATACGACTTCATATGAAAAAGAAATAAATATTCTACGGTCCTATGATGCGTAGAATGCGGGTCGTTACATTCTCCCCCTCTTAAAAAATTTCGCCCCCGAAATTCCTTAACCAAAATATACAAAGGTTCCTGCATGCCTATCAATTATTTCAATCAATCAAACATACATAACAAACACAAGCCTATCCTAGCATGCGGTTTACTAACGAGGGAAGAAACTATCACTATTAAAATCTTACCAGGCAAAGAGTTCTAAATACGACTTTCTTATGCTCTCCTCTGTTTCCCAAGTACAGTCTTTCTCATTCCCACCCCACTGGACTTTGATTAGTTTCACCGGAGTTGTTTCGTATCGTGTCCGACAATGCGAATCGTCTTGTGGTTCCCAACCACCTTGGGTTCTACCTTGATATCGTCCAACTGATTTGGTGAAATAATCACATAGGGTCGTGCACAAACTTCCTTAACTGGGAAACATGAAATATGTTGAGAACTCCCGCCATTTTGTCTGGTAATTCAACTCTATACGCTAAATTCCCAACTCGCTTGAGAACGGGAAATGAACCAACAAACCTTGGTACCAACTTGTATCCCCTACCAAATCGAATCACACTCTCCAATAGAGATCTTGACGAATACCAAGTCGTTAACGAAGAATTCCAAATCTCTTCGTCTTCTATCAGCCTAACTCTTCTGCCTATCTTGGGCAGCCTTCATTCACTATTGGACAACCTTGTTCTTATTTGATGTTTCTCTTATTACTTTTGGTCCAAGCACAAATTTCCCACTGTTTTCTAACCAACATGATGGTGAGTTGCACGGTCTTCCATACAAAGCTTCAAATGGAGCCATTTCAATACTAGACTGACAACTATTATTATACGCGAACTAAACTAGGTGCAAATGGTCATCCCATGACCTACCAAAATCTAATACACAAGCTCTCAAGAGATCCTCTAATACATGATTCACCCAAATACTATCGTGACCCGATCCGGTCCTTGGTAAACCATCGATGAAATCCGTTGAGGCTTGTTCCCACTTCCATTCGGGAATTTCCAATGGTTGTAACAAACCACTAAGCTCCTTTTGCTCAGCTTTAACTAGCTGGCAATTCATGCACTTGGATATAAACTTCCCAATGTCTCTCTTCACCCCTTCCCAGTAGGTCTGCTTCATGTCTCGATACATTTTGTTACCACCGGCGGTGCATAGTCAGTTTTGAGTGATGACGTTCTCTAAGAACTTCATCTCTCAATCCATTGACATTGGGTACGACTAGTCTATCATTCTTTCGAAGCCATCTTCCTCGATCAAGTCCATACTTGTTCATCTTCTCATTGTCGATGCCCATCTCTAACTTGGAGATGATTTCCAATAGATTAGGATCGTCCCTCTGACTGGAACCAATGCTCTCAATCAAAGTCGGTTTGATCGTCAAAATTGTTAACATTTCTGGATCTAATCCATACTTAGGTCCGAAATCAAAGCCCATGATATACTCCAATTACTTTCATTCAAGAAACATAGCACCTAAACTAGCATGTCTCCTACTCAATGCATCAGTACAGCACCTAGTCTGGTACCACATGCAACTGTGTATACCGTCATCTCTTCGTTCTCTATTACCAGAATCCTACAGGTGATAGTCCACTCAAGGGAAAAATATAGGAACAAAAGATAGCAACCATAGCATCCATCAAACATGTCCTACATATCACCTGCTAAAGCCATACATACGTCGATACCTACTTGACTGGTCCAACCAATCCTAAGGCTAACGGAAGCCCCGCATCCATACATACGTCAATGCCTACTTGACTGGTCCAACCATTCCCAAGGCTAATGGAAGCCCTGCCACCATACGGACTACCGTACGTCCAACGTACGTTTATCCTCCAAGGATAACTAGATCACGTCCAACGGATCCAGGGTAATGGGCATCCCCAAATACCCCTGCTTCTAATCCTCCTAAAACACTCGAGTCCCACCCAAGTCTATCCATTATCTTGTTGCCCTCTCGAGTCCAACTCGAGCCAATCCATTTCCTTGCAGCCTTCTCGAATCCAACTCGAGTCAATCTATTACCCATAAACTCAGACCCAGTCTTGAGTATCCATTACCGACAAACTCTAATCCAGTATGAGTCGTCTCCCTATTCGTTCCATCTCCAAGATCAACAAACACCTATTTTCTTTTACGAGTTCAAGTCCAACTTGAATCGTCCTGACCTTCGTTGCATCTTCCATGATCAATGAACACATCCTATTCCTTCAAAAAGAACATCAACATAGGGTCCTAAACAATCCATTTCTTTGCATCTTTCTTGAGTCCCACTCTAGTCATCTCATAACCCTATCGAGTCTAACTCGGGGTAGTCCATACCATCGAATAGTCTTATTATGTCACGCTTCCCATCACTTCCCGAGTAAACCAAGATATCATCAAATGAAAAATCGCAACAACTATTTATCTCTCGCGCATACCATCCTAGTCGAACTCGACATTCCCCAAGCACAAGCCCCAAAGGCCTAAACCAATATCAGACAAGCACTCAAGGAACATCTCCTCCGAATTCAGACAATCTATGTGAGATAATACTAGCAAAACAACTAAGCAATCACAAGCAAACATACATCCATGACTCGATAAGACCAAATTACGACAAATCATACCAAGGTTAGCCGAACCACCTATCGGGTTCATCACAACTAAAGGTCTATCGACTATCTCAGGTTCCAATCCCAACTTGTCTACCTGGTCACTAGATATGAAGAAATGGGGTGCCTCACTATCAACAAAACTAGAACAGAAACATCATAAATAGAAAGCATACCTCGAATAACGACGCCCTTTCCCTTCTCCGCCGCAGCTGGGGCATTCGACAAAGAAGGAACAACATTGATAGCATATGCTTTCACGATCTGCTTCTCTTTAGGAGGTTGTGGACATTTATTCTTGTGATGTCCCACTTGGCGCAGTTGAAGCGCCTCCTTTCCCCAGGCTTTTCCTGAAAATCTTTAGCATAGTGGCCCTTCTTGCCACAACTAAAGCAATCTTTATCTTTCTTTTCCTTCTTTTTCTGGCCACCCTTGGTCTGATCCAGTTTTCTCTTATTCTGAGACTCCTTCTTACCTCCACCGCTTGCTTGCGGCTTTGGTTCCTCTACAGATGCAATAGCAACATCGGCCTTTGACTTAGGGTAAAGACTCTCCGATCTCAATGCTTTCCCCACTACAGACTCGAATGTCTCCTCAATGTGGTTAATTAGCCTTTCCCCTAAGTACTCATCTAAGCCGGTTATGAAATTCTCGTTCTTCATCTCGGCTGTGTCGATAAGAGACAACCCGTACTTCGATAAAGTATTGAACTCAGCAATATATTCCGAGACTGCCCTACCATTCTGCTTAAGCTCCAAAAATTTCCTAAACAATTTAGATTTGTGAGCAGCTGGAATGAACTTTTCGCTGAAACAAGTCATAAACTGATTCCAAGTAACTTGATCTTCCGGAGTAGCTGCTTTAATAGCATTCCACCAATTCATAGCTCGTCCTTGAAGCTGACGCGATGCTAACTTTCCCTTCATGGCATCATCGATTCCCAAGTCCTCGAAGATGCACTCACAAATATCCAACCAATCTTGAACATCCGTAGCCGACTCCGTTCCGTGGAACGGCTTCTCGCCAAGACTAGTATAATCCTTGTTAAGCTTGACGAAATCGGCCCTAGGCGCCTGCACTACTGCACCACCACCGTTAGCAGCATTAGGAACTGCTCCCCGAGCATCCCTAAGCATCTCTCGCATGAAGGTAGTAAACATGGTCCTCATATCAGGGACATTCCTATTATTATCCCCTGAACCCGTACTCGTATATCGACTCATCGTCAAATCTGTAAAGATAAAATATTAACCATCTCCATAGTGGTGCTAGTGCAGTGCGACTTCATCCTTACATATACTAATAGTGTATGTATATAGCTTTTGAAAACCAAAATATCACATATACACGCTCTCATATACGTATACTATCTCTCCCTGATGTCTTCCCCTAGGTTAACAACGCAACCTAGAGCTCTGATACCAAATGTGACGGCCCGCCCCGAACTAACCGACATTTCCCTCGAAATGCACCGTGCTGATGTCCAACTGGCATGGGACGGTCGTCAAAAGAAAGGAAAGAAAGGGTTTTGAAACTAATAAAGAACCTGTAGAATGTCTCACAGCGCATGGAATAAAATATAATAATAGCATAACTTTGACATAAAGTAGGCGAGACAGTACATAAGCTGAAAACTTAAACCATCATAGCAGCGGAAATCCATAATACAGCTTATGATCCAACATCCTTATTACAACTTCAAATATCTATCTCTAAAGCAAAAAGAAAGAAAAGATACACTACTAATGCACACGTAGTGACCAGCAACAACACAGGGAGAATATATGCTAATAATACGTGGGAGCCTCCTACTCGTCTCCGGATCAGCTACTTGTGCATACCACCTAACCTGTCTCTAGTCTGCTCGTTTAGGAGCACCCAGAGTAATAAGAAGAGACATAAAACTCTGGGTCGGATAAAAGTCTGGTATGAGCGATAAGCAACAAAACAGAACAATAACAGGTATAATGCAATCATACCTGAACCTGGACCTGCAACCAAAGAGTTAGCACAACAAGATGTACAATACTCTAAGGTGACACTAACATAAAGTGTAAATGAGGGTGGGGGTCATGGTGATAGAAAACATAGCAATCATCCTCACGTCTCTCACTCAGTGCGTAAAGCATACGATATCCACCACTCGATCACCCAATCCTTTGCTACGATCACTTTGCTCCATGGAGTCATAATGACCCCATTGCACTGATCCATAGCCACTAATCCATCTCTCAGTGGGGAACTAAAGTTATGGATATCGATTACCCCTTTGCACACGTCTCGCAGCAAAGTCTAACTCATGAAGTTAACTCGTTGGTTCCCGTCTGGATCCTGAGTACAAACTTCCCATTTGGACTACCTTTGCATCTCGGGTTTTGGCCATCATCTCCGTTCGTGATTCTTCATTTTGGTTCGTTCGCTGTCTAGACTCAAAGATTGGATCGTGATTTCCCCCAGGCCATCGGCTCGTGGTCCCTCCTTCAGCTCGTGGCTCGTGACATCATGCTCCAGCATCGGTTGGCGGCTCGTGGTCCGCCTCCTCCAGCTCGTGGTGACCGATTTAGCTCGTGCAACATCTAGGTGGTTCACCCTATTCCTTACAGTCGGGGTGTGAGGGTTTACCATCTTTCACACGGTCGGGGTATGGGGTACGTGATCATCCTCACGATTGGGGTGTGCGGTTCGTGATCATCCTCACGGTCTCGGTGTGGGGGTTCGTGATCATCCTCACGATCGGGGTGTGCGATTCGTGATCATCCTCACGGTCTGGGTGTGGGGGTTCGTGATCATCCTCACGATCGGGGTGTGAGGGTCCGCCATCTTCCTCATGGTCGGGGTGTGAGGATTCGTGATCATCGTCACAATCGGGGTATGGGGGGGGATCCGATCTAGTTCCTGCATAATTTCCTGCAACTCTTCCAGCGACTGTTTTACGCCATACGACGGCGTTTTCGACCATTCTAACTTTTCTAATCAATCACAAAGCATACCATACAGTCATAGCAACATGTATAATCAACCACAAACACCAAAACAACAATATGATATGTCAATATGGATCATACATACCCAAAACCCATGTTTTCCCCCTTGATCATGTTTAAGCACAACTAATGATAGGATTAGCAAAACTTATCCAAATTAACCCAAATTTCAAACAGAGCCCTAAAATAGTATTTTAGAATTTCTAAGTATTTTTCCAAAATTTACCATGTAAGATTTCGCTAATTAACACTAATCACCACCAATTAACCATAATTAGTGAAAAACAAGGCAAATCACTCACCTTTGCCACAAACTAAGTCTCAGATCTGAAACTCTACTATTTATGGTCGAATTCCAGTGCTTAGCAGCAACTCCAACTCTGATTTGATGCTAATTTGACTTGATTTACTATAGCTTAGCTTAATCCTCGATTAGAAGGTGATTAGAGGTGTTTTTAGAAGGTAGAAGCCATTACTAGGGTTGAAGGAATGAAAGTGGCGGCTGCAAAAATGACAAAGAAGGGTTTCTCTAGTCCCTTTCAGTCCTTAAATACCCGTAATCCCGAAATCCCCCAATGGGCCTAGCTGCTAGTTACCCTATTTGGCCCGGTTAAGTTGTTTTTCACCTTCTAACCCTTATTTCACCCATATCTCCCAAACGGTAAGTCCGTTTGGCTAATGTGACCACTCTACGGAAAGGTAAACCATCATTCGAATCCAATGGAAGTAGTTTTAGGTCAAAATTCCTTGCTAATTAAAAGTTATGGCTGAAACAAGATCTGCTAGGGGCAAAACGGTCATATAAAATTCCGCAAAAATCGTGAACATTGGAAATGACCCGAATAGTCGTTCCCCAAAGTGACACGACCATATGACTTCATATGGAAAAGAAATAAATATTCTACGATCCTATGATGCGTAGAATATGCGTAGAATGCGGGTCGTTACACAGAATGTCCCCACGATTGGGCTTGGCATATTCTTTTGTATCTTTTCTAAGCATCGAATATTTCAAACATAAGATGTAATGACCCGCATTTTTACTCACCTCAAACCGACAAAAACACGAACACACGTCGATTCAATGCAAGCAAAAATACGTTTCGTTAGGGTTTATCAGCGCAAAACACAGCGGAATACAAAACTCACAATGGAACAAATAAAATATAATATGAAAATATCATTGTAGCAGAATTTTTTTTGAAACAAAAGCACTTTAAAATAAAAGTTTTATTTTGCATACCTTTGTCGTCTTAACCTAATATATCGATAATAGTATCCGTCCGGCCTTCATATGAAGCCCTGATTCCCTGCGGAACTCCAAGTCTTCAAGCTTTCATCCTGGAAACACTTGCTCGGATCTGACCCGAACGATAAACACTCGGGCCAGGCTTCTGTTATATCAGTTATAAAATAATGTAATCAAACCTAACCATAGCGACCATAAACAAACACAACAACCATTCATCCATAACAACCATGAACCAGGTTTGAAAACATGACTTTTTAGAAAAATGAACGATTATAAGCCCTAGGTCCCATCACAAAATGCAAGCTCAAGCCGGAGGATGGGGTTTTCCCTTATAAGCGCAAAACATGCTTGATATAGTTTAAACAAAACATTTCATATTATAATAATGTCTAGGGTGTGGAAAAGTCCTCCCGAAAAATAACTTATAAATCTTAGCTCGCATACTGTCTCATACCACTATGTTGGCTACATAGGTATACAGCTGAAAATCGGAAAAGGGTCCGTATTGGAGTTTGGATTCCATCATGATGGTTACTGATTCGAAAGATCTCCCGAGCATTCAACGGATACCATGTTTGTACACAACGCCACACCCATTTCTCGGGTTGGAGGAATGCAATGCCTTCAACCTATCAGTTTGTAGGTCACCTCACCTACTGGGTCGATCGAATCCGTGCAAAACATATAGTCATGTTTATCTGACCATCGGCATACAAAATATACCGGGGTGCAAGGCTATCACGAGGTCCCGTCACACACAAAGCTACACATTTAAGCCATGCTTTGATCATCACCACAGAGCCCTGATCATTTCTCAGCACTTAGCATACCCCAAGGTTATTCCATGTGAGAATGCAATCCATCCACAAGTCCATTCCGCGAATAGGAACGAAACCGAAGGCACTTGATTCCCTTCCCGCCTGGGAGTGCAAGTCCTTGCAATCCGACAAGCTTCAAGAATGATCAGATAATGCTGTTACTTTAACCTCTTGAGGAGCGACCCCGAGGCATCAACAAGCTGTCCATCCAACGTGAAGAGTACCGGTCTTTAACCATTATCATTGAGAACTTATCCTTTCACTTCGTATAATTATTCGGAATGAGTAAAAACCTGATCTTTCCAAAAATTAGCGCATCTTTTAAAACCAACTGGTTTACAGGATCTCATGAACCTCATTCCATTCTATTATCAATCCATCCATTAAAACTATATTAAGTTTTAAGACGTCAAAACACTTCATTTCTATCTCATGGAGCAAAACTGGTAATACTCCATTTTAATCATCTTATGTTTTGGTAATTTTAATTACCTTTCAAATCCTATTCCTTCAAATCTTGTTGAAAGATTTCAAATCAATTATTCTAATTATTAACTTCAAATTCCAAGATAAATCTTTCCAGTAATCCTTATCGATTATTCGCCATTTGCCTCATGTAAAAACATGTTCATTCCTTTCCCAAAAATCTTTATAAATAAAGATTTCATTTACTTAACTTGGAAAATTATCCTACCTTTTCATAGGTCAAAGGATAATGTTATTGAAGACATCATCCACAACAAACCCAAAATCATATTTCCTTTTATATTGGAATCTCTACAGAAATCATATTGGTTTATAATCGATATAAACCTCCATATCTAACAAACACTATAAGCGAGAAAACGACACAACCTTTTAAATTCCTCGAATAGTCTAAGTCGTCATCCATGGAGACTTATCTCAGTCAATGACCAATCCTGTTCCTATTCAATTTCAATTTAATTAAATAGATTTGAAACTTGGATTCTAATTTACCTTTATTAATAATCTCATTTATTACTAATTAAACTCCTTTATGTTTAAAGGAAGATCTTATTAAATGTTTAAACCAGATTATATTGATGTCGATAGGTGAACTATTCATGAATTGCATCTAGGTTCCCCAAAAAACATCCATATCAGTAGGAAGCTGCTTCCCTACGAATTGGATAGATCAACTGAAGACGCCTTTATATTTAAATAAATGTCTTATTAAAAGTCAAAACCGATTTCCTAAAAGGCTCACTTTAGTTGCTAAATAGCTCACTTTAACAAGATTCATTTTTGCCGTACCAAATATTAATATATTTGGTCCAAAACATTTTTAAATCATTGAATTTGATATATCATGATTTTTCCATATTTTTAAATAATTTATAAACACCTTTCAACGAAAAATACGAATTTGGCACTTGAACTGTCAAAACTGGATTTTCCAGTCAAACTGATTTAGACTTATAGGAAAATGCGGCCATTGAAAAATGTTTCTTTTTCTTTTGCTGGAAAGCTATTCAAATTTCTGACAAAACGTGATGATGCGTTTCAAGAAAATACGACGATTAGATCTCCCGGAATTTCTATTTCAAATTTCTGGTCGAAATTCGCGAAGTGTCGCTATGCGAAGAATCCTATTCGAAACCAAACGAGACTTATTATTAAAATGAGTCCAAATTCTTCAAAACAAGTTCAATAATAATTCAAACCATATTAAATAACTTTTGTAATTCAATTTCCACATTTTTGATCTTTAGATCAATTATTCCACATTTAAATCATTAAAATAATATTATTCTTCAAAAATGATTATTTAAGTCCCAAATTTGGCTGACGCCCATTACAAAAATAAGTAAGAACATTGAAACCATAATTTTGCAAAACTTAGTCCGTTTGCTAGGCAAACGCAACTTCAATTTACTATTCATCGTAAAATTGATTTACTATTTGTTTCAATATCCGATAAGCCACAACTTGTTCTTAACTTGTTCTTAACTTCTTCAAAACTAGTTCGTTCTTTTGCAAAAGTTCATTGTTATGAACTCAATTTCATTTCCGAAAAGTATTGGAACTAAAATTCAAACTTTTATTTTCCCTAATTATATTATTGTTAAAATAATCATCTAAAAT
Source organism: Allium sativum (assembly GCA_030737875.1). Taxonomy (NCBI): domain Eukaryota; kingdom Viridiplantae; phylum Streptophyta; class Magnoliopsida; order Asparagales; family Amaryllidaceae; genus Allium; species Allium sativum. The sequence continues at coordinate 638,256,579 of CM060922.1, forward strand.
CTAATTTCTGGAATGAGACTCATTCAACTCCTGTATAACCCGAGAATTTAGGTATATACAGACGTTCAATAAACATAAAGAAGATGTCATGTGTCTAACAAGTTGCAACCAAACTCGTTAGTTATTTAACCATATGTCAGTGTCAATTTGGTTTCTATATTTCCAGAAAACTTTTCCATAACCTCCCTTATACAAAAGCATTAATACAACCACATTTTTGCCTTAAAAGGCCATCCAAATCACATATCAAACCAAATGGTGTTCATAACCATTGGTCAACCCAATCCAAATATCAGACGCTGTAACATCCGCAAAGCAACCACATACACAATTTAGTGAACACTTGGGACTGCTGTGGGTCATCAACCCAATACCCTTTGTAGGGGTTTACTAATAAATAACAATCCGTGTAATAAACGTATGGGACTAGTGTAATTTCATCCCACGACCTATGTAGGGTTTCCAAACAATATCAAACATTTCAAGCCACACAAAAACATGCATGTTATCATCTCACACAAAAAATATCATAAGCAAATGAAAGAGGATAAACCACTCACCATCCCAGTAGGTTCCTTCAATTCCTTCACCATAGGACCATCACAGCTTTGCGCTCTCTCTCTAGAATGTTTAACAACCTACCCATTAATGGTTATAATTAACATTAGCCCTTGTAATATTAACATGAATATACTTTTAAATATATATTGATTTCCAAATATAACTATATTCATACATGAGAATACCTTCTTACATGGATTTAGCCACCTTAAATTCATGATTACAATTTTCAAAGGTCCTTATAGCTTCAACTATATTACTCTTAATTTTGCTAATCACTTAAATAGGTAATTAGCTTATTACCTTTAGGATTTTCATTCCTAATTCAACTCCAATGACATCAATACAACGCATAGGTGTTAATTATCCTAAAATCGTTTATTCTTTCACTTAGGAAAATTCACTTTTTCTATTACCATTTTCTACTTCCATACACAAATTTGCTAATAGAATTTGCTTTCTACCTTCAGGATCTAACTTCTAATCTCAACAGATTAACATATAAACTTTATGAGAGTATAAAGCTATCAACGTTAACCTAAATTCATGAATATATCACTATATAATCACTTAAGGTTTCATTTAGGAATTTCTACAAACACTTTGTATACATGTTAAAACTAAGGAAATAAACCCTTTAAACTATATGATTTCTCAACCTGGATGCTTCCAGAACTTAGCCTAGGATGTATAAATCCTTTCTTAGCTTTTCTCCTTCCTTTTTTCTTTATTTTCTTGAGAAATTTTTTATTTATTAATTTAATATGGGTTAAAAACGTGAGCAATTCATGGAGAGGGAAGGTACAATTTTCCAAGAAGAAGAATGGAGTGATAAGGAAGGAATAAGGTATATATAATAATGGGGTAATGCATGGATTAATGACATGTGTCTTATGGATAAGCATGGAAGATCTTATGGCTTAAATTCATCCTTATCTTCATGAATAGTAACTTGTGTTTTCTCAAGCACCTTCCGGCCTCGCGTCGGAGTATCAAACGATAACGTTTGTAGGAATTCTTCAACCATAAGATCTGGTTTCTAAAGTACTTCAATCCTATGTGTTCAAATGCAAAATATGAGTTCGTTTTCATTTTAAAATAATTTATTTTAGTTTTTTTGTTAATAACTTTTTATATTCGATAAGGAATTTCCTTAGACTTTATACATAGCTAATATCCAACGTTTAGAATTTTCTTGGATAGGTCTTAGGTTCCGGTTTTGCCGTTAGCACTATCAAATTCCAATTACCATCTGAATTTATTTCAAATTTTGGCCTTTTATTTTTCCTTTTCCACATACGAATGTCGTTTTAAGTGAAACTTCCTTGAGTACTAAAATTCACTATTCCGGTTCCAACGGAGGTGGTCTCACGATCTAGCGATATCCCATTCTCAAGATATCCTCAAAATCGTCCAATTTTGTTTCAAATTTTAACCTTTCAATCTTTAATCAATATTAAACGGATTCTGTTTTTAGCCAAACTTGGCTAACTACCTAATTTCATTTTTCCAGATTCAATGAAACTAGTTTCAGGGTATGGAAATAAATATTTCTTATACTTCCTTTGTAAATGTGCTATTTTTATATTAAAACTCATTATTATAAACCCGTTCCAATTATATCATTACCCATTTTCATTTTTATTTTGATTCTTATGAAATTTGAAAGTTCTAAATTGGCTCTAAATTTCCGGGTCGTTACATTCTCTCCCACTTAAAAGAGTTTGTCCTCAAAAGCGAAGACGGGACCAGAGATTGTCTACTCAATCATGTTATAACAAAGTTTGTCAAAATGATACCATAATATTATATATATATATATATCCATACATACATTCAAATACATACATCCGAACAAACTTCCTTGTATATTTACATACATTCTCAAAATATTAGTTTTAACCCTAGGATAATATTACTAATTAAACGACCATTTACTTCTAGCCTACTCCAGGATATCCTAATTCGTCATTAAGGGGTAAACTCGATTTTCTTCATTGCAGTACTTGACAGTAGGACATCCTTCCCTACACCGGAAGCATCTAATCTCCCCTCTGGTTTTCTTTTTCCTTTTGGGACAATTGTGGACATAATGCCCCTTCTGTTTACATCGGAAACAAGTTATGTCTTTTTGTACCTTTTCCTTGTTCTCCTTCTTGTTTATCATTGGGCATAATACTGCATAATGTCCCTCTTTATGGCATTTATCACAGCAAACACCTACAAATTTTCCTTTATTCTTATCTTCCTGGAGTAGCTACGAATATAATTGCATAGCTCCAACCTATTTTCTTCTTCTATCTGCTCATAAATCCTTCTCGTTTGTTTTCGAGTCATCTTTCTATGTTTAACTCCAGATGGATCGCAGTTATCCATACCCTACAACATTTAATATTTTATCAAAAGAGTTTTATAATTCCTTAACAAATACCTCGATTGTCCAAAATCGTCGAGAATTCAAATTTCTTAATTAGTTATACAAATTATTATCTCCAACAATCAATTAGTGGATTAAATTTTCCAAAGCATAATTTTCATCAAAACATATATCCTTTTTACAAAAATATACTTTTGGACAAAATTATTTCATAAAAACTGGGTTAGACTGCTCTGTATAAGTGTTTAAAACACCTATCGATACAACGGTACCTTACTGCACCGACCAATGTTCATAACTCACTCAACAAACCAATCCAACACAAAGTCATTTGAATATCAAATTACAAATACATCTCTCATATTTGTATATATATACCACTGATTCTATCTTTGACAAGTCTATATTCCACAGAGCCAAGGTTATCGCTTAACCTAAGCTCTGATACCAACTGCAATGATCCACATTTTTACTCACTTAAAACCAATAAAAACCCGAACCCACATCGATTCAACTCAAGCAAAAATACGTTTCGTTAGGGTTCATCAGAGCAAAACACAACGGAATACAAAACTCACAGCGGAACAGATAAAATATAAGGGTGCTACTATTCACACCGCGGTTTACACTTCCGGCTACCTTGCTAAATTTAATGCATATGATTATTTTTTATATTCTTCTAGCCACTATATATTATTCTTTTACTCAGGTATTCACCACCGTACTTCTCCTAAGAAAAACACATACTTCTCTACAATTTCAAATCCTAAACCCTAATAAAAGAAGATATTCTTTTGTGCATAATAGAGATTGAAGATGAAGATAAAAAAGTGGTTTGAAATGCTTGATTTTTATTGTTTTCTATTATGTTATAGAACATGTTATTAGTTTTTTTTTATGGTTATGGTTTTCCATTGCGTTTTAGGATAGTTTTTCCGTTCCATTGCAAATTTCAAGCTTGGAGGAAATTAAATTTGATGACGTGGTAATAGAGAATGACAACATAAGTTTTGAACTATAGGATTTTTAACCGTATAACTTACGTATCTTCTTTTACAAATCGATACATTAACTTTTTTTTGGTCGTTTGATAGATGGAGTATTTGAATGATGATAAATCGGATGATAAACATGATGGTTGTGATAATATGATGCAAGATGTTTGACCAAATGACTCAAAAGACATAAATGCATGACGTAAGTGAGGAAGGAAGTGTTCGTGTAAAGGAAGGTGCTGGTGGCCTCTCCATTTTTAGGTTATTAGTTTAGACGGTGGCCAACAGTGGAAATTTGAAATATTTGGGGTGCTTTTAGTTTTGGTGGCCAGAAGTGTAAATCGGGGTGTGAACAGTAGCACCCAAATATAATATGAAAATATCATTACCGCGGATTTTTCTTGAAACAATGACATTTTGAAATAAAAGTCTGATTTTGCATACCTTTGTCGTCTTAACCTAATATACCAATAATAGAGTACGTCCGGCCTTCATATGAATCCCCGATTCCCTGCGGAACTCCAAGTCTTCAAGCTTTCATCTAGAAAACACTCTCTCAGATCTTACCCGAGCGATAAACACTCGGGTCAGGCTTGGGTTATATCAGTTATAAAATAATGTAATCAAACCTAACCATAGCGACCATAACCAAACACAGCAACCATTCATCCATAGCAGCCATAAATCAAGTTTGAAAACATGACTTTTTAGAAAAATGAACGATTATAAGCCCCAGGTCCCATCACACAACGCAAGCCGAAGGATGGGATTTTGCCTTGTAATCGCAAAACATACTTGATATAGTTTAAACAAAACATTTCATATTATAATAATGTCAAGGGTGTGGAAAAGTCCTTCGGAAAATAACTTATAAATCTTAGCTCGCATAATGCCCTATACCACTATGTTGGCTACATAGTTATACAACTGAAAATCATAAAAGAGTTCATACTGAAGTTTGGATTCCATCATAATAGTTACTGATTCGAAAGATCTCTCGGGCATTCAGCGGATACTATGTTTGTACAAAACATCGCACCCGTTTCTCAAGTTCGATGAATTTAATCCCTAAAACCTATCAGTAGGCAGACCACCTCACGTACTGGGTCGATCGAATCCGTGCAAAACATAAAGTCATGCTGATCTAACCATCAGCATACCATATATACTGGGGTGTGAGGCTATCACGAGGTCCCATCACACACAAACTACGCATCCATGCTTTGATCATCACCACAGAGCCCTGCTTTTCAACAAAAACCCTCATCATTACTCAACACTTAGCATGTCCCATAGTCATTCCATGTCAGACATGCAATCCATCCACAAGTCCGTTTCGGGAATAGGAATGAAACCGAAGGCACTTGATTCCACGTTCCCGTCTGGGAGTGCAAGTCCTTGCAATCCGAAACGCTTCAAGTACGGTCAGATAATGTTGTTACTTTAACCTCTTGAGGAGTGACCCCGAGGCATCAACAAGCTATCCATCCAATGTGAAGAGTACCGGTCTTTAACCATTATCATTGAGAACTTAATCCTTTTACGTCGTATAATTATTCGGAATGAATAAAAACCTGACCTTTCCAAAAATTAGCGCATCTTTTAAAACCAAGCGGTTTACATGATCTCACGAACCTCATTCCATTCTATTATTAATCCATCCATTAAAACTATATAAAGTTTTAAGACGCCAAAACTCTTCATTTCTATCTCATGGAGCAAAACTGGTAATACTCCATTTTTAATCATCTTATGTTTTGGTAATTTTAATTACCTTTCAAATCCTATTCCTTCAAATCTTGTTGAAAGATTTCAAATCAATTATTCTAATTACTTAACTTCAAATTCCAAGTTAAATCTTTCCAGTAATCCTTATCGAATATTCGCCATTTGCCTCATGTAAAAACATGTTCATTCCTTTCCCAAGAATCTTTATAAATAAAATTTCATTTGTTTAACTTTGAAAATTATCTTACCTTTTCAAGGGCCAAAAAACAATGTTATTGAAGACATCATCCACAACAAACCCAAAATCATATTTCCTTTTATATTGGAATCTCTACAGAAATCATATTGGATATAATCGATATAAACCTCCATATCCAACAAACACTATAAGGGGGATAACGACACAACCTTTTAAATCCCTCGAATAGTCTAAGTCGTCATCCGTGGAGACTTATCTCGGTCAATGACCAATCTGATTTCTATTCAATTTCAATTTAATTAAATAGATTGGAAACTTGAATTCTAATTTACCCTTATTAATAATCTCATTTATTACTAATTAAACTCCTTTATGTTTAAATTAAGATCTTATTAAATGTTTAAACTGGATTATATTGATGTCGATAGGTCAACTATTTATGAATTGCAGATACACAATGGTTTCGTCTAGGTTTCCCAAAAAATATCCATATCAGTAGGAAGTTGCTTCCCTACGAATTGATAGATCAATTGAAGATATCTTTATATTTAAATGAAGGTCTTACCAAATGTCAAAACCGGATTTCCTAAAGGGTTCACTTTTGTTGGTAAATAGCGCACTTTAACACAATACATTTTTGTCTTATCAAATATTAGTATATTTGAGCCAAAACACTTTTAAATCATTTAATATGTTTTATCATGATTTTTCCATATTTTTATATAATTTATAAACACCTTTTTATGAAAAATTCGAATTTGTCACTTGAACTACCGAAATTGGATTTTCCGGTCAAACTGATTTAGACTTGTAGGAAAATCCAACCTTTGAAAAATGGTTTTTTCTTCTTTTGTTGGAAAGTTATTCCAATTTCGGACAAAACATGATGCGTTTCAAGAAAATCCGATGGATAGATCTCCCGGAATTTCAATTTCAAATTTCAGGTCGAAATTCGCGAACTGTCGCTACGTGACGAGTCCTATTCGAACACAAAAATGACTTATTATTAAAACCGAGTCAAAATACTTCAAAATAAGTTCAATAATTATTCGAACCATACTATATAACTTTTGGAATTCAGTTTCCACATTTTTGACCTTTAGATCAATTATTCTACATTTAAATATTTAAATCATTAAAATAATATTATTCTTCAAAAATGATTATTTAAGTCTCAAAGTTGGCTGACGCCCATTATTAAAATAAGTGAGACTATTGAAACCATAATTTCGCCAAACTGAGTCCGTTTGCTAGGCAAACGCAACTTCAATTTACTATTCATTGTAAAATTCATTTACTATTCGTTTCAATATTCGATAAGCCATAATTTGTTCTTAACTTCTTCAAAACCAGTTCGTTCTTTTGCGAAAGTTCATTGTTATGAACTCAATTTCATTTCCTAAAAGTATTGGAACTTAAATTCAAACTTTTATTTTCCCCGATTATTTTATTATTAAAATAATCATTTAAAATTTAATTTCTGGAATGAGACTCATTCAACTCCTGTATAACCCGAGAATTTGGGTTTATACAAACGTCCAATAAACATAAACAAAATGTCATGTGTTTAATGAGTTGCAACCAAACTCGTTAGTTTGTTAACCATTTATGTCAGTGTTAATTTGGTTTCTATATTTCTAGAAATTTTTGTCATAACCTCCCTTATACGGCAGCATCGATACAACCACACTATTGCCTTAAAAGGCCATCCAAATCACATATCAAACCAAATGGTGTTCATAACCATTGGTCAACCTAAGCCAAATATCAGACGCTATAACACCCGCAAAGCAACCACATACACAATTTAGTGAACACTTGGGACTGTTGTGGGTCATCTTCCCAATACCATGTGTAATGGTTTGCTAATAAATAACAATCCGTGTAATAAACACATGGGACTAGTGTAATTTCATCCCACGACCTGTGTAGGGTTTCCAAACAATATCAAACATTTCAAGCCAAACAACAACATGCATGTTATCATCTCACACAAACAAATACCACAAGCAAATGTGAGAGGATAAACCACTCACCATCCCATTAGGTACCTTCAATTCCTTCACCATAGGTCCATCACAGCTTTGCGCTCTCTCTCGAATGTTTAACAACCTACCCATTAAGGGTTATAATTAACATTAGCCCTTGTAATATTAACATGAATATACTTTTAAATATACATTGATTTCCAAATCTAACTATATTCATACATAAGAATACCATCTTACATGGATTTTACCACCTTAAATTCATGATTACAATTTTCAAAGGTCCTTATAGCTCCCATAATATTACTATTAATTTTGCTAATCACTTAAATAAGTAATTATCTTACTACGTTTAGGAATTTCATTCCTAACTCAACTCCAATGACATTAATACTTCACATAGGTGTTAATTATCCTAAAATCATTTATTCTTTCATGTAGGAATATTCACTTATACTATTACAATTTTCTGCTTCTATACACAAATTTGCGAATAGAATTTGCTATTTACCTTCAGGATCTAACTTCTAATCTCAACAGATTCACATATAAACTTTATGAGAGTATAAAGCTACCAACTTTAACCTAAATCCATGAATATCTCACCACATAATTACTTAAGGTTTCATTTAGCAATTTCTACCAACACTTTGTATACATGCTAAAACTAAGGAAATAAACCTTTTAAACTATATGATTTCTCACCCCGGATGCTTCCAGAACTTAGCCTAGGATGTATAGATCCTTCTCCTAGCTTTTCTCCTTCCTTTCTTTTTTATTTTCTTAAAAAAAAAATCTTTTTTAAATTAAATATGGGTCAAAAACGTGAGCAATTCATGGAGAGTGGAGGAACAATTTTCTAAGAAGAGAATGGAGTAATAAGCAAGGAATAATGTATATATAATAAATGGGTAATGCATGGATTAATGACATATGTCTTATGGATAAGCATGAAAGACCTTATGTCTTAAATTCATCCTTATCTTCATGAATAGTAACTTGCGTTTTCTCAAGCATCTTCCGGCCTCGCGTCGGAGTATCAAACAAATACATTTTCAGGAATTCTTCAACCATAAGGTTTGGTTTGTAACGTACTTCAATCTTATATGTTCAAATACAAAATTTGAGTTCGTTTTCATTTTAAAATAATTTATTTTAGTTTTGTTTTATTAATAAATTTTTATATTCGATAAGGAGTTTCCTCAAACTTATACACAGTTAATATCCTACGTTTAGAATTTTCCTGGATAGGTCTCAGGTTCCAGTTTCGCCGTTAGCACTATCAAATTCCAATTACCGTCAAAATTTAGTTCAAATTTTAACCTTTTATTTTTCCTTTTCTGCATCTGAATGCCATTTTACGTGAAATTTCCCCGAGTACTAAAATTCACTATTCTGGATCCGACGGAGGTGGTCTCACAATCTAGCGATATGCCGTTCTTAAGATATCCTCAAAATCATCCGTTTTTAGTTTAAATTTTAACCCTTCAGTCTTTAATCAATATTAAACGGATTTTGTTTTTTTTCCAAACTTAGTTGGTTACCTTATTCCATATTCAGCAAAACCAGTTTTAGGGTCTAGAAATAAATATTTCTTATACTTTCTTTGTAAACGTGCTATTTTTATATTAAAACTCATTATTATAACCTTGTTCCAATTATATCATTATCCATTTTCAAATTTATTTTGATTCTTATGAATTCTAAATTGGTTCCAAATTTCCAAGTCATTACATAAGAGGAAGTTAGAATACTCTTCAAATGTTATTGTTATTAATATTATTATGTAAAGAAATGTTAAACACTGATTTTTTAATTTTAGGAGTTTCGAGTCTCTGAGCTAGATTATTTTCTTAGGAGTATCGAAATTCTTATGTAAACAGTAGATACCTATTTTTGTTGACGCAGGGAAATGGCTATTCGCACACGCCAACGACCGAATGCTTGTTTTGCAGAAAAACGATAATGTAAATATCCAAAGCAATGAACTATAAAGGGAGAACACAAATTTTCATAGTGTTTCTACACTAACGTCTACGTTCACTTTATAATAATCATTCATCATATAATAGTCGATTACAAAAATTGTCTAGGTTCGAGCGATTTGTGTGTACAAGGTTATATAATGGAACAACAAAATGTTTGTTAACTCTAAACTTTGACCGAAATGTCCCTTGTCTTCTCCGTTGAGCCAAAGTGTGAAACAATGTCCAAAAATAGATTTAATGTCTAAGAAATTACAAAGATATCCAAAAATGTCCAAAAGTAGTGTATAAGTCCAAGTAAATTTCCAAATGTTGTAGGCACACGTTTGTGCAACATCTAGAAGTTCAAAAGAAATCCAAAATCCATGAAGATGATGAAGGCAGCTATTAATGATGCTTGAGAGCTTCAATCCTGTATGCCAAAGTGTAGGAAGAGTATAAATGAGCAACCCCTTTGAATGTCAAGCTTGGGGGTATTTACAGGTGAGTTTTGGGACCAACAACCCGAATTTCGTACCCTTTGGGGATGCGAAATTTGCATCCCAGAAATAGAGTTGAAAAACCAATCCAATGTCAAAAAATTGCATCCTAAAGTTGGAAAATCTGAATCTCGAAATTATGGTGAAAACATGTGCAGATCAAACTAAAAACAGTGATCCGAACTGTGAAATTGGTTTGCCACGAAGCCCAGCATTTTGCCACTTTTCCCAATTTCATATCCCAAAAATATATGCCAAATACGGTGCGCTCAACCGAAAAAACATGATTTGCTCCTGTTTTCCTCCATGCCAAAGTCCTTGGTCTTTGCCATGCAGTTTGCATCCCAGGCCAGTCCACATTTCATTTCCTAAAACTCATGGTTTGGAGCCTAGGAAATTTCGAATCCCTCCGTGGTGCTTAGGGCTTTTTCGAGTGTCAGAAAATAGGTATCCACCTCTACCAGAATTTTGCATCCCCCAAACCACATGCTGAATTAGAAGAAAATGGAGCCAGAGTAGATGCATGACACGGGATTTCCTTATTAGGGATGAGTAACACTAGACGGAGGGTGAATAGTGTTTTAAAGAATTTAGAGAAATCTTAACCAATTTACAATTACTCAAACAACTACATGGATCACAGAATGAATATCACAATAGAAATAATCACAAATGTAGATATAAACAAAATAAAATGCAAAAAGGAAAGAACAACCCAGATTTTATACTGATTCAGATTACTCCTACGTCCAGTTTCGCACAACTTGTATTGTGCAGAGTTTTATTAATATTAGTATCCTATTACAACACCCTTGATTTCACGGCTATAAGGTTAACACCACTCCTTTTCCTTGATTTACGAGCTACAAGGAACACACCAATCCTTTTCCATTATTTCAGGGTTACAAGGAACACACCCTTCCTATCTTTGATTACAATTGCCCTAGTACTCTTGAGTAGCACTTCGAAACAGAGAGTATTTGATAGAAATTGAAAATAAAAGAAGAACGATATAATTTGTGTTGAAATCTGCAGAGTATAAGTGTAGAAACTTAGAAAATTAAGAAGAAGAATTGTGGTATGTAAAGTAGGGAAGAATGAGATGATAGATTAAGAAAAAATTCGAAAATTAGGCCTTTATATAGTGTTTTAAGAGAAACAACCATCTCTGAAAGGTTTTAAAATGAAAGGACACATCTTTTGAATTTAAATAAAATGTGATGGTTATATGTCAACATGTCAAAGCATGTATGTCGACATATATATGTAAATTTGAATTCTAAATCATTTTTCAAGTATTTAAACCAATATATATGTATATATTCTAGAAATTCCTAAAGTAAAATTAGTTGTTTAAAAAATATTTTTTCAAGTATAAAAACATAATAAAATATTATTTAAACAGACGACTCAAAATTATATATATATACATATATATACATATAATATAAAAGTTTATAATATATTTATAAAACTATATAATGTATTTAAAAACATAAGAAGCGTAGAAAGTATATTTGAAATCATAAGTTTAAAATCAAGTTTGGAAACAAATTGAAATCAATTTCAAAAAGCGATAATTTGAAATCAAAATTTTTGTGTTATTTGGAGTTTTACATACTAACTGGACTCTATAACTCTGATAGTCTTGAACTCTTGATATATTGATACTCATGAGTCTTGATTCTCCTTTAAAATCTTGAATCTCTTAAACTGTACAGTCTTCAATATCTATATTACATGCACATAATTCCTGCATATATATATATATATATATATATATATATATATATATATTCTGAATAAAAGTGTTAGTATATATTTTATAATCATTAATGATAATGATTGAAACAAGGTTGTGGTCATCAAAATTTCATTCTCCGACATTCGTATTCCAGCTGGGATACGAAGTGTTGGGATTCAAAATCCCAACTTTGCCATGCCAAATTTTCAGTGTTGATCGGCCAGAGTCGGAGACGTGGATTTCAACCATTTCCCTATACCGATCACCCTCTACTTTTCGTGCCAATTTAAATGATCGACCACTTTACCATTTGTGATCAACCAAGCATGAACACGATTTCTGTTGATTTTCACATGTCGGTGTCCTATTTTTGAACGTACCAAACCAGAATTTCGCCAAGCACCAGATTTTGATGCCATGAGTCGCGCACGTCATTTTTCGTAATTGTGTCACGCCGATCGGCTGTTTTAGAGTGCGCGACACTAACTTTTACCAAAATCCACATATTTTTCCATGATTAATTTTGCCATGTGATCGGACCAACACGCTCAAGAATTTCGAGTTGATCGGACCGAGACGATCACGTATTTTTACCATGCCGGTTTTTCCAAGTTCATTAACGATGATTTTACGAATCGACGTTATTTCCAACCTTTTCGAACACGTAATGACTTCGACCAATTCTCTTTGTATTTTCTGACGACATTCTAAAAACTTGAGGGCGTTGCTAACCAAAATTTTGACGTGTGACAGCTTTGACCAAAAAACATGTTAACACTTTGCCCCCAAAACATGCCTCGCTTGATCGAAGGAAGATGTGTTTTGCGAGAAAACCAGAAATTCAAAAGTCTAGAAACCAAAGGCAGCAGAAGTCCGAAGAGAACTTCTGTAACCGGAAAACCGAAGAGCCACGATTTCGTCGGATCATATTCACCCGAAATCCAAAGCTAATAAACTATAAATCCACGATCACTCCAGAGAGATAACCAGAATAACCAGAATACCAGAATAAGAAAGATAGCCAGAATAACCGAAGGACTACATAAACCTAATAGCCTGATAAACCAGAATATCTATAAACAGGAAATCGGGAAAACTCAAAATCCGTAAATCCAAAGTAGTTGATATCCAGATAGTAAGATAACCAGATGAACTGCCATGAGAGGACGGTCCAATAACCAAACGAGCAAGATCCACCGACCATATGAGTAGGACCCAAACTCGCCGCAAATCGAGGCAATCTTACTGAAGTAGGACAAGATTCCAAGATAGCCACGAGTGAATAATCTTGTCACGTCATAGACAAGTCCACCCGATATAATCCAATATCCACGCGTAGAACCATTATTCCCATCGCCATTAGTGCAAGAAGAGGAGAAGACCCCATTAAGCAACCAGGGAATAGACGCCCACATCCTCCTCCCCGTGCTCTCAACATTACCACCCCAACTACTTCCACCATCCTCCTCTTTCTTCTCCTCCTCCCACCCAGGCATCTGATGTCTACAAAACTGGCAGGAACTATATAGCTCCAACCATGGCAGTATACACCCTTTGTGAAACACATGCTTACACAATGCATCTCCCGTTCTTCCTCCCCCACCTCCGTCTCCTCCAAATAAACCACACATTATTTCTTATCCGCCACCTTCATCCTTGGCATCCACTCCACCGCCTCTTTCTTTGCCAACGGCGGCCTATACCTGTTTAGATCGTTCTCTGCCAACCTTTTTATAAGTTCCTCCAGTCTCGGCCCCAGAGAATAGTCCCCTAACACTCCCCCCTCGCAGATTACCATCCTTCCTCCTTCGAACAGGCTGAGGATTACCGTATGGTGACCAGGGGTTAGTAATAGAGCGCCGATGTTGATGGTTGGTGATTGGGTGATGTTGCGTTCTTCGATGAACACGTCGTTGCAATTAGGGAATTTAATGTCCATTTCTAAAATCGGAGTGATTGATTTGTTGCATTTATAGCACCAGTAGTAGGTGATTATTGATCTTTCCATCTTGAATTCTCTTAGTTCAAACCTTATATAAAATGGATTAAATCCCTAATTTTTATTAAATTAAATTTCGTAAGGAAAAATAGAGGATGGAAGTTTGCATGCCAACAGGAAATAGGCTGATTTGTGATCAGATGAATTCTTATATGTTTAGCTTTGAGAATTAAGAGTGAATTAATAAATGACTTCCTTAAATATAAGAAAAGAAAATAAGACGTTGGTTTCCAATAGCTCCCGATAGCAGTTGGAAGTAATCGAAAATTGTAGGGAGCCATCGGAAAAGTGCAGGACGAGACTTGTTGGAAGCCATCAGAAATTCTGTTCATCGACGCCTTCTTTCCAACGATTTATCCCATGGCCATCGATGGTTTTGAGCCATCGGAAAAGCCGTTGTTTATCGTAGTGATATCATCCATCCGACCGAATAAAATCAAGTTAGGATTGGATTTAGATTCAACTAATTTTTTTGGACAAAATTCTAAGTTATAACTGGTCCTAATTTCTTTCCATTAATAGCTCAGAATCTGATTCAAAAATTAAAATAAAGTGTGTGACAAAAATGAATGGACACTTCCAGTAGGAGGCATGAAATATAAACGATTCTAACCATTCAAAACAGTTTTGGATTGTTGGAAGCAGGTTTGTATTCAAAAACGATTTTTTATACCTTTCATCCATTGGGACACGTCGAATGGTGAATGGATACCTCTGAGCCCATAGATAAACCACATGTGTCAGGTGACTCATTTTTGAAATGAATTTCAAAGTATTTTCTCTTATCTACTTTCTTCTTTAATTTCACGTCACCAAAAAATAACAAAAGACTGATTGTTGGTGGATCAAATTCATATAAACTTTGAATCCAGTTACACTGTTTCATAACTTCAATTAACTTTGTAGTCAATGTTTTTCAACTCATTTGTACCTTGAGTTGAACTATTGTCTAAAAGAATATGCATAATGAATTCTCAAAATCGAAAGTTACAACAATCTTTCTATCATTACGCTTGAATCGTCAATATATTTACAACAAGACTATCATCAGGGGTAGATCAAATGGAATCTCTAATTTTATAAGACAAAGATCCAAATTTCAAACTTTTTAGACAAAATACATATCTACTAACGGTTGTTGTTTCAAAGATATTAACAATGAAAGCTTTATAGTTATATAAACATCGAGTGGAGCTCAATGCAAGTTATTTTAGATTTAATCGCTGAGGATATTGTTTGATTTTGATTTTTGAATCAAATGGAGGGAGGCGACCATTTCTACAATGGAACAGTAAAGTTCCTGAAAAGTGGGAGAGAATGAGGCAAAAAGGGGATAGTTTATTTAGGTATTGTAATATTATTATATTCAATTGTATTGTACTTTTTTCACTTGAAAATAGCTTCTCGTTTTAATTTCACATAATAAAACGACAAGTTTGTTTATCACAAAACTTGACAATGTATATTACCTCAACAATGCAGTTTCGATGGTATAAATTCCATCATAATCCAAGATCGCGCTTCGAAAAGACAATTTCTCATGTATTTTAAGACGATTTTGACCCTAAATGGTCCGAACTCGAAATATAGTGATCCATATACTTTTGTTACACGTAATGAACCATATGAACTCAATGGAACTGGTCTTGAATCTTAATTTGTTCATTTGTGAAAATTCACCTTTGGAGCTGTCACTCAATTAATCAGTGATTGATATTTAAATATCCAATCATTGGGTCATTACAGATGCAATTTTCTATTTTTTTTGTTTTGGAAAAGTGGAGAAATTATTGTGAATGTTCTAAATGATTTGAGCATTAGTGCTTGTTTTAAAGAACAAAAGAATGAAAGTTTATTCCTAAGCCCTGAAATATAAAGAACTATATTTATATAAATATAGGTTTCTTGGGAGAAGGTTGGGACCTTTGCATGCTTATTTTCTCTTTTGTGAGGAGGAGATTGTAACAACTAAGGATCTCGCTCGATCCGAGTCGATCGCTAAACCGACCAAGACCGTTCGAAAGCCCGAATTGCTTTGAGAACAACACGAATCAGAACGCAAACAGAAGAATATTTCATTGTTAATTACAACAATTCCATTAGAATACAAGAATATACAGAGTATAAATGAATAATATACATTCGATAAATATCGGAGATTACAATAAATTACATAGCAGCGGAAAAACAATACAAAACACAACTGAAAGTAATACACGGATACAGAGCTTTCCGAGCATCGTTCCAGCTGTAAATCAGGATCCTGTGAATATAAATCTGCAAAACCAAAACTACTCGCTGCCCGTGTGGAAAATAGGGGCACCCAGAGTTTAGGTTAAAACAATAAACTCCAGGTCAGTCATGTGACTGGTGTGAGAACTAAAACAGTTATTAATCTTTATTTTAAAGTTCGGTAATTCAAGGGACCACGCCGTATAACACGGAACGGGTTTCCTCCCAAGAACACCAGTGCATATAATAAATGATGCAATGCTTTTTGGAAAAATGAAGCTATTATAAGACCCAGGTCCCATCACACAATGCAACGCAAGCCGGAGGATAGGGTTTTCCCTTATAATAGCCAAACATGCTTGGTACGTTTAAAACAAATTTGATACTATAATAAGTGTATAGTGTCAAAACAATTTCAATCATAAATATCAATCATAGACGGCATGGGTACCATGTATCATGTCGCCACACTAGGCTCTACAAATAAAACCGCAATATCACGTATTGGAAATTGAATTTTCATCATGAGTCGAGGCAAGGGGCAAGCTCCTCTCTGTTCGAGACACTTTAGAAAATGTCCCAGGACCCCACTATGATCCTTGGAATCGGTTGGGCCGGTCCTCACCTAACTTTGGAGGATTAGTTATTCCTGAACACACGTTTCCCGGTCCTAACAGACCTATATCCGAGGCGCCTCGCAGTCCAACATCCACACAGGTAAAAAGTATATAAATGTCAGGGCTGGTAGGTCACTAACATCACCCATAGCTAGAAAGAAACGTCGTGTTCTCCCAACGGTCCGTATCCCGTTTTTGACTCATACCAAGGTGTGAGGCTCGCAAATTCACGTTATACACAAAGCTACGCCACACAGGCCGTGCTTTGATCATCAACCACAAGACTTTGCTTTTTCAACAGAAGCCTTGATCATCTGCCACTTAGGCGTGCCACACAGGCAATTCACTCCATGCGACTGATGTCCATCGATATACAACCTCTGAGCTCGTACGTCTCAGAGAAGGGCGTTCAGCAAGAGAATAAATTCTCCGCTGCCAAACAGATGTATATTTAATAGAGATCAGTCAACACAGAATAAAATCCAATGTCAGACACACAGTCCATTTACAAGTTCGTTCTGGGTCTGAACGAAACCGGAGGCACTTTCCTCGCATATGCATCGATCTCCAAGTACGTCTGGACGATCACCAACTGATTCCCTCATTTTAGGTGTACATCCCAATCAAGATCATTAGTAATCACCCAAAATATGTGAAGACTTCCGGTCTTCGACCACCGTCTTCATCTTCGACATATCGTCGAATCAGTTATTCAGAATGGGTATAAACCCGGCCTTTCCGAATAACCCGCGTATATAATAAACACGTGTTACACAAACACAACCTACGCCTCATTCCAATTCAGAATATCCTTTTATTCAAATTTTCACACTCTTAGGGAAAGGTTCCTATTAATTTTATCAAAGAAAAATTCTTCTAAATTTATTCTTTAATCTTCCTTTGGATATCATTTCAAACCATTTTATGGTTTTCCAATCTAGTCGGGATTAACGAACCACACCGAAGTAATTATTTATTTTGTTTCCCAATCCCAACCTATTCATCCCATGGAGCAAAACTGGTAATACTCCATATCTAACACCACGGTGTTATCGGTAAATATTAATTACCATTTCACGTTCAAAACATAATTAAAGATTAACTATCGCTTTGGAGCAAAACTGGTGATACTCCATTCTCGATCACTATCCAAATTTGATGATTTAAATTATCAATTCGCATTTCAATTTAATTACAGATTCATTAAAATTCCAATTAGTTTTAATCTTCCCACAAATTAATATCCTACCGTTAACTGGGTTAAAGGACCAATGTCATCTAAAACATGATCCACGATAAACCCAAAATCCCATTCTATTGTTAATCGGGTTAAAGAACAGGTGTTATTCAAAAAACCGCTCACGATAAACCCAAACCAATTTAAATTCAATTCCAATTAAATACAAGATTAACTGGACAATTTCACTAAATCTTAATTAAAAGATTTATTCTTTTCTACACTGGGTTTAAAAACAGTGTTATTTAAGACACCATTCACGACGAACCCAAAATCCCATTTTGATATTAAATACAAGGCTCTGAATAGAAAATATATCGGCTTATATTCAACATCAAAATCTGCAACCAACAAATATCGTATTGGAAATAACGATATAAATATATCTTTCAAATTCCCATAACCATATCTGTATAATCACGAAATCCAACAACGAAATATTTCGAATATAATTTCGATTAAAATCCATTCCAATTCTTAAATTGGAAATTGCTGATTATTTTCAAATCATTTCAAATCTAGTTCAAAACTAGTTCATTTTGATAAAAATATATGTTTATCTTTTCCAATAGGGAATTTTTCATCCCATTTCTTTCCAATTCATATATTATGATTTTACACAAATTATAGGTATTTTTAATAATTTTATCAAGGCCCGTACAGTCGATTTCCAATAACGGTCATCGAACTGCACTTACAACGACCTTTTCCAAATTTGATTTGGACATAATTCCAAATCCAACCGTTAGATTTCAAATTTCTAATATTCATCGGAAAGCTCTTTTCGATACGAACCCAACGGTTCCGGTTTCAGGAGAATCCGACGGTCGGATCCCCCATAACGCCAAGTCGAAGTCAATGGTCGAAATTCGAGAACTGCCGCAGCGCGGCGCGTTCTATTCAGACCATTTATTATATATAATATATATATTTCGTCGATTTCAATTCAAAACGTACTTTATAATTCATTTTAAATTCGTTTTCAAAACAATCTCAACTTCATATTCAATTTTAAATCAAAATTGAATATTCCATATCATTAATATATAAATGATAATATTTTCAAAATATTATATTTGGAAATCACTTCCTTTTTTATATTCATTATAAAAACGAATAAAATCGATATAAATATTGTTCGCATCAAAATGGCGCATCTTTAA
This sequence comes from Allium sativum, assembly GCA_030737875.1. Taxonomy (NCBI): domain Eukaryota; kingdom Viridiplantae; phylum Streptophyta; class Magnoliopsida; order Asparagales; family Amaryllidaceae; genus Allium; species Allium sativum. The sequence continues at coordinate 638,275,883 of CM060922.1, forward strand.
TCAACACGGCTTTATATTTCACTAACTTCGTTATTCTATTCAACAAATGAATATTTTCTATTCAACACATGAATATATTTTTCTTTATTCAACACATGAATATTTATTAATTCTTACTTACAATAGAAATGTGAATTTTATTGCATAAATATTTTATTCAACACATGAATACACTTTCAACACATGAATTCTCAACAAATGAGCATCGTCAACACATGACTATTTATTCTATTCAACACATGAATTTTCTTTTATAATATTCTTTATTTCCCAAATTGGAATGAGGCCCAAACAATTACCATATAATGTTAATTATATGGATTTCATACAACACATGTATATTATAGCAATTATAAATAATCAACCATCATCCAAAGTGCACCACACAACTACATAAGCATTAAATATAAATATTTAACGCTTACACAACCTGTTAATCAAACGATCGACATATCACTAAACAATTGGGATTAGTGTACGCCAAATATTATCCCAACACCCGAGTGGGGTTTCAAATCAACAAACATAGATTTTTATTTATTCACATACCCGTTAAAAATTATATTTTTAATGATAAAATATTTTAACTATATAAATATTTTATCTCATTTCACATCACACAATCAATTTTCACCACAACAAACAATCAAACATACAACCCATCCATGGTCTGTGGACGACGGGTGTCGGGTGCTACTAAGCACCGTCTGCATCCTAGTATATATTTTAACTAGAAAAGAAAATTTAAGGTGAGAAGTTCTCACCGAGAGCTAAACCAAACGCCACGACTCTTCATATGTAGAATATCTCGCCGTGCTCGCCTTTTGTCACTTTCGCCGTCCGTGTTCACTACATATATAAAAATCCCATTTTTATATTCTCTATTATATAAAAATCATATTTTTATAACTACGCTATATGGATAAAAATTCTATTTTTATATCGCTACTATATAAATAAAAATTCTATTTTTACAACGGTATTCATATAATAAAGATTATATTTGTATATCGCCACTTATATAAAAATCACATCTTTGCTCCTTCTACATAATAAAGATCAAATCTTTAATACTTCTATAATGTAAAAATCATATTTTTAATCTTCTACTAATATAAAAATTATGTTTTTAATCTTCTACAAATATAAAAATTATATTTTTAATCTTCTACTAATATGAAAATTATATTTTTATGACGCTAAAAATTATATTTTTACATCGCTAAAAATCAAATCTTTACTTCACTAAAAATCCAACCTTCCTTTGCTAATATCACATATAAAAAAATCCGACCTTTCTTATTTGATTAACTATATAAAAATCATATTTTTATATCGTCACTTTATATGTAAAAATCGTACTTTTATATCTCTACTACCTATATAAAGATCAAATTTTTATTATCTGTATATTATAAAAATCATATTTTTATTATTCCTATAATATAAAAATCATATTTTTATTATAGGAGCTTTAAAGCGGAGAAAACTCACATTTTTTCTAACGCCCGGATTCGCTATTCTGGTTCCAGAATTTGCAAACGAGCTCCTATCTTCACTCCATTTTTATTTCTAGCTTAAACGCGTCATTCCGGATAACTTTCGCCTAGTGGTCTTCCTTCCGAAAATGTGCCATTTCGCCGGAAATCGCGAAAAGACAGCATTTTGACAGTGTTTGAACAGCAGACTTTGGATGCGTTTTCCCGACAACTCCGCAATGCAAAATAGGACTATCATATAACAAATCAAAGAGAAAATCATGCTCTTCGATATTGGTATTGTGGAGTTTTGGCCAGAATCGCACCGTTTGGGAGTTATGTGCTGTGGAAGCTCAGGGTGTTATTTGCAAAAACGGGATTTTGTGAAAAATGTGATTTTTGAGGAGGAGGGGCCCACGGCCGGAGCTAGGTGGCTGGAGGGGGGGCTGGACCTGATTGACGTGGGGGAGGCCGCTGGTGGCGGTGGTGGCGCTGGAGGGGCCCATGGTGGTGGTGTTTTGCAAACTGGGGTTTAGGGATTTGAAATTGGAAGAGAGAAAGAGGAGGAGAGGGAGGAGAGGAGGAAGAGGAGGAGGAGAGGAGGAGGGGACCGACGGCGCGGGGAGGAGGGAGGAGGAGCGCTGCGTTCTCTTTTTTTTTTTTTTTTCTTGTGTGCGTTCAACGAGAGGGAGAGAGAGAGGGAGAGGAAGAGAAAAGGGGGTTTGACTTTATATAATTATTTAATTCCAAAAAGCAACTTTTTATTTTCAACTCGAAATCGAACCCACCTACTGTCGTTCCTAGCTAATTACCCCCATTCAGAACACAATGGGATATGTATCGTAGGCTGATTCGATCGTTTCGATCAGTTTCCGTCAAAATCCAAATATAAATATATATATTGAATTTTAACGCACATTTCAATTTATCGAGGCCACATACGAACTCTGAAAATTCCCGAAAAATATTTTCTAGCTTTGTATTGACGATACGGTTCTAAAAAAACTAATTTCATCGAATTCTGAGACCGTTTGAAAAATGGCCTTTTTCCAGTCGATTAAAATCAACTGAAACTGGTCAAACGCGTTTTCCTTTGCCACGCTCACATATTGAATCAGAAAATTACGAATTTTAAAACCTAGCAATAACTTGGCATCAGGGATCCAACAAAAGTGGTTTCATCGAAAACCGAGGTCGTTTGCAAAAGTGGTTTCAACTGGACATAACTTTTTATCCCTGCTATGAAATTTTGATTTTTCGGATTCGTTGGAAAGATATTCTCAATTAGATTCAAATATTTTTGGTTTCGCTAAAATCCGGATTGTTTTGCACCCGGTACATTCATTTGAAGTTTGAAATCGAATTATCGAACTACCGCGCCATTTTCAATTCTATTTATAATTATAAATAATTATTTATATTCTAACGACGACGTATATAAATATATACGTTCTAATCTATTCAAAATAAATTTCTTGTCGTTATTATTTAAAAAAATTCATTTTAAATAATCAAAATTCGCTAAAATTGTCAAAATAAAATTTTAAATTGGCTCGCATTTTCCGGGTTGTTACGTTCTCCTCCACTTAAAACTTTTCGTCCCCGAAAAGGAACGAAGCCGAAAGTTGTTTTAAAACCAACTCGACTTTCATTATTTTCATTACGGCTTATGTTCTTCAACCTTTCAGTTTCTAAGAACTTTTCAAATTTTTCAAAAATTCGGCAAAACCCTAAATTTTCGAAAAATTTCGCCATAACCTCCCCTGCACCGAGGACTTCGAGATATTTCATATAGCCTACCATGGCTTTCTTCAATCCAAAAGAAAAAGAAAAAGCCAATCGGCTCATAAAATCATCATCACCCAAACAAAACAGTAAATTATGGTAAACATGTACCTATTTGTTGGCCAAACAAATTTTATTCTTCTGCTCTAGCCTCCTTGTTGTGACCTGTTCAATGTAAGTACATGTATATGTAAGCAAATGCGACCAATTTTCAATACAATTCAATATTTGATTTTATTAGGCGTAATGGTTCAAAATTTCAAACAAATAGACAAACAACACAACCATCAATCAATTAGTGGATTAACGTTTCGAATTCATAATTTTGATACATATACAGAAAATCATGTTTTTGATGCCAAATCACAACAATAAATCTATCTAGTTTTGGTTCTCACACCAGTCTATGGAAATATATAAATATCACACCTTCGAAACACGAACATAAATATTGATGATGCCATGGTCATTATCAACATCATCTCCTGGCGACTAGAGTGTGATTCTATATCTATCCAGTATATTAAAACTTCGAATATACGTTCATGACGCATATATGCAAAACCTTTATATACTAAATTGTCCAAATTTAAAATAAATATTCAAATACGTATAAAACGATTTAAATTTCAAAACAAAATTGTTTTCATTTGAAAAATATACTCTTCACGCTCGTTCTAGGATACTACTGATCCTATCTCTAACAACTCATTCTAATTGGATATTACTAATCCAATATCTGATGAATTCTTTCGTTCGGTTCTAATGTGTCTTGTTCTCGAGCTCTGTAAACCAAAGCTCTGATACCAACTGTAACAACTAAGGATCTCGCTCGATCCGAGTCGATCGCTAAACCGACCAAGACCGTTCGAAAGCCCGAATTGCTTTGAGAACAACATGAATCAGAATACAAACAGAAGAACATTTCATTGTTAATTACAACAATTCCATCAGAATACAATAATATACAGAGTATAAATGAATAATATACATTCGATAAATATCAGAGATTACAATAAATTACATAGCAGCGGAAAAACAATACAAAACACAACTGAAAGTAATACACGGATACAGAGCTTTCCGAGCATCGTTCCAGCTGTAAATCAGGATCCTGTGAATATAAATCTGCAAAACCAAAACTACTCGCTGCCCGTGCGGAAAATAGGGGCACCCAGAGTTTAGGTTAAAACAATAAACTCCAGATCAGTCATGTGACTGGTGTGAGAACTAAAACAGTTATTAATCTTTATTTTAAAGTTCGGTAATTCAAGGGACCACGCCGTATAACACGGAACGGGTTTCCTCCCAAGAACACCAGTGCATATAATAAATGACGCAATGCTTTTTGGAAAAATGAAGCTATTATAAGACCTAAGTCCCATCACACAATCAATTTTCACCACAACAAACAATCAAACATACAAGCCATCCATGGTCTGTGGACGACGGGTGTCGGGTGCTGCTAAGCACTGTCTGCATCCTAGTATATATTTTAACTAGAAAAGAAAATTTAAAGTGAGAAGTTCTCACTGAGAGCTAAATCAAATGCCACGACTCTTCATATGTAGAATATCTCGCCGTGCTCGCCTTTTGTCACTTTCGTCGTCCGTGTTCACTACATATATAAAAATCACATTTATATATTCTCTGTTATATAAAAATCATATTTTTATAACTACGCTATATGGATAAAAATTCTATTTTTATATCACTACTATATAAATAAAAATTCTATTTTTACAACGGTATTCATATAATAAAGATTATATTTTTATATCGCCACTTATATAAAAATCACATCTTTGCTCCTTCTACATAATAAAGATCAAATCTTTAATACTTCTATAATATAAAAATCATATTTTTAATCTTCTACTAATATAAAAATTATGTTTTTAATCTTCCACAAATATAAAAATTATATTTTTAATCTTCTACTAATATAAAAATTATATTTTTATGACGCTAAAAATTATATTTTTACATCGCTAAAAATCAAATCTTTACTTCACTAAAAATCCAACCTTCCTTTGCTAATATCACATATAAAAAAATCCGACCTTTCTTATTTGATTAACTATATAAAAATCATATTTTTATATCGTCACTTTATATGTAAAAATCATACTTTTATATCTCTACTACCTATATAAAGATCAAATTTTTATTATCTATATATTATAAAAATCATATTTTTATTATTCCTATAATATAAAAATCATATTTTTATTATTCCTATAATATAAAAATCATATTTTTATATACTTCATTCGTCAAAAACCATAGAAGCTTTAAAGCGGAGAAAACTCACATTTTTTCTAACGCCCGGATTCGCTGTTCTGGTTCCAGAATTTGCAAACGAGCTCCTATCTTCACACCATCTTTTTCTCTAGCTTAAACGCGCCATTCCGAACAACTTTCGCCTAGTGGTCTTCCTTCCGAAAATGTGTCATTTCGCCGGAAATCGCGAAAAGACAGCATTTTGACAGTGTTTGAACAACAGACTTTGGACGCGTTTTCCCGACAACTCCGCAATGAAAAATAGGACTATCATATACCAAATCGAAGAGAAAATCGTGCTCTTCGATATTGGTATTGTGGAGTTTTGGACAGAATCGCACCGTTTGGGAGTTATAGGCTATGCAAGCTCAGGGTGTTATTTGCAAAAACGGGATTTTGTGAAAAATGTGATTTTTGAGGAGGAGGGGCCCACGGCCGGAGCTAGGTCGCTGGAGGGGGGGCTGGACCTGATTGACGTGGGGGAGGCCACTGGTGGTGGTGGTGGCGCTGGAGGGGCCCGTGGTGGTGGAGTTTTGCAAATTGGGGTTTAGGGATTTGAAATTGGAAGAGAGAAAGAGGAGGAGAGGGAGGAGAGGAGGAAGATGAGGAGGAGAGGAGGAGGAGACCGACGGCGCGGGGAGGAGGGAGGAGGAGCGTTGCATTCTCTTTTTTTTTTCTCTTCTTGCGTGTGTTCAACGAGAGGGAGAGAGAGAGAGGGAGAGGAAGAGAAAAACGGGGGTTTGACTTTATATAATTATTTAATTCCAAAAAGCAACTTTTTATTTTCAACTCGAAATCGAACCCACCGACTGTTGTCCCTAGCTAATTACCCCCATTCCGAACACAATGGGATATGTATCGTAGGCTGATTCGATCGTTTCGATCAGTTTCCGTCAAAATCCAAATATAAATCTATATATTGAATTTTAACACACATTTCAATTTATCGGGGCCACATACCAACTCTAAAAATTCCCGAAAAATGTTTTCTAGCTTCGTATTGACGCTACGGTTCTAACCAAACAAATTTCGTCGAATTCTGAGACCGTTTGAAAAATGGCCATTTTCCAGTCTATTAAAATTAACTAAAACTGGTCAAACGCGTTTTCCTTTGCCACGCTCATATATTGAATCAGAAAATTACGAATTTTGAAACCTAGCAATAACTTGACATCACGGATCCAACAAAAGTGGTTTCATCAAAAACCGAGGTCATTTGCAAAATTTCCATTTTTAAGGGCCAGAATTCCATAGCGACTATTCTGAATTTTCAACTGGACATAACTTTTTATCCCCGCTATGAAATTTTGATTTTTCAGATTCGTTGGAAAGATATTCTCAATTAGATTCAAATATTTTTGGTTTCGCTAAAATCCATATTGTTTTGCACCCGGTACATTCATTTGAAGTTTGAAATCGAATTATCGAACAACTGCGTCATTTTCAATTCTATTTATAATTATAAATAATTATTTATATTCTAACGACGACGTATATAAATATATATACGTTCTAATCTATTCAAAATAAATTTCTCGTCGTTATTATTTAAAATAATTCATTTTAAATAATCAAAATTCGCTAAAATTGCCAAAATAAAAATTTTTAATTGGCTCGCATTTTCCAGGTTGTTACAGAGATTCATGCATAATCAGCACATCCGCAAGTCATCCATCTGACCGAATCAAACTGAGTTGAGATTGGATTTAGGTTCAATTAAATTTTTGTGGACAAAATTGTAGGTTATAACCAATCCAAATTTCGGTCCTTTAATAGCTCAGAATCTGAGTACGAAATTCAAATTCAAAATAAAGTGTGAAACGAAAATGAATGGTGCTTCTTGCAGGAAGCGTGAAATATAGATGAATGCGACTGTTCATGTTAATTCTAGATTCTTATAAGCAGGATTTTACTCAAACTGTAATAACCCGAAAATCTGGGCCAGTTTAAAATTTTTATTTTTGACAATTTTAGCGAATTTTGATTATTTAAAATGAATTATTTTAAATAATAGCGACGAGAAATTTATTTTGAATGGAATTCGACGTATATAATATACGCGTCGTCGTTAGAATATAAATAATTATATATAATTATGAATAGGAATTGAAAATGGCGCGATAGTTCGATAATTCGATTTCAAACTTCAATTGAATGTACCGGGTGCAAAACAATCCGGATTTTAGTGAAACCAAAAACATTAGGATCTATTGGATGATATCTTTCCAACGAATCCGAAAGATCAAGATTTCATAGCGGGAATCAAAAGATATGTCCAGTTGAAAATTCTGAATAGTCGCTATGGAATTCAGGCCCTTAAAAATGGACATTTTGCAAACGACCTCGGATTTCGACGAAACTAGTTTTGTTGGGTCCGGGATGTAAAGTTATTGCTAGGTTTCAAATTTCATAATTTTTCGGATCAATATGTGAGCGTGGCAAAGGAAAACGCGTTTGACCAGTTTCAGTTGATTTTAATCGACTGGAAATTGGCCATTTTTCTAACGGTCTCAGAATTCGACGAAACTAGTTTTGTTAGGACCGTATCATCAATACGAAGCTAGAAAATATTTTTCGGGAATTTTTCGTGTTCGTATGTGGCCTCGGTAATTTGAAAGGTACGTTTAAAATTCAATATAATGATTTAAATGTAAATTCAGCGGAAACTGATTGTAACGATCGATTCAGCTTGCGGTACATATCCCATTGTGTTCGGAATGGGGGTATTATGCTATGGACGACAGGCGGTGGGCCTCGTTTCGAGGTCGTATGTAAAAGTCAGCTTTTTGAAAATTAATTAATTAAAAAAAAAAGGGAAAACCTCTCCCCGTTAACCCGCTCTGCCCCCCCCCCCCCAAATCATTATTTCAGAATCGAAAAAAAAAAAGGAGGAAGAAGAAGATCGATGACGGAAGGGGGGAGATGGCCACCGCCACGGCTGCCTGGGCTGCCGCGCCTCAGGCGCCTCCGCCCCAAAAGTCTGGCGCACCCCTATTCGCTCCTCCCCAAACCCTCCACCCGACGCCGACGACGGCGCAACGCCCTCCCTCCTCTCTGACCTCGCCTAGCCTCCCTCCTCCTTCTCTTCCCCAACACCCGCCCACTGCCAGACCGACCACCCCCTCGCCTGTAACTCCGGCCTCGCGAGACAACTCTGAGCCACCCCCCCCCTTCGAAGTTCAACAGCAAAACCACCCCCCTCCTTTCATTAAAAATGTAAGTTTTATGTATTTGTTTTATTTGTTTATTATGTAGGTGTTATTATGAATTTAGAAATTGTTTTTAGCATAAAATAAAATCGATTTTTATATATATTATGGCATTAAGAAGAAATGATTTTTAATAATAAAAAGAGGGGATTTTTACATGATAAAGATTGAATTTTTGCATGAGAAAAGGTAGAATTTTTAGATGTTGAAAGTAGATTGTTATAAATAAGAAGACTATATTTTTATGATAGCAAAGGTTTGATTTTTTAATTTACAAAAGATATGAATTTTTATCAAGTAAAGATTATATTTATGGTCGAGTAAAGATTTTATTTTTGGTGAAGTAAAAATAATTTTTCTAGCGAAGTAAAGATTATATTTATAGCGAAGTAAAAATATGATTTTTCTATAGTGAATAGCGAAGTAAAAATATGATTTTTCTATAGTGAATAGCGAAGTAAAAATTCGATTTTTATATATTGAGTAGCATACTAAAAATTCGATTTTTATATATTGAGTAGCATACTAAAAATTCGATTTTTATATATTGAATAGCGAACTAAAAATTCGATTTTTATATATGGAATAGCGAAGTAAAAATTCGATTTTTATACATGTAGTGGCTACGGGCGACGAAGGTGACGAAGATGCGATAGCGATGAAGATTTCTATCAATGAAGTGCTGTGGAGCTAGGATAGCTATTTGTGAGAATTTCTCACCTTTCACTTTATTTTCTAGTTATATATATATACTAGGATGCAGATGGTGCTTAGTAGCACCCGACACAATCGTCCACAGACCATGGACTTGTTTGTTTGGTTGCATAGATTAGTTATATGATGTGATTTGAATTTGGTTGTTTAGTGATTTTGATTGATGTGTGAATGGCGTGGGCCTTCACTAGACCGGGGATAAGGCTAGGTCTCGTCCCGTTTCTAGTATCGTGCCGTTATGCCGTCGAAATTTTCTAAAATGTGTTAGAAAAATAAAAATATCATTTTATTTAAAGAATAAACTGAGTAGAAATTCATACGTTGGAATAAAATGTTTTTATCGTTAAAAATATAATTTTTAACGTGAAGTGAATAAAATAAAATATTCATTTACAAACCGAACGGTTTGTTTATGTACAACTATTTGAAGGACATTGATTGGGACGATAAATTTCGCACATCGCCCAACTGCACAAATAAAATCTGTGTTTGATTGTTTGAAACCCCACACGGGTGTTGGGATGAAATCTGAAGTTCACTCATCCTGATTGATTAAATATGTCGATCGATTGATTGACAGGCTGTTATAAGCGTTAGATATCTATATTTGATGCTTATACGGTGTAGTGCACTCTGGTTGATGGTTGGTTATTTATCGTTGCTATTATATACATGTGTTGTATGAAAATCCATATAATTAACTTTATATGGTAATTGATTGGGCCTCATTCCAATCATCAAAATAAAAAAATATTTTGATAATAGGAAATATTTGAAATAGAATATTTGAAAATAGAAATATGTGAAGCCGTGATGATTAGATTGACGCCATTTTGACGTGAACGATATTTATATCGATTTTAAACGATTTCGAAATGAATTGAATTGAAAACGATTTCGAAATGAATTGAATTGAAAATGATTTCGAAATGAATTGAAAACGATTTCGAAATGAATTGAATTGAAAACGATTTCGAAATGAATTGAATTGAAAACGATTTCGAAATGAATTGAATTGAAAACGATTTCGAAATGAATTGAATTGAAAACGATTTTGAAATGAATAGAATTGAAAACGATTTCGAAATGAATTGAATCGAAAACGATTTCGAAGCGAATTGAAAATGAATTCAAATTGAATTGAAAGCGAATTGAAAATGAATTCAAATTGAATAGAAATTTGAATTGAATAGAAATGAATTTTAAAACGAAGTTATAAAGAAGAATTCAATTTTGATTTGAATTGAAATGGAAGTTGAAATTGCCTTTGAAACGAATTTTAAAACTATTTATATAATTCGTTTTAAATAGAAATCGACGAAGTATATATTATATATATTATATATATAATATAATGGCCTGAATAGAACGCGCCGCGCCGCGGCAGTTCGTGAATTTCGACCATTTATTTCAAACGGACATTACGGGAGATCCGACCGTCGAATTCTCCTAAAACCGGAACCGTTGGGTTCGTATCGAAAAGAGCTTTCTAACGAATATTAGAAATTTGAAATCTAACGGTTGGATTTGGAGTTACGTCCAAATCAAATTTGAAAAAGGTCGCTGTAAGTGCAGTTCGATGGCCATTGATGGAAATCGACTATACGGGCCTTGATAAAATTATTAAAAATAGTAATAATTTGTGTAAAATCATAAGAAATGATTTAGAAAGGATTGGGATGAAAAACTCCATATTTGAAAGGATAAAAATAGATTTTTATCGAAATGAACTAGTTTTGAACTAGAAATATAATTCTATTTATTTTTAAATAAATAAATTGAAAGTGAAAAGGGTTTTAAAAATAACCAAAATTTCCAATGATTGCATTGGAGTGGATTTGAATCGAAACTGTCTTCGGAATATTTCGATGTTGGAATTCGGGATCATACGAATGTTGTTATGGAAATTTGAAAGATATATATTTATATCGTTATTTCCAATACGACATTTGTTAGTCGTAGAATTTGATATTGAATATAAGCCGATATATTTTCTATTCAGAGCCTTGTATTGAATATCAAATGTGATTTGGGTTTGTCGTGAATGGTGTCTTCACTAACACTGTTCTTGAACCCAGTTGAGAAAAAATTAAATCTTTTTATTTAGATTTAATGAAGTGTACCAATTAAATAATATTTAATTGGAATTGAATGGATATTGATTTTTGGGTTTATCGTGGACAGTGTTTTTAAAACAACACTCGTTCTTTAACCCGATAATTAATGGAATATGATTTTGGGTTTATCGTGAACTGTGTTTTAAATGACACTGATTCTTTAACCCAGTTAAAGATTAAAACTAAGTGGAGTTTTAATGAATCTTTAAATAGATTGAAAAGATCGAGAATGGAGTATCACCAGTTTTACTCCAAGCGATAGTTAAATCTTTAATTAGATTTGAACGTGAAATGGTAATTGAATTACCGATAACACTGTGGTGTTAGATATGAAGTACTACCAGTTTTACTTCATGGGATGAATAGGTTGGGATTGGGAAAATAAAATAAATGATTACTTCGGTGTGGTTCGATAATCCCGACTAGTTGGAATTGATATTCAAAGGAGATTAGAGAATAAATAGAAAGAATTTATCTTGGATAAAATTAATGGGAACTTTTTCCCAAAGTATAGGAATATTTGAATAAAAGAATATTCTGAATTGGAATGAGGCGTATGTTGTGTTTGTGTAACACTTTTATAATATATACGCGAGTTATTCAGAAAGACCGGGTTTATCCCATTCTGAATAACTGATTCGACGTGGTGTCGAAGATGAAGACGGTGGTCGAAGACCAGAAGTCTTCACGTCGTTTGGGTGATTACTGATGATCTTGATTGGGCTGTACACCCAACAAGATGGAAACAGTTAGTGATCGTCCAGACGTACTTGGAGATCGATGGATATGCGGGGTACTAGGTGCCTCCGGTTTCGTTCAGCCCCAGAACGGACTTGTAAATGGACTGTGTGTCTGACATTGGATTTTAGTCCGTGTGATTGATCTCTATTAAATATATATCTGTTTGGCGGCGGAGAATTTATTCTCTCGCTTAACGCCCTTCTCTGAGACGTACGAGCTCAGGGGTTATATATTGATGGATGTCAAACGCATGGCCTGTGTGGCATGCCTAAGTGGCAATTGATCGAGGCTTCTGTTGAAAAGCAAAGTCTTGTGGTGATGATCAAAGCAAGGCCTTTGTGGCGTAGCTTTGTGTAACGTTTACTTCGCAAGTTTCACACCCGGTATGAACCAAAAACGGGAGACGGACCTCAGGGAGGACTTGCGTTTCTTTCTAGCTAAAAGTGGCGTCAGTGGTTTTACACGCCCTGACGAGTTTGATTTATGTGGTTGTTGCTGTTGCGAGGCGCCTCGGTTTGATCGGACGATCCGGGTCCGATGGAGTCATTTGTTGGCTCGTTTGCGCCCCAAAGGGCGGGGAGACGTATTGTTCAGGCATAATAATCCACATCGGTGGACCGGCCCTGACGATCCAGGGGGCAGTTGCGGCTGTTCCTGAGACATGGTAGGCTAGATTGTCTCGAATCGGTTGAGGACTATCTTTTGCCTCGGTTCATAGACGGAAATCCAATTTCCAAATACGTGACTTTGCGGTTTTATTTGTAAACCTATATATGGTGACATAGTGGGATGGGGCACTTATGCCGCCTATGATTGATACTTATGATTTGAAGTTATTTTATACACTATGCACTTATAATAGTATCAAATGATTCCTTTTAAACGTATCAAGCATTCTTGGCTATTATAAGGTAAAAACCCTATCCCCCGGCTTGCGTTGCATTGTGTGATAGGACCTGGGTCTTATAATAGCTTCATTTTCCTTTATTTAGCATTGCGCTGTTTGTTTTATGCACTGGTATTCTTGGGAGGAAACCCGTTCCGTGTTATACGGCGTGGTCCCTTGATTTACCTAATGATTTAAAATAAAGATTAATAACTGTTTTAGTTCTCACACCAGTCCCATGACTGACCTGGAGTTTATTGTTTTAACCTAAACTCTGGGTGCCCCTTATTTTGACACGGGCAGCTAGTAGTTTTGGTTTTGCAGATTTATATTCACAGGATCCTGGTTTACAGCTGGAACGATATCCGGAAAGCTTTGTATCCGTATATCTCTTCTAGTTGTGTATTGTATTATTTTCCGCTGCTATGGATTTAAATGTAATTTAAATCTCTGATATTTCTGTGTAATATTCATTTATACTCTGTATATTCTTGTAATCTGATGCATTGTTGTAGTATACAATGAAATGTTCTTCTGTATGTGTTCTGTTTTGTCGTGTTCTCAAACGATAGGGCGTTTCGAACGGTCTGGGTCGGTTTAGCGACTGGTTCGGACCGAGCGAAATTTCGTGCCGTCACACAAACGATTTCGTTACGCCTTTTGGTCATTAGGGAACATCTAATGGTGAATGGACTCCTTTGAGCCTAAAAATAGGCCACAAGAGTCTCATTTTTGAAATGTGTTTCGAATTACTTTCTCTTTTCTAGTTTCTTTTCAATCTCACATCATAAAAATAACAAAAGAGTGATTTCTAATCGGATCACATTAGTACAAACTTTAAATCCGGTTACACTATTTCAAAACTTCATTAATTTTGTAGTCGATGGTTTTTAACTCTTTTGTACCTATTGAGCTGAAGTAAGAATCTGCATAAATAGATGTTTCAAAAGCTAGAACAATCTTCCTATAATTATGAGAGAAATGAGACTATAAGTCCGCGACAAGACCGTCATTGGGGGGTAGATCAAATGGAATCTCTAATTTTGCAAGACAAAGATACAAATTTAATTTGTTTAGAATAAATGAATATTGTGTTAATGATTGTCTATTCAAAGGTATCAGCAATGGGAGTTGTATATTTATAAAACATATCTAAACAAGATTCTAGTGTCATGTCAAATATATCCAAATAAGAAGAGCAAGGCAAACGATGTATGCCCAAAAGTGAACTAGCTTCTTAGATTAGTATGAAAACACCTTCATATTTTAAAGTAGACTGGCCGAATTCAAAACTTCCATCCAATTATGCTGATTTTTTTCTTAATCAAAACTGACCGTTAGGGAGGTTTCCCTACTGTAAGAGGAGCTAAATCAATTTGTCTGTGCCAATGAATTTCACCTATAATATCTCTGACTGAAACATCGCTCCGTATAGTTTTATTTCTTCTCAACTTCTTCTCCATGATATCCTCCTTTTATTTGAAAATTCCGAACAAATTGTTCTTTCTCCCTTCGAAACCCTCTCCTTTTTTTCCTTCTCATCCTCCACACCCTCAATCCTATTCCAGGTTTCAATATTGACCTCGAAACTGAATTTGAGATTCGAAGCCGTTTCAGATCTCATCTAAAACGCTCGCAATCTACATGATTTCGACCAAGAAAATCAATTTGGCATTGAGTTTACTAGTTAACATATTTTCGAGTTTATTGAAAAATTAACAGGTATAAATTTTTGTTTCAATTCAGTTATGATATTTTATGTTTTGTTAATTTTTATTATATGCTTTTATCCTTCGCTGCTAAAAATAATGGCGGTTCAGTGTCATTTATTCTTCGCTGCTAAAAAGTACTGTCGGTTTACTGTCATTTGAATTTTCTTTCTTGATTTTTGCTCATACTCAAATCACCCTGAATTTCTTATGATGATATAGGTAATTTGCATAGAAGCTGATTTACTAATTATTCGAATATAAGATTTGCCCCCTTAGCACAATAATTTGTATAGGAGTGGATCTATTAATATTTATAAACTTGCCTATCATCAATTGTTTTGACTGCTGATTGTCTCCTGTATGTTGTTCCACTGAAATTTTACTCTGATTCAATCAAGTGTTTTTTCATCTAACTAATAGAATTTTTAAATCTCCTGTTCAGTTTTAATTTAAAGGACTTTTTACTTGAGACTTTCTACTATTAAAGATCTGCAATTTTCGATGTATGTACTGTTGAAGCTAAACTTTTTGATGTAAGAATGATGAAAATTTTATTCTTACAACTTCGTTTGCCTATTGCAGTTGCACTCCTAATGTCAAGTATGCTTTACTTATTATTATTATTATTATTATTATGTGGCAAAAAGGTTGAGCTTATAATTTACTATATTATTTGAGTTTCTCTGAATCCATGCATGTATGTGTTGTGCATAAATTCTTGTAATATGGAATACGTATGCCAGTGGTAACCCAGTTTAGTTTTCTTTAATTTTTATAATTTGTGCATAGTTTTGTTTTGAATCATGCTTAGATGCTAAAGTTGAATTTAAAGATGCAATGCTCAGATCATACACATATTATTATTTACAAATGATCAAAGATATGATCATTTTACTGGTCGTACATGTTTAGGCTAGAATAATGTGATTGAGAAAAAAATACCATGCTTCGTTTCAAATGCCACATAAGTCAAAACCATGTGAACTTTATTAATCTGTGCCTTGAAGTGTATACAAAAGTGGAAGAAACAGAATAAAAAATGTATATTTTTTGGCTAAGAAAATTTCATTGCAACTAAGGTGATGGAATTGAATATTCTGCTATAGCCCTCTTCCATGATTCCAAATATAAAGCTAGGTTTGTGTGCGTTTAGCTTAGGCACTTATCTAATGGACATTTGTGTGAGTTCAGTCGTGCGGAACTCAATTTTCTTACATAATTGAATATTTAGTCTTCATGACTAGATCATGAAATTTTGATGGAAGTGCTCTTGGTTCAGGAAAGAATGCAATAATTAATCGGGCAATTACTAGAAATGAAGTTTACAGGAGTCAACAAATGGATTCTTAATCTAGTGTAATAAATGATTTGTCCCACATACATTTCCCTCTTTCAGACACAAGCCGTGAAGTTTGATTTTATTGATGTTAAAGTGGGATGCCATTTTGTTGATGTTCCACAGGCAAAATACTGGAAGCAATATGTTGAAGCAGCAATGGATGCAAACAACGATGATGCCATAAAATAGAATTTTGGCCGACCCCTACTAAGCTGTCTTCAGATTCATCTATGGCAAGACTTTTTCTTTTTCTCTAATATCATTCACTATCGATCTGTTTGAATTAGCAAAATATATATGAGAACCAGTGCTATGTCTAGAGCCAAATAAACATGTTGTTTCAATTTACTTCCATTGATTCTTTTTTGTATCAGTTACTATTATGCACAAAATTATAGGGAACCATTAGTTTACTGACTTATATTTTGTCTTCTGTTATGTTTTCTTTGATACAATTGGTAGGTGTTGTTACATTTGTATCGTTAGGAAAAGAAATGATATAAAAAGAGCTAAAAGGTCTGGAGGAAACAGAAAAGGTATATGGTTTTATGCTTGGGCATGTTAGCAAGTACAAAAACCCAACATAAACGCTAAATTGGATTTTTCTTTTTAACTTCAACGGAACACTCGAAATATGATTCATTTGTGTATTAGTCAAAGACAATTGATGTTAACTGTTGTTGCTTAAACCTTTTGCAAAAAGGTACATCTGCATGCAACTGTCGTATGACTTACTTAGGAATAAGGATTTGTATGTTTTAATTACAATCCACCCTTAAACTTCGAGATGCTATTAAACATTCGCCATGTGTGTGTGTGTGTGTGTGTGTGTGTGAATTATGTATGATGTACACATCTTATAAATTTAGTCGAACAATTTTCCAGTTACTTTCATTTATCTTTTTAAATCAATGCAACTATCTTTTCATTAGCTTCATAATTGAGAAAAGATATTAACAATTCAGGAAAATGATCACAAGGAAAATTAGCCTGGATTTTTAACCATAAGAACAACCCACTAAAATTTTATTCCCAAGGACAAATCTGTTAATAATTTAATCAGAAGAACATTACACTGTTTTTTAATTTACCCTAAATCACGTACCCTGTTTTTTCTTCGTCATTTCTATCTCGTAGACGATCTCATTCAATTTTTCTCCAACGTAATTTTTTCTGCATGGTTTAGTCTTCAATCATCTGTATTGCTCGCAAATTTCATATTGCAAAATCGATCTCATGCATATTGAGGAACTCACGCATTTCAGATTGCATTTCAGATCTCGTCATTAAATTTTGCGATTGATTTTGCAATCTGAAATGCAAACGATCTAATTTTTGTTTATTGTTATCTGTTTGCATCGATTTAATTTTTGTTTACTGTTATAATCATTTTAATTTAGTGTTATAATCATTTTAATGTTCGGCTATACAGCAGTTTTTACGTATTAGTTTTATATTTTTTTGGTATCAGTTTTACAGTTTTAAATGTGTTAAAAAGGCAGGAGTTTTTAGGTAGCAGTTTTATATTTTTTAGGCATCAGTTTTACAGTTTAAAATGTGTTATATTTTTGTTTTTTTGTTTTAGCATTGTAGCAGTTTTTGGGTATGATTTTTATTTAATTAGGTATCATTTTAATTCATGTGGGTATCAAATATAGTGCTATGTTGCTATCAGTTTTGTTTTATTTGTTTTTCTAGTTGAATTTAAATAATTATGTTGGTATCAGTTTTGATTGTGTGTGAAATACTTGCAAATACTGCATGCTGCTGGAATTTACTTGAATTCAGGACTGGATCGTGTAGGAAAACAATGTTTTTTATGTCATCTTAATGTGTAAATAGTTTTATATTTTTTCTGCATATCAGTTTTGATTGAATTGATGTATACAATTTTAATGTTCCTCATATATATGTTGATGGATAAAATATTAATAATATTGTTGTTTTGCATGACAAATTATTGAAGTGATACCAATTTTAATGCAATAGTGATACTGTGACATTCATGCGTGACTGAATTTTCAAAAAAAGATACCCAAATACTGTAAAACTGATACACATAGACTGCAGACAACAAAAAACAGAATATTGATACTTACCAAGGCATAAAACTGATAACTAAACACTGTGAAGAAATAACATAATTGAAACTGATACCTAGAGCGATTAAAAATTGATACCCAGTTCCTGCTACAGTAAAATTAACAACAAAACTGATACCTACAATGGTATAAAACTAATACCCAGCACCTGAAACCAAAAAATAATGCAGAATACTGGTACCTACAGGAGAGTAAAACTGATACCCACTAAATGTTCAAAGAGCATCATAACAAAAAAAATTAAAACACTGATACAAACTGCTACCTGTGATCTTAAAAACAATCGATCCTATTATATCAGTTATGTATCATTGTAGGTATCATATGATACAAGTGATTAGATCATAGCAATATTATATACAACTATTGAATTAATGTCAGTGAGTACTATTGAGAATAAATCTCATTTTTGTGAGAACTGAATTGAATAGATTGCTATTATTTTTGTTAATCAGTGTGTATTATGGAGAATAACTATTATTTTTTTGATAATTGAATTGAGTTGATTTTAACTATTTTTTTATTTAGTGGTTATCGGTTCGAATTAACGTTGGTAATGAAAAAAATTATTTACCAAAGAAAACAACTCAAAACTGCAATTCCTTGACATAGTTCTGATACACAAAGTCACAAAACTGATATCTAAAAAAATATAAAACTGATACTTAAAAACTGCTATAATATTTTAAAGAAAAACTAATGCAAAAAATGTTTACATCACAGTTTGATTGAGTAAAATGAAATAAGTTTGACTGACTTACAAAGCTAATACAACAGTGCAACTACAAAATTACCACAGCGACAAAATGACATGAAAAAAATAGAACATAGTTAATAATGTTGAACTGATACCTAAAAAAATAAATATAAAACTGCTACCTAAAAACTGATGTAGTGTTTTAAAGAAAAACTAATGTAAAAAAAAATTTGCACCATAGCTTGATTGATTAAAATGAAATAAGTTCGACTGATTACAAAGTTGATGCAATAATACAACTACAAAATTAACACTACAACAAAATCACATGAAAAAAACACATAACACAGATAATCAGGAAAACTAATACCTTAAAAAATAGCAAACTGATACCTAAAAACTGCTATAATGCTAAGAAAAAAACATTTGGGTGCCGATTTGTGCTATTTAGTATGATTTTTGGGTATCGTTCGGTTGTCTGAAATGATAGGAATTTGAACCGGTTGCTACTCAAGATGATTTCGTGTTTTAATTACTTTTGATTTTTGAATCAATTGTCTGAAATTGAGCGAGATTGATAAACGACGTATAATTGAGCGAGATTGATAAATTGCTGTTTTGCATGATAGTTGAGGAGCTCGAAAATTCTGAAGATGATGATGAAATCGCTGGAGAGATGGTCGACGCGATGGAAGATTTTATGCATATTGTCCTTCTGAATAAAAAATGAAGCAGAGCCGTCCTTGTGATAAGAAAATGGAGCGATTGTCCTTATGGTTAAATTTTTAATGCTAATTGTCCTTGTAAATTAATTACCCTTAGCAATTTATGTTGGTTGCTTAGGAATTATGGCGACCTCATGTGCTACAGCAGCAGGCGGTTCTTTCACACCTACAACAAGTAGAGATTTAGCACAGTACATATATTTGCTTCTATTTAGTTTTGGAATACATATATAATTTTAGTCGTAGTTTAGTTTAATGTCCATATAAACATATCACGATCAATGAAATTCATAATCCAATGCCATTCAGAATTTTGATGTCGTCCACTGGCAACTTTCTTGGATAATGCACCAAGGCTAACCAGGTAAGGGGAAATCATGGACGTTGGACTTTGATCTAATTGCTTGTACATTGATAAAGAGGAAAGACTCTCAAGGTTTTGAAGAACTGGCCAGAGAAGAGCATACAAGTTATCGCACATTTTAGGAATCAGAGATCTCGGTTGTCAGGTATTTGTGTACTCATTTGTACTTCTAAACAAGGAAAAAGAAAAGCAATTTTACATTAGCGCACGCTGATAATGTTATGAATTTGCATACATTTTGTAAAGGGTATGGGAATTCCTGTGGGCAAGTTTGAAAACCAATTTGAAATTAAAAACGATGTTTCAAAAAATCATTTAGAAAGCCAGGATATTTGAAAATAAATAAAAAAATCACAAAAATATTATAAGAAATCTTTTTGAAAATTGAGAGAGATTAAAGAAGTGCTATCGGGGCTCTCAACAAAATAATCTAACACTCGAACATATTTTACTATCCTCAAACTCACGAGTTTTCAATCTTTGTAACAACTCGGATTTTTGGAAGGGGTTGTAATAGCTCTGAAAATTTTGGCATTTAAAAAAATAAATTAAATTAAGATTTAATCATTGAAATTAAAATGTTTGTATTTGGGATTTGGACGTCAATCCATTTTTGAGTGTAATATTTACTTTTAAAATGAAAATGATTTTGTAACCTCAGTGTAAACATTTTGTTAAAGCGAACGTTGTTCAAAAATACTAGTTTGGAACCCGTGCTTCGCACACGGGTCAGTGTTTAGAGCAGCGTGAACGTTTATCAAAGCTTGGCAGATAAGCGATGTAATTGATCTGGATTTGGTATTTAAGAAATTGAATTTTTTTTATTTGAGATCTTATTAATTTAAGCTTGGTTTGAATTAGAATTCCTAGTCTTTGAATCTGAATGGTTTTATTTAAATTAAGTGTTAGTAGTATTTTAAACAGGTGTTTTAATATTTGTAAACTTTGATTCTATTTGATAAGTTATAAACTAATTTATTTTATTTGTTGAATTTTTAATTTTATTTCACTTGAGAATTTATTTTAATACAATTAAATTTAAATTTGGTATACATATTTTTAGAAATGCTTGTTTAAAGTGGAGTTGCCGCTTGATGAATGTTAACCAAAATGGTGAACACTTGTTGCACTCAGTTGAACTGGGTTCCCACTTGTTAAGTTCATTCTGAAATTTTCTCTCTACATGTCCTCGTTTTCTAGGAGAACTAGGTTCTCCGCGCCCCTTCTAGATTTATGGGGATGAGCCTCATATTGTTTTAGGGGGGATTCTGGGCCCTCTCTGCCATTGGGGAGTCGACCGTTGGCCTCCTCTAGCAACCCGAATACCGCACACCTTAACGGGTTAGCGCTGGCCCTCAAAGCTTGCGCAACAACCCACTCTGATCGAGGCCGCTACGCAGCGCCGTACTCCATCTTTCCCCTCGCGCCTTACCCTCTTCTTCCTATCAAAACTGTTACTTCCGAAGCCTGTTGCCCTTCCCCTCAGCACTTGAGCCTTACAAAAAGGAGAAGCAATCAAATTTGCAAAGCCGCCAATCACTTGCTGGGTTGCGTTCGCCATCGTTGATGAAGGCCGTGGAAATAGAGCTGTTGCGTTAGATTAGGGGATTTCGTATTTTGGTTCAGACCATCTGGATTACATTGAAACGGAAGGAAAGATGGGGTTTCCAGAAATTTTGGCCTTGGCTCATGTGAAGTATCTTGCAAAATTGGGTCCTCATCTTGTTGGATCAGATGCATTTGATTTTGCCTTGAAGGTACTTTGTCCTTCATTCTTAATTCTTAATTCTTACTTCTATTATCCAAACCTGTCTTCTCATTTCCTAACCTATGTTATGAAGCTTTCATATGTCCTGACATTGCCACCTTAATGTTGCTAATTTATTTAAATACCAATGTCATTGCTTGATTTTGGATACAAGGTTATATGATTTTGATCTTCGATTGTTATTTGTGGTTCACTTTATATATGTGTTTAAGCCATATGGTGGTAGTACTGGATATGATTATCAATGTCACGTGGGATAATGAATAATTTTTTCAGTTGTGGATATTAATAATGCCAAAATGAATGTGAAATTATCCTTGTCTTTATGCTCATACCATTAGTTGAAACTTTCGTACATGTTATGTCTGACTTTATTTTGTGTGCAGATTAAATGTTTGGTTAAATATTAACTGAATGCATAATATATTTAATTTGAGATTTAGAAAATTATAGTTTGTGATTTGTATTTTTCATGGCACTAGATATGGTTGTTTGGGGTTGCTTGTTTCGATTACAGTGGATGAATAACATGCGTTTTGCCAGTTTTGGAGTATGTGTTTCATAATTATATTCATTTCTACTATATCAAATTTCCACTTCATCTCACTTTATTCAAAGTTCATCTTGCTTTATATAATATTTCTGCTTTCATACTTCCATGAATATTGATTGTAATCTGTGGTGTGCTTCTTTCAGTAGCGTTCATGAATAGCGTAGGATGCTTTTGAATAACCAGAAATGTGGAAGTATGTATAGTATGACCAAAGTTTAAATTAATAAACATCTATTGTAGAACTGCGTCAACTTTGGTCCATAAAATGATGATGCTACATTTTTTAGCACTAATTATTGGTCCCGCTTTGCTCTGTTCATTTTGAGCATGCTTGTTAGAAAAGATCACTTATGTATGTATATGTGTAAATATGCTCACATTTACACATTAGTCTACAATATATCATTATTCCTTTTTGAAGTGCATGTTTAACTGCCCTGGGGTTTGAAAGAATAACATCAGAGTGTGCAACTTATTACATTGAATAAATCAATGGTTGTTGCTACGATAAAATTGTACTCAATGCATGGTCTAGGTTCATCAAAAAGCTACAACTTTCTGAATTATATGTTATTGAGTATGCCCATTATTGTCCGATTCCGGGGTTCAATTTATGTTAATTGCAAACATACGATTAAAATGAACCAAAATTATTGTGTCTCGAGCAGTGCTGACATGTTATAATGCCGTTTTAAAATTTTGTTGTACTTATTCCATTTTTATATGTAGTTATCCTTGTTGAGCAGTGTAAAATTACACATTGATAAGAAGAATGAATAGGAAATGGTTAAACTGAGAAAGAGCGGATACTGGTGCATGTCATGTTGCAACTGATAGCAAAGGCTGTCCAAATTTAAAGAATGGACGGATACTAACATTTAGATCGACATGTATTTGTAGGTTATTAGATTTGGACCTAAAATCTTTATGTATAATATTATTAGTTGCCATGCTAGTACATGATTTAGAGCATTGCAATCTTTTTGAATGCTCAATTGATATATTGAATGGGTATTTCACTGTTTGCAACATTGGATAAAAGCTGTAATTTATTAAAAGATATTCATGTTTAAATTTGTTTATTTATTCGGCTGTATAAAGGTTGTAAAACTCTGATATTTTTATAAAATAAAAATATATTTTGTTGCAATTCTTGTGCACTGTGGTTCTGTGTTAAATTCTATTTTAAACCCTGTAAGCCAATAACAATTCGTTGTTTTGATCACCTCAAGTTGGTTTAACCCCTGACTTGGGGCGGTCAAAATGGTGGGCTGTTACATTTGGTATTTGTGCTATGATTTTTATAAAACCTGGCTTATAGGGTTTAAAACTCATTAGAGATAGGGTGTAAATACTCTAGAATGAGCGGAATTGACACTAGAATTGCTCAAGAGAGAGCGTATTTTGGGAAGAATAAAATATTTTAATGAGATTTTGGTGAAAATAAATAAATATAAATTATTATTTTAAGAGATTTTGAAGATATATATATATATATATATATATATATTTCGAGGGAAATATTTTCAAAATAAAAGCTTACTTATTGGGATTCCCATCTGGAAGCCCTTTATGACGAGAATTTCCAAAGTTTACCGTCAAGGAGAATATATAAGTGATTTTAAAAAAGGGCTTTTTGGTTGAAAATCGCGATAAATAAGTATGGGTTTTCTTGAAGAAATAGAAACTTGACAAAAGCGGAATGTGAATACTGTTCGAGAACGATTGATGAAGTAAGGAGGCCGATAATAATTAATAATAAAAACAACCAGGAGTAAATTAGTCACTTTTCTTTGATGGATATATATTTTAAATTAGACATAATTTTCGGTGATGTTTATGCGAAATTCTATATGATGAGGATTTTGAGTGAATGGATTAGAAATACCAAATGGTATGGGACATTTGGTAATACTTTTCTGATTATACTCTTGACTTTTCATATGGTACGATATGCAAATACTGTTCGAGAACGATTGACGAAGTAAGGAGGCTGATAATAATTAATAATAAAAACAACCAAGAGTAAATTAGTCACTTTTCTTTGACGGATATATATTTTAAATTAGATTTGATTTTTTGTTATGTTTATGCGAAATTCGATATGATGAGGATTTTGAGTGAATGGGTTAGTAATACCAAATTGTATGAGACATTTGGTAATACTTTTCTGATTATACTCTTGACTTTTCATATGGTACGATTGTTTGTTTTGTACTTTCAGTTGGTGCGATTGGCATCCTTACTATAAATATTTAAGTAGCACAATGTGATATAGGAAGATTACATTATATTTAAATAATTACTATTGGAAGTTCTGAATTGGAATATTTTGTGACATTTTTAGTTGACACGTATTTATGTTATTTGTATGATGATACTTTTATTCTACATCACAACTAGTGTGACTTGATTTGAGAAGTTAAACCACCACATTTTATGAATGGGCCTATAATAAGCTTGTTCTTATTTACTATTTGATAATTAGATTGGTGATTAAATATTTGTTTTGTTTGTTTAATTTGGGTTTTATGTTTTTAGTGATGAGTTTTGAGCACACATTGCACAATTTAAACTAGTTTTTGGATATACGTATAAATCAAGTTTTCGTTATAGTTTTGAGGTTAAAAGAGTTCTATAATTTTAGTTTTCACGCTAAGTGGCATCAAAATAATAGTATAAAGTTATTTTCATAAATATATGGATTTTATTGGTTTCATAAAATATTTCATAACTTGTTTCAAAATCAAGTATTTTCTTATATATATAAACTACACAATCTTGCACCCTTCAAGACAACGTATGGGATTTTAAACGACATTGTACACTTCGTGGTATGGGACATGGAAGTATACGAAGTCGGTTAATTCCAGTGTTGTTAAATTGAAGCTAATGTCTTATTAATGATGATTTAATGTTTTCGATGTTTTCCATTGTAAAGTTGATAAGCAGCTAGTGAACCAGTAGTGAGAATGTGTGGTATGGGACGCACTGTTACCACTATTTGGGTTACTGACTGTGAGTCAATAACGCATATTGTGTTTGTTGAGCCAGTACTTTGCTTCGGGGGGAAGCCGAGACTCGGGGGAGTCGCTAGTATTCACTGACCGGGGGGGTCAGGATACACTCGGCCGGGGGGGGGGGGGGGAGGGTCGCAGTGGAAGCCGAGACTCGGGGGGAGGCACGTATTCACTTGACCGAGAGGGTTAATATATACTTGACCGGGGGGTCAAGATACACTCGGCCGGCGGGGTCGCAGTGACAGGCACTTAACTTGAATACGTACAAGTACTGAGCTAAGCTTTGGGGGGGGGGGGAGCTATATTATCAAGTAGTTGCACGTGCATAATTATTTCTAATGGATCCAAATTGTGACGATATTTTGTGATTTGATCTATACGATCATACATGAAGATTATTGGATTTTAGATTTACATAAAGATTTTGTGATTTCCTAAGTTGGAGTGTGATGCTGCTTTCGTGATATTTGACTCGTCCCGGTTATATGATGATTTTTATTTGATAATACATGGTTGTTGCTTGGGATGAGCAATACTATAGCTCGGGGTGGGCTATAATTTATTTAATAGCACATGCACATTATTTATGATGATTTTTATGTTATGATTTGATGTTGGTGATTTTTCATTTGCTAATACTTGGCCATTACTCAAGATCAGCAACATTATGGCTCGGAGTGAGTTATTTGCATGCGCACATTTCTTATGTTTTCCTTTACAAGTTGGATTTGATGATTTTAACTCGATCGGGATGATCGTACATTTGCAGAGTGCATTTGGATTTCTAATCCATCATATTGTGAGATTTTGACGTTTTGGAGTGAGGTACTCCATTTATTGATCATATTGTTTTATATATGGAAAGTGTTATGAGTATCTTATTGATTTATATGTGATAATCCGATTTGATTTATTTTGTCATATTGTTTTATATGATAAATGGAACAAGGATTTTATTGAGTTATGATACTCTGACTTGATTTATTATGAGTATCATATTGATGGAAAAAAAATTGTTGTAAGTAGCAAATTGGTTTATATATGATATCTTGACTAACTTTATCATATTTTCTAAAATTATTACTGTTAGAATCATATTAATTTATATACCATACCTTTATACTAGAAAATTGGGAGTAGGTGTCCTAAATTGTGTATTTTATTTGAAATAAGAGTTGAAATTTCAATAAAATTGAGTAATCAAAGTCGGAAATTTTCTGATCTAAATTAGTTGGAAGGAATTTAGATGCAATGTTGGAATTTCATAATGTTATCTATCAACCCAAGTAAATTGCGAGGACGCAATTTCTTGTGGGGGGGGGGGGGGGGGGGATCTTTAACAACCCGGATTTTTGGAAGGGGTTGTAATAGCTCTGAAAATTTTGGCGTTTAAAAAATTAAATTAAATTAAGATTTAATCATTGAAATTAAAATGCTTGTATTTGGGATTTGGACGTCGATCCATTTTTGTGTGTAGTATTTACTTTTAAAATGAAAATGATTTTGTAACCTCAGTGTAAACATTTTGTTAAAGCTAACGTTGTTCACGAATACTAGTTTGGAACCCGTGCTTCGCACACGGGTCAGTGTTCAGAGCAGCGTGAAGGTTTGTCAAAGCTTGGCAGATAAGCGATGTAATTGATCTGGATTTGGTATTTAAGAAATTGGAATTTTTTTTATTTGAGATCTTACTAATTTAAGCTTGGTTTGAATTAAAATTCCTAGTCCTTGAATCTGAATGGTTTTATTTAAATTAAGCGTTAGTAGTATTTTAACCAGGTGTTTTAATATTTGTAAACATTGATTCTATTTGATAAGTTATAAACTAATTTATTTTATTTGTTGAATTTTTAATTTTATTTCACTTGAGAAATTATTTTAATACAATTAAATTTAAATTTGGTATACATATTTTTAGAAATGCTTATTTAAAGTGGAGTTGCCACTTAATGAATGTTGGCCAAAATGGTGAACAATTGTTGGACTTAGTTGAACTGGGTTCCCACTTGTTAAGTTCATTCTGATATTTTCTCTCTACGTGTCCTCGTTTTCTAGGAGAACTAGGTTCTCCGCGCCCCTTCTAGATTTATGGGGATGAGCCTCATATTGTTTTAGGGGGGATTCTGGGCCCTCTCTGCCATCGGGGAGTCGACCGTTGGCCTCCTCTAGCAACCCGAATACCGCACACCTTAACGGGTTAGCGCTGGCCCTCAAAGGTTGCGCAACAACCCACTCTGATCGAGGCCGCTACGCAGCGCCTGGCTCCATCTTTCCCCTCGCGCTTTACCCTCTTCTTCCTATCAAAACTGTTACTTCCGAAGCCTGTTGCCCTTCCCCTCAGCACTTGAGCCTTACAAAAAGGAGAAGCAATCAAATTTGCAAAGCCGCCAATCACTTGCTGGGTTGCGTTCGCCATCGTTGATGAAGGCCGTGGAAATAGAGCTGTTGCGTTAGTTTAGGGGATTTCGTATTTTGGTTCAGACCATCTGGATTACATTGAAACGGAAGGAAAGATGGGGTTTTCAGAAATTTTGGCCTTGGCTCATGTGAAGTATCTTGCAAAATTGGGTCCTCATCTTGTTGGATCAGATGCATTTGATTTTGCCTTGAAGGTACTTTGTCCTTCATTCTTAATTCTTAATTCTTACTTCTATTATCCAAACCTGTCTTCTCATTTCCTAACCTATGTTATGAAGCTTTCATATGTCCTGACATTGCCACCTTAATGTTGCTAATTTATTTAAATACCAATGTCATTGCTTGATTTTGGATACAAGGTTATATGATTTTGATCTTCGATTGTTATTTGTGGTTCACTTTATATATGTGTTTAAGCCATATGGTGGTAGTACTGGATATGATTATCAATGTCACGTGGGATAATGAATAATTTTTTCAGTTGTGGATATTAATAATGCCAAAATGAATGTGAAATTATCCTAGTCTTTATGCTCATACCATTAGTTGAAACTTTCGTACATGTTATGTCTGACTTTATTTTGTGTGC
Organism: Allium sativum; assembly: GCA_030737875.1. Classification (NCBI taxonomy): domain Eukaryota; kingdom Viridiplantae; phylum Streptophyta; class Magnoliopsida; order Asparagales; family Amaryllidaceae; genus Allium; species Allium sativum. The sequence continues at coordinate 638,304,383 of CM060922.1, forward strand.
AGATTAAATGTTTGGTTAAATATTAACTGAATGCATAATATATTTAATTTGCGATTTAGAAAATTATAGTTTGTGATTTGCATTTTTCATGGCACTAGATATGGTTGTTTGGGGTTGCTTGTTTCGATTACAGAGGATGAATAACATGCGTTTTGCCAGTTTTGGAGTATGTGTTTCATAATTATATTCATTTCTACTATATCAAATTTCCACTTCATCTCACTTTATTCAAAGTTCATCTTGCTTTATATCATATTTCTGCTTTCATACTTCCATGAATATTGATTGTAATCTGTGGTGTGCTTCTTTCAGTAGCGTTCATGAATAGCGTAGGATGCTTTTGAATAACCAGAAATGTGGAAGTATGTATAGTATGACCAAAGTTTAAATTAATAAACATCTATTGTAGAACTGCGTCAACTTTGGTCCATAAAATGATGATGCTACATTTTTTTAGCACTAATTATTGGTCCCGCTTTGCTCTGTTCATTTTGAGCATGCTTGTTAGAAAAGATCACTTATGGATGTATATGTGTAAATATGCTCACATTTACACATTAGTCTACAATATATCATTATTCCTTTTTGAAGTGCATGTTTAACTGCCCTGGGGTTTGAAAGAATAACATCAGAGTGTGCAACTTATTACATTGAATAAATCAATGGTTGTTGCTACGATAAAATTGTACTCAATGCATGGTCTAGGTTCATCAAAAAGCTACAACTTTCTGAATTATATGTTATTGAGTATGCCCATTATTGTCCGATTCCGGGGTTCAATTTATGTTAATTGCAAACATACGATTAAAATGAACCAAAATTATTGTGTCTCGAGCAGTGCTGACATGTTATAATGCCGTTTTAAAATTACACATTGATAAGAAGAATGAATAGGAAATGGTTAAATTGAGAAAGAGCGGATACTGGTGCATGTCATGTTGCCACTGATAGCAAAGGCTGTCCAAATTTAAAGAATGGACGGATACTAACATTTAGGTAGACATGTATTTGTAGGTTATTAGATTTGGACCTAAAATCTTTATGTATAATATTATTAGTTGCCATGCTAGTACATGATTTAGAGCATTGCAATCTTTTTGAATGCTCAATTGATGTATTGAATGGGTATTTCACTGTTTGCAACATTGGATAAAAGCTGTAATTTATTAAAAGATATTCATGTTTAAATTTATTTATTTATTCGGCTATATAAAGGTTGTAAAACTCTGATATTTTTATAAAATAAAAATAAAAATATATTTTGTTGCAATTCTTGTGCACTGTGGTTTTGTGTTAAATTCTATTTTAAACCCTGTAAGCCAATAACAATCCGTTGTTTTGATCACCTCGAGTTGGTTTAACCCCTGACTTGGGGCGGTCAAAATGGTGGGCTGTTACATTTGGTATTTTTGCTATGATTTTTATAAAACCTGGCTTATTGGGTTTAAAACTCATTAGAGATACGGTGTAAATACCCTAGAATGAGCGGAATTGACACTAGAATTGCTCTAGAGAGAGCGTATTTTGGGAAGAATAAAATATTTTAATGAGATTTTGGTGAAAATAAATAAATATAAATTATTATTTTAAGAGATTTTGAAGATATATATATATATTTCGAGGGAAAAATTTTCAAAATAAAAGCTTCCTTATTGGGATTCCCATCTGGAAGCCCTTTATGACGAGAATTACCAAAGTTTACCGTCAAGGAGAATATATAAGTGATTTTAAAAAAGGGCTTTTTGGTTGAAAATCGCGATAAATAAGTATGGGTTTTCTTGAAGAAATAGAAACTTGACAAAAGCGGAATGTGAATACTGTTCGAGAACGATTGATGAAGTAAGGAGGCCGATAATAATTAATAATAAAAACAACCACGAGTAAATTAGTCACTTTTCTTTGACGGATATATATTTTAAATTAGACATAATTTTCGGTGATGTTTATGCGAAATTCTATATAATGAGGATTTTGAGTGAATGGATTAGAAATACCCAATGGTATGGGACATTTGGTAATACTTTTCTGATTATACTCTTGACTTTTCATATGGTACGATATGCAAATACTGTTCGAGAACGATTGACGAAGTAAGGAGGCCGATAATAATTTAATAATAAAAACAACCAAGAGTAAATTAGTCACTTTTCTTTGACGGATATATATTTTAAATCAGACTTAATTTTTTGTTATGTTTATGCGAAATTCGATATGATGAGGATTTTGAGTGAATGGGTTAGTAATACCAAATGGTATGGGACATTTGGTAATACTTTTCTGATTATTCTCTTGACTTTTCATATGGTACGATTGTTTGTTTTGTACTTTCAGTTGGTGCGATTGGTATCCTTACTATAAATATTTAAGTAGCACAATGTGATATAGGAAGTTTACGTTATATTTAAATAATTACTATTGGAAGTATCAGTTGACTTCTGAATTGGAATATTTTGTGACATTTTTAGTTGACACGTATTTATGTTATTTGTATGATGATACTTTTATTCTACATCATAACTAGTGTGACTTGATTTGAGAAGTTAAACCACCACATTTTATGAATGGGCCTATAATAAGCTTGTTCTTATTTACTATTTGATAATTAGATTGGTGATTAAATATTGGTTTTGTTTGTTTAGTTTGGGTTTTATGTTTTTAGTGATGAGTTTTGAGCACACATTGCACAGTTTAAACTAGTTTTTGGATATACGTATAAATCAAGTTTTCGTTATAGTTTTGAGGTTAAAAGAGTTCTATAATTTTAGTTTTCACGCTAAGTGGCATCAAAACAATAGTATAAAGTTATTTTCATAAATATATGGATTTTATTGGTTTCATAAAATATTTCATAACTTGTTTCAAAATCAAGTATTTTCTTATATATATATAAACTACACAATCTTGCACCCTTCAAGACAACGTATTGGATTTTAAACGACATTGTACACTTCGTGGTATGAGACATGGAAGTATACGAAGTCGGTTAATTCCAGTGTTGTTAAATTGAAGCTAATGTCTTATTAATGATGATTTAGTGTTTTCGATGTTTTCCATTGTAAAGTTGATAAGCAGCTAGTGAACCAGTAGTGAGAATGTGTGGTATGGGACGCACTGTTACCACTACTTGGGTACTGACTGTGAGTCAATAACGCATATTGTGTTTGTTGAGCCAGTACTTTGCTTCGGGGGAAAGCCGAGACTCGGGGGAGTCGCTAGTATTCACTGACCGGGGGGGTCAGGATACACTCGGCCGGGGGAGAGGGTCGCAGTGGAAGCCGAGACTCGGGGGGAGGCACGTATTCACTTGACCGAGAGGGTTAAGATATACTTGACCGGGGGGTCATGATACACTCGGCCTGCGGGGTCGCAGTGACAGGCACTTAACTTGAATACGTACAAGTACTGAGCTAAGCTGGGGGGGGGGGGGGGGGGGAGAGAGCTATATTATCAAGTAGTTGCATGTGCATAATTATTTCTAATGGATCCAAATTGTGATGATATTTTGTGATTTGATCTATACGATCATACATGAAGATTATTGGGTTTTAAATTTACATAAAGATTTTGTGATTTCCTATGTTGGAGTGTGATGCTGCTTTCGTGATATTTGACTCGTCCGGGTTATATGATGATTTTTATTTGATAATACATGGTTGTTGCTTGGGATGAGCAATACTATAGCTCGGGGTGGGCTATAATTTATTTAATAGCACATGTACATTATTTATGATGATTTTTATGTTATGATTTGATGTTGGTGATTTTTCATTTGCTAATACTTGGCCATTACTCAAGATCAGCAACATTATGGCTTGGAGTGAGTTATTTGCATGCGCACATTTCTTATGTTTTCCTTTACAAGTTGGGTTTGATGATTTTAACTCGATCGGGATGATCGTACATTTGCAGAGTGCATTTGGATTTCTAATCCATCATATTGTGAGATTTTGACGTTTTGGAGTGAGGTACTCCATTTATTGATCATATTGTTTTATATATGGAAAGTGTTATGAGTATCTTATTGATTTATATGTGATAATCCGATTTGATTTATTTTGTCATATTGTTTTATATGATAAATGGAACAAGGATTTTATCGAGTTATGATACTCTGACTTGATTTATTATGAGTATCATATTGATGGAAAAAAAATTGTTGTAAGTAGCAAATTGGTTTATATATGATATCTTGACTAACTTTATCATATTTTCTAAATTATTACTGTTAGAATCATATTAATTTATATACCATACCTTTATACTAGAAAATTGGGAGTAGGTGTCCTAAATTGTGTATTTTATTTGAAATAAGAGTTGAAATTTCAATAAAATTGAGTAATCAAAGTCGGAAATTTTCTGATCTAAATTAGTTGGAAGGAATTTAGATGCAATGTTGGAATTTCATAATGTTATATATCAACCCAAGTAAATTGCGAGGACGCAATTTCTTTTGGGGGGGGGAGTCTTTAACAATCCGGATTTTTGGAAGGGGTTGTAATAGCTTTGAAAATTTTGGCGTTTAAAAAAATAAAATAAATTTAGATTTAATCATTGAAATTAAAATGCTTGTATTTGGGATTTGGACGTCGATCCATTTTTGTGTGTAGTATTTACTTTTAAAATGAAAATGATTTTGTAACCTCAGTGTAAACATTTTGTTAAAGCTAACGTTGTTCACGAATACTAGTTTGGAACCCGTGCTTCGCACACGTGTCAGTGTTCGGAGCAGCGTGAACGTTTGTCAAAGCTTGGCAGATAAGCGATGTAATTGATCTGGATTTGGTATTTAAGAAATCGGAATTTTTTTATTTGAGATCTTACCAATTTAAGCTTGGTTTGAATTAAAATTCCTAGTCCTTGAATCTGAATGGTTTTATTTAAATTAAGCGTTAGTAGTATTTTAACCAGGTGTTTTAATATTTGTAAACATTGATTCTATTTGATAAGTTATAAACTAATTTATTTTATTTGTTGAATTTTTAATTTTATTTCACTTGAGAAATTATTTTAATACAATTAAATTTAAATTTGGTATACATATTTTTAGAAATGCTTATTTAAAGTGGAGTTGCCACTTAATGAATGTTGGCCAAAATGGTGAACACTTGTTGGGCTTAGTTGAACTGGGTTCCCACTTGTTAAGTTCATTCTGATATTTTCTCTCTACGTGTCCTCGTTTTCTAGGAGAACTAGGTTCTCCGCGCCCCTTCTAGATTTACGGGGACGAGCCTCATATTGTTTTAGGGGGGATTCTGGTTCTAAGCTAAAGACATTCTTCCCCAAATTCATCCATAAAATCCTCAAATCCGATCGGCCCTCTCTGCCATCGGGAAGTCGACCATCGGCCTCCTCGGCAACCCGAAGACCGCACACCTTAACGGGTTAGCGCTGGCCCTCAAAGGTTGCGCAACAACCCGCTCTGATCGAGGCCGCTCCATCGCAGCGCCGTACTCCAGCTTTCCCCTCGCGCCTCACCCTCTTCTTCCTGTCAAACCCGTTACTTCCGAAGCCTGTTGCCCTTCCCTTCAGCACCTGAGCCTTACAAAAAGGAGAAGCAATCAAATTTGCGAAGCCGCCAATCACTTGCTGGGTTGCGTTCACCAACGTTGATGAAGGCCGTGGAAATAGAGCCGTTGCGTTAGTTTAGGGGATTTCGTATTTTGGTTCAGACCATCTGGATTACATTGAAACCGGAAGGAAAGAGGGGGTTTTCAGAAATTTTGGCCTTGGCTCATGTAAAGTATCTTGCAAAATTGGGTCCTCATCTTATTGGATCAGAAGCATTTGATTTTGCCTTGAAGGTACTTTGTCCTTCGTTCTTAATTCTTAATTCTTACTTCTATTATCCAAACCTGTCTGCTCATTTCCTAACCTATGTTATGAAGCTTTCATATGTCTTGACATTGCCACCTTAATGTTGCTAATTTATTTAAATACCAATGTCATTGCTTGATTTTGGATACAAGGTTATATGATTTTGATCTTCGATTGTTATTTGTGGTTCACTTTATATATGTGTTTAAGCCATATGGTGGTAGTACTGGATATGATTATCAATGTCACGTGGGATAATGAACATTTTTTTCAGTTGTGGATATTAATAATGCCAAAATGAATGTGAAATTATCCTAGTCTTTATGCTCATACCATTAGTTGAAACTTTCGTACATGTTATGTCTGACTTTATTTTGTGTGCAAATTAAATGTTTGGTTAAATATTAACTGAATGCATAATATATTTAATTTGCGATTTAGAAAATTATAGTTTGTGATTTGTATTTTGCATGGCATTAGATATGGTTGTTTGGGGTTGCTTGTTTCGATTACAGTGGATGAATAGCATGCATTTTTCCAGATTTGGAGTATGTGTTTCATGATTATATTCATTTCTGCTATATCAAATTTTCACTTCATCTCACTTTATTCAAAGTTCATCTTGTGTTATATCTATTTCTGCTTTCATACTTCCATGAATATTGATCGTAATCTGTGGTGTGCTTCTTTCAGTAGCATTCATGAATAGCGTAGGATGCTTTTGAATAACCAGAAATGTGGAAGTATGTATAATATGACCAAAGTTTAAATTAATAAACATCTATTTTAGAACTGCGTAAACTCTGTTCCATAAAATGATGATGCTACATTTTTTAGCACTAATTATTGGTCCTGCTTTGCTCTGTTCATTATGAGCATGCATGTTAGAAAAGATCACTTATGGATGTATATGTGTAAACATGCTCACATTTACACATTAGTCTACAGTATATCATTATTCCTTTTTGAAGTGCATGTTTAACTGCCCTGGGGTTTGAAAGAATAACATCAGAGTGCGCAGCTTATTACATTGAATAAATCAATGGTTGTTACTACAATAAAATTGTACTCAATGCATGGTCTAGGTTCATCAAAAAGCTACAACTTTCTGAATTATGTGTTATTGAGTATGCCCATTATTGTCCGATTCCGGGGTTCAGTTTATGTTAATTGCAAACATACGATCAAAATAAACCAAAATTATTGTGTCTCGAGCAGCTGCTGACATGTTATAATGCCGTTTTAAAATTTTGTTCTACCTGTTCCATTTTTATATGTTGTCATCCTTGCTGAGCAGTGTAAAATTACGCACTGATAAGAAGAATGAATAGGAAATGGTTAAATTGAGAAAGAGCGGATACTGGTGAATGTCATGTTGCCACTGATAACAAAGGTAGTCCAAATTTAAAGAATGGACGGATACTAACATTTAGGTTGACAAGTATTTGTAGGTTATTAGATTTGGACCTAAAATCTTTATGTATAATATTATTAGTTGCCCTGCTAGTACATGATTTAGAGCATTGGAATTTTTTTTTAAATGCTCAATTGATGTATTGAATGGGTATTTCACCGTTTGCAACATCGGATAAAAGCTGTAATTTATTAAAAGATATTCATGTATAAATTTATTTATTGATTCCGCTGTATAAAGGTTGTAGAACTCTGATATTTTTATAAAATAAAATTAAAAATTTATTCTGTTGCAATTCTGCGATTCTGTGTTAAATTCTATTTTAAACCCTGTAAGCCAATAACAATCCGTTGTTTTGATCACCTCGAGTTGGTTCAACCCCTGACTTGGAGCGGTCAAAATGGCAGGCTGTTACGATCTTTGACTTTTGAATCTTTATATTAGCTTTTATCCCTGTCTCTTGAGTCTCTATGTCAGCCTATGTCTCAACCTCTTGAATCTGTTCTTGATATTGTACGGTCTTTTTGATCAACACATGTCTAATATCATGCATTATATATTATGTATAACTTAATAAACCATTATTGTCTATATTTTATATCTCATATGGTTGTCGTCAGCCCTATACATAAGGTATTAACGTTTTCTACATCTTAAAGGCTGATTGCTTTGTCTTTTTACTCCTATGAACCATAAAAAGGATAACAAAATTTTCGGTGGCATGTATAACTTAGAATCTCATATGAATTAGAATTATAGGTAAATGACAATATAAGGTAGTCCTAATTATGTACGGTCAAAAAAGATCTTGCAGCTTTTCTGTAAGTTTTTGACAGCCGATTTTTTTAATGAATTTGAACGTTCCATATACAATCTATTGGTTAGATATCCTTTGTAACAGAAATAACTAGCATAACACACATCCTTTGCGCCAAAACCAAAACAAAAGGAGGCGGAAGAAGAATATATTCACCATAATGCCGAACATTAATCACAATTTATCAATTAAGTCATATACATAATTAAACAAATATTGACATTTATGACACTTAGAATAGCGAAGGTTTTGTAGGCCTTTATAGAGGATTTGGGGTTTCCATAATGGGCATCACATTGTTTCCAGGCCTCTATATTTTGGCATTTATGACACTTTGAAGCCAGTCCTTCTAGTTTGACCATTTGAGGTTTGAATAATGCTCATTGCAACGTGCTAAGCTTATTGATTATGAAGAGTAATATACAAATACTCTTTATATCCCGTTTACATTACTAACAGTAAAAATATGTGGGCTAAGCCCATAAGTTCTGTTTTCTGTTTTATTACATTCAACCCAATCAAAAACACTGCAGATATATATACTTGTACATGTAACTATCTCATTATTCATTCAATCAAATACAAAAACATTCAGTCTATTTTCTCATATGGTATCAAAGCAGAAAGAGTGCTAACTGCATCAAAGCTCGATCCAACAATTTGTCTCTACAAGTCTATCGAAAGATAGATCATCCATCAGAAAATTCTCATCACTTGAATGCCCCTCATCTAAGATTTTCATCTCATCATCTGAGAGTTGAGGATGTGATCCTAAAAACTGTGCCTCGCCTACATCCAGTGGCTGCATCAGTTTTCAACATCACAGCTTGGTGGTAAATTTTCTCAAGAACTCGATTTCGATCAAAAAATTCTAAAGAAATCATCATCTGAAGTTAAAAGATGTCCTAGATTGCTAATCAGATATTCAGTGTATCAACACTACTTCAAGATCTTCATTTCAGCAATTCCGGTTACTTTTAAATTCAATTCAAAGAAATCTTGCAGAAGATTTCAATTCAAGAAAAGGAGTTCAGGAGAAATTTACCTATTTTGTAGTAGTCATTCTAGCAACTGCATTCTTAACTTGTCTTTCGAGCAGTCTTTCCAGTGCCTCTCTATATCGCTTTAGAGAATCATGGTTGAACCAAATCCACCAAATTCTCCAAGATCATTAGCAAGATCTAATCAGACCAGTGCTGAAAGCATTGAAGATATTATTAAATCCATCATCAAGCCGCAAAGTAACATCATCTCAATCCAACTGGATGAATCAAATTATCTTCTTTGGAAACCGCAAGTGGAAACATCGGCAAAAGGTTATGGATTGGAAGATTATCTCTATGGATCACAAACAGTTCCAACAAAATACATCAAAGGTGTTGATAACAATTTAATTCCTAATCAAGAACATGCATCATATCAAAGGCAAGACAACCTTATTAGTGCATGTTTATTGTCAATTGTAAGCTCATCTGTCATGCCACAATTAATTAGCAGTAAAACATCTCACGATGTATGGACAGACTTAGAAAGATCATTCAGAAGTCAATCATCAGCAAGGGTATTACATTACAAAAAGCAATTACAGTCACTAAAGAAAATTCCAGTATGAATGAATATCTTATGAAGGTGAAAAACTTATTTGATCAACTTGCATGTACTGGAAACATAATAGAAGAAAAGGAGTAGGTTTTGTATATTGTTGGGGGATTAGAAGAAGATTATGAAGCTGTTGTTGCATTTATAACATCCATTGAAACCACTCCCTCTCTACAAAGTGTTACTTTATGTTACTTGCACATGAAGGAAGGTTAATGCAAAAGAAAGATCAAGTTTTCGATGCCTCTGTCAATTACATTACTACTGGGAAAAACAAGAACCAACAGAATACAAGAAATCAAAACACGTACCAAAGATGAGGCCATCAAACAGAGGAAGAGGAAGAGCTGGGAGATGGAATCCCAACAACAGACTAAAGTGCTAGATTTGTGAAAAGATTGGACACACAGCCAACAAATGTTATTTCAGATTTGATAACAATTTCAATGTGAACCAACAAGGGAATAACAACAATAAAAATAGCAATCCTAATGCTAATATGGTCAACAATCAAGTAGATGTTAAAAACATTCAAGAATCTACTTCAAATTGTGCCACTGTAGATGATATTCTAGATGAATCATGGTATGCAGATTCAGGAGCTATGTGACGACCCGCACTTCCGTGGAATGAAAGTAAGGATAATCGTAGGAGCATAACATAATTAAAACAATAACAGATCACAGATACATAGCAGAACATATAAATCATTGCAGCGGAAATGGAAATGTCATCACAAAACATCATCACAGAACATCAAAGTACGCAGTACAATATACACTTAGCAAAATAGATGTCTGAAAACAGGGAAAGAAATAAAGTCTCAATCTCCCAAAATACATCAATATCCAATACTGTCTCAATATCTCAAGAAGAAAATAAAAGATAAAAAGAAAAGATCTTCCAACATTTTCATCAGCAAGCTCTAGTCCAGAAAACATCCCTACCTGAAACCTGTCAATTGGCTGCCCGTGTGGAAAGAGGGCATCCGAATTTGCAAAGTGAAACAAACTACGAGTCAGTCATGGGACTGGTATGAGAAATCTCACTAAACTAATGATAGGGCTAATCACTTGACCACGCTGGTAACGCGGAACGGGTTTAATTCCATTGAATTGCCAGGGCATAAGGTGTATAATTTTTAAGTCAAAACAACGCAATGCTTTTTAAAAAATGAAATCATTATAAGACTCAAGTCCAATCACACAATGCAACGCAAACGGAGGATAGAGTTTTACCTTATAATGATAAAAAATGCTTGATACGTAGAAAATAATATTTTTAATATTATTATTAGTGTCTAATATGTTTTCAAAAGTATTTCAAAGTAAATGCATCAATCCTAGACGGCATAGCTACCATATACTATGTCGCCATATATAGGTTTACAATCAAGACCGTAATGTCGTATTGGAGGTTGGTTTCCATCATGAGTCAAAGCCAGAGACGATCTCCTAACCGATTCGAGACACTCTAGCAATGTCTCAGGATTCCCCGCAGTGAACCCTTGGATCCTACAGGGCCGGTCCACAAATAATGCTAATGGATTAGTTATGCCTAAACACACGTTTCCCGATCCTATTGGACCTATAAATTGGCCATTGGCGACCAATAAAAATATCCGAGGCGCCTCATTCCATCAACCACATAAGAGCGTCGGGCCTTGTAAAAACCCAAACACCACTTCTAGCTAGAAAGAAACGTGTGCACTCCCTGCGTTCCCCTGTCCCGTTTTTGACTCTACCGGGGTGTGAGGCTCGCGAGGTAACATAATACACAAAGCTATGCCTAGATAGGCTATGCTTTTCAACAAAAGCCTCGATCAATTGCATCTTGGCATGCCACATTGACAGTCCATACCATGCGATCGATAACTACCAATATATAACCTTTGAGCTCGTGCGTCTCAAAGAAGGATGTTTAGAAAGAGAATAAATTTTCCGCCACCTCAAAAATATATTAATAGATATCAATTTAATTATACCGCCTGAAATTCAATGTCGGACACACATCCATTTACAAGTCTGTTCTGGGTCTGAACGAATCCGGAGTCACCTAGTTGCTCGCATATTCAGACGATCAACAAGTACGTCCAGACAACTACCACTTTAACCCTTTATTGGTAGCTAGCCAATTCCAGGCATCAGTAGTTATCCTTTCGATGTGAAGATCGCTGGTCTTCAATCGCCGTTTTCGATATCTTCGATTAAAATCGCTGTAAAATTATTTGAAATGAGTTGAACTCAGTTTTTTCAAATAATTTTTCGAATTATTATCATTAAAACCATTTAATATTGTTAATATTAATTTATAACGATTTATCGCTATTTTTATTTATTTAAAAATAACTCAAGATAATTAAATGACGCTTCGGGTCGATGGACGGCCCTGGCGCTGTTTTTACCAAAATTTGATTTACACTTATCTTGAAATCTAACCGTTGGATTTTAATAAAGATTATATCATCGGAAAGATCTTCCCAAAATGGTCTTAACGGTTCCAGTTTTGGGAAAATCCGATGGTTGGATCTTACGGTATAATCGTTTAAAGTTATGACTGCCGAAACGCGAACTACCGCGCGCGATTCGTTAAATTTTAATTTATATTTAAATATAAATATAAATCATTTGGCGATTTTAACTATTTTAAATCAATCACATGCCAACCCAAATACAGCCCATATCCATGTTAGAGATTTTATATATGATTTTCATAATTCTACTAACATGATAAAAATGATGATTTAAATAAATCATGTTTTTAATGCCTAATTATTTCCAATGGCAACCGAATTACGTTGAAAATATATTTTCTTAATGTTCACACCTTTTGTTGAAACCAATTGACAAATAAAACATGATTTTAATTCTACTACTTTTATTGTATCTAAAGTAACAATAAATTTTTTGACATTTAAATCTTTTTTTTTCCATATAAAATGTCAATAAAAATGTGACTTTTAAAATCTATTCTTTTTTTTTCTAAAATGACAATAAAAATGCAATGTTAAAATCTAATCTTTTTATTGTCTCTAAAATGACAATAAAAATGCAATGTTAAATTCTATTCTTTTAATTGTCTCTAAAAAGACAATAAAAATGCAATGTTAAAATCTATTCCTTTATTGTCTCTAAAATGACAATAAAAATGCAATGTTAAAATCTATTCTTTTATTTACATCTAAAATGTAAATAAAAATATAACTTTTTATTCTATGTTTTAATTTATATTAAAATTGCAAATAAAAATGTAACCTTTTAATTCATATTTTTATTTACATCTAAATTGTAAACAAAATGTAACTTTTATTATAATGTTTTTATTAGCATCTAACATTGCAAACAAAAATGCATCTTTAATTAAATGTTTTGTTTGCATCTAAAATTGCAAACAAAATGCAACTTTCATTTTAATGTTTTTGTTTGCAACTAAATTGCAAACAAAAATGCAACTTCCTCTACGATGTTAATTTGCATCTAAATATGCAAATAAAAATGTAATCTTTTTCTACGGTGTTTATTTGCATCTAAATATGCAAATAAAAATGTAATCTTTTTCTACGGTGTTTATTTGCATCTAAATATGCAAATAAAAATGTAACTTTACTCTACGATGTTTATTTGCATCTAAATATGCAAATAAAAATGTAACTTTTCTACGGTGTTTATTTGCATCTAAATATGCAAATAAAAATGTAACTTTTTTACAGTGTTTATTTGCATCTAAATATGCAAATAAAATGTAACTTTTAATTTAATGTTTTGTGTGCATCTAAAATTGCAAACAAAATGCAACTTTCATTTTAATGTTTTATCTGCATCAAAGAATGTGAATAAAAATTCAACTTCTAATTTCAACATTTTATTTGCATCACAGAATGCAAATAAAAATTCAACTTTTTATTTCAATGTTATAACTTTTTATTTCAATGTTTTATTTGCATCAAAGAATGCAAATAAAAATATAACTTTTAATAGGTTATTTATTTGCATCTTAATTTGCAAACAAAAATGTAATCTTTTTCTACGACAATCAAACAACAAATCAACGCAAAAAGTGATGTATTCTATATTGAATTGAAAGTTCTAACTCATTTCAATAACATAAACAAGGTGATGTTTTTATTGAATTGAAAATTCTAATTCAATTCAAAAATTCCAATTCAGATTCCCATTTTTAATGATTTCAATTTATAACAAATGTCGAATTCACAATTCATATATAATTCAAATCAATGTTGGTTCATAATAAATTTCAAAGGTGAGTGAAACAATTCAATTTCACCAAATTCGATTTTCATTCAATTTCACTTTTATTTAGCTTCAGTTACAACACAAGTTTCTTTCTTTCTTTATTTATTTATTTCACAAAAATGATACTTTTAATTGAATTGACAATTCTATTTCAATTCAACAATATTAACAAAATGATAATTTTATTGAATTGACAAATCTATTTCAATTCAACAATATATACAAAATGATAATTTTATGGAATTGACAATTCTATTTCAATTCAACAAAAATGACCAAAATGATATTTTTAATTGAATCGACAAACTAATTCAATTCAACGAAATTGACCAAAATGATATTTTTAAATTGAATTGACAAACTAATTCAATTCAACAAAATTGACAAAAATGATATTTTTAAATGAATCGACAAACTAATTCCTTTCAACAAAATTGACAAAAATGATATTTTTAAATGAATCGACAAACTAATTCAATTCAACAAAATTGACAAAAATGATATTTTAAAATGAATCGATAAACTAATTCAATTCAACAAAATTGATATTTTGAAATTGAATTGACAAACTAATTCAATTCAACAAAAATGATAAAATAATATTTTTATATTGTTGACTACACATGATCCACCAAATATTTAAAAAGAGAAAATGATTTAATTCAACCAACACGTTCAAATCTATGATTATTCACCACTAAACAATAGATCAATCATCATCCAAAATATCAGAACAAAGTAGATCTATATACATACAATCATTACATAGCATGTAAAATAATTAAATTGATTAATTAAAAAAAAACAGAAATCTCACTGCCGTGTTGCAAATTTGGCCAAAATTCAAACAGCTCGGAATCGCTCCTTTTCAGTCTAGAGTCGTAGATTTCGTCTCTACGATCGCACATGATCTGAAAACATTAATTTTCGATGTCGTATGTGTTAGGTAGGATTTAAACAAGATAGAGAATAATTTTTAAAAATAAATTAATAAAATAATCCTTAGGATTAACCTTCTTCTTCCTTTATCAGTATACGGCCGCAAGCTTTTCGAAATGTTCAAAGTTAGGTCTCACGATTTCGATCAACACATAGGACTAGAAGGCGGTCAGACGACACCACAGTGTCGAACTACAAGTGGCGCACCAGGTGGGCCGCCTTTGCTCAGCTCGATCGAGCCCAGAGGGAGGGCGACGACGGTTTTAGGCGCGTGAATCTCGTAGTTCGGGCCACCAGAGGTTGGTCCAACCATATAGAAATGAAGAGCTAGGAAATCTCCACAGAAAAGTCTAAAGAAGGAAGGGGTTTTTAGGTATGGATCGACGGGATTTAGAGGGAGAAGAGGAGAGCAACGTCGGCCATGGGAATAACGATGGGGGCGCTGAATAACTAGGGTTTTGGGAAGATGAGTGTATTTTTGTATTATTTTAATGCTAATTTTACAAATAAATCCAAAAGTTTTAAACCAATCCAATTTCGATTCAACCAGAGTTGACCCGACCCAATAGCCTCTGTTCTAGATCCAATGGGCTAGGCCTCATCAGCCCAAACGACTGTCTGTGGCCTAAAATCTTTAATTTAATATTTAGATCATTTAATAAATTAATTTGATCGTATATTTAAATTTACCGGGGCCACATACGAACTCAGAAAAATAAAAAAAAAAATATTTCTGGCTTTGTTTTGATGATACGGTCCTAACAAAATTAATTTCGTTGAATTCTGAGACTGTTTGAAAAATGGCCATTTTCAAGTCGATCAGATTTGACTGAAATTGACAAAACACATTTTCGTTTGCCACGCTCACATATTAATTCCAAAAATTCTGGAAAATTAAACTTAGCAATAATTTGACATTTCGGATTCAACAAAAGTGGTTTCGTTCGAAAACGGAGGTCGTTTGAAAAATGGCCTTTTATATGGGCTATAAATTATACTATAGCGACCATCCTGAATATTCAACTGGCCATATCTTTTGATTCCCGCTATGATATTTCGATATTTCGGATTCGTTGGAAAGATATTTTCAAGCAGATTTAGATATTTTTGGTTTCACTAAAGTCCGTTAAATTTTGAATCCGATACATTCGCTCAAAGTTCAAGTTTGACTTTTCAAACTACCGTACTATTTCTAATTTCTTTTGAAGTCAAAATAAATATATTCGCTCTAACTTCGATTAAAATAAAATTTTAATCGTTATTATTTAAAATAAATTATTTTAACTATTCAAAATTCACTGAAATAGTCAAAATAAAAATTTTAAATTGGTTCGGATTTTCCGGGTTGTTACAAGCTACACATCATGTTACAAACAATCTTAACAATATTAATCTTGGCAATCGTGAAAAAAAAGGTAAGAAATATCTAATTATGGGTAATGGTAACTCAATAGTTATTTCTCACACTGGACATGCTAGTATTAAGGGTGCTAAACAGATTTATCTAAACAACTTGTTATGTGCACCACACATAAGAAAGAACTTAATAAGTGTGTCACAGTGTGCCAAAGATAATAAAGTATCATTTGAATTTTACCCAAATCACTATGTAGTTAGGGATATGCTAACTAGGAATATTTTATTGCAGGGTAGAGAACAAAATGGCCTATACAAGTTTGATTCTGGAAATCTCAGAAATACCGAGTTTAAAAGTAATTGTTGTAATGTGACTGAATTAGGTAGTAGTAATGAATGCATGATGTTTGATTTGTGGCATTATGAGCTTGGACATCCAAGTTCAAAAATTATGAAAGAAAATTTTCATAACAGTGATATCTCTGTTGATATGCTAAATGATTATGTGTGTACATATTGTCAAATGGGAAAGAGCCATAAATTACCATTCCCAAATTCTGAAACTAAATATATAAATCCATTAGAACTAATTGATGTTGATCGTTGGAGTCCAACACCAATTAATACTGACTATGTGTACATCTACTATATTTCATTTATTGATGCTCATTCAAGATATGTTTGGATTTACTTCATGAAATCAAAATATGACACTTGTAGTGTAGTAATGCAGTTTATATCTAGTGTTGAAAATCAGTTAAGTCACAAGGTAAAGGCTGTGCAAAGTGATGGTGGTAAGGAATTTTTACCATTGAAAAATTACTTTTGCAAAAAGGGTATCACACATAGACTAACATGTCCTCAAACTTCTGAACAAAATGTCTTAATCGAGAAAAAACACAGACATATTGTTGAAACTGGACTTACACTGCTAGCACAAGCATTAGTACCATTAAAATTCTGGCCTGATGCATTTGCAATAGATGTACACCTTATTAATAGATTGCCTACAAAAGTGCTTGTAAAATGTCCCATTGAGGTTTTGAATCAAATCAAGCCCAATTTTAATGATTTAAAAGTGTTTGGATGTGTTTTCCTCATATCAGACCATTTAATAAGCATAAACTTGACTATAGATCAATTCCATGTACTTTTCTTGGTTATACAACAAAACAGAAAGGTTACAGGTGTCTGAGTAACAATGGAAGAATTTATATATCCAAACATGTCATCTTGAATGAGGAAGTGTTTCCACTTAAAAGTGACACATGCAAAACTACAAATAAAATTTATAATCTAAAAGTTTCAGTTGCTGAATTTCCTGAACAAATTAGTGACGTTGTGAATGTGCAACACTTTAACAATGATATAACACACACACAAAGTGCACACACTACTAGTACACCATGGCACTCAAACTCCAGAACAGGGACAATGAATGAAGATGAAGGCAGTGCTAATGACAATAGTGATGATTCTTCACACAACAGTGTGATACAAGATAACAACAATCCATGGAAGCATTCAGGCAGAAGAAAACGGGGAAGAAGCTCAAACTCAAAATAAACATCATATGATGACAAGAGCAAAAAGTGGTATATTCAAACCAAAAATCTTCTATACTGAATATAATGAGACTGAACCATGCACTTATCAACAAGCCAAGTTGAATGGTAAGTGGATATCAGTCATGAATGAAGAATTAGATGCTCTAAATAAAAAACAAACTTGGTGTCTTGTTCAACCACACAAAAACAAAAATATTATTGGGTGTAGATGGACATATAGAATTAAAAGAAATGCTGATGGTACAATTTCCAAAAAGAAGGCTCGGTTGGTAGCAAAAGGATATTCACAACAGTGGAGAATTGATTTCAGTGAAACATTCTCACCAGTTGTGAAACTTACAACAATCAGAATTATATTAACAATATCCTTGCACAGAAATTGGACCATCAAGCAACTTGATGTTAATAATGCTTTTTTGAATGGTGAATTACAGGAGGAAGTATATATGGAACTACCACCAGGGCTTAATGAGAAGACAAATGAGAAAGTGGTGTGCAAACTAAACAAGGCTATTTATGGGTTGAAGCAGGCACCACGTGGCTGGTTTAACAAGCTAAAGACAACACTGTCAAAGTTTGGATACAATCCTACAAGATCAGACAATTCTCTATTTACAAAATTCACTGATGATACAGTCACCTATGTGTTGATCCATGTGGATGATTTCATAATTACAGGCAACTGTGAATCTGAAACCAAAACTATTACTAACCAATTAAATAGTGAATTTTCTGTCAAGGACCTAGGTGAACTATCCTACTTTCTAGGAATTGAAGCCAGCGGAAGCCATAATGAGCTTCAGTTGAGTCAAAAGAAATACATTGCAGAAATTCTAAAAAAGTCAAACATGGACAAGGCTAAGCCTTTACTTACACCAATGATAACTAAGGCTCACTTAAGTAAGGAAAAATGTGAACCTACATGCAATGAAAAACTGTACAGAAGTATCATTGGAGCTCTACAATATGTAACAATAACCAGGCCAGACATATCATATAGTGTCAACAAAGCAAACCAATTCACGCAAAGACCTCTTAGTGACCATTGGAAGACAGTAAAAAGAATTTTAAGGTACTTAAGAGGCACAATCAATCAGGGATTAATTCTGAGGACATGCAGCAATTTAAACATTAATGCCTATGCAGGCGCTGACTGGGCAAATGACTATGATGACAGAAAATCCACAAGTGGATACTGTATATTCTTAGGCAAGAATCTTATATCTTGGTGTGCAAAGAAACAAAATACACTGTCAAGGTCAAGTACAGAAGCAGAGTATCGTAGTATTGCAAGTGCTACAGTAGAAATCATGTGGATTCAGTCACTCTAATGAAATAAAGATTAACTCAAGTGCAAAGGCAACTGTATGGTGTGATAACACGAGTGCTATAGCATTAACAGCTAATCATGTTCTACACTTCAGAACTAAGCATATAGAACTAGATATTTACTTTGTAAGAGAATTAGTTCAAAAAGAAAAGCTTCAGGTTAGTCACGTACCTTCCACTTACCAAACAACAGACATTCTGACTAAATCATTATCAAGACCTAGATTCGAGACACTAAGAGACAAGCTATGCATAGCAGAAATCACAAACCTCAAATCGCAAAGCAGCGGAAGCAAAGAACAAACCCTAACTGGCAAATCTAGGAGATCCACAAGTATTAACTTCAATTTAGTCACAAAGTCTCAAGCTTCAACCAAATCTTAGAGAAACTTCGATCAATCTATCAACAAAGTCAAAACTGAAGCCAACGAGGGTAAATCAGCTGCAAGCAACGAAGTAAGGAAAGCTCAAGCTCAAAACAGAGTAAAACTTGGAAGAGAAGACGTAAAGAGGGAGAGAATGATGCTGGAATTGAAGAATATTGTTGTGAAAGATGATTTGGGAATTTCTATCACGGCAGCCATTTTCAATCACAAACCCTAGATCGTATGATATGGTTTGCGGGGGGATATGAAGAGTAATATACAAATACTCTTTATATCCATTTACATTACAATACAAATACGTGGGCTAAGCCCATAAGTTCGGTTTTCTGTTTTATTACATTCAGCCCAATCGGCAACACTTCAGCTATATATTTGTACATGTAACTATCTCATTATTCATTCAATCAAATACAAAAACATTTCAGTCTATTTTCTCATATTTATGTTGTTTAGTGTAGTTGCGTGGATACCCATTGATTTTATATAGTAAGTTTACATTCATATTTGACAGTGTTTTATTGATGATACATGGTAACTTCATAATCAGTTTTGCCTTGGGTTGGAGTGTGACGACACCATCGAGCATCTGTGTATATCCTTTTGATACACTGCGTAGAAGAATGATGTTCAGTTCAGGAGAGCCTTTTAAATACGGAAATGTAATACAGGCTTCGAAACAAATAGTTAAACAAGAGGGTTTCTTTGCCCTATACGGGGGAGCTACTGCCAACTTGCTTTCAAGAGTAGCAGGGGTTGGTGTCCTTGCTGGATATGATTAGCTACATCGGTTTGTGTAGAGACAAGGGAATGTAAACTTGCAGGGAGCTTGAAATATTGTCTTCTATACTCGGTGTAGTTTGTCAAGTGTAAATATTATACCGCCTTTCATTCGTAAATGGTAAACATGTATTGGAAGAAACTTACATGCCAATGGTGGTTCTTATTGAGATTTAGTTCATTCCATTGGGGGAACATGATTTGGAATGCTTTTTGGTTAATTCTTTTCATTTGGTTTCTTTGGTTAATACATTTTGAGTGATAGAATACGTATGTTTTAGTACAGATGAGATCACACTTCATATGAATGTTTAGGTTACATCTGACGTCTTGTTTATGTATTGTGAATAAATCAAATGTTTATGCCGAGCTCGTCTTTTATTCGTCAAGACATGTTACAAATTATTAAAACAAATTCATGTATGTATATCATTTGCTACACGCGTATGACTCAACAATATATATATATATATATATATATATATATATATATATATATATATATATATAGTTTATATTCCAATAAGATTTGGCTTTTTGCATAAATAATCATGTAAAGGGATGTAATTTTTACTTAAAGCAATTGAATTCATTCCTCTTTTCTTTGATGGTCAAATGCATCAGTCTTCATTTCTTTGTTAACACTGTGTACTAATATTTCTGCAGCAGCTTTAATTGTTAAAGAATCCATCTTGCTTTCATTGACAGTAGGGGACAAAGAGTTGTTTTTAATTAATTGCTTGGAAAATGAAAGTCCTACTCCTGAAGTGGAAATGGAGAAAATCAATAATATTATTTGCACTTATTTTCATCTATTTTTAAATAGCATTGTGAATTTTTAATTATTTTTTTTGTTTAAGAATATATTTAATAGAAATTTTATTCTTTGATAGCATGTGTTCTAATGGTCGGTTTTCCATTGTTGTGCGATAATACCAGTGCTAACGCAAATCCGATGATGATGGAATTTAAAAAAAAAAAAAAAAAAAAAAAAAAAAAAAAAAAAAAAAAAAAAAAAAAAAGAAATCTGCTGGTTGCCTGACTTCCTTTTAGTTCCTTAATTTTAGACCTTTGCGTACTTTGTTTTCCTTGGTGGACCCATGGTGGGTCAAAGTAGCAAGCTCTCCTACTTTCTTGCCTTCATATATATATTTCCTTACGTTTTTATTGATTCTTTATTAAACAGGGGCCAGGAAGTAATTTGTTCTACACGATCAGCCATTTAAGTAAGACGACATACTCTCCTTCATTAAACCACCCAACGAACCTAAAATGGAATTCCCCAAACAAAAACGAATCTCCTCGAACGTCGTTGGCAGCAACACCAATCGCCAAAAGCATCAGAAACTCAATCACCACAACATCGCCGCTTCCTACTCCATCACCGATGCCGAAGTGGAAGAGTTCTACAGGATCGTGAGGCGAATGAGCGAAATTTCACAATACATTAATGGCGTCGCAGCAATCGACGCAGTGAAGAAGACGGAGGAGGCACAGAAGTCGCGATGGGAGCCGGCTTTCGTGAGGGAGGATTTCGACGGCGGGGTCAAAGGAGGCGGAGGCGTCAGCGGCGAGATTACGGGAAGTGAGGCGACTGGAATTAGAGGATTGGGGTTGGATCTGAATGCGGATCCAGAGCCGGAAGACGGTGACTGTACGGCGATGTGTTAGGCTACCTGTTCGAAGAAGGGATTGAATTGGATCGTATACTCGCTTTACAGTAATTTGTCGTCGTCTTTGATAAATTACGTGTTGTTTGTTTGTACAATTTGAGGATGATGAAAGGCAAGTCATTGTTTTTTTATTCTAAAATAAAATAATCACGTGAAGTGTTTAATTTTCTTTTCCAATTTGATATTATTTCAGAATGACGATGAAATATGAGCGGTCAGCCTAATTTTGTGTGATGACATCCATCGTATGACATCATTTTGTAGCTGCAGGCACCGCCGCACTGTGGAATTTTCAACTTAATACTAATGGGCTTTTACACGTCGGCCTGTACTACTTATGCGATGACATCATGCAACACATCTATCTCCATCTAAATTATCTTAATAATAGATACGAACGTTACGTGCTTCACGTATGGTCATAGTACATGTTTTGCGTTAATTTATGTTTTTAGAAACTACATGCATTTAACACGTTCAAGACAAAATGGTCTATGCAAATATTATTATGTTGAAATCATGTGTAATAATTTTGCATTTTATTAATAAGTTGCAATATTAATTTATATTTGTATTGTTAATTATGAAAAATAGACATGAGGATAAACTTTAGAAAAGAAATTAGGCTGAAGTTTTGAGCAGTTAATGCCTTCCTATTATCCATAACACCGCTATATCCCGTAGTGGATTACTAACAATGCGCTTTTCCCAAATAGTCCTTGATGTAACCTTTCCGTTTTGAGTCTCGCTATATTTCGTTATTCTCGACATATCTCGTTATTTCCGCTATAATTTTTATGAAAGAAATAAACTGAAAAATGATATTTATACATTAAATTTTTTTTTGAAATTTGATACTTTGGTTGAATTGTTTTTAATATATATTCTTAAAAACAAAATACTCTGATAATATATTAATTTAATGAAGGTAAATAGTAATTTACGTTTATTTATAGATATTTGCACACGTTTTTGTTTAAATTTAAGAATGTACTAATTATCTTAAATTAAGTGTTAGTTTTTCATGTAATTATCATTTGTATATTCGTAAAAACATTATGAACGAGCTATATGTGCTATTTTATAGTCATCCGCTATTTCCTCGCTATAACTTTGACCTCTACCGCATTGGATCCGCTAAATGTTTTAACTGTCAGGACTGAGGAACATTATGTTTGTTTTTTAGACTGAAGAACAAACTTTTGAAAATATTTGGTTGAAGGACAGTGCTAAATACAACTAGCATTTTGTACAATGTAAAATTGAATATTATACAAGTTGTAACTAGTACTTTGGTATAGTGTAAAAATTGAATATAACGCTAGTTGTATTTAGCATTTTCCTTCACTTTCTTTTTTAAGGTTTGTCATTCAACCTCAAAATTAAATTTGAGCCGTTCAGACTTTTTTTTTTTTTTTTTTACCAAACTTTGTCATTCTCACTGATTACCTCTTGTTGATAGTATAAACAATGATGTAAAGAACGTGCATCCGTTAGATCATATTATTAAGCGATATTTTGTTAATATTTTAAAAGTGTAGCTTGAATTTGTAAAATAATTTAATAATTAGATCATATTTTCAAGTGATATATTAACTTAAAGTACGCGATCAGATCAAAAGTTTATCTTTCAAATGAACTATTAATAAAGATATAAAAGACGAGTATGTTGTAATTTTTTTCATCAACAAGCTGTTAATGTTTTGACCATTTCACAAAATTTAATGCAACCTATGGCTCCTTAGGTGAAAGTTGTTTGAACATTTCAGAATCAAACATAATTTCTGCAAGTCAAAAGATAGTTCTTCAATAGCAAATTTTATATGTTAGGATTTTTCCCAAAGTCTCTACACGATTAAATTTTATAAATATAAGAAGTAGAAAACACACAAATTACTTTAAACAAAAACTTCTTCACTTATACGATAATAAATACTTCTTATGATTTTTGTATCCATATGTGCAATGGCATTCTAAGCAATTCAACTATTTGTTTTCATTTTCTTCCTTCTAGGTGCAATTTTGTGTTATAAACCATAGTCATCTACAAACCTATAAGATTTATAAATAGGATAATAAATTTGAATTAACACATAATATTTTCAAAATATGTTTTGATTTAGAATTATTATATCACAATAGGGGGTGTGAATCGGTCGGAGCGGACCGGACGGAGGTATGTTCAGTTTCTTTCCTAAATAAAATCGAACCGGACATAAAGATGTATTTTTCATGCAAATTTGTTGTCCTAACTCGTATTCTTAATGAAATCGGTCGGACATGGGCCTGTGTTTTTCGGACATGGACACGAGTAGATCTAGTGGGACATGACTATTATATCAAATTGTATACTTTTTATTTAATTGTCTCTCAACTATATATCTAACTACGAGGAATTTTGACGAATTCGAACGAACACGGGTTGAACGTGATTTTCGCAAGTAAATTTTGTTGTTCTAACTCATGTGCTAATGAAAACCGGATGAACATCAAATATTTGTACGAAATTTAAAGCTCTATATCACAAAATATAATATTATGGATATATCTATGCACACACACATGCGCACACACATACACACATATATATACATATATACATACATATATACATACATATATACATATATACATACATATATATATATATACACACACACACATGCACACATGTGTATATTAAGAAAATTTGTGAAATAAATTTATAAAATGTCTTATAATGAAACACCATAAAGCTAAAATTTATGTTTGTGTCTTAGAATTGGGTTCTGAGAGATACATTTAAGTAGGGAGGAGGATGGCCGGGGTTGTGGGATGAAAAGGCAACTATTGGAGTGGAGTACCCATCGGATCACCACAAGAAACCCCTTTGACTACTAGTATTACATTTAGTGAACCAAGTAATATTGGATTGTACCGACACAAATATCCGGTATTTATTTATGACTCTATGCTCTAGCATCTTATTATCCTTTTTTACAACAATTCTCAAATATTTCACATCAGGAACTTGTCAGTAGCTCAAGTGAGCAAATCTTGGACATAGAATGGTCTAGTAATTCATGGAGTTGTGGAAAACAGCTGACGCACTACCAACTTTCCTGGTATTAAAACCTTTTCAACATATAAACCTGCTTGTTTGATTTTGGATCAACAAGTTTATTGTTGTGACTAAGCTTATCATGAGATCAATTAGCCCTTAAGTGCCCAAATGATAAACATCGTATTAAAAAACTTGAATACTGGTCATATGAGAATTCAGTGATGGAAATATCATCGGAGTCTTCACACATGATGAAGTTTGGCAGTTCCCTGTTGGTTGCAATTTCAATGAGGGACAAGCCATAATCTAATCAAATTTGATTGCAACTATATGGTATAACTGGAACATAAAGGTAGTACGAACTTATACTTTTTTTATTGTATGTGTTATTCTTTGGTTTAGTTATATTTGATACTTTTTTGTTCTACCTTACAGGGTGTAACTCATGCAAATTTGATTGCAATTTCAATGAGGGACAAGGCATAATCTAATCAAATTTGATTGCAACTATATGGTATAACTGGAACATAAAGGTAGTATAAACGTATACTATTTTTATTGTATATGTTATTCTTTGGTTTACTTATATTTGATAAATTTTTTTGTTCTACCTTACAGGGTGTAACTCATGCAAATTTGATTGCAAATGCTGCTGCATTGAGCCTGTGCTGCAAGTTTGACACAGCTGGTATGTGCATTGTTTTTTTTAGCCAAATCTAGCATGATCCGTTTACAACAAATTTTCCATAATATGTTACCCTATACAACTTGGTTATGCCAACGGTTATACTCAAAAAATTCTATAAATATATAAATGTCGTTGTTTGCTATATAAATGATGCCTTATAATATTGCAAGGTAAATCCTGAATCTTCTTGTTGATAATGATTTGTAAAAAATGCTTGAAACATTAGGAAGTTATGGAGCGCGAAGGCAACTGATAATGCAAGCATAAAGTGTGCAATTGACCACACACCGGATGCTGAGGAAAAAGGAGAATTATTTTTTTGGAGAGAGATGGGTGTGTAGCGTGGAGCTACACAGCCGATTACCATAATATTAATAATACGATAGTAGTAGTCTAGTTGACAGGCCCAACCAGTGGCAAAATAGTTATAGATCATAGGAGCAAACCAAAATACAAAAGCTGCCATACAATACATAAACATGCTAATATATACAAGAAGACATGCATAAAAGAAGATAGCAGAGAACTGGAACACGCATTTAATAAGGAACTGCCGAGTTACCGCCTTAAGTGCTAGAAGAGGGTGGCGTAGGAAGGGTAAATCTGAAGCGAGCTGGGCAGGCACCACCTGTCCAAAGATCAAACATATAAATGATGAAGTGCAAACACCGGTAAGACGCTTTTTAGGTTTATTGAAAATATAGGCGTTTATTTTTTTTAAATACTCCAGCAAAAAATTGCAAGAAGTGAGTCCAGTCTGGTATCTACTAGGTTATATTGCTAGTGGTCGAAGAAAACAAGAATGGGGGGAATGTAACCCAACAGAAACAAGCAAATAGTTGCCCACATCGCAAAGGCATAGTCTAGGTCCCTGGGAAGATGATCAGAATCCTTTCTTTGAGAGCACCAACCCAGAGGTAAGACTCTTGCGGACATCTGGAACATGAAGAATTTCATTTAGTATCAAGGCTTTTTTTCGATGTAAATTTGAGGATGAAGGTGCCATTACCATCAATCATAGAAACTGCAGAATTACATACGCAGAGTTTTTCTTACTTATTGTATTTCTTATAACTGGAAAACATAGGTATGTCAGAACAAACATAACGAGTAGCAAATGTGCCTACCAACCACTATGCAGGGTTTTATACTAAGTTGCATTCTAAAACAACTCCTGAAAGTTCAGCTCCTCAGTGTTTGAGCTGAAATTTTCCACTGATTTGTCATTCATCTTCTTTTCCTGCGGTCTTTAGCGGCACGCCCACTCTTTTCGTAGACCCAACATTCGCCTTTGAAATTTTCGTTTGCTTATTTTTGGACTGATTATTTGGTGACTTTCTCTTAATAGAGATTTTTTTTATTTTTGAAGTTTCATTTCTTCTTTGATCCTTCCGTAACAACTGCCTCTTCGCTTTTGGGTTGTGTTATTCCACGATTATTTGCCTTTTTTTAATTTGGCAATGAGATCTTCTAAGGAAATCTCATTTTACTTATGTTTTAGATAGTTTCTCTCCACTATGGTAGTAACTTTTCTGTTATCGCTTCGATAAGGAATGACTCTCCAACTTCATGTCCTTCTGATTCAAATTCATGAACCATAAATCAGAATTCCTACATTCGAGATGTTACAAATTTGAAATCTAACATCTTGTATTCTATAAATTTATCTACTATGAACTGACATTTTGTGTCTTGTACTTATTTGCAAGTGCAGCCCATAGGGATTTTGTTACCTCGTGTGACCAATATACACAAACTAGTATTTTATCCAAAAAAAATTAGAATGTAGTTTTGTCATAGGAAGTCCAGTTGCTTCCACGAGTCAATACTGAGAAACACATCTATATCTTTTTCTCTAGTCCATCCGTCTTTGGGATTTGGTTCATCCTCCTCGATGCATTTTTACAACCCTAATATGGTGATATAAAACAACATTTGATTCTGCCATGTTAAGAAGTCATCACCGTCTCCTCTAAATAGATCAGGCCTATTATGTGTAGTAGTTTTTTGCCAATAATTCAAGTATCGCTATCTCTGTTTCAGTAAAATCGGGGATTCTTAAGATGTTATCAAACTAGTATGACAAAAGAGAGATCGATCGGTTATAAACTCCTTGCATAAGCTTACAAATCAATTTTTCACTGTTTTGGGATTCAATATCAGTAATTCTTAATAATAACTGTTGTTGTAATGAATCTGCAGTAATAACAACAACATTAAAGTGTTGTGTTAAACTAAAGTAATAATTGACGTTCCACTTTTAAGTGGAGATAGTTTACCTTCCAAAAGGATAGATTGCAATATATATATATATATATATATATATATATATATATATATAATCTAGCCAGGATGCAAAAGGAAATTCCATCTGAAAATTATCGTGAAAATTTCCTTAAGGCTCTATTCAAAGTCTTCCAAGATATGACAAATAGTGATGTGATCGAGATTGTAGTGCACACGATCTTCTGCGTGATATGTAGAACTACTTAGATTAATTTTCAAAATGAATAAGAAGAGAATTATTGGAGTTGGAAAGTGATCAGGTTTCCTTTTCCCTTTGTAGGTGAATTCGCAACGGCTACATTTGTTGGAAAAAGTCACATCCCTTTACTTCAAATCTGCAACGTTTTGACTGGTTTTCAATTTTGCAATGCTTTTCTCGCAATAATAATTCCTATTTGAAAAGCAGCTTCCATTTAAATAGTTGTAAAGACCATTTCCATTGTGAAAATTTATGTTCGTTCAAACAGATTTGACTGGTACAACCAACAATAATTTCGGTTTGATTTTGAATATTAAAAAAATTTGTCCATGTTTATCCAGTAAAAATATAACATGGTCCACTCTTATTGCACGTGTTTTAGTTAATAGCCCATGTCGCAGAAAATTACATAACCCTAAGGGCTAATATGAGTTTGAGAGAAATACTATATAAATATGAAAATTTATGTATTTTTGGCTATGTGAGACAATATCTCATTCATGAATGCAATGAAATCTAACATGTTATACTTAGGCTCCGGTGTTTACAAGCGTGAAAAGCATCCGAGCGAATATTTAAGTGGAAAAGTTAATTGAAAGAATAACAGGCTTAGCAATGTGAAATGGATATTTTAGCGGAGTATATTATGACTATCAAATTGCATAAATTTTACACTACTTAATTATGCATTTTATTATTCTAAGTAGGACTGTCAATGGGTCGGGTTCAGGTCAGGTCAAGTTGTGTTCGGGTTGAGTTCGGGTCGTGTCAGCTCAACCTGTTTATTAAATGGGTCAGTTTCGGGTTGACTCATTTGTAATCGTGCGGGTTTCGGGTTTGATTCGTGTAACCCGTCAAGAAAAATATTTGTATAAAAAGATGAAAACATGAAAGAAGAGTGTTGTCGTCATCCAGCAGTTACAAGCTAAGATGAGGATAGAAAAGTAAAAAGTTGTTAACGTGAGAATAAACATGAAAACGTGAAGGAGTGAATCAGTGAAGAGGCAGAACCGTAGAAATTAGAATGACTAAATGAGTGGCGGCTTGTTAATTGGTAAATTAGGGTAAAGCGACAAATGGGTAGTGGACTGGGCCGGACCTATGTTTTGTAGATTGTAGAGTAATAAAAATATGTTTTATATTAAACGGGTCATGACAGGTTCACGGGTCAGGTCGGGACAACCCGTTTATTAAACGGGTCAGAGTAGGCTGACCAGAAATTGACCCGTTTATAAATGGGTCGAGTCAGGTTGGGTTTTTTCCGTGTGGGTTATGTAACATCCCAGATTTTTCGGCCATTTAAATTAGAATATTTAAATTTTTTTATATATTATATTAGAAATATAATGGATTTTAATCGAATTTATTTATATAAATAGAGTTCGAATATATATATATATATATATTTATATTTATATATTAATTAAAACGAGCTCAAAACGTCGCGATAGTTCAAAATTTTCGATTTGAACTTTAACTGATTATACAGGATCCGATATAAGTCGGATTTCTGTGAAATGAGAAATGTTTGAACCGATTCAATTATATTTGTCTAATGAAAGAGAAAAATCAAAATTCCAGCTTATAGATTTCAAGTTACGTCCAATTCAAATTTTCAAATAGTCGCTATGAAATCGTTTTAAATTTTAAACAATTTATTTATAAATTAAAAAGGGAAAGAACGACCTATACACCACATAATATATATTTACAATAACCAACTTATCTGTGAATGGATTATGTACACTTGGTATGTCTAGAGGTGTTGCATTTTGTAACGTCATTTAGTAAATAGCCGACTAAGCTTTGTTTAAAACTGAGTGGAAACTAAATGCATTTACCCGTAAATAATAATTTTTATTTCAATTTGTATTATATATCCTTGTATTTATAATCAAACTAAGTGTGTCTAATAGGGATTATAACTGAAATAAATTATAACTATATATATATATATATATATATATAAATTGTAACGGTAATGATTTTGTACAGTTTGTAACATCATTCAATAAAAAGGGAAATACATTTAGTTCTCGGATCAAATCATACCAGGTGTACAAATGCGGCATTGTTTTGTTCTTTCAATGAACAGTAAAAAGAAAACAGGAAATGAAAATCGCAAAGAAACAGCTAAGCTAATCTATGTATATTAATACATATAACCGAAAACAGCTATATATACAGTCATCTCAACATCTAAATAAACAACATGCCCTTGTTCTTTCAATGATAAACAATAAAACTAAAACAGCACAAGAACAGCTAGAAAGAAGATCCCAAATCTATAGCAACAAATCAAAAACAGCCACATAATGTACAGGAACAGCTAGAAACAGTACATTGAACAGCTAGTGAAACAGATATGTATATATTTTATATACATCAACCTGTACAGCAAAATCAAAATAGCAAAAATACAGTAAGAAAATCCACTTTGAAATTACTGTTTACATACATTGAAAACCAAAATTGAATCGACAATACAGTTTCGAATCTGTAAATTGATTTACACAACTCATAGCCACAGTCATTTGATCTATCCAGGGTCAATCAAATCCATTTTGAACGGATCAACAGTGCTATAAAATCCAATACCAAATTCCTTTCCACTGCTAACCATCACGCAAGATCAACATTTCCCATCACCGTACACAAACAACCTAGAAAGGGGGAAAACGCAAATGGCATCAGTCTATATTAGTTGTGCTATCTACGAACAACATTGAAAGACAATGATCTTATCTAAATTGAAACCACACTATAAATATACGCATTCACGCAGAAAGGTTTCACCAATTTCCAGTAACCATAAGAATGGTACAGTACATAGAAAACCATTCAAACCCTCAGAGAAATCAAAAACAAAAATAACGTAGAAATTAAAAATCAGTTATCCACTTTTCTGCGTTGTAGACCAAAGCGCTTCAGATTGTATGATTTCCGATGGGTTTTTCTGATGTCTTTGTTCGAACCGAGGAGGTTGGGTTCAGAAAATCTTCGATAGAAGCCTCAATTTGTTTGCTGATAAACTGTATTGGATTTAAAAGGGCACGGAGGTTGATCGACGAAGCACGGTGACGATAATTGTTGAAGGGGGTTGTTTGGGGAGTTCGGTAGATCGTTTGGAGGAGGAGAACAAGGGGAAGACCAGAGAAGAGGTTGCGAAGGGGTAAGCGACATAGCTGGTCTCGATTTGGTGGGAACAGAAAAGGGGGCTTAGGTTTTTGTTTCTGGCCATAAACGATGAATCTTGTGGTGGCGGCGGATTAAATGAAAATAACGGTTACGAGCAAGGGTTTTAAGGAGATAGTGGGTGGGTTTGGGCCAAACAATCTAAAGGTAAAGCCCATTTTTTTTTAAATTTTAAAAGAAAATCTATGTTGAAATTTAATTAGTTTATAAAAATTATTTATACGATTTCTCGCACACACAGTATCAGATTTACGCGCGGTCAGTTGCGTTGGGACGGTAAAAACGAGAACTACGAGATGGAGTAGAGCTAGTCAGGATCAGGAGCAACTGGAAATTCTAGTCAAGTTAAATAGCTATTTAATTTGACTAAAAAGCAGATATTTATCGACAGATCCAAATCAAAGTGAGTTAAACTCACTCAGCTCTCCCCATTTATATTTTATATAAATTGGGTTTTTATTTTGCGTATTCTGGTTGTTAGTAACTGACCGCTTGTTAGTTATATAATTATTATTGATTTAGTTACTGAAAATTAAACGGTCGTTTAATTTCAGAAAAAAATACCCATCATTTTGATCTGACCCAAATAAGGTAGTTTTCCCTTGA
The DNA here is from genome assembly GCA_030737875.1 of Allium sativum. Taxonomy (NCBI): domain Eukaryota; kingdom Viridiplantae; phylum Streptophyta; class Magnoliopsida; order Asparagales; family Amaryllidaceae; genus Allium; species Allium sativum. The sequence continues at coordinate 638,336,325 of CM060922.1, forward strand.
TTGGTCACATTTATAAACATGCTTGAATTGTTTGAATTGGCTGTTAATTGATTAGTGATCGTTATAGAAATTATCAATCAAATAAAAAGGAATGGTTGATTATTATTGATTGTTGAACCTTATTTCAACATTTGTTCTGATAGTAACCAATGGGTAGTATGGTTGGGTAATTGGCATCACCTGGCCTATAAATCAATCGATTTATAAAATATGGGTTTTATAGACAATGAATCGATAATACTTAAGTTATACATATTTTATAACGAAAATAGGTTTTGAAAGTTATTACATTGAAAGGTTATTTAAAAAGGAAAATGTTAATTATTTAAAGTTTATAAGAAATTATAAAATTTGTTTTATAAAACGAATTCTTATGTGGATAAAAATTATAAACAAAGAGCAAGAAACAACCTAGCGGTTAAGTATTTGATTAATCGTGAACGATTAAATAAAGTTATTTAAACTAATTATATTTTAATTAATTTAAAAGAGGAATTAAATAGAATTGGTTAGAAGAGTAATCATGTTTTGTGTTGACTAAGTCGACCATTGAAACTAAGTTAGACTTTAATTTAGTGAAATAACTTAATGAGTAATTGGTTAATCTAAGTAAGAATTTAAAAAGGAAATTTATTATTTATTCTAGTAAATAAAGGAGTTAATTAATTTGCAATGATTAATGTTGAGGTAAATAATCTATTCTTAAATGTAATACATTTAAGTAACCGAGTTTGAAATGAAATATGGTCGAGTGTTGGAAAAAGGCTAGGGATGAGTTTTATTATTTGAGCTCGAGCCTTATAAGGAAGAAATAAAGAGGTCTAAGCGAATACCTGGCTTAAATGAAAGATTTTACTTAACGTTTGTATTAAGTGAAGGAGATGAAGATGTAAAGGGTTTATATCAAACCTGAAATTTATAAACAAGGTTTATAAATAGAATATGAGTTTAAACGTCGTTTTTAAATAGGAAATACTTAATAATGGAATTAAGTTAAACCAATAGAATGGAAAAGGGATTTCCCTATAGAAAAGGGGATTGGTAAAAGGGATTTGATTTGAGTTTGGTAAACGAAGTTGAAAATAGGATTTGTAATGATAATCCAGTTATAAAACAAAGTTATTTTAATAAGTCGAGAGTAATAAAAGAAATGTTTAGTAAGCAAATAATTAAAAAGAGAAACTTCCAAAGAGGGTAAGAAGAACTATAAGGCTATATTTTAAATAAACAAGATAAGTGGGATGTGTTTTGATATTAAATTGAATATCGGTTCTTGAATTACAACTCATATTTATCTTAAGATAAGAACGTTGTTGACCAAGGTCTGAGAGGTAGTTAAAATACCCCAACTTGAACGACTTCGGGACTATCCAAGGATGATACTAGTTGGTAATGGCGAGAGTGTATGATAAGATTTCCAGAGTAACAGAAATAATATGAGGCGATATTTCCCTAGTAACGGAATTAAAAGGAGATTGGGCGATAATTTCAAAGAGTAAGGGAATGAGGTATAAAAAGGTTTATTCTATAAGAATAAGGATTCAATACTTTCCAAGTAATGAAACAAAAGAGTTGGCGTAACATCGAATAGTAAGTTGAACTGATTTCTCAGTTATAAATAACAAAATGTTATAGTAAATGTTTGAAAATGATAGTCAAATTGAGTATTGGATATCGTTATATAATATATTCTTTTTAAAATATTTAAAATGAGATGTTTTTGCGAATATCAACATATTAAAGTGATAAGTGAAATGTTTTCCCCAATATTGGAATATTCAAGTTTAATTGATTAAAGAAGCCAAGTGATGCTGAGTACTAGACCAGTGAATCCATTTTATGATTTCATGAATGTTCATTTGATAGTTAAATAACTGACTATCAAATTTGACCTTTACGATTGTGGGTATGGAAAGACCGGGATCGAATGTATATTCGAAAACCATTCCGACCAACAAATACGAAATATATAGAAGTTATCAAACGACGATCGAGATGGAGCATTTGAAGACCATAAATCTTCATAAAGCGGAAGAACCACTTACAATCTCTGATTCGACCCGGAGATATACTGGGGTTCTGTCGTGGTTGGAATCTGTGGGTTGCAAGGAGTACTCGCTACTGATCCATGGGGTAATTCCTATATCGGATGCAGTAGGAGAGTACCTTCGGTTCATCCTGTTCTTGGATGGCTTGTATGGATGGATGTCTGACAGAGTATTTCTTAAGGGTCACGTACATTGATCTTTACAAACGTATCTCTGTTAGTGGCGGAGAGGGGCACCTCTCTAGCTTAACGACCAGAATATTTTTGTGGACGTTAATTAGTGATTTGGAGGATCTGACAATGTGGCATTCAAAGTGTTTGATGACAAGAAGTGTTCTAACCTCAAGCCTCGTTGTGACGACCCCAAAACCCTGTACGACGGTGTCAAGGGTAATCTTTGGAATATAACACAGAAACAGATAATAGCAGAACAGAAATAAATAAATACACCAGATAATGCTCAATAGAATATACTGGATAAACGTAATCATCAGAGTTACACAGTATACAGGATCATACTTAGTACAAATACAGTTCAGCTATACATAAATGTCTACAGCGGAAAACAAACATAATATGTACAATAGGAGCTGAATAGCACAAAAAGAGAAAATTGATAGAATCCATCTTCAGCTCCAGCTATCCAGAAAGAGCCAGCTAAAACCAGAATACAAGGCTGTCCGTGTAGAAATAGGGGCACCCGAGTTTGCAAGTGAAACAAACTACGAGTCAGTCATGGGACTGATATGAGAAATCTACTTAACACATTTATAATATGGCTAATCACAGGACCACGCCACTTTCGTGGAACGGGTTTACTCATTTGGATTGCCAGTGCTTTAAAACAAGTAATTCTTTTAAACATCACAATGCTCTTTATAAAAATGAAGTCATTATACAGTTCCCATCACACAATGCAACGCAAACCGGAGGATAGAGTTTTTACCTTATAATGGCCAAAATATGCTTGATACGAATAAAACAAAAGCATTTCATATTATTACTAGTGTTTATATGTTTCAAAAACAATTTCAAATCATAAGTATCAATCATAGATGACATTAATGCCCCATACCACTATGTCGCCATATATAGGTATACAATCAAAACTGCACAGTCACGTATTTGGTAATTGGATTTCCGTCATGAACCAAGGCAAAAGATAGTCCTTACCGATTTCGAGACAATCTAGCCCATGTCTCAGGGTCAGAGCGCATCGACCCTTGGATCGTCAGGGCCGGTCCACCGATGTGGATTAAATTTCCTGAACACTACGTTTCCCCTCCCTTTTGGGCGTAAATGAGCCAACGAATGACTCCATCGGCTTCACATAGTCACCGATATAACCGAGGCACCTCGCAACAACAACAACCACATAGGTGAAAATAATATAAATGTCAGCCAGTTCAAGCACCGACACCACTTCTAACTAGAAAGAAACGCATGCCCTCCCTGAGGTCCTCTCCCGTTTCTGGTTCATACCGGGGTGTGAGGTTCGCGAATTCACGTTATACACAAAGCTACGCCACACAGGCGGTGCTTTGATCATCAACCACAAGACTTTGCTTTTCAACAGAAGCCCTGATTACTGCATCTTAGCATGCCACACAGGCAATTCACACCATGCAACTGATGGCTATCAATCACACAGAATGAATTCCAATGTCAGACACACAGTCCATTTGCAAGTCCGTTCTGGGTCTGAACAAAACCGGAGGCACTGTATACCTCGCATACCTATCGATCTCCACGTACGTCTGGACGATCACCACTCATTATCCATATTTCGGGATGCCTCCCAATCAGGACATCAGATACCATCCAAATGAGGTGAAGATCTCCGATCTTCGAGCACCTTCTTTATCTTCGATTTCTTATCGTCGATTCTGTTATTCAGAATGGGATAAACCCGGTCTTTCTGAGCAACTCGCGTATATAATAAACAAGTGCTACACAAACACAACATATGCTTATTCCAATTCATTAGTCATTAACCGTAAATCAGTAAGAGAACGATTCCCCGAATATTAACCCCGAAGGTCGAAACCAACATCAGATCAAAATCCAGGAAACCATTCGACTCAGCCAACCTTCAGTTAGTTTCTAAATTTCACATTCCATATCGTTTATAATATTTTATAACGATTTATCGCTATTTTTATTTATTTAAAAATAGCTAATTTATTCAAACGACGCTTCAGGCCATAACGCGGTCGTGGCGCTGTTTTTCTTCAGATTTGATTTACACATATCTAAAAATCTAACCGTTGGATCTTCACAAAATTTATGTCATTAGAAAGATCTTTTCAAAACGAATCCAACGGTTCCAGTTTTGGGAAAATCCGACGGTCGGATCTCCCGGTACACTCGTTTGAAGTTTCGATTTCAAAATACGAACTGCAGTGTCGTTATTCGATTTAATTTAATTATATATAAATAAATAAATAAATATTATCGATTTTGGCGCTGTTTTTCTTTATATTTGAATTAAACATTCCAGACAATCCAACCGTTGGATCTTTACAAAGTTGGTATCGTTGGAAAGATATTTTCAAAGCGAACCCGACGGTTTCGGTTTCGGGAAAATCCAATGGTCGGATTTCCCTCATTAATCGTTTGAAATCACGGTTTCAAAACACGAACTGCAGCTTCGTTATTCGATTCATTTTAATTATATATATATATATAATCGATTCTTCGATTTCAAAACGATATTCTTTTCATATATTTGATAAAAATGATATTTTTATCTAGCCGACTTTTATTTCAACACTTCACTATTTTTAACATTTCATGTATATAATAAAAATGTGATTTTTATTGCAAAACAATTTATTTCAAAACACGACTATTTTATATAGTTCATATAGATGATAAAAATATGATTTTTATTATATAACAATTTATTTCAAAACACGAATACCATTCAATACATGAATTTCTACTCAACACATGAATGTTTTCTATAGTTTATATATATACAATAAAAAGGAGATTTTTATATTTAAAACAATTTATTTAAAACACGAATCAACACATGAATTTCTATTCAACGAATGAATTTCTATTCAACACATGAGTGTTTTCTATAGTTTATATATATACAATAAAAAGGTGAGTTTTATATTTAAAACACGAATACCATTCAACACATGAATTTCTATCCAACGAATGAATTTCTATTCAACACATGAATGTTTCCTATAGTTTATATATATACAATAAAAATGTCATTTTTATATTTAAAACAATTTATTTAAAACACGAATACCATTCAACACATGAATTTCTATTCAACGAATGAATTTCTATTCAACACATGAATATAGTTTCAACACATGAAAATAACTCTAACACATGAATATTATTCAAAATTTCGGCAGCATAACGGCAGGGTAGTTAAAACCGGGCCCGTCCCTAGTACGGCTCCTCGCTCTACCTTAAAGCCTCGCGGCTTTTGACAATGGGGATTTCATGCATCTAGTTCGCATGCAGGCGGCATGTATGTTTTTTTCATTTCCACAACTAATCCTATGTGGTTTCAACCAAATAATTCTCAACCACAAACGGGTATTTTTCAACCACAATCAATCAATTTCAACCAAAACAATTCTAATCAACCATTCGTAATCAACCAATTTTCACACCAATCACAACCAATAAATATCGTCCATGGTTTGTGGACGAAGGGTGTGTATATATATATATATAAGTATATTTCACTTCTATTCAACACATATATAAATTTTACAACGCATATATAACTTATACAACGCTTGTACATGAGGTGTACAACGCTTATATAACTCATACATCGACTATATAATTTATACATCATCATTTTCCATATCGTTTATAATTTAGAAATCTCACATTGGGTTCCACTCCACCAAAAATAGCAGAAGGCTCAGAAAAATATGCGGTCTCTTCTAGAATGTAGAAGACGTCCACACGAGTCCACTGTCTCTTGTTTCATTGAATTTCGTCTACAAACGAAAAAGATATGATTTTTACAGTGAAATCAAAAACCGTAGCGCTTTAAAGTGCTATAATATAGTTTAAAATTAAATCAGCCGTTACCTTCAAAATTCGTTCAAAACTAGGTTTCAACTTTTCGATCCAACCGTTGCAAGATACGAAGATCCGCTAGCACAGCGTCGAAGAGGGAAGTGAGGGCTTCCCGCGCAGGGGGAAGTTGGCCAGTTTGACTGCGCCTAGGAGGAGGGGCGGCGGCCGAAAGTTCTGATGTTTGGAGGCTTCAATCTCGACGAATACCAAATTATAAATTACAAATCCTATATGGATTTGAAGAGGATAGAGAGAGCTTCAATATGAATCAAGAATTACGTGATTTTATTGAGTGGTTTGAGAGAAATCGAAGAGAGAAGTTTGGAAGGGTTTTCCGCCATGCGATTTGAGCTATCGGGGAGAGAGAAAAAACATGGACCAATGATTTTTTTTATATTTATAAATTTTAAAAATCCGAAAATACCCCTTGTCACACACGAACACCAATTCAAACCCAACGACTGTCGTCCCTAGCTAAATACCCCCATTCCGAACACAATGGGATATGTTTCGTAGGCCCATTCGACTGTTTCAGTCAGTTTTCCTTCAAATTAAAATATAAAACATTCAATATTTGATTTGAACGTACATTTCAATTTGCCGGGGCCACATACTGATTCTAAAAATTCCCGAAAAATAAATCTAGCTATGTTTTTACGATACAGTCCCAAAAAAACTAGTTTCGTCGAATTCTGAGACCGTTTGAAAAATGGCCCATTTCTGGTCGATCCAATTTAACTATAATTGACCAAAACACGTTTTCCTTTGCCACGCTCACATATTAACTTCAAGAATTATGAAATTTGAAACCTAGCAATCATTTGACATCCCGGATCCAACAAAAGTGGTTTCATCGAATTCCGAGGTCGTTTGCAAAATGGCCATTTTCACGGGCTATATAAACTCTATAGCGACCTTTCTAAAAATTCATTTGGCCATAACTTTTGCTTCCAGCTATGAAACTTCGATTTTTCAGATTTGTTAGAAAGATATTCACTAAAAGATTTAAATATTTTTGGTTTCACTAAAATTCGTTTTGTTTTGCACCTGGTACAGTCAGTCAAAGTTTGAATTCAAATTTTGAAACTACCGCGCCATTTCAGGCCTTGTTTATAATTAGAATTAATTATATTTATTTTCAAACGTCGATTCAAACTCACTTTCCATCGTTATCATTCAAAAATTTTATTTTAAATGTTTTAAATTCACCAAAATAGCCAATTTAAAATTTTCAAACTGGTTCAGATTTTCTGGGTTGTTACAATCTCCCCCACTTAAAACTTTTCGTCCCCGAAAAGGGACAAAGTCGAAAGTGGTTTGATTAATCAACCCTACTTTCAATCTGGCTTTCATTCTCCAACTTTTCAGTTTCTGAGAATTTTCAAATTCTTCAAAAATTTGGCTAACACCCGGAATTTTCGAAAAAATTCGCCATAACCTCCTTTGTACGGGGAGGGGTTTGGAAATTTATTGGGCCGTATTAGGTACCCAATAAATCCTATAAAGCATACACATATTTATAGTGATATATTCTGGTGTTTACAGAGGAGCGTGTATAGATAATAACTCCAGAGAATAAATTCTCATCACCCTGTCTAAGCCTGAGGGAGTGTGTATTTTTAATTACTCCAGAGAATAAATTCTCGTCACCTCGTCCCGTGTGGGAAATAAATAATCCATGTGCCGTATCTAATAACTAGAGAGACGTGATTATTGTCAACTCCAGACCCGTGTGGGTTTTTTTATTAATTTGGCAATTTATTGTTACAATTTTATATGGTCTAGATCAGTCATTAGTTCAACCTGTAATATATAGTCATCGCCATAACCTCTCGCTCGTATGGTAAATCTTCAACCTCGTCACACAAGCTCCAAATGCTTATGTGGTATATGATTAAGTATGCCTATCTTCAAGAAGTATGCCATGTAGTGTAGTTCAAAAATAATTGTTACTATCCTATGGCGACGTTTATTATTACACATAGAATAACCAGCACTCCGCATCCAATGGCATTCACAGGAGTTGATATAATAATATTTCGCATCCAACTCATTAAGGTTTACCTATTTGTCGGGCACGCAAATAAATTCTTTACTCAACAGCTAATCCATTTACCTGTTCAAACATATATAATGCACATGTATATATTTCTATCTATTTTTAAATCAGTTCAATGTGTGATTTAATCGAATAAATTCTACCATTCATTCTCTTATTAATTAAATTAACTATCGTTCTAATAATTTAATTAATCTAATCTACTATCACACAACACAAACGACAATCAATTTGTTTTTAATTTTTCAAATATATACCTTTTGGTATGTTCAAAAATTATATTTCTAAAACCAGACTATATATATAATCACAAATACGTTATTTATAAACATATAACTCTCGACTCGTCCTGGGGCACTTCTGACCCCATCTCATACGAGGTATTCTGATTCTGCTATACTCATACTAGGATATTGCTGACCCTATCTGTAATTACTTATTCGTCTTAGAACACTACTAGTTCTATCTCTGACGAGTTCGTTAATGTGTTATATACCAGAGCTAAGCTTAACCAAAGCTCTGATACCACGTTGTGACGACCCCAAAACCCCGTACGACGGTGTCAAGGGTAATCTTTGGAACATAACATAGAAACAGACAATAGCAGAACAGAAATAAATAAATACACCATATAATGCTCAATAGAATATACTGGATAAACGTAATCATCAGAGTTACACAGTATACAGGATCATACTTAGTACAAATACAATTCAGCTATACATAAATGTCTACAGCGGAAAACAAACATAATATGTACAATAGGAGCTGAACAACATAAAAAGAGATAATTGATAGAATCCATCTTCAGCTCCAGCTATCTAGAAAGAGCCTGCTAAAACCAGAATACAAGGCTGCCCGTGTAGAAATAGGGGCACCCGAGTTTGCAAGTGAAACAAACTACGAGTCAGTCATGGGACTGGTATGAGAAATCTACTTAACACATTTATAATATGGCTAATCACAGGACCATGCCACTTTCATGGAACAGGTTTACTTCTTTGGATTGCCAGTGCTTTAAAACAAGTAATTCTTTTAAACATCGCAATGCTCTTTATAAAAATGAAGTCATTATAAGACTCAGCTCCCATCACACAATGCAACGCAAACCGAAGGATAGAGTTTTTACCTTATAATGGCCAAAATATGCTTGATGCGAATAAAACAAAAGCATTTGATATTATTACTAGTGTTTATATGTTTCAAAAACAATTTCAAATCATAAGTATCAATCATAGACGTCATTAATGCCCCATACCACTATGTCGCCATATATAGGTATACAATCAAAACCACACAATTACGTATTTGGAAATTGGATTTCCGTCATGAACCAAGGCAAAAGATAGTCCTTACCGACTTCGAGACAATCTAGCCCATGTCTCAGGGTCAGAGCGCATCGACCCTTGGATCGTCAGGGCCGGTCCACCGATGTGGATTAAATTTCCTAAACACTACGTTTCCCCGCCCATTGGGGCGTAAATGAGCCAACGAATGACTCCAACGGCTTCACATAGTCACCGATATAACTGAGGCGCCTCGCAACAGCAACAACCACAAAGGTGAAATAATATAAATGTCAGCCAGTTCAAGCACCGACACCACCTCTAACTAGAAAGAAACGCATGCCCTCCCTGAGGTCCTCTCCCGTTTCTGGTTCATACCGGGATGTGAGGCTCGCGAATTCACGTTATACACAAAGCTACGTCACACAGCGGTGCTTTGATCATCAACCACAAGACTTTACTTTTCAAAAGAAGCCCTGATTACTGCATCTTAGCATGCCACACAGGCAATTCACATCATGCAACTAATGACTATCAATCACACAGAATGAATTCCAATGTCAGACACACAGTCCATTTGCAAGTCCGTTCTAGGTCTGAACGAAACCGGAGGCACTATATACCTCACATACCCATCGATCTCCATGTACGTCTGGACGATCGCCACTCATTATCCATATTTCGGGATGCCTCCCAATTAGGACATCAGTTACCATCCAAACGAGGTGACGATCTCCAATCTTCGACCACCGTCTTTATCTTCGATTTCTTATCGTCGATTCAGTTATTCAGAATGGGATAAACCCGGTCTTTCTGAGCAACTCGCGTATATAATAAACAAGTGCTACACAAACACAACATACGCCTTATTCCAATTCATTAGTCATTAACCGTAAATCAGTAAGAGGACGATTCCCCGAATATTTACCCCGAAGGCCGAAACCAACATCAGATCAAAATCCAGGAAACCATTCGACTTAGCCAACCTTCAGTTAGTTTCTAAATTTCACATTCCATATCATTTATAACATTTTATAATGATTTATTGCTATTTTTATTTATTTAAAAATAGCTAATTTATTCAAACGACGCTTCAGGCCATAACGCGGTCGTGGCGCTGTTTTTCTTCAGATTTGATTTACACATATCTAAAAATCTAACCATTGGATCTTCACAAAATTTATATCATTAGAAAGATCTTTTCAAAACGAATACAACGGTTCCAGTTTTGGGAAAATCCGACGGTCGGATCTCTCGGTACACTCGTTTGAAGTTTCGATTTCAAAATACAAACTACAACGTCGTTATTCGATTTTATTTAATTATATATATATATATGATCGATTCTGGTGCTGTTTTTCTTTATATTTGAATTAAACATTTCAGACAATCCAACCGTTGGATCTTTACAATGTTGGTGTCGTTGGAAAGATATTTCCAAAGCGAACCCGACGGTTTCGGTTTCGCGAAAATCTGATGGTCGGATCTCCTGCACTAATCGTTTGAAATCACAGTTTCAAAACATGAACTGCAGCTTCGTTATTCGATTCATTTTAATTATAAATATATATAATCGATTCTTCGATTTCAAAACGATATTCTTTTCATATATTTGATAAAAATGATATTTTTATCTAGCCGACTTCTATTTCAACACTTCACTATTTTTAACATTTCATGTATATAATAAAAATGTGATTTTTATTGCAAAACAATTTATTTCAAAACACGACTATTTTATATAGTTCATATAGATGATAAAAATATGATTTTTATTATAAAACAATTTATTTTAAAACACGAATACCATTCAACACATGAATTTCTATTCAACGAATGAATTTCTGTTCAACACATGAATGTTTTCTATAGTTTAGATATATACAATAAAAAGGCAATTTTTATATTTAAAACAATTTATTTAAAACACGAATCAACACATGAATTTCTATTCAACGAATGAATTTCTATTCAACACATGAATGTTTTCTATAGTTTATATATATACAATAAAAAGGTGAGTTTTATATTTAAAACAATTTATTTAAAACACTAATACCATTCAACACATGAATTTCTATTCAACGAATGAATTTCTATTCAACACATGAATGTTTCCTATAGTTTATATATATATACAATAAAAATGTGATTTTTATATTTAAAACAATTTATTTAAAACACGAATACCATTCAACACATGAATTTCTATTCAACGAATGAATTTCTATTCAACACATGAATATAGTTTCAACACATGAAAATAACTCTAACACATGAATATTATTCAAAATTTCGGCAGCATAACGGCAGGGTAGTTAAAACCGGGTCCGTCCCTAGTACGGCTCCTCGCTCTACCTTAAAGCCTCGCAGCTTTTGACAATGGGGATTTCATGCATCTAGTTCGCACGCAGGCGGCATGTATATTTTTTCATTTCCACAACTAATCCTATGTGGTTTCAACCAAATAATTCTCAACCACAAACGGGTATTTTTCAACCACAATCAATCAATTTCAACCACAAACAATTCAAATCAACCATTCGTAATCAACCAATTTTCACACCAATCACAACCAATAAATATCGTCCATGGTTTGTGGACGAGGGGCGTATATATATATATATATAAAAATATAAATATATTTCACTTATATTCAACACATATATAATTTTTACAACGCATATATAACTTATACATCGAACGTACAACTTATACAACGCTTATACATGAGGTGTACAACGCTTATATAACTCATACATCGACTATATAATTTATACATCGTCGTTTTCCATATCGTTTATAATTTAGAAATCTCACATTGGGTTCCAATCCACCAAAAATAGAGAAGACTCAGAAAAATATGCGGCCTCTTCTAGAATGTAGAAGACGTCCACACGAGTCCACTGCCTCTTGTTTCACTGAATTTCGTCTACAAACGAAAAAGATATGATTTTTACAGTGAAATCAAAAACCGTAGCGCTTTAAAGTGCTATAATATAGTTTAAAATTAAATCAGCCGTTACCTTCAAAATTCGTTCGAAACTAGGTTTCAACTTTTCGATCCAACCGTTGCACGATACGAAGATCCGCTTGCACAGCGTCGAAGAGGGAAGTGAGGGCTTCCCGCGCAGGGGGAAGTTGGCCAGTTCGACTGCGCCTAGGAGGAGGGGCGGCGATCGAAAGTTCTGATGTTTGGAGGCTTCAATCTTGACGAATACCAAATTATAAATTACAAATCCTATATGGATTTGAAGAGGATAGAGAGAGCTTCAAAATGAATCAAGAATTACGTGATTTCATTGAGAGATTTGAGAGAAATCGAAGAGAGAAGTTTGGAAGGGTTTTCCGCCGTGCGATTTGAGCTGTCGGGGAGAGAGAAAAAACATGGACCAATGATATTTTTTTATATTTATAAATTTTAAAAATCCGAAAATACCCCTTGTCACACACGAACACCAATTCAAACCCAACGACTGTCGTCCCCAGCTAAATGCCCCCATTCCAAACACAATGGGATATGTTTCGTAGGCCCATTCGACTGTTTCAGTCAGTTTTCCTTCAAATTAAAATATAAAACATTCAATATTTGATTTAAACGTACATTTCAATTTGCCGGGGACACATACTGATTATAAAAATTCCCGAAAAATAAATCTAGCTATGTTTTGACGATACGGTCCCAAAAAAACCAGTTTCGTCGAATTCTGAGACCGTTTGAAAAATGGCCCATTTCTGGTCGATCCAATTTAACTGTAATTGACCAAAACACGTTTTCCTTTGCCACACTCACATATTAACTTCAAAAATTATGAAATTTGAAACCTAGCAATCATTTGACATCCCAGATCAACAAAAGTGGTTTCATCGAATTCCGAGGTCGTTTGCAAAATTGCCATTTTCACGGGCTATATAAACTCTATAGCGACCTTTCTGAAAATTCGTTTGGCCATAACTTTTGCTTCCAGCTATGAAACTTCGAATTTTCAGATTCGTTAGAAAGATATTCACTAACAGATTTAAATATTTTTGGTTTCACTAAAATCCGTTTTGTTTTGCACCCGGTACAGTTAGTCAAAGTTTGAATTCAAATTTTGAAACTACCGCGCCATTTCAGGCCTTGTTTATAATTAGAATTAATTATATTTATTTTCAAATGTCGATTCAAACTCACTTTCCATCGTTATCATTCAAAAAATTTATTTTAAATGTTTTAAATTCCCCACAATAGCCAATTTAAAATTTTCAAACTGGTTCAGATTTTCCGGGTTGTTACAATCATCAACCAGGAAATGACAGAAATCGGGCAGGCAGCATGGCTATGTGGGTCGCTCCCATTAGAGTGTATAATCACCTATCTAGAGAAAATCCATTTCATTCTTTAATTTATTTTGATGCTGTCCCTTTTCGGGAAACGGTGGTTTGAGCCCAACCGTTGGTGATATACATTCGATACACTCAAGCGAAATGAGTGGTCGGTCATGTGAGGGCCGGGTTGCAAGACGTTTTTGTTGAACCCAGTGTATTTGCCTCTACAGATACACTATCGACAGGTGGTCTCATGCCTTGTCATAGTTGGAATCCAATCTCCAATAAGCGCCCGCGGTTTTTGATTTTATACTATATATGTGGAGCGTGAGATGCAAGCGTTCCGCTAGATTGATATTTACTTGTATTTAGACACTAGTATAATATCAGGAAAAAATTATTGATTTCCAAACTATTTTGGGTTATCGTAAGGTAAAAACCATCTGTATTTATGTGCGGATTTGGTCTTACGATTATCCTTTTCTTTTGAAAGGATTTTTACTTTAAAATCAAGTTGTGTGATACCCTTAATGTTGTGCGAGTTTTTTTCACTCTGGTTCACCAGACTTACCCGGTGTTTTGTAAATGCTCGGGTTAGCCCAGGGTGTACAGGTCCAGGTTATCAGATACTGCAAAGTCCAGAGACGAGTTGAAGGTGTTCAGATGTATGATATTATATTATTACTATTCCACTGTGTATATGGGACAGGTTATTAAAAATGTCCAGATGTGTGTTGTACTCTGATATTGTAAGTATTTTTTAAAGCTCTCAATAGAGATTTATTTCTGTATTATATTTTGTCCCGCTGTGATGTGAGACTCTGTGTTGGTTCTTCTTCTTCTATTCTAATATTTCTTTCTCTCTTATCTCACCCTCTAATTTCTCTCTATAAAACGTTCCAGTGTTTTCGGTGTTTGGAAGGTTGGCATAATATACAATAAAGGTATTTATGCCGATTTTCTGGACCGAAATCCCTGGGTCGTTACTGGTTACGAGTCGTGTTTCGGGTCGTGTTGGAAATTGACGGCCCTAGTTCTAAGATAGTATTACTCGACCTTTTTATTGTGTTTATTGTAGGTATTTTATTTTCAGCATAAGAAGAAATTCCTTCTAAAGAGGACCAACTCAAGAAGATTCTAAAATATACAGGGAAAGAAGCTTCTAGAAGAATATAGAACACGATAGATCACGAAGCATCTAAAAAAAGATCAAGTCAAAGGTTTCTAGAATATGTTAGATCAAGAAGCTCTTAAAAATATAAAGAAAGGGATTTCCAAAATAATAAGGGAGAAGAATATAAAGGAAGATCGAGTCAAAGTTTTTAGAGAAATCCTATTTTTAGATCTAAATCTAAGGAGTACTATAAATACCCATGCCTAGCATTTTGTTAGGGCATCGTTGCAATTGTTTTCTTTCTTTTCTTTTTAGGATTAGGGATTTCTCTTGGGTGCTCCTTTTCACATAAAAAAATTCATTCTCCGTTTTTCGTTCTTGATTTACTGGCCTTTTGTTTTCCTTCACATAGGAATCAGATCTTATATAAAAATTAATCTATTATTTAATTGAATTATAGTTAACTAATCATTTAGTTTCATTACATAATATGTATTTAATTATTGTAAATAATAAGAAATAAATTGCTTGACTTCATAAAAAAACTAATACATTTCTAAATTCAAATTTATTCAAAAAACAAACTAATGTTACAATATGACTACCATGTAATAGGTCGAACTCATAAACTAATTTTTTTTCTAGTATCCATAAAATAATAGGTTAAGAGGTACATAAAGCAAAAAATTCCATGTGATATACTGAAAATTAAAATATATAGAAAAAACCATAGAAAAATGTAAGTTATAGATTCAAAGACGGAAAAAGCAAAAACCATGTACCAAAACATCCAAAAGTAACCAAGCATAAATTAATTGAAAATCGGGTTTGGTTCTAGAGTTCGTCCATTAATGGAGTCATGGATCTTCCTCTTTTATCTTTTTTTTTCACATTCTTCTTCATTTCCATCCTTCTCTCCTTTACAAAGCTAATCGATCCACTTTTTACAACTCCTTCTCCGATCTACCATGTTTTCTTCTACATGGAAGAATTTCGTATCCCCGAATAATTAGGGTTTTTTCCTTCCCATTTGAAGAAATCAACTGCTAAGGACCATATACTGATCCCTGGGTTGGTATCGATCCTCAAGCAATTGATTTTCATTAAAGAAACTAGGGACGTGAAGGATAAGGAAATCCAGATTTTTTATCCATGTGAGTTGAATCTTGGCTACGTTGTGTACACTAGTTTTCAAAGCTTTAGTTGCTAAGGAAAACACGAATCAACAACCACTCATGTGTTCATCAATACTCAACCATCCAGGAGTATACATTTTGCACTTAGGTTCAATATCACTTTGAAAACTAACCTATGCAATTATATGCCCATACACATATCATTATCATTGTGATATCGCATTTACAACTCGATCGTATAGTTCAAGAACACGCACGATCGTGTGAGTGCATATGTGATCTTATACTGACAACGACTTGCTTACACCCTGGTGTAAGCAAGAGCCAGCGGCTAACATTTAACTTATTGAATCGACAAAAATTAGACGATATTTGGAAAATCAGACAAATTTCAGTATAAGTAATAAAGTTGACAACTATGAAAAATACTCTCATTTTTAACGTAGTTTGGTCAAGAACCTAAAATAGAATTGCTTTTTTTATAACACGGGTCAAGGTCTGCCAAGTAATTTGTTTGGGGATTGTTAAAGAGACTACACATTTGGTTAAGGGGGGGATAATGTTAAGGGGACTCCATCTTAAAAAAATGTTAAGGGGGGTCTATATTATTTTAAAAGAAAAGGAAAAGGAGACCTAAATGCCCCTAGCTCGTCATTTATGTTAATACCTAACGTACTAAATTCAACGCAAAATACAAAAGTGTGCTTCCAAAAATTTAAAAAAAAATTGCAAAAAAAAAAATCATTAACAAAATAAACAACAATATAAAATAGGCAGCGTGTTAGATTAAAATTTTCATTTCTGCATTTGATTTAAATTGAATATATCAATTCCAATATGAAATTACAATTAATTACCTGATTCAATGCCTTCCAATCTCCTATGAAACTTTCTTGTGTCTACATTACATTAATTAAATCCATTTTTATTTTTACATGCAGTGTTAAATTGTAAGTATTAATTAAGATTTAGGTTCTATGATTTTTATTAATGAGGATTATAGGGGTTAATATTGGAATTTTAATTAATATGTTTAAGGGGAGGCTTATTTATTTTGTAACCCCCATAACAATTATACACTAACTTAAAATTGATCCTCCCCTTAACCAAATGTGGAGTCTCTTTAACAATCCTCATTTGTTTTTGATTTACAGTTTATACTCTCGTGTAGACTACAGAGCAGAACCTGACATCTAGTAAAGCTAAAACAACATCCTCTCATTCATTAAACCATCCAACTAACCTAAAATGGAATTCCCCAAACATAAACGAATCTCCTCAAACGTCGTTGGCAGCTACACCAATCGCCAAAAGCCTCAGAAACTCAATCACCACACCATCACCGCTTCCTACTCTATCACCGGTTCCAAAATGGAAAAATTCTACATGATCGTGAAGCGAATGAGCGAAATTTCACAATACATTAACGGCATCACAGCAATCGACGCCGTGAAGAAGACGAAGGCAGTAAAGGAGTCTCGATGGGAGCCGGCTTTCGTGAGGGAGGATTTCGATGGCAGGGTTAAAGGGGGCGAAGGCGTTAGTGGCGAGAATATGAAAATTGAGGCGGCTGGAAGAGGATTGGGGTTGGATCTAAATGTGGATCCAGAGCAGGAAGATGGTGACTGTATGGCGATGTGCTAGTCTGCCTGTTTGAAGAAGGGATTGGATCGGATCGTATACTCGCTTTACAATAATTTATTGTCAGCTTGATCGATTACGAGTTGTTTATTTGTACGATTTTACGATGATGAAAGACAAGTCATTGTTTTATTCTTAATCAATTTGATCAATCACGTGGCATGTTTCAATTTGATATTTTAGTATGACGATGAAATTTCAGCGGTCCGCCTAATTTTGTGTGATGACATCCATCGTATGACATCATTTTCTGCAGTAGGCAACTGCACTTTTGAATTTTCAAATTAATAATGGGCTTTCACTGATCGACCTGAAGTGATGACATCATTTGCAATGGTGAGGACCACATTGTTTAAATTTAATACTCCCTCCGGTTCATAATATAAGTTGTTTTAGATATTTGCACAGGAATTAAGAAAAAATTAAAATTCTTCTTTTTGGTGAGTTGGCTCCTTTTTTCTTGCAAAATTAAGTTACTTTCTCTATTTTCAAATACAAAAAAGTGGTTGTCTGGATTTCCCAAGGAGCTACCTACTCACATGGGCCAATATAAGTACTTCATGACAAATCAATAAACAAACGTCTTATATTTTGAAAAACAAAAAAACTTCACAAAACATCCTATATTTTGGACTGGAGGGGGTATTCTTTTTCGCAATGCTAAAAGACCTGAACATGTTTTTGTCGAAATGTGCGTAAACATCTTACGACTGTTGTATAAACTTTTTCCACGTTCCCTCTTGAATCGCATGCTTCCCCAAGAATTGCGGGACTTTTGCACATTTTTACACCCAGCTTTTCGAGTCTTATAGCAGCGTTCATTATTTTTAGCTGCTTTCACAACCATTCGTCTTTGTTTTAGACGTGGACCAGTGGATGGACGTTTGTGAACTAAATGATTTGAATTTGAAATGTTCAAATTTTTACCTTACCGAACTGATTATTTAAGATGGTTGATAAATTAATAAATTGCATGTCTAAATAAGCCAGCCTAGGGAATCAACTATGAATAAAAATTCATGATGCATAATTATGTATTTCGGACAAACTGAGCATACTATATTTTATTTTACCTAGATGTATGCCTTGCTAATGCATTAAAAGTTTTTTAACAATTTCTATTCTGTTAAGTTAGAAGGCTAGTGGATTGAATGAAAATGTTGATAAAGGAGACAAGATCTTTAACAATATATATAATCAAACCTTAACATCATTAAAAAAAACAAATAATTTCTTTTAATATATATTCAAAATGTTTCACTACAAAAATTATTAAATTTTAATATCACTTGAAAATATAATCTAATAAATAAACTTTTTCTTTTCAAATTCTTTTTTATTAATAATAATATTATTAACAATTCAAATTAGTAAAATATTAGATGTTACAATTTGAACATAAAATGTCAAACCTAATTACTCCTTATTTTATTGTAAAAATATATAGCTATATATTTGTGCAAATCATTTTATGTATAATGTGGTAAACATATATAATTTGTGGAGGAAAACTCACACGCAAAGCATAAGTAAATACCATCATGCAAAAGGCATGAATTGTAACTTTAGTTTTAATAAATATTATATAGTTTAAGATCTATCCACGTGTATTCCAATACATTATTCTTTCACTTGCTTGGTCCAATATTACATCAAGTTTTATTTTTTTACGTCTTGAACTGAAGTAGATAAAATGCTTTGTCATGATTTGAGTGTAATTCTTTAAGTCTAATGGTGGGGTACTCCAATACATCGAGGTTACGAATGATATCGCATTAAACATCTGCCTAAGACTGTAGGTGCCTTTTCTTTGAAGATAACACACATTTTTAAAGGAAAAGAAAAGGATAATAATATGAAAGAATTTACAAAAGGAAGTGTCTTCCCAGGTGAAAAAGAAGGAAATAACTATTTATATTTATTTGTGTTTTCAACTATTTTAGATGATTTTGCATAAATGATAGTGGTTAATATATCCATAAGTTCCCTAAAAAATTATGAAGAAAAAAAATACGTTGAATTAAAATAGAAAATTAACTGGCGCACTCCATTATAAAAAGATGTACATTTGAGTAGAAAACATTCAACTCAACTATCTCTATATAAATTATCCTAATAGCAGATATGAGCATTACAGCACATGCTTTATGCATGAATACATGTCATCTTTTGGGTACAAATTATATTTTTAGAATATGCATACACTATTGAAATCGTGATTATTTGAGATGCACAGTAAAAGGCAAAATATAAAATTTTCCCATACTACTAATTAAATAGGGATGTAAGGGCTGGGCCGCCATTCTCTTAGTGGCGCGCTACACCGACGCCCCGGTGTAGTGATAAGTGAGCAAGGGTCCTCGCATTTTTCTTGGCAGATGCGAGGGGTAAGGAAGCTAGTCGATGATAGTAGAGTTCGGTTAGGTAGTTGGAATGTAGGGTCCTTAACAGGAAAATTAAGGGATGTGACGGCCCGCCCCGCACTAGCCTGCATTTCCTCCGAAAGTGCGCTGTACACATGCCCGACTAGCACGGAATGGTCGCCAAAGAAAGGGAAGAAGAGAATGAACTAACAAGGAACCTGTAGAATGTCTCACAGCGCATGGAATAAAATATAATAATAACATAATCTTGACATAGAACAGGCGAGACAGTGCACAAGCTGAAAACTAAACCAACATAGCAGCGGAAATACAAATACAGCTTATTACCACTTTCCTAATTTACTGTCTCTAAAACAAAAGAAAGCTAAAGTAGAAGATACACTACTAATGCCCAAGCAGTGATCTTCAACAACACAGGGAGAATACTACATATATCATACGTGGAAGCCTCCTGCTCGTCTCCGGATCAGCTACCCGTGCATACCCAGCTAACCTGTCTCTAGTCTGCTCGTGAGAGCACCCAGAGTAATAAGAAGAGACATAAAACTCTGGGTCAGACAAAAAGTCTGGTATGAGCGATAAGCGGCTAAACAGAATAATAACAGGTATACTAAACCATACCTGAACCGGGACCTACAACCAAAGAGTTAGCACTACATACCGTACAATACTCTAAGGTGCCATAACAAATAGTGTAAAGAATACGGGGGTGGGGTGTGCATGTCATAATGATGGCAAACAAATCAAGCATAGCAACCATCCTCACATCTCTCACTCAGTGCGTAAAGCATATGATGTGCACCACTGTCAATCACTAGACCCATCGAAGTAGTGACGGGGTTCGACTTGTACAACTACTGCTACTACCAAGCTTACCACATGGAGTCATGACCAAATCTTTACAAATGACCCCGCTTCATTGGTCTATAGCCCTTTAGTCGTACCTAGGCCACTATGGCCCTGAATCCGTTCACGTACTCCCTACACATAGTGATTCAAAGTTACAGACATCGACAACCCCTTTGCACATGTCCCGCAGCAAAGCCCAATCATGAAGCTCACTCATTGGTTCCCAACTGGATCCTGATTCAAAGCTCCTCATTTGGACTTCCTTTGCATCTCGGGTTTTGGTCGAATTGGAGTTGGTCTTCAGAAGAGTCGTCGCGTAGTAGTAATGGCACATGTGCGGTTCGGTTGTTCTTCCCTAGTTCGGTTCGGCTCACTCTACTTCCTGGCCATCCGGTTCGGTTCGGACGTGTTCAAGTGCTCCAGCCTCGGTTCGGTTAGGTTGCCCTCATCCGGTTCGGTTCGGGTGCCACGCTCCATTCGGTTCGGTTCGTCCCTCCTGCTCCAGCTTGCCTGCTCCGATCCGATCCCGCTCGCTTGCCTGCTCCGATCCGATCCGCTTCCTAGCTCCGATCCAATCCTCTGTCCAACTCAAACTCTAAGCAATGGCCTTCCTTCTTGCCAAACTTCCTTTGTACCAGACTTCAGTTCGGTTCGGATTCCTTGCCCAGCTCTCCTATCCGATCCAAGCCCATACCCGATCCGATCCGAAACCCTGCACAACTTTCTGCAACTTTTTCCAGCAACATGCTTACGCCATTTGACGACGTTTTCGACCAATCTAACTATACTAATCAATCACAAAACAAGTCATACAGTCATAGCAACAAATAGAATGAGCAGACTAGAGACAGGTTAGCTGGTGATGTGCGAGTAGCTGATTCGGAGGCGAGTAGGAGGCTTCCACATATGATATATATATATATATATATATAGACATTCTCCCTGTGTCGTTGGTGGTCGCTACTTGGGCATTAGTAGTGTACCTCCCTTATCTTGCTTTTGTTTTTTTTGAGACAGTTTTAGAGGTTGTAATAATGTTGGTTTTGGATCATAAGATGTACTTGGATTTTCCGCTGCTATGTTAGTTTGTTTTCAGCTTATGCACTGTCTCACCTGTTTTATGTCTAGTATGTTGTTATTATATTTTGTTCCATGCGCTGTGAGACATTTTACAGGTTCCTTGTTAGTTAATTTCCTTCTTTCCTTTCCTTCTGACGACCGTCCCATGCTAACTGGACATGTGTACAGCGCACTTTCGAAGTAAATGTCGGTTGGTGCGGGACGGGCCGTCACATTTGGTATCAGAGCGATAAGCAGCTAAATAGAACAACAACAGGTATACTAAACCATACCTGAATCTGGACCTGCAACCAAAGAGTTAGCACTACATATTGTACAACACTCTAAGGTGCCATTTCAAATGGTGTAAAGATAACGGGGGTGGGGGTGTGCATGTCATAGTGATGACAAACAAGTCAATCATAGCAATCATCCTCACATCTCTCACTCAGTGCGTAAAGCATACGATATCCACCACTTCGATCACCCAATATACTTTGCTATGATCACTTTGCCCCATGAAGTCATAAATGGCTTCACTGCACTGACACATAGCCACTAATCCTTCGTTATGTCCACTTGCCCCATGGAGTTATTCACCCCATCCGCGCTGCCTCACAGCCTTACAAATCCTTTACTATGTCCACTTTGCCCCATATTTTCCCTTAAGCATGTTTAGGTGAAACTAATGATATGATTAGCAAAACTTAACCAAATTAACCCATATTCATATCAGAGGTCTAAAACATCATTTAAGAATTTATAAATATTTTTCCAGAATTTTATCATGTTTAAATTCGCTAATTAACACTAATTACCCTTAATTAGCCATAATTAGTGAGGAACTATGCAAATCACTCACCTTAGCCACAAATAAACCTAAAATCTGAAATAAATCTCTGGTTTGGTGCGAATCCCAATGCTAAATAGCAGCTTTAATGTTGATTTGGTGAAGATCTCCCTTGATTTGATATTGATTTGGCTTAATTAGCGATTAGAAGGTGATTTGGGGTGTTTTAGAAAGTGAAGGCCATGGCTAAACTTGAAGGAATAAAGAGTGGCAGCTAGAAAATGATAGAAACTGAATTCCCTAACCCTATCAGCCTCCCCATAACCCTAATCCCGAAATGGGTTATGGGCCCACTCACTAATCACCCAAATTAGGCCCGGTTAAGCTGTTTTTCACCATCTGAGGATCCGATCCGATCAACTAATAAAGAGTTCCACGATCCGATCGGAAATCATAGCGCAGCTAACTTAGCTACCGTTCTATTCGACTTGACGGGTATAAATCTTCCAGTCTTGGTTAATCGGTCCACAATCTCCCAAATGCTATCATGGCCCGACCTGGTCCTTGGTAACCTATCAATGAAATCCATTGAGACTTGTTCCCATTTCCATTCTGGAATTTCTAATGGTTGTAACAAACCACTAGGCTTCTTTTGCTCAACTTTAACTAGCTGGCAATTCATGCATTTGGATATAAACTTCCCAACGTCTCTTTTCATCCCTTCCCAGTAGTAGGTCTTCTTCATGTCTCGGTACATCTTGTTACCGCCGGGATGTATAGTCAGTTTTGAGTGATGACATTCTCTAAGCACTTCATCTCTCAATCCATTGACATTGGGTACAACTAGCTTTCCGTTCTTTCGAAGCCATCCATCTCAATCAAGCCCGTACTTGTTCATCTCCTCATCGCTTCCCATCTCTAACTTGGAGATGATTTTTAAAAGATTAGGATCGTTCCTCTGATTGGAACCAATCCGCTCAATCAAAGTGGGTCTGATCGTCAAAATTGCTAACATTTCTGGATCCAATTCGCACTTTGGTCTGAAATCATACCCAACGATGTACTCCAGTTGCTTCCATTCTAGAAGCATAGCACCTAAACTGGCATGTCTTCTACTCAATGCATTAGCCACCGCATTGCCCTTTCCTAGTGTATATGCGGTATCAAAATCATATGAAGCCAAAAACTCTAACCATCTCTGCCGGCGGAGATTCAGATCCTTCTAGGAGAAGAGATACTTTAACGATTTATGATCGGTAAACAACTCAAATCTCTCTCCCAAGAGATAATGTCTCCACATCTTCAGTGCAAACACGATCGCTGCTAGTTCCAAATCATGGGTAGGGTACCTTTTCTCATGTGGCTTTAGTTGACGACTAGCATAGGCTACAACCCTACCTCCTTGCATCAATACAGCACCTAGTCCGGTACCACAAGCATCCATGTATACCGTCATTTATTCATTCCCTTTAGGAATGACTAGCATTGGCGTACTCGTCAACTTTTCTTTTAGACTTTTGAATGCATTCTCACACACTACGTCCCAGACGAAGGCCTGATTCTTCTTAGTCAACTGAGTCAACGGTGTCGCTATCTTGGAGAAGTCCTGGATAAACTTACGATAATAACCAGCTAACCCCAAGAAGCTTCTTACGTCTGTTGCATTCTTGGGCGTAGACCAATCCTGTACCGTAGCCACCTTCGCAGGATCCACGACAATACCATTCTCTGAAACAACATGGCCCAAGAATCTCACTTCCCTCCTCCAGAAGTGACACTTAGAGAATTTCGCTTTTAATTGGTGTTTCCTCAACACCTCCATCACTATCCTCAAGTGTCCCTTATGTTCCTCCTCTGTCCTCGAGTAAACAAGGATATCGTCTACGAACACAAGAACAAACTTATTCAACTGATCTCTGAATACCCAATTCATAAGATCCACGAAATATGCTGGTGCATTGGTCAACCCAAATGGCATAACCAACCACTCATAGAATCCAGACGGCGTCCTAAATGCCGTTTTCGAAACACTCTCATCTACTACTCAGAGCTGATGAAATCCTGTCGCGAGGTCCAACTGGGAGAAAACTCTTGCTCCTTCCAGTTGATCAAACAAATCATCTATCAGCGTTAGAGGATACTTATTCTTCCTCGTCACCTTATTCAACTCACGAACACAAACGAAGGGAACCATCTGCCTTAGTGGCAAACACAACTGGTGCTCCCCACTCGGAGACTCTTCTTCTAATAAACCCCTTCTTCAAAAGATCGCTTACTTGCACCCCGAGCTCTCGCTGCTCCCTTGGTGCCATACGACAAAGTGGCATCACTATAGGTCTGGCATCTTTCACTAAATCAATACGGAACTCAATCTCTCGGTATGGTGGAAGTCCGGTCACTTCCTCGAAGACGTCCGGATACTGGCCAACCACGGGCACATCTGACAACTCATCATGCGGGATGTCGAGGGAATTTATAAAACTAGCCATTACCCCATCACTAGGTAGACTACCAAATACTACCCTCTGCCCATCATCCGCCCTAACTGTCACCAAAAAGCCCTCACAGTCTACCACCACCCCGTATCTTATGAGCCAATCGACCCCCAATATAATGCCATACCCAGTAAAACCCAAAACAAAGCAATCACAAACAAACATACATCCATGACTCGATAAGACCAAATTTCGGCAAATCATACTAAGGTTAGTCGAACCACCAATCGGGTTCGTCACAACCAATGGTCTATCGATTATCTCGGGTTCCAGTCCCAACCTATCCACCAGGTCACTAGATATGAAGGAACGGGAAGCCCCAGTATCAAACAAAACTCGAACTGGTATATCATAAATAAAAATCATACCTTGAATGACGACATTCTTTCCTTTCTCCGCCGCAGTTGGGGCATTCGACGAAGAAGGAACAACATCAATAGCATATGCTTTCACAATCTGCTTCTCTTTAAGAGGTTGTGGACACTTATCCTTATGATGTCCCACTTGGCCACAGTTGTAGCACTTCCTATCCGCTGGCTTGGCCCGACATTCTTTAGCATAATGACCCTTCTTACCACAGCTGAAGCACTCAACATTTTTCTTGCTCTTTTTCTGGCCATCCTTAGATTGGTTCTGCTTCCTCTTGTTCTAAGAGTTATTCTTGCCTCCACCGCCTGCTTGCGGCTTCAGCCCTTCTGCAAATGCAACCTCAGTCTTTGGCTTAGGGTAAAGACTCTTTGATCTCAAAGCTTTCCCCACAATCGATTCAAAAGTCTCATCGATGTGGTTGATAAGCCTTTCCCCCAAGTATCCATCCAACCCAGTAATGAACTTCTCATTCTTCTTCTCAGGAGTATCGATAAGGGATAATCCATACTTCGACAAAGTGTCGAATTCAGCAATATAGTCAGAGACTGCCCTACCATTCTGCTTGAGTTCCAAGAATCTCTTAAACAACACTGACTTCTGGGAAGCTGGAATGAACTTCTCGCTAAAGAGAGCCTTGAACTGATCCCAAGTAACTTGATCTTCTGGAGTAGCAGTTCTAATGGCATTCCACCAATTCATCGCTCACCCTTGTAGCTGAAGAGACACTAGCCTTCTCTTCATCGCATCCTCAATACCCAAGTCGTCGAAGATACGATCACAGCCATCCAACCAATCCTGAACATCTGTGGTTGACTCCGTTCCGTGGAACGGCTTCCCACCAAGGTTAGTGTAATCCTTGTACAACTTGGCGAAATCGACCCTAGGCGCCTGCACTACTGGACCACCACCATTTCCGGGTTGGGGAACTGTTCCCTGAACATCCCTAAGCATCTCCCTCATGAAGTTAGTGAACATCGTCCTCATGTCAAGAGCATTTCCATTATTGGTCCCTCTACCAGCACCCCCCGTGTCTCGACTCATCGTTTAATCTGTAAAGAGAAAACGATTAACGACCCCATAGTGGTGCTAGTGCAATATGACTTCATTCTTATACTACTAATAGTATATATATAGCTTTTGAAAACCAAAGTTTATCCAGGACTTCTCCAAGATAGCGGCACCGTTGACTCAGTTGACTAAGAAGAATCAGGCCTTCGTCTGGGACGTAGTGTGTGAGAATGCAATCAAAAGTCTAAAAGAAAAGTTTACGAGTGCGCCAGTGCTAGTCATTCCTAAAGGGAATGAAGAAATGACGGTATACACGGATGCTTGTGGTACCGGACTAGGTGTTGTATTGATGCAAGGAGGTAGGGTTGTAGCTTATGCTAGTCGGCAACTAAAGCCACATGAGAAAAGGTACCCTACCCATGATTTGGAACTAGCAACGATCGTGTTTGCGCTGAAGATGTGGAGACATTATCTCTTGGGAGAGGGATTTGAGTTGTTTACTGATCATAAATCGTTAAAGTATCTCTTCTCCCAGAAGGATCTGAATCTCCACCAGCAGAGATGGTTAGAGTTCTTGGCTTCGTATGATTTTGATATCACATATACACCAGGAAAGGGCAATGCGGTGGCTGATGCATTGAGTAGAAGACATGCCAGTTTAGGGGCTATGTTTCTAGAATGGAAGCAATTGGAGTACATCGCTGGGTATGATTTCAGACCAAAGTGCGAATTGGATCCGGAAATGTTAGCAAGTTTGACGATCAGACCCACTTTGATTGAGCGGATTGGTTCCAATCAGAGGAACGATCCTAATCTTTTAGAAATCATCTCTAAGTTAGAGATAGGAAGCGATGAGGAGATGAACAAGTACGGGCTTGATCGAGATGGATGGCTTCGAAAGAATGGAAAGCTAGTTGTACCCAATGTCAATGGATTGAGAGATGAAGTGCTTAGAGAATGTCATCACTCAAAACTGACTATACATTCCGGCGGTAACAAGATGTACCGAGACATGAAGCAGACCTACTACTGGGAAGGGATGAAAAGAGACGTTGGGAAGTTTATATCCAAAATGCATGAATTGCCAGCTAGTTAAAGTTGAGCAAAAGAAGCCTAGTGGTTTGTTACAACCATTAGAAATTCCAGAATGGAAATGGGAACAAGTCTCAATGGATTTCATTGATGGGTTACCAAGGACCAGGTCGGGCCATGATAGCATTTGGGTGATTGTGGACCGATTAACCAAGAGTGCAAGATTTATACCCGTCAAGTCGAATAGAATGGTAGTTAAGTTAGCTGAGCTATATGTGAAGTGGGTAGTGAGATTTCATGGAATACCCAAAGGCATTGTGAGTGACCGAGATTCGTTGTTCACTGATGGATTTTGGAAGAGCTTACAAGAGGCGTTAGGATCAAAATTACATCTTAGTACCGCGTATCATCCTCAAACTGACGGTCAAACAGAGAGGGTGAATCGTGTATTAGAAGATCTCTTAAGAGCTTATGTATTGGATTTTGGTGGATCATGGGATGACCATCTACATCTAGTGGAGTTCGCATATAATAATAGTTATCAGTCCAGTATTGGTATGGCTCCATTTGAAGCTTTGTACGGAAGACCATGCAACTCACCGTCATGTTGGTTAGAAACTGGTGAGAAGTTTGTGCTTGGACCAGATGTGATAAGAGGAACTTCAGACAAGATCAAAATCATTCGACAACGAATGAAGGCTTCCCAAGATAGGCAGAAAAGTTATGCTAACAAGAGGAGAAGAGAATTAAAGTTCTCCATTGGCGACTTGGTGTTTGTCAAGATTTCTCCGTTAAAGAGCGTAATACGATTTGGCAGGAGAGACAAGTTAGCACCAAGATTCGTTGGTCTGTTCCCAGTTCTCGAGCAAATTGGGAATTTGGCATATAAAGTTGAATTACCAGACAAGATGGTAGGAGTTCGCAACGTATTTCATGTTTCCCAGTTAAGGAAATTCGTGCACGACCCAGACGTGACTATTTCACCTGATTAGTTGGATGATGTCGAAGTTGAACCCGAAGCGATTGGGAACCGCAAGCCTATGCGTATTGTTGGGAACGATACGAAGCAACTTCGAAGGAAAGCAGTGAATCTAGTCAAAGTTCAGTGGGGCGAAAACGAGAATGACTGTACTTGGGAGACAGAGGAGAGCATTATGAAGACGTATCCAGAACTCTTTGCCTGGTAAGATTTCAGTTTTGATTTAGTTTTCCGCATGCTAGGGTAGACTTGTTTTGCATGTTTGATTGTTGCATATGACTGGTAGGCATGCTGGATCCTTTGTATGTTTTGGGTTAAGGAATTTCGGGGACGAAATTTCTTAAGGGGGGGGGGGGGGGGGGGGGAGAGAGTGTAACGACCTGCATTCTACGCATCATAGGATCGTAGAATATTTGTTTCTTTCACATACGAAGTCGTATGGTCATGTAACTTTGGGAGCCGATTATTGGAGTCATTTCCCATGTTCATGATTTTTACCGATTTTTAAATAACCATTTTGACCCTAGCTAATCCTGTTTTGGCCATAACTTTTGACTGGAAAGGAGTTTTGACTTGAAACCACTTCCATTGGCTCCGGATGATGGTTTACAATTCCGTAGAGTGGTCACATTAGCCAAACGGACTCACCGTTTGGGAGATTGGCTGAAACAAGTTTCAGATGGTGAAAAACAACTTAACCGGGCCTAATTTGGGTGATTAGTGAGTGGGCCCATAACCCATTTCGGGATTAGGGTTATGGGGAGGCTGATAGGGTTAGAGAATTCAGTTTCTATCATTTTCTAGCCGCCACTCTTTGTTCCTTCAAGTTTAGCCATGGCCTCCACTTTCTAAAACACCCCAAATCACCTTCTAATCGCTAATTAAGCCAAATCAACATCAAATCATGGGAGATCTTCACCAAATTAACATTAGAGCTGCTGTTTAGCATTGGGATTCGCACCAAATCATAGATTTATCTCAGATTTAAGGTTTATTTGTGGCTAAGGTGAGTGATTTGCATAGTTCCTCACTAATTATGGCTAATTAAGGGTAATTAGTGTTAATTAGCGAATTTAAACATGATAAAATTCTGGAAAAATATTTATAAATTCTTAAATGATGTTTTAGACCTCTGATATGAATATGGGTTAATTTGGTTAAGTTTTGCTAATCATATCATTAGTTTCACCTAAACATGCTTAAGGGAAAATATGGGGTTTTGGCTATGTTTGATCCATTTTAACCTATTATATTGATGTTTTGGTGTTTGAGGTCACTTCTACTTGTTGCTATGACTTTGTGGTATGCTTTATGATTGATTAGAATAGATAGAATGGTCGAAAACGTCGTCGAACGACGTAAAATGCTCGCTGGAAAAGTTGCAGAAAAACAGTGCAGGCTTTCGGATCGGATCGGATGGATGGGCTCAGACCGGGCAAAGTATCACCGAACCGAACCATAGCTTAGCACAAGAAGAAGAATGGAAAAAAGGAAGGCCGCATGGTTGAACTGGGATCGGATCGGGTTAAGTAAGGGGGACCGGATCGAGATGAAGAGAAGGGGGATCGGAACGGTAGAGAAAGTGGAGCGGATCGGACCGTGACTAGGGAGGCCGAACCGAACCGATGCGACAAAGGTACACCGAACCGAACCGGTAGAGACTGAACCACAGACCGAATGAGAGAAGGTACTCCGAACCGAACCGATGCGATGAAGGACCCGAACTGATGCGACGAAGGTACTCCGAACCGAACCAATGCGACGTGAAGGACCTGAACCGAACCGAGATGCATATACATGACTGAACCGAACCGATCCAGTATTGACCAAAAACCCGAGATGCAAAGGTAGTCCAAGTTGGAAGTTGGAGCTCAGGATCCAGTTGGGAACCAATGAGTTCACTTCATGATTGGGCTTTGCTGCGGGACGTGTGCTAAGGAGTTGTCGATGTTCATAACTTCGATTCACCATGAAGGACAGGACTACGTTATCAGTGCAGTAGAGTCACTATGACTCGAGGGGCAAAGTGATCGTAGTAAGACTATGAGCCAGTGCAGTAGAGTCGTCATGATTCAAGGGGCAAAGTGGACATAGTAAAGGATTAGTAAGACTATGAGCCAGCGCAGATGGGGTGAACAACCCCATGGGGCAAAGTGGACATAGTAAAGGATTGGTAAGGCTATGAGCCAGCGCAGATGGGGTGAATAACTTCATGGGGCAAGTGGATATAGTGAAGGATTAGTGGCTATGTATCAGTGCAGTGAAGCCATTTATGACTTCATGGGGCAAAGTGATCATAGCAAAGTATATAAGGTGATCGAAGTGGTGGATATCATATGCTTTACGCACTGAGTGAGAGATGTGAGGATGATTGCTATGATTGACTTGTTTGCCATCACCATGACATGCACACCCGCACCCCCATTATCTTTACACCATTTGAAATGGCACCTTAGAGTGTTGTACAATATGTAGTGCTAACTCTTTGGTTGCAGGTCGAGGTTCAGGTATGGTTTAGTATACCTGTTATTGTTCTGTTTAGCTGTTTATCGCTCATACAAGACTTTTGTCTGACCCAGAGTTTTATGCCTCTTCTTATTACTCTGGGTGCTCACAAGAGCAGACTAGAGACATGTTAGCTGGTGATGTGCGAGTAGCTGATTCGGAGGCGAGCAGGAGGCTTCCACATATGATATATATATAGACATTCTACCTGTGTCGTTGGTGGTCGCTACTTGGGCATTAGTAGTGTACCTCCCTTATCTTGCTTTTTTTTTGAGACAGTTTTAAAGGTTGTAATAATGTTGGTTTTGGATCATAAGCTGTACTTGGATTTTCCGCTGCTATGTTAGTTTGTTTTCAGCTTATGCACTGTCTCACCTGTTTTATGTCAAGTATGTTGTTATTATATTTTGTTCCATGCGCTGTGAGACATTTTACAGGTTCCTTGTTAGTTCTTTCCTTCTTTCCTTTCCTTCTAATGACCGTCCCATGCTAACTGGACATGTGTACAGCGCACTTTCGGAGTAAATGTCGGTTGGTGCGGGGCGAGCCGTCACATTTGGACTTCCTTTGCATCTCGGGTATGGCCTCCAACATCTAGAATCATCCCTAATCACTTCTTAATCAAGTTTTGGCTTAAACTACATCAAATCAAGGAGAAATAGCACCAAATCAGAGTGAGAGCCGCTGTTAGGCATTGTAATTCGACTCATACAGTAGATTATTTCAGTTCTAAAGTTTAATTGTGGCAAAGATGAGTGATTAGCATTGTTTTTACACTAATTACGGCTAATTATGGGTGATTAGTGATAATTAGCGAAATTATGGCTCGGAAAAATTTGGAAAAAATTTGGAAAATTCTAAAACATCATTTTATGCCTCTGTTAAAAATTTGGGTTAATTTGGTTTAGTTTTGTTAATCCTATCATTAGTTGTGCTTAAACATGATTAAGGGGAAAATATGGGTTTTGGGTAGGTTTGATCCATTTTAACTTATTGAAATTGTTGTTTTGGTGTTTATGGTTGATTATACATGTTGCTATGACTGTATGGTATGCTTTGTGATTGTCTAGAATTGTTAGATTGGTCGAAAACGCCGTCGAATGGCGTAAACAGCTCGTTGCACAAAGTGTAGGAAAATGCAGAGGACCGGATCGGATCGCCCCTCCGAACCCAACCCGATCCTGATACCCGATCCGAACCGCCACGTGGAGACTTCGATGCACCACGATCTGACGTTCCATGTACCGCTCGAGAGAAGGAGCCTGACTCGAGCCGCTTCAGCCTGAGCTCCACGATCCGACCTGAGCATGGTGGCACGACCCGAAGGCACCCGACCCGAACTGATGCACCATGGATGGACTTGAGAGACTCGACCCGATCCGGAGTGTTTGGGAAGGAGGACCGAACCGCCAGGAGATGTGGACTCCGACCCGATTCGATGGAGGTAGCTCGACCGATGCGAACCGAGATGCTTGGACTTGAGGTGTGAATCACGATCTGAATTTGAAGAATAAACTGAAGTGAAGAACCGATCCGGAGAAGACCAATAACCCGAGATGCAAAGGTAGTCCAAATGGTAAGTTTGTACTCAGGATCCAGTTGGGAACCAACGAGTTAACTTCGTGATTGGACTTTGCTACGGGACGTGTGCTAAGGGGTTGTCGATGTCTATGACTTTGGATCACTATGTAGGGGAGGTACGTGAACGAATTCAGGGCCACAGTGGCCTAGGTACGACTAAAGAGCTATAGACCAATGAAGTGGGGTCATTTGTAAAGATTTGGTCATGACTCCATGGGGTAGGCTTGGTAATAACAGTAGTTGTACAAGTCGAACTATGTCGCTACTTCGATGGGTCTAGTGATTGACAGTGGTGGACATCGTATGCTTTATGCACTGAGTGAGAGATGCGATGATGGTTGCTATGATTGAATTGTTTGCCATCATTATGACATGCATACCCCCGCCCCCGTTATCTTTACACCATCTGTTCAGTGGCACCTTAGAGTATTGTACGGTATGTAGTGCTAACTCTTTGGTTGCAGGTCCAGGTTCAGGTATGGTTTAGTATACCTGTTATTGTTCTGTTTAGCCGCTTATCGCTCATACCAGACTTTTGTCTGACCCAGAGTTTTATGTCTCTTCTTATTACTCTGGGTGCTCTCACGAGCAGACTAGAGACAGGTTAGCTGGGGATGCACGAGTAGACGTACTGGAGATGAGCAGGAGGCTTCCACGTATGATACCTATATAGATATTCTCCCTGTGTCGCTGCTGGTCACTTCTTTGGGCATTAGTAGTGCACCCTTCCTTTCTTTTGTTTAGAGACAATAATTTGAAAAGTTGTAATAAGCTGTATCTAGACTTCCGCTACTCTGATGTTGATGTTGATTTTAGTTATCAGCTTGTGCACTGTCTCACCTGTTTCATGTCAAGTACATTATTATTATATTTTGTTCCATGCGCTGTGAGACATTCTACATGTTTTCGATTAGTTCATTCTCTTCTTTCCTTTCCTTGGCGACCATTCTGTGCTAGTTGGGCATGTGTACAGCGCACTTTCGGAGGAAATGCCGGCTGGTGCGGGGCGGGCCGTCACACTTAGGATTACCGGTTAACAAAGAGTTCTTCATCTCGATCTGATCCGGTCCCCCTTACTTAACCTGATCCGATCCCAGTTCAACCATGTGGCCTTCCTTTTTCCATTCTTCTTCTTGTGCTAAGCTATGGTTCGGTTTGGTGATACTTTTCCCGGTCCGAGCCCATCCATCCGATCCGATCCGAAAGCCTGCACTGTTTTTCTGCAACTTTTCCAGCGGGCATTTTACGTCGTTCGACGACGTTTTCGACCATTCTATCTATTCTACTCAATCACAAAGCATACCACAAAGTCATAGCAACAAGTAGAAGTGACCTCAAACACCAAAACATCAATATGATAGGTTAAAATGGATCAAACATGGCCAAAACAGTATTAGCCAGGGGCAAAACAGTCATTTAAAAAATCGGGAAAAATCATGAACATGGGAAATGACCCCAATAGTCGTCTCCCAAAGTTACATGACCATACGACTTCATATGTAAAAGAAATAAATATTTTACGATCCCGCGATGCGTAGATTGCAGGTCGTTACATTCTTCCCCCCTTAAGAAATTTCGCCCCCGAAATTCCTAACCCATAACATACAAAAGATCCCGCATGCCTACCAATCATATACAACAATCAACCATGCAAACAAACCTATCCTAGCATGCGGAAAGACTAAATTGAATTTGAAATCTTACCAGGCGAAGAGTTCTGGATACATCTTCCTAATGCTCTCCTTTGTCTCCCAAGTATAGTCATTCTCATTCTCGCCCCACTGAACTTTGACTAGATTCACCGCTTTCCTTCGAAGTTGCTTCGTATCGTTCCCAACAATACGCATAGGCTTGCGGTTCCCAACCGCCTCGGGTTCAACTTCGATATCATCCAACTGATCAGGTGAAATAGTCACACCTGGGTCGTGCACGAACTTCCTTAACTGGGAAACATGAAATACGTTGTGAACTCCTGCCATCTTCCCTGGTAATTCAACTTTATATGCAAAATTCTCAATTTTCTCGAGAACTGGGAATAGACCAACGAATCTTGGTGCTAACTTGCCTCTCCTGCCAAATCGTATCACGCTCTTCAACGGAGAAATCTTGACAAGCACCAAGTCACCAATGGAGAATTTTAATTCTCTTCTCCTCTTATCAGCATAACTCTTCTGCCTATCTTGGGCAGCCTTCATTCGCTGTTGGATAACGTTAATCTTAGCTGAAGTTTCTTTTATCACATCGGGTCCAAGCACGAACCTCTCGCCAGTTTCTACCCAACATGACGGTGAGTTGCACGGTCTTCCGTACAAAGCTTCAAACGGAGCCATACCGATGCTGGATTGGTAGCTATTATTATATGCAAACTCTACTAGATGCAATTGGTCATCCCATGATCCACCAAAATCCAATACACAAGCTCTCAAGAGATCTTCCAATATACGATTCACCCTTTCTGTTTGACCATCGGTATGAGGATGATACGCGGTACTAAGATGTAATTCTGATCCTAACGCTTCTTGTAAGCTTTTCCAAAATCCACTAGTGAACAACGGATCTCGGTCACTCAGAATGCTTTTGGGTATTCCATGAAATCTCACTACCCACTTTACATACAGTTCGCTAATTTAGCTGCCGTCCTGTTTGACTTGACGGGTATAAATCTCGCACTCTTGGTCAATCGTTCCACAATCACCCAAATGTTATCATGGCTGATCTAGTCCTTGGTAACCCACCAATGAAATCCATTGACACTTGATCCCATTTCCATTCTGGAATTTTTAATGGTTGTAACAAACCACTAGGCTTCTTTTGCTCGGCTTTAACTAGCTGGCAATTCATGCATTTAGATATAAATTTCCCAATGTCTCTTTTCATTCCTTCCCAGTAGTAGGTCCGCTTCATGTCTCGGTACATCTTGTTACCACTGAGGTGTATAGTCAGTTTTGAGTGATGACATTTTCTAAGCACTTCATCTCTCAATCCATTGACATTGGGTACAACTAGTCTTCCATCCTTTCTAAGCCATCCATCTCGATCAAGCCCATACTTGTTCATCTCTTCGTCGATTCCCATCTCTAACTTTGAGATGATTTCCAATAGGTTAGGATCGTCCCTCTGACTGGAACCAATCCGCTCAATCAAAGTGGATTTGATCGTCAAGCTTGCTAACATTTCTGGATCCAACTCGCACTTTGGTCTGAAATCATACCCAACAATGTACTCCAATTGCTTCCATTCAAGAAACATAGCCCCTAAACTGGCATGTCTTCAACTCAATGCATCAGCTACCGCGTTGCCCTTTCCGGGTGTGTATGTGATATCGAAATCATAGGAAGCCAAGAATTCTAACCATCTTTGTTGTCGGAGATTTAGATCCTTTTGGGAGAAAAGATACTTTAATGATTTATGATCGGTAAACAACTCGAATCTTTCTCCCAAGAGATAGTGTCTCCACATCTTCAACGCGAACACGATCGCTGCTAATTCCAAATCATGGGGAGGGTATCTTCTCTCATGTGGTTTCAGTTGCCGAATTGCATAAGCTACAACGCTACCGCTTTGCATCAATACAGCACCTGGTCCGGTACCACAGGCATCCGTTTATACCGTCATCTCTTCATTCCCCTTAGGAATGACTAACACTGGTGCACATGTCAACTTGTCCTTTAGACTCTTGAATGCGTTCTCGCACCTTTCGTCCCAGACAAAAGCTTGATTCTTCTTGGTCAACTGAGTCAACGGTGCTGCTATCTTGGAGAAATCTTGGAAAAACTTACGATAATATCCAGCTAATCCCAAGAAACTTCTTATATCCATTGCATTCTTGGGCGTAGACCAATCTTGTACCATAGCCACCTTCGCAGGATCCACGGCAATACCATTCTCTGAAACAACATGGCCCAAGAATCTCACTTCCCTTCTCCAGAAGTGACACTTAGAAAACTTTGCTTTCAATTGGTGTTTCCTCAACACCTCCATCACTATCCTCAAATGTTCCTTGTGCTCTTCCTCTGTCCTCGAGTAGACCAAGATATCGTCCACGAACACAAGGACAAACTTATTCAACTGATCTCAGAATACCCTATTCATAAGATCCACAAAATATGCTGGGGCATTGGTCAGCCCGAATGGCATGACCAACCACTCATAAAATCCAGAAGGCGTCCGGAATGTCGTTTTAGCTATACTCTCAGCTTCCACTCTAAGCTGATGAAAACCTGTCGCGAGATCCAAATGAGAAAATACTCTCGCGCCACTCAACTGATCAAACAAATCATCTATCCGCGGTAGAGGATACTTATTCTTCCTCGACCCTTTATTCAACTCGCGGTAGTCTACACACAAACGAAGGGAACCATCTGCCTTGGTAGCAAACACAACTGGTGCTCCCCATTCAGAAACACTCCTTCTGATAAATCCCTTCTTCAAAAGATCCCTGACTTGCACCCCAAGCTCTCGCTGCTATCTTGGTGCCATACGACAAAGTGGCATCACTATAGGTCTGGCATCTTTCACTAAATCAATACTGAACTCAATCTCTCGGTGTGGTGGAAGCCCGGTAACTTCCTCGAAGACATCCGGATACTGGCCAACCACGGGAAAACCTGACAACTCACTATGCGGAATTTCGAGGGAATTTAGAAAACTAGCCATTACCCCATCACTCGGTAGACCACCAAACACTATCCTCCGCCCATCATCCGCTCTAGCTGTCACCAAAAAGCCCTCACAGTCTACCACCACCCCGTATCTTTGGAGCCAATCGACTCCCAAAATAATTCCAAACCCAGTAAAGCCCAAAACAAAGCAATCACAAACATGCATCCATGACTCGATAAGACCACATTACGACAAATCATGCTAAGGTTAGTCGAACCACCAATCGGGTTCGTCACTACTAAAGGTCTATCGACAATCTCGGGCTCCAATCCCAACCTATCTACCAGGTCACTAGATATGAAAGAACTGGAAGCTCCGGTATCAAACAAAACTCTAACAGGAACATCATAAACAGAAAGCATACCTTGAATAACAACATTCTTTCCCTTCTCCACCGCAGTTGGGGCATTCGACGAAGAAGGAATAGAATTAAGGGCATATGCTTTCACCATTTGCTTTTCTTTAGGGGGTTGTGGACACTTGTCCTTGTGATGTCCCACTTGGCCACAGTTGAAGCACTTCCTATCCGCTGGTTTGGCCCGACACTCTTTGGCATAGTGGCCCTTCTTACCACAGCTGAAGCACTCAACATCTTGTTTATTCTTTTTCTTTTGGCCATACTTGGTCTGATTCTGCTTTCTCTTATTCTGAGAACCACTCTTGTCTCCATCGCTTGCTTGCGGCTTTGGCTCCTCTATAGATGCAACCTCAGTCTTCGGCTTAGGGTAAAGGCTCTCTGACCTCAATGCTTTTCCCACAATCGATTCAAACGTCTCATCGATGTGATTAATAAGCCTCTCCCCCAAGTACTGATCTAAGCCAGTTATAAATTTCTCGTTCTTCTTCTCGGCGGTATCAATAAGAGATAACCCATACTTCGACAAAGTGTCGAATTCGGCAATATACTCCGAGACAGCTCTGCCATTCTGCTTTAGTTCCAAGAATCTCTTAAACAACACTGACTTCTGTGCAGCTGGAATGAACTTCTTGCTAAAGCGAACCTTAAACTGCTCCCAAGTAATCTGATCCTCGGGAGTAGCTGCCTTTATAGCATTCCACCAATTCATTGCCCGCCCTTGTAGCTGACGGGACGCTGGCTTTCTCTTCATCGCATCCTCGATACCCAATTCCTCGAAGATACGTTCGCAACTATCCAACCAATCCTGAACATCCGTAGCCGACTCCGTTCCGTGGAACGGCTTCCCACCAAGACTAGTATAATCCTTATTCAGCTTGGCGAAGTCGGCCCTAGGCGCCTGCACTATTGGACCACCGCCATTACCACCATTGGGAGCTGCCCTCTGCACATCCCTAAGCATCTCTCTCATGAGGTCAGTAAACATCGTCCTCATGTCAGCAGCATTCCCATTATTGGCTCCTCTACCGGCACCTCTTACATATCGGCTCATCGTTCAATCTGTAAAGAGAAAACGATTAACCATCTCCATAGTGGTGCTAGTGCAGTGCGACTTCATCCTTAGCTATACTAATAGTATATATATATATAGCTTTTGAAAACCAAAATAATTACAAATACGCGCTCTCATATACGTATACTATCTCTCCCTGATAACTTCCCTAGGTTAACTACGCAACCTAGAGCTCTGATACCAAATGTGACGACCCGCCCCGCACTAGCCTGCATTTCCTCCGAAAGTGCGCTGTACACATGCCCGACTAGCACAGAATGGTCGCCAAAGAAAGGGAAGAAGAGAATGAACTAACAAGGAACCTGTAGAATGTCTCACAGCGCATGGAATAAAATATAATAATAACATAATCTTGACATAGAACAGGCGAGACAGTGCATAAGCTGAAAACTAAACCAACATAGCAGCGGAAATCCAAATACAGCTTATTACAACTTTCCAAATTTACTGTCTCTAAAACAAAAGAAAACTAAAGTAGAAGATACACTACTAATGCCCAAGCAGTGATCTTCAACAACACAGGGAGAATACTACATATATCATACGTGGAAGCCTCCTGCTCGTCTCCGGATCAGCTACCCGTGCATACCCAGCTAACCTGTCGCTAGTCTGCTCGTGAGAGCACCCAGAGTAATAAGAAGAGACATAAAACTCTGGGTTAGTCAAAAAGTCTGGTATGAGCGATAAGCGGCTAAACAGAACAATAACAGGTACACTAAACCATACCTGAACCTGGACCTGCAACCAAAGAGTTAGCACTACATACCGTACAATAATCTAAGGTGCCATAACAAATAGTGTAAAGAATACGGGGGTGGGGTGTGCATGTCATAATGATGGTAAACAAATCAAGCATAGCAACCATCCTCACATCTCTCACTCAGTGCGTAAAGCGTACGATGTCCACCACTGTCAATCACTAGACCCAACGAAGTAGTGACGGAGTTCGACTTGTACAACTACTGCTACTACCAAGCTTACCACATGGAATCATGACCAAATATTTACAAATAACCCCACTTCATTGGTCTATAGCCCTTTAGTCGTACCTAGGCCACTGTGGCCCTGAATCCGTTCATGTACTCCCTACACATAGTGATTCAAAGTTACAGACATCAACAACCCCTTAGCACACGTCCTGCAGCAAAGCCCAATCATGAAGCTCACTCATTGGTTCCCAACTGGATCCTGAGTCAAAGCTCCTCATTTGGACTTCCTTTGCATCTTGGGTTTTGGTCGAATTGGAGTTGGTCTTCAGAAGAGTCGTCGCGTAGTAGTAATGGCACATGTACGGTTTAGTTGTTCTTCCCTAGTTCGGTTCGGCTCACTCCACTTCCTGGCCATCCGGTTTGGTTCAGACGTGTTCAAGTGCTCCAGCCTCGGTTCGGTTAGGTTGCCCTCATCTGGTTCGGTTCGGGTGCCACGCTCCATTCGGTTCGGTTCGTCTCTCTTGCTCCAGCTTGCCTGCTCCGATCCGATCCCGCTCGCTTGCCTGCTCCGATCCAATCCGCTCCCTAGCTCCGATCCGATCCTCTGTCCAACTCCAACTCTAAGAAATGGACTTCCTTCTTGCCAAACTTCCTTTGTGCCAGAATTCAGTTCGGTTCGGATTCCTTTCCCAGCTCTCCTATCCGATCCGAGCCCATACCCGATCCGAAACCCTGCACAACTTTCTGCAACTTTTTCCAGCAACTTGTTTACGCCATTCGACGACGTTTTCGACCAATCTAACTATACTAATCAATCACTAAACAAGTCATACAGTCATAGCAACAAATGGAAGTGACCATAAACACCAAAACATCAACCATAACATGTAAAACGGATCAAATATAGCCAAAACCCCATATTTTCCCTTAAGCATCTTTAAGCAAAACTGATGATATGATTAACAAAACTTAACCAAATCAAACCAAATTTCTAAAAGAGGTCTAAAACATTATTTAAGAATTTATAAATATTTTTACAGAATTTATTAGTGTATAAATTAGCTAATCTTCACTAATTACCCTTAATTAACTGTAATTAGTGTCAAAACAATGCTAATCACTCACCTTAGCCACAAATAAAACCTTTAGAACTGAAACTCTACTGTTTGGGCACTGTTCCTAATGCAACTCAGCAGCTCCAACCTTTCTTTGGTGTTTTCTCTCCTTAATTTGACGTAGATTAAGCCAAAACTTAATTAGAAAGTGATTAGAAGTTGATTTGGGTGTTGGAGGCCATTGCTAGGGTTCTAAGAATAAAAGTGGCGGCTGAAAAATGAAGATAAGATTGTTCTCTAACTGATTTCAGCTTCCTCGTAACCCTAATCCCGAAATTCCCCATTGGGCCTAGTTGTTAATTACCCGGTTAAGCCCAGTTAAGCTGTTTTTCACTATCTGAAACTTGTTTCAGCCATATCTCCCAAACGGTGAGTCCGTTTGGCTAATGTGACCACTCTACGGAATTGTAAACCATCATCAGGAGCCAATGGAAGTGGTTTCAGGTTAAAATTCCTTTCCAGTCAAAAGTTATGGCCAAAACAGTATTATCTAGGGGCAAAACAGTCATTTAAAAAATCGAGAAAAATCATGAACATGGGAAATGACCCCAATAGTTGTCTTCCAGAGTTACATGACCATACGACTTCATATGTAAATGAAATAAATATTCTACAATCCTGCGATGCGTAGAATGTGGGTCGTTACAAGGGAGATAGTGGATACTATGATTAGGAGGGGGTGGGTCAAAAGGCGAAGGAGGTGGAGAACACTGGCTTCAAATTGTGGTACATGGGAGAAGTACATAACAAGAACGGGGTAGGCATATTGATTGACAAGAACTTTCAGAACAAAGTGGTCGATGTTAGAAGACGAGGGGATAAGATCATCCTAGTTAAGCTAGTAGTCGGTGAGGCGGTTTTAAATGTCATTAGTGCATATGCCCCACAGGTAGGTCTAAGTGAAGAATCCAAGAGGAAATTTTGGGAAGATTTGGATGTCATGGTTAGAAATGTGCATACCAGCGAGAAACTTTTCATAGGAGGAGACTTCAATGGCCATGTTGGCTCATCTAGCGGCGGTTTTGAGCGAGTGCGTGGTGGTTTTAGCTTTGGCAGTAGGAACCAAAAGGGTGAAGATATATTGAATTTTTCTCTCTCTTTCAATCTCATGATTGTTAATACCTTCTTTAGAAAGAGGCAATCACATCTGATTACCTTCAGTAGCAGACAACATGCTAGCCAGATTGACTTTGTCCTAGCTAGAAGAGACAGTAAACGGGATTGTGTTGATTGCAAGGTCATACCTGGAGTGTGTCGTCTCACAACACCAACTCTTGGTATGCGTGTTTCGTCTTCAGATGGTGAAGGATAAGAGAGTGAGGATTAGCAGGACGAAATGGTGGAAACTCAAAGGAGATGCTTCACGTGTGTTTAAAGATAGAGTGATGGGAGAAGGGACTTGGAATGTAGAAGGAGAAGCAAATGTCATGTGGAATGCGATGGCAACTTGCATTCGGAGAGTCGCTACTGAGGTATTTGGGATAACTAGAGGAAGCAAGCGAGAACCCAAGTATTCGTGGTGGTGGAATGACGACGTGCAAAAGACTATCAAAGAGAAGAAGGAATGCTACAAATGCATGCACCATCATAGAAGTGAAGAGAACATGCACAGGTACAAAGTGGCAAAGAAGATTGCAAAGAAAGCAGTGAGTGAAGCAAGAGGACGAGCGTACGAAGATTTGTATCAAAGACTAAGTACAAAGGAGGGTGAAAAAGACGTGTACAGAATAGCTAGACTACGCGAGAGGAGGACAAGGGACTTCAATCAGGTTAAATGCATTAAGGACGAGAATGATAGACTTTTGGTGAAGGACGATGAGATAAAGAATAGGTGGAGAGAATACTTTGATAAGATTTTCAACGAAGAAAGTGATAGCTCTTCGATCGAGTTGGAAGACTTTGCCGACAACACTAATAGACATTTTGTGCGGAGATTTCAAGAAGCTGAGGTAAAGGGGCGTTGAAATGGATGAAATCAGGTAAGTCGGTAGGGCCTGGTGACATTCTTATTGAGGTATGGAGATGTTTTGGAGATGCAGGGATAACATGGCTAATTAAGTTGTTTAATAATATTTTTTAAATCAAACAAAATTCCAGATGAGTGGAGGAGAAGCATTTTAGTTCCAATCTTCAAGAATAAGGGAGATATTCAAAGTTGCACAAACTATAGAGGAATTAAGCTTATGAGTCATACAATGAAGCTTTGGGAGAGGGTTTGCGAGCAGCGTTTGAGGAGGTTGACAAGTATCTCTAGGAATCAATTTGGTTTTATGCCTGGATGGTCAACCACTGAGGTGGTTTTCTTAGTTATGCAACTTATGGAGAGATACAGGGAGCATAAGAAAGATCTCCACATGGTTTTTATTGACTTGGTGAAAGCTTATGACAGAGTGCCAAGAAGGGTTATGTGGTGGGCGTTAGAAAGGAAGAGAGTGCCATCAAAGTATATTACCCTTATCAAGGATATGTATGAGGGGGTTGTGACTATTATCAGGGCATGCGATGGTGAGACCAGAGACTTTCCAATTAACATAGGGTTACATCAAGGCTCGGCTTTGATCCCCTATATTTTTGCATTAGTGACGGATGAAATCACAAAAGAAAAAAAAAGGAGACCCCTTGGTGTATGCTCTTTGCCGATGATGTTATGCTGATTGATGAGAGTAGAATAGGGGTTATTTGACAACTGGAGTTGTGGAGGGAGATCTTGGAATCAAATGGTTTTAGGCTTAGCAGGACTAAAACAGAGTATATGAAGTGTGAGTTTAGCGGTGTCAGCTCAGATGACGGAGAGGTCACCCTGGCCGATAGAGTAGTACCCAAGAAGGAATCGTTTCGATACTTAGGATCTATGTTGCAGTTTGATGGGGAGATTGGTAAGGATGATACTTTTAGAATTCAAGCAGGATGGGTGAAATGGCGACTAGCATCTGGCATTCTCTGTGACAGGAAGATTCCTCAGAAGCTTACATGAAAATTCTATAGGACAACAATCAGGCCTACAATGTTATACGGTGCAGTATGTTGGCCTACTAAGAGGCAACACGTTCAGAAGATAAGTGTAGCAGAG
Source organism: Allium sativum (assembly GCA_030737875.1). Classification (NCBI taxonomy): domain Eukaryota; kingdom Viridiplantae; phylum Streptophyta; class Magnoliopsida; order Asparagales; family Amaryllidaceae; genus Allium; species Allium sativum. Next base: position 638,380,241 of record CM060922.1, read on the forward strand.
ATGCGGATGCTGCGATGGAGCTGTGGGCATACCAGACGAGATCGGATTAGAAATGAGGATATTTGGGAAAAACTTGGAGTTGCACCTATTGAGGAGAAGTTAGTCCAATATCGCTTGAGATGGTTTGGACATATCCAACGTAGACCACACGATGCTCCTGTGCGCGTTGGAATTATAGGCCGCGCCGAAGCCCCAAAGAGAGGTAGAGGTCGACCTAAAATGGCATGGGAGGAGATAATAAAGAGGGATTTCAGTAAATGGAGTATATCTGAGGAGCTGGTAGTGGATAGGAGCGCATGGAAGTTGGCAATCCATGTACCAGAACCTTAGGGTTTTTTTAATCTATTTAATTATTTTGGACTTTATTTCACTTTTGTTGAACCTTTTCATTTTTTTATTACTACTTTAGACTTTAATTCAATTTTATTGAACCTTTTTACTTTTTTTTTTAAATTAAAAAAACTTTTTCAGACGTCTTTTTATTTGTTTGGTTATTTTAAACCCATATATATATACATATATATATATATATATATTATCAGTATTATTTCTTTTATTTTTATTTTGGGTTCCATATCTAGCCAACCCTAACTTGTTTGGGTATATGGCTTTGTTGTTGTCATTGTTGTTGTACCAATTAAATAGGGGAAGAAATGGGAGACGCCTCTAATAACATTATTAGAGGCACGCTGAAACACCCTTAATATTATTCAAAGAAAAATGCCTCATAAATTCCTGTGAACACGTGTGCGTCTGAGGAAAATTCCACAATAACAAAACCATTTCGTATGTATCTTTGGATAATTTGGTTTTATGTTTGGCTCTACTTTGATCTTTATGCTGAAATTGGGAACCTTATTTTTTTTAGATTCTCCTTTTGTAGTTGTTTTTTTTCTTTTCTTCAACAGACGTCTTGTTATTATTCTTCTTATAGCCTCATGAATTTTGGCTCTCCTAAACTCAAACCCTAAGAAAAATATCTATGGAATCCCAATTTTACAACTCGGATATAATCCTTAATTTTCAAAAAAAAATTCGCCCGATTAAAATGAGACTCGTGCATATCTCAATCTGATAAATCTCATTACAGTGAATACATTTCCTTTGAAGACTAAAGCCGATGATTGTACAAAGGCAGTAGATTGTTCTATGAATGGTAAGTTTGATTTATTTTTAGTCTTCTACTGTTTTAGAATTTCAAAAGTGACTAAATCATTAAATAAATTTAAAGGGTGGTATGAGATGTCTGTTGGGCTGTTTTTGTATTCACATATAGTTGAGAGTTTCTTTGATTGCTAATCTAAATATATATGTCAGAGCCACAAGAATGAAGCTTGTGTAGTTGTTTTAATCATCATGGCTATAATTATAGGATAGTCAAACTTCTAATTTTGTGAAAGTTTACCAAATAAATTTTTCTCCCTATAAGCAGCAATTGGTTTATGATCTATGTTAATGATAGCGTATTGTTTATGCAAATACATTATGCAAGGTATGGAGGAAGCTCTTTATATTAAAAGATTGTTAGTGATTTTCTTTTTTGCTTTGTTACATGAATCATGTAACATAGAAATAATTGAATCTGATGCAAAATATTTAATATTTGCTTTTATTTACAATGTTAAACACTGGTGATAGCATGGATGCATGTTTTAGCTTTAATACTCTAATTAGGGTTGTATATCCTCGGACATGGTAGTCCGTTGTCGGGCTCAGTCCGTGGCTATAAGGTGTCTGGTCCGTGTTTGTACGATTCTCTTATAGGACAGGACTAGGACACACTACTCTCCAGTCTGATGCTTAAAAATGAGAAGTACTTGATGAATGTTTGAAAACTCCATGCTTTTGCTTTTTCTTATCTTTTTTAAACAATTGTAATGTTAACTTACTATGTTTTTTATCTTTTTATTATATTTTTTTATAACATTTTTGCTTTTCTTCCTCTGTCAAAATCTTTGCCAACCTAAATTCCATTTATAATTTGGGCTAAATTTCTTCTTTGTTTTACTACTTCATTTTTTTGTTTCATATTTTTCATCAAGAAATAACTATAATTTGGAATGTACATCTATCTTATATTGCCTTTCTATTTTTTTCCTAATAAAACAGCTAGTGCACTCGTAGGTAAAGACATAACAATGATCCGACTGATTGATCGAAATCGCGAAGGGTGTAATTGAGAGGAATTGTAGGAAGAAACAGAGATTCGACTGATGGGTACAGATGGATTGAGATTAGTAGATGAGAATTCAAGAGAGAAGATTTTAGATAGTCATAGAAGGGTTTTGAGAGATTCGGTGTTTTTATTTGAGGATAAATAGGCAAATGTCATTTCAGGAGCTGATCAGGGCATATACCATGGGTTGCAGCAAATTATGCACTTGGTAGTCTGGGAGGTCATCCACATAAAACAACTGGAATATTTGAACTTGGTGGGGCTTCTGATTAGGTAACATTTGACCCAATGAGCCAATAGCTCTTGAGTTCTTGCACGTGTTTACATTTGGAGAAATCAAGTATAATCTTTATAGTTATTGTTTTCTAAATTTTGGCCAGGACTCAGCACATGAGACATTACGTGAGTTACTCAGTTAAAAAGATATCAAGACAGTAGCTAGTGTAATGCATCAGGTAACATATCAGGATCCTTGCACGCTAAGAGGCAACTTGCATGATGTCGGACTGCAAAATCCTTTTGCCGACTCTATAAAATTGAAAACAGAATCTCATCCCCTTGCTCAAGCTGATGGAAAGTTTTCAGAGCGTAGATCTGCTACTTTGAAGCTGTTGTAAAAAAAAGGATAAATGTGTTTATTCAAACTGTCCTTTGCGTTCGAGTTAAATACCAAAGCTAAGAGGAAATTTCATAACAACAGAAAATTTCTTTTATACTTCAAAGTTCTTTGGGCTGGAATCAACATCGAGTCTTCCTGACTTGGTATCGATGGGTGAACGTTTTTGTGATGAAGATTAATTAGAGCTTGAATGGAGATATCCTACTCTAGAAAAGGAAGAACTTTTGCACTATTGTTTCACTTCCGCATATACTGTTGCCTTGCTCCATGATAGTTTTGGAATCATGTTAGATGATAGAAGGTTTTCCCGTTATACCATCTGTTAGACCAAAAAATGGCTCTAACACCCAATAGACTAGGATTTGTAGAGAATAATGAAGAAATATAGAATAAAAACAAGAGAAAAACAGCAAACACACAAGATTTATAGTGGTTTGGTGTTAATGAGCCTACGTCTACTTTATAATTTCTCTATTCAGCAAGAACTTACAACTACAATAGTCAAAATCCTTAATCACTCGATATACAATCAAAATCCTCTCGAAAATATGGAAAATCATTTAAATATTGTGAACTTGGGGTCGGATCGAACAGGAATGGCGGTCTGGATATGGGGTTTCAAGATTTAAAAGTCCTCTTTTTGGCCTTTGGATAGTGTATTTATAGGCATAGGTTCTAGAAAATAGGCGGAACGGTTAGGAATAGATGGCACTCGAACCGCAAGTATAGGAGATAGTGGGAGCAGTTTCCAAACGGTTGTGGCCAAGTGGGATCGGTTCGTGGAATACGTGGCAGAGGCTCCGGATCTTCTGGGAATAGGGGGAACGTGGGAGAAACTGCCTTCGTGGGATCAGATGAGGGTCGGATCGAATACTCGAGTCAGATACTTTTCGAACCGAGGGCATTCGATATGGCCAATATACCTCTTGTTCGATCCGATGGGCATAGAGTTTTTTGAACCATCTTTCCTTCGATCCGACCCGCAGCTTGGCTCGTGGTTAGACATGATTCTCGATGTCCAAAGCTTGCAATCGTGATCACTCAAACTTTGGATGGCCTTGCTATAAGGCAAGCTAACACCGTCTTACATGACACTATCTGTAAAGAACCAATATTTTGATGTTATAAAATATGGAAAAAATGATATTTAAGAAAAAAAATGTATTTGTTATAGTTTTGCAATCTAGTCTATTTAAATTTATTTTTGAGTTGATTTTTTTAATAAACATGAATTTAAATTTTATTATTTGAATTAGAATTGTTTTACTTAACGGCAATAGTTTTTTTAAAATTTATTGGAATATATTATTTGAGAAATCATGAATTTGTTTAAAATTTAAACTTGAGTTTATTTATTTTATTTTAGACTTAAATTGAATTTTTAATAATTTATTTAAGTTTGAATTTGGAATGTATTTTTAAATGTGTTTGAAATAAAATTGTATTTTGTTTACTTAGGGTATAATAAGTGGTATATGCTCTTTAAAATACTATTTATAAGTTTGCAACTTTATTTAATTTGAAGAGAGAAAAATATATGTACACTTGTCCTTGTTAAAACATAGGTTCACAACACGTGTTTACCCCATTACGAATTTACACCACGCGTGGCTTCGTCGTTTGATTTTCACTGTTCCCTTTCTTCTGTCTTCACCGTTCCTTTTATTTTCCTCTCAGCCAAAGAAAATCACCTAAATCCCTAAATCTCTTAAACGGCTGAAGCCAGTTGCCTCTTCTCCCTATTCGCTCCTTCGCCCCGTTGTTCAGCCTCCTTCAACGTCGCCGACCGATCCTCCCTTGCTCCACCATCTCAATCGCGCCTCCTCATCGATTTTCGGCAAACCACCCATCGCCATTCGAAACCGCAAATCACCGAGCCTAAATCGATTGTACCCAAAACCCTAATGTAAAAACTGTTCATCACCATCGATCGACCTCGGATCCTCCAATTTAAATCAGAAACAAGACAACCTCTCGCTATCGTAACCACTCCAGCATTCATGCAAACTCTAGCGACCTTGAGCGTCACTGCTTCGCCGTTCAACTCCAGTCAACGTTGCCGAGTGAAGGTGAGTATTCGCTCGATTAATCATTAATTCAAGTTTATTAACTTCGATAATTAGCGTAAATAAAATAGTTAATTTGCGTTGTATGGGTTGGATTACTCCACTTCGTGTTTGCTTACTTGTTGGTATTCACTTAATTTGGTGTTTTGTTTGCAAACAAATTGAACAATTGTAAACAATTATTTAATTCGTTTGGCTTTACTAAACAACAAGGGTTATTGCAAACGTTGTCGAACTCTAGGACCAAAATTATTTTAACTAATAAGTCCAATCAGATTATTCCGAAAGTTTGATTGTTTGAAAACAACAGACAATAAATAAAAAGAGAGTTTTTTTATAATAAATGAAAGCAATTATGGAGTAATGACATAAACTAGACTAATAATCATCAATAGCCAAACAAATTAATATAGATCTAACTCATGTTTCTGTCACAAATATGAATCAACAATAATTAGGTTTTTAGAAAAAAAGATGTGAATAACGACAAGCATAGCCTATGCAAGAGCTAAGCTCTTAAACAACTATTGGCTATTAGGACAGATTTACTACTTTGTTTCTAAAACCCTAAAAATTAGATCTAAATATGATAAGTGTTAGATCAAACTCAAATATACCCTATGAAGGAGCACAACTCCTAAACAACATAGAGTATGAAGGTACAGATCTAACTCTTGATTCAGATCTAGATCTATAGGAATAAAATCCTTATCTTTTTGGCTATGTGATTCATATGGAATCTAGTCTATAAGCTTCATCACCCCCTAATTAAAGGGGATTAGCTAGACATAGCTAAACAAAAAAAAGGGAAGAAGAAAAGAACAAACATAAATAAAGTAAAACAAAAATTAAAGAGAAAAGGAGAAGAATAGTTTTATTCCAAGAGAAGTGTTTACAGAATAAAACCTAAGACAATTCTAAATGAAGAGATACAAGTGTGTTTATAGTTGCCATGACCAAGACTAAGTGGCCAATTACAAGATTTGGGACAAAAGTATTTGCCCAAATAACAAATAAACCAATGTGAAGGTATATGAATGCAAATGTCATGGAAAAATAGCTTGCGGGCATCAAACGACATCAACTTCAATCGTTCTGAGCATAAATAAGAACTCTATAACATCTGAGACAAGCAATCTTTATGAAAAGGCATTGAATCTTGACTTTAAAATATGCACCAGAAAGTGGTTGAATAGATACATTTCTTCAAGTCTTCAAGCTTTAATCCAGCTCTATAAGTTAACATTCTTCTTACACTAATTCTTCAAGCTTTTTAATAGTTAAGTGTGTTAATCCATTTATCTTAAATAATCTGAAAACACGACTATAATTACACAATATCAATTATTTTAAAGAGAAAATAAGAAGATAAAATATAAGCATTTATGTGTATATCAAATACCCCAACACTTATCTTTTTATTCATCCTCGAATTAACTACACTAAGATATGTCACACTTTCATAGGAAACATGATTGCATTTAGCGTATGCAACAAGCCGTTAAACCCCTAGATATCCCTAGTAGGACAAGTGTTGTCTCGTGAGGGTTTTTAGCGGATACTACCCACAAAATCGAAAGCTTCTTATGTACGCGGATTAATCAAATAATGTATTTGAGGTCTTTCAAATTCCAAGTAATTTACTTAATTTCAATAATAACAATTTAGTCCTAAATTGTCCATCCCATTATTGGTGCAAAAATGAATTAAAAAATTCAAGCTGAATAATTCCTTGATAACACTGCAACTGCCTTGAAGATTAAGAGCGTTGTGTCAACCAAAGTTCTACACATCGACAATGTGCACCCAATCATTTATTTATTTTCTTTTTTTTTTGAATAATTTTGCACTAATGTAACTGTAATGTATTGGTTGTGAGTTATGCATGGATGAAGGAAAATTTTGTAAGTTCTAAAAATATTATAGATAAGAGGGCAAGTGTATTAGTTGAACTTCAAGCTACAGAAGATAAAGTAATACCAAGGCACATATGGATGTTTTGTTTCCTTTCATCTCCTCTACTACAATCTTCCCTTCTAAGTACGGTATGATGGATGTGGATGGAATGGAAATGAATGCTTTATAGTCAAGAATGACGAATGACTATTTTATTCTCAGAGATTTTCTCTTAATTGCATTTTTTTTCTTTCTTTTTTTCTTCTCTCTTTTTTTTCCGAAAATGCATGATGAATGATGAGTGGAGATGGAATGGAATGATACCGTATATTATTTCATTTGATTCCTTCTCTACTAAGCGAATCTTAACCAACACTTCATGAGAGGAAAATTTTGTTCCCTAGTTACTCTACTTCTATAACCCTAATTCAACACACAAGTCTAGATTGATGTTATATAAAAAGCTAAAAGGAAAGATAAGCAAAGTTTCGTAAGATAGATAACCTATATAAAATAAGATGTGGTACATGGTTATCCTACCTTAAAACAAGTACAGAGTGGGTAGTGTGATACTGGTATAAAAAGTGACATTTTTCGAACCTTAAAAAATAAATTAGTAAAAAGGTTCTTAAGTATACCAATATAAGAAAAACTTTTCGAAACACTGGTATAAGATAGGAGAGGTAAATTAGCACCAAGGTTTGTTGGTCCATTTCCAGTTCTTGAACGAGTTGGGAATTTAGTGTATAAAGTAGGATTGCCTGAAAAGATGGCGGGAGTTTACAACGTATTTCATGCTTCTTAGTTAAGGAAGTTCGTGCACGATTCTGATATGGCTATTTCACCAAATCAGTTGGATGATATCGAGGTAGAATCCTAGGCAGTTGGAAACCGCAGACCGGTTCATGTTGTCGGACATGATATGAAGCAACTTCAGAGGAAGACAGTGAAACTGGTTCAGGTCCAGTAGGGTGATAATGATAATGACTATACTTGTGAAACCGAGGAGAGCATAAGGAAGTCATAACCAGAGCTCTTAACCTGGTAAGATTTTAATCGCAATATAATTATTCCCTTATTAGTAAACCGCATGCTAGGACAGGCTTGTTGTGTTTATTATGTATGTTTGATTGTTCGTAAATGGTTGAAAGGAATGCGGGACACTTGGTTAAGGAATTTCGAGGGTGAAATTTCTTAATGGGGGAAGAGTGTAACGACCTGTATTCTACGTATCGGAGGATCGTAGAATATTTGTTTTACTTTGATACGAAGTCATATGGTCGTGTAACTTTGGAAACAACTATTGGGGTCATTTCCCACATTCAACGATTTTTGCCGGATTTAAAATGATCGTTTTGCCCCTGGCGAATCCTGTTTTTCCTATAACTTTTGGTTGGTAAGGATTTTTGACCTGAAACCACTTCCATTGGACTCATATGATGGTTTCCCATTCCGCAGAGTGGTCAAATTTATCAAACGGACTTACCATTTAGGAGATATGGCTGAAATAAGATTTGAAGATGAAAAAACAGCATAATTGGGCTTAATTAAGTGATTAGCAGCTGGGCCCATAACCCAATTCGGAATTAGGGTTATGGGACGGCTGAAAGGAGTTGGAGAATCATCTCCTTTCATTTTTCTAGCCACCACAAACCTTTCTAACACCTAAATCATGGCTTCCACCTTCTAAATCTCTCTTTAATCACTTTCTAATCACAAATTTATCAAATCTACATCAAATCAAGCCGGATTAACACCAAATTCTAGGTAGAGCTGCTGCATCACATTGGAATCTGAGCCAAATCAGCAAAAGTTTCAAATCTATCATTAATTATTGGCTAAGGTGAGTGATTTGCATGTTTATACACTAATTAGTGCTAATTAAGGGTCGTTAGTGAAAATTAGCGAAATTATACATCCAAAAATTATGGAAAAGTATGCATAAATTCTAAGATCATATTTTTTGTCACATATACAAAATTGGGTTGATTTGAATTTATTTTATTAATCCCGGAATTTAGAGGATTAAGGGGAAAATAAGGGATTTGGTTATGTTTGATCTAAATTAACATATGGAATCATTGTTTGGATGTGTTTGGTTGATTCTACATGTAACTACTGCTGTTTGTTATATTTTGTGTTTGCATAGAAAAGTTAGAATTGTTGAAAACACCACCGTTTGGCGAAATTAGTTTGCTGGAAAACTGCAGGATTTTGGTTCGTGATGGTGACCTCGGGATGATCACGACACCAATGTTCATAACCCCTATTGTCACGAGCCCTATGGTCACGAGCCCCATGGTTACGACCTCTATGGTCACGACCCCATGGTGACCACGACCCCATGTTGACCACGACGCCATAGTGACCACGACCCCTATGGTGACCACGAGTCGATGATGACCACGAACCGAGCCGTGATCGTGGCCCGAACTGAACCAGATTTGAGCTTCTACCACGCGACGACGATCATGAACTCTTCTGAAGATCAACTCCTATTCGACCAAAACCCGCGATGCAAAGGAAGTCCAACCGAAAAGTTATTGCTCACGATCCAGATGGGAACCAACGAGTTAACTTCAAGAGTTGGGCTTTGTTGCGGGACGTGTATAAAGGAGTTATCGATATCTATAACTTTGGTTCACCACTAAGAGAGGGGGCATGTAGACGAACCAAAGCCAGAGCGGTGTGGACTGGTTGGCCCATACCCCAGAGTCAGGGCAGTGTGGACTGGGTAGGGTTATTGATTATAGACCAGGGCGGTGTGGTCATAGAAATAGTTGTACGGAGTCCAGGGCGGTGTGGACTTGTCATGGCCCCAATGGATTTGGTGATCAAAGCGATGGATATTGTATGCTTAACGCAATGAGTGAGAGATGTGAGGATGATTGCTATGTTTGATGTTTGCTATCACCATGACACGCACACTTCCATTTTACACTTTATGTTAGTGTTACCTTAGAGTATTGTACATCTTGTTGTGCTAACTCTTTGGTTGCAGGTCCAGGTCAGGTATGATTATTTATACCTGTTTTTGCTTTATTTTGTTGCTATCGCTCATACCAAACTTTCGTCTGACCCATAGTTTTATGTCTCTTCTTATTACTCTGGGTGCTCCTAAACGTGCAGATTAAAGCCAGGTTAGGTGGTTATCCATGAGTATTTGTCCAGAGATGAGCAGGTGGCTTCCACGTACTATATATATATATTCTCCATGTGTTGTTGCTGGTCACAGCTTTAGGCATTTGTAGTGTACCTCTTTTATTTCCTTTTAGAAACAGTATTTTGAAGTTGTAATAATTTGATATGAAGCTGTAATTTGGTTTCCGCTACTCTGATGGATACGGTTTAGTTTTCATCTTATGTAATGTCTCGCCTGTTTTATATCAAGTTATTTTATTATTATATTTTATTTCATGTGTTGTGAGATATACTACAGGTTCTTCGGTAATTCATCGTTTCTACCTTTTTGATGATCGTCCCGAGCTAGTCGGACATTGGTACTACGCATTTCGGGGAAATGTCTGATGGTATGGGGCGACCGCCACATGACATGTCTATAGTTGTATTGGATAGGTTAGACGAGTATGTTTCGTCGAATTTGTCGTTTGGTGAAGTTTTGATCAAAATTGGACTTGGTTTGGGGCTGTATAGGCCAGGGGTCGAGTGTGTGGCACAAGCGTAGTACAATGTAGTACAACATGGGGTCGGTCGAGCATACATATGGCCGGGTCGAGCAAGCTAGCTGGGGTCGGTCGTGCAACTGGTGGGCGAATCGGTCATCTGTGGAGGTCGTACCACTTGCAATGAGAAGACAACGGGTTGGTCGTACACCTTAGGTTTCGGGTCGGTCGAGATGCCTCCTGGTCGGGTCGAGCAGGAAATGGTGGATCGGAGTGCCAAGATGGGGTTGGTCTCTGGTCGGTCAAGTATAGGCTCGAGCATGTGTGGGTTGGTCATTATGGTGTAGTTGAGCGAGAAGGGTGATTGGTTGAGCATCCCAGTGGGGGAGGGGGGGTCAATCAGTCGTGCATAACAGGGTTATTTCTGAAAATTCTATTTTTCGGGTACGATCCATATTTGAATAAAAGGGCGTGGAAAAAAATTCGAGGGCAACCCCCCAAACCCTAGCCGTAGTGCAGTGATGTAATTTGGCTTAGTGAAGTTGTGACATCGGAGTAAGTTCAAGTGGGAATATTCGAAGTTTTGAATGTGTTTGTTGATCAACGTAGAACAACGAATGAGGTGACAACTCAAAGGTCGTGACTTGGTGGATAATGGTTGCTCCAGAAGGTTGCTTGAGCAATGAAAATCGTTGTATTAGATGACTAGAGATGCGAAGGCCTAGAGATTATCATTGTCGTAAGTTCTCGCAGGCTCAAAGAATGGGTACAATAGGGGAACCTAAAAGATCGGTTATAGGTCAAGTACCTTGGGTGTCGTTGAAAGGCCTAGTTGTCAAGATTGGACAAACATACGTATTGTTGAAAGGTGTATGGAGTTCATGCTAGAACCAGGGTTAACATTAGCCCTTGACATATGACAAGGTCGGCCATCATACGATTTACGATGGTTTCGAAGCAGGATTGGCGGTGATAGCCAGAGTCTGTCATGGATTATTGGCTGCTTTGTTTGAACCATCTCATGTAGAATTGTCCAATGTTGAAGGAGATGTTCCTTATGTGCGTATCTGATATTGGTTTAGGCCTCTAGGGCTTGTGTTTAAGGGATGTTGAGTTCGATTAGGCTGGTTTACATAAGATATACAATTTGGATGTCATGAGTGCTTTGCCATGATTGAACGGATGTTCTGATTTCCATGGATGTATGGTTAAAATGTTGTTGTAAAGGCTATCACTGTCCGATGTGGAGAAAATAGGATTGAGTTCTTCTCTAGTGTTGGTCGGGTAGATTAATAGGTTTATTTATCCATTCTCATATACTTTATTATTGATATTTGTTAGCTATTTTATCGCTCACTAAGACCGTTGTCTGACTCAAGGTTTTATGTTTCTCTCTTATTACCTTGGGCTGTTCATCCGGTTGTGGATGGGCAGATTAGGTGATAGGTGATTAGTGAGGACGGTGTTGCAATTCGGGGGCGAGCTGGAGGCTTACATACCAGTTTTATTACTATATATTATTTCTGTTTCCGCTATTTGAGTTACTCTATGAGTGTTGTAGTGAGGCTTTATGTACAGACTTTAGTATTTCCTATGATGTTTGGATAATCTTTCAGGATGTTGTGAAAGTTTCAAAAGTTTGTTATATGATGCTTCACTATTATTACCTATTGTATATTTTCTACTATATTTTATCCTTGCGCTGTGAGTTCTACGACAGGTATCGATTATGTTTACCAACCTGTGTTGATCGTCCACAGCTACCTAAAACATCTTTTAGTGCATTATTCCTCTTGTTTAGTGCAAGGGTTGTGGGTGGTCGTCACATTTGGTATTAGAGCAAGGTTATCGATTTTAGTCGAAGTTCGAGGAGGTAATTACGTATGGGAGACGTACTTATAGATTTCAGTTGGATGCTTACTACTCCCTCCATTTCTAAATATAATATGTTTTAAGAAGTTTGGTTTGTTTCAAAATATAAGATGTTTAAATTTTTAATGTCCTCTTTATCCGTTATTCATTATAAATGAAGTGAATTCTTATGCATTTATTCATGTTTCAACCAATAGATGCACACGAAAATAAGCTAATTTAAGAAAGAAACTTATTTTGAGTATGAATTCAAGCATCATTAATTGATTCCTTAATTCTTGTGCAAACAAGTAAAACATCTTATATTTAGAATCGGAGGTAGTATATATATATATATATATATTAGCATATATAGTAGTAGCGGTTGTATTCCATTAGCAGTTTTCTTGAAAGTGGCTAATTATTCTAAATTGCAGATTTAGAATGAGAAGATGAGCATCAAGACACGCTACTAGGGAAGCTAATGCTGGAGTGGACAATGGTGGTGCACCAGACTACCCAACCTTGTTTGAAGCCATGATGGAAGCATTCATGTGAAGGGTACCGGCTCCAGTGGCAGCTACGGTAGATGTAGGTGTCCAGTTGCCTAGGGTTGTGGATTTTGCGAATCTGTGCAAGGATTATACATCCGTAGGTGGGAAACCATTCAAAGGAACAGAGCCAGCTGAAGAGGTTCAGAGATGGATAGATTCTTGCATCCGTATCTTTAGAGACTTGGGGTTCAATGATGCAACTAAGAGAAAGCTTGCATCAAGGCAGTTGCAGGGCAGGGCCATGGAATGGTGGAATTCAGTTACACTCGAGACTCCAGAGGAAGAATTTCATGGGAGAAATTCAAAGATAAGTTTGAAGCAAAGTTTATCTCCACTGCTCAGAAGTCAGCTTTGTTCAAGAAGTTCATAGAGCTGAAACAGAATGGTCAACCTGTGCTTGACTATATTTCTAATTTCAAGGCCTTGTCCAAATATGCTCGTTCATACATTGACACACCTTATCAGAAGAACGAGAAGTTTGTTATGGGGATGGATACCTACATTGGAAGGCCACTGACGGATCATCTTGACGATCCATTTGAGAAGATTATGGAAAAAATTATTCCCCATGGGAGCTTGTTTCCGAAGGAAGAAAATGTTGTCACTGCAACCAAGGAAGTTCAGAAACCACAACAAGGTGGTAATAATAAGAAGAGCAAGCAGCAACAGCAGAAAGGAAATGATGGCTAGAAGAAGCCTAAGAGTGAGGTGGTTTTCTTTAACCGCCAACAAAAGGGTCATTACTCGAATGAGTGTAAGAATCCCAAAGCTAAGAAGATGTGCTTCAAGTGTGGAAATCTTGGGCACGAGAAGAAAGACTATCCAGAAATAGCCAAGGGAAAGTAGGTTGTGAAGGCGTATGCTTTGGAAGCTATACCGACTTCTTCAAGAGCTCCTACTACAGAGGAGAAGGGAAAGGTATCGTCGTTCAAGGTACTCTTTCTATTCGAGGTGTTTCGGTTCGTGTGTTATTTGATACTGGAGCATCACATTCATTCATTTGCAATAAGCTTGTGTGTCATTTGGGTTTGGAACTCGAAATTTGTGATAAGCCAATGATTGTGACTAATCTAGTTGGGGTTTCGTCCAGTTTTTGCATGTTGTGTTGTGGTCTAGTGTTGTCGAGTCATGGTTGCTCTTTTGTGTGTGATTGCTTTGTTTTTAACTTCGCTGGGTTTGGGACCGTCTTGAGCATGGAATGGCCCAAGAGGTATGCGGCCAGGGTGAATTGCGAGAAGCTATAGGTGAGAGTCGAGGATGTGGAGGGGCGAAATGTGTTGATTAGATTCAAGCGCAAAGAGGGTGTCTTCGTGATCTATCTATATTCGCTTGGGATTCCACAGGAAGACTTGTCATCTGTATTGATTGCTAATGAGTATGAAAATGTCTTTGACGAGGTCAAAGGGTTGCCGCCTCATCGTGAGATCGAGTTTAGGATCGATTTGGTCAAGGGTGCTAGACCAATCATTATTCCTCTTAGGCGGATGGCACTTAAGGAACAACGAGAGTTGGAGGTGCAAGTTCGTGACCTTTTGGGAAAAAGGGTTCATTCGGAGGCGTGTTTCCGAATGGAGTGCACCAGTGGTGTATGCAACCAAGGCAGATGGCTTGTTAAGATTGTGTGTGGACTATCATAAGCTCAACAAGGTAACCACGAAGAACAAGTATCCATTGTTGAGGATTGATGACTTGTTCGATTAGCTTCACGAAGCCAAAGTTTTTTCTCAGATGGATTTGGCAATGGGATTTCACCAATTGAGGGTGGCGAAGGATAGTGTGCCAAAGACTTCTTTTAGGACGTCATCTGGTTTCTTCGAATGATTGTTGATGCCATTGGGGTTGGCTAATGCGCCAACATATTTTGTGGATCTTATGAATAGGGTATTCAGAGATCAATCGAACAAGCTTGTGGATGATATTCTGGTTTACTCTAGGAACGAGGAAGAACAAAAGTCGCACTTGAGAGCTGTGTTGGAAATCTTGCGAAAGCATTAGATGAAAGCTAAGTTTTCGAAGTGTCACTTCTAGAAGAGTGAAGTGAGGTTCTTAAGCCATGTTGTTTTTGGAAATGGAATAACAGTTGACCCCGCTAAGGTGGCAACAGTCCAGAACTGGGATCGACCTAAGAATGCAATGGATGTTCGGAGTTTCCTTGGGTTGGAAGGATATTACCGATGATTTATCAAGGATTTCTTCAAGTTAGCTGCACCATTGACAGGATTTATGAAGAAAAACCAAGTGTTCACATGGGATGCAAAGTGCGAGCAAGCGTTTGGAATCCTGAAGGAGAGACTGACGAGTGCTCCTATGTTGACCACTAAAAGTGTGAATGAGGAGATGGTGGTATACACCAATGCATGTGGCACTGGACTTGGAGCAGTGCTAATGCAGAAGGATAAGGTGGTGGCTTACGCGAGTTGGCAGCTGAAGCCGCATGAGAAGAATTACCCAACTCATGACTTGGAGTTGGCGGCGATTGTGTTTGCTATGAAGATGTGGAGATACTGCTGTTGGGAGTCCAATTCGAGTTGTTCACGGATCACAAGTCATTGAAGTATCTTTTCTCCCAAAAGGATTTGAATCTTCGGCAGCAAAGATGGTTGGAGTTTCTGGCAGCAAATATGGTTGGAGTTTCTGGCATCATATGATTTTGGTATAGCCTATACTCCTGGTAAGGGTAACGCGGTGTGTTAAGTCGAAGACATGCAAGTTTAGGAGCTATGTTTTTAGAATGGAAAAGCCTCGTGTATTTGGCAAGGTTTGATTTCAGGCCAAGATGCATGTTGGAACCTGAAATGTTGGCAAGCTTATCGATAGGACCCACTCTTATCAAATGGATTGGCGAAAGCCAACCGCAAGATACAAAGCTTGTCGAGTTTATCCAAAAGCTGGAACCAAAGAATAAAGAGTTCGAAGTCGATCGAGAAGGTTGGCTTCGAAAACAAGGGCGACTAGTTGTTCCTGATATTGACAGATTGAGAGATGAGGTTCTGAGAGAATGTCATCACTCGAAGTTGACGATTTATCCCGATGGTAATAAGATGTATCAGGACATAAAGCGAATCTAATACTAGGAGGGGATGAAGCAAGATATTGGAAAGTACATTTCCAAGTGCATAAACTATCAGTTGGTGAAAGCTGAACAGAAGAAGTCGAGTGGATTACTTCAACCATTGGAAGTTCCTACGTGGAAGTGGGAGCAGATTTTGATGGACTACCTAGAACCAGGGCAGGAAATGAAGGGATTTGGGTCATCGTGGATCGTTTGACCAAAAGTGCAAGGTTCATTCCTGTCTAATCGACTAGAACGGCATCGAAATTGGATGAACTTTATGTGAAATGGATAGTTCGATTCCATGGTATCCTAAAGAGCATAGTAAGTGATCGAGATCTATTTTTTACGAGTGGATTTCGGAAGATTTTGCAGGAATATTTGGGAATCGAGTTGTGTTTAAGTACGTCTTACCATCCTCAAACTGATGGCCAAACTAAGAGGGTTAACCGAGTTTTGTAAGATCTCCTAAGAGCTTGTGTGTTGGATTTTGGTGGATCATGGGAAGACCATCTAAATCTTGTTGAGTTTGCGTATAATAATAGCTACTAGTCGAGTACTGGGATGGCACCATACGAGGCGTTGTATGGGAGGTCGTGTAATTCTTCGGCATGTTGGTTAGAAACTGGACATAAGTTGATACTTAGGCCAGATATGATAAGAGAGACTTCGGATTGTATTGAGATCGTTTGAAAACGAATGAAGGCTGCCCAAAATCATCAGAAAAGTTATGCTGGTAAGCGTCTAAAAGATTTGGAATTCGACGTAGACGATATGGTTTTTTTCGAAGATTTCGCCGTTGAAGCATGTTGTTCGATTTGGAAACAAAGGAAAGTTAGCTCCTTGGTTCGTTGGACAATTTTCGATTGTCGAGCGAATTGGAAAGCTCGCATATAGATTGGAGTTACCCGAGAAGATGTCGAGTGTGCATAATGTGTTCCATGTGTCATTTCTACGGAGTTTTGTGCATGATTCGAAAGTGGTGGTATCTCCAGAGCAGTACGAAGACCTAGAAGTAGAAACCGCAGTTGCAAGGCATCGTAAGCCACTTCTTATTGTGGGGAATGACACGAAATAACTTAGGAGTAAGACTATTAAGCTAGTCAAGGTACAATGAAGTGACAATGGTGATGATTGTACATAGAAGAAGGAAGAGAGCATGAGGGTGGCTCATCCTAAACTCTTCGTCGGTAGGACCATTTGATATTGTATCATCGTTATATCATTGTATCTTGTTGTTGTTTGATAGAATTCCGCGTGCTAGGATAAAGTTATGAATGCATGGCTTGATGGTTGCTAGTTTGGATGATAGAATTGGCTTCTCATGGATGATAGACATGCAGAATTGTTATATGGTTGCTTATGTTTGTTGGGATTTCGGGAGCGAAATTCCAAAAGGGGAGGTACAATGGAGTGAGGATGTCAATGATTGTACATGGGAGACGGAAGATAGCATGAGGGTGACTCGTCCAGAACTCTTCGTCGGTAGGACCCTTTGATATCGTATCATCGTTATATCGTTGTATCTTATTGTTGTTTGATAGAATTTCGCATGCTAGGATAAGGCTATGAATGCATGGCTTGATGGTTGCTAGTTGAATGATAGAATTAGCTTTTCATGGATGATAGGCATGCAGAATTATTATGGTTGCTTGTGTTTGTTGGGATTTCAGGGGCGAAATTCGTTAGGATGGGAGAATGTAACAATCTGCATTTTACATATTGGAGGATCGTAAAATATCTTTATTTTATTCCCTGGGAGTTGTATCATTCTCATATTTTGATATATTGCTTATACGAATGTTAGACATGTCCATAATTTTTACCAAACTTTTTGTGATCATTTTGCTTCTTCCAGTCTTGTACATGCCATAAATTTTGACTTTGGTCGAATCAGGTGGTGAGACCTGTGACATTGTAAAGGAAATGATGATTCCCTTTCCGTAGAGTGGTTACATTAAAGATTTGGCTCAATGGTTTGGGAGGAATCACTATTTTAAGATTTAACAGTTGGTTGTTCAGGTTTGTGAAGCCTTAATGGGCTGATTGGAGAGGCCCATTAGTGGGCTAGTGGAAGGGTATAAATAGGGGTGAGAGGTATGAGAAATGGTTTAGTTTCTCTATTCTCTCATTTGGTGGCCTATGTTCCTCCTTCCTCTAACACCTTTCCACCATTAAAATCAAAATATAAAGGAAGGAAATCAGAGATCTACATCATTCGAAGGAATATCTCATCGGATCAAGGAGTTTGGTTCGAATTGCTTGTTGTCCGGAATCTTAGTTCATTGATTTTAGCTTGTTTTGGAGAATTGGTGAGTGATCTGCATCTCTTACATGGATTCAATGAAGTATACGAATGTTTGGCCATGTTTTCCATCAAATTCAAGTGTTTTCTCATAGATCCATACCTTGGTAAGTTCATTTTCATATGAGTCACCCTTGGATCTAATTTAGAAAGTTTAATCTGGTAATTCCTATGCTATTATATATGTTTATGCAAGTTAGATCCGCCATTTAAATCATATGTTCAATTATTGTGACTTTGGTGAAAATTTTATGATTTTGATGAAATTGTCATATTCATGTTGTTAGTGATCTCATAACATGTCTATAGTTGTATTGGATGGATTAGACGAGTATGTTTTGCCGAATTTGTCGTTTGGTGAAGTTTTGATCGAATTGGACTTGGTTTGGGGCTATACATGCCAGGGGTCGAGCGTGTGTTACAAGTGTAGTACAACATAGGGCCGGTCGAGCTGCCTCCTGGTCGGGTCGAGCAGGAAATGGTGGATCGGTGTGATAAGATGGGGTTGGTCTCTGGTCGGTCGAGCATTGTGTGGATCGGTCATTATGGTGTGGTCGGGCGAGAAGGTGGTCAGTCGAGCATCTAATTGCGGGGAGGAGGGTCGGTCGGTCGTACATAACAGGGTCATTTCTGAAAATTCTATTTTTGGGTACGATCCAGATTTGAATAATAGGGCCTAGAAAAAAAAATTCGGGGGCAACCCCTCGAACCCTAGCCATAGCGCTGTGATGTAATCTGGCTCAGTGAGGTTGTGACTTCGAAGTAAGTTCAAGTGAGAATATTCGACGTGTTGAATGTGTTCGTTGATCGGCGTAGAACAACGAATGAGGTGACAACTCAAAGGTCATGACCTAATGGATAATGGTTGCTCAAGAAGTGTAACACCCCACGTCCATTAATGTCACTCATAAAGGGAATGCATTAACTTCTATGGAGCATTTTGAGTGTGTATAGAACAGAAACTTAACAACAAGACAGATATAAAAAGTACTAAAACTTTAAAATTTTATTCATTGCAGCGGTAAACACATAGGTTTGATTACGTCATCAAAAACCAGAGTCAAAGTACATAATATTCATCTTGACTAAATCAAAGTACATAAATTGAAAGACATAACCCCAACACAAAATAGCCACAAATAAGATAGGCTGAACTTTTACTTCAGCGATCCAAGCAACTTCTAAAAGCAAGAGATACAACAGTCCAAAATCAAGCTCCACTAGTGCTAGTTCCACCCTGAGCACCTGGGGGGGAGGAAGAAAAGAGGAGGAAACAAAGGGGGTCAAACATAAAGTCTGGCAAGTGCGATAACTTTAACAATATAATTACCAAAGTAACTAGGCTAAGGCATAAGTTGGAAAATAAGGAAATGACTGTGAACAATTGGGTATAACAGAGTAAACAAGGAAATAAGATGAACAAAGATAACGTTAAAGGCGCACCTAAACCACTATGAGATAATTACTATACTGCACCAGCACTAGTCACCCTAAGGTTGATCCCGCCTACAAGACTTTAATAATGATAATGGTAGTTTCGTGCACCCCTAGTTGCCTTCATAGGTGCCGCCTGCCCCTATCTCCACTAGGTGTACCCACTACCCCCATGCGATTGGCTCCCTAACTCGTAGATACCCATGTTGGCCCCGCAGTGGGGTGTATCACTCCCCAAAGTGGAAACCCGATACCACCAATAATGCACAGCTTATACCTACACGATGCAACAATGTCTTACCTACCAGCCCGGGCCCACACACGCGCATGAACCCGTTGGACTTGCGTTGCCACCGCTAACCCGTTTTGGCCTCTTACAGTCAAGCTCAGTACGCGTGTCCCGTCCTCGACTTGGGTCGAGCCCACAAAGATACTTATGGGTTATTGGTTGAAATGGGCCCCCATTACTTGACACAAGCTATCTACTTAGGCTTGGTACCCTCTAGTACATCCCACTTAACCCTCTTCTTATTCATGTTCATATTTCAATTTTGGTTAAGCGCATCTAATCGTATTTCAAATGCCACCCAAGGCACGACTTAATTCCACATGCAACCCAAGGCACCCACTTAACCCCCTCATGTCCCACTACATGTTTATCTGGTAAAGTGTTTCTTAATTCATTAAGACCGTAACCTTATAAAGACCTTCCACATTAGACTGGCATTTGTGGCAGCTGGATTTGCCGGGCGGGTCCGGGTAGTCTTACACCACAGCCTAACCTCGTGTCTTTACAACTGTTACGCATTTAATTTATGCCAAAGACCTCTCACATTAGACTGGCATTTGTGGCAGCTGGATTTGCTGGGCGGGTTCGGGCAGTCTTACACCACAAAAGAGCCTAACCTCATGTCTTAGACGATTAATTACACCTAATTAATCATTCCTCAATTTGAATTAATTTCCCTATTCAAATTATCAATCAATTCCAAATTTAACTATGGGCATAATTGACTCAATTATGTCCATCTATTTATGGTATGCAAAATATACCAATTTTTCATCACAAATTTATTTTATGCCATTTAAGGCATTTATGCCAATTCTCAATATTAAATCTTTTAATATTATCCCATTACCCCACGTTGTACGTTCATTCGTTTAACGTAAAATATACATTAGACTCGAATAGTCTAACTTATGGAATAAAGAGAAAACATCACAACATACATGTAGATAAAACTAGATCTAAACATAAGGGGTGAACTTACATGTGTGAATGAGGTTCTACATCTAAAACTTGCGTAGGCCAAAGTCACAACTTGCATAAAACTACATATGTCATAGATCCAAATCTAAAGGTGTGAACTTGTTTAGGCAATAGTCATAAACTTGCATAAATCATGTATGTCATAGATCTACATCTAAAGGTGTAAACTTGCATAGGCAATAACCACAAACTTACATAACATGATTCATACTCCAAACACATATATTTATATAAACTTGCATATGTGATTTATGCAACATAACGATGGTGTAAACTTACACCTAAACATATAAACTAGCATGTAAAATTTAGCATATAACTCACACATGTCATAGCCTAACTTTAGATCTAAAATAGATGTCATGAAACATGTAAGGTTATGCATAAAATTTTCACTAACTTGCATATGATCTATGTCTCAATTAACATCCTAACTTGCATACATACATACATGTGATTTATCATATGAATTAGTTCCAACAACATAACCAAACTATCATATGAAACATCATAATGAATTGATTATACATAATCGTATAATTACAACATGGATGATAACATCACAACTTTACAAACATAGATGATAACATCATAGAATTTACAACATAAATGATAACATCACAATTTTACAACATAGATGATAACATGCGGTCAATAATTCACAACATAACCATATAATCCGCATCATAGCTTAATCCAATTAAATTGTTAATTATTTTATTAAAGAAATCGAACTCATAACTCAAAGAAAGTCTTGAGTTCTGAAATCTGAGTTTTGAAGTTGAATTAGCTTTCCTTTGTAGTAGATTCGTTGTTAGAGTTGAATAGATTTGAATTTGATTAGCTTTCTTCCTCTCCAATTGGTGGCGGCTATTCTAGGTTGCAAGGTGACGGCATGGAGGCCATGAATCTAATTTTAATTTGATTTTAGGGTTTGAGTCTACATGTCTTTTTATAGAGTTAAGGATTAATTTAAGCCGTCCAATCAACCCAGAATTATTCCCAGCCAATCAGAGCAGATCAGAAACCCTAATGACTCAGCATACAGTCATAAACAGGTCATCAATCAAATCTGCCCGGAGGGGGGGGGGGAGGTCGACCTGGTCATGGTAGGTCGACCCCCAGGTTGACCCTATGGTCGACCTGGCCCTGGCGGGAAATTTCCCGCCTAGCCCATCTGTCTCTGAAATTTGAATTTTCGAAATCTGGTTTGAATTTTCTGAAACTTCCGATGGACATAACTTCTTCATATGAAGTCCAATTCACGCAAACTCGGACTCTATCTCAACCAGAATTCCGAGATGAACACAATGGTGCAACCCGTTTCCCTTAATTCTCACATCTGAGATTAGTTATTCTTCAATTTGTTACTATAGTGTTAACAGAAATACGGGGTGTTACATTCTCCGCTCCGTAAAGGATTTCGCCCCCGAAATCTCCAAGTTAAGGAGAATGCATATCCTAACATCCAAACAACCATCTACTCAACCATCAAACACAAGCATCCATTGTCCTTATAAAATTCCTAATGTTGTATGAACATATGCAAGAAGTGTGTGTATATGCTCTCTATCTAATGCAAAATCAGGCGGTCTACTGATTCAGTAGACCTCCTTAATGCAAATCATGATAGTGCCATTCGTCCATTATGTATGCGAAAGAATCCTATCGATACATATTATTTCTGTTTGTGTGCACAACCATTCACCAAAATGCAGCATCCATATGATAGTACAACCATTATACATCCATTAACTTAAATATGCACACACATTTATATGCAATATGCAATATGAAGGGACTGAGCCGATCTAGTGCCTAAAGTCTGTGTATATGTATCCACGAGCAACCACTTGCATCCACATGCATCCATCATACATAACATATCTCAAACACATGTTTCAACCATAGGACTACCCTATCTAAAGGTCAAAGATACTAGCGAGAGGACATAATAAAGATAAAACAAGTACAAGCTAAGCGATAAAGGAGAAATTAAAGGACATACCCTCGAAAAGAAAAGGGTACAATGAACGCATCTTCTCTTCCGTCTCCCAAGTAGTGTTGCTCTCATCATCTCCCCATTGCACTTTGACTAGCTTGACCTCTCGATTCCTCAACTTCTTAATCTTCGACCCAAGAATGCACGTAGGAGCTCGTCGAATCGTCACATCACGCTCGATCTCCACCTCTCTAAGTAAGCTCGGCTCCACCACTTCCGCGGTCTCATGCAAGCGCTTCCTCAAATGTGATACATGGAATACATCCTGTACACCACTGAGTCTCTCGGGAAACTGCACTCTATACGCCATCTGTCCAATCCTCTCCTTAATAGGAAACGGCCCTACGAACCTTGGTGCTAACTTCCCAACGGACCCAAAGCGAACAACATTTCGTAATGGAGACACCTTGACAAAAACCATGTCTCCAATATCAAACTCAAGATCTATCCTCCTCTTGTCCGCATAAGATTTTTGCCTATCTTGCACCGTCTTCATCCTCCTTCGAATCAAATCGATCTTTTCCGAAGTCTCTCTAATCATATCGGGCCCAAGCAAGATCTTATCTGTAGATTCCCACCAACATGTAGGCGAATGACACGGCCGTCCATAAAGAGCCTCGAACGGTGCCATGCCAATGCTAGACTGAAAGCTATTATTATATGCGAACTCCACCAACGGAAGATGTTCCTCCCATGTACCTCCGAAGTCTAAGACACACAATCTCAATAGGTCCTCTAGAATACGATTCACCCTCTCGGTCTGGCCGTCCGTCTGAGGATGATATGCGGTGCTCAAACATAACTGAGTCCTTACCGCCTCTTGCAAGCTCTTCCAAAACTCGCTAGTAAAGATAGGATCGCGGTCGCTCACTATGCTAGAAGGAACACCGTACAAACGAACTGTCTCTCGAATGTATACGGAGGCTAACCATGGAGCAGTCCTCTTACTCTTCACGGGAATGAAATGGGCGCTCTTAGTAAGTCTGTCTACCACGACCCAAATCCCCGTATTACCCCTCCTCGACCTCGGTACCCCATCAATAAATCCATCGAGACACTTTCCCACTTCCATTGTGGGACCTCCAATGGGTGAAGCAACCCACCGGGCTTTTTTTGCTCTGCTTTTACTTGTTGGCACACCAAGCATCTAGCGACAAACTCAGCCACATCCCTCTTCATGCCGGCCCAAAAGTAAACTCGTCTCATGTCCAGGTACATCTTGTCCCCGCCGGGATGGATGTTCATTTTCGAACGATGTGTATCATCAAGAATGGCCTTCCTCAAATTCTCGTCCCGTGGTACACAAAGTCTACCGTCCCTACGTAACCAACCCTTATCATCTAGGGTATACCTACTGAGATGGCTCGATGACTCCCCCCTTTTGAGCTTCTCTACTAACTCAACCAACTGTGGGTCATCTCACTATGCCTCACCGATCCGTCCCAAAAGCGTAGGTCTGACCTTTAAGGATGCTAGTAAGCCGGGTACAAAGTCAACGGAAGGTCTACAGTCAAAAGTAGAGATGAACTCTAAGCTTTGCCGCTCAACAAACAACGGACTCAAGGATAACCTTTTCCTACTTAAGGCGTCTGGCACCACGTTACCCTTGTCAGGTGTATATGCTATCTCGAAATCGTAGGACGCTAAGAATTCCATACACCTTTGCTGCCTTAAGTTCAAGTCCTTCTGAGAGAACAAGTATTTTAGCGATTTGTGGTCAGTGAACAATTCGAATTTCTCGCCAATAAGATAATGGCGCCAAGACTTAAGCGCGAAAACAATAGCGGCCAACTCTAGGTCATGTGTAGGGTAATTTTTGTAATGCACTCTCAACTGCCTCCCTCCATAGGCTATTACCCTTCCCTCTTACATTAAGAGTGCGCCTAGTCCTATCCCACAAGCATCGGTATAAACAGTAAATGGATTACTCCCATCTGGCAACACTAAGACTGGGGCTGTGGTCAAAGCTCTCTTTAAATGTTGGAATGCATCATCACAATCTACGTCCCATGTGAAGACTAGGTTCTTCTTCGTCAAGCGTGTTAATGGGGCTGATATTTTTGCAAAGTCTTTGATAAACTTCCTATAGTAGCCAGCCAACCCTAAGAAACTCCTCACCTCGGTGGCATTTTTAGGGACCTTCCAATCTTTGATGGCCACTACCATTGCGGGATCCACAGCTATCCCTTCTTTGGAAACCACATGCCCTAAGAATCGCACTTCCTTCCTCCAAAAGTGACATTTTGAAAATTTAGCTTTAAGGCTATGCGATTGAAGGGTCTCCAACACTTCCCTAAGATGTAGGGCATGCTCTTCCTCGCTATTAGAAAAGATCAAGATGTCGTCCACAAAGACTACCACAAATTTATTAAGGTACTCCCTAAACACCATACTCATCAAGTCAACAAAGTATGCGGGGGCATTTGTCAAACCGAAGGGCATCACAAGCCACTTGAAGAAACCGTCCGGAGTCCAAAAGGCAGTCTTGTCTATGCTATCCTCAGCCACTCTCAACTGATGGAAACCAGTGGCTAAGTCCAACTGCGAAAACACTGAGGCGCCGACTAACTGATCGAAGAGATCGTCAATCCTCGGCAGTGGGTGCCTATTCTTTTTAGTAAGCTTATTATGTTCACTATAGTCCACACAAAGTCTAAGGGACCCATCTGCCTTTGTGGCAAATACTACTGGAGCACCCCACTCTGATATACTATGTCTGATGAACCCCTTCTCAAGCAATTCTTTCACTTGCTTACTGAGTTCTCTTTTCTCTCTTGGAGCCATGTGGCGCACTGGCAATGCAACTGGCTTTGCATTATCTACTAGATATATTCGAAAGTCTATCTCGCATTTTGGGGGTAAACCCCTCACCTCATCAAAGACATCAACATATTCACGGACTATACGAACAGAATGTAAATCATCATCAGATGCGTCAAGGGTAGCTAAGCATTACTGGACCTCTAGGGTCACAAGAAATATCAAGGGTCTTTCCACAACGAGTCAACAATCTAACTACCCTTCTTTCACAATCTAGGATGGCCCCGTATCTAGTTAGCCAATCCATACCTAGAATCAAGCCGTAGCCCATGAAGCCAAGAACAAAGGCGTTGCATTCAAACCCAACGCCTAAGATAAACACTCTCAAATCCCGACAAATCATAGAAATATGAGCCGAACCACCAATAGGATTTGAGACTACTAAGGGATCTGTACCTAAACTAGTATCTAGGTGCAGTGTTTCAACTAATGATATAGAAATAAATGAATGTGATGCGCCAGAATCGAATAAAGTACAGACAGGATGATCAAACAGAAAAATTAAACTTTCAACAGAAATTGCTCTACCTCGTTCTTGCAGCGGTGGGACCACGAGAGCCTGAACTTGCCCCCTTGCCTGCCCTGGTGCCATAAGAGCCTGCACCTGCCCTCCCGAGGTAGACCCTGACCTCTGCCCTTTCCTTGGGCAATCCTTAATCAGATGTCCCGCTTCGCCACAGTGGAAACAACCAGTCTTCTTTTTCTTTCTACAATCTTTTCTTAGATGGACTGGTGTCCCACAGTTAAAGCATCTCTTCTTTCCCTTACCATTGTTGCCTTTACCACCTTTCTTGTTCTATTGTTGCTGTTGCGATTTCTTTTGATCCCCTTTCTTCTCGGGTGCCTTATTAGCATTGCCGCCCTTCTCCTCTTCATGCATAGACGCCATGTCAACTAGTCCCTCAAAAGTAGCCCCCATGGGGATGCGGGTCATAGCTAATCCAAGAAGCGGCTCGTTTAAACCCTTAACACATCTCAGGGCCTTCTTTTCTGGTGTATTCACCAAGTCCAAGCCAAATCTTGCCAACTGATTGAATTTGTTGACATATTCTTTCACCGATAGATTCCCCTGCTTCAATGCTAGAAACCTTTCCATGTAGAGATTCTCTTCAGCCCGTGAGAGAAACTTCGCCTCAAACCTCCGCCTAAAATTTGGCCATGTATCGACTGGACGTTCTCCGTTAGTGACCTCCCACCAAAACAAGGCCTCATCCTTCATTAGCCAGGCAGCTAACTGGACCTTTCTTCCATCTTCCACTTCAAAGATCCCAAACAATTCTTCTACCTCCTTTAGCCAATTTCGAGCTTCAACAAATGTCTCCATCCCGTGAAAAGGTTTTCCACCCATTGCTCGAAAGTCCTTACATATCTTAGCAAAAGTATCGACACGAGGAGGAGGAGGAGGAGCATTTGCTGGACCTGCAGTGGTGGCCCTAGTCTCTAAATACCTCCTAAACCATCCTGGTATCGGTATTCCCTCGGGTATCTCAGTAATTCCAGACATGCTGAAACGAAAAAGTAAAGATTCAATACAAAAGGACCGAATGAAAGATATATGGCTCTTGGTGTTATGCTTTCTAAAATAAGCTTTTATCGTGAAAATACTTTCCTTAAAACGTACTTTTGAAGGTACTTCTTTATAAATGTGTTTTTGAACAACAGTTATTCAAAATTCATATCTGTTCTGGTAACCTTCAGCTCTGATACCACGTGTAACACCCCACGTCCATTAATGTCACTCACAAAGGGAATACATTAACTTCTATGGAGCATTTTGAGTGTGTATAGAACAGAAACTTAACAACAAGACAGATATAAACAGTACTAAAATTTTCAAATTTTATTCATTGCAACGGTAAACACATAGGTTTGATTACATCATCAAAAACCAGAGTCAAAGTACATAATATCCATCTTGACTAAATCAAAGTACATAAATTGAAAGACATAAACCCAACACAAAATAGCCACAAAAAAGATAGGCTGACCTTTTACTTCAGCGATCCAAGCAACTGCTAAAAGCAAGAGATACAGCAGTCCAAAATCAAGCTCCACTGTTGCTAGTTCCACCCTGAGCACCTGGGGGGGGGGAAGGAAGAAAAGAGGAGGAAACAAAGGGGGTCAGACATAAAGTCTGGCGAATGCGATAACTTTAATAATATAATTACCAAAATAACCAGGCTAAGGCATAAGTTGGAAAATAAGGAAATGACTGTGAACAATTGGGTATAACAGAGTAAACAAGGAAATAAGATTAACAAAGATAACGTTAAAGGCGCACCTAAACCACTATGAGATAATTACTATACTGCACCAGCACTAGTCACCCTAAGGTTGATCCCGCCTACAAGACTTTAATAATGATAATGGTAGTTTCGTGCACCCCTAGTTGCCTTCATATGTGCCGCCTGCCCCTATCTCCACTAGGTGTACCCACTACCCCCATGCGATCGGCTACCTAACTCGTAGATACCCATGCTGGCCCCGCAGTGGGGTGTATCACTCCCCAAAGTGGCAACCCGATACCACCAATAATGCACAGCTTATACCTGCACGATGCAACAACTTCTTACCTACCAGCCCGGGCCCACACACGCACATGAACCCGTTGGACTTGCGTTGCCACAGCTAACCCATTTTGGCCTCTTATAGTCAAGACCAGTACGCGTGTTCCGTCCTCGACTTGGGTCGAGCCCACAAAGATACTTATGGGTTACTGGTTGAAACGGGCCCCCATTACTTGACACAAGCTATCCACCTAGGCTTGGTCCCCTCTAGTACATCCCACTTAACCCTCTTCTTATTCATGTTCATATTTCAATTTTGGTTAAGTGCATCTAATCGTATTTCAAACGCCATCCAAGGCACCACTTAATTCCACAAGCCACCCAAGACACCCACTTAACCCCCTCATGTCCCACTACATGTTTATCTGGTTAAGTGTTTCTTAATTCATTAAGACCGTAACCTTATAAAGACCTCCCACATTAGACTGGCATTTTTGGCAGCTGGATTTGCCGGGCGGGTCCGCGAAGTCTTACACCACAAAAGAGCCTAACCTTGTGTCTTTACAACTGTTATGCATTTAATTTATGCCTAAGACCTCTCACATTATACTGACATTTGTGGCAGCTGGATTTGTCAGGCGGGTCCGGGCAGTCTTACACCACAAAAGAGCCTAACCTTGTGTCTTAGACGATTAATTACACCTAATTAATCATTCCCCAATTTGAATTAATTTCCCTATTCAAATTATCAATCAATTCCAAATTTAACTATGGGCATAATTGACTCAATTATGTCCATCTATTTATGATATGCAAAATATACCAATTTTTCATCACAAATTTATTTTATGCCATTTAAGGCATTTATGCCAATTCTCAATATTAAATCTTTTAATATTATCCCATTACCCCACGTTGTACATTCGTTCGTTTAACGTAAAATATACGTTAGACTCGAATAGTCTAACTTATGGAATAAAGAGAAAACATCACAACATACATATAGATAAAACTAGATCTAAACATAAGGGGTAAACTTACATGTGTGAATGAGGTTCTACATCTAAAACTTGCATAGGCCAAAGTCACAACTTGCATAAAACTACATATGTCATATATCCAAATCTAAAGGCGTGAACTTGTTTAGGCAATAGTCATAAACCATCATAAATCATTTATGTCATAGATCTACATCTAAAGGTGTAAACTTGCATAGGAAATAACCACAAACTTACATAACATGATTCATACTCCAAACACATATATTTATATAAACTTGCATATGTGATTTATGCAACATAACGATGGTGTAAACTTACACCTAAACATATAAAATAGCATGTAAAATTTAGCATATAACTCACACATGTCATAGCCTAACTTTAGATCTAAAATAGATGTCATGAAACATGTAAGGTTACGCATAAAATTTTCACTAACTTGCATATGATCTATGTCTCAATTAACATCCTAACTTGCATACATACATTTGATTTATCATATGAATTAGTTCCAACAACATAACCAAACTAGCATATGAAACATCATAATGAATTGATTATACATAATCATAGAATTACAACATGGATGATAACATCACAACTTTACAATCATAGATGATAACATCATAGAATTTACAACATCAATGATAACATCACAATTTTACAAAATAGATGATAACATGCGGTCAATAATTCACAACATAACCATATAATCTGCATCATAGCTTAATCCAATTAAATTGTTAATTATTTTATTAAAGAAATCGAAATCACAACTCAAAGAAGGTCTTGAGTTCTGAAATCTGAGTTCTGAAGTTGAATTAGCTTTCCTTTGTAGTAGATTCGTTGTTAGAGTTGAATAGATTTGAATTTGATTAGCTTTCTTCCTCTCCAATTGGTGGCGGCTATTCTAGGTTGCAAGGTGACGGCATGGAAGCCGTGAATCTAATTTTAATTTGATTATAGGGTTTGAGTCTACATATCTTTTTATAGAGTTTAGGACTAATTTAAGCCGTCCGATCAACCCAGAATTAATCCCAACTAATCAGAGCAGATCAGAAACCCTAATGACTCAGCATACAGTCATAAACAGGTTATCAATCAAAACTGCCCGGGGGGGGGGGGGAGGGGGGTCGACCCCCAGGTCAACCCTATGGTCGACCTGGTCAGGGTAGGTCGACCCCCTGGTCGACCTGGCCCTGGCAGGAAATTGCCCGCCTAGCCCATCTGACTCTGAAATTTGAAATTTCGAAATCTATTTTGAATTTTCTGAAACTTCCGATGGCCATAACTTCTTCATACGAAGTCCAATTCACGCAAACTCGGACTCTATCTCAACCAGAATTCCGAGACGAACACAATGGCGCAACCCGTTTCCTTTAATTCTCACATTTGAGATTAGTTATTCTTTAATTTGTTACTATAGTGTTAACAGAAATATGGGGTGTTACATGAAGGTTGCTTGAGCTATGTAAAGTCGTCGGATTGGATGACTAGAGATGCGAAGGCCTAGAAATTATCATTGTCATAAGTTCTAGTAGGCTCAAAGCAAGGATACAATAGGGGCACCTAAAAGACCAGTTGTAGGTCTAGTACCTTAGGTATCGTTGAAAGGCCTAGTTGTCATGGTTGGACAAACATATGTATCATTGAAAGGCGTATGGAATTTATGCTAGAACCAGGGTTACCATTAGCTCTTAACATATGACAAGGTCGGCCGTCATATGATTAACGATGGTTTCGAAGCCTTATTGGAGGTAATAGCCAGAGTCTGTCATGGATGATTGGTTGCTTTGTTTGAACCATCTCATGTAGAATAGTCCACTGTCGAAGGAGATGTTCCTTAGGTGCTTGTCTGATATTGGTTTAGGCCTCTGAGGCTTATGCTTAAGGGATGTTGAGTTCGATTAGGATGGTTTACACAAGATATATAATTTGGATGTCATGAGTGCTTTGTCATGATTGAATGGATGTTCTGATTTCCATGGATGTATGGTTAAAATGTTGTTGTAAAGGCTATCACTGTCCGTTGTGTGGAAGATGGGGTCGAGTTCTTCTCTGTTGTTGGTCAGGTAGATTAATATGTTTATTTGTCTATTCTCGTATACTTAATTGTTGATGTTTGTTAGCTGTTTTATCGCTCACTAAGACCGTTGTCTGACTCAAGGTTTTATGTTTCCCTCTTACTACCTTTGGTTGTTCATCCGGTTGTGGATGGGCAGACTAGGGGGCAGGTGACATGTGATTTGTGAAGACGATGTTGCAGTTCGGAGGCGAACTGGAGGCTTACATACTAGTTTTATTACTATCTACTATTTCTGTTTCCACTGTTTGAGTTACTCTATGAGTGTTGTAGTGAGGCTTTATGTACAGACTTTAATATTTCCTATGGATAATCTTTCAGGATGTTGTGAAAGTGAGACGACCCGAACTTCCCCGGTAAGGAAAGCGCGGATTGAGTCGAGGACAAGCCACGAAAGAACGCAGACAGAAGAACATTTCATTGTTAATTACAACAATTCCATCAGAATACAAGAATATACAGAGTATAAACAAATAATATACATTCGATAAATATCAGAGATTACAATAAATTACACAGCAGCGGAAAATAATACAATACACAACTAGAAGAGATATACGGATACAAAGCTTTCCGGATAGCATTCCAGCTGTAATCCAGGATCCTGTGAATATAAATCTACAAAATCAAAACTATTAGCTGCCCGTGTCAAAATAAGGGCACTCGGAGTTTAGGATAAAACAATAAACTCCAGGTCAGTCATGTAATGACCCGCATTGGCAGAGGTATTTTGATTAATTTATTTAGTTATTGAAATGGTGGTTTAGAGAATTTAATGATCGTGGAATCAAATAATGATGAATATTTAATTAAAATAATCAATTAAATAATATATTTAATTCCGAAATAAACAGAATTGGCTGAAATGACGATATGGTGTGAACCGGATCATCTGTGATATTTAATTCAACTTGGAATTGAATTTGAATAACGAATATATTAAATCGTCGACAGTTGAACGTATAGTTTATAATATAATTAAAAACGAACTTGAAATGGCGCTGCAGTTCGTAAGATGGCGATTTGAACTTCAACTGAATGTACATGATTCGTTTTAAGCCGGATTTCTGTGAAACAAGAAATGTGTGGAGCTGGTGGAGTATATCTTTCTAGTGGAAGAGAAAAATCAGGATTTCGTCGTGTAGATTTTGAGATATGTCCAAATCAAATTTTAAAATAGTCGCTATAGATTCGTTTATCGACCGTAATGGGTTATTCGATATAACTAGAGACAGGGTTTGAATTTAGACAAGGTTCTTTTGGGAAACAGTGATAAAATAATTTTTAGAATTTTATGGTAATTTTTAATTAATTTAATAAGCAACTTTTTACTTGGAGTATTTGGCACCCTGTATCGACATTTCGGGGTTTCACAATATGAGTCCATCTACCGGTATTATTACATTTTTGGGACCAGAGCACATCACTCATTTAAATGGTATTTTTGTTTCTGTCCATAACAGTCCCTACGTGAACAAAATATTTCATAGTGGGGTACGCTATGTTTTTAACTTAAAACAAACTAAAACTGAATGGTTAACTGTTCAAACGGACTCAGAATTTAACGAAACAAGTTTCATACGAAACCTTAGGAAGAGGTCTAGTGAAACGTCAAGACCTCATATTTTTAGGATTTTTTCTGGAATTGTTAGGAATTATTGCTCGGTGTTTTTCATCGATATTTTCTAAGGGATTTTCACAAACGGTGTCGGATTTCGTCGAAACCTGTCCCATTGGGTCCAGAATATTTTTCTATGCCAGTATTAGCTTAGTTTGTCAAAAACAGATATTGTATGATGTTATATTTACACAAGACTTCATGATGAAGATTTTATATAATAAAATAAGAAAAATGGTCCAAAAATATCTTCACCCTTTCCTTTATAAATACCCTTCGTTCACCCTTAAAACCTAATTACAATCTCATTGTTTGCGTCGTCAGTGTTTTCTTCAGCAAACATGATTTTCGCGAGTTTATAAATCAGGAGAAAATCAAAGTAAAATTTACAAATCATAATACTTATATTTATGGATTCCAGTAGAAGAGCGCTTCAAACCCGTACCAGTTTCTAGGGTTCGAACACCCTTATGCTCTCAAGAATTTTCAACCGTGGAGCTAGGGTTACGGTCGATTTGGTTTTTGAAGCACGGATGGGGTTTTCCGACTGTCGATTTGAACTCGGGGTAGGAAGTAGGTTCGTTCGTAGGTTTTTGTGGGAATTCGAGACAAAGGAAGGTAGCAGGGTACGATTGTTTAAATGTGAGGAGTAAGCAGTAAAGAATGGTGAGAGAGGGAAGTTCGGATGTTATTAGAAAGGTGTACAGTAGAGGAGAATGGTGGGTCAACAAGAAGCAGGTTCGGTTTTTAAAAATCTGGGAGGTACGGTTTTGGTTAATGAGGGGGGGAGATGAAGGTTCGGTGAGAAGGCTGTTGGTGAACGCAGTCCAACAGTTCGTCGGTGAAGGATGGGTGTTGTTGGGTGGAAAATAATGGGGAGTATGATGGTATTACTGTAGAGAAACCAAAAGGGGAGCTGTTGGCACCATTGCAAATGTACGGGGAGGGTATGCTTTCAGTTTCAAATTGTTTGAGTTTAAATCGGTGATCTCAGTTGAAGTGGTATGGCTTTATGATGAAGGAAAAAGAGTAGAAGCGAATGGGTCTTTTTCCTCTTGATGGTTCTTGGGCTGCCATGAAGGGTCAACGTGGAGTTCTAAGGATCAGCTCGCGTTTGACAGAAAAAGGGAGATGATAGCGTACAGTAGGGGCATGGGTCTTCAAGTATGGTGATGGGCCGACGTTCTTAAGTTAAGCCCAAATTGATTTTTAACTAAGTATTTTTTTAATTAGTATATTAACTTCGTAATTGAATATCTCGGTCATATGAAATCAGAATCACGAACCGTCAGTCACGTTGGGATCGTGTGGACGAGGGCAACGTCATGGAACTGACTAGAAGTGAAATCGAGCCTGTTACAATTTATGGCGAAATAAATTGTCCAATATAAATCAACGACAATTATCGTTATTAACTCTGAACAGTTATATTTTTATAATGTATTTTTAGAACTATTAATCATCTGTTGATTGCTGTGTGTTGGTTGATTGATTGAACTGCTAGTCATTTAGTAGAAATTATATATATATAAAAACCGTTAAATATTTATATGTCGCTTCTGTTGATAAGAATAATTCATATTGAACTGAAAGTGATGATAATTATATTGTCTAACATCTGTGATGCAGGGAGACAGGTTGGAGGAATCCAACTGGATTCC
Source organism: Allium sativum (assembly GCA_030737875.1). Classification (NCBI taxonomy): domain Eukaryota; kingdom Viridiplantae; phylum Streptophyta; class Magnoliopsida; order Asparagales; family Amaryllidaceae; genus Allium; species Allium sativum. The sequence goes on from CM060922.1 coordinate 638,414,779, forward strand.
TCAACATTTATTTTATTGTTTTCATATATTGTGATATATGACGTGTTATATAATCTGTTATGGATTATGGGTGTTGGAATGATGTTGATCATTTTTATTCGATATTTTAAATATCATAAAAGACCCTGGGATGTAAAAAGAATTATTTCAATGTATATTGAAATAAAGGGAGTTTATAAAATCAACAGATTTTGTAAAAGGAAATATTTCGAAAGTAAATAAAAAGGGAAATCATTTGTAAAGTGAAGAACCGTTACTAAAAGTAAATCTTTATAAATGAATAGTTTATTCGAAAAGAAATAAAAGAAGTTAATCGATGTTAGTTTAATCGATTAGTGTTAAAGTAAAAGGAGCTAATCGATGTTAGTTTAATCGATTAGAGTTAAAGTAAAAGTAGTCAATCGATGTTCGTTAATCGATTAGAGTTAAAGTAAAAGGAGCTAATCGATGTTAGTTTAATCTATTAGAGTTAAAGTAAAAGTAGTCAATCGATGTTAGTAAATCGATTAGGGTTAAAGTAAAAGGAGCTAATCAATGTTAGTTTAATCGATTAGAGTTAAAGTAAAAGTAGTTAATCGATGTTAGTTAATCGATTAGGGTTAAAGCAAAGGAGTTAATCGATGTTAGTTAATCGATTAGAGTTAAAGTAAAAGGAGCTAATCAATGTTAATTTAATCGATTAGAGTTAAAGTAAAAGTAGTTAATCGATGTTAGTTAATCGATGTGTGTTAATTCAAAAGAGTTAATCGATGTTAGTTAATCGAATAGAGTTAAGTGAAAAGAGTCAGTCGAATATAGCTATTCGAGGAGGGTTAAGTAAGGAATTTAGTAAAAGGAATATAAAGTGAACTTTGCCTATTTCAAAGTTAGAAATGTTGTTCAGTTAAGGTCTGAGAGGTAGTTCTACCCCAACTTGATTGGCTTTGTTTTTAACTAAGGAATAGTTAAGGTTTGGCAGTAAAGGAAATGGTTTGAGTTGGCATCGCGATGGTTTGTTTAAACATCTGTCTAAGTCCAATGAAGAAGCTTTGGAAATGTTTTCCAAATAAGAAACCAGAAATGTTTTCTAATAAAGAAAACAAGAAATGGAAATGTTTTCCATTGTTAATAACGTATATTTTCCAAATTTAGAAAATAAGAAATATTGAATATAGGGAAACAGGAGATAAGTAAATTTATGAAATAAAGAGATAAATGTTGAATGATGTTTGATCGATATAAATTTCCATTTGGAAATAATATCGTTGTTTGCGCACCTGTTTTTCTTCGATAGTTAAATCACAGACTATCGAAGTTTTGACCATTTTAACGTTGTTAATATGGAGAGACCGGTTGGATTATTATCCAAAGAACCACGCTGTATTGGAATAAGTGTTGCGAATCATATATGTCAAAGGAAATTGAAGACGGAGTTATGCAAGGGCTATCCTGTTTACAGAATAGTGCCTTCGGTTCATCCTGTTCCTGGATGACTTGTATGGATGGATGTCTGACAGAGTATTTCCGGATGATCACGTATATTGATTTCTCCAACTGTACCAAGAGTGGAAGCGGAGAAGGAAACTTCTTTTAGCTAACGCGTAATGTATGGTTGAGGACATCAATCGGTGATTTGATGGATTTGACGATGTGGCATTCGAAGTAAATCTGATGTGATGATGAAGCGTAACCTCAAGCCTCATCAAATCCGGTAAATGACAGAAATCGGGCAGGCAGCATGGCTAAGTCGGTCGCACCGAAGTAGGGCGTATAATCACCTGATCTAGAGTTTCATTTACTTCTAAAAATCTATTGTTGATGCTGTCCCATTCGGGAAACGGTTGCTGATCCCAACCGTTGGTGATATACATTCAATACGCTCAAGCGAAATGAGTGGTCGGTCATGTGTGGCCGGGTTGCAAGATGTTCTTGTTGAACCCAGTGTATTTCTCTCTAGAGGTACACGAGCGATAGGTGGTTCCATACCTTGTCATATTTGGAAACCCATTACCCAATACGTGCTTGCGGTTTTGATTGTATACTATATATGTAGAACGTGAGATGAAAGCGTTTCTGCTAGTTGATTATTATACTGTGGTTGATAGACATTATTATAATATCAAAAGGTCTTGATATAAAGATAATTTGGATTCTCATAAGGGAAAAACCCGTTCTGTTATGCGGCGTGGTCTTATGAGATATCGTTTACTTGTTCGAACTGTTTTTAAACTGTTTTATTCACACCAGTCCCATGACTGACCCGGAGTTTACTTTGTTGTTTTCCCTAAACTCTTGGGTGCCTAAATTTGTATGGGCAGTCAAGTAGTCGGGATTTTACAGATATAGTTGAAGAGCTGGAGCAGGAGGCTTCAGGATCATATAGCTATAGTTATTTCCGCTGTGTTGTAAGTGCTGTACTTTGATAATGATATGTATATTCAAGTACAGATTTGTATTTCAAAGTTATGTTATGAAATATATTTATTCGTTCCGCTGTGAGATTCGTGTTACTCTGATGTTGTGTTCTTCTTCTTCTTCTATTCTAATTTTCTATCTTATCTTTCCTCACCCTCTAATTTCTTTCACTAATTACCAGGATTTTTCGATGTTTTGGTTATCGACATCGAGCTTATGTCGATAACCAAAGTCCCCAAAAATCTGGGTCGTTACAAGTCATGTGACTGGTGTGAGAACTAAAACAGTTATTTAAAACCTTACTTTAAATCAGATATATCAAGGGACCACGTCGTATAACATGGAATGGGTTTCCTCCCAAGAATACCAGTGCATATAACAAAACAGCGCAATACTTTTTGGAAAAATGAAGCTATTATAAGACCCAGGTCCTATCACACAATGCAACGCAAGCCGGTTGATAGGGTTTTCCCTTATAATAGCCAAACATGCTTAGTATGTTTAAAACAAATCATTTGATACTACTATAAGTGCATAGTGTATAAAACAACTTCAAATCATAAGTATCAATCATAGACGGCATGGGTACCATATATCATGTCGCCATATTAGTTCTACAATTAAAACCGCAAAATCACGTATTTGGAAGTTGGATTTCCATCTGTGAACCGTGACAAAAGATAGTCCTCTACCGATTCGAGACTGTCTAGCCCGAGTCTCAGGATCAGAACGCATCGACCCTTGGATCCTCAGGGCCAGTCCACCGATGTGGATTAAACTTAAACCCTGAACATGCGTTTCCCCGCCCTATGGGGCGTAAATGAGCCAACGAATGACTCCATCAGACCCGGATCGTCCGATCAAACCGAGGCGCCTCGCAACAGCAACAACCACATAAGTCAAACTCGTTAGGGCGTGTAAAACCACTGACGCCACTTCTAGCTAGAAAGAAACGCATGCCCTCCCTGACGTCCTCTCCCATTTTTGGTTCACACCGGGGTGTGAGGCTCGCGAATCAACGCTACACAAAGCTATGCCACAAAGGTCGTGCTTTGATCATCAACCACAAGACTCTGCTTTTCAACAGAAGCCTTGTTCCTATTGCCACTTAGGCATGCCACACAGGCAATTCATTCCATGCGTTTGATATCCATCAATATATAACCCCTGAGCTCGTACGTCTCAGAGAAGGGCGTTAAGCAAGAGAATAAATTCTCCGCCGCCAAACAGATATATATTTAATACAAATCAATCACACAGACTAAAATCCAATGTCAGACACACAATCCATTTACATGTTCGTTCTGGGTCTGAACGAAACCGGAGGCACCTAGTACCCCGCATATCCATCGATCTCCAAGTACGTCTGGACGATCACCAACTGATTCTCTCCTCTTGGGTGTACAGCCCAATCAAGATCATCAGTAATTACACAAATGACGTAAAGACCTCCGGTCTTCAACCACCGTCTTCGTCTTCGACTTATCGTCGTATCAGTTATTCAGAATGGGATAAACCCGATTTTTCTGAATAACTCGCGCATATAATAAATACGTGTTACACAAACAAAACATACGCCTCATTCCAGTTTATCAATCACTAACCGTAAATTAACAAGAGAATAATTCCCCAAATATTAACCCCGAAGGCCGAAACCAACATCAGATCAATACCCAGAAAACCATTCAGCTTAGCTAACCTACAGTTAGTTTCTAAATTTCACATTTCTTAGGGAAAGGTTCCATTAATTTTATCAAAGATAAATTCTTTTAAATTTATTCTTTAATCTTCCTTTGAATATCACTTCAAACTAGTCGAGATTAACGAACCTTACCGAAGTAATCATTTGTTTTAATTTCCCGACTCCAACCTATTCATCCGATGAAGTAAAACTGGTAATACTTCATATCTAACACCACGGTGTTATCGGTAAATTCAATTACCATTTCACGTTCAAATCTAATTAAAGATTTAACTACCGTCTGGAGTAAAACTGGTGATACTCCATTCTCGATCCTTTCAATCTAATTAAAGATTCGTTAAAACTCCACTTAGTTTTAATCTTTGACTGGGTTAAAGAATCAGTGTCATTTAAAACACGGTTCACGATAAACCCAAAATCACATCACATTTCAATCAGTCCCTAACTGTAAATTAGCAAGTGAGCAATTCCCTAAGCATTAACCCCAAAGGCCAAAACCAACATCAGATCAATACCCCAGAAACCATTCAACTTAACTAATCTCCAGTTAGTTTCTGTTTTTCTTAACTCCTTTTTGGGCCTAAGAACAGTATTATTGAAGATACCGTTCACGACAACCCAAAATCACATTTCATTGATTATCGGGTTAAAGAACAAGTGTTATTTAAAACACTGTTCACGATAAACCCAAAAATCAATACCAATTCAATTCCAATTAAATATCCTTTAATTGGTACACTTCATTAAATCTAAATAAAAAGATTTAATCTTTTTCTCAGCTGGGCTTAGGAACAGTGTTAATGAAGACACCATTCACGACAAACCTGAATCACATTCGATATTAAATACAAGGCTCTGAATATAAAATATATCGGCTTATATTCAATATCAAATTCTATGACCAACAAATATCGTATTGGAAATAACGATATATATATATATATATATCTTTCAAATTTCCATAACCACATCTGTATAATCACGAAATCCAACATCGAAATATTCCGAAGACAATTTCGATTCAAATCCATTCCAATGCAATTATTGGAAATTCTGGTTATTTTCAAAGCCATTTCGAATCCAATTTATTTATTTTAAAAATAAATAGAATTATAATTCTAGTTCGAAACTAGTTCATTTCGATAAAAATCTATTTTTATCTTTTCAAATATGGAGTTTTTCATCCCAATTCTTCACAAATCATTTCTTATGATTTTACACAAATTATTACTATTTTTAATAATTTTATCAAGGCCCGTACAGTCGATTTCCATCAACGGCCATCGAACTGCACTTACAGCGACCTTTTCCAAATTTGATTTGGACATAATTCCAAATCCAACCATTAGATCTCAGATTTCTAATATTCATTAGAAAGCTCTTTTCGATACGAACCCAACGGTTCCGGTTTCAGGATAATCCGACGGTCGGATCTCCCGCAATATACATTCGAAGTCAATGGTCGAAATTCACGAACTGCCGCGGCGCGTTCTATTCAGGCCATTATATTATATATATAATATATACATTGTCGATTTCAATTCAAAACGTGCTTTAACAATCGTTTTAAATTCATTTTCAAAACGGTTTCAACTTCATATTCAATTTCAAATAAAAATTGAATATTCTAATATAAATTCATTTTAAATTCATTTCGAATCGATTTCAATTCAATTTCAATTTAATTCGAATTTCAATTCTTTTCAATTTAATTCGAATTTCAATTTAATTCGAATTCAATTCTATTCAATTTCAATTTGAATTCAATTATTTTCAATTTCAATTTGAATTTCGATTATTTTCAATATAATTCAAATTTCGAAATCACTTTCAATATAATTCAAATTTCGAACACACTTTCAATATACATTGAAAATTGAATAAAATCGATATAAATATCGTTCACGTCAAAATGGCGTCAATCTAATCAACACGGCTTCATATATTTCTATTTTCAAATATTCTATTTCAAATATTTCTTTTTTAAAACTGGAATGAGGCCCAATCAATTACCATATAATGTTAATTATATGGATTTTCTACAACACATGTACAAAATAACAACAATAAATAATCAACCATCATCCAGAGTGCGTTCTACACTATATAAGCATCAAATATAAATATTTAACGCTTATAACAACCTGTCAATCAATCGATCGACATACAACTAATTATTGGGATTAGTGTTTGTCATATCTCATCCCAATACCCGTGTGGGGTTTCAAACAATCAAACATAGATTTTATTTGTGCAGTTGGGCGATGTGTAAAATTTATCGTCCCAATCAATATCAATCAAATCAGTGTATACAAACAAATCTCCGATTTGTTTATAAATATTTATTTTAAATACACGTTAAAAATTCTATTTTTAACTATAAAATATTTTTCACTATAAAATATTTTATTTCATTTCACATCACATCACACAATCAACTACATATCAAAATCAAACAAACAAGCATACAAGCCGTCCATGGTCTGTGGACGACGGGTGTCGATTGCTACTAAACACCGTCTGCATCCTAGTATATATTATTAACTAGAAAACAAAATGAATGGTGAGAAGTTCTCACAAAGGGTTCCACTCCGCCGTGCTTTGCTTTTGAACTGATGAATCATCTGGATTGGTTTGAAATTCCAATGCAGTTCTTTTCACGCTGTTCAAATAAAAATTATATTTTTTATTGCTTCATTCTAATAAATAAAATTCATATTGTTATTTCTACTTCATATATTTTTACAACGCTTATTTCAATATAAAAATTATATTTTTATATTTCTACTTCATATACAAAGATCGAATTTTTATTTCATCGCTATAAAAATCACATTTTTATCTCAACATATATATAATAAAAATCAGATTTTTACCACTTTGCATTCCATATAAAGATCGGATTTTTACTACTTTGTTTTCTATACCAATATAATATTTCAACATATATAAATTCGATTTTTCAACTCCTATAAATTCGATTTAAAAATCAAATCTTTTTTATGATAAAAAAAACAAACCTTTTTCATATCTAAAATTCCTACTTTTATATAAATAAAAATAATAACTTTATCATGTTGAAAATCAGATTTTAATAGTGTTTAAGAATCAGATTTTCATACAATAAATAAAACAAAACAAAATGAAGTATAGAGAACTTACTTTCCACTGTAAAAATCGGGTCTTTGACGTTGGAGGGGGGGTCCACGTCAGCATTGGCGGCGGAGGAGGAGCGCAGGTCAAGGTGGGAGGCGTTGATCACCGGCGGGAGGCTGGAGGCATCGGATTTTGGTATTAGGGTTTTAGGGTTGCTCGATCTTCTAAGGGGAGAGGCAGAGGAAGGGGCGACGGGGGTGAGGACTGTGGTGGAGCGTCGCCTGAGGTGGGGAGGGGGTTCGTGGTGGTCCGGTGAGGTCTGGGCAGCGGCGGTCAATCAACGATTTTTTTTTCTTTCTACAGAGCAACGGGGTGAAAAGGGGAGTGAGGGAGAGAGAGTAAAGGAGTGAGGGGGCTTTTTATAATATATATATATATAATTAATTAATATTTTAATTCCATGAAAGTTGACTTTAAATTCGATCACCAAACGAGGCCCAACGACTGTTGTTCCTAGCTAATTACCCCCATTCCGAACACAATGGGATTTGTATCATAGGCCAATTCGACCGATTTTCGTCAAAATCAACATATAACCCTATATATTGAATTTGAACGCACATTTCAATTTACCGGGGCCACATACGAACTCTAAAAATTACAAAAAATATTTTCTAGCTTCGTATTGACGATACGGTCCTAACAAAACTAATTTCATCAAATTCTGAGATCGTTTGAAAAATGGTCATTTTCCAGTCGATTAAAATCCACTAAAACTGGTCAAACGCGTTTTCCTTTGCCACGCTCATATATTGATTCAAAAAATTACGAAAATTGGAATCTAGCAATAACTTTACATCCCAGATCCAAAAAAAGTGGTTTTGTCGAATTCCGAGGTCGTTTGCAAAATTTCCATTTTTAAGGGCTAGAATTCCATAGCGACTATTCTGAATTTTCATTTGGCCATAACTTTCGATTCCCGCTATGAAATTTCGATTCTTCGGATTCGTTGGAAAGATATTCTCAAATAAATATTTATTTTGAATCCTGTACATTCATTTGAAGTTTGAAATCGAATTATCGAACTACCACGCCATTTTCAATTCCTTTTATATATATAAATAAATATTTATATTCTAACGACGATCTATATAAAATATACGTTTGAATTCCATTCAAAATAAATTTCTCGTCGTTATTATTTAATATAATTCATTTTAAATAATCAAAATTCACTAAAATTTCCAAAATAAAAATTTTAAATTGGTTCGGATTTCCGGGTTATTACAATCTCCCCCACTTAAAACTTTTCGTCCCCAAAAAGGAACGAAGTCGAAAGTTGTTTTACTAATAAACTCAACTTCCAGTATTTTCACTACGGCTTAAGTTCTTCAACTTTACAGTTTCTAATAACTTTTCAAAATTTTCAAAAATTTGGCTAACACCCTAAATTTCCGAAAAATTTCGCCATAACCTCCCCTACACCGGGGACTTCGGGATATTTCATATAGCCTCCCATGGCCTTCTTCAATCCAAAAGAAAAAGAAAAAGCCAAGCGGCTAGCCAATCGGCTCACAAAATCATCATCACCCAAACAAAACAGTAAATTATGGTAAACATGTACCTATTTGTCGGGTAAACAATTTTATTCTTCTGCTCTAGCCTCCTTGCTATGACCTGTTCAGTGGTACATGTATATGCAAGCAAATGCAACTAATTTTCAATACAATCTACTATTTGAATCAATTTGGCTAAATGGTTCAAATTTTAATTAATCAAAACAATCATCAAACAACACATTCAGTAATCAATTAGTTGATTAACGTTTCAAATCCATAACTTTGATATATAGTCAAAAATCACATTTTTGATGCCAAGTCACAACAATATATTCTAACTATATTTTGATTCTCACACCATTCTAATGGAAATATATAGATATCTCGCTTTCGGCACTCGAATATAAATACTGATGATGCGGCCGCATCATCAGAATTATCCCCGGGGGACTAGAGTGTGACTCTATATCTATCCAGTATATTAAAACTTCGAATACACGTGGATCAGACGTATATACAAAATCTTTATCTATACTGGATTGTCCAAATCAATATAAATTAAATAATCAAATACGTATAATTAATTAAAATTTTCAAAACAAAATTTTGTTTTCACTTTAAAAATATACTCTTCACACTCGTTCTATGATACTACTGATCCCATCTCTAACGAGTCATTCTCATTGGATATTACTAATCTAATCTCTGATGAATTCTTTCGTATGGTTCTAATATGTCTTGTTCTCTGAGCTTTTTAAACCAAAGCTCTGATACCAACTGAGACGACCCGAACTTCCCCGGTAAGGAAAGCGCGGATTGAGTCGAGGACAAGCCACAAAAGAACGCAGATATAAGAACATTTCATTGTTAATTACAACAATTCCATCAAAATACAAGAATATACAGAGTATAAAAAATAATATACATTCGATAAATATCAGAGATTACAATAAATTACACAGCAGCGGAAAATAATACAATACACAACTAGAAGAGATATACGGATACAAAGCTTTCCGGATATCATTCCAGCTGTAAACCAGGATCCTGTGAATATAAATCTGCAAAACCAAAACTACTAGCCGCCGGTGTCAAAATAAGGGCACCCAAAGTTTAGGTTAAAACAATAAACTCCAGGTCAGTCATGTGACTGGTGTGAGAACTAAAACAGTTATTTAAAACCTTACTTTAAATCAGATATATCAAGGGACCACGCCGTATAACACGGAATGGATTTCCTCCCAAGAATACCAGTGCATATAACAAAACAGCGCAATGCTTTTTGGAAAAATGAAGCTATTATAAGACCCAGGTCCTATCACATAATGCAACGCAAGCCGGGGGACAGGGTTTTCCCTTATAATAGCCAAACGTGCTAAGTACGTTTAAAACAAATCATTCGATACTACTATAAGTGCATAGTGTATAAAACAACTTCAAATCATAAGTATCAATCATAGACGGCATGGGTACCAGATATCATGTCGCCTTACTAGTTCTACAATTAAAACCGCAAAATCACGTATTTGGAAGTTGGATTTCCATCTGTGAACCGAGGCAAAAGATTGTCCTCTACCGATTCGAGACTGTCTAGCCCGAGTCTCAGGATCAGAACGCATCGACCTTTGGATCCTCAGGGCTAGTCCACCGATGTTTTAATCCATGAACATGCGTTTCCCCGCCCTATGGTGCATAAATGAGCCAACGAATGACTCCATCGGATCTGGATCGTCCGATCAAACCGAGGCGCCTCACAACAGCAACAACCACATAAGTCAAACTCGTCAGGGCATGTAAAACCACTGACGCCACTTCTAGCTAGAAAGAAATGCATGCCCTCCCTGACGTCCTCTCCCGTTTTTGGTTCACTCCGAGGTGTGAGGCTCACGAATCAACGCTACAGAAAGCTATGCCACAAAGGTCGTTCTTTGATCATCAACCATAAGACTCTGCTTTTCAACAGAAGCCTTGATCCTATTGCCACTTAGGCATGCCACACAGGCAATTCATTCCATGCGTTTGATATCCATCAATATATAACCCCTGAGCTCGTACGTCTCATAGAAGGGCGTTAAGCAAGAGAATAAATTCTCTGCGCCAAACAAATATATTGTAATGACCCGCATTATCAGAGGTATTATAATTAATTTATTTAATTTTATAAATAGTGATATAGTGAATTAAATGGTGATTTAATTAAATAAGTGATATATTTAATTAATTTAAATAATAGAATGATATATTTAATTCAGAAATAATCAAAAATAATGAATTGACAATATTCTGTGAACTGGGTCATCCCTAAGATTTAATTCAGCTTAGAGTTGAAATATATTGACAAATATATTCAATCGACGTCAGTTTGAACGTAGAATTATATTATAATTAAAATCAAGCTTGAAATGGCGCTGCAGTTCGTTATATGGCGATTTGGACTTCAACTGAATGTACAGGATTCATTTTAAGCCGGATTTCTTTGAAACAAGAAACGTGTGGAGCTGGTGGAGTATATCTTTCTAGTGGAAGAGAAAAATCGGGATTTCATTGTGTGGATTTTGATTTACGTCCAAATCAAATTTTAGAAAAGTCGATGTGGAATTCCTTTATAATTTATAAAGAAATTATTTATATTTTAAAAAGGAAATTCAATATAAATCGAATATCAGGTTGACCCAGAAGTGAATATCGAGTTAGAAATTCATATAGGAATATTCTAGAGCTGTATGGTATTCCATTGTGAATATGTATACGATAATATAAATTTATTTATATTTAATTTAATTATATTTATATATTTAAATGGATCATTCAGAGCTGTAAATATACGCCACTTTTGCAAACGAAGTCGGAATTCAACGAAACTAATTTTGTTGGATCCACAATGTCAAATAGTTGTTAGATTCCAAGTTTCGTGATTTTTAGAGTCATTGTGTGGCCATACGGATTTTCAGAGTGAAAAACAGTCAGTATTTCGATGGTTAAAAATACGTTGTGTGAGCATACAAAGTCGGAATTTGACGAAACCAGTTTCGTTGAGACCGTAATGTCGAGCTGTAGCTGCATGCCAATTTCTATGATTTTTGCGTATCGGGTGTGGTCATAGGGATTTTTAACAATAAATATAGATAGCATAGGATATATATTAATATAATAATCAAGGAAAAATATCTAAGCCTCTTATAAATACCCTCTCTAAGTTTTCCTAAACCTAATTCCACAGCGAAACTTTGCGCCGCCAGTAAAATTCTTTCTACAGCAAAATCGCAAGTTCAAAATTCTTAAACAAATGGGAAAAAATTCCACAATTCTCAAAAACTATATACATGGATTGATGGGAGAAATAGCTATAACTTGGTGTGATTTTTTTGTAGCTCGCACCGAATCTGGTGTTCGAGGAAAAGGGATAGCGAGTATTAGGGTTCGAAAATTTATGGGATATAAAACATCGATCCAAGTTTGAATGATAGATTGAGGTTTGTGGCGTTGGTTGGTACTGGTTTGCACGATGTTAGGTGGTTCGGTCGTTGTGGTGTCGTAATTTTGATGTACAGTGAGGAAAAGGGCGAGCGACGGATTTCAATCCCTGGTGTCGAGTATGATGAAAGTGGGATGGGGATGTTTAGATTTTGGGGAGGAGTTCAATAGTGATAAGAATGTTGGATTTCGTTTTGAGATGGAGGATACAGTTTGATCTTGTTTTCTCGAGCAGGCCTCGAAGTGTATGACGGAGAGAGATGCGGTATTTCATTTGGGGAAGAACACTCTTTTGAACGGGTTCGGGTGGATGAACGTGGGCCGCGAGATTTAGATGGGTAAAGGCCCATGTAATTATTTAAAATTCAAGTTTGTTTTAATTTAAAAGTATATTAAACTTCGTAATGATATAACTTGATCATACGATATCAGATTGACGAACTGTGAGTTGCGTTGGGATCGTATGGACGGGAGCAACACAATGAGACTGATTGGAAGTCCATCGGAGCTCGTTACAATTTATCGCAAAATAAATTGTCCGATCTAAATCAACGACAATTATCATTAGTTAACGATGATAGTCCAATGTGAGTAAATCTCACTAACTCTGAACAGTTTATAATTTCACGTTGTATTTTTAGAACTGTTAAATATTGGCTGATTGACTGTGTGTTGACTATTTGATTGAACTGCTAGTCAGTTAGTTGAATTTCTATATTGATTCTGTTTAACAGAATATATCATATGGAACTGAAAGTGATGTTATCTATATTGTTTAACATCTTTGATGCAGGGAAACAGGTTGGAGGAATCCGACTGGATTCCTCAACATTTGTTTACTGTTTTCATATATTGTGATATATGATGTGATGTATATCTGTTATGGGTTATGTGTGTTAGAATGATGTTGATAATTGTTATTCGATATTTTAAATATCATAAAGGACCCTGGGATGTAAAAAGAATTTTTTCAATGTATATTGAAATAAAGGAATTTTATAAAATCAACCGATTTTATAAAAGGGAATAATTTGAAAATAAAGCATTTATTAAGTCATAGGATATTATAAAGAAGAATATTTATTTAGAAAATAAATGGAAGTGTAAAAGGAACATTTATTTAGAAAATAAATAGGATAAATGGAAAAAGGAAATCAACGAGATAGGAAAGAGTTATTCGATTAGAGTTATCAAATAGAGTTATCAAAAAGAAGTTAATCAAATATAGTTTATTCGAAGAAGTTAGTCAAACATAGTTATTCTGGATAAGTTATCGTTTAGCACGACTGCTAGCGTAATTCGCAGGGCTGCAGATAGCCTATGGCGGTCGGATGTTTCCTGAGGGAATCAGGCGTAACCATTGTGATCGCTGCGATCTAGAGTCAAGCGAATGGAGTTAAATCGAATATAGTTATTCGAAATAAAGTTAAAACGGATATGTGTTTAGAAATAGAGTTAATCGAATAGAGTTAAAGAAACAGAGTTAAGCAAAATTAGAAACTGATTAGAGATTAGTAAGTTGAATGGTTTTCTGAGTATCGATATGATGTTGGTTTCAGCCTTCGGGGTTTATACTTAGAAAATCGTTCTCATACTAGTTTACAGTTAGGGACTAATAGTTGTGGAAGAATAGTGATATGTAAATAACAAATGGAAATGTTTTCCAGTGTTAATAACGTATATTTTCTAAAACATAGAAAATAAGGAAATATGAATATATATATATATATATGTTTTGATGATTGGATCGATATTTCCATTTGGAAATAAGATCGTTTTGTGTACACGGACATGTTTTCATTTGGTAGTTAAATCACCGACTATCAAAGTTTGACCATTTTAACGTTGTTAATATGGAGAGGCCAGTTGGATTATTATCCAAAGAAGCACTCTGTATTGGCATAAGCGTTGCGAATCATTTATGCCAAAGATAATTGAAGATGGAGTAAAGTGCAAGGGCTATTGTATAAGTTTTAGATAAAAGTGCCTAAGATGGATATACTGAATAGTGCCTTCGGTTTGTCCAGTCCCAGGACAACTTTTATGGACGAAGGTCTGACAGAGTATATCTGGTAGATCACGTAAGTTGATCGTTTCAAACGTATTTACGTTGGTGGCGGAGGAATTCGTTTCTCTTAGCTTATACCCGTGGTATTTTTGGGAAAATCAATTTGTGATTTAGAGGGTATGACGATATGACATTCTAAGTGAATGAAGATGTGGTATGTGAAAAGATAAGCGTAGCTTCTAGCCTCACATCCGGTAAATGACAGAAATCGGGCAGGCAACATGGCTAAGTCGGTCGCACCGAAGTAGGGTGTATAATCACATATCTAGAGAATATTCATTTGCTTCTTTAATCTATCAATGCTGTCCCATATATATATATACAGGAACGGTTGCCGATCCGAACCGTTGGTGATGTACATTTGATACACTCAAGCGAAATGAGTGGTCGGTCATGTGTGGCCTAGTTGCAAGATGTTCTTGTTGAACCCAGTGTATTCCTCTCTAGAGGTACACTAGCGAAAGGTGGTTCCATACCTTGTCATAGTTGGAAATCCATTACCCAATACGTGCTTGCGGTTTTGATTGTATATTATATATGTAGAACGTGAGATGAAAGCGTTTCTGCTAGATGATTATTATATTGTGGTTGATAGACATTATTATAATATCAAAAGGTTTTTTATACAAAGATATTTTGGATTCTCATAAGGGAAAAACCAGTTCCGTTATACGGCGTGGTCTTGCGAGATATCGTTTAATTGTTCGAGCTGTTTTAAACCGTTTCACTCATACCAGTCCATGTTGCTTCATTGGTACGTCTGATAGAGGGTTCTCACTTCGCGGTTTGGTGGCGAACGGGAGACTCTTACCCCTACAAGTCCTGCATTATAGCGGGTTGGTCGAGTCGAGAGGCTGGCCGTAAAGCATGGTGTCTGGGGTACCTTTGTATGCCACGGGGAGGATAGCCCTCTGCTTTTTAACCAAAGTCGCCAAAAATCCGGGTCATTACAGTTTGTATCAGAGCTTAAGTTAAGTATTACCTTGGCTCTGTGGCGTGACTCGGTAGAGATAAGGTTAGTAATACCCTAGATTGAGTTGAGTGTACATATACGAGTGCGTATTTGTATTTGACATAAAAATGGTTTTATATTGTGGAGATTTATTGGTTGAGTTGTTTATAGGTTCTGATCGATCGGTTTGATCCACTGTATCGGTAGGAGTTTGTAAACACTCGAATACGATAGGTCGACACGATATGTTTTGTAAAGAGGGTAAATTATAATAAGTTTACCCAGAACATATTCTGATATAGAGGAAATATATATTAGATATATTAGTGTAATTATAATCGAGTAAGATTATAAAGTGAAATGGTTATATATAACCAACCAGAATTCATATAAGTAAAATCAGATAGATTAAATCAGAGTTTAAATCAGAATTGGAATTAAAGTCCCAGAAATTGGAAAAGTGTTTGTAAATGAATCTGGATTAAGTATAAGGAAATTTAAAAATCCTGGGAGATTTTAAATTGGTTTAAAGCATTTTGAATAGTATTCAAAGTGGAAGTGTTTGAGAAATGATTTTGAAAGCTGATATAGTATTGAACTCACTTCGATTACTGGGAAATAACTCTGATGATGTTGGCCACATCCTCAGTGTTCATTTTCGAGTTGTAAGTGACGGCTTACTCCCAAAGATTTTGTTTTTGAAATTGTTTAGAAAAGAAAGTGTTTTGAATCCTGAAAAGGAAGGTTTGATTTTTGAGGAAAACAAAGCTGTTTAAAACTCCTAGAATCAGATTGGTTAATTTAAAACAAATTAAATAGAAATGTGCGGAAGCAAATAGAAATTGAATTGAAATCAGTTAAGTGGTAACTGAAAGTGAATTAGAATGATATCGAGACAAATTGGATTTGTGAGATTTGAATTTAAAGTGTAATTTGATATTCGGATTATGGATTTGAAATCGAGAATGGAACTCGAGTTTGAAATAGAATTCGACCTGGGGATAAGTGAATAGCTGGGTTGAATAGATATTGATTGGAAATACATTGGTATATGTTGGATTAATAACAGGTTGAAAGTAATAGTGTTGATATGTCCGACAAAAAGGTACAAGTTTATATTTGATATAAGCATGAAATTTATGAGCCGAATTGGCAAGCCGCTTGGCTGTTTGATTTTCTTTTGGGTTGGAGAAGGCCTAGAGAGGCGAGTTGTGGTTTTACCGACAGGGCTGTACAAAGGAGGTTATGGCGAAATTTCCCGAAAATTTAAAGTGTTAGAAAATTTTCAAGATTTTTTGAAAATTTTAGTTAGTCGGAAGGAATTAATATTTTAGTCAATATCAATTGGTTCAGTTGAAACCAGAGTTAAGGGGTAGACAGACAAACTTTTACCAAATAGATAGGGTCGTCCTCTACCTTACCAATTTCGAGGACGAAATTATTTTAAGTGGGGAAGAATGTAATGACCCGCATTGTCAGAGGTATTATAATTAATTTATTTAATTATATAAATAGTGATATAGTGAATTAAATGGTGATTTAATTAAATCAGTGATTTATTTAATTAATTTAAATAATAGAATAATATATTTAATTCAGAAATAATCAAAAATATTGAATTGACAATATTCTGTGAACTGGGTCATCCCTAAGATTTAATTCAGCTTAGAGTTGAATTATATTGACAAATATATTCAATCGACGTCAGTTTGAATGTAGAGTTATATTACAATTAAAATCGAGCTTGAAATGGCGCTGCAGTTCGCTATTTGGCGATTTGGACTTCAACTGAATGTACAGGATTCATTTTATGCCGGATTTCTGTGAAACAAGAAACGTGTGGAGCTGGTGGAGTATATCTTTCTAGTGGAAGAGAAAAATCGGGATTTCGTCGTGTGGATTTTGATTTACGTCCAAATCAAATTTTAGAAAAGTCGCTGTGGACTTCCTTTATAATTTATAAAGAAATTATTTATATTTTAAAAAGGAAATTCAATATAAATCGAATATCAGGTTGACCCAGAAGTGAATATCGAGTTAGAAATTCATATAGGAATATTCTAGAGCTATATGGTATTCCACTGTGAATATATATATACGATAATATAAATTTATTTATATTTAATTTAATTATATTTAAATATATTTATATATTTAAATGGGTCATTCAGAGCTGTAAAAATAAGCCACTTTTGCAAACGAAGTCGGAATTCGACGAAACTAATTTTGTTGGATCTGCAATGTCAAATAGTTGTTAGATTCCAAGTTCTATG
Source organism: Allium sativum (assembly GCA_030737875.1). Taxonomy (NCBI): domain Eukaryota; kingdom Viridiplantae; phylum Streptophyta; class Magnoliopsida; order Asparagales; family Amaryllidaceae; genus Allium; species Allium sativum. The sequence continues at coordinate 638,432,297 of CM060922.1, forward strand.
ATTTATAGAGTCACTGTGTGGTCGTACGGATTTCTAGAGTGAAAAACAGTCAGTATTTCGACGGTTAAAAATACGTTGTGTGAGCATACGAAGTCGGAATTTGACGAAACCAGTGTCGTTGAGACCGTAATGTCGAGCTGCAGTTGCATGCCAATTTCTATGATTTTTGGGTATCGGGTGTGGTCATAGGGATTTTTAACAATAAATATAGATAGCATAGGATATATATATTAATATAATAATCAAGGAAAAATATCTAAGCCTCTTATAAATACCCTCTCTAAGTTTTCCTTAACCTAATTCCATAGCGAAACTTTGCGCCGCCAGTAAAATTCTTTCTACAGCAAAATCGCAAGTTCAAAATTCGTAAACAAATGGGAAAAAAATTCCATAAATCTCAAAAACTATATACATGGATTGATGGGAGAAATAGCTACAACTTGGTGTGATTTTTTTGTAGCTCGCACCAAATCGGGAGTTCGAGGAAAAGGGACAGCGAGTATTAGGGTTCGAAAATTTATGGGATATAAAACATCGATCCAAGTTTGAATGATAGATTGAGGTTCGTGGCATCGGTTGGTACTGGTTTGCACGATGTTAGGTGGTTCGGTCGTTGTGGTGTCGTAATTTTGATGTACAGTGAGGAAAAGGGCGAGCGACGGATTTCAATCCCTGGTGTCGAGTATGATGAAAGTGGGATGGGGATGTTTAGATTTTGGGGAGGAGTTCAATAGTGATAAGAATGTTGGATTTCGTTTTGAGATGGAGGATACGGTTTGATCTTGTTTTCTCGAGCAGGCCTCGAAGTGTATGACGGAGGGAGATGCGGTATTTCATTTGGGGAAGAACACTCTTTTGAACGGGTCTGGGTGGATGAACGTGGGCCGCGAGATTTAGATGGGTAAAGGCCCATGTAATTATTTAAAATTCAAGTTTGTTTTAATTTAAAAGTATATTAAACTTCGTAATGATATAACTTGATCATACGATATCAGATTGATGAACCGTGAGTTGCATTGGGATCATATGGACGGGAGCAACACAATAAGACTGACTGGAAGTCCATCGGAGCTCGTTACAATTTATCATAAAATAAATTGTCCGATCTAAATCAACGACAATTATCGTTAGTTAACGATGATAATCCAATGTGAGTAAATCTCACTAACTCTGAACAGTTTATAATTTCACGTTGTATTTTTAGAACTGTTAAATATTGGCTGATTGACTGTGTGTTGATTGTTTGATTGAACTGCTAGTCGGTTAGTTGAATTTCTATATTGAATCTGTTTAACAGAATATATCATATGGAACTGAAAGTGATGTTATCTATATTGTTTAACATCTTTAATGCAGGGAAACAGATTGGAGGAATCCAACTGGATTCCTCAACATTTATTTACTGTTTTCATATATTGTGATATATGATGTGATGTATATCTGTTATGGGTTATGTGTGTTAGAATGATGTTGATCATTGTTATTCGATATTTTAAATATCATAAAGGACCCTGGGATGTAAAAAGATTTTTTTCAATGTATATTGAAATAAAGGAATTTTATAAAATCAACTGATTTTATAAAAGGGAATAATTTGAAAATAAAGCATTTATAAAGTCATAGGATATTATAAAGAAGAATATTTATTTAGAAAATAAATGGAAGTGTAAAAGGAACATTTATTTAGAAAATAAATAGGATAAAAGGAAAAAGGAAATTAACGAGATAGGAAAGAGTTAGTCGATTAGAGTTATCAAATAGAGTTATCAAAAAGAAGTTAATCAAATATAGTTTATTCGAAGAAGTTAGTCAAACATAGTTATTCAGGATAAGTTACCATTTAGCACGACTGCTAGCGTAATTCGCAGGGCTGCAGATAGCCTACGGCAGTCGGATGTTTCCTGAGGGAATCAGGCGTAACCATTGTGATCGCTACGATCTAGAGTCAAGCGAATGGAGTTAAATCGAATATAGTTATTCGAAATAAAGTTAAAACGGATATTTCTTTAGAAATAGAGTTAATCGAATAGAGTTAAGCAAAATTAGAAACTGACTAGAGACTAGTAAGTTGAATGGTTTTCCGAGTATCGATCCGATGTTGGTTTCAGCCTTCGGGGTTTATACTTAGAAAATCGTTCTCATACTAGTTTACAGTTAGGGACTGATAGTTGTGGAAGAATAGTGATATGTAAATAACAAATGGAAATGTTTTCCAGTGTTAATAACGTATATTTTCTAAAACATAGAAAATAAGGAAATGTGAATATATATATATATATATATATATATATATATATATATGTTTTGATGATTGGATCGATATTTCCATTTGGAAATAAAATCGTTGTGTGTACATGGACTTGTTTTCATTTGATAGTTAAATCACCGACTATCAAAGTCTGACCATTTTAACGTTGTTAATATGGAGAGACCGATTGGATTATTATCCAAAGAAGCACTCTGTATGGCATAAGCGTTGCGAATCATTTATGCCAAAGATATTTGAAGATGGAGTAAAGTGCAAGGGCTATTGTATAGGTCTTAGATAACAGTGCCTAAGATGGATATACTGGATAGTGCCTTCGGTTTGTCCAGTCCCAGGACAACTTGTATGGACGAAGGTCTGACAGAGTATATCTGGTAGATCACGTAAGTTGATCGTTTCAAACGTATTTACATTGGTGGCGGAGGAATTCGTTTCTCTTAGCTTATACCCGTGGTATTTTTGGGAAAATTAATTTGTGATTTAGAGGGTATGACGATGTGACATTCTAAGTGAATGAAGATGTGGTATGTGAAAAGATAAGCGTAGCTTCTAGCCTCACATCCGGTAAATGACAGAAATCGGGCAGGCAGCATGGCTAAGTCGGTCACACCGAAGTAGGGTGTATAATCACCTATCTAAAGAATATTCATTTGCTTCTTTAATCTATCAATGTTGTCCCATATATATATACGGGAACGGTTGCTGATCCCAACCGTTGGTGATGTACATTCGATACATTCAAGCGAAATGAGTGGTCGGTCATGTGTGGCCGGGTTGCAAGATGTTCTTGTTGAACCCAATGTATTCCTCTCTAAAGGTACACTAGCGAAAGGTGGTTCAATACCTTGTCATAGTTGGAAATCCATTACCCAATACGTGCTTGCGGTTTTGATTGTATATTATATATGTAGAACGTAAGATGAAAGCGTTTTTGCTAGATGATTATTATATTGTGGTTGATAGACATTAATATAATATCAAAAGGTTTTTGATATAAAGATATTTTGGATTCTCATAAGGGAAAAACTCGTTCCGTTATACGGCGTGGTCTTATGAGATATCGTTTAATTGTTCGAGCTGTTTTAAACCGTTTTACTCATACCAGTCCCATGACTGACCCGGAGTTTATTTTGTTTTGTTTCCCTAAACTCTTGGGTGCCTAAATTTGCACGTGCAGTCAAGTAGTCGGGATTTACAGATATACTTGGAGAGCTTGGAGCAGGAGGCTTCGAGATTTTATAGCTATTGTTTTTCCGCTGTTGTTGTAAGTGATGTACTCTGATAAGTGCTATTGTATACATAACTGTTATATTTCAAAGTTATGTTATATATTATATGTTATTCGTTCCGCTGTGAGATTCGTGTTACTCTGATGATGTAAGTTCTTCTTTTCTTCTTCTATTCTAAGTTTCTATCTTATCTTTCCTCACCCTCTAATTTCTTTCGTTAATTACCAGGAATTTTCGATGTTTTGGTTATCGACATTGAGTTTATGTCGATAACCAAAGTCGCCAAAAATCCGGGTCATTACATATAGATTTAATAGAAATCAATCACACAGACTAAAATCCAATGTCAGACACACAGTCCATTTACAAGTTCGTTCTGGGTCTGAACGAAACCGGAGGCACCTAGTACCCCGCATATCCATCGATCTCCAAGTACGTCGGGACGATCACCAACTGATTCTCTCCTCTTGGGTGTGTGGCCCAATCAAGATCATCAGTAATCACCCAAATGACGTGAAGACCTCCGGTCTTCAACCACCGTCTTCGTCATCGACTTATCGTCGTATCAGTTATTCAGAATGGGATAAACCCGGTCTTTCTGAATAACTCACATATATAATAAATACGTGTTACACAAACACAACATACGCCTCATTCCAGTTTATCAGTCACTAACCGTAAATTAACAAGAGAATAATTCCCCAAATATTAATCCCGAAGGCCGAAACCAACATCAGATCAATACCCAGAAAACCATTCTGCTTAGCTAACCTACAGTTAGTTTCTAAATTTCACATTTCTTAGGGAAAGGTTCCCATTAATTTTATCAAAGATAAATTCCTTTAAATTTATTCTTTAATCCTCCTTTGAATATCACTTCAAAATAGTCGGGATTAACGAACCTTACCGAAGTAATCATTTATTTTAATTTTCCAACCCCAACCAATTCATCCCATGAATTAAAACTGGTAATACTTCATATATAACACCACGGTGTTATCGGTAAATTCAATTACCATTTCACGTTCAAATCTAATTAAAGATTTAACTACCGTCTGGAGTAAAACTAGTGATACTCCATTCTCGATCCTTTCAATCTAATTAAAGATTCATTAAAACTCCACTTAGTTTATTCTTTGACTTGGTTAAAGAATCAGTGTCATTTAAAACACGGTTAACGATAAACCCAAAATCACATCACATTTCAATCAGTCCCTAACCGTAAATTAGCAAGTGAGCAATTCCCCAAGCATTAACCCCGAAGACCGAAACCAACATCAGATCAATACCCCAGAAACCATTCAACTTAACTAATCTCCAGTTAGTTTCTGATTATCTTAACTCCTTTTTGGGCCTAAGAACAGTATTATTGAAGATACCGTTCACGACAACCCAAAATCACATTTCATTGATTATCAGGTTAAAGAACAAGTGTTATTTAAAACACTGTTCACGATAAACCCAAAAATCAATACCAATTTAATTCCAATTAAATATCCTTTAATTGGTACACTTCATTAAATCTAAATAAAAAGATTTAATCTTTTTCTCAGCTGGGCTTAAGAACAGTGTTAATGAAGAAACCATTCACGACAAACCTGAATCACATTCGATATTAAATACAAGGCTCTGAATAGAAAATATATCGGCTTATATTCAATATCAAATTCTATGACCAGAAATATCGTATTGGAAATAACGATATATATATATATATCTTTCAAATTTCCATAACCACATCTGTATAATCACGAAATCCAACATCGAAATATTCCGAAGACAATTTTGATTCAAATCCATTCCAATGCAATTATTGGAAATTCTGGTTATTTTCAAAACCATTTCAAATCCAATTTATTTATTTTAAAAATAAATAGAATTATAATTCTAGTTTGAAACTAGTTCATTTCGATAAAAATCTATTTTTATCTTTTCAAATATGGACTTTTTCATCCCAATTCTTCACAAATCATTTCTTATGATTTTACACAAATTATTACTATTTTTAATAATTTTATCAAGGCCCGTACAGTCGATTTCCATCAACGGCCATCGAACTGCACTTACAGCGACCTTTTCCAAATTTGATTTGGACATAATTACAAATCCAACAGTTAGATCTCAGATTTCCAATATTCATTAGAAAGCTCTTTTCGATACGAACCCAACGGTTCCGGTTTCAAGAGAATCCGACGGTCGGATATCCCGCAATATCCATTCGAAGTCAATGGTCGAAATTCACGAACTGCCGCGGCGCGTTCTATTCAGGCCATTATATTATATATATATATATAATATATACTTCGTCGATTTCAATTCAAAAAGTGCTTTAACAATCTTTTTAAATTCATTTTCAAAACGGTTTCAACTTCATATTCAATTTCAAATCAAAATTGAATATTCCAATATAAATTAGTTTTAAATTCATTTCAAATCGATTTCAATTCAATTTCAATTTAATTCGAATTTCAATTCTTTTCAATTTAATTCGAATTTCAATTTATTTCAATTTAATTCGAATTCAATTCTATTCAATTTCAATTTGAATTCAATTTCAATTTGAATTCAATTCTTTTCAATTTCAATTTGAATTTCGATTATTTTCAATATAATTCAAATTTCGAAATCACTTTCAATATAATTCTAATTTCGAAAACACTTTCAATATACATTTAAAATTGAATAAAATCGATATAAATATCGTTCACGTCAAAATGGCGTCAGTCTAATCAACACGGCTTCATATATTCTATTTTCAAATATTCTGTTTCAAATATTTCTTTTTCAAAACTGGAATGAGGCCCAATCAATTACCATATAATGTTAATTATATGGATTTTCTACAACACATGTACAAAATAACAAGGATAAATAATCAACCATCATCTAGAGTGCGTTCTACACTGTATAAGCATCAAATATAAGTATTTAACGCTTATAACAGCCTATCAATTAATCGGTCGACATACAACTAATTATTGGGATTAGTGTATGTCATATCTCATCCCAATACCCGTGTGGGGTTTCAAACAATCAAACACAGATTTTATTTGTGCAGTTGGGCGATGTGTAAAATTTATCGTCCCAATCAATATCAATCAAATCAGTGTATATAAACAAATCTCCGATTTGTTTATAAATATTTATTTTAAATACACGTTAAAAATTCTATTTTTAACTATAAAATATTTTCCACTATAAAATATTTTATTTCATTTCACATCACATCACACAATCAACTACACATTAAAATCAAACAAACAAGCATACAAGCCGTCCATGGTCTGTGGACGACGGGTGTCGGGTGCTACTAAACACCGTCTGCATCCTAGTATATATTATTAACTAGAAAACAAAATTAAAGGTGAGAAGTTCTCACAGAGGGTTCCACTTCGCCGTGCTTTGCTTTTGAACTGCTGAATCATCTGGATTGGTTTGAAATTCCAATGCCGTTCTTTTCACGTTGTTCAAATAAAAATTATATTTTTTATTGCTTCATTCTAATAAATAAAATTCATATTTTTATTTCTACTTCATATATTTTTACGATGCTTATTTCAATATAAAAATTATATTTTTATATTTCTACTTCATATACAAAGATCGAATTTTTATTTCATCGCTATAAAAATCACATTTTTATCTCAACATATATATAATAAAAATCAGATTTTTACCACTTTGCGTTCCATATAAAGATCGGATTTTTACTACTTTGCTTTCTATACCGATATAATCTTTCAACATATATAAATTCGATTTTTCAACTCCTATAAATTCGATTTAAAAATCAAATCTTTTCATGATAAAAAAACAAACCTTTTTCATATCTAAAATTCCTACTTTTATATAAATAAAAAAAAATAACTTTATCATGTTGAAAATCAGATTTTCATAGTGTTTAAGAATCAGATTTTCATACAATAAATAAAATAAAACAAAATGAAGTATAGAGAACTCACTTTCCACTGTAAAAATCGGGTCTTTGACGTTGGAGGGGGGTCCACGTCGGCATTGGCGGCGGAGGAGGAGCGCAGGTCAAGGGGGGAGGCGTTGATCACCGGCGGGGAGCTGGAGGCATCGGATTTGGGTATTAGGGTTGCTCGATCGTCTAAGGGGAGAGGCAGAGGAAGGGGCGACGGGGGTGAGGGGCTGTGGTGGAGCGTCGCCTGAGGTGGGGAGGGGGTTCGTGGTGGTCCGGTGAGGTCTGGGCAGCGGCGGTCGATCAGCGATTTTTTTTTCTTTCTACAGAGCGACGGGGTGAAAAGGGGAGTGAGGGAGAGACAGTAAAGGAGTGATGGGCTTTTTATAATATATATATAATTAATTAATATTTTAATTCCATGAAAGTTGGCTTTAAATTCGATCACCAAACGAGGCCCAACGACTGTTGTCCCTAGCTAATTACCCCCATTCCGAACACAATGGGATTTGTATCATAGGCCAATTCGACCATTACGACCGGTTTCGTCAAAATCAACATATAACTCTATATATTGAATTTGAACGCACGTTTCAATTTACCGGGGCCACATACAAACTCTAAAAATTACAGAAAAATATTTTCTAGCTTCATATTGACGATACGATCCTAACAAAACTAATTTCATCAAATTCTGAGATCGTTTGAAAAATGGTCATTTTCCAGTCGATTAAAATCAACTTAAACTGGTCAAACGCGTTTTCCTTTGCCACGCTCACATATTGATTCGAAAAATTACGAAAATTGGAATCTAGCAATAACATTACATCCCGGATCCAACAAAAGTGGTTTCGTCGAATTCCGAGGTCGTTTGCAAAATTTCCATTTTTAAGGGCCAGAATTCTATAACGACTATTCTGAATTTTCATTTGGCCATAACTTTCGATTCCCGCTATGAAATTTTGATTCTTCGGATTCTTTGGAAAGATATTCTCAAATAAATTCTAATATTTTTGGTTTCGTTAAATTTCGGTTTATTTTGAATCCTGTACATTCATTTGAAGTTTGAAATCGAATTATCGAACTACCACGCCATTTTCAATTCCTGATATATATATAAATAAATATTTATATTCTAACGACGATCTATATAAAATATACTTTTGAATTCCATTCAAAATAAATTTCTCGTCGTTATTATTTAAAATAATTCATTTTAAATAATCAAAATTCGCTAAAATTGCGAAAATAAAAATTTTAAATTGGCTCGGATTTCCGGGTTATTACAGAAAGTTTCAAAAGTTTGTTATATGATGCTTCAATATTATTACCTGTTGTATATTTTCTACTATATGTTATCCTTGCGCTGTGAGTTCTACGACACGTATCGATTGTGTTTACCTACCTATGATGATCGTCCACAGCTGACTGGAGCACCTTTCAGCGTATTATTCCTCTTGTTTAATGCAAAGGTTGTGGGTGGCCGTCACCGCGTTCCTACTCGGTAGGTAATGTTTGGGACCTCGGGTCCATTGCAAACCACAGTTGCGTTGGAGTTTCAATGTTTGGAACCTCCATCGAAATCGATGCCCGTGCGATGGGGACATGTATTATATATTATGATTGATTTTCTAGTGTAATTCGAGGGGCGGGATACTTGCAGTTACAAGCGATTCTACTGGGATAGTAGCGTAACCGCCGCGTAACTGCGATTTAGAGGCCATAGCGAAATTCAATTTGGTGAGATGCCTACAGACAAGTGATTCTACTAGGATAGTAGCGTAACAAAGATCTATGGAAAACAACCATGGAGAAATTCGAGGGGTGTGATACCTACGGGCACAAGCGATTCTACTGGGATAGTAGTGTAACCGCCGCATATCTACGATCAATGGGGGAGGTGAAGTACTTTCCATATCTATTTTTCTAAATTTTTTAAAGTATTTTCACTGGGAGTTGAAACAAGTATATAATTTAGTACTTGGAGATTTTTAATCATGCGGGTACCACGTACGCCTAGATTCCTGTAAGAACAAAAATAAACTTATTAAACTTCGAGTTATCAAGTATTTTCGAACTTTAAATAACAAATCAAAATTATGAAATTAGAACTTATATAACCTGAACAAACAAATTAAGAAAGTGTATTTTTAAAAGGTTTTACAGATCCATAGCTTTGAATTATAACAAAATACGTTTTCTAATTTGCCAACATGAGAATTTATGTTTAAATCTAAGTTTTGTGAATTAAAATTTTGCAAAGATTATATATATACATATAAAATAATGAATCGGATAAATTTTTCGATCTTAGAAACTGTTATTTCTTAACCTATATATGTATTTGTTAAGTATGATTTAGATATGATATATATGTAGTATTTTGATGATTTGAAATGAAACTAGTATTTCAAGATTTAATAATTACTCTTAAGGTTTTAATTATTTCTAAGATTATTATTTTATAACCAAAAGAGTTTGATATTTAATTAATTTTGGGAAGGCTTAATAAAGTTAATTAAAAATGAGTGTTGTAAAAGTTATATAACTAAACGAACATAAAAAAAAAAGATTCACTAATGAATTCAGCATTTAATGGAAAATATGAATTATGGATTAAAACCAATATAAATGGATTTGAATGAGATCAATCCAAACGAAAATAAATTGAATTTATGTAGTAAATGGATGTAATAGTTTAAGTTGAATTCGATGAATGTACATCCATTAAGCAGCTAAGTAATTAAAAATCTATAACTTGGTAAGTGAAAATGTATCAAAGTGGAATGAATAAAATTGAACTTGATTGATAAAATTATGAATTGAGTAAACAAATGAGAAACTGGATTGGGTAGAAAATTTGAAAGTGAATATAGCGAATAATTGAGTATAAGTCAACTAAATATAAATAAATGAATAATATTAATAGAATGGTAATATGTATTTGATGGTAAGTGAATGTAGTAAGAATGAATCGACATGTAAATGGTTGTATGACAATCTTTTGATGTAAGCATATGTGTGTAATTGGAATGAATGGCGATAATGTAGATGGTTAAAACAAAAATGAAATAAGTTTGTATTTAAATGGAAACATTTGCTTTTGTGAATAAACCTTGTTTCATGTATACCGAAATTTACATACCATGCTTGTTCACACTCTGTATAATAAGTTTTGTTATATATTTGATTCTCATTATTTGTTAAGTGTTTTAGTAGGAAGCCATGGCGTGCACTTTGCATAAGTGCTTTCTTTTGTGCTACATGTTAAAAATTAAGCAAGCATGCTTATAAATGATAATATGAGGTACACATCTTATATTTAATACCGTATTTGGGTTTTTTGTTGTTTTCCCCTTATTAGGGATGCAATCATCGTATAGATGAGATATATATTTTGTGTTTTGTTGTTTTTATGTGTGGGAAAAACTTTCTCAATCAAACCGTATAGGGGAGATGCTGTCGAATTTTTCCATAAATTTGAGCGTTAGAAAAAAATTTAAGTCCTAAAATTATGTAACTTATTTTGTTCTAATAAGTTGTAATATAGAATAAATTGAATATAAGGTGAATAGAAATGGATATTTTGAAAATATAATATTGTCCCTTTGCTCGTCAGCGCGTTTAGCATTTCCTTGACTTGCCGTCATCTTTCACTTATCATTCGGTCTATTTGTGCCTGAATTTTTAACTGTTCAAGTTTTATTCCCGAATACTTTTCCTTGCCTTGATAAATCTATGGACAACCTGGATTTTTGAAAATAAATTTCAATGACTTGAAATCCCGATATTTTGAGATGTTTAAAAACGATAATACTATTTGAAAGTATTTGTAAGATTATTATTGTTGCGAAATGATTTATAACTTCGGGATATGAAATGAAATCATTAATTACTGAGATACGAGTAACTCGTGACCAAAGAAAGGTATATACATTGTCTGACTCTAGATGAAAACCGGGATATATATTTCGTGCCCTGTATTCGGTGTCCGAGTCTGGATGTTAGCCAGGAGATACTTAGCGTTATATCGATAAGCGTAGGCCATGCCTAGTGGCCTTGTCAATGGGAAAACCTCTCGACTTGGGACAAAAAATGTTTTATGTCGTTTATCGTGAAATATTTGAAATTTTCGAAATCGTTTTGGTTTTAAAATCTCAAAACGAGTATAATTCGATATGAAAAGAAAATTATAGTATTTCAAGTGATTTGAAAATAAAACCGGGATTTTAAGTCGAAGAAATGATACAATGTTTTATTTTAAAATTTTAAATTCTATTGATTATTTTGTTTTAAATTAAATCTAGTATTGATAGATATTTTGTTTTATATATATGTATGGTTTTAACAATATCTCCTTTTTGAGGTTGAAAAGCTTTAGGGGGGAGATTATAATGAACCAAGATTTTAACATTTTAAAATATGAAAAAAAAGTTGATATTTAAGAAAAAAGGTATTTGTTATAGTTTTGGAATCTAGTCTATTTATATTTATTTTGAGTTGATTTTTTTGTTTATAAACGTGAATTTAAATTTTATTATTTGAATTAGAATTGTTTTACTTAACGATTGTATTATTTTAAAATTTATTGGAATATATTATTTGAGAAATCATGAATTTGTTTAAAAATTAAACTTGAGTTTATTTATTTTATTTTAGACTTAAACTAGATTTTTAATAATTTATTTAAGTTTGAATTTGGAATGTATTTTTAAATGTGTTTGAAATATACTTGTATTTTGTTTACTTAGGGTATAATAAGTAGTATATGCTCTTTAAAATATTGTTTATAAGTTTGCCACTTTATTTAATTTGAAGAGAAAAAAAAATTGTACGCTTGTCCTTGTTAAAAACAAAGGTTCACAAAACATGTTTACCTCGCACTGAATTTACACCACGTGTGTCTTCGTTGTTTGATTTTCACTGTTCCCTTTCTTAAGTCTTCACCGTTCCTTTTATTTTCCTCTCAGCCAAAAAATAATGATAATCACCTAAATCCCTAAATCTTTTTAGGCAAATTCTATTCAGACCCATCTATTTGCTGAGTAGCCCCCCCAATTTTTTAAAAACTTTCGCATGACCAAAATACCCTTTACCTCGTAGAGTCACTACTAGGTTATGTTGCTTACCTCGTAGGGACTCTACGAGGTAATGGTGCTAACCTCGTAGGACCCCTACGAGGTATTGATGTCAATCTCGTAGGGCCCCTACTAGGATGAATCACAATCCCCACACCCGCGCTGCGTGGTTGATGAAAATATGTAAAAAAAATATATTCAATGAAGGGTATTTTTGTCCAGCGAAATTTTAAAATAAAAAAGGGGGGCTACTCAGTATTTTCTTGGGTCTGAACAGAATTTGCCATCTTTTTAATGGTCAAAGCTGGTTGCCTCTTCTCCTCGTTCGCTCCTAAGCCCTATCGTTCAGCCTCCTTCAACATCGCTGACCGATCCTTCCTTGCTCCACCGTCTCAATTGCACCTCCTCAGCAATTTTCAGCAAAGCACCCATCGCCATTCGAAACCGCAAATCACCGTGCCCATATTGATTGTACCCAAAACACTAAAGTGAAAACTTTTCATCACTATCGATCGACCTCGGCTCCTCCAATTTAAATCGGAAACAAGATAGCCGCTCGCTATCGTAACCACTTCAGCGTTCGTGCAGACTCCAGTGACCTTGAGCATCACTGCTTCGCCATTCAACTCTAGACAGTGTTGCCGAGTGAAGGTGAGTATTCACTTACGATTAATCATTCATTCAAGTTCATTAACTTCGATAATTAGCTTAAATAAAATAGTTAATTTGCGTTATTTGGGTTGGATTACTCCACTTCGTGTTTGCTTCCTTGCTGGCATTCATTCGATTTGGGGTTTGTTGCATTCTTATTGTAATCACCTCGCGCCTGTACCTCTGTCCTTACTAGTGTGGATGGTGATAAATTTAACTGTATTTATATGGAGGCTAATTTGAATATGGGTATACATATACTTAGTATATGTATATTCCAATCAATTGTCTTACGCGAAACCGTTATCTGCCTTGTTAAGGATTGAACACAAATACTAGGTTTTGGCTGTTACTGTTTATGTGTCATGTTTGGCTCATACCCAGTAAATTATATGTGTATACATGTATCTTTGCTTGTACACACAATCACTCATATTTGTGTCATCAACTTTGATTGGTCAAGCAAGTTACCTCTCCATGTATATTAATTTTGATCAATTTGAGTGCTTTGTTACCTACAGAACAAGTGAACAACTATATATAATATACTAGTATAATGATTGGCGTGGATATACAAAAATAAAACATAAGTATTTGGCATGATAATATCTTAATACTGTTCTGTATTCATGTTACACAAGTGACAAATCTATTCATATGAAATGACATGTTTCAATATTTTTTTGTATCCATATTACACAAGTAACATTGCTGCAATTTGAGTATTTTGAGGAAAAAGTGAAACATGCATCCACTAGAATTTACAGAGGTGTAAAATTGGAACCATCTTGAATTTCGTTCACCGAAACTTTACTTTGCATTTACATCCATGTATATCAGTGTGTGATTGTTATGAGCCAGTTGTGTGTGTTGTTCTACTCCCATGTACTGCTTCACTGGCTTGTTCCCTTGCGGCCTGAGATGCACCTCAGTGTTATAGCCTTTTGTTTGAGAATTGGAAACCATGTTTACCCATTTGTAAATGAATTTGCTGAAAAATTTCGCTATGATGCTGACGAAAATAAACAACTACATCTAGGTTATATTCGAATCTGGGACCTTAGTTTGAACGACATCTTTTGTTGTTATTACACGTATTAATAAGAGTTTAGGTCTAATGATAATATGAACTGTGTAAAATATTATTAACATGATTACAGCCATTGACAAGTGTATCCTAAACTATGATTCCCCACAAAGAGTTAATTGATAAAATACTGCATGAAAGGACAAACCCACAATTTTTTACGTGCCTTACCATTTCAGAACATATACTGGACCAAACTGTTGACCTGGTTGCTTGGACGTATGGATTACTGTAATCATTGGAAATGCTGGATTTTGTTAAACTGCAGTCTTGCTCAACCTTATTTATACATGTTTCTCCATAAGATTTCATTTTTGCCAGTGTCATTTACACTTATACCTGTTGGTTTTAGCAGTACTTTCTTTTAACACGCCCTGAATATTTTGTAACCAAATTATACTTCCCATTTGTGCTAGTTACCTATAACCAAAGTATAATCCCCATTTGTGTTAGTTTCCTATAACAAGTATGTTTGCCATTTGTGTTTTTTTCCTGTAACTCAAGTGTATTTTCCACACCTTGCAATTTGAAACGTGTGCTTTGAATTTGAGGTTATAACCCTCCTAGTATGCACAGATGCACTTGAACGTGCTGCTTGTCCCTGCTTTTGCTGTAACAAATCATGCATACCATCTGAACTTCGGTGTATTTGTTATTTATGGCTGCGGAATGCTGGGGAAGTGCACACATGTACCTGTACATGTGTGTACGTGCAAGGTTCTGCAACCATTTGTCCCTAAAATAAAACCGATATGCACAGATATTATACTTGATACTCGGATATTTACGCACTCAGTTGTACACATATGTTCATATCTACCATTGTATGTGTATATATGTCATGGGTACGTATATATGTTTTAGTATATATATATATTTATGTAGTGGCCGATGTACACGTATGTTTATATGTACCACTGTATGTGTATATATATGTCATCGGCATACGTGTGTGTGTGTGTATATATATATACACACACACACACACACACACACACATGTCATCCTAACTTGTTTCGTCCCAAGTCGCTATGCTCAGAGTTAATGAACTTTTGGATTAACTATTATATTTCAGTTTCTGTTGAAGTTATTTTACTTGAACTACGATTAAATCGTAATTCGAGTGTTTTATGTTTTGGCATGGAACGCTCAGGCCAGACCCGAGTGTTACAGATTTTAAAGATCACAACTTAGGATTCAAAGATTGGCAAAGCTGGGGTTTCGAAGACGGTGCGCTCTGAAGTTCTAAACCAGTATTTTTTTAAGTATTCAAATTGTATTTTCAGTTCCGCTATATAGAAAAATCTTGTATTTAAATGTCGATTTATAAATAAAAGTTTTATTTTGCTGTTCAATACGGTGTTATTGATTTATTCAGTATTTTTCTGTATTGATTCTATTTCAAACTCTGTAAGCTAAATAACGATCCGTCGATTTGAATGTTTTAATTTGGTTTTATTACCAATTTGAAGCGGTCAAAAAGGCGGGATGTTACATTATCGCACTTGATTTTTAACTCAAATCACAAGCAGATCATATCGAATATAATTATTCATAAAATTAGGATTAAATTTATAAATCATGTTGAGAATGTACCACTAGACTGGGCATTGGGAGCTTTTATAATGCTATAGATGTCTAATGAGAGTTCATATGGAGTTCTCAACTTGACGTCATCTATTGTAGGTGAAGACTCGTTTTCTTACCTCCCTTTACTTATTATATTTGTGATTGTTATTATTGTTGCATGGTCATTATCGAGATGGAAGAAGCCTCACTCCAAGACAATATTTAACTTAGAGAAAGGACGTTATATCACAAAACGTGTTGCCAAGAGAGGATGATCCCTTGTTTTAGTATCATTCCTGTCTCGTTACACTAATTATTTGTTGCAATGCCCTTGTTCTTGGATATGTGGGATGCATGTAATTTATTTATCTTATATACATGGAATTGGAGAAGAACAATTTTGGGATACAAAGATGACCCCATGTTATGTGTTCATGACAAGAATCCAAAACTAAAAATTTTACAAAATTCCATGATGTTAATTGGAATTTTCTTCTTCGAAAGGTAAAGACATAACATAGTTTCAAGTATTTGTTTAGAAAAGAATGAAAGCTCAATATATCAATACATTTCTGTAAAATACCGATGATTTATATGATTTTCTACCTAAAAAAAATTATGCTTGTGTTCAAAAACGAATGAAAGCTCATTGTCTATGCACATTTCTCTAAAGTCTTGTTAAATTATGGCTATAACATTTTTTTGTTTGTTGTTTTGTCATCTTATATTATTACTTTTTATCTTCATGAGAAATTTGAAAACTTTTAAAAAAATCCATCAGTAGCCACACTATTACCCGTAGATCATAGCCTATAAGCTATGCTAAATTAGGGATACATTATCTAATCCATGATTAGCGTAGACTTCAAATTTAGTTTAACTCAGCCGTTTTAGAACTTGGTGTTATATAGAAAATATGAAGTAGTCAAATACCTAGCAATTCACACTATTAATGTGTTATAATATTTTACCTTTGTTGTATGATGTTAATCGCTACTATAGTTATTACAGAACATAAATAACTGATACATGTACAAATTAATTTTCTTCTTTTATCGAAGTTTTAAAAGTCAATTACACCTTTATTTAAGAAATGATGGTTATTAGTACTTCGCTTTTAATCTTTTGGTGTTTTATTCCACAACTTCCGGAAAGATTTGCATGGTCGACCAATGGATGAACGTGTTAGGAAAGGGTATCACTATAGGAAAATGTATTATTAATAATGCGTTATTCTAAAGTGTTATTGTTTATGGTTAAACATTTGTTTTTAACTCCTTTTGTTCTATATTGTACTGTGTAACGCCCTTCGCTCCAAAAAAAATTTCTTCCATCCAAAATAATAATTAACCCATCCCCTCCCAATTTTATCTCCAACCAAATAACCCTAATAAAAACCATCACTCCATCTCAGATCTTCGCAGCCATGGCCAACCCTTTACCAAAGCAGAAGAAGCAATCGCTTTAGGCCGCACAAATCCTAGGGAACCACACTCCCATTCCTCTATTCGTGACATGATCTAGATAAACAAAATCGATATACAGACAGAAGAAGTAGGACACAAGTGAATAACAATTGGGAAGAGACAACACCTTCATCTTGAATCACAATCATCAATTAGCGTTGCATTATCTCCAACGACTGCGACTGTAGCGAATTCCAAGCTTGACAATGACATATCTAGGGCATGGAAACGCAAATATCTTCAACTTTAAATCTCCCATTTTGTTAATTGGCTGTTCATAAAATTGCTATTGGCAACTTCAGCTAGTTAAAACTATAAAAGGTATTTGGATCAAATCGGAAATGTTTGTATGTTCTCAATTTATTTCTAGTTAGTTTCTAATGTACTGAAATTTGCAAACAACACGTTAATTCAGTTTTGATTTCTATGTCCTAATATTATGTCAATTGATTGTATTGAATTATATAATTAGGATTGAACCTATTAAAAGTTATATTGGTGCTTCAAAGTTGTGGAGTGATGAAAAAATTATAAGTCCCACATCGGGAAATACTCAACTAGGATCCTGGATAAATATTAGGAAGCTAAGTTCACATCAACCAATTGGTTTTGTGAACAAACTAAGTAGCTATCCAAACTATATCAAATTCCAACATGGATTCAAAGCTAGGTTAAAAGAAGTGGGAGAGATGAAAATAGCTAAATAGTTAAGTCAGCAAGAGAGTTCAAAGAATAATTTCCAAAAATAATAATAATAAATAAATCGGAAAGCGTATTTGATTTTCATGGCCGAAGCGGTAGAAGAAGAGCAAGGTTAATGAGAGAGGATAGAGAGATTTTCCAAAAAAAAAAGAGATTAAGAGGAAGAAGAAGTCTGAGAAGAAGATCGAAGATGATATTGTAGAAGATGTTGATGATGAAGCACCAAATGAAGACCAAGAGACATGGCACAATTGGCCATGGAAGAAAATTTATTTTAGAGTTGTGGGTGAGAAGTGCACCATGAAGAGAAGTGCTCCAATATTCAAAGAGTAAAGTTGAAGAGACGTGCTTCAACAATTGAAGGTGATGAGAAGTGCATCACAAAAATAAATAAAAAAAGAGGGTTGAAGATACGTGCTTCAACAATTGGAGGTGATGAGAAGTGCATCACAAATCAAAGAGAAGAAGAGAATCAACGAATCTGCTTGGAGTACTAAAACCAAGTTTAAGGGGGAATATTGGAAATAAACTTGGCTTTAAGGAAACAAATAAATTTGGTTTTAATAGGAAACACTATGGAATAAAGTTAATTATTGTATTAAGGGAAGGTTAAAATATACGGTAAGAAATTTTAGATTTTTCAAATGGAGAATTCTAGAATTGATTTGTTGAGGAAAGTAGAAATTAGAGAATAAAAGAAAACTCTAGAATAAGAAGACTCTAGAAACTTGGCTATGTTATAAAAGGGTTGTACTCTCTCATTTGTAATCAAATTGAATGAAGAAAAGAAAAGTGAAGCAATAAAAATGTAGTCATTCAATTATTCTACCTTTTATCTCTCTCCTCCTCTATATATCTAAATTCCAACAAGTGGTATCAGAGCCCAGGATTTCAATATTCAAAGAGAGAGTTGAAGAGACGTGCTTTAACAATTGAAGGTGATGAGAAGTGCATCACAAATAAAAAAAGGAAAAGGTGATGAGAAGTGCATCACAAAATCGAAGAGAAGTGCTTTGCTTATTATCTCAACAACTTTGAATCAAAGTGGTGTGTTAAAAGTTATATTGGTGCTTCAAAATTGTGGAGTGATGAAAAAATAATAAGTCCCACATCGGGAAATACTCAACTAAGATCCTGGATAAATATTAGGAAGCTATAGTTCACATCAACCAATTGGTTTTGTAAACAAACTAAGTAGCTATCCAAACTATGGATCTCCAACAGAACCAAAATGGGTATACTTAACTTATTATTTGAATAAGTGCATAATAAAGATTGATTTGAATAATAGCTTATTATTTGAATCAATTTGTCATAGAAAATAGAAAGATCTATTGTTTTTGTGAGTTGATTATTACTGTTTCATACAGAAATCAATACATTTTAGCTTTCGTGAGAAGGATTGGATGCATGAAATTTTGCATTCATATTTGCATTAATGGCACCTATGCGTCAAACCATATTTTGTGGCTTCGGAAATTTAGTACAAATGCAAATGTTCATATGCATTATGATTCTCTTTGAGTAATGCTGCATGCATGTATGAATTAATTAATTTAATATTATCTTTTATTCTTTTAAGTTATAAATATTTCAATAACCACAAGTGAATTCACCTCTGACCATTTTCTACTTTTTTTGAGGTTTGGGGTTTGCTACTCAAATATAATATTTTAGTCATATTTCCCCATCCTTATGTAGTTCTGTTTAGAATTTGGGATCAACATATTTTGTATTATCATCACTATGAGAGGCTCTTAATTTTTATCGGATGACTTCTAGGGAAAGTATTGAGCAATGATGCTCCCAAATTCTATTGGTTCATCACAAATTAACCCATCTTTTATTCGGTTACTATATCTTTTGTTTAACCCAATTCATGTTTTTTTGACTGGAGTTCTCTGTTGTTTGTAGGGTTTATATAGAGAATTTGATGTTATCTTTTTGATATTCTCCACTATTCTGGCTATAATGGTAAGAAATAATTTTTGGTCCTTTCAGACATGTGTAGTTGTTATTCTTTTTATATTGAGGAGAACAGGCGAGTAACAGTATAATAACTATGCCATTTGCGTAGTAATTAATTTTGTAGACTTCAATGTGGATTAAGGTAAATACACATTCTTTTGGTTCACATGTAAGCATGCTTGTTGGGACTGAACAAAAGTCCACCAGTTTGGCTTAAGTATTGTTTTTATTGCGAGAGGACTAGAACTTTATTAGTGATTACTTCAAAATTAAAAATCTTAAAATTGATAATGATTTGTTCCCAACCTACATTCAAAGATTAATTGTAGAATAAAAAAGCATTTAAAATACCTAAAACTTTATCTCGCCTGTCTGCTAAATTTAAAATTTGGGCTTTGACAAACTTGGAACTTTTTTATTGAATGATATATTGAAAATGATGTGTACTGATCACAGTGAGTTTATATTGTTTTACTAGTGAAACAACCAAATTTGGTCATGTTACATTTTTTTGGAATGGAAACCATTAAGGATATTTTGCTGAAAGCAAGGAAGAGTATATTGAAATTCCAAGTGATAGTGGGATCAAATTTAATGTAAAACCTATGATGAAGGCTTTAGAAATCGCCGAGAGGGAAAGAGATGCTATTCTCAGTAGGAAATTTAACCAGGTATAGCTATAATGGAGATCTTTTAGGTTAAAGATTTAACATCTTATGTTGTTGATAAATAATATAATTCCCAGGTTCGTGTCAATCTTCCAAATTCAGATATGGCCGAGCAAACTGGTGATATAGAAGCTACTGTTGTGGCTTGAAAGGCTGCTGATGAAGCAGTTAAGGTAATATTTTAAGAATTCAGTACAATCTTTTATTTGAAGATGCTACCTTCTACCTGTAGTCTGGTTTCAACCCCTTATTAAGTATAATTTTAGTTACCTTAAGCAAGTTATAATATGTACATGATTGATAAATGTAAAACATGCTTGATTTAGAGGAAAAAAAGCAAGCCCCAATGTTGAGTGTTATATGTTCTACGATTATTAATGAAGGATAATTCATTGTGTCCTTGTAGAACAAATTTGATTTAGAAGAAAGGCAAACCTAATTTTGAATGTTTATATGTTTTACCTATGCTTTTGTTATACATGATATGTTATTTAATTTGAAGCATTTATGAACCTTAATGCCATCTTTTCTTACTCTTGTAAATCCTTACACCATATTTTTTCCATTTCTTCTGTTAAGATAAATTCATCTGAACTTGTCATGTTAAGATAAATTCGTCTAAACTTAGTCCGACCAGTGATGAATATAATATTTTATTGTTATTGGTGCATGCAAAATGAACTAATTTACTCTTCATCTGTTAAATTACACTTACTCTTGTAAATCTACTGCAAAAATAATTTTGGGCTAAGATTTATGGTCTAACCAAATAATCTGCTGGCACAGATGATCATCGATGCTATAAAGCAAATTGTTGAGATCTATGTTGTAACTGCATATCATGCAAATGCTGAAGACATGGGAAAGAGAACCAAAGCAGGGCAACCAATACTCGACAAAGCAGGGAACATCCAGATTCTCACTTCCCATAATCTTCAACTAGTAAGTATTTTACCTCAACACTAGTTTTTAAAATTTTGGTACAAGGTCATGTCAATTCATACGCTTTAATCGTTTTTGTGTGTGTGTTTTGTTTTATCTCTTGAACTGGATTTTATCTTTTACGGCCTGATCACAAATATTATTATGTATGCTTATTGTACTGAATTCGTGATTTTTCTAGCAAAGGATACATTAATGCGAAGAACGATAGAAGGATGGATGATGCATGGAGGTACTGTTCGGTTGCTCGTAAAAGTGCTATTGGTGATGTCGGTTCTGGAACTGAAGTGCTAAGAGCCGTAAGCAATGAAAAGTCATTTACAATTTTTTTTAATTCAACATAGTTCATTCCATTTCATCCAAATATTAAAAAACAAAGTATAACATCTACATTATTTTCTCAAATGATAGTAATTGCATATGCACACTGCTAGCCCATTGCTTTTTCGTATGTAAGAATGTCTGTAGTGAAATTACATAATTTTGCATGTGTATATATTTAAAGAGCCTGGTAGCCATTAATATTTCTTCTGTCCTTGTTGCTAGCATAAGCAATCATCACCACTATGCCGTACACTAAGATGTATTCCCACTAATTTTCCATTGCGCCGAAGCTACATGGTATGATCAGATGTTGAAAAATAGAATGTTTTGATTTTTGAGAGGTTTCTTCGGCGATTATAGGAGATAGAACATATGGAGTAAATCATATTCACTAAAATTATGGAGCAAATGCTTATATAGGTATAACTTTTACATGCCAGTTTTATGATCTAGTTACCAATGTCGGGTTACTTGTCAGTTTTACCTGTAAAACAATGTGAATGTTTGAAAACTGTGTATAACTTTTACATGTCAGTTTTATGAACTAGTTAGTTTTTCTTAAATTTAATTTCTAATTTACCTTCATTTAACAAAACTTAATTTTGTTGAAGCAATTTAATTTCTAGCTTTCCTTTAATTTTAAATACAATGTCATTTTGAGAAGTTTGCGTTTTCCTGAAAATGATGACACCAAAGATAGAATAGTTATGATTTTTTTAGTTTGTTACTTCATTGTAATATCCACCTTTTTAACTGTAGCGACCCTGACTTCTCGGCCGGCCTAAGCCGAACAAGAAGGCGGATTGCTTTGAGAACACGACTCATCATAACACAAACATGAGAACATAAAAACAAAAAGGCGGATTGCTTTGAGAACGCAACTCATCAAAACATAAACATGAGAACATTTCATTATTATTACAACAACTTACATCAGATCACAAGATAGCAGATTTCAAATAAATAATATACAGCGGAAAATATCAGAGACTTAAATTACAAAATAGTAGAAATATAATACATAAATATAATGTGTAGCAGAAAACATCAACCACCACAGCTGAAAGAGATACACGGATACAAAGCATTCCGAATATAGCTCCAACCGTAATCCAGGACCCTGTGAAAACATATATCTGCAAAACCAAACTACTAGCTGCCCATATGGAAAATATGGGCACCCAGAGTTTAGGTAGAAACAATAAACTCTGAGTCAGTCATGGGACTGGTGTGAGAACTAAAACAATAATTAACTTTATTTTAAAGTTAGGTAAATCAAGGGACCGCGCTATATAACACGGAACGGGTTTTCTCCTGAGAATACCATAAATCAAACAACGCAATGATAAAAGGAAAACTGAATCTATTATAAGACTCAGGTCCCATCACACAATGCAATGCAAGCCAGAGGATAAAGTTTTACCTTATAATAGCCAAACATGCTTGATACACAAAATTTATCTTTTATTATTATTATAATTAAAGAAATCAACTTCAAATATAAATATATCAATCATAGGCGGCATCGGTACCATATATTAAGTCGCCATATAGGTTTATAACTAAAACCGTAAAATCGCATATTGGAAATTGGATTTCCATCTATGAACCAAGGCAAGCGATCTTCCTTTCCGATTCGAGATACACTAGCAATGCCTCAGGATCACGCTTTTGGGCAACCCTAGGTTACCTGTATGGCCGGTCAGCCGTCGCTGATTAGTTATTCCATAAACTATATGTTAGCCTGTTCTATCAAACCTCCAAAATGGTCAGTACATCGACCAATCAAGGGTCATTGGACACCCAAATCAAATCCGAGGTACCTCACCTTGCATCAAACAATATCCAACATCGTAAAATTTCTAGGTTCCATACCATGACATCACTCGTAGATAGAAACTAACATATGTCCATTTCCATACGTTCCTCATCCTGTTTCTGGTTCAGACCAGGGTGTGAAGCTCGCGAATTAACTTTACGCACTTTTTAAAGTTGTGCTTTGATCATCAACCACAAGGCTTTGCGTTTCAACATAGACCTTGATCTATGCATCTTAGCATGCCACATTGTCAATCCATACCATTGATTTCCACGAACATATAACCTCTAAGCTCATAAGTCTTAGAGAAGGGTGTTAAGCAAGAGGATAAATTCTCCGCCACCAAACAGATATAGATTTAGCAGAGATAACAAATACAACACGAAAAACAATGTCAGGCATGCAATCCATTAGCAAGTCCGTTCTGGGTCTGAACTAAACTGGAGGCACCTTACTCGTCCCATATGTCCAATATAGGAGAAAGGCCCTCGCATATCCAGTCGATCTCCTAGTACGTTTGGACGATCATCACTTATTACCTCGTCTTGGGTGTACATCCCAATCAAGACATCAGTAATCATCCAGACGATGTGAAGATCTCTGATCTTCAACCACCATCTTCAAATCTTCGACTTTTAGTCGTCGTATCAGTTATTCAGAATGGGTTAAACCGGTCTTTCTGAATAAACTGCGTATCTTATAATCAAGTACTATAATAACACATCATACGCCTCATTCCAATCCAGAATATTCTTTTGTTCAAATATTCATTACATTGGGAATCATTTCCGTAAATCTTATGAAAGATTTAATTCATTTAAACCCTTGTTTAAATCTTTCTTTGAAAACCATTGCAAAAGATTTTGTATCATCTTTTAACAATCTTAAACCAAATTAAGGTTTATCAAACTAGTCAGAATTACCAAGCCTTATCGAAGTAATCATTTTATTTTTCCAATCCCAACTTATTCATCCTATGGAGCAAAACTGATAATACTCCATATCTAACACCCGTTGTGTTTTTGGTAAAATTAATTACCATTTCACATTTCAAAACTATTTAAAGATTTAACTATCGCATGGAGTAAAACTGATGGTAATCCATTCTCGATCATTTCTTGAATTCGAAAAATTTAATTACCTCATTCACATTCCAATCTAATTAAAGATTCATTAAAAATTCAACTTGTTTTAGTCTCAAAAATCATTACTTAATGATTATTTAACTTTAGGAAATTAATCTTGTCTTTAACTGGGTTATAGAACCAATGTCATTTAGAACAAAGTTCACAATAAACCCAAAATCCTCTTCCATCAAAATGGAATCTTCACGGAAATCTGATCAGTATATAATTGATATAAATTTCTGTATCTGACTAATACTATAAATAGAATAACGAGAAAGCCTTTTAAATTCCATAAATAGTAATGGTCTTCTTTCATAGAAGCTTATCTTGATTATTAGTAAATCGAATTCCACTCAATTCCAGTTTAATGTATTAAATTGGAAAACTTTACTTTAGAAAAATTCCATTAAATCTTAATTAAAAGATTTATTCTTTTCTCAACTGGGTTTAAGAACAGTGTTATTGAAGATACCATTCATGATAAACCCAAAATTCAATTTGATATTAAACACAAGGCTCTAAATAGAAATCATATCAGCTTATATTCAATATTAAATTCTGAAACCAACAAATATCATATTGGGAATGACGATATCTATATCATCCAAATTCCTCAACAATATCCGTATAATCATGGAATCCAATATCGAAATATTTAGAAGATTATTTCCATTCAAATCCTTTCCAATTTATACGTTGGAAAATTTTGGTTATTTTAAAACCATATAATTTCTTTCAGTTTTTACTTAAGTCGATAAACAACTTATTCAGACAAAAATATATTTTATCTTTATAAACTTGGAATATTTCATCCAAAATCATTTCAAATCATTTATTATGATTTTACATAATTTATTCAATTTTTTAATAATTTTATTAAGGCACTTACAGTTGGTTTCCAATATCGGCCACCGGACTGCATCCATAGTGACCTTTTCCAAAACTTATTTGGACATATATTAAAATCTAACCGTTAGATTTCAAATCTCTTATTATCATTCGAAAGCTCTTTTCAATATGAACCCAATGGTTCTGGTTTTAGGAGAATCTGACGGTCGGATCTCCCGTTACATCAATTCAAAGTCAATGGTCGAAATTCGCGAGCGATTGTTGCGCGAAACGTTCTGTTCAAACCATTTAAACGTATATATACATATATATATATATCATCGATTTCCATTCAAAACTGAATATTCCATATCATTATAATTTTAAAATGATAATATTTTCAAAATATCAGATTTTGAAATCAAATCTTTTCGATATTCATTATAAAATGAATATAATCGTCTGAAGTTCCATTCGAGTTAAAACGGCGTATATTTACTTAACTCGGCTTCATATTAATTTTATTTATGAATATTTCAATATATTCGTGTCCATCCAAAATCGGACATTAAAATCATATTTTGACACTTCATTGAATATTATTTTAAAATGTTCGTCATTTCTGAATTGGAATCATACTCAATCAATTACCATATAATTTTATTTATATGGATTCCATACATAGCATGTATTCAAAAATAGTGATAAACAACTATTAAACATTTGATTCACATCCAGAGTGCAATTTACAATTGTATAAGCATTAAATAATTAAATAACGCTTATAACAGTCCGTCAATGAATCGGTTGGCATACAATTAAATCCAAGGGAGATGTGAATTAATTATCACCACTAGACTCGTGTGCGGTTTTAAACCATCAAACAAAAATCATTATTTGTATACCTGTGCGATGTGTAAAATTATCGTCCCACTACCCGTGTGGGGTTTACATCACAATCCACGTGAACTTATCTATTATTTGGGAGACGAGTAGGTAAATTGTTATCCCAAAATAATTTACAATCTAAATGTTTATTTTCAACATCACATATATTCATAGTTTGATGATAATAATAATAAAACTGCAAACGACCATCAACCACCAAACAAATATTGCAATCACAAGCAATCAATATAAATTCAGTTATAAAAATAAATAACTGTACAAAACATTTGAGTGAGAGAATTCTCACTTTGATTTCCACTCCATCAGTCTTTAATTGAGGATTTATTTTTAAATTAAATTAGACGGACATTTAATTTAGCTCAAAATTTAACTTGCTCCGCTTCCGTTCTAATCAGTTCCATGGTGTAGGGTTCGACTTCACAATTCCAACGCAATTAAAATCGTTCAATTCTGTTTTTGTTTGACAAAGATATGATAATATAAACCTTTGATACATTAATTACATGCTTAATATAATTAATAACCTAATTAACTAAGTTAATTAATCACCCTCTCTCGTTCTTCATCGTTTACTTCTGAAAACTGCAAAACCCATTGTCGCCATAAATAATCCGCCACCGCACCTACCATCGTGACGCCGACACTGGATATGACCACCCCACATCGAAGAGCCAAATCCCACCTCCTACCGCCGTGAGGACGCCAGTCGCGGTGCCCTTCGTGCCTCTAGATTTCATTCCAAAGTCAGCCTCTTTCAGTCAAAAATCATACATAATTCTCCACTAAATCCGATCATGTCCGCTCAGTTTATAGATCTCATCTAAATCTATTATTTTTTATGAGTTTTTAAAATCGTTGAGGGACTTAGAAGAAAATGAAGGGGAAGGATCGAATGAAATCGTCCATTCATTGAGGAAGCCGACGCAGGTAATGTTTGACCACGTGGAAGGCTTTTGACTTAGGGTTAGGGTATTTTGGGGGTATATCTACTATATTAAAATATTATTTAATTCTAAGTTTTGACGATTTTGTATCTGAACTCCAAACGAACTCAAACGACTGTCTCCCCTAGTTAAATACCACCATTCCGAACACAATGAGATATGTTTTGTAAGCCCATTTGACTATTTCAGTAAGTTTTTATCAAAATTAAATTATAAATCCATATAGCGTTAACTATTAAATTTGAACATACATTTTAATTTACCACGATCACATACTGATTCCAAAAATTTCACACAGAACAACCATCACAGCGCATCCAAAACATTCACAGTAGTTATAATAATAATAAAATTGTGCAACCAACTCATAAGCTGCACCTGTTTGTCGAGTACACAATTTATTTCTCTACTCAACGCGAAACCATCAACCTGCTCAACATATATATGTATATATCCATGTACATAAATCCAATTTGAACTAATTTTCAATTTAGTTCAACATTATATTTGATTTGGCTTAAATTACATTAATTCTTATATTGGTTTTATTATTCCAATATTTTTACTAGTTAGATTAATAATCATATATCACAACCAGCAATCAATTAGTTGATTAACTTTTCAAATATATAATTTTTAAATACTTAAAATATAATTTCAATGCCAAATCACCAACAATAAACTCTAACTAAGTTTTGGTTCTCACACCAGTCAATTGGAAATATATAGATAACCCACTTTTGAAACTCGTACATAACTGATGATACTCGAGTAATCATCAGAATCATCCCCGGGAGATTATGGTGTGATTCTATATCTACTCAGTATATTTGAGACTTCGAATACACGTTAATTACGCTTATATTCAAGATCTTTTAATGCTCAATAGTCTAAATTCAATATAAATTAAAATAATCAAATAAGTATAATAAAATATAATTTTCAAAACTAAATTCATTTTTATAAATAACACTCTTCAAACTCATTTTAGGGTATTACTAACCCTATCTCTAACGAGTCATTATTATAGGATGTTACTAATCCTATCTCTAATGAATTCTTTCGTTTGGTTCTAATATGTCTAGTTCTCAGCTTTGTAAACAAAAGCTCTGATACCACCTGTAGTGACCCTGACTTCCCGGCTGGCCTAAACTGAATAAGAAGGCGGATTGCTTTGAGAATACGACTCATCAAAACATAAACATGAGAACATTTCATTGTTATTACAACAATTTACATCGGAGTACAAGATATTAGTGTTCAAATAAATAATATACAGCGGAAAATATTAGAGACTTAAATTACAAAACAGTGGAAATATAATACATAAATATAATGTGTAGTGAAAAACATCAACCACCACAGCTGAAAGAGATACACGGATACAAAGCATTCCGAATATAGTTCCAGCCGTAATCTAGGATCCTATGAAAATAGATATCTATAAAATCAAACTACTAGCTGCCGGTGTGGAAAACATGGGCACCTAGAGTTTAGGTAGAAACAATAATGAGACGACCCGAACTTCCCCGTGAAGGAAAGCACGGATAGAATTGAGGACAAGACAAAATAGAACGCAAACGGAAGAACATTTCATTGTTATCACAACAATTCCATCAGATACAAGAATATACAGAGTATAAATGAATAAATTACATTCAACAAACATAAGAGATTTAAATTACATTTAAACACATCGCAACGGAAAATAATACAAACGCACAACTAGAAGTAATGCACGGATACAAAGCTTTCCGAGCATCGTTCCAGCTGTAAATCAGGATCCTGTGAATATAAATCTGCAAAACCAAAACTACTAGCTGCCCGTGTCGAAAATAAGGGCATCCAGAGTTTAGGTTAAAACAATAAACTCCAGGTCAGTCATAGGACTGGTGTGAGAACTAAAACAGTTATTTAAAACTTTACTTTAAAAGATGGTAATTCAAGGGACCACGCCGTATAACACGGAACGGGTTTCCTCCCAAGAATACTAGTGCATATAACAAAACAGCGCAATGGTTTTTGGAAAAATGAAGCTATTATAAGACCCAGGTCCCATCACACAATGCAACGCAAGTCGGAGGATAGGGTTTTCCCTTATAATAGCCAAACATGATTGGTACATTTAAAACAAATCATTTGATACTATTATAAGTGTATAGTGTCAAAACAATTCAAATCATAAATATCAATCATAGGCGGCATGGGTACCATCTATCATGTCACCATACTAGTTCTACAATTAAAACTGCAATATCACATATTGGATTGGATTTCCGTCATGAGTCGAGGCAAGAGGCAAGCTCCTCTCCGATTTGAGACACTCTAGCAAATGCCTCAGGACCCCACTATGATCCTTTGGAACCTCCAAGGCCGGTCCTCTCTTACTTTTGAGGATTAGTTATTCCTGAACACACATTTCCCGGTCCTTACAGACCTATATCCGGGGCGCCTCGTATCCAAAAACCACACAGGTGAAAAATATATAAATGTCTGAGCTGGTAGGTCACTGACACCACCATAGCTAGAAAGAAACGTCGTGCACTCCTTGGGTCCGTATCCCGTTTTTGACTCATACCGAGGTGTGAGGCTCGCGAATTCACGTTATACACAAAGCTACGCCACACAGGCCGTGCTTTGATCATCAACCACAAAACTTTGCTTTTCAACAGAAGCCTTGATCAATTGCCACTTACGCGTGCCACACTGGCAATTCACTCCATGCGACTGATGTCCATCGATATACAACCCTTGAGCTCGTACGTCTCCGAGAAGGGCGTTAAGCAAGAGAATAAATTCTCCACCGCCAAACAGATGTATATTTAATAGAGATCAATCAACACAGAATAAAATCCAATGTCAGACACACAATCCATTTACAAGTTCGCTCTGGGTATGAACGAAACCGGAGGCACTTTCCTCGCATATCCATCCATCTCCAAGTACGTCTGGACGATCACCAACTGTTTCCCTCATCTTGGGTGTACAGCCCAATCGAGATCAGCAGTAATCACCCAAATGATGTGGAGACTTCTGGTCTTCAACCACCGTCTTCATCTTCGACATCTCGTCGAATCGGTTATTCAGAATGGGTATAAACCCGGCCTTTCTGAATGACCCACGTATATGATAAACAAATGTTACACAAACACAACAAACGCCTCATTCCAATTCAGAATAATCTTTTATTCACCAAAATCACATTCTTAGGGAAAGTTTCCCATTAATTTTATCCAAGATAAATTCTTCTAAATTTATTCTTTAATCTTCCTTTGGATATCATTTCAAACTAGTCGGGATTAGCGAACCACACCGAAGTAATCATTTATTTTATTTCCCAATCCTATCCTATTTATCCCATGGAGAAAAACTGGTAATACTCCATATCTAACATCACGGTGTTGTCGGTAAAATTAATCACCATTTCACGTTCAAATCTAATTAAACATTTAACTATCGCTTTGGAGCAAAACTGGTGGTGCTCCATTCTCGATCACCTTTCAGATTTGATAATTTAAATTATCAATTCACATTTCAATCTAATTAAAGATTCATTAAAACTTCACTTAGTTTTAATCTCTTCAAAAATCAACATCCTGCCTTTAACTGGGTTAAAGAACCAATGTCATCTAAAACACGATTCACGATAAACCCAAATCACATTTGATATTAAATACAAGGCTCTAAATAGAAAATATACCGGCTTATATTCAATATCAAATTCTGAAACCAACAAATATCGTATTGGAAATAACGATATAAAATATATCTTTCAAATTCACATAACAATATCTGTATAGTCACGAAATCCAATATCGAAATATTCCAAAGACAATTTCGATTCAGATGCACTTCCACTTTATATATATTGGAAATTCTGGTTATTTTCAAAACCGATTCAAATTCAATTTATTCATTTCAAAAATGAATTGGTTTTAGTTCCAGTTCAAAACCAGTTCATTTCGATAAAAATCTATTTTTATCCTTTCAAATATGGAGTTTTTCACCCCAGTTCTTTCCAATTCACATATTATGATTTTACACAAATTTTTAATAATTTTATCAAGGCCCGTACAGTCGATTTCCAACAACGGCCATCGAACTGCACTTACAGCGACCTTTTCCAAATTGATTTGGACATAATTCCAAATCCAACCGTTGGATTTCAAATTTCTAATATTCATTGGAAAGCTCTTTTCGATACGAACCCAACGGTTCCGGTTTTAGGAGAATCCGATGGTCGGATCTCCGGCAACATCAATTCGAAGTCAATGGTCGAAGTTCACGAACTGTCGCGGCGCGGCTCGTTCTATTCAGGCCATTATATATATTATATATTTATATCGTCGATTTCCTTTTTAAAACGTATTTTATAAATTGTTTTAAATTCTTTTTCTAAACCATTCCAACCCTATATTCAATTTCAAATCAAAATTGAATATTTCGTATCATTACTATATAAATGATAATATTTTCAAAACGTTATATTTTGAAATCACTTCTTTTCTATATTCATTATAAAAACGAATATAATCGATATAAATATCGTTCACGTCAAAATAGCGCAACTCTAATCAACACGGCTTTATATATTTCACTAAATCCGTTATTCTATTCAACAAATGAATATTTATCCCGTTCAACACATGAATCTATATTTCTTTCAACACACGACTAATCTCAATACATGAGTACTATCAACACACGACTATTTTTGTTATGTAAAATATTTTATAAAACTATGGTATCTATCGTTTGATTTTCAATCAGACTCCACCGTGAAGTAGTTCTAATTTTAAATATGATAAAGATGTAAATTTTATTATTAAAATATTTTACTCAACACACGAATATTTTCAACACATGAACATCGTCAACACATGACTATTTTTATATTCAACACATGAATTTTCTTTTATAATATTCATTATTTTCCCGATTGGAATGAGGCCCAATCAATCACCATATAATGTTAATTATATGGATTCCATACAACACATGTATATAATTGCAATGATAAACAATCAACCATCATCCAAGGTGCACCACACAACTGCATAAGCATCAAATATAAACAATCAATGCTTACACAGTCTGTCGACCAATCGATCGACATACAATTAAATAATTGGGATTAGTGTACCCAAATATCATCCCAACACCCGTGTGGGATTTCAAATCAACAAACATAGATTTTTATTTGTGCAGTTGGGCGATGTGTAAAATTTATCGACCCAATCAATATCAGTCAAATCAGTGTATATAAACAAATCGGCCGATTTGTTTATAAATATTTATTTATTCACTTTCACGTTAAAAATTATATTTTTAACGATAATTAATTTATTTCAACCATCTACATTTTATTATCGATTTCACATCAACATCACAAACAATTTTTACAACACATCAATCAAACAAACAAGCCATCCATGGTCTGTGGATGACGGGTGTCGGGTGCTGCTAAGCACCGTCTGCATCCTAGTATATATATATATATATATATATATATATATATATAACTAGAAAAAGAAATTTAGAGTGAGAAGTTCTCACCAAAGCTAATCCAATACCACGACTCTTCTTATGTAGAAGCCATCGCTGTTCTCGCCTTTTGTCACTTTCGTTGCCCGAAGCCACTACATATATAAAAATCACATTTTTATATTGTTGTTATGTATATAAAAAATCACACTTTTATAATCACGCTATATGGATAAAAATTCTATTTTCACATCGCTACTATATAGATAAAAAAATCTATTTTTACATCGCTACTATATAGATAAAAATTCTATTTTTACATCGTTGTTCATAGAATAAAGATTATATTTTTGTCACGCTATTCTTTATAAAAAGATTTCGCCTTTTCAAATATAAAGATTTTGCCTTTTCTATCTATATAATATAAAGATCGTATTTTTATAATCTCTATAATATAAAAATCATATTTTTAACTTCTACGTTATATAAAAATCACGCCTTTCATTATATAAAAATATCGTCTTTCATAGATTAAAAATCACTTCTTTATATCGTTAAAGAGCTGTTCTTTCTTTAAAAATAAAAATCCTAGCTTTATTCTCAAATTAAAAATCTCATCTGTAAAACCATTTCATTCGTATAAAAATCTTATTTTTATAATCACCAAAATCGTATCTCTTTATGCTAAAATCATATCCTTTCACCCTTTTAAAATCATATCTTCCTATATATAAAAATCATAGTTTTTCTATAATTAAAACTGAAATGAAAACCATGTAGTTCATAAATTAAAAACTCACCAATTTGATTGAAAGGGCGTTCACTGTCGAAGGAGGAAAGGAAGGGGGGTTTGCCGTGCTGGAACGGGGAGGAGGGGATGGAGAGGGCGCAGGGGAAGAAGGACGAGGGGAGGAGGATGGGGTTCATCGGAAAAGGGGGCAGAGGCGGTTTGCGTCGTTTCGGGGGGGGAGGGGGCTTCGACGAGGAGAGAAGAAGAAGGGGAGGGGGCGGTTACGGTGGCGACGAGCCACCTGGGGGGGCCGCGATGGAAGCGGCGGCGGCGGTTCCCCCCCGTCGCTCGCTCCTCTTTTTTTTCCTGTATGAAATCAATTCGAACGGGGGGGGGGGCTGAGGAGATAAAGGAGAGGAGAGAGAGTTTTATTTTTAATTTATTTAATTATTTAATTTCCAAAAAGGTTGACTTTTTCATACGACCTCTAAACGAGGCCTACCGCCTGTCGTCCATAGCGTTTCACCCACATTCCGAACACAATGGGATATGTATCGTAAGCTGATTCGACTGCTTCGATCAGTTTTCGTCAAAATCAAAATATAACTCTATATATTGAATTTGAACGCGCATTTCAATTTACCGGGGTCACATACTAACTTGATAAATCCCAGAAAAATATTTTCTAGCTTCGAATGGACGATACGGTCCTAACAAAACTAATTTCGTCAAATTCTGAGACCATTTGAAAAATGGCCATTTTCCAGTCGATTAAAATCAACTGAAACTGGTCAAACACGTTTTCCTTTGCCACGCTCACATATTAATTCAAAAAATTATGAAATTAGAAACATAGCAGTAATTTGACATCACGGATCCAACAAAAGTGGTTTTGTCGAATTCCGAGGTCGTTTGCAAAATTCCTATTTTTAAGGGCCTGAATTCCATAGCGACTATTCAAAATTTTTAACTGGACATATCTTTTTATTCCCGCTATGAAATTTCGATTTTTCGGATTCGTTGGAAAGATAGTCACTATTAGATTCCATTATTTTTGGTTTCGTTAAAATCCGGATTGTTTTGCACCCGGTATGTTCAATTGAAGTTTGAAATTGAACTATCGAACTACCGCGCCATTTTCAATTCCTTTTATAATTATATATAATTATTATATTCTAAGGACGACGTATATAAATATATACGTTCGATTCTATTCAAAATAAATTTCTCGTTGATATTATTTAAAATAATTCATTTTAAATATTCAAAATTCGCTAAAATTGCCGAAATAAAATTTTTAAATTGCCTCGCATTTCCGGGTTGTTACAAATAAACTCCGAGTCAGTCAGTCATGGGACTGGTGTGAGAAGGAAAACAATTATTAACTTTATTTTAAACTTGGGTATATAAAGGGACCATGTCGTATAACACGGAACGGGTTTTCTTCCAAGAACACAATAAAACAAACAACACAATGCTAAAAGGAAAAATGAAGATATCATAAGATACAGGTCCCATCACATAATGCAATGCAAGCCGGTGGATAGAGTTTTACCTTATAATAGCCAAACATGCTTGATACGCAAAATTTATCTTTTATTATTACAATTAAAGAAATCAACTTCAAATATAAATATATCAATCATAGGCGACATAGGTACCATATATTATGCGCCATATAGGTTTACAACTAAAACCATAAAATCACGTGTTGAAAATTAGATTTTCATTTATGAACCAAGACAAGCGATCTTCCTTTCTGATTCAATACACACTAGTGATGCCTCAGGATCACGCCTTTAGGCAAACCTAGGTTAGCCGCATGGCTGGTCAGTCGTCGCTGATTAGTTGTACCATAAACTATACTTAGCCGGTTTCATCGAACCTCCAAAATGGACAGTACGTCGACCAATCAACGGCCATTGGAGACCCAAATCAAATCCGAGGTACCTCGCCTTCTATCAAACAATATCCAACATCCATATAAATAAAATGTTTGGGCTCCATACCGTGACATCACTCGTAGCTAGAAACATATATATGTCCATTTCCATACGTTCCTCATCCCGTTTCTAGTTCATACCGAGGTGAGAAGCTCGCGAATTAACGCTACATAAAGTTGCTCTATTTAAAGTTGTGCTTTAATCATTAACCACAAGGCTCTGCATTTCAACGAAAGCCTTGATCTATGCATCTCAACATGCCACATTGTCAATCCATACCATACCATTGATTTCCACCAATATATAACCTCTAAACTTATACATCTCAAAGAAGGGTGTTAAGCAAGAGGATAAATTCTCCACCACCAAACAGATATATATTTAACAGAGATCATGAATACAATGTGAAATATAATGTCAGACATCCAATCCGTTTGCAATTCCGTTCTGGGTCTGAACGAAACCGTAGGCACCTTATTCCTCATCCCATATGTCCAATATAGGAGAGTCCCTCGTATATCCATTCGATCTCCAAGTACATTTGTACGATCACCACTTATTACCTCATCTTGGGTGTATATACCAATCAAGACATTAATAATCATCCAAACGATGTGAAGATCTCCAATCTTCAACCATAATCTTCAAATCTTCGACTTTTAGTCGCCGTATCAGTTATTCAGAATGGGTTAAACCCGATCTTTCTGAATAACTTGCGTATCTTAAATTCAAGTGCTATAATAACACATCATATGCCTCATTCCAATCTAGAATATTCTTTTATTCAAATATTCATTACATTGGGAATCATTCCCATAAATCTTATCAAATATTTAATTCGTTTAAACCTTTTGTTTAAATCTTTCTTTGAAAACAATTGCAAAAGATTTGGTATTATCTTTTAAGAACCTAAAACCAAATTAAGGTTTATCAAACTAGTCGGGATTATCGAGTCTTACCGAAGTAATCATTTATTTTATTTTTCCAATCCCAACCTATTCATCCCACGGAACAAAACTTGCAGTACTCCATATCTAACACCCACCGTGTTTTCTGTAAAATTAATTACCATTTCACATTTCAAATCTAATTAAAGATTTAACAATCGCATGGAGTAAAACTGGTTGTACTCCATTCTCGATCATTTCTTGAATTCAGCAAATTTAATTACCTCACTCGCATTCCAATCTAATTAAAGATTCAACTAAACTCCAACTTGGTTTTAATATCAAAAATCATTACTTAATGATTATTCAACTTTAGGAAATTAATCTTCTCTTTAACTGGGTTAAAAAACCAATCTCATTTAAAACAAAGTTCACAATAAACCTAAAATTCTCTTCCATCAAAATGGAATCATCATGGAAATCTGATCAGTATATAATTGATATAAATTTTTGTATCTGGTTAATACTATGAATAGAATAACGACAAAGCCTTTTAAATTCCATAAATAGTAAAGGTCTTCCTTCATAGAATCTTATCTCGATTATTAGTAAATAAAATTCCACTCAATTATAATTTAATGTATTAAATTGGAAAACTTTACTTTGGAAAATTCTATTAAATCTTAATTAAAAGACTTATTCTTTTCTCAACTGGATTTCAGAGTAGTGTTATTGAAGACACCATTCACGACAAACCCAAAATCCAATTTTATATTAAACACAAGGCTCTGAATATAAATCATATCGGCTTATATTCAATACCAAATTCTGAAACCAACAAGTATCTAATGGGAATAACGATATCTATATCTTCCAAATTCCTCAACAATATCCGTATAATTATAGAATCCAATATCGAAATATTCCGGAGATTATTTCCATTCAAATCTTTCCAATTTATACATTGGAAAATTCTGGTTATTTTAAAACCATATAATTTCTTTCAGTTCTTTACTTATGTGGATAAACAACTTATTCAGATAAAAATATATTTTATCTTTACAAATTTGGAATATTTCATCCAAAATTATTTCAAATCATTTATTATGATTTTACATAATTTATTCATATTTTTTATAATTCTATTAAGGGCCTTACTGTTGGTTTCCAATATCGGTCATCGAACTATACCCATAGCGACCTTTTCCAAAACTAATTTGGACATATCTTAAAATTCAACCGTTAGATTTCAAATCTCTTATTATCATTCGAAAGCTCTTTTCGATGCGAACCCAAAGGTTCCTATTTTAGGACAATCCGACGGCCGGATCTCTCGTTAGGTCAATTCAAAGTCAATGGTCGAAATTCACGAACGGGCGCTGCACGAAACGTTCTATTCAAACCATTTATATATATATATATAATATTTCATCGATTTCCATTCAAAACGTATTTTGTAAAATATTTATAAATTCATTTCAAAAAAATTCCAACATCTATTTCAATTTTAAATTAAAATTGAATATTCCATGTCATTATAATATTTAAATGATAATATTATCAAAATATCAGATTTTGAAATCAAATCTTTTCGATATCATTATAAAATGAATAAAATCGACATAAAATTCTATTCGAGTTAAAATGGCATATATTTACTTAACTAGGCTTTATATTCATTTCAGTAATTAATATTTCAATATTTTCATGTCCATCCAAAATCGGACATTAAAATCATATTTTGATTCTTCACTGAATATTATTTTAAAATATTCATCATTTATGAATTGGAATCAGACTTAATCAATTATCAAATAATTTTATTTATAGGGATTTCATAGATATCATGTATTCAAAAATAGCGATAAACAACTACTAAACATTCAATTCACATCCAGCGTGCAATTTACAACTGTATAAGCATTAAATAATTAAATAACGTTTATAACAGTCTGTCAATCAATTGGTTGACATACAATTAAATACAAAGGAGATGTGAATTAATTATCACCCCCGACTCGTGTGGGGTTTTAAACCATCAAATGAATATTATTATTTGTATACTTGGGCGATGGGTAAAATTATCGTCCCAATACCCGTGTGGGGTTTACATCATAATTCATGTGAACTTATCTATTATTTGGGAGATGAGTGGGTAAATTGTCATCTAAAAATACTTTATAATCTAAATATTTATTTTTAACATCACACATATTCACAGTTTGATGATAATAATAATAAAACTGTAAGCAATCATCAACCACCAAACAAATATTGCAATTACAGGCAATCAATATAATTTCAGTTATAAAAATAATAACTAAACAAAATATTTGAGTGAATGAGTTCTCTCTTTGATTTCCACTCCGCCAGTCATTAATTGAGGATTTATTTTTAAACTAAATTAAACATACATTTAATTTATCTCAAAATTCAACTTGCTTTGTTTCCATTCTAGTCAGTTCCATGGTGTAGTGTTCGACTTCACGATTCCAACGCAATTGAAATCGTTTAATTCTATTTCTATTTGACAAAGATATTACAGTACAAACCTTTAATGCATTAATTACATGCTAAATATAATTAATAACCTAATTAACAAAGTTAACTAATCACCCTCTTTCATTCTTCGTCGTTTACTTTGTTGAATCAAGAGATTATGGAGTTTTGATTTATGACAAAGAAATAAGCCGTGATCGACAAAAAGAATATAATTATTGGTTTGAAGAGGTAAAAAGAGCTACATATGATATTCTAGATTAGAGGTTGATTATTTGGTGTTTTAATAGTGTTGCTTATGTTAAAATCTATCCTCAAATAATCTCACACCTCAAATAATCGATATATACATATATATGAATATATATATATATATATATGCACAATGATTGTGCAAACTGGGCAGAACCGGTCGATAGCCCATAATTGGACTTGTCGACCCTTTTACCTAGAATGTACAATAAACGTGCACATATGAATATAACGTATATATATTTCCAAATTTCTGTCTACCGGTTCTTTTTTACCTGTCAATCGTTTTCTTTCAGAAAGCAACCTTTAGAAAAGACACTCCTTTCAATCAAGGGTTGCATCTCTTTCTCTTCACCAATAATCATGGCTATTGTTTGTTACTCTTCACAAAGGGTTACAACTATTTATTCTCTATATAAACACCATGAGATCATCATTTTTTTATCGAATTTAACTTGATTACTATTTCTAATTTCTTGATCTCATTTCTATATTCTCAAGCGCTCAAATTGTTCATAATCAATCATATATCGTTTGAACCCTAGAATAAATTCAATATTCCTTTGATTCAATATGATATCCACTTCCAAATCTTTATATACACAAATATTCTATTTGAGAATAAGATTATAGGAAGTTTGTACTACAATTGACAAAGTCGTGTTATCAAGAACACATATTGTCAACAACAATTGTATTCGTCTTAGTTGAACTCCTCGTGTTGCAAGAGGCACGTGTTGAAGTCCTCGGTGTTGTTAGAGGCGTGAAATCCCGTTTGTCTGCTCGGGTGTTGTAAACCTGTTCCTTCGGGTGAAGCGAGGTGGTTGTTAGTGAAAATCCAGATAGAATTATGGGACTGGACATAGGACAATGCTCCGAACCAGTATAAAAATCCCTGGTGTGATTTTTCTATTTTTCTGCATTTACTGTTACATGTCTATGATTAGCTGATATTTATATCATCTTATATTCTCTTTCATAGCTGTTGTATATTTGTGTGTTATACAATATATTACATGATCCGTGTGTACTGTACTAGCACGTACAGAATCTTCATTCGGTATCAGAGCACGATCATCATATAAACGTAACACAGTTATTTGATATATTCAAGTAATATGGCAAATAACGCAAGTACTAGCACTTTCACTCAAAACACCACTTACACGGAAGGTCAATCGACACAAAGTCCTCCATTCTTCAATGGTCCCAACTATAGCTATTGGGCAACACGTATGTCATTCTTTTTGCAATCAAATAGCTATGATGTTTGGAATGCTACTCAAAAAGAAATAGTGAATCCAACAACTGATTATACAGAATGGGCACCGGTTGAGAAAACGGCAGCACCTATAAATGCAAAAGCAATAAACATGTTGTTTTGTGCATTAGACCAAAACGAATATAACCGTGTTAGTATCTGTACCACCACATATCAAATTTGGAAAATCCTAAAAACCACTCATTAAGGTACTAACAGGGTAAAACAAGCCAAAATAGCCATGCTGAAAAGTCAATTTCAAAATTTCAAGATGAAGCCAAATGAGACAGTCAATGATATGTATTCACGATTTCAAACTTTTCACCATGCTCTTATAGGATTAGGACAAAAATATTCTGATTTTGATCTTGTTTCAACAGTCCTACATTCTTTGACTAGTGAATGGGAAGGAAAAGTATTAACAATTGAAAAATCTAATGACCTTTCCGTTATGAAGACAGATAAATTGATAGGAAATTTAATGTCCTATGAAGCTAATTTGTAGGCTAGGAAGGAACAAAAAGAAGAAAAGACAATTGTGGCATTCCACGCTGAAAAAGATGAAGATGAATCAGATTCTGAAGATGAAGATCTGGCGTTCATTGCAAAAGGTTTCGAAAAATTTCTGAAACAACGAAAAGGCAGTCTTTATAACAAAAAGAAAACTGGAACAAATAAACCGTCATCATCCGTTATAGAATGTTTCAACTGCCACAAAAAGGGGCACATGCACAAGGATTGTCCGGAGCAAAAGAAAAAGTCAAAAAATGACAAATGAAAATACAAAAGGGACAAATAAAAGAAATGAGCATTCTCAGTGACATGGGATGATTCAGACTCGTCTTCATCGGAAAGTGAAAGTGATACAGAAAATGAACAAGCAAATGTTTGTTTCATGGCAGCAGAAGATGAGGTACAAATTTCTACATTTGATGAAGTACATGATATTAATGCCGAATTGATAGTTAAATATAAAGACATGAAACGACAATTCAAAGAAGCCAAAGCTGATTTGAGTAGAGCAGAGTTTGAACGAGATATGTTAAATGACGAGAAGAAAATATTAGAAGAAGGACTTGAAAAGATTCAAGAATCATCATCTAATATTGACTCTCAATTATCTCTTTTGAGTCAAGAAATTAAAACTCAAAAAGAGAAGAATGATTCTCTTACTACTGAAAATCATGAGCTTAAGGCAAAAGTCAAAATTTTGGACCTAAAAAAAGCTAGTTTACAAAAAAGTTAGATAATATTACTCAAAATGTTTATAACTTCAACAAAGGTCGAGAAAATTTGACAAAAATCGTTGAGAGTTCACAATATGCTTCAAATAAACAAGGTTCGGGATATAAGAAACAAGAATCCAAGAAACGCCTCAGTTATAAAAGGGAAAAAAAGATGTAGTAGTAGACAAAAATGAAGCTAAGAAAAATTTTAGTTTATTATATTCCAAGACAAAACCAGGTGTGAAATTTCAAAAGGAAAATGTAAAGACTATGAAGATATGGGTTCCTAAAACATATAATAATTTGATTAGGAACGAATATATTCAGCATTTCATGAATATTGTGCATCTTAATTCTAATTATTTATATAAAGGGGATACCAGACCCGTATGGGTTTGGACTCCTAAGACCTAGCTCTTAGGACCCTATAAAAAAGTGGGTACCATGGACTTAATCTTATTCTTTGTAGGTCCCACTTAAGAAAAGAGGAAAGTGGATATTGGATAGTGGTTGCTCAAAGCACATGACTGGATACAAGAGCTTTTTGACAAATATTACATACTCAGATGGTGGCTCCGTCACTTTTGGAGATAATTTAAAAGGCTATATCATCGGCAAAGGCGATGTGAGCAATTGCGGTACATCTAACTTACCTCTTATTACCAATGTCATGCTAGTTAAGAATCTGAAACACAATTTACTTAGTATTAGTCAATTATGCGATAAGGGATTTACAGTTTCCTTTCCAAATAATAAGTGTAGTATTTTAGATAGAAATCATAATTTAGTTTTCGAAGGTTATAGAGACATAAACATATATATTCTGAATATGAATATAAATCATAATTCAGATATGTGTCTTATGGCTAATGATAATGATCCATGGCTATGGCACAAACGCTTCTGTCATATAAACTTCAGAACTATCGACAAGCTGGCCAAAAACGATCTAGTTAGAGGTTTACCCAAAGTAAGCTTTAGCGTTGACAACATTTGTGACGCATGTCAATTAGGAAAATTGACTAAATCATCTTTTAAATCCAAGAAAGTCATATCAACACTACAACCACTTGAGTTACTACATATGGATTTATTCGAACCAACTCAGGTTCAGTCAATAAACCATAGTCGATATGTGTTTGTAATTGTTGATGATTACTCTTGTTACACCTGGACAATTTTCCTAAAAAATAAAAATGACACTTTCGAACAATTCAAATCTTTCGTTAAAAGAATTCAGAAATCGAAAGGGCTTAAGGTTAAAAATATAAGAAGTGATCATGGCGAGAGTTCGAAAATAATGAGTTTGAACATTTTTGTACAAAGAAAGGTATATATCATAATTTTTCGTTTACTAGAACTCCACAACAAAACGTAGTTGTTGAACGGAAAAAACGGACCTTACAAGAATGTGCAAGAACATTATTAAATGGAACCACTTTACCAAAACATTTCTAGGCAGAAGCTGTTGCAACTGCATGTTTTGTTTTGAATCGTGTGTCCATTCGACCTCTCACCAAGAATACGCCTTAAGAATTATTTAATAAAAGAAAGCCTAATATCTCATACTTCAAAGTCTTTGGTTCTAAGTGCTTTATTTTAATACGAAAGACCAGCTCGACAAATTCGATCCAAAGGTCGATGATGGTATATTTGTCAGTTATTTGGAACGGAGCAAGGCCTATCGTATATTTAATAAACGAATCAAAACTATTGAAGAATCACTTAATGTCTCATTCGATGAATTCTATCAGCACCCTCATAATACATCAGATGATGACGAAACTATAGTCACTAATAATCCAATCATCACAAATATTGATTCTGACTCTGAAATAGTTGTTGAAAATATTCCTCAAACATGTGAGTTACGGTCTCCACCAAGAATATTAAGAGACCATCCGACTCAAAATATAATCGGAGAAGTAACATCAAAAGTCAGAACAAGAAGTCAACTCCATCAAATGGGTCATGTCGCGTTTCTTTCAAATATCGAACCTAAGAATCTAAAAGAGGCAGCTACTGATGATTACTGGATCATTGCCATGCAGGAAGAACTAAATCAGTTCGAGCGCAATGATGTATGGGAACATGTTCCAATACCAACTAATCAATCAGTTATTGGTACTAAATGGGTTTATAAAAATAAGGCTAATGAACAAGGTAATATCACCAGAAATAAAGCGAGATTAGTAGCACAAGGATATAATCAAGAAGAAGGTATCGATTATGAAGAAACATTTGCGCCAGTTGCTCGTCTAGAAGCTATTAGAAACTTATTATCTTTTGCTTGTCACCACAATTTCAAACTATATCAATGGATGTCAAGAGTGCATTCCTCAATGGATTTATCAAAGAGAATGTATATGTCGAACAACCCCCTTTGGTCGTACATGAAAAATATCCTGACTATGTGTATAAACTTAAAAAAAACTCTGTATAGTCCAAAACAGGCACCCCGTGCTTGGTATGAATGACTACGTAATTATCTTATTAATTCAGGATTTCAAATAGGCAAAGTCAATCAAACTTTGTTTATCAAAAATTCTCGAAAAGATACTCTAGTTATCTAGATATATGTAGACGACATCATCTTTGGTTCAACAAACGATAAACTCTGCAAAGAGTTTGCAAATATTATGACCAAAGAATTTGAAATGTCTCATATGGGAGAATTATCATATTTTCTCCAACTTCAAATCAAACAACCTCCAAAAGGTAATTTTATCAATCAAGAAAAATACTGCGGAAATCTTATCAAATGCTTCGGATTAGAAAGTACGTCTGGTAAACCTACTCCCATGAGTACAACCACACATCTTGAAAAAAATGAAAATGGTAAGAGTGTTAACTAGAAACTATATCGAAGCATTATTGGTTCTCTTCTTTATCTCACAGCTAGTCGTCCCGATATAATGATGAGTGTTTTTCTATGTGCACGATTTCAAGCGGATCCAAAAGAATCACACCCACGAGTAGTGAAACGTATAATTCGTTATCCTAATAATACCAAAGATTTCG
Organism: Allium sativum; assembly: GCA_030737875.1. Classification (NCBI taxonomy): domain Eukaryota; kingdom Viridiplantae; phylum Streptophyta; class Magnoliopsida; order Asparagales; family Amaryllidaceae; genus Allium; species Allium sativum. The sequence continues at coordinate 638,477,099 of CM060922.1, forward strand.
GTCTTTTCTACCCAAAAGAATATCCATTGGAATTAGTATCATATAGCGGTGCTGATTTCGGAGGCTCTCGAACGGATAAAAAGAGTACAAGTGGTACGTGTCATTTTATTGGAAAATCACTTGTCTCTTGGTTTAGTAAGAAACAAAATTGTGTTTCACTATCAACGTGTGAAGCTGAATATATATATCAGCGGCTCTTTCTCGTACTCAAGTAATATATATGCAACAAACACTTCAAGATTTTGATATTCAATTATCAAATTCTATTATATACTGTGATAACACCAGTGCTATAAATTTATCAAAAAATCCTGTGAACCACTCTCGAACCAAACACATTGATATCCGTCATCATTTTCTAAGAGACAATATCGAAAAGGGAAATATATATCTCGAGTATGTCCAAACTGATAATCAACTAGCAGACATTTTTACTAAGCCTCCACTTGAGTCTAATTTCATAAAATTATGTAGAGAGCTTGGTCTTATCTCCAAAAAAGAACTTGACAATTACTTTTATCACTAATGTCATTTATATTGGGTAGCTCTTTTCACTTTCGGATTATATTTACTCAAACATTAGCTATTATTAGCTATTATTAATTTGTGTAAATTAATTATGAGCTTTTGATTTTTCCTACGGCCAAGTAATTCTGAAATTTTTAAGCCTTAACTATATATAGAAATAAAAAATCCTGTATAAACTTGATATACAATTCCCATCTTATCTCTCCTAAGCTTATCTTAAATTCTACAAAGTTCATATATTCTGTTTTCTGATGGCACACATATGCGACCAATGTTCTCAATATTCCCATATCTCTATCATTAGTTCTGAGATGGGAGATCATTGCCCTCCAAAAACACCCACTCCTGGACACAAATCAGGATATCACCAATGCAATCTACTCCCGGCACTACGCCAACTCCAAAATGCTCAAAGAAAGTTTTGTTTTGCTCACCTCGTACCAAAGACAAGATCAATGAAATTCACCATTACCAGAAACATAAAATTGATCTTCAAAGGCAGATATATTATGAGCAAAAACTGACCTCAGATCGACTATCTCTTCTGGAAAGAATGGCAATGTTCTTTTGTGGCTCAAACAAACACGACGTACATGAGCCTATGCCAAACATGCCTTCATCCTATAGGAGCCCGAATTCATGGGAATGAAATTATAATAGAAATGAAGGAGCAAAAGATAATCGGTCACCATGGAAAGCACGTATTAACAATGTCAAAGAAGAATCTACTGATCACAATTCATCAACTTCACATTAGATTTATACCGTGGTTATATTCTCTTGTATCACTCAAGTAGTAATATATATTGAGTAATTTTTATGTCATATGGACCGTCCAATATCAGAAATGAAGCAAAAACCATCAAAAATAGCCTAGAACCCAACTAGTCGACAGGCTAATTTTCAACCGGTCGACTGTTTTAGCTTTTGGCTAAAAACGGTCGACCGGTGAGATCATAGCGGTCGACCGGTTTTGGAGTATCCTGGTTTTAAAATGCACATATACGGTCATTTCTCTACTCCACTACTTCACTTTTACTTCAACCATTCCTTATTCCAAAAACTCCAAAACCTTAGAATTCAAGTTTTTCTTTCAATTTCAACAATATCAATCAAATGGCTCCTCCAAAGAAAAAACCAAAGCAAGCTTCAACTTTTGAACCTCAACCAATTGATGTCTCAATCAAGAAGTGGCTAGTTGATCCAATTGTTGTTAAAAGATGAAATGATATGAAAGACTTCACGATTCATCCGGTTTTGTTCATTAAGTTCTCTGATTTGTCCAAATATCACGTTCTCAACTTAGCAAGGAGTTCAAATATTGAATCCCTAATTGATTTTGATCAAAATAATGTTGAAATAAACCATATTATGATCAAATTATTCTATGCTAACTTGAATTTGGAGAAGTACAAGCCCGAAAATCCCGCACAATAACTTTGGTCTGTAGTCTGTGGCAAGCAAGTGTTTATCTCGTGTGAGAGAATGGCAAGTATCCTTAGAGTTCCTTTTACTGGTGAAAAAATCTCAAATAACTTTTGTAATATCCATATCTGTGATCGTATTAGCCATGAGTTCATTGAAAACGATATGGATAGCACAAAATCCAAAGGATTAAGACCCACTGCAAGGATTATTCATCACACGCTCATGCATTCTCTACTACCAAGATTAGGTAATTTTGATGCAGTTTATAAAGAGAACTTTAAGGCATTATATGCAATATACGGGGATATTCATGTCAACTGGATTGGTATGATTTTTGATGAGATTTTGCAAGTAAATGATTGCACTAGGCCTCATTTGTTTTATAATGAATTATCATGCGCCTATTGCTTGATTGTAACATTGAACCCCCTGAATCTCCTGTTTCAAAGCCCAAAGTCCTTGACAAAGCAACGATTAAACGGATAAAACTACCCGATCCATACTTCAATATTATGCCTTTTGAGCAATGGCAAGAACGCGGACATCAAGGAGCTTCAAAACGATCATCCCGGCCACGACCTAAGGAAGTCAAACTTATAGGATCTTCTTCCTCGACAAAGGAATCGCTAGACACCATTGCTCGCAACCAATTTCTACTCGAAGCAAGGCTTTAGCGTATGGATACAAAGTTGGAAAAACGCTTCAACAGGATTAAGTCTTTCTTCGGAACATTATGGGAAGCAATGTCGTGTGGTGCATCATCATCCATGCAAGCTCAAGACCCCAGCAAACGTCCAGCTCCTCCTACTTTTGATTGGACATCATCGGAGGAGGCTATAAGCTCGGGAACTCGTCATGGACTTGATCGCGGAAAAACACAAGTTGTTGAAGAGGAAGAGTAAGAGAAGGAAGACGAGATGGAATCGCAATCCGAATCTTCTTAGTTCACTTCCTACTTTTATCATGCTACGTACCTATCCTATCTTTTGATTTAAGACTTGATTTGGCACTTGTATCTAAATGGTGTCGTGTTTTTAGTAGTAGTACTAGACTTTTGGTTGTGTATGACGTTATTTTGCGACTCTTGTCATGTCCTATGTTACTAGCTTATGTCGCTTATTATCCTGATAGTATCATTTTTAATTCTTCCTTATTCCTTTTTGTCGATGACAAAGGGGGAGAGATTGGTACTAACAGTATTATGCAGGAATATATAGTTCATGTTCATATACAGGCACAATCTCAGGGGGGATCATATGCAGGGGGAGATTCAGAACTATGTTGTCATCAATCAAAAATGGGGAGAATGTTGAGTCAAGTGATTATGGAGTTTTGATTTCTAATAAAGAAATAAGCCGTGATCGACAAAAAGAAAATATTTATTGGTTTGAAGAGGTACAAAGAGCTACATATGATATCCTAGATTAGAGGTTGATTATTTGGTGTCTTAATAGTGTTGCTTATGTTAAAATCTATCCTCAAATAATCTCACACCTCAAATAATCGATATATACATACAAATATACATATATATATATATATATATTATATATGTGCACATTGATTGTGCAAACTGGGCAGAACCGGTCGACCGCCTATAATTGGACCTGTCAACCGTTTCTATCCAGAATGCATAATAAATGTGCACGTATGAATATAACATATATATATTTCCAAATTCCTGTCTAATGGTTCTTTTTGACCTTTCAACCGTTTTCTTTCAGAAAGCAACCTTTCGAAAAGACACTCCTTTCAATCAAGGGTTGCATCTCTTTCTCTTCACCAATAATCATGGCTATTGTTTGTTACTCTTCAGAAAGGGCTACAACTATTTATTCTCTATATAAACACCATGAGATCATCATTTTTTATCGAATTTAACTTGATTACTATTTCTAATTCCTTGATTTCATTTCTATATTCTAAAGCGCTCAAATTGCTCAAAATCAATCATATATCGTTTGAATCCTAGAATCCATTCGATATTCCTTTGATTCAATACGATATCCACTTCCAAATCTTCGTATACACAAATATTCTATTTGAGGATAAGATTATAGGAAGGTTGTACTACAAGTGACAAAGTCGTGTTATCAAGAACACATATTGTCAACAACAATTGTATTCGTCTTAGTTGAAATCCTCGTGTTGTAAGAGGCACGTGTTGAAGTCCTCGGTGTTATTAGAGGCATGAAATCCCATTCTTATGCTCGGGTGTTGTAAACCTCTTCCTCCAGGTGAAGAGAGGTGGTTGTTAGTGAAAATCCAGATAGAAGTCTGGGACTGGATGTAGGACGGTGCTCCGAACCAGTATAAAAATCCTTGGTGTGAATTTTCTATTTTTCTGCATTTACTGTTACATATCTGTGATTAGCTGATATTTATGTCATCTTATATTCTCTTTCATAGTTGTTCTGTATTAGTGTGTTATACACCATATTACACGATCCGTGTGTACTGTACTAGCACGTACGGAATCTTCATACTTCTGAAAACTGCAAAACCTACTGTCACCATAAACAATCCGCCACCGCACCTCCCATCGTGATGCCGACACTAGATCTGACCACCCCACATCGAAGAGCCAAACCCCACCTCCTACCGCCGTGAGCGACGCCAGTCGCGGTCCCCCTAGCGCCTCCAGATTTCGTTCCAAAGTCAGCCCCATTCAATTCAAAAATTGCACACAATTCTCCACTAAATCCGATCATGTCTGCTCAGTCTATAGATCTCATCTAGATCTATCATTTTTGTTTTATGATTATTGAAAATCGTTGAGGGGATTAAAAGAAAATGGAGGGGGAAGGATCGAATGAAATCATCCATTCATTGAGGAAGCCGGCGCATGTAATGTTAGACCACGTGGAAGGCTTTTGACTTAGGGTGAGGGTATTTTGGTGGTATATATACTATATTAAAATATTATTTAATTCCAAGTTTTGACGATTTTGCATTTGAACTCCAAACGAACCCCAACGACTGTTGCTCCAAGCTAGATATCGAAGTTTCGGACACAATGAGATATGTTTTGTAAGCCCATTTGACTATTTCAGTCAGTTTTTATCAAAATTAAATTATAAATTCATATAACGTCAACTATTAAATTTGAACGTATATTTTAATTTACCACGGTCACATTCTGACTCCAAAAATTATGAAATTTAGCTATGTTTAATAATTACAGTTCTAACAAAATTAATTTCATTAAATTTGGAGACTGTTTGAAAAATGGCTTTTATCCTCGCTTATTAAATTTAAACTGAAATTCAATACTCGTTTAAATTTACCACGCTCACATATTAATTCCAATTGACTTGAAATTTTAAACCTAGCAATAATTTGATGTTTCAGATCCAACAAAATTAATTTCGTCAAAAACATAGGTCGTTTGTGAAATGGCTATTTTTAAGGGCTTACATATAATTAAAAAATATATAAATTCTATTGCGACTATTTAAAATTTTAATTTGGACATAACTTACAATTTATAAAACAAAATCTAAAATTTTCACATTCATTAGAAAGATATAGTTAAATAGATCCTAACGTTTCTTGTTTCATCAAATTTTGATTTATAATGAACTTTGTATATTCATTTAAAGTTTAAAATCAAATTTTCAAACTACCGCGCCATTTCGAGTTTGTTTTAATTAAATTTTAAATTTATACGTTCAAAATTCGGTTTAAATAAATTTTAATCATTAATTCTCAAAATAAATCACTAAATATATTTAATCTCTATTAAAATCAATTAAAAATCATTCTTAAATTGGTTCCAAAAATACGGGTTGTTACATTAACCTTAAGCTGAAACTATTGTACGTATGTGTGTACCTAATGGATCAGTGGAGTTATGCGTCTTTCCTGTTGTGATATTTAAATGGAAATACCATGGTAGTAACCTTTTTGTATGTTAGTATAAATGTAGAATGCCTAGAGTAAGGGGAGCCCAATGGAGGCACTTAGTAAATCATGCTTCAAACCAATAATAGGCTATGTGAACTGATAGCGTTTCTTTTCGCCAGTTTAGGTCTTTTAGCCACAATGTGCTCTGGATTTGTATTGAAATACACATTACAGATCTCACTAAGAAACTAGAAATAATAAATCAACTCAGGAAACAAATTGTGGAACTATTTTATGTCATTATCTTTTCCATGCAATCTCAACATTTTATCACCTAGTGTTTATTACAAGACACAATCCTACAAACTTTTTCATTTAAAGTTATCATACATCATATTTTTTGGACTCATTTATATATGTATTTACTATTGTGATTTTATGATTTGTGTAAGTAACAAATTTATACATCAAATTTCCTGTTGTAATTTTATGATCCATGTAAGTAACAAATTTCAATACTTATATAAGTATTCAGCCTCGTGTAACATTGTATCACTTCGATCTTCCACTTACATTACAAGATGAGTATAAATGTCTCTTAAACCGAAGATTCATGTAAATTTTCAATCCTTAAAAATACTATTTGTGTGTGATGATCAAATAAATAACTATTGTGCCATAAAAGAAAAGTTTGTTATGTGTATATGAAATAAAAAATAGATGGTATAAGAATCATATTAAACCATTATGTTAAATCTTTAACTACTTGTTCTCATTATACAGATTGTGACGGCAACGACGATGGTTGAAAGGGCGGAGGAAGCTTAGGATTTGATGCCCAAAGGTATTTTCTGGAATTTGACATAAAGTCGGTTTCGTTTTACCAATCTATAGAGCTTTTGTTCGAGTTCAAATGCAAATTAAGAGGATTTTGTGTGTTTATATAAAAATAAGGAGAAAAGGAAATCTCTGCTACATTCGAGACCAGGGAAGCTCGAGGATCTCTCAAAGCCATGAAATCGTTTGTGTAATTATTTTAGTTAATCGAGAGTGATGAAGCGAGATGTGAGTCACTAAAATGATGACCTGTGAGTATGGTTGGAATTGTTGAGGCGTTACTCTTCTGCTGGCCTACTTCATTTTATGGATTGAGCTACGGGGCCTTCCCTTTATCCGAGTGCAAATCATTGTGAAAAATAGACTTCTCCTGGTATGTAATAATGTGAAAATTTTCATTTATATTTGGCATAATATGTATTTTTTAAAATTTAACTAGGAATATCTACTCCCTTCTCTGTACTATTTATCATTACTACTTGTTCTTTGTTCTTTTTGTGTTCTTTTTAATGCAGATGATATTAATTGCTTGATCATCAAGGCGAGAATTATTGTTGCATACTGTGTGTCTAAACCAGTTATTAAAGTACCCTCTTTAAAAATATTATTTGGTGAATCTAATTGTGAAAATTGTTAATTATTTGTGTTAAGATTAACCCTTGTATTTGCAGGGGCGTCATTGGTAACATGTTATCGATAGAACCTACTGTATGACTTAATGTGTTTAATTGCTATAATATTTGAACTACATTTGAAATCAAGTTCCATCCCAAAATATATGCTCTTTAGGCCTGGCTTTGCAAATTATAATCCTTTCTATCATTTTCTAAGATATATGTAACCATAATGATCACATAATGTTCTGCGATAAAGGTACTCAAAACATATTAATTTTCGCACTTGCTTTAGACAAAAAAAAATCAATTTATCATTATATTTTTGCAGGAAATGGATAAGGCACATAGGTTAGGTCAGCGTAAAGTTGTGAATGTACACCACCTTATCATGTGAGGAACATTAGAAGAGAAAGTCATGAGTTATAAAAAATTCAAAGTTTTAGTTGCAAATGATAGTCTCAAAATCATGAATACAGATCAATTGCTTGATCTATTCACTCCAGCACCAAACACAAAAAAATTAAGTGAATATTGTTTAAAACTCTTCCCCTCTTTCCTATTGCACTTGCACGTCTTAGTTCATCTATTAATGGAAGGACACTGCACAAGACCCCTGCTACCCACTAATATATAGCTTTATTTCTCTTTAAGTGTTTTTTGGGTCAACATGAGTGTATATATCTATTTTCTTGATGCCGTAATATTTTTGCAGGTTGATTTAGAGGGAATTGCTAAGGACACACATAACTATGTAGGTGCTGATTTAGCTGCACTTTGCACTGAAGCCGCCCTTCAGTGCATTAGAGAGAAGATGGATGTTATTGATCTGGAAGATGACCCCATTGATGTAGAAATCCTTAACTCGATGGCAGTAACCGATGAGCACTTCAAAACTGCTCTTCATACAAGAAAGCCATCCGCGCTTCGTGAAACTGTAAGTGCTTATATTCCATACTAGCATTATACTTATTGTTCCGTTAGTACTGTTTCGTTCATCATACTTATAAATGATATTGTTATTTGTTTTCTTTATGAATAGGTTGTTGAAATGCCAATGTTAGCTGGGAGGATATTGATGGGCTTGAGAATGTTAAAAGGGAACTCCAAGAGGTATTACTTCCTCTAATTTTGACTTGATTCTCAAATCTCGATTGAAAATTCATTTTAGAACACAACTGAGAAAATTTTGTCCATATTAACACATTTGATTATATCTTCCATTGATGAAGGGTAACAAAATGAGAATTTTGTTTTTAAGTTCAGTGATGTAGAAAATCCAGGATCCAAAGCCAAAAGTATGAGTTAACGTAGGAAAAAGAATCCATCATATCATCTTAGCGTTGTTCGATAGCTTAGGTGAAGCAAAATTTCTAGTATACAAGTATGTGTGTGTAAAACACACACATTACAATAAGAACCTTTCAAATCTAATCTTGCTTTTATTTTAAATTAAACTTTATGATTTACATTTAGGTTTTAAAAATCTTGTACTCATATTTATTGAACTCTTTTTTTAATCATAAATCCTCATTGAGGATGGCGGTATTGCTACCTTAAATGACTTGATCTTGAATGAGGATATCAATTACATGTATTAATTTTTTTTCTTCTAAAATAATCTGGAATGTGAGGATATAAAATACACATATTAATTTTTTTTCTAAAATAATTTGTAGACTGTCCGATATCCGGTTGAGCATCCTGAGAAGTTCGAGAAATTTGGAATGCCTCCATCAAAAGATGTGTTATTCTATGGTCCTAATGGTTGTGGAAAGACTTTGTTAGCTAAAGCAATCGTAAATGAGTGTCAGGCAAAATTTGTAAGCATAAACGGACCTGAATTGCTTACCATGTGGTTTGGTGAGAGTGAAGCAAATGTCCGTGAAATATTTGACAAGGCTTGTGTTTTGCTCCCTGTGTTCTCTTCTTTGATGAGCTTGACATTATTGCTACTCAGGTAGCTTTTATACGTGTTATATTCACCTATAGAGTATGTTGTTAAATTTCGCTTGAGTCCAAGTATTTACCATTCTCAAATCCCTACCTGTCACCCCATCTGCTAAAACCCAAAAAACGGCTCTTAGCATTGTTATAACATCACATTATCTAGTTTCTAAAAAAGCCTAGTTCTAACATCATATTATCTCTTTTTTTCAAAGTTATTTAAATCTCTTTAATCACTCAAGCTCTTCATGACTTCTCATTGAATCACTGTAGGGTACGTCCTAATTATGTGATCAAAGACTGTAGTTAAAATTTGGTCAAATTTTGTATTAAAGTTTTCAATTGAAATGTTGTGGAACTTTACTACTGAAAATTAGTTTGCATTGAAGTCTCCATTTAAAATTTGATTAGTGGTTCAGTAACAATAGTGCGTAATTGAACTCATAGCTCCTTAGTAATATGATACTACATATTAATGAATTTTATGGGAATTTTCTTGGTTTGTGGTAAAGAGAGTTATAAGCTTCCCATTTCCTTAGTTGTAAGGTGACGTTGCTATCATCTTGATTAGAAAAACTTATCAACCTTGTTCTATGATGATGATGATGCAGAGAGGAAGCAGTGTTGGAGATGCAGGAGGAGCAGGCGACAGAGTCCTCAATAATGTTTATGTAATATGTTGGATTAGAGTCTAATTATGTAACTTATATAATGCCATAAATAAACATTAATATGGTAAATTTTAGATGCACGCAGTTTGTTAAACACATTTAATGGGAAATTTTTTAGATTGTATTTGTGATTGCTGGACGTGTTAACCCGGGTTTTGTCAAAAGGATCGAATGATGACCAGGTGAAGATTCTAGTATCAGTGTATAAGGCAAAGGAGAAAGCATTCTCAAAGGATTAGGAGAGCTTTGGGATCAGTCACAATATGATGAAGAATATAATTTGAACAACTTCGTAGAAAATTTTAATGGATGAGCTTTTGGATTCATTCCCTGTGCAAATGTACAGTACACATGGAAGGGAGTAAAGCTTCTGTTTGCCTCAAATTGACATCAATATGAAATTGAAAACATATGTACTGAATTTCGTAACTCATGTATTGAACTTTTTTTTCATTAGTTAATGTTTTATTTTGTTATCATGAGTATGTGTTATGTTTGTTGATTATTATATTTTGTTCATTTCTACATTGCTCTTAAAATTGTTATGTAGATCCATTTTGATTGTTATAACTAAAATGTTTTATATATGAGCTGTACAAGGATTTAGCAATGCTATAACTTGCTAATTTAATAGCGCGATAGAGGCACTATCGAATAAACATGTTATAGCGACAATACCGTGTTATAAAGATTCTCACTTTCATTGAGATTTAGATGTATTATAGCGGTGAAGACGAGCTATTGTATTTAAGTAACATAATGACAAATTTGTGCTATAAAACCATGCTCTTCTTTAGCGGTAGTTTTAGTGTTACTGATATTATGCAGTTTTTTATAACATGTTGATATACAACTTTTATAGAACCACTGTAGTTATGATTAATAGCGGCTATATGCCGTTACAAAAGACAATTTTTATTGGAGTGTATCCATTTTGCAATTTCTCAACTGGCTTATCCTGTCAATTCTAGTACCCAAATCTTGCTTATGGAAGTTTATAATGTCTTGATGCTCCGAGAAACCTAGACGAGAAAATTTCGATCTTCGACTATTCAACAAATAATTATGCTTTTACCATGGCTTCACAAGGTGAACAAGCCTGTTCTCATGTTCATACTCCTGTTTTGGAACCACCTTCACTCATTGCAAGAGAAGCTTGTAAATACCTTCCAAGTCAGCAGAACGTGCAATTTGTTATAGACCATGGTAAATTTGCTAGGTTTATGACTTCATGCTATTTACATTGCATGAAAAATGGAAAAGGAGACTTTCTTGTAGGTTTCAAAAACTAAAGTATAAAAAATTACTACTTGAGCACATTGGGCCATCGCATTCATTAGTAAGTGAGGATTTCTTGGACTCCGACAACAACTGTTTCTGTCTAATAGCTTGTGAAATACATAAAGCATTCCTATATTATTGAATGTGACATTTAATTAACCTTAAGGTTTTTATTCATCACTCTTAAAAACAGAGCCAGCTCTGAGGTTTATAATGACCAATGCTAATTTTCAAATGATGCCCATTTTTATATAAAATTGTTCTAATTTATCAAATAAAATTATTGTTTATAAGAAAAACCATGCATTACTCTGAATATAACCATTTGGATTAGTATTAAATCAACCGATAGTTTTATATTTTATATAGCAATGAAGTGCTTGATAGCTTGAAGCTGACTTTGTAGACACAAAAATATTTATAGAGCTCGATTTCATTATAAAAGATCAACAATTATAACCTTTTAAAAATTGGTTACATATATAACAGTAGTTATTTTATAACCATGAAGTGCTTAATTCGTTTTTTGGGATATAACAGTAGTTATTTTATAAATAACAAATATTTCACTAGGTTACATATATAAATCTCAGCATTCATACTAATTTCCACAGGCTACCAAATAACAAGGAATAAAGTGAAATAAAATCAAATGGAGAACTTTGGAACGAATACCTGCAATCTGAAATTCTGAACTCCAAAATTACCACTAAAGCTTAAATTAGAAGAGCCTTGATAATATGCATGCCCATCGAATAGTTCTTTATGTTGTCATCAACATCATCGTTTTTTATTCTTTACAAAATTTACTACTACAAATCATTCGACTGTTGGAATCAACATTATCATTGTAGTCATTAGCTCGACTACGTCCTCTCATAACAATCCTTTCCATAAAAATCTCGGACTTTCTCACCTCTAAATCCTCTTCTTCACCCACTTCTCCAATATAGTATTCATAATCGTCATATCTAAAAGTTCCAGATCTATTAATTCATTCTAGATCTAAAAGTTTCAAATTTGTAAGCCCAAAATCTGTAATATTATTGATCTATACATACCAAGCTACGAAGAAGGAACAAATGTTGCAAGTATCATAAACCTTTACTAAATTGAACAAATAAGGGATTATAATTCGGATATGACATGTTGCCTTGCTATTGTCCTTACCGGTTTGCTGATGCTCATGGTTTATCTCGTTGCCATTATCGCCTCTGATGTGCGCTGTTTCATGGCATCGCCCTTAATGACTTCTCCCTTTTGCGCTATTTTTCCTTTTTTGGGGGGGTGTTCGTGGCACGATTAAAAAATGTTGCCCCTACCGTTTTTGGTGCCACGTGCCCATGCACTGTTGGCACTAGGCCAAAACCGACCCTGCTAAAGAATAGAGATACTGTCTCTAGGCATATATGGAGTTTGAAGGGAAATGATTATCCAAGATATTTTAAGAATGGTTCATTTAACGGTATTGACTGTTCACATATACATCCCAATCTTAGTTACAGGTACACTGAAAATAGTTGTCTAAAAATGTCTTGTGACAATAGAAGTAATAGTATGAAACGACCCGAACTTCCTCGATCCTCGAGGAGACGGAGGAGCCTGAATTGCTTTGAGAACACAAGCATCAGAAGATAAATACTAGAACATTTCATTGCTATTACAACAGTATACATCAGAGTACAAGAATATATCAGAGTTCAAATAAATAATATACAATGGGAAATAAATATCAGGGATTTAATAAATTACAAAGTAGCGAAAATATAATACATGAATAAAATGTGCAGCGGAATACATCAACTACTACAACTGAATGAAATACTCGGATACAAAGCTTTCTAAATACAGCTCCAGCTGTAATATAGGATCTTGTTAAAAGAAATATCTGCAAACGCCAAAACTACTAGCTGCCCGTGTGGTAAAATATAGGCACCCAGAGTTTAGGTAGAAACAACAAACTCCGATCAGTCATGGGACTAGTGTGAGAACTAAAATAGTTATTAAAACTCTATTTTAAAAATAAGGTAATTAACAGGGACATGCCGTATGTCACGGAACGTGTTTACTCCACACGAATCTCAGTTTAGAAAAAACAACGCAATGCTTTATGGGAAATGAAGCTATTATAAGACTCGGGTCCCATCACACAGTGCAACGCAGGCCGGAGGATAGAGTTTAACCTTATAATAGCCAAACATGCTTGGTACGTTTAAAACAAATCATTTTGATATTACTATAAGTGCATAGTGCCAAAATCAACTTCAAATATAAATGTATCAATCATAGACGACATATGTACCATATATTATGCCACCATACATAGGTTTACAATTAAGACGGAAAAGTCACGTATTGGAAATTGGATTCCATCTAAGAACCGAGGCAAGGGATCTTCCTCATCCGAATTCTAGACTCTCTAGCCCAAGCTTCAGGAATAGTACGCATCGTCCCTTGGATCTGGCAGGGCCAGTCCACACTTACTTTAGTGGATTGGCAATTCCTGAACAATACGTTTCCCTGCCCTATGGAGCATAAAATCTGGTCATTATGTCGACCATCATATCTGAGGTACCTCGCTTTCCATCAACCACATAAGTAAAATGTCTGGGCTCCATACCGTGACACCACTCCTAGCTAGAAAGAAACGTATGTCCTCCCTGCAGTCCTTCATCCCGTTTCAGGTTCATGCCGGGGTGTGAAGCTCGCGAATTAACGTTATACACAAAGCTAAGCTAATTAAAGTCGTTCTTTGATCATCAACCATAAGACTCTGCTTTTCAGCAAAAGCCTTGTTCATTTGCATCTAAGCATGCCACATTGACAATCCATGCAATGCAACTGATGTTTATCAATATATAACCTCTAACCTCGTACGTCTCAGGGAAGGGTGTTAAGCAAGAGAACAAATTCTCCATCACCAAATAGATATATATTTAATAGAAATCAATCAACGCAAAATGAAATCCAATATCAGACACGCATCCATTTACAAGTCTGTTCTGGGTCTGAATGAAACCAGAGGCACCTTATTCCTTGTCTCATATGTCCAATATAGGAGAGAGGTCCTCGCATATCCAGTTGATCTCCAAGTACGTCTGGACGATCACCACTTATTACCTTGTCTCGGGCGATCAGCCCAATCAAGACATCGGTAATCATCCCTTCGATGTGAAGATATCTGGTCTTCAACCACCGTCTTCATAGTCGACATTTAATCGCGTATTAGTCATTCACAATAGGATAAACCCGGTCTTTCCAAAAAAACTCGCGTATTTTATAATCAATAGTCAAGTGCTATAGAAACACATCATATGCCTTATTCCAATTCAGAATATTCTTTTATTCAAATATCCACATCTTTAGGGAAAGGTTCCCGTTAATTTTATCAAAGATAAATTCTTTTAGACTTATTCTTTAATCTTCCTTTGGATATCAATTTCAAAAGATTTTATTTTATCCTTTCGCAATTCTAAACCAATTTAAGGTTTATAAAACTATTCGGGATTATCGAGCCTTGCCGAAGTAATCAATTGTTATATTATCCTAATCCCAACCTTTCAGCCCATGGAGAAAGACTGGTAGTACTCCATATCTAACACCCACGGTGTTATCCGTAAATTTAATTACCATTTCACGTTACAAATCTAATTAAAGATTTAACTATCGCCTGGAGTAAAACTGGTGGTACTCCATTCTCGATCATTTCTTGAATTCGGTAAATTTAATTACCTCATTCACCTTCTAATCTAATTAAAGATTCACTAAAACTCTATTTAGTTTTAATTTCCAAAAATCATTACTTTATGATCATTCAACTTTTGAGAAATTAATCTTATCATTAACTGGGTTAAAGAACTAATGTTATTAAAAACACAGTTCACAATAAACCCAAATCAACTTCCATTAACTATGGAATTGTCACGCAAAACATAACAATTTGTAATTGATATAAATTTTCGTATTAGACTAATAATATAAATGGAATACCAGCAAAGCCTTTTAAATTCCATATACAGTAACGGTCTTCATTTACAAAAGTTCATCTCGATTATTACCTAATTGAATTCCATTTAATTCAAATTTAATATATTAAATTGGAAAAAAATTCTTTGGAAAATTCCATTAACCTTTTTTAAAAGATTTATAAATTCCAAATCATAACTTCACTGTTAATTGGGTTAAAGAACGTTATTTAAAACATTGTTCATGACAAAACCAAAATCCACTTTGATATTAAATACAAGGCTCTGAATAGAAATTATATCGGCTTATATTAAATATTAAATTTCGAAACCAACAAATATCGTATTGGGAATAACGATATATATATATCTTCCAAATTCCTCAACAATATCCGTATAATCACGGAATCCAATATTGAAATATTCCAAAGATTATTTCCATTCAAATCCAATCCAATTCATATGTTGGAAAATTCTGGTTATATCAAAACCATTTCAATCCAATATATTATTTCTAAAGATCATTGGATTATTATTCTAGTTATTAACTAGTTCATTTTGATAAAAATATATTTTTATCTTTTTAAAACTGGAATTTTTTATCCAAAATATTTCCAAATCATTTATTATGATTTTACACAAAATTTCCACATTTTTAATGATTTTATTAAGGCCCTTACAGTCGGTTTCCAATAACGGCCAACGAACTGCATCCATAGTGACCTTTTCTAAATTTGATTTGGACATATTTTAAGATCCAGCTGTTCAAATTTATCTCTTATATTTATTAGAAAAATCTTTTCGATACGCACCCAACAATTCCAATTTTAGGAGAATTTGACGGTTGTATCTCCCGTTACATCAATTTCAAATCAATTGTTGAAATTCGCAAACAGTCGCGATGCGTTCTATTCAAGCCATTAAGTGCGTATATATATATATATATATATATATATGTGTGTGTGTGTGTGTGTGTGTGTATATAAATAAATCATCAAATTCCATTTTAAATGTATTTTATAAATCGTTTATAAATTCAATTTAAAATGATTTCAACTTCGTTTTCAATTTTAAATCAAATTGAATATTCCATATCATTAAATATTAAAATGATACTATCTTCAAAATTTCTAATTTTTAAATCATTTCTTTTCGATATTAACTATAAAATGAATAAAATCGATCGATAAACCCGTTCGGGTTAAAATGGTGTTTAGCAACTTACTCGGCTTCGTATTCCAATATTTTCGTGTCCATCCAAAATCGGACATCAAAATCGTATTTTGATTATTCAGTGAATATTATTTTAAACTGTTCATTCATTAATTTAATCATTCACTGAATATTATTTGAAAATATTCGTTATTTTAAAATATTCATAATTTTTGATTCGAAATGCGACTCAATCAATTACCATATAATTTCAGTTATATGTATTTCATGCATCACATATATTCAACAATAATGATAAATAATCATTCAACATTTAAACATCATCCATAGTGCAATTTATAACTGTATAAGCATTAAAATAAATAAATAATGCTCATCAAAGTCTGTCCATCAATTGATCGATATACAACTAAATATTGGGACTAGTGTATGTCAAATATCATCTCAATACCCATGTGGGGTGTTCAAACAAAACAGTCTATTTAAAGAAATCATTGGTTAATAAATTTAACCAGTTCTAATTCGGTTTGAATTATTTTTCTAATTAGCCAATTTTATTGTTCAATATATAAATGATTATTTTGTCCATTTTCATCTATCAATTTGATATTAACATTTCTAACATGTTAAATATCACAAAATCATCATCACAATACACAAATCACTAAATCTTCCAAATAAATAAATATTCAACTACCCAATGCCATTTACGGCGCCATAAGTGGCCATTCGCGGAGTATGAACTGCGAGGATCGCTAATATCCATACATTGCTTCCAATTTATGTGAATTCTTGTGTTGAACTCCAAAAATAAATAACATACAATAGATAAAAATCTATACTAGCAATTTCTATATATTTACAGTTATTAAAATAAATTAAATAACTGTACAAAATTTTAACGAGACAATTCTCACTTTGGGTTCCACTCCGTTAGTCTTTGTTGAAGGATTTTATTTTTTTTAATAAAATTAAATCGAACATTTAATTTTGTCAAAAACTGCAATGGCTTCCAAATTCCTCCCAATCAGTTTTGAAATGTAGTTGCCTTCATGATCGCAACGCAAGTCGTTTCACTGAATTTCGATGTCAAACGAATAAGTTATGGCATTATAAACATTGATTACATTAATTAAGTAATCAATAATATAATTAAACTAATTACCCTTAATTAAAAAAATTGGTCGACGTCTTCCTTCTTCTTCATAACATTTCTGGAAACCGCTCGCCCAAAACATAACCTGCGCGCTGCCACACGCCACCACCGAACCACCATCCAACGATACCACAACGCCGGCCTCACCGCCACTTTTCATCGCCGAGCACTAGCCACCATTCGAACCCCCCCCCCTCGCCTTGCAAATCTCCACGAACCACGGCCACTTCCAGGCCTAACTCCGACCACCATAGATAACCAACGACGATCATTGTCGGTAGGATTGAAGATCACCACTTGCTCTTTGATTTCTCCCTTGAAAATTGCAAAAATCATAGCTTAGATTTGAAGATCGAATGGGTTTTAATTTGGGAATTTTCTAGCCCTTGATTTCCAAAGGAGGCGGCTCTGAAAATGGACGAGGAACGATTAGGGTTTTGTGGGAATTCTAGGGTATTTATACCATTTATTTAATATTATTTAATTCCAAAATGTTAGTTTTCGCATTCGAACTCCAAATCAAACCCAACGACTGATGCCTCTAGCTAAGTACCCCTATTCTGGACACAACAGGATATGTTTCGTAAGCCAATTCAGTTGTTTCGATTAGTTTTTATTAAAATATAAATCCATATATTGAAATTGGAACGCACATTTTAATTTACTGGGGCCACATACTGACTCCAAAAATCACAAAAAATAAATCTGGCTATGTTTTGATGATATGGTCCTAACAAAACTAATTTCACTGAATTTGGAGACGGTTTGAAAAATGGCCATTTTCTGGTCGATCCAATTCAAACTGAAATTACCAAACACATTTAAATTCACCACGCTCACTTATTAATTCCAAAAATTATGAAATTTGAAACCTAACAATAATTTGACATTCCGGATCAAACAGAAGTGGTTTCGTCGAAAACGGAGGTCGTTTGCAAAAGGACTATTTTTAAGGGCTTATATATTATTAAAATATAAATAAATTCCATAGCGACTATTCTAAATTTTAAACTGGACATAACTTACAACTTGTAAGGTAAAATCTCAATTTATTACATTCTTTAGAAAATTATAGTTCAAAATATTCCAATGTTTCATGTTTTACTGAAATCCGATTTATATTGAATTCTATACATTCAACTGAAATTAAAATCGAATTTTCAAACTACTGCGCCACTTCAGGCTCGTTTTTATAATTAAAATAAATTTATACGTTCTAAATTCGATTAAATAAATTTTTAGTCGTTATTATTTAAAATAGATCATTTTATATATTCAAAATAGCTAAAATAGAAAATTTAAATTGGTTCAAAAATTCGGGGTTGTTACAATCTCCCCCACATAAAATCTTTTCGTCCTCGAAAAGGAACGGAGCTAAAAGTTGTTTAACCAACCAACTCAACTTTCATTCTTCAACTTTTCAATTTCTAAGAATTTTCAAATTTCTCAAAAATTTGGCTAACATCCAAAAAATTTGAAAAATTTCGCCATAACCTCCTTTGTACGGGGAGGGTGTGAAAAAGTTATTAGGCCGTATTAGGCACCCAATAAATCAATAAAATGCATACACAATTTTTGTGACCTATTTATGCCTAAGGGAGACGTGTAAAAAATCATATTCTCCTACCTTGCCTAGTGTTGGAAATAAAATAATCCATGTGACTTAATTAACAACAAAAGAGATGTGAATTTTTGTCATCTCCAGACCTGTGTAGGGTTTTTATTAAATCCTGCTCTGAGCACCGTTACATGTATTCCTTAATTAAGTCCATAATCAGTCTTCTGTCCGACCTGTAATTTAGTCATCGCCATACAAGCATCTGGCCTGTATGGAAATCCAAGCCTCGTCATATAAGTGCCAAATGCTTATATGGAATATGATATGATATGCTATCTTCATGTAATATGCCATGCAGTGTAGTTCAAAATGGTTTGTTGCTATCCTATGGCGTATGTTTTTAATCTCACATAGAACAACCATCACAGCGCATCTAAATTCATTCACAGTAGTTTATATAACAATAAAATTGCATAACCAACAAATTAAGGTGCACCTATTTTTCCGAAACGCAATATATTTCTCTACTCCATAGTAAATCCATAAACCTGCTCAATATATATATATATATATATATATATATATATATATATGTCTATGTATGAAATTCCAATCAAATTTCAAATTTAATTCAATATTTGACTCGGTTTGGCTTTATTTATCCTTCATTTTTTGGTTTTATTGTTTCAATATTTTTATCATTAAAACTAATAATCACACATCACAACCAACAATCAATCAATTGATTAGCTTTTCAAATATATAACTTTATGTATACTCAAAATATATATTTTTTCAATGCCAAATCACAAATAATAAATTCTAACTAAGCTTTGGTTCTCGCACCAGTCAATTGGTATCATATAGACATCCCACTTTTGAAACTCGAGCATAAATACTGATGATGTTCGAATAATCATCAAAATCATCCATGGGCTACTAGAGTGTGATTCTATATCTACCCAGTATATTAGAGACTTCATATATATGTTCACGAGATGTATATGCAAAATCTATTTATACTTGATAGTCCAAATTTAATATAAAGTAAAATACTCAAATACGTATAATAAGATATATATTTTTCAAAACTATTTTTTTTATAAATAATACTCTTCAAACTCATTCTAGGATACTAATGATCCTATCTCTAACGAGTTATTCTTATAGGATGTTACTAATCCTATCTCTGATGAATTTTATCGTTTGGTTCTAATGTATCTCGTTCTCTAGCTTTGTAAACCAAAGCTCTGATACAAAACTGAAATGACCCAAACTTCCCTAATCCCCGAGGAGACGGAGGACCCCGGATTGTTTTGAGAACACAATGCATCAGAACACAAACACTAGAATATTTCATTACTATTACTACAATTAACATCAGAGTACAAGAAAATATCCGAGTTCAAATAAATAATATACAGCGAGATACATGAATAAAATGTGCAGCGGAATACATCAACTACAACAACTGAATGAAATACACGGAAACAAAGCTCTCAGAATATAGCTCCAGTTGTGATCCAGGATCCTGTTAAAAGAAATATCTGCAAAAACCAAAACAACTAGCTGCCCGTGTGGAAAATATGGGCACCCAGAGTTTAGGTAGAAACAATAAACTCGAGTCAGTCATGCGACTGGTACGAGAAATAAACAGTTATTAAAACTTTATTTTAAAATAAGGTAATTCACGGGTCCACGCCGTATGTCACGGAACGGGTTTACTCCACATGAACCTCAGTTTAAAATAAAACAAAGCAATGCTTTTTGGAAAATGAAGCTATTATAAGACTCAGGTCCCATCACACAATGCAACGCAAGCCGGAGGATAGAGTTTTACCTAATAATAGCCAAACATTCTTGGTACGTTTAAAACAAATCATTTTGATATTATTATAAGCGCATAGTGTCAAAATCAACTTCAAATATAAATGTATCAATTATAGATGACATAGGTACCATATATTATGCCGCCATACATAGGTTTACAGTTAAAACCGAAAAGCCACGTATTGGAAATTGGATTCCATCTATGAACCGAGACAAGGGATCTTCCTCATCCGAATTCGAGACTATCTAGCCCAAGCCTCAGGAGCAGAATACATCGTCCCCTGGATCAGGCAGGGCTGGTCCACACTTACTTTAGAGGATTGACAATTCCTGAACAATACGTTTCCCTACCCTATGGGGCATAAAATCTGGTCAGTATGTTGATCATCATATCCGAGGTACCTCACTTTCCATCATCCACATAAGTAAAATGTCTGGGCTCCATACCATAACACCACTCCTAGCTAGAAAGAAACGTAGTCCTCCTTGTGTTCCTTCATCCCGTTTCTGGTTCATACCGGGGTGTGAAACTCGCGAATTAACACTATACACAAAGCTATGCTAATTAAAGCCGTGCTTTGATCATCAACCACAAGACTCCGCTTTTCAACAAAAGCCTTGTTCATTTGCATCTCAGCATGCCACATTGACAATCCACGCAATGCAACTAATGTCTATCAATATATAACCTCTAAGCTCGTACATCTCAGGGAAAGGTGTTAAGCAAGTGAATAAATTCTCCGCCACCAAACAAATATATATTTAATAGAAATATATCAACACAGAATGAAATCCAATGTCATACACGCATCCGTTTACAAGTCCGTTCTGGGTCTGAACGAAACTGGAGGCACCTTATTCCTCGTCTCATATGTCCAATACATGAGAGAGGTCCTCACATATCCAGTCGACCTCCAAGTACATCTGGACGATCACCACTTATTGCCTAGTCTTTGGGAATCAGCCCAATCAAGACATCTGTAATCATCCCTTTGATGTGAAGATCTCCGGTTTTCAACTACCGTCTTCATCGTCGACATTTAACTGTCGTATCAGTCATTCAGAATGGGATAAACCCAGTCTTTCCGAATAACTCGCTTATTTTATAATCAACAATCAAGTGCTATAAAAACGCATCATACGCCTCATTCCAAATTAGAATATTCGTTTATTCAAATATCCACATCTTTAGGGAAAGGTTCCCATTAATTTTATCAAAGATAAATTCTTTTAAACTTATTCCTTAATCTTCCTTTAGATATCAATTTCAAAAGATTTTATTTTATCCTTTTGCATTTCTAAACCAATTTAAGGTTTATAAAACTAGTCGGGATTATCGAGCCTTGCCGAAGTAATCATTTGTTATATTATCCCAACCTATTCATCCCATGGAGCAAAACTGGTAGTACTCCATATCTAACACTCACGGTGTTATCGGTAAATTTAATAACCATTTCACGTTTCAAATCTAATTAAATATTTAACTATCGGCTGGAGTAAAATAGGTGGTACTCCATTCTCGATCATTTCTTGAATTCGGTAAATTTAATTACCTCATTCACCTTCTAATCTAATTAAAGATTCATTAAAACTTTATTTAGTTTTAATCTCCAAAAATCATTACTTTATGATCATTCAACTTTTAAGAAATTAATCTTATCTTTAACTGGGTTAAAGAACCAATGTTATTAAAAACACAGTTCACAATAACCCCAAATCAACTTCCATTAACTACGGAATTTTCACGGAAAACATAACAGTATGTAATTGATATAAATTTCCGCATCAGACTAATAATATAAATGGAATAACGGCAAAGTCTTTTAAATTCCATATATAGTAACGGTCTTCCCTTACAAAAGCTCATCTCTATTATTACCAAATCGAATTCCATTAAATTTCGATTTAATATATTAAATTGGAAAACCTTTCTTTTGAAAATTCCATTAATCTTACTTAAAACAATTATAAATTCCAAATCATAACTTCACTGTTAATTGGGTTAAAAAACGAATGTTATATAAAACATTGTTCATGAAAAACCCAAAATCCACTTTGATATTAAATACAAGGCTCTAAATAGAAATTATATCGGCTTATATTCAATATCAAATTCCGAAACAAAAAAATATCGTATTGGGAATAACGATATATATATCTTCCAAATTCCTCAACAACACCATATAATCATGGAATCCAATATTGAAATATTCCGAAGATTATTTCCATTCAAATTCATTCCAATTCATACGTTGGAAAATTCTGGTTATATCAAAACCATTTCAATCCAATTTATTATTTCTAAAGACCATTGGATTATTATTCTAGTTATTTACTAGTTCATTTTGATAAAAATATATTTTTATCTTTTCAAAACTGGAATTTTTCACCTAAAAGCTTTCCAAATCAATTATTATGATTTGACACAATTTTTCCATATTTTTAATAATTTTATTAAGGCCCGTACAGTCGGTTTCCAATTACGGCCACCGAACTACATCCATAGCGACCTTTTCTAAATTTGATTTGGATATATTTTAACGTCCATCTGTTCAAATTTAAATCTCTTATAATCATTGGAAAGATCTTTTCGATACGAACCCAACAGTTCCAGTTTTAGGAGAATCCGACGATTGGATCTCCCGCTACATCAATTTGAAGTCAATGGTTGAAATTCACGAACGGTCGCGGCGTGGCACGTTCTATTCAAGCCTCTCTCTCTCTCTCTCTCTCTCTCTCTATATATATATATATATATATATATTTTCCATTCAAAACGTATTTTATAAATCGTTTATAAATTCATTTTTAAATGATTCCAACTTCGTTTTCAATTTTAAATCAAAATTGAATATTCCATATCATTAAAATATCAAAATGATATTATCTTCAAAATATCTAATTGTGAAATCATTTCTTTTCGATATTCATTATAAAATGAATAAAATCGATCGATAAACCCATTCGGGTTAAAATGGCATTTAGCTACTTATTCGGCTTCATATATTCCAATATTTACATGTCCATCCAAAATTTGACATCAAAATCGTATTTTGATTATTCTCTGAATATTATTTTAAATTATTCGTTCACTAATTTAATCCTTCACTGAATATTATTTTAAAATATTCATTATTTTTGAATAGGAATGCGACTCAATCAATTACTATATAATTTCAGTTATATGTATTTCATGCATCGCATGTATACAACAATAATGACAAATAATCATTCAAACATCATCCATAGTGCAATTTATAACCGTATAAGCATTAAAATAAATAAATAACGCTCATCACATTCTGTCCATCAATCAATCGACATACAACTAAATACTGGGATTAGTGTATGTCAAATATCATACCAATACCCGTGTGGGGTTTTCAAACAAAAATAGTCTATTTAAAGAAATCATTGGTTAATAAATTTAACCATTTCTAATTCGGTTTGAATTAATTTTCTAATTAGCCAATTTACCGTTGAATATATAAATGATTATTTTGTTCATTTTCATCTATCAATTTGATATTAACATTTCTAACGTGTTAAATATGACAAAATCATCATCACAATACACAAATCACTAAATCATCCAAATAAATAAATACTCAACTACCCAATGCCATTTACGGCGCCATAAGTGGCCATTCACGGAGTATGAAATGCGAGTGTTGCTAATATCCATACATCGCTTCCAATTTATGTTATTTCTGCGAATTCGTGTGTTGAACTCCAAAAATAAATAACATACAATAGATAAAAATCTATACTGGCAATTTCTATATATTTACATCATTTTAAAAAAAATAACTGTACAAAATTTTAGTTAGACAATTCCCACATTGGGTTCCACTCCGTCAGTCTTTATTGAAGGATTTTACCTTTTTAATAAAATTAAACCAAATTTTTAATTTTATCATAAAATGCAACGGCTTCCAAATTCCTCCCAGTTGGTTCTAAAATGTAGAGTTTGCCTTCACGATCGTAACGCAAGTCGTTTCACTGAATTCCGATGCTAAATAAACAAGTTATGGCGTTATAAACATTGCTTACCTTAATTGAGTAATTAATAATATAATTAAATTAATTACCCTTAATTAAAAAAAACTAGTCGACGTCTTCCTTCTTCTTCGTAACATTTCTGAAAACCGCTCGTCCAAATCATCACCTGTGCGCCACCACCGGACCACTATCCAACGATACCACAACGTCGGCCTTACCATCACCTTCCACCGCCGGGTACTAGCCACCGTTCAACCCCCCCCCCCCATGGGACCTCACAAATCTCCATGAACCGCGGCCACTTCCAGGCCCAAATCAGACCACCGTAGATAACCAACGGCGATCATGGCCGGTAGGATTGAAGATCACCACTTGCTCTTTGATTTCCCCTTGAAAAATTCGAAAATCATAGCTTAGATTTGAAGATCAAATGGGTTTTAATTTGGAAAATTTCTGGCTCTTGATTTCCAAAGGGGCAGCTCTGAAAACGGACAGGGAACGATTAGGTTTTTGTGGGAATTCTAGGGTATTTATACCATTTATTTAATATTATTTAATTCCAAAAACTTTGTTTTCGCATTCGAACTCCAAACCGATCCCAACGTCTGACGCCCCTAGCAAAATACCCCTATTCCGGACATAATAGGATATGTTTCGTCATCCAATTCGGCGGTTTCGATAAGTTTTTATTAAAATTAAAATATAAATCCATATACTGAAATTGGAACGTATATTTTAATTTATCGGGGCCACATACTGACCCCAAAATTCACAGAAAAATAAATCTAGCTATGTTTTGATGATACGGTCCTAACAAAACTAATTTCGTCGAATTTGGAGAACATTTGAAAAATGGTCATTTTCTGATCGATCCAATTCAAACTGATTACCAAACACATTTAAATTCACCACGCTCACTTATTAATTCCAAAAATTATGAAATTTGGAACCTAACAATAATTTGATATTCCAGATCCAACAAAAGAGGTTTCGTCAAAAAAGAGGTCGTTTGCAAAATGGCTATTTTTAAGGGCTTATATATTATTAAGAGATAAATAAATTCCATAGTGACTATTATAAATTTTAAACTGGACATAACTTACAATTTATAAAGTAAAACCTCAATTTCTTAATTTCTTACATTCGTAAGAAAATTACAGTTCAAAACATTCCAACGTTTCTTATTTTACTGAAATCCGATATATATTGAATTCTATACATTTAATTGATATTAAAAAATCAAAATTTCAAACTACCGCGCCATTTCAGGCTTGTTTTATAATTAAAATGAATTTATATGTTCTAACTTCGACTTAAATAAATTTTTAGTCGTCATTATTTAAAATAAATCAGTTTAAATATTCAAAATCCATTAAAATAGCTAAAATAAAAATTTGAAATTGGTTCAAAAATTCTGGGTTGTTACATAGTACCTACACGGAAGACAAATTACTCACAAATGATCATTCGGAGAGAAATTATATTGAATTCCAAATTTAATTTAGGGAATCTGAGAGCATTATTATGTGGGGAGACTGCAACAAGTGTTCTATTTTATGGTTTCGATGCTACATTCTCTAATATATTTGCTGCTTTCCTGCACACTTCTGGGTGTAGAATATGGAGCCTGTATTGCCTTAAGCAGTATATCTACTACTCCGAGTCATAAAATAAATGTATGATTAATTGCATGTTTAGGCTTAACATGATTTGTCTAAATGTCCTTACTTGCATAGTTAAACGTGAAATTAGGTTAAAGTATAACGTAAATATTTTGGCATCATTTCTTATATATGTTAGAAAGAAGTAGCAAATTGTACTACGAAATCGACAATCACAACAATGAACTCATGATTGCTAAAAATTTTGTGAATACACAATTGTATTACAAAATAGATAGTAACAACAATCGGTGTTACTCAGATATGCAGTGATTGTCACGTCAAACTGAGTTTACAACAATGACAGAAAACACATCCGAATGTGCAATCAAAGGGACAGTACAAAAACCGTAACCAACAAATAAGAAAGGAGATCCTTTTAATTTTGTCTAAGTCCAGAATACAGAGATCTGTTTCCTTGAAACAATATTGCTGTCGTATGCACTGACTGACGTAATTGCAATTCGTTTCCCAGGATAAAGCGGACCATCCTCGTAATGTAGTGCTGGCAAATGGAGCTCTAACGAACTGAAGTACAATATAGAAACTAGAATTGAGGTGTACTCTGAAGAAGAATTAGCAGATTGAGAAGAATAACTAATATGTATTTTGTCTCGTATTAGGCCATGCACTTATAGGCTGGAGGAGGTGCCTATCTGAACATTAATGACCCTTGAAAAGGTTGCGACCCTTTAACCAAGCGGCTCATGAATGTGCGTATGCATTTAAAATGAAACGGTTGTATCCATTCATTTGAATGGACATGCCAGATCAAAAATGATCAAAAATAACTCGTTTCAGCGCAACAGGCCAAGCTGCAATCAGTGGCCTATTTAACCACGAGACCCCAAGAGTCCCAAGGAACAAGGCCTAATTTTTGACACTAATATGATATTGTGTCAGGGAGCCCAAGAGTCCCAAGGCACTAGGCCCAATTTTGGACACTAATATAATATTATGTCATGGACCCCAAGAGTCCCAAAGCACTAAGCCCAATTTTTGACACTAATATAATATTGTGTCTTGGCTTAGCCACACTATGTTTACAAGCCCTCTTCACCTTTATTTATATAAGCCTATAGAGAAGTGGGTATTCATATTTCATAATGTGGGACCTCGGTTTGCTTTCCTCTCTTCCAAAATTCCTCTTTGTTTTTCTCATTCATTTCCAACAATCCCCACATGAATGAGCAGTCATCCATAGTTTCACGAATCATTTATCGCGTCGGTTAAAGTAGAGCATGGGCTTTGAACTTTCCTAGTGATTACCTTTTTGAATCACAGGAAAATCAGTGGACATAGACTGTCCTTGAACCGCAAGCCTTTTGTGTAATTCCAAAGTAGATAACACATGATAAATGTTTCTTATAATCCTTCATTCTCTGTATGTGTTCGTTTTTTCCTTGAACACCTGCCTAGTCTCATAAGTGCTTAGAGAATTTGGCTTCACAATTCTCTTTGGAGTCACGCCTTTGCACTTACGTAGGTGATTCTGTAAAGGGTATTCTCTAATTCCTCAAATACCTACATCATTAAAAGTATTAATACTTATCTTTTTCAACACATAATGCGCTGACTTATCATAGGAATGGTTTGTGTGTAAAAATGGCATCAAGTTTCTCTTAAACTTCGTTGTCCCTTTGAACCTAGATCTTGGGATCTCCAGTCAACTAGGTGGGGTTTCCATTTTAGAAAAACCTTTAGTCTTATAGGCCTTAGCCCCATTCTCATCGATAAGGTTTGAACTTTCTACTTGGCGAGCCTTTTGTAAGTGGATCCGCTATGTTATCTTTAGCTCGAATGTAATATATTCTGATAACCCCATTAGAGAGAAGTTGTTTAATTATTTTATGTCTACGACGAATATGCCTATACTTAGCATTATATAGTTTACTATTAGTTGATTGACTATCACAATGTATACATATTAGAGGCATAGGTTTGCTCCAATTAGGAATGTCTTCCAAGAATCTTCGAAACAATTCTGCTTCTTCTGTAGTCTTATCTATTGCAATAAACTCATCATAGATCTAGCGATATAAGTCTGTTTGGATGATTTCCATGAAATTGCTCCATTTCCTAATGCGAACACATATCCACTTGTAGACTTTGTATCATGTGATCTAGTGATCCAATTTGCATCAATGTATCCATCCACTATTGAAAGATAGTTTACATAGTGTAGACTATAGCTCTGCGTATACTTTAGATATCCTAGAACTCTGATATCGCTTTCCAATGATGTTTAACAGGACTGCTGGTAAATCTACTTAGTTTGCTTACATCATATGCGATATCAGGCCTAGTATCATAACATACATGATACTTACTAGTATACGAGAGTAGGATAACTAATAGATACCATCACCAGTGTTCTTTGCCCAATTCTTGATCACATCTACTGGTGATTTTACAATAGTTACATTATATTGCTTGATTTTTTCAAGTATTTTGGTGATGTAATGCGATTGGGATATGCATATCCCTGTGGTGTTCTCAGAATTCTTACACCCAATATCACATCAGCTAGTCATAGGTCTTTCATATCGAATTTAGAGGAAACACATCCTTTGTAGATGTTATTATGGCCTTATTATTACGTAGGATCAATAGGTCATCAACATAAAGACAAACACTGACATATCCAATATGTTTGTGTTTTATGTACACACATTTATCTGATTTATTTATCATGAATCCATTTGATAACGTAATTTTATCAAACTTCTCATGCCATTGTTTTGGAGCTTGCTTAAGGCCATAAAGTGATTTTACTAGTTTGCAAACTTTATTATCATTTTCTGAGCTCGGAAATCCTTCAGGTTTTTTCACATAGATTTCTTCCTCTAGTTCACCATTCAAAAATGTAGTTTTAAACATCCATTTGATGTACTTCTAAGTCATGTATGGATGTAATTGCAATATGTATTCTAATTGACATTATCCTCATCACTGGTGAGTATGTATCAAAATAGTTCAGGTCTTCCTTTTGTCTAAATCCTTGGATTACCAGACGATCTTTTTACTTGTCTATTGAACCATCATGTTTTTTTTTTAAATATTCATTTATTACTTAAGGTCTTACATCCTTGAGGTAAATCAACTGATTCCATGCATGATTGGACATAATGGATTCAGTCTCACTGTTAATTGCCTCTTTCCAATAAGGGGCATCGTTGAATGACATAGCTTTTTTATATGTCAATGGATCACCTTATAACATAAAGGTATAGAAGTTCGGTCCAAAGGTTTTTAAAGTCCTTGATCTTTTACTTTTTCTTGGTTCCTCCACTTGCTTCTCAGCACTATTTTGCTGAGTGTTATTATGTTCAGCATCCTCAAGAGAATTAGGAACTTCATCTTCCCTTGGTCTCTTAGGTGTATATTTTCAGTACCTTGTTTCAAGGGGAATATATGTTCGAAAAATCTAGTGTTTCTCGACTCAATGATGATATTTTCATAAATATCATCAATTTCATATTTGTGTACCAAAAATCGATATGTGGCACTGTTTTGTGCATATCCAATGAATACACAATCAAATGTTTTTGGTCCAGTTTTGACCTTCTTTGGTTTTGGTACCTCTACTTTGGCAAGACACACCCGTACTTTTAGGTATTTGTAGGATAGTGGTCTATTTTTTCAAAGTTCATGAGGAGATTTGGATGTTTTCTTTCAAGATATTTTATTTAAAATATGGTTTGGTGAAAGAATAGCTTCTCCCCAAAAATTATCTGACAAGCCAAAATTTAACAGTAAAGCATTCATCGTTTCTTTAAGATTTCTATTTTTTCCACTTGGCTATACCATTGGAGTGAGGTGAATATGGTGTTGTAGTTTGGTGTATCCATGTTTAGTGCAAAATTCTTCAAAAGGGAATTCATATTTCTCCTCCTCTGTCACTTCTTAAAGCTTTGATTTTCTTGTTGAGTTGCTTCTCAACTTCTTCTTTGTATTGTTTGAACAATTCAAATGCTTCATCCTTACTTCTAAGGAGATACATATAATTGTACCTAGTACAGTCATCAATAAAGATAATGAAATTTATTTTTCCACCTCTAGTTCGACACATTTTCAATCACATACATCTGTATGTATTATATCTGGAGGTTCAGTTTCTCGTTCAACATGATGAAACAAGGTTCTTATCAATTTTGCTTCTTCACAATTTTGACATTTATAATTGATGTCTAAGTTACACTTAGGTATAAATTCTAGGCTGATCAAATTCCGCAATGTATCAAAGGTTACATGCCCTAATCTAGAACGCTACACGTTGGAAGAGCCAACAATATAAACAGAAGATTCACTTTTATTCATATCAATGTGTGGTACAATAATGGTTACATTCTCTTTAAACAAACCATCACACACATATCCTCTTCCTACATATGCTCAAAGTTCTCAGCTTCAAGGATTAATTTGAATCCATGTTTGCTGAGCAATGATCTTGAAATTAGGTTCTTACGAATTTTTGGAACATAGAGAACATCATTTAAAGTTAATTCCTTTCCATAAGTTAGTTTCAACACAACTTTTCCTTTGCCATCGATCTTTGATGCAGATGATTTGCCATGAAAAGTTGTTTATCATCGGTAGGGGTGGCATTTAAACCCGACCCGATGGATTTGGACCCGACCCGGCGGGTCTCGGTTCTAAGTGGGTCGGGTTTTGTCGGGTCTTAACTATACATTTCAAAAATCAGGACTTGACCAGAGCTTCGGGTCGGGTCGGGTCGGGTCTGCTTGAATAATAACACTAAAAATACATATATTTCAATGTTTTTTGGTCGGGTCTATGCGGGTTGGGTTTGATCGGGTCTTGATGGCATTTTTCATCACCTAGACCCGACCCGAGACCTATCAGGTTCGGTTCGGGTTCAGGTCTTTTCGAGTCGGTTCGGTTCGGGTTATCGGTTCTAATTGTCAGCCTTAATCATCGGTTGCAGTTTCATAGGTTGTAAACGCCAATTTATTGGCACATATGTGTTGAGTGGCTCCCGCGTCTACAAATCATTCTTTAGTCAAGGTTGCATTTTGATATTATTGCACATAAATCCATATCAGCAATGTCTTTTTGAAATTTCAGCCAAATTTGCTTTTAATCTCTTAAGAACGTTGTTAGTCAGAAATTTGGCGAGTCCCATTGTTGTTAGATAAAGCAACATTTTCAGTTGTTAACGCTTAAAATTATTGCCGTTGAACTTCTCTGGCCTTTCTCCATGAGACAAGGCCATTATTGAAAGCACTGGCGCAGGCAGAGTATTGGTCACCATCTATGTCGATGCAAAATTAATGTTGCTATTTTGCGACAACGTTGTTGTCGTCTTGAGCAATTAATATTGTTAGAAAGAAGTAGCAAATCGTACTATGAAATTGACAATCACAACAATCAACTCGTGATTGCTAAAATTTTTGTGGGTACACAAATGCATTACAAAATAGATAATAACAACAATCAGTGTTACTTAGATATGCAACGATCATCACATCAAATTGAGTTTATAACAACGACAGAAAGCGCAACCGAACGTGCAGTTAAAGGGACAGTATAAAAACCGTAACCAACAAATAAGAAAGGAGTTCCTTTCAATTTTATCCGAGTCCAGAATACAGAGATTTGTTTCCTTGAAACAATATAGCCGTCGTATGCACTGACTGATGTAATTGCAATTTGTTTCACATGATAAAACAGACCAGCCCCGTAGCGTAGTGCTAGCAAACAGAGCTCTAACGAACCGAAGTAGAGTATAGAAACTAGAACAGAGAAATACTCTGAAGAAGAAGTAGCAGATTGAGAAAAATAACTAATGTGTATTCTGTCTCGTTCTAGGCCATGTATTTATAGGCTGGAGGAGGTGCCTATCTGAACATTAATGACCCTTGAAAAGGTTATGACCCTTTAACCAAACGATGCATGAATGTGCATACGCATTTAAAATGAAACGATTGTATCCATTCAATTGAACGAACATGCCAGATAAAAAATAATAAAAAATAACTTGTTTCAACGCAATAGGTTCAAGTTGCAATCAGCAACCTATTTAACCATGGGAACCCAAGAGTCCTAAGGCACAGGACCCAATTGTTGATACTAATATAATAGTGTCAAGAAACCCAAGAGTCACAAGGCATTAGGCCCAATTTTTGACACTAACATGATATTGTGTCACGGACCCCAAGAGTCCCAAGGCACCAAACCCAATTTTTGACACTAATATAATATTGTGTCTTAGCTTAACCACACTATGTTTACAAGCTCTCTTCTCCTTTATTTATATAAGTCTATAGAGAAGTGAGTATTCATATTTCATGATGTTGGACTTTGGTTTGCTTTCCTCTTTTCTTCCAAATTTCCTCTTTCTCTTGATTCATTTCCAACAATATGCTCATGTTTAATATTTGACTTTAGTAACACCTATTCTCACACTTGTACCCCTGTCTTATGTTTTGAATTTATTTTCATTAAATATTGCATGTAATTTGAAGTCAAATTTCGTACCACATGACACAACCAATGCTTAGGTGCGCAGCATTGTTACAGTTTCACTTTTCCAATTTCTACTAGGGACTTGATATCAATTTTCTTGCCTTTCTATTTATCCCAACGCATTTTTTCTGATTGCCACAGCTCTTCCCTTTCTCATGTACATGCTTCATTCCAATACTTAATATAATGTTGATACAATTTTGGTAGGCATTTCGATCATAGCAAACAGCTTATGGCGAGGTGAAGCTGAAAGTAAGGTTGAAATCATATTTATTGTTGTATCATTATTGATTTGTATTTTTATCAGCATTCTATGTTATTATGAGTGCAACTAAGCCAATGAAGTTGTTATATTTTTCTGTGATGAATTAACTATTTAATTCAATTTTGTTATCTAAATTATATTATGGATCTTTTCTTTCGTGCTGTGCAGCTTTGCCAATATTCTTTCATGTTAAAATGTACCATGTATGCATATACTATGTTGCAGGCGTGTGCTATTATTATTTGTAAATTTTGAAGATGTAAGATCATGTGCTATGTTTGTCTTATGCTCAGTCATTGATTTATTATAATCATACCATTTGGTTTATCATGCATATATAGCAACAAGCATTATATCGTTTTGATACATTCACAAAAATTAATGGAGCCTGCTGCTCCCTACCATCGTCCATAGGCGAAACTTGTTTGAACATTTTAGAACTTAATCATAATTTATCAATGTCAAACGACAATTCTTCAATACAAATAGCGAATTTTATATGTTTGGGTTTTCCCGAAGTCTGTACACAATTAACTTTTATAAAATAAAAAAACACACACATGCGCGAATTACTTAAAACAAAAATATCTTCACTTATAAGGCAATAAATAAATTGTTGCATACAATTTAAAATGAGAATTGTTATCCACACTTCAAATTTGATTAACGGATGATTCATTTTTTTTAATTTACTAAGGAGAGGAATTAGAAAGTAACCCTCCTTTAAAACTAAATTATAAGATGATCAAACTATCATTACTCTGATAATTAGCCTAATTGAATTTGGTGTTGTTATTGACACTCTAAAATGGTTAAGAGGGAGAAGGGTGGGGGACACCGATGAAATTCGGTAGGACTTTGCCGCCTTTATTCACTGAATTCGGTGGAGGTAGTTGAGTCTCATCCTTAAATTCGGTAAAAGACCATCGAAAATGAAAAAAAATTGAAAAACGGTGGGTGTATACCGAATTTTGTTTTCGACTGTGTTTTCTCTTAATCATTTTTGGAGAGTTAGCAACAATTCCTTGGGGAAAAAGCGATTCGGAGAAGTAAAGTAGAGCAATTTTCGTAAACTAGTTTTTATGTTCATTACGCCCTTTAACTATTCAAAATATGATTGGAGTGCTCTTAAAATTAACAATTTTTTAATCAAGTTTGAAGTGTGAATAACAATGCCTTTTAAAATTGCAAATTTTCTGGTTTATTATGACTTTTGCATCCATATGCGCAATAGCATTTTAAGCAATTCAACTATTTGTTTTTCTTTTCTTCCTTCTAGATGTAATTTTGTATCATAAACCATAATCATATACGACCCTATAAAATTTATAAATAGGATGATAAATATGAATATGAAATTACACCGTGACTCATAATATTTTTGAAATATATCTTGATTTTGAATTATTATATCACAAAATACAATTTTATGGAAAAAAAATATCAATAAACAGTTCTCTGTTGATTACCTCCAGTGATAGTTTATACTAAAAATTCATCAAACGATAAACTTTATCTATAAAGTCTTCTTGAAATAAAAGTAAAAGTATGTTCTCGATCAACGACCGTGAGACATTCGAGCAAAAGAATTAGTTGAAAGTGCAACATGTTTGTCGTTTCAAAAAGGGTATTTAAGAGGTGTACTTAAAATTTGCTTTATATTTTAATTAATTATAGTTAATTAATTATTCGGTATACTATGTTATACATGCGTTTAATAATCATGAATATTAAAAAATAAATTTTGAACATTTATTAAAATAAATTGTGAACATTTATTAAAATAAATTTATACATTTTTAGCTTTAAAAACATTCAAAAATAAGACCAAATCAACTGATAACAACTATCTAACATTTTTAACTCTACCAGACTCTTAAGGACCACCTACGTAATCATTCTTCTTATCCCAAATTCGTCGTTCTAGTAACAACAATCAATCTTTACTATCCCAAAAACGCTTCAGAATGTTGTTTTTATTCTTATTTTGTGTATGATATAATTAATAAAAGTTCGATACATTGTTAAATGTGTTTGCCGTGGATGTATAGGATGAGCTGACATAATTCTTTATATCCAGTGGAAATTCCACATATAAAATTACCTAAAGAAATAGGCTAGGAGAAAACACATGCGGAATATTCATGGACATGTACAAACCGAAAATCACATAACATAGCAGAAAATTAGCATAAGGATATTTGTTATAGACAAAAAGAAATAAACACAATAATGTAAAAATACATTTGGCAAGAAAATCAAAATGCGCTATAGAAAATGGAGGAGCGACTTTTTGACGCTGATGTGGAGGTTGAGTGGGCGATCGTTAAAGAAATAGAAAGAAAAACATATTTATAGAAAACTGCACGAAGCGTTTGATGTGAATCAATGATCCAAATAAACGTTGGAGCTTTGTCTCATCTTGAGTTCCAACTTACAATAAAAAAACAAAAAATAAAATACTGCAAAAGATACCCAAGTATCATCAACAAAAATTGCAGTAACTGTGGTGCTAAAAGCACCATTTTATCTGTTTTGGCATTTACCGGATTTTCTTTTTACATTTTACGTCTGTTCCATAATAAAACGCCAACTAAACACTGTTTGATCGACGGTATTTGGTAGCCGACAGCAGAAAAGTTGGTGATCGACCATTTGATCATCTTTAACCGAGATATGCATATACTATGAAATTGTGCGAACCTCCTGGATGGATTCAACTTCTATTCTGGAAATATATTCTGTTGGAATTGGCTAGGAACTTTGAACTTATATTTTATTGAAGCAAACTGCTGACGAAATTGCGGTGAATTTCCTAGGAACTTTAGTGGCGAACTATCCTTGGTTCTTGACAGTGGTAAGACATCTAACAACAGTAGTCTGATTCCAAGTCCCAGAAATTCTAATAAAATTAAAAGCGGACAAGTTGGTAGCAAATAGCTGTATGCAAACATTCCAATTGTTTCATTCAACTTCATTTTCGAAATAGTAACATAAGAAAATATACTGTTATTCGTTGAATTTATGGCAGATCACCGTTTGAGAAATTATTTCTTTCATTGCAATAATTTGTCGTCGTCTTTGATAAATTACGTGTTGTTTGTTTGTACAATTTGAGGAGGATGAAAGGCAAGTCATTGTTTTTTTATTCTAAAATAAAATAATCACGTGAAGTGTTTAATTTTCTTTTCCAATTTGATATTATTTCAGAATGACGATGAAATATGAGCGGTCAGCCTAATTTTGTGTGATGACATCCATCGTATGACATCATTTTGTTGCTGCAGGCACCGCCGCACTGTGGAATTTTCAACTTAATACTAATGGGCTTTTACACGTCGGCCTGTACTACTTATGATAGTAGTTAATATATTTTGTAAGTACTGTGGAATTTTCCATAGGCAGGTATTCTTAATTTGTCTTTTGAACTTATATTCTATTTAAGCAGGCTGCCGACGAAACTAGTTTGGATTTTATAGAATCTTTGTCGCGAAATTTCCTTGGTCTTCTTATGTTTGACGGTGCAACAATGGCAAAACGCTTAATAATAGAAGTCTGATTCTAGTCTCAGCCATGCATACACGTCGATCAAATTAAAAGTAAACAAGTTCGCAGCTTTATAGCTATATGTAAACATTCCAATTTTCAGTCAACTTCATTTTTTAAACAAGAAAATATAATGTTATTCGTTGAATTAATGGCAGACCACCGTTTGGGAAATTGTTGGCCTATGCAACATCTTATCCGGATTTGTTAGCGTTTCCTTTTCATCTTCAATGCTCAAAGGGGACCGTATGGAAGATGGTGGATCTAGGAATGACAATGGAGCGGGTTGGGGCGGGCTTCCCATGTCTCATACACGACCTAGACTTTTTGAACCTCCGCCCCGTAAACCCAGCGCGGGTCTATAATTTCGTCCTATACCCGAAACCCATACGAGTTAGGGTAGACCCGACCCGCCCACGACCCGATGATATTATGTTCTAATGTACACAAATTTATCTACTTATATTTCTTATCACTAAATGATAAATTATATACATATTATAATGTGCTCGCAGTGATAAGAGAATATAATGAAATGAGTTGTAAGATAATAATTTAAAACGTATGCATTTGTTATTTTATGATTATCATTGATGCAACTTAATACTATGAAAATTTTATAGTTTGTCGATTGAAATAATATAATATTCTAGTTGTAACCATGTATACCTAAGAAAATTAGAAGTAATCATTACAAATATGAAGTGTTTTAATAATATTTTAATAATGCATGTCGGGTTGAGACGGATTAGCCATGCCCCAGACCCGAACCTAGACCCAGACCTCCAAAAGTAGGTCGCGGGTCCACCCTTCTCGAAGACCCTATAAAACGGGTCTAAATGGACCAAAACCGGGGAGGGTCAAGCGAGTTTGGACCCTAGACCCTCACATTGTCATCCTAGGTGGATCCCACATCCCAGTATGAGAACTCAAGCACGGTTTGTTCAATAACAAAAGAAAGTAGACTAAGGTCCAGCATTTATAAGCGAGAGGAGTATCTGAGCGAATATTGATTGGAAAGGTAATTTGTTTGAGATGTAAAATAGTTAGGGAGGTTTGGTTATTTTGACTTGGTTAAAATTAATTTATAATTGTATAATCATTTAGTTTCGTTATCAAATCAATCGTTAGGAAGGTTGCTTACTCTCATTTTGTTAAAATAAACTTTTGTAAAACCAAAAAAATAACCATTTTTCTCGATCGGAATTGTTTACTTCGATATTTTTAGGAACGTTTGCTTACGCTTTACTGTTATTTGTTCAAAATAAACTTTTGTGAAATCAAAAAAAAAAAAAAAAAAAAAAAAAAAACATTTTTTCGCTCATGATTGTTTTTTCTAATGTTTTTAACAATTCAAATATTTTCCTGATATTATGATATATTTTAATGTCTTAAATTTCTCTTACATATACATTACAATTCAAATTTATTTCAAATCTACCATTAATATTCTGTTTCTACTATGATACTCTTTGATTGATCCAAACAAATTATTTGGAAAATGTAAAGAATTTGAAAAATGCAACAAAATTTCAAATCAATTATGTTTTAATCGGTTAATTTAAATATACAATAGTTTTTTCTTCTTAAATTATACAACCAAACGTCCAATTTTTTCATCATTGTGTGGTTATACTGGTATAATATGTATTTAGTCATTGCAGTTAGATATAAATTATTTGACTTCATGAAAAGAAAATCTAAGACATTTTCAAATTTAAATATATTCAAGAAACAAACTCTAGCTACAATACACAATATGACTATTCACCACCGCGCAGTAGGTTCAATTAGTAAGCTACAAAATTTTCCTACATCCATAAAACAACAGGTTAAGAGGTATAGAATGCAAAAAAATCCATGCGGCATGATGAAAATTACGATATGTGGAAAAGAAAGATTCATAGAAAAATTGAAGTTATAGATCCGAACAAAAAAAGATAACACAAACATAAATACTCAAAAAGTAACAAGGTTGTGGTGTAGAGAATGCTGAAGGTTTTGATATTATGGTACCAAAGTGGAAGGGAGCCGAACGATAAATAGGAAGGAGAAATAAGGTAAAAGTAGCCATTTTGGAGGAATTACAGGATGTGTCAAACATGTACAACCAGAACGTTCTAAGGCTGTTACGTTGAGCCGTTCAACCGTCAAACCGTATTAACCGTTACAGCGTTAGTAAAACATACCAACCACACATGATTTTTTAGTAGTATTTCATAAAAAATGTGTTTTTTTAATAACTTAAGCTTGAAAAATAACATATGTATAAATTATTTGCGGTTTTTATTTATATACAACATGCAAATGGATTGTTTATTTCATGAATAAACAAATTAATTCTTAAGAAAAAAGTTAGAACTTGAACTATTTATTGACATCAATGAAAATTTACGGTAATGGTTACAGTAACGGTTAGACGGTTACAGTAACAGATACAAAATTTGCTAACCGCCAACAATG
Organism: Allium sativum; assembly: GCA_030737875.1. Classification (NCBI taxonomy): domain Eukaryota; kingdom Viridiplantae; phylum Streptophyta; class Magnoliopsida; order Asparagales; family Amaryllidaceae; genus Allium; species Allium sativum. Next base: position 638,516,359 of record CM060922.1, read on the forward strand.
ATTGTGGTTACGGTTGAAAGTAAAATTGACGGTTGCCATAAACGAAACACCCCTAGTTCTACTGGCGTATATTTTCGTCCATTTGTCCCAATGATACAAATGCCGCGTGTGGAACATTAGAATGTTCGAAGCGTTCGAAGGCATTTTCTTCACAAACAGTGCCACAAACCTTGCACATGACATCTTTGTCTAATTTTCGATAATTACTTTGCATATATTTTGTGCAGCAAAATCTCTTGATTCCATTTTGCATGATGAGTCATAAGTATTTTTGACACTATGAATCATACAATATCAATTATTATTATTTTTTCATTTTTTGTTTCTGGAAAAAATAAATTAAAAAAATAAATTGTAGAATATCACAACAGATGTTGGTTTGACTTTAGGAAGAAACACATTGGATTGTACATGCAATTACCCTGACAATTATCATATCGAAATAACGTATTGAATTTGTTCACACTTTTTCTTGAAGTGTGAACAAAACACTTTCCTCGTATTGGAGGAATTTGGTGGATCCCATATGGACCTCGTGAATTCCTCCAATAGGAGTCGAGTGTTATGTTCACACTTCATAAAAAATGCGAACAAACTCACTCTCTGAGCTCGCACTATATTGACGTTTGTTATTTGGAAAAATCCATTAAGTTCCGGTTGGGATGAACATTTATTCATCAAAGCTAATCAAACCAATCATTTCGTTTAAGTTTGATCGATATGATTTGGTTTTATAAGTTATGATTGATTTTGATTTTTATTTCTATATTATCTCTATTTATTGATTGGATTTGCTTTTTAATATTTGCAAACCGGCCCTACAAATTAAACCAAATTTAAAATTTTATTTATTTTAAAGGTAAAAATTGCCACTGATAATTGTTAGAGAACCCCAAATTATCACAAAACTAAGTGATAATGTAAAGGATAGACTTTTAATATTTATATAGGATTTATTTTATAAATTTCTCAATGTGGTACTTGTCTCAACAATAATGTTATTATACAATATTTTCATAACGGTATTATTTTTAAATTTGATATTAACATTTTCAGAAGAACAATTTGTTTTCTAAAATATTTCCAACATATGAACTAAATAGTTGTTCTAATCCTATTTTATATCAACAACTAGAAGAACTATTTCACTTTAAGATAAACCAGATAAATCAATCAAACCAAGCCAAATATTATCAATTCATTTGTTTTTGGTTTAAAAATTATTGTTTTGTTTTGGTTTGGTTTGATTTATGTTTCATGAATGGTTATTTTGATTTCAACATTTTTGATTTGTTTCAAACCGAATCAACCATTTTCTCATCCCTAGTTTCAACATTGGTTTGCCCCGGTTAAATGACCAAGTTCAAGTGCTCTTTCTATGTAAGAGCTTCATCTTCTACAATTCATAAGCTTCGGGTGCGTTCGATGGTCCGAAATGGAACGCGTCAAATGCATCGTATTCCAATAACCATATTTTGACCCCTATTCCTTTCCCCCTATATTACTCTCTCCACTTTCTTCTCCTCCTTCATCGCCTTCTTTAACTTTCTTCTCCATTTTTTCCTTCAACACTTTCTTAAATGACCAGTTCAGTCTAAAACTGTTGGAAATGTTTTACAAACATTAAGTGAATTATTAAAAAATCTTGAATAAGTGTGAGAATGACTCCTATATGGGAATAGTCCCACATCATGGGATTATATAGAAGAGGCAAACTTTTATACTTGTTTCTAAGAAATCATGTTGGGGCCTTGGGCTCCCAATACATGCATTGTTGTGAGGAGGGAGACCATGCATCATATGACCACCACACACGCGCGCGCGACCGACCGACCCGGCCCGGCTCGGCTCGGCTCGGCTCGGCTCTGGCTTGGGCTTTGTGGTGTAGACACTTATATTCTTTGGACCATAAAACTTAGCCTTTTTTGAACCGTTTTTTATGGAAAAAGATTTCTGCAACGGTAAAAATTATATCCCCCAAATTTTAGCGGCCCACTAATTTGTAAACCCAAACCCTAATTTTCGTTTTATATATTGTCATTAGCCTCAGACGAGAAGACCTCGAATTGAAAATTCTCTCTTCTCTCAGCCGCCATTAAAATTCTCTTCTCAGAAATTTTCGAGCAATTTTTTCAGAAAGTGCAAATCTGCACCGATTTGTTGTGCAAGCAAATCGGTTATTGTTTTTGAGGCTGTTTTATCCTAGAGGCGGCGAAGGAACGAACTGGTTTGCACCTCCGACCAGATCGCCAAATCGTCTTCAAGAAAGCGACCTAGTCCGCGACTCAGCCATTGTTTCCCAACAATTTGAAGACGAACTGAAACAATGGCTTCCAATTCAACCCTAGACGATTCTGCTCCACCCTCTGCTTTCCAGAACCCTCTTGTGACGGCTGCTCCTTTCAAATTTGAAGGCTTGCATTTCAAACGATGGCGTCAGAAGATGGAGTTCTTCCTCACCATCAGAAAGGTTGTGGCTGCGCTGACTACTGACAAACCGCAGCTTCCAGATAAACCTGCTGAGACTGATGCAGCGGACATGGCATCATGGACTGAACAGTCAAAGCAACTGCAGACCTGGACTGAACAAGATTATCTATGCAAGAACTTTATTCTGAACGGACTGAGCGATGATCTGTATGATTATTATAACTCAGATGAAAAGACAGCAAAGGAGATCTGGGAAGCACTGAAGAAGAAATATGATACAGAGGAGGCAGGGGCAAAGAAATATGTTGTGAGCCGCTATCTAAAGTACCAGATGACTGATGATAGATCGGTAGAGATGCAGTCTCATGAGTTGCAGAAAATAGCTCATGAGATCATCTCCGAAGGTATGGTCTTGGACGAACAATTTCAAATTGCTGTTATCATTGACAAATTACCCCCAGGATGGAAAGATTTTAAGAATGTCTTGCGACATAAGACTAAGGAATTTTCCTTAGAAAGCTTGATTACACGCTTCCGTATTGAGGAGGAGGCACGCAAGCGGGACCAGAAAGAAGAGGTGCTGATTGTGAATAACAACAGTACTAAGAAGACCACTCCCGCTGTTCTGAAACCAAATCAGAAATCTTTTAAGAATCAGAACAGGCGCAACAAACAGAATGGGAATCCGCAAGGAAACCCAAAAGGACAGCAGAAACCAGCCCAAAAGAATGACTCTGGACAGTTGTTTCTTTGTTACAACTATGGAAAACCAGGGCATATGGCACGAAAGTGCCGGAACAGGCCAAGCTCTGCACCGCAGGCTAACCTGACTGAGGAGCCTCTTACGGCTATGGTTACTGAGATTCACCTTGTTGGTGGATCAGAGGGTTGGTGGGTAGACACTGGTGCTTCTCGCCATGTCTGCTATGATCGTGGCATGTTCTCTACATACACGGCTGCTGAAAATCAGAAAGTGCTGTTGGGAGACTCTCACAGCACTACAGTTGCGGGGATTGGAAATGTGGAACTCAAGTTCACCTCTGGAAAAACTGTAATTCTGAAAGATGTTATGCACACTCCAGAGATAAGAAAGAATCTGGTCTCTGGCTTCCTCCTTAATAAGGCTGGTTTCACTCAAGTTATTGGGGCTGATTTGTACACTCTTACTTATAAGGGAACTTTTGTGGGAAAGGGTTATGCTTGTGAGGGCATGTTTAAACTGAATGTTGAATCTAATAAAGTGACTACTTCTGCTTACATGTTGTGTGATTTTAATATCTGGCATTCTAGATTATGTCATGTTAATAATCGAATTATTCGTAACATGAGCACCCTAGATATGATACCTAAAATGACAGAATCTGAATCTGATAAATGTGAATTCTGTACACAAGCTAAAATCACAAAGAAACCTCACAAATCTGTTGATAGAGTTTCTGAACCCTTAGACTTGATTCATTCTGACATATGTGAACTTGATGGCACTTTAACTAGACAGGGACATCGTTATTTTATCACTTTTATTGATGACTGCTCTGATTTCACATATGTATATCTTATGAAAAATAAAAGTGATGCTTTTGACATGTTTAAAACATTCAAAACTGAGATTGAGAATCAAGCAAATAGAAAAATTAAGAGACTTCGTAGTGATAGAGGAACAGAATATGAATCTAATTCTATTCTGGATTTCTATAAACAACATGGTATAGTACATGAGAGAACTGCACCCTACTCACCTGAAATGAACGGTAAAGCAGAAAGGAAAAATAGGACCTTTACCGAGCTAGTAGTTGCCATATTATTAAATTCTGGTGCAGCAAAACATTGGTGGGGGGATATTTTATTGACTGTATGCTACGTTCTGAATAGAATCCCTAAATCTAAGAATAAAATTTCACCTTATGAAATTTTAAAGAATCATAAACCCAATGTCTCATACTTTAGAACTTGGGGTTGTTTAGCATATGTTCGCATTCCAGACCCTAAGAGAATAAAATTGGCAAGTAGAGCATATGAATGTGCATTTATAGGCTATGCTATTAATAGCAAAGCATATAGATTTTATGACCTTAATGCACATAATATAATTGAATCAAATGATGCCGATTTTTATGAAACTAAATTTCCTTTCAAATTAAGGAATAGTGGGGGCACTTCTAATATGCCTATTAGAACAGAACTTAATGAAAATTCTGAAGCTGAACCTAGAAGAAGTAAAAGAGCAAGAACCATAAAAGACTTTGGTTTAGATTTTTGTGCTTTTACTATTGAGGAGGATCCTATAAACCTCCAAGAAGCCTTATCTTCTTTAGATGCTGATTTCTGGCAAGAGGCTATAAACGATGAGATGGATTCTTTAGAATCCAATAAGACTTGGCACTTGGTAGATTTACCCCCTGGTTGTAAGTCTATAGGCTGTAAATGGGTACTTAAAAAGAAATTAAAACCTGATGGCACTATAGATAAATATAAAGCACGACTAGTAGCTAAAGGTTTTAAACAAAAGGAAAATATAGACTTCTTTGACACTTTTTCACCTGTAACTAGAATAACATCCATTCGGGTATTAATCTCACTTGCTTCCATTCATAATTTACTTATACACCAAATGGATGTTAAAACTGCTTTTTTGAACGGTGAATTAGACGAAGAAATTTATATGGACCAGCCTGAAGGATTTGTAGTACATGGTCAAGAACATAAAGTATGTAAATTGGATAAATCATTATATGGTTTAAAACAAGCACCTAAACAATGGCATGAAAAATTTGATAACTTAATCATTTCAAATGGTTTTAAAGTTAATGAAAGTGACAAATGCATTTATCACAAATATGAGAATGACATTTGCACTATTATATGCCTTTATGTAGATGACCTACTCATTTTTGGGTCAAATATTCATGCCATAAACTCAGTCAAATCCTTATTAAGTGTCAATTTTGATATGAAAGATCTAGGTGAAGCGAGTGTAATCCTTGGTATTAAGATTACTAGGTCAGAAAAGGGAATTTCTTTGGATCAATCTCATTACATTGAGAAGATACTAAAGAAATATAATTACTTTGACTGTAAACCTGCAAGTACACCATATGATCACAGTGTAAAGTTATTTAAGAACACTGGTGAATGTGTAAGACAGTCTGATTATGCGAGCATCATTGGCAGCCTTCGGTATGCCACTGATTGTACTAGACCCGACATTGCCTATGTCGTGGGATTATTGTGCAGGTTTACCAGTAGACCTAGTATAGAGCACTGGCAAGCTATTGAAAGGGTAATGAGATACCTTAAACGAACCATGAACCTTGGATTACATTATGAAAGGTTTCCAGCTGTACTTGAAGGATATTCCGATGCAGACTGGAATACCTTATCTGATGATTCTAAAGCGACCAGTGGCTATATATTTAGCATCGCTGGAGGAGCTGTTTCTTGGAAATCCAAGAAACAGACTATTTTGGCTCAGTCTACTATGGAGTCTGAGATGATAGCACTAGCTACAGCTAGTGAAGAGGCAGAGTACTTAAGAAATCTGCTAGCTGAGATTCCCTTATGGGAAAAACCGATACCGGCTATGTTGATACATTGCGATAGTACCGCGGCTATTGCAAAAGTTCAGAACCGATATTATAACGGTAAGAGACGACAAATACGTCGTAAGCACAGTACGGTTAGAGAACTACTTTCCACAGGTACCGTTAGAGTGGATTACGTACGTAGTGAGGAAAATTTGGCAGATCCTTTGACGAAAGGACTGTCCAGAGAGAAAGTCCATAACTCTTCTAAAAGAATGGGACTATTGCCCTTAGATTGTTGAGTCACGCACAATGGTAACCCGACCTAAATGACTGGAGATCCCAAGAACTAGGTTCAATGGGTAATAACAAGTTGTGTAGTGATATGAGTTGAACATGTTATTTAATAAACCAAGAAGCATGTATTCCTGAAGTGATTAGAGGATGAGTTAATAGAAACTCTTAATGAGATCTATACTCTATGTGGAGTGGAGTGCCTACCTTCAGGAGTGCTCTTGATAGACTCACCTTTGTGAATGTGGAAATGTGGCCGTTTCCTATGGAGTTTCGGGCAAAACTTCTAGAGCATTCACTAAACTAGGATAGACGTGCATGGCCATAAATGCACGGGCTTATTTGATTGCACTATAGAAAAGGTTGTGTGTGGTTTGATGTCAGGAATAGAGTTCAAGACTACGTGTCACTCTAGTAAAAACTGAATCTTATTCACTATGCAAAGGTTCAAGTCGAAAGACACCTTTGTTTATGCACAATCTTATGTTTTTAAGAAACTGCTCGAAAATATATTTTTAAAAATTCAAGTGGGGGATTGTTGGAAATGTTTTACAAACATTAAGTGAATTATTAAAAAATCTTGAATAAGTGTGAGAATGGCTCCTATATGGGAATAGTCCCACATCATGGGATTATATAGAAGAGGCAAGCTTTTATACTTGTTTCTAAGAAATCATGTTGGGGCCTTGGGCTCCCAATACATGCATTGTTGTGAGGAGGGAGACCATGCATCATATGACCACCACACACGCGCGCGCGACCGACCGACCGACTCGACTCGACTCGACCCGGCCCGGCCCGGCCCGGCCCGGTCCGGTTCGGCTCGGCTCGGGCTTGGGCTTGGGCTTTGTGGTGTAGACACTTATATTTTTTGGACCATAAAACTTAGCCTTTTTCGAACCGTTTTTTATGGAAAAAGATTTCTGCAACGGTAAAAATTATATCCCCCAAATTTTAGCGGCCCACTAATCTGTAAACCCAAACCCTAATTTTCGTTCTATATATTGTCATTAGCCTCAGACGAGAAGACCCCGAATTGAAAATTCTCTTCTCTCAGCCGCCATTAAAATTCTCTTCTCAGAAATTTTCGAGCAATTTTTTCAGAAAGTGCAAATCTGCACCGATTTGTTGTGCAAGCAAATCGGTTATTGTTTTTGAGGCTGTTTTATCCTAGAGGCGGCGGCGAAGGAACGAACTGGTTTGCACCTCCGACCAGATCGCCGAATCGTCCTCTAGAAAGCGACCTAGTCCGCGACTCAGCCATTATTTCCCAACAAAAACTCAAACGATTCAGATTCTAAAGATATGCGGTATATCGCTTTTATTGGATCGTATTTACGTTGAAGACATAATGAAAGAGGTCATTGGTTGCTCAACTTAGAGTATACCAATTTAATGTGGGTAAACGACATATTAAACGGTCATCAACAACGATGTCATTTTTTTTAGTATGAAACAGTTTTGTTTTCTGCATTTTATCAATTTCTGTAATATTATGTAGTGCACTATTCTGTTTGGTTTAATGTGTTATTCTGCTTTAATGACAGGTTATGTTCTAAACACAAGTTAACTAAATTAAAAAACAAAAATAAAATGGTTTGCTTAAATGATCCGCTTAAACCCACAAAATTCTTCGTTTTACTAAATGATCAGCTAAAATTTCCCATTAAAATACCGCATTTCCGCAACCCACAAACACACCTTTATTATCTTTCCATTCATATTTTCCATTAATCCTGAACTATTGAAGTAAACATGAACAAACCCTTGTTAGTATATCCTAGATATTCCTTCAACTCATGATCAAGAGACATTCTTTCTGACTAAATTTGAAGTTAATTTTGAATTTGTATGTTGAAATTGGAGGCTCGTAAAAAATAAGGTAGCGTTGTATTCTTTTTAATCATATATCTTCTTTGAAACACAACATTAGGTCCTATTTATGGTTGTGGTGAGGGGAGAAGATAGTTTGTCGAAGGATTGTTGAATTAGTGGTGTCTTGTGTGGTGGTTCAAATGGTGGATGCTGACATAAGTGCAGCGATATGGTTCCGGTAGAAGTACGAATGTTGTGATTCTGGTTTGAATTAGAAGTATGTTGTGGTTTGAATGGTAAAAGAATGAATGTTGGTTATGGTTCTGGTTGGGTACTTGAAGTGAAAGCGGTTTTGGACTGGTGAACTGATTCAGGTAGTCAAATTCAGGTGGAACTGGAAGTGAAAGTGGTTTAAAGGGGATGGTTTGTGATGGTGAAGGGGGATAGTGAAGAAGCTGATGATCAATTGTTGTTGAGCGTGTAAATATAAGGCTTTTGTTTTGCAGTTTGTCAAGGAGATGGTAATAACAGTTTGAAGATAGTGGTGAACCTGTAATCTGTAAACCGTAAATGTTGAACAGAAAACAGTGAACTTGGAAACTTGCAAATTGAAGATGAAACAAAGATTGTTTATAGCACAACTGCAGTTTCTCTTTTTTTTCTTTTCTAAAAGATGATTAATACAAGTGGGATGCACAAGCAAAACCAGAAAATGGACACAAACAGGACAATGCAAAACCAAATTCAAACACAACTGGAATGTAAACTAGAATGTAAGTGGAAATTGAGACAAAAAGTAGTAACAAAACCAACAGGACAAAAAGTAGTAACAAAACCAATAGGAAATCAGAAATGTTTTTTTTTCTTTTCAAAAGAAGCACTGAAATGTCAATGCACGGTCAACAGACAAAGATAAATTGCAATATGAAATGATCAGGGCAACACTGAAATTGTTATTTTGAAGACTAGTGAAGATGAACAAGACTAGTGCAGATGCAAATGAAAAACTAAACAGAAATGCAGACTCTTTTTTTTTTTTTGGGAAATATAAGTATGCACAAACTATAACAAAATGCAAAGCAACAAATGAAAACAAAACTGAAACAACAGTTTCAACACACAATTGAAAATGATAGAGTTTTTTTCTTAACAAGAAGTAGAATATAAACACACAAAAACAAAACAACACTCAAATGAACAAAAACGACAAACCCAAAATTGCAACACACACACAAAAACAAAATGAAACAAAACACACAACTTTTTTTTAAAGATGAACAAAAAAACAAGTACACACAAAAAACAACAAAAGATTAACACAAAAACAAAAAAGAAACGAAATGCAACATCTACGAATAAGAAGAGAAGAATTTTTTTTTAAAAAAAAAAAAGAGAGAGGAACAACCAATAAGAAAATTAATCTAAAGAATAAAATCAAAATAAAATTCTTTCCCCAACAACAAACCAAAAACTTGTTCGAAGACGGATATTCTATTAATTAGAAAAACCATTGCGAAGTGTAATAAACCGCAAGTACACGACATACACTTGTAGTACGTTACCGAATACGAGTCGATCCACGAGGAAAGAAATTATTTTATACTCTACTTAATCAAGTTAAAACAATGTCGAGAGAGATGCTAGCTACAACTACTGCTAAACTATATTAACAGACTAAGATATGAGAGTTAAATATCAACTTAGAAGCAAATCCACTTTCTATATCATATAGTTCAACGAGTTATGAAATTATGATCTCTATATTTTGGTCATAAGTGTGATTAGTTGATGTGTTTATCTTATGCATGACAATTTGTGCTATTAATTAGTCCAACATAAGCCATCAAACTTTAACACAACCACCAACCTACTTGCTTAACTCTCAAGAAAATGACAAAAAGATGAAAACCAAATCTATTTTAAGCATGACCTATTAACCATTGTTTATAAATATAGGCCAACAAATTTCAATTTAAACATTCACTTCTTTGCCATAATCATATTTTCATTAAGCACTAAAAATAGAACATAAATTCAAATTATGTTTAATCTACATAATTAGAGAGCTTCATTACCCTTAAGTTGAAGGGGCTTAGTGTAACACCCCACGTCCGTTAGTGTCACTCACAAAGGGAATGCACTAAGTTCTGTGGGATGCAGATAAATTACAAGACAGACAGAAATTAAACAGCGGAAAATAAAACTTTGCTTTATTGACAAATTAGTTTGTACAATGATTTCTTTACAATATTAGAGTATCATCTATCATACAAAATAAAGAAGCATAAAACAACATTTATGTTCCCCAATTTTTAGCAAGAGCCATCCATAGCATCTGAAAAGAGAATCCAAGCAAAACTTCGACAAATCTTCAAGCTGGGAAAGAGTGACAGTCCAACTTAACCTAAGCTATACTATTCCCTCCTTTACTACCTTGGGGGGGGGAACGGAAGAAAAGAAGACGAAAGAAAAACAGAGTCATACATAAAGCCTGAGTAAGTTCAGTAACTTCTAGCATGTGAACATGGAAAAACAGAACGACATGAATTAACTGAATACAAGATAACACCATGATGATAGGGTCAGCAAGATTAGACAAGATTAACACAAGATATGCTAAGATAAGACGAACTGGATATGCTCTAATACTTTCGCCGCTTTGCTATTTCCTTGTTATACTGATTTCTATATCTCTGCACCACCTAACTAATGTCCCAACTAGTAACGATAACGTGATCCCAATCCCTGTATTTTCCATCGCCTTCAGGCATACATTTATTATTTGTTACCTAGATTTTATCTAGGGTTTTCTACCAAGTGCCTTCTAGATTTAACTAGAGTTTACGTTATCTGCTGAACGCTTCTCGGATTCAGGGTTTATGCCACCTAGTCCAACTAGTGCTACTTGTTGAATGATGCCCCCAAGTCTAGGACACACTACCTAGAGTGGTATATGTTCCTATAGTTCCCCACGCATGTATCGCGAATCGTTATCGCTTGTCTAGATGCACATGTCCTGTAATGTGCGGCCCGAGTCCGGTGTCAGGGCAAATCAAGGAATACAGAACTCGGTCAGGAGCTTTCAGATATCTGCCGATGCAGATGCTAAGGTCTGTTTTTGTTCCAGTGGCTATGGTCCGACCTGACCCCTCTCTCAACTAATGAAAGACACACCTTGAAAAATGAGAACTATACGCCGGCCCCCGGTGCCCCACTATCCTATGGCCATCCTCACCTATAACTAGATAGCAAGTATATGGTCTTTTGGAGTTCTCTGCCTTTCCGCTTCACGTATCTCGATTGACTCAAGATGGATGGTAGACGACGAGTTGCTATCACAGGGCTACCGTTTTCTCGCTGAATCACGCCGGTCCATCCTAGTCTTTAGGTTGCCATATATTGCAACCAAGGCATACCCCTGGTTCTTCTACGTAGACCTTAACCTCTGTGAGCCCAGGAGGATCATCTGCAGCCTCACAGAGGGATACCAAGAGTACCCTCACGTCCCCTCGAAGCCTCGGGCTTCGTAACCCAATTCGTTGGAGCCTCCTTTTTACTCAGACGGCATTCGCTCCTTCCCGTGTTATACTAAGAATTACTACTTAGTTTTACTAACTAAGATTTACCACTTAGTTTCCAGAATCGTTGTTTTCTTAACTAAGGTTTACTACTTAGTTCTCTTTCCCATCAATTTGGATTGGTTAACTGTCATTAGTCAATTCAAGCCAACTTAACCCTCTTCATTCATCCTGTTAAATTGGTTAAGTGTTATCGGTAATTCATGATGACTTAACCCTACCACAAACCAAGTTATATTGGTTAAGTATTTCTTATTACTTAACCCTACCCATTCATCCTGTATTAGTTAAGTGTTCCTTGCCCATCTGTTTTAACTGACATGTTATTATTAATGGTTAAGTATTATCCCTTCATGTTTTAGACTTAACCCTATTCCTTTATCATAATCCGATGGTTAAGTGTTCAAGTTTACTTAACCCTACGGTCTAGCCCAGCTAACATATCAAATTGGCTAAGTATATTAGATTTTACTTAACCCCAACCTCTAGTCTAGTTAACATGTTAATTTGGCTAAGTGTATTAACTTTACTTAACCCCACCTTCTAGTCTAGTTAACATGTTAATTCGGCTAAGTGTTTCCTTAGTTACTTAACCCCTACAAATCTTGTCTTGTTACCATGCTAAGTTGGTTAAGTGTCCCTATGGACTTAGCCCTCCCATTCTAGCTTAACTGTGTTATGTTGGTTAAGTGTTCCTATGGACTTAACCCTCCCATTCTAGCTTAACTGTGCTAGGTGTCTATATGAACTTAACCCCACCCATTGGTTTGGTTATCATGTTGAATTGGTTAAGTGTATTAATTAACTTAACCCTACCATTCTTGTTCTAGCTTTAACTAAATAAATTAAAGCCGCTACCACTCACATTAGACAGATATTGTTGCGATTACTGGATGTGCCGGTTGGTTCCGGGCAGGTTTACATCGCAACTCAGTCTAACCTCGGGTTAGGCCTATTCATGTTTTCTAAGTTCAAAGGGTTTTGATAAATTTTCAAATCAGGTTTTGAAAGTAACCATCCCGTCCGTCGGATCAGTTAGGGATAGCCAGGGAGAGCAGGAAACTTGTATTTTCCAAACTCAAGCCTAGACACTATCCTCTCTGTCACCCTAGAACTTTCTGGTGTGGTGTTAAAAGAGATGTCATTAATAAACCTTTAATTTGTCTAAATTTACATTTTCTCATTTAAGACAAATTCCATAAGTAAATCATTCCTAATTTACTTATTTCCTAACCACTCTGTAAATTGTCAACATTCATTCTTATGGCCCATTTCCCCCTCTAAATCATATTTATGCTTTTTGGTATGTAAACTATACCAAACTAAGTGTCACTAAGCATGATTTTTGTCAAACATGACAATTACTCACAATTTACGCCAATATGCCAAATTAGCTAATCCAATTCTGATTTAACATTCTAATTACAGTTCATGTCAAACTAGACCTATTATTCTAGTTCACAATTCATGTAAATGCTAGATTTACAAGTCAATACTAGATTCAAATTACACATCCTATAATTCATGTCAAATTTATCCAATTTTCATTTCTATAAACATTCTATAATACATGTTCCCAATTTTTGCCAATTTCCAAGTTAAAAACTACGTTTTTAGTAAATTTTATATTTTGCCCAAATCGTATTCCCACCGTTCGTATAATCGTGATTCAATCTAGATTATAGATAAATCTAGATTCGTAGAAAATCGGGAATGAACCAAAGATACTATGCAAAATATAGACATAATAACTGGCATAAAAAGGGTTGAATAACGACGTAGGTTCAAGAACATGGGTAGACCTAACTTGATAGGTAAATTCCCAAGGTCTAAAACCAAAGAAAACCCAAGAATAGACAGAATAGAGACGTAGGTTCAAGAACATGGGTAGACCTAACTTAATAGGTAAATTCCCAAGGTCTAAAACCAAAGAAAACCAAGAATAGGCAGAATAGAAAATCAGGTTTAGACCCAATTTCACAGTCAAAAACTTAAGCAACACTTTCCTGGTCATGAATCATAGGTGTTTAGTCACAGTTGTCCTTGTTATGTCATAGGCAATAATTTATGTTTCCCAATCAAAGGCATAGGTTTAGTCAAGGAAATAATTCTCATAGTCACAGTCACAGTCATAGGCAATGTCCATAGTCATAGACAATGTTCATAGTCATAGGCAATGTTCATAATCAAAGAGGCGTATGGTTCTAAGGTCCATAGTTTCATAGTCACAGTCTTATTTGTCCTCGAATCATAACAGTTCTTAATTAGGTCCAAAGAAATAGGCACTGATTCAAATAGAAAGAATTGACATACTCTTTTATTCCTTTAATTTCATGTCACGAAAAGAGAAACATTCAAATTTAAGAAGTAACTGACTTACCGGGATTAGATTAGAATAGAAAGATGGCGATGCTATGATTCGTGCGACGTTACTCGAAATCGTTTGAGTTAGCCTTTGATTCTCATTCTGAAGCCTTAATCTTGATTCGAACCTCCTCTTGACAACTTGAGCAACACTTCCTCGTCTTGATTTATTTTATATATTACTTATTTATATATTTTCTCAGAGGCAGCATAAGGATAGAAAAGAATTGTGAATAGAGAAGGAGACTAGGGCTGTTTATATAGTGTAGAAGTCAACGAATCTGGTCAGAATGGCGTCCGGATACAGAGGAACGAACCAGGTTCAGAAAGCTGGAAAAAGCAGGGGGGTCGACCCCTAGGTCGACTACCCAGTCGACCTGGGTGACCCAGGTCGACTACCCAGTCGACCTGGGTGCCTTGGGCGGGAAAATTCCCGTCCAGCCCAACCTGGGTCTGTTTTTCGAATTTGAACTCCTTTTCTGACCTGTTTTGAAATTTGAACTTCGCTGAATCTTCCGGAGGCCATATCTTCCTCATACGTACTCCGATTTATGCAAACTCGGACTCGTTTTCATGCAGAATTCCGAGACGAACGCAATTGCGCAGCCCGTTTCCCTTGATTTTGATTTTAAAATTTAATTCTGCCTTGATTTGTGAATCTTAGTGTTACAGAATTACGGGGTGTTACATTCTCCCCCACTTAAAAGGATTTCGTCCCCAAAATCTTCAAGTTAGGAAGAATGTGTCCTACCATCCAATCAACCATCTACTCATCCACTCAATCACAGGCATTCATTGTCCTTAAAAGATTTCTAATGCTTTCATGTTCATATGCATAGTATGTGTATACGTCTTTATCTAATGCAAAATCAGGCGGTCTACTGATTCAGTTGACCTCTTTAATGCAAATTATGTCAGTGCCATGCGTCCAATCATGTATGCAAGCATCCCTAGTTATGTAAATACTACACGTATGCATAGCCATTCATCCATATGCAACATCCATATGATAACGTATCAAGCTCAACTTGCAAACAAATACATATCTGTAAATGCAATATGAAAGCGTCCGAACTGATCTAGTGTCTAATACGTATGCATATGCATTCACGAGCAACCATTAGCACCCACTTGCAACCATTCAACCATAACATGTTTCAAATACATGTTTACATCCAAAGGAGTTTCTACCTAAGGATCGAAGATACGACCTAGAGGATATACTTTGGAAAGAGAGAAACAATTATGCGTAAAGCTCCTACCAAAGAAATCAAGGATGCACCCTTAAGGAAAAAGGGTATGATGCTAGTATCTAGCCTTCTTGAGCTTTACTCCACTGTATCTTAACTAATTTTACTTCATGATTGTGAAGTTTCCGATCTCCATTTCCAAAATAAACAGATGTCAATCACGGTACCAAGTGTACATACCAAGATGGCTAGAGGTCTCTCCTCTTAGCTTATCCATCACGCCATAACTATAAGGGTCGAAAGGTTACTACGCGCTTTTTAGAGTGCCTGCCACAACTATTCATCTCTCACGCAAACCACCTAGTCGAATTCGACATTCCTCGAGTACAAGCCCCAAAGGCCTAAACCAATATCAGACAAGCACCCAAGGAATATCTCCTCCGAATTTAGACGATCTATGTGAGATGATATAAGCAAACTCGATAGCTATTCTCAAATCCCTACTAACCAAAAATAAACTGGTCGGACCACCAATTGGATTTGAGACTCTAGTGTGATCTTTCTACTATACAAGTACTATGGTGCAGAGACTCAACTATGGAAATGGATATGAATAAATGTGAAGCGCTAAAACCAAAGGAAAGAGTACGAACAGCAAAACTAGACTCTTCCAATAGAACTTTACTACCTTTCTTCTAGGTACGCTTGGTGGCGAAAGTATGTACTTGCCCTTCTGAAAATCTTATTCCTCGTTCTTGCCCTTATCCTAAATTATATGCCCTATCATTCCCTAGTAAAGATACTTCCTCTTGTCTTAGATTTTATAATTTCTTCCTCCTTCGTGTGCTAAATCTACATGCATGAATTCCCCATCCTATGGTTGTGCTCCTTTGCCAAACTCCTCATCTCCTTCCGTGTGTAACCATGTTGACAAATCTCTCGAAAGCTGCTTCCATCGTACAGAAAACCCTATAAGCTTGAAAGAAAACTGGTCGTAGGTGAAACAACTGCGGTTATGGATGGAAGCCAGGCACGACTTCGCCCCTCGATGAGGTTACCTCCCAGAAAGCCAGGAGCCCCAGAGACTCAAGAAAGAAGGAGACAAGAATTCAAACAGAGGAAGAGAAGATAGTGCGTATGGCTTTGGGGAATATGCTTTTAAAACAAATCTTTTCTCTTGAAAATGCTTCTTTTAAAACCGGTTTGAAAACAATTTTTCAAATCTTTTATCTGATCCGGTAACCTTCAGCTCTGATACCACGTGTAACACCCTACGTCCATTAGTGTCACTCACAAAGGGAATGCACTAAGTTCTGTGGAGCATTTAGGGTAAAAGATGCAGATAAATTACAAGACAGACAGAAATTAAACAGCGGAAAATAAAACTTTGCTTTATTGACAAAATAGTTTGTACAATGATTTCTTTACAATATCAGAGTATCATCTGTCTTACAAAATAAAGAAGCATAAAACAACATTTATATTCCCCAATTTTTAGCAAGAGCCAGCCATAACATCTGAAAAGAGAATCCAAGCAAAACTTCGACAAATCTTCAAGCTGGAAAAGAGTGACAGTCCAACTTAACCTGAGCTATACTATTCCCTCCTTTACTACCGGGGGGGGGGGGGAACGGAAGAAAAGAAGACGAAAGAAAAACAGACTCAGACATAAAGCCTGAGTAAGTTCAGTAACTTCTAGCATGTGAACATGGAAAAACAGAACGACATGAATTAACTGAATACAAGATAACACCATGATGATAGGGTCAGCAAGATTAGACAAGATTAACACAAGATATGCTAAGATAAGACGAACCGGATATGCTCTAATACTTTCGCCGCTTCGCTATTTCCTTGTTATACTGGTTTCTATATCTCTGCCCCACCTAACTAATGTCCCAACTAGTAACGATAACGTGATCCCAATCCCTGTATTTTCCATCGCCTTCAGGCATACATTTATTATTTGTTACCTAGATTTTATCTAGGGTTTTCTACCAAGTGCCTCCTAGATTTAACTAGAGTTTACGTTATCTGCTGAACGCTTCTCGGATTCAGGGTTTATGCCACCTAGTCCAACTAGTGCTACTTGTTGAACGATGCCCCCAAGTCTAGGACACACTACCTAGAGTGGTATATGTTCCTATACTTCCCCACGCATGTATCGCGAATCGTTATCGCTTGTCTAGATGCACATGTCCTGTAATGTGCGGCCCGAGTCATGTGTCAGGGCAAATCAAGGAATACAGAACTCGGTCGGGAGCTTTCAGATATCTGCCGATGCAGATGCTAAGGTCTGTTTTTGTTCCAGTGGCTATGGTCCCACCCGACCCCTACCTCAACTAATGAAAGGCACACCTTGAAAAATGAGAACTATACGCCGGCCCCCGGTGCCCGGTGCCCCACTATCCTATGCCCATCCTCACCCATAACTAGATAGCAAGTATATGGTCTTTTGGAGTTCTCCGCCTTTCCGCTTCACGTATCTCGATTGACTCAAGATGGATGGTAGATGACGAGTTGCTGTCACAGGGCTACCGTTTTCTCGCCGAATCACGTCGGTCCATCCTAGTCTTTAGGTTGCCATATATTGCAACCAAGGCATACCCCTGGTTCTTCTACGCAGACCTTAACCTCTGTGAGCCCAGGAGGATCATCTGCAGCCTCACAGAGGGATACCAAGAGTACCCTCACGTCCCCTCGAAGCCTCGGCTTCATAACCCAATTTGTTGGAACCTCCTTTTTACTCAGTCGGACATTCGCTCCTTCCCGTGTTATACTAAGAATTACTACTTAGTTTTACTAACTAAGATTTACCACTTAGTTTCCAGAATCGTTGTTTTCTTAACTAAGGTTTACTACTTAGTTCTCTTTCCCGTCAATTTGGATTGGTTAAGTGTCATTAGTCAATTCAAGCCAACTTAACCCTCTTCATTCATCCTGTTAAACTGGTTAAGTGTTATCAGTAATTCATGATGACTTAACCCTACCACAAACCAAGTTATATTGGTTAAGTATTTCTTATTACTTAACCCTACCCATTCATCCTGTATTGGTTAAGTGTTCCTTGCCCGTCTGTTTTAACTGACATGTTATTATTAATGGTTAAGTATTATCCCTTCATGTTTTAGACTTAACCCTATTCCTTTATCACAATCCGATGGTTAAGTGTTCAAGTTTACTTAACCCTACGGTCTAGCCCAGCTAACATATCAAATTGGCTAAGTATATTAGATTTTACTTAACCCCAACCTCTAGTCTAGTTAACATGTTAATTTGGCTAAGTGTATTAACTTTACTTAACCCAGCCTTCTAGTCTAGTTAACATGTTAATTCGGCAAAGTGTTTCCTTAGTTACTTAACCCCTACAAATCTTGTCTTGTTACCATGTTAAGTTGGTTAAGTGTCCCTATGGACTTAGCCCTCCCATTCTAGCTTAACTGTGTTATGTTGGTTAAGTGTTCCTATGGACTTAACCCTCCCATTCTAGCTTAACTGTGCTAGGTGTCTATGTGAACCTAACCCCACCCATTGGTTTGGTTATCATGTTGAATTGGTTAAGTGTATTAATTAACTTAACCCTACCATTCTTGTTCTAGCTTTAACTAAATAAATTAAAGCCGCTACCACTCACATTAGACAGATATTGTTGCGATTACTGGATGTGCTGGTTGGTTCCGGGCAGGTTTACATCGCAACTCAGTCTAACCTCGGGTTAGGCCTATTCGTGTTTTCTAAGTTCAAAGGGTTTTGATTAATTTTCAAATCAGGTTTTGAAAGTAACCATCCCGTCCGTCGGATCAGTTAGGGATAGCCAGGGAGAGCAGGAAACTTGTATTTTCCAAACTCAAGCCTAGACACTATCCTCTCTATCACCCTAGAACTTTCTGGTGTGGTATTAAAAGAGATGTCGTTAATAAACCTTTAATTTGTCTAAATTTACATTTTCTCATTTAAGACAAATTCCATAAGTAAATCATTCCTAATTTACTTATTTCCTAACCACTCTGTAAATTGTCAACATTCATTCTTATGGCCCATTTCCCCCTCTAAATCATATTTATGCTTTTTGGTATGTAAACTATACCAAACTAAGTGTCACTAAGCATGATTTTTGTCAAACATGACAATTACTCACAATTTACGCCAATATGCCAAATTAACTAATCCAATTCTGATTTAACATTCTAATTACAGTTCATGTCAAACTAGACCTATTATTCTAGTTCATAATTCGTGTAAATGCTAGATTTACAAGTCAATACTAGATTCAAATTACACATCCTATAATTCATGTCAAATTTATCCAATTTGCATTTCTATGAACATGCCATAATACATGTTCCCAATTTATGCCAATTTCCAAGTTAAAAACTACGTTTTTAGTAAATTCATATTTTGCCCAAATCGTATTCCCACCGTTCGTATAATCGTGATTCAATCTAGATTATAGATAAATCTAGATTCGTAGAAAATAGGAAATGAACCAAAGATACTATGCAAAAGATAGACATAATAACTGGCATAAAAAGGGTTGAATAACGACGTAGGTTCAAGAACATGGGTAGACCTAACTTAATAGGTAAATTCCCAAGGTCTAAAACCAAATAAAACCCAAGAATAGACAGAATAGAGACGTAGGTTCAAGAACATGGGTAGACCTAACTTAATAGGTAAATTCCCAAGGTCTAAAACCAAAGAAAACCAAGAATAGGCAGAATAGAAAATCAGGTTTAGACCCAATTTCACAGTCAAAAACTTAAGCAACACTTTCCTAGTCATGAATCATAGGTGTTTAGTCACAGTTGTCCTTGTTATGTCATAGGCAATAATTTATGTTTCCCAATCAAAGGCATAGGCTTAGTCAAGGAAATAATTCTCATAGTCACAGTCACAGTCATAGGCAATGTCCATAGTCATAGGCAATGTTCATAGTCATAGGCAATGTTCATAGTCAAAGAGGCTTATGGTTCTAAGGTCCATAGTTTCATAGTCACAGTCTTATTTGTCCTCGAATCATAACAGTTCTTAATTTGGTCCAAAGAAATAGGCACTGATTCAAATAGAAAGAATTGGCATACTCTTTTATTCCTTTAATTTCATGTCACGAAAAGAGAAACGTTCAAATCTAAGAAGTAACTGACTTACCGGGATTAGATTAGAATAGAAAGATGGCGATGCTATGATTCGTGCGACGTTACTCGAAATCGTTTGAGTTAGCCTTTGATTCTCATTCTGAAGCCTTAATCTTGATTCGAACCTCCTCTTGACAACTTGAGCAGCACTTCCTCGTCTTGATTTATTTTATATATTACTTATTTATATATTTTCTCAGAGGCAGCATAAGGGTAGAAAAGAATTGTGAATAGAGAAGGAGACCAGGGCTGTTTATATAGTGCAGAAGTCAACGAATCTGGTCAGAATGGCGTCCGGATACAGAGGAACGAACCAAGTTCAGAAAGCTCGAAAAAGCAGGGGGGTCGACCCCCAGGTCGACTACCCAGTCGACCTGGGTTCCCCAGGTCGACTACCCAGTTGACCTGGGTGCCTTGGGCGGGAAAATTCCCGCCCAGCCCAACCTAGGTCTGTTTTTCGAATTTGAACTCCTTTTCTGACCTGTTTTGAAATTTGAACTTCGCTGAATCTTCCGGAGGCCATATCTTCCTCATACGGACTCCGATTTACGCAAACTCGGACTCGTTTTCATGCAGAATTCCGAGACGAACGCAATGGCGTAGCCCGTTTCCCTTGATTTTGATTTTAAAATTTAATTCTGCCTTGATTTGTGAATCTTAGTGTTATAGAATTACGGGGTGTTACACTTAGCCTCTAATATATGTAATCATGCTAATAGATTTAGCTTGCAACATGGAAGAAAAGCAAAGGAAAAAGAGAACAAAATAATGGAAAATCTATTCTACTTGCATAAAATAAAATGAAACTACATGAAAAACAACTAAGTAGCCATAGAAATAAAAGAGAGCTTTTGATCCTCCACTAAACTAATTAACTAAAAGAGAGAATCTATTTACATGACATAGAGGGGGTATTTATACATGTTCTAAACCTTAAAACCCTAATCACTTTTGTTGGGGACTAAAAATACCCCTTCATGAAGCTTTCGTTTGTCTGTAGCTACTAATGATTCATTAAAACTACATGAAGCTTTTTTTGTTTCCACTTGCTAATACTAATTGTTCCATTAAAGAAACAGTGATAATGGGTAAGATCATCCACTAAGTTGTATGTGAATTAATTCTGTCTTCATTTCATTGTATCCGCTTTATGCATACATATTTCCATGTAAACTTCATGTGCATACTTCATTTTTGCTCCTAAATTCCTACAAGACATGTGAAAATGAACAAGTAAATTTTATCAAAAATAAATACATGCCTAAATAACCGTTCCCCCCATATGAAGATGAATGCACGATAATTTGAGAACTTTGGGGTTTTTGGTTAAAACATGTATAAATTGCCCACTATGTTATTTATTTAATTAAAACGAGAATAAATGTGTGAACATAAATGTGCATATTTACGTGCACATCAAATAACGAATTTTGGAACTGAAGTTGAGTTAGGTATATAAACAATGGTTTAAATTCTAACCGATTATTCTAGTAGTCTTATATAATATTTTACTTTATTTCTACAAATTTTGAAGTTCATCGGATTTTTTTAAACATAATATTATTTTATTAATATAATAGTATTTTAATATTTAATTTTAAATTGAATTTGTAGTGAAGTTCTGGAAAATATTGTTTTTAAATGAGTGCATATGTTTATAAAAAATTATAATCATATTAGAGGCAAATGAGATGAATTTTTATTTTAAGTCATAATGTGTTCTAAATAGAACTAGTCGCGCAGCGGGGTTCGCGAATTTTGACCGTAAACTAATTGCTTATAACTAGTGCAACTTAAATCGGATTGACATGAAACAAAAATGTTTTCTTTCAAATAAAAATGGTTTTCAATTAGAAAAATAATGTTTGAACATCAATGTATAGATTTCAAGTTATGTTTAAAACCATTTTCAAATAGAATCGCGGTTTTGCAGTTCGATGACTGTAATTAGAAATCGAATAAAACGACCTTATAAAAATTATTAAAAATAGGAAAAATTGTGAAAAACCATAATTAACTATTTAAAATAGATTGAATTGAAAATATTAAGTTTTGGATAATTTAAAGGTTATTTTGATTAAACTAGCTATTTAGTAACACTTTTGCAACGTTTTTTGGAATTGATATATTTTGAAACTTTAAACGTATTAATTACTATCTAATCTTATATAATGGTTTTAAATGAGTTATATAATATTTTTGGAAGTGTATAAAACTTAAACATATTATTTTAAGTAAAAATCTAATTTATCTTAAACTAAAAAGGTTTTTCAATTACCAACGAATTTGGAAATGGTTGAAAGTGATCTTCCAATATCGATATTAATTCCATAAGTAGACTTGTGAATTTAAAACGTATATTTACCGTTATTCCACTTATATTATCGGTTGAGTACGAGAATTGATGCTGAATATGAGCTGATATAGTTTCCATCTAGTTCCTTTGTATTATGGTTTCAGTTTGATCTTTTGAAATAAAGATTATCAAGTTAAAATAAGATGGGATTGGATGGAAATAATCTTCGGATATTAGTATGGAATTCCATTACTAGACATATACTATCTGATGAATTTGAAGATATTTATATCGCTATTTCACTTATAGTATTAGCTGATTATGTGAATTGGTATCAAATAATAAGTTGATATAATTTCTGTTTAAATCTTATATTTGATATCAATTGTTTTTGGTACAATTTGATCTATGGATTAAAAGATATGTTTTAACTTGTGAAACTTATGAATAAATATTTAATTAAGATTTAAATGGGATTACAAGATTTAAAGGAACTTTGGGTTAAAAGATTTAAAGAAACGAATCTTTGATTTTGAGTTTGTGGGAAATGGTTTTTAAAAATAAGAAGACTAAAGCAAAATTTTAAAGGATGAATTTCAGAAACTGAGAATGGTTTAAAAAAGATTTTGAATATAGTAGAATTAAGTAAAGGGAGACTTGACTAAGATCCGATATAATCCATATTTGTTTTAAAATTACATTGATTATTTAGAAAGACTGGGATCAGATTTGTATTTGAAAACCATTCTGAGTAATTATATGACGTAATGGAGCAATTGAAGACAACGATTGAAGACCAGGAATATTCATATCAAATGGATTATTTGCTAATGTCCAGATTGGGCTGTACACCCAATATGTGGTTACTTATGGTAGTGGTCCAGACGTACTTGTAGATTCATCGAATTTGCAAGGGTCTCTCTCCATTATGGACGAGGAATATGGCGCTTCTGGTTATTTCTGACCCAAGACAAACTTATACGGATGTGCATCTAACATTGTATTTTTTAATGTGACGATATGTTTTTACTAACCATATTTCTGTTTGGTGGAAGGCTTTGTGTAATGAGACTTCGACAAACCCCACACCCTTGAAAATGGTCAAAACAGAAAAATGCAGTGAGGATATGGGGTATCATCTCTTTCTAGATAAGAAGTGTACCATAGTATGAATCCCCATGTATTACTTACATGGAAACTTCTACTTATGTGGATGTTGATGTTGCGGGAGCCTTACTAAAGGTTGGTAACGATCGGGAGATGGCATAATCAGGAATGCTCTAAGTTATCCAGTTAAGGGATAACCCGACCTCGAGTTAGCGGAGAGCCAGTAAGTTCTAGGGACATCCCTCTAAAGGTGTACCCATCGGTAAGGAAGTTCCATAGCAAGGTAATTTGTTGGAAATCCATTCTCCATTATGAGTCCTATATGATTTCAGTTGTATACTATATGTCAAGATAATGGGATTGGGCATTATGCTGTTTAGGATCGATACATGTACTTGCAAAATGATTTTTTCCACATTATGTACTAACAATAATATCAGAGGATTTTCCGCGTATTAAGCATTTTTTGTTATCATAAGGAGAAATCTCGCCCATGTCTGCGCTTACATTGTGTGTATGCCATGAGTCCTTATGGTATCTTCATTTTCCAAAAACGCATTGTGAATTTTTATGCATTGGTATTCTTAAGGGATTCCGCGTTATACGATGTGGTCTTATGATTTACCTCACTTTAAAATAAACCTAAATATAACTGTTTTAGTTTCTCACACCAATCCCATGACTGACCTGAGGTTTATTGTTCATTCACCTAAACTCTGTGTGCCTATAATTTTCCACATGGGAAGCTAGTAGTTTTGAATTGTTGATTTAGTCTTGGAGTCGGTTGGAGCAATATCAGGGAGTGGAGCTGGAGCTATATCTTGGATCATTATTATTCCGTTGAGAGTTTACATATATTTCTTCCTGCTATTTTTATGTTGGACTTTGATGATAATTGTAACTCTGATGTAAAATTACTATTATGATATTGAAAAGAAGTTTTATTTATGTTCCAACGTGTAAGTACCCCCAATAACCCGTCTTTATGAACGATTTGAGTCGGTTTGATTACTGGTTAGAACCAGACAAAAAGGCTGGTTGTTGCAGTTACAAAGATATATTAGAGTATAAAAATTACAGAATGGAAAATATTTATATTTTAGTAGAAGAATCCAAAATGTCCCAAATGCGGCTCCAACGTTATTCCAACATGTGCTCTATAAAATGACTCTAAGACTATTTGCAAACCTTAACTACTAGGCTGCTCGTATAAAAAAATTTAAGGGCATCCAGAGTTTATATGGAAAACAATAAACTCCAAGTCAGTCATGGGACTGGTATAAGAAACATAAAACAGTTGTTCTGAAAACAAAAGAAAAGAAAGGTATCTCATAAGATCACGTCGCAAGTGTGGAACGGGTTTTTCCTTTATAATAACCAAAATACTTATTTTTATCAAAACCATTGATATTATTTTAATGTCTAACCTTTGAAAACCCTTTTCAAATAAACATAGTTTGGTTATCCGGAATTGTTACAATTATTAAATCCTGGTGGCTATTGTGATGTTAATTTGGAAAACCATAAGTTTGTATTGGAATATTGGATGCCAACAACGACTAAGACAAACGATCTTTATGCTAACCCGCTAGATGGTGACTCGGTTATGAAATTCCCCGGTCGTAATTGACCTTTCTCGAGAGCTCTCACTTACCATCATCCACATAAATAAAGTGTCTGGGTTCCGTACCATGATACAACTTTTGTCTAGAAGGGAATGACCATACCCTAATGGGAATGACCCACAAAACCATGATGCAATAATCCTATTTAAGGTCGTTACCAGGTTGTGAGGCTTAAGGTCACCTTTAACACAAAGCTACGCTAAAACCAAGCCATGCTTTTATCATCTGCAGCTCTTTTTTTACTTACCATTCCACATTTCTGATTCATGACACATAACTGATGTTTACCAATATATAACCTTTGAGTTCGTACATTTCAGAGAAGGGTGTTAAGCTAACAGAATAATTCTCCACCACCAAATAGATATATATTTAGTAAAAATCAATTGCTATGCCATAAATTGCAATGTCAAACATACAATCCATACAAGTTCATTTTGAGACTGAACGAAACCGAAGGCGCTTTATTCCTCGCCCAATAAAGCAGAGAAGCCCTTGCAAATCCAAGAAATCTCTGAATACGTCTGGACTGCTGCTATAAATAGTCTTGTAGTGGATGTATGGTCCGAGACATCAACAAGCAGTCCTTTCGATGTGAAGATTCCCGATCTTCAACCATTATGTTCAATATCTTCATTTCGTTCTAATAACATCGTAAAATTATTCAAAGTAGTTTTTTCGATAGGTAACCCCCATATCTGTCTGTTGTCTCTTTGAATAATTATCATGGTTATCAAAACAATATGGAATATACCGGATTTCAATTAAATCTCCTTCCATTTGGTTAATCAAAACCTTCATAAAACAATTCTCAATTTCTTATCCTTTAACTTAGGATAAATTTGCTTTCCTTTAATCCTTAATACCAAAACATTCATCAAAAATTTGTTTCCATCGTTACCTTAATTCGGTCTTTACAATATCGTCAATTGTTAAACTCATTAATCAAAAATCCATTCATTAAAACCTTTAAACCAAGATTTATTAATCTTAACCAAGGTTCATATTAAAAGATTAGTTCCATAATGCACTATTTTAAAACTTATCTTTTAAACCAAAGATAATTAAGCCCCATTAATCTTGATAATCATTTTCATATCTTTACTCATGTAAAACCGACCTATATTGTTTCTTAGATCGATTTCTTAATCATTCATTAATTAATTAGGAATTATTTCAACAAAATTATTCATTAATCTTTAACAAAGATTAATTACCTCATTATCCTTTAGTTGGGTTAAAGAATTATGTTATTTGAAACACTATTCACCACAAACCCCAAAACCAATTGATATTAAATATGAGATTCAAACAAAAATTATATTAGCTTGCATTCAATATCAATTCTCATAATCAACAAATACTATAAGCGAAATAACAATATAAATACCCTTCAAATTCCCCATATAGTATAAGTTCTAACGACGAAATTTAATATCAAAGATCTAAGATGATTTCCATCCAAATCCAATTCATTTAAAATTGGAAAACTTTAATTTTATTAACCAAGAAAACTAATATTGACTTAATAATCTTAATCAAAAGATTATTTGTAAAGATCTAGAAATTTTGACAAGTTAAATGATAGATTTTATTTGAATTATAAATTTAGTAGATGGTAATGATTAATAAAAAGTTTGAATTTATTAATATTATTTGTCGTTCAATTGAATTTGTCAAACAATAACATGAATTAGTAACATTAGAATTAAGCGTTGCCCTATTTTTTCATAGCATTTAAGGAAAAATGCCACCAAAAGTTCACTTTCCTCCTTAAGACAAGTGTCAGAACACTTGTCATTTTGCATGCACCCTTTCATGCATGAATGCTATGTGTCATTTGATGTGTCATGCATTTAAGAGTGGCGTCTTTAAAGGACAAGTGTCCATTGATGTGCCACTCTCTTAAGCTTTCCCTTTTCCTATATAAGCACCATTTTCCTCCTTTTTCATTTATTCTTACTTCCTCTCTTCTGTTCTCCTTTCTAAAGCTCTTGGCCATAGCTTCCTCCTTCCTCCACTTTGGTTCGGCCAAGAGCCTCTCTTTCCTCCTCCTCTTATAAAGAGAGATATTAATATAAAGTATATATATATATATTATATATATATATATTGGTGAAGAAGACGGTGCTCCGAAATACTGTCTGAGGTTCGTTCGCAGTCAGCTTGGCTAGACTACTATGAAGATTTGGAAGTTAAACTCTTTAACCCCAATTTATATATTTAATTAGTAGTTAGACTAATTTAAATATAGTGATGAATTGTTAGTGGTTAATGATGGTTGATATTGTGACGGATGATGGTTGTGTAGTCTAGAACACACACACACTATTAAGCGTTAGTGTCATAATGTTTGTGCATAGTTATTATTTATTTATTTATGTTGATTATGGATGCTATGGATGTTTATAATGGTTGTTGATGTTGTTTCTCACACACTATGACACTGCAATTATGGTATTATATTGGTGATCGACAAATCTCCTTCGATGTTAGAAGCAATATTATTATTGAAATTGGAGGTTAATAATTGGAAAAGAGACATATGTATGAACACATATATATTGATGAAGTCACTTTCAAGGAAAATAAAATAAATTAAAATAAATAAATACCGAAACGTTCTAGGATGACAGAGTGGATAGTTTCTAAGTTTGGGTTTGAAAAATATAGTTTCCTGCTGTCCTGGCTATCCCTGACTGATCTGGCTGATGGGATGGTTAATTCAAAATTTAATTTAATATTTTAATAAGTGAAAAAATAAAAGTTGAATTTTAAACCCAATAATTTGGAAAGTCAATTTAAATTAATTTAAATAATTTTAAATGGTTTACATAAGTATATAATGGTTTTCTAAGGTATTTTGAAGTATCGCAGAATAATTTTTATTGCGGTCAAAATAGAGCTTGTTGCACAGCGGTAGTTCGCGTATTCTAGTTGCAAACTTTAAATGCTTATAACTTTTGCAACTCAAATCGGATTTTCACGTAACGAAAAACATTTGATTTCCATTAACAAGAGCTTTCAAATGAATGAAAGAAGATTTTAATTCGGACTTATAATTTTCAAGTTATGTTTAAAACCGTTTTGGAAAAGGATGCTGTAAGTGCAGTTTGCCAACCATAAATGTAAAGAGCTATTTTTAAATGTTTTACAAATATGTTTTTTTTTTGTAAAATCTTTATAAATTAATTAAAAGTGTAACACCCCGGAATTTTAACGACACTAAAGATGATGAATTAATTAGTGCGAAATACACTATTAATAATGAATTAAGGAAAACTTAATTAAATATTCAGAATTAAGTAAAACAGATCGTGTCATTGCGTCAATCTCGGAATTATGGTCAAGATAGACACCTGGTTTGCGTAAATCGGACATCGTATGAAGAAGTTATTAATGTTTGAAGTTTGTATGCATATAAGAAAGATATATACACATATAAAATTTAAAAATATTCAAAAATCAACAAAACTAGAAATCCGGCGCGCAAATCGAGGAAGAGCCGACATTTTGAAGTCGACCCGAGACCCTGCTTGGTTGACCTAGGGTCGACTCAGGCTCATGGGGGTTGACCCCTCGGTCGACTTAGGGGTCGACACCCATGAAGGGGGGTCGACCAACCTGAATGGGGGTCGACCCACCCGTGGCCCTGGAAACTTCTTTTCTGAATCTGGACGATTTTGGAGTTAGATTCACGAACTCTAGGCTATATAAAGGACCCTAGACCTAGGTTTTATTCGTCTAAAAACAATGGTGACGGCGAACCTCCGATGCAACGAAGATTGAATGGCCTAATCTACTCCAAATCTAATTCAGCAAACATTATCCAAATTCAACGATTGCTACAAGAAATTCAGCGATGGCTACAACAACTTATTCAACATGTTCTTCGCAGTAGTTTGGATCCGTTTCCTTAGATCTATTCACTGTGAGTTCATGCTATTTTTAGATCTAAATATTTAAATAGTAATCTTGATATGTATGTAAAAATTGGATCTTGAATCGGTGCCTAATCAGTTCTATTATGTCATAACTACCATATCTGCTTTTATATGCTCATACCGCCGCCATGTTAAATCTTGTCATAATATGCTATTTAGTTTATGCCTATTTCTATCAGTTTATTATTGACTCGTAATTATGCCTGTTCTCTATTCTCTTCTCTCCCTCTTTTCCCTTTTTACTTTTATATAGCCAGCCTACCTTCGAGCCTAGGCCTAACGCTGAAAAATGTGAACGTGTGAAATTGGGAATAATGGGGAAAGACATAATTTGGGGCATACTTGATATTGGAAAATATGGATCTAAATTTGTGCATAAATTTGGAAACATATGAATATGGGTTTGGGGGCACATGTCTTGTTGGATAATATGAATTTAGGCATACGTTAGAAAATATAATTTGAGCATAAATTGAGACATGTGTAAGTACTGATTTGGGACATAAATTGGAACGTATGTGAATATGAATTTTATGCATACATTGGAAAATATGTGAATATGGGTTTGGGTATAACTTGTATTGAAATGGGTGAATATGGACTAGGGACATAAATTGGAAAATATGTAGATTTGGGTTTGTTCATAACACACACACACACACACACACACATATATATATATATATGCCGTGACTTATAACTTGGGGAAAAGAGCATATGGTGCCTAATTAAAAGGTGAATTAAAAAGGGGTGTAAAAGTCTATGATTTGAATAGTGAATTGGGCGTATAATTTAATATGGGGAAAAAAGAGAAATAATCACCTATAATGACATAGGTAGATTTGGATAAAAATTTAATGTCTAGTAATTACAATTAGGAATTGTAATTGCATTTACGTCACGATGTCGGTTACATTAGTAGTGGAAGTCTGCCCGGACCCGACCGACATATCCAGCAGCCACTAATGTTGAACCTAATGTCAGAGGTCTAAGTGTGCAAATACGAATCGGGCTAAGACACGAGGTTAGACCCAATTGTGGAATAAGACTGCCCGGACCCGACCGGCATATCCAGCATCCACATATTGTAGGCCTAGTGTGGGAG
The DNA here is from genome assembly GCA_030737875.1 of Allium sativum. Lineage (NCBI taxonomy): Eukaryota > Viridiplantae > Streptophyta > Magnoliopsida > Asparagales > Amaryllidaceae > Allium > Allium sativum. Next base: position 638,546,763 of record CM060922.1, read on the forward strand.
GTCTAACCCATTATAACCATAATTTGACATGGTAATGAATTGGACTACTTAACCTAATTTAATCCATAAGGATTGTATGATTATGAACATAGGTTAGGGTTAAGTAAAATTGGATGGGTAGTGGGTGGATTAAGTAGAATAGAGGGGGTGGGTAATATTTACATGTAGGCCCACCAACTTCCCACGAACTTAACCCAATAAGGTTATGTAATTAAAGACACCTAGTGGTATACATAAACAATGGAAAATATAATAAAGTTATGTAATTAAAGATTCCTTGTAGGGTAAGCATAACTTATAGAAATGATAGAATTAGATATGCGTAATAATCTGTTAAGTAAACAATGATAAGTTGTAGTGACAGTGTAGATTGAATTTACAATTAAATGAGAAAGAATTAGGAAAACTTGTAAATTAAACAAGTTATATTTAAATGGTAAGTGATTAGGAAACATGTGAATTGAGATATATTTAATAACGTATTAAGGAGAACATGTTATTGTAATGATGTAACCAAGCAAGAATATAAAACAGATTGTGGATTACAGACCTTGGGCCATAATCTAGAGAATAACATTTTGTGGGTTTATTAATAAACTTAAATGGATTAAGTATATAATTGAAATTAATAAGCAAGAGAAACTTGGTAAATTGGAATAAGAATTCAATATGAACGGGAATAACCAAGTTAAATGGGAACCGGGTGAGGTAAGGCAAGCGCGTAAAAGAATGTTTAGACATAGGGTCTAACAACATATTAAAGAAAGGCGCTTGGATCAGTCCGTATGTTTGAGGGTGAATAACCCAACGGGGTAGATCATCGAGGTGTTATAAGACACGAGGGGAGCGCACATTCATCTGATTGTTATGACGGCTCCAAAGGACTGGAAGGGGAAGCACGCGGCTTCCTGAAGTACGTAAGTTGCTCCTAGTAGTCCTCTATGTGGTGACATATGTCTTATGCTGTAGTCGTAGAGGTTGGGTCTGTGGTTAACTACTAGGTGGGTGGGCCTTGACTGCAGATGTAGCTATGCAGTCAGAATGCTGTGACGAGGTAACAGGGTTAAGGGTAGACGCCACATGGATGTTTAGATTGGTTGTATTAGGGGCGGTCGCTTAGCTCTTGTAGTCTTTACTAGTTGAGGGAGGGCCGGGGTGGGGCTATAGCCACCACAAAAATAAACCCTAGGTATATCTGTATATAGAGGCTCTTTAATGACGGGCTTGTACAGATACGGAAAACCTCCCGACCGAGTTCCGTGTTTCTTGTATCGCCATGCCGCGGAACTCGGTGCACATTAGAGGACACGCGATTGAGGCATCGAGCTACAATTACAGTACATATGTGGAACAGTCTAGATACATGCATATCTGCTCTAGGTGGTGTATCGTATGTTAGAGGGCATTATTCCGATAAGGAATCTGATTCAATCGATGGTGGCAGTCCATATGCTTACGTAGCATAGTAATGATATATATATATATATGCAGAACATAACATTTTATATAGAGATCCGTACGTCACTCCGGCGTAGGATGAGGGACTGCGTTCATTACGGTTGAGACCGTGCGAGTGGGTTGTCATGGGGTGTATCTCAATATTGAAAGATAACTACATATATTGTATTAGGTGAATCCATGGGAAAGTAAATGGGTACGATGCGCACATAAGTCTTGAGTGCTATTAAGCCAAGTAACCTGATAATCAAGAAAATGTAATGGAATGGCATTAGTAGGGATCATTCTACTTCTGATATACTAGTATCTGCGCGGTGCAGAGAAATGTATTTAAGAAGCGCAATATATCATGTTCATCTTATCTTGCTCAGTTCACACTTGCTATTTTTACTGTTATCTTGTTCTTTCAGTTTTATATATACCTGCCATGGTACTTTTATTTATTTATATTTAAAAGTAAATGGACTCGCCAGACTTTATGTCTGACCCTTCTTGTTTCCTCTTCTCTCTCTTCCATTCTCCCTCCCTCCCTAGGTTCTCAGGGTGGAAGTGCTTAGAGTTGATTTGGATTCTTTCAGCTTAGCTTGGATGTTGGATATAGATGTATCGCTTTGACTTCTGGTCAACTCTCTTATGGCTTCACAAGGAAATATGGTTTTATGCTTTTGTACTCTGATATTTTTGGCAAGACAGATTATTAATGTAATTAGTTACTTATGATGTAAACTCAGTATTTGGGACCATGATGTTTTGATTTAAATAATGTTTTTTTAAATTTTTTAATTCCGCTGCTATTTCACATGTCTGTCTTGTGCTATTATGTTCTTATTTACCTATAACGCTTTACAGAACTTAGTGCATTCCCTTAGTGAGTGACATTAACGAACGTGGTGTGTCACATTTGGTATCAGAGCATATGGTTATAAGATCAAATGAAGTATTTTGAAAATGGTTTTTAAAAAGGTCTCAAAAACAAAGTATTTTAAAATAAAAAATCTTTTTTTGAAAAGAAAATTTCCCAAAGCAATAAATATCTTCTCGATTCTCCTCTTGATTTCTTTTCCTTTTTGATCAGGGAACCGTTTCCTCTTGAAAGGGTATCCCTATTTCGACATGGTTCCATAGGCATGTTAAAACTACAGTACATGTCGAAGGGCAAAGAAGTGCCCAACCTCCGTCTTTAGCCGTGGTGGTTTCACCTGCATCTTATTTCTTTCAAGCCTCGTAAGGATTTATGTGCGATGGAGGCCGCTTTCAAGAGACTTGTTAGCATGTTGCACAAGGATGGTAAAAAGGAGAATAAGGGAGTTGGGGCTATGGAGTACAGCCCAAAGAAGAAAACTGGAAATACCATAATTTCGGAACGGTGGGTCATCTGAAAAAGGATTGTAGAAAGAGGAAAGGCGTTGTTACCACTTTGGTATGGCGGGGCACCTTATTAAGGAGTGCCCAAAGAGACAAGGACAAGGCCAGAAGGCAGGAACTTCTAGGGGTAAGCTAATGTTCTCATAGCTGGTGGACAGGATAGGGGTAGGAATGTTTCCATCGAAGGATTGATTTCTATTTCTGATCATCCTGTTAGGATTCTTTTTCTGACGCTTCGCATTCTTTTGTATCTGATCCTTTAGTTGAGTCTCTGCACCTAGATACTAGTATGGTTTTGGATCCCGTTAGTGTCTCAAACCCATTAGAGGTACGACTCATTTATCGAGGAATTGTCAAGGTTTGAAAATCTCTGTGTTAGGTGTCGAGTTTGATTGCGACGTATATGTTCTTGATTTTCATAAGATGCGATTTGATTCTAGGATGGATGGGTTAACTATATATGGAGGCATTGTAGATTGTGAAAGGAGGGTCGTTAGACTTCTGACTTGCCATAGAAAAGCTCTTGAGATTTCTTATGACCCCAAAGGGGTCTGTCATGCTTAGTCTCCTAGAACCTCCGGATATATCTATCGATGATCTACGACATGTGACTCATAAAGGAAAAGAGGGAACTTGATAAGTAAGTAGGGGAGCTACTTGAGAAGAGGTTTGATAGGTGAATCATATCGGGATGGGAAACCTACTGAAGACATTCCTTGAGGAAGTCCATCATTCTAAGATGATTATTCATTTAAGAGGCGAAAAAAATGTATAGAATTCAAGGTAGTGGAGCCAAACTTGCGAGAGGAAGTGAAAGTAGGGAAGGAAGCGACGACTGGACGAGTTCCGACTTGCATACTTGGATCGGAGGTTAAGTTGTGCAACAAAGAAGTGAAACTAGTAAGAGTGAAGTGGGGAGAGGACTGCAAGGATGCTACTTGGGAGGCTGAAGACAAGATTCACGCTTATTATCCTTTCCTTTTCGAGAATATGTTCTTAACTTCTTTTCCAAGCTTCGAATTAATACTTGTATCTATCGCTTGATTATCTCCTATCGATCGAGTCTTTAGGTAGAAAACTAATGAATGTAAACATGTGTTTGAGACATGTTATGTTTGATGGATGCAAGTGGTTGCTAATGATTGCTCGTGGATGCATATACACACACAATAGGCACTAGATCGGCTCAATCACTTACATATTGCATATTGATGAGTGTACATTTTTAAATTTTTATGGATTATCGTTGCATTGATGTTGCATTTGGATGGATGATTGTGCACACATATAGAGCTTAAATGTTATACTAGGTTGATTTGCATACATTTTGGTTGCATGGCACAAACATACATTGCATTAAGGAGGTCAACTGAATCATTAAACCGCTCGATCTTTCACATTAGTTTACGGACATATACACACGCTATTGCGTATATTCATAAATGCATTAGAAATTCCTTAAGGACAATGGATGCCTGTGATTGCTAGATGGATGTATGATTGTTGGATGTTATGATATACGTTCTTCTTAACTTAGAGATTTCGGGGACTAAATCCTTTGAGTAGGGGAGAATGTAACACCCTGGAATTTTAACAACACTAAAGATGATGAATTAATTAGTGTGAAATACACTATTAACAATGAATTAAGGAAAACTTAATTAAGTATTCAGAATTAAGTAAAACGAACAGCGCCATTGCGTCCGTCTTGGAATTCTGGTCAAGATAGACAGCTGATTTGCGTAAATCAGACACCGTGGGAAGAAGTTATTAAGGTTTGAAGTTTGTATGCATATAGGAAAGATATATACACATATAAAATTCAAAAATATTCAAAAATCAGCAAAACCAGAAATCCGGCGCACAAATCGAGAAATGGCCGACATTTTGAAGTCGACCCGAGTCCCTACTGGGTCGACCTAGGGGTCGACTCAGGCTCATGGGGGTCGACCCGGGGTTGACACCCATGAAGGGGGGTCGACCCACCCATGGCTCTGGAAACTTCTTTTCTGAACCTGGACGATTTTGGAGCTAGATTCATGAACCCTAGGCTATATAAAGGACCCTAGACCTATGTTTTATTCATCTAAAAACAATGGTGATGGCGAAGCTTCGCTGCAACGAAGATTGAATGGCCTAATCTACTCTAAATCTAATTCAGCAAACATTATACAAATTCAACGATTGCTATAACAAATTCAGCGATGGCTACAACAACTTATTCAACATGTTCTTCGCAGTAGTTTGGATCCATTTCCTTAGATCTATTCACTGTGAGTTCATGCTACTTTTAGATATAAATATTTAAATAGTATTCTTGATATGTAAGTAAAAATTGGATCTTGAATCGGTGCCTAATCAGTTCTATTATGACATAACTATCAGATCCGCTTTTATATGTTGATACCGCCGCCATGTTAAATCTTGTCATAATATGCCTATTCATTTTATGCCTATTTCTATCAGTTTATTATTGATTCATTATTATGTCTGTTCTCGGTTCTCTTCTCTCCCTCTTTTCCCTTTTTATTTTATATAGCCAGCCTACCTTCGAGCCCAGGCCTAAAGCTGAAAAATGTGAATGTGTGAAATTGGGAATAATGGGGAAAGACATAATTTGGGGCATAATTGATATTGGAAAATATGGATCTAAATTTGGGCATAAATTTGGAAATATACGAATATGGGTTTGGGGGCATATGTCTTGTTGGATAATATGAATTTAGGCATACTTTGGAAATTATAATTTGAGCATAAATTGGGACATGTATAAGTACTGATTTGGGACATAAATTGGAACATATGTGAATATGAATTTTGGGCATACATTGGAAAATATGTGAACGTGGGTTTGGGTATAACTTGTATTGAAATGGGTGAATATGGACTAGGGACATAAATTGGAAAATATGTAGATTTGGGTTTCTGCATATCATATATATATATATATATATATATATATATATATATATATGCCCTGACTTATAACTTGGGGAAATGAGCATATGGTTCATAATTAAAAGGTGAATTAAAAAAGGGTGTAAAAATCTATGATTTGAATAGTGAATTGGGCATATAATTTAATATGGGGAAAAAAGAGAAATAATCACCTATAATGACATATGTAGATTTGGATAAAAATTTAATGTCTAGTAATTCAATTAGGAATTATAATTGCACTTATGGCACGATGTTAGTTACATTAGTAGTGGAAGTCTGCCCGGACCCGACCGACATATCCAACAGCCACTAATGTTGAACCTAATGTCAGAGGTCTAAGTGTGCAAATACGAATCGGTCTAAGACACGAGGTTAGACCCAATTGTGGAATAAGACTGCCCGGACCCGACTGGCATATCTAGCATCCACATATTGTAGGCCTAGTGTGGGAGGTCTAGCCCATTATAACCATAATTTGACATGGTAATGAATTGGACTACTTAACCTAATTTAATCCATAAGGATTGTATGATTATGAACATAAGTCAGGGTTAAGTAAAATTGGATGGGTAGTGGGTGGGTTAAGTAGAATAGAGGGGGTGGGTAATATTTACATGTAGGCCCACCAACTTCCCACGAACTTAACCCAATAAGGTTATGTAATTAAAGACACCTAGTGGTATACATAACTAATGGAACGCTTTCAAAGGTTTAATTTTTTGAAAATAATTTATATGGAATTTAAATTAATTTATTTAATATTAAAACAAGTTTTTCAATTTTAAATAATTGGATATGGTTGGAGATAAATCTTTGGATGTTTGATATTAATTCGGTAGATGATGACTCTTACTATTTGAGGAATTTAAAAGGTAGTTCACCGTTACTCCGCTTAAAGTGTGAGTTGGATACGGAGATTAATACTGAGGATTAGTTGATGGTATTTCTATCCAGATCTGATGTCAAAGAGTTGGATAAATCTTTTAATTTAGATATGGGTTTCCCAATTTGATTGAGATAAGTTGGATGGAAATAATCTTTGGATATTTGATATGAAATTCGGTGGTGTAAACATATACTATTTGAGAAATTTGGAAGATATTATTATCATATCATTATTCCCCTTATAGTATTCGTTAATAATAAGAATTTATATCGAATATAAGTAGATACAGTTTTTCTGTAATTTATGTTCAGTATCAGTTGATTTGGATTTGGTTGTGAATGGTGTTTTCAATAATATCATTCTTGAAACCCGATGAGATTGAGTTGGGGAAATCCATATTGTAATTTGGGATTTAATCAGATCTTTGATTTGAGGAAAATAAAAGTACGGAATTGGGAAGGAAGTATAAACTTTTAATTAAGATTAAAGAATTGAATGTTAGGAAATCGTGTTAATTGGAAACTATTTTTGAAATATGGATTAAGGGTTTTCAAAAGAAATTGTATTTGGATAACGAGTTATCAGACGAAAAGCTAGTTGGGATTTTGAGGTTAGATTATCTTTGATTTAAAGGATGTGTTTTAAAGAAGAAAAGTTAAAATATGGATTTTGTTAAAGATAATTTGAGAATGAGTTTAAAGAAGTTTTAATTAACAAATCCAAGACAGGTGGAGATTTGGTTGAAAGCCTGTGTGATCCATAATTATGTTTTTAAACTTGCGCTTATTATTTGGAAAGACTAGGATCAGATTTATGTCTGAAAATCATTCCAAGTAATAATACGACGTTGTGGAGCAACTGAAGACATTGAAGCCAATATTGAAGACTGGGACCCTTCACTTAGTAAGGGCGACTTGCTGAATGTATCAAATTGTTTGCTCCCATTCACAGATGGATTTTTATATCAGTTAGGTGGCAAGTAGTCTGGACTATTTGGAGGAATTCTGGATTTTGGTTTTGTTCAGACCCAAGATGAACCTTTATGGATTGTGTGTCTGATATTGTAATTGACTGCATAACACTGATCTTTATTAATATATATCTTCTTTGTGGCAGAGAATTTGTTCTCTATGCTTAACACCCTTTTTTAAGGCGTATGAGCTTAGAGATTATATATTGATGGAAATCAGTGATGCGTTGTGAATGGACAATGTGACATACTTAAGTTATGTGATGATCTATGGATGATCAAAGCATGGCTTATTTAAGCGTAGATCTATGTATAACGTGACCTCGGTAAGCCACACACCCCGATAAATGGCCAAAACAGGAAGAAATGCAGCAGGGTTATGGGGTGTTGTCTCCTTCTAGATAAAAGGTGTACCATGGTATAGAGCCCAGGTATTAACCTATGTGGAAATAACATCTACTTTTGTGGTTGTTGTTGGCGCGCGCTCGGAAACGTTGGTAACAACCGGGAAATGACATACTAAGGCGTACTCTAAGTTACCTAGTTAAAGAGGTAACTCAGCCTTGTGTTGACATGAGGTGCATCACTGTTGATCCTTGGACATCCCCTTAGAGGTGTTCAAAATTTGGTTCGATAAGGAAGTTCCTTTGCCTGGTCATTGTTGGAAACCCAATCTCCACTATGACCCCGTACGGTTTTAGTTGTATACTATTATATCAATATAGTATATGGTACCTATACTGGCTATTTTAATACATTTATTTTTGAAAGGTTTTCACACTATGCACTAATAATAATATGAAAAAGGATTTTCACGTATCAAAGGCATTTTTAACTGCATAAGGAGAAACTTCGCCCAAGTGTGCATTTGCATGGTGCATTTCATTTTTCAAAAAGTCATTGCGAATTTCTATGCACTGGTATTCACATGGAGTAAACCTGTTCCGCGTTAGCGGCGTGGTCCGGTGAATTACCCAACTTTAAAATATACCCTTAATAACATCTGTTCTGAGTTCTCACACTAGTCCCATGACTGACCTAGAGTTTATTGTTCCCACACCTAAACTCTGGGTACCCATAATTTTTACAAGGGCAGCAAGTAGTTTGGTTGCGGATTTAGTCTTCAGATATGGATTCAAGCTGGAGTTAGAGTTGTTCTTTGGATTTTACTTCTTCCGCTGAAGGCATATTTGTATTTCTTTCAGCCGAGCTTATATTGTACTCTGATATTCCTTGTAACTTTGATGTAATATTATTATAATGATAATGGAAAAGTTCTTTTACTTTTGTGCAAATGTGTAATTATTCCTAATAATCCGTCTTTATGAACGGTTTAAGTTGGTTTAATTACTAGAGAAAACTGGGTAAAAAGGCGGGTTGTTACATTATTTAACCATAAATTTCTTATTCGAAACATATCTTTAAACCAAAGACAATTAATTCCATTATATCTTAATAAACATTCTTCATAACCTTATATTTGATAAATCAAGTAACTTAAACATGTTGGGTGAAGGATGACGTTATTAAAGACATTGTCCATAAAAATCGAAAAGAGTTGATACTAAACATAAGATTTAAATAATAATCATATTCGTTCATATTCAATATCAACTCTCGTATTTAACATATACTATAGCGGAGTAGTCGTATATATACCTTTTAAATTACTCAAATAATATGAGTTCTATCTACGGAATCAATATCAAATACTCGAAGATTATAAGAAAATCCAATGCACTTAAAATTGTAAAACTTTAGTTTTTAAAGTTATATTTCAAAACAACATTTTTGCAGTATCCGGTTCCGCCTTTAGGTAGGCTGAAAAAATTCCAAAATTTTAAATTATCATTCAAAACTTCCTATTTCTTGTCCAAATTACTTTAAAATCATTTACTATGATTTATCATAATTTTCCCATATTTTAATGATTTTTATAAAGCCGTTCATAATAGTTTCCAATTTCGGTCATCGAACTACAAAACCGCGATTCTATTTCACAATTGATTTGGACTTAAATACAGATTTGTACGTTGAAAACTGAAATTTTCTTTACCATTTGAAAACTGTTATCATTAGAAAACAAACACTTTTCATTTCAGGGAAATTCGATTAAAGTTGCATTCGGTATAACTGTTTGAAGTTTATGGTCGAAATTCGCGAACTACCGCTGTGCGACTAGCTCTATTCAAACCATATTGTAACTTCAAACTAAAATTCTTCTGATTTACTTCTAATATGTTTATAAGCTTTATAAACTCATTTAAAAGCAATATTTCCAAATTTCAACTTCAAATTTAATTGTTTATCATAACTGAATATTTTAATATTACAATATTAATGTAATATTAATACTTTTCCAAATTTTATCCTTTAAACTCAAAACTTTGTTGAAATCAAATTAAACATTATATAAGATTATTGGAACAATCAATCTTAATTTTAAACATATTTTATATTGCTAACTCAAATCCAAATTTTCAAATTTCAATTTCAAACTGATTTAGGAATTGATCAAGCCATATTATATCAAAATCTTTTTCAAATTGATTTCAACTGTTTCAAAGGTTGTTCATAAATAGTTTAATTTTATTTCAAACCAATTTCGGATATAAAATTCCAATCTTTGTTTTTTGAACCTTATTTCTACTTTAAATAAATATAAAAAACATTCATATTTATAAATAAAAAAGAGATTTAACTAATACCCATATAACTCCGTAATTCAAGGTATAGTAGGTGATAAGTGACATACAAGCAATGATAATAATCACATATATCCATGCAAAACATAAACATATCATTAACGAAATGTTATTAACTACGATATAAGCATTACAGTAATTGATGCTTATCAATATATAAATGGAACTTACTGTATACAACTACTTAACCAATATCAAACAAATATATCTAAACTATCATAAAATCTATAAAAATATAGATGTGTAGAGTTTCTCACCGGCATCTCCACTTCGTCAAACTTTAACTACTGGACACCGACGCACACGAAAACATGGCTCTAACTTGCCTTCTCTCCCCTATTTCCTTTTCTGCATGCTATATATATTATAAATTTTAATTTAATTTGTTTTGAAGGAGGAGGCATAGGGGTATGGTGGCTAAGGCAAGGTGGTGGAAGGGGTGGCATAGCGTAGAGGTGGGGAACTAGGGTGGCGTTTGGGTTGTGATGGCGGGGGCTAGGGGGAGGGCTGTTCACGGGTGGAGTGGGCGGCGTGGTGTGGGGCTCAGATAAGGGTCTTCGCGTGGTTACATCGTATGGTGGGTGGCTGGAGCCTGGGGCCTTGGAAGGGAAGGCCTAGGCCGAAAGTAAGAGAGGGAAAGGGGGAGGAAAAAGGTAGGAAAAAGGAGAAAAAATGTAGAGAAGGTGGAATGAAAGTGGCAAAGGGCGCCTTATATAGGTGTAGTAGTGGGGTCATTTTAGGAAATCCAAAGGACACATGGCACGGAATTTTCATGAAAATGGACACATCATAATACACATGTTTCATTCATTGGCATATACATTTCCAACACTTTTGTGTTGCTAATTTGCAACACCTTTCTAATTATCAATATCTATGTTCTCGATTAGCAATTCTAACTACAGACGACTAGTGTTGACAAAATATGACATTGTTATCAACTTATTTCCCAATTATACTTAATAATTCAAAATAACTATTTTTTTATAATCAAGATTTAAAAATTTATTTTTAACTAAAAGATCATATGTAAAATGGGTTTATCAATGCTAGTTCGAAAATTTCATTAGGACAAAAGTTGATATATCCCTATTAGTATTTTACAATTTCATTTCACAACTTTAAATAACTATTTTATTAATTAACCCAAATTCATTTTTAAAACCAATTTAAATTTATATTGGGTATTTATATATTCAAAATCCTGATATTTAAATAGATCAAAATACTGGATCGTTATAGTATAACATCAGTGCCTTGTCAAATTATTCTGATCAAGTCCCTACGATTTTGATTTATCATTTTTTCATATGGAGTACCCTCTAATAACACCAGTATTGTGAATTTACGGTACTATATAGATGTAATGACCCGAATTCCCATACTCCCTGAGTTGACTAAATACACCGCACGTCCAACCCAAGCTGCACAGAAATACAAATCATTAGGAAATAAGAAGAAAAAGATAGAAGAACAAAAACAATAGCATAGAATCTCACATCGTAGCGGAATATAATATATATATATATATATATAACACAACTTCTGGGGTACAAAATTTTAAATGTATATACATACCATTATTAGAGTACAACATTTGTTCATTACTGCGGAAATAAATAATACATAGTTAACACTAAAGCCTTCTGCTCTAAGCTCCTCCAAGGATATCTGTAATCACCTGAACTACTTGACTTCCCATACAAATTTGGGCATCCAAGCGTATAAGGAAAAAACAAAATAAAATGAACTCTGGGTCAGTCATGAGACTGGTGTGAGCAAACTCCAATCACTTGGTTTAACTTTTAAAAATCCTTTTTGAAACAAGCTTTATCGTAAGACCGATCCACATAAAAACAAAGATGGTTTTTATCTTATGATAACCCAAAACATTCTTTAAAATCAATACTATTATGATATTATAATAGTGTATAAATCAAGTAAATAACAATTTAGTAAAACCCTTGCATCTCACGCTCCACATGCATAGTATACAATCAAAACCGCGGGAGCTTATTGGGTAATGAACTTCCAACTATGACGAGATGTGGAACCACCTTCCGATAGTGTATCTCTAGAGAGGAATACACCAGGTTCAACAAGAACATCTTGCAGCCCGGCCACACATGACCGACCACTCATTTCACTTGAGTGTACCAAATGTATATCGCCAACGATTGGGATCAACAATCGTTTTCCAAAAGGGACAGCATCGATAGAATAAAGAAGGAAATGGATTTTCTCTAGATAGGTGATAAAAAACCTTAATTGGAAGCGATCCACTTAGCCACGCTGCCTGCCCAATTTTTGTCACTTTCCATTTGTCAGGCAAGATGCCGTAGTTACCTTTTTGTCATATCACATCTTCATTCACTTTGAAATCCATTTTTTCTCTTTCATTAGAAAACTGTTATTTAATAGGTCTTGACGATTCTTGTTTCACGCAATTTCGATTTATATTGAGTTCTATAAACTCAACTGAAGTTTGACACGTCAAATTATGAACTGTTGCACTACGACGAGCTCATTTTAATTAAATCTAAATATAAACATTTAAACTTCAATTATTTAATAAATTCAATTCCATTCTTCCATATTTTAATACAAATTAAATAGGTTTTCCAAATCTAACTTAAACAATTCCAATTATCCTAAATCGTCAATTATTTCATTCAACATTTGAAACTTATCTATAATTTCATTTACAACTTAACTTCTATGTTAACTTCCAATTTCCGTGGAAATAAATTATTCTATAAAAATCGATATCATCAATTTCAATTTTTAATCTCTTGGATTTATTGAAATTCAATTATATTCCGAATTTCGGAATACAATCTATCGTTCGTTTTTTAAAAATGTTTTCCAGTTCCCTTTTTAAATACACATTTTAATTCAAACTTCCAAATTATCCTATGATAATTTCTTCACTATATTATAATCATCGTTTATAAATCTACTTCCTTGTTTTATATATTAAAACAAGCTCCATTTAAAAATCTATTTGAAACCCAATTCCTATATTTGGAATATATTATTTATTATAACCTATGTATATAACATAGAATTTATTTTCATATTTACTTTTAGTTCCTATTTAATACAATTCCAATGTCCTTACTGAAAATAATTTATTGATATAGTCGAATTCAAATCATAAATCCGTATGGATTTATTCCAATTCTATTTATATTAACATCGAAAATAATTTTATCGTTTCCTTTTGAAAAGATTTTCAATTTCCCTTTTTTAAATTCACTCTTGAATTTAACCCTTCAAATTACCCATTGATAATTTATTTCTCTTACATTTATAAACGACATTCATAAATTCACTACTTGTTTTTAATAATAAAAACAAGTTAATAATTCCTAGCCCATACGAAATTCAAATTCTATTTGTAATTTTTTTTTTCTTAAACTCAATTTCTTTTCAATTTTATTCGAACATATTTTTAAGGTATTTTAAATACCAATACCTAGGGTCGGTGCTATTCAAACATCCAAAACACAAATTATCAATCATAGACTTTCTACCACATCATATATCATAATATATATGGAAACAAACAATAAATAAACTTGTGGAATTCATGTGGACTCCTCTAACCTGTTTTTCCTACATCCACAAATGTTATAAAACATAAATAATACCTATCCGGCTTCAGCGAAGGATATCAGTGTATCGAAGGTCATATACTATACAAATTGTGGGGCGCATAGGAAAATCATCTGCTAATGGTACGACCGGAAATACCCAATTAACAATATATATATATATATATATATATATAACTAATATATAACTAAGCCAAAATATAACTAATATATATATATATATAATTGCCATAATTCATCAAGAATTATTTAATGCATCCAAACAGTCAGCAAACAAATAAAAATTATTTAAAATAAATTTCGTTTGTAATAAAATTATAAATGAACCAGAGAGTGAGTTTAGTTACCTTGATTTAAAATTATTTCGATACATTCTGAGTCCCATTATAATTCCTGATTATGAAATCCTGAGCTACAAATTACTCAGATGACTTTGTTTGATAAAATTGCGTATCCCTAATATGATATTCGTTAGTTAGTATGAAATTATATATATGCGAATAACTAATAAAGTTAGGCACTAAATTGTTTAAATTAATTACCTAAAAATCTGAAAATATACGAGTGCCTAACCACCTTCTTCCCTCTCTAAATTTCCACGGTCCAGAACTTGAGACCCCTGGCAGATGATTTCAAACACCTCCATTATCAACTCGACGCCACCTCCTCCACTCAATTCCACTCGACTACAACTCCATTTCTCGGAAAAAGGGATCGCGACCTGCTCCATTTCCTACAGCAATGTCTACTATCGCTTCTTGATTCAAGCCACCATGCTTGTCCAACTCCTCCTCTTGAATACACTTGTTATTGAAATCAACTTACTACCTTCGAAAAACCCTCCAAGCCTCCTCAATCATGAAGCATGATCATTCTTAACTCCATCATATCGCAAGCCGAGCTGCTAATCCATCACTTCCTCCCATCACAACTTCGAAATCCCAGAATGGCTTCCTCGCAAGTGCCTTCCCATGTGACAACGGGAAATGCTCCACATTCAATTGCAATTCAAGTTCTTTTATTTATACAAGAGCGATTTGAATTAAATTTACTGAAGTCGAATTCGTTTTGAAATGAAAAAAATAACAAAAAGTCATGGCCCACTTTTCAATTTATTGAAGCTTTTGATTTACAAAAATGAAGGGAACTATTTGTTTACAGAAGCTTTTCGATTTGAGGAGACCAAAAGAAAGACACGACTCTAATTTTCTAGTTGTGAATGAGATGAGAGTAGCGGACATTTTCTATGAATAAATAGCCATGATTTCGAATGAATTAAGAAAAAGAAATCAATCAGGCATACTCAGCCTTTTATAAACGTGGGGAAGAACGAAAGCTTAAGCTCGAAGTAATTTATATCTGTGTGGCAAAAATAGGATGCATATTTTCAACATTTAGGGTAGGTTAAATACAAGCGTTTTTAATTTGACTTGATTCCTATTTAATTCGATTTGATTTCAAAAAGATTGATTTGATTTCGATTTGATTTTGAGCTTATCCGATAATTTTATTATTATAATATACACACGAAACTTACACATGAAGTTTCATGTTTAAACTACCATATACAAGCTCGATCATGATAATATGGACATGCTACTATAATTTATCATTCCGAACCCAGTAAAATTGGTTTCATTGAAAACCAAGGTCGTTTGTGAATTTACTATTCTTAAGTACCATATTTAAATTGATCAAATGTAACTTAAATTCATAACAACAACACTTCAATAATATATTATTATTATCGTTTATATTTAAATAAAATTTATATTGACCATGTGAATCACTTCGATTCAGCTTTAAATTCGAATCCAATTATATTTTGTTTTCATATTATGATAATTCAACATATTCGACATTATATCATAAACGATTTTTAAATCATTATACTTGATATAAAATCCAATTATATTATCAACTCAACACTTAAAACAATAATAAATGTCTAAAATTAATTGATCAAAAATTTAGGTCGTTACATTCTGCACCCTTAAAAAAATTTCGTCCGTGAAATTACTAATGTAGGAAAAATGCTATAAACCCATTAACCGTTCAAAAACTCACTTATGTTTAAACTCAACATTTCATACTTCTAAAATTTTAGTTTCAACAAAACCTTTGGTTTTTATTTATATTGCACATCCTATATGCTTACATTCATTTTATTCGAATGATTTACAAACCATACATTCACATCCTATCATATTCCATTCATATGCATTCAAATTCTTTTGAATTGATTCTAATCAATTTATTTACTTCAATTCATTTAACTTGCTTAAGTTAAATTTAAATTTCAGAATTCAAATTCCAGGGGTTTCATTTCAAATCCTCTTGAAAACATCTGAATTTTCAAACCAACTTGTTTTCTTTCAAAAAAATTTCCATCAAAAGAAATTCTAAGGTAGCAATCCATCACTTAGAAACTCAAAAATGAACACTGATAATGCTGCAGTCATCACCAGAATTATTTTCCAGCTACTGAAGTGAGTTCAGTGCTTTATTACTCTAAAAATCCATCAAAAATTATTTCTATTCAAAAATCCTTCCAAAACAAAGCTATATTATTTTAATATACTTCAGAAAATATTTTTTCAAACATCTAGGATTTTAAATTCTTAATTCTGATTATGAATCCAATTTTAATTTATCTCACTTGTATATTTCATTCATATACAATATATAATTGGTTATAAATAACCATTTCAACTTTATAATCTCATTTAATTGTAATACTAACAACTGACTCATCCATGTGTTATAATAATTTCAGAAAATTGTTCTTTTCATATCAAAATATAATTCTAGGTAAATTTATTTCATTTACCCACTTTAAAACAATATTATGTTGAATTTCTCTACTCAAGTGTTTAGAAACACCTATCAAAATAGTTGTACTTTTCGTGTCAACTAGAATTCATAACCACTCGCTGAACCAATAACCACAATATAAAATAGTTTTTTAATCAATTAATAATACGCACTCTCGTATATATACACCCAACTCATTCTAGGGTACTACCAACCCTATCTTTAATGAGTAACCACCACCAAAGCCTAAGTATTCGTTCAACCTAAGCTCTGATACCAAATGTAATAACCTGAATTTCCGTACTCTCTAAGTTGACTAAATACACCACATGTCCAACCCAAGTTGGAAAGAAATACGAATCATTATAAAAAAGAAGAAAAAGACAGAAGAACAGAAACAACAACACTGAATCTCACATCGCAGCGGAATATAATATAATATAATATAATATATATAACAACTTTTGGAATACAAAATTTTAACTGTATATACATACCATTATCAGAGTACAACATTTGTTCATAACGGCGGAAATAAATAATACATAGTTGTCTAACGTTGGAGCCTCCTGCTACAAACTCCTCCAAGGATATACGTAATTACCTGAACTGCCCATACAAATTTAGGCACCCAAAAGTTTAGTGTAAAAAAAACAAAAAAACTCTGGGTTAGTAATGGGACTAGTGTGAGTAAACTCTAGCCACTTGGTTTAACTTTTAAAAATCCTTTAAAAAAAGGATAATTGTAAGACCGATCCACACATAAATGTGGATGGCTTTTACCTTACGATACCCAAATCATTCTTTAAAATCAGAACTATTCTTATATTATAATAGTGTCTAATTCAAGTAAATAGCAATCTAACAGAACTCTTGCATCTCACGCTCTACATACATAGTATACAATCAAAACCACGGGCGCTATTAGGTAATGGATTTCCAGCTATGACAAGGTATAGAACTACGTTCCGACAGTGTATCTCTAGAGAGGAATCCACTTGGTTCAACAAGAACATCTTGCAACCTCGCCACACATGACTGGTCGCTCATTTTGCTTGAGTGTACCGAATGTATATTACCAATGGTTGAGATAAACAATCATTTCTCGGAAGGGACAACATCAATAGAATAAAGAAGGAAATGAATTTTCTCTAGATAGGTGATAATACACCCTAATTGGGAGTGACCCACTTAGCCATCATGCCTGCCCGATTTTTTTCATTTCCCAATTGTGAGGCTAGAGGCCATAATTACCTTTTTGACATACCACATCTTCATTCACTTTGAATCCCACATCGTTAAACCTATCAAACCATTCATCGATTTCCCCAAAAATATCACAGGTATAAAGCTAAAAGAAGCAAATTCTTCTGCTACCAAATGTAATATGTTTGAAGAGATCAATGTATATGATTTGTTAGGTATACTCTGTCAGACATTCATCCATACAAGTTATCTTGGGACTGAACAAAACGAAGATATTATTTCATCAATCCATCTTATGCAACTTTTAACTAGGATTAACAAAACATCCCTTGCAATTCACTCAATCTTCAATTATCTTCATCGTATTCGATATGCGATGCTTATGCCTATACTTAGTGGTTTTCAGATGATAATTCTGATCCTTGTCTCTCTCCGTGTTGACAACAAAAATATAAAATGGGAGAAAATCTTTGAAGGTCGGTTATTTAACTATCGAAGGAAAACATCCATACAACCAACAATCATATTACCAAATGGAAATTATATCGATCAGATATCAAGAAACACTAAGCCCTTTAAAATCAACACTCAGGAAGTCATTCAACTCGGCTAATCCCCAGTCAGTTTCTTACTTCCTTAAATTAATTTCTTAACTTCTTATCAACAAAATTATTTCAATCTACAAAATGTTTGCTTTTAAATCAACGTTCACTTTAAAACGTGTATACATTTCTCCTTCCAATCTCTCAAGGTTTAATTTTATAAATTCCCGTTTTTCCGTATAAAATTCCATCATACATTTATTCTCTTATAAAATTCTATATATAATTGATAAGTCGATTTCTAGTTATCAAACTTTCTTAAATTTTTCTGTCTCCATAAATTTATAGAAAATTTCGCTAGGTCTCCATTGTGTAGCTCAATCGGTACAACTACAAATTGCTTATCTGGGCCCTTTCCATTGAAAAAGAAAATAAAACGCCAAGCAACTTGCCAAATACGCTCATAAAATCTCAAATTAAATTAAATATGTATCGCTTTTGTCGGGCATTCAAATTATATTCTTCATTCACTTCATTCCATACCTGTTCAAACATCTATTAAACCATTCCCAAATTATTTTAACTCAATCCAACCGTTTATAACCCAGTTCATTAATTTACTCTCTCTAGTTAGCTCCTTTGTATATTCTTCTTTTTATTTGAACATACCACGTTCATATATATTTGATTAGCATAGAAATGTGTTATTTTTATGCTCTTATATCTTATCTTTTGTATATAAATAAATATTACTTGGGTATTGTTTTGTCACTTTTACAGATATTCCAACCCAGTCTGCATGCAATCAAAAATGTAGAGAAATAGAGATCAATTTGCTGTGTATTTGCATTTTGAAGAATTGTAGATGAAGATCTCACATCTGGCTGCTGTTGGACAAGAAAATAACTGATTTAGAGGCCATGCACATCTCAAATTAAAGGAGGCTTGTCAAAGAACCAAGAGGAAAAGAAGAAAGGCCAAAAATTTAATAGATTTAACTAAGGCCCATTGAGACTCTCATTGTAAACTCTTTTGGTGAATTCCCTAAGGCCCATCTATCATTATATTAGGGTTAGGGTTAGGGTTTGTCTCTCTATCCTATAAATACCCTTGTAATGTCATTGTAGCCACCATCTTGTCCAATTCTGTATTCTCTTCTCCATTAATAAAAGTTCTTCTTCTTTTATTTTCTGCAATTTTCCATTTCTTAGCAACTAGTGCCATCTACACGATTAGATTCGGTAGAGTACTAGTTGTATTTTACATTTTTTTATTAGTGATTAGTCGTTTGATTAGTTTCAACGACAATCCTAATTTACTTTTTGTTGTTCCTCTTTTCCTGCAATTTTACTTCCTGCATTTTATTTCTGTTTTGCATTTTAATTTCCAATTGATAGTTGTGATTTGATTGTCGGTTCAATTAGATTTGTTCTGAATCGAATCGCAGTTTCAATTTTTATTGTTTTCAAAACCAACCTCGAAAATCGTCTAACTCGCCCAAGAGATTAGATAAATAATTTGATTTTAACTACACCTTCCTGTGTTCGACCTGTATGCTACACACCTATACGCTTGTAGTATTTAATTTAAAATTCGCGCTTTTCTAATTCATAGATTAGCGACGACCAAGTTTTTGGCGCCGTTGCCGGGGAGGTAACATTTAAATTTTATTATTTATTTAATTTCCGATTCGTGTTAGTTTTTATTTTTATTTTTTTCCTTTTATTTTGTTGTGTATATGTAGAAAAAAAATCTTGAGTAGTGATTTGGTGTATCAATTACTTGATACTATCATGAACTAAACAAGAAAAAAAAAATACCAAAATTTCTCAAATTTGTTTCCATGTTTTCATCACCCTTCTAATTTTTACATTTATTTCTCTTTCTTTACATCCCTTTTTCTGTTTTATTCCCCTCTCTTTCTACAATTTCTTTCCACAATAAAATAAAATAAAATAAATAAATCCTTCTGTAATTCTCCGACCTTTCTGCTACCTTCCATCAGACCCGTTGTAACACCCCACCCCCGCTACGGTCACTCTCTAAGGGAATGCCATAACATCGGTGGAGTATTTTAAGTGAATATAGAACAGAAAAATTACAACAAGACAGATATAAGTAATACTTGAGAATTTAAAACATCATTTCATTGCAGCGGAAAGTTAAACATGTTTGGTTACCCCAAAACCATAAACAAGAGTCAAGTACATAATATCCATCCTGATAAAACAAAAGTACATAATCCCACTACATAACTTAATAGCCATAATAGAAAAGATAAACTGAGCTTTACATCCACGGTCCAAGCTCCAAAAGATAGATAAAGCAGTCTGATCAAAGCCCACTAATGGTAGGCCCACTCTGATAACCTGAGGGTTGGAAAAAGATAAAAACAACGGGGTCAGACATAAGTCTGAGTGAGTCCTATAACCCTAATAATACAATCATTAAAGTAATTAGGGTATGATATAAACAAGGTACGGTACCTCTGGGGATAATGACTACACTAAGTAGTCAACTAAACACAGGATATACTAAGATAACCGAAAAGACGCATTTATCCACCCAAGGATAATTACTAGATTGCACCACCCCAGATCTACCCACCCAAGGGTAATTCCTACACTGCACCACACTAGTTCTACCCACCCAAGGGTAATTCCTACTTAAAGGTTGATCCCACTAAGTGTATTTAGTAATTCTACCCAGTAGTTCCTTGTCCCCCTAGCTGACTACATAGGTGTCGTCTGCCCCTATCTCCACTAGGTGTACCCACTACCCCCAAGCGATCGGCTCCCTACCGTAGATACCCGTGCCGGCCCCACAGTGGGGTGTATCACTCCCCAAAGTGGCAACCCGATATAATTAACGGTGCACGGCTTATATCTACACGATGCAACAACGTCTTACCTACCAGCTCGGGTCCACACACGCATATGAAACCCGTTGGACTCGCGTTGCCACCGCTACCCCGTTTTGGCCTCTTATAGTCAAGCCCAATATGCGTGTCCCGTCCTCGACCTGGGTCGAGCCCACAAAGATACGTTTGGGATATTGGTTGAAATGGGCCCCCACAAGCTACTACCTAAGCTTGCCATTTTATCTAGTGAATCCCACTTAACCCGTTAACCATGTCCACCTACATGTTACAAATCTTTGGTTAAGTCTTTTAATCATATTTTAATTGCCACTTAAGGCCCCCACTAGATTTCCACATGCCACCCAAGGCACTTACTTGATTCCCACATGCCACCCAAGGCACTTACTTAACCCTTTAATCATGTTTAATTACATGTTCCACTTTGGTTAAGTATTATAATCGTATTTTCTATTGCCACCCAAGGCAACCCACTAGTTTCCTCATGCCACCCAAGGCACCCCCACTAGTTACTACATGCCACCCAAGGCACTCACTTAACCCCTCATGCCCCACTACATGATAATTTGGTTAAGTGTTTCTTAGTTAATTAAGATCGTAACCTTTGTAAAGACCTCTCACATTAGGCTGTCTTTTATGGCAGCTGGATATGCCGGTTGGTTCCGGGCAGCCTTACACCATAACAGAGTCCAACCTCGTGTCTTTACACTTGTCACGTATTTAGTTTATGACTAAGACCTCTCACATTGGGCCAATCATTTGTAGCCGCTGGATTTGCCGGTCGGTTCCGGGCAGTCTTATGCTACAAAAGGGTCCAACCTCGTGGCTTAGTAGATTAATTACACCTAATTAATCACCCCCATAATTTGTATTAATTATCCCTAATTAATTACAAATATTTAAGAATATGGGTAGACCTAACTCAATTGGTAAATTCCCAATTCCATAATATGGGTAGACCTAACTTAATAGGTAAATTCCCAATTATGTCCATCCACTTTACGGTATGTTTAATTATACCCACTTCACACAATTTTATGTGTTCATTAATTTTTACCCCATCGTCCCCACGTAAATACGTTTACATGACATACTTCAAAAGAGAAGATTCATCATACACCCAATGGGTTCAACTTAGCATAACATTAGCATTACCATGGGTTTAAAAGGTGTCAACTTGTATATATGACCACAAACCCAAACTTGCATGAATCACATATGTCATGAAGATGGTAACTTGCTTAAATGTTCATGTTATAGACCTATCATAAAGGTGTCCACTTGCATACAAGTCATAGGTCTAAAAGGGACGAACTCGCACATGTACTTATGTCATACATAAAGGCCAACTTGCATATGAACTTGCATCATAACTTGCATATGAACTTGCATCACAACTTGCATATGAACTTGCATCATAACTTGCATATGAACTTGCATCATAACTTGCATATGAACTTGCATCATAACTTGCATATGAACTTGCATCATAACTTGCATATGAACTTGCATCATAACTTGCATATGAACTTGCATCATAACTTGCATATGAACTTGCATCATAACTTGCATATGAACTTGCATCACAACTTGCATATGAACTTGCATCATAACTTGCATATGAACAAACACTTAGCATGCATAAACCAAAATACTTAGCATGCATAAAATCAAATACTTAGCATGCATAAAACCAAATACTTAGCATGCATAAAACCAAATACATAGCATGCATAAAACCAATTACATAGCATGCATAAAACCAAATGCATAACTTGCATATCATGTTACATATAACTTGCATATACTCTCACATATAGTTTGCATAACATGTTACATATGCATAAATGTTCAACATAGTGTTTTGCATCATAAAACATGGCATTAAACTTGCATATAGCATAAAACTTGCAAAACACATAACATACACTATACTAAACTTGCATAAACACATTTATCCACAAACATAGCCATCTCTTATCATATCCTACCATAATCAATTTAACAATTGATTATTAAAGCTATAGGAACTCACCACTAAGCTCCGATAAGCAAACCCTTGCCACAAATTACCCAAAAACTCTAGCCTTGGACATAAAGCTTGCAACTTGATGATGAATGCAAGCTAATGATTGCTTAAACAACTCAAAGATGCTTGTATGAACATGAAAGCCTTCATAGAAATAGTTTCATAAAAGGATGGAGGCTAGGGTTTTGGGTGGAGGCCATGATCATAGAAAATTTTGGCATAGTTTAGTTAGGAGATAGGATTATGATCATTTAGGGCTAGCTTAGGGTCTTATTTATAGGATTAGGCAAGTGTTTTAGGCCCTTAGATCAACCCTAGGTTAGATTAGGACCTTCAGATCCCGGAAGCTTCCAGAAACCAGCCCCAAAACACAGCCCACACACTAAAATGGTGCACCAGGCCATACTGGCCGGGCACCCCCTGTCGACACCCAAGTCGACAGGGCTGTCGACTTGGTCTATCCAAGTCGACTGCCCAGTCGACAGGGATGTCGACTTGGGTAGCCAGGCGGGAATTTTCCCCGCTTGCGCCCAATGGCCCATTTTCAAAATTTGAACCTAAATTTTAAATCTGTTTTAAACTTTGAATTTTCTGCAAACTTCATTGGGCCATAACTGGGCCATACGGACTCCGATTCTTGAAAACTCGGACTCTATTTCGCGTATTTTTCCGAGACGAACACAATGACGCAGCCCATTTTCCCCAAATCTCACACCTGAGATTATTTGTTCTGTAATTAGTGAACTTTAACATTAACCGAAATTCGGGGTGTTACATTCTCCCCTCCTTAAAGGATTTCGTCCCCGAAATCTCTAAGCTAAGGAGAATGCATATCCTACCATCTAAACAACCATCTACTCAATCCATCGAACACGGGCATCCATTGTCCTTAAAACAATTTCTAATGATGTATGAGCATATGCAAAAAGTGTGTGTATATGTTCCTTATCTAATGTATGAACATATGCAAACCATGATAGTGCCATGCATCCATTATGTATGCGAGAGAACCCTATCGACACATACAATATCTACATGAGTGCCCAATCATTCACCAAAATGCATCATCCATGTGATAACACAACCATTATACATCCATTAATATAGTTACCTACACACAATTTTATGCAATATGCAATATGAAGTGATTGAGCCGATCTAGTGTCAAGAGTGTGTGTATATGCATCCACGAGCAACCACTAGCAAACACTTGCATCCACATGCATCCATCAATCATAACATGTCTCAAACACATGTTTCAGCCATAGGTTTACCCTATCTAAAGGTCAAAGATACTAATGAGAGGACATACTAAAGATAAGATAAGCACTAGACAAACGATAAAGGAGACGTTTAAAGGACATACCCTCAAAAAGGAATGGGTATTACGAACGCATCTTCGCTTCTGTCTCCCAAGTAGTATTGCTCTCTCCTTCTCCCCTTTTCACTTTGACCAATCGAACCTCCCTGTTTCTCAACTTCCTAATCTCTGACCCAAGGATGCGAGTAGGAGCTCGTCGAATAATCACATCACGCTCTACCTTTATTTCTTTAAGCAGGCTCGGCTCTACCGCCTCTGCGGTCTCATGTAGGCACTTCCTCACATGGAATACATCATGTACACCACTAAGTCTGTCGGGCAACTCCTCCAATGGAAGATGCTCTTCCCATGTACCTCCAAAATCCAAGATACATAGCCTCAAAAGGTCTTCTAAAATACGATTCACCCTCTCGGTCTGGCCGTCCGTCTGAGGATGATATGCGGTACTCAAACACAACTGAGTCCCTACCGCCTCTTGCAAACTTTTCCAAAATTCTCTGGTGAAGATAGGATCTCGATCGCTCACTATACTGGAAGGTACACCATGCAATCTAATAATCTCTTGAATGTAAACTGAAGCTAGCCATGGAGTAGTTCTCTTCCTCTTCACGGGTATACAGTGGGCGCTCTTAGTAAGTCTGTCTACTACCACCCAAATTCCCGTATTATCCTTCCTCGATCTTGGTAATCCATCGAGACACTATCCCTCTTCCTTAGCGGAACCTCCAATGGGTGAAGCAACCCACCGGGTTTCTTCTGCTCCGCTTTCATTTGCTAGCACACCAAGCATTTAGCGACATACTCGGCCACATCTTTCTTCATACCGACCCCAAAGAAAACTCGCTTCATGACTTGGTACATCTTGTCCCCACTGGGATGAATGGTCATCTTCGACCGATGTGCATCATCAAGCATAGCCTTCCTCAAACCCTCGTCTTGCGGTACACAAAGTCTACCGTCTCTACGCAACCACCCCTTACCATCTAGGGTGTACCTACTCAAATGGCTGGACGACCCCCTCCTCATGAGCTTCTCTACTAACTCATCCAACTGTGGGTCGTCTCGCTGTGTCTCGCCAATTCGTCCCAAAAGAGTAGGCCTAACCTCCAAGGAGGCTAGCAAACCGGGTACAAAGTCAACGGAAGGTCTAAAGTCAAACATAGAAATAAACTCTAAGCTCCGTCGTTCAACGAACCATGAACTCGAGGACAACCTTTTTCTACTTAAGGCGTCTGGTACCACGTTACCCTTGCTAGGGGTATACGCTATCTCAAACTCATAGGATGCTAAGAATTCCATCCACCTTTGTTGTCTTAAGACAATGCACTCAAAGAGTTTCCAACACTTCCCTAAGATGTAGGGCATGCTTTTCTCCACTTCTAGAGAAAATCAGGATATTCTCCCATGCAAAATCATCACAACTATCCATCTCTCACGCAGACCTCCTTAGTCGAACTCGACATCCCCCAAATGCAAGCCCCAAAGGCCTGAACCAATATCAGACAAACACCCAAGGGATGCCTCCTTCGAATTCAGATGACCTACGGGAGATGATACTAGTAAAAACGGCTAAATAACTAAGCCCTTGTCCAACTCTGGATGTCTTTGCCGGTCTCGGTCCAAAACCACCGTTTATCCCATAACTGGCTTTGCTCAACTTATTGAGCTCATACGAAAAATTATTTCGCTCCTAGGAAAGACCAAGATGTCATTTACAAAGACCATCACGAACTTATTTAGGTACTCCCTGAACACCCTTCTCATCAAGTCACTAAAGTATGCAGGGGCATTCGTCAAACCAAATGGCTTCACCAGCCACTCATAAAAACCATCCGGAGTCCTAAAGGTAGTCTTCTCTATACTATCCTCAACCACTCTCAACTGATGGAACTCCGTGGCTGAGTTCACCGCGAAAACACTGAGGCGCCAACCAATTGATCAAAAAGATCATCAATCCTCGGCAATGGGTGTCTATTCTTCTTTGTTATCTTGTTAAACTCCCTATAACCTATACAAAGTCTGAGGGACCCATCCGCCTTCATAGCAAAAACTACTGGAGCACCCCACTCCAATATACTTCGTCTTATGAACCCCTTCTCAAGCAAATCGCCTACTTGCTTATGGAGTTCCCTCCTCTCTCGAGGAGCCATGTGGCACCCTGGCCAAGATACTGGTTTGGCATTGTCTACCAGATATATTCGGAAGTCATTCTCCCGCTCCGGAGGTAAGCCCTTTACCTCCTCCAACACATCCGAGTATTCCCGGACCACTCTAACAGATCACAAACTCTTGATCAACGTGTCAAGCGATAACTTAGCATAACAGATTCCATGGGATTATAAGAGATCTCGAGAGTGTTACCCAAGCGGGTCATAAGCCTAATAATTCTCCCTTCAAAATCAAGAACGGCACCCCTACTAGATAACCAGTCCATGCCCAAAACTAACCCATAGCCCGTGAAGCCCAAAAAGCATCACTTCGAAACTCAACGCTAAGTATGGCAACTTTCAAACCCAAACACATCATGGAGCCCCAGTTGGGTTTGAAATAACTAAGGGATACTAACTGGTGTCTAAGTGCAGTGACTCAACTAACAATGATGAGGTAAATGAACTTGATGCGTCAGAATCAAATAAAGTCCGAATCGGATACTAAAGAAATCCAAATTCCAACCTAGACGGTCCTATCCCCATCTGGTACCTGTAACAACCCGTAAAATCTGGGCCAGTTTAAAATTTTTATTTTGGCAATTTTAGCGAATTTTGGTTATTTAAAATGGATTATTTTAAATAATAATCGACGAGAAATTTATTTTGAATATAATTCGAACGTTTATATTATATACGTCGTCGTTAGAATATAAATATTTATTTATATTTATAAAAGGAATTGAAAATGGCGCGGTAGTTCGAAAATTCGATTTCTAATTTCAAATGAATATACAGAATTCAATATAAGTCAGAATTGAACGAAACAAGAAATATTTGAATCTGTATAACTATATCTTTGTAACGAAGTTAACAAACTGAGATTTCATCTTAGAAATGATAAGATATGTCCAGTTGAAAATTAGAAATAGTCGCTGTGGAATTTATATATATTTTTATATATATAAGGCCCTTAAAAATAGCAATTTTGCAAACGACCTCGGATTTCGACGAAACCACTTTTGTTGGGTCCGTGATGTTAAGTTATTGCTAGATTCCAAATTTCATAATTTTTCAAATCAATATGTGAGC
The DNA here is from genome assembly GCA_030737875.1 of Allium sativum. Lineage (NCBI taxonomy): Eukaryota > Viridiplantae > Streptophyta > Magnoliopsida > Asparagales > Amaryllidaceae > Allium > Allium sativum. Next base: position 638,574,733 of record CM060922.1, read on the forward strand.
GTGGCAAAGGAAAACGCGTTTGACCAGTTTCAGTTAATTTTAATCGACTGGAAAATGGTCATTTTTCCAACGGTCTCAGAATTCAACGAAACTAGTTTTGTTAGGACCGTATCGTCAATACGAAGCTAGAAAATATTTTTCTGGAATTTTTCTAGTTAGTATGTGACCCCGGTAATTTGAAATGTACGTTTAAAATTGAATATACTGATTTATATTGTAATTTTGAGAAAAACTGTTCGAGACGATTGGATTGGCTTACGAAAGATATCCCGTTGTGTTCATAATGGGGGTATTTAGCTAGGGGCGACTGTCGTTGGGTCTCGTTTGGAGTTTGTATGGAGAGGAGGGTATTTTTAGAATTAAATAAAATTATATATATATAAAAACCTAATTTTCTAAAACCCTATTGGTCAAATTTTCAGTTCGCGGTCAACCTTCTTCTTTCCGCCTCCACCCTAACAAGCGATCCAGAAGCTCCAGCTTTCCTCACCACCGATCTTCCACTCCAAGCCCTATCCACGAAACTTCAATTGTGAAAAACCTTCGGCTCCTCGAGTTCTAGCAATCCAACGGGCAAGATCAAAAAAACCACCTCGTTAATCGATTGAAATCCTGGCTCGAAGTCGCCAGCTTCGCACGCACCTCCAGGTCGGAGGAAACCACCGAAGTGGACGCCAGTCATGGCGGAGGCAGTAGGTGCGAAGGCGCACCTCATGGTGGCCGGCGATCGACTCCAGGGCGCCTCGTTTGGCGTGCGTCAGGGGAGGAGGGTCTGGACGAAGTGGGTGCTCTGATTTTCAATGAGGCCTGAAGCAATATGGAGGAGTGGTTCGAGCAGTCCAGGAAGAAAAACAGTAAGCTCTCTTGTTTGTTTTTTTTTATTTTCAAATGCATAGTTTAAAATTCAGTTTAAAATTATAAATGCATTGTTTGAAAATCAGTTTTCAAAAATGTAAGACACTGAATTTTATTTTCATATTTGATAATAATAGCATTATTTTAAAATGTAATATATATATATATATATATATTAGTAATAAAAATGTAATTTTTAATAAAAATATAAAATTAGCTTTATATATGAAATGAAAATAAATATCATTGTTTTGGAAATGAAAATCGTATAAAGTTTTGTTTTTAAATATATTGAACTTCGACAGGAAAATGGGATTTTTATATATTGAACTTCGACAGGAAAATGGGATTTTTATATATTGAACTTCGACAGGAAAATGGGATTTTTATATATTGAACTTCGACAGGAAAATGGGATTTTTATATATTGAACTTCGACAGGAAAATAGGATTTTTATATATTGAACTTCGAAATAAAAATTCGATTTTTATATATTGAATAGCGAAGTAAAAATTCGATTTTTATATATTGAATAACATAGTAAAAATTCGATTTTTACATATGTAGTGGCTACGGGCAACGAAGATGACGAAGATGTGATAGCGATGAAGATTTCTATCAAAGAAGTGCCGAGGAGCTAGGATAGCTATCTGTGAGAATTTCTCACCTTTCAATTTCTTTTCTAATTATATATATATACTAGGATGCAGACGGTGCTTAGTAGCACCCGACACAATCGTCCACAGACCATGGACTTGTTTGTTTGGTTGCATAGATTAGTTGAATTATTTGTTTGAAATGAATTGAATTGTTTGGTGAGATGGAATTGATTTGATTGATGTGTGAATGGCGTGGGCCTTCACTAGACCGGGGATAAGGCTAGGCCTTGTCCCGTTTCTAGTATCGTGCCGTTATGCCGCCGAAATTTTCTAAAATATATTAGAAAAATAAAAATATCATTTTATTGTGTAAATGAATTGAATAGAAATTCATAGGTTGAAATAAAATGTTTTATCGTTAAAATATAAATTTTTAACGTGAAGTGAATAAAATAAAATATTCATTTACAAACCAGACGGTTTGTTTATGTACACTTATTTGAATGACATTGATTGGGACGATAAATTTTACACATCGCCCAACAGCACAAATAAAATATGTGTTTGATTGTTTGAAACCCCACACGGGTGTTGGGATGAAATTTGAAGTTCACTCATCCTGATTGATTAAATATGTCGATCGATAGATTGACAGGCTGTTATAAGCGTTAAATATCTATATTTGATGCTTTTACAGTGTAGTGCACTTTGGTTGATGGTTGATTATTTTCAATGTTATTATATACATGTGTTGTATGAAAATCCATATAATTAACTTTATATGGTAATTGATTGGGCCTCATTCCAATTTGAAAAACAAAGAATATTATAAAATAAAAGTTCATGTGTTGACAGTACTCATCCGTTGAGATTGGTCATGTGTTGAACGAAATATTTTAGTAATAAAATTTACATCTTTATCAATATAAAATAAAAGTTCATGTGTTGACAGTACTCATCCGTTGAGATTGGTCATGTGTTGAACGAAATATTTTAGTAATAAAATTTACATCTTTATCAATATAAAATAAAAGTTCATGTGTTGACAGTACTCATCCATTGAGATTGGTCATGTGTTGAACGAAATATTTTGATAATAACAACTATTTTGAAAAAGAAATATTTGAAATAGAATATTTGAAAATAGAAATTTATGGAGCCATGTTGATTAGATTGACGCCATTTTGACGTGAACGATATTTATATCGATTTTATTCATTTTAAAATGAATATTGAAGAGTGATTTCGAAATCGAATATTTTGAAATGAATTGAATTGAAAACGATTTCGAAATAAATTGAATTGAAAACGATTTCGAAATGAATTGAATATATAACGATTTCGAAATGAATTGAATATATAAACGATTTCGAAATGAATTGAATATATAACGATTTCGAAATGAATTGAATATATAACGATTTCGAAATGAATTGAATATATAACGATTTCGAAATGAATTGAATATATAACGATTTCGAAATGAATTGAATATATAACGATTTCGAAATGAATTGAATATATAACGATTTCGAAATGAATTAAATATATAACGATTTCGAAATGAATTGAATATATAAACGATTTCGAAATGAATTGAATTGAAAACGATTTCGAAATAAATTGAATTGAAAACGATTTCGAAATGAATTGAATATATAACGATTTCGAAATGAATTGAATATATAACGATTTCGAAATGAATTGAATATATAACGATTTCGAAATGAATTGAATATATAACGATTTCGAAATGAATTGAATATATAACGATTTCGAAATGAATTGAATATATAACGATTTCGAAATGAATTGAATATATAACGATTTCGAAATGAATTGAATATATAACGATTTCGAAATGAATTAAATATATAACGATTTCGAAATGAATTGAATATATAAACGATTTCGAAATGAATTGAATTGAAAACGATTTCGAAATAAATTGAATTGAAAACGATTTCGAAATGAATTGAATATATAACGATTTCGAAATGAATTGAATATATAACGATTTCGAAATGAATTGAATATATAACGATTTCGAAATGAATTGAATATATAACGATTTCGAAATGAATTGAATATATAACGATTTCGAAATGAATTGAATATATAACGATTTCGAAATGAAATGAATTGAAAACGATTTCGAAATGAATTGAATGGAAAACGATTTCGAAATGAATTGAATTGAAAACGAATTCAAATTGAATTGAAAGCGAATTGAAATGGATTCAAATTGAATTGAAATTGGAATTGAATAGAAATGAATTTTAAAACGAATTTATAAAGAAGAATTCAATTTTGATTTGAATTGAAAAGGAAGTTGAAATTTCTTTTGAAACGAATTCATTATATAATTCGGTTTAAATAGAAATCGACGAAATATATATTATATATATTATATATATAATATAATGGCCTGAATAGAACGCGCTGCGCCGCGGCAGTTCGTGAATTTCGACCATTTATTTCAAACGGGCATTACGGGAGATCCGACCGTCGGATTCTCCTAAAACCGGAACCGTTGGGTTCGTATCGAAAAGAGCTTTCTAATGAATATTAGAAATTTGAAATCTAACGGTTGGATTTGGAGATACGTCCAAATCAAATTCGAAAAAGGTCGCTGTAAGTGCAGTTCGATGGCCATTGATGGAAATCGACTGTACGGGCCTTGATAAAATTATTAAAAATAGTAATAATTTGTGTAAAATCATAAGAAATGATTTAGAAAGAATTGGGATGAAAAACTCCATATTTGAAAAGATAAAAATAGATTTTTATCGAAATGAACTAGTTTTGAACTAGAATTATAATTCTATTTATTTTTAAATAAATAAATTGAATTTGAAAAGGGTTTTGAAAATAACCAGAATATCCAATGATTGCATTGGAGTGGATTTGAATCGAAATTGTCCTCGGAATATTTCGATGTTGGAATTCGTGATTATACAGGTGTTGTTATGGAAATTTGAAAGATATATATTTATATCGTTATTTCCAATACGACATTTGTTAGTCGTAGAATTCGATATTGAATATAAGCCGATATATTTTCTATTCAGAGCCTTGTATTGAATATCGAATGTGATTTGGGTTTGTCGTGAATGGTGTCTTTACTAACACTATTCTTGAACCCAGTTGAGAAAAGATTAAATCTTTTTATTTAGATTTAATGAAGTGTACCAATTAAATAACATTTAATTGGAATTGAATCGATATTGATTTTTGGGTTTATCGTGAACAGTGTTTTAAATAACACTCGTTCTTTAACCCGATGATTAATGAATGTGATTTTGGGTTTATCGTGAACCGTGTTTTTAAATGACACTGATTCTTTAACCCAGTCAAAGATTAAAACTAAGTGGAGTTTTAATGAATCTTTAATTAGATTGAATTGATCGAAAATAGAGTATCACCAGCTTTGCTCCAGGCGATAGTTAAATCTTTAATTAGATTTGAACGTGAAATGGTAATTGAATTTACCGATAACACTGTGGTGTTAGATATGAAGTATTACCAGTTTTACTTCATGGGATGAATAGGTTGGGATTGGGGAATTAAAACAAATGATTACTTCGATAAGTTTCTTAATCCCGACTAGTTGAATCGAAATTCAAAGGATGATAAAAGAATAAATTCAGGAAATTACCTTGGATAAAATTAATGGGAACCTTTCCCTATGAATGTGAAAATTAGAAACTAACTGTCGGTTAGCTAAGCAGAATGGTTTTCTGAATATTGATCTGATGTTGGTTTCGGCCTTCGGGGTTAATGTTTGGGGAATTATTCTCTTGATTAATTTACGGTTAGTGACTGATGAATTGGAATGAGGCGTATGTTGTGTTTGTGTAACACTTATTTAAAATATACGCGAGTTATTCGGAAAGTCCGGGTTTATCCCATTCTGAATAACTGATACGACGATAAGTCGAAGATGAAGACGATGGTCGAAGACCGGAGGTCTTCACGTCGTTTGGGTAATTACTGATGATCTTGATTGGGTTGTACACCCAAGAAGATGGAAACAGTTAGTGATCGTCCAGACGTACTTGGAGATCGATGGATATGCGGGGTACTAGGTGCCTCCGGTTTCGTTCAGACCTGGAACGGACTTGTAAATGGATGGTGTGTCTGACATTGTATTCCTTTATATTGTATTTGTTGATCTCTGCTAAATATATATCTGTTTGGCGGCGGAGAATTTATTCTCTTGCTTAACGCCCTTCTCTGAGACATATGAGCTCAGAGGTTATATATTGGCAGAAATCAGTGGTACGATATGGATTGACAGTGTGGCATACTGAGATGCAGTGATCCAAACTTTTGTTGAAAAGCAAAGGTTGGTGGTTGATGATCAAAGCGCAGCTGATATAGCATGGCTTTGTGTATAGCGTTGATCCGCGAGCCTCACAGCCCGGGATGGTGGTAAACTGATGGTTTGATCAGTATACATTTTTTTTAGTGTAGTGGATTCGGTCGACCGATATTGAGCTTCGTGCTCGGAGGGATAGAGTAAGCGGTGTTTTCTCTTGCTGGGACGTAAGCCGCGGTGATACTTGAGTCCCCAAAAGTGCGGATGTGCATAGCGGTGTTTTCTCTCGCTGAGACGTAAGCCGCGGTGATTTGTACTACGCGAGCGATCTTTCGAATCAGGAGCCACCATGATGGAAATCCAATTTCCGATACGTGTATTTCGGCTTTATTTGTAGAGCCTAGTATGGCGACATAGTGGGATGGGGCACTCATGTCGTCTATGATTTATATTTATGATTGAAGTTGTTTTGACACTATACACTTATTATAGTATCAAATGATTTGTTTTAAACGTATCAAGCATGTTTGGCTGTTATAAGGGAAAACCCTATCCTCGGCTGCGTTGCATTGTGTGATGGGACCTGGGTCTTATAACAGCTTCATTTTTCTTTATTTAGCATTGCGCTGCTGGTTTTATGCACTGGTATTTTTGGGAGGAAACCCATTCTGTGTTATACGGCGTGGTCCCTTGATTTACCTAGCTTTAAAAATAAAGATTAATAACTGTTTTAGTTCTCACACCAGTCACATGACTGACCTGGAGTTTATTGTTTTAACCTAAACTCTGGGTGCCCTTATTTTCGACACGGGCAGCTAGTAGTTTTGGTTTTGCAGATTTATATTCACAGGATCCTGGTTTACAGCTGGAACGATATCCGGAAAGCTTTGTATCCGTATATCTCATTCTAGTTGTGTATTGTATTATTTTCCGCTGCTATGTATTTAAATGTAATTTAAATCTCTGATATTTCTGTGTAATATTGATTTATACTCTGTATATTCTTGTAATCTGATGCATTGTTGTAATATACAATGAAATGTTCTTCTGTATGCGTTCTGCTGTGGTTTGTTCTCGAACTATCCGACGCTTTCCCTTACGGGGAGGTTGCGGGTCTTTACATGTGGTATCAGAGCTTTGGTTTACAAAGCTCAGAGAACAAGGCACATTAGAACCATACGAAAGAATTCATCAGATATTGGGTTAGTAAAATCCAATGGGAATGACTCGTTAGAGATGAGATCAGTAGTATCCTAGAACGAGTGTGAAGAGTATATTTTTCAAATGAAAACATTCTTTGTTTTGAAAATCTAAATCAACTATTCGTATTTGATTATTTGTTTATATTGATTTTGGACAATTCAGTATATAAAGAATTTGCATATACGCCTTGCAAACGTATATTCAAAGTTTTAATATATTGGATAGATATAGCATCACACTCTAGTCGCCCGGAGATGATTCTACTAATGACTATATAGCATCAGTAGTGTGTGTTCGAGTTTCGAAGGTATGATTTTCTATATATTTCCTATTGACTGGTGTGAGAACCAAAATTAGATAGGGCCTATTGTTGTGATTTGGCATCAAAACAAGATTTTCAGTATATGTATCAAAATTATGAATTTGAAACGTTAAATTCACTAATTGATTGATGTTTGTGTTGTTTGTTCATTTGTTTTCTAATTTTGAACCATTATGCCTATTTGAACCAAATATTGGATTATATTGAAAATTGGTTGCATTTGCTTGCATATACATATATATCTTTGAACAGGTCATAGCAAGGAGGCTAGAGCAGAGAATAAAATTTGTTTGCCCGACAAATAGGTACATGTTTACTACATAATTTCCTGTTTTGTTTGGGTGATGATGATTTTGTGAGCCTATTGGCTAGCCGCTTGGCTTTTTCTTTTTCTTTTTGAGATCTGAAGGACCGGGGAAGCTATTTGAAATTCCCCGATGCTCCCATTGCAGGGGAGGTTATGGCGAAATTTTTCGAAAATTTAGGGTGTTAGCCAAATTTTTGAAATTTTAGAAATTCTCAGAAACTGAAAAGTTGGAGAACGGAAGCCTGACCGATCGTAGAGCTGAATAATCAAACCACTTTCGACTTTGTTCCTTTTCGGGGACGAAAAGTTTTAAGTGGGGGAGATTGTAACAACCCGTAAAATCTGGGCCAGTTTAAAATTTTTATTTTGGCAATTTTAGCGAATTTTGGTTATTTAAAATGGATTATTTTAAATAATAATCGACGAGAAATTTATTTTGAATATAATTCGAACGTTTATATTATATACGTCGTCGTTAGAATATAAATATTTATTTATATTTATAAAAGGAATTGAAAATGGCGCGGTAGTTCGAAAATTCGATTTCTAATTTCAAATGAATATACAGAATTCAATATAAGTCAGAATTGAACGAAACAAGAAATATTTGAATCTGTATAACTATATCTTTGTAACGAAGTTAACAAACTGAGATTTCATCTTAGAAATGATAAGATATGTCCAGTTGAAAATTAGAAATAGTCGCTGTGGAATTTATATATATTTTTATATATATAAGGCCCTTAAAAATAGCAATTTTGCAAACGACCTCGGATTTCGACGAAACCACTTTTGTTGGGTCCGTGATGTTAAGTTATTGCTAGATTCCAAATTTCATAATTTTTCAAATCAATATGTGAGCGTGGCAAAGGAAAACGCGTTTGACCAGTTTCAGTTAATTTTAATCGACTGGAAAATGGTCATTTTTCCAACGGTCTCAGAATTCAACGAAACTAGTTTTGTTAGGACCGTATCGTCAATACGAAGCTAGAAAATATTTTTCTGGAATTTTTCTAGTTAGTATGTGACCCCGGTAATTTGAAATGTACGTTTAAAATTGAATATACTGATTTATATTGTAATTTTGAGAAAAACTGTTCGAGACGATTGGATTGGCTTACGAAAGATATCCCGTTGTGTTCATAATGGGGGTATTTAGCTAGGGGCGACTGTCGTTGGGTCTCGTTTGGAGTTTGTATGGAGAGGAGGGTATTTTTAGAATTAAATAAAATTATATATATATAAAAACCTAATTTTCTAAAACCCTATTGGTCAAATTTTCAGTTCGCGGTCAACCTTCTTCTTTCCGCCTCCACCCTAACAAGCGATCCAGAAGCTCCAGCTTTCCTCACCACCGATCTTCCACTCCAAGCCCTATCCACGAAACTTCAATTGTGAAAAACCTTCGGCTCCTCGAGTTCTAGCAATCCAACGGGCAAGATCAAAAAACCACCTCGTTAATCGATTGAAATCCTGGCTCGAAGTCGCCAGCTTCGCACGCACCTCCAGGTCGGAGGAAACCACCGAAGTGGACGCCAGTCATGGCGGAGGCAGTAGGTGCGAAGGCGCACCTCATGGTGGCCGGCGATCGACTCCAGGGCGCCTCGTTTGGCGTGCGTCAGGGGAGGAGGGTCTGGACGAAGTGGGTGCTCTGATTTTCAATGAGGCCTGAAGCAATATGGAGGAGTGGTTCGAGCAGTCCAGGAAGAAAAACAGTAAGCTCTCTTGTTTGTTTTTTTTTATTTTCAAATGCATAGTTTAAAATTCAGTTTAAAATTATAAATGCATTGTTTGAAAATCAGTTTTCAAAAATGTAAGACACTGAATTTTATTTTCATATTTGATAATAATAGCATTATTTTAAAATGTAATATATATATATATATATATATTAGTAATAAAAATGTAATTTTTAATAAAAATATAAAATTAGCTTTATATATGAAATGAAAATAAATATCATTGTTTTGGAAATGAAAATCGTATAAAGTTTTGTTTTTAAATATATTGAACTTCGACAGGAAAATGGGATTTTTATATATTGAACTTCGACAGGAAAATGGGATTTTTATATATTGAACTTCGACAGGAAAATGGGATTTTTATATATTGAACTTCGACAGGAAAATGGGATTTTTATATATTGAACTTCGACAGGAAAATAGGATTTTTATATATTGAACTTCGAAATAAAAATTCGATTTTTATATATTGAATAGCGAAGTAAAAATTCGATTTTTATATATTGAATAACATAGTAAAAATTCGATTTTTACATATGTAGTGGCTACGGGCAACGAAGATGACGAAGATGTGATAGCGATGAAGATTTCTATCAAAGAAGTGCCGAGGAGCTAGGATAGCTATCTGTGAGAATTTCTCACCTTTCAATTTCTTTTCTAATTATATATATATACTAGGATGCAGACGGTGCTTAGTAGCACCCGACACAATCGTCCACAGACCATGGACTTGTTTGTTTGGTTGCATAGATTAGTTGAATTATTTGTTTGAAATGAATTGAATTGTTTGGTGAGATGGAATTGATTTGATTGATGTGTGAATGGCGTGGGCCTTCACTAGACCGGGGATAAGGCTAGGCCTTGTCCCGTTTCTAGTATCGTGCCGTTATGCCGCCGAAATTTTCTAAAATATATTAGAAAAATAAAAATATCATTTTATTGTGTAAATGAATTGAATAGAAATTCATAGGTTGAAATAAAATGTTTTATCGTTAAAATATAAATTTTTAACGTGAAGTGAATAAAATAAAATATTCATTTACAAACCAGACGGTTTGTTTATGTACACTTATTTGAATGACATTGATTGGGACGATAAATTTTACACATCGCCCAACAGCACAAATAAAATATGTGTTTGATTGTTTGAAACCCCACACGGGTGTTGGGATGAAATTTGAAGTTCACTCATCCTGATTGATTAAATATGTCGATCGATAGATTGACAGGCTGTTATAAGCGTTAAATATCTATATTTGATGCTTTTACAGTGTAGTGCACTTTGGTTGATGGTTGATTATTTTCAATGTTATTATATACATGTGTTGTATGAAAATCCATATAATTAACTTTATATGGTAATTGATTGGGCCTCATTCCAATTTGAAAAACAAAGAATATTATAAAATAAAAGTTCATGTGTTGACAGTACTCATCCGTTGAGATTGGTCATGTGTTGAACGAAATATTTTAGTAATAAAATTTACATCTTTATCAATATAAAATAAAAGTTCATGTGTTGACAGTACTCATCCGTTGAGATTGGTCATGTGTTGAACGAAATATTTTAGTAATAAAATTTACATCTTTATCAATATAAAATAAAAGTTCATGTGTTGACAGTACTCATCCATTGAGATTGGTCATGTGTTGAACGAAATATTTTGATAATAACAACTATTTTGAAAAAGAAATATTTGAAATAGAATATTTGAAAATAGAAATTTATGGAGCCATGTTGATTAGATTGACGCCATTTTGACGTGAACGATATTTATATCGATTTTATTCATTTTAAAATGAATATTGAAGAGTGATTTCGAAATCGAATATTTTGAAATGAATTGAATTGAAAACGATTTCGAAATAAATTGAATTGAAAACGATTTCGAAATGAATTGAATATATAACGATTTCGAAATGAATTGAATATATAAACGATTTCGAAATGAATTGAATATATAACGATTTCGAAATGAATTGAATATATAACGATTTCGAAATGAATTGAATATATAACGATTTCGAAATGAATTGAATATATAACGATTTCGAAATGAATTGAATATATAACGATTTCGAAATGAATTGAATATATAACGATTTCGAAATGAATTAAATATATAACGATTTCGAAATGAATTGAATATATAAACGATTTCGAAATGAATTGAATTGAAAACGATTTCGAAATAAATTGAATTGAAAACGATTTCGAAATGAATTGAATATATAACGATTTCGAAATGAATTGAATATATAACGATTTCGAAATGAATTGAATATATAACGATTTCGAAATGAATTGAATATATAACGATTTCGAAATGAATTGAATATATAACGATTTCGAAATGAATTGAATATATAACGATTTCGAAATGAATTGAATATATAACGATTTCGAAATGAATTGAATATATAACGATTTCGAAATGAATTAAATATATAACGATTTCGAAATGAATTGAATATATAAACGATTTCGAAATGAATTGAATTGAAAACGATTTCGAAATAAATTGAATTGAAAACGATTTCGAAATGAATTGAATATATAACGATTTCGAAATGAATTGAATATATAACGATTTCGAAATGAATTGAATATATAACGATTTCGAAATGAATTGAATATATAACGATTTCGAAATGAATTGAATATATAACGATTTCGAAATGAATTGAATATATAACGATTTCGAAATGAAATGAATTGAAAACGATTTCGAAATGAATTGAATGGAAAACGATTTCGAAATGAATTGAATTGAAAACGAATTCAAATTGAATTGAAAGCGAATTGAAATGGATTCAAATTGAATTGAAATTGGAATTGAATAGAAATGAATTTTAAAACGAATTTATAAAGAAGAATTCAATTTTGATTTGAATTGAAAAGGAAGTTGAAATTTCTTTTGAAACGAATTCATTATATAATTCGGTTTAAATAGAAATCGACGAAATATATATTATATATATTATATATATAATATAATGGCCTGAATAGAACGCGCTGCGCCGCGGCAGTTCGTGAATTTCGACCATTTATTTCAAACGGGCATTACGGGAGATCCGACCGTCGGATTCTCCTAAAACCGGAACCGTTGGGTTCGTATCGAAAAGAGCTTTCTAATGAATATTAGAAATTTGAAATCTAACGGTTGGATTTGGAGATACGTCCAAATCAAATTCGAAAAAGGTCGCTGTAAGTGCAGTTCGATGGCCATTGATGGAAATCGACTGTACGGGCCTTGATAAAATTATTAAAAATAGTAATAATTTGTGTAAAATCATAAGAAATGATTTAGAAAGAATTGGGATGAAAAACTCCATATTTGAAAAGATAAAAATAGATTTTTATCGAAATGAACTAGTTTTGAACTAGAATTATAATTCTATTTATTTTTAAATAAATAAATTGAATTTGAAAAGGGTTTTGAAAATAACCAGAATATCCAATGATTGCATTGGAGTGGATTTGAATCGAAATTGTCCTCGGAATATTTCGATGTTGGAATTCGTGATTATACAGGTGTTGTTATGGAAATTTGAAAGATATATATTTATATCGTTATTTCCAATACGACATTTGTTAGTCGTAGAATTCGATATTGAATATAAGCCGATATATTTTCTATTCAGAGCCTTGTATTGAATATCGAATGTGATTTGGGTTTGTCGTGAATGGTGTCTTTACTAACACTATTCTTGAACCCAGTTGAGAAAAGATTAAATCTTTTTATTTAGATTTAATGAAGTGTACCAATTAAATAACATTTAATTGGAATTGAATCGATATTGATTTTTGGGTTTATCGTGAACAGTGTTTTAAATAACACTCGTTCTTTAACCCGATGATTAATGAATGTGATTTTGGGTTTATCGTGAACCGTGTTTTTAAATGACACTGATTCTTTAACCCAGTCAAAGATTAAAACTAAGTGGAGTTTTAATGAATCTTTAATTAGATTGAATTGATCGAAAATAGAGTATCACCAGCTTTGCTCCAGGCGATAGTTAAATCTTTAATTAGATTTGAACGTGAAATGGTAATTGAATTTACCGATAACACTGTGGTGTTAGATATGAAGTATTACCAGTTTTACTTCATGGGATGAATAGGTTGGGATTGGGGAATTAAAACAAATGATTACTTCGATAAGTTTCTTAATCCCGACTAGTTGAATCGAAATTCAAAGGATGATAAAAGAATAAATTCAGGAAATTACCTTGGATAAAATTAATGGGAACCTTTCCCTATGAATGTGAAAATTAGAAACTAACTGTCGGTTAGCTAAGCAGAATGGTTTTCTGAATATTGATCTGATGTTGGTTTCGGCCTTCGGGGTTAATGTTTGGGGAATTATTCTCTTGATTAATTTACGGTTAGTGACTGATGAATTGGAATGAGGCGTATGTTGTGTTTGTGTAACACTTATTTAAAATATACGCGAGTTATTCGGAAAGTCCGGGTTTATCCCATTCTGAATAACTGATACGACGATAAGTCGAAGATGAAGACGATGGTCGAAGACCGGAGGTCTTCACGTCGTTTGGGTAATTACTGATGATCTTGATTGGGTTGTACACCCAAGAAGATGGAAACAGTTAGTGATCGTCCAGACGTACTTGGAGATCGATGGATATGCGGGGTACTAGGTGCCTCCGGTTTCGTTCAGACCTGGAACGGACTTGTAAATGGATGGTGTGTCTGACATTGTATTCCTTTATATTGTATTTGTTGATCTCTGCTAAATATATATCTGTTTGGCGGCGGAGAATTTATTCTCTTGCTTAACGCCCTTCTCTGAGACATATGAGCTCAGAGGTTATATATTGGCAGAAATCAGTGGTACGATATGGATTGACAGTGTGGCATACTGAGATGCAGTGATCCAAACTTTTGTTGAAAAGCAAAGGTTGGTGGTTGATGATCAAAGCGCAGCTGATATAGCATGGCTTTGTGTATAGCGTTGATCCGCGAGCCTCACAGCCCGGGATGGTGGTAAACTGATGGTTTGATCAGTATACATTTTTTTTAGTGTAGTGGATTCGGTCGACCGATATTGAGCTTCGTGCTCGGAGGGATAGAGTAAGCGGTGTTTTCTCTTGCTGGGACGTAAGCCGCGGTGATACTTGAGTCCCCAAAAGTGCGGATGTGCATAGCGGTGTTTTCTCTCGCTGAGACGTAAGCCGCGGTGATTTGTACTACGCGAGCGATCTTTCGAATCAGGAGCCACCATGATGGAAATCCAATTTCCGATACGTGTATTTCGGCTTTATTTGTAGAGCCTAGTATGGCGACATAGTGGGATGGGGCACTCATGTCGTCTATGATTTATATTTATGATTGAAGTTGTTTTGACACTATACACTTATTATAGTATCAAATGATTTGTTTTAAACGTATCAAGCATGTTTGGCTGTTATAAGGGAAAACCCTATCCTCGGCTGCGTTGCATTGTGTGATGGGACCTGGGTCTTATAACAGCTTCATTTTTCTTTATTTAGCATTGCGCTGCTGGTTTTATGCACTGGTATTTTTGGGAGGAAACCCATTCTGTGTTATACGGCGTGGTCCCTTGATTTACCTAGCTTTAAAAATAAAGATTAATAACTGTTTTAGTTCTCACACCAGTCACATGACTGACCTGGAGTTTATTGTTTTAACCTAAACTCTGGGTGCCCTTATTTTCGACACGGGCAGCTAGTAGTTTTGGTTTTGCAGATTTATATTCACAGGATCCTGGTTTACAGCTGGAACGATATCCGGAAAGCTTTGTATCCGTATATCTCATTCTAGTTGTGTATTGTATTATTTTCCGCTGCTATGTATTTAAATGTAATTTAAATCTCTGATATTTCTGTGTAATATTGATTTATACTCTGTATATTCTTGTAATCTGATGCATTGTTGTAATATACAATGAAATGTTCTTCTGTATGCGTTCTGCTGTGGTTTGTTCTCGAACTATCCGACGCTTTCCCTTACGGGGAGGTTGCGGGTCTTTACAGTACCCTAGTCGTGAGGGAATACAACCACCCTCCAGGAGATTCCGTACCTTGCCCTTGCCTCTTTGGACAATCCTAATAAGATGTCCTATTCCTCCAAAAGGATAACTACTAGCCCTCTTCTTCCCATTCTCCACTCGTAACCTCCCACCAAAATGAGGTTTCGTCCTTCATTAAACATCAACTATTTGAGCCTTCCTCCCATCGTCTATCCAATAGGTACCTACAAGTCCTCCTCCTTCTTGAACCAACTTCTAGTCCGACTAATGTCCAAGTTCCTTGAAGTGGTTTTCCATTCTTATCTATCTTAGAAAGATAATCTATACGTGGAGGGGAAACTCAAAACGAGAGAGGAAGAGATTCAAAACGGAGAACTCGAAAGATAAAGATATGGCTATCGGGGATTATGCTTTTCTTTCAAAAACCTTTCTCTTAAAAGACATGTTTTTGAAAATACTCCTTTCAAAAATATTCTTAGAAAATAGTTTTTCTAAAAATTTTATCTGTTCTGGTAACCTTAAGCTCTGATACCACGTGTAACACCCCACCCCCGCTACGGTCACTCTCTAAGGGAATGCCATAACATCGGTGGAGTATTTTAAGTGAATATAGAACAGAAAAATTACAACAAGACAGATATAAGTAATACTTGAGAATTTAAAACATCATTTCATTGCAGCGGAAAGTTAAACATGTTTGGTTACACCAAAACCATAAACAAGAGTCAAGTACATAATATCCATCCTGATAAAACAAAAGTACATAATCCCACTACATAACTTAATAGCCATAATAGAAAAGATAAACTGAGCTTTACATCCACGGTCCAAGCTCCAAAAGATAGATAAAGCAGTCTGATCAAAGCCCACTAATGGTAGTCCCACTCTGATAACCTGAGGGTTGGAAAAAGATAAAAACAACGGGGTCAGACATAAGTCTGAGTGAGTCCTATAACCCTAATAATACAATCATTAAAGTAATTAGGGTATGATATAAACAAGGTACAGTACCTCTGGGGATAATGACTACACTAAGTAGCTAACTAAACACAGGATATACTAAGATAACCGAAAAGACGCATTTATCCACCCAAGGATAATTACTAGATTGCACCACCCCAGATCTACCCACCCAAGGGTAATTCCTAAACTGCACCACACCAGTTCTACCCACCCAAGGGTAATTCCTACTTAAAGGTTGATCCCACTAAGTGTATTTAGTAATTCTACCTAGTAGTTCCTTGTCCCCCTAGCTGACTACATAGGTGCCGTCTGCCCCTATCTCCACTAGGTGTACCCAGTACCCCCAAGCGATCGGCTCCCTACCGTAGATACCCGTGCCGACCCCACAGTGGGGTGTATCACTCCCCAAAGTGGCAACCCGATATAATTAACGGTGCACGGCTTATATCTACACGATGCAACAACGTCTTACCTACCAGCCCGGGTCCACACACGCATATGAAACCCGTTGGACTCGCGTTGCCACCGCTACCCCGTTTTGGCCTCTTATAGTCAAGCCCAATATGCGTGTCCCGTCCTCGACCTTGGTCGAGCCCACAAAGATACGTTTGGGATATTGGTTGAAATGGGCCCCCACAAGCTACTACCTAAGCTTGCCATTTTATCTAGTGAATCCCACTTAACCCGTTAACCATGTCCACCTACATGTTACAAATCTTTGGTTAAGTCTATTAATCATATTTTAATTGCCACTTAAGGCCCCTACTAGATTTCCACATGCCACCCAAGGCACTTACTTGATTCCCACATGCCACCCAAGGCACTTACTTAACCCTTTAATCATGTTTAATTACATGTTCCACTTTGGTTAAGTATTCTAATCGTATTTTCTATTGCCACCCAAGGCAACCCACTAGTTTCCTCATGCCACCCAAGGCACCCCCACTAGTTACTACATGCCACACAAGGCACTCACTTAACCCCTCATGCCCCACTACATGCTAATTTGGTTAAGTGTTTCTTAGTTAATTAAGATCGTAACCTTTGTAAAGACCTCTCACATTAGGCTGTCTTTTATGGCAGCTGGATATGCCGGTTGGTTCCGGGCAGCCTTACACCATAACAGAGTCTAACCTCGTGTCTTTACACTTGTCACGTATTTAGTTTATGACTAAGACCTCTCACATTGGGCCAATCTGAAACACCCCACCTCCGTTAGGGTCACTCTCAAAGGGAATGCCCTAATTTTGGTGGAGGTTTATAAGTATAAGTCACAGATATACAAGACAGATATAAGAACACATATTTGTAAACAGCGGAAAACAACAACTTTTATTTCATAAAAGCAAATACGTGCTACAACAACATCACCATAATTGTCTTACATCTTTTCCAAAAACATAACATAACACTTCCATAATCTGTCTTGATTACATTATTTAAAGAAGCATAAATAAAACATAGATAAACTGCAAAAGCCCCATAGTGGTTGTCCAAAGCCATAGTTCAAAACGAAAAAGTCCAAGCAATACATTTCTCCTCTTCAAGCTGGATGTTAAGGCTGGTCAAGCTGCAGTGTTCCCTCCCTGTGGACCTGGGGGGGGGGAGGGGGGAAACGGAAGAAAAGAAGACGAAAGAAAAGTAGAGTCAGACATAAAGCCTGAGTAAGTCTAGGACTATTCTGTCTATGAATAAAGAACTGTGTATGATAAGTATAAACACGAAGTGGGAAAGCACTATAAACTTGGTTAAGTTGTCTAGGGTCTAATATACTATCGTACCCCATGTTAATCTCTGAACTCATATAAACTAGTTTCCAACTGGCACCCCATAATCAGGGTGAAGTGATCCATTATATGATGATCGGCTCCTACTCGCATAGTTACATGTGTCTTACGGCCCCCGATGTTGTAGTTACCTATGCTGGTCCCACCATGGGGTGTATCAAGTCCCATGGTGGCGGCCCGACACAATCCTAGGATGCACAGGTATGCTACTGGTGTCCAGTGCCTTATTTTTCTGCGCCGGAGTGTGTGCACGCCCGCACCCCGTTAGAACCTACACTGCTACACCACCGCCGTCGATTTGACCTCTTACAATCAGCCCAGTAATCGTGCCCCACCCTGCCTAGTTTCAGGGTATCATGATACACCTTCTAGGGTTACTGCTGAAAAGGGTCCCCCGTTACTAGGTTTTCTATCTCTAGCCAACATGCTAAGTTGGTTAAGTGTTTTCTAACCTAACCCCCACCAGTCCGTTTAGTTTAGCATGTTCCATTTTGATTAAGTCTTTAGTTCACTTAATCCTAACAATCCTGACTCAGCCTTAATTGTCTTATTAAAGCCTTGACCTCTCACATTAGACAGGTATTGTTGTGGCTGCCTGTTGTCGGTTGGTTCCGGGCAGTCTTACGCCACAACTCAGTCTAACCTCGGGTCCTTATTGGGCTCCATGTTTAACCTCCCACATTGGATAGGTATTGTTGTGACTACTGGACAGCCGGGCGGTTCCGGGCAGGTTTACATCACAACTCAATCCAACCTCGGGTTAAACACATCGTATGTTCTACATTTACATATTTTGTCTTTCTTCTTTATTTTCTTATATGTAAATATTTGCGGCCCATTATTAAGTTAATGGTGTAAAGGTTACACCAATCATGGGCCCAACCCATACTTGAATTTGGGCCCTTCTACTTTATATTTTCATTTATTAATAAATTTAACCCAACGTTATTTTCCCCCGTTTAACACGTCCGTTTATTATATATATGTTGGGCTTAGCCTTTTTAAGCCCAACTTAGCCATGAGAAAAAGGGGAGGCTTAAAGCGTGATTACATACACAAAAAGGGGAATGTGAACGCATGAACTTGCAACGTGACGTTGGGACTACAAAATAGAGACTGGTGTACTTGCATAGTGGTAACATATACTTTGGTCATAAAGCATAAGTGACATGAATCAAACCATGTAAACTTGTAGTTAAGTTAAGAATATCACTATTGACACATAGGCTTAACTACAACATAAACCTATATTTTTATTCAGGCATAATGTCAAACATAAACAAATCATGTTCATAAGATTACTACATGTTTACAAAGGTGCTTACTTTTGTTACTAACACAAAAGTATAGTTCAACTTAATCATGATTTTAAATCTATTCACATAACCATGGCATAAATATTTCTAACATGAAATCATGATTTTTACTTTAGTCATGCAAACTTGCAAATGGGATTTTGAATCTAACCTAGCTATGTACCACATATGTCATCATATAATTCTTGTTAACAATATAGACCTAACATGGATTTCAATGATGCAAAATATCAATCATAGCCTAGTCATATTCATAAGTTTGCAAATAAGTTTTCTAGTACAAGAGCATGGCTTAATACATAGATCATGGTGCCAAAATTTCAACATAGTTTCATATGAACTATAATAACCCAAATTTGTTCCAATTACGCACAAAATGATTTTTGTACAAAAAATATGCATTATGATGGCATAGTAGCAAAACCTCAAACTTGCATGAATTCAATTAAACAACTACATACATGTAGCTTCAACATGGATTACATAATTTGCAAATATTCCAAACGTATACTTGCATAAAACTACCGCAAACATGTAGTTTTTTTATAATGAATAACATAATTTGCGAATATCCAATCGCTATACAATATTCCAAATCGATAAGAATCATAGTAACGCACAAATATGAATTATTTATCACCACAATCAAGTATACAAACCAACACAGTTATTTGTTCATACCAAAATAATACTCTACTTACAATTGTGTGACGAATTCTCCAATTTAGGAATTTGGAGATGCGATTCCTTGTTGATTTGATTTGATTAAGTTGCTTTTTGCTTTAGAATTTTCCTCCTAATACTCTCTCCAATTGGTGGCTACTCTTAGTCGTTCCTCAGCAACATGATGGCCTTGTTCTTGTTTTTGAATGAATAGATTAGGTTGAGTCTAGGGTCATTTTTATAGGGTTTATGAACTGATTAGGGCCATCGATGTTGCTTGGATTGATCGTAGCCATTCATTCGAAAGAGAGACCAATTAGAGCCTGCCACCTAGCCCTAATGACAAAGCAGACTTCTGAAAATCGACCAACATAGAATAGGCCAGCTAGGTTGGGCTGGGTTCGACCTGGCTCTGGACCAGGTCGACAGCCCTGTCGACCTGGCTAGACCAGGTCGACAGCCCAGTCGACCTGGGTGCATTAGGCGGGAGTTTTCCCGCCCTGGCCAATTGGGCCCGATTTTGGAATTTTTATTCTGTTCGAATTTTAAACTTAATTCAGAAACTTCCGAAGGCCATATCTTCTTCATACGGACTCCGTTTTTCGAAAACTCGGACTCTATTTCGCGTATTTTTCCGAGACGAACGCAATGGCGTATCCCGTTTCCCTTAGTTCTTTGATTTCAAATTAATTATACTTTAATTTGTGAATTTCACAGTTATAGAATTCGCGGGGTGTTACATTCTCCCCCACTTAAAAGGATTTCGTCCCCGAAATCTTCAAGTTTAGGAAAATGTATATCCTAACATCCAATCATCCATCTACTCATCCATCAAACACGAGCATCCATTGTCCTTAAAAGACTTCTAATGCTTCATGATCATAAGCGAAGTGTGTGTGTGTACATGTACTTATCTAATGCAAAATCAGGCGGTCTACTGATTCAGTTGACCTCCTTAATGCGAATTATGTAAGTGCCATGAATCCATTATGTATGCAAATTTTCCTATTCATGATTCTACATGAGTGCACAATCATTCAATACAAATGCAACATCCATATGACAACACATTAGAGTTCAACCATATACGAATGCAAACATATATGCATATGCAATATGAAGTGACTGAGCCGATCTAAAACCTAGATTGTGTGTGTATATGCAACCACGAGCAACAACTAGCAATCACTTGCAACCACTTGCAACCATCATCCATAACATGTTTCAATTACATGTTTCCATCCAAAGGGTTTCTACCTAAAAGATAAGGTCGAGGAAATATACCTAAAAAGATAGATAAAAGCGCAACTTAAGGAAAAGGAAAGATCAAGGATGTACCCTCGAACAGAAAAGGGTAGGCAGTGCGTATTCTAGCTTCAGTTTCCCAAGTCGCGTCTCCCTCGGCGTCGCTCCACTGAACTTTGACGAGCTTGACTTCGCGGTTGCGTAGCTTCTTCACTTCCATTCCTAATATGCGGGTTGGAACTTTTTTTATGGTTGCTTCGCGTTCCACTTCGGCCTCTTCGAGGATATTTGGCTCTACCACCTCAGCCGACTCATGTAGACATTTTCGGAGATGTGAAACGTGAAAAACGTTGTGGACTCCAGCCAACTTCTCGGGTAGCTCTAATCTATAGGCCATTTTCCCAATTTTCTCGATGATAGGGAATGGCCCTACGAACGTTGGTGCCAGTTTTCCTGTGGTTCCAAAACGAACAACGTTCCTTAGCGGTGATACCTTGAGAAAAACTCTGTCTCCAACCTCAAATTCAAGGTCGGTCCTTCTCTTGTCGGCATAGGACTTTTGTCTGTCTTGGGCCGTCTTCATCCTTCTTCGTATTAAGTCTACTTTCTCTGAAGTCTCTCGGATCATATCTGGTCCAAGTATGAGCTTATCAGTAGACTCCCACCAACAAGTGGTCGATCGGC
This sequence comes from Allium sativum, assembly GCA_030737875.1. Classification (NCBI taxonomy): domain Eukaryota; kingdom Viridiplantae; phylum Streptophyta; class Magnoliopsida; order Asparagales; family Amaryllidaceae; genus Allium; species Allium sativum. The sequence goes on from CM060922.1 coordinate 638,596,755, forward strand.
ACGGTCTTCCATATAAAGCTTCGAAGGGCGCCATTCCGATGGTTACTTGATAGCTGTTGTTGTAGGCAAATTCCACCAAAGGAAGGTGGTCTTCCCATGTCCCTCCAAAGTCGAGGACGCATAGCCTTAAAAGGTCTTCCAAAACTCTGTTCACTCTCTCTGTTTGGCCGTCGGTTTGGGGATGATAGGCTGTGCTCAAGCATAACTGCGTTCCTACTGCTTCTTGCAGACTCCGCCAAAACTCACTGGTGAAGATGGGGTCTCGGTCACTAACAATGCTAGATGGTATTCCATAGAGTCGAACGATTTCCTTGAGGTAAAGTGATGCTAGGGATGAGGCAGTTCTTTTACTTTTGACAGGTAAAAAGTGGGCGCTTTTAGTAAGCCTATCCACTATTACCCAAATGCTAGTGTTGCCTTTCCTAGACCTAGGCAGCCCATCGATGAAGTCCATTGAGATGCTATCCCACTTCCACTGCGGGACCTCTAGAGGATGTAGTAGTCCGCCAGGCTTTTTCTGTTCTGCCTTAACCTGTTGGCACACCATACACTTAGAAACGAACTCTGCCACGTCCTTTTTCATGCCGCTCCAGAAGAAAGTCCTTTTTATGTCTTTGTACATTTTATCTCCGCCTGGATGTATCGTCATCTTGGAGTGATGTGCTTCCTCGAGAACCTTCTTTACTAAATCTTTTGTCTGTAGGACGCATAGTCTTCCATCTCGCCTTAGCAAACCCTTATCGTCGATGGAGTATCTGTTGAGGTGACTTGAAGTCTCACCCCTAATTAGCCTATCAATTGTTTCCACAAGCTGAGGGTCTTCGCGTTGTGCTGTCCCTACTGAATCCACTAAAGTTGGGCGCACTTCGAGAGATGCTAGCAAGCCTGGTATGAAATCGGAGGAAGGCCTAAAGTCGAAGCTGGCTATAAACTCTAGGCTTTGTCTTTCAACAAACAACGGGCTTAGGGTCAATTTCTTTCGGCTCAACGCGTCTGCTACTACGTTGCCTTTGCCCGGAGTGTAGGAGATTTCGAAATCGTACGAGGCAAGAAACTCCATCCATCTTTGTTGCCTCAAGTTAAGATCCTTCTGCGAGAAAAGATATTTCAATGATTTATGGTCAGTGTAAAGTTCGAACTTCTCACCTAGGAGATAGTGTCGCCAAGACTTGAGTGCAAAGACGATGGCAGCTAACTCAAGATCGTGGGTTGGGTAGTTCTTTTCGTGCACTTTCAACTGCCTCCCGCCATAAGCTACTACCCTTCCTTCTTGCATTAAGACGGCGCCTAGCCCTGTCCCACATGCATCCGTATAAACAGTGAACATCTTGCTCCCATCTGGCAGCGTCAAAACTGGTGCTGTTGTGAGAGCCCTTTTCAGTCGTTGGAAAGAAAACTCGCAATCCAAATCCCAATTGAACACTAGATTCTTCTTAGTCAATTTCGTGAGCGGAGCTGAGATTTTCGCAAAATCCCTTATAAACTTTCGATAGAAACCTGCTAGTCCTAGAAAGCTTCGGACCTCAGTTGCATTCCTTGGTGTCTTCCAATCCTGTACCGCCACTACCTTAGCAGGGTCCACTGCTAACCCTTGTTTGGATACTATGTGCCCAAGGAACCTCACCTCTTCTCTCCAAAAGTGGCATTTGGAGAATTTTGCTTTTAGTTGATGGACTCGCAAAGTTTCCATGATTGCCCTTAAGTGCTGAGCATGTTCCTCTTCACTTTTTGAGAAGATAAGGATATCATCTACGAAGACCACTACGAATTTGTTGAGGAAATCTCTGAATACCCTACTCATCAGGTCCACGAAGTAAGCAGGTGCATTTGTCAAGCCGAAAGGCATGACAAGCCATTCAAAGAAGCCGTCTGGGGTTCTGAATGCCGTTTTATCGATGCTATCTTCAGCCGCCCTTAGCTGATGAAAACCGGTTGCTAAATCGAGTTGGGAGAAAACAGACGCTCCTATAAGCTGGTCAAACAAATCGTCAATTCTAGGGAGCGGGTGCCTATTCTTTTTCGTTAGCTTGTTGAGCTCCCTATAGTCAACACATAGACGGAGTGAACCATCCGCCTTTGTAGCGAACACCACTGGAGCGCCCCATTCTGAAATGCTTCTCCTAATGAACCCCTTTTCTAGAAGCTCTTTAATCTGTTTACTGAGCTCTTTCCTTTCCCGTGGAGCCGTGTGTCTAACGGGTAACGCAACGGGCTTTGCATTATCTACAAGATATATGCGGAAGTCTATTTCCCGCTTCGGAGGCAAGCCCTTCACCTCTTCGAAGACATCCGGATATTCCCGGACCACTTTAACTGATTGCAAATTTTCAACAGAGGCATCTAGCGATTCAAGGTAACTAAGCATAACCGCGTATGAGGGATTACAAGAAATTTCCAAAGTATTACCAAGCTGGGTTAGGAGCCTAACAACCCTTTTCTCACAATCAAGGATGGCCCCATTACTGGATAGCCAATCCATACCCAAAATCAAACCATAACCCGAAAAGCCCAAAACAAAGGCACTACATTGAAATTCTACACTTAGAATAGAAATTTTCAATCCCAAACAGATCATAGACAAATGAGCTGGGCCCCCAATTGGGTTTGAAACAATTAAGGGGTCCTCTACCATACTAGTTTTTAGGTACAGAGATTCTACTAAAGCAGACGAGATAAAGGAGTGTGATGCGCCAGAATCAAATAAAGTGCGAACGGGGTAATCATAAAGATAAACTACACTTTCTACAGAAGTATTTATACCTCGCTGTTGCAAAGGTGGCGCTTCTAGCACATGAACCTGTGCCCCTGGGGTGGATCCAGCCCTCTGCCCCTGTCCTCGTTTCTTTGGGCAGTCCTTAGCCCTGTGGCGTGTCTCACCGCAAGAAAAGCACCCACCATTCTCCTTGGCCTTCTTTTTCCGGCAGTCCTTAACTAAGTGCCCCACTTTGCCACAGAAATTGCACTTCCTCTTCTCTTTGTTGCCTTTCCCGCCCTTCTTAAAGTCTGTCTTTTTAGGCTGCAAACCCTCTTTCTTCCCTTGAGAGCTTTCTGCCTTTGTCTCCTTCTTGCCCTTGTCCTCTTCATTCAGCAATGCCATTTGCACCAATCTTTCATACGTGGCTCCCATGGGTATATGGGTCATGGCCAAACTGTTTAATGGTTCTTTCAATCCTTTGATGAAACGGAGAGCCTTCTTGTGTGGGGGTGTTGACTAGGTCAAGCCCAAACCTAGCCAGCTCATCGAACTGATTCACATACTCTCTGACTGTCTTGTCCCCTTGCTTAAGAAATAAGAATTTTTCCAACTGCAAACTTCTTTCCGCATCTGTGAGAAATTTAGTCTCAAACCTTGCCCTAAAGTCCTTCCATGTCTCCACTGGTCTTTCTGCATTAGTGACTTCCCACCAGTAGGAAGCCTCGCCCTTCAATAGCCACACTGCCAATTGTACTTTTTGTCTATCCTCTACCTCAAAGATGATGAATAGGTCCTCAGTTTCTTTCAGCCAATTCCTAGCTGCCACGAAGGACTCAGTTCCATGGAAATCCTTTCCTCCCATAGCTTTAAAATCTTTACATATCTTATCAAAAGTGTTTCCCCGAGGAGGAGGTGGAGGAAAAGGTGCCGCTGCAGCTGGATGATTTCCGGCAGCTGGGGGAGGAGGAATGGTAGGACCTGGCTGAGTGGCTCTTGCTTCTAAGAACCGTCTAAACCAACCAGGTATTGGCACCCCTTCTGGCAAGTTAAGTTCTTCGGACATGCTGAAACAAAAAGGATAGATTCAAAACGAAGGATAAGAGATAGTACCTATGGCTTTGGGGAGTGGACTTTGCCTTTAAAATAAAATAATAATATTTTTATCTTTTTTTTTTAAATGCTTCTTTAAATTTCCTTTTTGAAAATAAATTTTCAAAACTTTTTATCTTATCTGGTAAACCTATGCTCTGATACCAAGTGAAACACCCCACCTCCGTTAGGGTCACTCTCAAAGGGAATGCCCTAATTTTGGTGGAGGTTTATAAGTATAAGTCACAGATATACAAGACAGATATAAGAACACATATTTGTAAACAGCGGAAAACAACAACTTTTATTTCATAAAAGCAAATACGTGCTACAACAACATCACCATAATTATCTTACATCTTTTCCAAAAACATAACATAACACTTCCATAATCTGTCTTGATTACATTATTTAAAGAAGCATAAATAAAACATAGATAAACTGCAAAAGCCCCATAGTGGTTGTCCAAAGCCATAGTTCAAAACGAAAAAGTCCAAGCAATACATTTCTCCTCTTCAAGCTGGATGTTAAGGCTGGTCAAGCTGCAGTGTTCCCTCCCTGTGGACCTGGGGGGGGGGGAGGGGGGAAACGGAAGAAAAGAAGACGAAAGAAAAGTAGAGTCAGACATAAAGCCTGAGTAAGTCTAGGACTATTCTGTCTATGAATAAAGAACTGTGTATGATAAGTATAAACACGAAGTGGGAAAGCACTATAAACTTGGTTAAGTTGTCTAGGGTCGAATATACTATCGTACCCCATGTTAATCTCTGAACTCATATAAACTAGTTTCCAACTGGCACCCCATAATCAGGGTGAAGTGATCCATTATATGATGATCGGCTCCTACTCGCATAGTTACATGTGTCTTACGGCCCCCGATGTTGTAGTTACCTATGCTGGTCCCACCATGGGGTGTATCAAGTCCCATGGTGGCGGCCCGACACAATCCTAGGATGCACAGGTATGCTACTGGTGTCCAGTGCCTTATTTTTCTGCGCCGGAGTGTGTGCACGCCCGCACCCCGTTAGAACCTACACTGCTACACCACCGCCGTCGATTTGACCTCTTACAATCAGCCCAGTAATCGTGCCCCACCCTGCCTAGTTTCAGGGTATCATGATACACCTTCTAGGGTTACTGCTGAAAAGGGTCCCCCGTTACTAGGTTTTCTATCTCTAGCCAACATGCTAAGTTGGTTAAGTGTTTTCTAACCTAACCCCCACCAGTCCGTTTAGTTTAGCATGTTCCATTTTGATTAAGTCTTTAGTTCACTTAATCCTAACAATCCTGACTCAGCCTTAATTGTCTTATTAAAGCCTTGACCTCTCACATTAGACAGGTATTGTTGTGGCTGCCTGTTGCCGGTTGGTTCCGGGCAGTCTTACGCCATAACTCAGTCTAACCTCGGGTCCTTATTGGGCTCCATGTTTAACCTCCCACATTGGATAGGTATTGTTGTGACTACTGGACAGCCGGGCGGTTCCGGGCAGGTTTACATCACAACTCAATCCAACCTCGGGTTAAACACATCGTATGTTCTACATTTACATATTTTGTCTTTCTTCTTTATTTTCTTATATGTAAATATTTGCGGCCCATTATTAAGTTAATGGTGTAAAGGTTACACCAATCATGGGCCCAACCCATACTTGAATTTGGGCCCTTCTACTTTATATTTTCATTTATTAATAAATTTAACCCAACGTTATTTTCCCCCGTTTAACACGTCCGTTTATTATATATATGTTGGGCTTAGCCTTTTTAAGCCCAACTTAGCCATGAGAAAAAGGGGAGGCTTAAAGCGTGATTACATACACAAAAAGGGGAATGTGAACGCATGAACTTGCAACGTGACGTTGGGACTACAAAATAGAGACTGGTGTACTTGCATAGTGGTAACATATACTTTGGTCATAAAGCATAAGTGACATGAATCAAACCATGTAAACTTCTAGTTAAGTTAAGAATATCACTATTGACACATAGGCTTAACTACAACATAAACCTATATTTTTATTCAGGCATAATGTCAAACATAAACAAATCATGTTCATAAGATTACTACATGTTTACAAAGGTGCTTACTTTTGTTACTAACACAAAAGTATAGTTCAACTTAATCATGATTTTAAATCTATTCACATAACCATGGCATAAATATTTCTAACATGAAATCATGATTTTTACTTTAGTCATGCAAACTTGCAAATGGGATTTTGAATCTAACCTAGCTATGTACCACATATGTCATCATATAATTCTTGTTAACAATATAGACCTAACATGGATTTCAATTATGCAAAATATCAATCATAGCCTAGTCATATTTATAAGTTTGCAAATAAGTTTTCTAGTACAAGATCATGGCTTAATACATAGATCATGGTGCCAAAATTTCAACATAGTTTCATATGAACTATAATAACCCAAATTTGTTCCAATTACGCACAAAATGATTTTTGTACAAAAAATATACATTATGATGGCATAGTAGCAAAACCTCAAACTTGCATGAATTCAATTAAACAACTACATACATGTAGCTTCAACATGGATTACATAATTTGCGAATATTCCAAACGTATACTTGCATAAAACTACCGCAAACATGTAGTTTTTTTTATAATGAATAACATAATTTGCGAATATCCAATCGCTATACAATATTCCAAATCGATAAGAATCATAGTAACGCACAAATATGAATTATTTATCACCACAATCAAGTATACAAACCAACACAGTTATTTGTTCATACCAAAATAATACTCTACTTACAATTGTGTGACGAATTCTCCAATTTAGGAATTTGGAGATGCGATTCCTTGTTGATTTGATTTGATTAAGTTGCTTTTTGCTTTAGAATTTTCCTCCTAATCCTCTCTCCAATTGGTGGCTACTCTTAGTCGTTCCTCAGCAACATGATGGCCTTGTTCTTATTTTTGAATGAATAGATTAGGTTGAGTCTAGGGTCATTTTTATAGGGTTTATGAACTGATTAGGGCCACCGATGTTGCTTGGATTGATCGTAGCTATTCATTCGAAAGAGAGACCAATTAGAGCCTGCCACCTAGCCCTAATGACAAAGCAGACTTCTGAAAATCGACCAACATAGAATAGGCCAGCCAGGTTGGGCTGGGTTCGACCTGGCTCTGGACCAGGTCGACAGCCCTGTCGACAGCCCTGTCGACCTGGCTAGACTAGGTCGACAGCCCAGTCGACCTGGGTGCATTAGGCGGGAGTTTTCCCGCCCTGGCCAATTGGGCCCGATTTTGGAATTTTTATTCTGTTCGAATTTTAAACTTAATTCAGAAACTTCCGAAGGCCATATCTTCTTCATACGGACTCCGTTTTTCGAAAACTCGGACTCTATTTCGCGTATTTTTCCGAGACGAACGCAATGGCGTATCCCGTTTCCCTTAGTTCATTGATTTCAAATTAATTATACTTTAATTTGTGAATTTCACAGTTATAGAATTCGCGGGGTATTACACAATCATTTGTAGCCGTTGGATTTGCCGGTCGGTTACGGGCAGTCTTATGCTACAAAAGGGTCCAACCTCGTGCCTTAGTAGATTAATTACACCTAATTAATCACCCCCATAATTTGTATTAATTATCCCTAATTAATTACAAATATTTAAGAATATGGGTAGACCTAACTCAATAGGTAAATTCCCAATTCCTTAATATGGGTAGACCTAACTTAATAGGTAAATTCCCAATTATGTCCATCCACTTTACGGTATGTTTAATTATACCCACTTCACACAATTTTATGTGTTCATTAATTTTTACCCCATCGTCCCCACGTAAATACGTTAACATGACATACTTCAAAAGAGAAGATTCATCATACACACAATGGGTTCAACTTAGCATAACATTAGCATTACCATGGGTTTAAAAGGTGTCAACTTGTATATATGACCACAAACCCAAACTTGCATGAATCACATATGTCATGAAGATGGTAACTTGCTTAAATGTTCATGTTATAGACCTATCAGAAAGGTGTCCACTTGCATACAAGTCATAGGTCTAAAAGGGACGAACTCGCACATGTACTTATGTCATACATAAAGGCCAACTTGCATATGAACTTGCATCATAACTTGCATATGAACTTGCATCACAACTTGCATATGAACTTGCATCATAACTTGCATATGAACTTGCATCATAACTTGCATATGAACTTGCATCATAACTTGCATATGAACTTGCATCATAACTTGCATATGAACTTGCATCATAACTTGCATTTGAACTTGCATCATAACTTGCATATGAACTTGCATCATAACTTGCATATGAACTTGCATCATAACTTGCATATGAACTTGCATCATAACTTGCATATGAACTTGCATCATAACTTGCATATGAACTTGCATCACAACTTGCATATGAACTTGCATCATAACTTGCATATGAACAAACACTTAGCATGCATAAACCAAAATACTTAGCATGCATAAAATCAAATACTTAGCATGCATAAAACCAAATACTTAGCATGCATAAAACCAAATACCTAGCATGCATAAAACCAATTACATAGCATGCATAAAACCAAATGCATAACTTGCATATCATGTTACATATAACTTGCATATACTCTCACATATAGTTTGCATAACATGTTACATATGCATATATGTTCAACATAGTGTTTTGCATCATAAAACATGGCATTAAACTTGCATATAGCATAAAACTTGCAAAACACATAACATACACTATACTAAACTTGCATAAACACATTTATCCACAAACATAGCCATCTCTTATCATATCCTACTATAATCAATTTAACAATTGATTATTAAAGCTATAGGAACTCACCACTAAGCTCCCATAAGCAAACCCTTGCCACAAATTACCCAAAAACTCTAGCCTTGGACATAAAGCTTGCAACTTGATGATGAATGCAAGCTAATGATTGCTTAAACAACTCAAAGATGCTTGTATGAACATGAAAGCCTTCATAGAAATAGTTTCATAAAAGGATGGAGGCTAGGGTTTTGGGTGGAGGCCATGATCATAGAAAATTTTGGCATAGTTTAGTTAGGAGATAGGATTATGATCATTTAGGGCTAGCTTAGGGTCTTATTTATAGGATTAGGCAAGTGTTTTAGGCCCTTAGATCAACCCTAGGTAAGATTAGGACCTTCAGATCCCGGAAGCTTCCAGAAACCAGCCCCAAAACACAGCCCACACACTAAAATGGTGCACCAGGCCATACTGGCCGGGCACCCCCTGTCGACACCCAAGTCGACAGGGCTGTCGACTTGGTCTATCCAAGTCGACTGCCCAGTCGACAGGGCTGTCGACTTGGGTAGCCAGGCGGGAATTTTCCCCGCTTGCGCCCAATGGCCCATTTTCAAAATTTGAACCTAAATTTTAAATCTGTTTTAAACTTTGAATTTTCTGCAAACTTCATTGGGCCATAACTGGGCCATACGGACTCCGATTCTCGAAAACTCGGACTCTATTTCGCGTATTTTTCCGAGACGAACACAATGACGTAGCCCGTTTTCCCCAAATCTCACACCTGAGATTATTTGTTCTGTAATTAGTGAACTTTAACATTAACCGAAATTCGGGGTGTTACACCCGGTCACAAAAATACCCTTCCTCAGATCATCTCCCACCAACAATTTCTGCCTCCTTGCTCAACTGCTCCCAAGTTTCAGACCATTCCCATCTGTATCATCCCCATCATAAACTCCACAAACCCAGCCTCATAAACAAAGTCCAAACGTTATCACGCCACTTCTATTGCCAACACCCATCCAAACACCTACTCCCATTATCCTTCACGCACAAACCACCATATTCATAATCACAGACCCATACCCATCAAAGTGATCCACACCCTCACAACGAAATCAGTTGATTAAGGCCATTTACAGATCAAACCATCTTCACGTTTCCCCAACAAAACATCCCGCATATACTCGACCACGGTCCCTTAAATCGCATCATCCACCTATCAACAGACTTCCCAAATTCCCTCCATTAACTTCAAACCTTCGCTGCAAACCATCAACGTCAAATAGAATTCACCCAGCGCAGTTCCGATCAACCCAAATTCGAAACAGTTTAGATACCTAGAACGCTTCCAAGCATCAGTACCCACAAAGTCGCCACATCTCTTTCACGCAACCCCAAACCAATCCAACTACAGACAATACCACTCAGTTCATCAATAAAACAACACCTCTTACCTGCCACCATCAATACCATTCGCACTTCACCGACAAGATTCACCACGTCAAAACTGTTGCTTCACAGTCATACTCCTTCGTTAACCACACAGATCAGAACTCCGAATCACACTCCAGATCAACAACTCCCATCACATCGGAATCATACTCATGTTCATCAGCCTCAAAACCGCTCTCCTTTCCAGCTCTTAGTACATCATCCCTCCACTGCTAAATCCCCTTTCAAACCATCCTCACGCCTCCACTACATAACCCGCAGTATACCCTTCAAGCCAATTCGCACAACCACGAAAGGCACCTCCAGTCCGATCGATTTTGAATTAAAAAGAAAAAAAGAAAAGAAGGGGCTAGAATTTCGTTTTATTTTACTGTATTTTTCTTTTGTGCTTTGGGTAGTAGCTTATGGCGATTGATTCATGCGGAGGGTCTGTTTATAAAAGGAACGTGAGTGTTTGACTTGTGTTAGGTGGCCTTTGTTTTTTATTTTATTTTGTGTGTTTCATTTAGTTGTCTGGTTTAATCAGGGGCAAAGATATTTTGGTTTGATTATATAGGGACGTCTTGTTGCGGGTATTTTGGGTGCGGAAGTCTGGGTTGATTCTAATTCTATTTTTGTTTGAGTTCTTGATTTTGTTTGAGTCTACTTTGCTTGTTTTTGCTTTGTTTTGTCTTAGTTCTTTTTCCTTTTTTTAAAGCTTAGTTATTTTTTTTAGTGGAATTTAGTTTTGCTCATTCTTTTGCGGTCTGGTCGATTTCTTTGGTTTGGATTTCTTTTTCATTTTTGTCATAGTCACTTTGTTTTGTTTTTCTTCTTTTTCTTTTCGTTTGTTTTATTTCTTTCCTTTTCAAAAAATAAAAAATAAACAAACAAAACAAATCAATGACCAAGGCGAAAAAGTGTTCAAGAAACAAACTGAGAATATAGAAGTCAAAAGCGAGAGAAGAATTCAAGCAAACAAACAAGGAATTCAGAGGTGAACAAATTGCGAACACTGGAGTTTTAATCGCTATAGCCACTCAACTGCTCTCGACAAACTATCAGACCCCGCACTGTAATATTTTTCGAACTCTATGGGTGTTCTGTTGCAGCTGGTTAAAAATATAGAAATTGCTTGTAAAAATCTTCTGTAGGGGCAGCGGCTTGCTTGTACAATATTTTAATTTTCTGTTATTATCCTGTGGCTATTCTATGACTGATATTTCTGAATCTGTTTGTGAGGAACGAATTTCCATAACCAAAATCGTCACTCTTGTCGTTTTTTCTGAAACTTGATTTGATTTGCAAAATAATATAATTGAAAAGTGGTGTTTTGTGAAGTTGACTGTCTCGTATAATTGGATCGCGGATATATAGTAATTCAATTTATTGAACTATTAGCAAAAGAGGTTGTATACTACCCATAAAACATTGGTCGTATCCCTTAGTATTTATACTATACGTGAACGGCCATAAGACCCTCTTCCCCCTTCTAATTGAGTCAGTTAATTAATAGAGCACAACTCGTTCTTTTATACTATTTTGAAGTGAGAATAATTTATGTCTTACCCTGACTTCATTCAAATGTCAAATTCAAAAAAATCCTTGAGAGAAATGTGGGATAATAGTCGGAGTAGACGTCCTCTTGAAGAGTATGAGTATGAAATACAACTCATGAGGCAGAATTTTCCAAAATTTCGTGAGCCCAATGTCAACAATTTTCAAAATTTTCCAACTGACCAACATTTTCAAAATCATAGATATAATCGAAACGACGATTTCAATTTAAATTTCGATAACTTCGATTATGGGCCACATCCACATCAAAACGGTTTTGAATCGCAACGTACCTTTGATCAACATCAATATGGGGTTGGAAACCAATTCGAAAATAATTTTGAAAATGGTTTTCAAATCGATCAAAAATTTCAAAACTACAACCCTTATCCACATCTTGAGAATGACCAAAATTGGAATTTTCCCACCAATTTTAACAATTTTTGTTACGAACCTAATTTTCAAAATCAAAATGATTTCCAATCTCAATTTCAATTTTCTGAAAATTCAAACTATTTTGAAAATCAAGAAATCCAAAGCGAGAGCTCTCAAATCAACGACTCTGAAGAATGTAATTTTGATGAGAGGGCGGAAAGGCTAAATAAAAAGATGGATGAACTTCTTTGTTTAATGGCATCTTATAAAGAACAACGAGAGCAAGAAAATCAAATTCAAACAAGCCTTGAATCAGAAAATAATCCAATTTCTACTGACATTGAAAATTTTCAAATAACGACTTTGGAAATTGAGAATAATCATCTTGATGAAGCTTTTCAAAATTCAAAAAATGATTTGGACTTCAACTCTTTTCAGAAAAAAGATTTAAGCTTGGATTTTGATCTTCCTCTTTCAGGCTGCGGAAAACTTGAAATTCTAGAAATTGAACAGAATAAAAATGTTGAATTTTTCAATTCAAATTTGGAAAAGGATTTTAACAAACATGAATTCTTTGGATTGTACGAGGATGAGTTGCCAAATGAGGAAGAAGTGGATTCATGTCACGAGTTCGAAAATTTTAACTTTGAGAAAATTTCAAACGAACTTGAAATTATCAGTGTCGAAAATACGTTGTCAGTTAAGGATGAGAAATGTGATCACATAGTCTTGAACAACACTCAGATTTCAAATTTCACTGAATTTATATACGATCACAAATTTTTGAAAAATTACACTGATAAATTTGTTGAACACATGAACTATTTTTGGAATGTTAGCTTGATTGGAAAACTTCATGTTAGGATGACCCTGGATATTTATCTCCTGGACTATAAATCTAGGTATAAAGATGAGTTGGTTTTCAAAAACTCTTGCTTATTAGAAAACATGCCAAGACATAGTGGGAACAGAACTCATAAGGCAAGAACCAAGTGTGGGGGAAAAAGTTGGTGGAATTCTTTGCATCGCATGCATCGTAAACACATATATCATTGTATATATGATCCATTCTTACATATAGTTAGATTACATTTCATTCTACAAATAATTTTGCATCTCATTCACCTTTGGGTACGATCTTTCAAATTTAGGAAACGTTCACAATGTGGACATTGTTTAGTTCTAGTGTGAGGGGGAGTCTGCATTTCACTCATTTTCATTTTTTCTTTATTTTTCTTTCTTTTCATTTTCAGCCATTTAAATAGGACCATCATGCATTTTAGACTGTACTAACATGCCATTTTTTTTTTAAATACGACTCATTTTCAATTGATACAACAAAATTAGTTTACATTTTTTAGCCTGTTGATAGTATTTTTCTCTCTCAGCTAAATTCAAATTTGAAATATAATGAAAAGTTTAATTTTGAGGGATAATAGTGTAATCGGTACATAGGGAGATTCTTAGGTGATGGCCATGAAATCTATTCTATATTGTAGACTTTGTTTAAATAAGTGGAGGACTTAAAATACTTATATTGGCTTTTCGAACCTTTAAAACTAAGTTGTGTTAAGTTGAATTCGCATAACTCTCTTATGTGCTTATAATTTCAATAATAATAATAGTAATCCAAGGGTATCCAACATTGCTTGTATATCTAGCGTTGGTGTGCAAACCCTCCAAGCTCTATCCGACATGTTGTTGACAAAGTCAGCGTTAGAATATCTTGGTCTCATTTTATGAGATTGGACACCTAAGGATTACCGACACGTTGTTGACAAAGTCAAAGTCGGCCTGCACAATCCGCCAAGCTCTTTACCCACTCCCCGTTAGTCCGCGAGGCAGTGCATGGGTGGTAAACCTTGGTCTTCTAAGTTAGGTGTATGTACTTAATCATACATTTTAAAATTTTATAGAATAAAGAATAAGCGATGATGCCCAAACACTTCTTGGCCTTATTGATTTGACTAGCCATACATGAGAAAATTAGAATACCACTTTGCAAACTGTGCCAAGCAAACTAAGAATTTATTTCATGTTTGCACTATGTTATCGACCAAACCAACTGGCCAAACTAGAGTTTAACATTGTAAACTTGAATTATATTGAAAATTTGTGACAAGTTGAGGTATCTAAAATAAAATCAACTGATTATAAATTGTTAACTTAAATTGTTGTACCACTTCCCGAAACAAGTCGTGTTTTCATTTTTTTATTTTTAATTGCATAAGTCCTCTGCATTCATGTAGTTTCATTAGAACCATATCATACTGGATTTGGATTTTGTTGGTAGTATCCGCTGAAAACCCTCACGAGACACCACTCGTCCTATTAGGGACACCTAGAGGTTTAACGGCTTATTGCATACGCTCAATGCAATCGTGTGTCCTACGAAAGTGTGACCTATCTAGTCTAGTTTTTAATTTTTGTTTTACTCGAGGACGAGTAAAAGATAAGTGTGGGGGTATTTGATTAGCATAGAAATGTGTTATTTTTATGCTCTTATATCTTATCTTTTGTATATAAATAAATATTACTTGGGTATTGTTTTGTCACTTTTACAGATATTCCAACCCAGACCGCATGCAACCAGAAATGTAGAGAAATAGAGATCAATTTGTTGTGTATTTGCATTTTGAAGAATTGTAGATGAAGATCTCACATCTGGCTGCTGTTGGATAAGAAAATAACTGATTTAGAGGCCATGCACATCTCAAATTAAAGGAGGCTTGTCAAAGAACCAAGAAGAAAAGAAGAAAGGCCAAAATTTTAATAGATTTAACTAAGGCCCATTGAGACTCTCATTGTAAACTCTTTTGGTGAATTCCCTAAGGCCCATCTATCATTATATTAGGGTTAGGGTTAGGGTTTGACTCTCTATCCTATAGATACCCTTGTAATGTCATTGTAGCCACCATCCTGTCCAATTCTGTATTCTCTTCTCCATTAATAAAAGTTCTTCTTTTATTTTCTGCAATTTTCTATTTCTTAGCAACTAGTGCCATCTACACGATTAGATTCGGTAGAGTACTAGTTGTATTTTACATTTTTTTTATTAGTGATTAGTCGTTTGATTAGTTTCAACGACAATCCTAATTTACTTTTTGTTGTTCCTCTTTTCCTGCAATTTTACTTCCTGCATTTTATTTCTGTTTTGCATTTTAATTTCCAATTGATAGTTGTGATTTGATTGT
This sequence comes from Allium sativum, assembly GCA_030737875.1. Lineage (NCBI taxonomy): Eukaryota > Viridiplantae > Streptophyta > Magnoliopsida > Asparagales > Amaryllidaceae > Allium > Allium sativum. The sequence continues at coordinate 638,611,875 of CM060922.1, forward strand.
CGGTTAAATTAGATTTGTTCTGAATCGGATCGCAGTTTCAATTTTTATTGTTTTCAAAACCAACCTCGAAAATTGTCTAACTCGCCCAAGAGATTAGATAAATAATTTGATTTTAATTACACCTCCCTGTGTTCGACCTGTATGCTACACACCGGTACGCTTGCAGTATTTAATTTAAAATTCGCGCTTTTCTAATTCATAGATTAGCGACGACCATATTTTTAATTTTCTTATAAACCAATTGAATTCCATTTTCAATTCATGTTTCATATTCGATTTCGAATATAAATTCATAAATCCAATTCACTTACCCAAAGTCCAATTTCGATCCAAAACTCCACTAACTAATTATTCTTCCAATTAGTTAATTCTATTCAATAATTAAAAACCTGATTTTTGTTTAAAAAATCAATCCATTTACTCCACTTGAGTTCATATTTATTTTATAACTCAAGTCCGGATTTTACTAATGGAAAACCGAATTTTATTCACTCAAATTCCTTTAATTTATTTAATAAACCGATATGGTTTATAAATGATTATAGCGTTGTTTTCCTGAACATTTGATTTTGACATAAATATAAATCTGTAAGACGAAATCCAGATATTTCTCTTTTATTAGAAAACTATTATTTAGTAGGTTCTGAAGATTCTTATTTCAAAGAATTCTGCCTTAAATTGAGATCTATAAACTCAATTGAAGTTCGAAAAGTCAAATTACGAATTACCGCATTGCGGCGAGCTCGTTTTAATTAAATTTAAATATAAACATTTAAATTTCTTTTATTTAATAAATTCCAACTCCATTATTCCATATTTTAATGTAAATTAAACCACTTTTCCAAATCTAACTTAAACAATTTCAATTATCCTAAATCTTTAATTACTTCATTCAACATTCACAACTCAGTTATAATTTTGTTTATAACTCAACTTCTATGTTAACTTCCAATTTCCTTGGAATTAAATTATTTTATAAAACTCGATATAATCAAATTTCAACTTTTTATCTCTTGGATTTATCGCAATTCTGTTATATTCTGATGTTCGAAATAAAATCTATCGTTCGTTTTTCGAAACGTTTTCAGTTCCCTTTTTAAATCCATGTTTTTATTCAAACTTTCAAATTACCCTATGATAATTTCTTCATTGCATTTATAAACATCGTTTATAAATCTACTTCCTTGTTTTATATATTAAAACAAGCTCCATTTAAAAATCTATTTAAGACCCAATTCCTATATTTGGAATATTTTATTTATTATAACTTATATATATAACAAAGAATTTATTTTCGTACTTGATTTTAGTTTCTATTTAATACAATTCCAATATCCTTATTGAGAACAATTTATTTTTATAAATTCGACATAGTCGAATTCAAATCATAAATCCATATGGATTTATTCCAATTCTATTTATATTCCGAACATCCGAAATAATTTTATCGTTTCCTTTCGAAACAATTTTCAATTTCCCCTTTTTAAATTCACTTTTGAATTCAACCCTTCAAATTACCCAATGATAATTTATTTCTCTTACATTTATAAACGTCATTTGTAAATTCACTACTTGTTTTTAATATTAAAAACTAGTTAACAATTCCTAGCCCTTTCGAATTCAAATTATATTTGGAAAAATAATTTTTCCTTTTCAAACTCAGTTTCTTTTCATTTCATTCGTATATTTTTTACTGTATTTTAAATACCAGTACCAAGGGCTATTGCTATTCAAACATCCAAAACAAGCAATCATCAATCATAGATCTTCTAACATTTCATATATCATAATATATATAAATATAGAAACAAACAATAAACAAATTTGATGAATCCAGTTGGATTCCTCCAACCTGTTTTTCTTGCATCCATTGATGTTAGACAAAATAAATAATACTCATCCTAATTCAAGGCAGGATATCGCGGTATAGAAGTCATCCATTATATATATTGTGGGGAGCATAGGGAAATCAACCACTAATGGTACTGCAGGAAATATCCATTCACCTATATATATATTTATAATAGCAACAACCATCAGGCCTAAATATAACGAATATATATATATAATAGCTATAATTCATCAAGAATTATTTAATGCATCCAAATAGTCCGCAAATAGCATATAAAAATTATTTAAAATAAAATTTGTTTATAATAAAATTATAAACGAACCAGAGAGTGAGTTTACTCACCTTGATTTTAATTTGTTTCGATCCATTCTGATTCCCATTTAATTCTTGATTATGAAATCCTCATGTAATGACCCGCATTTCCCGCAATATAATAATTTATTTATTTAATTATTTATATAGTGAATTAGAGAATATAATGGTTGTTGAATTTAATAATGGTGAATATTTAATTAAAATAATAATTAAATAATATATTTAATTCTGAAATAATCAGAATTGGCTGAAATGGCGATATGTGTGAATTGCGCAATTTGAATTATATAATTCAGTTTGAAGTTGAATTATAGTAACGAATATATTCAATCGTCGACAGTTGAACGTATAGTTTATAATATAATTATAAACGAGCTCGAAATGGCGCTGCAGTTCGTAAATTGGCGATTCAAACTTCAACTGAATGTACAGGGTTCGTTTTAAGTCGTATTTCTGTGAAAAAAGAAACGTTAGGAGCTGGTGAAGTATATTTTTCTAGTGGAAGAGAAAAATCAGGATTTCATCGTGTAGATTTTGATTTATGTCCAAATCAAATTTTAGAAAAGTCGATGTGGAATTCCTTTAAAATTTATTTATATTTATAAAAGGAATTTCATTATAAATCGAATATCGGGTTGACCCAAATTTGATGTATCAAGTTAGAAATTCATATAGGAATATTCCAGAGCTGTATGGTATTCCACTGTGAATATATACGATAATATTTATTTATAAATATTTAATTTAATTTTATTTAAATATATTTATATATTTAAATGGGTCATCCAGAGTTTTAAAAATAGCCACTTTTGCAAATGAAGTCGGAATTCGACGAAACCAGTTTCGTTAGGTCCGCAATGTCGAACTGTAGCTGCTGTCTAGTTTCGTGATTTTTGGGTATCGTATGTGATCTCGGGAATTTTTAGAAGGTAAATACTGGTAACGGTAGAATATAATGGAATATCGTAACCGAAATATCTTCATAAATATCTAAACTAAATTCCCCTATAAATATCTCTTCTTTAAGACCTAAATGAAAAGCTTCATCGTTGTAGAAAAACAGGCCGCCACCTACAAAACGTGAAAATCATCTTTCAAAAATATATGTAAAATCAAAGAAATTCATATAAATAGAGAGAGAGAGATATTTGGATTCAACTGAAGTTGCTCTTCAATCTTGTATGAACATTGATGGGTGCGACAAGAGTTTTGGTCGTAGGTTTTCTACAGTGTGAGTTCAGCAAAAACTAGGGTTAAGGATTGATAGAAATAGGAGCATCTAACTGAAGAACAAGGGTTGTATTAGTACTTAGGGTGGAAAATGGATTGCGTGTGCCAAATTATGGAGTATACGGTGCTGTTTCAGGTCGCGGTTTCAGGCGAGACCCAATCGAACGCAACTGAAATTTGGGCGTTGAGTTCAACTTTGATGGTTCGGGGTTGAGGAGAAATTGATGAGAAGATCAACGGAAGTGTCGGTTTGGCAAACGATGATGGGATGGAGGAATGGAAGCTTTGTAAGGTAGCGGCAATGGTTTTTTTGAACTTGCGGTTGGCTGTATCCTCGTTGGGAAGAAGATGTATGGGCGGACTGGGTTTAAAAGGTGCGGTATGGGCCAAGAATGTGGGTGAAGTCCGAATTAAATAAGTTAAGTTTATTTTAAATAAAAATGTATATACAACTTATAATATTCATAACATCATGATACAATATCAGAATTGAGCGAAACAATATCCAATGGGATCGTATGGACGGACACTACCCAATGAGACTGACTGGGAGTGGATTGGAGCTCGTTTGAATTCATGGCGAAATAAATTGTTTGATTCGAATCAAACAAACTGTTTATCGTTCTTTAACGATGAATTGCGAAAGTGAGTTAATCTCACTAACTCTGAACAGTTTATAAATTCATGTTGTATTTTTAGAACTGTTAAATATTGGTTGATTGACTATGTGTCGACTGTTTGATTGAACTGCTAGTCAGTTAGTTGAATTTCTATATTGATTCTGTTTATCAGGATATATCATATGGAACTGAAAGTGACGTTGATTTTATTGTGTAACATCTGTGGATGCAGGGAAACAGGTTAGAGGAATCCGACTGGATTCCTCAACAGTTATTTTATTGTTTTCATATATTGTGATATATGATGTGATTTATAATCTGTTGTTGATTATATGTGTATGGACGATATTGGACATCGTAATTTGATATGTTAAACACCATAACATACCAAGATTTGGAGAAAAGGGGAATTTGTCAAAGTGAATACTGGAAAGAGAATATTTATAAAATCAGAGGATTTTATAAAATAGAATATTTATAAATAGAAATTTATTTATAAATGGATTATTTATAAATAGAAAATACTTAGAAATAAAACCCTAAAGGAATTATTTGCAAACCACTTGCAAATAGATCAGAAAGAGAAATGTTTGTAAACCATTTACAAATGAGATTGAATAGGGAATATTTGTAAAACCTTTACAAATGAAATCAAAAGAGGAATGTTTGTAAAACCTTTACAAATGAAATCGAAAGAGGAATATTTGTAAAACCTTTACAAATGAAATAGAAAAGGAGACATTTGTAAAACCATTTACAAATAGAATTAAAAAGGGAATATTTAGAAAATAAATAGAGTTATAAAAAGGAAATTTGTTTATAACCGAATAGGATGTTATAAAAAGGAAAACGTTATAAAAAGGAAAACATTACTAGAAAGGAAATCATTTGTAAAGTGAAGAACTATTACTAAAAGTAAATCTTTATAAATGAATAGTTTATTCAAAAGGAGTTAATCGAATTTAGTTATTCGAATAGAGTTAAATCGAATATGGTATTCGAAGGGAATCAATCGAATAAGGTATTCGAAAGTTAGTAAATCGAATATGTTATTCAAAAAGGGGTTAGTCGAGTTGAGTTAGCTAAATAGAGTTAATCGAATATTTGTTGTTCGAATAAGAGTTAACCAGTTAGAGTTAATCAATTAGAGTTAACCAGTTAGAGTTAAATCAGTTAGAGTAAATCGAACTAGAGTTAATCAGTTAGAGTAAATCGAACTAGAGTTATTCAAATGGAGTTAATCGATTAGAGTTAAAATAAAGGAGTTAATCGAATATAGTTTATTCGAATAGAATCAATTGAGTTTATCGAATATTAGTTTATTCAAATAGAGTTAAAGGAATAAATCGAATATAGTTTATTCGAATGGAATTAAAGGAGTTAATCGAATTTGGTTTATTCGAATAGAGTTAAAGGAGTTATCGATTAGTGTTAAATTAAATATAGTTATTCAATAGCGTTAGTCCAATAGAGTTCATTGATAAGGGTTAATCGAATAGAATAAATTGAATAGAGTTATCGAATATACCTTATCGAAGGAAAGAATTATCGAATAGAGATGATTCGAAAGAGAGTTACGTAAGGAAGTTGTTAAAGAATTAAAAGGTGAACTTTGTCTATTTCAAGGTTAGAAACGTTGTTCAGTTAAGGTCTGAGAGGTAGTATTACCCTAACTTGCCTGACTTCATTTTTTACTAAGGAATGGTTAAGGTTCGATAGTGAAGGTGGGTTAAAGGAATTTAGTTAATAAGCGCAATGGTTTGAGTTGGCATCGCGATGGTTTGTTTAAACATTTGTCTAAGTCCAATAAAGGAGTTTTGGAAATGTTTTCCAAACAAGAACCAGAAATGTTTTCTGATATAGAAAATAAGAAATGGAAATGTTTTCCAATGGTAATAACGTATATTTTCTAAATTTACAAAATAAGAAATGTTGAATATAGGGAAACAGGAGATGAAAAATGAACTAAGGAGATAAATGTTAAATGATGTTTGATTGATAGAATTTCCATCTGGAAATAATATCGTTGTTTGCACACTTGTTTTTATTCGATAGTTAAATCACAAACTATCGAACTTTTGACCATTTTAACGTTGTTAATATGGAGAGACCGGTCGGATTATTATCCAAAGAACCACTCTGTATTGGCATAAGCGTTGCGAATCATATATGCCAAAGATAATTAAAGATGGAGTAAAGCGCAAGGGCTATTGTATAAGTCTTAGATAACAGTGCCTAAGATGGATGTATTGAATAGTGCCTTCGGTTCATCCTGTTCCTGGGTGACTTGTATGGATGAATGTCTGACAGAGTATTTCCAGAAAGGTCACGTACATTGATTTCTTCAACCGTACCAAGAGTGGAAGCGGAGAAGGAAACTTGTTTTTGCTAACACGTAATGTATGGTTGTAGACGTCAACCGGTGATTTGATGGATTTGACGATGTGACATTCGAAGTCAATCTGATGTGATGGTAAAGCGTAGCTTATAGCCTCATCAACCGGTAAATGACAGAAATCGGGCAGGCAGCATGGCTAAGTCGGTCGCTCCAAAGTAGGGTGTATAATCACCTGATCTAGAGTTTCATTAACTTCTAAAAATCTATTGTTGATGCTGTCCCATTCGGGAAATGGTTGCTGATCCCAACCGTTGGTGATATACATTCGATACACTCAAGCGAATTGAGTGGTCGGTCATGTGTGGCCGGGTTGCAAGATGTTCTTGTTGAACCCAGTGTATTCCTTTCTAGAGGTACACTAGCGAAAGGTGGTTCCATACCTTGTCATAGTTGGAAATCCATTACCCAATACGTGCTTGCGGTTTTGATTGTATACTATATATATAGAACGTGAGATGAAAGCGTTTCTGCTAGATGATTATTATATTGTGGTTGATAGACATTATTATAATATCAAAAGGTTTTTGATATAAAGATAATTTGGATTCTCATAAGGGAAAAACCCGTTCCGTTATATGGCGTGGTCTTGTGAGATAACGTTTACTTGTTCAAAATGTTTTAAACTGTTTTACTCATCCCAGTCCCATGACTGACCCGAAGTTTAATTTGTTTTGTTTTCCCTAATCTCTTGGGTGCCTAAATTTGTACGTGCAGTCAAGTAGTCGGGATTTACAGATACTTGAAGAGCTTGGAGCAGGAGGCTTCATGATTTATAGCTATTATTTATTCCGCTGTATTGTAAGTGTTGTACCTTGATAATGATGAATATTCAAGTACAAATGTATATTTCAAGTTATGTTATATATATTATATGTTATTCGTTCCGCTGTGAGGTTCGTGTTACTCTGATGTTGTGTTCTTCTTCTTCTATTCTAAGTTTCTATCTTATCTTTCCTCGCCCTCTAATTTCTTACATTAATGACCAGTATTTTCGATCCTTGGATGTTCGATATGTGTTGTATATCGGATAACCAAGATCGTCAAAAACCCGGGTCATTACAGTTGGTATCAGAGCTTAAGTTAAGTAATTTACCTTGGCTCTGTGGCGTGACTCAGTAGAGATGGGGTTAGTAATACCCTTGATTGAGTTGAGTGTATATATACGAGAGAGCGTATTTGTATTTGATATAAAAAATTGTTTTATATTGTGGAGATTTATTGGTTGAGTTGTTCATGGATTCTGGTCGATCAGTTTGATCCATTGTATCGGTAGGAGTTTATAAACTCTCGAATACGATGGGTCGCCACGATATGTTTTAAAAAAAAGGGGTAAATTAAAACTAGTTTACCCAAGGTATATCTTGATATAGAGAAGATATATATGTCAAAATTTTAATACAGTGGATATATTGGTTGTTATTATAATCGAGTAAGATTATAAATTAAATGGTTATGTAAATAACCAATCAGAATTCATATGAGTGAAATATGTGAAATCAGATGAGTTAAATCTGAAATTTAAACCAGAAATTGAGTTAAAACTCTGGAAAATTGGATAAGTTTTTGTAAATGGATTTGGATTAAAAATAAGGAAAATTTAAGATCCTGGGAGATTTTAAATTGTTTTACAAGCAGTGTGAATTATATTTTGAAATGAATTTCAAAGTGGAAATGTTTAGAAATGGTTTTATAGTATTGAACTCACTTCGATCGCTGGAAAAGAGATTCCGAACATTACAGCTGCATCATCAGTATTCATTTTCGAGTTGTAAGTGACGAATTACTACCAGAGATACTGTTTGGAATTTGTTTTGGGAAAGACAAGTTGTGTTGAATTTCAAAATGGGATTTATAATACAGAATTTGATATATAGAATTTGAATATATAGAATTTGAATATCGAAATTAAAATGGGATTTATAATATAGAATTTGAATAGAATTTGAATAATAGAATTTGATATATAGATTTGAATAATAGAAGTGATATAAAATTTGAATAGAAATTGAATAGAATTAACTAAGTCGAAGAGGAATTAGTTAATCGAGTTTTGAATTTGAAGTTGAACTTTGAAAGGTGAATTGGATTTGTAAATGGATATTCGAAATCGAATATAGAACTTAAATTTGAAATTTGGATTCAAATTAGTTAATAAGCAAGTTAAAATATATTTGAACATGTCTTGTTCAAATATAAAAGTGAAATAAACTAAAGAGTTAATTAACAAATTAATTAACGAATTGAATTAAAACGATCAGGTATAGTTAAAATAGATTGGGCAGGTATAAATATACATGAGATAGGTATGGATAAGGTATGAAGGTATATAGATAGAATGCTCGACGAAAAGGTATTTAATTCATATATGAGATTTTATGCACCGTATCGGCTAGCCGCTTGGCTTTTTCCTTTTCTTTTGGATTGGTGAGGGCCATGGGAGGCTATTTGAAATATCCCGATGCTCCTGGTACAAAGGAGGTTATGGCGAATTTTTCCGGGAATTTAAGGAGTTAGAATATTTTTAAGATAATTTGATAGTTAGAAATCAACATATCGATATATATATATATATATATATATATATAGAAGTCGATAAGGAAACGAACTTAGAAATAGAATAGTAAAATCAAATAGGAAGACTAAGAATTAAATCTAGTAAGAATAGAAAGAGGAAGCGTATACGTGTTTAAAAGTGAATAAGTAGTTGTATGGTATTGATTATTCGAGTAAGTAGTCATATCTGTTTTGACGTTATAAATGTTACTCAGTCAAGGTCTGAGAGGTAGTTATACCCTAACTTGATTGATTTCATTATTAACAAATAAATAGTAAGATTTCAGGCTCGAAGATCAATGTTGAATAAGAGTTAGTTGAATATAGTATTTGGGTTGTTGTAACGTTGTTTTACACAACATCAGTTTTAACCCAAATAAGTGTAAGCTTCGAAATATAATAAAGAATATTTCCTAAGTATAGAAATAAATGAGATCGGAAAAGATATAAGTAATGGGAATATTTTCCAATTATAAATAGCATATATTTTCTAAAGTTTAGAAAATAATGGAAGGCGATATTCGGAAATGAAACGACCCGAACTTCCCCGGTCTTCGAAGAGAGAAAGAAAGAACGAATTGTTTTGAGAACACGACAAAGCAGAACGCAGACGGAAGAACATTTCATTGTATATTACAACAATGCATCAGATTACAAGAATATACAGAGTATAAATGAATAATTATTACACACAAATATCAGAGATTACAATAAATTACATAGCAGCGGAAAATAATACAATACACAACTAGAAGAGATATACGGATACAAAGCTTTCCGGATATCGTTCCAGCTGTAAACCAGGATCCTGTGAATATAAATCTGCAAAACCAAAACTACTAGCTGCCCATGTCAAAATAGGGGCACCCAGAGTTTAGGTCAAAACAATAAACTCCAGGTCAGTCATGTGACTGGTGTGAGAACTAAAACAGTTATTAATCTTTGTTTTTAAAGTTAGGTAAATCAAGGGACCACGCCGTATAACACGGAACGGGTTTCCTCCCAAGAACACCAGTGCATAAAACAACAGCGCAATGCTAAATAAATAACAATGAAGCTGTTATAAGACCCAGGTCCTATCACACAATGCAACGCAAGCCGGGGGATAGGGTTTTCCCTTATAACAGCCAAAGAATGCTTGATACGTTTTAAAACAAATCATTTGATACTATTATAAGTGCATAGCGTATAAAACAACTTCAAATCATAAGTATCAATCATAGGTCGCATGGGTACCATATATCATGTCGCCATACTAGTTCTACAATTAAAACCGCAAATGTCACGTATTTGGAAATTGGATTTCCATCTATGAACCGAGGCAAGGGATCGTCCTCAACCGATTCGAGACAATCTAGCCCATGTCTCAGGACCCAGACTCAGGTGGGCCTTGGATCGTCAGGGCCGGTCCACCGATGTGGATTATTATGCCTAAACAATACGTCTCTCCGCCCTTTGGGGCGTAAATGAGCCAACTGTAACGTCCCGTATTTTTGGCAGCCAAATACTTTATTTATTTTATTTAATTTAAAAATTTTATTTGGAATATTAAAGGGTTTTAATATTTAAATCGCTATTTAAACGAAGTTGAACGATATATATTCATATATAAAATAAAATGAGCACAGAACAGCGCTGCAGTTCGTAAAATAGAGTTTTGAACTTCAACTGAATGTACAGAGCCCGTTTTAAATCAGATTTCTGTGAAACAAGAAATGTACGGAGCAAGTGAAGTATATTTTCCTAGTGAAAAAGAAGAATCGGGATTTCGTCATGTAGATTGGAAGTTATGCCCAAATCAATGTGGCAGAAAAACAGCGGCGTAATCATTTATCGACCGTAACGGATTATTGGATATAACTGCATACCTGTTTCGAATTTAGCCAAGGTTCTTTTGGGACATAGTGCTAATTTAATTTTTAGAATTTTACTGTAATTTTTAATTAATTAAATAAGCAACTTTTTATTTGGAGTATTTTACACCCTATGACAACATTTTGGGATTTCACAATATAAGTTAAACTACCGGTATTATTATATTTTTGAGATCGCGACACCTCACTGAACACGACTGTATTTTTATTTCAGTCTGCAACTCTCATACATGAATACATAGTGGTGTAGGTAACTTTATTTGAATGGTTAACTGGTCAAACGAACTCTAAATTCAACGAAACAAGTTTCATACGAAACCTTAGGAAGAAGTCTAGTGAAACGTCAAGACCTCATATTTTTAGGATTTTTTCTGTAATTTTAAGAAATTAATGCTAGGTGTTTTTCATCGATATTTTCTAAAGGATTTTCGCAAACGGTGTCGGAATTCGACGAAACCTGTCCCATTGAGTCCGGAATATTTTTTTATGCTAGAATTAGGTATCACTTCTTGAATTAGCAGTCAAATGGGATGTTAATTTTACGAAAAACTCCATGCACATTTCATAATAATAAAATAATATTAAAATCATACCATGCATTCATGCATTATATATTTAGAGGGGACGTTGCTTTGTTTGGTGTATGGTACTATGCGCGTTACATACAGCGAAGTTATAGCATCCAGTACATGTCATTTCCTGTCTGGCAATTACCTTCACCGTGCCGACCAAGTTCTTTTTGAAAGTTTCACCACACCAGCTATTCTACTGTTGTACTACAAACCTATGGAAGCTAAAACTTGGCATCCACGTATCCTTGGCATCCACGAAAAATTTCCCACTATAAATACACATAACGCCTGCATCTCGAACCATTTTTATTTCCCCTTCATTAACCGATATTCAGAAAAATCAAACAATTAGTTTTTTTTGTATTTAAATATAAACAGCCCATTCCATTCAGTTTGAAAACTCAGATCCCACCAGGAAGCTTAAGCCGTAGTCGGAGGGGACGTTGGCCGGAGGTGGCGCGAGCTGAAGCCGAGTAGGCGGAGGCAGTTTTGATGTGAGAGGGTGCCATGCTGGAGCACATTCTTCTGGCAAGGTGCGCATGTAGTTGTGTTAGCAGAGTAGGGACGGCAAGAGTAGAAAGACTGTGCGTGAGAAAGAAAAAAAAAAGTATGGCAATACAACGAAACAGAGGGAAGGGAGGATGAATGGAGTTGTGCGCAAGATGTAAAGAAGAAGTATAGTGTAGAAGATGGTTGTTGCATGAAAGGAGTCCTGTACGTGAACGGTGAACGCGATCAAAGGGGAGCAGGGTGCGGATCAAATGGGTCTGGGCTGCGGATCCTTGTAAAAAAAAAAAAAAGAAAAAAAAAAAAAGAAGACGAAGCGAAACAGTAAAAAGAAAATGGGGGAGGAGGTGCTTACGTTTTAATGTAGGGTGGGGGAGTTTGTGCGAGGTGGCTGTAAAGGAGGTGGTTCGCATTTTTCACAGCAGAAAGAAGAAGGAAAAGAAACAGTGGGAGAGGACTCAGAGAAGAAGTGTGTCATACAGCGATGGAAGGGAACAAAACTAAAGACGTCAGAACCGTAGCGACGGACGTAACATTATGCAGCTGAGTTGGACGCAGATAAAGCAACTAACCGTTTTGACGGCAATTGGAAACCCAGGTGAGTTCAACTCACTCAGTTACCCCACTTATATTTATTATAAGTCGGGTTTGTTGTTTGTGTGCTATGATTGCTAATTATTGACTGATTTGTTGATCGTTTTGACATATGTTGATGTTATTTATAACCGATTTAAATTAAACGTTCGTTTAATTTAACCGAACAAATCGTTATTTTTAACGATTGTTTCCAATCAAGGTAACTTACCTTGTTGGTTATGTTTATTAAATTGGATGCTTGAGCTGTCATTATTAGTCGACCGTTATCGGTTGAATCTATTATTCATGTTATCATCAAATTTGTTGTTTATTTTCATCACATGAATTGATTTGTGAATATGATTGGTTTACTGAATTGACTATTGATTTGTTAAATCAAAATTCAACATTGGTTTGTTAGTAACCAATGAATAATATCGGTTGAGGAATTAAGAGTAGATGGCCCAAATATACACTGTTTTTATAAGAATTGATTTTCCGTCAGGAGAACTGATAAAAATGAAGTCATAAATTTTACTTATAACTGAGGAAATAGATTTTGAAATACATTGTTTCGAAAGGAAGTCTTGAAAAGAAAATAAATGATTACTATTTATTATTTGAGTTTTGAAGGAAATTATTAAATGTTTTACAACGAAAATACTTATGTTAATAAGTTTTTAAACAAATGGGATTCAAATGGCGAGGCGAATTAAGTTATTAAGAGGTGATTTAAATTCGCCATATTAAATAAAAGATGAGTTTTATCGAGGTATAACCAAACGGGGTTAAAATGAACTTATCAGAAGTTTATGAAGATTTCTATCAATAATGTGATTAAGAATGGATATATTGTTTTAAAAGATTGTAAAGTTAACAAAAAGGGTTTTTAATAGTTTACTTAAATTAAGTAAACGTGCTAAGATTTGAAATAAGGTTTCCAAGTAGAAGTATAACATCAAAACGATGTTTTAAAATGGATAGTAAATGAAGAACGTGGCATTATTAGTGAAACGAGATTTTGTTGATAAACTGCTATCTATTCTGAAGGTATGAATGTTGTTGGGCAAGGTCTGAGAGGTAAATAAAATACACCAACGTGAACGACTTCACGATTATCCCAGAATGATATTAGTTTATTAACGAGAATAGTTGAGGGAAACATAAGTTATGATTTCCGTATATGATATTATAAACTGTTTCGAAAAGTTTATAAGTTGAATAGATTGAATTTGGTGGATATTCTTATTTATAATAAGAAGAAAAAGGGATATTTCAAATATTGGAAAATGTAAAGAACGTAATTAACGGATGGTTCGTTAGAGAGGCTAAATGATACTGAGTATTGAATCAGTGAATCCAATCTTTTTATGGATGAATGGTTGTTTTATTTTGATAGTTAAACAACCGGCTATCAAATTTGGCCCATACGATTGTTGGTACGGAAAGTCCGGGATCGAATATATATTCGAAAACCATTCCGTCCAGCAAATACGAATACGATGAAGATGCTGATTCAAGATGGAGCTATTGAAGACCGTGGATCTTCATAAGCGGAAGGATTACTAAAATTCTCTGACTTGCAACCAGAGATAGAATGTGATTCTGTCGTAGTTGGAATCTACGGGTTGCAAGGACTTTTCGCTACTGATCCTTGGGGTGATTCCTATATGAGATGCAGTAGGAGAGTGCCTTCGGTTCATCCTGTTCCTGGGTGACTTGTATGGATGGATGTCTGACAGAGTATTTCCAGAAAGGTCACGTACATTGATTTCTTCAACCGTACCAAGAGTGGAAGCGAAGAAGGAAACTTCTTTTAGCTAACATGTAATGTATTGTTGAGGATGTCAATTAGTGGCGGTTGATGGATCTGACGATGTGGCATTCGAAGTGAATGTGATGTGCTGATTATGAAGGTAAAGCGTAGCCTCAAGCCTCATCAACCGGGAGATGACAGAAATCGGGCAGGCAGCATGGCTATGTGGGTCGCTCCCATTAGGGTGTATAATCACCTATCTAGAGAAATTCCTTTTGCTTCTTTAATCTATCGATTCTGCCCATTCGGGAACGGTGGTTTGAGTCCAACCGTTGGTGATATACATTCGATACACTCAAGCGAAATGAGTGGTCGGTCATGTGAGGGCCGGGTTGCAAGACGTTCTTGTTGAACCCAGTGTATTCGCCTCTAGAGATACACTATCGGCAGGTGGTCCCATACCTTGTCAAGGTCGGAATCCAATCTCCAATAAGCGCCTGCGGTTTTGATTGTATACTATATATGTGGAGCGTGAGATGCAAGCGTTCTACTAGATTATATTTACTTGTGTCTAGACACTATTATAATATCAGACAAGTTATTGATTTCAACTGTTTTGGGTTATCGTAAGGTAAAAACCGTCTGTATTTATGTGTGGATTCGGTCTTACGATTATCCTTTTCTTTCGAAAAGATTTTTTTACTTTAAAATCAAGTTGTGTGATACCTTAATACTGTGCGAGTTTATCTCACTCTGGCTCACCAGACTGACCCGGTGTTTTGTAAATGCTCGGGTTAGGCCGGGGTGTACAGGTCCAGGTTACCGGATGCTGCGAAGTCCAGAGACAAGCTGGAAGAGTTCCAACGTATGGTTATATATATAGCTACTGTTCCGCTGTGTGATTGTATATGAGGACAGGTTATATAACTGTCCAGATATGTTGATGTACTCTGATACTGTAAGAAATTTTGAAAGCTCTCAATAAAAATTTATTTCCATATTATATTTTGTTCCGCAGCGATGTGAGACTCTGATTCTGTGTTGTCTTTGTTCTTCTTCTACTTCTTCTATTCTAATATTTCTATCTTATCTTTCTCATCCTCCAACTTCTTCCTTCTAGCTTTCTGGAGATTCGATACTCGAATGGGACACAGTTTGTGTAAATGTCGAAAATTCGAGTGTCGAATTTTCCGGGTCGCTACAGTTGGTATCAGAGCTGAAGGTTAAGTGATTTCCCTTGGCTCTGTGGCGTGACTCAGTAGAGACGGGGTTAGCAATACCCTAGATTGAGTTTGAGTGTATATATACGAGTGAACGTATTTGTTATTTGATATAAAAATGGTTTTATATTGTGTAGATTTATTGGTTGAGTTGTTTATGGATTCTGATCGATCAGTTTGATCCACTGTATCGATAGAAGTTTATAAACACTCAAATACGATGGGTCGACACGATATGTTTTGAAAAAGGGGCAAATGAAATAACTTTGCCCAAATTTTTTTTTTTTTGAGATAAGCAAAGTATAGATATTTGAAATTATTATAGTATATTGGATGTGTTGGTTGTGATTATAATCGAATAAGATTATAAAATGTGAAATGGTTATGTAAATAACAAATTAGAATTTCATATAAGTGAAATATATGGAATCAGATGAATTAAATCTGAATTTAAGTTCAGAATTGGAATTAAAATTGGTAAAATTTGAATAAGCGTTGTAAATGGAATTAAATTGAATATATGTGAATTTTAAAATCCTCGGAGATTTTAAATTTGTTACAAACATTGAAAAGGGATATTTTGAAATGGGTTTCAAAATGAAAGTGTTTAGAAATGGTTTTGAAGGTGACATAGTATTGAACTCACTTCGATAGCTGGGAAATAGATTCCGATGTTGATCTGGACATCATCGGTGTTCATTTTCGAGTTTGTAAGTGACGGACTACTACCAAAGATTTTGTTTTTGAATTGTTTAGAGAAAACAAGTTGTTTTGAAATTCCAGAAAAGGATATTTGGTTTTTAAAAAGGCGAAGCCATTTGAAACTCCCAGGTAAAGATTGTTTGGAATCAACACAAATTAAATAGAAATTTGTGAAAGCAAATTTGAAGTTGAATTGAATTGAAATAAGAATGGTATCAAGTTGAATTGGAATGGATTCGAGATAGCCTGGAATGGAAATAAATTGTTGAGTAAGAATTTTGAATTGAGATTGGAATTGCAGTTTGATTGGAATTTGGCTTGGTTAAGCGAAG
This sequence comes from Allium sativum, assembly GCA_030737875.1. Taxonomy (NCBI): domain Eukaryota; kingdom Viridiplantae; phylum Streptophyta; class Magnoliopsida; order Asparagales; family Amaryllidaceae; genus Allium; species Allium sativum. The sequence continues at coordinate 638,628,382 of CM060922.1, forward strand.
GGTTGTGTTGGAGACAAAAGTGATAGGAGATTGATTGGATGATATTGGGATATGCTAAGTTGATAACAGAGCTAAATGCCCGACAAAAAGGTACACGTTTATATTCATATGAGTTGATGGGATTTATGAGCCTGTTTGGCAAGCCACTTGGCTGTTTGATTTTCTTTTGGGTTGAAGAAGGCCTAGAGAGGCGAATTGGAGTTTGAGCTATTGACCAGTACAAAGGAGGTGCTGGCAAAAATTTTCAGAAATTTCGAGTGTTAGAAAATTTTCAGAATTTTTGAAAATTTCCGTTTATAGAAATAAATTAATTTAAAATAAATTGGTTTTGTGAAACCGGAGTAAACAAATAGTTTTAACCTGGTTATAGGGTTCATTTTTCTACCTTAGCAATTTCGAGGACGAAATTATTTTAAGGGGGGAAGAATGTAACGTCCCGTATTTTTGGCAGCCAAATACTTTATTTATTTTATTTATTTTAAAAAATTTATTTGGAATATTAAAGGGTTTTAATATTTAAATCGCTATTTAAACGAAGTTGAACGATATATATTCATATATAAAATAAAATGAGCACAGAACAGCGCTGCAGTTCGTAAAATAGAGTTTTGAACTTCAACTGAATGTACAGAGCCCGTTTTAAATCAGATTTCTGTGAAACAAGAAATGTACGGAGCAAGTGAAGTATATTTTCCTAGTGAAAAAGAAGAATCGGGATTTCGTCATGTAGATTGGAAGTTATGCCCAAATCAATGTGGCAGAAAAACAGCGGCGTAATCATTTATCGACCGTAACGGATTATTGGATATAACTGCATACCGGTTTCGAATTTAGCCAAGGTTCTTTTGGGACATAGTGCTAATTTAATTTTTAGAATTTTACTGTAATTTTTAATTAACTAAATAAGCAACTTTTTATTTGGAGTATTTTACACCCTATGACAACATTTTGGGATTTCACAATATAAGTTAAACTACCGGTATTATTATATTTTTGAGATCGCGACACCTCACTGAACACGACTGTATTTTTATTTCAGTCTGCAACTCTCATACATGAATACATAGTGGTGTAGGTAACTTTGTTTGAATGGTTAACTGGTCAAACGAACTCTAAATTCAACGAAACAAGTTTCATACGAAACCTTAGGAAGAAGTCTAGTGAAACGTCAAGACCTCATATTTTTAGGATTTTTTCTGTAATTTTAAGAAATTAATGCTCGGTGTTTTTCATCGATATTTTCTAAAGGATTTTCGCAAACGGTGTCGGAATTCGACGAAACCTGTGCCACTGAGTCCGGAATATTTTTTTTATGCTAGAATTAGGTATCACTTCTTGAATTAGCAGTCAAATGGGATGTTAATTTTACGAAAAACTCCATGCACATTTCATAATAATAAAATAATATTAAAATCATACCATGCATTCATGCATTATATATTTAGAGGGGACGTTGCTTTGTTTGGTGTATGGTACTATGCGCGTTACATACAGCGAAGTTATAGCATCCAGTACATGTCATTTCCTGTCTGGCAATTACCTTCACCGTGCCGACCAAGTTCTTTTTGAAAGTTTCACCACACCAGCTATTCTACTGTTGTACTACAAACCTATGGAAGCTAAAACTTGGCATCCACGTATCCTTGGCATCCACGAAAAATTTCCCACTATAAATACACGTAACGCCTGCATCTCGAACCATTTTTATTTCCCCTTCATTAACCGATATTCAGAAAAATCAAACAATTAGTTTTTTTTGTATTTAAATATAAACAGCCCATTCCATTCAGTTTGAAAACTCAGATCCCACCAGGAAGCTTAAGCCGTAGTCGGAGGGGACGTTGGCCGGAGGTGGCGCGAGCTGAAGCCGAGTAGGCGGAGGCAGTTTTGATGTGAGAGGGTGCCATGCTGGAGCACATTCTTCTGGCAAGGTGCGCATGTAGTTGTGTTAGTAGAGTAGGGACGGCAAGAGTAGAAAGACTGTGCGTGAGAAAGAAAAAAAAAAAAAGTATGGCAATACAACGAAACAGAGGGAAGGGAGGATGAATGGAGTTGTGCGCAAGATGTAAAGAAGAAGTATAGTGTAGAAGATGGTTGTTGCATGAAAGGAGTCCTGTACGTGAACGGTGAACGCGATCAAAGGGGAGCAGGGTGCGGATCAAATGGGTCTGGGCTGCGGATCCTTGTAAAAAAAAAAAAAAGAAAGAAAGAAGACGAAGCGAAACAGTAAAAAGAAAATGGGGGAGGAGGTGCTTACGTTTTAATGTAGGGTGGGGGAGTTTGTGCGAGGTGGTTGTAAAGGAGGTGGTTCGCATTTTTCACAGCAGAAAGAAGAAGGAAAAGAAACAGTGGGAGAGGACTCAGAGAAGAAGTGTGTCATACAGCGATGGAAGGGAACAAAACTAAAGACGTCAGAACCGTAGCGACGGACGTAACATTATGCAGCTGAGTTGGACGCAGATAAAGCAACTAACCGTTTTGACGGCAATTGGAAACCCAGGTGAGTTCAACTCACTCAGTTACCCCACTTATATTTATTATAAGTCGGGTTTGTTGTTTGTGTGCTATGATTGCTAATTATTGACTGATTTGTTGATCGTTTTGACATATGTTGATGTTATTTATAACCGATTTAAATTAAACGTTCGTTTAATTTAACCGAACAAATCGTTATTTTTAACGATTGTTTCCAATCAAGGTAACTTACCTTGTTGGTTATGTTTATTAAATTGGATGCTTGAGCTGTCATTATTAGTCGACCGTTATCGGTTGAATCTATTATTCATGTTATCATCAAATTTGTTGTTTATTTTCATCACATGAATTGATTTGTGAATATGATTGGTTTACTGAATTGACTATTGATTTGTTGAATCAAAATTCAACATTGGTTTGTTAGTAACCAATGAATAATATCGGTTGAGGAATTAAGAGTAGATGGCCCAAATATACACTGTTTTTATAAGAATTGATTTTCCGTCAGGAGAACTGATAAAAATGAAGTCATAAATTTTACTTATAACTGAGGAAATAGATTTTGAAATACATTGTTTCGAAAGGAAGTCTTGAAAAGAAAATAAATGATTACTATTTATTATTTGAGTTTTGAAGAAAATTATTAAATGTTTTACAACGAAAATACTTATGTTAATAAGTTTTTAAACAAATGGGATTCAAATGGCGAGGCGAATTAAGTTATTAAGAGGTGATTTAAATTCGCCATATTAAATAAAAGATGAGTTTTATCGAGGTATAACCAAACGGGGTTAAAATGAACTTATCAGAAGTTTATGAAGATTTCTATCAATAATGTGATTAAGAATGGATATATTGTTTTAAAAGAATGTAAAGTTAACAAAAAGGGTTTTTAATAGTTTACTTAAATTAAGTAAACGTGCTAAGATTTGAAATAAGGTTTCCAAGTAGAAGTATAACATCAAAACGATGTTTTAAAATGGATAGTAAATGAAGAACGTGGCATTATTAGTGAAACGAGATTTTGTTGATAAACTGCTATCTATTCTGAAGGTATGAATGTTGTTGGGCAAGGTCTGAGAGGTAAATAAAATACACCAACGTGAACGACTTCACGATTATCCCAGAATGATATTAGTTTATTAACGAGAATAGTTGAGGGAAACATAAGTTATGATTTCCGTATATGATATTATAAACTGTTTCGAAAAGTTTATAAGTTGAATAGATTGAATTTGGTGGATATTCTTATTTATAATAAGAAGAAAAAGGGATATTTCAAATATTGGAAAATGTAAAGAACGTAATTAACGGATGGTTCGTTAGAGAGGCTAAATGATACTGAGTATTGAATCAGTGAATCCAATCTTTTTATGGATGAATGGTTGTTTTATTTTGATAGTTAAACAACCGGCTATCAAATTTGGCCCATACGATTGTTGGTACGGAAAGTCCGGGATCGAATATATATTCGAAAACCATTCCGTCCAGCAAATACGAATACGATGAAGATGCTGATTCAAGATGGAGCTATTGAAGACCGTGGATCTTCATAAGCGGAAGGATTACTAAAATTCTCTGACTTGCAACCAGAGATAGAATGTGATTCTGTCGTAGTTGGAATCTACGGGTTGCAAGGACTTTTCGCTACTGATCCTTGGGGTGATTCCTATATGAGATGCAGTAGGAGAGTGCCTTCGGTTCATCCTGTTCCTGGGTGACTTGTATGGATGGATGTCTGACAGAGTATTTCCAGAAAGGTCACGTACATTGATTTCTTCAACCGTACCAAGAGTGGAAGCGAAGAAGGAAACTTCTTTTAGCTAACACGTAATGTATTGTTGAGGATGTCAATTAGTGGCGGTTGATGGATCTGACGATGTGGCATTCGAAGTGAATGTGATGTGCTGATTATGAAGGTAAAGCGTAGCCTCAAGCCTCATCAACCGGGAGATGACAGAAATCGGGCAGGCAGCATGGCTATGTGGGTCGCTCCCATTAGGGTGTATAATCACCTATCCAGAGAAATTTCTTTTGCTTCTTTAATCTATCGATTCTGCCCATTCGGGAACGGTGGTTTGAGTCCAACCGTTGGTGATATACATTCGATACACTCAAGCGAAATGAGTGGTCGGTCATGTGAGGGCCGGGTTGCAAGACGTTCTTGTTGAACCCAGTGTATTCGCCTCTAGAGATACACTATCGGCAGGTGGTCCCATACCTTGTCAAGGTCGGAATCCAATCTCCAATAAGCGCCTGCGGTTTTGATTGTATACTATATATGTGGAGCGTGAGATGCAAGCGTTCTACTAGATTATATTTACTTGTGTCTAGACACTATTATAATATCAGACAAGTTATTGATTTCAACTGTTTTGGGTTATCGTAAGGTAAAAACCGTCTGTATTTATGTGTGGATTCGGTCTTACGATTATCCTTTTCTTTCGAAAAGATTTTTTTACTTTAAAATCAAGTTGTGTGATACCTTAATACTGTGCGAGTTTATCTCACTCTGGTTCACCAGACTGACCCGGTGTTTTGTAAATGCTCGGGTTAGGCCGGGGTGTACAGGTCCAGGTTACCGGATGCTGCGAAGTCCAGAGACAAGCTGGAAGAGTTCCAACGTATGGTTATATATATAGCTACTGTTCCGCTGTGTGATTGTATATGAGGACAGGTTATATAACTGTCCAGATATGTTGATGTACTCTGATACTGTAAGAAATTTTGAAAGCTCTCAATAAAGATTTATTTCCATATTATATTTTGTTCCGCTGCGATGTGAGACTCTGATTCTGTGTTGTCTTTGTTCTTCTTCTACTTCTTCTATTCTAATATTTCTATCTTATCTTTCTCATCCTCCAACTTCTTCCTTCTAGCTTTCTGGAGATTCGATACTCGAATGGGACACAGTTTGTGTAAATGTCGAAAATTCGAGTGTCGAATTTTCCGGGTCGCTACACCAACGAATGGCTCCATCGGACCCGGATCGTCCGATCTAACCGAGGCACCTCGCAACAGCAACAACTACACAGGTGAAAAGTATATAAATGTCAGGGCTGGTAGGTCACTGACACCACCCTAGCTAGAAAGAAACGCATGCCCTCCCTGATGTCCGTCTCCCGTTTTTGGTTCGCAACCGGGGTGCGAGGCTCGCGAACTCACGTTACACAAAGCTGTGCCACACAGGCTGTGCTTTGATCATCACCACAAGACTTTGCTTTTCAACAGAAGCCTTGATCATTTGCATCTTAGCATGCCACACAGGCAAACCACTCTATGCAACCGATATCGGTCACACAGAATGAAATCCAATGTCAGACACACTGTCCATTTACAAGTTTGTTCTGGGTCTGAACGAAACCGGAGGCACCTAGTACCCCGCATATCCATCGATCTCCAAGCACGTCTAGACGATCACCAACTGTTTCCATCTTCTTGGGTGTACAGCCCAATCAAGATCATTAGTAATCACCCAAACGACGTGAAGACCTCCGGTCTTCGACCATCGTCTTTGTCTTCGACTTATCGTCGTATCAGTTATTCAGAATGGGATAAACCCGGTCTTCCCGAATAACCCGCGTGTATTTTAAATAAGTGTTACACAAACACAACATACGCCTCATTCCAATTCATCAGTCACTAACCGCAAATTAATCAAGAGAATAATTCCCCAAATATTAACCCCGAAGGACGAAACCAACATCAGATCAATATCCAGGAAACCATTCTGCTTAGCTAACCGACAGTTAGTTTCTAAATTTCACATTCATAGGGAAAGGTTCCCATTAATTTTATCAAAGATAAATTCCTTGAATTTATTCTCTAATCTTCTTTTGAATTTTGATTCAACTAGTCGGGATTAACGAACCTTACCGAAGTAATCATTTATTTTAATTTCCCAATCCCAACCTATTCATCCCATGAAGTAAAACTGGTAATACTTCATATCTAACACCACGGTGTTATCGGTAAATTCAATTAGCATTTCACGTTCAAATCTAATTAAAGATTTAACTATCGCCTGGAGCAAAACTGGTGATACTCCATTCTCGATCATTTCAATCTAATTAAAGATTCATTAAAACTCCACTTAGTTTTAATCGTTAACTGGGTTAAAGAATTAGTGTTATTTAAAACACGGTTCACGATAAACCCAAAATCACATTCCATTAATTATCGGGTTAAAGAACGAGTGTTATTTAAAACACTGTCCACGATAAACCCAAAAATCAATATCAATTCAATTTCAATTAAATATTATTTAATTGGTACACTTCATTAAATCTAAATAAAAAGATTTAATCTTTTCTCAACTGGGTTCAAGAACAGTGTTAATGAAGACACCATTCACGACAAACCCAAATCACATTTGATATTCAATACAAGGCTCTGAATAGAAAATATATCGGCTTATATTCAATATCAAATTCTACGATTAACAAATGCCGTGTTGGAAATAACGATATAGATATATATCTTTCAAATTTCCATAACAACATCTGTATAATCACGAAATCGAACATCAAAATAATCCAAAGACAATTTCGATTCAAATCATCCCAATATAATTATTGGAAATTCTGGTTATTTTCAAAACCATTTCTAATCCAGTTTATTTATTCCAAAAATAAATAGGATTATAATTCTAGTTCAAAACTAGTTCATTTCGATAAAAATCTATTTTTATCTTTTCAAATATGGAGTTTTTCATCCCAATTTTTCCCCAAATCACTTCTTATGATTTTACACAAATTATTACTATTTTTAATAATTTTATCAAGGCCCGTACAGTCGATTTCCATCAATGGCCATCGAACTGCACTTATAGCGACCTTTTTCAAATTTGATTTGGACATAATTCCAAATCCAACCGTTAGATTTCAAATTTCTAATGTTCATTAGAAAGCTCTTTTCGATACGAACCCAACGGTTCCGGTTTCAGGAGAATCCGACGGTCGGATCTCCCGTAACATCCGTTCGAAGTCAATGGTCGAAATTCGCAAACTGCCGCGGCGCGGCGCGTTCTATTCAGGCCATTATATTATATATATAATATATATAATATATACTTCGTCGATTTCAATTCAAAACGTGCTTTATAAATCGTTTTTAAATTCATTTTCAAAACGGTTTTAACTTCATATTCAATTCCAAATCAAAATTGAATATTCAAATATAAATTCGTTTTAAATTCTTTTCAAATCGATTTCAAATCGATTTCAATTCGAATTCATTTATATTCAAATTCAATTCGAATTCATTTCTATTTATTTTCAATTCGAATTCATTTCTATTTATTTTCAATTCGAATTCATTTCTATTTATTTTCAATTCGAATTCATTTCTATTTATTTTCAATTCGAATTCATTTCTATTTATTTTCAATTCGAATTCATTTCTATTTATTTTCAATTCGAATTCATTTCAATTCGGCTTCAATTCAATTCGAATTCGATTCGTTTTCTATTCAATTTGAATTCAATTCGTTTTCTATTCAACTTGAATTCAAATTGGTTTTCTATCCAATTCAAATCAAATTCGTTATATATTCAATTCATTTCGAAATCGTTTTCTATTCATTTCATTTCGAAATCGTTTTCTATTCATCTCGAATTCAAATTGGTTTTCTATTCGTTTCAATTCTAATTTCATTTCAAAAAATTCGATTTCAAAATCGTTTCAAAATATTCGATTTCAAAATCACTTTCCAATATTCATTTCGAAATCACTTTTCAATATTCATTTTAAAATGAATAAATCGATATAAATATCGTTCGCGTCAAAATGGCGTCAATCTAATCAACACGGCTTCATATATTTCTATTTTCAAATATTCTATTTCAAATATTTCTTATTATCAAATATTTTGTTCGACACATGACTAATCTCAACGGATGAGTACAGTCAACACATGAACTTTTATTTTATATTAACAAAGATGTAAATTTTATTATTAAAATATTCGTTCAATACATGACTAATCTCAACGGATGAGTACAGTCAACACATGAACCTTTATTTTATATTAACAAAGATGTAAATTTTATTATTAAAATATTCGTTCAACACATGACTAATCTCAACGGATGAGTACAGTCAACACATGAACCTTTATTTTATAGTATTCTTTATCTTCTAAATTGGAATGAGGCCCAATTAATCACCATATAAAATTAATTATATGGATTTTCGTACAACACATGTATATAATAGCATTGAAAAATAATCAACCATCAACCAAAGTGCACTACACTGTATAAGCATCAACTATAGATATCTAACGCTTATAACAGCCTGTCAATCAATCGATCGACATATTTAATCAATCAGGATGAGTGAACTTCATATTTCATCCCAACACCCATGTGGGGTTTCAAACAATCAAACACAGATTTTATTTGTGCAGTTGGGCGATGTGTAAAATTTATCGTCCCAATCAATGTCCGTCAAATCAGTGTACATAAACAAACCGTCCGGTTTGTAAATGAATATTTTATTTTATTCACATTCACGTTAAAAATTATATTTTTAACGATAAAACATTTTATTCCAACACATGAATTTCTATTATTCATTTACACAATAAAATGATATTTTTATTTTTCCAACATATCTTAGAAAATTTCGGCGGCATAACGGCACGATACTAGAAACGGGACAAGCCTAACCTTATCCCCGGTCTAGTGAAGGCCCACGCCATTCATACATCAATCAAATCAATTCAAACAAAATATTCTAACTAACCACACAACCAAACAATTTAACAAACAAGCCATCCATTGTCTGTGGATGACGAGTGTCGGGTGCTGCTAAACACCGTCTGCATCCTAGTATATATATATAACTAGAAAATTAAATCAAAGAGTGAGAAATTCTCACCGATAGCTATCCTAACTCCACGACAGTTCTAATGCAGGAAATCTTCGCCGTTTCTTCTATCGTCACTTTACTTGCCCGTATTCTCTACATATGTAAAAATCGAATTTTTACTTCGCTGTTCAATATATAAAAATCATATTTTTACTATGCTATTTACACATAAAAGAATATATTTTTAATTTGCTACTTTGACATAAAAGAATATATTTTTAATTTGCTACTTTGACATAAAAGAATATATTTTTAATTTGCTACTTTGACATAAAAGAATATATTTTTAATTTTCTACCTTGACAAAAAGAATATATTTTTAATTTTCTACCTTGACAAAAAGAATATATTTTTAATTTTCTACCTTGACAAAAAGAATATATTTTTAATTTTCTACCTTGAGAAAAAGAATATATTTTTAATTTGCAAAGTCTATTTTATATATTTTTAAAAGACTATATTTTTTTCTTTCAAAAACAATGTATATATTTTCAAACCATATTTTCTATTTTAAAAATAACATATATTTCTCTATTTATTTTATAAAACAATTTCTATTTTAATCCCAAAAAGAAAATCTAAACTTCGAACATTTAAAACAATAACAGGAGATTACCCTCACAAAAAAAGAAACCAAGTCTGCGTTCATCTTCCTCGCATTGCTCCAGGCTCTAAGCCACTTCATCGAAAACCCATCATTCAATCGAAAAAAAACCCTATGGAGCCGCCACTGTAGATGGTCATAGTCCGATCTGTCGTTGCCCTCGCGAAGCCCTAGGTCCGCGCCTCCAACGCCCAGCATGGGCCCCAATTTGACAGCCCCAGGTGGCCGGTGGCTGTACAGAAGGCGGAGGTGGTGGGTCTGGAATTGCTGGAGGTCTTCGCTGTCTTGGAGGGAAGAGAAGAGGCTGTGTCGGGTCTTGGGGAGAGGGAGGATCGGCTGCAGGCGGAGGTCTGACTATCGATGGCAGGGCTAGGGTTGGCTGGGCGGTGGATTTTGGGGGTCTTGGGGTTGCGCGCTCCGATTTTTGGAGAGAGATGGAGGGAGGCTGCTGGCGTTGATGGAGGAGGCGGTGGAGGAGTGACCGACGATGGGAGGAGGGGGTGGCGGATTCCGCTCGTCGTCGCCGTCTCTTCGTTTTTTTTTATATTTTCCAAATCGATCTGAGGAGATAAAGGGGGGGAAAGGGTCAACGGGGGTGTTAATGTAAAAAGGGTTTTATTTTATTTATTTATTTTAATTCGCTTAAAAACCCAAAATCCTCGCGAACTCCAAATCAACCCCAACGACTATCACCCCTAGCGTATTACCCCCATTCCGAACACAATGGGATATGCCACGTAGGCCAATTCGATTGTTTCGATAGGTTTTCATCAAAATTAAATTAGAAATCAGTGTATATTCTATTTTAAACGTACATTTCAAATTACCGGGGTCACACACTAACCCTAAAAATTCCAGAAAAATATATTCTAGCATCGCATCGACGATACGGTCCTAACAAAACTAGTTTCATCGAATTCCGAGACCGTTTGAAAAATGACCATTTTCCAGTCGATTAAAATCAACTGAAACTGGTCAAACGCGTTTTCCTTTGCCACGCTCACATATTGATTCGAAAATTTTTGAAATTTGAAATCTAGCAATAACTTGACACTGCGGATCCAACAAAAGTGGTTTCGTCGAAATCCGAGGTCGGTTGCAAAATTCCTCTTTTTAAGGGCCTGAATTCCATAGCGACTATTCAGAATTTTCAACTGGACATATCTTTTGACTCCCGCTATGAAATCTTGATTTTTCGGATTCGTTGGAAAGATATCATCAATTAGATCCTACTGTTTTTGGTTTCACTAAAATCCGGTTTATTTTGCACCCGGTACATTCAATTGAAGTTTGAAATCGAATTATCGAACTACCACGCCAATTTCAATTCTTTAAATAATTATATATAATTATTTATATTCTAACGACGACGTATATAATATATACGTTCAAATTCTGTTCAAAATAAATTTCTCGTCGATATTATTTAAAATAATCCATTTTAAATGTTCAAAATTCGCCAAAATTGCCAAAATAAAAATTTTGAACTGGCCCAGATTTTCGGGTTATTACAGGAAATGTTTTCTAAATAACATAAAAGGCCAATATGGTTATTGAAAACAGCGTTTTAGTTTAAAGGAAAAACTTAGACCCGCATTTTAAATTACGGATGGAACTTTTTATTTTTGGTTTGAAGCACGCGCGCTTCACCCCACTAACCCCACTAACAAACCGTTCCCCTTTTCATTCGTTCTAGGGTTTTGTCTTGACCAAAAAATCATCAGTATATTCGATCCAAAAAAAAAAATCAATCCCTAAAATCAGTAATGTCGACAACTGAAACAGATTCTTCAACTTCAACTTCTAATTTGCCGATAGGCGATTGGGTATTCAAGGCAAGATCCCCGAATCGTGCATCATCAACTCCTCAATCGAAGGAAAAATCTCCAAAAAGTGGGAAATCAAAAGGTAGAGTTGCAAAATCAAGAGCAGTTAAACAACTCGCACTGCAAATCGGCGATGAAGAAGGTATTGTGCGTTCAAGGAAGCGTCCTAGGGTTTTGAAGGTATTAGATTTTGTTGAAATTTTGTATGTTTCGTCTAAATGAGAACGAGAAAATCCTGATACATGAATTACAAAATATAATGATAGTTATAGATATCACTTTGCCTCTTAGCATATCATTTTGCATTCCAGCGAAATGTAATGATGGTTATAGATATCAGTTTGCCTCTTAGCATGTCATTTTGCATTCCAGCAAAATATAATGATAGTTATAGATATCAGTTTGCCTCTTAGCATGTCATTTTGCATTCCAGCAAAATATAATGAAGGTTATAGATATCAGTTTGCCTCTTAGCATGTCATTTTGCATTCCAGCAAAATATAATGATAGTTATAGATATCAGTTTGCCTCTTAGAATATCATTTTGCATTCCAATAAAATATAATGATAGTTATAGATATCACTTTACCTTTTAGCATATCATTTTGCATTCCAGCGAAATGTAATGATGGTTATAGATATCAGTTTGCCTCTTAGCATATCATTTTGCATTCCAGCGAAATATAATGATAGTTATAGATATCACTTTACCTCTTAGCATATCATTTTGCATTCCAGCGAAATATAATGATGGTTATAGATATCACTTTGCCTCTTAGCATATCATTTTGCATTCCAGCAAAATATAATGATAGTTATAGATATCAGTTTGCCTCTTAGAATATCATTTTGCATTCCAATAAAATATAATGATAGTTATAGATATCACTTTACCTTTTAGCATATCATTTTGCATTCCAGAAAAATATAATGATGGTTATAGATATCACTTTACCTTTTAGCATGTCATTTTGCATTTCAGCAAAATATAATGATGGTTATAGATATCACTTTGCCTCTTAGCATGTCATCTTGCATTCCAGTGAAATATAATGTCATTTTGCATTCCTGCGAAATATAATGATGGTTATAGATATCACTTTGCCTCTTAGCATGTCATTTTGCATTCCAGCAAAATATAATGATAGTTATAGATATCACTTTGCCTCTTAGCATATCATTTTGCATTCTAGCAAAATATAATGATAGTTATAAAAATCACTTTGCCTCTTAGCATATCATTTGGCATTCCAGCAAAATATAATGATAGTTATAAATATCACTTTACCTCTTAGCATATCATTTTGCATTCCAGCGAAATATAATGATAGTTATAGATATCACTTTACCTCTTAGCATATCATTTTGCATTCCAGCGAAATATAATGATGGTTATAGATATCACTTTGCCTCTTAGCATATCATTTTGCATTCCGGCGAAATATAATGATGGTTATAGATATCACTTTGCCCCTTAGCATATCATTTTGCATTCCAGCGAAATATAATGATAGTTATAGATATCACTTTGCCTCTTAGCATATCATTTTACATTCCAGCAAAACATAATGATAGTTATAGATAGATATCACTTTGCCTTTTAGCATATCATTTTGCATTCAAGCAAAATATAATGATAGTTATAGATAGATATCACTTTGCCTTTTAGCATATCATTTTGCATTCCAGCAAAATATAATGATAGTTACAGATATCAGTTTGCCTTTTAGCATATCATTTTGCATTCAAGCAAAATATAATGATAGTTATAGATATCAGTTTGCCTTTTAGCATATCATTTTGCATTCCAGCAAAATATAATGATAGTTACAAATATCAGTTTGCCTTTTAGCATATCATTTTGCATTCCAGCAAAATATAATGATAGTTACAGATATCACTTTGCCTTTTAGCATATCATTTTGCATTCCAGCAAAATATAATGATAGTTATAGATATCACTTTGCCTTTTAGCATATCATTTTGCATTCAAACAAAATATAATGATAGTTATAGATATCACTTTGCATTTTAATTTGTTATCTAATGCATGATTAAGATTTGTGAAAGAAGATAGTTATAGAGGAATGGTTTGCACAATCTTTGGTTTTGACCTTTTTTTTTTACTTAGTTTTTCCATGTTATTATTGTTGTTGTGTGTGCCATGTATTTTTAGTCATTGAATTGGTTTAAACGTGAAATAAAGGCTTGATGTCCTATAAGTAATGACAGTTCCATATAGCATTTTTAGTAATTGTGATTTCGGATGAATTAAGATATAAATAAAATGACAGTTCCATATAGCATTTTTGTAATGGTACCATTTCTAGTAACATGATTGTCCTATAAGTAATGATAATTTCATATGACATTTTATTCTTAAATTGCTTAGAATATTGATAATGTTAATTATGATAGCTTAATATATCATTTTTATCCATGTTCACTACCAATTTTACTGTTATCATACTGTTACTTACTCTTGTTTTATTGGTACTTACTGGTATCAATAACAGTATGTTATTTACTGTTACTTTTAATAGTATTAAAATGATTGTTTTATATATCATTTATAATGTTTTGGTGAATTTGTCTATTACGCTGAATTTGTGATGTTATATTAACATTTAAACATTTGTGTTTGCACAGAATACTGCAACAAAAAATACAAAAAAAAGAGAAAGGACAAAGAAAAAGAAAGAAGTCGATACAAATCAGTATCGTTGTAGTTTAATGGCCATGATCAAAACAATGGAAAAAATTAAAAAAGGCACAGGTTTTACAGCAGATCAATTAGATTTCATTAAACAAACACCATTTAATCGGTTATTTTTTCTATATATGAAGGTTATGTAACTTTGAAAGAATGTAGAAAATCAACTTTGACTGTTGATATTCTTATTAGTACATTTTCTGATGAGAATGAAGATTTCAAAATTGGGAAAAAAGTTTAAAAATTATGACTGAAGATATTGCATTGCTGTTTGGTTTGCCAATACATGGAAAAAACTTGTTTCCTTTACCAAAATCTTCTTTTCAACACCTATCTGACTACTGTAAAGAATTTGTTGTAAGGAATTTTGGAATAGTTGATCATATTACTAAAATACATACCATTGCTAGAATTAACTTTGTTTTTGAAAATGAAAATTATCAATGTCAAACTGATTTACCAAAACTAATAATAATTCTAGCAATGATAACTTTCTTTTTTCCAGATAACCAAATGTATTTACCTTGGGGTTATCTACAGTACTTAATTGATGAAGAAAAAATGTTTGATGTATCATGGCCATTAACAATACAATGTTCACTGTTACGTTCACTAAAAGTGTTCAAGTCCAAGCCACGTCAAATGTCCGGATGTTCCATGCTTATTTTGGTAAGAGATACCCTTTTTATTAATGCATTATTCAGGCAACAGCCTATGTTATTAACTTAATTGGTTCTCTAAGTACACTTAAACCAGTTACATTGAAATGATAGTTCTACATATCATTATTTTATGTTACTTTTTAACTCAACTTTAATCATTGAAACCTCCTTTTTTTTAAATGTTTTAAATTTTGTTAATTAAACATCAGAATTTGCTTTTTCTGTCAGTATTTTTGTTCAAATGTTACATTGAAATATGTAATGATAATTTCACATATCATTTTATATACCCTTCTGTTTTTAGCTACAATTGGTTTATTAACATAGATATAAAATTTCTATCTTCTTCCTTATTATATAACACATACCTTTTTGTTTGTAAATTAAAATGATAGTTGAAAATAGCATTTTATTAACTTTCACAGTTACACTGCATATTTTATTTTCCTGCATACCCAAACATATAATTTTCTCAAATGCTTTTATTTTTACTTTTGCAGTATTTTCTTTGCGAACATGTTAATTTAATTGAAGAAAAGGCAAAATGCAACAATAATTTCCCAAGGTTTGTGAAATGGGATATAAGCTGTCTGAAGAACAATGTCACAAACGATACATTAACCAGAATGGATGATGAAAAGGTAATATTCAATTTACATTTTTGTCTTGTAAATTTATATTTAATCATTTAGATACCTTATTATTGTTTTTGAATAGATTTTTGACAACTTGAGACAAATTACTGAAAATGAGAAGACTTTACTGCAACAAGAAAAATTGCAAGTTCAACATGCTCCACGCAGATCTGAAATGGAAAATGATGATGATAATAATCAAATTGCCTCTCTTCAGCAGTATATACAACAACTGGAAAGTAAACTAAGAAAAACTGAAGAAGAGTTGAAAAATGAAAGAGCTGAAAGAATAAAAGAGAAAGAGTTGATTGTAGGATTGAAAAAAGAAATTGAGAAATTGAAATCAAAAACAACCAGCACAGAAGAAGGAGATGAAAGCCAAAATGTAAATAAGCAAAATGAAATTGATTTCGAAGGTCCCACATTTGATCTGAAAATCACACAACAAATGCTAATTCTACAGGAAAAAAGGAAAGAAGCAGAAAGGAGAGAGAAGGAAAAATCAAAGTCAAAAATAGAAATAGCCCCAAGCTCATTGGTTAATAGGGTGACAACAAGGGCTGCTCGAAAGAAATCAGAAGCTGAGGGAAAAGTTGATGAAAGGAAAAATGAACATGAAGAAAATGTAGAAAAAACCGATCTGAAAAAGGAAGATCAAAATAAAATTAGTATCGACGAAGAAATTGACAGCGAGTTGAAAGATGTATCAAACATTGAAGTAGAAAGCGATGAAGAAAACATTGAAGAAGAAAGCAATGAAGAAAATGACACCGGTACGGACAATACAGTCAAACTAGTAGATGTTGATGCATACTTGCCAAAAAGGGAAAACTATCAAACTAGTTTAAAAGTCAAAAAAAGCAAGCTTCTAAATCTTCTTGAAGAAAGCAAGAAAAGCATAGTTCTTTCGTATTTTGAAACAAATGAGAATGAGAAGTAAGTAATTATATTATCATTAATAGTTTTTCATTACAATTTCATCGAAATAATACCTACTAACTTATTTTGTGTTTATGTAAAATGCAGCTCTATAGTTTTCATATCAGATGATGGTAAAAGGGGTGGGATTACAATTGTAAAATCTATGCTTGAATCTATTTTGCTGGAATTGTACACAGATGGCCAGGTATTTTTCATTTTATTTATATATAACTTATATTCATATTTAATAGGATGGAAAAATAGACAATGTACACATATGTTCAAAATGATATATATGAACTTATCATTTTGATATAAAGCCTCAACTATACATAGTATATATAAACTGTACATGCAAAAAAGAGCCTTGTATGCTATGATAATATTTGGGATATAATTAACAGGAAAAATTGAAAATAAACAGGTGTATTTGAAATGATACATAAATGTATCATTTTGATATAATGCCACTACCACACCTGAAAAAATAGCAACATACGTATTATGCTGATATTCATATTGAATGAACAGACGAAAACAAAGATAGACAAATATTTTGTAAATGATATAAAACTTATCATTTTTGTATAAAGCTACTAACACAGGTTATAATTTTCTTTATTCTATCAGATAATTGACTGGTATGTTCAAAACCAAGAGTTGTATGAGCACAGCTACACCTTCTCCACTATAATGATGGTAAGGAAAACCTTTTTTAAAAGTAAGGTTAAGTTCTTTAAAAATTATGCTAAAAAAATTTAATATGCAGAATGCAATAAGCAATGATTTGGATAATGTGATACACAAACTAGTTCTTCCTATGATAGAAAGTATTGTTCTGAATGAGTATACCGACAACATATTCTTTCCGTTGCATCATATCAACCATTGGACGCTTTTGAAATTGAACTATGTCACAATGCAATGGACCCATTATGATTCAAATAAGCCTCTAACTAGATCTACAAGGATGTCAAATCCAAGCTACAGGCACGCTATTGATCAGGTAAAATAATTAGTATCTTGATAGACAAAAACTGAATAATGCTACATTCAACTATCATAATTTAATTATTTTCTACATATCCAGAGAAAGAAGATTGAAGGGCTATTTGAGAAAAAATGGCAGGAAAAGGGAATCTTGAATAAAAGTTTTGGGAAAAAAACACTAATACAAGAACCATCCCCACGGCAAGAACCATCCTCGTAAGTATTTAGTCATTCCTAAAATATAGATTTAGTGGTTTCCAGTTTTCATTCACATAAAGCACACGAAAAGTATTTAGTAATACCTTTGTAACAGTGATACCATAACCATCCACACGGCAACACTCAACTATTTTGTAAACTGTCTTAAAAAAAGCTCAATAATTGATTGTTACTAAATGCTTTTCTTGCCATTTGTAGGAATGACTGTGCTTGGTTTGTAATAACAAACATTAAATTGCTTGACAGTGGAAATCTTCCACAGATGTATGAAAAGGAAGAGATCGACCGACTCAAAGCGGATACAGTATTTCAAATCATCTACAACGGCGGAAAAGGAACAAATGAAACCAGTAGCAAAGCAAAAAGATTGATTTTTAATTGCAATTAGATTTGATATATTGAAGTTTACTTGTAATTTTCTTATAAGTTTCCTTGCTATATTTCTAGAAAGCACAATAGACTTATGCTAACTGTTTAGTCTGTAATAATATGTGCTGATAACATCATTTGTAGTACGGTAACGTTGAAAGTGTGATATGTTTCATTTCATCATCAAATTGTAATATTGTTGTTTTGCATGCAATAAGATGCTGTTAAATTGCGTGTAATGATATCAAAATGATATGATGTCGTCTCAAAAGTTTTCCAACATTACAGAATATCAAAATGATATATGAAACTATCATTATTTAAAAATATTTTCTATTTTTTGCTGTCGATGAAATCTAAACATTAATTAGTACAATAACAGTTGTAATAGCTTTAAACATTAAAAAATATAAATTATCTTATTCTGAAAAGCACAGTGCTATATGCAGATAGCGTAAATTGTCTGTTTAAATAATACTGTCAACTAACAACATAATGCATGCTAAACATAAATAACCATCAACCACTATTATAATTAGCAGAAATTGACGAACAGTGTTATAACCAAAGATAATACAGATGGCAACATAAACATTATGTAATATAACCATTATACATAATTATAACCATCCTACAGTATTATAGCAATACAAACGTATAACAAAAATCAAAATCGCCATATCACTGTCAAACATACAATATTATAAACAGCATACAGAAACTAAGCAACATTAAAATTTAAAAAAATTGCAGATAGCATTATTAAATGACAAACAATAATACATCCACTAAACATACATAGAAACCAAAAGCAAATCTAACATAAATCAATCACTCAAACAACATTATCATAATAGTCATATAGTCAAACAGTTTACATATATGAATTGCATAATAAAAGAAAAAAATGATAACTATATGTATCATTACAGTATAAAAATTGGTCATTGTGAAAAAAAAAAACAGTATTAAACATCAAGGTATAGAAGAAGCCTCACAGTTTCTTTTGTTGTGGCCTGTAGAATTACATTGGCTACATTTATTTCTTTTATTCTGAGAATAGCCATAGCCACCACGTCTCTTTGTAGAAGGTCTACCTGCTCCGCGAACTTCTTTAGGAGGCCTAATAATAACATCATTTTTAGCAATAACTGGCTTATCAAAATTAGGAATTGGATTAATGGCTTCAGCATATGAAGATCGAAAAGCGTCAACAGTAAAGTAGTGCTCCACATAGTCGTAAACTGATAACCTTGACTTATTAATACATTTGATTGCATGAGCACATGGAAATCTGGTAATTCTCCATTGATTACAGCTACATAAATGATTTTCGAGATCAACAAAATGAGATTTAGGGGATTTTACTTCAAACACAAAGTCTGAAGACTTGTAAACATCCCAGCCAAAACCAACATCAACTAACTTAGACAAGCGTTCCTCCATAATAGGACAAAGAGTCGTTGTCCACAAACGACATTCCTCCCTTCGCCTAGCCATTTGCTCCATAACTTTCACTCGAATACCATCCAAACAAGAAGTTATCAGCATTACTCTATCTTCCAAAATCCAAGAGTTGAAGCTTTCTGCAACATTTGAAGTATATTCACCATACCGCTTTCCTTGAAAAAACAAATCTGCCTAGTGATCAAAAGGTTTATCTTGTTGAAAATTTTCAGCAGCCATACCCCCAATATTCTTAAATTTAGAAAGATATCGCTCAAAATCATACATATTAGAAGCTCTAGCACAAAGTTTGAATAAATCTACAACAGAAGAATCGCCTTTAGCTGCCTTCACAACACTACCAATATTTTGTTCCATGTGAAGCAAACAGTAGCTATGATATGAAGAAGGAAATACTTTAGGAATACCTAATAAGAGACCCCAATGACGATCAAACATAAAAACTAGAGATCGGTCTTCATTTAGCATTTCTTTCAAATGGGACAAAAACCAAGACCAGTTAGATTCGTTTTCATGTGAAACAATACCCATAGCAAGAGGAAAGAAACCTGCAAAATAATTAATTAATGACCTTCCAAAACAAAGATACATGAGCCTCATTAAGCATCAGAAATAGGATAGTAATGTCTGGCAAACACAATTGAATTAGAATCAAAATGATATATGAATATATCATATATTTTATATTAGTCTTTTAGTACCTTACTATCTAAACATTAATACTACAAACACTTCCAGTGGAACCATTGATAAATAAAGCAAACAAATCTAGTGTAAGCATTGTTGCATTAAAATTAGTTAATGTGCATAAAAATGATAGTTTCATGTATCATAGGTACAAAAATAACCAAGAAAAAGAAAACAAAAGTAAAAGTAAAATTAAACTCGTACCTTGATTAGCATTTTTAGAAGTAGCAGCTAACAAAACTCCAGGTCTTCCCTTCAAATGAGCAGCATCTAAAAATATTAATGGTCTGCAGTGTTTAAAACCAAGCAAGCAAGCACCAAAAGCAAGACAAATTCTCTCAAACTGATTGGTTGAAGAATCAACATCCATAGATACATAACTACCAGGATTATACTATTGCAATGCCTTCGAATACCAACGTAAATCATTATATGACATCGCATCATCCCCATATATCTCTTTCAATGCTAACTGTTTTCCGCTATAAGCATAATAGTATGATAAATTGAAATTATACTCTCTTCTAAATTCCGCAATGATATCCTTCGACTTCTTCATAGGAGCATCCCGAATTTGATCCAAAATCAAAGATTTAACAAATCTACTTGAAATAGTTACTCTATTAACATCTCTAAGACCCGCTCCACACGAATGATTAAAATTATAAGTTCTAATAAAAAATCGAGAGAGCAAGCCCGGATCCGAAGAAGCATTAACATAAAACTTGCAACCATCATTAATCCAAGAACAATTTACCGAAATTCTATCCGGAGCGTTTCTAATAAAAATCAAAGCATAACCATATTTTATTTGATACGCCATTAAAAATTCTCTAAAATCCTCAGCTCCATTAAAACAAAAACCAAGAAAATCCGCAATATTTTTCTGAGAACCTTTCTTTAACATATCTTTCAAATAATGAGATGAATCGGCATGTGACTCGCAATTTGTTCCAGAATTACTACCAATCGAAGTGCTTTGTATGCTTTCAGAACCCAAACCACAGCCATTACTATCAGATTCCATAAAACCAACATTCTTCTTAACCGTAAACTTGAAATATTGACTCTTCTTAAAAGTTAGAAGACATAAAATGCTAAGCAAGTCTGAATCAGTGTCGATAACTATAGTCTTATTCTCAAGAACATAAGAAATCTCAATAGAAAACCGATTAAGATGTGGCCAAACATCACATATTTCACTTTTAACACCAAATAAAGAAGAGGCTGTGGTCAGACGAGTAGAATAACAATTCTCATTGTATTCAAAGATAACAAGCAAACTATTTGCTTCATTATTGATAGTATCAGAACTGCCAAAAAAAATCCAATCAAAATACTTAAACGAATAAAACAGTAACAGTAAATGTTAAATTTTTATATCATAACAAAATAGAACCAATGTTGCAGCTGGATTAAACAAGAATACATTAACTAAAAAACCGTATGATAAATAAACATATCACTGGCAAGATTATAGTCTAAATGTGAATACTGCAGTAATGCTATATAAACATAGCATAAGATAACAAACCACATATAATATTCACTAGAACGACGGAACATCATCAAACTATAAAACAATAAACATTGTTGAAGAAATGCAAAAATAAACATTAAAATCTTACTTCTCCATTGAAATAAATCTAAATTTGATATGAATTACTGGAAGAAGAACAAGCTGTATAACCTAGATGAGCAAAAAATCGATTATTAATCGACAACAATTATATGCAATAAAAAACAGAAATACTCGAAAGAAATTAAAGAAGCATACCTGAATTTACCTAATTGTGTAATAAAGATAGAAATCGCCAATGGAGATCTGTAGCAATGAAAGAAGACGAAAATCGATTGACAATGGAGAAATCGAATACAAAATTAGAGTGAGCGTCGTCTTGAATCGAGAAATCGGTGATGAAGAAGATCGCAACCAAATTAAACAGAAGAAAAAAATTAAATGTTGCTGAGTCTTTTTCCTTGGAACGAAAGTTTAACGACCGCTTCCTTCAGACGGAAAAAAAGAGCCGCGTCCGTAGGCCTAAATAATTTGAATAAAACTTCCTTCAGCCCATTTTCCTGTATTGAAAATATTTGGTTAACAAATATTGATAAAGAAATAGAGAAGTGATTTAACTAATGGAATATTAATTAAGGGCTCAATGACATGTTCAAAAGGAAAATTTGATTTTTGAAAAGAGTAAACGGTTTAAAATCTCCTAGGGAAAGACTGTTTGAATTAAAAACAAATTTAACAGAAATTTGTGAAAGCAAAATTGAATTAAAGTAAAGCCAGTAAAGTGGTAACTGAGATTGAATTAGAATAATATCAAGACAAATTGGATTGTGAGATTCAAATTTGAAGAGTAATGTGATAATCAAGTTAAGAGTTGGGAATCGAGAAGAAACTCGAGTTGAAATGATATTTGGCTCGGATATAAGCGAATGGTTGTGTCGTGGATAAAAGTAGATTGGGATTTAATAGGGATGACCCTTGTATATGCTGGGTTGATAGCATATGGGAGTGATAAAGTTGATATGCCCGACAAAAAGGTACAAGTTTATATTTCATATTGGATATGAGTTTTATGAGCCGATTCGGCAAGCCGCTTGGCTGTTTGATTTTTTTTTTGGGATGGAGATGGCCCAAAGAGGCGAGTGGTGGTTTGACCTATTGATCATCACAAAAGAAGTTATGGCGAAATTTTTCGAAAAGTTAAGGCATTAGAAAATTTTCAGGATTTTTGAAAATTTTCGTTGATAAGAATTGGTTAATATTTTAATTGAAGTTAAACTGGTTCAGTTGAGACCGAAAATTTAGAAGTGAACAAATATGTTCTAACCAGTTGATATGGTCGTCCTCTACCTTAGCAATTTCGAGGACGAAATTATTTTAAGTGGGGAAGAATGTAATGACCCGCATTTCTGGCGGTATAATAATTAATTAATTTAATTATTTATAGTGAATTAGATAATATAATGGTCGTTGAATTTAATAATGGTGAATATTTAATTAAAATAATAATTAAATAATATATTTAATTCTGAAATAATCAGAATTGGCTGAAATGGCGATATGTGTGAATTAGGCAATTCGAATTATATAATTCAGTTTAAAGTTGAATTATAGTAACGAATATATTCAATCGTCGACAGTTGAACATATAGTTTATAATATAATTATAAACGAGCTCGAAATGGCGCTGCAGTTCGTAAATTGGCGATTTGAACTTCAACTAAATGTACAGGGTTCGTTTTAAGTCGCATTTCTGTGAAACAAGAAACGTTAGGAGCTGGTGAAGTATATTTTTCTAGTGGAAGAGAAAAATCGGGATTTCATCATGTAGATTTTGATTTATGTCCAAATCAAATTTTAGAAAAATCACGGTGGAATTCCTTTATAATTATAAAAGGA
The DNA here is from genome assembly GCA_030737875.1 of Allium sativum. NCBI lineage: Eukaryota > Viridiplantae > Streptophyta > Magnoliopsida > Asparagales > Amaryllidaceae > Allium > Allium sativum. The sequence continues at coordinate 638,652,238 of CM060922.1, forward strand.
ATTTCATTATAAATCGAATATCGGGTTGACCCAGATTTGAAATATCAAGTTAGAAATTCATATAGGAATATTCTAGAGCTATATGGTATTCCACTGTGAATATATACGATAATATTTTTTTATAAATATTTTATTTTATTTTATTTAAATATATTTATATATTCAAATGGGTCATCTAGAGTTTTAAAAATAGCCACTTTTGCAAATGAAGTCGGAATTCGACAAAACCAGTTTCGTTAGGTCCGCAATGTCAAACTGTAGCTGCATGTCCAGTTTTTGGGTATCGTATGTGATCTCGGGAATTTTTAGAAGGTAAATACTGGTAACGGTAGAATATAATGGAATATTATAACCAAAATATCTTCATAAATATCTAAACTAAATTCCCCCTATAAATATTTCTTCTTTAAGACCTAAATGAAAAGCTTCATCGTTGTAGAAAATCAGGCCGCCACCTCCAAAACGTGAAAATCATCTTTCAAAAATATTTGTAAAATCAAAGAAATTCATATAAATCGAGAGAGAGAGAGATATTTGGATTCAACTGAAGTTGCTCTTCAATCTTGTATGAACATTGATGGGTGCGACAGGAGTTTTGGTCGTAGGTTTTCTACAGTGCGAGTTCAGCAAAAACTAGGGTTAAGGATTGATAGAAATAGGAGCATCAAACTGAAGAACAAGGGTTGTATTAGTACTTAGGGTGGAAAATGGATTGCGTGTGCCAAATTATGGAGTATACGGTGCTGTTCCAGGTCGCGGTTTCAGGCGAGACCCAATCGAACGCAACTGATGATGGGACGGAGGAATGGAAGCTTTGTAAGGTAGCGGCAATGCTTTTTTTGAACTTGCGGTTGGCTGTATCCTCGTTGGGAAGAAGATGTGTGGGTGGGCCGGGTTTAAAAGGTGCGGTATAGGCCAAGAATGTGGGTGAGGCCCTAATTAAATAAGTTATGTTTATTGTAAATAAAAATGTATATACAACTTATAATATTCATAACTTCGTGATACGATATCAGAATTGAGCGAAACAAGATCCAATGGGATCGTATGGACGGACACTACCCAATGAGACTGACTGGGAGTGGATTGGAGCTCGTTTGAATTCATGGCGAAATAAATTGTTTGATTCGAATCAAACAAACAGTTTATCGTTCTTTAACGATGAACTGCGAAAGTGAGTAAATCTCACTAACTCTGAACAGTTTATAAATTCAAGTTGTATTTTTAGAACTGTTAAATATTGGCTGATTGACTGTGTGTCGACTGTTTGATTGAACTGCTAGTCAGTTAGTTGAATTTCTATATTGATTCTGTTTATCAGGATATATCATACGGAACTGAATGTGATGTTGATTTTATTGTGTAACATCTGTGGATGCAGGGAAACAAGTTGGAGGAATCCGACTAGATTCCTCAACAGTTATTTTAATGTTTTCATATATTGTGATATATGACGTGATTTATAATCTGATGTTGATTATATGTGTATGGACGATATTGGACATCGTAATTTGATATGTTAAACACCATAACATAACGGGATTTGGAGAAAAGGGGAATTTGTCAAAGTGAATACTGGAAAGAGAATATTTATAAATCAGAGGATTTTATAAAAGAGAATATTTATAAATAGAATATTTATAAATAGAAATTTATTTATAAATGGATTATTTATAAATAGAAAATACTTAGAAATAAAACCCTAAAGGAATTACGCAAACCACTTGCAAATAGATCAGAAAGAGAAATGTTTGTAAATCATTTACAAATGAGATTGAATAGGGAATATTTGTAAAACCTTTACAAATGAAATCGAAAGAGGAATGTTTGTAAAACCTTTACAAATGAAATCGAAAGAGGAATATTTGTAAAATCTTTACAAATGAAATCGAAAAGAGATATTTGTAAAACCATTTACAAATAGAATTAAAAAGGGAATATTTAGAAAATAAATAGAGTTATAAAAAGGAAATTTGTTTATAACCGAATAGGATGTTATAAAAAGGAAAATGTTATAAAAAGGAAAACGTTACTAAAAAGGAAATCATTTGTAAAGTGAAGAACCGTTACTAAAAGTAAATCTTTATAAATGAATAGTTTATTCAAAAGGAGTTAATCGAATTTAGTTATTCGAATAGAGTTAAATCGAATATGGTATTCGAAGGGAATCAATCGAATAAGGTATTCGAAAGTTAGTAAATCGAATATGTTATTCGAAAAGGGGTTAGTCGAGTCGAGTTAGCTGAATAGAGTTAATCGAATATTTGTTATTCGAATAAGAGTTAACCAGTTAGAGTTAACCAATTAGAGTTAACCAGTGAGAGTTAAACCAGTTAGAGTAAATCGAACTAGAGTTAATCAGTTAGAGTAAATCGAACTAGAGTTATTTAAATGGAGTTAATCGATTAGAGTTAAAATAAAGGAGTTAATCGAATATAGTTTATTCGAATAGAACCAATCGAGTTTATCGAATATTAGTTTATTCGAATAGACTTAAATGGAGTTAAAGGAATAAATCGAATATAGTTTATTCGAATGGAATTAAAGGAGTTAATCGAATTTGGTTTATTCGAATAGAGTTAAAGGAGTTATCGACTAGAGTTAAATCAAATAGAGTTAATCCAATAGCGTTAGTCCAATAGAGTTAATTGATAAGGGTTAATCGAATAGAGTAAATTGGATAAAGTTATCGAATATACCTTATCGAAGGAAAGAATTATCGAATAGAGATGATTCGAAAGAGAGTTACGTAAGGAAGTTGTTAAAGAATTAAAAGGTGAACTTTGTCTATTTCAAATTTAGAAACGTTGTTCAGTTAAAGTCTGAGAGGTAGTATTACCCCAACTTGATTGACTTCATTTTTAACTAAGGAATGGTTAAGGTTCGATATTGAAGGTGAGTTAAAGGAATTTAGTTAATAAGCGTAATGGTTTGAGTTGGCATCGCGATGGTTTATTTAAACATCTGTCTAAGTCCAATGGAGGAGTTTTGGAAATGTTTTCCAAACAAGAACCAGAAATGTTTTCTGATATAGAAAATAAGAAATGGAAATGTTTCCAATGGTAATAACGTATATTTTCTAAATTTAGAAAATAAAAAATGTTGAATATAGGGAAACAGGAGATGAAAAATGAAATAAGGAGATAAATGTTAAATGATGTTTGATTGATAGAATTTCCATCTGGAAATAATATCGTTGTTTGCACACTTGTTTTTATTCGATAGTTAAACAACAGACTATCGAAGTTTTGACCATTTTAACGTTGTTAATATGGAGAGACCGGTTGGATTATTATCCAAAGAACCACTCTTTATTGGCATAAGCTTTTCGAATCATATATGCCAAAGATAATTGAAGACGGAGTAAAGAGCAAGGGCTATTGTATAAGTCTTAGATAACCGTGCCTAAGATGGATGCATTGAATTGTGCCTTCGGTTCATCCTGTTCCTGGGTGACTTGTATGGATGAATGTCTGACAGAGTATTTCCTGAAAGGTCATGTACATTGATTTCTTCAACCATACCAAGAGTGGAAGCGGAGAAGTAAACTTCTTTTAGCTGACACGTAATGTATGGTTGTAGACGTCAACCGATGATTTGATGGATTTGACGATGTGACATTCGAAGTGAATCTGATGTGATGGTAAAACATAGCTTCTAGCCTCATCAACCGGTAAATGATAGAAATCGGGCAGGCAACATGGCTAAATCGGTCGCTCCGAAGTAGGGTGTATGATCACCTGATCTAGAGTTTCATTTACTTCTAAAAATCTATTGTTGATGTTGTCCCATTCGGGAAACGGTTGCTGATCCCAACCGTTGGTGATATACATTCGATACACTCAAGCGAAATGAGTGGTCAGTCATGTGTGGCCGGGTTGCAAGATATTCTTGTTGAACCCAGTGTATTCCTTTCTAGAGGTACACTAGCGAAAGGTGGTTCCATACCTTGTCATAGTTGGAAATCCATTACCCAATACGTGCTTGCGGTTTTGTTTGTATACTATATATGTAGAACGTGAGATGAAAGCGTTTCTGCTAGATGATTATTATATTGTGGTTGATAGACGTTATTATAATATCAAAAGGTTTTTGATATAAAGATAATTTGGATTCTCATAAGGGAAAAATCCGTTCCGTTATACGGTGTGGTCTTATGAGATATCGTTTACTTGTTCAAACTGTTTTAAACTGTTTTACTCATACCAGTCCCATGACTGACACGGAGTTTATTTTGTTTTGTTTTCCCTAAGCTCTTGGGTGCCTAAATTTGTACGAGTAGTCAAGTAGTCGGGATTTATAGATACTTGAAGAGCTTGGAGCAGGAGGCTTCATGATTTATAGCTATTATTTATTCCGTTGTGTTGTAAGTGTTGTACTTTGATAATGATGTATATTCAAGTACAGATGTACATTTCAAGTTATGTTATATATATTATATGTTATTCGTTCCGCTGTGAGGTTCATGTTACTCTGATGTTGTGTTCTTCTTCTTCTTCTATTATAAGTTTCTATCTTATCTTTCCTCACCCTCTAATTTCTTACATTAATGACCGGTATTTTCGATCCTTCGATGTTCAATATGTGTTGTATATCGGATTACCAAGATCGTCAAAAACCCGGGTCATTACACCTCAGCTACGAATTACTCAACTTACTTTGTTTGATAAAATCTCATGCCCTTAATATGATATTCCTTGGTTAATATGAAATTATATATATGCGTATAACTAATAAAGTTAAGCATTAAATTATTAAAACTAAAAATCTGAAAATATTCAAATGCCTAACCTCCTTCTTCCCTCTCAAAAGCTTCAGAACTTGTGACCCCTAGCAGATGATTTCAAATGCCTCCATTATCAACTCGACGCCACCTCCTCTACTCAACTCCACTCGACTACAACTCCATTTCCCGGAAAAAGGGATCGCGACCTACTCCATTTCCTACTGTGACATCTGTCGTTGCTTTTTGATTCAATCCATGAGGCTTGTCCAACTCCTCCTCCTGAATACAATGGTTATCGAAATCAACTTACTACGTTCGAAAAACCCTCCTGGCCTCCTCAATCACGAACTACGATGATCCTTAACTCCATCATATCACGACCCAAGCTGCTAGTCCACATCTTCATCCCGTCGAAACTTCGAAATCCCCAAACGACTTCACCGTGTGTGCCTTCCCATCTGACAACTAGCGATGCTCCATATCCAGTTGCGATTCGATTTTTTTTTAATACAAGCGCGATTTGAATTCGATTTATTGAAGTAAAATTTCTTTTGAAATAAGAAAAAAGAAAGTAATGACCTCCTTTTAATTTATTGAAGCTTTTGATTTTGGTTTACAAAAATGATGGGAACCATTTGTTCACTGAAGCTTTTCGATTTGAGGAAACCAAAAGAAAGGCACGGCTTTGATTTCCTAGTTCTAAAAGAGACGAGAGTAGTGGCCATTTTTTGTGAATAAATTTCCTTCTTTTCAATGAATGAAGAAAAAAATTCAACACAGGCATACTCAGCCTTTTATAAACGTGAGGAAGAATGAAAGCTTTAGCTCGAAGTAATTTAGGTCTGCGTAGTACAAATAGGATGCGTTATTCAACGTTTAGGGTAGGTAAAGTACAAGCATTTTTAATTTGATTTTATTTCTATTTAATTCAATTTGACTTGAAAATGATTTGATTTCGATTTGATTTTCAGCGTATCCGATAATTTTATTATTATAATATATGCACGAAACTTACTAAGTTTCACGTTTAAACTACCATATACGAATCCAATTATGTTTCGTTTTCGTATTACGATAATTCAATATATTCGTCATTAAATCGTAAACGATTATTAAATAGTTAAACTCCATAAAAAATCCATTTATATTATCAACTTAACATTTAAAATAATAATAAATGTTTAAAATTAATTGACCAAAAATCTGGGTCGTTACAATAGACTACAATGCTTATAAACAGTTTAAGGGTAAAAATGTAATCCTGTTTATGCTATTTTAATATATTTACTTTACTTAGTAGACATTATAATAATAGCGTATTATATTATATGTATTAGTTTCACAAATCCTTAGCGGATGAAATTCCAAATATTATTTGAGTTAATGACGCATTTCATTAAACCTTTTACTTGAGTTGATTCACTTATATAGGAATGTTAGCCTTCACGAACATGACGCACCGGAACCCAAACATGAGAACTTTTCATTGCTTTTACAACAATTTACATCAGAGTATAAGAATATCAGAGAATAAATTACATAGCAACAGAAATTAAAATGTATAAATACATTGCACAGCGGAAACACATCCACTACCATGACTGAAAGAAATACACGGATACAAAGCTTTCCGACTCTAGCTCCAACTGTAAACCAGGATCCTGTTATGCAAAACCCAAAAGTACTGATTGTACATGTGGAAAATATGGGCACCCAGAGTTTAGGCGAAAACAATAAACTCCAGGTCAGTCATAGGACTGGTATGGGAACTTAGAACATTTATTAAACTTTACTTTAAAATGAATAAATCACGGGACCATGCCGTTTGTCATGGAACGGGTTCAGTCCCATGAATACGTTGAAATAAAATAATTTATAAACAATGCAATGCTTTTTGAAAAAAATGAAGCTATTATAAGACTCAGGACCCATCACACAATGCAATACAAACCAGAGGATAGAGTTTTTACCTGAAAATAGCCATACACGCTTGGTATGTCTTAAAACAAATCATTTTGATATTACTATAAGTGCATAGTGTCAAAACAACTTCAGATATAAATGAATCGATCATAGACGGCATGATACCCCATCCTATTATGTTGCCATATAGGTTTACCACAAAACCTGTAAAATCACGTATTGGAATTTGGATTTCCATCATGAACCGAGGCAAGGGATCTTACTCATCCGACTTCGGGGCACCTCTAGCGAGATGTCCAGGATTCATACTCAAGTGAGCCTTTAGGAGTGGCAGAGCCGTCCCACCTCTCCACGGTGGATTAGGATTACTCCTGAACATGCATTCCCCGTTCCTATTAGACCTATCACTCGGGTCTTTTAGTCAGCACTGTATCCGAGGCGCCTCGCAATCCATCATCCACATAAGTAAAAATGTCTGGGCTCCATACAATGACACCACTTCTATCTAGAAAGAAATGCATGTCCTTTCTCTGCTGTCCTCCATCCCTTTTTGGGTCATACCGGAGTGTGAGGCTCGCGAATTAACACTATACACAAAGCTATGCTACTTAAAGCCGTGCTTTGATGATCATCCGTAAGGCCCTGCTTTTCAACAAAAGCCTTGATCATTTGCAACTTAGCATGCCACATTGTCAATCCATACCATACCATTGATTTCTGCCAATATATAACCTCTACGCTCGTACGTCTCAGAGAAGGGTGTTAAGCAAGAGAATAAATTCTTCGCCACCAAACAGATAATATTCAGCAAAGATCAACGAATATATCGCACAATACAATGTCAGACACAATCCATTCACAAGTCGGTACTGGGTCTGAACGGAACCGGAGACACTTTATTCCTTGCCCCATATGTCCAATACATGAGACATGCCCTTGCATATCCGAACAATCAGCAAGTACGTCCGAACAACTACCACTATAACCCCTTCAAGGTAGCAACTACAATCAAGGGAATCAGTAGCAATCCATTCGATATGAAGTTTGCTGGTCTTGCGCTGTCTTCAATATCTTCGACTTTTAGTCATCGTAATAGTTATTTAGAATGGGTTAACCCGGTCTTTTTGAATAACTCGTGCATCTTATAATCATGTGAAATATAAACACATCATACGCTTCATTCCAATCTAGAATATTCTTTTATTCAAATATTCATATCTCTGGGAAATATTCCCTTTAATCTTATCAAAGATTTAATTCATTTAAACCTCTTGTTTAAATCTTTCTTTGAAAACCATTGCAAAAGATTTTATTATATCTTTTCACAACTTAAACCAAATTAAGGTTTATATGGAAAGTCGAAATTATCGAGCCTTACCAAAGTAATCGTTCATTTCATTGTCCCAATCCCAACCTATTCATTCCATGAAGCAAAACTGGTAGTACTCCATATCTAACACCTATCGTTATCGGTAAATTTAATTACCATTTCACGTTCAAATCTAATTAAAGATTTAACTGTCGCACAGAGTAAAGCTGGTGGTACTCCATTCTCGAACATTTCTTGAATTTGAAAAATCTAATTATCCCATTCTCATTTTAATCTACTTATAGATTTATTAAACCTTTAGTTTAGTTTTAATTTCAAAAAAATCATTACTTAATGATTATTCAACCTTTGGAAATTAATCTTGTCTTCACTTGGGTTAAAGAACAAATGTTATATGATACACCTTTCACGATAAACCCAAAATCATCTTCCATTTTATATGAAATCTTCACGAGAAATTCTTTTAAATTCCATTAACAGTAAACGTTTTCCTTCATAGAAGCTCATTTCGATTATTATGAATCGAATTCCATTCAACCCCTATTTAATTAAATAAATTGAAAACTTCTATAAATCTTAATAAAAAGGTTCATTCCGTTCATAAATAGGTTCAAGAATAGTATTACTGAAAATACCACTCACGACAAACCCAGAAATCTCATTCTCCATTTATTTCCAATTTATATGTTGGAAACTTCTGGTTATGTTAAAAACCAATTGAAAATCCAATTTATTATTTCTAAAAATCATTGGATTGTTATTAATTGGTTCATTCAGATAAAAATACCTTTTGTCTTTTCAAATGTGGAATATTTTATCTAAAATTCATCCAAATCATATATTATGATTTTACATAATTTATTCATACATTGAAATATTTTTATCATGGCCCTTACAGGAGGTTTCCAATATCGGCCTCCAAACTACATCCATAGCGAACTTTTTCAAAATTGATTTGGACATATTTTAAAATCTAACCGTTCAAATTTACATCTCCTATATTCATTGGAAAGATCTTTTTGATATGAACCCAATGGTTCCGAATTTAGGAGAATCCGACGGTCGGATCTCCCGACACATCCATTTCAAGTTAATGGCTGAAATGCCCGAATGGTCGCAGTGCGATACATTCTATTCAGACCATTTATATATATATATATATATATATAATATCATCGATTTCTATTTAAAAACGTATTTCATAAAACGTTTATACATTCCTTTTAAAACGATTTCACTTCCATTACCAATTTAAATTAAACTTGAACATCACATTTTATTATGATCACAACAGGATAATATTTTCAAAATGTAATATTTTGAAATTCAATCTTCTCAATATTCATTATAAAAATGAAGAAAATCGATATAAAATTCTGTTCGAGTCAAAATAGCTTTTATGTGCTTAACTCGGCTTCACATTTTTATATTTTCGTATCCATCCAGAATCGGACATCAAAATCAACTTCTAATTATCATTAAATATCACATTTCAAAAATATTCATGTTCATTCCGGATTAGAATAAAATCTCATCCAATATCCATATAAATAAATTTATATGGATTACATTCATCATAAACACACAACGATAGTATCAAAATCCAATGACATCCAGCGTGCATTTTTTTTATGTAAGCTTCAATCTAGCATTTGATGCTCACATAAATCCGTCATTCTACCGGTTAGCCGAAATTTCACACAAGGGAGATGTGTGAGTCAAATATCATCCCAAGACCCGTGTGGAGTTTTCAACTAACAACAATTTTTTTATTAATCATCACTCTCATACAATGCATGCGCACACCGTAATAATAAATAAATAAAAACTCAACTACCAAATGTCATTTAAGGCCGCCACAAGTTTCAATCCACGTCATATGAAATGCGAGTGTCACGTATTCATACAACGCTTTTAATGCAAATGATTTGTGAATAGTTCAGGTGTTGAACTCCAAAATAACTACATGATGCAATTTTTAACTTGCAACTTAAAATGCATAACTAAACCAATCATGACATAATGGCCTAGCAATAATATTTTGGTGAGCAAGTTCTTACCCATAAGCTAAACCAATTCGTCGCGACTCTCCTAATGTAGAAATTTCTTCGTCGCGCTTTCACCGTTTGTCGCTTTTCGCACTCGAATCCGCCTCTCCAGCTCTAGAATTTGCATACGACTCCCAATCTTCACCAAACTCTGTCACTCGCACAAACCCGTCATTTCAGACAACTTTCGCCTAGTGGACTTTCTTCCTAAAACGCTCCAGTTTGCCAGAAATCGCAAATCTTTGCTCCAACACTGCAAACTTCAAATGTATTTTTCGAGCAGCTCCGAACTCCAAAATTTGATTATGATATATTGAAATCAAAGAGAAAAACGTAATATACAGCTTTGGTCTTATGGAGTTTCGGCCAGAAATGTACAAATCAAAAGGGATTTTTTGAAAAGAGGAGATTTTGGCCATGGTGGGGCCCACGACCAAGGGGAGGGGGACTGTGGCGGCGCAGGGGGCCTGACATGGACTAGGGGTGGTGGCGGCGGCGGTGACCATGCGGGAGGAGGTGATTGGTGGTGGAATGGGTTAAAGGTTTTTTGAATGGAAGAGGGAGAGAGGAGGAGAGAGTGAGGAGAGAGTGAGAGGAGGAGGAGGGGGAGGGCTGATCGGTGGCGGGAGGAGGGAGACGGGGGGCGACAGCAGGTGTAAAGGGGGTGGCCTCCATTTTTAAGAAAAGCGGGAGAAAGAGGAGGAATGAAGAAGTGAGAAAATGAATGGAAGAAAAGTGGTTATATGCTTGTTTCTCTCCAAATCGCCCGACTGCAAACGATCTCCGTTTGCCGTGGATTTCGGACCTTAGATAGTACACGTCAAGACTATCCAACGAATCAAGTTTCATCGAATTCCGAGTTCGTTTGACCATCCGTTAAAATTCTCAAAGATGCTCAAACAAGCTTTAAAAATGCGATTTTAGTGTACCTTTTCTTCTTGCGTGCCCAAACGCAAGCTTAAAAAATCGTGGCCTTTTGGATTTAACCATTATTTAATGATACGAATCCAAAAAAAGGAATCGAATTTTGAGATCGTCTCCATAATGTTCCTTTGTAAATTGATTGCCTATTTTTGAACAAATGATTTTGCTTCGCACGGCCACATACTGACTCTGTTCGGCACGCATTTTTGAACTTAACAATGATTTGTCATTATGAATCCAAAAATATTTATTTTGTCGAATTCTGAGTTTGCTAGCAAAATTTCATTTTTTAAGGGCTATGTGATGATTTTAAAAATCAAAATTTTAAAATTTTCAAAACAAAGCTTATAAATTCCATAATGGCTATTCTAATTTTTAATTTGAACATACATTCATTAGAAAGATACGATTAATTAGATTCTTCTGGTTTCATCAAATTCTGACTTATATTGAATTTTATACAATCATTCGAAGTTTAAATCCAAATTTTCAAACTACCGCGCCATTCAAGGCTCATTTTATATAAATTATAAATTTATAAGTTCTAACTTCGTACTAAGTAAGTTTTAATCATTTATTCTCGAAATAAATCGCCCAAAATATTTAATTTCCATGAAAATCAATTAAAAATAAATTTTAAATTGGTTCAAAAAATATGGTTTGTTACAACCTCCCCCACTTAAAAATTTTTGTCCTCGAAAAAGAACGGAGATGAAAGTTGTTTAACGAACTAACTCAACTTTCATTTTGACTTCAGTTCTTCAGCTTTTCAGCTTTCTAAACACTTTCAAATTTCTCTGAAATTTGGCTAACATCCTAAATTTCTGAAAAATTTCGTCATAACCTCCTTTGTATGGGGAGGGTCTGAAAAATTTATTCGGCCGTATTAGGTACACAATAAATCAATAAATAGCATACATAACAAATGTGCACACCCACAATAATTTATAAGCCCTGCTCCCCCCATACCCACGCGCTAAAATTAAGACAAGAGAGACGTGACGTGTGTATTTTTGTCATCTCACGACCCATGTAGGATTTTTTATTAAATCCTGCAATTTACCGTTATAGATTATTAAGTCCATAATCAGCCCTCAGTTCAACTTGTAATTCAGTCCTCGCCATACAAGCATCTTGCTCGTATGGTAATCCGAACCTCATCATATAAGCGTCAAATGCTTATATGGAATATGATATGCTATGCCATCTTCAGTAGTATGTTCTGTGGTGTAGTCCATAATTTATTTGTTTCTATCCTATGGCGTATGTTTTAAATTTCACACAGAACAACCATCACAGCGCATCCAAATCACTCACAGTAGTTTATATAGTAATAAAATTGTGCAACCAACTCATTAAGGTGCACCTGTTTGTCGGGCATACAAATTATTTCTTTACTCAAAGCTGTGCCATTAACTTGCTCAAAATATATATGTATATGTACACAATTCTAACTAATTTGCAATTCAGTTTAATTTAGCTCAATTAAATTAAATAACAAGTGTTTTCATATATTAAATGTCAAAAATTGCTAAAGCTGTCTTTTTTTAAAATTAGATGTCATATGTAATCAAACAGGAAATCAAAGAATCACACAAACAATCAATTGATTAATTAACTTTTTAAACACTTAACTTTTGTATACTCAATTTTTTTAAAAAATTGGATTATATAATAATCACAAATACGTTACTTATAAATGTGTCACTCTTTACTCATTTTAGGGCATTACTAACCCCATCTCTAATGAATTTCTCATTCTAGGATGTTACTGATCCTATCTCTAATGAGTATTCTTGAGTAGAATGTTACTAATTCTATCTGTGATGAATTCTTTCATTCGGTTCTAATGTGTCTTGTTCTCGAGCTTTATAAACCAAAGATCTAATACCACCTTTCACAAACATGACGCGCTATAACCCAAACATGAGAATTTTTCATTGCTTTTACAACAATTTACATCAGAGTACAAGAATATTAGAGAATAAATTATATAGCAGTGGAAATAAAAATGTATAAATACATTGCACAGCGAAAATACATCCACTACCACAACTGAAAGAAATACATAGATACAAAGCTTTCCGAATATAGCTCCAGCTGTAAACCAGGATCCTGTTAAATTGAAATTTGCAAAACCCAAAATTACTAACTACCTATGTGGAAAATATGGGCATCCAGAGTTTAGATGAAAACAATAAACTCTAGGTCAGTCATGAAACTGGTATGAGAACTTAAAACATTTATTAAACTTTACTTTAAAACAAGGTAAATCACGGGACCACGCCATATGTCACAGAACGGATTTGCTCCTATGAATACACTGAAATAAAACAATTTATTAACAATGCAATGCATTTTGAAAAAATGAAGCTATTATAAGACTCAGGTCCCATCACACCGTGTAACACAAACCAAAGGATAGAGTTTTACCTTATAATAGCCAAACATGATTGGTACGTCTTAAAACAAATCATTTTAAAATTACCATAAGTGCATAGTGTCAAAACAACTTCAAATATAAATGTATCAATCATAAACGACATAATACCCCATTCTATAATGTCGCCATATAGGTTTATAACTAAACCTGTAAAATCAAGAATTGGAATTTGGATTTCCATCATGAACCGAGGCAAGGGATCTTCCTCGTCCGACTTCGGAACACCTCTAAAGAGATGTCCAGGACTCATACTCAAGCAAGCCCTTAGAAACGGCAGAGCCGGCCCACCTCTCCACGGCGGATTAGGGTTACTCCTGAACATGCATTCCCTTGTCCTATCAGACCTATCACTCGAGCCTTTTAGTCGGCTCTATATTTGAGGCGTCTCGCAATCCATCATCCACATAAGTAAAAATTCTGGACTCCATACTATGACACCACTTCTAGCTAGAAAGAAATGCATATCCTTCCTCTACTGTCTTTCATCCCGTTTTTGGCTCATACCGGGGTGTGAGGCTCGCGAATTAACGCTATACACAAAGCTATGCTACTTAAAGTCGTGCTTTGATCATCATCCACAAGTCCCTGCTTTTCAATAAAAGCCTTGATCATTTGCATCTTAGCATGCCACATTGTCTATCCATACCATACCGTTGATTTCTGCCAATATATAACCTCTGAGCTCGTACGTCTCAGAGAAGGGTGTTAAGCAAGAGAATAAATTCTCCGCCACCAAACAGATATATATTTAGCAGAGAACAACGAATATAGCACACAATACAATGTCAGACACAATCCATTCACAAGTCGGTTCTAGGTCTGAATGAAACCGAAGGCACCTTATTCCTCGCCCCATATGTCCAATACATGAGAACGGCCCTTGCATATCCGAACATCAACAACTACGTCCGGACAACTACCACTATAACCCCTTCAAGGCAGCAACTCCAATCAAGGGCATCAGTAGCAATCCATTCGATGTGAAGGTTGTCCGTCTTGCGCCGTCTTCAATATCTTCGACTTTTAGTCGTCGTAACAGTTATTCAGAATGGGTTAAACCCGGTCTTTCCGGATAAATCGTGCATCTTATAATCATGTGAAATATAAACACATCATACACTTTATTCCAATACAAAATATTCTGTGTTCAAATATTAATATCTCTGGGAATTATTCCCCTTAATCTTATCAAAGATTTAATTCATTCAAACCTCTTATTTAAATCTTTCTTTGAAAACCATTGCAAAAGTTTTTATTATATTATATGTTTTCACAACTTAAACCAAATTAAGGTTTATAATACTAGTCGGGATTATCAAGCCTTACCAAAATAATCATTCATTTTATTGTCCCAATTCCAACCTATTCATCCCACGAAGAAAAACTGGTAGTACTCCATATCTAACACCTATCATTATCGGTAAATTTAATTGCCATTTCACGTTCAAATCTAATTAAAGATTTAATTATGGCATAGAGTGAAGCTGGTGGTACTCCATTCTCGAACATTTCTTGAATTTGATAAATCTAATTATCCTATTCTCGTTTTAATCTACTTAAAGATTTATTAAAACTCTAGTTCGGTTTTAATTTCAAAAAAATCATTACTTAATGATTATTCAACCTTTGGAAATTAATCTTGTCTTTACTTGGGTTAAAGAACAAATGTCATATGAAAACACCTTTCATGATAAACCCAAAATCATCTTCCATTTTATATGTAATCTTCACGGAAATTTGAACCATTTATAATCGATATAAATTTCTATATCAGACTAATACTATAAGTGGAATAGGGGAGAAATCCTTTTAAATTCCATTAGTAATATATGTCTTCCTTCACAGAAGCCCATTTCGATTATTATGGATTGAATTCCATTCAACCCCAATTCAATTAAATAAATTGGAAAGCTTCTCTAAATCTTAAAAAAAAAAGGTTCATTCCATTCACAAATAGGTTCAAGAATAGTATTAATGAAAATACCATCCACGACGAACCCAAAATTCTCATTCTCCATTTAACTCAAATTTATATATTGGAAACTTCAGGTTATGTTAAAAACCATTTGCATATCCAATTTATCATTTCTAAAAATCTTTGGATTGTTATTCTAGATATTAACTAGTTCGTTCGGTTAAAAATACCTTTTATCTTTTCAAATGTGGAATATTTTATCCGAAATCCTTCCAAATCATATATTATGATTTTACATAATTTATTCATACATTTAAATATTTTTATCAAGGCCCTTACAGTCGGTTTCCAATATCGGACCCCGAAATACATCCACAGCGACCTTTTCCAAAAGTGATTTGGACATATATTAAAATCTAACTCTTTAAATTTGCATCTGATATATTCATTGGAAAGATCTTTTCGATATGAACCCAATGTTTTTCGAATTTAGGAGAATTCGATGGTCGAATCTCCTGATACGTCCATTTCAAGTTAATGGTTTGCGAACAGTCGCTATGCGATACGTTCAATTCAAACCATTTAAATATATATATATATATATAATGTATATATATTGTTGATTTCTATTTAAAAACGTATTTTATAAAAATTTTATACATTCCTTTTAGAATGATTTCTCTTCCATTGCCAATTTAAATTAAACTTAAACATTGCATTTTATTATGATCACAAAAGGATAATATTTTCAAAATGTAATATTTTGAAATTCAATCTTCCCAATATTCATTATAAAAATGAAGAAAATCGTTATAAAATCCGTTCGAATCAAAATAGCTTTTATATACTTTACTCGGCTTCACATTTTTATATTTTCATGTCCATCCTAAATTGGACATCAAAATCAACTTTTAATTCTCATTAAATATCATATTTTAAAAATATTCATGTGCACTCCGGATTGGAATAAAATCTCAACCAATATCCATGTAAACAAATTTATATGGATTACATTCATCATAAACACCCAACGATAGTTGCAATCAACTATCAAAATCCAAAATGACATCCAATGTGCATTTTATTTTTATGTAACCTTCAATCTAACAATTGATCTCACATAAATCCGTCAATCTACCGATTAACCAAAATTTCACACAAGGGGGATGTGTAAGTCAAATATCATCCCAAGACCATGTGGGGTTTTCAACCAACAACAATTTTTTTTATGAATCATCACTCTCGTACAATGCATGCACACACGTCATAAATAAATAAATACTCAACTATCAAATGCCATTTAAGGCTGCCACAAGTGTCAATCCACATCGTTTGAAATGCGAGTGTCACATATTCATACAACGCTTCTAATGCAAATGATTTGAGAATAGTTTAAGTGTTGAACTCCAAAATAACTACATGATGCAATTTCTAACTTGCAACCTAAAATACGTTACTAAACTAATCATGACATAATAACCTAACAATAATATTTTGGTGAGCGAGTTCTCACCTATAAGCTAAACCAATTCGTCCCGACTCTTCTAGTGTAGAAAATTCTTCACCGCGCTTTCACTGTTTGTCGATTTTCACACTCGAATTCGCCTCTCCAGCCCAAGAATTTGCATACAACTCCCAATCTTCACCAAACTTTGTCAATCGCACAAACGCGTCGTTCCGGACAACTTTCGTCTAGTGGACTTTCTTTCCTAAATGCTCCAGTTCGCCAGAAATCGCAAATCTTCTCTCCAAAACTGCAAACTTCAAACGTGTTTTCCGAGCAGCTCCAAACTTCAAAATTCGATTGTGATATATCAAAATCGAAGAGAAAAACGTGATCTACAACTTTAGTATTATGCAGTTTCGGCCAGAAATGTCCGGATCGAAAGTTATTGAGGTTAGAAGAGGAGGGTTGTTTCTGCAAAACGAGATTTTTGTGAAAAGAGAGATTTTGGCCTTGGTGAGACCCACGACAAAGGGTAGGGGGGCTGAGGCGGTGCAGGGGCCTAACATGGGCTGGGGGTGGTGGAGGTGATGGTGGCGGCATGGGAGGAGGTGATTGGTGGTAGAATGGGTTCTAGGGTTTTTGAATGGAAGAGGGAAAGAGGTGGAGAAAGAGGGGAGGAGGAAGAGGAGGAGGAGAGGAGGAGGAAAAGGAGGGCTTATCAGCGGCTGGAGGAGGAGTGCGGCAGCGGGTGTAAAGGGGGAGGCCTCCATTTTTAAGAAAAGAGGAAGAAAGAGGAGGAAGAAAGAAGTGAGAAAATGAATGGAAGAAAAGTGATTATATGCTCCTTTCTCTTTGAATCGACCGACTGCAAACGATCTCCGTTTGCCGCAGATTTCGGATACAAGATTGTACACGTCAAGAGGAGTCCAATGAATCAAGTTTCGTCAAATTCCGAGTTCGTTTGACCATTCGTTAAAATTCTCAAAGATGCTCAAATGAGCTCCAAAAATGCGATTTTAGCGTACCTTTTCTTCTTGCATGCCCAAACGCAAACTTAAAATATCATGGACTTTTGGATCTAACCATTACTTGACGATAATAATCCAAAAAAAGGGAATCGAATTTTGAGATCGTCACCATAATGTTCTTTTGTAAACTAATCGCCTGTTTTTATACTAATGGTTTTGCTTCGCACGACCACATACCGCTTCATTCGACGCGCATTTTTGAACTTAACAATGATTTGTCGTTATGAATCCAAAAATATTTATCTCGTCGAATTCTGAGCTTGCTAGCAAAATTTCATTATTAAGGGCTATGTGATGATTTTAAAAATTGAATTTTTAAATTTTTCGAAAACAATGCTTATAAATTCCATAACGATTATTCTAAATTTTAATTTGAACATAACTCACAATTCATAACATGAAAACTCAATTTCTTACGTTCATTAGAAAGATATGATTAATTAGATCTTAATGTTTCTGATTTCATCAAATTCTGACTTATATTGAATTCTATACATTCATTCAAAGTTTAAATCCAAAATTTTAAACTACCGCGCCATGTCAGGCTCGTTTTATATAAATTATAAATTTGTAAGTTCTAAATTCGTATTAAATAAATTTTAAATCATTTATTCTCAAAATAAATCGCCCAAAATATTTAATTTCCAAGAAAATCAATTAAAAATAAATTTTAAATTGATCCAAAAATATGGGTTGTTACATTAGCCTTGACTCGAGTAATTTTTTTGCATAATGCTCGGGTCAGACTAAGTATTTCAGCTTTTGAGATATCTGTTGAGCTTGAGATTCAATGGAGTTATTAAACTTCTATTATCATATGTTAATTGAAATCATAATTAACTCTAGTATGCATTTATTAAGAACATTATTAAAAGGTTAACAATTTGTCAATTTACTAAGCACTTAAATTAATTTCAAATGACATCTTTTCAATTTGTCAAAAGAAACTTAGCAGTTCCAATGGTAGTTAGAAAATTGCATTTATCCAAATGCCATTCAAGTTGCACACAACATTTATATAATCAAGGGTATTAGTTCAATTTTTACTCTATCAAAAATAAAAATGTCAGTATAATTTTACTTGATAATATAATACAAAACCAAAACAAACATAATCGCGGAACAATGTTTATTTTTGCTACCATAATGTCCAACAAAATCAATTTAAATAAAATATGGTGGAACATGATCTTATTCTACTAACATAAGTGAAAATTTCAATTTATTATCATGATTAACGTAATTAGGTTCAATAATTATTCATTAAAGTTAACAATCTGATCCTTCTGATATATTCTACAAGTCAATACAGTAAAGTACATGTCAAATGGATATCGAATGGAGAAGTTATGTACATCTTAAATTTCTTTAATTAAACTTGATAACTTAATGTGATATAGGCTAAGCCTATTGACATCCTACCCTATTTACACTATGCTTCACCTGCTCGATCATGCATGCAACAACATCTTTACCTCCTTTACCATACCCCCCTTCAAATCAACTTTATATACATACTTAAATGTTTAAATATAAATTTTCAAATTCAATTCTCTCTATATATATTATGGGCCTAAACCCACTAGTAAACAAACCAAAACCCCAACCTCAAACACTTCCCCTCTCTCTTTTAATAAATACCTAATACCAAGTATACACAAAAATAAATAGATGCACACTAAATCATTCACATGCATCATGAATTAGGATGCCAAAGCACCGCATCACCGCTATTACTCAGTAGACACCCTCTAACAATCACCACCTGCCACTAAAACACCACCATTAATGACTGCTCTTAGAAAACACCCTCTAGTTGAACAACATGATGCTAAATTCCATCATCCAATAAAAAAGATAAATCCAAAAAAATAAATCACACCATTATCTCTGACATTGATTTGACCTGCTATCTTCTTCATAACATATCTCTAATACACCAACGGGAACCATCTTGCCCAGTCTGGTCACCAAAATCGGTCGTATAACATAATAAATTTCGAGGAATCCCAAGGTACTGCTAAACCTTAAAACCATCTTCCCTCTCCACCATAATGAACCATAGCACCACTTAATCACACTATTCCCCTTATCTCTAACGTAGTTCCGACTTCTAAGGCCTAAACCTCCACTTCTCTAGAAAATTGACAAAAAACCTGTTTCTAATCAACAGAGAACTAAGCACCAAAAACTATGTTAAAATTTTGAAATTGGTTTCTATGTCATCAACTAAATAGATTTTATAATTCAAATATTAAATTAGTGATTTATGACAAAAAATCATCTCTTTGCTGAAATATCCAAGTTTACCAAAACCTATTCCATAAAAAAACCAACTATTTTAAAAATAAACTATAAGACAATAGGCACAATTTTCGTGTTGATCATTTTTGTCAAATTTAAAAATTTATGAAGTTATAAAGTTTTTAATATTTGAATTTTTGTTCAGATTTTATACAAAGAATCAAATTTCTCTATTAAAGGTTTTCAGTCCTTGCAATTTTCTTCCTTTCCTATAGCCATAATATAGATCTTTACCAACATGACAATTTCAAGCGTTTTAAACATTTAAACTCGTGTTTTACTTAAGATCCAAATCATATTCTAGAATCTAAATAGTTTTTTTTTTTGGAGTTTTGAATAAGTGGTTTATGATTCTAGTGCTTAATTTTTTTTCTTCTAAATCCCAGGCTTCACGTTTGCATTTAAACATGATAACTAAAGAACTTGAATGCACACACATAAATCACAAGTAGGATTTCAGATTTAATAACATAGAGATTAGATTTGACCATAATTTAATGTCGATAGTAAAGAATAAGTTGTGCAATAGATAGATATTTGGGTATGTTAACAATTACATATTTGAATGAATGTTTAGTGAGTTACTTACCTTTACAAATGTTGCTTTAGATCTAATATGAAGCTGGAGATCTTCTAGTAGTTTGATTGCTTTTCTTTTTTGATATCCCTTTTTTTTTAAAAATTGTTCAATATGCCAACATGGGGGTCTGGGTTGGTCTCGAACTTCTGATCTTTTACTAGGAAGAAACATGCCTTTCCACTGTGCCACACTTGTGTTTGTTGCATTATTGATGTCCCTAGCTTTATTGGTTTCTTTACTAATTTTTTTCTTACTTTATTTTCTTTTGATTTTAATTTGCTCATGAAACGAAACAATATAAGTGAGAAATATGTGTACTTCGATCGAATAAGTCAAGTTTCATTCATAGGTATTCACCTATTTTTTTTTTCTAACTATCAATACTTATTGAGAAAAATTTAAATTAATATAATATTTTCTTACTTTTTACACTTAGATTTGCAAAAGTTCTCTTGGTTCTTGACTAATGCCTTTTCTCTTTCTACTCATGTCTCCTTAGCCTTCTTATGTAAACCTCTTTTCCATTAATCTATTCATTTAATTTTATTTAACTTATTTTATATCATTTTATACATTTTATAATATTTAAAACTCCAAAGTATACATTTCATACTTAATTAGTATGATATATATTTAATATAATACCAAGCTAAAGCATGCCTAATCAGTATTTTAGAATAGGATTTAAAACGTGTACACCTGTGTATACCATGTACATACACTTATTCGTTTGAAACTATAAAAATATATTTTAATCCACTTTTGAACAATATCAAGAATATTACTATTATCATTATTTAAACCCAAACCAAACTAATATATTTATATTATAATATTATCTTAACTACGCTAGCTTAATAAAATGTTAAAAATCAATATTCTATTGGAGTAAAAACTAAAATTTCGAGAAATATTTTCCAGTCACATTTTTTATTTTGGAGAAATAATTGTAAATGTAGATCAAATTCTTAGATTAAATCCGAAATTATCACTTATAAATCAAGAAGATTTATCATTTTATAATAACCCAGTTATTAGATATTCAAAACAATATAAATATTTATATATTTTAAAATAATAAAATTTCATATTGTAACACTAAGTATCTGCATGGATACCGATTCGTAATACACCAATAGTGCAAATTCATGTTTAGCCAAATTTGGAGCTCCATTCGAGTGCATAGAGTTAGCATGGCTCCATATCCTTGTCTGTGCTCGAGTCTTGAGCTATCCAATCATCTCTTCGAGCTATTCACAATGATGATTGTGTGATCCATACTCTGAATCCAATGTGTAATGAATTCTAAAAATTAATGTAACAAATATATGTTAGAAAATGACCATAAAAAGATTAAAGAATAATACTTAATTTAAATGTCGTTTTAATCAATTTATGTTCAAATACAAAAGATACCATTTCTAAATGCTATCCAAAGTTTTGTTAATTTTTTATCATGTTTTACTATAAATTTGAGCCTAGAATTAACCATCAAAATAAATATTTTTATTATCGTTTCTTTCTAGATTTGTTAGCATACATTTGTCATTTAATTACCAAAAAGAAAACTCATTAAGAATATTTGTTAATTATTTTATCAAAATTTATGAAACATGATATTTTTTCAAAGAGCACATTTAACAACTATTCTGGCTGTGACAACCTGGTTTTTTGATCGTTTAAGCTAATAATAATTCACACATGTTGATTACAACAAAACTGAAATACAGATAGTCATTGAGATTAATATAAGAAAAAGAAGAAAAAAGAAAAACAATCATCGAATTTCGCAGCAGAAGAACAAAATATAATGATCAAGTAAGAGTTTATGCAGCTATTAAATTATACATTTGATTATACATTACAAAAATTATTAGAGTAAACAATCATAAACATACCAATAAATGCAGCGGAATAATATTAATAAATACGTCTGTTGTTAACCGACCTTTTAGCCCGGTTCCCAATAGAAATCTAGTCCCACATGACTCGGCCTATCATAAGGTTCAACAGCCCAAGGTGTTGCCAAGATACTCATGATTCTCGCACAGAAGGAGTCGCACAAGTGTGGTCGTCACGACTCGTCAAACTTCTCTAAATACACCAACTCCTAGAGATTTCGTATCCCACATCTCCCTCTCCAATTTCTTATCCCATGTCTCCCTCTCAAATTTCGTATCCCTCACCGTACCACTTTTCGTATTCTTCACCATACCACTTTTCCTATTCCTCACCCTACTACATTTCACATCTCGCTTCTCGTATCTGCTCATTCTTCACTGTTTTCGTATCCTACTTCCTCCAATTCATATCCCAACTCCACATGCCTTATTTTGTATCCCTAAATCTTGACTCCTTTCGATATGAGATCAGCCTAATACAAAACCAAGCTAGGAGGATACGAAATTGGTAATACCAAGGAGGATACGAAGTAGCATACGGGAGGGGCGGATATGAAATGAGGTGCAGAAAAGGATTTGGATTTTCAAAGAGAGAAGTACCATTTTGGCTATGTTTTCGGGAGCTACTCCGATCCCAAGATCAACACAACTCCCAGGATATAAAAAATGGATAGTGGGCCCCACTTCTCACCTACTCCAATACTTATAAATACCCCTTCATCAGCAATGAAAAAAGGTTGGCAAATGGATGATTTGACACTTTGTGATGGAATTCTTGATATTGGACGCCATTAAAGCACCTTGAATCCTTAGGAAGAAGAAATTGCTTACTTGTCGAGGTATTAAACTCCCTGACAACAAAGGAATCTTGAGAACAAGAAATATAACTCCAAACTTGGATTTAATAGAACTTAATTACCACCATTACCATGACGATGATGTCGCCATTGTACTTTCTCAAGAGTGAATAAAATTAGCAAAGCTATCAAAGTGGATGTAGGTTCAATCCAAACCGAACCACTATAAATACTGTGTTTGGTACTTGCTGCGTATAATTTTCCATATGCAAAATGCTATTTTCGTTAATTCGAAAATCTTTAGGTGTTTCACGAATTTTATGCATCAATATTCTGGTGCTTTCACCGAGAGCTTTGAAGACCCAAGGCTTTATCTCTTTCCAAACGTCTTCCATTTCAAACTAGGAGTACTACTTAGGTCCCTTAGCCGTACCTACAAAGTTCACTTGCAGTGGCTAGAAAAGTAAAGAACATTATGATTGGAACTTCCACGGCTGCTAATACAGAAACCTCCGCCCAGCCTCAACCTTCTGAAATTCTGACTAATATGGAAATCGCTACCTCCTTCAATCCAGAGGTTCTGGTTACTCAAGCCAAATTCCTCGAGCTCAGTAAGAAATTGGAGGAAAGGATGAAACAGGTTAATGATCAAGTGAAAAAAATATCAGCTTGATGCGGTGACTCCATGAAAATCCGTAACGTGACGTCGCTCGCCTCGAAGTTAACAGCATGGGAACCATAGCCAAAGGAGGAGGATTGATGACAATGGAAATGGCAACAACAATGGTAACTGAACTACCATTAGTATTAGTGAGGGAACGTGTAAATGTGACCGTTCCTGGTTGGGTCCTAACAACGATCAAGGAACTAGTACCCAACCCCCTACACGATAGAACCTTCAGGGCGTTACTCCAAAGTTGTCTCCTACGCATCCAACAACTAAACTTTTCCAAATTCTTCCCAACCAACGTCAACAAAACCAAGCAATCGAGTTTGAAGACCTACCTAAAGATGATGCCGATGTTCATCATAGAAGACACCCACGACCACGAACTCCCAAGCTGGACAACGACCGTTAAAATCCAGCGGGGTCTATACTACGGTTCTCACCAACATGGTTTGTAGGATTATGAGAGAAACACGGGGGAATGCCACCGATGTATGCGAAAACAATATGAGGTGTAACCCCTTCGCTCGGGTTGTCATGACGCCGGATGGCCTCGGCGTTTTAATATGCATCAGTTAACGACTTACTCGGGGAAAACTGATCCCTATAACTTCTAAAATTGATGAATAGCATATGGACTCAAGTCATGTCACCAATGCCATGAAACAAAAATTCTTCCCAGTCTTTCTTAAAGGCATCACTCTCCTCTGCTTTTCTCGAATCCCGACAAGATCCATCTCTACTTTCAACCAGCTTGCTACCAAGTTGGTGAAACAATTCAGGATGCACGTCACAAGACTAAAGGACACCCTGACTCTCTCCAATCTCTACCAAGGCATAGGGGAAACTCTTAAGAGTTAAGAGTTACATCGAATGCTTCCACAATGCCCTGACAGAAGCTGAGGATCCAGTGTGTCTCACACTGTCTTGGCTCAACTTGCTAAGGGCATTCTACCCAATACCAAAGTCGGGGCTTGGGTTGTTAGGAAACAATCGAAGACTTCAGAAACTTTATATGAAAAGGCAGATTGATTTCAGTGTCGAGAAGAAATGCGCATAAATAGGGCTGCTCAGACTAGCCATCCTTACACCACACCAAAACACTATTCAAGACAAGGTCAAGGGAAAATAGGTCGGGTAATCTTCCATCAAGGGAAAACAAGTCTAGAAATATTCTGACAAGGGAAAAGAGATAGGTCAATTCAAGCCTAAGCCTAACAACATCAAGCTAGGTGGTCGTAACAACTAGCGGCTTGGAGATTTGAAGAGGCATGATCGCTATCCGACTTACAAGATCTACACTCCGCTCATTTCAGAGCTGGAGCCAATTTACTTAAAGATATGTAACACAATTCAATACAAGAAGCCAAACACTAGAGCATCTACCGATCGGGAGAAGAATTTCGGAAAATATTGCATATTCCATGATACGTTCGGTCATAATACAAACAACTACCGACACTTCAAAGATGCCACCTAAAAGCTTACATGTGAGAAACATCTTGAGTAGTACGTTCAAAACGCCACTCCCCAAGAAGCAGTCACGGGCCCTTCAATGCTTGTGCAGTTAAAGCGCTTAGCGGTTCTATAGCGGCGGAGGTGCAAAAAGGTGTAGCGGGGGTAAAGCGGGGAAACAGCGAGGATGTAATAGAGGGGTAAAAAAGTTCATTAGATGTAAAACCAAGTATTTGTGAATTAATTAATCATCTTTCTCACATTATATGCATATAAGAAACTAATATAAATTAATCATACATAACAAAATCATGGAATATTATAGTTATGCATGCTAAATTTGATGAGTATAATTGATTATTTCCATATATTAGGCACTTATACCTTGAATTTATCCCTTTACGCTAACTTTACTGAATATTTTAAAAAGAGAACTAGTCAAATCGAGCTCTATATATTAATATTGCTAAAGTAGACACTAAAAAGCCTTGATTTAGCAGATACAACGAACAATAGTGGGGCTAAAAGCGGATCTACTATTCATGAATGCTAAATTGAAATACCGTAGCGGTTGAAGTGCGCTATGGGATATAGCAAGGATAATGCGGGGCTTTAGCGGGATTTTAACTGCATAGTTCAATGCTCGCATCTCCTCAAGCTCAAACGGCCCCTCGGCGGTCTAATCCAAGACCACTATAAGGGGTATCGTTTTTAACAACAATTGCGGTGGGACTCACCCTGTAAATGAAAACTTCAGGCATATAAAGAGTACGCCAACTAACTCAAGCATGCTATCTTGGAACCATGCTCCGTCCAGGACAAATCTGTCATGGCTTAGATTCAAAAGACTATGCGTGATGACATTGTTTTCCGCAATAGGGACGGTACCAAAATTGACATTCCAACTGTAGAAACTCTCATCATTTCTTAAGGCCAAAGACTTAAGGCCGGTCTAGCTCGAAGATGGGGATCGTAACAGAGTCTGAATCCTCATCTTCATGGTTATTGATGTTTCTTAACCTAACAACATCTTCCTCGGACATCCTTCCCTTGTAGAATTCTGAGAATGCATTGCAACAAGGTCCCTCCTCATGAAATTTCCATTATAGAATAGGATCGGAACTGTCTAAGGAAATCGAGGTACCGCAAGAGCCTGCAATTTCGCAGAATGGAAAGACACCATCAACAAGGAGAAGGGCAAGGGATCAGCACCAAACACTAGTGCCAAAATCGCAAGCACTTAGCAGCCACTAGAGTCTGGTACTTACTGCCTGCCACCTTTCCCAAGATCTTGATCCACGAGAAGATGATAAACCCGATTTCGAAAGGGTTACACCAACGGTGCCAATCGTCGACTTTCCAATCAACCCCGCCCACCCGACTCGGGTCTTGAAGATTAGATCACAACTCCATCCAGAAATAAAGGAAAAACTTGTGTTTTCTTATGGGCCAACCTAGATGTAATTGCTTGGACCCATTCTGATATGTGTGGCATCGACCCAGGAATCGTCTGCCACATGCTTAGTATCGATCTGAATCATCGTCTAGTCAAATGAAAATGTTGTATCTTGGAAATAGAGAGATTGGTAGCACTCAAAGAGGAGGTGGTTATGCTTCTTGATAGCGGCTTCATCCATGATGCGCTCTATCCAAGATGGGTCTCCAACCTAGTCTTAGTTAGAAAATCTAATGTGAAGTGACAAATGTATGACGACTATTCAGACTTGAACAAAACTTGCCCAAAGGACAGCTTCCCGCTTCCATATATTGACCAATTCGTTGATTCAACTGAATGCTACTGGTTTCTCTCCTTCATGGACGCATAATTATGATACAATCAAATTCCAATGTACCTTCCAGATTAGGATCATACTTCATTCATCCACGACCATGGGCTCTACTAGTATGTTGTCATTCCCTTCGGTTTCAAGTATGTTGTAGCCACCTACCACCTACTAGTCAATCAAATTATCAAGGAACAGACTGGAAGATCCATGGAGGTCTATGTGGACGATATCAACGAGGTTGTCTAACGACTATGTCAATGACCTCGCGAAAATGTTCGACATTCTCCAGAAATATGGAATGAAACTCGAAATGGTCTTTTGTGACGACCCCAAATCCCGTACTGACGGAGACAAGGGTTATCTTTGGAATATAACACAGAAACAGATAATAGCAGAATAGAATTAAATAAATACACCAGATAATGAACAATAGAATATACTGGATAAACGAAATCATCAGAGTTACACAGTATACAGGATCATACTTAGTACAAATACAGTTCAGCTATACATAAATGTCTACAGTGGAAAACAAACATAATATGTATAATAGGAGCTGAACAGCATAAAAAGAGATAAACAATAGAATCCATCTTCAGCTCCAGCGATCCAGAAAGAACCAGCTAAACCTGAATACAAGGCTGCCCGTGTAGAAAAAGGGGCACCCGAGTTTGAAAGTGAAACAAACTACGAGTCAGTCATGGGACTGGTATGAGAAATCTACTTAACACATTTATAATATGGCTAATCACAGGACCACGCCACTTTCGTGGAATGGGTTTGCTCCATCGGATTGCCAGTGCTTTAAAAACAAATCTTTTTTATAAACATCGCAATGCTTTTTATAAAAATGAAGCCATTATAGGACTCAGTTCCCATCACACAATGCAACGCAAACCGGAGGATAGAGTTTTACCTTATAATGGCCAAAATATGATTGATACGAATAAAACAAAAGCATTTGATATTATTATTAGCGTTTATATGTTTCAAAAACAAATTGAATCATAACTATCAATCATAGGCGGCATGGGTACCATATATCATGTCGCCATATATATATATATATATATATATATATATATATATATATATATATACAATCATAACCGCACAGTCACGTATTTGGAAATTGGATTTCCGTCCTGAACCAAGGCAAAAGATAGTCCTTACCGACTTCGAGACAATCTAGCCCATGTCTCAAGGTCAGAGCGCATCGACCCTTTGGATTGTCAGGGCCGGTCCACCGATGTGGATTATTATACCTGAACACTACGTTTTCCCGCCCTTTGAGGCGTAAACGAGCTAACGAATGACTCCATCGGACCTGGATCGTCCGATCAAACCGAGGAGCCTCGCGACAGTAACAACCACATAAGTCAAACTCGTCAGGGCGTGTAAAACCACTGACGCCACTTCTAGCTAGAAAGAAACACAGGCCCTCCCTGATGTCCTCTCCCGTTTCTGGTTCATACCGGGGTGTGAGGCTCGCGATTTCACGTTATACCCAAAGCTACGCCACACAGGCGGTGCTTTGATCATCACCACAAGACTTTGCTTTTCAACAGAAGCTTTGATCACTGCATCTTAGCATGCCACATAGGCAATTCACACCATGCAACTGATGGCTATCAATCACACAGAATAAATTCCAATGTCAGACCCGTCCATTTGCAAGTCCGTTCTGGGTCTGAACGAAAC
The DNA here is from genome assembly GCA_030737875.1 of Allium sativum. NCBI lineage: Eukaryota > Viridiplantae > Streptophyta > Magnoliopsida > Asparagales > Amaryllidaceae > Allium > Allium sativum. The sequence goes on from CM060922.1 coordinate 638,681,214, forward strand.
CGGAGGCACTATATACCTCGCAAACCCGTCGGTCACCACGTACGTCTTGACGATCACCACTCATTATCCATATTTCGGGATGCCTCCCAATCAAGACCTCGGTTACCATCCAAATGAGGTGAAGATCTCTGGTCTTCGACCACCGTCTTCATCTTCGATTTCTTATCGTCGATTCAGTTATTCAGAATGGGATAAACCCGGTCTTTCTGAACAACTCACGTATATAATAAACAAGTGCAACACTAACATACACACGCATCATTTCAATTCATTAGTCACTAACCGTCAATCAGTAAGAGGACGATTTCCCAAATATTAACCCCGAAGGCCGAAACCAACATCAGATCAATACCCAAGAAACCATTCGACTTAGCCAACCTTCAGTTAATTTCTAAATCACATCCATATCGTTTATAATATTTTATAACGATTTATCGCCATTTTTATTTATTTTAAAATAGCCAATTTATTCAAAACGATGCTTCGGGCCATAACGCGACCGTGGCGCTGTTTTTCTTCAGATTTGATTTACACATATCTAAAAATCTAACCGTTGGATCTTCACAAAATTTACATCATTAGAAAGATCTTTTCAAAACGAATCCAACAGTTCCAGTTTCGGGAAAATCCGGCGGTCGGTTCTCCCGGTATAATCGTTCGAAGTTTCGATTTCAAAATACGAACTGCAGCGTCGTTATTCGATTAAATATAATTATATTTTTATATATATATATATAATCGATTCTGGTGCTGTTTTTCTTCAGATTTGAATTGAACATTCCAGACAATCCAACCATTGGATTTTTACAAAGTTGGTGCCGTTGGAAAGATATTTCCAAGGCAAACCCAACGGTTGCGATTTCTGGAAAATCCGATGGTCGGATCTCCCGTACTAATCGTTTGAAATCACGGTTTCAAAATACAAACTGCAGCGTCGTTATTCGATATATTTTAATTCTATTTATATATATATATATCGATTCTTCGATTTCAAAGCTATATTCTTTTCATACATTTGATAAAAATGATATTTTTATCTAACTGTCTTCTATTTCAACACTTCACTATATTTAGCAATTCATGTATATAATAAAAATGTGATTTTTATTGTAAAACAATTCATTTCAAAACTCTATTATTTTATATAGTTCATATAGGTAATAAAAATAGAATTTTTATTATAAAACAATTTCTTTCAAAACAAGATTATTTTATACCTTTCATATTGATGTTAAAAATGGGATTTTTATTATAAAACAATTTATTTCAAAATTTGAATACCATTCAACACATGAATTTCTATCCAACGAATGAATATCGATTCAACACATGAAGGTTTCCTATAGTTTATATATATAGATAAAAATGTGATTTTTATATTTAAAACACGAACACCATTCAACACATGAATTTCTATTCACGAATGAATATCGATTCAACACATGAAGGTTTTCTATAGTTTATATATATAGATAAGAATGTGATTTTTATATTTAAAACACGAATACCATTCAACACATGAATTTCTAATCAACGAATGAATTTCAATTCAACACATGAAGGTTTTCTATTCAACGAATAAATATAGTTTCAGCAAATGAAAATAATTCAAACACATGAATATTATTCAAAATTTCGGCAGCATAACGGCAGGGTAGTTAAAACCGGGACCGTCCCTAGTACGGCTCCTCGCTCTACCTTGAAACCTCGCGGTTTTTGACAATGGGGATCATGCATCTAGTTCGCACGCAGGCGGCATGTATATATTTATTTCATTTCCACAAACTAATCCTATGTGGTTTCAACCAAATATTTCTCAACCACAAACGGGTATTTTCAACCACAATCAATCAATATCAACCACAAACAATCCCAATCAACCATTCGCTATCAATCAATTTTCACACCAATCACAACCAATAAATATAGTCCATGGTTTTCGGACGAGGGGCGTATATATATATATATTTATATATAGCAATTCACTTCTATTTCAACACATATAATTTTTACAACGCATATATAACTTATACATCGAACATACAACTTATACAACGCTTATACATGAGGTGTACAATGCTGATATAACCCATACATCGACTATATAATTTATACATCGTCGTTTTCCATATCGTTTATAAATTAGAAATTTCACATTGGGTTCCACTCCACCAAAAATAGCAGAAGGCTCAAAAAAATATGCGGTCTCTTCTAAAAGGTAGAAGACGTCCACACGGTCACTATGTTTCCTGTTTCATCGAATTTCGTTAACGAACGAAAAATATATGATTTTTCAAAGTTTTGCAACACTTTAAAGCGTCAAAATCATTTTAGTAAATGAAACCCGTACCTCAGCGTTTTGATTCAAAACTAGGGTTGCAGAAATCTTTCAATCCGCACAGCGATTCGTCGATCGGGCTGCGCCACCTTCAAGAGGCTGGAAGCGCGCGCCTGAAGGTGGTCGAGGCGTCAGGTGCGACGGCGGATCGGTGGAGCACGGCGACGATGAACAGCGCAACTTCTCTGGCGGGATTCTCGACGAATACAACTCGATGGAGGGCGCCACCTATATGGATTTGAAGCTGGAAGAGAGCTCTTCAAAATCCCCTAAAGGAGTAGGGTCTAATTCTTCGTGTGGAGGGAGTAATCAGAGGAGGAAGCGATGAAGAGGAAGCCGCCGTCGATCCGTAGGGTTACGGGTTTTTTTCGATTATTTTATTTTATTTAATTTATGAAGGAAATAATTCAATTGGCCGATGGTTTTAAAAAGGAGGTTTCTGACACGACCACCAGTCCAAACCCAACGACTATCGTCCCTAGCACTTTACCCCCATTCCGAACACAATGGGATATGTTTCGTAGGCTCATTCGACCGTTTCAATCAGTTTTTCCTTCAATTTAAAATATATAACATTCAATATTTGATTTGAACGTACATTTCAATTTGCCAGGGCCACAAACTGATTCGAAAAATTCCAGAAAAATAAATCTGGCTATGTTTTGACGATACGGTCCCAACAAAACTAGTTTCGTCGAATTCTGAGACCGTTTGCAAAAAGGCTCATTTCTGGTCGATCCAATTTAACTACAATTGACCAAAACACATTTTCCTTTGCCACGCTCACATACTAGCTTCAAAAATTATGAAATTTCAAACCTAGCAATAACTCCACATCCCGGATCCAACAAAAGTGGTTTTGTCGAATTCCGAGATCGTATGCAAAATGGCCAATTTCACGGGCTATATAAATTCCATAGCGACCTTTCTGAAAATTCATTTGGCCGTAACTTTTGCTTTCCGCTATGAAAATTTGATTTTTCAGATTCGTTAGAAAGATATTCACTAACAGATTTAAATATTTTTGGTTTCACTCAAATCCGTTTTGTTTTGCACCCGGTACAGTCCGACAAAGTTTGAATTCAATTTTTGAAACTGCAGCGCCATTTCAGGCCTTGTTTATAATTATAATTAATTATAATCGTTTTCAAACATCGATTCAAACTCCCTTTTCATTGCTATTATTTTAAATATTTATTTTAAATATTTAAAATCCATTATTTTAGCTAATTTAAAATTTTTAAATTGGTTTAGATTTTCTGGGTCGTTACAATCTCCCCCACTTAAAACTTTTCGTCCCCGAAAAGGAACAAAGTCGAAAGTGGTTTGATTCGTCAACTCTACGTTCGATCTGGCTTCCATCCTTTGTTTGTTTCTTTAAAGATCTGCAATTCCCTTGCAAATGCCCTTGCTTATGGCAGTTATTGCATATGGCAGTCGTTGCTGGTTCTTTTTCTGATCTGGCCCTTTTTCGATTGACTTTGGGTTCCTTACTGATCTCAGACATTGTACTGGCCTCAGGACGATCAGTTTCAGACTCAATTTTATTACTAGAGCTGACTTCTTCTTCGTACTGTAGCATACCTTTCTTGTCTAGATCTTCGTACTAGTGAGCCATGTATATCATTTCAGAGAAAGGAAGCTTCACATTCCTCATTACACTGTTCTGATATTTTCTTTAAGGCCCGTTGATAAATCTCAAATTCTTCCTCTTCGGATTTTCAATTAGATGAGGGGCAAAGTGAGAAAGTTCATTGAATTTCTTATGATATTCGGGAATGGTCATGTCTCCTTGTATCAAATAAGAAAATTCATCACATAGTCGCTCTATTGCTTCTGGAGGAGTAAATCTTTCTAGGAAAATCACTTTGAATCTATCCCAGGTGATATCACCTCCTGGATTATCCTTAATAATAGAATCCCACCAGAACAAAGCTTCGTCTTTGAGTGCCCAGGAGGCTAGTAATCTTTTCTGGTCATCCCTCAACTTTAATCCTTCGAAGATTTTCTCAGCCGAACGAATCCAAGCTTGTGTTCTCATAATAGATTCTTCGCCCGAGAATGGCTTTCCAACCAGATTTCTATATTTCATATATAGGGCTTCAATATCCGGGTCTGTATCACTTCTTCTGTTTCTGGCACTCATTTTCTAGTTCTTCTGCAAATAGCAGATCAAGTGTCAGGTCAACAGAAAAGATATTTCCAAATATAGAGACAAATACTTGAATGTAAATGTGTCTATCTAGGTGTTATTTCATTCTGCTACTCATACTAGGATATTACCGATCCTATCTGTAATGAGTTACCCATCCTAGAACACTACTGGTTCTATTTCTGATGAGTTCGTTAATATGTTATATTCCAGAACTAATCTTAACCAAAGCTCTAATACCACGTTGTGACAACCCCAAATCCCGTACTGACGGAGACAAGGGTTATCTTTGGAATATAACACAGAAACAGATAATAGCAGAACAGAATTAAATAAATACACCAGATAATGAACAATAGAATATACTGGATAAACGAAATCATCAGAGTTACACAGTATACAGGATCATACTTAGTACAAATACAGTTCAGCTATACATAAATGTCTACAGTGGAAAACAAACATAATATGTACAATAGGAGCTGAACAGCATAGAAAGAGATAAACAATAGAATCCATCTTCAGCTCCAGCGATCCAGAAAGAACCAGCTAAACCTGAATACAAGGCTACTCGTGTAGAAAAAAGGGCACCCGAGTTTGAAAGTGAAACAAACTACGAGTCAGTCATGGGACTGGTATGAGAAATCTACTTAACACATTTATAATATGGCTAATCACTGGACCACGCCACTTTCGTGGAACGGGTTTACTCCATCGGATTGCCAGTGCTTTAAAAACAAATCTTTCTTTTAAACATCGCAATTCTTTTTATAAAAATGAAGCCATTATAAGACTCAGTTCCCATCACATAATGCAACACAAACCAGAGGATAGAGTTTTACCTTATAATGGCCAAAATATGATTGATACGAATAAAACAAAAGCATTTGATATTATTATTAGTGTTTATATGTTTCAAAAACAATTTGAATCATAACTATCAATCATACGCGGCATGGGTACCATATATCATGTCTCCATATATATATATATATATATATATATATATATATATATATATACAATCAAAACCGCACAGTCACGTATTTGGAAATTGGATTTCCGTCCTGAACCAAGGCAAAAGATAGTCCTTACCGACTTCGAGACAATCTAGCCCATGTCTCAGGGTCAGAGCGCATCGACCCTTTGGATCGTCAGGGCCGGTCCACCGATGTGGATTATTATACCTGAACACTACGTTTCCCCGCCCTTTGGGGCGTAAACGAGCCAACAAATGACTCCATCGGACCCGGATCGTCCGATCAAACCGAGCCGCCTCGCAACAGTAACAACCACATAAGTCAAACTCGTCAGGGCGTGTAAAATTACTGACGCCACTTCTAGCTAGAAAGAAACGCAGGCCCTCCCTGATGTCCTCTCCCGTTTCTGGTTCATACCGGGGTGTGAGGCTCGCGATTTCACGTTATACCCAAAGCTACGCCACATAGGCGGTGCTTTGATCATCACCACAAGACTTTGCTTTTCAACAGAAGCCCTGATCACTGCATCTTAGCATGCCACACAGGCAATTCACACCGTGCAACTGATGGCTATCAATCACACAGAATAAATTCCAATGTCAGACACACTGTCCATTTGCAAGTCCGTTCTGGGTCTGAACGAAACCGGAGGAACTATATACCTCGCAAACCCATCGATCACCACGTACGTCTGGACGATCACCACTCATTATCCATATTTCGGGATGCCTCCCAATCAGGACCTTGGTTACCATCCAAACGAGGTGAAGATCTCCGGTCTTCGACCACCGTCTTCATCTTCGATTTCTTATCGTCGATTCAGTTATTCAGAATGGGATAAACCCGGTCTTTCTGAACAACTCGCGTATATAATAAACAAGTGCAACACTAACATACACACGCATCATTTCAATTCATTAGTCACTAACCGTCAATCAGTAAGAGGACGATTTCCCAAATATTAACCCCGAAGGCCGAAACCAACATCAGATCAATACCCAAGAAACCATTCGACTTAGCCAACCTTCAGTTAATTTCTAAATCACATCCATATCGTTTATAATATTTTATAACGATTTATCGCCATTTTTATTTATTTTAAAATAGCCAATTTATTCAAAACGACGCTTCGGACCATAACGCGACCGTGGTGCTGTTTTTCTTCAGATTTAATTTACACATATCTAAAAATCTAACCGTTGGATCTTCACAAAATTTACATCATTAGAAAGATCTTTTCAAAACGAATCCAACGGTTCCAGTTTCGGGAAAATCCGGCAGTCGGTTCTCCCGTTATAATCGTTTGAAGTTTCGATTTCAAAATACGAACTGCAGCGTCGTTATTCGATTAAATATAATTGTATTTATATATATATAGAAATATAATTGATTCTGGCTCTGTTTTTCTTCAGATTTGAATTGAACATTCCAGACAATCCAACCGTTGGATTTTTACAAAGTTGGTGCCGTTGGAAAGATATTTCCAAGGCGAACCCAACGGTTGCGATTTCAGGAAAATCCGATGGTCGGATCTCCCGTACTAATCGTTTGAAATCACGGTTTCAAAATATGAACTACAGCGTCATTATTCGATATATTTTAATTCTATTTATATATATATATATATATCGATTCTTCGATTTCAAAGCTATATTCTTTTCATACATTTGATAAAAATGATATTTTTATCTAACTGTCTTCTATTTCAACACTTCACTATATTTAGCAATTCATGTATATAATAAAAATGTGATTTTTATTGTAAAACAATTCATTTCAAAACTCTATTATTTTATATAGTTCATATAGGTAATAAAAATAGGATTTTTATTATAAAACAATTTCTTTCAAAACAAGATTATTTTATACCTTTCATATTGATGTTAAAAATGGGGTTTTTATTATAAAACAATTTATTTCAAAATTTGAATACCATTCAACACATGAATTTCTATCCAATGAATGAATATCGATTCAACACATGAAGGTTTCCCATAGTTTATATATATAGATAAAAATGTGATTTTTATATTTAAAACACGAACACCATTCAACACATGAATTTCTATTCAACGAATGAATATCGATTCAACACATGAAGGTTTTCTATAGTTTATATATATAGATAAAAATGTGATTTTTATATTTAAAACACGAATACTATTCAACACATGAATTTCTAATCAACGAATGAATTTCAATTCAACACATGAAGGTTTTCTATTCAACGAATAAATATAGTTTCAGCAAATGAAAATAATTCAAACACATGAATATTATTCAAAATTTCGGCAGCATAACGGCAGGGTAGTTAAAACCGGGACCGTCCCTAGTACGGCTCCTCGCTCTACCTTAAAACCTCGCGGTTTTTGACAATGGGGATCATGCATCTAGTTCGCACGCAGGCGGCATGTATATATTTATTTCATTTCCACAAACTAATCCTATGTGGTTTCAACCAAATATTTCTCAACCACAAATGGGTATTTTTCAACCACAATCAATCAATATCAACCACAAACAATCCCAATCAACCATTCGCTATCAATGAATTTTCACACCAATCACAACCAATAAATATCGTCCATGGTTTGTGGACGAGGGTCGTATATATATATTTATATATAGCAATTCACTTCTATTTCAACACATATATAATTTTTACAACGCATATATAACTTATACATCGAACGTACAACTTATACAACGCTTATACATGAGGTGTACAACGCTGATAAAACCCATACATCGACTATATAATTTATACATCATCGTTTTCCATATCGTTTATAAATTAGAAATCTCACATTGGGTTCCACTCCACCAAAAATAGCCGAAGGCTCAGAAAAATATGCAGTCTCTTCTAAAAGGTAGAAGATGTCCACACGGTCACGATGTTTCCTGTTTCATCGAATTTCTTTAACGAACAAAAAAGATATGATTTTTCAAAGTTTTGCAACACTTTAAAGCGTCAAAATCATTTTAGTAAATGAAACCCGTACTTCAGCGTTTTGATTCAAAACTAGGGTTGCAGAAATCTTTCAATCCGCACAGCGATTCGTCGATCGGGCTGCGCCACGTTCAAGAGGCTGGAAGCGCACGCCTGAAGGTGGTCGAGGCGTAAGGTGCAACGGCGGATCGGTGGAGCACGGAGACGATGAACGGCGCAACTTCTCTGGCGCGATTCTCGACGAATACAACTCGATGGAGGGCGCCACCTATATGGATTTGAAGCTGGAAGAGAGCTCTTCAAAATCCCCAACAGGAGCAGGGTCTAATTCTTCGTGTGGAGGGAGTAATCAGAGGAGGAAGCGATGAAGAGGAAGCCGCCGTCGATCTGTAGGGTTACGGGTTTTTTTCGATTTTTTTATTTTATTTAATTTATGAAGGAAATAATTCTATTGGCCGATGGTTTTAAAAAGGGGGTTTCTGACACGACCACCAATCCAAACCCTAAGACTGTCGTCCCTAGCGTTTTACCCCCAATCCGAACACAATGGGATATGTTTCATAGGCTCATTCGACCGTTTCAATCAGTTTTTCCTTCAATTTAAAATATATAACATTCAATATTTGATTTGAACGTACATTTCAATTTGCCAGGGCCACAAACTGATTCGAAAAATTTCAGAAAAATAAATCTGGCTATGTTTTGACGATACGGTCCCAACAAAACTAGTTTCATCGAATTCTGAGATCGTTTGCAAAAAGGCCCATTTCTGGTCGATCCAATTTAACTACAATTGACCAAAACACATTTTCCTTTGCCACGCTCACATACTAGCTTCAAAAATTATGAAATTTGAAACCTAGCAATAACTCCACATCCCGGATCCAACAAAGGTGGTTTCGTCGAATTCCGAGGTCGTATGCAAAATGGTCAATTTCACGGGCTATATAAATTCCATAGCGACCTTTCTGAAAATTCATTTGGCCATAACTTTTGTTTTCCGCTATGAAAATTCGATTTTTCAGATTCGTTAGAAAGGTATTCGCTAACAGATTTAAATATTTTTGATTTCACTCAAATCCATTTTGTTTTGCACCCGGTACAGTCCGACAAAGTTTGAATTCAATTTTTGAAACTGCAGCGCCATTTCGGGCCTTGTTTATAATTATAATCGTTTTCAAACGTCGATTCAAACTCCCTTTTCATTGCTATTATTTAAAATATTTATTTACAATATTTAAAATCCATTATTTTAGCCAATTTAAATTGGTTCAGATTTTCTGGGTCGTTACATCTTTCGGTGATGCATTGGAAAAATTCCAGGGTTTCATCGTCAACTCATGGGGAACTGATCAAATTCGGAAAAAATAAGTAAAGCTATATGGGATATACTGTCCCCACAGAGCATCAAAGATGTTCGGAACTTAAACGGGAAAGTGGCAGCCCTTAGTCAATTCATATCAAAAGAAACCGATAAGAGCATTCCTTTCTTCGAATTGCTCAAGAAAGGAAAGCACAACTTTGCGTGGACACCGGAGTGCATTATCGCTTTTCGGGACCTCTTGAATCACGTAGAATGACCACTCATCCTATCAAAACCCGTGGACCATGAAGACTAATTTCTCTATTTGTTTGTTTCTGTGCAGGCAATTATCTCGGTGCTAGTGCGCAAAGAAGATCATGTCCAATAGCCAGTTTATTATATCGGCAAGAGACTGACAAGCGCAGAAAAGAAATATCCAAAGCTTGAGAAACTTTCTTATTGCCTGTTGATCTCTATCTGAAAGCTTCGGTAATAATTTCAGTCTCATCCAATCAAAGTCTACACTAACTAGCCACTACGACCAGTCCTTCAATGACTTCAGGCATCTGGGAGACTTCTGAAAAGGAATATTAAGATAACCATTCAAGCTTACTTTTATCCCTCATCGAGCCGTCCTCAGGCTAGCTCTAGCGGATTTCATAGCAAAGTTCACTACTATCAAAGATCTTCCAGAAGAAAGCGAACCTCCGGTATCCTGTGGAAACTATTCGTTGATGGCTCATCAAATAACCAGTGTTCTGCCACCGAAGTTGTAACAACTCGTAATTTTGGAACCAATTTAAAATTTTTATTTTAGAAATTTTAATGGATTTTGAAAAATAGTGATTAAAAATTTATTTAAATTGAAGTTAGAATGGAAAATTTTATTTTAATTTTAAAAGGAGTTAGAAGTAGCGCTTAGTTTGAAAATTTGAATTTGAACTTTGACTAAATGTACATAATTCAAAATAAATCGGATTTCAGTTAAACCAAAAATATGTAAATCTGTTTAAAAATATCTTTCCAACGAATCTGAAAAATTGAAATTTCATAGCAGGAATAAAAGTTATGGTCAGTTGAATATTCAAAATAATCATTGTAGAATTTAATATAATATATAGCCTGTATAAATAGCCATTTCGCAAACGACCCCCGTTTTCGACGAAACCACTTTGATTGAATCTGGAATGTCAATTTATTGCAAGATTCCAATTTTCATAATTTTTGGAATTAATATGTGAGTGTGGCAAAAGAAAACGTGTTTTGTCAATTTCAGTCAAATTGGATCGACCAGAAAATGACCATTTTTCAAACAGTCTCTAAATTCGACGAAATTAATTTTGTTAGGACCGTATCATCAAAATATAACTAGAAATAATTTTTCTGAAATTTTTAGATTCAGTATGTGGCCTCGGTAAATTAAAATGTACAATCAAATTAAATAATTAATTGATTTATATTTTAAAATAAAGAAACGTAGGCTGAGACGATCAAACAGGCTGATGGGGCCTAGTTCATTCTCTTCGGAATATGGGTATTTGGCTAGGGGAAACACTCGCTGGGATGGATTTGGAGCTAGTAAAAGATAACGGGTTTTTTTTTTGCGAATTTATGAATTAAATAATATTAAATATTATAAATATCCCTTAGGAAAAGAAACCTTAAACCTAATTCTATTTTGTACAGCCGCCATTTATAAAATCAATGGCCATATAACTTCGAATTTCAATCCCTCCTTTCTTTCCATTTACACAATAAAATCATATGAAACCAAAACAAAAATGGAAGAACTCTTCGAGCTCCTCACGATGAACGGTTATGATGTGTTATTGGTGATTATTGAGGTCGATTTCAAGATGGAAAGTGGTCGGGTTTGGATCAGTTTTCCAGAGATTGAAGGGGATCGCACGCCAACTGGTTGCGTGCATGGAGGCGTTGAGGGATAGGCGGCGACGAGGCATCTTCAGATCGGTCGACGGCGAGCTATATGGTGGTGCGATAGAGGATTTGGAAGTTGAGCAAAATGGGTTACAAGGCGTCAATTTTACACTACAGGGAAGAAGATCGGCCTTTGTAAATGTAATAGTTGTTTAGTTATAATATTATTAAATTAATAATGTTTAAAATTGTATTAACTTTAAACTCTTGTATCTTATTCAATACATATCAGAAATTGATGCACTAAATCCGTTAGAACCGTATTGACAAGATCTACACAACAGAAGAAGCCCGAGCAGAAACAAAACAATCTACAATTTTGAGGAATTCCAAAGCAAGGTGAGATTTCTCGATTTAAAATTAATATATATATATATATATTGATTGTGATTGTAATATTAAATATATGCACCGTATAAAATTGAGATTGACTGATTGATTGTGGTGTGAATTTCATATATGCATTGTATAAAATTGAGATTGACTGATTGATGTTGGTTGTGATGATTTGGTGAATTATATTCATGTAAAATAAAAATAACATTTTGTTGTATAATGTTATGTCAAAATAAAAATAACATTTTGATTAGAAAATGTCTAGTGAAACAAAATATTCATTTTTGTTGTATAGAAAAGTAGTGAAACAAAATATTCATTTTTGTTGTATAGAGAAGTAGTGAAACAAAATATTCATTTCTGTTGTATAGAAAAGTAGTGTAACAAAATATTCATTTTTGTTAACTAGAAAAGTGTTGAAACAAAAATTATATTTTTGTTAAATAGATATGTGTTAAAACAAAAATATCAATTTTGTCGAATTAGATTATTGTTAGCAAAATAAAAATATCATTTATAATTGTTTTGTTGAAATAGATTTGCTAACAAAATAAATTATCTTTTTATATTGTCATGTAAATAAATTATCTTTTTTTTTGTCACTAGAATTATAAACGTGGTCATATGAAAAAGTTGTCTTTCATTTTGTCATTAGAAATATAAACAATGTTATGACAAATAAAAGTTTTTTTTATTCGACACTAGTAATGTATACAAGGTTATGAAAATAAAAACCATCTTTTTATCTGTCATATATGAATATTGAAATTATTGAAAATAAAAACCATCTTTTTATTTGTCATATAAGAACACTGAAATTATTGAAAATAAAATTCCCTTTTTATTTGTCATATATGAGCATAGGAACTGTGGAAATTTGTTTAACAATAAAAATTTCAATTTTTACTGTATATTAGAAATGATAAGAAAACATGCATTGTTTTACATAGAAAAAGGTTCATTTGAATATATATGTTTTGTTAGTTAAAACATTATCATTCATATACTAGTAACATAAGAAAAATGTTCATTTAATCATATATGTTTCGTTAGTTAAAACATTATCAATCATAGGTTAGAAACATAATAAAATGTTCATTTGCTTATCTATGTTTTGTTAGTTAAAACATTATCATTTATATGTTAGTGAAATAGAAAAATGTTCATTTATTAAACATATATTGATTCATTAAAAATAGTGTCACTTAACATTGTTAGCATTATAAAAATGCCATTTAGTTAGAACATGTTTTGTGAAATAAAAATGCACTTAGTTAGAATAATGTTTTGTGAAACAAAAATGTCACTTTTGTCATATTAGATAAGAATAAAAGCATTACATGTAAATTTAGGTTTCGTGAGACAAAAATGTCAATTTTATCATGTTAAGATAAAATAAAAATTCATTTGTTAAAACATGTATTGTCATTAAAAATGACATTTTTATCATGTTAAATTAAAATAAATACTCATTTGTTAAAATGTTTTATTAGATAAAAACATCGTCTGTATCATGTTAATGAAATGGAATAAATAATCATATCTTTAAATATATGCTGTGATGTTGAAATGTTTAACGTATTAAAAATAATGTTAACATTAATGTGATAGTAAAATTAAATTATAAATATCCATTTATAATTTGAACCAGTGTAAATTAGTTAAATAGAAAATAATTCAAACAGAATTAGAATTGGTTAAAATTATTAACCAATGATTTATTTATATTAACTGTTGATGTTTGAAAACCCCACACGGGTATTAGGATGATATTTGACATACACTAGTCCCAATATTTAATTAATTGTCAATCGATGGATTAACAGTCTGTGATGAGCATTATTTATTTATTTTAATGCTCACACAGTTGTAAATTTCACTCTGGATGTGAATGGATTGTTTGACGATTGTTTATCATTATCATTGAATATATGCAATGTATGAAATCCATATAACTGAAACTATATGGTAATTGATTGAGACGCATTCCGATTCAAAATATTTTTAAATAAAGAATTTTTTAATTTAAAGAATATTTTTAAATAAAGAGTATTTTAAAATAAATTTAATAGAGAATAAAATTATGATTTTTATGTCCATCTTTGGATGGACACAAAAATATAAAAATGTGAATCCGAATTAAGTAGCAAACGTTATTTTAACCCGAACAGGTTTATCGATCAATTTCATTCACTTTACAATGAACATCAAAATGAAGGGATTTCAAAATCTAATATTTTGAAAATATTAATATATTAATATGATATAAATATAGAATATTCAATTTTGCTTTAAAATTGAAAGTGAAGTTAAAATCAATATAAATGAATTTATAAATATTTTATAAATACATTTTAAATAGAAATCGATGATATATGTAATATATATATATATATATATATTTAATGGCCTGAATAGAACGTGCCGCGCAGCGACCGTTCATGAATTTCGACCATTAACTTCAAATTGATGTAACGGGAGATCCGCCATCGGATTCCCCTAAAACTGGAACCATTGGGTTGTTATTGAAAAGAGCTTTCCAAAGAATATAAGAGATTTGAAATCCAACGGTTGGATTTGGAATTACGTCTAAATCAATTTCAGAAAAGGTCGCTATGGATGAAGTTCTGTGGTCGTTATTGGAAACCGATTGTACAGGCTTTAATAAAATTATTAAAAATATGGAAAAATTATGTAAAATCATAATAAATGATTTGAAAAGAATCTGGATGAAAAATTCCATATTTGAAAGGATAAAAATATATTTTTATCGAAATGAACTGGTTATTGACTAGAATAAATCATTAAATTAAGATTTAATGAAGCTTCCCAATTAATTAATAAATAAATTGGAATTAAATAAAATAAATTGGATTTTTGGGTTTGTCGTGAATGGTGTCTTAAATAACACTATTCTTAAACCCCGTATGAAAAGAATAAATCTTTTAATCAAGACTATTAGAGTTTCCAATTATATTTAGTATTTGGAATAAAATGAAATGTGAATTGGGTTTATTTTAACTATGTTTTTAATGACATTTTTCTTTAAACCAATTAACAGAAAATATAAGTTGGAATTTATAAATCTTGTATTAAGATTTAAAAGAAAATTTTCCAAAGTAAGGTTTTCCAATTTTATATATTAAATTAGAACTGAATGGAATTCGATTTGGTAATAATCGAGATGAGCTTCTGTAAAAGAAGGTCGTTATTACATATGAAATTTGAAAGGCTTTGCCGTTATTCCATTTACTACTAGTCAGATACGGAAATTTGTATCGATTATATATTGATCTGATTTCTATGAAAATTCCACATTTAATGGAAGATGATTTTGGGTTTATCGTGGACTGTGTTTTAAATGACATTGGTTCTTTAACCTAATTAAAGACAAGATTAATTTCTTAAAGTTGAATAATCATAAAGTAATGATTTTTGATATTAAAACCAAATTGGAGTTTTAACGAATCTTTAAAAAGAAGATTAAAGATTAAATTTAAAAGAGTTTATCTTTGATAAAATTAATGGGAACCTTTCCCTAATAATGTGAATATTTATTTAAAAGAATATTCTGAATTGAAATGAGGCGTCTGATGTGTTTTTATAGCACTTAATTATTGATTATAAAATACGCGAGTTATTCGGAAAGATCGGGTTTAACCCATTCTGAATAATTACTACGACGATTAAAAGTCGAAGATGAAGACGGTTGTTGAAGACCGGAGGTCTTCACATCGTTTGGATGATTACTGGTGTCTTGATTGGGAGGCATCCCAAGACAAGGTAATAAGTGGTGATCGTCCAGACGTACTTGGAGATTGACCAGAGATGCGAGGACCTCACTCCTGTATTGGACATATGGGACGAGGAATAAGGTGCCTCCAGGTTTGTTCAGACCGAGAACGAACTTGTAAATGGATGGTATGTCTAACGTTGTATTCCTTTATGTTGTATTCGTTGATCTCTGCTAAATATATATCTGTTTGGTGGCGGAGAATTTATTTTCTTGATTAACACCCTTCTCTGAGACGTACGAGGTTAGAGGTTATATATTAGCAGAAATCAATGGTATGGTATGGTATGGACTGACAATGTGGCATGCTAAGATGCAAATGATCAAGGCTTTTGTTGAAAAGCAGAGCCTTGTGGTTGAAGATCAAAGCACAACTGGCTTTACCAATTGTAAAAAATACAGTAATTACAAGTGGCGAAAACAGTTGCTAAAGATATTTATTTGCAACTGGGTTGGAATCATAATTGCAAATAATATGTTTGTTACAACTGTTATGGAAGCACAATTGCTAAAAGTATATTTTTGCAATAGGAAGGAAAGTACAATTGCTAAAAATATGCCTTTCGCAACAGATAAAAAAGGCATGTTGCTAAATCTCATTTATTGCAACTGCTATAATAGGTCTATTGCTAAATATCGTTTTCTGCAACTATCATGTGTCGCCTGTTGCAAATAGCTAGTAGCAATAAGGTATTTTTCTTGTAGTGTGTGGAGCGGTCCGTCCTTCACTAGTCAACCCGAGTATCAAACCAACGACGAGGCCGAGTATAAATAACTCGCGATGCTGATTAATTTGAGTGTCGAACTCCACCCCATAGTCTCCGCAGTTAGGAGCAACCAACCGGCTGAGTAAATATGATATCGACCACTTGCTTGGCTAGCTCTGATCCTCACAGCTTGGATCTGAGTATAAAACTAGCGAACTAACGACGCCCTTAACTCTAACCCAAGCGAAACGAAGGGGGAGCTATAAAGGACAGAACAGCGACGTCCACTAATGACTTCTAACGACTCGGAACCAACGAACGTAAGGAGGTTTGGAGAGTGGAGGCACTAAACTTAAACTCCATACACTCAAGACTAAAGTATGAAAGGAGGTTTCAAAACAAAATTCATATACTTAGATTCCAAGCAACTCTAATTAACGACCGAAAGGAGATCTCAAGAATGGAGTCAACACACTCGAGCTTCGAGTAACTTGAGTACCTCAGGGGAGAAGCCACAAACAACATTGGTTTAAGTGTAGTGACAAGTACATTTACGTAAATTCAGAATATGGAATGCGTAGAGAAAAATTCAAATACTTAGAACAATATGTGATGTAAGTAAAGTAAATTAACATTCGTTCACAAATCTAAATACAACTATCTTTCCTTTCTACTGACGTATGAAAACAACATTATGTTACCAAAAGCGAGGATGGTACTCGCGTATCCTATCAGTCTACATAACCAAAAAGTTTATCTATAACGGTCATTGGATGACCCGTCTTTCTTCTTCTTCTCAGATTTGGCAATGGATGACTCATCCTCATCTTTCTTCCTCCTCTTCCTGGAGCCGCTTCCCTCTTTTCCCTTCGTTGGAGTAGGCTTCGGCCGGGATTTCATTAAGTACTCCTCCTCTGTATCACTTGAGACTTAAATGGTCTCCACTCTAAAGCCGCCTATCACATTCAAGGGCTTGAGCTGAAGCTCGGTGGACAGTGCTAAAACCGCAAATGTGTCCCTCTCCTTTTCGGCCTCCTTCCCCTTCTTTGCGTCCCTATCAGCCTTCTTTTTGGCCTCTCTATCCACCTTTTGTGGCCTTCCATTCAACTTTTTTTTAAGACTTAGGCCTGACCTTCCACTTTTTATCTTCATTGGTGTTTATCTTTTT
This sequence comes from Allium sativum, assembly GCA_030737875.1. Classification (NCBI taxonomy): domain Eukaryota; kingdom Viridiplantae; phylum Streptophyta; class Magnoliopsida; order Asparagales; family Amaryllidaceae; genus Allium; species Allium sativum. Next base: position 638,698,879 of record CM060922.1, read on the forward strand.
TAATGCCTCTTCGGCTTTCTCTTGAGCGGCTTCATCCTCGCATTCCTCCAAGCCGCCTACAAACCTTAGCCAGAGCCTCCATCTCCACTTTTTCTCTCACCACCTCCTGAGCCGTTTAAGGAGCTTCCTTGTCGACTTTTTTCTTCATCTCTCTCTCTCTCTCTCTCTCTCTTTTGACTTCACCAAAAGTTGGGCTTTCTACTGTTCAATAAGCTCGTGCATAGTTTGCCCACTGCCTCTATCGGTCCAATCCCCTAGCTTTACTCTCTCTGCTTCTCCTTCACTGGGAAGTATTTATCAAGATCCTCCATTCTAAACTCTCTCATCTCCAAATCCGTGAGTATGTCCAAGTGACCGAATGCCTCTCCTAGCTGACTTTGTCAAGCTTCCGTATTAAAATCGGAAACTGCAAGACGGTTGTTGCATAAGTCATTGTCACTTCTGCTTTAGAGGAACTTGCACAATGAAAAAAAAGTTAGTCTACTTCGACTTCGTGTTACAATCGTTATAAGCAATGGTGTAGATATGATTTTACCTTTCAACACTCGCTACGTGGTTTCGACAGGCATAGTGCTTTTAGTTGTTAGCAGAATTGGGCGTCAACGTTCCAGCCTCAAATAATCAGGATCGTACTCGGTAATGGCAGAAGTAGGAACCTATAGACAGCTAGTGGAAACGAGTGGGATAACTTGCTGCTTTTGAGAGCTGCCAGCTTCAAATGTATGAGCAACTACCATGTTCTCAGTAGAAACTGCTTTCCCCTTCGTAGGAGTAAGTTGCACCACCCTCTCCGTTTTGACATCCTCTTTCAGCAATGCCCTTCCTTCGGCCAACACATGATGCTCTTCCTTGGTAAAGAATTAAACCATCAGTGCCGCCTTGTTTACCGATTCCACCTTCTTCAACCTAGCCTCATACTCCAACATCTTATCCCAAATTTTAGCCAGCATTCAGGGATAATCTTCGACCCACAAGATTCTGTAGAATCGAATTGTCTTGACGTAAAACCCCACACTGTTGGCTCCATCTTCGCCTCTTCCCTATGCTCGGCCTCTTCCACCGCAGCCCTATGTTTTCCAGTTGGACTTGGAACTCGACCTTTACGCTGTCCTCCTGACCCAGCACATTGTTATTCAAGGCTTCCAAAACTTTTTTGCCTTTCTTAGCCTACTTGAGCTCATCATGGTTTGAGTCCATAAGTTTTCTTATCTCTTCATTTTCTTTGATAAATCGTTGCGCTTGCTCGTTCTCTTCTCACAGCCTCTCATTTTCCTCACTCAAGGCTTCACTGCTCAGGCAGAGTTAGGAAAGTTCCCTGTTCTCTCCCACTAGCTGGATGTTCTTCTCGGTAATACCCTTATTATCATGTTCAAGTGCTGTCACCCGAGTTGAGATCGAGGCCGGTGTTAACCAGCCTTTTGGTTCGATTCCCAAAAGTACACCAAACCCGCTCGACTCAACACATCGTGTGGCATCAAAGCCTGTCGCCAAAGCACTAAGGATTCGAGTCTGAGAGAAGTTGCGCAAGAGAAAGCCTCACACCACCTCTATAAAGAGGATTTTGAATCCACTATACAGGGTTTTCGAATCCCCTTAAAATAGTTATTTCGTATCCTCCAAGAGGCTTCGACTCCCTACAAGTCGAACCGTCCAAAATACAACATGTCGCCTAAGTTTCGAATCCTTCTAAAGGCATATACCTTGCATCCCTCATACCATACATTTCGAATCCCCTGAACGTTCCTCACAAACATTTTGAACCCCACGGTTTTGACTTCCTCAACCTCGCTCGAAACTTTCGAATCCACGGTGCAAAGCACACTGAAATGTATCCCAAGGGATACAAGTTCGTATCTCTTAGGGGATATGAAAAACTCGTATCCCCTAGGGATACGAAATAAATATATCCCTCTGGGATATGTTATTTCGTATCCCTCAAGGGGATAGGAAATTTTTGTGCGCTGAAGATGGGATTCAAAATCCATGTGATGACTTCTTAGGGATACGAAATTCTGTTGCGTGGTCCCCAAGTCCTACCTACTCCTACCTAACCCATCACCTGTAAATACCCCCTTGCTCATTCTTTGTAGGGTTGGATTTTTACTGTTTTGAAACCTCTTCAATCTCCTAGAACTCATTAATGGCAGCTTAGTTCTAGAGGAAGAAGAAGCATACAATCAATTTTTTCCAAGACTTAACATATAATGACTATGGCTCCAAAATACATGGAAATACTTGTAAATGAATGCCTAGAGGACGTTTAATGCTTGTAACTCATATTTGTGAATAAAATATTAACAAACTCCTTCAAAGTGGACTGCCCCCTCACGGACCGAACCACTATAAATCTCTATGTTATTTAATGCTTTCTGCACTTTTTTTTCCCACGTGAAACGATATTCTTAAGTAATTAAGAATTTTTGGGTGGTACAACATTTTTTGTCGTCAACATTTTGGCTTTCATTAAGAATTTAAACTCCTCTCTTTGTGCGCACTTCCATCTCAATTTGGACGTGCTACCTAGGTTTCATCCTAACCTATCGCTCGAGTCCGCTTACGATGGTTAAGTGGTCAAAGAACCCCTTAGTTAGAACATCTGCCTCAGCCGGCACTGCTACTTCTTAGCAACTCAAATCAACGGGAAGCCCGACTGCAATGGAAATCATTCCTCATGTAGACCCTGATGCTCCTGCAACTCAAGTGTAGATTTATGTGCTTAATAAGAAATTGGAAAATAGATCTCTCGAGCTGAACGATGCATGGAGAATATCATCGACCTCATGTGTCAGCTTTAGGAAAGTCAACGCCTCGTCGCTCAGCTCCAACTTGCTCAGAACAATGCTCAACTACAACATAACACCTTAGAAAGATCTTCTTCCAATACGTGGGACTGGAGTCAAAGAGAAGGTTTACTCTCAACAACGCCGTCACCTACGCTAATGCCAATGGCAACGGAAACGGTAATGGAACTACTATAACTTTCAACGATGGTAACACGTCAACGCAACTGTTCCCGTTTGGTTATTAATGATGAACCAGGTTCGAGTAACCGACCCCCTCCTCGACAAAACCCAACAATTGCTACTCTGAACTTGGGGCCTACTGTTCCAGCAACTTTACGGACCCAAGTCCTGCCTAATCAGAATCTACATCAACCAGCTCTACCTTATCAACTATATCAGAATCATGCCAATAATGCTGGTGACATAAATGAGGACGATCCCAATGTCCATCTCCGAAGGCGTGCACGACCAAGGACCCTCGAGTTGTACAACAACTGTTGGATTCCACCCACGGATTTCCACCCAGCATATTTCCCCGACATGGTCCAAACGATCATGAGAAATATTAGAGGGAACTTCAATGACGTGTGGAAACCCCACTTGAGACATAACCTCTTCACCAGGGCCGTGCATGAAGCCGAGTGGCCCCGACGCTTTAACATGCCACAACTAAGGCTCTACGGAGGAACCACTGACCCCTGCGCCTTCCTAAACCGCTACGAGTGGCACATGGATTTCTGCCGAGCCACCAACGCAATCAAAGGTAAATGCTCCCTCGTCTTCTTGGAAGGCAAGACTTTGCTATGGTTCACCCGCCCCCTGACTGATTCTATCTAAACCTTCGATCAACTGGCTACCGAAATGGTCGGATAGTTCAAGATGCACGTTTCTACACTAAAGAATACTCATATCCTCTCTAACCTCTACTCGGGCCCAACAAAATCCCTCAAAAGCTACCTCGAGTGTTTCAACACCACCCTCGCTGAGGTTGAAGATCTGGAACCTCACACGGTCTTTGTCCAACTTGCCAAAGATGTCCTCCCTAGCTCCAAATTTGGGGCATGGATAGATAGAAGGCAACCAAAAATTCCAGAAGCCTTCTACGAAAAAGTCGAACAATTCATGTGTTAAGAGGAAGATCGATGCCAAATGGCTAATCAAGGAAGCCACCCCAACAACCCACACACTGGCACTGTCGAAGATAGTGTCAAGGGAAAGCAAATCGGAGAATCTTCCGACAAGGGCAAGGGGCGGCCCCTTTCAAGCCCAAGCAGAACAGCGGTAAAACTGGTGGTCGCAACAACCAAGCTCTTGGAGATCCTAAGAAGCACGACCGCTACCAAAATCACATGAATTACTCTCTGCTCAACCGAGAGTTTGAGACAATCTACATGGAGACGTATAATACTCTTCTATTACATATACTGGATAGCAGGATCCAAAACATTTATAGTACGACATGTGTCCTCCTTCTTTTTCACGACTTCACGACTTTACGACTCATAAACAAACCGCTTCCGCTTTTCTACCTACGTGATGCCTTCCTCCTTATTTCAGTTCATGCCCTTCTCATCAACTCCAACAGGGAAGATAATCTATACTCAAACTATTCTCTATGTATCATATCCGTAAGAAAAACTGGAAACACGATCTTAGTGACGGCACGTGACGCTCCAACATATTCAACCCCTTTTCATCAAATCGGTAGCCGTTCTTCTTCCAGATTCACTCATCATCCCTCAACGTCTTCCTGAAAAACCCGATTAATTAGATTTCTATATTCCTCAGATCTACTTTTTGTGTAACACCCCGTATTTTTTTTAATATAATTAAAAATGAAATAAAATATATGAAAATATGCTTATGATAGGTAAATAATGGTGATGCATAAGGAGAATTAATTAATACATGGAAGAGAAGAAAAATTAGTTCGATAACGGCGTATGTAACGGAAAAGATAGTAAAATAAGGATAACTAATTCAAGAATCAGGAATTAGGTAAAATGGACATCACCATAGCGTTCCTCTCAGAAAAATACGCGAAATAGAGTCTGAGTTTTCGAAAATCGGAGTCTGTATGACCAAGATATGGTCAAAACAAGATTTCAGCAGACTTTCTGGCAGACTGACCCAGGTCGACCATAGTGTCGACACTATAGTCGACCTGCCCCTCCCCCCAAGTCGACTATAGTGTCGACCCCCCCTCTGTACAGGTCGACCTGGTCGGCCTGGGGTGGCCCAGAACCCATTTTTGAGGTCCGGGACGAGTTTTGATGGTCCGGATGGGCTTTAGGGTTAATCCGATGGCTGAAATGAATTGCTACACCTATAAAATAACACCTAGACCTAGCCTAACTCACACAAATTCATATGACACCAAAATGCTGCTAAAATCTCTCTTGAGCCATGGCCGCCGTCTCCAAATTAAAGCTTAAGCGTTCAAACCCAAATCAAATCAAAGATCAATGCTTCTACAACAAATTCAAGAGGATAGATCAATGATACTGCAACTTTCTACGACAAATTCACTCCCTAATTCATTAGCCGTTCTATGTAAGTTCTAGTTATTTTCAGATTTAAATATTTAATTATAATATGGCGATGAAATAAAGTGAAATTGATGTAAGTTTAGCTATATTTGCGGAATGTGAATTAAGATTAAAATCATGTTTTGCGGTCAAATGAAAATAGTACGATGCTTATTATGTTTGGTTATGTTGTATAATATTACGCCAATGATTTGATTCTATTATCATGTTGGATTGGGAATTATTGAGTACAATGTTTGTCATGTTGTATAATATGTCAGTGATTTGATTCTATTATCATGTTTAATTGGGAATTATTGATAAGTTTATTATGCAAGTTTATGTTGTAGATTCATGCGACAAATGGTCAAATCTACATGTTTATGTATAAGAAAAACCTATGCCACACTTATCATATATTTGTGATTGGCTTGTGAGTATGTTAATTTAATCTATGTTGCCAAGTAACGCATGTGTATGTTGATTTGCCTATGTTGCAAACTAACATATGTATATTGATTAGTTCATATTGCTAATTCTCATGTATGTATGTTAATATGGCCTATGTTAAAAATACACATATATGTTGAATTAGCTTATAATTGCAAGTTCACACTTATGACACTATAATGTTCATAATGGTTATTTTGCAAGTTCACCCCTGTAATGTTCATGATGTCATTTTGCAAGTTCACCCCTGTAATGTTCATGATGCCATTTTGCAAGTTCACCCCTATAATGTTCATGATGTCATTTTGCAAGTTCACCCCATTATGTTCACATTAATTATGCCATCAATGTCAAAATTATACCTTTGTCATGTTTATGATTGTGTATTTGTGTACATTAAATTAGGGTAAGTTTTTAGCCTAAACTTTATAATCAAAAATCATATGAACGTAAATTAGGCTAAGATAATTAGCCTAATATTAGACGGGGTAACAGTGGGTTTAAATGATTAATTATAGGAAAACTTGCCATAAATTAGTCATTTATCACATAAGTGATTTATGGCATAAAATGGTATTAATTATATGCCTAATTTAATGAGATTGATTGGAAATAAATTGGCATTAAATCTGAATTTGAACAATTTACATAATTAAAATGTAAATTAGAATTATGGCATAAAATGGTATTAATTATATACCTAATTTAATGAGATTGATTGGAAACAAATTGGGCAGTAATATGAATTTGAATAATTTACATAATTAATGTAAACTGGAAAATACGAATATGCTTAGCACGAGGTTAGATTGAGTTGTGATGTAAACATGTCTGGACCCGCCCGGCTGTCCAGTAATCACAGCAATACCTATCCAATGTGGGAGGCTAAGCATTAGGCCCAACAAAGACCCGAGGTTAGACTGAGTTGTGGCGTAAGACTGCCCGGACCCGACCGGTACACCGGCAGCCACAATAATATCTGTCTAATGTGAGAGGTTGGTGCCCTAATAAGACAACTAGAGCTGAGCTAGGGTTGGTAGGGTTAGGTTAACTAGAACACGTAACCAATTTCAACATGTTAACTAAATTGGCGGGTAGGGTTAGGATAATCTGGACACTTAACCAATTTAATATGTTGACTACGGGAGTAGGTAAGGTTAAGCAAATGTTTAACTATTATAACATGATTAAACTGGACTAGAGAGTGAGGTTAAGTTAATGAGAACACTTAACTAATACAATGGGTTAATTAGACAAGTGGTTGCGGTTAAGTAGTAACACTTAACCAACATAACAGGACAAGCGGGTGGGCTAAGTTAACTTGAATAAGTTGATAACACTTAACCATTATAATATGACTAGTGGATGGGGTTAAGTTAACATGCACTTAACCAATCTGATGTGATGCGTGGTAGGGTTAAGTAACACCAGGGGTTAAGTTAACAAGAAAATCCTTAACCAATGTAACCAGATAGACGAACGGGGTTAAGTTAATAAACCACACTTAACCAATAAACACAATAAGCGAGAAAGGTTAAGTTAACTAAGGTAAACACTTAACCATGGTAACATAACGAGTAGGAGGGTTAAGTACATATCGGGTTGGTGGGTAATATTAATAAATATAGGCCCACATACACTTAACCATTAAATACACATGCTTGAATCAGTAGCGGGGTTAAGTACACATCAGGGTTGGTGGGTAATATCAGAGAATATAGGCCCACAGACTTAACCATTAGAAAAACCTAGTAACGGGGACCCATTTCAGCAGTAACCCACATTAGGTATCAACGGAACCCTGAGCTAGGCAGGGTTGGGCACGATTACTGGGCTGATTATAAGAGGTCAAATTAGCGGCGGTTGGTACAGCAGTGCAGGTTCTAACGGAGTGCGGGCGTGCACACACTTCGGCGCAGAAAATTTAGCCACTGGGCATCAGTAGGTATAAAGCTGTGCATTTTGATTGTGTCAGGGTTGCCACCATGGGACTTGATACACCCCATGGTGGGACCAGCACAGGTATCTACAAGTAGGGGGCCGCGTGACACAAACGAGAACTAGGTCAAGTAGGGAGCCGATCGATAAGGTAGTAAGGGTGCATCGAATATATACATGGCCATTGGTGTGATCGAGGTGGAATCCTCATAATCGATGTACACCTGAAGGCTACCATAATTGCGGGGATTGGGATCACGTTGTAATTATTATATAACACGGGCTACTAGTTGGGACACTACTAGGGGTTACGGATCCTTGTTACACAGGGCACTAGTTGGGACACTAGTAGGAATACGGAACATTCAATGTAAGACACTTATGAGGATGCTAGTTAGGTGGTGGAGAGCAAATAGATATCATTTTAATGGTAAAGCTTAGAAACCTTGTGATGTTATTCTTGATAGAAACCATGCGGTGGGATACTTGATAGGAATTATAGGACGTTATACTTGTTTCATCGTGCCCGAAGTTTATCTTGTTATCTTAGTTTATCTTGCCTACCTTGTCATCATGCTTATGTTTACTTTCAGTTTATTCATGCCATGTTGTCTTTATCTATTTTTATGCTGAAAGTCACTAGGACTTACTCAGTCTTTATGACTGACCCATTTTGTTTCGCCTCTTTTTCTTCCGTTTCCCCCCCTAGGTTAACAGGGTGGGAATAAAGCTTAGTTCGGATCTTACCAAGCTCCAAGGCTCTTTCATGTATGGCTTGGATTTCTCTTGGCTATGGCTTGCTTTGCTTTATTGGGGAATACTGCAGTTTGTTTTTATGCTTCTTTGTTTTTGAGCAAGACAGATATTTTAACTATGAAATTGGGTATTGGAAGTTGATGGGCTTTTCTTGTAAACATTTATATTTAATAAATGATTTGAAGTACTTCCACTTTATTTACCGCTGTTTTATATATGTCTGTCTTGTAATATTTCTGTTCCAGTACCCATAATACTCCATTGAAGTTAAGGCATTCACTTTGTGAGTGACCTTAACAGATGTGGGGTGTTACATTTTGGTATAGTACACATGACGGTTTTGTAGATTATAAGAAGTGGCGATGGCTATTGTTTCACGGGCACTTCTGGATCATCACAGCATCCCCCTATACTACTTCATGTCAATTTACCTCACCAGAACCTACGCCTGGCCACTCTTATCCCCATTCCCTTCTCCTCCAGTTGTGGTCTTCCAGATCTCAGCTTATCTGAATGCCACGTTAGTCGATGCAACAACCTGCCCTGACATCGCCTAAGTTCATACCCAGATCCAGCGTCCATCATACCCACGCATTCTAAACCCAAACCAACTAAAAAGGGGCTCCTTCTCTGTTGCCTGCTTCGTACCTTCACAGTCGTCAGAATAAAATTGTACGTCCTTCTTTTCAAAGGTAATCTTTTTTTTTCCACTTAATTCATATGGATTTGGCATTATGTTTCAATGGAGTGATATGAAAGTTGCTGTAACTTGATTTGAACTTTTGTACAAATAATATTTAAAAAAATGATTTTGATTCATTTGAGATACTAACATAAACCCCTGATTCTCTTTTATATTTATTATTGCTCAGTATTGTTCAAATTATGGATTGTTGCCTTTCTAATAAACTTTCTACGGATTCAATTGTGTTTTTCTTGGTATTACGATATCGATATGCAGATGGATTTAGATTCTTTGGAAGAAGCTAATTGCCGACTGAATGATTTGAATGAACAGTTAGAACAAAATCAAATCTCCCCATCAGGAATTCCATTGGGCAAACTCTTAGAGATAGAGACTCAAATATTTACTGAGCTATACAAGCCTATTTTTAAGCAAGAAATACAAATTGTATTCAAGTCTGCGTCTGCTTATATGATAAATTGTGAAGTTCATGTGATGTCTGCACATTGTCAAGCATTATTTATTTATGTTCAAACCGAACTTACCTATTTTTTGAATACCTTTATTTCATATAACTGGCAGATGATCAACGAACTACTCATCAACTGTTGTAACAAGAAATTGTTTGTTTGTCCACTGTTAGTTATGCAACGTAGACTATCATCCTTTACTGTGTTCGGTTTTACTCGGGGTTGTGCTTAACTGATTATATCTTTTCCATATACCTTATATTAACTCATTCCTACTTATGTTGGTTTTCCGTTTGTGATGTTCAACTACATACATATCAATGTTTAGTAAATTGGTTGGTAATGTGTAGTATATACTATTTCATTCTAGCACTATCAATGTTAGCAATTATGCTTTCAAAGTATCCATAATTTCTCCTATATAATGCTGGTTAAGTGAATGGGTTAGGTTCAAATTCAAATCTGATATTTTAGATAGTATCTTTATGTTATAATACTATTCACTAGTATAATAATATACAAAAGGAATCTCTGTTTTCCATGTGAACACAATAACTCAAGCACAATCTTACTTTTTTAAGGTTTAAAATATTTGGTGATGCATACTGCTTTTTTTAAGACGCTTACTGTTTTTACGAAGATGATCGTTGTTTTGATCCAAAAACTATTTGGTGTAAATTAAATACACTGATTATTTGGCCAAATAGGATAAAATTTTAACCTCTATAATGAATAAGGAAATTATGAACATTAACTCGCCCTTTTTTGACTTTATATTTTTAGCAATTTGAAAGTACTGTACAACAGGCTTTTAAGCCAATTAGATATATATTATATGTTCTGCTGATTTTCCTAAAGTGTAAATGTCATATATTTTTTTATATGTATTCCTATTAAATACAATAAGTTATTGTACAGAGCTATCATATATCTTTTCCACTAACTATCTAGTTTTAGGTCACATAGACTATTTTAATGTTGAATTTAAGTTCAGTAAAACATTCTTTGTTATTCTGATCCAACTATGTATTTCTGAATCTTCAGCCCGAGTTAGTCAAATATTGCAAACAGTAAATAGAAAATTGTATACCAGCTTTATTTCAATTTTAAACCATGAATTTTTATTAAAAAAATACATCTCAGGAAGGCTCAACTCAGATATATATATATATGCATATTTTAATTTAGACAAGTTTTTGTATTTGTCATATCGGAGCATAATTAAAACAATTTCAAGTACCTTGATTTGCAATGCATAGTTGCACATAGTACGCCATGGCTAAAAAGTCATAGTTTACAGATATAACATTACTGCAATCACTATGATTTTATTTTTTAAATATTTTTTCATATATATATATTAGTAAAAAGAATGAGCAGTCATCATCTGTTGTTCTTAGTAGTGCATGCTATTTTCAACATCTTATGACGGTAATGGGTTATAAATTAAAATATGAACTTATTGTTTTTATACCCTGGTTTTGGTCCATAAACATCTAGGTGCGCTAACAATGCTTTAAGGGTAGAAACTAAAACAAAGCGGGCATACTGTTTGGAGTACAAGGCTGACTATTAGTTACAATGCAGAAATGAAGCACTAACGTTGTCATGTGGGAAGATGTGATGCAGTATGACTGTAGCTGAGTTGTGAAGACTAAACATGTTATTGGCATTGAGATGTTGAACCGTATGATAAGACCTGAGTACGCATAAAATGAATCTAAGAGCCTGATGAGGATGTCGGCTGAACAACTGGTGTTGCATGAGTGCACTATGGCTGGTGCTTTGCTAGATCATTGCGTGCTACCACTAGGTTGGAATGTGTTACTGATGCTGCATGGTTGCACTATGGCTAAATCAGGTGGCTGGCTTATTGATTATGAGAGTTGCTATGAGACGAGGCGCCACTGAAGTATCAATTGATGCACAAGATAGGTTTGATATAAGATTCTTATGAATTCAGGAATTTTATCTTTAACTTTTAGTTTCAAGTTCAAATGGCAAGACTGTTAGGTATGAAAGCTCTATTTCGATTAGAAGTTAATTATTTCGTTCAAATGGGATTTGAAAATTAATTTTCATACTAATTTTTTTAGATATATCCTTTTCACGTAAATTTAACACAACTATAAGTAAGTGTGGTGAGCGTAATGAGGGAACTTCCATGAAACTGAAGTGTTATAAACAAGTTTCCCTTATTATTTATGAACGATTCGTTCTCCATCCATTTGATATTTAAGTCAAATTATTTATTCACATATTTGAGTATTTTAACATGATAAAATGCAACTAATATTGATTTTTAATTGAGAAACATGTAGCTTACGCTTAGTTTAAATGTGAATTAATGTGCTAATTGGTTAAACATTGAGATGAGAGAAGTAAAGAAAACACATTTCAGGAATAATACGAAATGTAGAGCCATGATTGGAATTTTTCAGAGATTAATCCCTTTATTCAGGTCTTTATAAAAAACTATTGGTAGGACAAGATTCTCATTCTACATACTTATTCAATTTTATAATTGATAGCAGTGACTGAAATATCTTCTCTTACATCTTTCTTTACTATGTTGGTAACTTCAAAGGAAGGAATGATTAGAACTAATTTTCTAACTTATTTAACAAACAGTAGTGCTTTACATCAACATTTTTATCTCAGGTAAGGGAGAGATTTGAGTATAGATTTAATACTACGCCTTGGCCTACTCCTTTCTTAAATACGTAGTATAAACTATTTTTGGATGTAAGATATAGTCATTATTATATTATTTGGTTCAAAGTTTTTTTTGTAAACTTGATGTTGATTTTATGATAATGCTATTCCATCTATTGTGCTGATAATTTACTTATGCTTTCTCTTATGCTTGATCTAATACAATCACTTTTGGTTACTACTTTTAAATCTATCATTTGACCAACATTTTCACTACTGTACTAAATCCATCTATAGGTATGTATTAGAAAAATTAATAAGATGGTCCACTGACTTATTAAGCAATCATTTGAAGGACAGTACAATTAGCAAAACCATTGGTTAACATATAAGTTACCCATGATTAACCTGGTTAGTTTTGAATGCGTAGGTTGTTATGAATGATTCTAGAGTATTTTAAGAACCTCCAATTCTTTATCAGTATTCATGTACATCTGAAATTATTTTTCCTTGATGCATTAAAGAGTAAAAGTAACTAATTTTTGGTTTAATGAAAAAAAAATCCCATTAAACTCGATCAAGTACCAGTCTGAAAATTTTGAGTCCCATAAACTTCGTCTATTATCAGTCGCTCTAACGACTTTGGAAATATAACGGTATCCCATTAATCTTTGACCTATGGTTGCATGACAAGTAAAGTTGTTGTGGCTGATTTTATATACATGTCTACATATATGTATATTATATAACAACACATATACAAGCATAGTTTGATTATAACTAAGCAGACCATAAATTTTGGGGTATTCCATGTACGAAAATACGTGCCTTAGGGTGATAATTAATATGCATGAGGACGTACCGACTATCATCGAAGTTGCTTTGATGAGAGGTGCCGAGCATCACCATATTGTCTTTTGAAAATGTGCTGACAACAATAGCTACTGGATTAGGAGCGGTAGGAAAGCAAGAAGTGGCATTAACCATATCAGGAGGTATGACTACCTTTGTAGGATGCAAATTTGTAGGTGGAAAAAAAACACTTTGTATGACCAAATTTGAATGGATTACTGTTACGGGGATTTTTCCCACAAGGAAAAACTCACCAAATTATTTGCCCAAAAGGACAACCACCAAAAATCTTGCCCAAAAGGACAAGTTTTAGTGCGAATGGTGAATTTCAAGGGGGTCCCATGTTTTTCCACTTTGCACTAAAACTTGTCCTTTTGGACAAGTTTTTTGCCCCTTGTCCTTTTGGGCAATTTGTTTGGTTTTTTTGTCCTTCACAATTTTTTCCTGTTACTGCAAATACTGCTACATTGCAGGTTCCACTGACTTCAATTTTGCAATGCTCTATCTTTTTATAAGGTATCATAATTTTCTTTTGTCTTTCATTTTGCATGTTATACTTTCAAATAGTTAGTTGGTTACATACGGAACTTCATAAAAGGAATGGTAGAATTAACTTGGTTTGCATATTAGCATAATTCAATTTTAGTCACATGGACATAAATTTGCAGGTATGAACCCTTTTTTCTGCCTCCCTTGAACGATCAAGTCTCGAAAGGAAGTGAATACGTCACAAAATGATAAATTGGTACTAACATCAATATATATATATATATATATATATATATATAAGTATATAAACTCGGATGGCATGTGCATGCCATAGCAGAATGTAGCGGAGCATATAAATAATAAATACATAAAGAATGAATGGTAATAGAAAAGATGCTAAACGAAAGTGAAATTGCTATAAGGCAACAAACCTGATTAGAAGTAATTTGACTACGATTTCAATAGGTTTTAGCATTACAGTTTGTTTTTGGTTTATCTACATTTGCTACTTTCATTTTTGTAGGTTGGCTGATGTGATCAGAACTAAACTAAACTTTGACAAGCAAAGGTATAATAATCAACCAAAAATGGCTGAAATAAAATGTATAATAATAACAAGAGGGTGAACAGGTCAAGATCATTACTGAAATGGTGGAAATCAAATAACCATACAGAGCCTACTGCCATGATCGGTGATGGCTCTACACAAAGTACAGTAAAAACCAGAGCAGTGCAGCAGTCAACTTAATGCACGCAAATGATCATTATGGCAAGGATGGAAACAAAGAGCATGGTGGTGACGAGGTGGTAAGGCATATGAGGCTGGAGTATGGTACAGTAGGGGAATCTTCTTGAAAATAGGTGGGGGTTGGACTTGGCCTTGATTGACAAGCTGGAAACAGCTACCCGATCAGCTGCTATAGTGAGGAGATACGCTATCTGGTACTAGCATCTCGATGTATTGATGGAAGAAGCATGGATAGAATGTATGTGCTTAGTACTTATGTTTCATTTGAAATGATGTATTATACTACTAATATGTATCGTTATCTTAGCATTTTCACCTAATTAAAAAAGCAACTAAACTTAAGCTAAAAGCCCAGCAAAGAAAAAAAGAAAAAGAAAGAGTAACGGACATTATAATAATTTGGAATGGAAGTTATTTGTTTTAAACTGCTTTACCACTATCTTAAATCACATATCTCTCAATTATACGTTTTCATGCATTTCAAATCATGCACCCAGTATGAGCATCATTTCAGTTTAGATTTGTTCTGGGTTTTTTTTGTTAGGTGTCTAAACTCTGTCCGCAGTCCAAGTGTTGGATCGGGACTCGATGTGAAGTTTAAAAATGTTAACGATATGTAGTTGGAATTATGATTCTACCTTTCTTCATGGCTTAAAGGCCAGTAACAAACTATTGGTTTTAGGAAACCATTTCATGTTATAGATGGAACAAAACGAAGTAGTTTTTATAATATTGATGTTTGTGGTCTTGCTGCAATCAAGAAGTATTCTGCCATTTTGGTATTATTACAAAACAGTTATTACCATGGTTTTCATGATAGACAAGTAATTTAACTTACAATATGGACGAAACAATGGAAGTGAAGTATTACTCTCCACATTATTATTGAAGCGACCCGAACTTCCCCGGTCTCCGAAGAGATGAGAAAGAACGAATTACTGTGAGGACAAGACAAATCAGAACGCAAACGGAAGAACATTTCATTGTTATTACAACAATTCCATCAGATACAAGAATATACAAAGTATGAATAAATTACATTCGATAAATATCAGAGATTACAATAAATTACATAGCAGCGGAAAATAATACAAAGCACAACTGAAGGTGATAGGGGCACCCAGAGTTTAGGTTAAAACAATAAACTCCAGGTCAGTCATGTGACTAATGTGAGAACTAAAACAGTTATCAAAACTTTATTTTAAAGTTAGGTAAATCAAGGGACCACGCCGTATAACACGGAACGGGTTTCCTCCGAAGAATACCAATGCATAGAACAAACAGCGCAATGCTAAATAAAGAAAAATGAAGCTGTTATAAGACCCAGGTCCCATCACACAATGCAACGCAAGCCGGAGGATAGGGTTTTCCCTTATAACAGCCAAAGCATGCTTGATACGTTTAAAACAAATCATTTGATACTATAATAAGTGTATAGTGTCAAAACAATTTCAATCATAAATATCAATCCTAGGCGGCATGGGTACCATCTATCATGTCGCCATACTAGGCTCTACAAATAAAACCGCAATACACGTATTGGAAATTGGATTTCCGTCATGAGTCGAGGCAAGGGGCAAGCTCCTTTCCGCGTTCGAGACACTCTAGCAAATGTCTCAGGACTACACACTCTGGGCAATCCTGGATCTTCAGGGTCGGTCCTCACTTACGTTAGAGGATTAATTATGCCTGAACACACGTTTCCCGATCCTTATAGACCTAAAATCGAGGCGCCTCATCCAACAACCACATAGGTGAAAAGTATATAAATGTTAGGGCTGGTAAGTCACTGACACCACCAAAGCTAGAAAGAAACGTCGTGCTCTCCCCACAGTCCTTATCCCGTTTTTAACTCATACCGAGGTGTGAGGCTCGCGAATTCACATTATACACAAAGCTGCTACGTAGGCCGTGCTTTGATCATCAACCACAAGACTTTGCTTTTCAACAGAAGCCTTGATCCATGCAACTCAGTATGCCACACAGGAAATTCATGCCATGCGATTGATATCTGTCGATATATAACCTCTAAGCTCGTACATCTTAGAGAAGGGCGTTAAGCAAGAGAATAAATTCTCCGCCGCCAAACAGATATATATTTAACAGAAATCAATCAACACAGAATAAAATCCAATGTCAGACACACAATCCATTTAAAAGTTCGTTCTGGGTCTGAACGAAACCGGAGGCACTTTCCTCGCATATCCATCGATCTCCAAGTACGTCTGGACGACCACCAACTGATTCCCTCATCTTGGGTGTACAGCCCAATCAAGATCATCAGTAATCACCCAAACGATGTGAAGACTTCCGGTCTTCAACCACCGTCTTCATCTTCGACATATCGTCGAATCGGTTATTCAGAATGGGTATAAACCCGGACTTTCTGAACAACCCGCGTATATTAAAAACAAATGTTACACAAACACGAAATACGCCTCATTCCTATTCCACATTCTTAGGGAAAGGTTCCCATTAATTTTATCCAAGATAAATTCTTTAAAAATTATCCTTTAATCTTCCTTTGGATGTCGTTTCAAACCAAATTATGGTTTTCCAAACTAGTCGAGATTAGCGGACCACACCGAAGTAATTATTTATTTTATTTCCCAATCCCAACCTATTCATCCCATGAAGCAAAACTGGTAATACTCCATATCTAACACCACGGTGTTATCGGTAAAATTAATTACCATTTCACGTTCAAATCTGATTAAAGATTTAACTATCGCTTTGGAGCAAAACTGGTGATACTCCATTCTCGCTCATTTGCCAAATTTGATAATTTGAATTATCAATTCACTTTTCAATCTAATTGCAGATTTAATAAAACTCCTTTTACTGGGTTAAAGAACTAATGTCATTTCAAAACACAGTTCACGATAAACCCATGAATCAATTCTATTTAATACCCATTTCAAATCCAATTTATTTATTTAAAAATAAATGGGTTTTAATTTTTAGTTCAAAACTAGTTCATTTCGATAAAAATCTATTTTTATCTTTTCAAATATAGAGTTTTACATCCCAACTTTTCCCAAATCATTTCTTATGATTTTACACAAATTATTACTATCTTTAATAATTTTATCAAGGCCCGTACAGTCAATTTCCAACAATGGCCATCGAACTGCACTTACAGCGACCTTTTTCAAATTTGATTTGGACGTATCTCCAAATCCAACCGTTAGATTTCAAATTTCTAATATTCGTTAGAAAGCTCTTTTCGATACGAACCCAACGGTTCCGGTTTTAGGAGAATCTGACGGTCGGATCTCCCGTAATGTCCGTTTGAAATAAATGGTCGAAATTCGCGAACTACCGCGGTGCGGCGCGTTCTATTCAGGCCATTATATTATATATATAATATATATTTCATCGATTTCTATTTAAAACGAATTATATAAATAGTTTTAAATTCGTTTCAAAAACAATTTCAACTTCCATTTCAATTCAAATCAAAATTGAATTTTTCCTTATAAATTCGTTTTAAAATTCATTTCTATTCAATTCAAATTTCAATTCAATTTGAATTCGATTCAATTCAATTCAAATTCGTTGTATATTCAATTCATTTCGAATTCGTTTTCAATTCAATTCATTTCGAATTCGTTTTCTATTTGATTAAATTCAAATTGGTCTTCTATTCGATTCAATTCAAAATTGGTTTTCTATTCAATTCAATTCGAATTCGTTTTCAATTCAATTCAATTCTAAATTGGTTTTCTATTCAATTCAATTCGAATTCATTTTCAATTCAATTTAAATTCAATTCGTTTTCTATTCAATTTAAATTCAATTCGTTTTCCTTTCAATTCAAATCAAATTCGTTTTCTTTTCAATTCAAATCAAATTTGTTTTAAATTCAAAAACGAATATAATCGATATAAATATCGTTCACGTCAAAATAGCGCATCACTAATCAACACTGCTTTATATTCAACAAATGGGTCTATATTTCTTTCAATACACGACTCAATATCTTTGTCAACACACGACTAATCTCAGCGAATGAGTACTGTCCACGTGTGACTATTTTTGTTATTTAGTATATTTTATGAAAATTAAGGTATCTATCGTTTGATATTAAATCAGACTCCAACCGTAAATTAGTAAGAGAACGATTCCCTGAGTATTAACCCCGAAGGCCGAAACCAACATCACATTAATATCCAGGAGACCACCCATCTCATCTATTTTCCAGTTGATTTCTAATTCTATATATGATAAAGATGTAAATTTTATTGTTAAAATATTTCGTTCAACACATGACTAATCTCAACGGATGAGTACAGTCAACACATGAACCTTTACTTTATAGTGATAAAGATATAAATTTTATTGTTAAAATATTTCGTTCAACACATGACTAATCTCAACGGATGAGTACAGTCAACACATGAACCTTTACTTTATAATATTCTTTATCTTCTAAATTGGAATGAGGCCCAATCAATTACCATATAAAGTTAATTATATGGATTCCATACAACACATGTACATAATAGCAACGATAAATAATCAACCATCATCCAAAGTGCACTACACTGTATAAGCATCAAATATAGATATCTAACGCTTATAACAGCCTGTCAATCAATCGATCGACATATTTAATCAATCAGGATGAGTGAACTTCAAATTTCATCCCAACACCCGTGTGGGGTTTCAAATCAACAAACACAGATTTTATTTGTGCAGTTGGGCGATGTGTAAAATTTATCGTCCCAATCAATGTCCTTCAAATAGGTTTACATAAACAAACCGTCCGGTTTGTAAATATATATTTTATTTTATTCACTTCCACGTTAAAAATTATATTTTTAACGATAAAATATTTTATTTCAACACATGAATTTCTATTCAGTTCATTTACACAATAAAAATGACATTTTTATTTTTCTAACATATTTTAGAAAAATTTCGGCGGCATAACGGCACGATACTAGAAACGGGACAAGGCCTAGCCTTATCCCCGGTCTATTGAAGGCCCACGCCATTCACACATCAATCAAATCCATTCCATTGCACCAAACAAATCAATTCAAACCAGATAATCTAACCAACTACACAACCAAACAATTAAACAAACAAGCCATCCATGGTCTGTGGATGACGGGTGTCGGGTGCTACTAAACACCGTCTGCATCCTAGTATATATATATATATATATATATATATATATAACTAGAAAAAGAAATTGAAGAGTGAGAAATTCTCACCAAAAGCTATCCAATACCACGATTCTTCATTAATAGAAATCTTCATCGTTCTCGCCTTTTCGTCATCTTCGTTGCCCGTATTCTCTACATATGTAAAAATCACATTTTCACTTCGCTATTCAATATATAAAAATCGAATTTTTACTTCGCTATTCAATATATAAAAATCAAATTTTTACTTCGCTATTCAATATATAAAAATCGAATTTTTACTTCGCTATTCAATATATAAAAATCAAATTTTTACTTCGCTATTCAATATATAAAAATCGAATTTTTACTTATGTTCAATATAGAAAAATCTAATTTTTACCTATGTTAAAAATCATATCTTTTCTATTATAAAAATCATATCTTTTCAAATATCAGATTTTTATCGTATTAAAATCCTAACTTTATATTTTTTTTATTAGCTAATACCAATTACATAGGAAAAAAAAAGAAATAAATTAAAAGTGAATAAGGGGGCTTACAATCGAAATCGAAGGCCGGGGGGGTGTCTTCTCCGTCGCTTGTGGTGGAGGCGGAGGGATCGGCGGCTTAGGGTTTGGGGTTTGTCAGCGCAGAGAGGAAGAGGGAAATAGGGGCGTCGGATTGGAGAAGCAGGGGGTGGAGGAGGTGGCGCCTAGGTGGCGGGGGCTGTCAGCGGTCTGGGGGCACCAGGCAACCGGCGGCGGTCGGTCAAAGGCGAGGGCTGAGGAGCCTGGTGCTCGCGATGGTTCGATTTTTAGGGCCAGAGCCTTGGAGTTCGCGCTGGAAAGGGAGGAGGTTGCGCAGGTCGAGGGGCGGCGGTGGAGGCTACTCCGGCGGCGGCGATCGTGGAGGGCTGGGCTTCGTTCGTTTTTTTTTTTAATTTCGATTTCTGAACTATCGTATTTGGGAAGAGGGGATAAGGTAGGGTATAGGTTTTTTTTACTTTATTTAATTATTTATTTTCAAAAAGTAAGCTTTATTTTTCGAACTCAAAATGAGACCCACCGCCTGTCGTCCATAGCTAATTACCCCCATTCCGAACACAATGGGATATGTATCGTAGGCTGATTCGATCGTTTCGATCAGTTTCCGTTAAAATCAACATATAACTCTATATATTGAATTTGAACGTGCATTTCAATTTACCGGGGTCACATACTAACTCGAAAAATTCCCGAAAAATATTTTCTAGCTTCGTATTGACGATACGGTCCTAACAAAACTAGTTTCGTCGAATTCTGAGACCGTTGGAAAAATGGCCATCTTCCAGTCGATTAAAATCAACTGAAACTGGTCAAACGCGTTTTCCTTTGCCACGCTCACATATTGATTTGAAAAATTATGAAATTTGGAATCTAGCAATAATATGACATCACGGACCCAACAAAAGTGGTTTCGTCGAAATCCAAGGTCGTTTGCAAAATGTCCATTTTCGAGGGCCTGAATTCCATAACGACTATTCAGAATTTTCAACTGGACATATCTTTTGATCTCCGCTATGAAATTTTGATTTTTCGGATTCGTTGGAAAGATATTATCAATTAGATCCTATTATTTTTGGTTTCACTAAAATCCGGATTGTTTTGCACCCAGTACATTCAATTGAAGTTTGAAATCGAATTATCGAACTACCGCGTCATTTTCAATTCCTTTTATAATTATATATAATTATTTATATTCTAACGACGACGTATATAATATATACGTTCGAAATATATTCAAAATAAATTTCTCATCAATATTATTTAAAATAATTCATTTTAAATAATCAAAATTCGCTAAAATTGCCAAAATAAAAATTTTAAACTGGTTCAGATTTTCCGGGTTATTACAATTATCCTCAACCACTTTATCCACACCATTATAAGAAAAATATGCATCCATATGTGAATATTAATTTACACACAAACAAGTAAACTGGAGAAATATTTATCCCCCATCCATATTGTTTGAGCATCCTCCATGTAATAGTTCAATTAATAATGATTAAAAGGAGGTAATCAAAGATGAACTACAATGATAACTTATGCTAAACTGTGAAGCAAGAGAGAAACAAATTTCAAAATAATATTGAACCCACACATTTGTTTTTCGTACATGCCCGTATGCGTAGCACGGGACACACACTTGTTATTACTAGAAGCCCAAAACTAGGGAATCTACCGACTGCGAGAAAAATTCCGGCAAATATTGCAAATTCCATGACATGTATGGGCACAATACTAACGATTGTTGCTGCCTAAAGGATGCAACTGAAAATCTCATCCGCGAGAAACCTCTAGAACAACACGTTCAAAATCCTACTCCTCCTAAGGCAGCCACAACCCTTCAACGCCCACTCTTCATCCACCCAATACGTCCCTAGGGTCATCCAATCATAGACCCTGCGGCATCGTGATCAACACTATCTACGGTGGACCTCACCTCATTCATGACAGCTTTCGCAAGATAGAGGAGTATGTTAACTCTATTAAGCAAGCCAGCTACGAAGCATCCATTTCCCTGGTCGAATCTCTTCGACAACCTCCAAAAGAGGACATGGGATTATATCTTATTCCACGACAGAGAGTCTACGGGAATTGAAATCGCAACTTTAGACTATCTTGTTATCTCTGCTCAGAGTGGCCTAACTTTTTCAGTAGGATTCTCATCGACTCCGGAAGATCAGTTAACATCATCTTCAAGGCGGTCTACGATCAAATGAAACTAGAGGCCAAAGACTTGTAGCTTTGTCATGCCATGATCCACGGCTTCTATGGCTCTTCCAATAAACCAGTCGGCATAGTTGACCTTTTAGCGGAACTTAGATAAGGGGATCGGAGTCGGGTCCAGATCCTCACCTTTGTGGTCATCGACATCATCTCTCCATACAATGTTTTCTTTGGACGTCCCTTCCTCGTATAATTCTGAGTCTACATGTCTCCATGGTCCCTTCTAATGAAATTTCTAACAGAAAATGGGATCGGCACAATCGAGGGCGATCAAGCGACCATGAGAGCCTGCTATCTCACAGAATGGAAGAATGTCCGCAACCAGGTGAAAGGCAAAACAGTGCCTCCACCTTCCTGCGCTAAGACCATCTCCGCATAGAAATCAAAGGTGTCTGAGTCCTGGCTCAGGCGCCACTTCCATCTTTCCGACGATCTCGATCTGAGGGAGGATGAAGAGCCCGATTTTGAAAGGGCTACCTCGATGGAACCAACGATGGATGTTGAGATCAGCACCGACGACCCGACAAAGATCTTAAAAGTTGGATCGCAACTCCACCCCACGGTTAAGGAAGAGCTTATGGACTTCCTAAGGGCTACCTCGACATATTTGCTTGGACCCACTTCGACATGTGTGGCATCAATCTAAGAATCACTTTTTACATGCTCAACATCAATCCAAAGCATTTTTCAATCAAACAAAAGCATCGAATCTTAGGAACTGAAAGATCGACTGCACTTAAAGAGGAAGTGGACAGGTTGTGCAATAATGGCTTCATCTGCGATTCCTGTAACACCCCGTGTATTCTATAACAGTGAAATTCACAAATTAAAGTATAACTATCTTCAAATCAAAGAATTAAGGGAAACGGGATACGCCATTGCGTTCGTCTCGGAATTCTGCTTGAGATAGAGTCCGAGTTTGCGTAAAACGGACTCTGTATGAGGTAGATATGGCCTCCGGAAGTTTCAGAATTCAGTTTAAAATTCAAACAGACCAAAACAGCCCAGAAAAACCAATTCAAAATTCAAAATCGGGCCCAATTGGCCAGGGCGGGGATTTTCCCGCCCAAGGCACCCAGGTCGACTTGGCAGTCGACCTGGGGCTAACCAGGTCAACTGGGCAGTCGACCTGGGTCACCCGTGTCGACTGCCAAGTCGACACGGTGTCGACCTGGCCCCTGAGCTAGGTCGAACCCAGCCCCTCCCCCCCGGCTGGCCTGGTCTGTGTTTGGTCGATTTTCTGAGCCTTGCCTTATCACTAGAGCTAGGTGTCAGCTCTTGGTTGGTCTCTCCTTCAAGCGAACGACTATTATTAAACCAAGCTCCATCGACGGTCCTAATCAACTCGCAAACACTATAAAAAGACCCTAAGACCTAGCCTAAATCATACTATTTCATTTTAGCCTCATGCATCCGCCATTAAACCTAGAACTCTAAATTAAAAATACAAAGAACAAAATTATAGAAGACGAAGGACGATTCTTGAAGGCTACAACTAGAAGCTACAACAACTACGACGCTTTAGACAACGGATTTGGGGCTATTTGATTTGGATTACTTGCTTCATATTGTAAGTTCTATGTCACTTTTTAGGCAAAAACGCTAAAATAACATGGACATGCCATGAATTGAAACCGGATTTAGGAACTATTATTAATCCATGTTTATATTGTTTAACTTTGAATCATAATTTGGGAATATTGCTATGTAAATGTTGCAAGTTAAACTTATCATGATTTTGATGTTGTTATGAATCACTTGGGCTTAATTGTATGGCAAGTTGGACTAATACATGTCCATGGAATCACTATGTTTATTGAAATCTTTATGTTGATTAAACCATGCCTATGATGCTAATTAAACCATGTCTATGATATTGATGGAACTATGCCTGTGATATTAATATACCTACCATGTTAATGACAACTTGGGAATTGCTAGGTTATGATGAAAAGTTGGAATCATTATGTTTATAATGCTAGATGAGAATCATAATGTTAAAAATGCTAAATTGGAATCCACTATGCCTATTAGAATTACCATGCCTTTAATGTTTCATGTTTAAAATTATTATTATGCCCGCAATGATTATTATGCCTATGATGTAAAGTTGAAATCATCATGTTAAACTAAGTTGGAACCATTACTATACCAAGTTATCATCATGCTAGTATTGAAACCATGTGATATGTTATAGCCTGTTTATTATGCAAGTGATGTTGGAATTGTCACATATGCCTATCACATGTTTGGTGTTATTCCCCTTTTTCTCTTGAATTGTTTATGCTTGTGAACGAAGTACGTTTATATACGTTGGGGATACGATTGGGTAGAATAGGCGAAACTTGAATTGATCATAATCATAAACCGTGAAATTTGGCATAAGTAGAACATGAAATATGGCACGAAAACTTGACTTAAACATGCCATAATTTGAATTAAAACATGCCTTAGTTGGGCATGAAGTTGACATATGAACATGCTATGGAAATAACACGAATCTGCTAAGAACATGGGCATGACTTTAGAAAACAAGAAAGTGGCCAACTCGAGGTTGGGTTGAGTTTGTAGTGTAAATCTGCCCGGAACCGCCTGGCAAATCCAGTTGCTACAAACAATAGGATCCAATGTGGGTAGTTGGTCACATCGCGCTTGAAACCCGAGGTTGGGTTGAGTTCGTAGCGTAAACCTGCCCGTAACCGCCCGACAAATCCAGTGGCTACGAACAACAGGATCCAATGTGAGTGGTTCGGTGCATTAACGAATCAATTAATGCCAATTAGGGTTAAGTCATGAACATGAAAAGACAACTTAACCAACTTGAACACGATTTGTAGGGCTAAGTCATGAACTTGAAACGACAACACTTAGCCAACTTGACATGACACGTAGGCGGGTTAAGTCGCGAATTTAAATGACATACTTAACCACCTTGACATGACTAGACTGGAAAAGGATTAAGTCATGAATTACATGACTTAATCGGTTAGGCGGGTTAGTTCACGAATTACATGACCTAATCTGTTAGGCGAAACCCTAGACACGACCCTTTTCAGCAGTAACCCTCTAGATGTATCAAGGTACCCTGGGGCTAGGCCGGGTGGGGCACGATTACTGGGCTGATTGTAAGAGGTGAACGACGGCAGTGGGGTACACCAGTGTAGGTTCGGTGGACTACGGTCGTGCACGTATTCCGGGGCAGACACTGGGTATCCGTAGATTTATCTATGCATCTTGAATCGTGTCAGGGGTTGACACCCTAGGGCTGATACACCCGAAGGTGGACCCATCACAGGTGACTACATTGGTGATTAGCTGTATCACATGGACACTTGACGAGCTAGAACTTGTAGGGAGCCGATCGACTAGATAAGCGCTCCGTAGGACCCCGTACTTGGGTCAGACCCCGTTTCAGGGTCATTTCACGATATTGGGCCGTGGGATTTATTTCGTTATTAACTTGTGACCTGGGCTTAGTTTACTAGTACATTCGATGCAACGAATCTTGAACATGTGATGCTTTATTTGGCTTGTCTTGACTTATCATGATCACCTTAGTCTATCTGTCCACCTTGACACCATTCTTAAGTTTAGTTCCAGTTCATACATGACATGTTGTTTTAACCGTTTTTACATTGAAAGTCACTAGGACTTACTCAGTCTTTACGACTGACCCTTTTCCTTTCGTTTCCCCCCCCCCCCAGGTTCTCAGGGAGGGAATACCGCAGCTTGACCAGCTTTCACATCCAGCTTAAAGAGAAAGAATGTATTGCTTAGATCTTTTTCGTTTTGGACTATGGCTTTGGACAGCAATTATGGGACTTATGCAGTTTATTTATGTTTTCTTTAAATAATGAAATCAAGACAGTTATGAAGATGTTATGTTTTTGGAAGAATTGTAAGACAATTATGGCATGGTTTGTGTAACACGTATTTTAAATGAAATAAAAGTTGTTGTTTTCCGCTGTTCAAAAATATGTGTTATTATATCTGTCTTATCTATGACTTATACTTATAAACCTCCACCAAAATTAGGGCATTCCCTTTGAGAGTGACCCTAACGGAGGTGGGGTGTTTCAATTCCCTCTACCCCGAATGGGTCTCCAACCCTGTCTTGGTCAAGAAAACAAATGGAAAGTGGCGAACATGTGTCGACTACTCAGACTTGGACAAAGCATGCCCGGAAGACAGCTTCCCAATTCCAAAGATTGATCAGCTTATTGATTTAACTGCCGGCTACCGGCTCCTCTCCTTCATGGATGCGTACTCAGGCTACAATCAGATTCTAATTAGAATCATTTCTTTCAAAACCGATACCAGGCTCTACTTCTATGTCATCATGCCCTTCAGTGTCAAGAATGCTGGAGCCACCTATCAGCGACTGCTCAAGTACATACTTAAGGTCCAAATCGGGAGTTCCATAGAGGTTTACGTGGATGATATGCTTGTAAAAATGAGGGTATCAAACAACCACGTGAATGACCTCACCGAAATGTTCTGTAGCCGTAAACATGGGATGAAATTCAATCCCTTGAAACGCTCTTTTGGCGCTGCATCAGGAAAATTCCAGTGTTTCATTGTCAATTTGAGGGGCATCGAAGCCAATTCAGAAAAGATTCATGTGCAATTGAACTTAACATCAAGGCCCTCCAAATCTACTCCGATTCACAGCTCATCATACACTAGGTGCAATGTGAACATCAAGACAAGGGGCACGACTTGCTACTTATCTTGCCTAGGTCCGCGAATTGATTACTAACTTCGACCATTGCATCATATCACACATCCCTCAAGAAAAAAACCGAGAAAGTTGATTCATTATCCAAACTGGCAAACTTTGGGGGTTATCCCAGTCGAAGTGCTTAACTCTCCGAGCATTGAATATATGTAGTCTGATTTGGTAGCAATGACGAAGACCGAGCCTGAACCCGAGTCCTGGATGACCACAATCAAGAACTACTTTTAACACGAAACCCTCCCTGAGCACTACAAGGAAAGACGAGCACTCACTCACAAATCATCTCGCTACATCAGTCAAAATTGAGTTCTCTACCGAAGGGGATTCTCCGTTACATTATTCCGGTGTGTAGCCCACAGTGACGCCAACCGTGTGCTACTGGTGGACGTACACAAAGGTGAGTGAGGTGACCACACTAGGGGTAAACTCTAGAAAGCAAGATTCTTAGATACGGTTACTTCTGGCCTACAATTGATCAAGATGCCGCGAATAATGCTTGCAAGTGTGAAAAATTCCATAGGTTTTCCAGGATTCCAAGAACCCCGCCTACCGAACTAACACAAATGGTCAGCCTTGGCCATTCACCACGTAGGGAATAAACATCATCGAAACTCTCTCAATGGCCTAAGGTTGTGCACGATATGCCATCATCGAAGTTGATTATTTCATCAAATGGGCCAAAGTTGAGGGCCTCAATACAATCATGACTAAGAAGGTGATCAACTTCATCGTTTGCTACATCATCACTCGATATGGAGTCCTTCAAGCTATCATATCCGATAATGGGACCCAATTCGAAAGCGCTGAGTTCAAGACCTTCTGCCAACTACATAACATCGAAAAGGGATTCTCGACAGTGGCTCACCCTTAAACCAATGGGCAAGTTGGGAATGTTAACAAAGGGATCAAATCCATCATCAAGAAGCGTTTGGAAAAAGCCAGAGGCTTATGAGTAGATGAGTTCCTTCTGGCCTTATGGGCTTACCGAACCACCCATAAGCCAGGGACTGGCCATACTCCCTTCGCTCTCGCCTATGGATCTGAACCCTTCATTCCCAACTCAAATTCCAATCTCACCGAGTCACTTACTACAATCTGAAGAACAACCAAGATCTTCTCTTGGAGTCGCTTGACTTACTCGAAGAGAAAAGAGTTGAAGCTAAACTTAGATCTGTTGGTCAATGCCAACGAGTCTCCTGATAATTCAATGCCAAAGTTCACACCAGGAAACCTAACATCGGGGACCTTGTCCTACAGTGAATCTTTCCCACACTGATTGGTTTCGTTCCTCGTTGGGAAGGTCCGTATGTGATTAAACGGAAGCTTGGAGACGGAAAATTCATGTTAACAACCTTTGATGGCGCCAAACTCCCAAGAGCATGGAATAATGAACATCCCTGCTGCTACATTACATAACTTAGTGTACAAATTTACTACTTTCCAACAATGTTTTGTTTTCTTCAAATTCAACGCATTATAAAGAAATAAAATTCCACAGCCGTCAAAGTTATTAGCAAAGTTAGTTTTTCAGTTCTCTATGTTCTCGGCGTGTTTACTTTCTATGTAATATGTCTGAGCAGCTGTTACTCCAACCCACATACACGAGCACACAACACCGGATCGGCACTACGAAGCCGTGAACCGGTCCCCTGACTCGAGCTTCAAAACAAGAACGAGGCCGAGTATAAACAACTTAGGACGTTCATTCACTTGAATGTCCAACCTTGTTCCTAAGTCCTCGGACTTGGGGGCAGCCCATCAACTGGATAAGTGGGACATCAACCGCTCGTTTGGATCCGTATGACCCGAAGGGTCTAGATCGGGGCAACAATTGGCGAACCAACAATGCCCTCAAACTCTAATCCGAATGAAACGATGGCAGATTTTAAAGGAAGAAAAAACGACATCCATGCCTTCTCATAACTCAGGACCAACGACCGCAAGGAGGTCCCGAGAGAAGTGGCACCAAATCTTTGCATGACTTGAAACTCCCGATCAAGGGAGATCCGGAGAGCGAAGTCCATGCTTGCAATCTTCGCATGACTCGAAACTCCCAACCAAGGGAAATCCCGAGAGCGAAGTCCGCGCTTACGATCTTTTCAAGACTTGAAACTCACGACAAAGGAAAATTCCAAGAGCGAAGTCCTCGTTTACAACCTTTACACGACTCGAAACTCCCGACCAAGGGAAATTCCACGGGTAGAGTCAACATATACAATCTTTGCACGACTGGGGGAATCCCAAGAGCGAAGCCATAGACAATGTTTACCTAAGTGTAATGACAAGTATGCATGTGCAAGTACAAGAAGTGGAAAGCATAGACACACGTTTGAAAACTTAACACAAATTATGATATAAGAAAGGTCAATTGACACTTCCATTCATATATAAAAGAAAACTGCATAAGTCTTTCTATCTTTCTTTCTAACAACATAGCATACATAAAAACCATACCATTCCTCCACAAGCGAGGGTCGTACTCGCGTATACTATCGACCTACATGATCAAAATATCTAAGATACCTATAACAACCATTAAGACGACCCGTCCTTCTTCTTGTTCTTGATAGACTCAGCATTGGGCGGGTCGTCCCCAGCCTTCATCCTCTTCCTCCCAGAGCTGCCCCCACCTTTTCCTGATTTACCCTTGGTTGGGGAGATGGACCCTAAGGATACTGATTTGCACTTCCCGTCGTCGTCCTCGCCACTTGTAATCTCTGTAATATCCCCATATGGGATAATCTGTAGCAATTTCAAAGTTGCACCAGTAGGAGGAGCAATCATGGCCTTCATTCCTTTCTTCTCTCCAGTCTTCTTCGCTTTATTAGCTTCCAGATCTGCCTTCTTCTTAGCATCATGTGCAGCCTTTTGTTCAGCTAGCTTCCCAGCCTTAAGATTTGCAGCTGCACCCACTTTGAGTTTATTATATGCCTCTTTACCCTTTCTCTTTGCGTCCTTATCGACTTGTTTCTTCTTGGACTCATTGTCGACCCTCTTCTTCTTAGCCTCGTCGGCACCTTTCTCGTTATCTCGGCTTTGGCTTTCTACTCAACATCCTGCCAAGCTTTCAACTGAGCCTCCTGCAGAGCAGCCTCATCAGCCTGCCTGATCTCTTCCAGCTCCTCTTCCTTGGCGATTAATTGGGTTTTCTATGATTGCACCAAGTCGTACATCATCTGCGCACTCACATCCATCGGGCCAGTCACATGAATACTCTGGCCATGTATTATTTCTCTTTCCTCAAAGAGAAAAACCTTATAGACACAAGTGTTTAGGTCGACATCTAAGAAAGTATCCATTGGACTGCCTCCCTCTCCAAACTGTGTATCGTGCAATCCCAGCAAAGTCTCATGCAATTAGGAAAGTGTCGGGGAAAATCCCATTGTCATTTTTGCTTTGAAAGGGGCTGCATAAAAAGGAAGAAAGCTACTTAGTCTCTTTTAACTTAGTGCTTATGTCCATTTCAAGCGTTCTTGATAATGAGACTTCAACTCTAGAAATTACGGCGCGAAGGCAATAAGCAGGGTTCTCACAGTTTTAGTAAGAGAGGAGTCTACTATTCCTAATCTAGGATAGTTGGGGTGATACTCGGCTGTTGTGCAGGTTGGAACCATGGGGACGCTGGCAGAGACATATGGCGTAACTTGTTGTTGGTAGGAACTCCCCTCCGCAAATTTATGAGAGACGATCATGCTCTCAGTAGGCACAAACTTCCCTTTCTCGGCAGCAAGCTCCGCCAACCTCACCTTCTTGGCATCCTCACGAAACAATCTCCTCTATTCCTCCAATGCCTTGCGCTCAGGCTCAGTTAGGTTAGTTTCTATGAGCCAAAATTCATCTACAACCTTCACCTTCAACCTTTGAGCCTCATACAACATCAACCCCTCCTTTGTCTAAGCCATCACTCAGGGATAATCATTTACTGAGACGACCCGAACATCCCCGGTAAGGAAAGCACGGATAGAATTGAGGACAGGACAAAATAGAACGCAAACAGAAGAACATTTCATTGTATATTACAACAATTCCATCAGATACAAGAATATACAGAGTATAAATGAATAAAATACATTTGATAAATATCAGAGATTACAATAAATTACATAGCAGTGGAAAAATATACAAAACACAACTGAAAGTGATACACGGATACAGAGCTTTCCGAGCATTGTTCCAGCTGTAAATTAGGACCCTGTGAATATAAATCTGCAAAACCAAAACTACCAGCTGCCCGTGCGGAAAATAGGGGCACCTAAAGTTTAGGTTAAAAACAATAAACTCCAGGTCAGTCATGTGACTGGTGTGAGAACTAAAACAGTTATTAATCTTTATTTCTAAAGTTAGGTAAATCAAGGGACCACGCCGTATAACACGGAACGGGTTTCCTCCCAAGAATACCAGTGCATAAAACAGACAGCGCAATGCTAAATAAAGAAAAATGAAGCTGTTATAAGACCCAGGTCCCATCACATAATGCAACGCAAGCTGGAGGATAGGGTTTTTACCTTATAACAGCCAAAGCATGCTTGATACGTTTAAAACGCATTATTTGATACTATTATAAGTGTATAGTGTCAAAAAAATTTCAATCATAAATATCAATCATAGGCGGCACGAATGACCCATACCACTATGTCGCCATACTAGGTTCTACAAATAAAATCGCAATATCACGTATTGGAAATTGGATTTCCGTCATGAGTCGAGGCAAGGGGCAAGCTCCTCTCCGCGTTCAAGACACTCCAGCAAATGCCTCAGGACCCCACTATGATCCTTGGATCTTCAGGGCCGTTCCTCTCTTACTTTTGAGGATTAGTTATTCCTGAACACACGTTTCCCGGTCCTTACAGACCTATATCCGAGGCGCCTCGTATCCAACAACCACACAGGTGAAAAGTATATAAATGTCAGGGCTGGTAGGTCACTGACACCACCCTAGCTAGAAAGAAACGTCGTGCTCTCCCTGCAGTCACTATCCCGTTTTTGACTCATACCAAGGTGTGAGGCTCGCGAATTCACGCAATACACAAAGCTACGCCACACAGGCCGTGCTTTGATCATCAACCACAAGACTTTGCTTTTCAACAGAAGCCTTGATCAATTGCCACTTACGCGTGCCACACTGGCAATTCACTCCATGCGACTGATGTCCATCGATATACAACCTCTGAGCTCGTACGTCTCAGAGAAGGGCGTTAAGCAAGAGAATAAATTCTCCGTCGCCAAACAGATGTATATTTAATAGAGATCAATCAACACAAAATAAAATCCAATGTCAGACACACAATCCATTTACAAGTTCGTTCTGGGTCTGAACGAAACCGGAGGCACTTTCCTCGCATATCCATCCATCTCCAAGTACGTCTGGACGATCACCAACTGTTTCCCTCGTCTTGGGTGTACAGCCCAATCGAGATCATCAGTAATCACCCAAGCGATGTGAAGACTTCCGGTCTTTAAGCACCGTCTTCATCTTCGACATCTCGTCGAATCGGTTATTCAGAATGGGTATAAACCCGGCCTTTCTGAATAACCCACGTATATGATAAACAAATGTTACGACAAACACAACAAACGCCTCATTCCAATTCAGAATATTCTTTTATTCACAAAATCACATTCTTAGGGAAAGGTTCCCATTAATTTTATCCAAGATAAATTCTTCTAAATTTATTCTTTAATTTTCCTTTGGATATCATTTCCAACTAGTCGGGATTAGCGAACCACACCGAAGTAATTATTTATTTTATTTCCCAATCCCAACCTACTCATCCCATGTAGCAAAACTGGTAATAGTCCATATCTATCACCACGGTGTTATCGGTAAAATTAATTATCATTTCATGTTCAAATCTAATTAAAGATTTAACTATCGCATTGGAGCAAAACTGGTGGTACTCCATTCTCGATCACCTTTCAGATTTGATAATTTAAATTATCAATTCACATTTCAATCTAATTAAAGATTCATTCAAACTCCACTTAGTTTTAATCTTTTCAAAAATCAATATCCTGCATTTAACTGGGTTAGAGAACCAATGTCATCCAAAACACGGTTCACGACAAACCCCAATCACATTTGATATTAAATACAAGGCTCTGAATAGAAAATATATCGGCTTATATTCGATACCAAATTCTGAAACCAACAAATATCGTATTGGAAATAACGATATAAATATATCTTTCAAATTCCCACAACAATATCTGTATAATCACGGAATCCAACATCGAAATATTCCGAAGATAATTTCGATTCAACTCCAGTCCAATTCACGTATTGGAAATATTGATTATTTTTAAAATCATTTTCAAATTTAATTTATTTATTTCAAAAATAAATTGATTTTAATTCTAGTTCAAAATTAGATCATTTCGACAAAAATCTATTTTTATCTTTTCAAATGTGGAATTCTTCAGCCCACTTTTTCCCAAATCATTTCTTATGATTTTACACAAATTATAGATATTTTTAATAATTTTATCAAGGCCCGTACAGTCGATTTCCATCAACGGCCATCGAACTGCACTTACAGCGACCTTTTCCAAATTTGATTTGGACATAATTCCAAATCCAACCGTTAGATTTCAAATTTCTAATATTCATTGGAAAGCTCTTTTCGATACGAACCCAACGGTTCCGGTTTTAGGAGAATCCGACGGTCGGATCTCCCGCAACGTCAATTCAAAGTCAATGGTCGAAATTCACGAACTGCCGCGGCGCAGCGCGTTCTATTCAGGCCATTATATAATATATATATATATATATATATTATATTTCGTCGATTTCCTTTTAAAACATATTTTATAAATCGTTTTAAATTCGTTTTCAAAACCATTTCAACTCTATATTCAATTTCAAATCAAAATTGAATATTTCCAATCAATACTATATAAATGATAATATTTTCAAAACGTTATATTTTGAAATCACTTCTTTTTCGATATTCGAATAAAATCGATATAAATATCGCTCACGTCAAAATAACGCAACTCTAGTCAACACTGCTTTATATATTTTAATAAATTCGTTATTCTATTCAACAAATGAATATTTATTCCATTCAACACATGAATCTATATTTCTTTCAACACACGACCGATCTCAACACATGAGTATTGTCAACACACGACTATTTTTATATTCAACACATGAATTTTCTTTTATAATATTTATTATTTTCCCGATTGGAATGAGGCCCAATCAATCACCATATAATGTTAATTATATGGATTCCATACACCACATGCATATAATAGCAATGATAAACAATCAACCATCATCTAAGGTGCACCACATAACTGCATAAGCATCAAATATAAATAATTAACACTTACACAGCCTGTCGACCAATCGATCGACATACAATTAAATAATTGGGATTAGCGTACGCCAAATTTCATCCCGACACCCGTGTGGGGTTTCAAATCAACAAACACAGATTTTTATTTGTACAGTTGGGCGATGTGTAAAATTTATCGTCCCAATCAATATCAGTCAAATCAGTGTATATAAACAAATCGGCCGATTTGTTTATAATTATTTATTTATTCACATTCATGTTAAAAATTATATTTTTAACGATAATTAATTTATTTCAACTATCTACATTTTATTATCGCTTTCACATCAACACCACAAACAAATTTTCACAACACATCAATCAAACAAACAAGCCATCCATGGTCTGTGGATGACGGGTGTCGGGTGCTGCTAAGCACCGTCTGCATCCTAGTACATATATATAACTAGTAAAAGAAATTTAGAGTGAGTAGTTCTCACCAATAGCTAATCCAATACCACGACTCTTCCTATGTAGAAAATCATTACTGTGCTCGCCTTTCATCACTTTCGTTGCCCGTAGCCACTACATATATAAAAATCATATTTTTATTTTGTTGCTATGTATATAAAAAATCATATTTTTATAATCACTCCATATGGATAAAAATTCTATTTTTACACCGCTACTATATAGATAAAAATTCTATTTTTACACCGCTACTATATAGATAAAAATTCTATTTTTACACCGCTACTCATATAATAAAGATTATATTTTTACATCGCTACTATATAGATAAAAAATCTATTTTTACATTGCTACTATATAGATAAAAATTCTATTTTTACATCGCTACTATATAGATAAAAAATCTATTTTTACATCGCTATTCTCTATATAAAAATTTCGCCTTTTCAATTATAAAGATTTCGCCTTTTCAATTATAAAGATTTTGCCTTTTCAATTATAAAGATTTCGCCTTTTCAATTTCATCACTATAAAAATCACATTTTTATTTTGCTACATATATAAAGATGATATTTTTACTATCTTACCTATATAAAAATTATATTTTTATATTTCTACAATATAAAAGATTATATTTTTATTATCTATATAATATGAAAATTATATTTTCAACCTTTACATACGATAAAAATTATATTTTTAACTTCCTTATCATATAAAAATCATATTTTTAAACTTCTCCTATAATAAAAATCATATTTTTATTATGTTATTCATATAAAAATCCCGTCTTTGTTGTTATAAAAATCTCAACATTCACTAATAAAAAAAACTAACTTTTATCGTTATAAAAATCTAAATTTTATCTTCACAAAAATCATCATTTTCCGTAAACAAAAATCTAAATTTCCTCTCAGGGCAAAGTCCTATTTTTCTAATCATAAAAATCATATTTTTATTACTATAAAAACCTAATTACATTAAATAATAATTTAATAAAGACTTACATCGCTTTGAGGAAGAGGAGGGGGGTTCTTTGCGTTCGGTGGAGGGCTGTCGGGGTTGTCGGCGAGGCCAGCGGGGTGGAGGAGGTCGGGGCGTGGCTAGGGTTGGGTGCAGGCTCGAGGCAGGGGGGGCTGCGGTGTCGCGAGGGAGGAGAAGGGAAGAAGGAGGAGGAGGTGAACGCGAGGGAGGAGAAGGAGGAAGAAGAGGAGAGGAAGACGGCGGAGGAAGGAGGCTGGGGGGAGGCGCGTTCAACAGCGCGGTGGCGCGCTGGACGGGGCGACGACGAGATCCGTCGCCCTTTTTTTTTCTTCTGTCAAAATGAAAGAGAGGGGGTTTATATAAAATATATATATTTAATTATTTATTGATTTCAAAAAGCAACTTTTATTTTCAAACTCGAAACGGGACCCACCGCCTGTCGTCTGTAGCGTTTTACCCCCATTCCGAACACAATGGGATATGTATCGTAAGCTGATTCAGCAGTTTCGATCAGTTTCCGTTAAAATCAACATATAACTCTATATATTGAATTTGAACGCGCATTTCAATTCACTGGGGTCACATACTAACTCTATAAATCCCAGAAAAATATTTTCTAGCTTCGTATTGACGATACGGTCCTAACAAAACTAATTTCGTCGAATTCCGAGATCGTTGGAAAAATGGCCATTTTCCAGTCGATTAAAATCAACTAAAACTGGTCAAACGCGTTTTCCTTTGCCACGCTCACATATTGATTTGAAAAATTATGAAATTTGGAATCTAGCAATAAGTTGACATCGCGGATCCAACAAAAGTGGTTACGTCGAAATCCGAGGTCGTTTGAAAATTTTCCATTTTTAAGGGCCTGAATTCCATAGCGACTATTCAGAATTTTCAACTGGACATATCTTTTGATTCCCGCTATGAAATCTCAATTTTTCAGATTCGTTGGAAAGATATTCTCAAATAGATTCTAATATTTTTGGTTTCACTAAAATCCGGTTTATTTTACACCCGGTACATTCAATTGAAGTTGGAAATCGAATTATCGAACTACCGCGCCATTTTCCTTTTATAATTATATATAATTATTTATATTCTAACGACGACGTATATAAATATATACGTTCG
The DNA here is from genome assembly GCA_030737875.1 of Allium sativum. NCBI lineage: Eukaryota > Viridiplantae > Streptophyta > Magnoliopsida > Asparagales > Amaryllidaceae > Allium > Allium sativum. The sequence goes on from CM060922.1 coordinate 638,735,749, forward strand.
ATTTCTATTCAAATTAAATTTCTCGTCGATATTATTTAAAATAATTCATTTTAAATATTCAAACTTCGCTAAAATTGCCAAAATAAAAAATTTAAACCGGCCCAGATTTTCGGGTTGTTACATTTACCCATGACATCCCATGGAATCTCAATTCTTTGACATACATACCCTAGATGGGCTCCTCCAAAGGTACCTTCAGTCTAGCTTCAGCATCCTCAATCTCCTCTCTGAGCTGTTCCACCTCCTTATGATGTTCAGCCCTTATTCCATTCACTGAGCTCAACACTTGTTTGTTGTTGGCCTTAGCGGCCTGCTTGTCCTTGTTGGTTACTTCAAGGAGCCGCCTCAGCTTGGCATTCTCCTCATGAAACCTTTGAATCTCTTCATTCTTGGTTTTCAGCCCCTGGTTCTCCTTCACTAAGGCCTCGTTGTTTGTTTAGAGTTGGAATACCTTCTCGTTCTCCTTAGTCAAATGGTTGTTCTCCTCTATTAGCTCCAAGTTCTCATTCTTAGGTCTTGCATTATCAGTTGTCACCGAGGCCATGATGTCTTTAAATGTTGTCTCGGCATGTTGCGCCTCTCCCTCCATCTTCTTATATTTCTCATCAAGCTCGCCTGTTTTGACAACCGAGAGTTAGCATAGAAACATGTTGCTCAAATACAAAGAAATAGGAACAATTAAGGGCTAGTCTTACGCAACAACTCATCCCGCTCCCAGACACTCGGCTACTCATCCATGACCGATTGTGTCTAATTCACAATCTCCACATTCTTGTTTCGAATCAGCTCTAAGAGATGAGCAGAGTATCTCCTAAACTCCTCTACTGTATAATAAGCGGCGTGTACCTTCATCCATACCCGCTCGGTGTCATCTCGAGGAATCAGATTGATTCTAAAAGGCATTTTGTCTCATTAAAGTAAGGCTTGGGAAACTAGTCCCTAAAAAGGGCCTTTCTCTCGTCTACAGAAAGCTCTGGAGCTTCGGGGCCTCTGGCAGGTATCCCCTTTTCTTCAATGCTACTTTCTTTCTTTTGTCGGTAGGCACCAACTTCTTTCCTTTGAAAGAGGTGACAGGCGCTGAGGGCGGAATGTAAGGAAGAATCGCCAAGAAGGTCTACTCGGTGCACACAGTGACATATCTTGTATCTGTCCCTAATGATCAGGTGAATGAAGGAGGGGATTCAGAACGCCGAGAACATCCTCTGTGACAATACTCATTGTGACGGTCGTGAGGGTGTTGAGGCTCATCAAACAAACTAGCATCTCTTCAAAAATATCTGAGAAACCCACTCCTCGGCTGTCGGTGACTTCCGAACCTATGGCCTTGGCCTCTACCTCCTCTGGCCATTTCACTTACAAAAGGAAAAATACAAGATTAGACGCGAACACTCTATGCACACAAACAAATGATGTGTAATGCAGTGTTTATGAGTGTGTGTCCTAAGTGTTCTCTCAACAGACCAGAAAACGGTCCGCTCGAAGGAGTGATCTTCGCAACGGTAAATGTCAATCCCTCAATGCTTTTGCCGCTAGGACAAGGCGACGTAAGAAGCAGAATCTTGTTTAACTATTCAAACTGACCCTCCTTTTCCAATGGCATGGTGTTCCAGATGTAATTACGAGAGACTCTGGCCTAGGCGACACTCCTGTCCTCGCTCCATCTGTAACAAGCGGGGAAGGAGTTGCCGGCAAGCCCTCGTCTCTGGCAGCCTCCTCCTCATCACCGGATCCACCTCCACTGGTCTTCCCCTGAGTCCTGGCAGTCTTACGTCGCTTGGATATGACAGAGGGTGATTTTCTCTTGCAGCCCCAAGAGCTTTTGCCTCCCTCGGTTTCTGCTTTCTCTTTAACCCTTGCTATGGCCGACCTAATTATTATATGACGAGAAAGGAGAAAGCCCACGCGATGAAGCCACTCCTGGTGCAAAATATTCTGGATGGAACGGGCACAAGCCAAGATAGCCAACAGTGGCTCGAGGCATTGCTGGTATACGATGTTTTTGGGCGCAGGAGAATTTCCTGTTACACAAAAGCCAAAGTTAACACCAAGATGAGAACTCAATGAGCTCCCAATCCAAAGAGATCAAAGATGTTTACTTCCTTCTAATCAACGCCACGCAAATCAAGGAGGGCAATGCATGAAGAACCAATCATGCTTAAACATACTCAACCGGCCCCACTTCCCTTCAATGAATCTAGTACTGGGCAGTGCTTCAAGGTAGTATAGAGAAGGTTGTGTGTTCTATCTCCTTTTTATCTGAAAAGGATATCAGATGTCCTCCCCAATGTGCTCAATCTGCAGGTATTCCCTGAAGAGAACACATGAACCCAGGAGGAAAGAAAACGCACTTGGATGAAGCTGCGTAGGCGCCAGGCAAAAATAGTGCAGCATATCCCAAATGAAGTTGCTAGCCGGAGGCATGCACCCAAAAGTACATACATGCCTGTTCTGGGTAGTGAACCCATCAGGGGGTGCATGATCCATATTGCCTTATTGAGACGTACAAATGTCTTCCTGGGGAATGTTGAACCATATTGCCATACGCCTTACCGCCATCTCATCCATATGTGACACCATCGAATCCGACAGGTTCTCAACTATAGCAAAACCTACCATCATATTAGGTGCCAGCAAAGTGCTTTTGTCCATAATATATATGTTCTCTTTTCCTCTGGGCACATCCTCTAATGCCCCTGTCTGTCCTTGTTTCGTTGGCTCAGCGGGATACTCAACCGTCGGTTGTGGTCTTCTGGGTGCGCTCTCTGGTCACGTGCTTTTGGCGAACCAATTGGCTGGGAAGGAGTGGACATTCCAAAGGTCTCAAGCTTGTTGTCTCCTGAAATAGTACTTCTAGTTAAACTAGACTGGGACAGCGAAGCTTTAGCTTCCAAGATCTATTGTTTCTTAGATCTTGTCTCTATTGCTGGCTATACTTTCAATATAGCTGCATTAGATATTGCATTGTATAACCTGTACCCCTCGTGTCAATGTAAACCAACATGTACCTGCAATGCAATGTAATGCTGGTACAATTATGACTTGAAAACTTGAGATATGGTGACAACCACAAGTCCTTAAGACCGTTGTCATCGTCGTCAACCGATATCGTCGAATTTACGTCGACTCGTGACTACGTTGTGATTGAAATTAGGAAAACACACTCGATAATTCGATAGTTCATTAAAATTCACAATCCTAGTATATGCTCTAATCCTATGTGCCAGCCTGGATTGTCAACTCAATTATGATCAGTTTAGCTTCAATTTAATTGCATAACGTTGCGAGAACAATGTAAATCCAAATCTGGAGTATCGAGAGTTCGAATCTCCATTAAGGAACTTGGGATATAACAAAAAAGGAACTCAATATCGGCCATCAGATGTCAAAATTTCGCATCACCTCTTGGGGATATGAATTTCAGATCCTCGAAGCTATGGATAAATTTCGGATCCCTTCAGGATTTCCCAACCCTCATCCTTCGAAAATTTTTGACTCCCATTCCTCCCCCCCCCCCCCCCGCTGCACTTTAGTATCCCTCAATGGCCAAGGGATTTACATTTCTCCAATGCAAAATTTCGCATCTCTTGGGACGCAAAATTTTGCATCCCTCGGGATGCGATTTTTCGCTGCTAGGGGATGCGAAATCTCTTAAGCCTCCTCAACTTCTTCTTCCCTCTAAATCTAGCCCCTTCTTCCCTAAAATCTCCTCTCGATCTCGAATTCGAGCCCTCTAGATCAGTTCGACACTGATCCATCAACCATCATTCTCGATCCAAGTTCAAAACACCACTATGACCACCTCAAACTCCATTTACCTAGTTCGGGGGCCTTGTTGATTTCACGTGCGATCTAAGGCCTGATCGTGATGATTCAAATATTGATGGTGTGTCCAGTACGAAACGCTAAGGAGTGGTTTCATGTTCGATTCTCACCTATAGTTGCATGCGAATTTAGTCGGTCGCAATATCAAGTTCTTAGGTTTTGGCAAGAAACGATGTGAAAGAAAAAAGGGGAAAGGCATTGCGGTTCGAATTAGGGAAAGAGATGCATTGGGCTTGGGTTGCAAGAATTTTCATATCCCCTCGGGGACACAAAATTTTCCGTTCATTCAGGGATGCAAAATTTCACATCCCATCAAGGATACGAAATCCCGTATCCCTCGTGGGATATGAAATATACCAAATAATAATAATATATATATATATATATATATATAACATGCAATGACATGCGCGTATGTATGTTATACATGCTTACGTAAGTATATTTTTCACGCATATGTTTCCATGTACCAAACAACCATACATGTGTATATATTTGCACATACACATTTACATGAAGATATCAGACAAATGAGAATAAGGTTTCCGAACTTAGATAAATCTCTGACTCGCGATTCCAACTACGACCATACATGTGTATCTCTGACGTTACGACAGTCAACACCGGCCTGATTCGCTAACTAATAGTACGCTCGAAAGTCCAAAAGACTCGCGAATGTGCGAAAAGCGAATCCACAATTCGACGTAGTTTCTTGGAATTTAACCCGTACAGTCGTGAACCAACAACATATTTACTATTCATACTTTACTTTAACAATTCCAATCGCATCACGCAAAAACACATGAAAACATGTGAGCGTACACGCGACACTATGTTGACAATGACTCGTTTACGTCATAATATAAACGTGAATCGACGACTAATGTTTAGATCATGAGTAAATAGGTTTTAGTTGTTCAACAAAAACGGTGATCTGAACTCAAAGAACATCATGTCAAGACAAGACGTACTTTGAGAGAAAAATGTTTACTGGCCTTTTAGTCTGGTTCCCAAAAGTACACCTGGTCCGCTCGATTCAACACATCGCCTAGCACCAAACCCTGGAGTGTCGTCAAAGCACTAAAGATTCGAGTCCGAGAGAAGTCAAGCAAGCAAAAGGCTCACATCTCTTCTAGAAAGTGGATTTCGAATCCCCTATCTAAGGATTTTGAATCCACCCCAAAATAGTTATTTCAAATCCCCTAGGAGGCTTCGACTCCCTACAAGGTGAACCCCTCAAAATGCAGCCCGTTGCCTAAATTTCAATTCCCTCGGAGGCGTATACCTCGCATACCTCACACCATACATCTCGAATCCCTTGAAATATGCCTAACAGACATTTCAAACCCCTTGGTTTCGACTCCCTTTACCTCGCTCAAATCATTTCTAAGCCCACCACGTAAAACACACTCAAATGTTTCCCTAGGATACTGTATCCTTAGGGGATACGAAAAAATCATATCACCTAGGGGAAACGAGAAACTTGTATCCCCTAAGGATACAAAATAAAAGTATCCCTGCAGGGGTACATTATTTCATATCACGAGGAATACAAAATTTTCTATGCGCTGAAGATGGGATTCGAAATTCATGTGATGGCTTCTCAGGGATACAAAATTAATATGCGTGGTCCCCAAATCCTACCTACTCCTACCTAACCCATCACCTATAAATACCCCTTGCTCATTCTTCATAGGGGTTGTATTTTTGCTGATTTGACATCTCTTCAAGCTCTTAAAACTCATTGATGGCAGCCTAGTTCTAGAGGAAGAAGAAGCATAAAATTACCTTTTTCCAAGACTTAGCATATGATGACTATGACTTCAAAATACAAGGAAATACTTGTAAAAGAATGCCTAGATGATGTTCAATGCTTATAACTGATATTTGTGAATAATATACCAGCAAAATCCTTCAAAGTAGACGTAGGCCCCTCACGGACCGAACCACCGTAAATCTCTGTGTTATTTACTTCTTTCTGCACATTATTTTCCCATGCAAAACGATATTCTTAAGTAATTAAGACTCTTTGGGTGTTACGATATTTTTTTCCATTAACAACCAGTGTGTCTTTATACGATTCCCGGACCTGGTGCATCTCAAATTTGATCTTCACAAGCTCCCTCTTCGTCTTGTCTATTTCAACAATAGAGAGTTAGCACATAAACATTATTACTTGTATGCACAGAAATAAACATAAATCAAAATGTTGTCATTCTCAATTTAGCATTTAGAGTTTTGACATAGTTCTATTCTGCCTTGATCTCAATCTGTATGCCTTAGATCTCAGCGTTCTTATAGAAAATCAGATCTGAAAGCCTCCTTGCGTACTTGTATAGCTCTGGTACTAATGGTAAACACCGTACACCTTATTGCGTATGCCTTCATCCATTTCCAATGGTATCTTGTGCATATTCGCCATCAATAGCCATTTTCGAAGTAGAAGCTGGAGTACTACTTTTTAAGTACCTCCTCCTTCTCATCGCTGCTGAGATCCGGGGTCACCGACATGTCCAGCAGCATTGGACTCCATTTCTTTACAGCCTTCTTTATGGCCCCTGGCCCTCCGACCACCATCTCTTTGCTTGTAGTCATGTCCATAGGCGCAGTAGGTGGTGCATAAGAGGGTATTGTCAATGCTTTCTGCCTCGTCCTAACTACTTCTGACCATCTCTCTACTTTAGTTGGTTGGACACTAGGTCGTGGAGATGCAAAGTGTCGAGGCTGGTCCTGATGCTGCCAGCTAATACTGTGTTCATAAGATCTAGGGGGTTGCAAGTGCATGTCTACACTCCTATGGAAGCTACTTATAGGCGTATTCTTTTGTCAATGATGGTTCCCCGACCCTCGATATTAATCCTTATCACACTCATGAGTCATTTCACCTGCACAAAGCAAATCTTAAGTCGGAATCGAACATCCCATGCACGTAAATAAATGTTGTGTCATGCAATGTTTACAAGTGTGTGTCCCAAGTGTTCCCTCCACGGACAGGATTTCAGCCTGCTTGAAGGGGTGACATCCGTAACGCTCATCGTAAGGCTTTCGCCATTTGTGTCGCTTGGCCAAGACAATGTTTGCTTAATCGGAATTTTGTCCAAGTCTTTAAATTGTCCTTCCATTTCCAACAACATTGTTGTACCAGAGGTAGAAACTGGAGAAACTGATTTGAGCGGCGATCCTAACCTCTTCTCATTTGTCGGAGATGGGATAAGAGCGACCGTCAAACCGTCTTCTCCGGTTTACATCTCATCATCGTCGCCATTGCTCCAACTAAGTTCTCCCTAAGCTTTGACGATCTCATGTTCTACGTAGGGCACGTCAGAAGCACGACATGGGTTACTCTTTCTTACAGACCCAAAGAAAATTTTCCTCCCTCGGATTTTGCCGCTACTCCTTCATTGACATCCAGATGGCTTGTTGAACAACCCACGGGAAGAAATCCTGCTCAGCGAAGGAGACGACCAGTTAGCATACTTTGGGCATTATGGAATTTAGCTGGAATGTCCGTTAGCACCTGGAGTCGCTCATGATACACATTGAATTTAGGGATAAAGGGAATATCTATCACAAAAGCGACAAGTTAGTCTCGAGCTTACGACTCGATTAGCTTTGAATAAAATAAAAGAGAGAAATGCTTACTTCTGGCAGGCTATCGCCTTGTGAATCCCGGTGGACATCGAATATAGAACCAGTCATACTTAAATTGTTGAGTTTATTCCATGCTCCCAAGATGAATTGGGTTTTGGCCCGTGCCTCCATGTAAACAAGAGAAGGCATGATTGCAGTTCTCTAGTTCATTTGGAAAATAAATCGAATATCCTCTCCAATCGGTTCCTTATGCAGGTTTTCCAATAACATGATGCAAGTGGCAAGCAAGAAGCTATACATATTCAGATGGAAATGCGTTGACGCTAATTGGAAGAAACGCAACATATCTCATACGAATTTGTAGGATGGTCGCATGCATCTGACTGCGCATATGTGCTTATTTCAAGCAGTTTACCGTTCCAGAATTGCGTGCACCTTATCCTCCACCCTAAGGACAAGTACGTCATCCCATGGTATATAGTACTTCTTACAAATGCACCTCAACGCAGCTTCATCACCCGCGAAGGAACTAAATCTGAGGGGTTGTTGACTACAGTTGCATCTGCCATCATGTCTAGTGCCTCAGGGACGTCTTCTTGCTCAATATTTGCATCCTCTTCTCCATGCGGGCTACTCTCTATAATTAAACCCCCTTTCGGTACCAATGCCTTTACCATACTATCGGTCAACTACTGCGATCCTTTTGCTACCCTTCATGGTCGGATACGATGGATGGACTCATGCACTGGGAAGGGTGGAAGCCTCAGAGGTGTCAAGCTTCCTACCTGGTGGACTGAAGTCATAGGACGACCCATTCGAAGATGGTGGAAGTTCCATGGTTTTAGCTTCCAAACCTTTGAGACTTTGAGAAGTTCTTGATGTCAGTGCAAACTATACTTTTAAGATTATTGCATTAGTTATCAACTAAAAACCCATGCCACTGTATTGGTGTAAACTAACGTGGAACATGCAGTGTCATGTGTGCTGATGCAATTATAATAAAAGGAACTTGGGCAATGTCGATGATCTCTAGTCCTTAGAACTAAAACCATCATCGTCCCTAACCATTGTCATCAGATTCGTGTTGAGTCGCAATTACGTCGTTATTGAGACCGGAATCGAGTCCATGAATCAGTAGTTTAGTCATATGTCCATAGTCCGAGTTTATGCTCTAATCCTATATCCATGTCTGAATTATCAGTTCTAGTAGAGCATTAAGCCATTATTAGTCGATGCATTTAAATCCAAGTTCTATCTGATCACGTAGCGTCGCGAAAACAATCTGAGACCGATGATAAAACTTTTAGGAGTTGAATTTTCCTTAAGCATTCAGAGATATGAAATTTCATATCCGGTCACACAAGAAAATTTCATATCTAGTCTGGCCAGATAAATCTTGTATCTCGCTTGCTCCATGAAATTTCTATCCCCAGAGGAATTTTGTATCCCGGTCCTCACTTATTTTATGTATCTCTATATGGACTTAAATTATCTAAGTCAGTGGGATAAGAAAACCCAGTTTCGTATCCCAAGACATGAAAAACTTCAACTTCCCACATGGATACAAAGTGCGGGGTTCGTATCCCACTACGAGATAAAAATCCGAGGTTCGTATCCCACTTTGGGATATGAATCCAGGGTTTGTATCCCTCTAGCTGCCTCCACTACTTTTCTTATCCCATTCCAGATCCGCCACACTTTGGATCTCATGAAAACTCCAAGTTTTTCGGGTATGAACCTCAAATTCGTATCCCCAAAACATCAAGTTCTTTGGGATACGAAATTGGATTTCACACTCTCAAGAATTTCATTTTTGCCCTCTTTTTTCACGTCGAAGTTCTTCGTACTACCCTGCTACACTTCGTCCTCTCCACCAGACACCAGGGAAAAGCTTCAAGCCATGGCCCTGTACTCCAAATGCCATGAGGTCAATCAAACTCCCCACTAAAATTGAATCAAATGCATGATTATGCATAAGATTCGATCCCCATCTGAGTTTGAATCGAGGGAGGATGAGCCATGTTTGATGGGATGCGGTTTAGTTCTTTTTGAAGGCAAAAATCAAAAGGTTGATTCAAATATGATTTATGACAACTAAGAGGGTCGAGAATTCATATCCAGGTATGTATATGTAGGAGGATGGGAGTTTCCCAAATCAAAAAAACTAGGAAAATTTTAAGTAATAGGGAGATGTTCCAATCCCAGGATCAAAATGTATCCCATATATAAAAAAAATGAAAAAATGGGCAGGGGAAAAACAAATCCAACTCTCGACACGCTTCGGGATCGGTGAGTGTTTCCAAATTAAATTTCCCAGCTACGATCGCAAATACGAGTTTTCAAAACTATGAGTGTCTAAACCAGCTTGAATCTCTAACCAACCATGTACCCACGGATGTAAACAATTCCAGAGTACACACCAAGCGATTGAGTCACGGGAAGCAACGTTTTGAAAACAAATTTACACAACCATATGCCAAAAGCATGTTTTTCTGTTTGTATTTCATTGTGACACTATATTGACAACGACTCATTTACGTTCCAACATAAGCAGGAGTCGATAACTAATGTTTAATTTCTTGAGTCGACAAGAATTAGATAGTTATTTGGGAAACCAGAGACGATTGCCAATCTGAGTAACCAGTATTCTCAACAACTCTAGAATTTCATGCCCATTGGAAAGATCATGACCAACCACTTAATATGACTTTTAGATCTTCTCACCCTTTAGGAATACTTGTCTCAACTCAAAGTGCATCATGTCAAGAGAAGATGTACTTTGTGGGAAAGTGTTAACCAGCCTTTTGGCCCGATTCCCAAAAGCAATCTAGACCCCACACGATTCGGCCCATCGTGTGGTTCTATAGCTCGAACTTTCACTAAGACACTCTGGATTCAAGCCTGGAAGGAGTCGCACAAGTGTGATCATCACGACTCATCAAACTTCTAAAAATACACCAACTCCCAAAGATTTCGTATCCCACATCTGATCCCCCTATCCAATTTCGTATATTGCATCTCCCTCTCTGATTTTGTATCCCTCACCATACCACTTTTCGTATCCCTCACCCTACTACATTTTGTACCCCACTTCTCATATATGCCTTCTCTTCATTGTTTTCATATTCCATTCTACAACTCTCTAAATTCGTATCTCAACTCCACATGCCTTATTTCGTAACCCTAAATCTTGACTCTTCGGGATATGAAATCAGCCTGATATGAAACCAATAGGGGAGGATACGAAATTGGTCACACCAAGGCGGATATGAAGTAACATAGGGGAGAGGCATATACAAAATAAGATAGAGAAGGGAATTTGAAGTTTTAGAGAGGGAAGCAACATTTTGGCTAAGTTTTTGGGAGTAGTTCCATTCTTGGGATCAGAACGACTCCCGGGATATGAAAAATGGCCAGTGGGCCCAATTTCTCACAAACTCGACTACCTATAAATTCCCCTTCACCAACAACAAAAGGAGGGCAAGCATTTGGCTGATTTAACACTTTGTGAAGGAATTCTTTACCTTGGACACCATTAAAGCACTATGAAGCTTTGGGAAGAAGAAATTGCATACTTATCAAGGTTTGAAACTCCCGGACAACAAAGATATCTAAAGAACAAGAACTATAACTCCATACTTGGATTTAATAAAACTTAATTACCACAATTACCTTTATAATCGCTTGTAATGATAATGTCCACATTGTAGTTTCTCAAGAGTGAATAGAATTAGCAAAGCCTTCAAAGAGGACGTAGGTTCAATCCAGACCAAACCACTATAAATATTGTGTTCGTTACTTCCTGCATATTATTTTTTGTACGCAAAACATTATTTTCATTAACTTAAAAATATTTAGGTGTTGTACCAATTTTGCGCGTCAACATCTACCAAGCTCCGTCTTCATCTTTATAACGATTTGTTCGATAACTAAAAACTTAGGCTGATCTGAGCACAAATGAAAAGACAAAAATGCTCAGATCATAACTAAAATATTCTCATATCAGTCAAATGTAACCATGTAATAATATGAGTGTCATAGTGCCAGAGATGCTTACGGTCATTCACATCTCATATCCAATGTGTTCATGAGTACATTAACTTAAGTGATGTTACGGGAATTTCCATCTCCTATGGATTCCATAAACTGGATACTATATGACACAATACACTACTATAATAGTACCTATGATAATTATACTACTGAAAATAGCATAAGTAGGATTTTCTTTATTACCCTTACCTCATTTATAAACGTTGTAGTGTATAAAGTATTGTAAATCCACTATAAACTGGTGGCATCAGGAAGCACTCCATAGATGCAACGTCAAATCAAAATCGTAGGGGGCTCGATCAGGATAATATGACATGGCACACGAGGAAGACCCAAAATAGGAATCTACTCATTGTAGGCTCGGACTTGTGGTAATGCATAACCACGACTATCGCCCACCTCGGAATAACACTCCCAAATAAATGATGTGCACCAAATCAAACCGAGGGACTATAGTAATAAAAAAAGATGTATTGCCTATAGGGGTAACTAACTCTCTTATTCAACTCTGTTTTAGTCATTTTACTTATGACCTGAAGGTCAAGGATATCCATCATCGTCCTCTTACTTCATTCTAATAGCGTTCACCAATCAACCTACTATATTCTGGTTTCTCCATCATATGCACAGTTGTTAAAGTGGTTTTTGTTATTGGCAGAGAGTATGAAAATACCTGATCTTTGTCTCTTTACAACCTAATTCTTTAATTTTTCACAGTGTTTGGATCTTTACATTTCAAATGTTTCATACTTCATATAAAAATATCAGATTTTGCTTTAAACCGTTTCATATTCAAAATATAATATACTTTCATATTAAAGACTCTATTTAAATCAAACTTAGAATATTGAAATAATTCCAAATTTAAAACATTTAGAATAGTTAAAATAATTGGTTTCTTTATATTAAAATAGTTTAAATATACTTGAAATAATTTGAAATAAATAGTTAAGACTACAAAAGTTGAAAATAGGATTTATCAAACTTTAGTTATAAATATAATTAAAATATCAATGAAGTTTGTACAGTAGATAGTTGATTGTTAAAAGTAGTTTATTTAAAATAATTAATATATATAAGTTAAAAATAACATAGTTTATAAGGAAAGATATTTATAAAGTAAAATAGTTATTTACTAAAATAGTTTATTAAGGTAGTTACAATATATATAAAAGTTAAAATAGAATAATTTATAAAGTAAAATAGTTATTTAGCAAAATAGTTTATATAATGGTTTAAAATACTTTAGTTAGAATTAGAATTATTTCTTCCAAATTTGAAATAATCTTGATGTCATATTCTAAACCAAATCGAATCAACTAAATTTCATTGTTTCAGTTTGAATCAACTTCAGTTTCAAATTTAATTAAGTTTCCAATAATTTGATTCAAAAGTTAAAGTTTCCAATTAGGATTATCAATTTAAATTATTTCAACTTATAACAAACCTCGAGCTCATAATTCAAATATCACTTTAAATCAGATAAGTTTTAAGGATGGATAGTTACTTTAAAATTTTAAAACAATTAAATTAAATAAACTCAATTCATAATTAATTTCAAATTTAGCTTTATTTTACAATGTTAAATAATTTCAAATAGCTTTTTAATTCAAAAATTCAAAGGTAATAAATTTATAAAACATCATTTATACTTAAATTAAAATAATATTTTAAAATTCAAAGTTTAAACAATATTATATAATTAAGCGGTATCTGTATATAATTTCTATCCTATGGTCAAGTGATACCAAAATTTAATTTTAGTATTTCAAGGACGGATATATAACATTTCAATCCAAATCAGGATCATAGTTATTTATCATTTTGACCTATGTTCTTAGTTTATTTTAGTGATTAATCCCAAGTTTATTTGACTCTCGTAACATCTAGAGAAAATGTTTTGGAATTAATCAACACAAACAAAGGTCATACATAATTAAGGTGGATAGCAGGATGAATTAAACATCAATATATTAAACATATCAAGCAATCCATCAGACTAACACATCCCAATAGTTCAATATCACATCAGTTTACTAGTTATCAGATGTCGGGTTTTAAACTAGAAATTACATTCAAATTTTAACTTAATTGAAAATTTTAAACTATCAATCAAATTAAATTACACTATAAATGCCAACCAACATAAATATGCAAACTTAACTATGAAACAACATCAATACAATTATATCATAACATGATTTTAATTTAACCAACAATCGAATTTTTAGTTAAGTGTGACTGGTTTAACCCCTCGCCTATGATTTCGAACGCGTTTGAAATCCTAAATAGGCCCAAATTTAAACAATCTATGAATCCACATAAAATTGCTCGATGTTGTCCGGGATTTTGATGTGATTCCAACGGAAGAAACCGCATGTCATTATGAGTTTGTATGAAAAATTATATGTGTTAATGCGATTGAAAAATTAAATAAATAAAATAAAGAAATGTTGGTACAAAAATACCTATATGCCATGTCATTAAGATGCATGCAAGTTATCTTCCCCAATATGTTGTTTTCAGCATATAAGACATCACCGTTCGATCCATCACCAACTCACTGCCACCAACAATCACCGAACTTCGAGTGGAACACACCTCTATGTTCATCGTTCCAAGCTCTACGACCTACCAAAATTTGGTCTGCTCAAGTGGTCCCCATCGCCTCCTATGCCACAAAAATCGCGCTGCACTTCTAGACGGATTCTTGTGATTTTAGCATCTTATAACATGATCCGACCCTATTCATTTGAAGATCTTGCGAAGAAATACAACTTTATAGTTGGAATTTCTTCGAATCGTTGCACGGATTTGATGACATTAAGGAGGGAAGTTTTGACAGATTAGTGGCCATTAAAATTAGCGACTTTGACTATGATTTTTGATCAATATGTTCACTGTTTCAGAAAACGGACACCTACCACTGATTCGTATGGTCGAGATCTTTCGAACGATATACAATTCGATAGTTTTTGGAGGATTTGAAATTTTGACGTTGTTTTCAGATTTGTAATCGCCATTAAAAGGAGATCAGGGGTAAATTCTGGGATTAGGCCGAGAAAATGAATTATGAGCTACTGTTAGGGTTTGTAGCGCATATTTATATCAATAAGTATGTGGTATAAGCTTGTATACCCTAATGACTACACAAGTTCATAAAAAAGACACATTTTCAACTCTGAACGAAACCTAACATTCCATGTATCAAAATCGAGGTTTTAAATATTCCTAAATGCAACAAAACAAGTCTTAAGTTCTAATTTCATCGTATTTAAAATTTAGCTTTAAAAATCAGATTATCTCAATTTTAAGTTCAAGAAATTGATTTCTACGCATTTTAAATTCCCACGATCAAATGACAAATCTGACAGACACAAAATTTGAAATCTGAAAATAATTGATCATTATAGATTTTATAAAATTAGTTTCGTTGAAATCCAAGATCGTTTGAAGAATGACCATTTTAAATCATTAATCGATACGCATTTATATTGTGTACGATTACATAACAACTCTGATCGACAAGAAACTTGAAATCTTACAATAATTTACAATTTTGGATCCAATGAAACTAATTTCATCGAATACTAATATCGTTTGCAACATGACTATTTTAACTGGTCCATTAATATATTATATTCAATTTTCGTGTAATCACTTTTAAATTCAATTTTAAAGTTTCTTAACTTTATTTAATTGAAAATAGAAATTTAGATTTACTTTAAAAATCATATTTCATATATTTATATATATACTAAATTACAAATTTTTATTAATTACCAAATTCAATTTTGAATTTCAGTTATACATTAGTCAACTCAATTTCATTTAAAACTTCAATATTAAATTACAATCAATGTTTATCAATACAAACCAAATCTTGGTTTTATTTACAGTCAAATACAAGTTACCATTGTCAATATAGGTTGAATTTCATTACATAAACAATTATATAAAATTCACCCTATAAATTTTCATAGTTAAACCATTAAATTGTAAATTCTAACCATCATTGCGATTAAATTCTTATTAAATTCAATAATTTAAATGGTCGAAAAAAACAGGTTGTTATAATGGCTTTATCATCTTTACTCTACTGGCTGTTAAATATTTAAGTGCCAAAATTTCCAATATGAATAATAACTTTCCCTTAAATATTGAAAGAAATTATTAAGTAAGCTTATGAAAGATTACCATATTTTTGCAAAATTCGTTTATTTAAAGAATGTCTTTATAACAATTTTTTACTTCAAACTTTCCTATTGTTTTCTTATTGCTTCTACAGCTTTTTGATATTATTTTTACTTTTCAAAATCCTTTTAGGAGTGCATGCAACTACCGAGGATATATTAATTTACGTTTATAAATATATAAATTTCACTAATTAAGTTAAGGGATTGAAGTGCATTTATAAGGACTATCACTATACAAAAAAATTCTGTTTTCGTACCAATGTCCGGTACCATATAATTTGATACGCATATGATTTTCAAATTCTAATCATATCACGTGGAAGCATATTTTAACATGTGTACTACGTAAAGTGTCCAAATTGAAAGCTTTAAATGTACTTATTTCAAACAAAAATTCAAAGCAATCCTAAACTAGTTACTTAAACAAATCACATGCTAATTATAGCACATAATTTTGAGTTATAACCATAGCTGGTTTGAAAACATTATGCATAAAATAATAAGCAAATAAATAAAAAAATTAGCATTATTATAAAGCTAACAAATGTGAGATTAACTCATTATTTCCCTTTTTAACTTCCTATACACGTTCAATATGACCATATTACATTTCCTTGCTTCCACCTATAAACTCAAGAATAAACATAACAAGAGGATGCTCGAGTGTTTGGCTAATTGGAGAGTCAAGGGTATCATTGTCCATATAAAAAACTGAGGATTTTTAACAACCCGGAATTTTTGAACTAATTAATTTTTTTATTTTTAGCTATTTTAATGGATTTTGAATATTTAAAATGATTTATTTCAAATAATAACGATATAAAAATTATTTAAGTCGAACTTAGAACGTATAAGTATATATTAATCATAAATAGAGTTTGCAATGGCACGATAGTTTGAAAATTCGATTTCTAATTTCAATTGAATGCATAGAATTCAATATAAATCAGATTTCAGTAAACCAGAAACGATAGAATCTGTTTAATTATATCTTTCTAATAAATGTGAAAAATTCAGATTTCATAAAATTTAGAATAGTTGCTATGGAATTTATATATATTTTAATATAATATATAGCCCTT
Organism: Allium sativum; assembly: GCA_030737875.1. Lineage (NCBI taxonomy): Eukaryota > Viridiplantae > Streptophyta > Magnoliopsida > Asparagales > Amaryllidaceae > Allium > Allium sativum. The sequence continues at coordinate 638,752,493 of CM060922.1, forward strand.
AAAAATAGCCATTTTGCAAACGACCTCCGCTTTCAATGAAACCACTTTTGTTGGATCCGGAGTGTCAAATTATTGTTAGGTTTCAAATTTCATTATTTTTGGAATTAATATGTGAGCGTGGTAAATTTAAACGCGTATAGTAATTCCAGTTGTAAATTTAATCGACCAGAAAAGTCCATTTTTCATACGATCTCCAAATTCAATGAAATTAGTTTTGTTAGGATCGTATCTTCAGAACATAGCTAGATTTATTTTTCTCTAACTTTTAGAGCCAGTTGTAGCCCCAGTGAATTAAAATGGACGTTGGAATTCAATATTGAATGCTAAATTAATATATATTTTAATTTTGATGAAAAATGATCGAAACAGTCAAATTGGCTTACGAAAAACACATCGCATTGTGTCCAGAATAGGGGTATTTAGCTGGCGGCGACAATCTATGGGTTTAATTTGGAGTTCGGATGAAATTGAATAAATTGAAGGAATAAAAAAAGGGTATAAAGGGAACATTTAAACCCTAACCCTCATTCACTTTCAGAGCCACCACCATCTATATCCGAACAGCCAAAATCGTTCGGATTTGAATCCTCAAAATCATCCAATTCCGATTGAATTAAAAGATGGATTCAAAATAAAAATTATAGAGCAATCTCTGCTCTTCAATTCTATACCCCTCTAATCGATTCTGGTGTTATAAATCACGAGATTTCAAGGTTTGAAGCCCTCACGTTCGCGCACGGATTGAGGATGGTTAAGGCGATCGAGATGACCGAGGTCGAGACAGATGGTGGAGGTTGCGTCAGATCGGCCGACGGCGGCGCCTGGCATGTGCGACGACGAGCTTCTAGATTGGAGCGATGGGTTCGCTATTTTCCTGAATGATAAAGAATAATTAAAAGTGGGTTAAGTTTTATTAAACTTAATTATTAACCAAGTTAGGTTATTTAAATTATTCAATGCTTAAATGCACATAGCTTGCTCATATTATATTAGAATCGAGTGAAATAAGCTGCATTGGACTCATATCAGAAAACTCTACAACATAGGACTAACCGAATAGAAATGGAGGCAGTTGGAATTTTTGACAAAATTAAACGTCTGTTTAATTTTGTTAAAATTAATCTTCAATTAAAGGCTGAACAAAAGTGAGAATTCTCTCACTAAAATGTTTGTATAGTTATTTAATATATTTTATAACTGAAAATATACGAATTGCCAGTGATGATTTTTATCTGTTGTATGTGACATTGTTTGAGTTCAACACATGAACTATTCATGACTCCTCTGCACAAGAAGCGTTGTTTGAATATACGACACCCGTATTTCAAACAACGTGGATCAACACTTTGTGATTGTTGAAATGAGATATAAATATCCATTTATTATTTAAACAGTGAAAAATGGTTAATTAGAAAAATAATTCAAACCGAATTTGAATTGGTTAAATTTATTAACAATGATTTATTTAAAATGACTGTTGCTGTTTGAAAACCCCACACGGGTATTGGGATGATATTTGACTCACACAAATCCCAATAATTAGTGGTATGTCAATCGATGGGTTAACAGGCTATGATGAGCGTTATTTATTTATTTTAATGCTTATACAGTGGTAGAATGCACTCTGGATGATGTTTGAATGTTAATGATTATTTATCATTATTGATTGAATACATGCGATGTATGAAATCCATATAACTGAAATTATATGGTAATTGATTGAGTCGCATTCTGATTAAGAATATGAGCGAATATTTTTAAAAAAATATCAGTAAAGAATTAAAATATGATTTTGATGTCCGATTTTGGATGGACACGAAAATATTGAAATACATGAAGCCGAGTTAAGCAGAAATGCGCCGTTTTAACTCAAACGGATTTTTCTATCGATTTTATTCATTTTATAACAAATATAAAAAAGAATTGATTTCAAAATCAGATATTATGAAAATATTTTCATTTTAATATTATAATGATATGGAATATTCAATTTTGATTTAAAATTGAAATAGAAGATGAAATCGTTTTAAAACGAATTTATAAACGATTTATAAAATACGTTTTAAATAGAAATCGACGAAGTGTACATACACACACACACACACACATATATATATATATATATATGACTTGAATAGAACGCGCCGCGCAACAACCGTTCGCGAATTTCCACCGTTGATTTCAAATGGACGTAACGGGAGATCTGACCGTCGGATTCTCCTAAAACCGGAACCGTTGGTTTCGTATCGAAAAGATATTTACAATGAATACAAGGGATTTGAATTTGAGCTGTTGGATTTTAAAATATGTCTAAATCAATTTTAGAAAAGGCCGCTATGGATGTAGTTCGGTGGTCGTTACTGAAAACCGACTGTAAAGGCCTTAATGAATTATTAAAAATATGGAAAAATTATGTAAAATCATAATAAATGATTTGGAAAGATTTTAGATGCAAAATTACGCATTTGAAAAGATAAAATACATTTTTATCTAAGTGAACTAGTTAATAACTAGAATAAAAATCCAATGATTATTAGAAAAAATAAATTGGATAGAAATGGTTTTAATATAACCAGAATTTTCCAGCGTATGAATTGGAATGGATTTGAATGGAAATAATCTTTGGAAAATTTCGATAATTGGATTCCGTCATTATACGGATATTATTGAGGAATTTGGAAGATATAAATATCATTATTCCCAATACGATTTCTGTTGGTTTCAGAATTTGGTATTGGATAGAAGCCGATATAAATTCTATTTTGAGCCTTGTATTTGATATCAAATTGGATTTTCGGTTTATCGTGAACTTTTTTTCAAATGACATTTGCTTTTTAACCCTATTAACAATGAAGCTGTGTTTTGGAATTTATAAATTTTTTAACTTAGATTAATGGAATTTTCCAAAGTAAAATTTTCCAATTTAATATATTAAATTGGAATTGAATGGAATTCGATTTGGTAATAATCGAGATGAACTTCTGTAAAGGAAGACCATTACTATATATGAAATTTAAAATGCTTTTCCGTTATTCCATTTATAGTATTGATTTGATACGGAAGTTTATATCGATTATATATTGATCTGTTTTCCGTGAAGGTTCCATAGTTGATAGAAGATGATTTTAGGGTTTAACGTGAACTGTGTTTTAAATGACATTAGTTCTTTAACCCAGTTAAAGATAGGATTAATTTTCCTAAAGTTTAATAATCATTAAGCAATGATTATTGAGATTTGAACCTAATTGAAGTTTTAATGAATCTTTAATTAGATTGGAAGGTGAATGAGTTAATTAAATTTATCGAATACATGAATTAATAGAGGATGGAGTACCGCCAGTTTTACTCCATGCGATAGTTAAATTTTTAATTAGATTTGAACATGAAATGGTAATTAGTTTTATCGATAACATAGTGGGTGTTAGATGTGGGGTACTACCGGTTTTGCTCCATGGGATGAACAGGTTGGGACTGGAAAAATAAAATAAATGATTACTTCGGTAAGGCTCGATAATCCCGACTATTGTTATAAACCTTAATTTGATTCAGAATTGAGAGAGGATAAAATAAATTCTTTTGAAATTGATATCCAAAGGAAAATTGAAGAATAAATTTAAAAGAATTTATCTTTGATGAAATTAACGGGAATCTTTCCCTAAAGATGGGAATATTTGAATAAAAGAATATTCTGAATTGGAATGAGGCGTATGATGTGTTTTTATAACACATGACTATTGATTATAACATACGTGAATTATTCGGAAAGACCGGGTTTATTCAGTTCTGAATAGCTAATACGACGACTAAAAGTCGACGACGAAGATGGTGGTCGGAGACTGGAGATCTTCACATCGTATGGATGATTACTGATGTCTTGATTGGGCTGATCCTCCAAGACAAGGTAATAAGTGGTGATCGCCAAATGTACTTGGAGATTGACTAAATTTGCGAGGGCCTCTCTCCTGTATTGGACATATGGGATGAGGAATAAGGTGCCTCCGGTTCCGTTCAGACCCAGAACAGATTTGTAAATGGATTGTATATCTGACATTATACTGTGTGTTGTATTCATTGATCTCTACTAAATATATATCTGTTTGGTGGTGGAGAATTTGTTCTCTTGCTTAACACCCTTCTCTGAGACATACAAGATCAGAGGTTATATAGTGGTAGAAACTAATGGTATGGTATGGATTGACAATGTGGCATATTGAGATGCAATGATCAAGGCTTTTGTTGAAAATAAAGACTTGTAGATGATGATCAAAGTACGGCTTTAAGTAGCATATCTTTGTGTATGGCGTTAATTCGCAAGCTTCACACCCTGGTATGAACCAGAAACGGGATGAAGGACCGCAGGGAGGACATACGTTTCTTTCTAGCTAGGAGTGATGTCACGGTATGGAGCCCAAACATTTTACTTATGTGGATGTTGGAAACCAAGGTACCCGGTTTTGAGTCCCTAGTGGCTCTTGATATGGTCGACATACTAACCATTATGCCCCATAGGGCAGGGAAACATATTGTTTAGTAATAACCAATCCACTAAAGTAAGTGTGGACCAGCCCTGCCGTTCCAGGTGTTGTTGCAGCTGAATCCTGAGACATGGAAGGCTAGATTGTCTCGAATCGGAAGGAGAGATCCCTTGCCTTGGTTCATGATGGAAATCCAATTTCCATTACGTGACTTTTTGGTGTTAGTTGTAAACCTATGTATGGCGGCATAATATATGGTACCTATGTCATTTAGGATTGATACATTTATATTTGAAGTTGATTTTGACACCATGCACTTATAGTAATATCAAAATGATTTGTTTTAAAACGCACCAAGTATATTTGGCTATTATAGGGGAAAACTCTGTCCTCCGGCTTGCATTGCATTATGTGATTGGACCTGAGTCTTCTAATGGTTTTAGTTTTCGAAAATATTGCGTTGTTTATAAATTGTTTTAGTTTAAACTGAGATTCATGTGGAGTAAACCCGTTCTGTGTTATACGGCGTGGTCCCGTGATTTCCTAACTTTTAAAATAAAGATTTAATAACTGTTTTAAGTTATCACACCAGTCCCATCACTGACTCGGAGTTTAATGTTTTTACCTAAACTCTAGGTGCCCATATTTTCCACACCGGCAACCAGTAGTTTTGGTTTTCGCAGATATTTCTTTTCATAGGATCCTGAATTACAGCTGAAGATATATTCTAAAAGCTTTGTATCCGTGTATTTTTTTAAGTTGTGCTAGTTGATGTATTTTCTGCTATGCATTGTATTTATACATTTTAAATTTCCGCTTATATGTAATTTAAATCTATGATATTATTTTTTCACTGTGTAATATTTATTTGTACTCTTGTACTATGATGTAAATTGTTGCAATAGCAATGAAATGTTCTTGTGTTTGTGTTCTGATGAGTCGTGTTCTCAAAGCAATCCGGGCTTTCCGGTAAGGGGGACTCTGGGTCGTTTCATTGTGGTATCAGAGCTTTGGTATGCAAAGACAGAGAACAAGGCACATTGTAACTAAACGAAAGAAGTCATCAGAGGTAGGATTAGTAATATCCTATGCGAACGACTTGTTAGAGATAGGGTTAATGATACCTTAGAATGAGTTTGAAGAGTATTATTCATAAAAACAAATTTAATTTTGAAAAATTATGTCTTATTATAAGTATTTGAGTATTTTATTTTATACTGAATGTGGACTATCGGGTATATGAAGATTTTGAATATACACATAATTAACGTATATATGAAGTCTCAAATATACTGGACCGATATAGAATCACACTCTAGTCGCCCGGAGATGATTCTGATGATTGCCGCAGCATCATCAGTATTTATGTCTCAGATTATAAAGTGGGATATCTATATATTTCCAATTGACTATTGTGAGAACCAAAACTAGTTAGAGTTTATTGTTTGTGATTTGGCACTAAAAATATGATTTTTCGAGTATATAAGAGAGATATTTATTTTTGAAAAGCTAATAAACTAATTTATTGTTGGTCGTGATATGTGATTATTTGTTCAACTAATTAAAATATTTGAATAATCAAACTAATAAGAGTATAAAAGGTGAAATTTAGCCAAATCGAATTTAGTATTGAACTAAATTGAAAATTGATTGAAACTGACATACATAGACATATGTGTGTGTGTGTGTCTGTATATATGTATATATATATATATATATATATGCTGAATAAGTTATCGATTTACAATTGAGTAGAGATATATATTGCGTGCCCGACAAACAAGTGCACCTTAATGAGTTGGTTGCGCAATTTTATTATTATATCAACTATTGTGAGTGTATTTGGATGCGTTGTGATGGTTGTTCTGCGTGAGATTATAAACATACGCCATAGGATAGCAACAAATAAATTATGAACTACACCGCATGACATACTACATGAAGACAGCATATCATATCATATTCCATATAAGCATTTGGCGCTTATATGATAAGGTTTGGATTTGCATATGGGCGAGATGATCGTATGGCGATGACTGAATTATAGTTTTAACAGAAGACTGATTATGGACTTAATTAACTAATACATGTAACGATGCTCGTGGTCGGATTTAATATAAACCCTACACAGGTCTGGGGATGACAAAAATTCACATCTCTCTTGTTCTTAATTAAGGCATATTGGACTATTTTATTTCCAACACTGGGCAAGGTATGAGATTATGATTTTTTACATGTCTCATAGATAGGTCACAAAAATTGTGGGCTTTTTATTGATTTATTTGGTGCTTAATACGGACCAATAAAATTTTCAAACCCAACCCATACAAAGGACGTTATGGCGAAATTTTTGGAAAATTTAGGGTGTTAGCCAAATTTTTGAGAAATAAGAACATTCTTAAAAAATGAAAAGTTGAAAAATGAAAGCCAAAATGAAAGTTGAGATGGTTGGTTAAAAAACTTTCAGCTCTATTCCTTTTCGAGGACGAAAAGATTTTAAGTGGGGGAGATTGTAACAACCCAGAATTTCTGAACCAATTTAATTTTTTTTAGCTATTTTAATGGATTTTGAATATTTAAAATGATTTATTTTAAATAATAATGATTTAAAATGTATTTAAATCAAAGTTAGAACGTATAAGTATATATTAATTATAAATAGAGTTTGAAATGGCACGGTAGTTCGAAAATTCGATTTCTAACTTCAACTGAATGTATAGAATTCAATATAAATCGGATTTCAGTAAACCACAAATGGTAGAATCTACTTAATTATGTCTTTCTAATGAATGTGAAAAATTCAGATTTCATAATACAAATTATAAGTTATGACCAATTTAAAATTTAGAAAAGTCGCTATGGAATTAATATATATATTAATATAATATATAGCCCTTAAAAATAGCTATTTTGCAAACGACTTCTGTTTTCCACGAAACCACTTTTGTTGGATCCGAAATGTCAAATTATTGTTAGGTTTCAAATTTTGTAACTTTTGGAATTAATATGTGAGCGTGGTAAATTTAAACGCGTTTGGTAATTTCAGTTGTAAATTTAATCAACCAAAAAAGGCCACTTTTCATACGGTCTCCAAATTCGATGAAATTAGTTTAGTTAGGACCGTATCGTCGAAACATAGCTAGATTTATTTTTTTGTAATTTTTGGAGTCAGTATGGGGCCCCGGTGAATTAAAATGTACGTTGGAATTCAATATTAAAGTTAAATTAATTTATATTTTAATTTTGATGAAAATTGATCAAAACAGTCGAATAAGCATACGAAACATATCCCATTGTGTCCGGAATGGGGGTATTTAGCTAGGGGGACAGTCGTTGGGTTTAATTTGGAGTTTGGACGAAATTGAATAAATTAAAGGAATTATAAAAAAGGGTATAAAGGGAAATTTTAAACCCTAACCCTCATTCACTTTCAGAGCCATCGCCATCTATATCTGAACGGCTAAAATCATCTGGATTTGAATCCTCACAATCATCCAATTCTGATCGAACTAAAAGATGGATTCAAAAAAAATGTAGAGCAATCTCTACTCTTCAATTACATACCTCTTTGATCGATTCTGGTGTTATAAATCACGAGATTTCAGGGTTTGAAGCCCTCACGTTCGTGCGTAGATTGAGGATGGCTGAGGCAATCGAGATGACCGGGGTCGAGGCAGATGGTTGAGGTTGCGTCGCCGGAGCTTGTGGGGGTGTCAGATCGGCCGACGGCGGCGCTTGGCATGTGCGATGACGAGCTTCTGGATTGGAGCAATGAGTTTGCTATTTTCCCGAACGATGAAGAATAATTAAAAGTGGGTTAAATTTTATTAAACTTAATTATCAAACAAATTAGGTTATTTAAATAATTCAATGTTTAAATGCACATAACTTGCTCATATTATATCAGAATCAAGTGAAATAAAATGCGTTGGATACATATCAGAAAACTCTACAACATGGGACTAACCAAAACGGAAACGGAGGCAGTTGGAATTTTCGACAAAATTAAACGTCTGTTTAATTTTGTTAAAAGCAATCTTTAGTTAAAGACTGACGGAGTGGAAACGAAAGTGAGAATTCTCTCACTAAAATATTTGAACAGTTATTTAATTTATTTTATAACTAAAAATATATGAATTACCAGTGATGATTTTTATCTGTTGTATGTGACATTGTTTGAGTTCAGCACATGAACTATTCATGAATCCTGTGCACAAGAAGCGTTGTTTGAATATATGACATCCGTATTTCAAACAATATGGATCGACACTTTGTGATTGTTGAAATGAGATATAATATCCATTTACTGTTTAAACAATGAAAATTGATTAATTAGAAAAATAATTCAAACCGAATTTGAATTGGTCAAATTTATTAACCAATGATTTATTTAAATTGACTGTTGTTGTTTAAAAACCCCACACGGGTATTGGGACGATATTTGACATACACTAATCCTAATAATTAAGTGTATGTCAATCAATGGGTTGACGGGCTGTGATGAACGTTATTTATTTATTTTATTGCTTATACAGTGGTAGAATGCACTTTGGATGATATTTGAATGTTAATGATTATTTATCCCATATGCGTCTTTTGTAATGAGTATGATGAAACAATTCAGCACTTGTTAAATTTAAATTTCATAATAATTAGAGGATTGACAGGCTGTGTTGAGCGTTATTTATTTATTTTAATGCTTATACAGTGGTAGAATGCACTCTGGATGATGTTTGAATGTTAATGATTATTTATCCCATATGAGTCTTTCGTTGGATCCGAAATGTCAAATTATGGTTAGGTTTCAAATTTCGTAATTTTTGGAATTAATATGTGAGCGTGGTAAATTTAAACGCGTTTGGTAATTTCAGTGGTAAATTTAATCGACTAGAAAAAGGCCATTTTTCATACTGACTCCAAATTCGATGAAATTAGTTTTGTTAGGACTGTACGTCAAAACATAGCTAGATTTATTTTTTTGTAATTTTTGGAGTCAGTATGTGGCCCCGGTGAATTAAAATGTACGTTAGAATTTAATGTTGATTGTTAAATTAATTTATATTTTAATATTGATGAAAACTGATCGAAACAGTCGAATTGGCTTACCAAACATATCCCATTGTGTTTGAAATCTGGTTATTTAGCTAGGGGCAACAGTCGTTGGGTTTAACTTGGAGTTCAGACGAAATTGAATAAATTAAAGGAATTAAGTAAAAAAAGATAAAAGGGTATAAAGGGAAACTTTAAACCTAACCCTCATTCACTTTCAGAGCCGCCATCATCTATTTCCGAACGACCAAAATCGTCCGGATTTGAATCCTCAAAATCATCCAATTCCGATCGAATTAAAAGATGGATCCAAAACAAAAATTGTTGAGCAATCTCTACTATTCAAATATATACCCCTTTGATTGATTATGGTGTTATAGATCACGAGATTTCAGGGTTTGAAGCCCTCATGTTCGCGCGTAGATTGAGGACGGATGAGGCGATCGAGATGGCCGGGGTCGAGGCAGATGGTGGAGGTTGCGTCGTCAGAGCTTGTGGGGGTGTCAGATTGGCCGGTGGCTGCGCTTGGCGTGTGCGACGACGAGCTTTTGGATTGGAGCAATGGGTTCGCTATTTTCCCAAATGATAAAGAATAATTAAAAGTGGGTTAAGTTTTACTAAACTTAATTATTAAACTAGCCAAATTATTTTAATTATTCAATGTTTAAATGCAGATAACTTGCTCATATTATATCATAATCGAGTGAAATAAAATGCGTTGGATTCATATCAAAAAACTCTACGACATGGGATTGAACAAAATAGAAATGGAGGCAGTTGGAATTTATGACAAAATTAAATGTCTGTTTAATTTTGATAAAAACAATCTTTAGTTAAAGGCTGACGAAGTGGAAACAAAAGTGATAATTCTCTCACTAAAATATTTGAACAGTTATTTAATTTAATTTATAATTGAAAATATATGAATTGCCAATGATGATTTTTATCTGTTGTACCTGACATTGTTTGAGTTCAACACATGAACTATTCATGACTCCTCTGCATAATAAGCGTTATTTGAATATACGACACCCGTATTTCAAACAATGTGGATCGACACTTTGTGATGATTGAAATGAGATATAAATATCCATTTATTATTTAAACAATGAAAATTGGTTAATTAGAAAAATAATTCAAACCGAATTTGAACTGTTTAAATTTATTAACCAATGATTTATTTAAATTGACTGTTGCTGTTTGAAAACCCCACATGGGTATTGGGACGATATTTGACATGCACTGATCCCAATAATTAGTGGTATGTCAATCGATGGTTTGATAGGCTATGATGAGCGCTATTTATTTATTTTAATGCGTATACAGTGGTAGAATGCACTCTGGATGATGTTTGAATATTAATGATTATTTATCCCATATGTGTCTTTTGTAATGAGCACGATGAAACAATTCAGCACTTGTTTTTTGAATGTGATTTCTCTTATCCAATTTGGGTATTAGCAAGCATTCATTTGTTGGGTCTCATACCAGTTATATCCTCACTTTATGATTACTGGAAATATGAATCTACTGATAAGTAGAGGGATAGTTTCATTTTGATATATTGTTGGTGTATTTGGAAGCAACAAAATGATTTTGTTTTTAATAAAAGGAAGGGCAATGTTCTCAGTGTTTGTAGGCAAATTGATCGTCTTTGGACAGGAATTCAAGCAGTTCCTCTTAATCTTGCCTTGCCTAAACCTTCTCCAGCTGAATCAGTGGGAAGTAATTCTGTTAGCTTTAAGCCGTGAGCCTGTCTGAAGCATGATACTCTTGGTAGCTTACTTCTATTGTTGTAGTCTATGTTAATTATATTATGCTTTGGTGTTTGCTCTTTCTTTGCTTTTGCTTAACTAGTAGTTTATAAGATGGTAGCAGTCGTAGAGCTACTTGAATCACTTGCGTTTTGGCCACCAGTTGGGCTTGTCAACTAGATATTATCTACATTATTATAGTATGATATTAACCGACTGTGTAGCACCATGCTACACATCCGTTTGCTTAAAAAAATGATTATTTATCATTATTGATTGAATACATGCGATGTATGAAATCCATATAACTGAAATTACATGGTAATTGATTGAGTCGCATTCTGATTCAGAATATGAACGAATATTTTAAAAAAATCAGTAAAGAATTAAAATATGATTTTGATGTCCGATTTTGGATGGACACGAAAATATTGAAATATACGAAGCCGAGTTAAGTAGAAATGCGCCATTTTAACTCGAACAGATTTTTTTGTTGATTTTATTTATTTTATAATGAATATAAAAAAGAATTGATTTCAAAATCAGATATTTTGAAAATATTTTCAGTTTAACATTATAATGATATGGAATATTGAGTTTTGATTTAAAATTGAAATAGAAGATGAAATTGTTTTAAAACGAATTTATAAACGATTTATAAAATACGTTTTAAATAGAAATCGACAAAGTAATATATATATATATATGGCTTGAATAGAACGCGCCACGTAGCGACCGTTCGTGAATTTCAACCATTGACTTCAAATGGACGTAACGGGAGGTCCAACCGTCGGATTCTCCTAAAACTGGAATCATCGGGTTCGTATCAAAAGATCATTCCAATGAGTATAAGATATTTGAACGGTTGGATTTTAAAATATGTCCAAATCAAATTTATAAAAGGTCGTTATGGATGCAGTTTCGTGGCCGTTATTGAAAACCACTGTAAAGGCGTTAATAAAATATTAAAAATAAGGAAAAATTGTGTAAAATCATAATAAATGATTTGGAAAGATTTTGGATGAAAAATTCTGCATTTGAAAAGATAAAATACATTTTTATCTAATGAACTAGTTAATAACTAGAATAAAAATCCAATGATTTTTAGAAATAATAAATTGGATAGAAATGGTTTTAATATAACCAGAATTTTCCAACGTATGAATTGGAATGGATTTGAGTGGAAATAATCTTCGGAATATTTCGATAATTAGATTCCGTGATTATACAGATATTGTTGAGGAATTTGGAAGATATAAATATCGTTATTCCCAATACGGTATTTGTTGGTTATAGAATTTGATATTGAATAAAAGCCGATATAATTTCTATCTAGAGCCTTGTATTAGATATCAAATTGGATTTTGGGTTTGTCGTGAACTTTGTTCTAAATGAAATTTATTCTTTAACCCGATTAACAATGAAGTTATGTTTTGGAATTTATAAATCTTATAACTAAGATTGATGGAATTTTCCAAAGTAAAGTTTACCAATTAATATTTTAAATTGGAAATGAATGGAATTTGATTTGATAATAATCGAGACGAGCTTCTATAAAAGAAGACCGTTACTATATATGGAATTTAAAAGGCTTTGCCATTATTCCATTTATAGTATTGATTTGATATGGAAATTTATATCGATTATGTATTGATCTGTTTTCCGTGAAGATTCCATAGTTGATGGAAGATGATTTTGGGGTTTATCATGAACTGTGTTTTAAATGACATTGGTTCTTTAACCCAGTTGAAAACATGATTAATTTTCCTAAAATTGAATAATAATTAAGCAAGGATTATTGATATTTGAACCAAATTGGAGTTTTAATGAATGTTTAATTAGATTGGAAGGTGAACGAGTTGATTAAATTTACCGAATTAATTGATTGATCGAGGATGGAGTACCGCCGGTTTTACTCCATGCGATAGTTAAATCTTTAATTAGATTTGAACATGAAATGGTGATTAATTTTACCGATAACACAGTGGGTGTTAAATATGGAGTACTACTAGTTTTGCTTCATGGGATGGACAGGTTGGGACTAGAAAAATAAAATAAATGATTGCTTCGGTAAGGTTCGATAATCCCGAATAGTTTTATAAACCATAATTTGATTTAGAACTGAGAGAGGATAAAATAAAATCTTTTGAAATTGATATCCAAAGGAAAATTGAAGAATAAATTTGAAAGAGTTTATCTTTGATAAAATTAACGGGAATATTTTCCTAAAGATAGGAATATTTGAATAAAAGAATATTCTAAATTGGAATGAGGCGTATGATGTGTTTTTATAGTACTTGATTATTGATTATAAAATACGCGAATTATTCGGAAAGACCGGTTTTATCCCATTTTGAATAACTGATACGACGATTAAAAGTCGACGATGAAGATGATGGTTGAAGACCGGAGATCTTCACATTGTATGGATGATTACTGATGTCTTGATTGGGCTGATCCCCTGAGACAAGGTAGTAGTGATGATCGCCCAAATGTACTTGGAGATCGATTGGATTTGTGAGGGCCTCTCCCCCTATATTGGACATATGGGATGAGGAATAAGGTGCCTTCGGTTTCGTTCAGACCTAGAACAGACATGTAAATGGATTATATGTCTTACATTATATTGTGTGCTGTATTCATTGGTCTCTACTAAATAAATATCTTATTGGTGGCGAAGAATTTAATCTCTTGCTGAACATCGTTCTCTAAGACGTACGAGCTCAGAGGTAATATATCGGTAGACATCAATGGTATGGCATGAATTGACAATGTTGCTTATTGAGATGCAATGATCAAGGCTTCTGTTGAAAAGCATAGTCTTGTGGATGATGATCAAAGCATGACTTTAAGTAGCATAGATTTGTGCATAGCGTTAATTCGCAAGCTTCACACCCCAGTATGAACCAAAAACGGGATGAAGGATCGCAAGGAGGACATACTTTTCTTTCTAGCTAGGAGTGATTTCATGGTATGGAGCCTAGACATTTTACTTATGTGGATGTTGGAATGTGAGGTACCTCGGATTTGAGTCCCTAGTGGCTCTTGATATGGTCAACATACTGATCATTATTCCCCATAGGGCAAGGAAATGTATTGTTCAGGAATAACCAATCCACCAAAGTAAGTGTGGACTGGCCCTGCCGCCCCTGGTGCAGTTGCGGCTGAATCCTTAGACATGGTAGGCTAGATTTTCTCGAATCAGAAGGAGAGATCCCTTGCCTTGGTTCACGATGGAAATCCAATTTCCAATACGCGACTTTTCATTTTTAGTTGTAAACCTATGTATAGCGGCATAATATATGGAACCTATGTCGTCCAGGATTGATACATTTATATTTGAAGTTGATTTGGACACTGTGCACTTATAGTAATATCAAAATGATTTGTTTTAAAACGTACCAAGCATTTTTGGCTATTATAATGGAAAACTCTATCCTCCGGCTTGCGTTGCATTGTGTAATGGGACCTGAGTCTTATAATAGCCTTATTTTTCGAAAAGCATTGCGTTGTTTATAAATTGTTTTATTTTAAACTGAGATTCATGTGGAGTAAACCCGTTCCGTGTTATATGGCATGGTCACGTGATTTCCTAAATTTTAAAGTAAAGATTTAATAACTGTTTTAAGTTCTCACACCAGTCGCATAACTGAATCGAAGTTTATTGTTTTCACCTAAACACTGGGTGCCTATATTTTCCACACAGGCAGTCAGTAGTTTTGGTTTTCACAGATTTTTTTTTCATAAGATACTAGATCACAGCTGGAGCTATATTCGGAAAGGTTTGTATTCGTGTATTTCTTTTAGTTGTGCTAGTTGATGTACTTTCCGTTGTGCATTGTATTTATACATTTTAAATTTCCGCTGCTATGTAATTTAAAACTCTGATATTGTAACGAAAAGGAATTTTGTTCGATCTGAATCAGTCGCTAAACCGACCCAGATCGTTCGAAACCCCTGATTGTTTTGAGAACACGAAAAAATAGAATGCAGACGGAAGAACATTTCATTGTTTATTACAACAATTACATCAGAATACAAGAATATATAGAGTATGAAAAAATATTACACAGAAAATATCAGATATTTAAATTACATTTAAATACATTACATAGCAGCGGAAAATAGTACAATACACAACTAGAAGTAATACACGGATACAGAGCTTTCCGAGTATCGTTCCAGCTGTAAATCAGGATCCCGTGAATATAAATCTGCAAAACCAAAACTACTAGCTGCCCGTGTCAAAATAAGGGTACCCAGAGTTTAGGTCAAAACAATAAACTCCAGGTCATTCATGTGTGTAACGACCCGCTGATCCGAGCTATCTGAGTTGACTAAAAACACCACACGTCCAACCCAAATTGCACGGAAATACGAATCATTTTTAGAAAGAAGTTAGAGGATGAGAAATAGAAAGAAAGAAATATTAGAATAAAAGAAAAACGAAGATCACAAACTCACAGCGGAATGAATAAAATATATTATATAACATAAGTTTTGAAATACAAATCAGTAACTTTATATATATATACCATTATCAGAGCACCACAGTCATTTCTAGAATAGTTATAAACACCTGTTTCCAGATACAAACAAAGTTCACAGCGGAATATATGATAGTCTATAGCTAACCGGTGAAGCCTCCTGCTTCCAGCTCCTCCAAATGAACCTGTGAAATCCCGACTAATTGACTGCCCGTACAAATTTGGGCACCCAAGAGTTTAGGGAAACAAACAAATAAACTCTGGGTCAGTCATGGGACTGGTGTGAGTAAACTCCAACCACTTGTTTAACTTTAAAAATCCTTTCAAAAGAAATGATAATAGTAAGACCAGCCCACACATAAACACGGACGGTTTTTACCTTACTATAACCCAAAACACTTTGATATCAAATCCAGTGATATTATAATAATGTCTACATCAAGTAAATAATCAAATAGCAGAACGCTTGCATCTCACGCTCCACATACATAGTATAAAATCGAAAACCGCATGGCGCTTATTGGAGATTGGATTTCCAACATGACAAGGTATGGAACCACCTTCCGCTAGTGTATCTCTAGAGAGGAATACACTAGGTTCAACAAGAACATCTTGTAACCCGGCCCATACATGACCGACCACTCATTTCGCTTGAGTGTATCGAATGTATATCACCAACGGTTGGGATCAGCAACCGCCTCCCGACTGGGATAGCATCGAATAGAATAAGAAATGGAATGAACCTCTAGATAGGTGATTATACATTCTAATGGGTGCGACCCACATAGCCATGCTGCCTGCCCGATTTTTGTCCTTTCCCGGTTGTTGAGGCCTGAGGCTACGAATACTTACCATTCATTGATAGCACAATCACTTTGAATGCCACATTGTCAGATCCATTAATCACTAGTTAAGTTTGGACAAATATCCTGGATGTTATGCTAAGGGAATAAATCCGTTGCAACCATATATATTTATACAAACCAACCCATTTGGTCATTGGAGATACTCTGTTAGACATTCGTCCATTTACGTTCGTTCTGGGATTGAACGAAACCGAAGGCACTATTTCTATTAATAGGAAAAAGCCCTTGCACTTTACTCCGTCTTCAATATATTCAGCATACTTGGTCGCAACGCTTATGCCAATACGGAGTGGTTCTTCGGATATTAATCCAACCGGTCTCTCCATATTGACAACGATGGTCAAAACTTCGATAGTCTGTGATTTAACTATCGAATAAAAACAAGTGTTCATCCAAACATATCAAACAAATCACTGGGCTCTTAATTAATATTTCATTAATTAAATCTCTTCTCCATTTCCTTATCAATATTTGTTAACCAAATATTTTCAATAATCATCTCGGCTTCTTACGCTTTTTGGAAAGCATTTCCCAATATCAACTTCTTTTATTTTCTATATATTAGAAAATATCTCTATTTGCAATTGGAAACAATTCCAATCACTTATCTCTATCCCGACTATTTTAATTATACTCAGGAAATATTTACTTGTTATATTTCCAAAATTCCATCACTTGGGTTTAAAACGAATGTTGTGTAAAACATCGTTACAACAACCCAAAATATTTTATTCAACTAACTCTTTTTCAAACACTCCTCTTCGAGGCGGGATTCTGCTATTTATCAATTAAAAATGAAATCAATCAAGTTGGGGTAAATTTACCTCTCAGACCTTAACTGAAGACATCCTCAACTTCAAAACGGCAAAACCACTTACCTCGAATAAACACACTATACAATCCAATTATTCATTTTTTTTAAACATGTATGACGTTCGCTTTCTATTTCCAATTTATAGATTTCCCTTTCTGTTTCCAATACTCTATTTTGATTTCATTTCCTTATCGAATTCTACATATATCGATACATTGATTTATAACTATCAAATTATCTGAAAAATATTCTATCTCCTTAAATTCCCGAAAAAATTCGCCATAACCTCCCTTGCACCGGGAGCATCGGGAAATTTCAAATAGCTTTCCCGGTCCTTCTTATCTCAAAAAGAAAAAGAAAAAGCCAAGTGGCTTGCCGATACGGCGCAAAAAAACCCATATATGAATTAAATACGTACCTTTTTGTCGAGCATTCTATATATATATCTTCTATACTTCATACACTTTATTCCAAACCTGTTTAACATATATCCAACCATTTTCAATTCATTTCAACTTGATCTAATCGTTTTAACTCAATTTGTTAATTCATTTGTTAATTAGCACCTTTGCCTGTTTCACTTCCATAATTGAATATAGCATGTTCAAATATGTTATCTTGCTTATAAATTCATTTCATTTTTTGTTTCCAACTCAAATCCCATATTCGATTTCAAATATATATTCACCCGTTCAGTTTACTTTACCAAAATCCAAATTCGATTCAAAATCTCTTTTAATCAAATATACCCCAGGCTAGTTATTTCTATTCAGTAGTTAAAAATCTGATTTTTGTTTCAAAATCATTTCACTTACTTCACTGGAGTTCATATTTATTTTATATCTCCAGTCTGGATTTTTTTAATGGAAATTCGGATTTTTATTTATAAAAACCCTTTTATTTATTTGAATAAACCGTTACGATTTTAAAGTGGTTTTGGTGCTGTTTTTCTGAAAATTTGATTTTGACATAACTCAAAATCTATACGACGAAATTCAGATTTTTATCTTCCATTAGAAAACTATTATCTAGTCGGTCCTGACGTTTCTTGTTTCAAAGAATTCTGACTTCAATTGAGTTCTATATACTCGATTGAAGTTCGAGTCGCCAATTTACGAACTACCGCGCCGTGGCGAGTTCGCTATATATATATATATACTTTTAAAACTTTGTTTTTAAAATAAATTCAACTCTATTTTTGATATATATTTTAATATATATCAAATCCATTTTCCTTTTCAATCTAAAATAATATTTCCGATTTTCTATATTCAAATCCCATTTTCATTTCTATTTGAATTTTAAATATTCAAATTTCCAATTTAAATTTCTATTTAAATTCTATATTTAAAATTCATTTCAACTCTATTTGAATTCTATACTCAAGTACCATTTGAATTTCTATATTCAAAATTCTATATTCAAACCTCTTATTCAAATTCCGTTTGAATTCTTTTATCCAAATTCTATATTCAGATTTCATATGAACTTTCTTTATTCAAATCTATTTGAATTCCCTTGATTTCAAATTCTATTTCAATTCCTTTGACTTCAAATCTATTTCAATTCCTTTGAATTCAAATCCCATATTTAAATTCTTTTTTTGAATTTCTATAGTCAAATTCTCTTTCAATTATATTTGAATTCAAATTTCATTGCAATTCTATTTTTGAAATTCTATTTTCAAAGTCTATTTCAAATTCTCTTTTGAAAATCTATTTCAAATCCTATTTGGAAATTCTATTTCAAATTCTCTATATTCAAACTCCACTTGAAAGTTCTATATTCAAATTTTATATTTAAAATTTCTTCCTTCAAATTCCATTTCACTTTTCTATATTCAAATTCTATGTTTGAATTCCCTTCATATTTTCTCTATTCCATGTTTGAATTCCCATTGAATTTCTATATTTCAAATCTATTTGCATTAAAAATATTCGATTCCATTTGAATTTTCATATTCAAATCTCTATTTGAATTTTCTTTATTTGAATTCCTATGGATTCAAACTCTATTTTAATTTCTTTGAATTCAAATTCTATATTTCATTCTAATTTCGTCTATTCAAATTCTATTTGAACTTCTATTTGAATTTCTAATATTCAATCTCCTTTTTTCTTTTATTTAAAATTCAAATATTTAAACTCCTTTTCTAATTCTACTATTAAAATGTTATACTCAAATTTCATTTGAGTTATATATTTAAAAATTTCATTTCAAATCCTATATTGAAATTTCATTTCAAATTCCAATTTCACACTTGTATTTCTATTTCTGAATTATCAAATGATAATTCTTTTCACTTCATTTATAACTTCGTTATAAAAGAACTATTTATAAACTTCGTTTATAAAGAAACTACTTGTTTTATTTTTCAAAAACAAGTTTATATTTTTATTTCCATTAAAAATTCAAATTCTATTTAAAAATAGAATTTTTCCTTTTTAAATCTCAAATATCCTTCCACGATATTTTAAATAAATTAACACGTGGCCCAGTGATATTTAAAAAAATCAAATCACCCAATTTTCAATCATTTGATTTTTTACACGTCATATATGAAAAATATATATGGAATCAAACAAACAACAAACAAACAGATAATATATTTTTGAGGAATCCAGTTGGATTCCTCCAACCTGTTTTCCTGCATCCACAGATGTTAGCACATAAATAATACCCATTCTGCTTCGTGGCAGAATATCGTGGTATAGAAGGTCATCCACTATCATAGCGTGGGCGTATAGGGTAATCATCCGCTATGAAACTGCGGGCATCCGCTAATGAGACTGCGGGAATCCAACCAATCAATCAACCCAATATATATATAATAGCCTAAATAACTAATATATATAAAACAAGCAGAAAAATCCAAACAAGCAACAACAATTATTTTTACGAAGTAAAAATAATTATAAATAAAAGGTGAGTGAGATTTACTCACTTGATTTTATTTGCCGAACATCCAATGAAGCCAATTATATAGATTTCATAATGATTTATCCCACCATCTTCTTCCTTGACCATACAGTAAAAACTGTACCCGGCTGCTGCTTTGAACAAGACTTCGAATACCCCAGTTCTCTCTAATCAAAATTGACCCATCGTGACCTCCAGTGGTATACGCGACATCGATCCTCATGAACCCTCCAGAACCCCTCTCATCATCTGTATAATCGAACCATATCCAATCAACAGTTCTGATTTCACTTCGAACCCTTAAAGACCGAACTCGAGTTTCCCATTTCGCACCGCACATCCATCGCACTTTCGCCTCAATCACCCTTGCGTTGAACCCTAGACTCACGAGTTCGAAGTCGAACTCGATCTGAAGACCATCGAACTACTTGTGATGCTCCAGATCTTCGACAATCGGAACCCTAGAATCATCGCTCGAGCTGTCGAGCTATCGAGCTTCCCAGACCAGCGTACGCCCATTGGTATCGAGCAAGGACTGGAACGCGGATTTGGTTTTGAGAGGAAAAGGAAGGTGCGGTTTCGATTTTAAATGAAAAGGGGAACTTCGGTTTTGTTTTTGAGCTGAAGGACGAAGTAAACTGCGATATTTATAAGTGAACAACGGGGAACATTTTGTACTGGAGCCATTAATTCATGCCTTCTTAGATATTGAAGGAGAGGGACAGCTTTGTCAGCTCGAGGGGATAAGTCTGCGTTAGAGAATAGGTGTAGGTCGGCTCCTTTTTGTTTATTAGATTTGATTTAATAATAAAATACTCCAAAAGATCTTGTTGTCTCTAGCTCGCCACCCCGAACCACTATTTAATTGTAACGACCGACGCTCACAACATTATTTGTTATCCTGGACTCAATAGAATGGGTTCTAAAATTAAATTCATTGTATGGAGGAAGTAACATACTTAAATCGACAACTAATATAAATTCAATTGATTAAAACAGTAATTGATTACAAAACAATTAAATTTATCGATTATAAATAATTATGACCTTTCTAATCCAATATAGAATTTGTTTTTGATCGACCAAGCCATTTCAGTTCAATTTTAACACTGAATTCAATTGGTATTGTTTTGATTTTACGGTACCCCGATTAATTTGCATATCGATTATCAAATAAATTCAATATAAAAATTCATATATAATTCCAATTAAATATTTAAAATAAATTTAAATATTCAATATTAATTGGCAAAAATCCGGGATGTTACAATGTGACTGGTGTGAGAACAAAAACAGTTATTAATCTTTATTTTAAAGTTAGGTAAATCAAGGGACCACGCCGCATAACACGGAACGGGTTTCCTCCCAAGAACACCGGTGCATAAAACAAACAGCGCAATGCTAAATAAAGAACAATGAAGCTATTATAAGACCCAGGTCCTATCACACAATGCAACGCAAGTCGGAGAATAGGGTTTTCCCTTATAATAGCCAAACATGCTTAGTACGTTTAAAACAAATCATTTGATACTACTATAAGTGCATAGTGTATAAAACACCTTCAAAACATAAATATCAATCATAGACGGCATGGGTACCATATATCATGTCGCCATACTAGTTCTACAATTAAAACCGCAAAATCACGTATTTGGAAATTGAATTTCCATCTGTGAACCGAGGCAAAAGATAGTCCTTTACCGATTTGAGACGCTCTAGCCCGCCCCTCAGGAACAGCCGCAACTGCCCCTTGGATCGTCAGGGTCGGTCCACCGATGTGGATTATTATGCCTGAACACTGCATTTCCCCACCCTTTGGGGTGTAAATGAGCCAACCAATGACTCCATCGGCTTCATATAGTCACCGGTATATCCGAGGTGCCTCGCAACAACAACAACCACATAAGTCAAAGTCGTCAGGGCGTGTAAAACCACTGACGCTACTTCTAACTAGAAAGAAACGCATGCCCTCCCTGATGTCCTCTCCCGTTTCTGGTTCACAACCGGGGTGTGAGGCTAGCGAATCAACGCTACATAAAGCTATGTCACACAGGCTATGCTTTGATCATCAACCACAAGACTCTGCTTTTCAACAGAAGCCTTGATCATTTGCATCTTAGCATGCCACACGGCAAACCACTCTATGCAACCGATATCAGTCACACAGAATGATATCCAATGTCAGACACACAGTCCATTTACAAGTCTGTTCTGGGTCTGAACGAAACCGGAGGCACCTAGTACCCCGCATATCCATCGATCTCCAAGTACGTCTGGACGATCACTAACTGATTCCCTCCTCTTGGGTGTACGGCCCAATCAAGATCATCAGTAATCACCCAAACGACGTGAAGACCTCCGGTCTTCAACCACCGTCTTCATCTTCGACTTATCATCGTATCAATTATTCAGAATGGGATAAACCCGGTCTTTCCGAATAATTCGCGTATATAATAAACAAGTGTTACACAAACACAACATACGCCACATTCCAATTCATCGGTCACTAACCGTAAATTAGCAAGAGAATAATTCCCCAAATATTAACCCCGAAGGCTGAAACCAACATCAGATCAATACCCAGGAAACCATTCTTCTTAGCCAACCTACAGTTAGTTTCTAAATTTCGCATTCTTAGGGATAGGTTCCCATTAATTTTATCAAAGATAAATTCTTTTAAATTTATTCTTTAATCTTCCTTTGAATATCACTTCAAACTAGTCGGGATTAGCGAACCACGCCGAAGTAATTATTTATTTTATTTCCCAATCCAAACCTATATATCCCATGAAGTAAAACTGGTCATACTTCATATCTAACACCACGGTGTTATCGGTAAATTCAATTACCATTTCACGTTCAAATATAATTAAAGATTTAACTACCGCCTGGAGTAAAACTGGTGATACTCCATTCTCGATCTTTACATAGTTTTA
Organism: Allium sativum; assembly: GCA_030737875.1. Taxonomy (NCBI): domain Eukaryota; kingdom Viridiplantae; phylum Streptophyta; class Magnoliopsida; order Asparagales; family Amaryllidaceae; genus Allium; species Allium sativum. Next base: position 638,775,793 of record CM060922.1, read on the forward strand.
ATCTTTAACTGGGTTAAAGAATCAGTGTCATTTAAAACACAGTTCACGATAAACCCCAAAATCACATCACATTTCAATCAGTCCCTAACCGTAAATAAGCAAGTGAGCAATTCCCCAAATATTAACCCCGAAGGCCAAAACCAACATCAGATCAATACCCCAGAAACCATTCAACTTAACTAATCTCCAGTTAGTTTCTGATTTTCTTAACTCCTTTGGGTCTAAGAACAGTATTATTGAAGATACCGTTCACGACAACCCAAAATCACATTCCATAAATTATCAGGTTAAAGAACAAGTGTTATTTAAAACACCGTTCATGATAAACCCCAAAATCAATCCCATTTCAATTCCAATTAAATATTATTTAATTGGTACACTTCATTAAATCTAAATAAAAAGATTTAATCTTTTTCTCAACTGGGTTAAAGAACAGTGTTAATGAAGACACCATTCACGACAAGCCCAAATCACATTTGATATTAAATACAAGGCTCTGAATAGAAAATATATTGGCTTATATTCAATATCAAATTCTACGACCAACAAATATCGTATTGGAAATAACGATATAAATATATCTTTCAAATTCCCATAACAATACATGTACCATCACGAAGTCAACATCGAAATATTCCAAAGGCAATTTCGATTCAAATCCATTCCAATTCAATTATTGGAAATTCTGGTTATTTTCAAAACCATTTCAAATCCAATTTATTTATTTTAAAGATAAATAAATTATTATTCTAGTTCAAAACTAGTTCATTTCGATAAAAATCTATTTTTATCTTTTCAAATATGGAGTTTTTCATCCCAATTCTTCACAAACCATTTCTTATGATTTCACACAAATTATTACTATTTTTAATAATTTTATCAAGGCCCGTACAGTCGATTTCCATCAACGGCCATCGAACTGCACCTACAGCGACTCTTTCCAAATTTGATTTGGACATAATTCCAAATCCAACCGTTAGATTTCTAATTTCTAATATTCGTTAGAAAGCTCTTTTCAATACGAACCCAACGGTTCCGGTTTTAGGAGAATCCGACGGTCGGATCTCCCGCAATATCCATTCGAAGTCAATGGTCGAAATTCACGAATTACCGTAGCGTGGCGCGTCCTATTCAGGCTATTATATATATAATATATATAATATATACTTCGCTGATTTCCTTTTAAAACGTATTTTATAAATCGCTTTATATTCGTTTTCGAAACGATTTCAACTTCATTTTCAAATTCAAATAAAGATTGAATTTTTCAATATAAATTCGTTTTAAATTCATCTCAAATCAATTTCAATTTAAATCTATTTTTAATTCAATTTCTGTTTGTTGTCAATTTAATTCAATTTCAATTCGAATTCATTTCTATTCAATTTCAATCCGAATTCAATTTATATTCAATTTCAATTCGAATTCATTTCTATTTAATTTCAATCCGAATTCAATTTATATTCAATTTCAATTCGAATTCATTTCAAAATATTCGATTTTGAAATCACTTTCGATATTCATTATAAAAATGAATAAAATCAATATAAATATCGTTCACGTCAAAATGGCGTCAATCTAATCAACACGGCTTTTTATATTTCTATTTTCAAATATTCTATTTCAAGTATTTCTTTTTTAAATATTATATTTCAAATATTTCTATTCAAATATTTCTATTTTCAAATATTCTATTCAAATATTCTATTACAAAACTGGAATGAGGCCCGATCAATTACCATAGATTTTATATCTATGGATTTCCATACAACACATGTATATATCAACAACGACAAATAATCAACCATCATCCAAAGTGCATTCTACAGTGTATAAGCATCAAATATAAATATTCAACGCTCATAACAGTCTGTCAATCAATCGATCGACATATAACTAATTATTGGCACTAGTGTATGTCATATATCACCCCAATACCCGTGTGGGGTTTTCAAACAATCAAACACAAATTTTATTTGTGCAGTTGGGCGATGTGTAAAATTTATCGTCCCAATCAATATAAGTCAAATGTGTGTATATAAACAAATCGTCCGATTTGTTTATATTAGTTTATTTCATTTCATATACACGTTAAAAATTTCTATTTTTAACTATAAAATATTTTTAACTATATAAATATTTTATTTCCTTTCACATCACATCACAAAATCAACTACACATCAAAATCAAACAAACAAGCTTACAAGCCGTCCATGGTCTGTGGACGACGGGTTTCGGGTGCTACTAAACACCGTTTGCATCCTAGTATATATTTTTAAATAGAAATTTATATTAAAGGTGAGGAGTTTTCACCGAAAGCTAAACCCAACTCCACGACTCTTCATATGTTGGAAATCTTTGCCGCATTTCCAATCACTCCTTTTCACACTTTTCATAGTAAAATCATATTTTCAACCTGATGTTCATATATTAAAAATCATATTTTTATCGCTTCATTCAAATAAAAATCACATTTTTATTATGCAACCCTTATAAAAATAATATTTTTATATCGCTACTCATTTAAACATTATATTTATTATTACTCTACATTAATAAAAATCACATTTTTATTATCTCTATAATATACAAATCATATTTTTAATCTTCACACATAAAATAAATCATATTTAAAAATCACGTCTTTTCCTAGTTAAAAATCACGTCTTTTTCTTGTTAAAAATCGCGTCTTTTCCTAGTTAAAAATCCCGTCTTTTCTTGTTAAAAATCACGTTTTTTCTTATTAAAAATCGTGTCTTTTCTTGTTAAAAATCGCGTCTTTTCCTAGTTACAAATCAGGTTAATTTCAGTATTAAAATCACGTTAATTTCAGTATTAAAATCATGTTATTTTCAGTATTAAAATCATGTTATTTTCAGTATTAAAATCAAATAAATTAAAATAAAGGAAGGGGAAAAAACTCACTGCGCAAGGGGGAATGAGGGCGTCGGGTGCTGCTGTGAACGGAGGTGGAGGAGGAGTGGGGTGGCCAGTGGCGGTGGAACTAAGGGGTGTTGCACGGTTTTCGTCGATTTAGGGGTTGTGGCCTTCAAGGGAAGCACGGCGGAAAGGAGGATGCGTGGAGAGGCGGAGGAGCTGGGGTGGAGCAGTTCGGCGGCGAGCGGCGGTCGGAGGGTTAGGGGGGCTAGGGTTCGCGACGTCGGGTTTGGGTATCGGGGATCGTCGATTTGGAGGGGACGGGGTTAGAGGAGAGAGGAGGAGAGAGGCGCGATGGGGGGGGGAGGTTGTAGCGGAGGACGGCGCTCCGACGAGGGGGCGGATCGGTGGAAGGTGGCTGCTCCGTTCTTCGTGTTTTTTTTCTTATTTTATTTTCTGAAGTGAAAGTGAAAGGGGGGGTGAGATATTTATATATATTTAATTTATTTATTTTCAAAAAGCAACTTTTTATTTCGACCTCAAAACGAGACCCACCGCCTATCGTCCATAGCTATTTACCCCCATTCCGAACTCAATGGAATATGTATCGTAAGTTGATTCGATCGTTTCGATCAGTTTTCGTCAAAATCAACATATAACTCTATATATTGAATTTGAACGCGCATTTCAATTTACTAGGGCCACATACTAGCTCGAAAAATCCCGGAAAAATATTTTCTAGCTTCGTATTGACGATACGGTCCTAACAAAGCCAGTTTCATTGAATTCTGAAACCGTTTGAAAAATGGCCATTTTCCAGTCGATTAAAATCAACTAAAACTGGTCAAACGCGTTTTCCTTCGCCACACTCACATATTGATTCGAAAAATTATGAAATTTGAAACCTAGCAATAATTTGACATCGCGGATCCAACAAAAGTGGTTTTGTCGAAAAACCGAGGTCATTTGCAAAATTTTCATTTTTAAGGGCCAGAATTCCATAGCGACTATTCTGAATTTTCAACTGGACATATCTTTTGATTCCCGCTATGAAATTTCAATTTTTCGGATTCGTTGGAAAGATATTCTCAAATAGATTCTGATATTTTTGGTTTCACTAAAATCCGGTTTATTTTGCACCCAGTACATTCATTTGAATTTTGAAATCGAATTATCGAACTACCGCGCCATTTTCAATTCCTTTTATAATTGAAAATAAATATTTATATTCTATCGATGACGTATATAAATATATACATTCTAATTCTATTCAAAGTAAATTTATCATCATTTTTATTCAAAATAATTCGTTTTAATAATAAAAATTCACTAAAATTGCCAATTTAAATTGGCCCAGATTTCCGGGTTATTACAGATATTATTTTTCAGTTATGTAATATTTATTTATACTCCAATATTCTTGTGATGTGATGTAAATTGTTTAAACAGCAATGAAATGATCTCATGTTTGTGTTCTAATGAGTTGTGTTCTCAAAACAATCTGGGTTTTCCCGTAAGGGGGAGTCTGGGTCGTTTCAAGATTGCTCCATTTCTTTTTGATTTTAGGCATTGAATTTAAGTTATATGGTATTTTACGATGATGAAGAGATTTGAAAATTTTAGGTGTGTTATGAATTATTTTAATAGAAGAAAGTTAAGAAGAGAAGAGGTAAAATAAATGGATTTTAAGATGAAGAAGAAGCTGCAAATGAAGATGTGAATGAGTGAAACAAAAAGAGCATGTTTGTGTTTCTAAGAGTTTAGGAATTTAGTGGAATAAAAATTCAAAACCATTTTCAATAACCCTTAAGAAAAAGGTCTTCTAGCCACAAAACACGCTTCTAAAAATGGGGATTTGTAGTCCATGTGTTAAACCACTACTTGATTAAAGGATCCTTTAGCCCTCTTTTGTCTCCTTAATTAAAACATGAGAACTTAAACTAATTTCCATAGGAATTAGCGCGATTTAATACTTGTAAATGTGTTTCATATAGTAACATAAAGGTTGCAAAGAGTTAGAACAACTTTTGATGTTTATCGATAAAACAGTTTTTGACCACATTATTAATATTTCTTCGAATTATTTGTGTTTGTAAACAAATTCCAATGATAAGTTTATATCATTAGTTATTGATTAAAAGGTGTTTAACAATGTTATAAAACCATGCATAATTAAATCCTAGATATTACTATTCAAATATGAAATGTTTGAAATTATGAGTTATTACAAAGTCCTTTACCTCTAGGAGAGATTTTATATTTTAATTATCCATCAGGATTTTGTATGGTTCAATTATTTTTTGAGTGCTTATTGATGACAGACATGTATACAACTTCTCAACAACTTTTATTTTTAAAAAGTAGATCACATTTTTTATATTATTCAAAGTATATATTTTTATAAGTACATTCCGAAAATATGTTTTATATCATTAGTTATTAATCAATAAATGCTTACCGAGGAGATAAACTCATATCTTCAATATTTTTCACCATTCAAAAGTTCAAATATTGAAAGACCAAGTGTTTGAATTCAATGGTCAATACATATATAGAAAAGGATAGCTTCTATGACATTAATGTGATGATAACCAATAAATAAAATATACCAGTAGGCCCATTTCGAGTAAATAACATTTTTGGTTCAAAAACGCCTAATTTATTGATTTGTATTCTAAAAAACCGTACATGTACAAAAAAAAATCATAAGACATATATAGCACTTTAAATCTGATATAATGAGTATTAGTAGCCTTAGGAAAATTAATCAATTTTTGCAATAAAAGAAAAGAAAGCATTACTTCTTCTATGTAATCTTTTCGATAGCAATTCACAACAAGCATAAAATGCTGAAATTTGATGCGTACTTGAAACTGAACAATAAATGAATATGCCATGATATTAGAAAACATTTAATTTTGTTAATTCTCTTTTTATTTTTTAACTTCAACCGTAGAAAAAGTGAGCATTGTTTGAAGCAAATGAAAAGATTACATACATCAAGCCAACATTGGTTTCTACAAACTAATGTCTTGATTCTTTTGATTTAGATAACTTACTTTGATAATCTCATGGTATAACATTGTAATGTTTATAGATACTCGTACTACTATGAGCTAGTGGAGATAGGGTAAGAATGCATTAGTGGAGATAGGGTAAGAAAGGATAAGATCCAAAAAAAAAACATAAATATTGTACGCTTTAAATTAAGCACGCAGAGGTAATTCACATATATAATAAACATTTAATTAATTACTAATTAGATAGGCATCAAACGTCATGCTCCAGCTGGTGATAGCCCTAATTTATTGCCATACCCAACTGAATGGAAGCCGGTTCTACTGAAATAATTAATTTGAATTAAATTTAAAATATTTTCCTGCATGGTACGAATTAATTTCTTACCTTAAATCAGAAGCCTACAAAACTAATCATTGATGTCATATAAATCGACATATGTCTTCTCATTTTAATTTGTAATTTGTAATTTGTAAACTAAATTCATAATCATTTCTCTTATCAATTCTTTAAATCCTAAATTAATGGACAAACAAAGCTTTGAAATGAGTAAAGGTGATTGGAGCTGGGAAGAGAACAAAAAGTTTGAGGTGGCTTTAGCTAAAATCAATGAAGATGATCCAGAAAAATTTAAGAAAATATCTTTAGCGATAGGAGGGATGAGAAGCATGGAGGAGATTGAGAAGCATTATGTGGAACTTTTGAAGGATATAGAATTGATTGATTCAGGTGTTGTTGCTTACGAGTTTGAAGAGAAAGTCGATTGTTCTCAAAATGGTGCTTACTCAGAGAATAGTCTCTAGTAAGTTTAATTCTTAATATAATATTTTTGAATACTGAAGGAAATTGTGGTTACCAATTGTAAATCCTAAGGGCAATGTGTATCACACATTATGCATTTAATTTCATGTCTTGTAAAATGATTTGTTGGAAAATATTGACGTCATTGATTAGTACCAAGTGTTTATCCAATCTCTAAAGTTGGCAGCTATATACTTTCAACTTACCTTCAAGGAGATGAATAAAAATTCATGAATTCTACATCTTTTTTATTTAATATCGTTATATTGTGTTCGTAAAACATACATTTTTATTACAAATTAAACCTAGAACCAAAAATAGTGCATAATCATATTGCTCGCACATCCTTAAGTTTATTAATAGCTAAAACAGAAAAAATTAATTTTTTTATTTGATAACGAAGTTTTGAAAATATCCAAATCTGAAATCAAGACTTCAAAATTTAAAAATATCCATTTTATTATGTTAATGTTAGTTTAGGTTATACATATTAAAAAAATGGAAATTCAAATTATAAGTGAAGTTGATAATAATTTAATTATACAAGTCTATCTGGATTTCTATATCCTAATGAAACATTAAATCAAGAAAAGCTCAACTACGGCGGAAATGAATTGAGAATTTCTGATATTAAAGTGTAAAGAAAGTTGGACACGGAGATTTGAGTTATGCTTTTCAAAAATCAAAATGATTAGGAAAATCAGAGTGTAGGTGGGTAGGTGAAGATGATTAATGGATGAGAGAATAGGTGGTCAAGAGAAAAGTGTAGCTAGTTGTAAATAGCAAGATCCATTTTTAACATTTAAATACATAATGACTGTAGTGTATATAATGCTAGTTATTCTACCTCTTTGTAATAGTCACAAATTTTGTTTGACTGTGCTTTTTACGTTAGCATTACCTAAACTTGACCACTTTCAGTGGAACGACATGTTAAACTATTTTTGATTCGAAATGATAGTTAGAAAAATGGTATATTCGAAGATAACAATATTTGAAAATTAATCTTGAAAAGGACAATTGACTCTATGATAAAACTTCTTAGTAAGGTGCTTACTATTTGAGCACAGTTTAGCAACATAACAACAAAAAATCTTGGCCATTCAATTTTTTTGTCTTTACAAGAAAGGTAGAATTTATAGGGTAAATTAATGGTAGATATCTATTTTATTACCGAATTATGTTAAAGTAAACTTCATTGGAATAGTACATAGAAAAGGATAGCTTTAATAAACAAAACACCAAAATGAGGTTATTCAATAAATAAAATATAAAAGCAGCCAAGTTCCATTGTCCAAACTGGTTAAAACATTTGGACATGTTGCAAAAGGTCATAGGTTCAATTATTGTTTCATGGAATTAACCCACTTGTCATGTAGCATGACATATACTACCTAAACCTGTATATAAAGTACCTATTTTAAAAGAAAAAAGTAGGAACTTGCACATTTTTGAGGGTTCTGGTGTAGAATCACGCAATGTTGATTGTAATTTGAATTCCCTAGAATTTCTCCTTGTGTTAGAAGTTATTTTATAACATATGTAATACTTCAAGTATGATATGCTAAGTATTGGTAGATTTAGGTAAATTATTCTATTTTTGAAATGAAATGAAACCAAGCTGTATTTCTTCTATGTAATCTGATTGAAATAGTAATTCACATCGAGTATAAAATGTCATATTTTGATGTGTACTTGAAAGAAATTGATATATCAATATGTCAAGAATCGTTTAAACTTTTTTATTCGCTTTTTGTTTATTTACTTCAACTTTCAAAAAGAGTTGATAATGGTTGAAGGAATAATATAGATCATTGCAAGCGTAAATTGGCTTTATTGACTAATGTCTTTATTCTTTTGATTTAGATGACTTGCTTTGATATTTTCATGTTAAAATATGGTAACTTTTAAAGTTATGTGTCATACGACACAATTAAGAAGATAAGGTATGACACCAAAACATGAATAAGGTACACCGTAATTTAAGGCATGCAGAGGCAATCACATATTTAGTGCATACTAAATTGGTTATTAATTATATTAACATCATATGTTATTATCTAATTTGTGACTACCCTTATTTATAACTATTCTCTATTGGAAGAAAGTTGTTTTAACTAAAACACTTAGTTTGCATTAAATTTAAAAGATTTTCTTGCATTGTACCTTTTAATTTCTTTCCACAAATGAAAAGCATATAAAACTAATCATTGATGTGATAAAAATTTATAGATATGTCTTTTCATTTTAATTTGCAGTCTGTAAACTGAATTCATAATCATTTCTCTTATTAGTTCTTTAAATCCAACATTGGCGGACAAGCGAGGCATTGAAATGAGTAAAAGTGATTGGAGTTGGGAAGAAAACAAAAAGTTTGAGGTGGCTACAGCTGGAATTGATGTAGACGATCTGGAAAAATTTAAGAAAATCTCTTTGGTGATAGGAGGGACGAGAATCATAGAGGAGATTGAGAAGCATTATGTGGAACTTTTGAAGGATTTAAAATTGGCTGATTCAGGTGTTGTTGCTTATGATTTTGAAGAGAAAGTCGATTGTTCTCAATATGGTGCTTACTCAGAGAATAGTCTCAGGTAAGTTTAATTATTAATATAATATTTTTGAATATTGAAGGAAATTGTTGTGACCAATCGTAAATCCTAAAGGCAATGTGTAACACATTTTATGCTTCTAATTTCTTGTCTTGTAAAATGATCTGTTGGAAAATATTGAGGTCATTGATTAGTACCAAGTGTTTATCCAATCTCTACAGTTGGCTGCTATTTACTTTCAACTTACCTTCGAGAAGATGAATAAAAATTCTTGAATTCTACATTATTTTATTTAACATCATTGTATTGTGTTACAGACATTTTTATTGCAAATTAAATCTAGAGCCTAAAATGGTGTATAATCATATTGCTTGCACATCCTTAAGTTTTTTAGTTGCTAAACTAGAAAAAAATAATTTTTTATTTTGACAACGCAGTTTGGAAAATATCCAAATCTGAAAATAAGACATCAAGTTTTAAAAATATCTATTTTATTATGTTAATGTTAATTAGGGTTATACAGTTTAAAATAATGGAGATTCAAATTATATATGAAGCTGATAATAGATTAATTATACAAGTATTGTTGGATGTATATATCCTAAGAAACATTAAATCAAGAAAAGCTCAATTATGCCGGAAATGAATTGAAAATTTCTGATCTGGAAGTGTGAAGAATGTTAGATATGAAGAGTTGAGTTGTGCTTTTCAAAAATTGAAAAGATTAGGAAAATTAGAGTGTAGGTGGGTAGGTGAAGGTGATTAGTGGATGAGTGTATAGGTGGTCAAGAGAAAAGTGCAGCTAACTGTAAATAGGAGGATCCATTTTTAACATTTAAACACATAATGACAGTAGTGTATATAATGCTAGTTACTCTACCTCTCGTTGTAATAGTTACAAATTTTGTTTGACTGTGCTTTTAACGTTAACATTATCTAAACTTGACCGCTTTCTCTAGAACTATATGTAAAACACTTTTTGATTAGAAAAGATGGTAAGAAAAGTGGTACGTTCGAAGATAATAATATTTGAAAACAAATCTAGAAAAGGACATTTGACTCTATGATAAAACTTCTTTGTAAGGTGCTTACTACTTGAGCATAGTTTGGAAACACATAAAAAAAATCTTAACCATTCAGTTTTTTTTTACAAGGAAGGTAAAATTTATAGGGTAAAGCAATGGTAGAGATTTGTTTTATCATCGAATTACGTTAAAGTAAACTTTTATTGAAATAGTATGTAAAAGGAATAGCTTTTACAAACAAAACGCCAAAACGAGGTTAATCAATAAATAAAATATACAAGCAACCAAGTAAGAACTTGCACATTATTGACAATTTTGGTTCAGAATCACACAATTTTTATTGTAATTTGGATTCTGCCGAATTTCTCCACGGGTTAGAAGTTATTTTATAAATCAATAATACTTCAAGTATGATATGCAAGTTATTGGTAGACTTAGCTAAATTAATATATTTTTGAATGAAATAAAACCAAGTTGTATTTCTTATATTTAATCTGCTTGAAACAGTAACTCACGTCAATTATAAAATGTCATATTCTGATGTGTACCCGAAAGAAATCGATATATCAGTATGTCAGGAAGCATTTAAACCTTTTTATTTGCTTTTTGTTTATTCACTTCGACTTTCAAAAAGAGTTGATAATGTTCGAAGGAATAAAATACATTATTGTAAGTGTTATAAAATAAAATAGAACATATCATAAAAGAGAAGACATTAGAGAGAACATAAGAGATAAAGGAGGAAGCTTTTTATTTCTCTTGATTCAGTGTACATAATTATATTACATTGGCTCCCTTATATATTGGCTTTGGAGCTAATGTTAGCCTTACTCCCAAAATGTGGGACTTAATATAATATGACAAACGCATATTCACTTATATGTATTACAACAGTAAGCCAAATTTGGCTTTATTGACTAATGCCTTTATTCTTTTGATTGGGATGACTTCCTTTGATATTCTCATGTTAAAATATGATAATATATATATATATATATATATATATATGTGTGTGTGTGTGTGTGTGTGTGTGTGTGTGTACTACTACACAATTACAAAGATAAGACAAGACACCAAAACACGAATATGGTACATTGTAATTTAAGTCATGCAGAGGCAATCGCATATATAGTTCATATTAAATTGGTATTAATTATAGGGGATTTTTTCCACAAGGACAAAATGACCAAAAATTTTGCCCAAAAGGACAAGAGGCAAAAAACTTGCCCAAAAGGACAACTTTTAGTGCAAATGGTGAAATTCAGGGGGTCCCATGTTTTTTCATTTTGCACTACAAATTGTCCTTTTGAGCAAATTTTTTGCCTCTTGTCGTTTTGGAATTTTTTTTTTGTATTTTGTCCTTTACACTATATCCCTGTTAATTATATTAACATTGTATCTAATTCTGTAATTTGTGACTACCCTTATTTATTACTATTCTCTATCAGAAGAAAGTTGCTTCTACTAAAACACTTAGTTTGCACTAAATTTTAAAAAAAAATCCTGCATTGTACCTTTTAATTTCTTTCCACAAATCAATAGCATATAAAACTAATCATTAATGAAGCGACCCGAACTTCCCCGGTCTCCGAAGAGATGAGAAAGAACGAATTACTGTGAGGACAAGACAAATCAGAACGCAGACGGAAGAACATTTCATTGTATATTACCACAATTCCATCAGATTAGAAGAATATACAGAGTATGAATGAATAAATATTACACAGGAATATCAGATATTTAAATTACATAGCAGCGGAAAAATAATACAACACACAACTAGAGTGAGATATACGGATACAAAGCTTTCCGGATATCATTCCAGCTGTAAACCAGGATCCTGTGAATATAAATCTGCAAAACCAAAACTACTAGCTGCCCGTGTCAAAATAAGGGCACCCAGAGTTTAGGTTAAAACAATAAACTCCAGGTCAGTCATGTGACTGGTGTGAGAACTAAAACAGTTATTATTCTTTATTTTAAAGTACGGTAAATCAAGGGACCACGCCGTATAACACGGAACGGGTTTCCTCCCAAGAATACCAGTGCATAAGACAAACAGCGCAATGCTAAATAAAGAAAAATGAAGCTATTATAAGACCCAGGTCCTATCACACAATGCAACGCAAGCCGGGGGATAGGGTTTTCCCTTATAATAGCCAAACATGCTTAGTACGTTTAAAACAAATCATTTGATACTATAGTAAGTGTATAAAACAACTTCAAATCAAAAATATCAATCATAGACGACATAACATCCCATGCTACTATGTCGCCATACTAGGCTCTACAAATAAAACCGCAAAGTCACATATTGGAAGTTGGATTTCCATCTGTGAACCGAGGCAAAAGATAGTCCTCTACCGATTCGAGACAATCAAGCCCATGTCTCAGGAACAGCCGCAACTGCCCCATGGATCGTTAGGGCCGGTCCACCGATGTGGATTATTATGCCTGAACACTACGTCTCCCCGCCCTATGGGGCGTAAATGAGTCCAATGACTCCATCGGTCCCGGATCGACCGATATATCCGAGGCGCCTCGCAATAGCAACAACCACATAAGTAAAACTCGTCAGGGCGTGTAAAACCACTGACGCCACTTCTAGGTAGAAAGAAACGCATGTCCTCCCTGATGTCCTCTCCCGTTTCTGGTACACAACCGGGGTGTGAGGCTCGCGAATTCACGTTACAAAAAGCTATGCCACACAGGCGGTGCTTTGATCATCACCACAAGACTTTGCTTTTCAGCAGAAGCCTTGATCAATTGCCACTTAGGCATGCCACACAGGCAATTCACTCCACGCGTTTGATATCCATCGATATATAACCCTTGAGCTCGTACGTCTCAGAGAAGGGCGTTAAGCAAGAGAATAAATTCTCCGCCGCCAAACAGATATATATTTAATAGAAATCAATCACACAGACTAAAACCCAATGTCAGACACACAGTCCATTTACAAGTTCGTTCTGGGTCTGAACAAAACCGGAGGTGTAACACCCCGAATTTTCTATTAACACTAAAGTTGCTAAAATATTAATAAGTGTGTAAGAGAGGGGATGTATCTAATATGAATATAATAATATTAATAAGCGTGTAAGAGAGGGGATGTATCTAATATGAATATAAAAGTGTGTAAGAGAGGGGATGTATCTAATATGAATATAATAATATTAATAAGTGTGTAAGAGAGGGGATGTATCTAATATGAATATAAAAATATTAATAAGTGTGTAAGAGAGGGGATGTATCTAATATGTATATAAAAACAATAATAAGTGTGTAAAAGGGGGGGGGGATGTATCTAATGTGTACATTGTAGAATGTATATATATATATTGCTGAGTGTTTGCTGAGTCACTTCTGACTCATTGCTGAGTCAACAAGATAAACCCCATCTTGTCTGAACGGCTGCGGTTATTTCTAGGATAAATCTAATGGCCTAAATGCATTCTAAAATCTATAAATAAGTGGGTAGACCCTAAACCTAAATCACTTGTAAAATTAGAGAAGCTACCGTCATGCTGCTGCCATGGAGTTCAGCGTAGCCGTCACAAACTAAGAAGAGGAAGCCTAATCTACTACAACTAAATTCTACTCAACAAAACAAATCAAACCAAAGAACTCTCTCTCTAATTCTCTTCTTTTTGTTGGTGAGTATGATGATTCTCACAAGACTATTACAAACTAATTTGACTCAGTTATGAATGGATCACAAGAAAGTGATGTGATTTGTAATTGTAAATTCTATATATTGTGGATCTCTTATTATGTTATTATGTTGTCGTATGATGTAAATTATATATGCTATGTCATGCTATGTTGTAAATTCTCTTATGCTATGTCGTGCTATGTTGAGAATCATGTCAAGCTATGTTATACTATCATACTATGCCATGTTATAAATCATACTATATTATGTTGTAAAATCATGATGTTGTTGGAACATGCTTAAAGTTATGTTTTTTTTAATTTAAATGGATCTTGTTTATGGGAATTTGCCTATTAGGTAAGGTGTACCCATAAACTTGAAACTATAATTAAATAAAACTTGAATATGGGAATTTGCCTATTGAGTTAGGTGTACCCATATAAAACCATGTTGTTAAAAAAATTAGATGATGTTGATTCACACATGTTCATATGTAAGATTATGAAAATTGATTGAGATTATATTAGGTGAATTTTGAACAAGTTGACACCTTTAGGTCCACGACATGTATAATCTATGCAAGTTGGACATATGCAAGTTTCACCCCTTATTATGATTCATTTGGTCACATATACATGTTGTTATTATGATAATCTCTTTTATGCTATGAGTTAGGCTATTCGAGTCTAACATATATTTTGCGAATAAACGTTCAAACGTGGGGTAGGGGTAATATTAGGAATTAATAAATTGGGTGCAATTTTGTAAGATGTTGCATACCATGAATGAATGTCCATAATTGAGTCAATTATGGACATTGTTAAAAATTGGAAGTAATTAATAATTCAAGTAGGGAATTATTAAAATTGGGGGAAAGTGGATTATTATTAATAATCAATGCTTAGGACACGAGGTTGGACCCGTTTGTGATGTAAACCTGCCCGGACCCGCCCGGCAAATCCAGTAGTCACAAATGTCGGCCCAATGTGAGAGGTCCTAGGCCCAAACTAAAGCATAACAGTTGTAAAGACACGAGGTTAGACTCTTTTATGGTGTAAGACTGCCCGGACCCGCCCGGCAAATCCAGCTGCCATAAATGCCAGTCTAATGTGAGAGGTCTTTATGAGGTTATGGCCTTAATGAACTAAGAAATACTTAACCAGATAATCATGTAAGGTGGGACATGGGGGTTAAGTAGGTGCCTTGGATGGCATGAGGAATCTGGTGGTTGCCTTTAGAGGCATTTGAAATACGATTAGACTTAACCAAACACACATGTAAATGAATATGACTAAGTGGGTTAAGTGGGATGGACTAATGGGGACAAGCTTAGGTGGAATGCTTGTGGTAAATAGTGGGGGCCCATTTCAACCAGTATCCCAAAACGTATCTTTGTGGGCTCGACCCAAGTCGAGGACGGGACACGCATACTGGGTTTGACTATAAGAGGCCAAAACAGGGAGCGGTGGCAACGCAAGTCCAACGGGTTTCATATGCGTGTG
This sequence comes from Allium sativum, assembly GCA_030737875.1. Taxonomy (NCBI): domain Eukaryota; kingdom Viridiplantae; phylum Streptophyta; class Magnoliopsida; order Asparagales; family Amaryllidaceae; genus Allium; species Allium sativum. Next base: position 638,791,217 of record CM060922.1, read on the forward strand.
TGGACCCGGGCTGGTAGGTAAGACGTTGTTGCATCGTGTAGGTATAAGCCATGCATGTCCGTTGTATCAGGTTGCCACTTTAGGGGAGTGATACACCCCACTGTGGGGCCAGCACGGGTATCTACGAGTTAGGGAGCCGATCGAATAATGGGAAGTAGGGTACACCTAGTGGAGATAGGGGCAGGCGGCACCTATGTAGTCAGTTAGGGGTACGTAAAGCCATTGGGAAAGTTTCTAAGTGAAGCTAAGTGGGATGAATCTTTAGGGTGACTGGTGTGGTGCAGTATAGTGTTTATCCTTTAGTATTTAGGAGCGCCTATAACGTTGCCTTTAGCGATTGTCTATGTCCTTAATCTGCTCTTCATAGACATTTTCTTGTTTTCCAGCTTATGCCTTAGTCCAGTTATTTTGGTAATAGTATTGTAGAATTATCATATTCACCAGACTTTATGTCTGACCCCCTCTTTTCCATCCTTTTTCTCCCTTCAGGTCTGCAGGTTGGGCCAAGTTCTAGTGGAGTCTAGTTGGATCGCTTATCTACTGGAAAGCTTGGACTGCTGAAGTAAAGTCCAGCTTGTTATCTTTCTTTTTAATGGCTATTCATGTAATGGGATTATGTACTTGTTTTATCAAGATAGATATTGTACTTGACATTGAATATGGTGTTATGATGTAATCAAACATGTTTTGACTTCTGCTACAATGAAATAAAGTTTTTGAATTTCCAAGTACTATTTTATATCTGTCTTGTTGAAATTTTACTGTTCTATATTCACTTAAAACCTCCATGGAAGTTAATGCATTCCCTGTGTGAGTGACATTAATGGACGTGGGGTGTTACACGTGGTATCAGAGCATAAGGTTACCAGAACAGATAAATTTTTTTTTTTAGAAAAATATTTTTTTTCTAAAGTATTTTTGGAAGAAGTGCTTTCAAAAAAAAAAAAAAACATGTTATTTAAAGAGAGTTTTTATGAAAAACATAATCCCAAATAGCCACATCCTTATCTTTATCTTTCGAATTCTCCATTTTGAATCTTTCCTTTTTCGTTTCAGCATGGCTGAAGATCTTAATCTCCCAGAAGGTGTGACGATTCCAGGGTGGTTTAGGAGATACTTGGAGGCTAGGGCCACCACTGCAGGCCCAGCGGATACTCCTCCACCCCTAGTTGCACCCATTCCTCCTCCTCCTCCTCGTGTTGACACTTTTGCAAAGACGTGCAAGGAATTCAAGGCTATGGGAGGAAAAACTTTTCAAGGGACAGAGACGTTTGTGGAGGCCAGAGATTGGCTTAAGGAGACTGAGGAATTGTTGGATATCTTTGAAGTGGAAGATGGGAGGAAAGTCCGTTTAGCTGCTTGGTTAATGAAGGGAGAGGCCTCATTTTGGTGGGAGGTCACTAACGGGGAACGTCTAGTTGATTCATGGGCGGATTTCAGACGAAGGTTTGAGGCAAAGTTTCTTTCAAGGGCAGAGGAGAACTTAAATATGGAAAAATTCCTGGCACTAAAGCAAGGGAGCTCATCAGTAAAGGAATATGTCAATAAATTTAATCAGTTAGCAAGGTTTGGCTTGGAGTTGGTGAACACGCCAGAGAAGAAAGCTTTGAGGTTCGTTAGAGGCTTGAATGAACCGTTGCAAGGGTTGGCTATGACCCACATCCCTATGGGAGCCACCTTTGAAAAGCTAGTAGAAATGGCACTTATGCATGAAGATAAGGCAGTTGAAAAGAAAGGGGATCAGAAGAAACCCCAACAGCAAAATAAGAAGGGTAGTAAAAACAATAATGGCAAAGGGAAGAAGAAATGCTTCAATTGTGGGACGCCTGGCCATCTCAGCAAAGATTGTAGAAAGAAAAAGAAGACTGGTTGTTTTCATTGTGGAGATGCGGGACATTTAGTGAAGGACTGTCCAAAGAAGGGGCAGAGGGCAGGGTCTACCTCGGGAGGACAGGTGCAGGCTCTTATGGCACCAGGGCAGGCAAGGGGGCAAGTTCAGGCTATTGCGGCCCCACCGCTGCAAGAAAGAGGTAGAACAATTTCTGTTGAAAGCTTAGTTTTTCTGTTTGATCATCCTGTCCGTACCTCATTCGATTCTGGAGCATCTCATTCGTTTATCTCTGCATCATTAGTTGAATCACTGCACTTGAACACCAGTTTAGTAGAGGATCCCTTGGTCGTTTCAAATCCAATTGGGGGTTCGGCTCATTTGACCATGATATGTTTGGATTTGAAAATCTCTATACTTAGCGTTGAATTTAGATGTGATGCTTATGTATTGGGCTTCACGAGCTATGGGCTAATTTTAGGAATGGATTGGTTGTCTAGAAATAGGGCCATTCTTGATTGTGAAAGGAGAGTAGTTAGGCTTGTGACTCGCCTTGGTAATGCTCTCGACATCTTTTGTAATCCCATAAATTCCGTTATGCTAAGTTATCTTGAATCGCTTGACGCGTCTGTAGAGAACCTGCGATCGGTAGAAGTGGTCCGGGAATATCCGGATGTGTTTGAGGAGGTGAAGGGCTTACCTCCAAAGCGGGAGATAGACTTTCGAATTTATCTTGTGGATAATGTTAAACCCGTATCTTTGCCAGTGCGCCACATGGCTCCTCGTGAAAGGAGGGAACTCAATAAGCAAGTAAAGGAGTTGCTTGAGAAGGGGTTCATAAGACGTAGTACATCGGAGTGGGGTGCTCCAGTAGTTTTTGCCACAAAGGCGGATGGGTCTCTTAGACTTTGTATGGACTATAGAGAACTAAACAAGCTTACTAAAAAGAACCGACACCCACTGCCGAGGATTGACGATCTCTTTGATCAGTTAGTTGGCGCCTCAGTGTTTCGCAGTTGGACTTAGCCACTGGCTTTCATCAACTGAGAGTGGCTGAGGATAGTATAGATAAGACTGCTTTTAGGACTCCTGACGGATTCTATGAATGGCTAGTGATGCCCTTTGGTTTGACAAACGCCCCTGCATATTTTGTTGATTTGATGAGTAGGGTGTTTAGGGAATACCTTAACAAATTCGTGGTAGTCTTTGTGGATGACATCTTAGTCTTTTCTAAGAATAAAGAAGAGCACTCCCTACATCTTAGGGAAGTGTTGGAAACCCTTCGAGCACATAACCTTAAGGCAAAATTTTCTAAGTGTCACTTCTGGAGGAAGGAAGTACGGTTCTTAGGGCACGTGGTTTCCAAAGAAGGGATAGCAGTGGATCCCGCAAAGGTGGTGGCCATCCAAGATTGGAAGGTCCCTAAAAATGCAACCGAAGTAAGAAGTTTCTTGGGGTTGGCTGGCTATTATAGGAAGTTTATCAAAGACTTCGCAAAAATATCAGCTCCATTAACACGTTTAACGAAGAAGAACCTGGTTTTTACGTGGGACAAAGATTGCGATGATGCGTTCCAACGTTTAAAGAGAGCCTTAACTTCAGCCCCAGTCTTAGTGCTGCCAGACGGGAATAAACCGTTTACCATCTATACTGATGCTTGTGGGATGGGACTTGGCGCGGTCCTCATGCAAGAGGGAAGAGTAATAGCCTATGGTGGAAGGCAGTTGAAGGTTCATGAAAAGAATTACCCCACGCATGACTTAGAGCTAGCCGCAATTGTTTTCGCGCTTAAGTCTTGGGGTCACTATCTTCTTGGTGAGAAATTCGAACTGTTCACTGACCACAAATCATTAAAATACTTATTCTCTCAGAAGGATTTGAATTTAAGGCAGCAACGGTGGATGGAATTCTTAGCCTCCTACGATTTTGAAATAGCATATACCCCGGGCAAGGGTAACGTGGTGGCAGACGCCTTAAGTAGGAAAAGGTTGTCCTTGAGTCCGTTGTTTGTTGAACGACAAAGCTTAGAATTCATCTCTATGTTTGACTTTAGACCCTCCGTTGACTTAGTACCCGGTCTGTTAGCATCCTTGGAGGTTAGACCTACACTTCTAGGACGGGTTGGTGAGGCACAGCGAGACGACCCACGGTTGGTTGAGATAGTAGAAAAGCTCAAAGGGGGGGGGGGAGTCATCAAGCCATCTTCGTAGGTATACCCTAGACGATAAGGGTTGGTTACGAAGGGATAATAGACTTTGTGTACCACAAGACGAAGACTTAAGGAAGGCCATTCTTGATGATGCTCATCGCTCAAAAATGACCATTCATCCCGGCGGGGATAAGATGTACAAAGATATGAAGCGGGTTTTCTTTTGGGCCGGTATGAAAAAGGAGGTGGCCGAGTACGTCGCTAGATGCTTGGTGTGCCAACGAGTTAAAGCAGAACAAAAGAAACCCGGTGGGTTGCTTCACCCATTAGAAGTTCCACTATGGAAATGGGAAAGCATCTCAATGGATTTTGTGGATGGATTACCAAGATCAAGGAAGGGTAACACGGGGATTTGGGTTATAGTAGATAGACTTACTAAAAGCGCCCATTTTATTCCCGTGAAAAGTAAGAGGACTGCTCCGTGGTTGGCTTCTGTATACATTAAGGAGATAGTTCGTTTGCACGGTATTCCTTCTAGCATAGTAAGCGACCGTGACCCCATCTTTACTAGCGAATTTTGGAAGAGTTTACAAGAGGCGGTAGGGACTCAGCTATGTTTGAGCACCGCATATCATCCTCAGACAGACGGCCAGACCGAGAGGGTGAATCGCATTCTAGAGGATCTTTTAAGGCTTTGTATCCTAGACTTTGGGGGTACATGGGAAGAGCACCTTCCGTTAGTAGAATTCGCATATAATAATAGCTTTCAGTCTAGTATTGGCATGGCACCTTTCGAAGCTCTTTATGGAAGGCCTTGCCGTTCGCCTACATGTTGGTGGGAATCTACCGATAAAATCCTACTTGGGCCCGATATGGTTAGGGAAACCTCGGAGAAGATTGAGTTGATTCGAAGGAGGATGAAAGCAGCACAAGATAGGCAAAAATCGTATGCTGATAAGAGGAGGACAGATCTTGAGTTTGACATTGGGGACATGGTTTTTATCAAAGTATCTCCGTTACAGAATGTTGTTCGCTTTGGGTCCGTGGGGAAATTAGCACCAAGGTTTGTAGGTCCGTTTCCTGTAAAAAAAACAGGATTGGGAAGATGGCATATAGGGTGGAGTTGCCTGAGAAACTTAGTGGAGTACACGGCGTATTCCATGTATCACATTTGAGGAAGTGTTTGCACAAGACCGCGGAGGTGGTAGAGCCGAGCTTGCTTAAAGAGGTGGAAATAGAGCGTGATGCAACAATTAGACGAGCTCCTACATGCATTCTTGGGTCGGAGATCAAAAAGTTGAGGAATCGAGAGGTCAGACTGGTCAAAGTGCAATGGGGAGATGATGAGAGCAACGCAACTTGGGAGACAGAAGAGAAGATGCGTTCGTTGTACCCTTTTCTTTTTGAGGGTATGTCTTTTAATTTCTCCTTTATCGCTTAGCTTATCTTATCTTATCTTTAGTATGTCCTCTCATTAGTATCTTTGACCTTTAGTTAGGATAATCCTATGGTTGAAACATGTGTTTGAGACACGTTATGTATGATGGATGCAAAATGGATGCAAGTGTTTGCTAGTGGTTGCTCGTGGATGCATATATACACACACTTTAGGCACTAGATCGGCTCAGTCACTTCATATTGCATATTGCATATATATGGATGTATTTAGTATAATGGATGTATAATGGTTGTACCATCATATGGATGCTGCATTCGGTTGAATGGGTGTGCACGCATATAGAAGTAGTATGTAAGCAATTAGGATCTTTTGCATACATAATGGATTCATGACACTTACATAATTTGCATTAAGGAGGTCAACTGAATCAGTAGACCGCCTGATTTCGCATTAGGTAAGGACATGTACACACACTTGCATATGATCATAAAGCATTAGAAGTCTTTTAAGGACAATGGATGCCTGTGTATGATGGATGAGTCGATGGACGTTTGGATGGTAGGATATACATTCTTCCAGACTTGAAGATTTCGGGGACGAAATCCTAAAAGGAGGGGAGAATGTAACACCCCGAATTTTCTATTAACACTAAAGTTGCTAAAATATTAATAAGTGTGTAAGAGAGGGGATGTATCTAATATGAATATAATAATATTAATAAGTGTGTAAGAGAGGGGATGTATCTAATATGAATATAAAAGTGTGTAAGAGAGGGGATGTATCTAATATGAATATAAAAGTGTGTAAGAGAGGGGATGTATCTAATATGAATATAATAATATTAATAAGTGTGTAAGAGAGGGGATGTATCTAATATGAATATAAAAATATTAATAAGTGTGTAAGAGAGGGGATGTATCTAATATGTATATAAAAACAATAATAAGTGTGTAAAAGGGGGGGATGTATCTAATGTGTACATTGTAGAATATATATATATATATATATATATATATATATATTGTTGAGTGTTTGCTGAGTCACTTCTGACTCATTGCTGAGTCAACAAGATAAACCCCATCTTGTCTGAACGGCTGCGGTTATTTCTAGGATAAATCTAATGGCCTAAATGCATTCTAAAATCTATAAATAAGTGGGTAGACCCTAAACCTAAATCACTTGTAAAATTAGAGAAGCTACCGTCATGCTGCTGCCATGGAGTTCAGCGTAGCCGTCACAAACTAAGAAGAGGAAGCCTAATCTACTACAACTAAATTCTACTCAACAAAACAAATCAAACCAAAGAACTCTCTCTCTCTAATTCTCTTCTTTTTGTTGGTGAGTATGATGATTCTCACAAGACTATTACAAACTAATTTGACTCAGTTATGAATGGATTACAAGAAAGTGATGTGATTTGTAATTGTAAATTCTATATATTGTGGATCTCTTATTATGTTATTATGTTCTCGTATGATGTAAATTATATATGCTATGTCATGCTATGTTGTAAATTCTCTTATGCTATGTCGTGCTATGTTGAGAATCATGTCAAGCTATGTTATACTATCATACTATGCCATGTTATAAATCATACTATATTATGTTGTAAAATCATGATGTTGTTGGAACATGCTTAAAGTTATGTTTTTTTTAATTTAAATGGATCTTGTTTATGGAATTTGCCTATTAGGTTAGGTGTACCCATAAACTTGAAACTATAATTAAATAAAACTTGAATATGGGAATTTGCCTATTGAGTTAGGTGTACCCATATAAAACCATGTTGTTAAAAAATTAGATGATGTTGATTCACACATGTTCATATGTAAGATTATGAAAATTGATTGAGATTATATTAGGTGAATTTTGAACAAGTTGACACCTTTAGGTCCATGACATGTATAATCTATGCAAGTTGGACATATGCAAGTTTCACCCCTTATTATGATTCATTTGGTCACATATACATGTTGTTATTATGATAATCTCTTTTATGCTATGAGTTAGGCTATTCGAGTCTAACATATATTTTGCGAATAAACGTTCAAACGTGGGGTAGGGGTAATATTAGGAATTAATAAATTGGGTGCAATTTTGTAAGATGTTGCATACCATGAATGAATGTCCATAATTGAGTCAATTATGGACATTGTTAAAAATTGGAAGTAATTAATAATTCAAGTAGGGAATTATTAAAATTGGGGGAAAGTGGATTATTATTAATAATCAATGCTTAGGACACGAGGTTGGACCCGTTTGTGATGTAAACCTGCCCGGACCCGCCCGGCAAATCCAGTAGTCACAAATGTCGGCCCAATGTGAGAGGTCCTAGGCCCAAACTAAAGCATAACAGTTGTAAAGACACGAGGTTAGACTCTTTTATGGTGTAAGACTGCCCGGACCCGCCCGGCAAATCCAGCTGCCATAAATGCCAGTCTAATGTGAGAGGTCTTTATGAGGTTATGGCCTTAATGAACTAAGAAATACTTAACCAGATAATCATGTAAGGTGGGACATGGGGGTTAAGTAGGTGCCTTGGGTGGCATGAGGAATCTGGTGGTTGCCTTTAGAGGCATTTGAAATACGATTAGACTTAACCAAACACACATGTAAATGAACATGACTAAGTGGGTTAAGTGGGATGGACTAATGGGGACAAGCTTAGGTGGAATGCTTGTGGTAAATAGTGGGGGCCCATTTCAACCAGTATCCCAAAACGTATCTTTGTGGGCTCGACCCAAGTCGAGGACGGGACACGCATACTGGGTTTGACTATAAGAGGCCAAAACAGGGAGCGGTGGCAACGCAAGTCCAACGGGTTTCATATGCGTGTGTGGACCCGGGCTGGTAGGTAAGACGTTGTTGCATCGTGTAGGTATAAGCCGTGCATGTCCGTTGTATCAGGTTGCCACTTTAGGGGAGTGATACACCCCACTGTGGGGCCAGCACGGGTATCTACGAGTTAGGGAGCCGATCGAATAATGGGAAGTAGGGTACACCTAGTGGAGATAGGGGCAGGCGGCACCTATGTAGTCAGCTAGGGGTACGTAAAGCCATTGGGAAAGTTTCTAAGTGAAGCTAAGTGGGATGAATCTTTAGGGTGACTGGTGTGGTGCAGTATAGTGTTTATCCTTTAGTATTTAGGAGCGCCTATAACGTTGCCTTTAGCGATTGTCTATGTCCTTAATCTGCTCTTCATAGACATTTTCTTGTTTTCCAGCTTATGCCTTAGTCCAGTTATTTTGGTAATAGTATTGTAGAATTATCATATTCACCAGACTTTATGTCTGACCCCCTCTTTTCCATCCTTTTTCTCCCTTCAGGTCTGCAGGTTGGGCCAAGTTCTAGTGGAGTCTAGTTGGATCGCTTATCTACTGGAAAGCTTGGACTGCTGAAGTAAAGTCCAGCTTGTTATCTTTCTTTTTAATGGCTATTCATGTAATGGGATTATGTACTTGTTTTATCAAGATAGATATTGTACTTGACATTGAATATGGTGTTATGATGTAATCAAACATGTTTTGACTTCTGCTACAATGAAATAAAGTTTTTGAATTTCCAAGTAATATTTTATATCTGTCTTGTTGAAATTTTACTATTCTATATTCACTTAAAACCTCCATGGAAGTTAATGCATTCCCTGTGTGAGTGACATTAATGGACGTGGGGTGTTACAGGAGGCACCTAGTACCCCGCACATCCATCGATCTCCAAGTACGTCTGGACGATCACCAACTGTTTCCATCTTCTTGGGTGTACGGCCTAATCAAGATCATCAGTAATTATCCAAACGACGTGAAGACCCCGGTCTTCAACCACCGTCTTCACCTTCGACTTATCGTCGTATCAGTTATTCAGAATGGGATAAACCCGGTCTTTCTGGATAACTCGCGTATATAATAAATACGTGTTACACAAACACAACATACGCCTCATTCCAATTCAGAATATTCTTTTATTCAAATATTCTTATACTTTGGGAAAAGTTCCCATTAATTTTATCAAAGATAAATTCTTTAAATTTATCCTTTAATCTTCTTTGAATATCAATTCAAACTAGTCGGGATTTGCGAATCACACCAGAATAATCATTTATTTTATTTCCCAATCCCCACATATTCATCCCATGAAGTAAAACTGGTAATACTTCATATCTAACACCACGGTGTTATCGGTAAATTCAATTACCATTTCACGTTCAAATCTAATTAAAGATTTAACTATTGCCTGGAGTAAAACTGGTGATACTCCATTCTCGATCATTTCAATCTAATTAAAGATTCATTAAAACTCCACTTAGTTTTAATCTTCACAGAAATCAATATCCTGTCTTTAATTGGGTTAAAGAACCAATGTCATTTAAAACACGGCCCACAATAAACCCAAAATCACATTCATTAATTATCGGGTTAAAGAACAAGTGTTTTTAAAACACTGTTCCCGATAAACCCAAAAATCAATACCAGTTCAATTCCAATTAAATATTATTTAATTGGTACACTTCATTAAATCTAAATAAAAAGATTTAATCTTTTTTTCCCAACTGGGCTTAAGAACAGTGTTAATGAAGACACCATTCATGACAAACCCAAATCACATTTGATATTAAATACAAGGCTCTGAATAGAAAATATACCGGCTTATATTCAATATCAAATTCTACGACCAACAAATATCGTATTGGAAATAACGATATTAATATATCTTTCAAATTTCCCAAACAATATATGTATAATCACGAAATCCAACATCGAAATATTCCAAAGACAATTTCGATTCAAATCCATTCCAATTCAATTATTGGAAATTCTGGTTATATTTTAAAACCATTTCAAACTCACTTTATTTATTTTAAAAATAAATAAATTACTATTCTAGTTCAAAACTAGTTCATTTCGATAAAAATCTATTTTTATCTTTTCAAATATGGAGTTTTCCATCCCAATTCTTCACAAATCATTTCTTATGATTTTACACAAATTATTACTATTTTTAATAATTTTATCAAGGCCTGTATAGTCGATTTCCATCAATGGCCATCGAACTGCACTTACAGCGACCTTTTCCAAATTTGATTTGGACGTAACTCCAAATCCAACCGTTAGATTTCAAATTTCTAATGTTCATTAGAAAGCTCTTTTCGATACGAACCCAACGGTTCCGGTTTTAGGAGAATCCGACGGTCGGATCTCCCGCGATATCCGTTCGAAGTCAATGGTCGAAATTCGCGAACTGCCGCGGCGCGGCGCGTTCTATTTGATTGACATAGAAATGTGTTTATTTTATGCTCTTATTTCTTATCTTTTGTATATAAATAAATATTACTTGGGTATTGTTTTGTTACTTTTACAGATATTCCAACCCAGCCCGCATGCAACCAGAAAAATAGTGAAATGGATATCAAATTGGTATATATTTACATTTTGAAGAATTGTAGATGAAGATCTCACATCTAGTTGCTGTTGGACAAGAAAATGATTGGTAGAAAGACCAAGAATTTCTCAGATCAAGGGAAGTTTGTCAAAGAACCAAGAGGAAAAGAAGAAAGGCCAAAAATTTAATAGATTTAACTAAGGCCCATTTGAAACTCTCATTGTAAACTCTTTTGTGAATTCCGTAAGGCCCATCTATCATTGTATTAGGGTTAGGGTTAGGGTTTGGCTATCTACCCTGTAAATACCCTTGTAATGTCATTGTATCCTATCCTATATCCATTATTCTGTATTCTCTTCTCCATTAATAAAAGTTCTTCCTTTTTACTATTTCTGCATTTTTCTTTCTTAGCAATAGGTGTTGTCTTCACAATTAGTTTTGGAAGAGCACCAATTGTATTTTACATTTGTTTCATTAGTGATTAGTCGTTTGATTAGTTTCAACGACAATCCTAATTTTATTTTTGTTGTTCTTCTTATTCTGCACTTTTATTTTCTGCATTGTTGTTCTTGTTTTGCAATTTACTTTCTTTAGTGATTAATCGTTGATTAGATTCAACGATAATCCTAAGCTCGCAATTTCAGTTTGTTTTTATTTCAACAAAATCTCCAGGCTTCGTCTAACTCGCCCAAGAGATTAAATACATAATTTGATTTTAATTACACCTCCCTGTGTTCGACCTGTATGCTACACACATGTACGCTTGCAGTATTTAATTTAAAATTCGCGCTTTTCTAATTCATAGGAAAGCGACGAACACTATTCAGGCCATAATATTATATATAATATATATATAATATATACTACGTCGATTTCAATTCAAAACGTGCTTTATAAATCGTTTAAAATTCATTTTCAAAACGGTTTCAACTTCATATTCAATTTCAAATCAAAATTGAATATTCCAATATAAATTCGTTTTAAATTCATTTCAAATCGATTTCAATTTCAGTTTAATTCGAATCCAATTCCTTTCAATTTCAATTCGAATTCAATTCTATTCAATTTCAATTCGAATTCATTTATATTCAATTTCAATTCGAATTCATTTCTATTCAATTTCAATTCGAATTCATTTCTATTCAATTTAATTCGAATTCATTTCTATTCAATTTAATTCGAATTCATTTCTATTCAATTTAATTCGAATTTCAATTCTTTTCAAAATATCAGATTTTGAAATCACTTTCGATATTCGTCATAAAATGAATAAAATCGATATAAATATCGTTCACGTCAAAATGGCGTAAACCTAATCAACACGGCTTCATATATTCATATTTTCAAATATTCTATTTCGAATATTTCTATTTCAAATATTTCTATTCAAATATTTCTTTTTCAAATATTTCTATTTCAAATATTCTATTTCAAATTCTTTTTCAAATATTCTATTTCAAATATTTCTTTTTCAAATATTCTATTTCAAATATTTCTACTTTCAAATATTTCTACTTCTTAACTGGAATGAGGCCCAATCAATTACCATATAATGTTAATTATATGGGTTTTCTACAACACATGTACACAATAACAACGATGAATAATCAACCATCATCCAAAGTGCATTCTACACTGTATAAGCATCAAATATAAATATTCAACGCTTATAACTGTCTGTCAATCAATCGATCGACATACAACTAAACAATCGGGATTAGTGTACGTCAAATATCATCCCGATACCCGTGTGGGGTTTCAAACAATCAAACACAGATTTTATTTGTGCAGTTGGGCGATGTGTAAAATTTATCGTCCCAATCAATATCTATCAAATGTGTGTATATAAACAAATCGTCCGATTTGTTTATTTTTATTTCATTTCATATACATGTTAAAAATTCTATTTTTAACTATAAAATATTTCTAACTATATAATATTTTATTTCATTTCACATCACATCACACAATCAACTACACGTCAAAATCAAACAAACAAGCATACAAGCCATCCATGGTCTGTGGACGACGGGTGTCGGGTGCTACTAAACACCGTCTACATCCTAGTATATATTTTAACTAGAAAACAAAATTAAAAGGTGAGAAGTTCTCACAGATTAGCTAATCCAATCCCACGACTTTTCTTATGTAGAAATCTTCGCCGTTTCTTCTTTCGTCACTTTCTTCATCCGTATTCACTACATATATAAAAATCGAATTTTTACTTTGCTATTCAATATATAAAAATCGAATTTTTACTTTGCTATTCAATATATAAAAATCGAATTTTTTACTTTGCTATTCAAAATATAAAAATCGAATTTTTACTTTGCTATTCAATATATAAAAATCGAATTTTTATATCATCGCTATATAAATCACTTTTCCACTTCAACGTATATAGAATAAAAATCAGATTTTTATTTCGCTACATATATAAAGATCAATTTTTTTTTATCATCATACCTATATAAAAATTATATTTTTAACTTCCCTATACTGTAAAAATTATATTTTTATTCATTTCAGACTCAAATCTTTATCATTTCAAAATCACTTCTTTCACATTTCAAAATTAATTCTTTAACATTTCAAATTCAAATCTTTATCTATAACAAAAATCTAATCCTTTCATGACTAAAAATATAGTCTTTACTTCGCTATTGCATGTTTAAAACTGAAATCCAACATCGAAATGTAAATAAATAATTAAAACTCAGATTTTTGGCACTTCGGGTGGTGGTAGAGTCTGTTGGCGGAGGTCTGAGGTAGTGGATGCTCGCGTTGGGGGTCATGGGGTGTGAGGTGCTTTGAGATTGGAGAGGGAGCCACGGCGTCAGGGGCGGGGTTCGGGACCGGCACGGAGGTGGCTTTAGGGGGCGGCGGCGGAAGAACTTGGGGGGGGGGCTAGGGTTCGAACTGAGGGGCTCGCGCGTGCAGGGGGGCGTCGCGGAAGCCGAGATCGGTGGAGGGGGGGTCGATGGCGAGCGGCGGCGGCGAAGCTCTGGTGGGCAGCGCGATTTCGGGGGGGGGGGGGTGGAAGCACGGGATCGGGTTTTTTTTTTATTCTGTTCGATGGGAAACAGAAGAGAGAGAGATGGGAGGGGTTAATGAAAATTTTATATTATTTTTTATTTAATTTTAAATCAAAAAAAAAAGTAACCTTTATTTTCAACCTCTAAACGAGACCCAACGACTGTCGCCCCAAGCTAAATACCCCCATTCCGAACACAATGGGATATTTATCGTAAGCCAGTTTGGTTGTTTCGGTCAGTTTTCGTCAAAATCACAATATAACTCTATATATTGAATTTGAGCACGCATTTCAATTTACCAGGGCCACATACGAACTCGAAAAATTCCCGAAAAATATTTTCTAGCTTCGTATTGACGATACGGTCCTAACAAAACTAGTTTCATCGAATTCAGAGACCGTTTGAAAAATGACCATTTTCTAGTCGATTAAAATCAATTGAAACTGGTCAAACGCGTTTTCCTTTGCCATGCTCACATATTGAATCGAAAAATTACAAAAATTGGAATCTAGCAATAACTTGACATCACGGATCCAACAAAAGTGGTTTCGTCGAAATCCGAGATCGTTTGCAAAATTTCCATTTTTAAGGGCCTGAATTCCACAACGACTATTCAGAATTTTCAACTGGACATATCTTTTGATTCCCGCTATGAAATTTCAATTTTTCAGATTCGTTGGAAAGATATTCACCAATAGATTCAAATATTTTTGGTTTCACTAAAATCCGGTTTATTTTGAATCCTTTACATCCATTTGAAGTTTGAAATCGAAGTATCGAACTACCGCGCCATTTTCAATTCCTTTTATAAATATAAATAAATATTTATATTCTATCGTCGATTCAAACGAATATATACGTTCGAATTATATTCAAAATAAATTTCTCGTCGATATTATTTAAAATAATCCATTTTAAATATTCAAAATTCGCTAAAATTGCCAATTTAAAAATTTTAAACTGGCCCAGATTTCCGGGTTATTACAATCTCCCCCACTTAAAACTTTTCGTCCCCGAAAAGGAACGAAGCCAAAAGTTGTTTCACAATCAACTCAAATTCCAGTGTTTTCACTACGGCTTAAGTTCTTCAACTTTTCAGTTTCTAAGAACTTTTCAAAATTTTCAAAAACTTGGCTAACACACTAAATTTTCGAAAAATTTCGCCATAACCTCCCCTTCACCGGGAGCACGGGAAAATCCCGAAATTGCCATACAGGCCCTTTGATTTAAAAAAGAAAAAGAAAAAGCCAAGCGGCTCGCCAATCGGCTCATAAAATCATCATCACCCAAACAAAACAGTAAATTATGATAAACATGTACCTATTTGTCGGGCAAACAATTTTATTCCTCTGCTCTAGCCTCTTTGCTATGACCTGTTCAATGTAAGTACATGTATATGCAAGCAAATGCGACTAATTTTCAATACAATTCAATGTTTGGTTCAATTTGGCTAACGGTTCAACATTCAATTAATCAAAACAGTAATCTAACAACACAACCATCAATTAATTAGTGGATTAACGTTTCAACCACATAATTTTGCTATATAGTCAAAAATCACATTTTTGATGCCAAATCACAACAATAGGCCCTATCTAATTTTGGTTCTCACACCAGTCAATAGGAAATATATAAATATCACACCTTCGACACTCGAACACTAATTCTGATGATGAAGCTTCAATCATCAGAACCATCTCCGGGCGACTAGAGTGTGATTCTATATCTATCCAGTATATTAAAACTTCAAATACACGTGGATCAGACGTATACACAAAGTCTATACATACTGGACTGTCCAAATCAATATAAATAAATATTCAAATACGTATAATTGATTTAAACTTCAAAACAAAACTTGTTTTCATTTTAAAAATATACTCTTCACACTCGTTCTAGGATATTACTGATCCCATCTCTAACGAGTCATTCCATTGGATGTTACTAATCCAATATCTGATGAATTCTTTCGTATGGTTCTAATGTGCCTTGTTCTCTGAGCTTTGTAAACCAAAGCTTTGATACCAACTGAAGCGACCCGAACTTCCCCAGTCTCCGAAGAGATGAGAAAGAACGAATTACTGTGAGGACAAGACAAATCAGAACGCAGACGGAAGAACATTTCATTGTATATTACCACAATTCCATCAGATTAGAAAAATATACAGAGTATGAATGAATAAATATTACACAGGAATATCAGATATTTAAATTACATAGCAGCGGAAAAATAATACAACACACAACTAGAGTGAGATATACGGATACAAAGCTTTCTGGATATCATTCCAGCTGTAAACCAGGATCCTGTGAATATAAATCTGCAAAACCAAAACTACTAGCTGCCCGTGTCAAAATAAGGGCACCCAGAGTTTAGGTTAAAACAATAAACTCCAGGTCAGTCATGTGACTGGTGTGAGAACTAAAACAGTTATTATTCTTTATTTTAAAGTACGGTAAATCAAGGGACCACGCCGTATAACACGGAACGGGTTTCCTCCCAAGAATACCAGTGCATAAGACAAACAGCGCAATGCTAAATTAAGAAAAATGAAGCTATTATAAGACCCAGGTCCTATCACACAATGCAACGCAAGCCGGGGGATAGGGTTTTCCCTTATAATAGCCAAACATGCTTAGTACGTTTAAAACAAATCATTTGATACTATAGTAAGTGTATAAAACAACTTCAAATCAAAAATATCAATCATAGACGACATAACATCCCATGCTACTATGTCGCCATACTAGGCTCTACAAATAAAACCGCAAAGTCACGTATTGGAAGTTGGATTTCCATCTGTGAACCGAGGCAAAAGATAGTCCTCTACCGATTCGAGACAATCTAGCCCATGTCTCAGGAACAGCCGCAACTGCCCCATGGATCGTCAGGGCCGGTCCACCGATGTGGATTATTATGCCTGAACACTACGTCTCCCCGCCCTATGGGGCGTAAATGAGTCCAATGACTCCATCGGTCCCGGATCGACCGATATATCCAAGGCGCCTCGCAACAGCAACAACCACATGAGTCAAACTCGTCAGGGAGTGTAAAACCACTGATGCCACTTCTAGCTAGAAAGAAACGCATGTCCTCCCTGATGTCCTCTCCCGTTTCTGGTTCACAACGGGGGTGTGAGGCTCGCGAATTCACGTTACACAAAGCTATGCCACACAGGCGATGCTTTGATCATCACCACAAGACTTTGCTTTTCAACAGAAGCCTTGATCAATTGCCACTTAGGCATGCCATACAGGCAATTCACTCCACGCGTTTGATATCCATCGATATATAACCCCTGGGCTCGTATGTCTCAGAGAAGGGCGTTAAGCAAGAGAATAAATTCTCCGCCACCAAACAGATATATATTTAATAGAAATCAATCACACAGACTAAAACCCAATGTCAGGCACACAGTCCATTTACAAGTTCGTTCTAGGTCTGAACGAAACCGGAGGCACCTAGTACCCTGCACATCCATCGATCTCCAAGTACGTCTGGACGATCACCAACTGTTTCCATCTTCTTGGGTGTACGGCCCAATCAAGATCATCAGTAATTATCCAAACGACGTGAAGACCTCCGGTCTTCAACCACCGTCTTCACCTTCGACTTATCGTCGTATCAGTTATTCAGAATGGGATAAACCCAGTCTTTCTGAATAACTCGTGTATATAATAAATACGTGTTACACAAACACAACATACGCCTCATTCCAATTCATAATATTCTTTTATTCAAATATTCTTATACTTTGGGAAAAGTTCCCATTAATTTTATCAAAGATAAATTCTTTAAATTTATCCTTTAATCTTCTTTGAATATCAATTCAAACTAGTCGGGATTTGCGAATCACACCGGAATAATCATTTATTTTATTTCCCAATCCCCACCTATTCATCACATGAAGTAAAACTGGTAATACTTCATATCTAACACCACGGTGTTATCGGTAAATTCAATTACCATTTCACGTTCAAATCTAATTAAAGATTTAACTATCGCCTGGAGTAAAACTGGTGATACTCCATTCTCGATCATTTCAATCTAATTAAAGATTCATTAAAACTCCACTTAGTTTTAATCTTCACAGAAATCAATTTCCTGTCTTTAATTGGGTTAAAGAACCAATGTCATTTAAAACATGGCCCACAATAAACCCAAAATCACATTCATTAATTATCGTGTTAAAGAACAAGTGTTATTTAAAACACTGTTCACGATAAACCCAAAAATCAATACCAGTTCAATTCCAATTAAATATTATTTAATTGGTACACTTCATTAAATCTAAATAAAAAGATTTAATCTTTTTTCCCAACTGGGCTTAAGAACAGTGTTAATGAAGACACCATTCACGACAAACCCAAATCACATTTGATATTAAATACAAGTCTCTGAATAGAAAATATACCGGCTTATATTCAATATCAAATTCTACGACCAACAAATATCGTATTGGAAATAACGATATTAATATATCTTTCAAATTTCCCAAACAATATCTGTATAATCACGAAATCCAACATCGAAATATTCCAAATACAATTTCGATTCAAATCCATTCCAATTCAATTATTGGAAATTCTGGTTATATTTTAAAACCATTTCAAACTCACTTTATTTATTTTAAAAATAAATAAATTACTATTCTAGTTCAAAACTAGTTCATTTCGATAAAAATCTATTTTTATCTTTTCAAATATGGAGTTTTTCATCCCAATTCTTCACAAATCATTTCTTATGATTTTACACAAATTATTACTATTTTTAATAATTTTATCAAGGCCTGTACAGTCGATTTCCATCAATGGCCATCGAACTGCACTTACAACGACCTTTTCCAAATTTGATTTGGACGTAACTCCAAATCCAACCGTTAGATTTCAAATTTCTAATATTCATCAGAAAGCTCTTTTCGATACGAACCCAACGGTTCCAGTTTTAGGAGAATCCGACGGTCGGATCTCCCGCAATATCCGTTCGAAGTCAATGGTCGAAATTCGCGAACAGCCGCGGCGCGGCGCGTTCTATTCAGGCCATTATATTACATATATAATATATATATATATAATATATACTTCGTCGATTTCAATTCAAAACATGCTTTATATATCATTTTAAATTCATTTTCAAAACGGTTTCAACTTCATATTCAATTTCAAATCAAAATTGAATATTCCAATATAAATTCGTTTTAAATTCATTTCAAATCGATTTCAATTTCAATTTAATTCGAATCCAATTCCTTTCAATTTCAATTCGAATTCAATTCTATTCAATTTCAATTCGATATCATTTATATTCAATTTCAATTTGAATTCATTTCTATTCAATTTCAATTCGAATTCATTTCAATTCAATTTAATTCGAATTCATTTCTATTCAATTTAATTCGAATTTCAATTCTTTTCAAAATATCAGATTTTGAAATCACTTTCGATATTCGTTATAAAATGAATAAAATCGATATAAATATCATTCACGTCAAAATGGCGTAAATCTAATCAACACGGCTTCATATATTCATATTTTCAAATATTCTATTTTGAATATTTCTATTTCAAATATTTCTATTCAAATATTTCTTTTTCAAATATTTCTATTTCAAATATTCTATTTCAAATATTTCTTTTTCAAATATTCTATTTCAAATATTTCTTTTTCAAATATTCTATTTCAAATATTTCTACTTTCAAATATTTCTACTTCTAAACTGGAATGAGGCCCAATCAATTACCATATAATGTTAATTATATGGGTTTTCTACAACACATGTACACAATAACAACGATGAATAATCAACCATCATCCAAAGTGCATTCTACACTGTATAAGCATCAAATATAAATATTCAACGCTTATAACTGTCTGTCATTCAATCGATCGACATACAACTAAACAATCGGGATTAGTGTACGTCAAATATCATCCCGATACCCGTGTGGGGTTTCAAACAATCAAACACAGATTTTATTTGTGCAGTTGGGCGATGTGTAAAATTTATCGTCCCAATCAATATCTGTCAAATGTGTGTATATAAACAAATCGTCCGATTTGTTTATTTTTATTTCATTTCATATACATGTTAAAATTCTATTTTTAACTATAAAATATTTCTAACTATATAATATTTCATTTCATTTCACATCACATCACACAATCAACTACACATCAAAATCAAACAAACAAGCATACAAGCCATCCATGGTCTGTGGACGACGGGTGTCGGGTGCTACTAAACACCGTCTGCATCCTAGTATATATTTTAACTAGAAAACAAAATTAAAAGGTGAGAAGTTCTCACAGATTAGCTAATCCAATCCCACGACTCTTCTTATGTAGAAATCTTCGCCGTTTCTTCTTTCGTCACTTTCTTCATCCGTATTCACTACATATATAAAAATCGAATTTTTACTTTGCTATTCAATATATAAAAATCGAATTTTTACTTTGCTATTCAATATATAAAAATCGAATTTTTACTTTGCTATTCAATAAATAAAAATCGAATTTTTACTTTGCTGTTCAGTATATAAAAATCGAATTTTTATATCATCGCTATATAAATCACTTTTCCACTTCAACGTATATAAAATAAAAATCAGATTTTTATTTCGCTACATATATAAAGATCAAATTTTTTTTTATCATCATACCTATATAAAAATTATATTTTTAACTTCCCTATACTGTAAAAATTATATTTTTATTCATTTCAAAATCAAATCTTTATCATTTCAAAATCACTTCTTTCACATATCAAAATTACTTCTTTAACATTTCAAATTCAAATCTTTATCTATAACAAAAATCTAATCCTTTCATGACTAAAAATATAGTCTTTACTTCGCTATTGCATGTTTAAAACTAAAATCCAACATCGAAATGTAAATAAATAATTAAAACTCACATTTTTGGCACTTCGGGTGGTGGTAGAGGCTGTTGGCGGAGGTCTGAGGTAGTGGAGGCTCGCGTTGGTGGTCATGGGGTGTGAGGTGCTTCGGGATTGGAGAGGGAGCCACGGCGTCAGGGGCGGGGTTCGGGTCCGGCATGGCGGTGGTTTTATGGGGCGGCGGCGGAAGAACTGGGGGGGGGGGGAGGGGGATAGGGTTCGAACCGAGGGGCTCGCGCGTGCAGGGGGGCGTTGCGGAAGTCGAGATCGGTGGAGGGGGGGTCGATGGCGAGCGGCGGCGGCGAAGCTCTTGTGGGCGGCGCGATTTCGAGGGGGGGTGGAAGCACGGGATCGGGTTTTTTTTTATTCTGTTCGATGGGAAACAGAAGAGAGAGAGATGGGAGGGGTTAATGAAAATTTTATATTATTTTTATTTAATTTTAAATCCAAAAAAAAAAGTAACCTTTATTTTCAACCTCTAAACGAGACCCAACGACTGTCGCCCCTAGCTAAATACCCACATTCCGAACACAATGAGATATGTATCGTAAGCCAGTTTGGTTGTTTCGGTCAGTTTTCGTCAAAATCACAATATAACTCTATATATTGAATTTGAACGCGCATTTCAATTTACCAGGGCCACATACGAACTCGAAAAATTCCCGAAAAATATTTTCTAGCTTCGTATTGACGATACGGTCCTAACAAAACTAGTTTCGTTGAATTCTGAGAACGTTTGAAAAATGACCATTTTCCAGTCGATTAAAATCAACTGAAACTGGTCAAACACGTTTTCCTTTGCCACGGCTCACATATTGAATCGAAAAATTACGAAAATTGGAATCTATCAATAACTTGACATCACGGATCCAACAAAAGTGGTTTCGTCGAAATCCGAGGTCGTTTGCAAAATTTCCATTTTTAAGGGCCTGAATTCCATAGCGACTATTCAGAATTTTCAACTTGACATATCTTTTGATTCCCGCTATGAAATTTCAATTTTTCAGATTCGTTGGAAAGATATTCATCAATAGATTCAAATATTTTTGGTATCACTAAAATCCGGTTTATTTTGAATCCTGTACATCCATTTGAAGTTTGAAATCGAATTATCGAACTACCGCGCCATTTTCAATTCCTTTTATAAATATAAATAAATATTTATATTCTATCGTCGATTCAAATGAATATATACGTTCTACTTATATTCAAAATAAATTTCTCGTCGATATTATTTAAAATAATCCATTTTAAATATTCAAAATTCGCTAAAATTGCCAATTTAAATTTTTTAAACTGGTCCAGATTTCCGGGTTATTACAATTAATTTTATAAAAATTAATAGATATGTATTTTCATTTTAATTTACAGCCTATAAACTGAATTTATAATCATTTCTCTTATTAGTTCTATAAATCCAGCATTAATGGACAATCGAGGCATTGAAATGAGTAAAAATGATTGCAGTTGGGAAGAAAACAAAAAGTTAGAGTTGGCTTTAGCTGGAATTGATGAAAACGATCCAGAAAAATTTAAGAAAATCTATTTAGCGATAGGAAGGATGAGAAGCGTAGAGGAGATCGAGAAGCATTATATGGAACTTTTGAAGGATATAGAATTGATTGATTCAGGTGTTGTTGCTTACAAGTTTGATGCGAAATTCGATTGTTCTCAAGATGGTGCTTACTCAGAGAACGGTCTCAGGTAAGTTTAATTCTTGATATAATATTTTTGAATATTGTAGGAAATTGTCTTGAATAATCGTAAATCCTAAAGGCAATGTGTAGCACACATTATGCATCTTATTTCAATCTGGTAAAATGATATGTTGGAAAATACTGACATCATTGATTAATATCAAGTGTTTATTCAATCTCTACAATCGGCTGCTATTTACTTTTAACTTATCTTCGAGGAGGTGAATAAAAATTAAGAATTCTAGATCCTTTTTTTAATATCATTTTGATTGTGTATGTAAAACAAACAATTTTATTTTAAATTAAAACTGAAGCCTAAAATTGCGTATAATCATATTGCCTGCGCATCCTTATGTTCATTAATTGCTGAAGTAGAGAAAAGTATTTTTTTTAATTTCACAATGAAGTTTTGAAAATATCCAAATTTGAAAACAAGACATCAAATTTGAAAATATCCATTTTATTATGTAAATGTTTGTTAGGGTTATACAGTTTAAAAAAATGGAAATTCAAAATATAATTGGAGTTGATAATAGCCAAATCATACATGAATAGCTAATTTTTTTTATCCTATTGAAACATTAACTCAAGAAAATCTCATTTATAGCGGAAATGAATTGAGAATTTCTGACCTTGAAGTGTGAATAAAGTTGGACATGAAGATTTGAGTTATGCTTATCAAAAATTGAAAAGATTAAGAAAATCATAGTGTAGGTGGGTAGGTGAAGATAGTCAGTGGATGAGAGAATAGGTGGTTAAGAGAAAAGTGTAGCTAGTTGTTAATAACAAGATCCATTTTTAATGTTAAAATACATAATGACAGTAGTGTATATAATGCAAGTTACTCTACCTATCATTGTAATAGTAAAAAAAATGTTTGACTGTGCTTTTAATTTTAACATTACCTAAACTTGACCAATTTCTGTAGAATTGCATGTAAAACTCTTTTAGATGAGAAAAGATAGTTAGAAAATCGGTACATTCGAAGATAACAATATTTGAAAATATATCTAGAAAAGGACAATTAACTCTATGGAAAAACTTCTTAGTAAGGAAGGTGCTAACTATTTGAGCTCGGTTTGCAAAAAAATCTTGACTATTCAATTTTTTTGTTTTTACAAGGAAGGTAGAATTTACAGGATAAAGCAATGGTAGAGATCTGTTTTTTCACCGAATTATGTTAAAGTAAACTTTCATTGAAAAAGTGTATGGAAAAAAATTGATCTTATAAAACAATGCCAAAATGAGGTTAATCAACAAATAAATATACAAGCAACAAGTACCATTGTTTGAACTGGTCAAGACGTTTGGACATATTTCCAAAGGTCATAGATTCATTTATTGTTTCATGAAACTTAACCCACTTATCATGTACTATGTGTAATGAAAAATTAGTGGTTTGGGCAGCGGAAGCAGAACACCCAATAATCTTATCCTTCAACAATCTCAACAATGCCAATCTAACAAAGAAGATAAAGAAAAACAAATGGCGCAAATTATGGAGAAAAATAGAAATAGAAAAGGAGAAGAACACACTAACATAACAAGTCGACCATGCCTATGTCCTCGGGCCCAACAATCTTTTATTTCTTCGCTTCAAGAGTAGGTACAATATAAGAAGAAATACACAACTCAATACAACTTTCTTACCCTATATAGATACAAAAAATAGGGATCTTGTTGAAGAAAATATATGGAGAGACCTTTCCTCTTCTGTGTGTTGAAAATATGAGTAGATGTCTACGTATATATATGAGGAATGATAAGAATACTTCAGGTATAAGGATGGAATACTTCGTGATTGATTCCACCACAAATCACACAAATTTTAAAATTGTTTCCACTTGATTGATTCCTTAAATCAATTATATACATTCTCCGTATTAATATATTATCTTCCCGATTTGACTTGATAATGAGAATCAACTAATGTCTCCTCATTAATATGTTTAAAACATCCAAATTTAACACTCCATCACAATTTAAATATATTCATAAATCAATAAAAAAATGTTGTTGGGTCAGTGCCCTGTGGCGCTAAGCAACTCCAATCAAGTTTGAGCAATGCTCAAACTTGTCTTTTGGAACTGACTTTGTTAGCATATAATCCGGATTGTCATTTGTGTGAATCTTTTACAACTTTATCTTATTTCTCTCTTCTTTGAGCATGAGAAAGAAACTCCTAACATCAACGTGCTTTGTTCGTGAGTTGTAGGCTTGATTTATCTATAAGTTGAATGGTTCCTTGACTATGTTGAAACAATTCCATGGTCTTATGCATCATTAATAAATCATCCAAAAGCCGCGAAAAATGCAATCCTTCCTTAGTCGCTTCCATAATAGAAATGAGCTCTGCCTCTATAGTTGATAAAGCTACAATGGACTGTAGCCTGGATCTCCAAGAAATCAGGCATATGCTAAGTGTAAGAACATAGCCTGTAATCGATTTCCTACCATCTCTATCGCCAACATAATTTGAATCACAATAACCCCTTAGTGTTATGTCACTACCTCCAAACAACAAGCCAATGTCAGATGTTCCTCTCAAATATTTTATAATCCACTTTATTGCTTGCCGATGAGTCTTTTCTGGGTTAGAGATGAATCTGCTAAAAACACCAACTACATAAGCTAAATCAGGCCTTGTGCATACCATATCATACATAAGGCTTCCAACCACACTAGAGTAAGGAATATTACACATATACCTTTTGTCTTCATCAAATATGGGACACATATCTCTGGATAGCTTAAATTGAGATCCTAATGGAGTAGCCACTGGTTTAGCATTCTCCATACCGAATCAAGATAGGACTTTCTCTCGATGTATTGAGTTTGAATGAGCCTCAAAACTCTTTTCTTTCTATCCTTCTGAATCTCCATCCCCAAAATTCTTTGTGCATTTCCCAAATCTTTCATCTCAAACTACTTGCAGAGCTCTATCTTCAACTCTGAAATTCTAGTCATGCACCTAGAAGCTATCAACATATCACCAACATAAAGCAACAAATAGATGATGTCATCATTACATTTTTTAAAAGAGACACATTGATCCTTAAATCTTCTAGAGTAACCTTTTGAGAACATAAACTCATCCAACTTCTTATACCACAATCTAAGAGACTGCTTTAAACCATAAAGAGATTTGTTAAGTTTACGAACATGACTGGGCCTGCTACTGTCAATAAACCCCTCTAGCTGTTGTAGGTAAATGTCCTCCTTAAGGTCACCGAGCAAGAATGTTGTCTTGACATCTAATTGTTCCAACTCCATGTCAAAGTGAGCAACCAATGCCAAAAGAATGTCATTGGAAGTGTGTATAATAACCAGAGATAAAATATTATGGAACTCCGCACCTTTCTTTTGAACATAACCCTTCACCACCAATCTTGTCTTGTAACTTAAGTCACCATTACTGTCGCTTTCACCCTATAGATCCATTTACATCCAATTGCTCACTTGCCAGGAGAAAGTGGAACTAAATCCCAAGTGTGATTTTTGTGCAAAGACTCAATTTCCTATTCCATAACAACTACCAGCAGAAACTATCAATTGAACTAATGGCATCTCTATTGTATCTGGGTTCATTATGAAATATGCTTAATGCATAAGCGACCATGTCATCAAAGTCAATGTCTTCAATACTTAATCCCATAAAATCATCAAGCCATGTACAACATTTCTTCTCTCTGATTGGTCGAGTTTGAATTTGAGCTCCATCTTAAGATTGATCCTTCGTCCTCTCCTTATCAACCACAGTGTCATCGAAATCACAATTTTTACTCATATGGAAGTCTAATGATCTACCTTATGTTTGGTATTCTGAATTTGTCCTCTCAACATCATCATTAACTGAAGAAGAAGAAGGCTCCACCTTCAATAGAGCCTTCTCATCAAATGTAACATGCCTGCAAGTAACAATCTTCCGGGTAGTAGGACACCACAACCTATAACCCTTAATTCCTTTCTTATAGCCAAAAAAAATACACTTGCGCGATCTTGGATCCAACTTCCTTTTTCTCTCATGCACTTAAGGTAGACAACCAAACACTTTGAGAAAGGAATATAAAACATGATTTCCCTTTCATGGTTCTCCAGGAATCTTCGTATATATGGTGGTAGAAGGTGTGCGGTTAATAAGTAAAACCGCCGTAGATAATGCTTCCACCAAAAATTCTCTTCATTTAGTCTACTGTCAGACGTAAGCAACGAGTTCTTTCCAGCAAAGTCCGATTCATTCTCTATGCAACCCCATTTGGCCGAGGCTCTGCTAGCGTGGTGTAGTGCCTTTTGATTCCCTCAGACTAATAAAATTTGATGAATTTTTGAGAAGTGAATTCACCACCATTATCCGAACGAAGAACCTTCACTTTCTTTCCAGTTTGCTTCTCAATAAGAGATTTCCAACTTTGAAACCTTTCAAAAGTTTCATCTTTGGACTACATAACATAAACCCATACCATACTAATCATCAATAAATAGAACAAAATACCTGTCTCCACCAAAAGATAAGCATGGTGCGAGGACCCAAACCTCAGTGTGAACATACTTTAAAACATCTTTAGACTTATGCTCCGCACTGCCAAAAGAAACCTTCGTCTTCTTTCCAAATACACATCCTTCACAAAAGCCAAGTCTTGAATGACGAACATTGTTAATCAACCCTCAATTTCTCAATACTTCTAAATTGCGCTATCCAACGTGACCCATATAAAAATGCCACAATATGGTAGAATCATAATCAATGGAATCAGCAACCGAAGCAGACTCCGCAATAGCAGTTGTACCCTTCAAAAAATATAAATTTCCATCTTTTACCCCTTTCATGACTGTCAATGAGCCATTTGTAATTTTTAATGAATCTTTTCTGTTACACACTTTAATCCAAAATTTCAAAATGCTCCAATGGTGATCAAACTACGCCTTAAATCAGGCACTTGTCTGACATCACATAAAGTACGAACGACACAATCAAATATCCTAATTTTTACCGTTCCAATACCAACCATGCAACAAGAAGCATCATTTCCCATGAAAGCCTATTTTGCATCAAACTGACGATAATTGAAAAAAGAGTGTATATTAGGTATCATGTGGCAGGATGCTCCTGAGTCAATAATCCAAATAGTACTCTTCATAGAAGAGGAAAAAGCTGTATGAATGCCAGGATCACTTTTTGAATCTGATTTCTCCATGGTGGAAGCTAAAGTCTTTTGGGGACCAACTTTTTTTTTATTCTCCAACTTGGGTAAACTCGCAACATAATGTCCAGATTTTCTACAATAACGACAAACTCCCTTCCGAGCTCCCCTTGATTGAGATTTGGACTTAGCTATATCTCTATAATATTTGGGTATACTCTTACTTCTTCCCCTTTGGGTAATAAGGCTTTCGGAATCATTCTTCATGCTCATGCTTGCTAACTTTTCCCTTAACATCTCGTTATGCGAATTTGTCTTCACATCCTTCAAGCAAATAAATGAACGCACATAAATCATATAGTTAACAAAAGTGTTAAACTTTACAGGCAGAAAACATAAGGAAATAAAAGCTTATGCATCATCCTCAATATTTTCGTCAATTGCTTGATGATTCAAGACAAGCATGTTAAGGGCGTCCACGTGAGCAAATACATCGATTCCAGGTTTCATCTAGAATGAATAAAGTAGTTGTACGATGAAGCGGTTGGTGAGGGACTTGCCATAGAACTTTCTCTGAAGAGCATCTCATAGTTCCTTAGCAGTTTTCCCATGAGAAAACTCTCTAAGTACTTCATCAAAAAGTCCAAGTTGGACGGTAGTAAGAGAATCCTCTTACAATTCTTCTATCTCTTCAGGTGCTAAATTCCTCAATTTCTCTGGATCTGAGACAAGCTTAAATGTCTTTTCTTTTTTCAACACAGCTTCCATCTTCATCTTCCATGTACCAAAATCCCCTTTTCCGTCAAATCTAGCAACTCCATAATTTTTAGTGCTTCTATGTAACACCCCACGTCCGTTAGTGTCACTCGCAAAGGGAATGCACTAAGTTCTGTGGAGCATTATGGATAAAAGATGCAGATAAATTACAAGACAGACAAACAATTAACAGCGGAAAATAAAACTTTGCTTTATTGATAAAATAGATTGTACAAGATTGCTTTACAATATCAGAGTATCATCTGTCTTTACTAGATAAAAATACATTTATATTCCCCAATGTAGCATAAGCCAGCCATAGCATCTGAAAGAGAATCCAAGGACAACTTCGTCAAATCTTCAAGCTGGGAAAGAGCAACGGTCCAATTTAATCCTGAGTTATACTATTCCCTCCTCAACTACCTGGGGGGGGGGGACGGAAGAAAGGAAGACGAAAGAAAAACAGAGTCAGACATAAAGCCTGAGTAAGTTCAGTAACTTCTAGCATGTGAACATGGAAAAACAAAACGACATGAATTAACTGAATACAAGATTACACCATGACGATAAGGTCAACAAGATTAGACAAGGTAGTCACAAGATATGCTAAGATGACTGGATACGCTCTAATGCTTTCGCAGCTTCGCTATATCCTTGTTATACTGGTTTCTATATCTCTGCACCACCTAACTAGTGTTCAACTAGTAACGATAACGTGATCCCAACCCCTGTAGTTTCCATTGTCTTCAGGCATACATTTATTATTTATTACCTAGATCTAGTCTAGGGTTTTCTATCAAGTGCTTTCTAGATTTAACTATAGTTTTACGCTATCTGCTGAACGCTTTTCGAGTTCAGGGTTTATGCCACCTAGTCCAACTAGGGATTACGCTACCTGTCGAACAATGCCCCCAAGTCTAGGACACACTACCTAGAGTGGTATATGTTCCTAGGCTTCCCCACGCATGTATCGCGAATCGTTATCGCTTGTCTAGATGCACATGTCCTGTAATGTGCGATCCGAGTCCTGTGACAGGGCAAATCAAGGAATACAGAACTCGATCGGGAGCTTTCGGATATCTGCCGATGCAGATGCTAAGGTCTGTTTTTATTCCAGTGGCTATGGTCCCACTTGACCCCTCCCTCAGCTAATGAAAGGCACACCTTGTAAAATGAGAACTATACGCCGGCCCCCGGTGCCCCACTATCCTATGGCCATCCGCAACCATAACTAGATAGCAAGTATATGGTCTTTTGGAGTTCTCTGCCTTTCCGCTTCACGTATCTCGATTGACTCAAGATGGATGGTAGACGACGAGTTGCTATCACAGGGCTACCGTCTTCTCGCCGAATCACGCTGGTCCATCCTAGTCTTTAGGTTGCCACATATATATTGCAACCAAGGCATACCCTCGGTTCTTCTAACGCAGACCTTAACCTCTGTGAGCCCAGGATGATCATCTGCAGCCTCACAGAGGGATACCAAGAGTACCCTCACGTCCCCTCGAAGCCTCGGGCTTCGTAACCCAATTCGTTGGAGCCTTCTTAAAACCAGATGGATGTTTGCTCCTTCGTGTTATACTAAGAATTACTACTTAGTTCTACTAACTAAGGTTTACCACTTAGTTTCCAAATTCCTTGTTTTCTTAACTAAGTTTTACTACTTAGTCCCTTTTTCAACTGAGGTCTACTACTTAGTTTTCTTTCTCGCCAGGTTGGGTTGGTTAAGTGTCTTTAGTCGATTCAAGCTATCTTAACCCTCTTCCCTTATCCTATTACACCGGTTAAGTGTTATCCCTTCATGCTTTTTACTTAACCCTATTCATTTATCATATTCTGATGGTTAAGCGTTCAAGTTTACTTAACCTTATGGTCTAGTCCAGTTAACATATTAATTTGGCTAAGTGTATTACTTAACCCCAACCTCTAGTCTAATTAACATGTTAAATTGGCTAAGTGTATTAACTTTACTTAACCCCACCTTCTAGTCTAGTCAACATGTTAATTTGGCTAAGTATTCCCATGGACTTAACCCTCCCATTCTAGCTTTTACTGTGCTAAGTTGGTTAAGTGTTCCTTAACCTTCCCATTCTAGCTTAACCGTGTTAGGTTGGTTAAGTGTTCCTATGGACTTAACCTTCCCATTCTAGCTTAACTTTGTTAAGTCGGTTAAGTGTTCCTATGGACTTAACCCACCCATTCTTGCTTAACTGTGTTAAATTGGTTAACTGTTTCTATGGACTTAACTCTCCCATTCTTGTTCTAGCTTTAATTAATAAATTAAAGCCGCAACCTCTCACATTAGACAGATATTGCTGCGGTTACTGGATGTGCCGGTCGGTTCCGGGCAGGTTTACACCGCAACTCAGTCTAACCTCGGGTTAGGCATATTCATGTTTTCTAAGTTCAAAGGGTTTTTGATTAATTTCCAAATCTGGTTTTGAAAACAACCATCCCGTCCTTCGGATCAGTTAGGGATAGCCAGGGAGGGCTGGAAACTTGTATTTTCCAAACCCAAGCCTAGACACTATCCTCTCTATCACCCTAGAACCTTCTGGTCTATGTGTTATAAAAAGGGATGTTATCAAAATACCTTTCTTTTGTTTATAAATTGTTAACAATTTATTTCAAAAGCCCATTTCCCCTTTTTAGACAAATTTGGCCTATATTTATTTGTCAAGCCTACTAGTATACTTATATTCTAGGCCCAAGTCCTAACCCAACATGCAGTTTAGGCCATTTCCTATTTCATTGCCGAAACTAGATTAAATATCCTAGTTTATAATTTATGGCCAAAACTTAACCAAGTTACATATTTTGTGGTAAATGAACAATTTAACATTTATGACGAATTCTATAAGTAAATTACTCCTAATTTACTTATTTCATTACTACTCTTTTAATGTACATTGTCACATTTATTATTATGGCCCATTCTCTATTATTTATCATATTTATACTTTTTGGTATGTAAATTATACCAAATTTAGTGTCGCTAACCATAATTTATTCTAAACATGACAATTGCTCACAATTATGAATAAATTCAAAATTGTGCTAATATACTTATTCCAAATCAACCTTAATTAACCCAATCTTGGTTTAACATCCTAATTCACAATTTATGGCAAAACTAGAATTATTTTTCTAGTTTACATTTTATGCCTAAAATTTAGCTTACTTACTAACGCTAAATTTAATATGTCAAAATCACATATTCCCTAATCCATGTCAAATTTCCCCGTTTTCATTTTAATATGCATGTCATAATACATATTCCAAATTATGCCAATTTCCAAGTTTACAATTACGTTCATATTCATTTCCATGTTTTTCCCCAAATCGCATTCCCATCGTTCGAATAATCGTGATTCAACCTAGATTATAAATAAATCTAGATTCGTAGATAAAAAGGGAATGAATCAAAATGACAAGAAGGAATAATTGGCATAAAAAGGTTTGGATAACAATGTAGGTTCAAGAATATGGGTAGACCTAACTAAATAGGTAAATTCCCACTGTCTTAAAACCAAAGAATGGGCAAAATAGGTTCAAGAACGTGGGTAGACCTAACTTAATAGGTAAATTCCCACTGTCTTAAAACCAAAGAAAAACCAAGGAACAGGTAGAATAAATAATTGGGTTTAGACCCAACTTCTCAATCACAAAACTAAAGCAATATTTTCCTAATCATAAATCATGGGTGTCAAAATCACAGTTGTCCTCATTATGTCATAAGTAATAGTTTATGTCCAAATCAAAGGTATAGGCCTAGTCAAGGAAATAATCCTTGTAGTCACAGTCACAGTCATAGGAAATGTCCATAGTCATATGCGATGTTCATAGTCCAAAAGGAAAATAATTCCCATAGTCATAAGTCATTGTCATAGGCAATGTTTATATATCCCAAAATCAAAGGCTTATGTCATAGTCCAAAGGCATATGCTTTCAAAGGCCACAGTTCTATAGTCATAGTCACGGTTACAGTCTTATTTGTCCTCGAATCATAAAAGTTCTTAATTCAGTCCAAGAGTATAAACACAGATTCGAAGAGAGAGAGAGAGATTTGGCATATTCCTTTATTCCTTTAATTTCATGTCACAAATAAAACAAAATATTCAGATCTAGAAATAACCAACTTACAGAAAGTAGATCTAGAAAAGAAGGAATGTGTGGCTATGATTCGTGCGTCGTTGCTTGAAACTTGTTTGAGCTAGCCTTTGAATTCTTCACTTGAAACTTTGATTTGAATCCCTCCTTAAAAGTCTTTTAGCAACATCTCCTCGTCTTGAATCATATTTTATTTTATTTATTTAAGAAAATTTAGAGGAGGGGAAGAAGCCATGAATCTTAGCAGCATAAGGATAGAAGAGAATTGGTGCAAAGAGAATGAAGACTAGGGCTGTTTATATAGCTGCTCAAGACCTTATCGTACACGCAGCGCTGAGTCAGCATTGAACCTAGTAAAGAAAATAGTCCAGGTACGTAGATGAATCTAGCCAAATCTTATCATACACGCAGTGCTGAGTCAACATTGGGTCCCACAAGCTATTTTGGCGTAAAAGTTTGATTTTCAAACTTTTGAATTTCTGGAATTTATTTAACTGTTTTATTTACATGAAATATTCTTATATGTATACAATTCCTCTAACGACCATTTTACGCGTAAATATATACGCATAACTTTCATTTTATTTTCAAAATTCAAATGATGTTGCCATATTTCATTGACTGTAGCTTTATCTTGAATTTTATCTTTCGTATACATATATTTTTGTGTATATATATATTTATTTATTTATATTTCTCATATGTGTATATATATATTTTCTTTATTTCCTTATATGTACGTTCTTATTCTTTCAAATTTTGAATTTGTATACGTACATATATTTGCATGTTCAGTTGGCCCTCTCTAAAACAAAGATAAAAATTTATGC
This sequence comes from Allium sativum, assembly GCA_030737875.1. Classification (NCBI taxonomy): domain Eukaryota; kingdom Viridiplantae; phylum Streptophyta; class Magnoliopsida; order Asparagales; family Amaryllidaceae; genus Allium; species Allium sativum. The sequence continues at coordinate 638,824,434 of CM060922.1, forward strand.
CGCCGCCGGGGTTCGAACCCCCGACCTCCATGTGTAACACCCCGTATGTTAAATAACTTGTTATAACATAAATCAGAGCAGAATTAAATTTAATATTCTGAATCAGGGGAAACGGGCTGTGCCATTGCGTTCGTCTCGGAAAAATACGCGAAATAGAGTCCGAGTTTTCGTAAATCGGAGTCCGTATGACCAAGTTATGGCCCGTCAAAGTTTCACGAAAAATCAAAAACGAAAACTGCTCATGTTTTGAGGCCCGGGATGAGTTTTGGGCTGTTTTTTTTGGGCCCTAAATGGTTCCTACACTTGACTTCTTCCCCAAGACATGCTTTAAAGGCTAGGATTGGTTCTAGGGTATATCCTATGGTCCTAAAACATCTAACTAATCTATATATACACCCTAATACCCCCCTTATCCTTACCAAAAATAGATCTAAGGCCATTATGCCAACACTTAGAAAATTGGAGAGCCTCCACTAAAAATCCTAAGAGGGTTTGCAAGCTAATCTACATCTTCTTCTACTTAATCATTGGGATTTGCTTCATTTAACTTGCTAATCTTGTTTTGGTGAGCTTCTATCCCCTTAATAATCAATTATTGAATTGATTATGATAAGATGTGATAAAGTATGGCTATGTTTGTGGATCCATATATTTATGCAAGCTTGATGTAGTGAATATTATGTGTTTTGCAAGTTATATGCCTTATGTCATGCAAGTTTCATAATATGTAATCATGATATTTTTATGCAAGTTGTTTCATGATGTTTATGATGCAAAACACTAAGTGAATATGGATCCATTATGCAAACATGTTATGCAAGTATGTGAATGTTTATGCAAGTTATGTATATGTTGAAATGCAAGTTTAACATAATATGCAAGCCTATGCAAGTATGTGAATGTTTATGCAAGTTATGTATATGTTGAAATGCAAGTTTAACATAATATGCAAGCCTATGCAAGTATGTGAATGTTTATGCAAGTTATGTATATGTTGAAATGCAAGTTTAACATAATATGCAAGCCTATGCAAGTATGTGAATGTTTATGCAAGTTATGTATATGTTGAAATGCAAGTTTAACATAATATGCAAGCCTATGCAAGTATGTGAATGTTTATGCAAGTTATGTATATGTTGAAATGCAAGTTTAACATAATATGCAAGCCTATGCAAGTATGTGAATGTTTACGCAAGTTATGTATATGTTGAAATGCAAGTTTAACATGATATGCAAGCTTATGCAAGTATATGAATGCTTATGCAAGTATGTGAGTGCTTATGCAAGTTAAGTATATGCTAAAATGCAAGTTCTACATGTTATGCAAATCACATGTATGATGATATGTAAGTTCATATGCAACATGTTATGCAAATCACATGTTTGATGATATGTAAGTTCATATGCAACATGTTATGTAAGACACATGTTTGATAATATGCAAGTTTGGGTTGAATATAGTTGGGTTAATATATGCTCATATATGCAAGTTGACATCCTCTTAACCCATGACAAAGTTGTATGCTAAACCCATGATAGTTGTGATGGATCTTCCCCTTTATTATGTCATGAAATGAGAACGATTTACGTGGGGAAACGATGGGGTTGGTAAATATGTTAATTAAAGCATGGTTGGGTATGATTAAGCATACCATAAAAATAAATTACCATAAGTGGGAATTTACCTATTGAGTTAGGTCTACCCCATGGGAATTTACCTATTGAGTTAGGTCTACCCATGTTATGGAAAACTTGATATTAATTAGGAATAATTAATATGAGGGTGATTAATTAGGTGTAATTAATCGACTAAGACACGAGGTTGGACTCATTTGTAGTGTAAAACTGCCCGGACCCGACCGGCTTAACCAGTTGCTACAAATGTCAGCCCAATGTGAGAGGTCTTAGCCATAAATTAAATACGTGATTAAGGTAAAGACACGAGGTTAGACTCTGTTATGACGTAAGACTGCCCGGACTCTACCGGCTTAACCAGGCGGTCATAACAGCCAGTCTAATGTGGGAGGTCTTTATGGGAGATCACGGTCTTAATTAACTAAGAAACACTTAACCATATTAGCATGTAGTGGGACATGAGGGGTTAAGTGGGTGCCTTGGGTGGCATATAGTAACTAGTGGGGGTGCCTTGGGTGGCATGAGGAAACTAGTGGTTGCCTTGGGTGGCAATAGAAAATACGATAAGAATACTTAACCAAAGTGGAACATGTAACTAAACATGATTAAAGGGTTAAGTAAGTGCCTTGGGTGGCATGGGGAAATCAAGTAAGTGCCTTGGGTGGCATGTGGGAATCAAGTAAGTGCCTTGGGTGGCATGTGGGAATCAAGTAAGTGCCTTGGGTGGCATGCGAAAATCTAGTGGGTGCCTTAAGGGGCAATTGTAATATAATTGGATGACTTAACCAAACCTTAACATGTAAGGGGGCATGATTATAAAAAGGGGTTAAGTGGGATGCACTAGATAAAATGACAAGCTTAAGTAGTAGCTTGTGGGGGGCCCATTTCAACCAATATCCCAAACGTATCTTTGTGGGCTCGACCCATGTCGAGTGACGGGACACGCATATTGGGCTTGATTATAAGAGGCCAAAACGGGGTAGCGGTGGCAACGCAAGTCCAACGGGTTTCATATGCGTGTGTGGGCCCGGGCTGGTAGATAAGCCGTTGTTGCATCGTGTAGATATAAAGCCGTGCATCGTTGATAGTATTGGGTAGCCACTTTAGGGGAGTGATACACCCCACTGTGGGACCAGCACGGGTATCTACGTTAGGGAGCCGATCGCTTGGGGTAGTGGGGTACACCTAGTAGAGATAGGGGCAGACGGCACCTATGTAGTCAACTAGGGTACAGGAAACTACTGGTTATATCTATCTTTGATATCCTTGGGTGGGATCAACCTTTGAGTAGGAGTGACTGGTGTGGTGCAGTTAGTAATTATCCTTGGGTGGGTAGATGTGTCTTTACGGTTATCTTAGTTCGTCCTGTGTTCGTGGGCAACTTAGTGTAGTCATTATCCCCAAAGATACCATACCGAGTTCATATCATACCCTAATTACTTTAATAATTGTATTATTAAGGAGATAGGGTTCACTCAGGCTTATGTCTGACCCCCGTTGTTTTTATCTTTTTCCTTCAGGTCCTCAGGTTGGGCCTAGTGCTAGTGGGCTTTGATCAGTTTGCTTTATCTATCTCTTGGAGCTTGGACCGTAGATGTAGAGCTCAGCTTATCTTATCTTTTCTGTTATGGCTATTTGTTATGAGTAGTGGGATTATGTACTTATTTTATTCAGGATGGATATTTTGTACTTGACTCTTGTTATGGTTTTATGATGTAACCAAACATGTTTTACTTTCCGCTGCTATGAGATGATGTTTTAAATTTTCAAGTATTACATTATATCTGTCTTGTTGTAATTTTACTGTTCTATACTCACTAAAAATACTCCACCGATGCTATGGCATTCCCTTAGTGAGTGACTATAGCGGGTGTGGGGTGTTACACGTGGTATCAGAGCTTAAGGTTACCAGAACAGATAAAATTTTTAGAAAAACTATTTTCTAAGAATATTTTTGAAAGGAGTATTTTCGAAAACATGTCTTTTAAGAGAAAAGTTTTTGAAAGAAAAGCATAATCCCCAATAGCCATATCTATATCTTTCGAATTCTCCATTTTGAATCTCTTCCTCTCTCTCATTTTGAGTTTCCCCTCCGCGTATAGATGATCTTTCTAAGATGGATAAGGATGGAAAACCACTTCAAGGGACTCAGACGTAAATCTGGTTAGAAGTTGGTTCAAGAAGAGAGGAAGGCTCAAATAGTTGTTTGGTTAATGAAGGGTGAAACCTCATTGGTGGGAGGTTGTGAGTGGAGAATAGGGAAGAGGAAGGCTAGTAGTTATCCTTTTGAGAGGAATAGGACACGTTATTAGGATTGTCCAAAGAAGCAAGGGCAAGGTATGGAATCTTCTGGGGGTAATTGTATTCCCTCACGACTAAGGTACCAGATGGGGATAAGACCGTCTAGGTTGGAATTTGGATTTCTTTATTATCCAATTCAAACTTTATTTGATCCTGATATATCGAGTTCGTTTATCTCACCATTGATAGTTGAGTCACTGCACTTAGACACCAGTTTGGTTGATGATCCCTTAGTTGTTTCAAACCCAATTGGGCTCCATGGTGTGGTTGGGTTTGAAAGTTTTTATACTTAGCATTGAGTTTAGATGCGATGCTTGTTGGGCTTCACGGGCTATGGGTTAGTTCTGGGCATGGACTGGTTATCCAGTAGGGGTGCCGTTTTTGATTTTGGAGGGAGAGTTGTTAGGCTTATGGGCCGCTTGGGTAACACTCTCGAGATCTCTTGTAATCCCATAGAATCTGTTATGCTAAGTTATCTAGAATCGCTTGACATGTTGGTCTAGAATTTGTGATCTGTTAGAGCGGTCCGGGAATACCCGGATGTGTATAAGGAGGTGAAGGGCTTACCTCCAGAGCTGGAAATTGACTCCCAAATATATCTGGTGGGTAAGGCTAAACCAGTGTCTTGGCCAGTGTGCCACGTGGCTCCTCGTGAGAGGAGGGAACTCCATAAGTAAGTAGGCGATTTGCTTGAGAAGGGGTTCATAAGACGAAGTATATCGGAGTGGGGCGCTCCAGTAGTTTTTGCCACGAAGGCGGATGGGTCCCTCAGACTTTGTGTAGGCTAAAGAGAGCTAAATAAACTCACAAAGAAGAATAGACACCCATTGTCGAGGATTGATGATCTCTTTGATCAGTTAGTGGGCGCCTCAGTATTTTCGCAGTTGGACTTAGCCACGGGATTTCATCAGTTGAGAGTGGCTGAGGATAGTACAGAGAAGACTGCCTTTAGGACTCCGGATGATTTTTTTTATGAGTGGCTGGTGATGCCATTGGGTTTGACGAACGCCCCCGTATACTTTGATGATTTGATAAGAAGGGTGTTCAAGGAGTACCTAAATAAGTTGTGATGGTCTTTGTGGATGACATCTTGGTCTTTTCTAGGAGCAAAGCCAGTTAGGGAAAAACGGTGGTTTTGGAGTAAGACTGGCGGGGACATCCAGGGTTGGACAAGGGGCTTAATTATTTAGCCGTTTTTACTAGTATCATCTCACGAAGGTCGTCTGAATTCGAAGGAGGTATCCCTTGGGTGTTTGTCTGATATTGGTTTAGGCCTTTGGGGCTTGCATTTGGGGGAATGCCGAGTTCGATTAGGGTGGTCTGCGTGAGGGATGGATAGCTGTGATGATTTTGGATGATATCTTGGTGGAGAAGAGCATGCCCTACATCTTAGGGAAGTGCTGGAGGCTCTTCAAGCGCATAATCTTAGGACAGTAAAAGTGGATGGGATTTTTAGCATCCTATGGGTTTGAGATAGCGTATACCCCTGGCAAGGGTAACATGGTAGTGGACACCTTAAGTAGAAAAAGGGATTGTCCTCGAGTTTGTGGTTCGTTGAACGAAGGAGCCTAGAGTTTATTTCTATGATGGATTTCAGACCTTCCGTTAATTGTGTACCCGGTTTGCTAGCTTCCTTGGAAGTTAGACCTACTCTTTTGGGGCAAATTGTAGAAGCACAGAGGGACGACCCACAGTTGGTTGAGTTAGTAGAAAAGCTCATAAGGGGGGGAGTCGTCCAGCCATTTGAGTAGGTACACCCTAGATGATAGGGGGTGCTTGTGTAGAGACGGTAGACTTTGTGTACCGCAAGATGAGGGTTTGAGGAAGGTTATTCCTGATAATGCACACCATTTTAGGATGACCATTCATCCCGGTGGGGACGAGATGTACCAAGACATGAAAAGGACTTTCTTCTGGGCCGGTATGAAGAAAGATGTGGCCGAGTATGTTGCTAGATGCTTGGTGTGCCAACAAGTAAAAGCAGAGCAAAAGAAGCCAGGTGGGTTGCTTCATCCTTTGGAAGTTCCGATATGGAAGTGGGATAGTGTCTCGATGGACTTCGTTGATGGTTTACCGAGATCGAGGAAGGGCAATACAGGAATTTGGGTCGTGGTTGATAGACTTACTAAGAGCGCCCATTTCATACCCGTAAAGAGTAAGAGGACTGCTCCATGGCTTGCTTCAGTCTATGTTCGAGAGATAGTTCGATTGCATGGGGTACCTTCCAGCATAGTGAGTGATCGAGATCCTATCTTCACTAGTGAGTTTTGGAAGAGTTTACAGGAGGCGGTGGGGACTCAGTTGTGTTTGAGCACCGCATATCATCCTCAGACAGACGGCCAGACCGAGAGGGTGAACCGTGTTTTGGAAGACCTTTTGAGGCTTTGTATCTTGGATTTTGGAGGTACATGGGAAGAGCATCTTCCTTTGGTGGAGTTTGCATATAACAACAGCTTCCAGTCTAGTATTGGCATGGCACCTTTTGAAGCTCTTTATGGAAGGCCTTGTCGATCACCTACATGTTGGTGGGAATCTACGGATAAGATCTTGCTAGGGCCCGATATGGTTAGAGAGACTTCAGAGAAGGTTGATTTGATTCGAAGAAGGATGAAAGCAGCGCAAGACAGACAGAAATCTTATGCAGATAAGAGGAGGACTGATCTTGAGTTTGAAGTTGGGGACATGGTTTTTGTCAAAGTGTCTCCATTACGGAATGTTGTTCGCTTTGGATCCGCTGGGAAGTTAGCACCGAGGTTTGTAGGACCGTTTCCTGTCAAGGAAAGAATTGGACGGATGGCATATAGGGTGGAGTTGCCAGACAGACTTAGTGGTATACATGATGTTTTCCATGTGTCACATTTGAGGAAGTGCCTACATGAGACCGCAGAGGTGGTAGAGCCGAGCTTGCTTAGAGAAGTGGAAGTAGAGCGTGATGCGACGATTCGACGAGCTCCTACTCGCATCCTTGGGTCAGAGATTAAGAAGTTGAGAAACAGAGAGGTTCAGCTAGTCAAAGTGCAATGGGGAGATGACGAGAGCAATGCTACTTGGGAGACGGAAGCGAAGATGCGTTCTTTGTACCCTTTTCTTTTCGAGAGTATGTTCTTTAACTTCTCCTTTATTGCCTATCTTGTACTTATCTTGTTCTTAGTATGTCCTCTCGTTAGCACCTTTGACCTTTTAGATAGGGTAAACCTATGGTTGAAACATGTGTTTGAGACATGTTATGATTGATGGATGCAAGTGGATGCAAGTGTTTGCTAGTGGTTGCTCGTGGATGCATATACACACACTTTAGGCACTAGATCGGCTCAATCACTTCATATTGCATATTGCATATAAATGTGTGTAGGTAGCTATATTAATGGATGTATGATGGTTGTGCTATCATATGGATGATGCATTTATTCGGTGAATGATTGTGCACGCATGTAGAAATAGTATGTGTCGATAGGGTTCTTTCGCATACATATTGGATGCATGGCACTATCATGGTTTGCATTAAGGAGGTCAACTGAATCAGTAGACCGCCTGATTTTGCATTAGATAGGGAACATATACACACACTTTTTGCATATGTTCATACAACATTAGAAACTTTAAGGACAATGGATGCCAGTGTTTGATGGTTGAGTAGATGGTTGTTTGGTTGGTAGGATACGTTCTTCTTGACTTAGAGATTTCGGGGACGAAATCCTTTAAGTAGGGGAGAATGTAACACCCCGTATGTTAAATAACTTGTTATAACATAAATCAGAGCAGAATTAAATTTAATATTCTGAATCAGGGGAAACGGGCTGTGCCATTGCGTTCGTCTCGGAAAAATACGCGAAATAGAGTCCGAGTTTTCGTAAATCGGAGTCCGTATGACCAAGTTATGGCCCGTCAAAGTTTCACGAAAAATCAAAAACGAAAACTGCTCATGTTTTGAGGCCCGGGATGAGTTTTGGGCTGTTTTTTTTGGGCCCTAAATGGTTCCTACACTTGACTTCTTCCCCAAGACATGCTTTAAAGGCTAGGATTGGTTCTAGGGTATATCCTATGGTCCTAAAACATCTAACTAATCTATATATACACCCTAATACCCCCCTTATCCTTACCAAAAATAGATCTAAGGCCATTATGCCAACACTTAGAAAATTGGAGAGCCTCCACTAAAAATCCTAAGAGGGTTTGCAAGCTAATCTACATCTTCTTCTACTTAATCATTGGGATTTGCTTCATTTAACTTGCTAATCTTGTTTTGGTGAGCTTCTATCCCCTTAATAATCAATTATTGAATTGATTATGATAAGATGTGATAAAGTATGGCTATGTTTGTGGATCCATATATTTATGCAAGCTTGATGTAGTGAATATTATGTGTTTTGCAAGTTATATGCCTTATGTCATGCAAGTTTCATAATATGTAATCATGATATTTTTATGCAAGTTGTTTCATGATGTTTATGATGCAAAACACTAAGTGAATATGGATCCATTATGCAAACATGTTATGCAAGTATGTGAATGTTTATGCAAGTTATCTATATGTTGAAATGCAAGTTTAACATAATATGCAAGCCTATGCAAGTATGTGAATGTTTATGCAAGTTATGTATATGTTGAAATGCAAGTTTAACATAATATGCAAGCCTATGCAAGTATGTGAATGTTTATGCAAGTTATGTATATGTTGAAATGCAAGTTTAACATAATATGCAAGCCTATGCAAGTATGTGAATGTTTATGCAAGTTATGTATATGTTGAAATGCAAGTTTAACATAATATGCAAGCCTATGCAAGTATGTGAATGTTTATGCAAGTTATGTATATGTTGAAATGCAAGTTTAACATAATATGCAAGCCTATGCAAGTATGTGAATGTTTACGCAAGTTATGTATATGTTGAAATGCAAGTTTAACATGATATGCAAGCTTATGCAAGTATATGAATGCTTATGCAAGTATGTGAGTGCTTATGCAAGTTAAGTATATGCTAAAATGCAAGTTCTACATGTTATGCAAATCACATGTATGATGATATGTAAGTTCATATGCAACATGTTATGCAAATCACATGTTTGATGATATGTAAGTTCATATGCAACATGTTATGTAAGACACATGTTTGATAATATGCAAGTTTGGGTTGAATATAGTTGGGTTAATATATGCTCATATATGCAAGTTGACATCCTCTTAACCCATGACAAAGTTGTATGCTAAACCCATGATAGTTGTGATGGATCTTCCCCTTTATTATGTCATGAAATGAGAACGATTTACGTGGGGAAACGATGGGGTTGGTAAATATGTTAATTAAAGCATGGTTGGGTATGATTAAGCATACCATAAAAATAAATTACCATAAGTGGGAATTTACCTATTGAGTTAGGTCTACCCCATGGGAATTTACCTATTGAGTTAGGTCTACCCATGTTATGGAAAACTTGATATTAATTAGGAATAATTAATATGAGGGTGATTAATTAGGTGTAATTAATCGACTAAGACACGAGGTTGGACTCATTTGTAGTGTAAAACTGCCCGGACCCGACCGGCTTAACCAGTTGCTACAAATGTCAGCCCAATGTGAGAGGTCTTAGCCATAAATTAAATACGTGATTAAGGTAAAGACACGAGGTTAGACTCTGTTATGACGTAAGACTGCCCGGACTCTACCGGCTTAACCAGGCGGTCATAACAGCCAGTCTAATGTGGGAGGTCTTTATGGGAGATCACGGTCTTAATTAATTAAGAAACACTTAACCATATTAGCATGTAGTGGGACATGAGGGGTTAAGTGGGTGCCTTGGGTGGCATATAGTAACTAGTGGGGGTGCCTTGGGTGGCATGAGGAAACTAGTGGGTTGCCTTGGGTGGCAATAGAAAATACGATAAGAATACTTAACCAAAGTGGAACATGTAACTAAACATGATTAAAGGGTTAAGTAAGTGCCTTGGGTGGCATGGGGAAATCAAGTAAGTGCCTTGGGTGGCATGTGGGAATCAAGTAAGTGCCTTGGGTGGCATGTGGGAATCAAGTAAGTGCCTTGGGTGGCATGCGAAAATCTAGTGGGTGCCTTAAGGGGCAATTGTAATATAATTGGATGACTTAACCAAACCTTAACATGTAAGGGGGCATGATTATAAAAAGGGGTTAAGTGGGATGCACTAGATAAAATGACAAGCTTAAGTAGTAGCTTGTGGGGGGCCCATTTCAACCAATATCCCAAACGTATCTTTGTGGGCTCGACCCATGTCGAGTGACGGGACACGCATATTGGGCTTGATTATAAGAGGCCAAAACGGGGTAGCGGTGGCAACGCAAGTCCAACGGGTTTCATATGCGTGTGTGGGCCCGGGCTGGTAGATAAGCCGTTGTTGCATCGTGTAGATATAAAGCCGTGCACCGTTGATAGTATTGGGTAGCCACTTTAGGGGAGTGATACACCCCACTGTGGGACCAACACGGGTATCTACGTTAGGGAGCCGATCGCTTGGGGTAGTGGGGTACACCTAGTAGAGATAGGGGCAGACGGCACCTATGTAGTCAACTAGGGTACAGGAAACTACTGGTTATATCTATCTTTGATATCCTTGGGTGGGATCAACCTTTGAGTAGGAGTGACTGGTGTGGTGCAGTTAGTAATTATCCTTGGGTGGGTAGATGTGTCTTTACGGTTATCTTAGTTCGTCCTGTGTTCGTGGGCAACTTAGTGTAGTCATTATCCCCAAAGATACCATACCGAGTTCATATCATACCCTAATTACTTTAATAATTGTATTATTAAGGAGATAGGGTTCACTCAGGCTTATGTCTGACCCCCGTTGTTTTTATCTTTTTCCTTCAGGTCCTCAGGTTGGGCCTAGTGCTAGTGGGCTTTGATCAGTTTGCTTTATCTATCTCTTGGAGCTTGGACCGTAGATGTAGAGCTCAGCTTATCTTATCTTTTCTGTTATGGCTATTTGTTATGAGTAGTGGGATTATGTACTTATTTTATTCAGGATGGATATTTTGTACTTGACTCTTGTTATGGTTTTATGATGTAACCAAACATGTTTTACTTTCCGCTGCTATGAGATGATGTTTTAAATTTTCAAGTATTACATTATATCTGTCTTGTTGTAATTTTACTGCTCTATACTCACTAAAAATACTCCACCGATGCTATGGCATTCCCTTAGTGAGTGACTATAGCGGGTGTGGGGTGTTACACCATGCTACAAATCCAATGCCTTAACCAACTGAGCTACAGAGGCTTTTGTTAATAAGTCTTAGAACAATAATAATTATTGTTCTCTCCTTACTTCTCTTTTTCATGTTAGTTACATTACTTAAATTAAACAACTGCATGGATCTTTTTCATTTTCTTTTTCTTTTAAAAATTAATTATACTTTAGTTTGAGAATCTTAATGTCACAGAATTACGGGGTGTTACATTCTCCCCCACTTAAAAGGATTTCGTCCCCGAAATCTTCAAGTTAGGAAGAATGTGTCCTACCATCCAATCACCCATCTACTCAACCATTCAATCACAGGCATTCATTGTCCTTAAAAGATTTCTAATGCTTTCATTTTCATATGCATAGTGTGTGTATATGTCTCTATCTAATGCAAAATCAGGCGGTCTACTGATTCAGTTGACCTCCTTAATGCAAATTATGTTAGTGCCATGCGTCCAATCATGTATGCAAACATCCCTAGTCACGTAAATACTACATGCGTGCACAGCCATTCATCCATATGCAACGTCCATATGATATCATATCAAGTTCAACTTATAAACAAATGCATATATGTAAATGCAATATGAGAGCGTCCGAACTTGATCTAGTGCCTAATACGTATGCATATGCATCCACGAGCAACCATTTGCAACCACTTGCAACCATTCAACCATAACATGTTTCAAATACATGTTTACATCCATTGGCTTCTACCTAAAGATCGGAGATTCAATCTAGAGGATATACTTTGGAAAGAGAGAAACAACTATGCGTAAACCTCCTAAACAAAGAAATCAAGGATGCACCCTTAAGGAAAAAGGGCATGTTGCTAGTATCTAGCCTTCTTGAGCTTTACTCCACTATATCTTAACCAATTTTTACTCCACGATTGTGAAGTTTCTAAGCTCCATCTCCAAAATGAACAAATGTCAACCAAGTGTATATACTAGGATGATCAGAGGTCTCTCCTCCTATCTTATCCATCATGCCATAATTATAAGGGTCAAAAGGTCACTACGCGCTTTTTAGAGCGCCTGCCACAACTATCCATCTCTCACGCAAACCATCCTAGTCGAACTCGACATTCCTCAAGTACAAGCCCCAAAGGCCTAAACCAATATCAGACAAGCACCCAAGGAATATCTCCTTTAGACAATCTACGTGATATGATATAAGCAAACTCGATAGCTATTCAAACCCCTACTAACCAAAAATAAACGGGTCGAACCACCCACTGGGTTTGAGACTGATTGGGATCTTCTTACTATACAAGTACTAAGGTGCAGAGACTTAACTATGGAAGCAAATATGAACAAATGCGAAGCGCTAAATCCAAACAGAAAAACTAGATTCTTCCAACAGAAACTTTTACCACTATCTCCTAGGTATGCTTAGCATGTACTTGTCCTTCTAAAAATCTTGTCCCTCGTCCTTGCCCTTGTCTTTAATTATATGCCCTATCATACTCTAGTAAGGATACTTCCTCTTTTATAATTTCTTCCTCCTTCGTGAGCTAACCTATCTCCATGCATTCCTCATCCTAGGGTTTTGTCCCTTTTGCCAAACTCCTCATCCCTTTCCATGTATTGCTATGTTGGCAAATCTCTCGAAAACTGCTTCCATCATACAGAAAAACCTTATAAACTTGAAAGAAGACCGGCCGTAAGTGGAACGAATACGGCTATAGATGGAGGACGGGCACTACTTTGCCCTTCGATGAGGTTACCTCCCAGAAAGCCAGGAGCCCCAGAAACTCAAGAAAGAAGGAGACAAGAATTCAAACAGAGGAAGAGGAGACAATGCGTATGGCTTTGGGGAATATGCCTTTAAAACAAATCCTTTCTTTTAAAAATGCTTCTTTAAAAACCGTTTGAAAATAATTTTTCAAATCTTTTATCTGATCCGGTAACCTTCAGCTCTGATACCATGTGTAACACCCCACGTCCGTTAGTGTCACTCGCAAAGGGAATGCACTAAGTTCTGTGGAGCATTATGGATAAAAGATGCAGATAAATTACAAGACAGACAAACAATTAACAGCGGAAAATAAAACTTTGCTTTATTGATAAAATAGATTGTACAAGATTGCTTTACAATATCAGAGTATCATCTGTCTTTACTAGATAAAGAAGCATAAAAATACATTTATATTCCCCAATGTAGCATAAGCCAGCCATAGCATCTGAAAGAGAATCCAAGGACAACTTCGTCAAATCTTCAAGCTGGGAAAGAGCAACGGTCCAATTTAATCCTGAGTTATACTATTCCCTCCTTAACTACCTGGGGGGGGGGAACGGAAGAAAGGAAGACGAAAGAAAAACAGAGTCAGACATAAAGCCTGAGTAAGTTCAGTAACTTCTAGCATGTGAACATGGAAAAACAAAACGACATGAATTAACTGAATACAAGATTACACCATGACGATAAGGTCAACAAGATTAGACAAGGTAGTCACAAGATATGCTAAGATGACTGGATACGCTCTAATACTTTCGCAGCTTCGCTATATCCTTGTTATACTGGTTTCTATATCTCTGCACCACCTAACTAGTGTTCAACTAGTAACGATAACGTGATCCCAACCCCTGTAGTTTCCATTGTCTTCAGGCATACATTTATTATTTATTACCTAGATCTAGTCTAGGGTTTTCTATCAAGTGCTTTCTAGATTTAACTATAGTTTTACGCTATCTGCTGAACGCTTTTCGAGTTCAGGGTTTATGCCACCTAGTCCAACTAGGGATTACGCTACCTGTCGAACAATGCCCCCAAGTCTAGGACACACTACCTAGAGTGGTATATGTTCCTAGGCTTCCCCACGCATGTATCGCGAATCGTTATCGCTTGTCTAGATGCACATGTCCTGTAATGTGCGATCCGAGTCCTGTGACAGGGCAAATCAAGGAATACAGAACTCGGTCGGGAGCTTTCGGATATCTGCCGATGCAGATGCTAAGGTCTGTTTTTATTCCAGTGGCTATGGTCCCACTTGACCCCTCCCTCAGCTAATGAAAGACACACCTTGTAAAATGAGAACTATACGCCGGCCCCCGGTGCCCCACTATCCTATGGCCATCCGCAACCATAACTAGATAGCAAGTATATGGTCTTTTGGAGTTCTCCGCCTTTCCGCTTCACGTATCTCGATTGACTCAAGATGGATGGTAGACGACGAGTTGCTATCACAGGGCTACCGTCTTCTCGCCGAATCACGCTGGTCCATCCTAGTCTTTAGGTTGCCACATATATATTGCAACCAAGGCATACCCTCGGTTCTTCTAACGCAGACCTTAACCTCTGTGAGCCCAGGATGATCATCTGCAGCCTCACAGAGGGATACCAAGAGTACCCTCACGTCCCCTCGAAGCCTCGGGCTTCGTAACCCAATTCGTTGGAGCCTTCTTAAAACCAGATGGATGTTTGCTCCTTCGTGTTATACTAAGAATTACTACTTAGTTATACTAACTAAGGTTTACCACTTAGTTTCCAAATTCCTTGTTTTCTTAACTAAGTTTTACTACTTAGTCCCTTTTTCAACTGAGGTCTACTACTTAGTTTTCTTTCCCGCCAGGTTGGGTTGGTTAAGTGTCTTTAGTCGATTCAAGCTATCTTAACCCTCTTCCCTTATCCTATTACACCGGTTAAGTGTTATCCCTTCATGCTTTTTACTTAACCCTATTCATTTATCATATTCTGATGGTTAAGCGTTCAAGTTTACTTAACCCTATGGTCTAGTCCAGTTAACATATTAATTTGGCTAAGTGTATTACTTAACCCCAACCTCTAGTCTAATTAACATGTTAAATTGGCTAAGTGTATTAACTTTACTTAACCCCACCTTCTAGTCTAGCCAACATGTTAATTTGGCTAAGTATTCCCATGGACTTAACCCTCCCATTCTAGCTTTTACTGTGCTAAGTTGGTTAAGTGTTCCTTAACCTTCCCATTCTAGCTTAACCGTGTTAGGTTGGTTAAGTGTTCCTATGGACTTAACCTTCCCATTCTAGCTTAACTTTGTTAAGTCAGTTAAGTGTTCCTATGGACTTAACCCACCCATTCTTGCTTAACTGTGTTAAATTGGTTAAGTGTTTCTATGGACTTAACTCTCCCATTCTTGTTCTAGCTTTAATTAATAAATTAAAGCCGCAACCTCTCACATTAGACAGATATTGCTACGGTTACTGGATGTGCCGGTCGATTCCGGGCAGGTTTACACTGCAACTCAGTCTAACCTCGGGTTAGGCATATTCATGTTTTCTAAGTTCAAAGGGTTTTTAATTAATTTCCAAATCTGGTTTTGAAAACAACCATCCCGTCCTTCGGATCAGTTAGGGATAGCCAGGGAGGGCAGGAAACTTGTATTTTCCAAACCCAAGCCTAGACACTATCCTCTCTGTCACCCTAGAACCTTCTGGTCTATGTGTTATAAAAAGGGATGTTATCAAAATACCTTTCTTTTGTTTATAAATTGTTAACAATTTATTTCAAAAGCCCATTTCCCCTTTTTAGACAAATTTGGCCTATATTTATTTGTCAAGCCTACTAGTATACTTATATTCGAGGCCCAAGTCCTAACCCAACATGCAGTTTAGGCCATTTCCTATTTCATTGCCGAAACTAGATTAAATATCCTAGTTTATAATTTATGGCCAAAACTTAACCAAGTTACATATTTTGTGGTAAATGAACAATTTAACATTTATGACGAATTCTATAAGTAAATTACTCCTAATTTACTTATTTCATTACTACTCTTTTAATGTACATTGTCACATTTATTATTATGGCCCATTCTCTATTATTTATCATATTTATACTTTTTGGTATGTAAATTATACCAAATTTAGTGTCGCTAACCATAATTTATTCTAAACATGACAATTGCTCACAATTATGAATAAATTCAAAATTGTGCTAATATACTTATTCCAAATCAACCTTAATTAACCCAATCTTGGTTTAACATCCTAATTCACAATTTATGGAAAAACTAGAATTATTTTTCTAGTTTACATTTTATGCCTAAAATTTAGCTTACTTACTAACGCTAAATTTAATATGTCAAAATCACATATTCCCTAATCCATGTCAAATTTCCCCGTTTTCATTTTAATATGCATGTCATAATACATATTCCAAATTATGCCAATTTCCAAGTTTACAATTACGTTCATATTCATTTCCATGTTTTTCCCCAAATCGCATTCCCATCGTTCGAATAATCGTGATTCAACCTAGATTATAAATAAATCTAGATTCGTAGATAAAAAGGGAATGAATCAAAATGACAAGAAGGAATAATTGGCATAAAAAGGTTTGGATAACAATGTAGGTTCAAGAATATGGGTAGACCTAACTAAATAGGTAAATTCCCACTGTCTTAAAACCAAAGAATGGGCAAAATAGGTTCAAGAACGTGGGTAGACCTAACTTAATAGGTAAATTCCCACTGTCTTAAAACCAAAGAAAAACCAAGGAACAGGTAGAATAAATAATTGGGTTTAGACCCAACTTCTCAATCACAAAACTAAAGCAATATTTTCCTAATCATAAATCATGGGTGTCAAAATCACAGTTGTCCTCATTATGTCATAAGTAATAGTTTATGTCCAAATCAAAGGTATAGGCCTAGTCAAGGAAATAATCCTTGTAGTCACAGTCACAGTCATAGGAAATGTCCATAGTCATATGCGATGTTCATAGTCCAAAAGGAAAATAATTCCCATAGTCATAAGTCATTGTCATAGGCAATGTTTATATATCCCAAAATCAAAGGCTTATGTCATAGTCCAAAGGCATATTGTAACACCCCACCTCCGCCAGGGCGGCTCTTGCAAGCAACTCTGACTTTGGTGGGGCGTTTTTAAAACAAGGTAAACATGCATAAGGATATAGCAAGGCAGGACATGACATATATATATGTAAATAAACAGAGTAAGTAGATAGATACAACAGCGGAAGGATTTTAAACCATTTCAAAAACAAGTCTGCTACATCATAATGTCAATTTCCCAAATAAATATGTCTAGTACAACATAAACAGAAATACTGAAATACATAGTGCTATCCCCAAAAATAAAAGTGATAAGCCATAGCGAGCTCAATATCCAGACATACATGAGCTATCCAGCGAACAAGCAAGCGATCCAAGCTAAGCACCACTGTTCCCTCCCTGAGAACCTGGGGGGGGGGGGGAAACGGAAGAAAAGAAGCGAAAGAAAAAGGTCAGTCAAAAAGACTGGTAAGCCCTACTACGATCAGTCTATAAACTAATAAAGCTAACATCATAATGGAAACTGAGATGAATATACTGGCAATAGATAAAGGTGTCATCACATAAAGAAGATTAAGCTTTGCACCACAGTGTACTAGCAAACTAACATAACAGGTATTGATCCCTCAGCCCAAACTTTGGCCCAATAGCATGAGGTGACCTTAATGCAAGGTCCAGCCCAACGGTCTAGTCGATCGGCTCCCTATAAACCTAACACGTCAAGTGTTGGTGTCCATACGGCCCACATATGGTTGTAGTCAGACTGTGCTGGGTCCACCTTTGGGTGTATCAAGCCCTCGGGTGTCAACCCCAGACACCTAAGCAATAATGCACAGTCTAAACCTACTGGTACCCGTGCCTCGAGTTTGTCCAACACCGGACTACGTGCACGTCCGTAGCCCGCCTGGACCCGCACCGCTGTACCACTCAGCCGTCGCTTTGGTCGCTTACATCAGTTCAGTAATCGTGCCCCGCCCTAGCCTAGCCTCTAGGGTTGTGAATGATACCCAACTGGGATTACTGCTGGAACAGACCACGTTGCTAGGGTTTTCTAAGAGGGTTAAGTGTGGTTTAACCCCTCACTAATCATGGATTAAATTAGCTAAGTGTAACCAACAGTTCACCACTTAACCCCATTTAATCCCTCGTATCCCCAAAATTGGTTAAGTATTAGTGGGCCATGACTTAACCCTAACCATGAGGCATTAATTTAATTGTACCTTAACCTCTCACATTAGACTTTGTTGCGGTTACTAGTTAAGCTGGGCGGGTCCGGGTAGCTTTACACCACAACTTGGTCTAACCTCGGGTCCCAGGTACACATGACCAACTTCTCACATTGGGTCCTATTGTTTGTAGCAACTAGTTAAGCCGGTCGGTTCCGGGTAGGTTTACGCTACAAACTCAACCCAACCTCGAGTTGGCCACACATGTTTTCTAAGTGTCATGTCCACTTTATTTCAAACCATAATTACAAGTTTAACAAATACTTGGGTAGACCTAACTTAATAGGTAAATTCCCAAGGGGTAGACCTAACTTAATAGGTAAATTCCCAATCTTATATTTTCATGTATTTTAAGTTTTACCCAAAAACCCTCCCAACGTCATTCTATCGCTTACATATTCGTCATAACGCATAAAGTATAGAAAAGGGGGAACTTGGCACAACATACATGATAAATCTTACATATCATAATAAGCATGCATAACATGTTGGACTTGCATAACTTAGCATAGTGAACTTGCATAAACATGCATAACTTGTTAAACTTGCAAATCATGGCATAGTGAACTTGCATAAACATGCATAACTTGTTAAACTTGCAAATCATGGCATAGTGAACTTGCATAAACATGCATAACTTGTTAAACTTGCAAATCATGACTTAGTGAACTTGCATAAACATGCATAACTTATCAAACATGTGTAACATAGCATAGTGAACTCACATAAGCATGCATAACTCATTAAACATGCATAACATAGAATAGTGAACTCACATAAGCATGCATAACTCATTAAACATGCATAACATAGGATAGCGAACTCATATAAGCATGCATAACTCATTAAACATGCATAACATAGCATAGTGAACTCGCATAAGCATGCATAACTTATTAAACATGCATAAATCCCAACTTTCATCACATATTAACTTTAGAGTTTCTAAAATGAAGGTAAGAGGGCTTACAAATATTATGAAGACCCAAATCTACTAATAAAGATTGAGAAGCCCTTTTTATGCAAGCATATAGAAACCCAATCAAAGCTCCAATTAACAAAATTCCCAAAACTCTAGCTTTAGCAATTAAAGCTTGCAACTTGATGATGTATACAAGCTAATGATCATTCATACAACTTAGAAATGCTTGTATGAACATCAAAACCTTCATAGAAATGATTTTTGAAGAGGGTGGAGGCTAGGGTTCTTAGGTGGAGGCCATTTGAGAATTCAATTTGACATAGTTTGGTTGCTAGAATGAATAATGGGGTTTTAGGGTAGGATTAGGGGCTTATTTATAGAAGATTAGAGTGTTTTTAGCCCTAGGATTAACCCTAGGTTAGTTTAGGTCCGTCAGATTTCGGAACTCTCTAGTACCAAGCCACAAGACCAAGCCCAAATCAAAATGGTGCGCCAGGCAAAACTGCCTGGCCACCCCCTGTCGACAGGGCTGTCGACAGGGCAGTCGACACCCTGGGGACCCTGTCGACAGGCCTGTCGACATGCGGGTCCTGGCGGGAATTTTCCCGCCTGCGCCAGTTTGCCCTAACCCTTGTTTTTAATTTCAAATTTAAATCTGTTTTTACTTAGGAATTTTCTGAAAACTTCGTTGGGCCTTAATCGGGTCATACGGACTCCGATTTTCGAAAACTCGGACTCTATTTCGTGTATTTTTCCGAGACGAACGCAATGGCATAGCCCGTTTCCCTTGATTCACATTTTATAATTAGACTCTGCCTCGATTTATATTATAACAGATTATTGAAAATACGGGTTGTTACATTCTCCCCTCCTTAAAGGATTTCGTCCCCGAAATCTTCAAGTTAGGAAGAACGTACCCTACCATCCAATCATCCATCTACTCAAAGCATCATCCACGAGCAATCATTGTCCTTACAAGATTCTAAATGTGGTATGAACATATGCAAAAGTGTGTGTATATGTACTTACCTAATGCAGAAATCAGGCGGTTACTGATACAGTAAACCTCCTTAATGCATATGTATGTCAGTGAAAATCAGGCGGTTACTGATACAGTAAACCTCCTTAATGCATATGTATGTCAGTGAAATGAATCCATATGTATGCAAATTCCTAACATAATTTATAGTATCTATATGAGTGCACATAACATTCATCCATATGCAACATCCATGTGGTAGCACAACAAGTTTCAACCATGAATAAGTGTAAGCACTCATGCATATGCAACATGAAGAGTGTGTGAGCCGATCTAGTGCCTAATGTGTATAATGCATCCACGAGTAACCACTTGCAAACACTTGCAACCACTTGCAACCATCAAGCATAACATGTTTCAAATACATGTTTCATCCAAAGGGTTTCTACCTAAGGTCCTCATGACAAGATAAACACGATAAACTAGATAAACATGGATAGAGAGATATGCTAAAAAGAGATCTTAGAAGATAAGCAAGATAAACTCCTTTTTGGATTACAAGAAATCCATTCAAACCTTGACATATAGTACTAACCGATGAGTCATAACCCCCTTATGGAGTTTACAACAGAAATAAGATCGAGAATGGGACCGAGAGGATATATACAAAAGATAACTTGCAAGCAAGCTCCACAGGAAAACAAGGATCAAGGATGCACTCTTAAAATGAGATATGACGCGCGTATCTAGTCTTCACTCTTCTTAGTCACGTTTCCTTGAGCTTAACCCCACTGTGCTTTGACCGTCTTTTACTTCATGATCCCTTGGCTTCCTAACTCCTATTTACCAAATTCGAGTGGGAACTCATTTCATTATCGCCTCTCGTCTTCCTTTTCCACTTATCCTTCTTTCTGTATACTTGGCTTAAACATAACTGTAACCTCATGATTTCATGCAAGCTCTCCAAAATTCACTAGTGAATCCTGGATCTCGTCTACTTACTATAAAGTATTCCACGCAGCAGAACTTTTCTTGGAAATACCAATCTACGTTACCAATTGCCCTTACAAACGTGATTTTCTATAACTCATGCTTAATCGAAATGAACCATCCGCCTATGAGTGATAGGCCATACCTAGATTCAGTTGCCTACCCATGGCTTCCTGTAGGCTATTTCAAAACTGGCCAACTTCTTGAGGGTAAACCGTTGCTAACCATGATGCAGTCCTCTCGCTCTTCACCGGACTGAAATGAGCACTCTTCGTGAGTCTACCTATTATGACCCCCATACCCGTATTCCCTTTCTTTGATCTAGGTAATCTATCCACATACTCTATCGAGATGTTTTCACACTTTCCCTTGCGGAACCTCCAATGGAGGTAATGGCCCGTCGGGCTTCTATGACTTGGCCTTAACCTGGTGGCACAACATGCATCCTGAGACCAACTCGGCCACCTCCTCGAGTGATGCGCATCTTCTAGCACCTTCTTTACCAAGTCTTTCACTCGAGGGACACATAATCTATCATCGCGCCTTAGTCATCCCTTGTCATCTATAATATATCTAGCGAGGTGACTTAACATCTCGCCTCGAATTAACTGGTCCATGTTCTTGACTAACTGCAGGTCTTTCTTCCTGTGAAACCCCCTTCTTGATCCTGAAGAGGAAGTCTAAGCTCAGGGAATGCTAACTAACTAGCCAAACGGAGAAAGCTTTTAATTGCCCTCCTCAGGGTTTTCCGGTCTTAGACCGCAACCACTTTAACGGAATCCACCGCTAAGCCTTACTTAGGAACTATGTGCCCAAGAAATCCAACTTCTTTCCTCCAAAGTGACATTTGGAGAACTTGACCTTCAACTGGTGGCTCTAAGCGTATCCATCACCTCCTTGAGATGTCTAGCATGCTTTCCCTCGTTCTTTTAAGGAGATCAAAATATCGTCTGCGACGACCATGACAAACTTGTTCAAGGACTCCCTAAACACCCTACCCATCAAGTTCACGTAATATGCGGGTGCATTAGTCAAGCCAAATAGCATGACTAGCCATTCTAAAAATCCATCTAGAGTCCTAAACGCAGTCTTGTCAATTCCATCCTCAGCCATCCGAAGCTGATGGAATCCGATAGCTAGATCAAAAGAAGACAGATGCTCCTACAAGCTGATCAAACAAATCATCGATCCTTGGTAACGGTTGTCTATTCTTCTCACGATAATCAACACATAAGCGAAGCAAACTGTCCACATTAGTAACGAATACTACTGGAGCACCTTACTCGAAAATGCTTCGTCTCAGGAAGTTCTTCTCAAGCAACTCCTTGACTTGCTTTCTTAACTCTCATCTCGTGAGGTTATGTGCCTAACCGGCCACGAAAACTGGCTTGGTATTACCAACCAGATAATGCGGAAATCTATCCCACGTCTAGGGGTAACCCCTTCACTTCACCCCAGATATCAGGATATTCTCGGACCACCCTCACAGATTGCAAACTATCGATAGACGAGTCGAGGGATTCAAGATAACATAACATGACGGGACCCATAGGGTTGCTAGAAATTTCTAGGGCATTACCGAGGCGAGTCATGAGCCCCACAACCCTATATACAAAAACCAAGAATGGCTCCAAAACAGGACAACCATTCCATGCCCAAAACCAACCCATATCCCCTGAACCCGAGAATATAAGCATCCCACGAGAATTCTATACTCAAGATAGAAATTTTCAAATCCACCCAGACCACAGACAATTGGGTGGAACCCCCAATTGGAATTGAAACACATACGGGATCATCAACTAGGCTAGTTCTTAGGTGCAAACTTTCAACTAGATCAAATGAAATAAAACTATGCGATGTGTCAGAATCAAACAAAGTACGAACAGGGAAAGTCAGAAAATGTAAACAAGACTTTCAACAGAAACACTACCTCTATCATGAGCTGGAAGAACGGTGTTGAGGGGATGAACTCGCCCTCCAGATAATCCTGCATACTGAGTCTGACCTTGCCCTTGTTTCCTCGGGCAATTCTTGCTGAGATGTCCAAACTCACCACACTGAAAACATTCGCCCCGCTTTCTCTTCTTCTTCCTACATTCCCTGGATATATGTCCAACTTTATCACAGAAGTTGCATTTCCTATCCTCTCTTGGCTTGTCCTTGCGGTTGTTGTTACTCTTGCCTCGTTTCCCGGAATTTACCCTCTTGCCTTGAGACTCATTCGCCTTGACCTCTTTCTTGTCATTGTTATCTTCTTCTTGAAGTAGGGCCATATTCACCAAACTCTCGAAAGTCGCCCCCAAGGGTATGTGAGACATGGCCAAACCGTGCAATGGCTCGTTTAATCCTAGAGCAAAGTGTAGGGCCTTCTTCTGAGCTGTATTAACCAAGTCTAAATTGACCCGAGCCAGTTGATTGAACTTATCTATGTATTCCCTAATAGTCATGTCCCCTTGCTTCAGTGATAAGAACCTCAGTCCAAACCTTCCTCTAAAATCATCCCAAGTCTCAATTGGCCTAGTAGCGGTGGTGACTACCCACCAACGTGCAGCTTCTTCCTTTAGCAACTATACTGCTAATAAAACCTTCCTGCGGTCACCTATATCAAAGGTGGCTAAAAGATCTTCGGTCTCTTTCAACCAATTCCTTGCTTCTACAAAAGTCTCTGTTCCACTAAAATTCTTGCCACCCATCATCTTAAAGTTCTTACAAGTTTCCGCAAAATCCGCTTGTGGAGGCTGAGGGGGAAGAGGAACATCAGTTACGGGAGGAGGAGGAGGAACAACGGCCTCGACTGGAAAGACAACATTAGAGACACCCGGGACCGGTGCCGTGACTTCCAAGTACCGACGAAACCAATCGGGTATTGTTACTCCTTCGGGCAAGATGAGATTATCAGACATGCTGGAAACGAAAAGAAAAGAGTTCAAACGAGGGGTCAAAGGATAGTGCTAATGGCTTTTGGGGAATAGCCTTTTAAAATAACTAGACTTTTCTTTGGAAAATACTTTATACTTGGTTTTGAAAATAGTTTTTCAAAAGTTTTAAAAACCTTTTTATCCCTTCTCGTAAACCATATGCTCTGATACCAAATGTAACACCCCACCTCCGCCAGGGCGGCTCTTGCAAGCAACTCTGACTTTGGTGGGGCGTTTTTAAAACAAGGTAAACATGCATAAGGATATAGCAAGGCAGGACATTACATATATATATGTAAATAAACAGAGTAAGTAGATAGATACAACAGCGGAAGGATTTTAAACCATTTCAAAAACAAGTCTGCTACATCATAATGTCAATTTCCCAAATAAATATGTCTAGTACAACATAAACAGAAATACTGAAATACATAGTGCTATCCCCAAAAATAAAAGTGATAAGCCATAGCGAGCTCAATATCCAAACATACATGAGCTATCCAGCGAACAAGCAAGCGATCCAAGCTAAGCACCACTGTTCCCTCCCTGAGAACCTGGGGGGGGGGGGGGGAACGGAAGAAAAGAAGCGAAAGAAAACAGGTCAGTCAAAAAGACTGGTAAGCCCTACTACGATCAGTCTATAAACTAATAAAGCTAACATCATAATGGAAACTGAGATGAATATACTGGCAATAGATAAAGGTGTCATCACATAAAGAAGATTAAGCTTTGCACCACAGTGTACTAGCAAACTAACATAACAGGTATTGATCCCTCAGCCCAAACTTTGGCCCAATAGCATGAGGTGACCTTAATGCAAGGTCCAGCCCAACGGTCTAGTCGATCGGCTCCCTATAAACCTAACACGTCAAGTGTTGGTGTCCATACGGCCCACATATGGTTGTAGTCAGACTGTGCTGGGTCCACCTTTGGGTGTATCAAGCCCTCAGGTGTCAACCCCAGACACCTAAGCAATAATGCACAGTCTAAACCTACTGGTACCCGTGCCTCGAGTTTGTCCAACACCGGACTACGTGCACGTCCGTAGCCCGCCTGGACCCGCACCGCTGTACCACTCAGCCGTCGCTTTGGTCGCTTACATCAGTTCAGTAATCGTGCCCCGCCCTAGCCTAGCCTCTAGGGTTGTGAATGATACCCAACTGGGATTACTGCTGGAACATACCACGTTGCTAGGGTTTTCTAAGAGGGTTAAGTGTGGTTTAACCCCTCACTAATCATGGATTAAATTAGCTAAGTGTAACCAACAGTTCACCACTTAACCCCATTTAATCCCTCGTATCCCCAAAATTGGTTAAGTATTAGTGGGCCATGACTTAACCCTAACCATGAGGCATTAATTTAATTGTACCTTAACCTCTCACATTAGACTTTGTTGCGGTTACTAGTTAAGCCGGGCGGGTCCGGGTAGCTTTACACCACAACTTGGTCTAACCTCGGGTCCCAGGTACACATGACCAACTTCTCACATTGGGTCCTATTGTTTGTAGCAACTAGTTAAGCCGGTCGGTTCCGGGTAGGTTTACGCTACAAACTCAACCCAACCTCGAGTTGGCCACACATGTTTTCTAAGTGTCATGTCCACTTTATTTCAAACCATAATTACAAGTTTAACAAATACTTGGGTAGACCTAACTTAATAGGTAAATTCCCAAGGGGTAGACCTAACTTAATAGGTAAATTCCCAATCTTATATTTTCATGTATTTTAAGTTTTACCCAAAAACCCTCCCAACGTCATTCTATCGCTTACATATTCGTCATAACGCATAAAGGATAGAAAAGGGGGAACTTGGCACAACATACATGATAAATCTTACATATCATAATAAGCATGCATAACATGTTGGACTTGCATAACTTAGCATAGTGAACTTGCATAAACATGCATAACTTGTTAAACTTGCAAATCATGGCATAGTGAACTTGCATAAACATGCATAACTTGTTAAACTTGCAAATCATGGCATAGTGAACTTGCATAAACATGCATAACTTGTTAAACTTGCAAATCATGACTTAGTGAACTTGCATAAACATGCATAACTTATCAAACATGTGTAACATAGTATAGTGAACTCACATAAGCATGCATAACTCATTAAACATGCATAACATAGAATAGTGAACTCACATAAGCATGCATAACTCATTAAACATGCATAACATAGGATAGCGAACTCACATAAGCATGCATAACTCATTAAACATGCATAACATAGCATAGTGAACTCGCATAAGCATGCATAACTTATTAAACATGCATAAATCCCAACTTTCATCACATATTAACTTTAGAGTTTCTAAAATGAAGGTAAGAGGGCTTACAAATATTATGAAGACCCAAATCTACTAATAAAGATTGAGAAGCCATTTTTATGCAAGCATATAGAAACCCAATCAAAGCTCCAATTAACAAAATTCCCAAAACTCTAGCTTTGGCAATTAAAGCTTGCAACTTGATGATGTATACAAGCTAATGATCATTCATACAACTTAGAAATGCTTGTATGAACATCAAAACCTTCATAGAAATGATTTTTGAAGAGGGTGGAGGCTAGGGTTCTTAGGTGGAGGCCATTTGAGAATTCAATTTGACATAGTTTGGTTGCTAGAATGAATAATGGGGTTTTAGGGTAGGATTAGGGGCTTATTTATAGAAGATTAGAGTGTTTTTAGCCCTAGGATTAACCCTAGGTTAGTTTAGGTCCGTCAGATTTCGGAACTCTCTAGTACCAAGCCACAAGACCAAGCCCAAATCAAAATGGTGCGCCAGGCAAAACTGCCTGGCCACCCCCTGTCGACAGGGCTGTCGACAGGGCAGTCGACACCCTGGGGACCCTGTCGACAGGCCTGTCGACATGCGGGTCCTGGCGGGAATTTTCCCGCCTGCGCCAGTTTGCCCTAACCCTTGTTTTTAATTTCAAATTTAAATCTGTTTTTACTTAGGAATTTTCTGAAAACTTCGTTGGGCCTTAATCGGGTCATACGGACTCCGATTTTCGAAAACTCGGACTCTATTTCGCGTATTTTTCCGAGACGAACGCAATGGCATAGCCCGTTTCCCTTGATTCACATTTTATAATTAGATTCTGCCTCGATTTATATTATAACAGATTATTGAAAATACGGGTTGTTACACATATGCTTTCAAAGGCCACAGTTCTATAGTCATAGTCACGGTTACAGTCTTATTTGTCCTCGAATCATAAAAGTTCTTAATTCAGTCCAAGAGTATAAACACAGATTCGAAGAGAGAGAGAGAGATTTGGCATATTCCTTTATTCCTTTAATTTCATGTCACAAATAAAACAAAATATTCAGATCTAGAAATAACCAACTTATAGAAAATAGATCTAGAAAAGAAGGAATGCGTGGCTATGATTCGTGCGTCGTTGCTTGAAACTTGTTTGAGCTAGCCTTTGAATTCTTCACTTGAAACTTTGATTTGAATCCCTCCTTAAAAGTCTTTTAGCAACATCTCCTCGTCTTGAATCATATTTTATTTTATTTATTTAAGAAAATTTAGAGGAGGGGAAGAAGCCATGAATCTTAGCAGCATAAGGATAGAAGAGAATTGGTGCAAAGAGAATGAAGACTAGGGCTGTTTATATAGCTGCTCAAGACCTTATCGTACACGCAGCGCTGAGTCAGCATTGAACCTAGTTAAGAAAATAGTCCAGGTACGTAGATGAATCTAGCCAAACCTTATCATACACGCAGTGCTGAGTCAGCATTGGGTCCCACAAGCTATTTTGGCGTAAAAGTTTGATTTTCAAACTTTTGAATTTCTGGAATTTATTTAACTGTTTTATTTACATGAAATATTCTTATATGTATACAATTCCTCTAACGACCATTTTACGCGTATATATATACGCACAACTTTCATTTTACTTTCAAAATTCAAATGATGTTGCCATATTTCATTGACTGTAGCCTTATCTTGAATTTTATCTTTCGTATACATATATTTTTATGTATATATATATATTTATTTATATTTCTCATATGTGTATATATATATATTTTCTTTATTTCCTTATATGTACGTTCTTATTCTTTCAAATTTTGAATTTGTATACGTACATATATTTGCATGTTCAGTTGGCCCTCTCTAAAACAAAGATAAAAATTTATGCCGCCGCCGGGGTTCGAACCCCCGATCTCCATGCTACAAATCCAATGCCTTAACCAACTGAGCTACAGAGGCTTTTGTTAATAAGTCTTAGAACAATAATAATTATTGTTCTCTCCTTACTTCTCTTTTTCATGTTAGTTACAATACTTAAATTAAACAACTGCATGGATCTTTTTCTTTTTCTTTTTCTTTTAAAAATTAATTATACTTTAGTTTGAGAATCTTAATGTCACAGAATTACGGGGTGTTACATTCTACCACCATTTTTTTTTGTGGAATTAGACATTTATAATATAGCCTTTGAACACAACAACAAGCTCTGATTCCAAACTTTAGGGAAAACCAGCGGAATGGGTAGTGGAAGCAGAACACCCAATAATCTAGCTTGTCGATAATCTCAATAATGCAAATCCAACAAAGAAGATAAAGAAAAACAAATGTCTCAAATTATAGAGAAAAACATAAATAGAAAAGGAAAAGAACACACTAATATAACGAGATTCGGCTATGCCTACATCCTCGGACCCAAAACCTTTTATTTCTCCACTTTAAGAGGAGGTACAATATGAGAAGAAATACACAATTCAATACAAATTTCTCGCCCTATAATAGATAGAAAACATGGATATTATTAAAGATAATATACGGAGAGAGCTTTCTTCTTGTGTGCATTGAAAATATGAGCAAATGTCTACGTATATATATAAGGAAGGATAAGAATGCTTCGTCGATAAGGATAAAATATTTTCTTATTGATTCCACTACAAACTTGGCACATTTTTAATTTGTTTCCAGTATGTCATATACCTACCTAAGCCTGTATATAAAGTACCTATATTGAAAGAAAAATTCAAGTAGGTGCTTGCATGTTATTAAGAGATTTGTTTTAGAATCACTCAATTTTGATTGGAATTTGGATTCTCTAGAAATTCCCCATGTGGTAGAAGTTATTTTATGACATATACAATATATTACTTCAAGTATGATACACTAAGTATTGGTATACATAGGTAAATTATTCTATTTTTGAAATGAAATAAAAATAAGTTGTATATCTTCTATGTAATCTTCTTGAAATAGTAATTCACATCTAGACTAAAATGTCATGTTTTGATGTGTACCTGAAAGAAATTGATATATAATATGTCAGGAGGAATTTAAACCTTTTTATTCGTTTTTTTATTTACTTTAACTTTCAAAAAGAGTTGATAATGTTTGAAGGAAATAAATAGATTATTGTAAGCCTAAATTTGTTTTATTGACTAATGTATTTATTCTTTTGATTTGGGTTGTGGGTTAAAATATGATAACTTTTAGAGATGTGCTTAGTACTACACAATCACAAAGATATGATAAGACGCCAAAACATGAATATGTTACATTGTAATTTAAGGCATACAGAGGAATTCACATATATAGTGCATACTAAATTGGTTATTAATTCTGTTAAGCTTATACGTTATTCTCTAATTTGTGACTACCCTTATTTGTAACCATTCTCTACTGGAAGAAAGATTTTTCTACCAAAACACTTAATTTGTATTAAATTTAACAGATTTTCTGACATAGTACCTTTTGATTTCTTTCCGCGAATCAGAAGCCTATAAAACTAATCATTGATGTGATAAAAGTTTATATATGTTGACGGCAAAAAATGTTGTAAATACCAAAGATTCCAATTACTAGGAATAGTTAATTTGGTCGCACAGACAAGAGTAGAAAAGCAGTAAATAACACAAGAGATTTATAGTGGTTCGGCCTCGTGAGGGGCCTACATCCACTTTGAAGTATTGTTGGAATATTATTGATCATGGTTGAGACCCTCCCATGACGGCTCATTACATTTATCTCAAAGCTAGATGATATCACCTCTAAGCTATATGATGTCATCTCTAAGGTATGATGTCATCGCTCTCATATATGATGTCATAATTATCATATATTAAATATATTAAGAAAAGGACACTTTCATCCTTCTTCTTCCTCAAATGGAAGACGCCGTTAATGGAGCTCTTTAAAGGTCCCAAGGTCTCAAATTCCAACCCCTTTCAAGTGTGAAGTCATGGGGTATTTATAGGAGAGGGAGTAGGTAGGTGTAGGTGAGAGTAGGTAGAAATAGGGGACCACAAGCAGAAATTCTCACTTGGAGCCTGCACATGCCAGAATTTTGCACCTGGAGCCTGCGCACACTGCAAATTCGCTTCTGAGCCCAGGGTACGAAATTTCGCACCATGTGGGTACGGAATATCGCACCTCGTGGGTGAGAAATTTTGCACCTCTGGGGTGCGAGATTTCATACCTTGTGGGTACGAGATTTCACACCTCGAGGGTGCGAAATTCCGCACCTCGTGGGTGCAAGATTTCGCACCTCGAGGGTACGAAATTCCGCACCTCGTGGGTGCGAAATTCGCGCCCCACAGAGGTGTGAAATTCGTGCCTCTTGGGGTGAGAAACTCACACCCTGCTAAGTGCGTATTTCGCACCCTATTGGGTGCGAATTTCGCACCCCTGGGAGGTGCGAAATTCGCACCTCCCGGGGGTATGAAGTTCGCTTTACGAGCCACGCGAAGGCTGCGTGAATAGGTGTTTGGGGTGCCGCGAGGTCTTTGTTGGCGCGATCCTTCTTCATCTTGTTTCCTTCACTCCTAAGCATCCCTTTCAGATTTAGTTCCATGTGATGCGTTGAGTCGAGCGTGTCTTGTGTACTTTTGGGAACCGGACCAAAAAGCCGGTTAAAATATGTCTCCCAAAGTACATCTTGTGTTGACATGATGTGCTTCGGATTGGTTTAAGTAGTAATTGAGTTGCTGGTTTATCCTGTAAGTTAAAGGAAAACATATGTTAGTTGACGGGCTCGTTCGCTGCAGGATTGCGAGCGAGTCGTTGCTGGTGTGGCGCCATGCTCACGTTACTAGGTATTCGCAGTGCGTTGCTCCCGCGTGTTCGCGGGATCAGTATGCACATGGAATACGTGTACATGAGCACCTGGCGTGAAGTTTCGAACTCAGGGGTTTGGTTTTTTCCCTCTCTTCTTTTCTTTATTTTTTGGTGGTGCGAAATTTCAAACCATAGGGGTTCAAAATTTCGACCTGCTGAGGCTCGAGATTTCTTGACCTGGGGGTTCGAAATATCAAATCCTGGAGGTTCAAAATTTCGAAGCCTTGAGGCTCGATATATCAAAGTCTCGAGGTTCGAAATTTCGAGACCACGAGTTTCGAAGCTCGCAGGTTCGAAATTTCGAACCCACTAGCTCAAATTCTTCTGGAATACCAAGGGTATGTTCCTTTTTGTTATAAATAGCTCTCCCCTTCACATTTTCCCTTCCATTTATTTTCTTATCTTGACCTCCATTGAACAACTTCGATTCCCCAGAACTTCGAAAATCGAACGCGACAACTAGGTGGGTTACGTGATTTTTGGAGGCGTGCGCAAAGGAGAGGGAAGCGCTGGGAAGCGAGGGCGGAGGGGAGCCTCAAACTCGTAGGAGGTTTGGATGCTCGAAACTGTAGCGGCTTGACGTTCGAAACTCGCAGAGGTTCGAGTACTCGAGCCCTGCTAGGGTTCGAGCCTTCGAACCCTGAGGGGTTCAGACATCCGAACCTTGTGGTCTCGAGATGTCGGACCCTTCTGTGGTTTGGGTGTTCGAACTACCGGGCGTTCGATCTTTCGAACCCCTAGGGGCTTCGAGCCTTCGACCCCTTGGGGGGTTCAAGCCTTCGACCCCTTGGGGGGTTCGAGCATTCGAACCCTAGGAGGTTCGAGCTTCCGAACACTTGGGGGTTCGAGCTTCCGAACCCTATCGTGGTTCTCGCCTTCGGTCTTATGATCCTTTGTGTTGCCTAAGTATTGTGGTACTGTATGCATTATGACCTTTCCATATAGGATAGAACATGTATTCAAACTGCAACTGAACTATTGGACTGTTTTAATTTCCTTCGTACATCTTAACTTTGCATGACACAACACGCACTTGTTATCTTTAACCAATACGAAGTGTATAGGTTATTCCAATGCGATGTCTAATACTAGTGTGTTAAAGAATAGTTAGCCATGCAAACAAGATCAAAGACTGAAAAATTCTACAAGCCGAGGCTTCCCTGTCATCGTCACATTCATCTGATTCTACTAAGAGCAGTAGCTCGAGTTGTAGCGAGCTTGAGACTACCGAAGGATCTGCTCCGATTCAATCGGCCAGTTAACCTGGAGTATCTGATCACGGGGAACAAATTGGGAGGCTACATTCTCCGGTCATACATGAAGAGGTTGAGAATGTGGATATTATTAATGAAGACACCCCGGCGGGCTTACTAGCCCCAGATATGTTACCTGATGTCGTTATCTTTGAAAATCCGTCAGACTCGGTACCATCGCGCATGGATTCTACAGCAGTTAGGGAAATGGCGCAACGGTTCAATATACCGGTGGGTAACGTTCATGAGCCGAGAGAAGGTGGAAGGGCTCACGCATCGCTTGAGGGTTTAACCGCCTGGAATAGGCAAGCTTGTTTCGCGGGGTGCATGCCCCCAGCCAATGATTTTATTTAGGACATGATGTTATATTTCCGTCTTGCACCTTCCAATTGCATCCAAATGCTTATTCTTCGCTCTTAGGCACTTACGTTCTTTACCGAGAATATTTACACTTAGATCCTAGTGGAGAGGACATTCAGTATTTCTTTAGTCTGAGGAGAATGTCTAGCATATCGCCTTTCCAATGGTTCCTGGAAGCAACAGCTGCCCAAATTTTTCATCGGGACGTGGCCCAGGCCATCTGTGTTCAAACAAGACTGGTTGTTTGTGCACTGCCCTCATGGATTTGCAAGGAGGTGGATTGAAGGGAGTAAGTACTCTCGAACTTCGCTTCCTATTATAAAATTCTTGGAGCCTGTCTCTCATCTTTATTCTTTCTTGATTGCAGTAGGGAACCTAGAAGCACCCTCTAGTGACGAGTACAAGCAGCCTCTTAATGCCTTGCGGGCAATTCTCGAAGAGTCTCGCAAAACTGATACTGTGACAAGTCAAGAGTGCCTTCGCCATGCGTTGTTGCTTCCTGATGGTCGAGCCATAATTAGGCCCGCAATGGCAAGCAGTGTGCCAAAAAAGGTGGTGGCGAAAAGCCCTGTGTGCCCTGGTCTGAAAAGAAAGATGCCCTCTGCCGGGCCCAGGCCTAAGAAAGTTGTTAAGTTCCAAGCAGACGTTGGTGGAGATGGGGCTCGCGGTGAGGAGGCCGCAGCTGAAGATGAGGGCCTATTGAATGTTCCTGTCCCACCCATGGCAAGAGAGACGGGGGAGGGAGAGTCGATTAGGCCATTGTCTCCAGTACCTCCTCTTGGAGCCGTTACCCCACTTGAGACAAGCGCCAGTTGATGACTTGAATAAACATGACCTAGAAGTATCCCTACGACCGATTTCGGCTATCATGGACGAATTAGCTCTTGTTGCGGAGGGGTTAACTCCTTCGAGTGGACCACAATCTGGTTTGTTGAGAGAACACTTAGGGCATACACTCATTAACATTACATAGCATAGTGGCTTATCTGAGCGTGTGACTTGACTAACTTTGCTTCATTTCTTTGACATGTAATATGGCTCGAGGGCGTGGAGGATGAGGTTATGGACATGAGGCTGCCAACGCCCTAGGAATCCTTTCTTTGAAGGCTTCAGAAGAGGGACCAACTTATACGATTCTCCACCCCCACCTAGTCGCGGTAGTGAAAACCGAGGTGAGGATCGATCTCGACGATCTCCTGCTCCTCCTCCTCCGATTCAGGTGTCCAAGGGAGACTCTCGACTTAACTTAGGAGGTTATCGGTGTCTTTCTTCGACAGCTCCTTCAAGCACAGCTACTCCTGCCCCTATTACAGTTACCAAACGGAGGGAGCCACTACTCGGCCAACCAAGACCGTAGAGGGCGACCGTAATCGTGACGCGGGAACTAGCGGTCTCCGAGCAACAAATTCTTTTCTTGGAGGAAAGGAGGGCATGGTTAAAAACGAATTCCCCTCAACACTACTTTGATAAGCTGACGGTCCTTCCAGATCTCCACCCGCCTCCCGCTTGGGACACTAGAGAGATTTGGATGCATGTGAAGAAAGCGTACCACCAGGATGACAAGCTTACCGCCTGTTCCTTTCATCTATCGGAGCTGATCAAGAGGAAGAATATGGAGCTCATGAATCAAAAGTCAACTATTGATGCTAAGCAGACCACCATCGTTCACCTAATTGCGGACATAGGTGAGTTTGCTTTTTGTGTCGTGGGCACATTGTGTTCATTCCTGTACCTTTAAATGTTAACTCGTGAATCTCGTTGATGTAGCTGAGATGAAGAAATGGTATGAGGCACTCAAGAGGGAGGCCGATCACTCCCGCTCCATTTTCACGGAAACTAGCCAACCTAACTACCCAGAACACAACCCTAAAGAGGGATAAGGCCAAGGTGGATAAAGTATGCGCCAATTTGGAAAGGGAAAACGCACGAGTTTTCGACCTCCAAACTGACAAAAATGCCTTGGGAGTGGAGAATGACAGCCTGAAGAGAGAACTTGAGGAAATGAAAAAGGCCAAGGAGGATGCAGAAGCCAGTGAGAGCGGCCCATCTGAGAGAGGTGGAACAACTGAGAGAGGAGCTGGAGGATACAGAATTTCGGGTATAGTCATCTGTGGAGGAACATATCCGGAACATGTACGTTAAGGTTCTGAGATTCCATGGATTTTCGTGGGTTGAGCATTATCCCCAGGAGCTGGCACGGACTTGGGATAGGTTGGTTCCGTATGAGGCCTATCTACGCCAACTGGATGTCGGGTCCTTGGACGAACGACAGCTCATGATCGATCTCTTGACCGCCGAAGAGCGCGAGAGGCTGGAGGAAGGTAGAAGGTTGTTGCTTGAGGATGCCGAGAGAGAGAGGCTGGAGAGGCTCACCGCTGAGAAAGGGAAGTGCATTATGACCGAGAGTGTTGTGGTTGCGGGGACATTTGTAGAAGGAAGCTCCTATTGGCCACTGACCCCTGAATCGGTTATGGTGAGCGATCCCGCAACTTCAATTCAAGTTCCAACTAAGTATGACCCTGAGCACTCGGGGCTAGGAGAGACCGGATTCACTTTACCTACTATCACAAGTACCCCTCTTGACATTTCTACACCAACCCTGACCGGAGGTAGATTTCTTTTGCCATGCATCCCCGAGGATGACGTAATTATTGAATTTATGGACTAAAAGGTTGTGTTTTCAATGTATAGCCCTTCTTGGACTGAACATGACATCGGGCGCTGCCCTCGTGGCCCCCCAAACAACTGAATCTGAGCTAGGACTTATGGTAGCGCAATTTGGAGTAGGTGACGATCACCTGGACATTTACTCGGATATAAGGTCAACTCCTAGCATGTATGAGAGCCTTATGGAGGATGGAGAGAAGGTTGATGGGAAGAGTTCTCATACCAGAAACCCGGTGGAAGCTGATGTGCCCTTGACGGCTGCTATGGTGGAGGCCCAAAAAGCAAAAAATAGCGGCTAAGCATGAAGAGGTGGAGGATAGTAAAGGCATGATGAGGCTGCTAACAAGGAGGTCCTAATGAAGACTAGGAAGGATGTTGAGGCGAGAGCTGCTGAAACGGTCGCGAAGAGGAAGGCCGATGAGGAGGCCGAGAAGAAGAGGGTTGATGATGAGGCCTGGAAGAAAAGGGAGGACGCGAAAGACAAGCAGAAGGCTATTGAGTCCCTCGAGAAAACTAAGGTTGGTGCTGTCATGCCGTATAAGTCACATAAGCTTGCTGAGCGTCGGGCTGCCATAGAGGCCAAGGAATGGGTTGAGCGAAAAGGCAAGGAGATACCGGAGAAGAGTGGCGCTGTAGTAGGCCTTGCTGTCGGAAGTGACACCGTGCGTACGCCGCATACTGCCAATGTTGACATCACCGAGATCTCTAGCGGTGAGGGTGTGAGCGAGAAGCGTCTCTCGGCTTCTCATGAATTGACCACTTCTCATAAGGGCTGAGATGGAGGGAGCGGGTCTGGTAAGAAGAGGCCCGGTGCAAAGGATGAACCGTCGAGCACTGAATTTGCAAAAAAGCACAAGCACAAGAACAAGAACAAGAGGAAGAAACATGATTAGTGTTAGCAATTTAAGTAAAAGTTGCCGTTCATTTTGGTAGTGTAGGTCGATAGTTTACGCGAGTACGACCCTCTCTTTCGGTTTTTCAAGACATAGTGTGGTTTTCATGTACACCCTGTCATTAGAAAAGAAAGATGTTAGACACGTAGTCTGTTTTTAATGTGTGTGTGTGTAGAAATGAAATATGAATTAGTAAAGATTTCAATTTGTGTTAAGTGTTTGGATGTTCTTCTTATATTTTCAGGCGTCCCGTACTTGCATAAGCGTACTTATCGTTACTCCTAACAAAAAAGCAATTGTGTGTCATGCTTTGGGTCAATTATTCCAGAGGGGTGTGATTGTGTACTGCACTCTGGGTCAATTATTCCAAAGGGGTGTGATAGAGCGTAGGCTTCTAGTAAGTTTCCCTCAGCTCAGGAAACCCGTAGTTTGCGAAGCCAGGCAGAGCGCCTGTTGTGTTTGGGTTTCCCGGGGTTAATCCCAAGTGAAACGAAGGCGTATGATGTCGCGTTGTGCGGTTTGTCCGGTATGTGGTTCTCCCATCGTTCATCGGGTTAAGGCGAGTCGTAGGCGTCGTTTATTCGCCTGAGAAGAGAATCCCATATCTTCAGCCCGTAGGGTCCGATCATGGCCATGGATTACCCCTTAGCCTTGAGAGCTTCGGGGAAGAAACGATTTAAGGGTCAGTCTTTGTGCTGTGCCAAGATTCGACCGGTAGCCATAGCCAAGGGAGGGATTTTCATCACTACTGCTTGGCTATTGGGTGGCCCCAAGTCGCTTGGAACTTAGGCGCGGAACGATTTATCCTCGGTCTTGGCATGGGGCTGAGATTTGAGTTCAAGGTTATTTATACTCGGTCACATCACGGGCCGACGACTCGAGTAGCATTGTCGGCTCCCGTGCTCGGGGTGCCGGTCGTAGCCATCATGTTTTAGCCTCGACGTTGGCTCAAGACTCGGATGGCGGTATCGACTCCGTGCTTGGAGGCCGATACGACAACTGACTACTTGAACGTAAGCTAGTTGTCAGGATAAGTCAAACGTGTCACACGCGGAGCAAACATAAATTGGAAGAGATGGGAATTTGAACATCATTTCCACTAATAACTTTGGCAGCAATAGCCTTTACAATTTGTTAAATTGTTAGAAAACAAAACATTGTTGGAAAGCGTAAATGACTGTGTACTAAGTTATGTACAGTAGCGGCGGAGATGTTCACTGTTCCATTCCCTTGGGAGTTCAGCTCCGTCCATGGTTGCGAGTTTGAAAGACCCATTACTAAGCTTTCGTTGATGAAGTATTCCCAATGAGGACAGAGGACTGTAGGTGAAGGGAAGGCCCATTTTAAGATGAGGTCTCCGACGTGAGGTCCTTATGGCGGACCCTAAAATTGAAGTATCGGGCGACTCGTTGTCGTTGGGCAGCGACTCGGAGATTAGCTTCGTTCCTTTTCTCTTCCAACAAGTCAAGTGATCCTAAAAGTAAATCTAGGTTTTTCCTCGGATCGAAATAGGTGACTCGATGAGATGGAAGCTTGAGTTCGATAGGAATGACGGCTTCTGATTCGTAGGCGAGGGCGAAGGGAGCATGTCTGGTTGTTGTCTTGTGGGTGGTTCGGTATGCCCATAGAGCTAGAGGAAGTTCGTCTTCCCACATGCCCCCAGCCTTTTCCAAGCGCTTCTTGATAACGGACTTAATAACCTTGTTGACCGCTTTGGCCTGCCCATTGCCACTAGCGAGAATCTCTTTTCGATGTTGTGCCGCTGGCAGAAGGCTTTGAATTCAGCGATTTGGAATTGAGTGCCATTGTCAGAGATGATAGATTGAGGGACCCCATATCGACTAATGATATTGCGTACAACAAAGTTGATCATCTTCTTCGTGGTGATTGTGGCGAGAGCTTTGGCCTCTGCCCACTTGGTAAAATAATCAACCGCGACGATGAAGTATCGGGCCCCGCCCTTGGCCATTGGAAGAGTTCCAATGATGTTGATTCCCCTCATGGCGAGTGGCCATGGTCTAACCATTTGTGTCAGCTCTGTAGGCGGGGCTCTCGAGATATTTGAGAAGCGCTGGCACTTATCACACTTACGAGCATAGTTTGTGGCGTCTTAATCGAGCACGGGCCAATAATAACCATTTCTGAGTATTTTTCTGGTTAGGGTTTGCCCTCCAGTATGGTCGCCGCACTCCCCTTCATGTACGTCGGTTAAGACTTTGATGGCGTGATGATGGGCTACACATCTAAGCAATTGGACGAAGAAACCACTACGGTAGAGAATCCCATCCATAAGAAGATATCGAGCCAATTGGAAGGTTAGTGTCCGTCTTTCTTTGTAGCTCCTCGGAAGGGTCCCGTGCTTTAGGTAATTTTTGATTAGCGTTACCCAAGGTTCAGGTTCGGGTTCGGCATTCATGACCGCCTCAGTTTGAACTTACTTGATACTAGGGGAGTAGAGCACTTCGACGGGGGAAAATCCCACTGATTGCGGACCCTCAGAGCTTGCTAGTTTGGATAGCGAATTTGCCTTTTCGTTCTGCTCTCGGGATATGTGAGTGATGACGAAGTGATCGAGGTAAGTGAGCAATTCTTTAACCGTAGTTAAGTACAGGGCAAGTCGTTCTCCCTTAGCTTGATATTCCCCTTGTACTCGACGCACGATGAGCTGTGAGTCGAAGAAGATTTGGATTTTCTTTAGTTTGAGCTCTATCACGATTCTAAGTCCGGCAATCAAGGCCTCATATTCTGCATCGTTATTGGCAGCAGGGAAATTTAGTTTTAGCGCGTAGTATATCAACACGAACCAGAGAATTTGTTGTTGGAGGACCCATCTGCGAATAGTTTTCATTGAATACCGGGAGCTTCTGTGTTCTCTGCCGGAGTCTCTTCGGGGGCAGTGAACTCTACTATGAAGTCAGCTAGTGCTTGGCCGAGGATGGCTCGGTGGGGAACGAATGTTATCTCAGACTGGCTCAGCTCCATACTCCACTTCAGTAGCCGAAGTTTCCGAGAGGAAATGAGCAAGCAGAATGCTAGCTTCTCCAACTTCGGTAGTTCTTCTCTGCCCCTGTCAATCATTTGCTTATGTAATAGACGGACCGTTGGATGCGGTCCTGGAGGCGGATTAATGTCGTGCTGATTGCCATTCGCTGATAAGTAGCGCCAACATTCTTGAGGCCGAAGGGCATGACGCGATAGCAGTAAAGTCCAAGTTCTGCTATGAAAGAGGTGTGATCCTGGTCATGAAGGTTCATCATAATTTGACTGTAGCCTGAGTAGGCATCCATGAAAGATAGTAGCTGGTATCCGACAGTTGAGTCAACAAGTCAGTTGATCTTCAGGAGAGGAAAGCTATATTTGGGAAACACCTTGTTTAAGTCGGAGAAGTCGACACACGTTTGCCATTTACCGTTGGCCTTCTTAACCAGAACTGGATTGGATACCCATTCGGGGTAATCAGCTTCGCGAATGAAATTTTTGTTGAGTAGATGGTCTACCTCTTCCTCAAGTGCTTTGGACCTCTCGGGTCCCAAGAAGCTCTGCTTGACTGGAATTGTTGTAGGATCGATACTTAGACAATGGCAAGCGATCGAAGGGTCGATGCCTTTCATATCGGAACGAGTCCATGCAAACACGTCTATGTTAGCCTTTAAGAAATCCACAAGATCTTCTTTGATTGCAGGATGGAGTTGTGATCCTATCTTCAGCACCCTTTATGGATCATCGGTATTAACGGGAATATCCACTATAGATTCAACTGGGGTAGCCCTCTCGTACTCGGGCTCTTCGTCCTTTCGTCGGTCGAGGTCTTTGGAAAGACGGCATTGGCGTCCGAGCCAAGGACCAGATGCCGCTGATTGCTATGCTGAAATAGTTTTGGAGCAAGAAGGTATGGGCACTGCTTTTCCCTTGTCCTTTTTGTGAGCATTCTTCTGTTCTATTGCATAACATTCTTTGGCACTTACTTGGTCGCCTCTGACTGTTCCAATCCTATTTTCTGTCGGAAATTTCATTAGGGGTGACCATGGCGACATGAAGATGCGAAACTCCATGAGAAAAGGGCGTCCGAGGAAGCGTTGTAGGGGGAATCAATGTCTATAACCACGAAAGTGAGGATTCAGACCTGGCTCCGATCCCCCTCGCCTAGCTCCATAGGTAGATCGATCATTCCCACTGGGGAACTAGAAGCCCTATTGAAGACGTGGATTGTAGCGCGACATGGATTTAAGTCATTTGTTTCCAACCTCATTTGGTCGTAAGCAGCCTTGAAAATGATGTTGACTGAGCTTCCGGAATCGATTAACACTTTACGGACAGAAGCGGCACCGATCTGAGCTGTTATAACTAGTGGATCAGTGGTTGGGATCTCCACCCTAGTATAATCTCTTTCACGAAAAATGATGTCATCCTGCATGGTCTTTTGGAGCTTGGCTGGGACGGATTTGTTGAGTGTGGAGCAATTTTCATAAGTAGCATGCTTTATTGAACTAACAAAATCTTGCATTTTTTGGAAGCTGTCACGTGTGGGATAAGGTCCGCCACATATGGTATTGATTACGATCCCACGCCTTAGGTTAGATGGACCTGGAGCTGCCTTGGCGGCAGTTTGAGGTGCTAGCACCTGAGGCTTTGGATTGGCTTCGGGGGGAAAAGTATCTTAGACGTATTGCTCAAGTCGCTTTTCACGGATAAGCTTCTCAATTGCATCCCTGAGCTGGCGACATTCATTGGTATTGTCGCCGTACACGTCATGGTATCGGCTGTGCCTCCCAGTATTTTTCTCAAGGTCGGTTGATTCCCTGGTGCGCGACTTCTTGTATGGCAAAGTGTTGCATGTCTCCAAGTAAATTGTTTCTAGATCCTCGTTTAGCGAGGTGTATGTCTCGAAGGCTCGGTAAGGTTTGGGCTTCCTTGGCTCGGTTGGGGCCTGATCGTTGTTCCGACCATCTTGCCTACCATTGTTCGGTCTTTGCCTGTTAGGACCCGCCCCCTTGTTCTGATCAAAGGGCTTTCCTGCTTATTTTCTTTTGAGGTTGTTATTTGCAGTTCCTACTTGAGAGCCATTGGGGCGACTGGTGGTTGAGAGTCGGTTGCGTCTTGCCTCTTCTTAGCATAAGTACTGATCCGCCTTCTCATAGAAGCCGTCAAGGCTTTTTGGCTTCTTCCGATCAATCCACGCCCCGAATTCGGAATTAGGGAGGACACCTTTGTCTAATCGAAAGAGTATGGTGCGAGGATCTGGATCCTCGACCTCGACGAGGGCGATGTTGAACCTGGAGAGGTAGCTTTTGAGTGACTAAGAGGTCCCTTGGTACAAGTTGGAGAGGATGAGGGCTTTCTTGGGAGTTGGTACATGCATTCTGAATTGCTTGATCAACTGCGTCGCTAACTAAACGAAGTTGTTAATGGAATTAAGCAGGAGGCGAGAGAACCATAACAAAGCAGTTCTTAATAAGACAAATGGGAAACACTTGCATTTGATCAGATCATTACCCCGGCTTGAGTCCATTTGCCATTCATATCGATTTAAGATGGTACAGGGGTCAGTGGTGCTGTCGTAGAGCGACATTTGCGGCATGCTGAAACGTCGTGGCCAGTCAGCTTTGTTCACCCTTCTTGTGAAGGGGTTACACCTAATGTGCACTTCCCATGAATCGTGCACATTTCCTCGCATTTCCCTCATGATTCTTTGAACCATGTCGAGTAGGTAAGTCGGATGGGGATCCGCCATTGGGACCCATGGGTTTTGGCGAGGTTCTGGAGTTCTGTTACGAGGGCGTCTTCTATGATGGACACCCGGACCGTCTTCCTATATGTCCTCGACATCTATGATTAGGTCTTGGTGTGGACAGTGAGGCAGAGCAAGGTGATGCGGTTCCTATTTTGGAGGGACGCGAGCCATAGGAATAACGGGCCCATCAGCCTGATTACCCATCATCGGGTTGTATCTAGGAAGAGGTTGGTTTGTAGGACCTGGTCCGTCATTGATGATCAAGCTAGAACGGTCCCGGTACTATGCCCCCTCGCTATTGTGACTGTAGTTCGGTCGTCATTGTCGTTCCCTGAAACACCCCACCTCCGTTAGGGTCACTCTCAAAGGGAATGCCCTAATTTTGGTGGAGGTTTATAAGTATAAGTCACAGATACACAAGACAGATATAAATACACATATTTTTTAACAGCGGAAACAACAGCAACTTTTATTTCATCAAAAATACGTGTTACACAAACCATGCCATAATTGTCTTACAATATTTCCAAAAAACATTACATTTCCATAACTGTCTTGATTTCATAATTTAAAGAAGCATAAAAAAAAAGTAAACTGCATAAGTCCCCATAGTTGCTATCCAAAGCCATAGTCCAAAACGAAAGAGATCCAAGCAATACATTCTTTCTCTTCAAGCTGGATGTGAAAACTGGTCAAGCTGCGGTGTTCCCTCCCTGTGGACCGGGGAGGGGGGACGAAAGAAAAAAAGACGAAAGAAAAGTAGAGTCAGACATAAAGCCTGAGTAAGTCTAGGACTATTCGTTCTAAGAATTAAGAATTGGGAATGATAAGTATAAACTGGAAATGGTAAAGCACTATAAACTAGGTTAAGTTGTCTAGAGTCGAATATACTATCGTACCCCATATTAATCTCTGCACCCCTATAAACTAGTTCCCAACAGGCACCCCATGATCAGGGTGAAGTGATTCATTTCTAATGATTGGCTCCTACTCGCATAGTTACATGTGTCTTACGGCCCCCGATGTTGTAGTTACCTATGCTGGTCCCACCATGGGGTGTATCAAGTCCCATGGTGGCGGCCCGACACAATTCTAGAACGCACAGGTATACTACTGGTGCCCAGTGCCTTATTTTTCTGCGCCAGAGTGTGTGCACGCCCGCACCCCGTTAGAACCTACACTGCTGCACTACCGCCGTCGATTTGACCCCTTACAGTCAGCCCAGTAATCGTGCCCCACCCTGCCTAGTTCAGGGTATCCTGATACACCTTGTAGGGTTACTGCTGAAAAGGGTCCCCCGCTACTAGGTTTTCTATTTCTAGCCAACATGCTAAGTTGGTTAAGTGTTTTGTAAACCTAACCCCCAATCAGTCTGTATAGTTTAGCATGTTCCATTTTGATTAAGTATTAATTCAATTTACTTAATCCTATCAATCCTGACTCAGCCTTAATTGTCTTATTAAAGCCTCGACCTCTCACATTAGACAGGTATTATTGTGACTGCCTGTTGCCGGTTGGTTCCGGGCAGTCTTACGTCACAACTCAGTCTAACCTCGAGTCTTTATTGGGCTCAATGTTTAACCACCCACATTGGATAGGTATTGTTGTGACTACTGGACAGCCGGGCGGTTTCGGGCAGGTTTACATCACAACTCAATCCAACCTCGGGTTAAACACATCGTATTTTCTAAGTTTACATATTTTGTCTCTTTTCTTTTTATATGTAAATATTTGCAACCCATTATTCAAATTCATCTTTATTGGGTAAAATTAATTTATACCCCTTAAATGTTTTCAAGGTCATTGGCATGCGTCAAACATGCCAACACATATGTTTTATATTTTTAACCCAGCGTCATTACCCCCGTTTTATACATTCGCTATAACATAACATATGTTGGGCTTAACATTTAAGCCCAACTTAGCCACATGAAAAAGGGGAGGCTTAGAACATGGTGTTTATATATTCTAAGTAACATCAAAAAGGGGAGTGTGAACGCATGAACTTGCAACATAACGATCTAATTAACATAAATTAGGCACTTGTGAACTTGCATTGTAATAGCATATAATCATGACATAAAACATACCTAAACATGAATCATGGTTTTTAATCTATTCCTGTAAACTTGCAATTGAAATGTAAATCTAACTTAATTATGTGTCGCATATATTATCATATGATTTTGATAACAGCATAGGCCTAAGACATGTTTTGTTTGGGCATAAAGTCAAGCATAAACTAGCCATGTTCATAAAGTCAACACAAGTTCACAAGGGTGCTTACTTTTGTCACTAACACAAAAGTATGGTTTTACACTTGAATCATGATGCCAATTCCAACATAAATTCATATGAATCATAATACTCAAATGGATCCAACTACACTAAAGATGACCATAAAAATATACATCATGTTGGCCTAATAGTGAATTACATACTTGCATGAATCTCAACTTTGTTGAAATAAACTACCACAAACGTATAGTCGTAAACTTTCAACATGAAACATATACTTGCAATTATCCAATAGGTGTTGTAATA
The DNA here is from genome assembly GCA_030737875.1 of Allium sativum. Lineage (NCBI taxonomy): Eukaryota > Viridiplantae > Streptophyta > Magnoliopsida > Asparagales > Amaryllidaceae > Allium > Allium sativum. Next base: position 638,868,937 of record CM060922.1, read on the forward strand.
AACTACCACAAACATATAGTCGTTAACTTTCAACATGAGTCATATACTTGCAAATATCCAATAGGTCTAACATCGTTATACCACAACATCCCAAAACGATTAGAATCATAGCAACATACGATTATGAATTATTATCACCACAAATTAAGTACAATTCCATTTCTCATTTTACACAAATCAAAACACAATTATTCATTCACATCGGAATAGCACTCTACTTACAACGTATGACGAATCTTCAATTCAGGTTTCTGAATTCTGAATTTGGAGATGCTATCCTTTGTTGTAGGCGTTGTTTTGATTTAGTTGTCGTTGCTTTAAGCTTTCGAATTGCCTCCTAATCGTCTCTCAATTTTGACGGCAACTTCTAGTCTTTCCTCAACAGCATGACGGTCTCATTCTAATTTTTATTTGTATGAATTAGGTGGAGTCTTAGGTCCTTTTTATTGAGTTTGTGAATTGATTAGAACCGTCGATGGAGCTTGGATTAATATTAGCCGTTCGTTTGAAGGAGAGACCAATCAGGAGCTTACACCTAGCCCTAGTGACAAGGCAAGGCTCAGAAATTCGGCCAAGCACAGACCAGGCCAGCCAGGGGGGCTGGGTTCGACCTGGCTCAGGGGCCAGGTCGACTCCCCAGTCGACCCCCAGGTCGACTACCCAGTCGACCTGGGTGGCCCAGGACGACTACCCAGTCGACCTGGGTGGCCCAGGTCGACTACCCAGTCGACCTGGGTGCCTTGGGCGGGAAAATTCCCATCCAGCCCATTCTGGTCCGATTTCTTTTTTTTTTTTAAATTTGAATTTGTTCTGAGCTGTTTCTGTCTGTTTGAATTTTAAACTGAATTCTGAAACTTCCGGAGGCCATATCTTCTTCATACGGAGTCCGTTTTACGCAAACTCGGACTCTATCTCAAGCAGAATTCCCAGACGAACGCAATGGCGTATCCCGTTTCCCTTAATTCTTTGATTTGAAATTAATTATACCTTAATTTGTGAAATTTACTGTTATAGAATACACGGGGTGTTACATTCTCCCCCACTTAAAAGGATTTCGTCCCCGAAATCTTCAAGTTCAGGAAGAATGTATATCCTAACATCCAAACGTCCATCTACTCATCCATCAAATACGAGCATCCATTGTCTTTAAAAGACTTCTAATGCTTCATGATCATATGCGAAATGTGTGTACATGTACTTATCTAATGCAAAAATCAGGCGGCCTACTGATTCAGTTGGACCTTAATGCAAATCATGTAAGTGTCATGAATCCATTATGTATGCAAATTTTCCTATTCATGATTCTACATGAGTGCACAATCATTCATATATAAATGCAACATCCATATGACAACACATTAAACTTCAACCATATACGAATATAAATACATATATGCATATGCAATATGAAGTGACTGAGCCGATCTAAAACCTAGATTGTGTGTGTATATGCAACCACTAGCAATCACTTGCAAACACTTGCAACCATCATCCATAACATGTTTCAATTACATGTTTTCATCCAAAGGGTTTCTACCTAAAAGATAAGGTCGAGGAGATATACCTAAAAAGATAAATAAAAGCGCAACTTAAGGAAAAAGAAAGATCAAAGATGTACCCTCAAAAAGAAAAGGATAGGCTGCGCGTATTCTAGCCTCAGTTTCCCAAGTCGCGTCTTCCTCGGCGTCGCTCCACTGAACTTTGACGAGCTCGACTTCGCGGTTGCGTAGCTTTTTCACTTCCGTTCCTAAGATGCGTGTTGGAACTTTCCTCACGGTTGCTTCGCGTTCCACTTCAGCTTCTTCTAGGATGTTTGGCTCTACCACTTCTACAGACTCATGTAGACATTTTCGGAGGTGCGAAACATGAAAAACGTTGTGAACTCCGGCCAGCTTTTCGGGTAGTTCTAATCTATAGGCCATTTTCCCAATTTTCTCGATAATAGGAAACGGCCCTACGAACCTTGGTTCTAGCTTTCCTGTGGTTCCAAAACGAACAACGTTCCTTAGCAGAGATACCTTAAGAAAAACCCTGTCTCCAACCTCAAATTCAAGGTCGGTCCTCCTCTTGTCGACGTAGGATTTCTGTCTGTCTTGGGCTGTCTTCATCCTTCTTCGTATCAAGTCTACTTTCTCTGAAGTCTCTCGGATCATATTTGGCCCAAGTATGAGCTTATCAGTAGACTCGCACCAACAAGTGGGCGATCGGCACGGTCTTCCATATAAAGCTTCGAAGGGCGCCATTCCGATGGTGGCTTGGTAGCTGTTGTTGTAGGCAAATTCCACCAAAGGAAGATGGTCCTCCCACGTCCCTCCGAAGTCAAGGACGCACAGTCTTAAAAGGTCCTCCAAAACTCTGTTCACTCTTTCCGTCTGGCCGTCGGTTTGGGGGTGATAGGCTGTACTCAAGCATAACTGTGTGCCTACCGCTTCTTGCAAACTCCGCCAAAACTCACTTGTGAAGATAGGGTCTCGGTCACTAACAATGCTGGATGGTATCCCATGGAGTCGAACAATTTCCTTGAGATAAAGAGATGCTAGGGATGAGGCAATTCTTTTACTCTTGACAGGTAAAAAGTGGGCGCTTTTAGTAAGCCTATCCACTATTACCCAAATGCTAGTGTTGCCTCTTCTAGACCTAGGCAGCCCATCAATGAAGTCCATTGAGATGCTCTCCCACTTCCACTGTGGGACCTCTAGAGGACGGAGCAGACCACCAGGCTTTTTCTGTTCTGCCTTAACCTGTTGGCACACCATACACTTAGAAACGAAATCTGCCACGTCCTTCTTCATGCCGTTCCAAAAGAAAGTTCTCTTTATGTCCTTTTACATTTTATCTCCGCCTGGGTGTATCGTCATCTTGGAGTGATGTGCTTCCTCGAGAACCGTCTTTACTAAATCCCTTGTCTGTGGGACGCATTGTCTTCCGTCTCGCCTTAGCCAACCCTTATCGTCGATGGAGTATCTGTTGAGGTGACTTGAAGTCTCAGCCCTAATTAGCCTATCAATCGTCTCCACAAGCTGAGGGTCTTCGCGTTGTGCTGTCCCTGTTGAGTCCACTAAAGTCGGGCATACTTCGAGAGATGCTAGCAAGCCCGGTACAAAATCAGAGGAGGGCCTAAAGTTAAAACTGGCTATAAACTCTAGGCTTTGCCTTTCAACAAACAGCGGGCTTAGGGTCAGTTTCTTTCGGCTCAACGCGTCTGCCACTACGTTGCCTTTGCCCGGAGTGTAGGAGATCTCGAAATCGTACGAGGCAAGAAACTCCATCCATCTCTATTGCCTCAAGTTAAGGTCCTTCTGCGAGAAGAGATATTTCAACGATTTATGGTCAGTGTAAAGTTCGAACTTCTCACCTAGGAGATAGTGGTGCCAAGATTTAAGCGCAAAGACGATGGCAGCTAACTCAAGATCGTGGGTCGGGTAGTTCTTTTCGTGCACTTTCAACTGTCTCCCGCCATAATCTACTACCCTTCCTTCTTGCATTAAGACAGCGCCTAGTCCTATCCCACATGCATCTGTATAAACTTTGAACATCTTGCTTCCATCTGGCAATGTCAGAACTGGGGCTGTTGAAAGAGCCCTTTTTAGTCGTTGGAAAGCAAACTCGCAATCCAAGTCCCAATTGAACACTAGATTCTTCTTTGTCAGCCTTGTGAGTGAAGCTGAGATTTTCGCAAAATCCCTTATGAATTTTCAGTAAAAACCTGCTAGTCCTAGAAAACTTCGGACGTCAGTTGCATTTCTTGGCGTCTTCCAATCCTGTATCGCTACTACCTTGGCAGGGTCCACAGCTAACCCTTCTTTGGATACTATGTGCCCAAGGAACCTCACTTCCTCTCTCCAAAAGTGGCATTTGGAGAATTTGGCTTTTAGCTGATGGACTCGCAGAGTTTCCATGATTGCCCTTAAGTGCTGAGCATGTTCTTCTTCACTCTTTGAGAAGATCAAGATATCGTCTATGAAGACCACTACGAACTTATTGAGGAAATATCTGAACACCCTACTCATTAGGTCCACGAAGTAAGCGGGTGCGTTTGTCAAGCCAAAAGGCATGACAAGCCACTCAAAGAATCCGTCCGGGGTTCTGAAAGCTATCTTATCGATGCTATCATCAGCTACCCTTAGCTGATGAAATCCGGTCGCCAAATCGAGTTGGGAGAAAACAGACGCTCCTACAAGCTGATCAAACAGATCATCAATTCTGGGGAGAGGGTGCCTATTCTTTTTCGTTAGCTTGTTGAGCTCTCTATAGTCAACACACAAACGGAGTGAACCATCCGCCTTTGTAGCGAACACCACTGGAGCGCCCCATTCTGAAATACTCCTCCTAATGAACCCCTTCTCTAGAAGCTCTTTAATCTGTTTACTGAGCTCTTTCCTTTCCCGCGGAGCCATGTGTCTAACGGGCAACGCAACGGGCTTTGCGTTATCTACAAGATATATGCGGAAGTCTATCTCCCGCTTCGGAGGTAAGCCCTTCACCTCTTCGAAGACATCCGGATATTCACGGACCACTTTAACCAATTGCAAACTCTCAACAGAGGCATCTAGCGATTCAAGATAACTAAGCATAACCGCATACGAGGGATTACAAGTAATTTCCAAAGTGTTACCGAGTTGGGTCAGGAGCCTAACCACCCTTTTTTCACAATCAAGGATGGCACCATTACTGGATAGCCAATCCATGCCCAAAACCAAACCATATCCCGAGAAGCCCAAAACAAAGGCACTACATCTAAATTCTACGCTTAGAACAGAAATTTTCAATCCCACACAGATCATAGACAAATGAGCTGGGCCCCCAATTGGATTTGAAACAATTAAGGGGTCCTCTACCATACTAGTATCCAGGTGCAGAGATTCTACTAAAGCAGATGAAATAAAGGAGTGTGATGCGCCAGAATCAAATAAAGTGCGAACTGGGTGATCATAAAGATAAACTACACTTTCTACAGAAGTATTTATACCTCACTGTTGCATAGGTGGCGCTTCTAGCACATGAACCTGTGCCCCTGAGGTGGATCCAGCCCTCTGCCCCTGCCCTCGTTTCTTTGGGCAATCCTTAGCCATGTGGCCTGTCTCACCGCAAGAAAAGCACCCACCATTCATCTTGGCCTTCTTTTTCCGGCAATCTTTCACTAAGTGCCCCACTTTGCCATAGAAATTACACTTCCTCTTCTCTTTGTTGTCTTTCCCGCCCTTCTTAAAGTCTGTCTTCTTAGGCTGTAAACCCTCTTTCTTCCCTTGAGAGCTTTCTGCCTTTGTCTCCTTGCCCTTATCCTCTTCGTTCAGCAATGCCATCTGCACCAACCTTTCATACGTAGCTCCCATGGGTATATAGGTCATGGCCAAACTGTGTAATGGCTCATTCTATCCTTTGACAAAGTGGAGAGCCTTCTTGTGCGGAGTGTTGACTAGGTCCAGTCCGAACCTAGCCAGCTGATCGAACTGATTAACATACTCTTTGACTGTCATATTCCCTTGCTTAAGAAATAAGAATTTTTCCAATTGAAGGCTCCTTTCAGCTTCTGAGAGAAATTTAGCCTCAAACCTCGCCCTAAAGTCCTCCCATGTTTCCACTGGTCTTTCTGCATTGGTAACTTCCCACCAGTAGGAAGCCTCACCTTTAAGTAGCCATACTGCCAGTTGTACCTTCTGCCTATCTTCTACCTCAAAGATGATGAATAAGTCCTCGGTTTCCTTTAGCCAATTCCTGGCTGCCACGAAGGACTCGGTTCCATGAAAGTCCTTTCCTCCCATAGCTTTAAAATCTTTACATATCTTAGCAAAAGTATTACCACGCGGAGGAGGTGGAGGAAGAGCTGCTGCTGCAGCTGGTGGAGGAGGAACAGTGGGACCTGGCTGATTGGCGCTTGCTTCTAAGAATCGTTTAAACCAACCAGGTATTGGTACACCCTCTGGCAAGTTAAGTTCTTCGGACATGCTGAAACAAAAAGGATAGATTCAAAACGAAGGATAAAAGATAATACCTATGGCTTTGGGGGACTATGCCTTTTTTTTTTAAAAAATAAAATAATATTTTATCTTGAAAAATGCTTCTTTAAATTTTCTTTTGAAAATAAATTTTCAAAACTTTTTATCTTATCTGGTAAACCTATGCTCTGATACCAAGTGAAACACCCCACCTCCGTTAGGGTCACTCTCAAAGGGAATGCCCTAATTTTGGTGGAGGTTTATAAGTATAAGTCACAGATACACAAGACAGATATAAATACACATATTTTTGAACAGCGGAAACAACAGTAACTTTTATTTCATCAAAAATACGTGTTACACAAACCATGCCATAATTGTCTTACAATATTTCCAAAAAACATTACATTTCCATAACTGTCTTGATTTCATAATTTAAAGAAGCATAAAAACAAAAGTAAACTGCATAAGTCCCCATAGTTGCTATCCAAAGCCATAGTCCAAAACGAAAGAGATCCAAGCAATACATTCTTTCTCTTCAAGCTGGATGTGAAAACTGGTCAAGCTGCGGTATTCCCTCCCTGTGGACCTGGGGGGAAACGAAAGAAAAGAAGACGAAAGAAAAGTAGAGTCAGACATAAAGCCTGAGTAAGTCTAGGACTATTCAGTCTATGAATAAAGAATTGGGCATGATAAGTATAAACTGGAAATGGGAAAGCACTATAAACTAGGTTAAGTTGTCTAGAGTCGAATATACTATCGTACCCCATATTAATCTCTGCACCCCTATAAACTAGTTCCCAACATGCACCCCATGATCAGGGTGAAGTGATCCATTTCTAATGATCGGATCCTACTCGCATAGTTACATGTGTCTTACGGCCCCCGATGTTGTAGTTACCTATGCTGGTCCCACCATGGGGTGTATCAAGTCCCATGGTGGCGGCCCGACACAATTCTAGAATGCACAGGTATACTACTGGTGCCCAGTGCTTTATTTTTCTGCGCCAGAGTGTGTGCACGCCCGCACCCCGTTAGAACCTACACTGCTGCACCACCGCCGTCGATTTGACCTCTTACAGTCAGCCCAGTAATCGTGCCCCACCCTGCCTAGTTCAGGGTATCCTGATACACCTTGTAGGGTTACTGCTGAAAAGGGTCCCCCGCTACTAGGTTTTCTATTTCTAGCCAACATGCTAAGTTGGTTAAGTGTTTTGTAAACCTAACCCCTAATCAGTCTGTATAGTTAAGCATGTTCCATTTTGATTAAGTATTAATTCAATTTACTTAATCCTATCAATCCTGACTCAGCCTTAATTGTCTTATTAAAGCCTCGACCTCTCACATTAGACAGGTACTGTTGTGACTGCCTGTTGCCGGTTGGTTCCAGGCAATCTTACGTCACAACTCAGTCTAACCTCGGGTCTTTATTGGGCTCAATGTTTAACCACCCACATTGGATAGGTATTGTTGTGACTACTGGACAACCGGGCGGTTCCGGGCAGGTTTACATCGCAACTCAATCCAACCTCGGGTTAAACACATCGTATTTTCTAAGTTTACATATTTTGTCTCTTTTCTTTTTATATGTAAATATTTGCAGCCCATTATTCAAATTCATCTTTATTGGGTAAAATTAATTTATACCCCTTAAATGTATTCAAGGTCATTGGCATGCGTCAAACATGCCGACACATATGTTTTATATTTTTAACCCAGCGTCATTACCCCCGTTTTATACATTCGCTATAACATAACATATGTTGGACTTAACATTTAAGCCCAACTTAGCCACATGAAAAAGGGGAGGCTTAGAACATGGTGTTTATATATTCTAAGTAACATCAAAAAGGGGAGTGTGAACGCATGAACTTGCAACATAACGATCTAATTAACATAAATTAGGCACTTGTGAACTTGCATTGTAATAGCATATAATCATGACATAAAACATACCAAAACATGAATCATGTTTTTTAATCTATTCCTGTAAACTTGCAATTGAAATGTAAATCTAACTTAATTATGTGTCGCATATATTATCATATGATTTTGATAACAGCATAGGCCTAAGACATGTTTTGTTTGGGCATAAAGTCAAGCATAAACTAGCCATGTTCATAAAGTCAACATAAGTTCACAAGGGTGCTTACTTTTGTCACTAACACAAAAGTATGGTTTTACACTTGAATCATAATGCCAATTCCAACATAAATTCATATGAATCATAATACTCAAATGGATCCAACTACACTAAGGATGACCATAAAAATATACATCATGTTGGCCTAATAGTGAATTACATACTTGCATGAATCTCAACTTTGTTGAAATAAACTACCACAAACGTATAGTCGTAAACTTTCAACATGAAATATATACTTGCAATTATCCAATAGGTGTTGTAATAAACTACCACAAACATATAGTCGTTAACTTTCAACATGAGTCATATACTTGTAAATATCCAATAGGTCTAACATCGTTATACCACAACATCCCAAAACGATTAGAATCATAGGAACATACGATTATAAATTATTATCACCACAAATTAAGTGCAATTCCATTTCTCATTTTACACAAATCAAAACACAATTATTCATTCACATCGGAATAGCACTCTACTTATAATGTATGACGAATCTTCAATTCAGGTTTCTGAATTCTGAATTTGGAGATGCTATCCTTTGTTGTAGGCGTTGTTTTGATTTAGTTGTCGTTGCTTTAAGCTTTCGAATTGCCTCCTAATCGTCTCTCAATTTTGACGGCTACTTCTAGTCTTTCCTCAGCAGCATGACGGTCTCATTCTATATTTTATTTGTATGAATTAGGTGGAGTCTTAGGTCCTTTTTATAGAGTTTGTGAATTGATTAGAACCGTCGATGGAGCTTGGATTAATATTAGCCGTTCGTTTGAAGGAGAGACCAATCAGGAGCTGACACCTAGCCCTAGTGACAAGGCAAGGCTCAGAAATTCGGCCAAGCACAAACCAGGCCACCCGAGGGGGGGGGGCTGGGTTCGACCTGGCTCAGGGTCCAGGTCGACTCCCTAGTCGACCTGGGTGCCTTGGGCGGGAAAATTCCCGCCCAGACCATTCTGGTTCGATTTTTTTTTTTTTGAAATTTGAATTTGTTCTGAGCTGTTTCTGTCTGTTTGAATTTTAAACTGAATTCTGAAACTTCCGGAGGCCATATCTTCTTCATACGTAGTCCGTTTTATGCAAACTCGGACTCTATCCCAAGCAGAATTCCGAGACGAATGCAATGGCGTATCCCGTTTCCCTTAATTCTTTGATTTGAAATTAATTATAACTTAATTTGTGAATTTCACTGTTATAGAATACATGGGGTGTTACATACCCATTGCCGTTGGCGCAACAATTGCCATTACCGTTGTCGAGGGCATTGGTGCGGGCGACGACGTTGTTGATGATGCTAAACCTCCTCCTTTGATGCGGTCCCCTCAACTCGGAAGAGGAAGTTTCCGATATGGTTGGTCGGGGTCGAGCATTGTTCCAAGTTAGTTGAAGTCGAGCGACGATGCGCTAACTTTATTAAAGTTGTCGCATAAGGTCAATGTTATTCCTTAATGCTTGATTAAGCTCGACCATTGTGTTCTCATATTTCTCATTAAGCGCGTGGATTTGAGCTTGTGTTGCGGGAACTTCGGGGTCCGCACTAGGAGGGACAGTTTCATTATTGGTTGGGATGTCCACTAGTTTAGGTTGCTGGGACGTACTGGCCTCGACTGCGGCTGAAGAGCCGACCATTGCGTTCTTTGGTCGCTTTGCCATCGTGAGCGGACTCGACGACAGGTTTAGCAAGGAACCTTAAGCTCCTCAGGGGTAAAGATGACAACGTGCTACAAAGGCACAAAATCCGAGTTTTTCCCAGTGAAAGCACCAAATGTTGACGGCAAAAAATGTTGCAAACACCAAATATTCCAATTACTAGGAATAGTTAATTTGGTCACACAGACAAGAGTAGAAAAGCAGTAAATAACACAAGAGATTTATAGTGTTTCGACCTCGTGAGGGGCCTACGTCCACTTTGAAGCGTTGTTGGAATATTATTAATCAAAAATTTTTACAAGGTTGAGACCCTTTCATGACATCTCGTTACATTTATTTCAAAGCTAGATGATGTCATCTCTAAGCTATATGATGCCATCTCTAAGGCATGATGTCATCACTCTTATATATGATGTCATAATTATCATATATTAAATGTATCAAGAAAATGACACTTTTGTCCTTCTTTTTCCTCAAATGGAAGATGCTATTAATGGAGCTCTCTAGAGGTCCCAAGGTCTCAAATTCCAACCGCTTTCAAGTGTGAAGCCATGAGGTATTTATAGGAGAGGGAGTAGGTAGGAGTTGGTGGGAGTAGGCAGAAATAAGGGACCATAAGCAGAAATTCGCACCTGGAGCCTGCACATGCCAGAATTTCGTGCCTAGAGCCTGCGCACGCTGAAAATTCGCACATGAGCCTGGGGTGCGAAATTTCGCACCTCGTGGGTGCAAAATTTTGCACCTCTTGGGTGCTAGATTTCGCACCTCGTGGTTGCGAGATTTCGTGCCTCGAGGGTGCGAAATTCCACACCTCATGGGTGTGAGATTTCGCACCCTCGAGGCACGAAATCTCGCAACCACGAGGGTGCGAAATTCCGCACCTCGTGGGTGCGAAATTCGCACCCCACGGAGGTGTGAAATTCGTGCCTCCTGGGGTGCGAAACTTGCACCCTACTGGTGTGTATTTCGCACCCTATTGGGTGCGAATTTCGCACCTCCCGGGGGTACGAAGTTCGCTTTACGAGGCGTGCAAAGGCTGTGTGAATAGGTGTTTGGGTTGCCGCGAGGTATCAGTTGGCGCGATCCCTCTTCATCCTGTCTCCTTCGCTCCTAAGCGTCCATTTCGGCTTTAGTACCACGCGATGCGTTGAGTCGAGCGTGTCTTGTATAATTTTCGGAACCGGACCAAAAAGCCGGTTAACAATAGATATGTCTTTTCATTTTGATTTGCTGTTTTAAATTGAATTCATAATCATTTCTCTTATTAGTTCTTTAAATCCTATATTAACGGACAAGCGAGGCATTGGAATGAGTAAAAGTGATTGGAGTTGGGAAGAAAACAAAAAATTTGAGGTGGCTTTAGCAGAAATCGATGAAGACGATACATAAAAATTTAAGAAAATCTCTTTAGCGATAGGAGGGACGAGGAGAATAGAGTATATCGAGAAGCATTATGTGGAACTTCTGAAATACACAGAATTGACTGAGTTAGGCATATTTTCTGATGAGTTTGAAGAGAAAGTCGATTGTTCCCAAGATGTTGCTTGCTCAGAGAATAATCATAGGCAAGTTTTATTCTTAATATTATATTTGCGAATGATCAGCAGCAACCCTAAAGGCGATGTGTAATACACGTTGTGCATCCAATTGCATGTCACATTAAATCATTTGTTGGAAGATATTCAAGTCCTTAATTGATATCAAGTGTTTATGCAACGCCTACAATTGGAAGTTATTTATTTTCGACTTACCTATTGGAAGGTGATTAAAAGTTCCAAATTCTAAATCTTTATCAACTTAATATCATTCCGAATATGTTTTTAAGATAAACATTTTTATTGCAAACCAAAACTATTTCCTGAAACAATGTATGTCATGTTACCCTCACATAACGATGTTTATTATTAGTTAAAGTAGAAAAAGGTACTTTTCTAGTCTGACCGTGAAGTTTTGAAAATAACGAAATATGAAAACTAGATATCAAGAATTCGAATTTCATTGAAAAAAAATGAAATTTACATTCAAGTGTAAAACTTGAAACATAAATAGAGTTACAAGTTTAAAATCATATTCAACGGAAAAAAACACGTTTTCACTATATTTTCCAGTTTGTTTTTAACATATAAAGTATTTGAATTTCATAACTTTAAAAGGCATTTATATACAAGCACATGAGTACCATGTACCAAAAAAACATATTAATACGATTTTAGTAGAGGAAATAAGGCTTATCCTTATTTTTACTATAAATATTAAAATACCTCTTAAATTTTATTTTATAAAGGTGATACTTTTGGAAATTTAACTTCTTATGGTAATTTTAATATGCTCATTTAAACCTTTTTTATACATATAATTGAAATATATTGTAAATCGCAATAAATTTGGGGTAGAAATAAAAAAGAAATGGATTAAGTAGAATATACAATTACGGTAACCACGATAGAAACTACGATATAAAAATGTTTGGATAATTTTTTGAGCAACTATTAAAAAATTATGCTATATCAAAGCTTATTACGCATTAATTAACAATAATGATATGTATATTTATATATGTATGTATGAATGCGTATACATATAAACATGAAAACACAAAATATGCACCTCAATGTAAATACAAATATTAAACCTTAATGGAAATACAAAGTATGTTAGTAAACCTTAACAAAAAACCCCAAGTGATTAATTTAAGAAAAAAAATAAAGAGTATGCCTTTATGGGCCATGAAGTGTATACTTCAGCAAAGCGAAATATACACTTGTTTAATGGTATCTAGTAAATATTTGTATTTGACTTTGTTACATAGAGAGCGTTATATATAATGTATCAACAAATCATATTTCTTCAGTCATTTTGTCCTTATTATCTTTCATATGCTTGATGTATACATATCACATGTCAAAGGTATTTGTGTTTTATATATGTTCCTAAGTTGCATTGGATAGTGATATGATTAGAAGTTTTTGTCTTTTGAGCCATAAAAATTCAAATAGACACTGATCCATATTTTGCAAAAGCTTTGTACTACAATGAACTTGAAAAATATTAGAATGGGAAAATCAAGGTTAACATCTGTTGCTATTTCTGGAAATAAATAGAAAAATATTTCATATTCAAATGCAAAGACTAAATAAGTAACCATCTAAAAAAAAGAAAAAGATAGTTACTTAAACAAACTCTCATGTCAAATTTATCAAAATTGTTGTATAAAAATATCAATTTTTAGAATCAACAAAAATAGAATTTCATCAAGTAGTATAATCCAATCTCGATTCAATTTGATAAAAAGCATATTGTGTTCAAATAATTGTGGCATATAAGATTTCATCACTATCTCTGTCATCATGTCTTGAAAACTTCCATGTCAAATAGAACACAACAACACTGACACGTTCAACACCATTCCAAATGTGATCATTTCAGAATTAATTTCATTACCTAACACTGTTCATATTATATGCTAACTAGATTAAACATTCACTTCTCAGTTTAAGTATTTGATATCAAACATCTTTTCACTAATGAGTTAGCTTCTAACAGTATGTCATTATATTTTTCAACTAAGACTTCATCGGTACATCGTATCTATAATAGAATTCATCAGTGAACCTCTCAAGTACAATACGACAAACACTCTCATTATTTCTAGGCATTTGAGTGTCGAATGATCCATTTCCAAGAACCAACTCCAATATGGATGTTCCTTAATATGTACATTGTAAACCTAGTTGGAATTATAATTTATATTTTATTCTATTAATGTTAGTTAGGGTTACATAGTTTAAAAATAAATGGAAACTCAAAATCTATAAGCTGATAATAGCTTAATTATAACAAAATTATTTGGTTTTTTATATCCCAACGAAACATTAAATTACGAAAAGCTTGTCTACGGACGAATGGACACTACACCAAAAAGCTCATTTTGGCAGTGCTCAAATCCGTATCAAATGCAATTTGGCAGTGCTCAGATCTGTATCAAATTAATGCGTGTTTGTTACTTAGGCACGCCCTAGAGCCGTATCAAATTAGTAATTTGATACGCCTAACCCGTATCAAATTTACCAGTTTGATACGCCCTAAACCCGTATCAAATTTCAAATCGACACGCCTTAAAGCCTTATCAAATTATCAAATTTGATACACCTTTTAACCGTATCAAATTATCATATTGACACTCCTTATAGCCTTATCGAATTATCAAATTGATACGCCTTATAGCCTTATCAAATTAGTGGATTGGTACGCCTTAAGCGTATCAATCCACTAATTTGATACGGCTATAAGGTGTATCAATTTGATAATTTAATACGGGTTTAAGGAGTGCCAAATTGATAATTTGATACGGGTTTAAGGAGTGTCAAATTGATAATTCGATACGAGTTTAAGGCGTATCGAATTGAAAATATGATAAGGCTTTAAGGCGTATCGAATTGAAATTTGATACGGGTTTAACGCGTATCAAACTGGTAAATTTGATACGGGTTAGGCGTATCAAATTACTAATGTTCATCCAGATACGTATCTAATGTACGCTACTTCACCCATTGATATATATATATACACAACAAAGAAAATACGATGCACCCATGTAACAGTACATAAAGAAAATACACAAAGCATAACTTCAATTAATTCACAAAGCATAATTTCGGTCAATACACAAAGCATAACACAATTTAGACAAAGCGTCGTGTTCGATCGAAGTTCTTGCTCTAAAGAAAAAAATTGGAGATAACTAAACTGCAATAGTCGAGCTGCTTGTTCCAACACCTGTAAAAAAAAAATGTGACTGTTAAAATTGGAGATAACTAAACTGCAGTGTTTGGAGGTTCTTCTAGTTTACCATACATTATACACCTGTCTAACAGAAAAGTCTACGCAATCAAACATGTATTAATATGTGTACTGTTATAATTTTTTTACAGCCTTTGGATAGTGTTGGCTCGCTTTTTGACCAAGCCACCCAGGATTATTCGTAAGAGGAAAGCAAGAAACCACGATATCTAAGGACATGAAGGAATGGATCGCGCACCATCGTCTCGCCCAATATCGAATCGCGTACCATCGTCTCGACCACCGTCGGATCGCACACCATCGTCTCGCCCAATATCGAATCGCGTCTTTACGGATCGCCCCATCTCATCAGCGAACGACGCATCCGGGCGATCCGATCCAAACTTACATTGTTACCCCGAGCGAACCGATCCGTTCCCCTGGTACATGGCGAACACTCTGACCTGTTCAAGCGCGAACTAGTCTTCAGCGATCCGAATCGCATGGATCTGGCGACACGTGTCCCTAACCGTCACTTGGACCGATTCTCCCCATCTGCATGATCTGATTTTCAAGCAGATCACGACACCTGTCCACAATGGGTAGTTTGACTGTTTCTCCAACGGTGGCGATGCGATCCGATGCTCTTGGGATTCGCGCCATGTGTCCACGATCCGCCTGACAAAATCAGCTATAAATAGCCCAGAGCTTGGCATTTTTCGGGATCCTTTTGGCAATATTGAGTACTGAATCCGCCATTGTTGTCAAACTACTGAAATATTGAGAGAAATCCTTGTTGTATTAGCAATCAAAGCATAATCAATAATATATAAAGTGGACGTAGGCTCGTTAACGCCGAACCACTATAAATTCTGAGTGTTATTTTCTTTTTCCTCGTTCTTCATTTGAAATTCTATAACACTTATAACAATTTGGGTGTTAGGTCCAAATTTCGATCTAACATTTTTGGTGCTTTCATTGAGAGACTCAGTCCTAAAGTTTCACTATTCGCTTCTTTGAGGATTCCAGCGATTCGGATATCATGGCTGGAAAAAGATCTAAAGCTTCACAGACCAACGAAACGATTGAGGAGAGTGTGCACGAACTGAGCAACGAAGAAACTCTGGATCGCGGAGCGCAGGGGGCGAACCGATCCGACGAAGACACCACGTTCCGAGTCGATGAGAACGAGACGACCTGTGCCACTGAAGGGGTTGTTACTCGATCCCGAGGTAACATCTCGCAGCCTCCGCGTACCACGACCACGAGTCGATCTCAGGGGGGCGCAGCGAATCGCCATCCACGAACCGCAACTATCCGAACTGATGGTCAGACTACAACTCGACCTGGAAAAGAACCTATGACCCACTCCTATCGTCCCGGAACCTCTGCTCGACCCAGTTCGAGCTCTTTGCGCATAAGAGAGAGTGATGATGACCAATATGATCCTGCCGCTCCTGTCACCGAGGGGGATCTCTCTCGCTTCGTCGAACTGTGGGATAGGTTGTTTGATGAGTTGGCTGCCCAAAGGAAGGAAAGTTCCATCCTGCGGCAAAATTTGACGGCTATGGATAGAAGACTTGATGAGCTAGCAAGGCAAAGAACATCGCCGGTTCGTCCACTCACCCCAGTATATTCTTCTTCGTCTGAAGAATCGCCGAGACCTCCGCGGCGACCATATGAGAGAGCCGAAAACATAGAACAGCTTCGGTTCGGAACCTTGCCCTCACAGGAAGAAGAAGAGCTAGGGGCGGGGCCCACAAACCGTAATGTGAATGGTCAAGCAACGGCTCTCAGGACTCGAGATGTGAACAGTCCTGTGCATAACAGACCACCTCCGCCCCGTCGTCGCACGCATACTCATGATAACAGGGGGCAGCGAAGCCCTGTCTGAGCCCCGGATTTTGTGGCTGCTTCCCGAAGAGAGATCAGAGAACCTCGTCGGGCCAGAGGCACTGACCCTGAACCTCCTTTGACCAGTGCAAATGTTGCAGCCATGGTCCACCGGATTCTGGCCGACAGCCGCGGACAGCGGAACGAAGAATGGGGGATCGACCGCAGTCATACTCCTTTTACTGACGATATTTTAGATGCGACTTTTCCAAGGCGTTTCAACATGCCACAAATGAACCGATATGCGGGAAGATCTGATCCTGTCCAGCACCTAATGAGATACTCTTGGTCGATGACCGCTGCCGCCGCCTCTGACGCGGTTAAGTGCAAAGCGTTTCCCATATTCCTGGAGGACGTGGCTTTGTTATGGTTTGCTCGCCTGCCGGCGAGGTCGATTTCTAGCTTCAGGGAGCTGAGCAAGAAATTCGTAGAACAATTCCGTATCTACGCACAGAAGACAAAAAGTGTGATCGATTTGTTCCTTGTCAAACAGCGACCAGGCGAGAGTTTAAAGATGTACCTGGATCGTTTCAATTTGGCCGCTACTGAGGTTAAAGATCCTCATGAACCGACCGTTGTCGCAGCACTGATTGACGGAGTAGATAAGGACACTGAATTCGGGAGGTACCTGGCAGGCAAACCGCCCCACACTAGAGAGTTATTCTACGAGAAAGCCAACGTACATCTACGCCGGGAAGAGGTATACGCGAACCGAAAGGTTAAAACAACTGATAAGGAGGAAATTCAGAGCAATGTCGCCATCAAACAGACTGGAGACAGCTCGGGGAAAGTTGAAGTTAACGTCGGAAATCAGAATCAGGGTGGTCGCCAGCCAGGTAACAACAATAACAATGGTAACGGCAACAACCGGAAGAGGGGCTGAGGGAACGACTCCCAGAGAAGGACTCGTCCCAGGGCCTTTGAAAGTTATACACCCATAAGTGATACTCTGGAAAATATCTTCATGGATGCGTACGAAGTCCTCCAGAATAAGAGGCCACCCCCTAGAGAGTCGACAGAGAAGGAGCGTGAAACAGGGAAGTTTTGTCTCTTTCATCAAATCCACGGCCATTCGACGAATGAATGTCGTCACCTAAGGGATGTAGTTGAAAGGCTGCTTCGAGAAGGAAAGCTAGATGAATACAGAGTAACGCCCAGGGACAGGGGGCAAGCAGTGCAGGCCCCGAATCAGAATCAAAATCAACTTGCTGCTAGGCTGACTGCTCAGCAAAAAGGAAAGAATATTGTTATCAATACCGTGATCGGAGGACTTTATCTTGCTGGGCACAGTTCCAAAGCATTGGATCAATACGTCAATGCGGCCAAACAACACCTCGAGGTGGGGGAATGTAGCAACCCCGAGGACAGTACCCCGGTGAAACAACAGAAGATGATGACCGATGATGTTGTTTTCCGAGAACGAGAAAGCATCGGAGTCCATGCTCCAACTGAAGATCCACTTGTAATTATGATACCCATCGGGCCAGCCACTGTTCATAAGGTTCTGGTGGATAACGGGAGTTCCGTTAATATTCTTTTCAAAAAGGCCTTTGACCAGATGAATCTTGAAATAAAAGACTTGAAGCCCTGCCAAGGATGGATCCGTGGATTCAACGGAGCATCCACTGCTCCAATGGGTTATGTAGAGTTACTAGTTACACTTGGGGAAGGAGAACGCCAGAGAGTGAGAATCCTTCCCTTTGTGGTCTTGGATGTTGAATCGCCCTACAATGCCTTCTTGGGCCGACCGGCCCTCGCAAAGTTCAGAGCCTGTATAGCCCCCTGGTGCTTGTTATTGAAATTCCCCACGGAAGCTGGCATAGGTATCGTCAGAGGGGATCAAGTTGCTGCGCGAGCATGTTATGTTGCTGAACTAAAGTTACTTCGCAATGGAGGGGATATCGAAACTAAAGGCACCTCTCCCCCTTCGGGGGCGGAAACCTTATAGCAACCAAAGAGGATAATCGTTGGAGAGTCGCCCAGAGAGATGCCCGAGGACATAGATCCCAGAGAGGATCAAGAACCCGGGGGCAGAATGGCGACTCCCAACGAGACAACTGTGGATGTACCGATCGATGACAGTGACCCAAAGAAGGTCCTTAAGATTGGATCCCAGTTAAGTCCAAATCTTGCTAAAGAATTGACGGATTTCTTAAAGAACAATTTGGATGTATTTGCTTGGACCCATGCGGACATGTGTGGGATATCCCCATCAATCATGAGCCATTCCTTGAGCGTTGACCCCAAACATCCTCCAATAAAGCAAAAAAGACGAATGCTGGGCCCAGAGAGGTCCGCTGCCTTGAAAGAAGAGGTTGGAAAGCTAAAGAGTAATGGATTTATCAGAGATTCGACCTACCCAGACTGGATTTCGAACCCAGTCCTGGTAAAGAAGGCCAACGGGAAGTGGCGAACGTGTATCGACTTCTCGGATTTAAACAAAGCCTGTCCAAAAGATAGTTTCCCATTACCTCGGATTGACCAGTTGGTAGACTCGACGGCAGGTCACGAGCTTCTCTCATTTATGGATGCTTATTCAGGATACAACCAGATTCTGATGCATGTCCCAGATCAAGAGCACACTAGTTTTATCACTGATCTGGGATTATATTGTTATGTGGTGATGCCCTTTGGCTTGAAGAATGCGGGTGCTACATATCAGCGATTGGTTAACAGGATGTTTTATAACCAGATCGGGAAAACAATGGAAGTATACGTCGACGATATGTTGGTTAAGTCCAAACAATCTTCTCAACACACTACTGACTTGGCAGAGATGTTCAGCATTCTCCGAAAGTATGGAATGAAACTCAATCCAACCAAATGTTCATTCGGTGTTGCTTCTGGAAAATTCTTGGGATTCATTGTCAGTTCCCGCGGTATCGAGATTAATCCAGACCAGATTGCGGCAATCAGAAACATTCAGGAACCTAGCCAAATTAGGGATGTGCAAAGCCTTGCCGGAAAAGTGGCCGCACTAAGCAGATTTTTCTCCAGGGCTACGGATAAGTGCATCCCATTCTTCGAATTAATAAAGCGAGGAAAACGCCACTTTAAATGGACACCTGACTGCGTAGAAGCGTTTCAGAATTTGCTCAGGCACTTGGAGAAACCTCTGATTTTATCTAAACCAATCGATCACGAGGATTTATTCGTGTATTTGGCAGTGTCATCCCATGCGATCAGCTCAGCATTGGTAAGGGAAGAGGATAAGGTCCAAAGACCTGTGTATTATGTGAGCAAAAAATTGACAGCAGCAGAGCGTAATTATCCACGGATAGAAAAGCTGGCGTATAGTTTACTGATTGTCTCCAGAAAACTTCGGCACTACTTTCAGGCACATCCTATCACCATATACACTGATCATCCACTCAAGCAAGTTTTACAGAGACCAGAGGCATCTGGAAGGTTACTCAAATGGAATATTGAGTTAAGTCAATTTGACTTGAACTTTCAGCCCAGACGGTCAATTCGGGGGCAAGTGATAGCCGACTTCATAGCAGAGTTCACTGTCCCTGAAGAAGATATAGCAAACGAAGAAGTGGGTCCTTCAAAGTTACTTTTCGATCCTAATGCCTGGAGATTGTATACTGTTGGCGCTAGGAACGACGAAAGATCCGGCGCTGGAATAGTGCTTGAAACCCCCGAGAAACGATTGATAACCTATGCAATCCGAATGGAGTTTCATGCCACTAACAACGATTTCGAATATGAAGCCCTGATAGCCGGATTAAATATTGCAAAGGAACTAGAAGTCACAAAGCTGAACATCTTCTGCGACTCCAAGTTAGTTGTGAATCAAGTCACTGGAAGATTCCAAGCTAAAAGTGCAAGATTGATTTTATACCTAAAGAAAGTGAAAGAACTGCTGAATGATTTTGATCACTACAGCATATCTCATATTCCGCGGTCAGAGAATCAGCAGGCAGACAAGTTGGCAAAGATGGCTAGTTCTAACGATCCTGAAGTGACTGGACTAGCCCCCATTGAAGTACTTCGGTCCCCTAGCATAGATCAGATGGAAATCGATCTAGTACTAGAGACGGAACCAGAAAGGGAGTCCTGGATGACCCCTCTAAAGAATTTCCTGATGAATGGAACGCTCCCGACCAAGAAAAGCGAGAGGCGTAAAGTGATCCGTAAAGCCGCCCGATACATTCTGCAAGGTGGAGTTCTTTATAGACAAGGGTTTTCAATGCCCCTCCTTCGGTGTATAGCCCACGATGACATTAAACGTGTGTTGCAAGAAGTCCACGAAGGCGAATGTGGCGACCACACTGGAGGGCAAACTTTGGCAAAAAAGGTATTACGGCATGGTTATTTCTGGCCTACCATAAACAAGGATGCAGTAAGATATGCACGACGATGTGATGCGTGCCAGAGATTTTCAAAGATACCTAGAGCGCCTCCAAGTCAGTTAAAAACAATGATGAGTCCATGGCCTTTCGCTATGTGGGGGATTGATATCATAGGAAGTCTCCCCATAGCAAGGGGCAGAGCGAAGTTCGCTATTGTGGCCGTAGATTATTTCACTAAGTGGGTCGAGGCAGAACCACTAACTACAATCACAACTAAACGAGTGATCAACTTCATCGTGAGAAACATCATCTGTCGATTTAGGATTCCAAAGATTGTGATAACAGACAACGGAACTCAGTTCGATAGTGCTGAATTCAGAAATTTCTGCCAAAAATACCACATCGAGAATCGGTACACCTCCGTGGCACACCCACAATCGAACGGGCAAGTCGAAGCGGCAAATAAAGTAATTAAGTCCATTCTGGAAAGAAGAATGAAGCGGGCTAGAGCCATGTGGGCTGATGAATTGCCCTTGGCACTGTGGGCCTACAGGACAACATATAAATCAGCAACGGGACATACCCCGTTTTCCTTGCTTTTGGAACGGAAGCAGTCATCCCGGTTGAGATAAAGGTACCTTCTCATCGGGTGACCTATTATGATCCAATGACCAATAATGAATTGCTCCTTGAATCCCTGGATATGATTGAAGAAAAGAGGGATGAGGCAGACCTGCGTGCCCTGAGGTGCAAACAACAGGTCGCCCAATATTACAACAAAAAGGTCCGAGCCCGAACCTGGGAACCCGGAGACTTGGTTCTGAAACGTGTCTTTCCACCCCCAACTCATATGGGAGCGAAGTGGGAAGGACCGTTCTCTATTCTGAGCAAGCTTGATAATGGAACCTTCAAGCTGGCAACCGTAGATGGAAAGGAAATCCCTAGAGTGTGGAATGCCCAACATTTACGGCCATATTTTACATGAGAATTTCAAATCAATTCTTTTGCTTTGCTAAAAAACTATGTACAGGGCATGACTTGTATAGAACAGTCTGATTCCTTAAAGCAAGAGATTATAAAGTGGACGTAGGTCATGATTCGACCGAACCACTATAAAAATACTGTGTGTTATTTGCCTTTATTGCATCTTTATTTATTTGCCTGTTTAGTTTTGTGAAAATCAATGTGAATAATGCAGGTACCCGAAGTCCGGTGCCAACCGTTCCTCCCGTAGACTAATCGGAGGAATCCAAAGCTTTGGCAAAGGCTCCAACTGCTTGTCCGACTAGCTTTAATCCACGGAGCATGGGTTAAAGTATACACCTAGGATGAGTTTGATGAGAATGCATGATTGCAGACTGCTTGATTCGTGACTCTAACTCTCCAGAGTAGAGAGAGAGTATAAAGGACACGAAAATCGACATCCACGAATAACGGCGGTGTACCATGATCGGAGCTGCCTAAGCATAAACTCTAACTCTCCAGAGAGAGAGAGAGAGAGAGTATAAAAGCATCTCCGATTGAGCGCTGAGAAAGAGCTCCTTTCCCGCTGAAGGATCGGGAAGCGAGTGAATCGCTGAGCTCGAACTCTAACTCTCCAGAGAGAGAGAGAGAGTATTAAAGCGTCTCCGATTGAGCGCTGAGAAAGAGCTCCTTTCCCGCTGAAGGATCGGGGAGCGAGTGAATCACTGAGCTCGAACTCTAACTCTCCAGAGAGAGAGAGAGAGTATAAAGGCGTCTCCGATTGAGCGCTGAGAAAGAGCTCCTTTCCCGCTGAAGGATCGGGAAGCGAGTGAATCGCTGAGCTCGAACTCTAACTCTCCAGAGAGAGAGAGTATAAAGGCGTCTCCGATTGAGCGCTGAGAAATAGCTCCTTCCCCGCTGAAGGATCGGGGAGCGAATGAATCGCCGAGCACAAAACTCTAACTCTCCAGAGAGAGAGAGACAGTATAAAAGCGCCTCCGATAGAGCGCTGAGAAAGAACTTATTCCCTGCTAAAGGAACAAGGGCTGACTGAACTACTGTTATCCGGTGAAATCTCCTATACCCCCATATTCAGAAATAGGGGGCAACTTGCCGATAGTACTAATCAATCCCTAGTAAGCCCCAGTCAGATGTTACAGTAACAACTGATTGGGGGGCACCATGCACTCGTATGCAAGCACTAAACTTTGATACAGCAGTGTAACATAGCATGAACATTCATCTTCCTGTTGATTGACTGATTTGTAATTATTAATAGTTGGCTAATGACTAAACAAGGAAAGTCTATCTGAATACAGGTACACAATGATGCCAGGAGAGATAAACTTTTGTTCATATACTGCGAGTCGACAAAGTGAAAAAACAACCTAGAAACAAAAGTGAGGACCAGTCTCACAATTACACTTCCTGGCCAGTGGAAAACCTAAAGACAAAATATCAACAAACAACAAACATCCTATTTACGCTTTGACCTCTTCTCTTGCTTCTGCCTCTCCAGCCTCTCCTTGTCGGCTTCAGATGGATCCCCTTTTTTCCTCTTCCGCTTGTCTACGAGGGGAACATCCGACTCCTCTGAAGTCTCCTCTTCCACCTCTTGCTTCTGCCAGAGAGGGAAGCCGGGAAGTCATCGGGGTTTGCGAAGTGAAGCTGCCGGCTGATGGAGTTGGGCTGGATTTTCACAATCATCCCAGTTTTGGGATCGAATTCTGCAAGAGGGACTATGTCCAAAGCCTCATCTCCCGCCTTCTTTGAAGCCAACTCTTTCTCCTGTCTGGCTTTTCGGCTGGCCAGGGTTTCCTCGTCATCATCATCATCGGCCTTTTTGGTGCCGGTAATGTCCTCTTCGTCATCCACGTGACGACCATCCATGTCTTTTAAAGCCTCGATAGTCTCAGCATCTGTGGGTACATCAGTGCTAGGTGCCGGGATGCTCCCTTCTACTGTTGTGACCTCGGCCCATTCTGAAACGTCAATACCAGCACCCGGCAGGACAGCCTCCTTCTCCACTTCTCTCTCTTTTTCAGCACCCTCGTCGACGGGCTCGCCACCTGCATTACGAGAGACACACATTACTAATTCAATTGGTTGTTCTGCCAGACGACGACAATTCACAACTGCTCTAACAAATTGCAGGGAAAAGAGAGAGATACCTTCAGCAGATGCTCCCTCTTGAGTAGTTCTAGAAGCTCCAACAACCACGGGAGTTAGGCCCAAAGGGATTAGCGGATCATCAGGATGGTACTCCTCAACTCCGGAGGTTTTAGGCTTCGCGGCGGAACTGGAACCTTCGTCAATTTTGCTTTTACCTTTAGCCAAGGTTCTCTCCTTTTCCATTTCCGCCAGGATTAGGCGACGACCCTCTGCCAGGTCCTCAGGCTCATTGTCTCTTAGGATGCTCTTCATCAATTCATCCTCATTGATTTCTTCGACCCCCAGTCTATGTTTTTCACCCTCCACAATGGCATCCCATAAGTTGGCCAAAGTAACATGGTAATCCGGGATCCATGAGATGTTGCGAGTTTTGAGAACCTGGCCGAGGAAATCAAAAATCATTTCTTCAAACCCCTCGATCTCCTTCTCTCTTTCGAGGAGCTTGTTGTTAGAAGCAGTGGCCAATTCGATGGCACTTTCAACATTCTTTTCGGCGAGAGCTGCCTGTCTCTCCGCGTCCGCAACCTGGTCATTCAAGATCACCTTTTCTGCTTTTGCTAGAGCCAAACTTTCTTTTAAACTCGCTTTTTCCGCCTCCCAAGCAGCCTTCTCAGCTTCAAAATGGCCTTGTGCCGTTTTCAACTCGATGTTGGACATTTTGAGATCTTCAACCTCCTTCTTTAACGCCATTTTCTCTTGACTATTGGAGTCCAGCTCTGAATGAAAGCGCTGCTTGGCATTCTCCAATTCAGTCTTATAATTTTCAGCGTCCCTCCGTGCTAGAGCAAGCTGGGACTGAGCATCTTCCAGGTCCTTCTCCAATTTTGTCCTAGCTCTTTCGTTATTTTCAAGTTTCGCCCTCGACCTGTGTGCTTCTATTTCGAGTGTTCGGATGACTTCCGAAAGGTTAACTGCGTGCTTTTTCATCATCTCATATTGCCTGGCCGCGTGGCGGATGTGGCCGATAACTTCATTATCCCAATTTTTAGGAACCGGTTCCAAGGCAGGAACGAACACCATCCTATCAAAGAATATGCCTGGAAATTGTTCCCGTAGCTTTTCCATTCTACCTTGGATCTCGGGACCATGGATGTGATCCCGTGACCCGGGGGCAGCTAACTCTGGTTGGCTGGTGGGGACAATGTCACTTCTCTCCTTCTCACTCTCTTTGGATGAATCTTTGTCCCTATCTTTAGATTCATGATGTATTTTCGACGACCGACTGTGGGAGGGCGCACTCTTTGGAGGAGTTAACTCTTTTGGGAGTTTCTTTCCCCCTTACAGAATTGTTGGATAACTTGAAGGCTTAGTAGAGGTCGGTCTAGGTGGAGACCGAGGTTGTAAGGAACTCGGCCTATGAGAAGGACCGCGAGAGCGCTCAGTATCCGGGCGAAGGCTGGGAGTGCCCACACGAAGAGAACGATACGAATAAGATTTCCTGCGGGACATCGCTCCTGCAAAAAAAAAAAAAAAAGAGTATATTAAAACTTTGAATTCCCGCGAAATAAGAGTGCAGGGTCAGATAGTGTGTGCGATGTGTGCATCCCATATAATTCCCCCTAACAGACCCGGGCCTGGAGACAGGCTCATCTGACCAGTTTCTCGTCCCCTAGTTGAAGCGATCGCCTCTTCGGAAGCAGAGAAGAAAGGCCCCTCTCCGAAGTCTTTCTCCGTATATACATCATCGGGTAGAGGGATTTTGTTCAGCTCGTCAAATAACTGCTCTTCTGTCAAATCGTCGACAGCAACGGTTTCTATTGGAGCAGAGATAGGAATTTCCTTCGACATGTCACCGCGGGCCTCATCCCCTCTGTATATGTTCAAGTCTTCATCGTCTTGGATGACTATCGGAGAAGGACTCTTGCGAAATTTGGTTGTTTCTACCGCTTGTGAAGTTCCCTCTCCTTCCGTTGGGGGCACATACTTATAGGGTTTGCCGCCGGTCCCAAGTCCAAATCTTCTGTCCAGAAGACGATGCTTATGAAAATTGTCATCAGTAATGCATTTTTTAATCCTTAAAAAGTCGGATCTGCTCTGTGAAAGAATGGATAATCGATGGTTATATAACGGACCCTCCGTTTTCAGGAAGATATGATCTGTTTAAGACAAAGAAAAAGGCGGAAAAATGTTAATACTTAGACTCCTTGAGCAAGATGTTCGATTAGGAGATCGAAGTTTACTTGATTTGAGCCATCTTCGTGAGCATCCGGCCTGTTTCCTTATATAAAACCAATCAGATTTAGGGTCCCCTATATTGCTATACCCATCGTACAGAATCTTTCTGTTCGCCACTGATTCGAAGAAAGAAAAGTTTGGAGTTGCCGAAGAACGGTGCTTGAAAAGAAAGAAGAATACCAGATCTCTGAATTTAAGTTCGGCGTGCAGGATCTCCGCATATGCAACATATAGTGAGTATAGAGATGCGTAAGCATTTGGATGAAGCTGCATCGGAGCAATGCCCAGTCGTCTTAAAGTTTCGATGGCAATCGAGGGAAACGGAGGGATAGCTCCTACTAGACACATTGTTCGACTAATCGCCATATACCCTTCCGGTGCTAGGTGGGGTCTATCTTCGCTTCCAGGCGTCAAAACATCGTCCCAAGGAATGCCGTGTCTTAAACAGATTCTTTTAAGTTTTATCTCGTTAAGCTTGGATGCTAAAGAATCAGAAAATTTATCTATCCCGAGTGCGCCTGGGATCTCGTCAGGAGCTCGCTCATCAGTCTCAGAATTGTTGCTGGATGAAGTAATTTCTGTCGGATCTGATTCTGTGGCTTCGTACTCAGATCCAGAATCTTCACCTCCCGAATTGACTGGAGGAATTTCAGGGTTGTACTGTTCAGGAATCTCGGATTCCGCTTCTGTCACGGATCTTGAAGAAGAATGGTCATTCGACATTGCTGCTAGGACGAGAAAATATGAACAATAAGATTAACACTACCCATACCCCGTGTGTGCAAGTGCCGGTGTGTGTGCTTGTGTGTGCGCATTAAAAATAAAGCATGAAAGCAATCAAGGTTATCAGAAGCGTTAGTCGTCATATGCAGTCAAATTATGAGGTCATTTAGTCCAGAGAGTTCAACGTCACGGCTCTAGCCTAACTGTTCAGAGTTTTATGGTGATAAGGCGTTGATTAAAGTCTGAAATTTCTTCGTATCGTCAGCTATGAGTCGGATCGAAAAGCAGAGGGATCGCCCCTTTCGGATCGCGTGGTAGAGGGATCGCCCCTTTCGGATCGCAGGGCAGGGGAATCGCCCCCCATCGAATTGCCGGGCGAAGGGATCGCTCCTTCACGAACCGTTGCGACCCCCACGATACGTCCCTTCGCTGCCACCACGATCTTTCGTCTCGCCACTCGCTTTCGTCTTCTCTTCTTGACCACGACCCGAACCGGCCTTCCCTCTTCTTCTTCTTCCTCCTTCGTTTTCCTCCTCTCCTTTCCATCCTCGAACTCCGAGCTCCACACCAGTTAGCCATGGCGTTTTGGTGATTTCGTTAGAAAAGCACAAATTTCCATCGTTTCTAGTCAAGAAAGTTCATGAAAAAGCGGCGTTCACGAATAAGAATACTTTTTGTGGAGTTACCTTTCTAAAGATTGAGAGAATGCTCGGATTTTCGAAGGTTTGGAAAATTTGGGTTCGTTCTTCGATAATGCGAAACGATTCGGCAGAAAGAAAGAAGAAGGGGAATGAAGAGGAGAGGGTCGGCTTATATAGGCAAAGAGGGTGACCGTTTGTCTCCCTTTCTTTGTCCTATTCGGTCCACGAAACACCATGCAGGCCACGATCCAAAGCTTGTATCGCATAGAAGCCCACGGACCGCTTCAAACGATGGCCCACCAAGCTCAAAGCCCGACACGGCTCGAAGGAAAGCCCGCCGCGTTTCGCACAAAAGCCTAGATACTCAGCTCGAGACGAGCACGTGACCACTCGAACCATGGCGCTCTATGGCGATCCGATTCGTGCATGCGTTGATTTGAACCAATGTGACTGTTGATTTGCGTCCCTTCAGGAAAAGGTAGATCAGAATCTTCGAAGCATGTTCCATCATCGATAAAACATACTTCGAGGGGGCAAAATGTTGGCTCGCTTTTTGACTAAGCCACCCAGGATTATTCGTAAGAGGAAAGCAGGAAACCACGATATCTAAGGACATGAAGGAATGGATCGCGCACCATCGTCTCGCCCAATATCGAATCGCGTACCATCGTCTCGACCACCGTCGGATCGCGCACCATCGTCTCGCCCAATATCGAATCGCGTCTTTACGGATCACCCCATCTCGTCAGCGAACGACGCATCCGGGCAATCCGATCCAAACTTACATTGTTACCCCGAGCGAACCGATCCATTCCCCTGGTACATGGCGAACACTCTGACCTGTTCAAGCGCGAACTAGTCTTCAGCGATCCGAATCGCACGGATCTGGCGACACGTGTCCCTAACCGTCACTTGGACCGATTCTCCCCATCTGCACGATCCGATTTTCAAGCAGATCACGACACCTGTCCACAATGGCTAGTTTGACTGTTTCTCCAACGGTGGCGATGCGATCCGATGCTCTTGGGATTCGCGCCACGTGTCCACGATCCGCCTGACAAAATAAGCTATAAATAGCCCAGAGCTTGTCATTTTTGGGGATCCTTTTGGCAATATTGAGTACTGAATCCGCCATTGTTGTCAAACTACTGAAATATTGAGAGAAATCCTTGTTGTATTAGCAATCAAAGCATAATCAATAATATATAAAGTGGACGTAGGCTCGTTAACGCCGAACCACTATAAATTCTGAGTGTTATTTTCTTTTTCCTCGTTCTTCATTTGAAATTCTATAACACTTATAACAATTTGGGTGTTAGGTCCAAATTTCGATCTAACAGATAGTTTCATGTATCAGGTACATATAAGCTGCATATCAGTTCATTGGTAATTATCATATTATAATGACTATTACTTTAAACATGGTTTATTCTATATAACTTCTTTCATTTATCATAAGTTCATAACCCTAAATGGACGACAAGATGATTCCATTTTAATTTCCCCCACCCTTGTTCTTCTGAAAGTCCCGTTATTTTTGTTTTTCCTTTTTTGCATGATTTTCCCCACTGGTTTTCAATTTTTGGTACCTTTAAATATGGTTCAATTAGTACTATAGATTGTTTGATTTTAATTTCTATATTCCAGTACTCATGGTACATCTTTTGAATAATAGCTTTTAACTTTTTACACAGCCCTTATACTACCTTCATTATTTATTTATTCGTTATTACAACTAATAAATCAGTGCGTTGCGTAAATACACCGCACTTTTTATACCATAGAGCTTATTTTACTCTATAAAAAATTATATGTATTCAAAAGGACACCAATAAAGTGCATACATCGACTTATTTACTTTACATTCATATATGTATGATTCTTGTTTAAAATTGTATGCTTATTTTATGAAATGATAATGAGTTACACAAATAAATAAATAAAATTAACTATCATATATTACCAAAGGAGTATGAATAAATGAAACATCTTGATAAAAGTAAGACAATAAATTACGAAAATGTAAATAACTCAATGAAAGAATAAATTTTTGACAAAATGTGTTTCTTTATTGATAGTATGGAACATGGATATTTATGTTGCTACATACATTATTATAATTCAAGAATTCATGTACAAACTGTATGATTGACTTCGCTATTGTGTTTGTGAGCTCAAACTAGTTTTGTTTCAAATCTTAATAGCTATATCATGTTTGTATCGCAGATGGCTATACAGATCGGACTTAAACATATGTATAGTGATCAAAGTGATGTAAAATTCATCTAATATCATGACTTTTACTATTCAATTGACTATCTAACGCTATATTTGATCATTGCAATTGCAGTTCAAAACTGGAATTGCTTGCTGTTCCGAAACAGCAGGCCTAAGAGCTTGCTGTTCCGAACAGCAAGCAATTGCAGTTCCAAACAGCAAGATTCTTGCCAAGTATAACACATTAAATCACTTGGGATTAAATGCAGTTCTCGTTGAGAGAAACAACAGAACAAAGAATTCTGTCCAGTCACAAGACTGAAAAATCTTAAAGATTGTATACTCCAATTATCATTAAAAACGCTGCCTTCTATTAATTAAAAGATCATTTGGATCCCATCAAAAAATATGAAAGATCTTTACTATATCTTATAATACCTTTTGCTATGAATTTGAAGTCCACAAAGACTATTAATTTATGAATAAGATAAAATTTGCTAGACCCTTAAGTTTAAGAACATTTGAATTATGCAAGCCAATATTATCTTCAATGACAAATATGTCTTTTCTGAATGAGGCAACCATACAACTTTTAACATGCAT
Source organism: Allium sativum (assembly GCA_030737875.1). Taxonomy (NCBI): domain Eukaryota; kingdom Viridiplantae; phylum Streptophyta; class Magnoliopsida; order Asparagales; family Amaryllidaceae; genus Allium; species Allium sativum. The sequence goes on from CM060922.1 coordinate 638,899,130, forward strand.
TTGTACAAATTGGCTGCTCCTTTTAACATGCATTTGCAGACCATGTTCACAAAATCATTGTAGGAAACTTATGGAAATAAACACTGATTTTATCATAGTATTAAAGTACTGCTCCAGGAAACCAAACATTGATTTTAGCTTCATAAACAAATGAGTCTGATATACTTCTTGACATCAAATAATCGATTCTTTTGTAAATATATCAGTAAGATGAGGTTTTATATAAGAATATGTTAAAACAAAGAAATACAAAATATTTCATGAGCTGAGTTAATTTCTATTTTAAGCCTCGAAATGAGCAGGATTTATAACAATCCGCAGCACACATTTGATTAATTAACAAGCAAAGTATCCTACATCATAAATATGGTTCAGACCAAGGTTCAAAATTTTGATTTCTGTTTCATTCATTTCATATTTTCTCAAGTTCAATCATGAATCTGAATCAAAATCTGGTACTTTTATTCTATAAAGATTCATCGATTGATAACACAGTTGTATATGCTTATGAATTTATTGAATTGTGTTCATGTCAAACAAGGTAATTCAATATCATTTATCATAGTATAAATGGAAGAACAAAATACCTTTGTAATTGCATTTCCGAAGCAAAGCAGCAATAACCTGCCAGGTATAATTATCTCCTTTAGTCAGCAGAACTCTCAAAGACCCCATCGAAATAAAATCTTCAAATTTCAGCCTTGTCTCCCTTTTCTTCTTTCAGTGTTCCCAAAACTGCTGCTCTCTTTTTCATCTTCTGCCATCACAACCTGAACTATCTTTAGATAAAAAGCCTGAAAGCTTATTTTCATGTAGTTCTGACAGCACGAAAGAGGACATATTTGTGAATGGTTCAGGCACCGAACTAGTGAAGTTGTTAAACAAGATATTGAAGTTTTAAAGGTTAATAGGTTTACCCAATATTTTAGGGATTGGTCTTATACAGCTGCAATATGAAACCAAAAACTGATGCAAAGAAGTTATCGAATGAATAAGAAATCGAAGCAGAGAATAAGTTGGCAGTACTCAAAAAAGAACCATGTCTTGTAAAAAAAATTACCTTGGGTTAGTTTGGCTTTAATTGAAAAAAAAAATCACTACCAAAATACTAGTGTTGCATATTCCATATCATCTAACATTTGTTACTCATATTATAAAGCATACTCTTAAATCATTTCCCTTAGCTATATATGAAAAACAGTCGGTAATAATGCAAATAAGAGTTATCTACTCCACTAATAATGCAAATGTACCTGATAGTAGAAGAACTGGTGCATGCACTACTAGTAGAATGTGCTCAAGTCTTCTTGTTATTCCTTGTGCCTGTTCCAACTCTGCATGTCAAGCACTTTAATTTTATAATGAATGAAATCGAGTATTAATGAAGGTCTTTGTTCTTTCTATAATTATACGCACATACTCTTTGTTCTTGGAACCAAAAACAAGGGTGCTCATACGCAATTAAAACAAGGGATTTCATCTTAGTTTAACGCGAGTGCCTCAGGAGAACTGAGACATTTGCCTTGGATTTCAACTGCGGATTTCTCATAACCAACTTGTATTCTTTGATGTTACCAAATATCTCTATACTCTTATGCACCTTTAGCGATATATTCTTACTAGCTCATTTAACATTCTCAAATTTTGTTTTCTGCCTGCCTTTTAGTTAAATAGCGTTTTACGCTTATTTCGCCCATCGAATAGCGTTTAAACCCTACAGTCTTGGAGCATTCATGTGGACATCATGCGGCAACACTATGTAATTTTGCTATAAAAACTTAATTTTGTTGTAGCTATATTCTATATAAAGGATTTTTTCAAATAATTTATTCTTCACCATTCTATCAAAAAATGGCATGTACTAAAGCTTTAGTGTTGCACACGTCACTAAAATACTAAAAAGGTCGCAATACAGTAACGTCGGAACAAACAAATAAATTACTGTTATCCATATGTGTAGCCCATAGCTAACTTCCATCCTAAAACTTGCATGTGAAAATATACAGGAAGAAAAATAACTTGGATACAAAAGAGATTGTTAAATTTCTGTATATGTTTAGTTATAATCCATCAAGTTGTGCAACAAATAGACATGAAAAAAAAGATGTACCATTAAGATTCTTCAACTATTTGTGTTTAATCGTTTTCCCGTTAACAACTATAGATTAGATACAACTCTGCACCATGTCGCATAGAGTTTTAAACATGGCAACACAAATTGTTCGTATCATCATCGATACGTTCGCATTAAATAGCAATTATATATACTGATAATAAAATTACAAATATATGCTCCACAAATACTTTTTTATGTTGTATGCATTAAAAAAATTATTTTGATTGTGGTAACGAAGTTTAATTTTATACTAATAATTTTATGAAACTGTATTGTACCACATCCACTCTTTTTTGTTTGGCTTTTTAAATTTGATATGGGTACATTTTGATGGGGTTTTATTTACTACTCTTCTCCTGTGGACAACCGTACTTCGAGCGAAAGTTAAAATTTGCTTCATAAGAGTATGAGGATCCAAGATCAATGATAGCAAACACGGTTTCAATTCCAGGTCTAATAAAAGAAATCATCTTTGTTTTCCAGTGGATGAAATTATATTATTTGTTGCAAACACTTTGTTAATCCAAGCTATGAATAAAGACTAACATTCTTTTCCCACAACAGGAAATTATAAATAAAAACTAACATTAAAATCAAAATTAAGAGTGGCCTAAGCACTCGTGCTAATTGTTAATGCATATATTACAGGATTCTTTGATTGATATTATCTAATCTTATGCTTCCTAGTTCATTTAATTGGCGCAGAATGCTTTACTGCCGCTTCGTTTCAATAGAATACAAGGTCCCAGGGGTTTATTTAATGATCACTGGTACAACAAAAGTAGGACATTTAAGCATTAGTCATCAAAATTCAGAATCTTACCATTTAAAAATTGATGTCCCAACCAATCGCTTCTGCCCTTTCTTTTATCCAAATAGGCTCAGGACAATACTCCAGCACAACGAAGGCAGCTTCACATTCGAACCTCTTTGCTGTTACGTGTAACCAAATCATACCATCGTTGAATTTGTGTTGATTCACCGTTGAACCTCTCTGTCTAAGCATCCACCTATTGAAAATTTAATTGCAGGCGGTCAAGGTCGAACTACGCATTTGTTAGTTCAATTAATGTGGATCGGTTCCTCTCTTTTCTGCGAGTAATCACATCTGCCCTTTTGGTGGCGATGCGTCAATACAAAGTAAAAAAAAGATAAATGACTATAAACTAGGGTTAACATCCATCACCAGTTTCACCGATTTCATCGATTTCACCATGATACTTCGCAATTTCCGACTCAACTAAAAACTAGGGTTAACAAAATAAAAGCTCACCAGTCCCACTAAGTTTAGGGCAATCAAACGCAGGTTCGACGAGCATTGATACGGATTGAAATTAAAATGGATGATTTCTGGAGAAAACGAATAGATATTGGATGGAAGGGAAAATGAAAAGGGAGAAAGGAATTTGATACGGATTTGAGAAAGGAAAAAATAGCGGGGTGGATCGAAAATATGATACGAAAATGAACTGATACGAGGCATTCTTCATCTACGGTAAGATTTTACTGGTTTGGGGAGGCATGGATCGCAAAAGCAAATTGATACGGCTATAAGCAAATTAATACGGCTATAAGCACTATTAAATTTGATACGGCTTAAGGCCGTATCTAATCTTTTCATCCTGGTGTGCCAAATTGGTTGTTTTGGTGTAGTGGGATTGGATTTTAAAGTATGAATAAAGTTGGATGTGAGGATTTAGTTATGCCATTCAAAAAGTTAAAAAGATTACGAAAATTAGACTGTAAGCATGTGGGTGAAAAAGAAAAGTGGATGACGGAATAGGAGGTCAAAAGAGAAGTGTAGCAAGTTATAAATGGCAAGATCCATTTTAAACAATGAAACAGATATCTAGAATTTATATTATAAATAATTTCAAAATGTCATTTTGATGAAAATCCATGTGGTAAAATGACAATAATGTATATAATGCAAGTTACTCTACCTCTCGTTGTAATAGTGTACAAAATTTACTCGAACATGCTTTTAAAACATTAACATTACCTAAACTTAGTCATATTTTATGGAACTGCTTGAAAACACATTCAGTTTGGGAAAGAAAGTAGAAAAAGGTAACTTCAAAGATAACATTACTTGGAAAGAAACTTGGAAAAGGGAAATCGACCATGTGATATAACTTCTTAGCAAGATGCCTACTATTTGAGCCTAATTTTGTGACACAACTGGAAAATCTGGACCATTTGATTTTTTTATTTTTTTTAACATGGAAGGCAGAATTTATTGGACAATGTAGTAATAGAGATTTGTTGTGTCACCAAATTATGCTAAAAAAACTTTTATCGGAAAAATTTATAAAAAAAGGATAGCTTTTCCAAACATAACAGAAATTTGTTGTTAACCTATAAAAAATATATGTACAAATATCCACTTGCATGTTATTAAAATTCTTGGTTTAGAACCACTCAACTTGTAGATTGGGATTTGGATTCCCCAAAATTTCCCCATGTGCTAGAATTTATTTTTCAATATATATATATGTGTGTGTGTGTGTGTGTGTGTGTGTGTGTGTGTGTGTAGCACCTAAAATATAGCATGTTAAGTCTTTGTGGCTATGGAAGTATATTTCATATTTGAAATGAAATAGAAGTTGTATTTCTTCTATGTAATCTTCTTGAAAAAACGATTCGCTTCGACTGCATAATGTTATATTTTAATGCGTACATGGAAGCAATTGATAAATCAATATGTTAGGAAGCATTTAAACTATTTTATTTGCTTTTTATTTATTTACTTTAATTTTCAATAGAGTTGATTTTTTTTAAAGGATATAGATTGATCATATTAAGCCTGCATTGCCTTTATTAACTGATATCTTGATTCTTTATATTTATGTGACTTTTTTTATATTCTCAAGTAAAAATATGATTTTTTTATTGATATTTGTAGTACTACACAAGACCAAAATGAAAATAGGATACACTATAAATTGAGGCATGCAGAAACATATCACACCAAATTAATTACCAATTATATTAGCATTGTATGTAACTCTATAATTAGTAACCACTTTCTATAACGAAAGCAAGTTGCTTCTGGTAAAAAAATTAATTTGCATTAAATTTTAAATATTTTCCTGCAAAGTGCATTTTAATTTATTTCCACAAATAAGAAGCCTACAAAACTGATAATTGATGTGATATAAATCTATAGATATATCTTCTCATTTTAATTTGTAGATTTTAAATTAAATTAATAATCATTTATCTTATAAGTAATTTAAATCCTAGGTTAATGGGCAAACAAGGTATTGAAATGAGTAAAAGTGATTGGAGCTGGGAAAAGAACAAAAAATTTGAGGTGGCTTTACCTGAAATCAATGAAGGTGACCCAGAAATATGGAACAAAATCTCTTTGGCGATAGGAGGAACGAGAAGTATCGAGGAGATCAAGAAGCATTATGTGGAACTTCTAAGGGACATAGAATTAATCGAGTCAGGCGCTTTTGCGTATACGTTTGGAGAGAAAGTTGATTGTTCCCAAGATGGTGAATGCTCAGAGGATAATATTAAGCAAGCTTGTCCTTAATATTATATTTGCAAATACTAAAGGAGATCGTGTTGATCAGTTTTAATCCCAAAGGATATGTGTAGCACACATTATGCATTTAATTTCATGTCAAATTACATGACTTATTGGAAGATATTCTTGTCGTTGATTGATGTAAATGTTTGCTCAATGTCAACTGTTGGCAGTTATCTACTTTCGAGTTACCTTCGAGGAGCTTATTAAAATTGCAGAATTTTGCATCTTTGTTTATTTAACAGCATTCTGAATACGTTCATAAAACAAACGTTTTTATTGCAAACCAAATTTTGAGCCTAAAACAATGTATAATCATATTACCTGCACATTATGATGTTTATTAAAATCTTAAGTAGAAAAAGAAAATTTTATATTCTGAGCTTGAAGTTTTTAAAATACCCAAATTTGAAAACAGGACATCAAGATTCTGAATATCACTAAAAATAAAAATTGACATTCATACTCAAGCGAAAATTTAAAAACTTAAACAAAAGTTACAAGTTCTGAGTCATATTCAACGAAAAAATACATCTTTTCTTTGTACTTACTTGTCTATTTTTTTACAACTAAATAAGAATTTTAAATCTCATAATTTTTCTACGGCCTTTGTATACATTCACATGTATTGCATGTACCAAATAGACATGTAACAACCCGAATTTTTATTAGATTTAAACCAATGATTTTTTGGAATTTAAAATTCTAAAATTGAAACTTCAATTTATTCTGAATGGAATCAAATAAATGAATTTGATTTTGCAAATGAACAATAATAAATACCGTTTGAACATATAAATCAAACAATTGTCAAATTTTAATGTAATTTTTTAAGTGACTCAACTTGTGTTATTTAAATTTATGTATATTTATGGAAACTTAAATTTAAATAATATAAATGAATATATTGATGTTCCAAATCTACTGAAATATTTTATTTTTTCCAAAAAAGTAAGTTTTGTGTCAGATTTGGTCAAATCTGAATTTTGATTAAAATTTAAAAGTTGACACAATTTGAATTTACTTCTTTTTATGAATCTATATTGAATTTTGAGCATCTAGCATTTTTTGGTTCGTTGAGATTCAATTTCATTTTTCTAGAATTTGCATTTGTAACTATAGATAACGTGGTTTTAACGACGTATTAGTGTGTATTTCAATCTCTATGATTCTCTGTTCTGTATGTTGGTTTAGCCTAATGGTCCATAGGATTTAGGTTGTGCTTATTGGGCTTGTTAGGTTATATATTTGCTTAAATGGTGTGTTATGTATGTTTATTATATGAAGGGTTTCTCTTATGTGGATAAATCATGTAGTCATTCTCTTCCTCATTTTTCAAAAACTCTTCCATCTCCTTTTCTCTTCCTCCTCCATGTTTAGATCTTCATCTCAAATCTAAAGAAAAATTAAAATCCTCAAATAAAAATACAATGGAGAGAAAAATCCAACATGAATTGCAAATGTTATTTTCTCCCTTCTAAAACACACAAAACCTATCCGTTATCTTCCTAAACCACCCATGCAGCCTCCCTCGCCAAGTGCAACACCTAGCCGGCCTTCCTCCACATCCAGCTAGCGGGTCCCACTGGAAAACCCTAACCCTAATCGCCTTTTACATTTTTTTATGTTCTATTCTATTTCAAATTTTACCACATATTGCAAAGGCCATAATTTGTTGTTAGAAAATCCTAATCCATTTATCCTATTTTACGGATTATATGCAATTAAAATAGCCTCAACTTTTATGTCAAATTCATTTTTAGATTTAGAATTTTTCTTGGTTGAAACCATCAATCTTTCAGGCGTATTTTTGGGTTTAGATTTTAGACTTGTAAATTGTTTATCGCTGTTTGTGATCGTATCTTCTTCAAATTTTATCTAAATCCAGTTTTTCTTTTTTTAATTAAAGAGAAAAAAATTACAACAATGGTTATGTTTATAAAATTTTCAAATTCTAAGACTAATTGGTCCTAAAATTTAATCCAAATAACTAAATTATGTTTAGTTTTTGTAGATTTTGGTAAAAATCTAAATCCATCTTCCTTAGCCAAACCCTTATACCTTGCTGCGTATGTGTATGCACGCGGTTTGTGTTGCTATGTTTGTGTTTTTGTTTTTGTTGTGTTTAGAATTATTAAATGTTGTGGTGAAGTGCTAAAGCATGGAGTTGATGAGTGTGAGGTTGGGTGTTAAATCCTAAGAGTTGCTAGTTAGAAATATATTTTTGTTTGGAGTATTTCATACAAATGTGTATATATATATTATAAAATAATAGGAAGTGTTGATTTGAATTTTTAATTTGATCTCGGGTTGATTCAATTTGTGATTCAATTCATTGGTTCAATCGTGTTTTGTCAGCTTTTGTGTCAACTTCTGTGTTATTTTTAGCCTACGTCGTTTATTTCTATTTTTCCCCGCAAGGTGAGAATCCTCACTCACAATTAACATATTCAATATGTAAATTAATACATTTTGGAATGACATATGAAATTTTAGGATTTCTCTAGAAAACCCGATTTATTCGTTGTGCAATTTGTGCACAAGTGACACACACACTTAAGACATATATGACATGAATTTGATTGTGATGATGTGCATGATTTATACATGTTATTTGAAATGTTAATTTTATTTTTTTCTTACACTGCAAGTTCCCTATACATTTGAAAATCATTATGGGTTGAAATGATATATACTCGAAACGCTATATCAACATAAAAATGAAAACTAAATTTATTAGGATGCTCTTTGAAATGGAAAAAATACCCATAAATTAAATATTAAACGGGATCAAATGATATATATCTATATCACTGGCCCTAGATAGAAAACTATATACAAAAACTGTTGGTTTATCTTGAAAAGTATTTTCTAAAATTTAAATATGTTTTGGTCTAAATAAACTATTTTAGGATTGTTGGCTAGCTTTTTGACCAAGCCACCAAGGTTCACATACAAGAAGGAAATACGTTGCTCCATTTCTCTCAGTCTTCAGAAATCTGGTCGTAGTTGCTCAACCCTTATCGGATCGCTACGCACCCCTCGAATCGCTACCAGCTAGCACGAGCCGAACCACCTACATCAGACCGATCCGATCCCTCCTCAGCGACTCGACCCGATCCGACTTCATCACAGAAGGCGCGGCGAAGCCACCGACCTGTTCAAGCGCGAGCTAGTCTTCAGCGATCCGAAAAGAATGGATCCAGCGACACGTGTCCATAACGGTCATATTGACCAATTCCTCCTCATTACTCGGTCCGATCCGATTTTCTGGATTTACGCCACGTGTGACCACGAACCGCCTGACAGAATCAGCTATAAATAGCCCAGAGATTGGCATTTTTCAGGATCTTTTGGCAGTATTGAGCACTGATTCCACCATTGCTATCATACCACTATTTCTCATCAGTTTAACTTCGAGATTATTGAGAGAAATCATAATTGTAAGAGTGAGTTTGAGAGAAATCATTGATTGTACTAGCATTCAAAGTATAATCGATAACATATAAAGTGGACGTAGGCTCGTTAACGCCGAACCACTATAAATTCTGTGTGTTCTCTGCTTTTTCTTCATTCTCCAGTTATAATTCTTTACGAATCAGAACAATTTGGGTGTTAGGTCCAAATTTTGATCTAACAATTTGGTGCTTTCACTGAGAGTTCAATTCTCAGCCTACCGGATTGCTATTCTACTATTTGGATTTGAAAGTCCGAAGAAAACAGTCCCAAAACTTCACTATTCAGATTTTTGAAGATTCCAGTGACATCTGATATCATGGCTGGAAAGAAGTCTAAGGAAGTACGAGCTTCACGGGCGAACGAAGTCGTGAATGAAGCAGTTGAAGAAAGTGTGCACGAGCAGGTCAATAAAGGACCCTTGGATAGCGGAGCGCGGGGGGCGAACCGATCCAATCGTGGCATCGCGAACCGAACCGATCTGATGAAGGTGCCATGCTCCGAGTCGACGAGGACGATGCGATCCGGACTGCTGAGGGGTTGTGACCCGATCTCAAGACAACGCACCTAACCCTCTACCCCCTGTTACCACGAACCGATCCCAGGGGGGCGCTGCGAGCCACCGACCTCGATCCACAGCGATCCGAATTGATGACCAGACTACAACTCGACCTGGAAAGGAGCCTATGGCTCGCTCCTACCGTCCTGGACCCTCCACTCGACCTGGCTCAAGCTCTTTGCGCATAAGAGAAAATGATGATGATCAATATGACCCTTCTGCTCCCGTTACTGAGGGAGATCTTTCTCGCTTTTCTGAAATGTGGGAGAGGCTGTTTGATGAATTGGCTGCTCAAAGGCAGGAGAGATCCGTTCTGCGACAGAACTTGACTGCTATGGATAGAAGGCTCAATGATCTCGCAAGGCAAAGGACGCCCCCAGTTCGTCCGCTCACCCCAGAGTACTCTTCTTCGTCAGAGGAATCGCCAAGACCTCTGCGGCGACCATATGAGATGCCTGAAAACATAGAGCAGCTTCGATTTGGAACCCTGCCATCATGGGAAGAAGAGGCACTATGTGCAGGGCCCTCAAACCGCAATGTGAATGATCGCGCCGCAACTCCCAGAGCTCGAGGTGTGGACAGCCCTGTTCAGAATAGACTACCTCAGCCCCTTCGCCGTACAAATGCTCATGGTAACGGGGGGCAGCGAAGCCCAATCCGAGCCCCGGATTTCGTGGTCGCTCCTGGAAGGGAGATTAGAGAACCCCACCGAGCAAGAAGCGCTGACCCCGAGCCTCCGTTGACCAGTGCAAATGTTGAAGCTATGATCCATCAAATTCTGGCAGATAGCTGTGGACAACGGAATGAAGATTGGGGAATTGACCGCAGTCACACCCCTTTCACTGATGACATTTTAGATGCGACGTTCCCGAGGCGCTTCAACATGCCGCAGATGAACTGTTACGCGGGTAGATCTGATCCCGTCCAACATCTGATGAGATATTCTTAGTCAATGACCACTGCCGCAGCTTCTGACGCTGTCAAGTGCAAAGAATTTTCCATATTCCTGGAGGATGTAGCATTATTATGGTTTACTCGCTTACCAGCAAGATCAATTTCCAGCTTCAGGGAGTTGAGTGAAAGGTTTGTGGAACAGTTCTGCATCTATGTACAAAAGACGAAGAGTGTGATTGACTTGTTCCTTGTCAAGCAATGACCAGGCGAGAGTTTGAGGGTGTATCTAGACCGTTTCAACCTAGCCGCTACTGAAGTCAAAGATCCTCATGAACCAACTGTTGTGGCAGCCCTAATTGATGGGGTAGATAAAGACACCGAATTTGGGAGATACCTGGCCGGCAAGCCACCTCATACTAGAGAGTTATTCTACGAAAAAGCTATCGTGCACTTACGCCGGGAGGAGGTATATGCTAACCGAAAGGCAAAAGTGGCCGATAAGGAGGAAATCCAGAGCAATGTCGCCATTAAGCAGACCGGAGACAGCTCGGGGAAGGTCGAGGTTAAGGTCGGAAATCGGAACCAGGGTGGTCGTCAGTCAGGAAACAATGGTAATAACAGTAATGGCAACAACCGGAAGAGGAATCGAGGGAACGACTCCCAGAGAAGGACTCGTCCCAGGTCTTTTGAGAGTTATACGCCAATAAACGATACTTTGGAGAATATCTATATGGATTTGTACAACGTCCTCCAAAATAAAAGGCCTCCTCCCAGAGAGTCGACGGAGAAAGAACGTGAAACGGGGAAGTTTTGTCTCTTCCATTAGATTCATGGCCATTCGACAAATGAATGCCGTCACCTAAGAGATGTGGTCGAGAGGCTTCTCCGAGAAGGAAAATTGGATGAATACAGAGTGACACCCAGAGACAGGGGGCAAGCCGTACAGGCCCCAAATCAGAACCAGAATCAACCTGCTGTCAGGCCAACTGCCCAGCAAAAGGGAAAGGACCTTGTTATCAATACCATAATCGGAGGGCTTTACCTCGCCGGGCACGGTTCCAAGGCATTGGATCAGTATGTCAATGCAGCCAAGCAGCACCTCGGGGTAGGGGAGTGTAGCAACCCTGAGGACAACGTCCCGGTAAAGCAACAAAAGATGATGTCCGACGACGTCGTTTTCCGCGAACGAGAAAGCATTGGAGTCCATGCTCCGACTGAAGATCCATTTGTAATCACAGTACCTATTAGCCCGGCCGCAGTTCACAAAGTCTTGGTGGATAACGGGAGTTCCGTCAACATTCTTTTCAAAAAGACATTCGACCAGATGAATCTCGAGATAAAAGACTTGAAGCCCTGTGAGGGATGGATCCGTGGATTTAACGGAGCATCCACCGCTCTGATGGGTTATGTAGAGCTACCAGTTACACTTGGGGTAGGAGAATGCCAGAGAGTGAGAATTCTTCCCTTCGTGGTTTTGGGTATTGAATCACCCTATAATGCCTTCTTGGGCCGACCGGCCCTCGCAAAGTTTAGAGCCTGTATAGCCCCCTGGTGCTTGTTATTGAAGTTTCCTACAGAAGCTGGTGTTGGTATTGTCAGAGGAGATTAGGTTGTCGCACGAGCATGTTATATTGCAGAGCTAAAGCTACTCCGCAACGGAGGAGACATAGAAACCAAGGGCACTTCTCCCCCCACAAGGGCGGAGACCTCATAGCAATTAAAGAGGATAACCGTAGGAGAGTCGCCCAGAGAGTTGCCCGAGGATATAGATCCCAGAGAGGACAAAGAACCTGGGGGTAGAATGGCGACTCTCAACGAGACAACTGTGGATGTACCGATCGATGATAGTGACCCAGAGAAGGTCCTTAAGATTGGATCCCAGTTAAATCCGAATTTAGCTAAAGAACTGACGGATTTCTTGAAAGATAATTTGGATGTATTTGCTTGGACCCACGCAGACATGTGCGGGATATCTCCATCAATCATGAGTCATTCATTAAGCATTAACCCTAAGCATCCTCCGGTAAAACAAAAAAGACGAATGCTGGGCCCAGAGAGGTCCGCTGCCTTGAAAGAAGAAGTTGGAAAGCTAAAGAGTATTGGATTTATCAGAGACTCAATCTACCCAGACTGGATTTCAAATCCAGTTCTGGTAAAGAAGGCCAATGGGAAGTGGAGAACGTGTATCGATTTCTCGGATTTGACTAAAGCCTGCCTGAAAGACAGTTTTCCGTTACCCAGGATCGATCAGTTGGTGGACTCAACGTCGGGTCATGAACTTCTCTCCTTTATGGATGCTTATTCAGGATATAACTTGATTCCAATGCATGTTCCAGATCAAGAACACACTAGCTTTATTACGGATCTGGGATTATACTGCTACGCGGTAATGCCCTTTGGCTTGAAGAACGCAGGCGCTACATATCAACAGTTAGTGAACAGAATGTTCTATAACCAGATTGGGAAAACAATGGAAGTATATGTCGATGACATGTTGGTTAAGTCCAGGCAATCCTCCAATCACACTATGGACTTGGCAGAGATGTTTGGCATTCTTCGAAAGTACGGGATGAAACTCAACCCAACAAAATGTTCATTCGGGGTTGCCTCCAAAAAATTCTTCGGATTCATCGTCAGTTCTCGGGGGATTGAGATTAATCCAGATCAGATCACAGCAATCAGAGACATTCAGGAGCCTAGGCAAATTAAAGATGTACAAAGCCTTGCAGGGAAAGTAGCCGCACTAAGCAGATTCATCTCCAGGGCTACAGACAAATGCATCCCATTCTTCGAATTGATAAAGCGAGGAAAACGCCACTTCAAATGGACGCCCGACTGCATAGAAGCGTTTCAGAACTTGCTGAGACACCTGGAGAAACCTCCGATATTATCTAAGCCGGTGGATCACGAGGACTTATTCGTGTACTTGGCAGTGTCGTCCCATGCGATCAGCTCAGCATTGGTGAGAGAAGAAGATAAAGTTCAAAGACCAGTGTATTACGTGAGCAAAAAATTGACGGCAGCAGAGCGTAATTATCCAAGGATAGAAAAGTTGGCGTACAGTTTGCTGATTGCCTCTAGAAAGCTTCGACATTATTTTCAGGCTCATCCCGTTACCGTATACAATGATCATCAACTCAAGCAAGTTCTACAGAGACCAGAAGCGTCTGGAAGACTACTCAAATGGAACATTGAGTTGAGTCAATTTGATCTGAACTTTCAGCCCCGGCGGTCAATACGGGGGCAAGTGATAGCCGACTTCATAGCAGAGTTTACTGTCCCGGTGGAAGATATAGCGAACGAAGAAGTTGACCCCTCAAAGTTACTTCTCGACCCCAGTGCCTGGAGATTGTATACTGATGGCGCTAGGAATGACAAGAGATCCGGCGCTGGAGTAGTGCTTGAAACTCCCGAGAAATGGCTGATATCCTATGCTATCCGGATGGAGTTCCATGCCACTAACAACGACTCCGAATATGAAGCCCTAGTAGCCGGGCTAAGGATCGCAAAGGAGTTGGAAATCACAAAGCTAGACATATTTTGCGACTCCAAGTTAGTTGTGAACCAGATTATTGGAAAATTCCAAGCCAAAAGCCCAAGATTGATTTTATACTTGGAGAAAGTAAAGGAGTTGCTGAACGGCTTCGATCACTACAGCATATCTCATATTCCGCGGTCAGAGAATCAACAGGCGGATAAGTTGGCAAAGATGGCTAGTTCCGACGATCCTGAAGAGATCGGGCAAGCCCAGTTGAAGTACTTCGGTCTCCTAGTATAGATCAGATGGAAATTGATCCGGTACTAGAGAAGGAACCAGAAAGGGAGTCATGGATGGCCCCTCTAAAGAATTTCCTGATGAATGGAACGCTTCCGACCAAGAAAAGCGAGAGGCGTAAAGTAATTCGTAAAGCTGCCCGATACGTTCTGCAAGGCGTAGTTCTTTACAGACAGGGATTTTCGATGCCCCTTCTCCGGTGTATAGCTCATGACGACATCAAGCGTGTGCTGCAGGAGGTACATGAAGGTGAATGCGGCGATCACACTGGAGGGCAAACATTGGCGAAAAAGGTGTTGCGGTATGGTTATTTCTGGCCTACCATAAACAAAGATGCGGCGAAATACGCACGACGGTGTGATGCATGCCAGAGATTTTCAAAGATACCTAGGGCACCTCCTAGTCAGTTAAAAACGATGACGAGCCCATGGCCTTTCGCTATGTGGGGAATTGATATCATCGGAAGTCTCCCCATAGCTAAGGGCGGAGCGAAGTTCGCTATTGTAGCTGTAGATTACTTCACTAAGTGGGTCGAGGCTGAGCCACTGACTACAATCACAACCAAACGAGTGATCAATTTCGTCGTTAGAAACATCATCTGTCGATTTGGGATTCCAAAGATTGTTATAACTGACAACGGAACTCAGTTCGATAGCACTGAATTCAGAGACTTCTGCCAGAAATACCACATTGAGAAACGGTACACCTCTGTGGCGCACCCACAATCGAACGGACAGGTCGAAGCGGCGAATAAAGTGATTAAGTCCATTCTGAAAAGAAGACTGAAATGGGCCAGATCCATGTGGTTTGATGAATTACCCTTAGCACTATGGGCCTACAGGACAACGTATAAATCGGCAACAGGCCATACCCCCTTCTCCCTTGCTTTTGGAGCAGAAGCAGTCATCCCGATTGAGATAAAAGTACCTTCTCACCGAGTGACTTATTACGATCCGATGACTAATAACGAATTGCTCCTTGAATCCCTGGATATGATCGAAGAAAAGAGGGACGAAGCAGACCTGCGTGCCTTGAGATGCAAACAAAAGGTCGCCCGATACTACAACAAAAAGGTTCGAGCCCGAACCTTTGAACCCGGAGACTTGGTTCTGAAGCGTGTCTTTCCAGCCCCAACTCATATGGGTGCGAAGTGGGAAGGACCGTACTCCATTCTGTGCAAGCTTGATAATGGAACCTTCAACCTAGCAACCGTAGATGGAAAGGAAATCCCCAGAGTGTTGAATGCCCAACATTTACGGTCGTATCTAACGTAAAGATGTCAGATCTGTTCTTTTGCTTTATTAAGGACCATGTACAAGGCACGACTTGCCTAGAATAGTCCGATTTCTTAAGCAAAAAATTATAAAGTGGACGTAGGTCATGATTCGACCGAACCACTATAAAAATATTGTGTGTCGTTTACCTTTATTGCACTATTATTTATCTGCCTTTCTATTTTTATGGAAATTGTTGTGAACCATGCAACGATCACAGAAGCGTATAATTATAGGTGCCTTCCATCAGAATGGAATGCAATCACCATTCAAAACTCTGAGGGTGCGATAAAGTAAATCATATCATTGATAGCGCTCTAACTCTCCAGAGCCGAGAGAGAGCATAACGGACATGAAGGCGATGTCCGTAAGTCATGGCGGTGTACCATGATCGGAACCGCCTTGACGGAACTCTAACTCTCCAGAGCAGAGAGAGTATAAAAGCGTCTCCGACTGAGCGCTGAGAAAGAGCTCCTACCCCGCTGAAGGATCGGGGAGTGATTGAACTGTTGAGCTCGAACTCTAACTCTCCAGAGCAGAGAGAGAATATAAAAGCGTCTTCGATTGAGCGCTGAGAAAGAGCTCCTACCCCGCTAAAGGATCGGGGAGCGACTGAACTGCTGAATTCGAACTCTAACCTCGGCGACCGCTAGGAGAGTATAAGAGAGTCTATGATTAAGCGCTGAGAAAGGTGCCGGAAACTCAGCACCACAAGGACAGTTATCTTACTAAATTTTCTAAGTCCCCCATATTCAGAAATAGGGGGCAACGTGCAAACAACACTAATCAATCCTTAATAAGCCCTGGTTAGGCGCTACGTTAACGATTGATTGGGGGCATATACATATACACATGAACCTTGATGCAGCATAGAAATTTTTAAATTTTTCTTTCTGTTACTTGACTAATTTGTAGTTATAATCAGATGATCTATGACTAAGCATGAAAAGTTTATTAAATGCAGGTACACGATGATGCAAAAGAGATAAACTTTCATAAACTGCAAGCCTACAAAGTGAAAAACAACCTAAAACAAAAGTGAGGGCCAGTCTCACAATTACATTTCATGGCCAGTGGGAAGCCTAAAGACAAAATATAGACAAGCGACAATATCCTATTTACGCTTGGACTTCTTCTCCTATTTCTGCTTCTCTAGCTTCGCCTTGTCAGTTTCGGATTGATCACCCTTCTTTCTTTTCCTTTTGCCTATAAGAGGAACGTCCGACTCATCAGAAGACTCCTCCTCCTCCTCCTTTCTATTTCTTTTATCAGTAAAGGAAGCTGGGAAATCATCAGGGTTCGCAAAATGAAGCTGTTTGCTGATGGATTTGGGCTGGAGTTTCAGAACCATCCCAGTTTTGGGATTAAACTCCGAGATAGGAGCTACGTTCAAAGGCTTTTGTCCCACCTTCTTTAAAGCCAGCTGCTTTTCCTGTCTAGCCTTTCTTTTAGCCAAAGTTTCGTCGTCATCGCCTTCGACTTCTTTGGTGCTAATGATATCCTCCTCATCATCTACATGGCGCCCGTCCATATCTTTCAAGGCATCGATGGTTTCATCATCCTTGGGAGCATCAGCACTAGGTGCCAGGATGCCTTTCTCCGCTGTTGTACCTTCGGCCTGCTTCAACATATCAACACCGGCGCTAGGCGAGACGTCAATCTTCTCCGCCTTTGTCCTCTTCTCGACATCCTTGTCGACGGGCCCGCCACCTGTATTATGAGGAACACGTGTTATTGTTTGCGAACAAATTATACAATTGTAAACAACTGTAAAATTCGTTCGTCTTTCCTAAACAACAAGGATCGTTGTAGAGGGTGTCGAACTCTGGGACCAAATTATTTTATTATTAAATCCAATCAAGTTATCCCTAACTTTTGATTGGTTGAAAACAAAGAAAATAGCAGAAATTAAATAAAAGAGAGTTTTAACAATAAGTGAAAGCAATTAGGGGATAATGACATAGATCAGATTCATAATCATCAATAGCCAAAAGATTAACCAGATCTAATACATGTTTCTGTCACAAACATGAATCAACGATAATAGGTTTTTAGAAACAAATATGTAAATAACGACAAGCATAGCCTATGCAGGAGCTCAGCTCTACAACCATAGGCTATCAGAACAGATTCACTATTTTATTTCTAAAACCCTAAATATTAAATCTAAATCTGATAAGTGTTAGATCGAACTCGAATATACCCTGTGAAGGAGCACAGCTCTTAAACGACACAGGGTATGAAGGTTCAGATCTAACCCTTAGTTCATATCTAGATCTACATACATGAAGTTCAAATCTTTTGGCTATGCAATTCATATTGAATCATATCTATTAGCGTCATCACCCCCTAATCAAAGAGGATTAGCTAGACATAGCTAAAAGAAAAGAAAATAAAAAGAAAATAACAGACATGAACATAAATAAAATGCAAATAAAAACTAAATAGAAGAGAGAAAGAAGAGTTTTATTCCAAGCAAAGGATTACAGAATAAAACTAAGTGTGTTTTACAATGAATGAGATAAAGTGTATTTATAGCTGATATGACAAAGGCTACTTAGCAAATTCCACAATGTGGGACTAAAGAATTAGCCCAAATAACACATAAGCTAGTGTGAACGGGGTTGTAGAGTAAGAGGCCTTGTAAGTGAGCCAGTGTGAACGCGTATAGTGCATGAATTAGAAGCCTTGCAAAGGAGCTAATGTGAACGCAACACTAGTCTTTAGTGAGTCAAATCTACCCAACTGGACTCTATTTGCAACTGTTCTCCAAGCTTTAAACTCTTCAAGCATTAGTAATTTCAACTTCACTCTTTTTAAGCAAATTCTTCATGCTTTATCCATCAAATGCTCTAAACCAAGCTTTTTATCAACAATCTGAAAACACAGCTATAAATACACAATATCAGTTATTTTAAACAGAAGACTAGATAAATAAGCGGATAAAATATACACATTTACGTGTATATCAGTTATTAATTCGATTGGTTGCTCCACCAGATGACGACAACTCACAATTGCTTTGACAAATTGTGGGGAAAAAAGGGAGATACCTTCCGCTGATTCTCCATCCAGGCTAGCTGCAGAAGCTCCGACAACCACAGGAGTCAGGCCCAAAGGAATGAATGGATCATCAGGATTGTATTCCTCAACTCCGGAGGCCTTGGGCTCTACAGCTGAGCTCGAACCTTCGTCAATCTTGTTTTTGCCCTTAGCCAGGGTCCTCTCCTTCTCCATTTCTTCTTGAATTAGGCGCCGGCCTTCTGCCAGATCCTCGGGCTCGTTATCCCTCAGAATGGTCCTCATCAGCTCATCTTCGTCAATCTCTTCAACTCCTAATCTATGCTTCTCACCCTCGACGATGGCGTCCCATATGTTGGCTAAAGTGACGTGGTAGTCTGGGATCCACGAGATGTTACGGGTTTTGAGGACGTGGCCGAGGAAGTCAAATATCATCTCTTCAAACCCTTCGATATCCTTTTCTCTCTCGAGTAGCTTGTTGTTAGAAGCAGTAGCCATTTCAATGGCACTTTCTACATTCTTTTCGGCGAGAGCCGCGCGCCTCTCTGCATCCGCAACTTGATCATTCAAAATCACCTTCTCTGCTTCGGCCAAAGCTAGACTTTCTTTCAAACTTGCTTTTTCTTTCTCCCAAGCAGCTCTCTCAGCTTCAAAATGGCCCTGTGCCGTCTTCAACTCAATGTTGACCATTTTAAGATCTTCTACCTCCTTCTTTAAGGCCATTTTCTCTTGACTATTTGAGTCGAGTTCAGAATGAAAGCGTTTCCTAGCATTCTCCAATTCAGTCTTATAATTTTCAGCATCTCTCCACGCTAAGGCAAGTTGGGATTGAGCGTCTTCCAAGTCCTTCTCCATTTTTGTCCTGGCCCTTTCATTGTTATCTATCTTCACTTTGGATCTATGTGCTTCCATCTCAAGCGTTCGGATGACCTCTGAAAGATTAACAGCATGTTTCTTCATCACTTCATACTGCCTGGCTACATGGCGAATGTGCCCGATGACTTCAGTATCCCTGTTCCTAGGGACTGGTTCCAAGGCTGGAACAAACATCATCCTTTCAAAGAAGATGTTAGGGAATTGTTCTCGCAACTTTTCCAGCTTAGCCTGAGTCTCGGGACCATGGATGTAATCTCGTGACCCGGGGGCAACTAAATCTTGTTGGCTGGAAGGGACAATGTCAATTTTCTCCTTCTCAGAATCCTTGATTGGATCCTTGCTTTTATCCTTGGGCTCGTAGTGTCTTTTTTATAACCTGCTGTGAGAGGGTGCACTCTTCGGAGGGGTTAATTCTTTAGGGAGTTGTTTTCCCCCTGTAGGTGGCACCGAATAACTGGGAAGCTTGCCAGAGGTTCGTTTTGATGGAGACCGGGATTGTGAAGAAGTAGGCTTGTGAGAAAGACCGCGAGAACGCTCAGGATTTGGATGAAGGCTAGGTGTGCCTTCACGAAGAGAGCGATAAGAATAAGACCGCCTGCGAGACATATTTCCTGCAAAAGAAAAAAGAGCATATTACAACCTTGAATACTATTGATATAAAAGTGTAGGGTCAGGCAGTGCGTGTAATTTGTGCATCCCATATAATTCCCCCTAACAGACCAGGGCCCGAAGTCAGGCTCATCTGAGTAGTTTCTCGTTCTCCAACTGGAACAGTTGTTTCCTCAGAAACAGGGAAAAATGGCTCCCCTTCAAAGTCTCCAGTGTGTATACATCATCAGGCAAATGAATTTTGCTCAGCTCTTTAAATATTTGTTCTTCTGTTAACTCATCGGGAGCAGCAGGTTCAATCGGAAGAGAGGCCCTTGAGGGGAAACCCCCCCGGAGAAACTGGGATTTCCTTAGACTTATCACCACGGGCCTCATCTCCTCTATATATGTTTAGGTCCTCGTCGTCCTGGATGATTATCGGTGAAGGACTCTTACGAAATTTAATTATTTCTGCTGCCCGTGACGTTCCTTCTCCCTCCGTTGGGGGCACGTACTTGTAGGGTTTGCCGCCTGCACCAAGTCCAAACCTTATATCCAGAAGGCGATGCTTTGTAGAAAGTCGGATTTGCTTTGTAGAAGAAGAGACAGTCGATTATTGTATACCGAGCCTTCCGTCTTGGGAAAGGCGTGATCTGCTTAGAGAAAAAAAAAAGAAGGGGCATGTTAATGCTTCGATTTCTTAAATAAGTTATTCAGTCAAAAGTTTACTTGATTTAAGCCATCTTCTTGAACACCCAGCATGTCTCTTTATATAGAACCAATCGGCCTTGGGATCCCCTATGTTGCTATATCCGTCAGACAGAACCTTCCTATTCGCTACCGATTCGAAGAAAGAGAAATTTGGGGTTGCCGAGGAGCGATGCTTGAAAAGATAAAAGAATTTTAAATCTTTAAATGTGAGCTCGGTATGTAGGATTTCCGCGTATGCGATATATAGAGTGTATAGAGCCGCGTAGGCATTGGGATGAAGCTGCATCGGAACAATACCCAATCGTTTTAAGGTCTCAATGACGATTGGAGGAAACAGAGGAATAGCTCCTACCCAGCACATGAGTCGGCTGACTGTCATATACCCTTCCGGAGCTAAGTGAGGTCTATCTTCGCTGCCGGGTGTCCTCACATCAACCCAGAGGATCCCATGTCTCAAGCAAATTCTCTTAAGCTTTATGTCATCGAGTTTGGAAGCTATAGAGTCTGTGAATTTCTCTATTTCTATTGCACCAGGGACTTCGTCGGGAGCTCGGCCATCTACCTCTGACTCTTCATCAAGCGAGGTACTCTCAAACGGATTCGATTTTGTTTCTACCTCATATTCGGATCCAGAATCCGCACCCTCTGGATTAGATGGAAGAACCTCAGGGTTGAGATGCTCATACACCTCGGGATCCGTCTCTGTGTCAGATCTTAAAGGGGAATGATTATCCGACATTACTGTTTAGGCGAGTAAACATGAGAAATAAGATTATAATTACCCATCCCCCCTGTGTGTGCAAGTGTCGGTGTGTGCTTGTGCGTGCATTAAAGAAAAGTACGAAAGTCAACAAGATCGTCAAGATATTAGTCATCATATGCAGTCAAATTGTGCAGTTCAATTATGTTGTCATCCAGTCCAGAAAGCCCAACATCAAGGCTCTAGCCTAACTGTCCAGATTCTTGTTATAACAGTCTATTGTTTGAAGTTAAAAACATGTTTGGATCTTGGGTTGAAGACTCGTTTCGCTAGAGGGGTACGATTGGATCGCGGGACGGATGGATCGCCCTCATTCAGGTCGCACTCACTGGAATCGTATGCATCCTCGGATCGTGAGGCCGTCACCTCTTGGAAGGAAACATCGGTTCGTTATACCTCTTCGGATCACGAGATTGGGGATCGGATCGTGGCATATGGCTGGATTCACGAGACAAGCAAGAATCAGAGACAGACACTAACTCCCAGGAGTGCTCCGGATCGGGTCGCTATATGCTCGTAGCGATCCGCTCCCTCATCACATCACCGCGATTCGCTGCTTGCTCTCCAACTCAAACTCCTTCCATTTACTCCCTCCACGAACCGATGCTCCTCTCCGATCTGATTCGTCCTTCTTCTTCTCCCTCGCCTCTTCTTCATCACCCCTCCTTGCTCCGTCACGCGAGCACCTGAACCCATCATCCATCGCGGATGCGGTCTCAAACATCACCAATTTTCCATTTTCTCTTCTTAAAATTCCAGAAAAACGAGTGAGAAATTGCATGAGAATGATTTCGACGAGATTACCTTTCTTAAATTGGGAAGAACAATCGGGTTTTTTGGAAGAAAAAATTAGGGTTTTTCTCGAAAAGACTTGGCGGCGCATTGCTGAAGGAGGAAGAAGAAGGAGAAAAGTGAAGTTCGGTTCGATTTATATAGAGAAAACGGTGACCGTTGGCCTCCCCTTTTTTGTCCCACCCGAACCGTGGGCTTCGGTGGATCGTAGGGGCAAGCCCATTGGGCCCAGCAGAGAAGAAAGAAGTCGATCCCTAGATCGACTCGCTACCAAGGATGGGCCACCATACCTAAGGCCCACACAAAGGCTGGAACGAGACGAGCATCTCGTCTCACTGGACCATGACAAAGAATGCTCCCGCGAACCATGGCGCGTTGCTGCAAACCGAACCGACCAAGGATGAAAAGAAGCGAACCTCCAGAAATACTTGTAAAAAAAAAGAGAAAGAAGGGAGAAGAGAAGGAAAGTTCAGAAATTTACCTGGTACACACGACAATGAGGTCTCCAAAGATTCCAAGAAAAGAATTGCCCAATGAACGAGAAATGATCGAAGACTGTACCGATATTTATACTCGTCAAAAGATACGACCTTTTTGAAGTGACAAGGTTTTTCAGACAGGCGCGACTATTTGATTGCACCGCTTCGCGAAAAGACATCTTTGCAACTTCGAAGCATGTTCCATCCTCGATAAAACATACTTCGAGGGGGCAAAATGTTGGCTAGCTTTTTGACCAAGCCACCAAGGTTCACATACAAGAAGGAAATACGATGCTCCATTTCTCTCAGTCTTCAGAAATCTGGTCGTAGTTGCTTAGCCCTTATCGGATCGCTACGCACCCCTCGAATCGCTACCAGCTAGCATGTAACACCCCACCTCCGCCAGGGTCACTCGCAAAGGAATGCACTAGCTTTGGAGGGGCATTATTGGTAAACATGCATAATGATATAGCAAGGCAGGACATGACATATATATATATGTAAATAAACAGAGTAAGTAAATAAAACAGCGGAAGACTTTTAAACTATTTCAAAAACAAGTCTGTTACATCATAATGTCAATTTCCCAAGTAAACAAGTCTAGTACATAAAATAACATCATCTGAACTGAAAAGGAAAAAAAAACATAAAAGTAGCTATTCCCAAAGTGGAAGAAACCATAGCGAGCCCAAATCCAAAGCATACATGAGCTATCCAAGAAAGCAGCTAAGATCCAAGCTAGGCTCCTGTATTCCCTCCCTAAGAACCCGGGGGGGAGAAACGGAAGAAAAGAGACGAAACAAAACGGGTCAGTCAAAAAGACTGAGTAAGCCCTGCTACGATCAGTCTATAAACTAATAAAGTTAACATCATGATGGAAACTGAGATGATCATAGATAACAACATACTGGCATGGTAAATTAACTACAAGATAGATAGAGGTGTCATCGCATAAACATGGTTAAGTTTTGCACCACGGTGTACTAGCGAACCCACAAAACAGATCTTGATCCCTTAGCCCAAACTTTGGCCCAATACATGAAGTGACCTTAGTATAAGGTCCAACCCAACGGTCTAATCGATCGGCTCCCTATAAGCCTAACACGTCAAGTGTTGATGTCCATACGGCCCACCTATGGATGTAGTCTGACTGTGCTGGGTCCACCTTCGGGTGTATCAAGCCCTCGGGTGCAAACCCCGGACACTTAAGCAATAATGCACGGCCCAGATCTACTGGTACCCGTGCCTCGAGTTCGTCCAACATCGGACTACGTGCACGTCCGTAGCCCGCCGGACCCGCACCGCTGTACCACTCAGCCGTCGCTTTGGTCGCTTACATCAGTCCAGTAATCGTGCCCCGCCCTAGCCTAGCCTCTAGGGTTGTGAATGATACCAAACTGGGATTACTGCTGGAACAGACCACGTTGCTAGGGTTTCTAAGAAGGTTAAGTGTGATTTAACCCTTCACTAATCATGGATTAAATTAGTTAAGTGTAATCAACGAGTCACCACTTAACCCCATCCAATCCCTTGTATCCCCAAATTGGTTAAGTATTTGTGGACCCTGACTTAACCATAATCATGAGGCATTAATTAACTTAATGCACCTCAACCTCTCACATTAGACCTTGTTGTGGTTACTAGTTAGGCCGGGCGGGTCTGGGTAGCTTTACACCACAACTTGGTCTAACCTCGGGTCTTGGCACCCCATGACCAACTTCTCACATTGGGTCCTATTGTTTGTAGCCACTAGTTAAGCCGGTCGGTTCCGGGTAGAATTACGCTACAAACTCAACCCAACCTCGAGTTGGCCACACTTTTGTTTTCTAAGTGTCATGTCCACTTTATTTCAAACACATAATTACAAGTTAACAAATGCTTGGGTAGACCTAACTTAATAGGTAAATTCCCAAGGGGTAGACCTAACTTAATAGGTAAATTCCCAATCTTATATTTTCATGTATTTTTAAGTTTACCCCAAAACCCCCAACGTCATTCTATCGCTTACATATTCGTAGTAACGCATAAAGGATAGGAAGAGGGAACTTGGCACAACATACATGATAAACTTGCACAACGATCATGCATAACATGTTAGACTTGCACAACTTAGCATAGTGAACTTGCATATTACCATAAACATGCATAACATGTTAAACTTGCACAACTTGTCATTTTGAACTTGCATAAGCATGCACAACTTGTCAAAACATGCACAACTTGTCAAAACATGCACAACTTGTCATTTTAAACTTGCATAAATATGCATAACTCAATAAACATACAAATCATGGCTTAGCAAACTTGCATAAACATGCACAACTTGTCAAAACATGCACTACTTGTCAAAACATGCACAACTTGTCATTTTAAACTTGCATAAACATGCACAACTTGTCAAAACATGCACAACTTGTCAAAACATGCACGACTTGTCAAAACATGCACAACTTGTCAAAACATGCACAACTTGTCATTTTAAACTTGCATAAATATGCATAACTCAATAAACATACAAATCATGGCTTAGCAAACTTGCATAAATATGCATAATTTATTAAACATGTAGAACATGGCATAGTAAACTCGCATATGCATGCATAACTTATGAAACATGTAAAACATGGTATAGTGAGTTCGCATAAGCATGCATAATCAACCAAACTCACATAAATCTCAACTTTCACCACATATTAACTTTAGAGTTTGTAAAGTGAAGGTAAGAGGGCTTACAATGCTTATGCGGACTCAAATGAGTATAACAAATGCAAGAAACCCCTTATGCAACTACTTAAAACCCCCAAATGCAAGCAAACTTGATCAAGACTCCTCCTTTATGATGCCAATTGAAAAACAAGCCTTTAATGCAAGCTAAGGAGGATCATACAAGCCTAAATATGCTTGTATGCATGGAAAATCACTTAGGAATTAAATTAGGATTTGTATGAAGAGGGTGGAGGCCATGAGAGTTTTGATTTTGCCATAGTTTAGTTACTAGGATGAATAATGAATGATTTAGGGTAGGTTAGGGCCTTATTTATAGATTAGGCTAGTGATTTGAGCCATAGGATTAACCCTAGATTCAATTAGGTCCATCAGATCCCGGAACTCTCTAGAACCAAGCCCCCCTATCAAGCCCAAATCAGAAATGGTGCACCAGGCCAAGTAGCCCGGCCACCCCCTGTCGACAGGGCTGTCGACAGGGCAGTCGACATGCCAAGACCCCTGTCGACAGGCCTGTCGACATGGGGTCCTGGCGGGATTTTTCCCGCCTTGGCCCAGCTGGCCCAATTCTTTAAATTTGAATCTGATTTTAAAACTTGAATTTTCTGAAAACTTCGACGGGCCATATCTGGGACATTCGGACTCCGATTTTCGAAAACTCGGACTCTATTTCGCGTATTTTTCCGAGACGAACGCAATGGCATAGCCCGTTTCCCTTAGTTCCCATTTTAAAATTTAATTCTGCCTCAATTTATGTTATAACAGATTATTGAAAATACGGGTTGTTACATTCTCCCCTCCTTAAAGGATTTCGTCCCCGAAATCTTCAAGTTAGGAAGAACATATCCTACCATCCAACATCCATCTACTCAAAACATCATCCACAAGCACTCATTGTCCTTAAAGGATTCTAAATGTGGTATGAACATATGCAAAAGTGTGTGTATATGTACTTATCTAATGCAAAGGTCAGGCGGTTACTGATACAGTAAACCTCCTTAATGCATATGTATGTCTTATCTAATGCAAGGATCAGGCGGTTACTGATACAGTAAACCTCCTTAATGCATATGTATGTCAGTGAAATGAATCCATATGTATGCAAATTCCTAAATTCATAGTATCTACCTGAGTGCACATAACATTCACCCATATGCAACATCCCTGTGATAACACACAATTTCCATCCATGAATAAGCATAAACACTCATGCATATGCAATATGAGGAGTGTGTGAGCCGATCTAGTGCCTAATCGTGTATAATGCATCCACGAGCAACCACTTGCAAACACTTGCAACCACTTGCAACCATCAAGCATAACATGTTTCAAATACATGTTTCATCCAAAGGGTTTCTACCTAAGGTTCTCATGACAAGATAGACACGATGAACTAGATAAACTAGATAAACTCCTTTTTGGATTACAAGAAGTCCATCCAAACTTTGACATATAGTACTAACCGATGAGTCTTAACCCCCTTATGGAGTTCACAACAGAAATAAGATCGAGAATGGGACCGAGAGGATATATACCAAAGACAACCTGCAAACAAGCCCCACCGGAAAACAAGGATCAAGGAATCACTCTTACCAAGAGATATGATGCGTGCATCTAGTCTTTACTCTTCTTAGTCACGTTTCCTTGAGCTTAACTCAACTGTTCTTTGACTATCTTTCACTTCATGATTCTTTAGCTTCCTAACTCCTATTTCCCAAATTCGAGTTGGAACTCATTTCATTGTCGCCCCTTGTCGTTCTCTTCCACTTATTCTTCTTTCTGTATACTTGGCTTAAACAAACTATAACCTCATGATTTCATGCAAGCTCTCCAAAATTCACTAGTGAATCCTGGATCTCGCCTACTTACTATAAAGTATTTCACGCAGCAAAACTTTTCATGAAAATACCAATCCACGTTGCCAATTGCCCTTATAAACGTGATTTTCTATAACTCACGCTTAATCGAAATGAACCATCCGCCTATGAGTGATAGGCCATACCTATATTCAGTTGTCCACTCATGGCTTCCTGTAGGCTCCTTCAAAACTGGCCAACTTCTTGTGGTTAAACCGTTGCTAACCATGATGTAGTCCTCTCGCTCTTCACCGGACTGAAATGAGCATTCTTCGTGAGTCTACCTATTATGACCCACATACCCGTATTCCCTTTCTTTGATCTAGGTAATCCATCCACATAATCTATCGATATGTTTTCACACTTCCCTTGCGAAACTTCCAATGGAGGTAATGGCCCACTGGGCTTCTATGACTTGGCCTCAACCTGGTGGCACAACATGTATCCTGAAACCAACTCGGCCCCCTCCTCGAGTGATGCGCATCTTCAAGAACCTTTTTTACCAAGTCCTTCACTCGAGGAACACATAATCTCTTGTCGCGCCTTAGTCATCCTTTATAATATATCTAGCGAGGTGACCTAACATCTCGCCTCGAATCAACTGGTCCATGTTCTTGACTAACTGCAGGTCTTTCTTCCTGTGAAACCCCCTTCTTGATCCAGAAGAGGAAGCCTAAGCTCAGGGAATGCTAACTTACTAGCCAAACGGAGAAAGCTTCTCACTTCAATTGCTCTCCTCAGAGTTTTCCGGTCTCAACCCGCAACCACTTTAGCGGAATCCACCGCTAAGCCTTACTTAGAAACTATGTGCCCAAGAAATCCAATTTCTTTCCTCCAAAGTGACATTTGGGGAACTTGACCTTCAACTGGTGGCTCTAAGCGTATCCATCTCCTCCTTGAGATGTATAGCATGTTCTTCCTCGTTCTCTTGAGGAGATCAAAATATTGTCTATGACGACCATGACAAACTTGTTTAAGGACTCCCTAAACACCCTACCCATCAGGTTCACGTAATATGCGGGTGCATTAGTCAAACCAAATAGCATGACTAGCCATTCCAAAACCCATCTAGAGTCCTAAACGCAGTCTTGTCAATTCCATCCTCAGCCATCCTAAGCTGACAGAATCTGGTAGCTAGATCAAAAGAAAACAGATGCTCTTACAAGCTGATCAAACAAATCATTGATCCTTGGTAACGGTTATCTATTCCTCTCACGATAATCAACACCTAAGCGAAACAAACTGTCCACATCAGTAACGAATGCTACTGGAGCACCCTACTCGAAAATGCTTCGTCTCAGGAAGTTCTTCTCAAGCAACTCCTTGACTTGCTTTCTTAACTCTCACCTCGTGAGGTCATGTGCCTAACCGGCCATGAAACTGGCTTGGTATTACCAACCAGATAATGCGGAAATCTATCCCAAGATATCAGGATATTCTCGGACCACCCTCCCAGATTGCAAACTATCGATAGACGAGTTGAGGGATTCAAGATAACATAACATGACGGGACCCCTAGGGTTGCTAGAAATTTCTAAGGGTACGGCTGAGGCGAGTCATGAGCCTCACAACCCTATATACAAAAACCCAGAATGGCTCCAAAATAGGACAACCATTCCATGCCCAAAGCCAACCCATATCCCCCGAAACCGAGAATATAAACATCCCACGAGAATTCTATACTCAAGATAGAAATTTTCAAATCCACTCAGACCACAGACAAACGGGCAGAACCCCCAATTGGATTTGAAACACATACGGGATCATCAACTACACTAGTACTTAGGTGCAAAACTTTCAACTGGATCAGATGAAATAAAACTATGCGATGTGCCAGAATCAAACAAAGTTTGAACAGGGAAAATCAGAAAATGTAAACAAGATTTTCAACAGAAACACTACCTCTATCATGAGCTGGAAAAACGGGGTTGAGGGGATGAATTCGCCCTCCAGATAGTCCTGCACACTGAGTCTGACCTTGCCCTTGTTTCCTCGGGCAATCCTTGCTGAAATGTCCAAACTCACCACAAATGAAGCATTCGCCCCGCTTTCTCTTTTCCTTCTTCCTACATTCCTTAGCCATATGTCCAACGTTACCACAGAAGTTACATTTTATATTCCCTCTTGGCTTGTCCTTGCGGTTGTGGTTATTCTTGCCC
Organism: Allium sativum; assembly: GCA_030737875.1. Taxonomy (NCBI): domain Eukaryota; kingdom Viridiplantae; phylum Streptophyta; class Magnoliopsida; order Asparagales; family Amaryllidaceae; genus Allium; species Allium sativum. Next base: position 638,928,708 of record CM060922.1, read on the forward strand.
CATTTCCCGGAATTTACTCTCTTGCCTTGAGACTCATTTGCCTTGACCTCTTTCTTGTCATTGTTATCTTCTTCTTGAAGTAGGGCCAAATTCACTAAACTCTCGAAAGTCGCCCCCAAGGGTATATGAGACATGGCCAAACCATGTAATGGCTCGTTTAATCCTAGAGCAAAGTGTAGGGCCTTCTTCTGAGCTGTATTAACTAAGTCTAAATCGACACGAGCCAATTGATTAAACTTATCTATGTATTCCCTAATAGTCATGTCCCCTTGCTTTAGTGATAAGAATCTCAGTCCAAACCTTCCTCTAAAGTCATCCCAAGTCTCAATTGGCCTGGTCGCGGTGGTGACTACCCACCAACGTGCAGCTTCTTCCTTTAGCAACCATACTGCTAATAAAACTTTCCTGCGGTCACCTATATCAAAGGTGGCTAAAAGATCTTCGGTCTCTTTCAACCAATTCCCTGCTTCTACAAAAGTCTCTGTTCCATTAAAATTCTTGCCTCCCATCCTCTTAAAGTTCTTGCAAGTTTCCGCGAGATCCGCTTGTGGAGGCTGAGGGGGAAGAGGAACATCAGCTACGGGAGGAGGAGGAGGAACAGCGGCCTCGACTGGGGAGACAACATTAGGGACACCCGGGACCGGTGCCGTGACTTCCAAGTACCGACGAAACCAATCGGGTATCGTTACTCCTTCGGGCAAGATGAGATTATCAGACATGCTGGAAACGAAAAGAAAAGAGTTTAAACGAGGAGTCAAAGGATAGTGCTAATGGCTTTTGGGGAATAGCCTTTTAAAACAACTAGACTTCTCTTTGGAAAATACTTTATACTTGGTTTTGAAAATAGTTTTTCAAAAGTTTTTAAAACCTTTTTATCCCTTCTCGTAAACCATATGCTCTGATACCAAATGTAACACCCCACCTCCGCCAGGGTCACTCGCAAAGGAATGCACTAGCTTTGGAGGGGCATTATTGGTAAACATGCATAATGATATAGCAAGGCAGGACATGACATATATATATATATATATGTAAATAAACAGAGTAAGTAAATAAAACAGCGGAAGACTTTTAAACTATTTCAAAAACAAGTCTGTTACATCATAATGTCAATTTCCCAAGTAAACAAGTCTAGTACATAAAATAACATCATCTGAACTGAAAAGGAAAAAAAAAACATAAAAGTAGCTATTCCCAAAGTGGAAGAAACCATAGCGAGCCCAAATCCAAAGCATACATGAGCTATCCAAGAAAGCAGCTAAGATCCAAGCTAGGCTCCTGTATTCCCTCCCTGAGAACCTGGGGGGGGAGAAACGGAAGAAAAGAGGCGAAACAAAACGGGTCAGTCAAAAAGACTGAGTAAGCCCTGCTACGATCAGTCTATAAACTAATAAAGTTAACATCATGATGGAAACTGAGATGATCATAGATAACAACATACTAGCATGGTAAATTAACTACAAGATAGATAGAGGTGTTATTGCATAAACATGGTTAAGTTTTGCACCATGGTGTACTAGCGAACCCACAAAACAGATCTTGATCCCTTAGCCCAAACTTTGGCCCAATACATGAAGTGACCTTAGTATAAGGTCCAACCCAACGGTCTAATCGATCGGCTCCCTATAAGCCTAACACGTCAAGTGTTGATGTCCATACGGCCCACCTATGGATGTAGTCTGACTGTGCTGGGTCCACCTTCGGGTGTATCAAGCCCTCGGGTGCAAACCCCGGACACTTAAGCAATAATGCACAGCCCAGATCTACTGGTACTCGTGCCTCGAGTTCGTCCAACATCGGACTACGTGCACGTCCGTAGCCCGCCGGACCCGCACCGCTGTACCACTCAGCCGTCGCTTTGGTCGCTTACATCAGTCCAGTAATCGTGCCCCGCCCTAGCCTAGCCTCTAGGGTTGTGAATGATACCAAACTGGGATTACTGCTGGAACAGACCACGTTGCTAGGGTTTCTAAGAAGGTTAAGTGTGATTTAACCCTTCACTAATCATGGATTAAATTAGTTAAGTGTAATCAACGAGTCACCACTTAACCCCATCCAATCCCTTGTATCCCCAAATTGGTTAAGTATTTGTGGACCCTGACTTAACCATAATCATGAGGCATTAATTAACTTAATGCACCTCAACCTCTCACATTAGACCTTGTTGTGGTTACTAGTTAGGCCGGGCGGGTCCGGGTAGCTTTACACCACAACTTGGTCTAACCTCGGGTTTTGGCACCCCATGACCAACTTCTCACATTGGGTCCTATTGTTTGTAGCCACTAGTTAAGCCGGTCGGTTCCGGGTAGAATTACGCTACAAACTCAACCCAACCTCGAGTTGGCCACACTTTTGTTTTCTAAGTGTCATGTCCACTTTATTTCAAACACATAATTACAAGTTAACAAATGCTTGGGTAGACCTAACTTAATAGGTAAATTCCCAAGGGGTAGACCTAACTTAATAGGTAAATTCCCAATCTTATATTTTCATGTATTTTTAAGTTTACCCCAAAACCCCCAACGTCATTCTATCGCTTACATATTCGTAGTAACGCATAAAGGATAGGAAGAGGGAACTTGGCACAACATACATGATAAACTTGCACAACGATCATGCATAACATGTTAGACTTGCACAACTTAGCATAGTGAACTTGCATATTACCATAAACATGCATAACATGTTAAACTTGCACAACTTGTCATTTTGAACTTGCATAAGCATGCACAACTTGTCAAAACATGCACAACTTGTCAAAACATGCACAACTTGTCAAAACATGCACAACTTGTCATTTTAAACTTGCATAAATATGCATAACTCAATAAACATACAAATCATGGCTTAGCAAACTTGCATAAACATGCACAACTTGTCAAAACATGCACTACTTGTCAAAACATGCACAACTTGTCATTTTAAACTTGCATAAACATGCACAACTTGTCAAAACATGCACAACTTGTCAAAACATGCACGACTTGTCAAAACATGCACAACTTGTCAAAACATGCACAACTTGTCATTTTAAACTTGCATAAATATGCATAACTCAATAAACATACAAATCATGGCTTAGCAAACTTGCATAAATATGCATAATTTATTAAACATGTAGAACATGGCATAGTAAACTCGCATATGCATGCGTAACTTATGAAACATGTAAAACATGGTATAGTGAGTTCGCATAAGCATGCATAATCAACCAAACTCACATAAATCTCAACTTTCACCACATATTAACTTTAGAGTTTGTAAAGTGAAGGTAAGAGGGCTTACAATGCTTATGCGGACTCAAATGAGTATAACAAATGCAAGAAACCCCTTATGCAACTACTTAAAACCCCCAAATGCAAGCAAACTTGATCAAGACTCCTCCTTTATGATGCCAATTGAAAAACAAGCCTTTAATGCAAGCTAAGGAGGATCATACAAGCCTAAATATGCTTGTATGCATGGAAAATCACTTAGGAATTAAATTAGGATTTGTATGAAGAGGGTGGGGGCCATGAGAGTTTTGATTTTGCCATAGTTTAGTTACTAGGATGAATAATGAATGATTTAGGGTAGGTTAGGGCCTTATTTATAGATTAGGCTAGTGATTTGAGCCATAGGATTAACCCTAGATTCAATTAGGTCCATCAGATCCCGGAACTCTCTAGAACCAAGCCCCCCTATCAAGCCCAAATCAGAAATGGTGCACCAGGCCAAGTAGCCCGGCCACCCCCTGTCGACAGGGCTGTCGACAGGGCAGTCGACATGCCAAGACCCCTGTCGACAGGCCTGTCGACATGGGGTCCTGGCGGGATTTTTCCCGCCTTGGCCCAGCTGGCCCAATTCTTTAAATTTGAATCTGATTTTAAAACTTGAATTTTCTGAAAACTTCGACGGGCCATATCTGGGACATTCGGACTCCGATTTTCGAAAACTCGGACTCTATTTCGCGTATTTTTCCGAGACGAACGCAATGGCATAGCCCGTTTCCCTTGGTTCCCATTTTAAATTTAATTCTGCCTCAATTTATGTTATAACAGATTATTGAAAATACGGGTTGTTACATAGCACGAGCCGAACCACCTACATCAGACCAATCTGATCCCTCCTCAGCGACTCGACCCGATCCGACTTCATCACAGAAGGCGCGGCGAAGCCACTGACCTGTTCAAGCGCGAGCTAGTCTTCAGCGATCCGAAAAGAATGGATCCAGCGACACGTTTCCATAACTGTCATATTGACCAATTCCTCCTCATTACTCGGTCCGATCCGATTTTCTCGGGATTTACGCCACGTGTGACCACGAACCGCCTGACAGAATCAGCTATAAATAGCCCAGAGATTGGCATTTTTCAGGATCTTTTGGCAGTATTGAGCACTGATTCCACCATTGCTGTCATACCACTATTTCTCATCAGTTTAACTTCGATATTATTGAGAGAAATCATAATTGTAAGAGTGAGTTTGAGAGAAATCATTGATTGTACTAGCATTCAAAGTATAATCGATAACATATAAAGTGGACGTAGGCTCGTTAACGCCGAACCACTATAAATTCTGTGTGTTCTCTGCTTTTTCTTCATTCTCCAGTTATAATTCTTTACGAATCAGAACAATTTGGGTGTTAGGTCCAAATTTTGATCTAACAAGGATTTTAATTATAACATTATTTCTAATTTAAGTAATTTTACAAATAATTTAATAGATCTTTTAATATAGTTTATATTATTTGAATTTTAATGTAATACATAAATATAGTTTTTTTATAGTAATATGAATATAGGTTTTCTAAATACTTTAATTAAAAAAGGGTTAAAAGAGATGTTAGAAACTTAGTTGTGTCTTAATTTTGTTTAAATGACATAACTGAATGAAATTACCAAATTAAGTTAAACTTAATTAAGATGTGATGTTGAAATTAATAAAATATGTATTTACGAGATTGTTATGATTATAAAGTTTAATAATTTTATTTGATAATTATTTATTAAGTACATATAATTAAAGTTTAATATTTGTAATCGACTAAATTTAAACTTAGATTTAATTGATATGAACTTTTTTTGAAAGCTGATTTGAAGATAATTTGAATCTTTAAGAATAAAATTGAATAACCCAACTTAAATACCATTTTGAAATGAATTAAACAAGAATTTATTGTAAAAATTTAATCTTGATTTGAATTGAAATTTTTGAATCTGAATAAATGATAAGCCGAACTTGAAAATTCGGATAAGTGGTTTGGCTCATACTATCGTAACATATTTGAAATTTATATTATAATATATTAAACTATTTAAAATTATATTATTTAAATTTAATTATTACCTAATAATTATTTTGTATATATTTAACTTAATTACTATACTTTTTATAACTATTTCAATTATATTATTTAATTTGATTTAACTATTTTATATATGTTTTATTTAAAACTTTGATTTGAATTTCAAACTTCTATTGGTCATAATTTATTCCTTTTAAGTCCATTTTAAGCAAACCAAAAGTCTATCTGAACTAGAAATTTGTACCGGACCTAACGGCGCAAACCTCATTGCCTAATTCCCTTAAAATTTCAATTTATTCTTTAACAAATCAACTTTTTAATTAATTATTATTCATTAAAATTTGGGTTGTTACATTCTTCCCTCCTTAAAGGATTTCGTTCCCAAAATCTCTAAGGTAGAAGAATAATATAAGTGTTTTCTACACCCATCCACTCATCCATCATCCACTGGTAACAGTTGACCTTAATTTATCTAATGCAATTCATGTGCTAATGCAAAGTGTAGTGTATATGATCCTAACTATTACAAAAGATTAGGAGGTCTACTAATTCAGTCAAACTCCTTTTTATGCAATTTTGTTTGTGTTATGCATCCAAATGTTTGCAAAACTCCTAATGATAACAGATAATTCTATGTGTGCATCAAATATCATTTATATGTAACATCCATATATTACAACCATAGAAATAAAATGCACACACATTAATATGCATATGCAAGTGCCATATTTAGTTGTTCATAGTGCCTAGTGTGTGTATATGCATCCACCTGCGTCCAATTGCAAACATCAAGCATAACATGTTTCAGTGACATGTTTCAACTATATCCAATCATTTATAGGTTTCTCCTAGGATCAAGTTCAAAGGAATTCAAAAGATAGAATCTAAGAACTAAAGATGAAAAAAGATAGGAACGTACCATCAAACGGATATGGATAAGAAATACACATCTTCTCCTCGGATTCCCAAGGGGCCTCTCCATCATGGTCTTCCCATTACACCTTGAACAATCTTACTTCATAGTTTCTCAACTTCTTGGTCTCAAAATCTAAGATCTGCCGATGTGCTCATCGAATGGATGCCTCTCGTTCAATCTCCACGTCCTCTGGTGCGCTGGGTTCCACTACCGCAGCTGAAACGTGTAGGCACTTCCGCAAGTGCAATACATGGAAAATGTCATGAACACCTAATAGTTTCTCATGTAGTCAAACGCTATACACCATCGATCTTACACTCGCTATGACCGGGAATGCTCCAACAAACCTTGGGGCCAACTTTCCTACTGAGCCAAACCTCACCACATTCCTTAGCGGCGAAACTTTGATGAAGACCAAATCTCCAATAGAAAACTCTAAGTTGGTCTTTCTTTTGTCCACATATGACTTTTTCATATCTTGTGCAACCTTCATCCTCTTCCTAATCAACTCAACCTTATCAGAGGTTTCCCAATCATTTCTGTCCCAAAAAGCGGTTTGTCTATTGAATCCCATTAACACGTCGGAGATCTGCATGGTCGTCCATACAAGGCCTCGAAGGGTGTCATGGAAATGTTAGACCGAAAGTTATTATTATATGTATATTCCACGAAGGGTAAATCAATGAACCTCCCATGTCCCTCCGAAGTATAAAATGCACATCCTCAGTCGGTCCTCTAAATTTCTATTCACCCTTTCAGCCTGTCCACCCGTCTGAGGGTGACATGGAATGCTCAACCTAAGTTGCATTCTCAAAGCTTCATGTAAACTCTTCCAAAACTCGCTAGTGAAAAATCAGATCTCTATCCTCACGATGCTCAAAGGAATACCATAAAGTCTAACAATCTCACGAATATACGAAGAATCCAACCATCTAGCCATCCTCTTACTCTTAACTACGATGAAATGGGTGCACTTAGTCAATCGGTCCGTGATGACCCAAATGCTGGTGTTGCCCTCCCTCTACCTAGGCAACCCATCCACAAAATCCATAGAAACACTCTCTCGTTTCCACAATTGTATATTCAAAGGCTACAGCAGCCCACCGGGATTCCTTCGCTCTGCCTTAACCCATTGGCAAGTCACACATCTAGCTACGTACTCACCCACACTCTTCTTCATAACGACCTAATGAAAGACTTGTCTTATATCACGATACATCTTATCACTGCTCGGATGGATAGTCACCCGATAGTGGTAAGTCTCGGCTAATACCGTACTCGCCAAATCATCCATGCGGGGTACACATAATCTATCATCTCTTCGAAGCTAGCCTCTACAATCCACCATATAGTTAAGGAGGTGTCTAGAAACCTCTCCTTTAATCAATCTATCAAAAATACCCGAAAGCTCAGGATCCGCTCTATCTCTTCCTAATCTTCTCAAGCGAAGTAGGTCACACCTCTAAAGACGCAAACACTCTTGTAGTATAATCCATAGATGATCAAAAATAGAATGCGACTATATACTCTAAACTCTATAACTCAACAAATTAAGGACTCGGTGTCGCGCTTTGTCTGCTTAAAGCATCAGCGACTAGATTCCCTTTGCCATGGTTATGAGGAATATCAAAATCATATGATGCTAAGAACTTCATCCACCTTTGCTACCTCAAACTGAGATCCCTATAAGACAAATAATACTCGAGTGACTTGTGGTCAGTAAAGAGCTCTAACCTCTCACCGAGTAAGTAGTGTCTCGAAGACTTAAGCGTGAATACTATAGAAGCTAACTCCAAATAGTGTGTATGGTAATTCCTCTTATGAATCCTCAGTTGCCTACCACCATAGCACACTACTCTACCCTCCTGCATCAATACCACACTAAGACTAGTACCACAAGCGACGGTATAAGCTGTAAGCTTCTTAGATCCATTAGGTAATGTCAAAACTGGTGCACTAATGAGAGCATTCTTCAGTCTTCGATGGGCATCCTCATAATCAACGTCTTAAGAGAAAGCCAAATTCTTCTTAGTAAGTCGGGTTAATAGTGCCGAGATCCATTCAAAGTCCTTAATGAACTTCCTGTAGTGACCCACTAAGCCAAGAAAACTCCTCACCTCAGTCGCGTTCTTAAGGGTCCTCTAATCTTTTACCTCCACTATCTCGGTAGGATCAACAACCAATCCATCCTTTGAGACCTTATGCCCCAAGAAACGACGTCTTTCCTCCAAAAATGACGTTTGGCTAATTTCTCCTTCAGTTGATGGACTCGGAGAGTATGGAGAACCTCTTCTAAATGCGAAGCATGCTCATCCTCGTTCCTAAAAAAGACAAGGATATCATCCACAAAAACCACCATAAATTTATTCAGAACGTATCTGAATACCTTATTAATTAAGTCCAAGAAATTGGTGCGTTGGTCAGCGCAGAAGGCATAACCAACGCTCAAAGAAGCCATCAGGAGTTCGAAACACCATTTTATCGATAATATCCTCAACCGTGCATAACTGATGAAAACCAGTAGCCAAATCCAATTGAGAGAATAAGGTCGTGCTCATCAACAGGTCAAACAAATCATCTATTTGAGGGAGTGTGTAATGATTCTTCTTTGTGAACTTGTTCAATTCTCGATAATCCATGTATAGACGGAGGGAACCATCGCCTTAGTGGCGTAGACAACTGGTGCTCCCCACTTAGAAATGCTCCATCTAATAAAAATCTTTACCAAATAATCACCCACTTGCTTGCCCAACTCTCTCTGTTCCCTCAGAGCCATATATGGAAAGGGTAACGCTGCAAGCTTTACGTTCTCACGAAGTAAATCTGAAAATCGATCTCTTTCTTAGGTGAAAATCTTATGTCCTCCTCGAATACATCTGGACACTTACGTACAATGGGTATGGAATAAATATCATAAAAGAATCTAGAGAGTAAATAAAACTAAACACGACTAACCCTCATGGGTCACAAGAAATCTCTATGGCCCTACCACTATCTGTCATCAAATGAATGACCCTCCTCTTGCAGTCGAGTACATCCCCATACGTGGCTAACCAACCCATCCCTAAGATCATCCCAAATCTCAACACATAGGCATCACAATCAAACTCAATGCCTAAAATAGAAATTTTCAAAGTGCTACAAATCATACATAAGTGCGTTGAACCACCTATAGGGTTTGAAGAAACTATGGGATCGGTAACTAGTGAGATTTCTAAGTGTAAACAGTCAACGATGGTACTAGAATTAATCGAATAAGAATCTCCTAAATCGAATATAGTGTGTACAGGAAAATCAGAGATAGAGATCAAACCTTCAACGAAGACTTTCGTACCTCTATCCTAGCCACTCCTAGTCGGTGTTGCCTCCAACAGCTATATTAGTACTCTGTCCAGTCTTCTATGGACATGCCTTACTCAGATGTCCTGGTTGTCCACAATTAAAACACTTTATTTTTGGCTTCCTGCAATAATTAATGAAATGTCCTAATGCTCCACACCCCTAGCACTTTATCTCATTCTTTATCCTCCCTTTCTAAGCATTTCCAACTTTCGTCATCTTGTATTTCTTATCCTAAAATTTCTTTTTAGGACTAGAAAACTTAGAAGCTCTACTTCTATCCTCCTTAACCTCCTTTTCTTGTCCTCATGCATTAAGTCATCTCAATCAAATCATCATATGTCGTTGCCATAGGAATGTGAGTCATTGCCAAACCTTGGAGACGTTGATTCAACCTTCTCACAAATCGGATACCCTTCTTGTGAGCAACATTAATCAAATTTATGTCAAATCTCGATAACTTGTTGAATCGGTTGATGTATTTCTTTACTGATAAATCTCCTTGCTTCCTGCTTAAAAACTCTTCCAATTGAATTCATTCCCCAGTAGAAAACAGAAACATCCTCTCAAACCTATCCCTGATTCCGGCCCAATCCATATGTCTTTTATCAGCTTCTACAATCATCCACCAGAATAAGGCTTCCTCCTTAAGTTGCCATGTTGCAAATTAAACTATCATCCTATCCTCAAGTTCCAACAACTCAAAAATACTCTCGGTCTCTTTATTCCAAGTGCGTGCTTCCATAAGTGTCGTGGTACCCGAAAAAGTAATGCCGCCTAAGTTAGAGAAATCCTTACAAAGCTTAGAAAAATTTGCTGCTACAGGTGGGTTGGGAGGAACCACCAAATCGGGTGCTGGAACTTGCTCATGTTCTTGTCTCTCAGTGGGCGCCGTAGCTTCTAAATATCTACGGAACCAACTGGGAATAGGAATGCCCTCAGGAAGATTAGAGGCTCCCGACATGTTGCACAAAAGAAAGTATAGAAACTTTGAATTTGAAGGAGTCAAAGGAATGTTGTAACTTAACTAGAGGGAATATATTTTATTTTAAAAAATAACTTTTGGCTTTTGAAAAATAGGTTTTCTTTAAAAAGGTTTTAGTTTAAAACAAAATTTTTGCGATCTTGTAACCTTAGGCTCTGAAACCAAATGTAACACCCCGTACCCCCTAATGTTGTCTTATTATAGAATTTTGTTAAGAAATAAGGAGCATTGTAGGTATAAAGATAATAAATATCATAGAGACTAAGATTTCACAAAACATGAAATAATAAATTCCTAGCGAAAGAAAAAGGCAATTCATATTAAAATAAAAAAACCATCGTTATTATTTCAACCAAACCAAACTGTCTTAAAATGCCATGTCTCAAATCTCATCATAATAGCAATATCATAATTGCATCCCCAAATAGCCAAAAAGGTACAAGCAAACCCTGGAAAGAAATTCGAAAAACAATACTTCTCTGCAAGAGTCTTCTAAGACAAAATCAACCAAATAGTCCAAGCTAAGCGCTTAATCCCTAAGAGCCCGAGAGTAGAAAAAGGAAAAAAGAAAATGAGAAATAGGCAAGACCACAAAAGTGTGGTCGGATGTAGTGATTATTAGCACGATTGATAAGTGAAACATAAATAGATAAAACAGTAGTTCTAGTGTCATAAAAGGGGAGAAGTGTCTGTGCACACCTAAAAGTTAACAAAAAGAATAATGATAGCAAAAATGAGATAAAAGATGTAACTGTTCTCATTCGCAAGATTTGATAATGATGATTGTTTTGCACTTCTACAAATTCGAAATGAAACTATAATTAGGAAGAAATTCTTTAGTACTACATAATCGATCGACTGCAACGAATCATGGATAACCTATGCCCACTAACCCTAGCCCATTAGCAAAAGACATAACCTTACCCGAGGTGTCAAAGTGGTTTAGGTCCCAAATTTGAGGAGTGCACACACATTGACCCGCCGAAACACACTCACACCCTCGAACTGGATCGACTTACATCCACAACATAACATGGTGCATACCCTTGCCTCATATTGAGAAAGAAAATGATAAGATAGTTATGCTACATGGATTGGATCCCAATAATTATATAACTTGGATAAAATCCCCAAACCTTGATTTGGCCTTCACAAACAATTTCAATTTATTAGGCACATACTTTACACAAACAATGTGAATCACTATGTCATATTAAAGCCTAACAACGAAAGTTATAGGCTCGTAAATTACCCACACACTATAAATCAATATGTAAATATCAAGCCTAACTATCCTTTTCAACTATTCCAAGTCATATTTAAAAATTTCGAACAATTTTTTTGTGTGTTTATTATGATTTCCACTTATCATATTTATGAAAAAATCTAATTACAGTCCAACTTCTGTCATAATCTGTTGAATAGGTATTCATACAGTTCAAATGAGACATAATCCAATTATTCCCTTCTTAATTGTAGTTTTCAACATATTCAAATTAAGCACCAAATTTGATTATTTTTGTTCAATTAATTTTATTCCCCAATCCAAATGAATAATCAACGAAAAAGAGAAATAATCCATTGTAAATATTTAGGCATATAGGTTCAAGCCTGTCTTAATCATATTCATATGCCTTTTAGGCATATTTCGATGTAACTGCAAGATTATAGAAAAATTAGAAAAAGGGAAGAAGAGATCTGATATAATAGTCTATCAAAATTTGAATAAAAATTATGAAATAGACAGAAGGAATTCAAAGCGAAAAACTGAAGCGACTAAAACTGAAATCAAACTGTAATAATCTAGATCTAAGAACTGTGAATAATCTAGATCTCAAACAACTATAACTGCCATTTTACAGATTTAACTTTTACTTATTATAAATCTAGTAATCAAGGAAATCTCACCTAAATTTGCTAATCCAATGGCCCCGGTAGGAAATCCCCAAAATAAATAATCCCCTCTCCAGAAATCGTGCGTAAAATAATCTTATTTTAAAATTTTATTTTTATTTAGTGAAGAAAGGATGTAGTGGAGGCATGGAAATAAAGAATGGGGGTTATGGGGGATTGGGATGGAGTATTGGTTTATTCATAGATGAGGTCGGGAATCCTATGCCGTCATATATTGGGTCAAAAATCTTTGACATCGTATAAAAGAAAACTCCTGAAGTCTCCAAAATCTCTAGTTATGCGCCAGGCACGAAATCGTGCCTAACAAATACATGGGTCGACCTATCTTCCAGGTGGTTCGACACAAAGGCCTTGGTCGACCCAGCCTGGGATAGGGTCGTCCCAGCTTTAACACTCATTAAGTGTGATTAATTATTTTAATCTTTGATTTGAATTTCAAACTTCTATTGGTCATAACTTATTCATTTTAAATTTGTTTTACACAAACCAAAAGTTTATCTGAACCAAAACATCATAACGGATCTAATGGCGCAAACCTCATTGCCTAATTTCCATAAAATTTCAACTTATACATTAATTAATCAATTTTTAGTTAAATATCATTCGTTAAAATTTGGGTTGTTACATAATGCAAGTTACTCTACCTGCTGATGTAACAGTGTGCAAATTTTGTTTGACCATGCTTTTAAAACATTAACATTATCAAAACTTGAACACTTTCTACACAACCGCATGTAAAACTTATTCAGTTTAGAAAAGAAAGTTAGAAAGAGGGTATCATCAAATTTACATTTGTAACTACCTGAGTGATCTTTAGAATTCGACATTAATACATCTATGGTATTCACATGCGCAAAACCTGGTTCCAGAAGGATATATAGCTAGATGAAAAGAAAGAAAATATAGAATGAAATTTCATAGCCAAACAAATAATATATAAGTAAAAATATTTTTTTGAAATAATAATCAGATCATATACAAACATATCAGAGTACGAGATAAAAATCAAATATGGATATTTATAATAATTTGTCCCGTTAAACACCAAAATCTCAATTAATAACATACATAGCGGAATAATGTAAATAATAGGATACGTCTAGGTCTCCAGATGCTCTCCTGAAGCTCTAAAGCATTCCAAAACCTAATATGAATCCTTAGTCTGACCTGAACATTATCGTAAAATGTCATCCAGGTCAGTCTGGGAAACCAATGCGAGAAAATTCGGGTAATTTGAAACTTTCTTTAAAATAGATTTGATAGCTAGTTATAAATAATCAATTGACCCAAAACAATCATATATAATTTCTTAAGGAAATTACTAAGCCTCATATAATTGATTCCTTATCAATTTAATCTCTTCAATATTTTATCTTAAAATAGTTAATATGCTTAACCCTCCAATATAAGTATACATTAACAACCACTTAAGAAAGGTTCTCTTCAAAATCATATAAATGGGTTGAGAAAACATTTTTGAGGAACATTGGTTATTATAAACCGTAAAATTTATTTATAAACTTAATGTGTAAGGACTCGAAAACTTTGAAATTTTAAAATAGGTTTAATTGAAAATTAAGTAAAAAATTTAAATTCTAAAATTTGAATATAACGATATTTGATAATTGAAATGTGTTTGGTTGAATATTACAAAGAAATTTTTTCTTTATAAAATCAACAATTTCTGGACTTAAAAAAATTGAAATTTTGTTGAAATTTGGAAATTTTAAATTTTAAAAATACTTTCTTTTTCTGATACTAGACATTTTTATAATCAAGGTACTAATTTTTGTTGCGTAAAAAATCAGATATTTATAGATTTGTATTTGCAATTTTAACTGAAAAACACTCAAAAATAGCTCACGTATTTACGTATGTTCTTTATCTCTGGCCCTCTTTACCTACGTATTGTTCTGGAATTTTTGAAAAGAAATAAATATTGGATAGGTTTACACCTCATGCCTAGTCAACAAACTTTATTCTCTACATAAACTTACCATATTTGAAGAGAATCTCTTAAGGAGTAAAATGCTTGTCTTTCCCGTAATTTTACATTTTCTTCCCTCGGGATTTTCTCTATCTTCCATTATTCTCTATATCTTTCTTCTCTTCCCCTTTGGATCTAAAATTTTATCTAATTTCGTTTTTCCCTGCCTCCTCTATTAACCTAGCCTAGATATATTTTCTTCGCTTCTCTCTTTAATTTTTCATTTCCTCCTTATTTTAAAATTCTTATTCCTTCCTTCAAGCTTTCTAATGTAATTATGACTTCCATGGTTCTGGATTTCAAAAATATTTGTATATTTTTTCCATATTCAAAAACTCTAAATTCATGTTTTTATTTCTGTTCCCATACATATTTTACATCTACTTTCCATGGCCATTACTTCCTCTAAAAAACTCAAAGTTAACTACTCTTTGAAGACTCTACATAATACAGCTAGCTACATTTTTTATTTTATCACTTTTTAAAATTTTGAGTTTTACATTGTCAAAATTGCAAATCTTTCACACCCATTTTTAGGCTTAAGATTTTAGGCTTTAAAATGATCTTTAGTATTTCTACCATATTTCTTTCAAAAATAACCAAAATATAGTACGTTTTTATTTAGTTTGTAGAGACAAGAATTTACAAGAACTTTCCTTTTGATCATTTTTTCAAATTCGGTGGTTAACATATCCTAAAATATGTTTCAAAATGGCTAATTTTTGGTTCAGCATTGGTAAATTCTATGAAAATTTAAGTCCATCTCCCCTAACCAAAACCCTATTGCTCTCTTCTCTTTCTAAAATAAAAATTAGTGGTTTGATTTTTCATTACTTCGATTTGGTTCTTGAGATGGTGTTTTTAAATTTCTTGTGTTGTCATAGTTTATCTTCTCTATTAACAGAAGGTAAGAATTTCACTCATGACTAATGTTTATATACAAGTATTGATGTTCACACTGAAATATTTATATTTTGGATGATATTGTTATAAAATATTAGTGATTGATTCTATGTATGTTCGGGTATATGTCTATTCGCATGAACAATTTTGTTATGAACTATTTGTAACAACCCGAAAAATCAGAATCAATTTAAAATTTTTATTTTAGCTATTTTAATGAATTTTGAATATTTAAAATGATTTATTTTAAATAATTACGACTAGAAATTTATTTTGAATAGAATTAGAATGTATAAATTTATTTAAATCAAAGTTAGAATATAGATATTTATTTTAATTATAAAAGGAATTGGAAATGGCGCGGTAGTTTGAAAATTCGATTTCAAATTTCAATTGAATGTACAGGATTCAAACTAAACCGGATTTTAGTAAAACCCGAAATATTTGAATCTATTTGAAAATATATTTCCAGCGAATGTGAAAAATCTAGATTTTATAACTGGAATAAAAAGTTATATCCAGTTGAAAATTCAGAATAGTCGCTATGGAATTTATATAATATATAGCCCTTAAAAATAGCGATTTTGCAAACGACCTCCGTTTTCGGTGAAACCGCTTTTGTTGGATCCGGAATGTCAAATTATTGCTACATTCCAATTTTCATAATTTTTGGACTCAATATGTAAGCGTGGCGGATTTAAACGTGTTTGGTCAATTCATTTTGAATTTAATCGACTGAAAAATGGCCGTTTTTCAAAGTATCTCCAAATTCGATGAAATTAGTTTGGCTAGGACCGTATCGTCAAAACATAGCTAGATTTATTTTTCTGGGATTTTTGGAGTCTGCATGCTGCCCCGGTAAATTAAAATGTACGTTCAAATGTAATATATATGGATTTATATTTTAATTTAAATGAAAACTGATCGAAACAATCAAATTGGCTAACAAAACATATCCCATTGTGTTCGGAATGAGGGTAATTAGCTAGGGCCGATAGTCGTTGGGTTCGAATGGGAGTTCGAACGCGAAACAAATTAATAAATAAATTAAATAATTTATATAAATATATAAATGGACTAAACCCCTTGGTCAAAGCCCTCATTTTGTCAACCCGTGGTCAAACATCTGAAGCCGCCCTCTTCTTCTTCGAACGACGGTAATTCTCTATACAATCCCTCCTCCAAATCTCCAAATCCCTTAAAGAATTTTTGGATCTCCCAAAACCAAATCAAAGAGCTTAGCAAGCTCTATAAAACCAACGTGGATGATCAAGTTTAAGGGGTCGGTTTAGCCAAGGATTCTCCACAAAGCGCCGCCGGTCGGAGGTGTTTTCTGGCCTCGTGTCACGTGCGAGTGGGTCGTGCTACCTGGCACTGGGGAAGCTCGCGACGCCCTAGGCTGTGGTGTGGTCTGATCGGGGTATAGGTGGTTGATGGTGATGAAATTTCCAAACCTAGTTTTCGACGATGGGTTTGAATGCAGCAGGTGTTCAACGAGGTAGAACCAGTGAGTTTTCTTTTAATTTTATTAATTTAATTAAATAGCATTGTTAAAAATCTGGTTTAATTAAATTACATATAAATTTTATTTTTTATTTATTTATAAAAGTACATAGTTTAAAATTCTGATTTGAAAAAAAAGAGAACAACAATAAAAATAAAATTAGCATGGATTTAAAAACATGATTTTTATATAAATTCACATTTCATTTATTTTTCAGTTTTTAAAATATAGCATGGAGATAAAAATATGATTTTTAAAAATATATAACATTGTTTTAGAAATGATTTTTATATATACAACTTTGAAATAAAAATATGGTTTATATATATAAGATTTAAAATAAAAGTATGATTTTTATTTACATTGCAAGGTACAAAAAATATAAAAATATGATTTTTATATATATGAAGTAGCGTTATAAAAATATAATAGCATTGTTCATAAAAATATAATAGCGTTGTTAATAAAAATATAATAGCGTTGTTTATAAAAATATAAAGACATGATTTTTATAAATATAAAGACATGATTTTCTATATGAAGTCGCAAATTAAAAATATGATTTCAATGAAATGAAAAATATGATTTCATTGAAATGAAAAATATGATTTCATTGAACTGAAAAATATGATTTCATTGACTTGAAATATATGATTTCTTAGATTAGAAAAATTAAAAATTTCATAGTAGGAAAATAAGATTTTTCATTGTATAAAATAATATGATTTTTATCGCATGTTCAAAATATTTTATGAAGATAAAAATATGACTTTTATCGTATGTATGTGATATATAAAATAGTCACACTATAAAAATATTTTTATAAGAGTAAAAAATATGATTTTAAGAGTATGTATGTTATATTTAAAATGGTCATATATATGAATAATTATTAATAGGTTAAAAATATGATTTTTAACGTAGGTATGCTGTAACACCCCGCATTTTTAATTTAATTAAAAATGTGTATATATATATGCAAAGATAGGTAAATATGGTGATGTACAATGGAAATTAATTAATACATGATAGAAAAAGGAAAGATTAATTCAATACTAGTGTGTGTAACGGAAAAGACAGTAAAATAAGGACACTTAATTTAAATATCAGGAATTAAGTAAAACGGACATGACCATTGCGTTCTTCTCGAAATTCTGCTCGGAATAGAATCCAAATTTGTGTAAATCGGACTCCGTATGAAGGAGTTATGGCCTTTAGAAGATTCAACAAAAATTCAAAACAGTTCGAAATTCGACCCAGGCAGCTGGGCGGGAAATATCCCGCCAAAACCAGGCAGGTCGACCTGGAGGTCTACCTGGGGGTCAGGTTGACCAGGGGGTCGACCTAGGGGTTGACCAGGGGGTCGACCTACCCCTAGGGAGGTCTACCTAGGGGTCGACCTATCCCCAGATCTGGGCGATTTCAGTTCATGTGACGTGTTTTGATGTGTTGTACAGGTCGGATGGCTTCTAGGTCAATCTAAGGGCTCTAAAACACTCTCTACACCTATAAATACATAGCAAGACCTAACCCTAATTCATAACAATTCCTTAAGATGCCTCCATACCGCCAAACTTCAACCAAACATGGTCACCGCCCCAAAACTCAAAATTATATTGCAAGTTCTTCATTAACTTTGGAGTTTAATCAAATAAAATAGCAAAGTTCTTCATCAACAATTCATGCTCTTCACCAACAATCAAACAAGAAGATTAAATCAGCGTTCTACATCAACAAATCATTTATTTTCCCCAATCCAGTCAAGGTGAGTGGAATTATAATAAACTTGTTGTATAATAGTATTATTATCGTTCGTCATTCCCCAGTTATAAATTCAATTCAAGATTCATGTTATAATAATTGTTCTTTTATTCTCCTTCCCCTTTTTATTTTTGGATCTAGGTTATCTCGAACCTAGACGAAATCTTATTATACATACGTATGGTTGGAATATGGGAATGTTAGGCATAATCTACTTTATGCAGTCGAGGAATATAATCTGTACTTTGGGGTTTGTGGCATAACGATTATTATTACAAATATTCGGCATAATCTATTTTATGCGGTCGAGGAATATAATTTGTAATTTGGGGTTTGTGGCATAATGATTATTATTGCAAATATTGGGGTAATTGGCAGAGTATATATTGATATTATTCAAGGAAATAAGGGGAAAGGATCGTGAAATTGGTAATTTAGAGTAACTTACGCTTAAGGTAAGTAAAGTTTGAATAGGGGATTTGGGGGAAAATGATTTAAAGATAAAAATCCTAATTTAGTGAAGAAATAGGTAAAGTAGGAACCTAATCGGAATTAGACAAGTTTGGGTTTAATCTATCTCATGTAATTGTGAAATCTAATTCAAAAACCTGAAATTTGAGGCATGAGTGTTTTGATTAAATTTGGGTTTGATTAAAAGAAATGGGAAGTTTAGAAATATAACATGAAAATTGACACTAGTAACGAAAACATGAACATATTTGTGAATTTGTTAAATAGGCTAAACATCAAACATGGCTAACTCAAGGTTAGAATGAGTTTGCGGTGTAATCCTGCCCGGAACTGCCCGACACATCCAGTGACCACAAACAATAGGTTATAATGTGAGAAGTTAGTCATAACGTGCTCGAAACCCGAGGTCAGATTGAGTTATGGTGTAATCCTGCCCGTAACCAACCGGCACATCTAGTGACCGCAACAATAGGTCTAATGTGAGAGGTTGGGCATTAATAGTTAATTAATGCTAATGACACATGCTAGTATGGTAAGGTTAAGTCAACACGAAATGCTAGATAACACTTAACCAATTTGGCATGATATATGGGTGGGTTAAGTCAACGTGAACCGCTAGATAACACTTAACCAATTTGACTCGATATATGGGTGGGTTAAGTCAACGTGAACTGCTAGATAACACTTAACCAATTTGACATGACGCATGGGTTGAATTGAATACGTGATTGGGAGTTAAGTCAACTTGGACACATGGGCAAACTTAACCAATATAACAGTATCAAAGAAAGGAAAAGTGAGGAATGATAAGATTAAATAATACATAAACTTATCCTAGGGATAAGAAATGAATATGACTTAAGATGTAATACAAGACTCGAAGGGTGGGACGACTTAAACCATGAAATAAGTTAATCTAAGCTAGAAATGTGGGAGAACACCCGTACGCTATCATTTGATAAAGAGAACTTAAGTTATGCTTGAATTCATAGGTAAACCGTAGTTAAAAGGAACCAAGTAACAAACCTTAGTTTAAGAGAACTAAGTAACAGAAACTAAGTATCAAACCTTGGTTAGGAGAACCAAGTAATAAACCTTAGTTAAGAAAACTAAGTAAATAACGAGAAAGAGAACTAAGTAGTAAACCTTAGTTAAGTGGACTAAGTTGTAAACCTTAGTTAAGAAAACAAACGATTAAGAGAAACTAAGTAGTAAACTTAGTTAAGAGGACTAAGTTGTAAACCTTAGTTAAGAAAACAAAAGATTAAGAGAAACTAAGTAGTAAACCTTAGTTAAGAAGGCTAAGTAGTAAATCTTAGTTAAGAAAACGAACGATTCAGGAAACTAAGTAGTAAACCTTAGTTAAGAGAACTAAGTAGTAAACCATAGTCAAGAAAACCAAGTAGAACACGAGGAGGAGCGAACATCCATCTGATCATGAAGAAGGCTCTAATGGTCCGGGTTACGAAGCACGTGGCTTCGAGGGGACATGAGGGTACTCTTGGTATCCCACTGTGAGGTTGAAGATGATCCTCTTGGGCTCACAGAGGTTAAGGTCTGCGTAAGAAGAACCAAGAGTATGCCTTGGTTGCAATATAAGCAACCTAAAGACTAGGATGGACCAGCGTGAGGCGGCGATATCTTGTTTAGCCCTGTGATAGCATGTCGTCGTCTACCTACCATTTTGATTCAATTGAGTACGTGAAGCGGAAAGGCAAAGAACTCCAACAGACCATATACTTGCTATCTAGTTATGGGTGAGGTTTGGCCAATAGTTTCGTGGGGCATAAGGGGCCTGCGTATAGTTCTCATTCTTGATTTTCTTAGGTGCCTTTCATTAGTTGAGGGAGGGGTCAAGTGGGACCATAGCCACACATAGAAAAAAACAGACCTTAGCATCTGCGTCGGCAGATAACGTAAAGCTCCCGACCGAGTTCCGTATTTCTTGATTAGCCCTGCCACGGGACTCGAGCCGCACATATAGAGGACATGTGCAACTAGACATCGATAATGATTCACGACACATACGTGGGGAAAGTCTAGGATCATATATCGCTCTGGGTAGTGTATCCTAGATGAGGGGGCATCGTTTGATAAGTAGCATAATCCCTAGTTCGACCTAGGTCGCGTAAACCCTAAATCCGGGAAGTGTTCAATAGGTAGCATAAACCCCAGTGGCCCTGGGTAGCGTAAACCCTGGTTGAATCTAGGGAGCGCTCGATAGTAAACCTTAGATTAGATTTAGATGATACACGGAATCTAACAAGATCGAGAGTGGCAGTCCAATTGATTTTGAGAATGGTGGCACTACACTAAAGTAGTACAGATTTACATGATGAAGCCCGTACGACATACGACAAGGGACTATATATATACATGGAAAGGATTAGACTAGTTGGGGTATACGTTGTATTAGGTAAACCAACTAGTGGGACATGAGTATAGCCTAGAGAGCTAATATCGCGAATAACCTAATAAGCAAGAAAATATAACTGAACGGTATATGTAGGATTATACAGAAGTTTATTCTAAGTCCAGTCACCAGAACTTATGTTCTGACCCCCTCCTCGTTACATACTTCCAGGTTAGGTTCATGACAGAGATGGTATAGCTTTGGATACTGGTTAGACAGTATGATATATAAGGCAAAGCTATTTTTGAATATATTATATTTTAATTCCTTCCGCTGTGAGAAGCTTTACGAGTTCTGACATGTTTCTTTATCTCTGTCTTTTTCTGCAGGATACCAGAGCACCCAACTCGGGTTTCGATGGATAGAACTTGAAAAATTCGGTCTGTCGGAATCCGGGTTGTCACATCTGGGATCAGAGCCAGGTTTAGTGATCTTAGGGCGATAATGAGCGAACATATTTGTATTTTTTTTAAATAAATAAATTTATTATATAAACCTTGATCCATATAGTAGCCCACTAGACATGAAAAGAGTTGGGATATCTAGTTTGTACTCTAAAGGAATGAACATAGGAATTTGGAAACCATTAGGTGGTTGGGAAATTGTACAATATGACTTGAAGTTAGAGAAAGAAAAGTATCCCATAGGATGGAAACTGAAATATTACTATTTCATATTAGTGGGTTTAGAAACGAAACCTTAGAAACTAGAAAAGGTTGAAATATGGAAAATGGATTAGGAATATATATAGTTAAAAGAATTGAATTCGTGAAAGTGCCTAGGAAAGCCTAGTTGAGTGGAAGACCCGCTTTGTGTCCAATCCAATGATAAACTTTTAAGAACTTGAATTTGTAAAAGGATTTGTGTTATTTTCCAAGATTTAATCTTAAAAGTATTTTGATAAATGCATGTTGGGTTTTAAAGTAAAGTGGGGTATATTGTGTAAAACAACGATTTCTTGTTTTAAAAGAATTCTCTCATAAAAAGGTGCATATTATGGAGCATAAATAGCTTGCTAGTTTTCATATATGAAAAGAAGTTTTGAAATTCTTTTCTGTTACCAATAAATTTTGATTATTGATTTACGAAGAAATTTTGTTGGGTGGACAAAATAAGTTGTAGGAATAGAATATATGTCTGCACCTTATAGCGAGTAGTTAAATTAACATTGTAATTAGAAACAATGTAAGCCCGATAGTTATCCTTGTCTACTCCAGCTTCGTGATTTGAAAGAAAAAAAAATGTTTTGCATTTTTATATTGTGAGATGTTTTTATGGTTTGGCGAAAACAAGTTTTGGAGAAGAAAATAAAGTTTTAACTCTTCTAATTTTTTTGAAAGAAAAATGTAATGAAAAGAAAGGAGGCCAAACCATGTTTTAAAAAAAATGGAGTAGGTAAGGATTAGTCCCTAGAATAGAATGAGAGAAAGTTAAAGCTATGAATTAAACAATTGGAACCAACTAGAGATTGGTTGAGTTGAGTAATTCTCTGAGTGTCAATCTGATGTTGATTTTGGTCTTCGGGTTTGATATTTAGGGAGTTATTCTCTTGCCAATTTACAGCCAGGGATTAGCTAATATTAAACTAATTGAAAATTTCACGTAGAATGCATAAGCATTGAGAAACCTAAGTTTATTGCTGGAGAAAAAGAAAAAAAAGGATAGGCTAGTAATATACAGCAAGGACTAGTAGTGACTACTAAGTAGTAAAGGGAAAGTAAGTGAGTAGATTCTGTTGTGTGCACTCGCAATTGTCTGAGATGAACAAGTCCAAAGATTCTTGGCCCATAGTAGTAGATGTGTAGGATGTTGTTTGAGTTGAAAACAGAAAAAGCTTATTTGAAATAATAAACTTAAGTAATTGGATTAAGTCAAATAAGCTAAGAAAGAGAAAAGCCTACTTAACAAGAAAAAATAAATTCAATAAGGCAACAAATGTGACGGGAAAAGAAAATGGAAATCTTAAGAAAAATATGAACAAAGATGAAAATTTTCCAAGACAAGTTGAAAAACAAAAGAAAAGTTTTCTTATGTGATTGTGCTTGGACAGGGAAATAGGAAATCTTTATAGAATAGTTGTGTAAAATCCAAGTAAAATTAGAAAAAAACGGAGGATGTGAATTTTTCCGTTTTCATAACATAAAGAAATCGAATTTGGAAAAGTAAATTTTTCTAAATTCGAATTTAATGATGGTTGGTAGGATTTTGGATGCGGCAATTGGATGAACTATGCCCTTACTCTGTAAGAGTATGGGAAAATTTGGATGAAAAACGTTTTGATTTTTCAAAAATATTGCATTCATATAGAACTGCAAGTATATTAGGGATGTGAGCATCATGTTTTGAAAAAAAAATTAAAGTTTGCATGCATATAGGTGGATCCAAATTAGGCATACATGATTTGCTATGATGTAATTCACTTTGCACATGTGCACAATGTTGCAACAATTGGATGAACGCTAATTGGATGTTGCGAGGGATTATCTATTTTACTCTTATCGAATTTCGAGGACGAAATTCTTTAAGGGTGAGAGAATGTAACACCCCGCATTTTTAATATAATTAAATATAGATATATATCTGCATAGATAGGTAAATATGGTGATGTACAATGGAAATTAATTAATACATGAAAGAAAAAGGAAAGATTAATTCAATACTAGTGTGTGTAACGGAAAAGACAATAAAATAAGGATACTTAATTTAAATATCAAGAATTAAGTAAAACGGACATCACCATTGCATTCGTCTTGAAATTCTGCTTGGAATAGAGTCCAAGTTTGCGTAAATCGGACCCTGTATGAAGGAGTTATGGCCTTTAGAAGATTCAACAAAAATTCAAAACAGTTCGAAATTAGACCCAGGCAGCTGGGCGGGAAATTTCCCACCAAAACAAGGCAGGTCGACCAGGGGGTCATCCTACCCCTACGGAGGTCAACCTGGGGGTCGACCTATCCCCAGATCTGGGCGATTTCAGTTCATGTGACGTGTTTTGATGTGCTGTACGGGTCGGATGGCTTCTAGGTCAATCTAAGGGCTCTAAAACACTTAGCAAGACCTAACACTAATTCATAACAATTCCTTAAGACGCCTCCATGCCGCCAAACTTCAACCAAACATGGCCGCCGCCCCAAAACTCTAAATTATATTACAAGTTCTTCATCAACTTTGGAGTTTAATCAAATCAAGTAGCAAAGTTCTTGATCAACAATTCATGCTCTTCACCAACAATCAAATAAGAAGATTAAATCAGCGTTCTACATCAACAAATAGTTTATTTTCCCCAATCCAGCCAAGGTGAGTGGAATTATAATAAACTTGTTGTATAATAGTATAATTATTGTTCATCATTCCCTAGTTATAAATTCAATTCAAGATTCATGTTATTATAATTGTTCTTTTATTCTCCTTCCCCTTTTTATTTTTGGATCTAGGTTATCTCGAACCTAGACGAAATCTTATTATACATACGTATGGTTGGAATATGGGAATATTGGGCATAATCTATTTTATGCAGTCGAGGAATATAATCTGTAATTTGGAGTTTGTGGCATAACGATTATTATTGCAAATATTCAGCATAATCTATTTTATGTAGTCGAGGAATATAATCTGTAATTTGGGGTTTGTGGCATAATGATTATTATTGCAAATATTGGGGTAACTGGCAGAGTATATATTGATATTATTCAAGGAAATAAGGGGAAAGGATCGTGAAATTGGTAATTTGGAGTAACTTACGCTAAAGGTAAATAAAGTTTGAATAGGGGATTTGGGGGGAAATGATTTAAAGATAAAAATCCTAATTTGGTGAAGAAATAGGTAAACTAGGAACCTAATCGGAATTGGGAAAGTTTGGGTTTAATCTGTCTCATGTAATTGTGAAAACTAATTCAAAAACCTGAAATTTGAGGTATGAGTGTTTTAAATAAATTTGGGTTTGATTGGTTAAAAGAAATGGGAAGTTTAGAAATATAACATGAAAATTGACACTAGTGGCATAATAAGAACATGAATATATTTGTGAATTTGTTAAATAGGCTAAACATCAAACATGGCTAACTCGAGATTAGAATGAGTATGTGGTGTAATCCTGCCCGGAACCCCCCGGCACATCCAGTGACCGCAAACAATAGGTTCTAATGTGAGAAGTTAGTCATAACGTGCTTGTTACCCAAGGTTAGATTGAGTCGTGGTGTAATCCTGCCCGGAACCAACCGGCACATCCAATGACCGCAACAATAGGTCTAATGTGAGAGGTTGGGCATTAATAATTAATTAATGCTAATGACAAATGCTAGTATGGTAAGGTTAAGTCAACATGAAATGCTAGATAACACTTAACCAATTTGACATGATATATGGTGGATTAAGTCAACGTGAACTGCTAGATAACACTTAACCAATTTGACTTGATATATGGGTGGGTTAAGTCAACGTGAAATGTTGGGTAACACTTGATCAATTTGACATGACGCGTGGGTTGAATTGAATACGTGATTGGGGGTTAAGTCAACTTGGACACATGTGCAAACTTAACCAATATAACAGTATCAAAGCTAGGAAAAGTGGGGAAAGATATGATTAAATAACAGATAAACTTATCCTAAGAATAAGAAATGAATATGACTTAAGATGTAATACAAGACTCGAAGGGTGGGACGACTTATACCATGAAATAAGTTAATCTAAGCTGGAAATGTGGGAGAACACCCGTACGCTATCATTTGATAAATAGAACTTAAGTCATGCTTGAATTCATAGGTAAACCTTAGTTAAAAGGAACTAAGTAACAAACCTTAGTTAAAGAGAACTAAGTAACAGAAACTAATTATCAAACCTTGGTGAAGAGAACCAAGTAATGAATCTTAGTTAAGAGAACTGAGTAAATAACGAGAAAGAGAACTAAGTAGTAAACCTTAGTTAAGAGGACTAAGTTGTATACCTAAGTTAAGAAAACGAACAATTAAGAAAAACTAAGTAGTAAACCTTAGTTAAGAGGACTAAGTTGTAAACCTTAGTTAAGAAAACAAAAGATTAAGAGAAACTAAGTAGTAAACCTTAGTTAAGAGGACTAAGTAGTAAATCTTAGTTAAGAAAACGAACGATTCAGGAAACTAAGTAGTAAACCTTAGTTAAGAGAACTAAGTAGTAAACCATAGTCAAGAAAACCAAGTAGAACACGAGGAGGAGCGAACATCCATCTGATCATGAAGAAGGCTCTAATGGTCCGGGTTACGAAGCACGTGGCTTCGAGGGGACATGAGGGTACTCTTGGTATCCCACTGTGAGGTTGAAGATGATCCTCTTGGGCTCACAGAGGTTAAGGTCTGCGTTAGAAGAACCAAGAGTATGCCTTGGTTGCAATATAAGCAACCTAAAGACTAGGATGGACCAGCGTGAGGCGGCGATATCTTGTTTAGCCCTGTGATAGCACGTCGTCGTCTACCTACCATCTTGAGTCAATCGAGTACGTGAAGCGGAAAGGCAGAGAACTCCAACAGACCATATACTTGCTATCTAGTTATGGGTGAGGTTTGGCCAATAGTTTTGTGGGGCATAAGGGGCCTGCGTATAGTTCTCATTCTTGATTTTCTTAGGTGCCTTTCATTAGTTGAGGGAGGGGTCAAGTGGGACCATAGCCACACATAGAAAAAAACAGACCTTAGCATCTGCGTCGGCAGATAACGTAAAGCTCCCGACCGAGTTCCGTATTTCTTGATTAGCCCTGCCACGGGACTCGAGCCGCACATATAGAGGACATGTGCAACTAGACATCGATAATGATTCACGACACGTACGTGGGGAAAGTCTAGGATCATATATTGCTCTGGGTAGTGTATCTTAGATGAGGGGGCATCGTTCGATAAGTAGCATAATCCCTAGTTCGACCTAGGTCGCGTAAACCCTAAATCCGGGAAGCGTTCAATAGGTAGCATAAACCCCAGTGGCCCTGGGTAGCGTAAACCCCGGTTGAATCTAGGGAGCGCTCGATAGTAAACCTTAGATTAGATTTAGATGATACACGGAATCTAGCAAGATCGAGAGTGGCAGTCCAATTGATTTCGAGAATGGTGGCACTATACTAAAGTTGTACAAATTTACATGATGAAGCCCGTACGACATACGATAAGGGACTATTTATATACATGGAAAGGATTAGACTAGTTAGGGTATACGTTGTATTAGGTAAACCTACTAGTGGGACATGAGTATAGCCTAGAGAGATAATATCGCGAATAACCTAATAAGCAAGAAAATATAACTGAACGGTATATGTAGGATTATACAGAAGTTTATTCTAAGTCCAGTCACCAGAACTTATGTTCTGACCCCCTCCTCGTTACATACTTCCAGGTTAGGTTCATGACAGAGATGGTATAGCTTTGGATACTGGTTAGACAGTATGATATATAAGGCAAAGCTATTTTTGAATATATTATATTTTAATTCCTTCCGCTGTGAGAAGCTTTACGAGTTCTGACATGTTTCTTTATCTCTGTCTTTTTCTGCAGGATACCAGAGCACCCAACTCGGGTCTCGATGGATAGAACTTGAAAAATTCGGTCTGTCGGAATCCGGGTTGTCACATCTGGGATCAGAGCCAGGTTTAGTGATCTTAGGGCGATAATGAGCGAACATATTTGTATTTTTTTTTAAATAAATAAATTTATTATATAAACCTTGATCCATATAGTAGCCCACTAGACATGAAAAGAGTTGGGATATCTAGTTTGTACCCTAAAGGAATGAACATAGGAATTTGGAAACCATTAGGTGGTTGGGAAATTGTACAATATGACTTGAAGCTAGAGAAAGAAAAGTATCCCATAGGATGGAAACTGAAATATTACTATTTCATATTAGTGGGTTTAGAAACGAAACCTTAGAAACTAGAAAAGGTTGAAATATGGAAAATGGATTAGGAATATATATAGTTAAGAGAATTGAATTCGTGAAAGTGCC
Source organism: Allium sativum (assembly GCA_030737875.1). Taxonomy (NCBI): domain Eukaryota; kingdom Viridiplantae; phylum Streptophyta; class Magnoliopsida; order Asparagales; family Amaryllidaceae; genus Allium; species Allium sativum. Next base: position 638,957,154 of record CM060922.1, read on the forward strand.
TAGGAAAGCCTAGTTGAGTGGAAGACCCGCTTTGAGTCCAATCCAATGATAAACTTTTAAGAACTCGAAGTTGTAAACCTAAGTTAAGAAAATGAATGATTAAGTGGAACTAAGTAGTAAACCTTAGTTAAGAGGACTAAGTAGTAAACCTTAGTTAAGAAAACGAACGATTCAGGAAACTAAGTAGTAAACCTTAGTTAAGATAACTAAGTAGTGAACCTTAGTCAAGAAAACTAAGTAGAACACGAGGAGGACCGAACATCCATCTGATCATGAAGAAGGCTCCAACGGTCTGGGTTAAGAAGCACGCGACTTCGAGGGGACGTGAGGGTACTCTTGGTATCCCACTGTGAGGTTGCAGATGATCCTCCTGGGCTCACAGAGGTTAAGGTCTGCGTTAGAAGAACCAAAAGTATGCCTTGGTTGCAATATAAGCAACCTAAAGACTAAGATGGACCAGCGTGAGGCGGCGATATCTTGTTTAGCCCTGTGATAGCATGTCGTCGTCTACCTACCATCTTGAGTCAATCGAGTATGTGAAGCGGAAAGGCGGAGAACTCCAACAGACCATATACTTGCTATCTAGTTATGGGTGAGGTTTGGCCAATAGGTTTGTGGGGGCATAGAGGGCCTGCGTATAGTTCTCATTCTTGATTTTCTTGGGTGCCTTTCATTAGTTGAGGTAGGGTTCAAGTGGGACCTTAGCCACACACAGATAAAAACAGACCTTAGCATCTGCGTTGGAAGATAACTTAAATCTCCCGAACGAGTTCTGTGTTTCTTGATTAGCCCTAACACGGGACTCGGGCCGCACATATAGAGGACATGTGCAACTAGACATCGATAACGATTCACGACACATACATGGGGAAAGTCTAGGAACATATATCGCTCTGGGTAGTGTGTCCTAGACTAGGGGCATCGTTCGATAGGTAGCATAATCCCTAGTTGGACCTAGGTCGCGTAAACCCTAAATTTGAGAAGCGTTCAGTAGGTAGCCTAAACCCCAGTGGCCCTGGGTAGCGTAAACCCTGGTTGAATCTAGGGAGCGCTCGATAGTAAACCTTAGATTAGATCTAGATGATATACGGAATCTAGCAAGATCTAGAGTGGCAGTCCAAACGATTTCGAGAATGGTGGCACTACACTAAAGTAGTATAGATTTACATGATGAAGCCCGTACGACATACGGCAAGGGACTGTATATATACATGGAAAGGATTAGACGAGTTGGGGGTATCTACATATATGTTGTATTAGGTTAACCTACTAGTGGGACATGAGTATAGCTTAGAGAGCTAATATCGCGAATAACCTAATAAGCAAGAAAATATAACTGAATGGTATATGTAGGATTATACAGAAGTTTATTCTAAGTCCAGTCACCAGAACTTATGTTCTGACCCCCTCCTCATTACATACTACCAGGTTAGGTTCATGACAGAAATGGTATAGCTTTGGATATTGGTTAGACAGTATGATATATAAGGTAAAGCTATTTTTGAATATATTATATTTTAATTCCTTCCGCTGTGAGATGCTTTACAAGTTCTGACATGTTTCTTTATCTCTGTCTTTTTCTGCAGGATACCAGAGCACCCAACTCGGGTCTCGATGGATAGAATTTGAAAAATTCGGTCTGTCAGAATTCGAGTTGTCACATACGCTATTAAGATTGACAGTCAAAGTACGGCGGAGTGGAAACCAAAGGTGAGAACTTCTCACTCAAATTTATTTTCTTGTTAAATATATACTAGGTTGCAGACGGGGCTTAGTAGCTCCTAACACCGTCGTCCACAGACCATGGACGACTTGTTTGATTGTGTTGTGCGGTGGAAATTGATTGTGATTGTATTGTGAAATGGAAAATAAAATATTCAGGTGATGAGTATAATACTGGAATAATAAAACTATCATTTTTATTGTATAAATGAACTGTATAAAATATTTATATGTTGAAATAAATATTTTATCATTAAAAATATAATTTTAACGAGTATATGATTGAAAGTAAATATTCATTTACAAATCGAACGATTTTTTTATGCACACACATTTGACTGATATTGATTAGGACGATATATTTTACACATTGCCCAACTGCACAAGTAAAATCTGTGTGTGTTGATTGAAACCCTACACCGGTATTGGGATGATATTTGACATACACTAATCCCAATTGTTCAGTTGTATGTCAATTGATTGATTAACAGACTGTTGTAAGCGTTAATTATTTATATTTAACGCTTATACAGTTGTGTAATGCACTCTGGATGATGGTTGACTGTGTTTGATTATTGTTGTGCATATGTGGTTATGAAATCCATACAAATAAAATTATATGGTAATTGACTATGTTTGATTCCAATTCGGAAAGAAAGAATATTTTAAAATTAACATATTTTTTAAAATGATGAATAATGAATATTTAAAATAATATTTAGTAATGGATTAAAATCTGATTTTGATGTCCGATTTTGGATGGACACGAAAATATTGAAATGTATGAAGCAGTGTTAATTAGTTATGCGCCAATTTGACGTGAACGATATTTATATCGATTTTATTCATTTTTACGATTAATATCGAAAATGAAATTATTTCAAAATTTGATATTTTGAAAATATTATCATTTATATATTAATGAAATAGAATATTCAATTTTGATTTAAAATTGAAAATGAAGTTGAAATCGTTTTTAAAACGAAATTTAAAATGATTTATAAAATACGTTTTAAATGGAAATCAACGAAATATACATAATATATATATTATGTATTAAATGGCCTGAATAGAACGTTGGGTTCGTATCGAAAAGAGCTTTCCAACGAATGCAAGAAATTTGAAATCTGATGGTCAGATTTGGAATTATGTCCAAATCAAATTTGGAAAAGGTCGTTGTAAGTGCAGTTCGATGACCGTTTATGGAAATCAACTGTACGGGCCTTGATAAAATTATTAAAAATATTAATAATTTGTGTAAAATCATAATAACTGATTTGGAAAGAATTGGGATGAAAAATTCCATATTTGAAAAGATAAAAATATATTTTTATCGAAATGAACTAGTTATTAACTAGAATCATAATGCAATTATTTTTAAATAAATAAATTGGATTGAGAATGGGTTTTAGTATAACCAGAATTTCTAATATATGAATTGAAGAGAATTTGAATGGAAATCATCTTGGAATATTTCGACATTGGATTTTGTGATTATACAGATATTGTTATGGAAATTTGGAAGATATGTTTATATCGTTATTTCCAATACGATATTTGTTGATTTCAGAATTTGATATTGAATATAAGCCAATATAATTTATATTCAGAGCCTTGTATTTATTATTGAATTGGATTTTGGGTTTGCCGTGAATGGTGTCTTAATTAACACTGTTCTTAAACCCCGTGTGAAAAGAATAAATCTTTTAATTAAGATTATTAGAGTTTCTAGTTAATTAACATTTAATGGAATAAAATGGGATGTGAATTGGGTTTATTATGAACTTTATTTTTAACAACATTCGTTCTTTAACCCAATTAACAGTGAAATGTGATTTGGAATTTATAAATCTTTTTATTTAAGATGTAAAGGAAACTTTCCAAAGTAAAGTTTTCTAATTTCATGCAATAAATTGGAATGGAAAGGAATTCAATTTGATAATAATCGAAGTGAGCTTCTGTGGAGGAAGACTTTTACTATACATGGAATTTAAAAGGCTTTGCCGTTATTCCATTTATATTATTGGTTGGATATGGAAGTTTATATCGATTATATATATTGATCTGTTTTTCGTGAAGATTCCATAATTAATGGAATGGGATTTTAGGTTTATCGTGAACTGTGTTTTTTTAAACGACGTTGGTTCTTTAACCCAGTTAAGTTCAAGATTTATTTCCTGAATTTCAATAATCATTATATAATGATTTTTGGGAAGATTAAAACTAAGTGGGGATTTAATGAATCTTTAATTAGATTGAAATGTGAATCTGATAACTAAAATTATCAAATTCAAGAAATGATCGAAAATGGAATGCCACTAGTTTTACTCCAAGCGATCGTTAAATCTTTAACTAGATTTGAACGTGAAATGGTAATTAATTTTAACGATGACACAGTGGTGTTAGATATGAAGTATTACCAGTTTTACTTCATGGGATGAATAGGTAGAGATTGGGAAATTAAATAAATGATTACTTCGGTAAGGTGCGCTAATCCCGACTAGTTTGGATAAACCTTAATTTGGTTTGAATTGATATCCAATTGAAGATTAAAGAATAAATTTAAAGAATTTATCTTTGATAAAATTAATGGGAACCTTTCCCAAAGGATATGAATATATAAATAAAAGAATATTCAGAATTGGAATGAGGCATATGTTGTGTTTTTATAGCACTTGTTTATAAGATACACGAGTTATTCAGAAAGATCGAGTTTATCCCATTCTGAATAACTGATTCGACGATAAGTCAACGACGAAGACGGTGGTTGAAGACCGGAGATCGTCCAGACGTACATGGAGATCGACCGGATATGCGAGGGCCTCTCTCCTATATTAGACATATGGTACGAGGAATAAGGTGCCTCCAGTTTCGTTCAGACCCAGAACGAACTTGTAAATGGATGTGTGTCTGACAATGGATTTTATATCTGTTTGGTGGTGGAGAATTTATTCTCTTGCTTAACACCCTTCTCTGAGACGTACGAGCTCAGAGGTTATATATCGATAGACATCAGTCGCACGGCGTGAATTTTCGGTGTGGCATGCTCAGATGCAAATGATCAAGGCTTCTATTGAAAATTAGAGTCTTGTGGTTGATGATCAAAGCATGGCTTTAATATAGCACAACTTTGTGTATAACATTAATTCACGAGCCTCACACCCCGGTGTGAACCAGAAAAGGGAGAGGACTTCAGGGAGGGCATGCGTTTCCATCTAGCTAGGAGTGGTGTCATGGTATGGAGCCCAGACATTTTACTCATGTGGATGTTTCATATTATTTGATGGATAGTGAGGCGCCTTGGATATATCGGTTACTATGGAGCCAATGGATATTGAGTCATCTGGCTCATTTACGCCCCATAGGGCGGGGAAACGTATCATTCAGGCATTTTAATCCACTCCATGTGGAGCGACCCTGACGATATAAGCGCAGTTGCGGCTGTTCCTGAGGCTCGGGCTAGACAGTCTCAAAGCGGTAAGGACGATCCCTTGCCTTGGTTCATAGATGAAAATCCAATTTCCAATACATGACATTTCGGTTTAAATTGTAGAGCCTATTATGGCGACATGATAGATGGTACCCATGCCGCCTATGATTGATACATTTATATTTGAAATTGTTTTATACATTATGCACTTATAATAGTATCAAATGAATTGTTTTAAACGTACCAAGCATGGTTGGCTATTATAAGGGAAAACCCTATCCTCCGGCTTGCGTTGCATTGTGTGATGGGACTTGGGTCTAATAATAGCTTTATTTTTTTTAAAAGCACTGCGCTGTTTGTTTTAAGCACTGGTATTCTTGGGAGGAAACTCTTTCCCTGTTATACGGCGTGGTCCCTTGATTTAGTTGATTTGAAAGTAAAGTTTTAAATAACTGTTTTAGTTCTCACACCAGTCATATGACTGACCTGGAGTTTATTGTTTTAACCTAAACTCTAGGTGCCCCTATTTTCCATATGGGCAGCTAGTAGTTTTGGTTTTGCATATTTTTCTTTTACAGGATCCTGGTTTACAGTTGGAGCTATATTCGGAACGCTCTATATCTGTATATTTCTTTCAGTTGTGTTTTGTATTATTTTCCGCTGCTATGTAATGTATTGTGAATCTCTGATATTTTTCAAATGTATATTATTTGTTTACACTCTGTATATTCTTGTACTCTAATGTAAATTGTTGCAATAGCGATGAAATGTTCTTCTGTTTGTCTTCCGATTTGTCATGTTCTCAGACAATCCGTTCTTTCTCTTCTCTTTGGAGATCGGGGAAGTACTGGTCGTCACACTATTAGTGATTGATTTTATGTATGTTTATCTATATGTGACTATTTATTTGTATTGACATAATCCTTGTTATGACACTCTAAGTACCCAACATTATATAGAGTTTATATAACCTTTGTGACACTAATTTAGGATACGGGTTGAAGTGATACATACCCTCATTATTAAATCATTATGGATTGAACGATATATACCCCAATCACTTGACTATTAGATATGAAATTATATACGCGCACCGTTGGTCAAACAAAATCATTTTCTATAGTTTATAATTATGTTCTGGTTTAAACAAACAGATTTAGAAATTTAATTTATATTTTATGTTTAAATTATAGGTGTTAAATTTTAATTTAATGAAAAATTTAATTAAATTTAAAGAATTATATCGATATAAGATCTTTATTTAGTTTTGAAGGTATAATTGATTTAATAACAAATTTTAAAATTTAAAGAATTTGATTTAAGTGATAAACCTTATGACTGAATTTTGAATATTGTTTGAAACTGATATAATGAATGAAAAATGAAATTAGAACTTAATTTCTCAAACCATATTTAACCTAATGATTTAAAATTTTGAATTTATGTTGTAGTATAACATAAATACTTTATTTAAATTAGAAATTATACTATTATAAGTTTAAGTTGATTTGAATTGTCATTTTGAAATATGAGTCAACGTTAAGCTGAATTTTGAAAATGAAGATATTTGGTTTGGATTAAATAATTTTTGCCAAAGTTGACAAGGTTAATTGATCCCTTACCATTTTATTGATACACCAAAGGAAGAAATGCCAAAATCACAACAAACACAAGCCAGAAAAGGGACCAACATGCAAAATAATAAAAAGAGCACAAAGGAACTAAATGCATCGATCACAAAAGAAGCCAAGTGCAAAGAATACAAAAAACATAGAAAAGAAACCAAGGACAGGCTAGTAGATCAGAAGAAGCTAGATAAAATGCCCGGATCAGAGGCAAACTTAAACAATTTGAATCCCTCTTTTATTTCATGCAAAATCTTCCTTTCAGTTTCTCCATAGTTTTGATTTTGTTTGTCAAAAAATTCTAAAAAAAAATCATCTGTACCTCCCCAATAAACTTTTTAAGAATGAAGTGTATTACCCTAGCTCTCCCTTCCTTCAATATGGTATCCCTATGCAACTGTTCTTGTTTATATGCACTACCACTATATACATTTTTTCCTACACACCTTGCCCATTCTAACACTCCGGACTTCAATAATGATAGGACATTTGAAGAATATATGCTGACACGTTTCAGGTTGTGCTCTGCAGAAGATATAGAAAAGAGAAAAATCAATTAAACAACTTACAAGTTTGACTCTGGTATGAAGCGCATTATTAACAACCTTCATAACATGAAATTTCCTTAGCATAATTTTTGTTCTTCCGTATAAGTTTGTACCGGATTTATTTAAAACATTCGCGTCGGAAATAATTTTTAAGTTCTATTGATTATGAACACGTTATCATTCGCAATCTGTGATATAATTTCGTCATGTGCCATATCCAGCCTTGTAGGTTATATTTGCTCTTATATTTCTTTTATTCTATGATTGGATGTGTTAGGTAGAATAAACCTTCCTCCCTGTTTCAAACTAGAAACTCTGACATTGTTATTAACTCTGGATTGCTCTTTCTCCCAATAGCTCAGATTTCTATCAAGAATGAAAACCGGGGGTCCTCTTAGAAGATATCCCTACATGTTGCGGTAATAACATATTATATAAAGGGCATAATCATCTCTCTTATGCTAAAAATACATCGCCAGGTCCATTTTGATTTCTACAGGATTGTAATAGTCCAAAATTTCATGCCCCATAAGACGTATTTCTTTGACCATTTCCCATATATGTTCTCTCTTTCATTCAATAAATTATCAATGTGTTTAACAAAGGCAACCTTATTCCAATGGATGATATTGTTTATGCCTAAACCACCTTGCTCACTATTTTTTAATATGTTTGGAGGATATTAGAGCTATATAGCAGCCATGAGTTGTTCCTTTCTATAAATATTTCATAAATGCAGTCTCGATCATCCTTACGAATCTGAGGGGGAGGATGAAATTTCTCTCCCAGTAAACATGCATCGAGAATATGATAGATTTTATTAAGGTTTTCCTACACCTTGACTTAAGAATTTGTTGGACTAACATTCTAGTATGTTGTAAGTTTTCAAAATTGCTTTGGGGCTTCGGGTTTGTTTTTGAAGACAAGAAAGAATGGATTAGTCCTATATTGTGAAAGTTGAAAAAGTATTCTAAGTATATAAATGGCTTTGTCATAAGGGTGTTGGAGCCTTGGAGCTCCCAAATGTGTGCTTTATTGTGACAAGGAAAATCATGCACTATACAGGCACGTCAACGCTGCCGTCTGACCGAACCGAACCCTACCGGGTCGGGATTTGGGTTATGGATCTATTAAAACTTCTAGATCGAATTTAAACTATAACGGGACAGATTACAGCCGGTTAAGAACCTAGACCCAAAAATTTAAATTAGAAGGGAAAACTTGTAATGTTTTGAACCACTGCAAAAAAAAGGGTGCATCGTTTTAATTGAAAACGAGCAGTCGTTAGTAATAGTTGTGAATTGTTACAAACGGTCGCGGCGATTCATGAAGGGACACCTCCTTCCGTTGGCTACAAATAGGAGCGTCCAGAATCATTCCAATCCATTCTGAATTTCATCTTCTTGTTCCTCCAAACTTGTAATGCCATTCTATGCCGCTGCCATTACTCTATTTTGTAACACTTCCAATGTGTCGCAAATTCAGAAAGCGTTGCAAATCTATTTTTGGGATTTTGCTGTTCGAGACGGCTATGAGGAAGATATTTCCGTACTTTAGATTTTAAGGATTTATGGAATAAATTCTTTTAGACAATAGTTCGATCCACCAGGTACAAATGGGTTATCGAACTATCAACTTTCAGGATTCAACGAAGCCATTGGAACAATGTAATCAAATTCGAAGTTTGTACAACTTTGATCCAACTAAGAGCACTATAAAGATTTGAGTTATGACGATACAATGTATAGAAAAGAATAAAGAAGAAGAGGAGAAAAATTTGCAACGCTTTCTGATTTTGGAACACCCTGGAGGGGTTACAACAGCGTAGTGTTTGGAACACTTTAATGACGCTGCAAATTTGCTGTAGAGAAGAAGAATCTTGGATTTAGGAATTAATTTAGAACAGTTTCTAGTTGTTCCTATTTATAACAGCGAAGTGGTGTCTTTTATTCAAACATCGTCACCGTTTAGAAAAGTTCGCAACTGTTACAAATAGGCATGTCCCCTCGTTTGCAATGGCCAAAAAACATCGCAACTTTCCGCCTGTTTCAATTTTACTTTTCATGTCTGTATGGGCTGCAATTCGGCCTATTATCATTATTTAAATTTTATCCAAAAATATGCTTATTGGATCCAGACCCAAAACCCGTACCTAACCCGTTCCGGTTCGGTCGGACAGTGGCGGCAGCACACACGTGTGTTGTGGACGACTACCCTCCTACAACAAAGAACACATTTGGGAGCCTTAAGTCCTAACACCATGTAAAAACCCGAGAATTTAATACAACAAATTAATTAAGTAAATATTAATCAGAAAAATATTGGAGAATGGGCAATGGGGGTTGCGCCATTGAGTCCGTTACAAAATTATATCTAAGGTAAACTTTTGGTTTATTAAAATAGAACTTAAAACGAAGGAAATATAAAAGAAATAAGTTTGAAATTCAAATCATAAAATATAGCAACGTTCGAAATAAGCAGAAATAAAATTCAGAGCAAATCATGCAGGGTTGGCCGACCCAACGCCTAAATGGGTCGGCCAGGGTGTCGACCCAGGACCTAAGTGGGTCGACCCAGGCGTCGACCCACCTGGTATATGGGTTGAACCAAGCCTAGCAACGTTCGCACCATGTATGCATGTTGTCGGTCGGCTTTTCATAGCTTTTTGGTGTGATGTTCTGGAGTATTCCTAGATCTAATGGCATGAAATCTAAACCTAAAATCTAAGGCATCTGAACACCCAAGTCCTATTATAAATAGCCTCCAAGAAATAACCAAATCTCATTAGTCCATTCCTCTGATACCAAATGTGACGACAACCCACAACCCCTGCACTAAACAAGAGGAATAATGCACTGAAAGGTGTGCTAGGAAGCTATGGACGATCATCAGAGTAGTTAAACAACATCGGAACCTGTCGTAGAACTCACAGCGCAAGGATAAATATAATAGAACATATACAACAGGTAACAGTAGTGAAGCATCATATAGCAAACTTTTCAAACTTTCACAACATCCTGAAAGACTATCCCAACATCATAGGAAATATCAAGTATGTACAAAAGGCCTCACTACAACACTCATAGAGCAACTCAAACAGCGGAAACAGAAATAGTATATAGTAATAAAACTGCTACATAAGCCTCCAGCTCGCCTCCGAACTGCAACATCGTCCTCACTAAGCTATCACGTATCACCTAGTCTGCCCATCCACAACCCGATGAACAACCCAAGGTAATAAGAGGGAAACATAAAACCTTGAGTCAAACAACAGTCTTAGTGAGCGATAAAACAGCTAAACATCAACAATAAAGTATCTGATAATAGGTAGATTAACAAACCAATCTACCAAACACCAGAGAAGAACTCAACTCCCGTCTTCCCCACATCGGACAGTGATAGCCTTTACATTAAACAACTCAACCATCCATCCATGGAAATCAGAATACTCATTCAACCATGGTAAAGAATTCATAACATCCAGATTATATATCTCATGTAAACCATCTTAAACGAATTCAACATCCTTCAAGCACAAGCTCCAAAGGCCTAAACCAATATCAGACAAGCACCCAAGGAACATCTCCTCCGACGTTGGACAATCTACATGAGATGGTACAAACAAAAGAAACCAAACAATCAAACATCCATGACTGACTCTGGCTATCACCGCCAATCCTGCTTTGAAACCATCGTTAATCGTATGATGGCCAACCTTGCCACATGTCAAGGGCTGATGGTAACCTCAGTTCTAGCATAAACTTTATATGCCTTTCGACGATATGTATGTATGTGCAACCTTGACAACTAGGCCTTTCAGCGATACCAAGGGTACTCGACCTACAACCGGTCTTTTAGACGTCTCTAGTGTACCCCTGCTTCGAGCCTGCTAGAACTTACGACAATGATAATCTCTCAGCCTTCGCATCTCTAGTCACCTAACTTGGCAACTTTTCATAGCTCAAGCAACCTTCTCGAGCAACCATTATCCGCCAACTCACGACCTTTGAGTTGTCACCTCATTCGCTATTCTACACCGACCAACGAACACCTTCCAACACTTTGAACCTTCCTACTTGAATTTACTTCGAAGTCACACCATCACTGAGCCAAATTACATCATTGCGTTGCAGCTAGGGTTCGAGGGGTTTCCCCCAAGAAAAAAAAATCAAGCTCTCTTCTTCAAATCCGGGTCATACCCGAAAATTAAAATTTTGAGGAATAACCCTGGTGCGACCGACCTCTGGCCTGCTCAATCGACCCCAAACCATACTCGACCCCCTGCATGACCGAACTCCACTTACTCGAGCCATGCTGCTCGTCCCGAAACCATCCTGACCAATCCAACCTACTCCCCAAACCATACTCGACCCCCTGCATGACCGAACTCCACTTACTCGAGCCATGCTGCTCGTCCCGAAACCATCCTGACCAATCCAACCTACTTGATCAAAACCACCAGTGAACAACCGACAGCTTCGTGCCAAACTTGCTCAACTGACCCTGGCATGCTTGACCCGGCCACATGTGTGCTCGACTGACCCTAGCATGCCTGACCAACCAGACACTTGCTCGACCCTGGCCTGCTCGCTCGACTAACCCCGCTTCCCTAGGCTTGCTCGCTCCTGTCTTGTTCCCCAAGAAAACCACACCATGGTGCGACCGACCCACCATGAATGACCCAAAACCTACACCACCCCAATGCAACTCCAATTTCGACCAAAACTCCTTCAATCAATGAAATATACTTGTCCAATTCATTCAACACAATCATAAGCATGTTATGAAGTCACTAACAACATGGATATGACAATTTCATCAAAATAATACAATTCTCACTAAAATCATGATAAATGATCATATGAACTAAATTATTGATCTAACTTACATAAACATATGAAATGGCATAGGAATTACCGATTTAAACTTGCTAAATCAGATCATAGGGTGATTCATAAGAAATTGGACCTAACAAGGTATAGATCTATGGTAAAACACCTGAATTTGATGAAAACATGATCAAACATTCATATACTTCATTGAATCCATGGAGAGATGCAAATCACTCACCGATTCTCCCAAACAAGCTAAAATTAATGCAATAAGATTCCGGATAGCTAGCAATTTGAACTAAACCCCTTGATCCGATGAACTCCTTCTTAAATTGATGTAGATCTAGCCTCCAATGGTGTAGATCTTTAATTTCCTTCCTTTAGAGGTTGATTTTATTGGTGGAAAGGTGTTAGAGGAAGAGGAACAAGGCCATCTAATGAGAGAATAGAGAAACTAAAACATTTCTCATACCTCCCACCAACTATTTACACCCTTCCACTAGCCCACCAATAAGCCTTCCAAAATCAGCCCATTGTGGCTCTCCAAACCTGAACAGCCAACTGAAAACCTTAAAACAATGATTCTTCCCTTACCGCTAAGCTAACTCTTTAATGTAACCACTCTACAGAAAGGCAACCATCATTTCCTTTCCAATGGCACTGGTCTCACAACCTAATTCAACATAAGTCAAAAGTTATGACATGTACAAGACAGACAGGGGCAAAATTATCACAAACAAAATCGATAAAAATTTCGGACATGTCTCACATCCCCACAAACAGCATATTAAAATACGAGAATGATCTAACCCCCCGGGAATAAAATAAAAATATTATATGATCTTCTGATACGTAAAATGCGGGCTGTTACAGCCTTCTTCTTAAATAACCCTCTTCTCAAATAAAATTATAATGGATTATTGTGCCTTTACTCTAGATATATTTTTGGAGCATGTTTATACCTAGAGACTATCAACCGGGGCTTGATTTGGATTGCTTAGAATTTGTGAGTATATTTCAGTAATTGTAAGATTTGTAAAATTTGGGGTTTCTTCTTGACAGATAATAAATTGCAGATTTCTATTCTCTTTTCTGTCTAAATCCGAATCTGGCTCTATTCTCTTTTTGTTTATTCTTAGAAAATCCATTATTGTAGTTTTATTTAGTTATCTATACCTTTTTTCATCGTGTGAAATTTTACTGCAGTCCTATTACTATCAGCCCTATTTTTATTTTTATATCTACTTCTGTCTATCAGAGCCTAGGCCATGCGAGAGCCTAGACTGTTTTCTTTTTATTTTCGACGTTGATTTTAGGCCTTTTTGAGCCTAAACCTTTCGTTTTTTCTTATTTGTGCGTAAAATGGGTTAAAACATGTGATTAGATAATAATAGTGCAATTAGTAATAATAAGAAATATGTATAAAAATGGTGAATTAGGCTAAATTGAAATAGTGCAATAGAAAGGTAAACTGAAAATAGTAACTTTGATAATTGAATAAATGTCATTTGTATAGATGCAAATGATGGGGGTTGGGTTGTATAGTTAAATTAAACAAAAAGGGATGTTTATTTACAACCTGTAAATTAAAATTTTATATACAACTTATGAAATGACAGAAAATATATGTAAAGGAAAGTGGGCTTATTAATAAACTTAAGGATGGCGTTAAGTTTAATTATTAAATTAATAAGCAGGTGTAGTTGGAGCCTTTTCTGGCAGCGATGGCTAATTAGGGAAAATAAAAGGTTCGTGGTATTGGTCCGTTCCGACAGTAAGGGTAGACTAGTTAGGGAAAATAAGAGACCAATTAAAAATGATTAAAATGGGGGATTAAGCCTAGGGATGGCATATGTCGAATTGTATATTTTTGGTTGGGGATCTGCATTGGTAGTAAGAGGTTTCACAAAGAGGTGAAGGCATGCTTATACTGAGCTAGGTAGTAAGAGGTTCAGACATAGTGGGTACAGGCGCTTTCCGATGGGGCGTTGAGAGTGCATCGCGCTGATTAGGAAACATAAGAGGCGGTGACGCCGGTGGTATTTGCTTTGTCCTCAGAGATGATGGGTCTAGTCTAATAAACCTAGGGTCATAGTCGACATAGGCTATCACAACTTTGATTTAGGGGACGATCGATTAGGTAGAATTGGGTGTAATCCTAATTTATAAATTGCAGCAATTGATGCAGAAATCAAATGATTTGATAATCGACTATTTTGTAGGAATACACTTGTTCTTTATTACTATGTTACGCTACAATTTAATATTTTGTCTCGATTTTCATCTTTTTCACTCATACTAATAATTACTAGAGTCACCGGGCTTTATGTCTGACTAGTTCATTTTCTCTTCTTACTTCCTTTTCCCTTAGGTTCTCAGGGTGAAGGACCTTACACTTGAGAGAGCTTTGAACCGGCTTAGTCCTTTGGAGATTATCATCTGCCTTGTTCTTTGCGCTTATGTTCTATCTATTTTCTATACTTGATGACGAGGAGGACCTAACATTTGTAAGGGTTTGAATCTTTCTATTCTAGGCGTCGAGCTTGATTGTGACGCTTATGTATCGGGATTTTCTAGGTGTTGTATTATTCTATGGGTTAATTGACTGGCCATGTATGGTGTTATCCTTGACTGTGAGAGGAGGGTAGTGAGTTTGATGACTTGTCATGGTAGGACCCTCGAGATATCTTGCGACCTAAGGGGTCAATTATGTTGAGCTTCCTAGAGTCTCTAAATATTTCTATCAACGATCTTAGCTCGGTACCAGTAGAACCTCCAAGGCAAGAGATCGATTTATGGGACTACTTGACAGAGAATGTTAAGCCTGTTGCATTGCATGTGCATCATATCGCTCCAAGAGAAAGGAAAGAATTGAGAAAGCAAGTGGGTGAGCTTTGGTGAAAGGTTCTATTAGGTGGAACATATCTGAGTAGGGAGCACCAGTTGTATTTGCTACTAAGGCAGGTGGCTCACTCCGTTTATATGTTGATTGCAAAGAATTAAACAAACTCACGAAGAAGAATTGACGCCCACTCCCTCGGATAGACGACTTGTTTGATCAGTTAGTGGGTGCATCATTTTTCTGCCAGTTAAATTTGGCGATTGGGTTTCATCAACTACGAGTGGCGGGTGACAGTGTAGATAAGGCAACTTTTAGGACTCCGGACGGATTCTTCAAGTGGCTAGTTATGCTTTTTGGGCAAACCAATGCATCGACCTATTTTGTTGATCTGATGAGTTGAGTATTTAAGGAGTTCCTAAACAAGTTCGTCATGGTGTTTACAGACGACATCTTGATATTTTCTAAAGATGAGGATGAGCATGTATAGCACTAATGAGAGATCCTCCGTGTTTTGTGTGCCTATTTGTTAAAAGCAAAGTTTCCAAAGTGTCATTTTTGGCGAAAGGAAGTAAGGTTCTTAGGTCACGTAGCTTCGGGTGATGGTATAGCGGTGGACCGCACTAAAGTGGTTGTAGTGCAAGATTGGAGGGTACCCAAGAATGTGACGAAGGTACGAAGCTTTTTAGATTTGGTGGTATTTTATTGAAAATTTATTAAGAATTATGCGTGGATCTAAACTCCGCTTACCCGCCTTATAAAGAAAGACTAGTATATGCTTGGGATGTGGATTGCGAGGATGCATTCTTGAGATGAAGAAGGATCTCACGTCAGCTCCAGTGTTGACTCTTCGTGATGGTACGAAGATATTCACCGTATATGCGGGTGCTTACGGCACGGTTTAGGTGCAGTGCTTATGCAAGAGAGTAGGGTTGTTTGCTAAGGGAGTAGGCAGTTGAGGGTACATGAGAGGAATTATCCTACCCATGATTCTGAGCTAACAGCGATAGTGTTTGTACTTAAGTCTTGGAGACATTATTTACTAAGTGAGATGTTCGAGCTATACATAAACCATAAGTCTCTCAAGTACTTGTTCTTGCAAAAGGATCTTAGTTTGCAGAAACAGTGTTGGATGGAGATTCTTACATCTTATGATTTCGAGATCTCTTATACCCTAGGGAAGGGGAATGTAGTAGCAGATGCATTGAGTAGACAGAGGATGACTCTGAGTCCATTGTTCGTAGAGTGGAAGAGTCTGGAGTTTATCTCATCGTTCGATTTCAGACCATCTACGGAATATGCACCAGGATTATTGGCATCGTTGGAGGTGCGACCTACTCTCTTAGAGTGCGTTGATCCAGTCAGCACAAGGATCAGCAGTTAGCGGATATCATGGACTAACTCAGTAGAGGAGAGATCTCTAGTCATTTTGTTAGGTATTATGTGGATGAGATTGGGTGGCTACATCGTGATAGGATATTATGTGTTCCTCGAGTTGGTGATTTGTTGAGATCAACTTTGGAGGAGGATCATCATTCTTGGATGACCATCAATCCAGGAGGTGATAAGATGTATAGAGACACGAGGAGAGTGTTAGCCTACTTTGTGAACTAGGCAACACAAAGTCAAGAAATCAGACATTGAAGAGCATTTTTAATTAGAAGACTTCGGTTCGGATTAGAGAAGACACTACAACCTAGATTGGATAGCTGCAGTTGTTCGGGTCGGGCCAGAGCAACATATCGGTTCGGATCGGATAAAATCTTCTGTTCGGATCGGTGAACTGCTGCTGAGGAAACTGGTAAGGCATAGCTATTCGGATCGGAGGACAATATAATCTCAATTGGATCGGAAAGCCACCTGGTTGCCAAGGAAATAGATCGGAGTGGAGAAGATTAAAGAAGAAGAGAGCGTTGCATCCAAGCTACTCCGGGTCGGATCGGGTATCCCGATCCGAACCCCTTATATGTGTGTCTCCAACCCGAGCCCATGTTCCATATTATTCTCCTGCAAAAGCGCCTGGATATCCGGACCGGCTGTGACCAGTTCCTACCCATAACGTTCGTTACTCTGATGCGTTGTCAGCACAATAATTAATCCGAACCCGAAGCTAATGGGATGGACGACACGTGGCCCCGACCCGGATCAAGTTTTGAGCAAATTCACACCTATAAATACCCCGTCTGGAGACAAAGAAAAGGATCTTTTTTTAGGCATTTTGAGAATTCAACCACCCCCATAACCCGAACTCCATTACTCCCGGAGAATCCAAATCTTCTTTCATTACTTGTTTTAGTCTATTGAGTGAATATAAGTGAGTTGTGAGTGGAATCGAGTGAAGCTTACATTGTATTTGCAATTGAATCATTGAATATAGTAAAAGATAAGTGGACGTAGGCATTTCTTCGCCGAACCACTATAAATCCTGTGTGTTCATTTTTATTTTTATCTCATTTCATTTTGCTTTTAATCAATTTGGGTGTTAGAACCACTTTTGGGTCTAACATTTTGGTGCTTTCACTGAGAATCCTCATCTAAATTCTTTATTTTCCGGGATCTCTTTCTACTTTTTGGACCGTTGAGTTCAAAGAAGTGAATCCTTAAGTTTCTCCGCTTTTTTATATTTGTTGAAGTGATTGTCAAAGACTCATGGGCTAAGGAAAACGCAAGGAAGTTCAGTCTGTTCGAGGAAATGGAGCTGGCGAAGATCAGCAAAATGCTGTTGTAACAAGGTCTCGGGGGCAGAGTTCAGCAGCAGGAAGAACCAATGCAGGAAATCCGAGCCGCCAGCAGGGGGAGAGCTCCGATCCGATCCGGGTAGGAGATTCTGAAGCAGTGCATTCCCCCAATCTGAACCGACCCGAGCTGCTTGCCACGTACCGATCCGACCAGGCTCCCCAGCTCCGAACCGACCCGACCTCCTACCTCCGATCCGACCCGATGCTTGGTGAAGCTGGAACCTCTACTCGAGTCCCTACGAATGCTCCGATTCCAGCCACCAGGGCTGGTGATCAGGTCAATCCATCTGCGCCCATCACTCAAGGAGATTTCTCGCGCTTGCTTGACATGCTTGAGAGCACGAGGGAGGCCATGAAAGTTCACGAGCGCACTAATCTCATGCTGCAGGAAAATATGAGGCTCATGAGTCGGGAGATTAGTGAACTCCGTCGACAGAGAACTCCATCACCGGTTCGTCACACACCAGTGGATCAATCTTCATCTTCCGAGGAAGAGCGGCCCCGTGAACGAAGGCCACTCGAACGACCTCAGAACGTGGAGCAGCTGACATTTGGATCTTTGGGATCTCGTGAGGATATTGCACGAGCATTAGGAAACAATGACCCCACTCGGGGGCAAAGACTCCAGTCCCCTCCTCCCGAGATCGACCGGGAGCGCAGGGAACGGAATCGAGCAGAGGCAGCTCGAAGAAGAAGGGCTTCTCCTGAACAAGAGCCCAGAAGGAACTCGGATACTAGGGCCAGGGAACCTGAGCGGCCCCTAACTAATGCTTATGTACAGGCAATGGTTCGCCAGATCATGTCCGAGAGCCGGAATTATACAAATGAAGATTATGGCATTGAGCGAAGCCATACTCCCTTCACCGACGATATCCTCGACTTCCAATTTCCCCGACGCTTTAACTTGCCACAGATGGACAAGTACAACGGAAGGACTGATCCGGGACAGCATTTGATGCGGTATTCGAGGCTCATGAATGTTGTTGCTGCCCCTGATGAAGTGAAGTGCAAAGCATTCCCAATCTACTTAGAAGATGTGGCATTGTTCTGGTTTACCCGACTTCCTCCTCGTTCGATTTCGAATTACAAGGAACTAAGCGAGCGTTTCATGAACCAGTTCCGACTACATGCCCGAAAGTCCAAAAGTGTTATTGAATTATCGAGAATCAAGCAGGCACCAGGAGAGTCTTTGAGGGCATATCTTGACCGTTTTAACCAAGCTGTGACTGAGGTCAGTGACCCGCATGAGCCCACTATCCTGATGGCATTGAAGGAAGGAGTCGATCCTGAATCTGAGTTTGGAGATTACCTTTCTGGGAAAACACCTTCCACGAGGGAGATATTCTACGAAAAGGCCGATATTTATCTAAGACGAGAGGAGGCCAGGGCAAACTGAAAGAGAAAGTCTGAGACGGCTTCAAAGGAGAATGTGCAGAGTAATATCGCCGTGAAGCAGTCTGGGGAAAGTTCTGGCAAGGTTGAAGTAAATGTAGGAAACAAGGGTGGAAACAGCAATGCTGGAAGCGGGGGTAACAACAACAATAACCGTAATCCAAACGGTAACAGAAGAAACAGAAATAGGGGAAGTGACTCTAACAAAAGACCCCGATTCCCGAACTACGAGAATTATACACCATTGAACGACACCCTGGAAAATATTTACCTGGATACGTACAATGTGTTACAGTACAAAAGACCGCCACCTCGTGATTCGACCGAGAAAGAAATGGCGATAGGGAAGTTTTGTTTGTTTCATGGAACTCATGGGCATTCAACCAATGAATGTCGGCATTTGAGGGATGTGATTGAGAAGCTGCTGCGTGAAGGGAAGTTGGATGAGTACAAGGTTGCCCCGAGGGACAGGGGGCAAGGAGAGCAGGCTCCAAAACAGATTCTACCTACTCCCAAGCCTACAGCGCAGCAGAAAGGTAAAGGAATTGTTATCAACTCCATAGTAGGCGGACCTCACCCGGCAATCCGAAGTTTCAGGTCAATGGATCAATATGTAAATGCCGCCAAGCACCTAGATGTGAACGAGGGTGATGATTTGGAAGATATCACCCCCATAAAACAACAGAAGACCATGTTTGACGACGTGGTATTCCGCAGCCGAGACAATACTGGGATCCAATCACCCACCGATGATCCGTTGGTTATTACTACCACCATTGGGCCGGCCTTGGTCCATAAGGTATTAGTAGACAACGGAAGTTCTGTTAATATTTTGTTCAAGAAGTCATTTGATCAGATGAAGCTTGAATCTGAAGACTTGAAGCCATGTGAAGGATGGATCAGAGGCTTCAACGGGGCGTCGACAGCTCCTATGGGATACATAGAGTTGCCCGTGACCCTGGGGCAAGGAGAACGTAGAAGAGTGCGGATGCTTCAGTTCGTGGTATTGGACGTAGATTCGCCTTATAATGCATTTTTGGGGAGGTCTGCCCTTGCTGAATTCAGAGTTTGTATCGCCCCTTGGTGCTTGTTACTTAAGTTCCCAACCGAAGTCGGAACTGGAGTAATGAGAGGGGATCAAGTTTCTGGACGGGCCTGCTATGTGGCCGAGTTAAAGATGTTGATGAAAGGACTTAACGTTGAAAGTAAAGATGCCTCGTCTCCCTCAAAGGGGGGCTCGGCATAGCAATTAGAGAGATTGACCCCAAAGGAGTTGCCCAAAGGAACACCTGAAGACCTAGATCCCAGAAAAGACGAGGAACCAGAGGCTAGGAATGCAACTCCTAATGAAGCGACAGTGGAAATTCCCATTGATGAAGCTGATCCGACAAAAGTTTTGAAAATTGGTTCTCAATTGGATCCACGTCGAGCTAAAGAACTAACGGACTTCTTGAAGGCAAACCTAGACGTGTTTGCTTGGACCCATGCTGACATGTGTGGGATATCGCCATCCGTTATAAGTCACAAATTGAATGTAAATCCGAAACATCCACCTGTGAAGCAAAAGAGACACATGCTGGGCCCAGAGAGGTCGGCTGCTCTCAAAGAGGAAGTAGAGAAGTTGAAGC
Organism: Allium sativum; assembly: GCA_030737875.1. NCBI lineage: Eukaryota > Viridiplantae > Streptophyta > Magnoliopsida > Asparagales > Amaryllidaceae > Allium > Allium sativum. The sequence goes on from CM060922.1 coordinate 638,977,908, forward strand.
AGAATGGATTTATTCGAGATTCGACGTATCCCGACTGGATATCGAATCCCGTCTTGGTAAAGAAGCCAAATGGAAAATGGCGGACTTGCATTGACTTTTCATATTTAAACAAAGCTTGCCCAAAAGATAGTTTCCCACTTCCCAGGATTGACCAGCTTGTAGACTCGACAGCAGGTCATGAACTTCTCTCTTTCATGGATGCATATTCTGGATATAACCAAATTCCTATGCACGTGCCAGACCAAGAACATACGAGCTTCGTTACGAATTTGGGATTATATTGTTATGTTGTAATGCCATTCGGATTGAAAAACGCTGGAGCTACTTATCAGCGCTTGCTGAACAGAATGTTTTATAATCAAATAGGAAAAACTATGGAAGTTTATGTGGATGACATGCTTGTCAAATCGAAACAGTCCTCCAGCCATACGCAAGACTTGGCGGAAATGTTTGGTATCCTGCGAAAGTACCGGATGAAATTGAATCCTCTGAAATGCTCATTTGGAGTGGCATCGGGAAAGTTCCTTGGCTTCATTGTGAGTTCCCGAGGAATTGAAATCAACCCTAGCCAGATAGCAGCGATTAGAAATATCGAAGAGCCGAGGAGAATTAAAGACGTCCAAAGTCTTGCAGGGAAAGTAGTGGCACTGGGTAGATTCATCTCCAAAGCCATAGACAAATGTGTTCCGTTTTTTGATTTGATTAAAAAAGGAAAGAAGAACTTCGAGTGGACTCCGGACTGTGTTGAGGCCTTTCGAAATTTATTGGAACTGCTAGAGAAACCGCCGATTTTATCAAAGCCCGTAGATCACGAAGAATTGTTTGTTTACTTGGCAGTCTCAGCTCACGCCGTCAGTACAGCCCTTGTTCGAGAAGAAAATAAAGTATAAAGGCCAGTGTATTATGTAAGCAAGAAATTAGCGGCGGCAGAGCACAACTACCCAAAAATTGAGAAGCTCGCTTACAGCCTCCTGATCGCATCCCGAAAACTTCGTCACTATTTCCAAGCCAATCCAATAACCATATATACCGACCAGCCCTTAAGGCAGGTGTTGCAGAGACCCAAAGCATCAGGAAGGTTGATCAAATGGAACATAGAACTAAGTCAGTTTGATTTGAATTTTCAACCACGAAAGTCAATCAGGGGGCAAGCTCTAGCAGACTTTATTGCGGAGTTCACCGTTCCAGAGGAGGAAGTAATCAATGACCGAGTGGTTAAGTCCGAGGATGAGCTAAAGACAAATCCGTGGAAACTATATACAGATGGAGCCAAGAACGACCGAAGGTCCGGAGCTGGAATCGTCTTAGTCACTCCCGAGGGACGGTCGTTATATTACGCCCTGCGATTAGAATTTTCGGCGACTAACAATGACTCTGAATATGAAGCCCTGATTGCCGGGCTGAAGCTTGCTAAAGACCTCGGAGTAAAAATGTTAGACATATTATGTGACTCTAAAATTGTTGTTTGCCAAGTGCGAGAGGAATTTGTGGCTCAAGGACCTCGACTTATTGCCTACCTTAAGAAAGTGAAAGAGCTATTGAATAGCTTAGAGCGGTACAACATAACACATATTCCCAGAGTTGAAAACCAGAAAGCGGATAGACTGGCAAAGCTGGCTAGTTCCGACAATCCAGAAGAGACTGAAATAATTCCAATTGAAACGTTGGAGTCTCCAAGCTTTGAGTCAATGGAAATTGAATTCGCTTTTGAAGTGGAACCAGAGGAGTCATGGATGACTCCAATTAAGAATTTCCTTAAGAATGGGACACTCCCATCGAAGAAGAGTGAGAAAAGAGCTGTAGTTCGCAAAGCTACCAGATATGTCATACAAGATGATAATCTCTATAGGCAAGGATTTTCTATGCCCCTGTTACGATGTATAGCACACGACGACATCAAGCGTGTACTAAGAGAAGTACACGAAGGTGAGTGTGGAGATCATACAGGAGGTCAAACTTTAGCAAAGAAGATATTGCGGTACAGATACTTCTGGCCTACGATCAATAAAGATGCAGCTGATTATTCACGACGCTGCGATAAGTGCCAGAGATTCGCTAAAATCCCTAGGGCACCGTCGACCCAACTTAAATCAATGGTGAGTCCTTGGCCATTTGCCACATGGGGAATTGATATCATTGGAGTTCTACCAATTGCTAAAGGAGGAGCTAAGTATGCAATAGTAGCCGTGGACTATTTTACGAAGTGGGTGGAAGCTGAGCCCTTGACCAAGATCACAACAAGAAAGGTGATAAGTTTTGTGGTCAGAAATATTATATGCCGGTTCGGGATCCCAAGGACGATTATAACTGACAACGGGACCCAATTTGATAGTACTGAATTCAGAAATTTCTGCCAGAAGTATAAGATAGACAAACGATATACTGCAGTTGCCTATCCGCAATCGAATGGGCAAGTAGAGGCAATAAACAAAGTAATAAAATCCATCCTCAAGAAGCGATTAGAGCGTGCAAAGGCAAAGTGAGTTGATGAATTGCCCCTAGCTTTGTGGGCATATCGAACAACATTTAAAACGGCCACCGGTCATACCCCTTTCTCTCTCTCCTTTGGCTCAGAAGCTGTAATTCCAGTTGAACTAGAAGTTACTTCCCACAGGGTGACATATTATGACCCGATGACAAATCGGGCACTTTTACTTGAGTCTCTTGATGAAGTCGAAGAGAAAAGGGACGAAGCAGATTTGCGCGCAGCAAGACATCGGCGTCAGATGGCACGCTATTACGACAAAAAAGTTCGCCTCAGGACTTTTGAACCAGGAGATTTGGTGCTAAAGAGAGTTTTTCCATCCCTTCCTCACCTCGGCCCAAAATGGGAAGGACCCTTTGTCATCCAACGGAAGCTTGAAAAAGGAACCTTCAAGCTAACGACCGTAGATGGCGAAGAAGTCCTCGAGCATGGAATGCCCAACACTTAATGCGATATTTGGATTAGAAATGCTATACTCTTTGTTATTTTTCCTATGAACCCTGTAATAAGGCACGACTTGCCTTGGGAAAATCTGACGATATGAATAAAGGACTATAAAGTGGATGTAGGCTACGACTTAGCTGAACCACTATAAAAATATTGTGTGTTATTTACTTTTATGCATTACGTATATACATTTATCAGCTATTCTGTTGTGATTATAAGATACAGGATAACTCACAGCTTAAAAAGATTGAAGACAGTTTAGACATAAAAAGAAGCACAACGACTGTTTGTGCGATAAGACATAAAAGAATGAGAAAACGACATTCTTAACTCTAACTCTCCAGAGAGAGAGAGAGAGTATAAAAGCGTCTCCGACTGAGCGCTGAAAAAGAAGTTCTCTTCCTAACTCTAACTCTCCAGAGGGAGAGAGAGTATAAAAGCATCTCCGACTGAGCGCTGAAAAAGAAAATTTTCTCCTAACTCTAACTTTCCAGAGAGAAAGAGAGTATAAAGGCGTCTCCGACTGAGCGCTGAGAAAGAAATCTTTCTCCGTTGAAAGACCGGGGAATAAATAGATGACTGAGCTCGAACTCTAACTCTCAAAAGAAAGAGAGAGAGTATAAATGAAATGCCAGAAAAAGTGACGGATACCGACGGCACAGGAAGTGCTATCCCGTCAGAGAATCGGGAGCATTCAGATTGCCCGACTAAGCATTAAATAGTTTGTGGGAATTGACCGGGGACACGTATGTATACGCATATTTCCCCCCTCCACAACTTCGTTTCACAACTATAGACATGCATTTTTACATAAGTGCAGAACTACTAACAAACAAACATTGCGAAAAGTGAATTATTTTTATTTACAAATGAATGAATTTGTACAGGAAAATAGCTAAAAAAGAAAATGCAGGAGCTACTTTTGTAGCAGCAATTATTGGTTCACAAAAATGCTAAAAAGATACAGGGCAATCCACTATTAGGATTTGGAATGAGCCTTGGATTTCTTGGCGGCTTTCTCCGCATCCTTTGCTTCTTTCTAAGCTTCGGTCAAGATTCGTTTTGACTTCTTTTTTCCTGAAGATGCGGTGCTGGAGCCAGTAGACTTCTTCCCGTAGGGCGGGGCACTGGAATCAAGAGATGATTTTTTAGCAAGTTCTTCTGTAATAGATCTAGTTGAGAGCTTAACAACTAACCTTGATCCCGCATCCACAACTGCGAGGGGCTTGAGGACCTCAGGGTCTAGTTCTTCGGCCTTTAATTGCAAGCGCTTGTCTTGATCAGCCTTCATTGCAGCCAAGGTAACGTCATCAACACTTTTTGACTCCCCGGTTATTGCAACTTCTGGTTCCTCTTCATGCACCCCGTCTCCACCATCGTCCTTCAAAGCTGCTATCATTTCTTCATCATGGGGAGTGGCGACCTTAGTTGGCTCATTTCCTTCTCCCAAGTCTATAGAAGCAGCCTTGTCTTCCCCTTTTTTGGCCTTATCTGCGGGCTTTGTCCCAGCGGTGGCTCCCTGAGTCATATCTGTCTTTACGGATGATTCAACACCTACAGAATGAGAAGCAACAGTTATCAACTCAGGCGAAAACAATGGGTCACTCATCGATTGTTCAATTATGTGGCGAAAGGAAGAAATAGCCCAGGCAAATTGAGGAGAAAAGGCAGGGATACCTTCCGAAGACTTCTCGGCAGGGGTTACTACTACCTCTGGTGCTGTTTCAGGAATAGGGGATAGCAGAGTTGTTCGGGGAATTCCCGGATTTTCAGGATCATACCCCTCTACTTCAGAAGTTGCAGGGGCAGAAGAAAAGGAACCAGATTTGAGAACAGTTTGTTGTTTAGACTTCCGTCTCTCTTCTTCCATGGCCTCAGCAATAAGGCGACGTCCTTCAGCTAGGCGCTCCGGTTCATCATCTCTTAAGTATTTCTCCATCAGCTTATCTTCATCTATGGAATCGACCTTCAGTTCCTCTTTTTCCCACTCGATGATCTGATTCCATACTTGAACCACAGTGGATGGGTAATCTTCGATCCAAGAAATGTTTCGGCGACGAATAATATGTGCGAAAAATTCAATCATTAGTTCGCCGAAACCTTGAATCTCAGCTTCCGCCTCTGATAGTTGCTTGCGGGCTTCCTCCGCAGATTTAATAGCACACTCTACATTGCCCTCGGCCAGGGCAGCCCTATTCTCTGCCTCCAACAGCTTTGAAGCCAAGTCGGCATTCTTCTTTTCTAATTCGGCACTCCTCTCTGCTAACTCGGTGTTTTTCCGTTCAAGCTCAGCATAAGCAAGGCGTGTCTTAGCAGCTTCTGACTTGGCCTCGTCAGCTTGCTTTTTTAGTTCAGAGCGCTCCTAAGTGTGAGAGTCAAGCAAGTCATGATAACGCTTTTGCATGTCCTCGAATTGTTGTTTGAAGTTAGAAGCGTCCCTTTGAGCGACAGCTAATTGAGCTTGAGTGTCTTCTAAATCTTTTCCTAGAGCTTTTAAGGCCTTAGCGTCCTCCTCTGCGGTCTTTTGCATTGAATTGGTATTTGTGATTAGAGTGCGGATGATCCTAGAAAGATTGCGTGAATACTTGAACATCTCGGTATATTGTTTTTCCACCGCGTCAATCTTTGCTTTGGCTTCATCTGCCCAATTAGAAGAAATAGGTTCAAGAGTAGGTAAAAAAGTTAAGGTCTCGAAGTAGTGCTTGGGAAATTGCTCCTCTAAATATGCCAGCTTTACTGCAGTTCCCGCATCTAGTGGGGGAGGAGCGGGAATTGATAATTCGGTGTCCCTATGTGAAGAGGATTCAGTAGTCTCTTTGTCCGTTCTAGGTCGTTTAGTGGCAGGGACCTTGTGCTTACTTCGAGACCCAGTTTCTTTTGGAGGAGTTCTCTCTTTACTCCGCTTTTCATGGGAAGAAGTGGAGTCTTTAGATGGTGGTCTGTCCTCTTCCCTGCGGCTCTGATAACCCTTGTATTTCTCTTGTTCTAGCCGAACTGGTGAACGAGAATGTGAGGGTCGAGAGCGATAAGGATCATAAGGTCTTCTCTCCTCCCTACCACGATCATCCCGGCGATCATACTCGACATCCTGAGGAGGATTGGACATGCTGCGACGAAGCTTTCTTATATCGTAGTAGGATCGAGACATTGTACCTGCACGATAAAATAAACGAAGTTTAGAATTAATGGATTCACGGAGAAAGAAGTGCAATGAATGATAATATTGCTGTGTAAAGTGTATCCTAAGTGGTGTGTTTCCCCCAACCGACCCGAGTCTGAAGCTAGACTAGTACGGGCAGGCTCTTTGGCCTTAGCGGGAGTGGTCTCTTCAGAAGAGGTGAAGACTAGAGGATCCTTCCTGAAATCCTCTGAAGTGTATATAGTCTCAGGTAAGGGGAGATCCCCCAAACCCTGAAATATTTGCTCATCAGTACTAGGAACATCCCCCTCGGAAGCATGAAGTGGTGACTCTTGGGAGGATTTTGACTTGTCCAGAGAAGTAGTTTCCTCGGGGGCAATATATCCTTCACGATGCTTTTCGGCCAGATTAGCCAATTCATCATCTTGTGTAGAAGATGGAGAAGGTGAAGTTTGAAGAGGCACTGTAGGAATTCCCGAGCCTTCTCCTGTCTCTGGAACCACCTCCACTGGAGGGATGTATGCGTAAGGGACCGTCCCATGACCGATGCTACGAAAAAACGGACAGCAGCCCATGAAAGTGAAGGTATTCATCTTTAAGGACCTCGTCGATAGTCAAGAATTTTTGATCGCCATTAAGAAGTCGGTGCATCCGATCAAAGAACACCTGATCTGATATCTGTTTGGGATTGTCGACTGCAAACAAAAAGGAAAACAGGTCAAGGTGATGATTCAAGCGTATAGAGTCCGGATTTAGAAAATCAGTGCTTTACTTGATTTTGTCCATCTACTGGCGCATCCAGGCTGTCGCTTCACGTAGAACCATTCTAGTCTGGAGTCTCCAGCTTTATTGCTAAATGGTGTAGAGATTATCTTCCTTTTTGGAACTGATTCAAAGTAGCAGAAAGATGGAGTCTCCCGAGTCCGATGCTTGAAATTATAGAAGAAGTGAACGTCATCGAATGTGAGCTCTATGCCTAGGATTTCACGATATGCTATGTACAAGGTGTGCAAATAGGCATATGAATTGGGATGCAACTGCATGGGGGCAATCCGCATTTGTCTTAAGAAATCAACGATGAAAGGAGAGAATAGAGGAATGGCGCCGACCATGCACATTAATCGAGTGACCGCCATATATCCTTCTGGAGGGTTGTGGGGACGGTCAGAGCGTGAAGGCACTAGAGTGTCCCTTTTCATTATCCCGTATTTTAAGCAAATTCAGACAAGTCGATCGTTGTCGATTGTTGATTCAACGGAGTCTGAGGGTGATTCCAATATAATGGCTGATTCAAATTCATCAGGGGCTCGATCGTCACCAATCCCTCCTTCCTCCTCAAAACCCAGAGAAACTTCATTCTCTGAAGACACCTCGTCGCTTTCCCGATGTCCAACCCCGTAATCTGGACCCTTGCTGTCCCATTCTGGATCCGAAGAAGAAGATATATCCTCAAGAGTGATTTTGTTAGAAGTTTCCGGGGCTTCTTTCCTCTCAGCTAGTCTGGAAGAACGTCTGGGCCTCATTGTCATGGAACTATTGAAGAAGCAATAGCACGGATTAGAGTAAATTAGCCTGTACCCCCCTGTGTATGTGTGTGAACTAAAATGTGTGCAGCGAATGTGAGAAATGCAAAGTAAAAGTGCAGCAATGTAAGACGAAACTTTGAAGAGAAAGTGATAGTCAGAGTAGTTCTTAATGTTCATTTATGTCCGCAAGGCACTATCCTAACTGTTCATGAAGTTGGAAGTAATATCTTTTAAATAGTTGGACGAAAGTTTGTGTTTTAGATTGAGTAGTGTTCGGTTCGGATGCAGACACCAGGTTCGGATCGGATAAGCAAAGGCCCATGCTTAGAGAGATATATCCGGATCGGTTCGGAGATTGACACCCGGAGCGGGTCGGAGATTGACACCCGGAGCGGGCCGGATTAACTTGGATAACCAGACCCCTATTCTCTCTTTTGTTTCACAATCGGGTCCGATCCGAGCGCATAAGTCTTGACCTTCGTTGTATTCGTAGATCCGACCCGACCCGGTCAAACAAGTTAAGACTCATTTCTTGGCCCTATTGCTCCGACCCGATCCGGCTCTGTGAATTTCTCTCTTTTTTCCTTTTTCTCCTACTGTTCCCCTACCCGAACCAGTCTTCTTCAGTTTCCTTCCTCTTCCTCCTCTTAAGTAGCGAACCCAACTCGAAATCCCAAGCCTTAATTAAAGTCGAGAGATTAAGCACTCAAGTATTCAATAACGAGTTTCAATACCTTCCTCCAACGCCTCGAAATGGCGTCGATGCCATTGACGACGAAGGCGGAGGATGGAAGAAGCCGTGGTGATGGAATTATTCAATTACTTTGCTAGAATCGTTCAAACTAACCACGGATGTAAATTAAAAGCGATTATGGCAATAAGATTCAAGATCACAAGACTACCTATGTATTTGATTGGAAGATGGAAGCGAAAATTTTGAAGTTTCTTGGAAAGGCTAGGGCTTCGATGTGGAATCGGTTCGGATGAGCAAAAACAGTGAATGAAAGAAAAGAAGAGAGATGAAGTGAATTTATATAAAAAACAAGCTGACTATTTGTATTCCCGATCGGACCGGCTCGAAAAGCCCAGTAACACAGCTTGGCCCACTGGTTCATCGCAGAATACAGGAGGAAGGAGATCTGTTCGGGTCGGAACCCAAGCCAGAAATTCGTTCGGGTCGGAATCCGAACCGAACAGGATGAAGTACGACAACTTGGCATGTGAATTCAAAAGGAAGGATGAAGCTTTTGCGCTATGGCAGTCAAAGCATGCTCCGTTTCCAACAAAAGCATCCTTTGAGGGGCAATGTGTTAGCCTACTTTGTGAACTAGGCAACACAAAGTCAAGAAATCAGACATTGAAGAGCATTTTTAATTAGAAGACTTCGGTTCGGATTGGAGAAGACACTACAACCTAGATTGGATAGCTGCAGTTGTTCGGGTCGGGCCAGAGCAACATATCGGTTCGGATCGGATAAAATCTTCTGTTCGGATCGGTGAACTGCTGCTGAGGAAACTGGTAAGGCATAGCTATTCGGATCGGAGGACAATATAATCTCAATCGGATCGGAAAGCCACCTGGTTGCCAAGGAAATAGATCGGAGTGGAGCAGATTAAAGAAGAAGAGAGCGTTGCATCCAAGGTACTCCGGGTCGGATCGGGTATCCCGATCCGAACCCCTTATATGTGTGTCTCCGACCCGAGCCCATGTTCCATATTATTCTCCTGCAAAAGCGCCTGGATATCCGGACCGGCTGTGACCAGTTCCTACCCATAACGTTCGTTACTCTGATGCGTTGTTAGCACAATAATTAATCCGAACCCGAAGCTAATGGGATGGACGACACGTGGCCCCGACCCGGATCAAGTTTTGAGCAAATTCACACCTATAAATACCCCGTCTGGAGACAAAGAAAAGGATCTTTTTTTAGGCATTTTGAGAATTCAACCACCCCCATAACCCGAACTCCATTACTCCCGAAAAATCCAAATCTTCTTTCATTACTTGTTTTAGTCTATTGAGTGAATATAAGTGAGTTGTGAGTGGAATCGAGTGAAGCTAACATTGTATTTGCAATTGAATCATTGAATATAGTAAAAGATAAGTGGACGTAGGCATTTCTTCGCCGAACCACTATAAATCCTGTGTGTTCATTTTTATTTTTATCTCATTTCATTTTGCTTTTAATCAATTTGGGTGTTAGAACCACTTTTGGGTCTAACAGAGAGTTTTTCAATGGATTGAAAAGGATACGCAAGATTTCAGATGCTTCGTCTTACTATTGCCTGATGTCATGGAGTGCTCCGCTTGATTCTAGTTTTTTCTAATAAAGGGCGACCTCGAGTGTGGTGATGATATGAGTTATCTTTAGCAGAGTTGGTGCATTAGAGAACACTGTTGGAGACGAATGAAGAATGAAGTCGACGTCGAGATGCTAACCGTCATGCCTTGCGATGTTTGGAAGCGAACGATTAGATCTGGAGATGTATGCTGATGCCATCGCTACTTAGTGAAGGTATGTCGACTAACCGTAAATATTTTCAAAGATCAAATTAAGTTTTCTATTTAATGGAAAATTAAGGCATTCATATAATTCTTATTGGTATTCATAAGGAAATGATATTCATACTGATATCCATAATTTGTTGACCAACCTTCGTCTGTGGCTTTAGGGCTAGGAGTGGACAAATTACCATTATTGAAATATTTCCTAGTAACTCCTTTGACTAGTTGGTTCAAAGCAACATAACATATTGTTGTAGCACCCTCTGGAATACCTTTTGTAGGAATCTTGAGGCAAGTGCATTAAATACGTTGTGGTGCTTGAAAAAACTGGTGGCAGTTACACCTGAACGAATATGTTACTGCAGTATATTTTGATGATAATGTAATCAAGGAAAAAAATTAATTAATTAACAAGTTCATAGGACAATTGCATAAACTACAAAGATTATGCATTGAATATGGATTTTGTTTGATATAATACTTTAATGTGGTCATATTATTTATTATTGCAGGGAAGATAACCGTGGATGAAAATATGTTTTCGAATGTATTACATGCGTAATAACATACAGTTAGTTGAGTTTTGAATTCATGGCTATCACTTATGCTTCGTGTAATGCAACATCTTCATATTGGAAAGGAACCATTATTTTTAGAACATACAGATATTGCTACATTTTGTCATGGTCGATTGAAACCGTGATATTAACTAAAGGACAATGATATATTATTGTGTTATGTGTAATAGCCTTGGTATATTCATTTGTTGTTATGGCTGATACAATTATTCATAGTGTGGTGCTAAGAATACATCAATTTCCTCTTCCTATTACCACAACTAAAAAATACCACAAATATTATCCTTTCACTCTTTCTAATACCTCACATTAAAAAATAGAGGCTACCACAGTTTTTACCTATTTCTCCCTATCAGATTCAATTTGTTTATTCTTTCTCTTTTGAAAACCTTAGATTAAACTCCAATCATCGTGAAGTCGTTCGACGCTGCAAACACTGATAAAGAAGAAAGTTGCAGATGCATAGTCGTCTCAACCCTAATCAACTCAATCAATGGTTGAATACGTGATTATTTCGATTAGAGTTTTAGATTATGGTTGTAGAAACCAGTGAAAAGCAGTTACGGTAAAGGAACGAACGAATTAGGGCTTTAGACTAGGTTTGAATACATGATTATTTCGACAATTAATGGTTGAGTGATAGATTAATTAGAAAGTGATCAATGTGATATTAGGAAGCATAGAGAACTTAATATGTTTTAATTTTTTAGGTGTGGTAATAGGAAAAGAAAATTGGGATGTCCTTAGCATCATACTTATTCATAACAGTATCGAAAGAAAAATTTATTGTTTTTTAATTGGTAACACATAGATGCTTGATTTTATTTATAGTGATAACACTTGCAGCGACCTTTTCCGATGCAACAATAATTATTAATGTGATGGGAGTTAATTCTTTATATCTTATTTAATGTATGGTTACAGTTTCATAACACCAGAGATGTATGAAAAGATTCTAAATTAACGCCTTCAATGTATTTTAGTTAAGTTGTGTTCCTGCTCATAAAATGCAATAATGCTTATAATAAATTTGTGTTTATATTTTAACCATTTTGACATGTTTAACGTTTATATTTTGTCGTTTCACGCATAAGCTATCTACCACTAATATCTTATGTAGTGTTATGAATTCTAATAAGATTAAGGGTACGCAACCCACAATCAGCTTTAGGTTATTTGTCACCTTAAAACAACAATTGCATGATTATGGAAGTAATATTTGTGAGAAATATGCATAAATGTAATGGTCGTACCATCAGGCTCTTATTAGAAAAATGTTAAAATAAAAAGACAGCAAAATGAACAAATGTGTTCCAATTTGAAACCTTCTTAGCAAAAGTTTGCTTGTATTGTTGAGTTTCTAGTGCTACACTAGACATACCTTGTAATTGATAGTTGCTGAGACATTTACATATGCTTTAACGTTTATGGTGTTGGACTGACCACGTAATTTTTTTATTTTTATTTTTTTGCTCTTAAGCGAACTGTTTTTGCCATTGTTTCCTTGGACTGACCCTGAATCAGTAGAATGTCTCCTCCTACCGATTTAATCTTTTGTACTTAGCTTAGCTAATAGAATGCAAGCATAAGTACTTTGTATTCAATTTTAGTTAAATGTTTGTGTTTTTTGTTTGTAGTCAAAGCGGAGTAGCAAAAAGCGATTGAGACGATTGTTGCTTGGCATAAGGAGTTTATCACTTTTGGCAAGGCCAACCGGTTTTTAAAGTGATATGTAACACTTATTATTATAACAAATAATATTACAATATTACAGAAGATCGGCAGATTATCAACCTAGTACTAACGGTTTTTAAGGTGGACCATCCACCATAGATTTTATCTCTTTTGATTAGTATGTATATGTATTTTTATCGATATGTTATGAGTTAGTTATGTTTTGTAATGGAATTACTGATTCACAAATGATATAAACTAGAATTGTTTTCAATTATTATGAATGTGAATGGTTTGTCTTATTTCAAGTAACTTAAATGATTATACTTAAATAATTGTAGTTGTTATTAATATGTGAATAATTTATGCATATAATACTTTTTGGTATTTAAAACGCAACTGTTAATTGTAGTTGTAAAAAAATGTATTACGACTGTCAAAAATAGCTACAATAATTACGAAGTTACAACGGTGCATAATAGTTATAATAAAGTTTTTACACTATAAGATTCACTTCCAATTGCGACGACCCTTTGCAACGGCTCGCGACGACTTAAAAAAGCGACAATTACAAGTCGTTGCGCGGTCAACTGATACAAACAACAGTCGTTACTTCATCTTCCCCATCCCTAGTTTCCCTAAATTATTTTCCAAAACCCTCCAACCCATTGCCCCCCAGCACTTTTAGCATTCAAACACGCCTCCACGCATCTAATTTCATGCTAGTATGTCTTCTAACTCTTTTCTATGTTTAATTACAGGGCTTAATTGCATGTTATCGGTTTGAAATTTGATTTTTTTTTTTTTATGGGTTTAAAATTGGTTGTCATGTGGGATACGTATAATGATGATTGTGTTGTAGGTTGATTTGGGAGTAAATAATGTAATTGATTTGGAGGTTGAAAGCGATGATTATCACATAGTTGTTGTCATGATAATATTATGTTAGTTGATGTAGAATTGTTGATTGGTTGTGTGATTTGAAAATTAGTACGTACTATTTATTAACATTTTTATTTATAAGTTGTGTGAATATTTGTTAACAATGTGTGTACTGTATTAAAATTGCTAGTGCGTGTTAGTTGTATGTATTAGCATAAATTAAAATAATTGTAATTTAATTTATTAAAGTGCTAGCTTTTGATTTTTTTAAATAAAAAACCATAATTTAAAACTTGACATAGTAGGCTAAATTTTAAATTACGTGTTAATATTTCATTTAAAGCTTTTGAATGGAAGTTATAGTATGTTTTAAAATTGAAACTGTAGTTAACAAATATTTATTGAACGTATTAAAAAAATATTATTTAGACGTTAAAATACAAATTATAGAATGTGTTTTACTTATGTGAACCCCTTGGAGAATTTTTGCCCCGTTATATGATCGTTATATGGATTTTTTTTTTTTTACATAGAACGGAAATCTATATTCATCTGATACAATATTTGTTGGATTTGTCCTAGTACTGGATAAGTTACAAATACAAAACTTAGCATATTTTATAAATCATTTCAGTTTAAACAGGAAACAAAATTTCGATGGCACTTCCTTTTTGTTTCCTGTGTACATGAATTTGTGTACGATTCAGGGACCAAAGGGAAGTGCTGCCAAAATTTTGTTTAATCATTTAACCTAAAACGATTTATAAAATATGATTATCTTATTGTATTTGTAATGGGAAGTAGGATGACCTACTGTCAAAGTAAAAAATCAGTAAACTAATAAACCGAAAAAAAAATGAAGTAGTTATAAATGAAATTTTACAAGACTTTAATTAATATAAAGTGTTTGATCGAATTTTCTAACATATTTCTTGCAAATCAGGAAAATGTTTGATTATTTTCTTGATCATAGTTGGATGTATGAATCTCGAACTGGTATGAAAGGTTCGATGAAGGATCATTTTTGTAACGGTGTCCAAGAATTTATTAGATATGCTAAATCTAGTTATCAAAATACTGTAGATGTTCATTGTCTGTGTAGTAAGTGCAAACATATAAAGCGTTGAAAGACAAATGTAGTAGAAGTACATTTGTAGTTTGGTTTTATGTCAAATTATTCCTTATGGGATCATCATGAAGAACTTATTCAGCCATATCTAATCCAGTAGTAGTAGAGGACAATAATATGGTGCAAGATGTAGCACGATCAATGTTTCCTACCATTGATCAAGATGACGATGAGAACGAAAATGTTGAAGAAGCAACGGCAAAAGCTAATTTTTTTATGATTTATTGGACTCTGCTAAGAGGCCATTGTGGAATAAGTGTACAAGCGGAACTGAATTATCTGTAACCGCCGAATACATCACTATGAAATCAAAATTCAATCTTGAATTTACAGCGGTTGTACAAACTGTAAAACGACACATGTCGCCCAATAATTTGATGTGTGATAGTCATTATAAAGTGAAAAACTTATGTCTACTTTTGGACTTTCGTATTAGAAGATAGATGCATATGTAAAAGGTTGCATGTTGTATTGGAAAGAAGACGCTCACCTTAGAAAATGCAAAATATACAACTAAGATAAATATAAACCAAGAAAAAAGAAAGGAAAAGAAGTTCAATATAAGAGAATGCATTATCTATCCATAACTCTCAAACATCAATGACTATATGCATCTTCTGATGCAGCATGTCATATGCGATTGCACAACATGGGAACATCAGAAGGAGGAACTTTGATACATCCGTCTAATGGTGAAGCATAGAAATTCTTCGATAAGACTTATCCTGAATTTGCTGCAGAGAGCCGTAATGTTAGACTCAGTTTATGTATGGATGGATTTTCTCCAGTTTCTCTGTTTGGTAGTAAATATTCATCATGTCGTATCATTGTTACTCCTTATAACTTACCTTCATGGATATGTATGAAAGCCCCATATATATATATATATATATATATATATATATATATATATATATATATATATTAATAAAAAGGAACATAACACATATTTGCCGCATGTACAGCCTTCAGAATTTTTTTTTATTCAAATGCAACTGATTTAGCAATGTTCTTGGTTTTGGATTTAACGTGCACAAAGATTATAAGCTAATTGAAATAAGGCATACGTCGCACTAGTGTAAGTATGATCTTTTTGTATTAGCTAAGCAAACATTACAAGTCTATTTTGCTCCATATCCATCCTTAAAAAAGATAAAGCAAAATGGTGGGTTGTTTTTAAAATATAGGCAAGATTTACAATTTAATGGAAATAATATTCCAGACGAAGAAGCGTATCAAGCGGATCTTGAGGCAAATACTGAAATAATAATAGTAGATGACATTAATGCAACTTCGTTGAATGATGATGAAAATGTTTTAATATATGCATTTGTTAGCATGGAAGAAAAGACATAGAGTATGAGACCGAGTCTGAATCAGAAGATGATGAAGACTGATAATAGATTATGAATACTCTTAGCTATGAATTTACTTATGTTATGTACTATTCTAAACTATGTAATAATTAAAAGATGATGACTACTATTAGCTATGAATTTACTTATATTATGTACTATACTGAGATATGTATTAATAATGATGATGACTGCTCTTAGCTATGAATTTACTTATGTTCCATACTATTCTGATTTATGTAATAACAATGATGACTATATATGTTATGCATTATTAAGAATTATGCATTGTTCTTTTCATGTACGATTATGTGAAGGTTATGATTCACTACGAGAAAAATACCCTAATGCAACTAGCTATTTGCAACAGGCGACAAAAAAACAGTTGCAGTAAATAATATTCAGCAACAGACCTATTATAACAATAGCAATAGATAAGATTTAGCAACATGCCTTTTCTTTCTGTTGTGAAAAACATATTTTTAACAACTGCGCTTCCCTTCCTGTTGCAAAAACATACTTTTGGCAACTGTGCTTTCATAACAGTGCAACAAAAATATTATTTGCAATTGTGCTTCCAAGCCAGTTGCGAATAAATATCTTTAGCAACTGTTTTCACCAGTTGCAATAACTGTATTTTTTACAAGTGATAAAGCCAGTTGCGAAAAATGTACTAAAAATAAGTATAAGATTTTAATGATTAACTTTTAATAATTAATTTTAATTATTTGTTGTTAAATGATTAACTAGTAGTAATTATATAATAATTAAGGTTAATATTTAATAATTATTAATTATAATAAAATTTAAGTATTGTAAATTAATATTTATAACTGATAATTAAATAATAATAATAATAATAATCAATAATTAACAAATAATAATAAATAGCATTTACAAAATAATAAAATAAATAAATAATTATTAAATAATAAAAAACTAATGGATAATAATTAATTTGAAATATGAATATGTTTAAATATGAAATAAGTAAAAAAATAATTAAATAATTAATAAATCCATAATAAATAAATAAATGACACAATTGATTAATATTACTGTTAAGGATTAATTATTAGTCAATAATAATTTCTTGTATGGATTTATTTATAATTTGAGTTTGATAGAGCTATTTTTATGAATTAATTAATATTTTTTTGTTATCACTAATAATTATTTTTATATTTCTAATATTATATTAAATTATTAGTGATCAATAAATTGTGTTTTTTTACAATTCGTAAAGCTAGTTGTGAAAAACAGACTTTTATATATTATTTTTCCCACATCTTTGGTAAGCGTAATTACCATTAAATTCAAAAGTATGACGTAATAGGTAATATTTAGTTATAATTTGGTAACTATTAAGTAATAATAATTAATTGAAATGAATTAATACCGTGATAATTTATCATGGTTAGTTATTAATAGTGTGTAAATTATATATTTAACAATTATTAATTACATTTAATAATTAATAATTCTAATTAACAACAAATATTAAATAATTAATAAACATTCATCATATATTGTATTTAACGAGTAATATTCAATTATAATTAAGAAGTAAAACTACTAATAATTAAACATTATTAAAATATTTTTTAATAATTGATTGTTAAGTAAACAATTAATAAAAATCAATATATAAAATTAATGAATAATTTTATATAATTGTTAGATCACAACGACTATTAAAAAATCAATAATTTATAATAATTAATAAATAAAAACTTATAATTCTCAATTAATAAACAATAATAATATAAGTAAAATTTATTATTTAATATTCTATATCATAATTAATAATTATAATTAATATTTAGTACTTCTAAAAAATTAAAATTTTAAAATTTCCTGAAACAGATCAAAAATTTCTTATAACACAAAATACATAATTTCATATGCATATAATATTTCTGTGAGATACTAGTAGTTGATAATATTTTAAACATAATATATTTAGTATTTAAGAAGTAATGGGGTGCGTTTCCACGTAATGGTAATAGGACATTTTAGATGGGTATTTAAGAAAAATTATCCACTAAACTAAATTATTTTCATTATTATTATATTTTTGCAAATGTCTTGTGTTATCGGTTGAAATATATTTTTTGTAAATGTATGTTCATATTAGTTGCAATAGACACACTTTGACTTCAAAGTCCAAAATTTTGGCTCCAAACCATTTTTTTGACCCAAATTTTGCCTCCAACCAGATTTGCAGAAATTTGTTCCCTTTTTTGTGGCACTCCCAAAAAGAAATTAAATTGGCACTCCATCTGCAACGCTGGTCATTAATCACTTCTTAGCCGCAATGAACAGAAACAAAGGTCGCTTCTCCTTCGAACAATCTTCTTCATCTTCTTTCTCAATTTCATCTCCCTCTCTCTGTATTACTTTCTACACCCTTAACCCCACACCCCTATTGGCCACGAAAACACCCATCGAACCACACATCTTCCCTATTCTATGCTTATAGAAACCCTAAAGCCATGGCCTTCCCTTCCCTCCTTCCTCCCGTGAACCCCACACCTGACCCCTTGCTCGTGCGAGTCCTACTTCCGCCATGGTTTTTCCCACCAGATCCACCTCTTGGGACCCGAATCCGTTAAAATGACCCAACCTTTTATCAAATTCCGCTACATTGAGACCCTGGCTAGCTCTATTTAGGAGATGGGTATGGTGAGAATGGACCCCCGTCGTATTTCAATGTCGAATGGTGGAAAAGATTTGAAAAGTGTGATTGGGAGAGGGTAGTAAGATGAGCTGTCAAATTATGAGGCAGGGGCGTTCGAGATTGAGGGAGTTGTGAGTGAGTATGAGAACGCTAAAGTTGCGAATGAAGATTTTTTTGAATGCATATATGCCTCTCGGAAGGATTCAGGTTCATACCATGTGTAATTTGGTTGATTCCATTCGAGTTGTTGGTGTTGGAAATTTGGACTATGGGCGGGTGAGAAATATTAATAGTTTTAATTTTTGGTTATGCAAAATGCTAAAGAATTGATAGTTACAAGCTTCATGTGTAATTTTATGGGTTTGGCAAACAGATGACATGATGTCATTCAAAAAAGTAGCTTGGGTTGGTTCATTACTTGGTTTTAAAAACATGGCTGTAATAGTTCATTATTTCAAAAAAGTAGTTTATTCCTTTTCAACCAATGCCTTCATGTTAGTAAGTAGTAAGTAGCGTGAGAATAAGATTGAACAATAGGGAAGTAAACAGTAAGGAGCCACCAACTCTCAATTGTATACTGAGTTCAGTTCAACACTGGAGGACCAAAGCAATGACGAGATTTTTCACGGTAAAATTATTTTTACAAAAATAGTTTAATTTGATAAAGGTGTGAATTCCTAACTAAACAAATATTTCTGCAAAAATTAAAAGTTTTTTTAAAGGTCAATGAACAACCTAGTTTAATGTTGGAAAGCCAGCACATTATGTGTTTTTCTTATTGTTTGGATTCACATTATTATTTGATTTAGAACTGATAGTAAGTAGGAAATCATAAGTTTTAGTTAATTGAGATTTAGGACTCAAATTTGAGATCAAACAAGGATCAAATTTGGTATTACTCATTTTACATACCAGATTTAGTGTCTGCACTTTTGATCAAAATTTTTGTTGTGTCCTTTAGAAACTAATGTTTAGTGTTTCTTGTTTGCTGTTGATTTACAAGCATTCTTGTTTTCATAATTAACATGAGTTGATGTGCATGTTGAAATAACAAAATATATAGCTTTTCACATGGAAAGAGTTCAGGAATTCTAGATTGTTCAGATCTGATGGCTACCTTAAATCCTGCCGCTATTCAAAATATGTGTTTTTCTTATTGTTTTTTGTGTAATTTTTTGTATTGGTTATTATGGTCTTTGAGCTCTCATAATCTTTAGCTTTACTAGTCGTACAATGTAATATTTGCTCATATTATTATAATGTGCATGGGAGACCAACGCAAGTATTAATATTAATATTCCAATTTCAAGTACAGTAAGGATATTAATACCACCTTGTAAAATCCTGATCAATAGGAACTGATAAAATGTAATTGCTATACCTGAATAGCCAAGTGCATGATTCATGACAGATTTGTGTAAATTCAGCTATTTATATGTCTAATCCACTTTTTCTCATAGTATGTTGGTTTAATCTGTATTGTTTTCATAGGTATGGGTTAACATAGCTGTGGATCTTGAAGCTTTTCTACTAAGGCCAAATTCGGAAATGTACACCATTCAAGAGGTCGTTGGAACAACCGTGGCTTGGCCAAAATACTTCGTTTCACTAGAGTAGTATGTACTTTTTAGCTTTTAGGTGTTATGTTGGACAACATTTTGGAATTTTTGGTATGGTATGCGTTTATGTTATGTATGGATCATGTTTGTTACTATGCTAACTTTGAATGTAACTTCAACTAATATTATGTATGGACCGCGTTTATGTTATGTTTGAATCTATTGTTTTGTTAATGCCTTTCCAAAATATATGTTTATTTTTTCATAACATATCTTATCGTTATTATAGTAAATTATTGAATGTAGTGCAACTATCAAAAATAGTTGTAGTATCTTGTTTGTCAAATGCCTATTATAGGTTTACAACTGCCCTTTGTTGTTGCAAAATGATCTGTTGCAATAACAAAGGCCAGTTGCAAAAAAGTATACGGCAACATCTTATTGCAACAGGCAGAAAATGTTGCCGACTTTTTACAACTCCGACTATACAAATGGGCGCTGGCCTGTTGCAAGAGGTCTACTGCAACAGATATTGCCTGTTGCGAAAAATGTTTTTTGTTGTAGTGATTATGTGATGATTAATGATTATGTGATGCTTATATGATCATTGTTCTTCTGTAGCATACACTTGTAACATATATATCTGATAGAAGGTGATCCATGAGTACGTCTCAGCCTTCTCCTTCACAGTCTCCTGTAGTTGGAGCAGGTCCTAGCAGCTCGGAACCAGATCTACGCCGAGTTGTAGAGGTTATTCCAAAGAGTGCCGGATAAATATTAAACTTATTGCAATTTATATTATTTGAAATATATTAAATATCAACATTTATATAAGGGGTTCGAGGTGGAGCCATCATCCTTTATTTTAGAGGTATCGAAGGAATCATACAGGAGTAGGATGTTTGGCTGTTGGCCGCATTGGGATAATATCCCAGCTCATATCAAAAATGCTATTTTGGCTGATTTGATGGTAAATATAATTTTATATTGCTATTGAAAATTAATATACTGTATATAATTCAAAATAAATTGAACATGCAGGCTGTATTACGTGTGGAGCCGCATGATATGGAACTTTTTATGGCTAATTAGAACATGAAATGCGAAAGAGTTATAGAGAAGCAATTTCAAGGGCTAAGAAAGTTGGTAAAAAGAAAAATTGGATGAGTGATGATGCTTGGCATGCATTTCTTAGATACTTGGATACCAAAGCAGCTAAAGTAAGCTATAATGAAAATTTTCACATTTACGTTGATTGCATTATTTTAATTAACCGTGTATCAAATTTAATAGGTCGTAGCAGTAAATAATGCGGCAAATAGGAATAAGAATCCATCTTTACATTGTGGTGGCTCCAAATCTTTCCAATAGCATAGGAGAGAATTGGTATAAATTTTCAATATATTTGGCACATGTTCATGTATATCGTTCATTCTTATTTTCAATAATTTAATTAATGTATATCTTCAATTTGCAAAGTATGGAAGGAGGCCTACAATGATAGAGGTTTTTAGACTTATACATGCAGTGAAGCATACTGATGAAGCGAGTAATGTTTCATACGATTGGACAGACCAAAAAGTTGCGGATGTAATGGTAAAAATGCTTGTCCATAATTAAAATATTTCATATACATTTATATCACAGTATATAAGTAAATTATGTAGCAATTGTGTCAAAATTATGTTGGTACTGTAGAAGATATAACGCTGAGCAGGTAAGAGTGACACAAGCTAGTGGACAAGAGGAGATTACACTTGAACAGTCCAATCGTATATGGGATTCTATTATTGATCTTCCTTCTCGAAATAGGCACTACTATAAAAGTGGGCATACTCGACACTAATTTGCGTGCGTTGCACGAAAAGCTTTGCAAAAGCTATGCTTTTTTTAATCTTTTGCAATAATATTCATATGTTGTTGCACTAGATGTGAATGCACTGTTGCGGTATGAATTCTAATGCTTTGACATGCAGCACAGTTAAAAGCGTAGCCTTACATATATACAATCCAAGTCAGTGATCCGCGTTATCAGCATAAACAAAAACCCAATCGTAGATGCATGATTAATCCAACGGTTCAAACCAATCCATGCTTCCTATCTAAACATTACCCCATCATCCAATCAATGAGAACCACGTGCTATGTGAAATTTTGGCGCAATCTTTCCCCCTTCACTGTAATGTAAAAATATTCCAGTCACGCTAATAGTTCTTCTTCTTCTCTATCATCTAGTCTTTAACAAAAATTTAAACCTAATTTCACATCGATCTCACTCCTCAGGACCATAACTTCAATTTGTTTTCTGGACATAGTTCTCTCGGTTCAAGAGCTTATCAAAAGCATCATCTTTGTCTTACAAATCAGTCATGTGTTTATGATTCTAGACATTGCTACTTGTATGTCTTTCAAATAGTAGATCTGACACTTGTATCCTACCATGCCCTCCTCCGTGAGCCCTACAACAACCTCGTTCGTTACGGTCACCAAGGGCTATTATCAGTCTGTTTGTGTTTGTTATTCATGATGACATAGAGCAGTGAGAAAAAAGAGGATCTATAATATTCGCTACTTCTGGAGTTTTTCCGTTCGAAGACTGAAGCTTTTTGGGTGTTTTTGTGTTATCTCCATTATCAGAATGTCTCGAACAATGATGTGGAAATTCATTCACTCCTTTTACAAATGTAAGGTATATTTTGTTGACAGTTTGATTCATTGGGATTCAATTTCTAGACTATTCAGTTTTTTGATTTGATATCTATTCTAGACATGCATGTAAAAATAAAACTATTTAAGTTACAGTATGATTCCTTCATCTGGACGTTAAATTCAGGGTGAGCTGGATGCATATACACTATTTTTAGTTATAATACGCTTTCCATAAGCTTTAGAACTGATTACCTATGAAGGAAAAAATTAAACGTATAATTGAAATGGTAGAACTTGCAATAATATAGCTATAAACCCTCTCGTTTTAGTCACTGTTCACCAAAACAGAAGCTTGAAATATACATCAGATCGAGTATTAGAAATATAAAGTCAGTATAATTTTGTAAAATTTCAATATTATTGTGAACCTATGATGCAAGGGAGTAAGGGTCTCGATATTTGATTAATATATAACTCATTTTGCAATACATCGAAGAACGTTTATGGCTTCCGTAATGCGTTTCCTCATGTCTTTGAAGTTCATTTCATGAACAAATGGCTGTATTTAAAGCGTAAAAATTGGAACTAAATAATATATGGATGTTGTTAAGTTTAAATCAGCATGAAAGTAGATACCTAGCTTAAAAACAGAAGCTTTCCTACTTTTCCACATGAAAACAGAAAGTGGAACAAAAGAACATTTTAGTGTTTCAGTTTGAATTTAAATAATCAAATGCTACTATTGCTTGAAATCTTATAATGAAGAATGAAGGGTACTTAAGTTTCTTTGATATTGTTAGTAGATATATGAGTTTATATGCATTGTCTTGTGGAGGAGAAAGTTATGCCATTTAAAATGATAAATAGGTATGATTATTCTTCAGGTAATTCATCAGGTTTGATTTACACTATGCTATTGTTGAGTAAGTGGTAAGGTATATATATTGGATGACTACAGAGAGCATGCAACATACATAATATATGCAATGATTCTCTGGTTTATTCAAAGGTACAAAACATGCAAAAGAGATATAATTTGTATATTGCATGGCAAAAAGGGAACATGGCATATAACAAATATATGCTTGTAGTATCCTTATGCAACAGGTCCTAAAATGGTTAGAACCATGAATAAGAATGCGTTTAAAAAGAAGTGAGACAGCGAAAATACTTTATAAGTGTTTATATGGTTGTGTTGAGTAAGTATTATTCATTGATTGATATATTGAGGTGCTTAGTTATCATTTGAATGGATATATATTGTGTTAAAAGCATTTAGTTTGGGTCTTCTATTAATACAAGAATAAGCTGTGGTACGATCAGTATTGAACATTAGTTATAAATGTTAAACATTTTAATATAGAATAACGTATCATCATTTGGAGAAAAATAACCAAACAATTAAGTATATTTGCTGAAACCATTGTTTGAACCATCCATGACATGGACCATCCATGATGTGGAGTTAAAGAAATATGATAGAGATTGTATGAACGAGACCTACCTTGTTGGATCAAGTGAGACTGTAATGGCAGTGCAGATCGAGAACTTTAGTACTGGAGTTCATGTATTTTCTCTTGATAGACACGAAATGGTTTGGGAAAAGATTTATGATTTGGGCGAGTGGAGCCTGTTTATAGGATCAAGGATGTCGTTGATGTTGGTTCCGGCCGATAAAAAGAATAGAAACAAGGCATACTTGCATCGGTTTCACAAAGAGCCCAAGAGTGTGATATCGGCTAGGGTGCATTTATCGGATCATCGCTTGTATTTCAAATCAAAGCTTCATATTTCAAACTTACCCAGTGATGATACAATGATATGTAGCTATGACCTCACTAACACTAACAGATCTAATTATTTTGGTTCAGTGGAAAAGTTGTATAGCATTTGGTTTCAACCATACCATTCCCTTTCACTCAGTTCACGTTTGGAGGATTAAGTTTTTCTATGTTAAATTCTTGTACGTCAATGACAACTCTGCATTCTATCTACTATCATGTCTCTTTTTTTTTGACTATTCCTCTGCCCGGAGTTGCTCTTACCAACCACACTGTGCAGTTGAAGTAAAATATTTTTATCCATATTTGTTTACTCGTTTTTGTTTGCTTTATTATGGATTATTTTTGTGGTTCAGTTGTTGGTTAAATCATTATTCATTTGAATAAAAAAGGGTTAAGCATCATTTATTTGAGAACCTATAATAAAAATCAATACCAGGAAGAATTGTATGAAGATCTCTAATAAAGAGAAGCTTAAATATAGGCTTTCTTTTGCTGTGTAAGTCAATTTGCTTTTACTTAAACTTTGATTACAAGTAAAGATCCTTATATATCTTCATATATAAGTTCGAATTTTTACAGTAATTAGCTAACTTATTTCATGGGAGCCACTAAAATTACTTCATGTTCACTCATTTTTTTTGTCCACTTTTAATATTGTATCAGACCACTGTAATTGTCATTGGTTTAACATAAATTTTGTAAGTTGGAACTATATCTAGTTGCGTTTCTTATACAACGAGATGTGGTTTAACATAAATTTTGTAAGTTGGAACTATATCTAGTTGCGTTTCTTATACAACGAGATGTACTGCCTTGTGTCTTTGTGGTCCGAGAAACAAAGGTTTGACCTCATTGGTATGCCGACCTCCCTTTTAAGTGCATTCTTACAAACGTATGACCCCCTTTTTTCGATGATCTTGAGATTCTTAATAAGGTAGTTGCTTCTCCTTTGTGACTGTGAAACCAATATATGTTTGCTAATGCAAAGTTAAAATCTTATTTAGCTCTCTTGTTTCAGTAGCATACACAAAGTATACTGTTTCTGTCAGGGCATTTCCTTACCTATATCAAATCTTACTAAGAGGCTGCTTTTCGATGATCGGGATCCCCTGGCAACTACTCAAGAAAGTCTGTATGAGGCACCACCATTTGATGAGGTAAATGCAAATTAACTGCTATAAATGCCCCTTTTTGGGTGTTTGGCATTAGGGTAGTTTGATAAACTTCGGATGAATAGGTTGATATACAAGCACTTGCACATGTCGTTGAGTTGACAAGACAAGGAGTAGTTGATAGCTTGAGGTTTTCTAAAGGAGATCTATTTCAGGATTTTCAGGATTTTTTCTTTTGAAACGCTGTCTTACGAACTCTGAAAAGTATTTTTATTGATGTTCAAGCTATTGTTTTTTCACAGGTTAGAAACTAGCTGAGCAGCATATAAGTTATCATGTACTCAATATAAGTTAGCATATAAGCATATAGAAACTAGCTGATACATCATATCGACATAACCACTTGGGTTATAGCTCCTTATCGTATTGTACATTCCACTAAAGTTTAATAATGTTCACTTACATGTCACTTGAAGCGGTAGTGGTAGTTTTTATGTATGTATGACGGAAACACTTACGTTTCTAACAAAGGAAATATGCATGCATGTGTAAATCAAATTAGAGAAAGTTTTTATGTAAATATATATAGTATATACATGGAAAACTATCCTATTCTTGCAGATTTAACTTAAAATTAAACTTCACTTGTGGGTTTAGGGATGTGAAGTTGGAATACAGAACCTTGAAGGAGAAGATGAGGGAATTCGACAAGAAGGAAGCAATATTCTATGACAACAATCTGTTTGAAACATATTCTGATCGCTTGATGTGTGTGTAGGCACTTGTAGTATATTTGAAGAATTGATATGGTATGTAGAATATTTTGGATGGTTTGAATGTGATGATGAATGTTTTCAATGAGTTTATTCAATATACAAAGCTAATACTGCATAGTTTTTAATTCAAGCGCTGTATTTTCTTTCTTTTAATGTTGCATTTTCCTTTTTCGACCGTTGGATTTGCTTTTTTTCTGATATTGCATTTCAAGATAATGGTGTTGCATTACATAATATAGTGGTGTTG
The DNA here is from genome assembly GCA_030737875.1 of Allium sativum. NCBI lineage: Eukaryota > Viridiplantae > Streptophyta > Magnoliopsida > Asparagales > Amaryllidaceae > Allium > Allium sativum. The sequence continues at coordinate 639,004,435 of CM060922.1, forward strand.
CATTAAATAAAATATTATTAATTCCACATGACTCGTGGGCCCCACAGCTAACGTGGCGTGTGACACGTGTGCAGCTGACATGGATAGCAAACTTGGCATGTGACACGTGGACAACTGACGTGGATAGCAGACGTGGTGCTCACTATCATGACCTGGAAGCCAGGCTATAACTTATGCTTAAGGAAACACTTTGTTTTGTTGCATTACTTGCTAATAGTGTTGCAGTACAATTATAATGCAATACTTTCTCTCTATGGTAGTAGATGAGGAAAAGCGTTGCCTTAGAAAGCTAATGCAACGGCTGCGGATGCCACACCTCTCTGCTGTTGCCCATCTGAAAAAACGACCTAAGGCAACGCTTTTTCGATCTATGGCCACATAAAACTAGTGTCGAATATGCCCACATTTGTAGTAGTGAGGCGATATGGCTTCAACAATCAGGAGGTAAGCCTTTTTTAGACTTTTATGATATATAACATCATGAATATTAACTTGAATTATTAACTTTAATGTTAAATGAATTATTTCACAGACTCTTAATTTTCAACGAGCTTATAGGAGGTCCATTGAGGAAGAGGATATAGCTCGAACGCAATGGCAGTTGGATGAGCTAAATGATTGGTGAAGAAGCCACCTGGCCTAGCAAATAGACGAGCGCATTGCAGCATGCAATCAAGAAAGCATGGGTCAATGCCTGGGGAGGGAGATGCAACTGCTGCTGACGACGAGGACGTGTCACATATTTTGATTGTTCTTATGGGTATGTACGTATTTTTACTAGTAATGATACTTGGTATTGTGTATGATTGATGCACGACGATGGTAGTTACTGTTTGGTTGATGGATTTGGTAGTATATTGGATTTTGTGGCACTTGAACGGGCTAGTAGTCATTTTATAAATGATGGTACTCATTGTTTGGTTGATGGATTTGATATATTATTTTTATGGGTGAATTTTGGTATTGGTGTATGTTTTGATGGAATGATATTGATGAGATATGGTACTGTGTGGATATTGGTGAATTGATAATACATGTGTGGTTTGAGGGAAAGGAATAGCTGCATGGTGTAGCCAAAACATCCAGTTTTGCGATGGCTTGCAAAGGCCTATAGGTCCAGAATAGCGACATCTCGTAATGGCTTGCGACGGCCTAATGCTCCAGATTTGCAACGGCTAGCAACGACTTATAATGATGGCTCCTCGAGAAACAAACTAACTGCCACGTTCGATGCCACATGGACAACTTGTCGTTGCAAGCCATTGCTAATTTAATGACGGAGCCGTCGCTTTTCCTGTTGGCGACGATTTAATTTGCAACGGCTATTTGCGATGGCTTGCGACAGCCACTGAGGCCTTTTAGCCGTCGTAAATCGCCTTGTTCATTGTAGTGGTATTACAACTGTCATAAATAGTTGTAAAAGATATTAGTCTATTACAACTGTTTTGCACCGTTGTAAAAATTCATTTATTATAGTTTTACACCGTTGTAATATGGTGATTCTGTTGTAGTGGTCGAGCCAACAAAGTATCTTCCTAAAGACTCGATCCAGCCATGAACTTGCCACTTCCACGAGCTCAGAAAGAGTCAGATCGACCTACACTCAGTCTGATTGAACCAGCCACTTCCTCCCACTATAAAAATCCTCCAAAAGTATCAAGAAGAGGATTTTAAATCTCTTTTTCCACATTTTACTTTAAGGATCTCCGTTGTACTCGAGATTATTCAATCTCCAAGCTTTGTAATCAATTTCTTGGGTAATATAAAGAGATTATAAAGTGGATGTAGACTCATTAACATCGCATTACTATAAATTTGTGTGTGCTTGCTGTTTTCATTTATTATTCTTCATTTTTATCTCTATGTATATTTTATTTGGGTGTTTGTACCACTTTTTGTTGTCAGTAATCATATTTACCATTAATGAACAAAAAAAAATCTTTGCAAACTTTTAAGGTTTGATTGTTGAAATTTCCCAATCAATGAGTGATACTTGTAAAAGAAGATCAAAATTTCTACTTTGGACAAAAAAATTATATTTGGATTCAAAATCATTATTTCCTTAAAAAATATCATGAAATGTTTCATGAGTTTAATACCAATTTGAGAAAAATAGATATCAATTTCGGTGGATTTATATCCACGACTGGTTCCCAAAAGCTCAAAATTCAAAACAATTAAATTTTCTATTAATGCACTCCATATTTCTCTTTTTTTTTTTAACCTTCATGAAATTTCCTTCAAAGTTCACATAAAACATTTTGATCAAATTCAGATAGCGAACACAATTATTTTGAGAGGTATATCACTTTGTAGTCAATCTTATTTGTAATAAAGTGCTTGCTTACTGCTCTGTACAGTTAATGCCACGTTGTTATCCCACTATATCCTCACTATATCATGTAGCGGATCTCTGCCGCTACACTATTTTCAAATAACTTCTAAAATAGTTTTGTTACTTTAATCCCCGCTATATTCTGATATTCCCGATATATTCCCTTATTTCGGCTATATTCTGCTTTTCTCGCTATATCATCTATAAAAGAAATGTATTGGAAAATTATATTACACATTATAAATCTAACTTTTTTAATGGAATTTCTAACATATATTTTTCTAAAATAGAAAATACTATAATATCTACTAAATTTGATCAAGCTAAATAAAAGTTCACATTTGTTTACTAATGTTTACACATATTTTATTTAGAATTAGGGATGCACTAATTATAATTAAATTGAATGCTTGTTTATCATTTATATATTTGAGAAAGCATTAAGTACGAGTTTTGTGCGCTATTTTACAGTCATCCGTAATATTCCGCTATTTCCCCGTTTTATACCTGCTATAACTTTTTGCATCTCATCCGCACTGGATTCACTAAGCGATTTAATTGCACAATTATATTTTGATGTATTTAATATAATTGATTAGGTAATTAATCTAAAGTATATTAATTAAAAAAATCCTTACATAAAATACTATGTGATTTACTTGCAAATATCTGCAATCTTGCTTAAATAACCATATAAAAATTATATTTTATTCTTGTAGTCAAATCAGAAAGCTTCTAAAAAGAATATCGATGTTGTTGGTTAAGATATTTCATCAAATATAGTAACATAGTTACAGGACCAAGTTTTTTAGGTTGCTTCAATAAAATGCTTGTTTTTTGAATGTAAAATGTGAAAGGTAATAAGTACTTTTTAAAATAAATTTGTGATTGAACTCGCTAACATTATTATTATTATTATTATTATTATTATTATTATTTTGAAAACATCTGGAAAAGCACGAGGTGAAACTTATACTGCCTAATTTAGTGGTTAAATCAAAGGATATTTTTGGCCAGGGCTATAAGAATAATGGAATTAATATCTTCCTAGGAGCCACGGATTTTTATAATCTACAGGAATTTCAGTGGTTTCTAGTAGCCTTTTTTTAATCTCCAGAAAGGTTGTTAGTTCCATCCATTAGAGCACTCCCAGCAGTGGTGAAAGGAGAAGGAATGGGGGAAAACCATAGTTACGCTCTCCAGCAGCAGCGTGGGGGAAGGATTGAAATGGCGACGCTTGCCATTTCAAATTGGGAGCGGCGAGAGACAAACGGTTTTGTGAAAACCGTTTATACGTTAAACGGTTTTTAATAACCATTGCATGTAAATGCACATACTTAAGCACTCTAAATCTTTCTAACTTAAATGCAGATCCGTAAACTGAGTTTTGTATTTTTTAATTTGTTAAACAGTTTAAGTTTTAAAATTTGTTTCCTTAATTTAAAATCCATTTTTAATGTTTTCAATGTTTTTTAATGTTTTATTTTCTAGTTTTAAAATCCATTTTTTAAAATCCATTTTTTAAAAACAATTAAAACTTATCTATTTTCTAGTTTTCAAAGTGGATTTTCAATTTTTTGATTTATGTTTGTGTATCAAACACTAACCGCAAATTTTTATTTACCCTTTAAATATAATTTTAAACATGTATACATATTTAAAAGCAATGTAAAATAAGTTTGAATATCAATGTTTTGATTTATGTTTAAGTTTGAAAATTTTTAATTACCTGAACTCAATTTTTATTTTTCCCGTGTATTTAAAATTATATACGCATATATCTGGTATTAAAAATGTTATCAATGACACTAATTCCACAAAACATGTGCGATACAACAGATTTTCATTATAAGATCACTAGCTAAATGTAGGAAACAAGATAAAGAACTAAATACTAGCCACTAAAATATAGGATACAAGAGATGTTAAACTAGAAAATTCAGTACGCAAACACATTAATTGTTATGCTCAATGCCAAGGGATTCTAAAGAGATTCGAAGTCGCCTATTCCCTTGTTCTAACTCGTTGGCATAAGAAATAGCCCTTGGACATAAACGATCGTCTATCCACTCAAAATAATTGCATCCGTTAGGCCATAGCGAGCATAACTGGATCCTACGACCAATATTCTCTCCGCCCGCCCGGACTACTACCTCCACCGCATAACCACAGTGGCAACAAACGGGATAAGAGTTAACTTCCTGCTCGGTAGAAGACTGGTTAACTGAAACTCATTGTACCTCATGTCCATTTGAAGGCTGAAATGTTGAGAATTGATCTATCACTTCAACAGCCGGAGGACGAGGGACTGTAGCCGGTCGTAAGTGTTCTTCATTTACAGTTTGGACAACTTGATGACCTACATCTGGAACTTGAGCAATTGGCAGATGAATCGTCAGGCGGGCCAGCTCCGGGTGGTCACACCGCAGGTCCTCGTAGTGCTGCTCTTGGTATTCGATGTTCCAATCAACATTTGTTCTTGGACTTGAAGGCGGGCGCTCATGAAAGTTTTGATCATAGTTCGAATCCATTGACGAGGGCCATGACATGAAGACATTTTTTATGTTGATGAAAATTTCGGTTTGAGATAACTAAAAAGTAGTAACCGTAGATATTTATAAGGGTAATATGCGGAGCAAGCATACAACAACTTTAATGGAGCTACATGTGATGACCCCTTAAATTAGACTAGTCAAAGCAGGTTTGTAGTAGTGTACATGTGACGACCCCTTAAATTACGGAGTTATTAATCTTTCCTCATAAGACTATTTAGTGTAGGGTTAAGGCAGTGTACATGTGACGACCCTTAACATATTTAGTGTAGGGTTAAAGCAGTAACTAAGGTGATATGACAAGTCATTGAGCTTAGTTCAGAAAATGTCTCCTATATTGATTCTTTTAACACCTTAACATATGTACCAGTAGAGCACTATAGCAATAGGATCCACCTCTGAAGCGATATGACTACTCATGATATGTATAGCAACAGAGCATGGAAGCACTAAAGTGAGAAGTAGCCATAGAGCACTGGAGCGCTAACGTGATAGGAAGACTATAATAATACAACACTTGAGCAGTGATACGACTACTCAGGATAAGCAGTGTACATTTATATTTACATCCGAGTTATGTTTTTTATGTTTTTAAACTCCTTTATATTTTTTAACTCCTTTATATAGAGGCTTCTCTGAGGCCACCTCCTCCATCCTCTTTTATCATGTCGAAACACGAAAATGAAAGTGTAGGCTCAACCATGGACAAATGGGAAAATGACGATGAAGCGTTATCTAATCAACATCCTGGAAAAGAAATAGTAGTTGAAGGGCACGTTGTCCAACCACTACGTCCGGGTGGATCCAACCCTATTTGCAATTGTGGAGAAAAATCGGTTGTGGTTGTTTCGAAAACTGAAAAAAATGCTGATCGTCGATTTTTCGATTGTGAAGCCTACGAGGACCACAAGATTTATCCTGACGAAATTGATTGTTGTTACTTTAAGCAGTGGATTGACCCTCTGTTGTGTGAACATGGAGTTCAGTATGCACTTGAAGCGCAAGTCGAAATAAGACTCTTGAACAAGAATGTTGCTGATGCAGCTAGAGCTGGATTTTTCCCATGTCCGTGGTAGGTATACGTGGAAACCATCGTAATTTTTTTTATTTCACTTTGAATTTGATATTTGTGTGTTTTGTTTTTGTAGTTCGTATAATTGTAGTTTGCATTGACTAATGTTGTAATCATCGTTGTTGTAAGCTTCTCGGTAATGTAATGAAAAATATTAAACAACATAACAAATACACAAAACAATAACAGTATATAATAAACAATATTACATTACCAATAGCACCTGACAATTTGCATAACAAAAACAAAATATTATATTACCATTAAACTAACAAACCATTACACTAACAAACCAGTACAATAACACCTACCAGTAGACATAGCAATATTACAGTACCATTAAACTAACAAACCATTACATTAACATTAGCACCTAAAAAGTCATACAAACATCTCTTCGAACTTCATTGAATGTCCTCAATGCCTGGAATGTAAATCCCATTTCCTTTCTTCTTTCCCTTTCCCATAAATAGAGACTTCACCTTGCCGACGAAACTACTGCTCTTCTGCTTACCTTTGTCTAGACTCTTGCCTGCACATACATAAACACTTTGTTATATGTGAACTTTAATAAACTTTGAACTAAATAAATATTTATATGTGCATAAGTTACAAGTGCGTATGGAGTTAAATTAACAAGTACACGGCGTCGACGATGATGAGGTTGGATATCTAACCTTAACACAATATTGATTAGTATGTACATCATTGGATTGGCCACCTTCATCGCTATCATCGTCATCCTCATCATCCTCGTCATCTTGCTCATCACCTTCCTCGTCATCCTCCTCATCACCCTCGTCATCTTGCTCATCACCTTCTTCCTCTTCGTCCTCCTCCTCTTCCATCTGTACACGAGTTTTTCTTTTTTTAATGCTTTTTGTTCGACCCGACCATTTAGACCCCAAACACAACACTGGTTCCCTATAAACCTGCATGTTCTGCGCAATATTTAAAAACAAACACAATATCATTATACAAATAATACTAGGGATTCTATGTTCAGAGCCATATGATAAACATTCATGTTTCACAAAAATTAAATCGACAACTTACAAAATCGTCTGCAACTGTGTTAATCCTATTCAAGCCCTCTTCATAATACTTCGACTGTTCAAGAGCTAATTGCCGCATACCCATATTCATTTCCCATAGAATATCAACGGTGTAATGCGATGGAACTGGCGGTATATCCATCAAATGAGGAATGGGTAACGGATCCTATCCTGTCCATTGCAAGTTCTATCGAGGATCCTCGGCCCACTCACTTAGCTGTGGTTGTTGTAAAACTGAGATGCGTAATTAACTTCTGAAGACGTGACAATTGGAGCTTCAATTCCTGTCTTCAAAACAGAAGGTCTGAAAAAATCCATATTACTGATACAGACTGAAGCATCTAGTAATGGACCAACATCTCTGCCCACTAAGCTCCAATACGTGCTATAGTCCATGTCTGGCTCTTTATATATATATATATTGTTGACAATCATCTTGGTATAAGGCTTGTTGCAACTCCGCATATGTAGAATATGTCATCTTGCAGGTCATGTGTGTTGGAGGATCAATGGGAATAGTCGCCCAGCCTGTAAGCAGCCCCATACACCTCTCTCCTAAATACATTTCATATGAGCTACCGGGTGGAACAATCAAAGGCAACCGTTTCATCGACAGGTTGCGTGCATGGACAACCTCTGCATTTGCGAATGCGATTGAATTTTGCCACGGATTCCAATTTATATGCGCTGCGTGGCGATGATCAGTATGGTACCGTGTGCTAGAGAACAAATGAGCCGAAGTATCATGTGTGATGAGCTTATTTTCTTTCTCTCAGGCTCTCAATCTCGGATATGAAGCTTGTTTCACCTCTTCTTTGACAATATATCCGCACACCCTCGTATACTCAAAAAACCAGTACCGCAATAACGAAAGATGCAATATTAAACACTGGAATAAATCACTGAAATATAAAAAACTTTGTGCTTGCTATAGCTAACCATACCTGCAGTAGCTCAATGAAACCAGTTATATGTCCTCCCTTAGTTCCAGCAACATCCATACTCTGGTAGAGGTAACCCATAATCGCCGAACCCCAATCGAACTGTTCCACTAAGCATAAATCAAATACGGCCTCCAAATATCCCAGACTAATAGTATCATTTGTTGTCGTAAAAAATAGAATACCCATCATATACAAAACAAAAATGCGGGCAATATGACTTTTTTATCATTGGCCTCAAGTAACCGTCACGAAAGTACTTCACAAGATGCGATAAAACAACATTTCATACCCGAATATCTTTCGGCTCAAGAAGTGGCAATAGTTGCTTTGCATTTTCGAATTGCCCCCAACTCTCATCATACGGTATCGTTAGATTATGCATTCCAACGGGAATGGATGTCAGCATGGTAAAATCTAACGGTGTAAACCCAATCTCCATACTAGGAAATAAAAAGGTATGCGTAGTTGGCCACCAACGCTCAATAATAGCATGTATGCATCTGTTATCAGAGTTTTTCAATTCAATTTCCATAAATTTTCCAAATATACTCACTATCGGATCTCGAATTTGTGGATATTCTTTAACTTTCTTCCACCATGTCAACATTGTCGTAAATGCTCCATGACATCTCATCTTGTCGCGATTCTGGTTATAAAACTAAATCAGTTACATAATCTTTTCGTATTGAATAATTTTATTTAACGCACTTTAAAACAAAAAAAGTAAGCTTTTTTCCACTGTTGTAGATATGTGTAACTCCTTCTTGTAAACTCCTGATAGACATGAATGGAAACGTCGGATCAATTGTTGTCTAATTCCGTGCTCCATAGCCACTTCTTCGCTTTCAATCGTTTTTCGACTTTTTCGTGAAACTTTTCTCCTACGTAACCCACTCGCAGCGCTAGTGCCTTCAGTGATTTCCTCTTCCATCATCAACCAATTCAACTAATTTGCTAATCAGCAAAAGTCTAAAAATTGATGGGTTTAAGGTGGAGAATGAAGGAACTGATGGTGCTGAAAAGATGAGAAAGAGTAGATATTGAATTGTTTGAAATTGAAGCAAAAATCCTTTGTTTTTCAACCAATTTTTGAACTAGGATTTTGATTTTTTGGGGGTTTTGGAGAAAATCGCGAGCTTCTGTTTACAGAGAATAATGACTCTGTAAACAGAAGTCTGCGATATATATATATATATATATATATATATATATATATATATATATATATATATATATATATATATATATATATTTGCGGACACTAAACGATTTTTTGAAAACCGTTTATATATAACACAGCGTCCCCTCCACTGACTGTTGGAAGAGTGGGGGATCAACGCTTAATATAAGCGATTCACGCTCAAAAAACCAAATACTGCTGGGAATGCTCTTATAAGAAACCTAATCAAAATTTTATTATGGCATTTGTTTTGTTTATTTAGATGATAATACAGAATTAGCCAACATAATCTACTTGCTTTTCATAGCTAAGATCCTTCCAACTAAGCATACTGTCTGCTTTATCAGTCATAATTTGTTTCACAAAGTAGACTGTCCTGTATTAAGGTTAATTCTAGATAAAAGGAACTGCCAATTACTTGAAAAAGGGACTAGAGGATTTTATCTGAGAAAACAAAAGCCTACAAATTACTGGATTGAGTGCACACTTGGAGCTATAATAAAAACTTAACAGCAAAGGAAGTCATGGAACATGATCCAGTGGCACAAACTATCTGCTTACTTGGCTAGAATCAGATTCTAAAACTAGTATATATAAAAACTTGTACAAAAAGATGACTTTAAAGGGAGGAACAAGAAAAGGAATCACTCTCCCTTAAAATCGAATTTCATTCTTCACATCATGCGCCTTTTATTATCTTTTGATTTCAATAAACCCGAAGAACGAAGCCGCATTCTTTCTTCCTTGGACGTTGAAATTAAGCTACCAATTGCTTCATGTCAGACAGGGTAAGTTCATTATTTTATCTTCTTAATTAAGCTTCGTTTTGTTAATGGAATCTGTGTTGACAAGTTTTAGTCTATACGTGCAGTTCTACTGCATGGTAGTTAGAATGAATATCGACTGCAGTGGCTGCTACCGGAGGATAAGGCGGGCTCTTCTCAAAATGCATGGTAAGTCGATATGTTGGCCATGGTAATGGCAGTTAACTATAATTACTTCTATTTCTGGACTGATGACGAAGGTAAATAAATTATTATGATGTCCATCGCTATTAATTTTCATGCTGACATAAACAGCTGTTTTCTACGTGAACTTCAAAATTTTAATAGGAATGATCCTTCTTCGAACTTTGTCTACCTTCACTCTCCAAGGCTATGACCGTTTACAACTAAAAAACCTTGATTTCTTAACATTGAATGCTTATTTTTGGATGAATCTACGTCCTTAATAGTAATTTTTTTTCAAACCCTGGAATAGACTTTGGATTGTTCAATCAGCTATTATGAAAACATCAGGCCATCAAACCTTCGAATGAAGGCCACCCTGATTTGATTCCTGATTAAATCCTCAAAACTATGGACAGACTGTACAGTTCAAACAATTCAAAGTACTATAAATTTCCTGAATTTTCGATCCATATTTACTCCATATATTAGCAGTATATAAGTATTTAGGGAAAAAAAAGGAGAATTTAAAAAACTTAATCCATCAGCGTCAATCATTAAAACTTGAAATATCGACTATAAGCTTAACTTTTGTGAAACAATGTAGCATATACTTTCCAACTGGGCGACTAAACATCATATCTTCGTTTGCAAGAAAGAAAGCATTATTCTTCAGCTGATGGATACTTGTACAAGAAGCAATATTCAGTGCAAAATCTATCTAATACATTTATCTAACGTGGTATTCTTTGCATTATTTAATGGAACCCAAGAATTGGAGAGCCACCTGATAGAGAAGAAGCAAGGAAGAGTAAGCGTTTGCGGCGCTTTCAACCCACAAGACATTGCTATCAAAATGAGAAAGCTGACAAACAGAAGAGTTGAGATATTAGAAATCAAAGAAATAGAGCTCAACAACGATCAGGTGAAGGCGAACGAAGGAAAGAGCCACATGCAAGTTAATCAGCAGCAGGAAACCAATTGTATGAATGATAGCCAAAGGATTCTGTTCATACCTTCCTGCAATCACCATGACGGAGATGTGGTAGACACAAAATAAAAAGTTACACATGCAAATGTTTCGGGGGGTTCAAAAGTATATATTATTTTAGTTTTCTTTTGTTTGGTTATATTTATAAGCCTGTAACTTATAAGTAATGTTGGAAACAATGGTTCGGCTGAGCCGTGGACTAAATGGTAAAAAAATGTGTTTATTTACCAAGAAGAAGAAAAAAAAAAGATGTTTTTCTTCTATATTATGTTTATTTCTTGTTTATGACCAATTTCTTATATAGAAGAAATGATAGCTATGTTAGTAGGAGGAAAGTTGGACCACAATTAACGTCATATTAAATAAAAGAAACATTCAAATTGGACTTAAGGCCATTTACTAATTTATTAAGATGGACATCCCTACAATCACTTAATATTCTATGTCATGTTCCATCCACTTAAGACCATGTCCCTAACATCAACGTCATAAATAATTCTTCTTTTAGGTCAAGAAATAGTAACGACCACTTACTATCAGGTTTGGGTCAGGAACACAATTTCATTTTAAGAGAACTCTCCCGGCAGACCCCCTTGTTACTATCTAGTGCACTACAACAAAATGACCATATTACAACGGTGGAACACCATTGTAATATACATTTTACAACGGTGGGCAAACCGTCGTGTATTAAGAAGTTGTGATAGACTGATATCGTTTACAATTTTTTTGCACTGTTGCAACACCGTTGTAATATGTATATTTTACAACTTTTTCCACCGTTGTAAAATATTTTATTACAACTTTTATTCCCTGTTGTTGTATATTCTGTTGTAACGTCAAAGCATATGTATGACAACTGGTGATTACAGTTGTAACTTCCAGAATATTACAACTATTTCACACTGTTGTAAAATATTTTTTACAACTTTTTGCTGTTGTAACTTACATACACCTTACTAATATAAAGAATTCACATATATTAATATTCATATTTCAATGCAACAAATACAACTATACAGAATCATTCATATATATTAATTAACATAATATTCGATCAACATACACATAGTACATCACCAACTAAACCCGTCATAAAAAACATATCCGTTTCAAAATACATACATCGATCTAACACAAAAGATACATAAGAAAGATAGAAATTTTGTCCACCAAAGATACATAAGAATACCCTACATGACCGACGACCATCCATCCATAAATAAGCATATGGTTTTCCCTAAGTACGGAGTGAGAAAATCGGACTGGAAATATGTTGCAGCAATGAAATAGTGTAAAAAAATGAAAAATGAGATACCTTAGGTCCTTAAAATGATTGATGAGGAGAAGCTGCAGCAAGAAATAAATATTTGGTAAGTTTATCATGTTGATTTTTTATTTTCACTAAAGAACAACTTCCAGCTATACATATTGCCTTTGCTTTCTGTTGCTTTCAGTCATTTTCCACCAATCTAAATCAAAATGAAATCCCAAACAATTAATAATAATATTACACTTAATAATCACAAAATAAGAAATATAGAACTAACCATTTGTTCTATATTTGCTGTAAATGCAGGATTAGGTTAAGAAGCGGTAAGGATTGCTTGAATTGAGAGAGACATGTTTAGGTGAACACCATTCATTCTTTATAGCAGGCGGCACTAAGAGTTATGAACTACCCATTCGAGCACCATAATGAAAGAAAGCATAAGGGATTCAAACTTGGAAGAACCTAGCCAAAATCCTCCAAAATCTAGAGCGAATGATCATAAGTTTGTGTGAAATTATCTTTTAAATAAACACCCCAAGACAATTCAGAGGATTGAGTAAGCACCTGGTACTGGTTAAGTTCTAAGGATGGCATATCTTGCACTGATAGCTGTGATTTTTGTTCCTCTGAGTTTATTTTTTTGGTCTCCTTTTCTATTCTTTTCACGTCATCTTTATTCTCTGGAAATTTAAAATAAAAGATCAGTACCATTGCAAAAATCAATATTGCAAATGAAAGATTAGTACCAAAATCGGCCCAAACAATTCTAAATGTAACATAACAGGGAAGGGCACACATAATACTTTGCTATTTCTTAAGTTGCCTACTCATGTTTAGGCCTACAAATGAGGTGACAAAATAACATTTGTAGAATATTACTTCGAATATACAGGGTGTCAAAATAATTTTAGGAAGGCATCATATGCATGAAGTTAAAAAGAACATTCACTTATATATATATATACACACACACACACACGCGCGCGATAATCAAAGTCAATTTTATCATTGAAACATAACATCTTGAACAACATTACATGAAACAAACATTATCACACCATCCTCTTTATATACAATAGCTTCCATCTAAAGAAAGTAAAGAAGAGCTGTAGCATCTATTTTGAAACATAGAGCAATGCGTCGGTTCGGAAACATAATTGTAATTTGGTTATTTAGTAAGAAGGGCAGTGTTTATTTGTGACCACAATATTTTCCTTTATGACCTGTGCATTTTAGTTAATCTATTAACTCGGCATTTGTTCAATTCTTCAGTACAAAAAATATAGAATCATTTTGACATATGCCTTGGGAAGAAATCCTTGGAACATCATCAATATCTATACAGGCATAAAAACAACGTAGTTAGAGCCTTTTAGCCTTCAACACACGATATGACTTTTGTTGTGCACATTTTCAACACTAAGATATCAATGAGTGTATTTGCATTATATGTGAAGAAGAAAAAAGGTTAGTCGTACAGAATCCATGCATAATCCAACACAACTTGCAAAAACAATGGTGAATCCAACTAAAAGAAGCAAAATTGAATCCAAGTAGTCATACACTAGGATGTTGATAAATCTTACTGGTCTAAACTAAAGAATTTTAAAATAGTATAAACATTTATTTTTATCACACTATTTCAAATATTTTGTTTAGTGGCTTTAAAAAATTATTCCAAGAGTTACACTTACATTTATGTATCGTGCATTTAAGATTACCCAGTTAACCGAAAAAAAAGTATTTTATAATATATCACTACAATCATCCAATTTATAAGTAGTTTGTTATATCTTTGTTTGTACTATTTCATTTCTAGATAACTCCACATTAAACAAGTTACAAATAATAAACAGATCAATAACTCACAACTAAAATCAACTATTATTAAGAAGCCATACATCAAACAGCTTATCTGCATGAGCAATATGAGTGATAATTCGTAATTCCAATCCATAGGAATACATAATAACAAACTAATATTTACATCCAAAAAAGGATACTACCAACCAAGCTTCATAGGTTCAATGAAATAGAAAGAACAAACCGAACCTAATCAGCTAAGAAGATTGCTGGAAATTACACATGTAAGGAAAAAGGCGAAGTCGTCTGTACAGCTCTTCATGTTCGATCAATTCAACATCAGAAATTTTAGGTGAGAAGAAAAATCACATGATCACTTCTATGCATGAACATTCACTTATAAAATTCGAATTGTCGATGGTCCCCAAAATACCAGATTAAATTCCAGGTTCAGGCAAACCAGGTTCATATTTTCCAAACCAGTTATTAGTGATCATTTACATAAGTTCGTTGGTGCGTGAACATATAGTAGTGGCAGCATGCAAGAAATTAAAATGCACAGTTTTAGGTCCCAGTTTAATGACAGAAAGGTGTTTTCTTCCTCTCTTTTTTTGGATCTAAAAGAGCAACCACAACTTTGAAGAACACTAACACAAGTCGGAAATTCTCAACACAAATCAGAAGCCAAAATAAGTAATAACGCAGAGACTAACCAACAAAACCAATATCCACACCGACATACTAATTACTTTTTGTTCCTGTCGAAGTTAAACTATTTGAAACCAAAATAATCGTGAAATTCAACTCACCTTGAACGACAAGAAATTGGCATGGAAAAACGGAAGACGTGGTGGCAGCGGTGAATGAGGGCAGGCAGCTTCAGGAGATGAAGTTGAACAGCGGAACAGTGGAGCGGGGCAATTCAATGGTGGGGGCGATGGCTGCAGGCTTCAATTCAATCTGGAGCGGGGCAAGGGCTACAATCGGTTTTGGGGTTGATCTCTGGGAAGAAAGGAGCGGCTTCGGGTGAATCGGCTACCCTGGATTTCAATTTGGGAATAAATATTTAGGTGGAGGACATCATTTTTATTTTGGGGCTTTCTGCTAAGCTGATGCGTTAAAGTGAAAAATAAGGGATCGAGGAGAAACAAAAGGGACGGATGATAAAAACACGGTGAAGACAGGAAAAGGCACGCGTACCAAGTATGAATTGCAAAACGCCCAAATTTTTTGTTTTGGAGCCATAAAGAAATTTGGACTTGGAGCCAAAAGAAAAGACTATTTGTATACTCCACCATATAACATTCTATAATAAATATTTAAGAAGTTCAAAATTCAACCGTATTCGTATTTGAAAAATAAAAATTATATGATTTTAGAAAAAGAATACAAATACGGATATGGTCACACTAGCTCGCATCCGATGATTGTTTGTTTGAGTATAATTAAATTATACCTAGTTTTTCGAGTAATTTAATAGATAAATTTATTCTCGTTTATTAATTTATATAAGTAAAATATCTTAATACGTATTATTGTTTTTATCATTTTTAATATTAAAATTTCATTTTAACTATTATTATTTAATTATCGTCTGATTAAGCAACATTGTTTATAAAATTTTATAATTAATTATAAATTATAGCATTGAATAGTGAGTTATTTATAAATTGTAGATTATAAATTATTAATTAGATGTTTACTGTTAGTTTATTTATTATTAATAATAATTTAATACCTAATTATTGACTACTAATTAGTAATTAACTATATTTACTAGTACTAATTACCAAATATTAAATATTAACTACTTAATTATTAAATAATAAATATTAATTACTTATTAAATATTAATTACTAGTTATTAATTTCTCATTAAATATATTTATTACTAATACCAGTTACTAATAAGTAGTTAACATACATTAACTATTAAAAATAAATTACTACTTATTAACTATTAATTAATTAATAATAATTGACAAATATTATTGATTCCCAAGTTTATTATTAATTATTACTATTAAATATCAATATAATTAGTTATTAAATATAGATATTATAAACATGAAGTTTGTACTAGGCATCTCTATTACAACGAATAAAATGAAAAGTTGTGATATATGTTTATTACAATAGTGACTTTTTCACAGTTGTAAAAACATTTATTACAATAGTGCCTTTTGCACAGTTGTAAAAAAGCATTTATTACAATTGTGCTTTATGCACAGTTGTAAAATTAAAGTTGTAATATAGTGTTTTTGTTGTAGTGTTGTCTCTACGGGTGAACACCTAGCCACATAGTACTTCCCTTAAACGGTGATTCCTTCAAACCATATATAATTTGTCCCCAAGTCGACTCTCACTAGCCCTAGATAAGAAGCGGACATTACTTGGAAAACTACCCTACTCACGTTAACCTCGATTAAAACAATTCAATACCTTATAGGGAAAAGGTGGACCCAATGACCATTTAAGACTTTTGTAGAGGCGAGTCTTATGACTTGGGTCCTAAACCGAGGAGTGAACCTTAATAATAAATCTAGTCCTAACTACTTAATACTTAAATTAAGGTAGGTCAATCACTTAATACATTTTCTCCAAGGCGGTCATACTTCACACACAATATATATACACACATACTAGAATCTCACATTAGACTAACCACTTGTAGATGTTGGATTTTCCCAGACTGTTCCGGGAAAGCTTCTACTACAAGTTGGGCCTAACCTTGTATCATAGTGTACTAATTATAATGGCCTATGTCACTTAGACTTCTCACATTAATTGGGCTTACGTGTAGATGTTGGATATGCCAATAGGTTCAGGGCAGACTTCTACTACAAGTTGTGATTTACCTCGTGTCTAAGTGTCATTAATATATCTAAAGCCATTAACATACACAAACATACAAATTCGTATGAGACATTCAAATTTCTAATTTAATTGTATTTATTGCACACTTAATACGTATTAATATTACGTTGTTTACGTTATATATATACGTGTATGTGTGTGTGTATATATGTGAATTAAGCGAACGAAATTGACGTCCTTACCATGTTTGAAATGTCAATCCCCATTTCAAATTTAAGGTGTATAAGTTATTTTCCATATTCCCTTCAACCATGGCATAAATATAAATATTAACGTGTAACAATCAAAATAAGAAAACAGTAATAGCAACACAGAACTTGTAACCTAGTTTTGACTTGATTATTTCAATAATAAAATATAAACAAAGTGCCATATATCCAATACATGCATATATAATTCCTATTTTAAATGGTTTCACTTTTACATATGTTTACGCGCAAAAACTTAATAATTAGACAACTTGTAAACAATACATTTAAATACTCTATTTAAAACAAAAAAGAGATTTAAACCTATTCAAATTTACAATTCCATCCAAATCTTAACCATTTGCACAAAATCATACATATGAAATTATGAAAAATAAAATGAATCCAACTAATATAGAGAATTATAAAAATCAAATCATGCTCCTCTTTTATTATTTCAATGATCTAAACCCACATATATAATTAGATTGACCATTTCTTCGTACCAACATAAAACAAAATGGAAGATTTAAGAGATTTGAGATAGTTTTCTTTTCGTAATAACTCAAATCTTCCTAAGCACGATAATCCAACTTTAAACTAGAAAAACATAGAAAATGGTAACTTAAACAAATTCCACTCACAGTGCTATAAGAAGGAGCAACAATAGAATTGAGCATAATAAGTTTTGGATTCGGCCTCCACAAACAATCGTGCTCCAACCTTTCAAATCTATATATATAAGAGTTGCATATTAGAATCTTACATATATTCCATAATAAATCTAAATCTATATTAGAATTGAAGAGAAGAGATAAAATAGGTTAGGAAGATAGAAGAAAAACCTAAACCCTTTTCTTTTCTGGAATTAATAATGGTAGAAAGGCATCATGGAGGCATGGAAAAGAATAGGTGTAGGGTATTGAGTGAGAGTTTATGGTCTTATTTATAGTTGATGTAACACCCTGTAATTTTAAAATAACACTATAATGGTAAACTAAACAATACTTAACGAAAACTGGGAATTAAGTAAAATGGACTATACTATTTCGTTCGTCTTGGAATTCTGCTTAAGATAGATTCCAAGTTTGCGTAAAACGAATATCCTATGAGAAAGTTATTAAGCTTAGAAGTTTACATACGTATAAGAGAAATATATATATATATATATATACAAATCAAGTCCAGAAATTCAAAATAAGTCAAAAATCAAGCGGGAGACTGACATAGGATTGTGACCCGTTGGGGGTCGACCCATGCCCCAAGGGGGTCGACCCACCCTATATCCATCCAGGTTCATTTCCTGAACCTGGACCTGTTTCTGAGCGAGATTCGTTGGCTTTAGGCTATAAATAGGACCTCATTTCTATTATTTTTACATGTAAAAAACAATGGAGACAATAAGATGCAGCCCCTGCTTGGATTGAGTTAGCCTATTTTTCTTCAACAACAGTCTATTAGCATACAAGAATTTCTTCTGCAACATCTGCTTGTTATTTTCTGTTCTTTAGATCTAGTCTCGGTGAGTTCATGTTATTTTTAGATATAAACATTTAACAAGTAATCTTGACATGTTTATAAATCTAGATCTAACCCTATATCTGTTAAAAATTAAATCCATACCTAAACAGATCTGCCATTACATATACACTTGATCTACTGTTTAGTTCTTATATGCCTATTTATGATATGCCTATTTTTGTTATCATATGCCTTTTCTGTTATTATGCCTATTTCTGTTCTTCTCTCTCCTTCTTTCCTTTTTTATTTTTATAGCCTAGGCTACCTTCGAGCCTAGTCCTATCGCTGAGATATGTGAACGAATGAAATTGGGAATGGTTGGGAAAGATAAACTGGGGTATACCTTGTATTATGTATCATGATTGGGGTTTGGGGGAATAATCTGTACTGTGATGTATGACTAAAATTTGGGGCATATCTTATATTGTGAATTATGACTTGAGGTTGGAGCATGTAAATCTTTACGCTTAATTTATAGATTAAGCGGAACATGTAATGAAACTATAAACAACATATGAAATTTGTTTAGATCGATGGGGGTTATATGAACCTATTAACCTGTCTAAATCTGTATGGGTTATATGAACTTATTAAATAGTGGGGTTAAGTAAACTTGTTTGATTCTGTGGGGGTTAAGTAAATCTGTTAAATCTGTGGGGGGGTTGTACGAACCCGATAAACTTAACATGTTTTATCTGTTGGTGTTATGCGGGCTTGTTAATCTATTGGGCATAACCTATCAAAATCCTAGTAGTTGGGGATATAAGCGTAGGAGGTAGCTTGTGTCATCTGTTATGTGGGACCCGTATCAGTCGGTAACTAATTCTGGTATCAAAAGGGGGACCCTGAACTAGGTAGGAGTCAGGGCACGCTTACTGTGCTGATTATAAGAGGTTCATATGGGTGGAGGTTTTCTGATAGCGCGTTCCAACAGAGTCATGTGCGTGCATGGGTCCGGCTTGCTTGGGAAAATAAGTCGCTACAACACCAGTAAATAGGTCTGTGTCTTTCTAGGGGTTGCCACTTTAGGAAGTGATACATCCCAATATGGGGCCGACACAGGATACTTACGGGATAGGGAGCCGATCGATTGGGGGTAGTAATTAGGATACATCTAGTCCTACCTGTTTAGATGTTCGTTGTTTCTGGTTGGGGTAACACCCGTTATTTTTGTTTGGGTACCTATTATTACTATTTTGGGTAAAACCCGTTACTAGAAGTGCACCTAAGTCTACCATTATGTTTATGTTTGGATCGTATATGTTATACTATTATTGGTATAGAGAAAAGTATTTGAGAAGTGTAATCTTTTCAGTTCATTCTGCTTATCTTGTTCATACCTGTTACATGATACTGTTATCTCTCATCCAGTTTATATGCCTATCATGATGCTTTTACTTATTTATATGCTAAAAGTAATTGGACTCGCCAGACTTTATGTCTGACACGTTTGGTTTTCTTTTCTCTCTCTTCCTTCCCCCTAGGTTCTTTGGGTGCGAGCGCTCAGGCTTGATTAGGATTCTCTCTTTTGTTTCTGGTTGGAGCTGCTTAGATGTACCGCTTTGACTTCTTGTCTATGGCTACTTATAGGGACTACAGCTTTTTTACTTCTGTACTCTGATGGTTTTTAGTGCAAGATAGATGCTTTTATTTGATGTATTTTATTCCAATATTTCAGTTTGATATTGTAACTGGATTTTTGGACCACGATATTTTCTGCTAGAAAATAAAGTTTTAAATTTCCGTTGTTATTTTATATCTGCCTTGTGATGTTTTTGTTTCTGTATACCTATAACACTTCATGAAAATTAATGCATTCAGCAAAAGAGTGACATTAATGGACGTGGGTGTCACATTTGGTATCAGAGCTGATGGTTACAATATCAGATAAAAGGTTTTGAAAAAAAAATTCAAAAGGTTTCAAAAAGAAAATATTTTCAAAGGAAAGCCTGTTTTTGAAAAAACATATTCCCAAAGCTATATGAAATATCTTTCGATTCTCTGTTTGAACCTTTTCTTTTAGTATGTCCGGGGAACCGATTCTTCCCTAGGGTGTTACGATACCGGCTTGGTTCCGTTGGTTTCTTGAGGCTACAGCACCTACCGAAGGCCAAGCAAACGCCCTTCCCCGAACTACAGCCGTCGTTCCTCCTCCTCCGCGAGCGGATAATTTCTCCAAGATATGCAAGGATTTCTGTGCTATGGGAGGTACGCCTTTCTGAGGAACTGGGACCTTTGTGGAAGCAAGGAATTTTCTTAAGGAGACGGTGGATTTGTTTAGGATTTTTGAGGTTGACGACCATAGGAAGATTCAGTTGGTCGCTTGGCAGCTGAAGGATGAGGCTTCATTCTGGTGGGAAGTGACGCAAGCAGGGCGTCCAGTTGAGACTTGGGATGATTTCTGACAGAGATTTTAGCTGAACTTTCTTTCTTAGACAGAAGAGAGTATGCAAATGGAGAGGTTTCTGGCACTTAAGCAAGGAAGCATGTTTGTCAAAGAGTATGTCAATAAGTTCAATCAGTTGGTAAGGTTTGGTTTGGAGCTCGTGAATACCCCACACAAGAAAGATTTGAGGTTTGTAAGTGGATTGAATGAACCCCTCCATGGATTGGCTATGTCTCATATTTCGATTGGTGCAACTTTCGAGAAGCTCATTGATATGGCATTGATGCACGAATAAGATAAAGATGAAAAGAAAGAGGCTAAGACTGATGAGACACAAATCAAGAAAGTGTGGCCCTAGAAAGAACAACAAAAGAAGGGCAGAAAGAACGACAAAGTATAAGGCAAAAAGAAATGTCATGGTTGTGGATGCGTGGGTCATTGATCAAAGATTGCAGAAAAAGGAAGAATTCTTGTTTCCACTGTGGTGAGGTCGGACACTATTCTAGGGAGTGCCCGAAGAATTAAGGATAGGGCCAAAAGGTAGGATCTTCTGGAGGGCAGGTGCATGATCTCGAGGCCAGTGTACCAGATAAAGGTAGGAAAGTTTCTGTTGAAGGTTTGATTTCTCTTTTCGATCATCATGTTAGGACTCTTTTTTATTCTGGCGCTTCGCACTCTTTTATATTTGATTCTGTGGTTGAGTCTCTGCACCATAGTACAAGTATGGTTTTGGATCCTGTTGTTGTCTTAAACCCCATTAGGGTCACGGCTCATCTGTCTATGATTTGTCCAGGTTTGAGGACATCTGTGTTGGGCGTCGAGTTTGAGTGTGATGCATATATGCTTAGTTTTATGGGTTATGGATTGATTGGCTAGCCATATATGGTGCCATTCTAGACTGTGAAAGGAGCGTCGTTAGACTTTTGGCTTGCCATGGGAGGACTTTTGAGATTTCTTGTGACCTAAGGAGGTCCGTTATGCTTAGTATCCTAGAATCACTTGATGCTTCTTCGATGATTTGCGATCTATACCAGTAGTGTGGATATTCAGATGTTTTTGGGAGGTTAGGGGATTACCTTCAAGGCACGAGATTGATTTCCAGGTATGTTTGGTGGATAATGCGAAGCCAGTCGCACTGCCTGTGCACCATATGGCTCTTAGGGAAAGGAGGGAGCTCATCAAGAAAGTAAGGGAGCTACTTGAGAAGGGGTTTATTAGGCAAAGCATATCGGAATGGGGTGCTCCAGTCGTCTTTGCAACTAAGTCGGATGGCTCGCTTCACTTATGAGTGGATTACAGAGAGCTGAATAAGCTCACTAAGAAGAATAGGAACCCCACTTCCGCGGATTGATGATCTGTTTGACCAGCTTGTTCGTGCATCTGTTTTCTCTCAGTTAGACTTGGCCATGGGTTTTCATTAGTTGAGGATGGCCGAGAACAGTATAGACAAGACCGCTTTCAGAACTCCATATGGTTTCTTCGAGTGGTTAGTCATGCCTTTTGGGTTGACGAATGCACCTGCGTATTTTGTGGATCTGATGAGTATGGTGTTTTGGGAGTTTCTAAATAAGTTTGTAGTGGTCTTTGTGGATGACATTCTGATCTTCTCGAAGAGCAAGGAAGAGCATGCCCTACATTTAGGGGAGTTTTTGAAGACTCTCCGAGCACACCAGCTTAAGGCGAAATCCTCCAAATCTCATTTTTGAAGAAAGGAAGTGAGATTTATAGGGCATGTGGTCTCCAAGGAAGGGATAGCAGTGGTTCCCAAGAAAGCTGTTGCAGTTCAAGATTGGAAGGTTCCAAAGAATGCAACGGAGGTGAGGATTTTTCTTGGTTTAGCGGGCTACTATAGGAAGTTTATTAGGGACTTCGCTAAGATATCAGCCCTACTTATCAAACTGACGAAGAAGATTCTAACCTTTCTTGGGATATTGACTATGAGGATGCTTTTCAGTGATTGAAGAGGGCTTCGACAACATCCCTGATCTTGACTTTTCCTGATGGGAAGAAAGTGTTCATAGTGTACAATGATGCATGTGGTACAGGGTTTGGTGTCGTCTTGATGCAAGAGGGAAAGGTAGTATGTTATGGTGGTAGACAGTTGAGAGTTCACGAGAAGAACTTCCCTACCCATGATTTAGAGTTAGCTGCGATAGTATTCACGCTTAAGGCTTGACGGCATTATCTTCTTGGAAAGAGGTTCGAGTTATACACGGAACATAAGTCGCTCAAGTATCTGTTCTCGCAAAGGGATCTCAATTTGAGACAACAGACATGGATGGAGTTCCTAGCGTCCTATGATTTTGAGATTTCTTTTATGCCTGGTAATGTGGTGGCAGACGCATTGAGTAGGCAGAGGATGACTTTGATCCTCTATTCATAGAGAGACGAAGCTTGGAGTACATATCGACCTTCGATTTTAGGCCATCTACGGATCTTATACCTGGTTTGTTGGCATCCGTAGAGGTGTGACCTACTCTTATGGATCAAATATGATCTTCGTAGCGAGAGGACCCACAGATTGCAGACATCTTGGATAAGCTCGGTAAAGGAGGGACTTCTAGTCACCTTAGTAGATATTCCATGGATGATGGAGGGTGGTTGCGACGGGATGGAAGGCTTTATGTTCCCCAAGTTGGGAGTCTATTGAAGACAGTCCTTGAGGAAGCCCATCATTCTAGGATGATTATCCATCCAGGAGGTGATAAGATGTATAGGGACATGAAGAGGGTTTTCTTTTGGGTTGGGATGAAGTAAGATGTAGAGAAGTTTGTCTCTCGATGTTTAGTTTTCCAGCAAGTCAAAGCTGAGCAAAGGAAGCTCGGTGGTTTACTTCATCCTTTGGAAGTCCCACAGTGGAAGTGGGAGAGCGTCTCTATGGATTTCATTGACAGTTTGCCTAGATCCAGGAAGGAAAACACCAGTATCTGGATTATAGTAGACATGCTTACTAAGAGTGCTCATTTCATTCCTGTTAAAAGTAAAAGAATAGCAGCATGGTTGGCATCAGTTTATCTTTGTGAGATAGTCTGCCTACATGGAGTACCTTCTAGCATAGTGAGTGATCGTGACCCCATCTTCACTAGTGAGTTCTAGGAGAGCCTACAAGATGCATTAGGTACACAGTTATGTTTGAGCACCGCATATCACCCTCAGACCGATGGGCAGACTGAGATGGTGAATAGAGTTCTGGAGGATCTTTTGAGGTTGTGTATCCTAGACTTCAGAGGGACTCGGGAGTAGCATCTTCCGTTGGTTGAATTTGCCTACAATAACATTTATCAGGCTAGTAATGACATGGCACCCTTCGAAGCATTGTATGAATGACCTTGTAGATCACCGATTTGTTGGTGGGAGTTTACAGATTGGCTTCTACTTGGGCGCTAGATGATTAAAGAAACCATAGAAAAAATTGATCCTATCCGCAGACGCATGAAGACAGCTCAGGACAGGCAGAAGTCATAAGCAGATAAGAGAAGGACCGATATTGAGTTTGAGGTGGGAGGCGTGGTATTCATCAAGGTATCACCTTTGAGGAATGTGGTTCGCTTTGGATCTGCAGGGAAACTACCGCCAAGGTTTGTAGGTCCATTTCCCATAGTGGAAAGGATAGGTCAAATGGCATATAGGGTGAAGTTACCAGAGAGATTGGCAGGTGTGTTTTCCACTTTCTCATTTGCGAAAGTGTCTGCATGATACAGCAGAGATAGTTAAGCCGAGCATGCTTGAGGAAGTAAAGGTAGAACGAGAGGCGACGGTTAGACGAGTTCCTATCTGTATTCTTGGATCAGAGGTTAAGAAACTTCGCAACTGAGAGGTCAATTGATGAAAGTTCAATGGGTAAAAGACCGCAAGGATGCAAC
The DNA here is from genome assembly GCA_030737875.1 of Allium sativum. Classification (NCBI taxonomy): domain Eukaryota; kingdom Viridiplantae; phylum Streptophyta; class Magnoliopsida; order Asparagales; family Amaryllidaceae; genus Allium; species Allium sativum. The sequence goes on from CM060922.1 coordinate 639,029,422, forward strand.
ATGGGAGACTGAAGACAAGATTCATGCTTCGTACCCTCTTCTTTTCAAGGGTATGTTCTTAACTTCTTTTTCAAAGCTTGTATTCATACTTGTTTCTGTCATGTAAGTATATATCCTATCAATCGAATCTTCGGCCTTTTAGTAGGAAACCAATGGATGTAAACATGTGTTTGAGACATATTATGGTTGATGGATGCAAGTGGAAGCAAGTGTTTACTAGTGGATGCTCTTGGATGCATACACACACACACACACACTAGGCACTATATAGGCTCAATCACTCTCATACTACATACGGATATATGTGCATTTTTTCTTTTATGGATGGAAATGGGTGTATCAACATATGGATGGAACATTTGGATGGATGGTTGTGCACATATATAGTGTTTTATATGATTTACTAGGACTATTTGCTTACATGTTGGATTCGTGGCACTAACATACGTTGCATTAAGGGGGTCGGCTGAATCAGTAGACCGCCTGATCTTTCGCATTAGTATAGGGACATATACAAACACCTTTGCATACATTCATATAAGCATTAGAAATCTCTTAAGAGCAATGGGTGCATGTGGTTGATGGATGAGTAGATGGTTGATGGATGTTAGGATATGCATTCTTCTTAACTTGAAGATTTCAGGGACGAAATCCTTTTAAGTAGGGAAGAATGTAACATCCAGTAATTTTAAAAGAACACTATAATGGTAAACTAAAGAATAATTAATTAAAAAATTGGGAATTAAGTAAAACGGACTATACCATTGCGTTCATCTCAGAATTCTTCTTAAGATAGACTCTGAATTTGCGTAAAACGGACATCGTATGAGAAAGTTATGAAGCTTAGAAGTTTTTATACGTATAAGAGAAATATATATATACACACACAAATCAAGTCCAAAAATTCAAAATAAGTTAAAAATAAAGCGTGAGAACGAAGCGGGATTGTGACGGGGGTCGACCCACCCCAGATCCATCCCGGTTCATTTCCTGAACCTGGACCTGTTCCTGAGCGGGATTCATTGGCTTTAGGCTATAAAAAGGACCTCATTTCTATTATTTTTACACATAAAAAACAACGGAGATAACGAGATGTTGCCTATGCTTGGATTGAGTTGGACTATTTTTCTTCAACAACAGCCTATTCACATACAAGAATTTCTTCTGCAACATCTGCTTGTTGTTTTTTGTTCTTCGGATCCAGTCTCGGTGAGTTCATGTTATTTTAGATATAAGTATTTAAAAAATAATCTTGACATGTTTATAAATCTGGATCTAAACCTATGCCTGTTAAGAATCAAATTCATACTTAAACAGATTTCCACTATATGTACACCTAATCTACTATTTAATTCTTATATGCATATTTCTGATATACCTATTTATGTTATCATATGCCTATTCTGTTATTATGTCTATTTCTATTCTTCTCTCTCCCTCTTTCCCTTTTTGTTTTTATAGTCTAGGATATCTTCAAGCCTAGGCCTATCGCTAAAATATACAAACGAACAAAATTGGGAATGGTTGGGAAAGATAAATTGGTGCATACCTTGTATTATGAATCATGACTAGGGTTTGGATTCATAATCTATACTGTAATGTATGACTAAAATTTGGGGCATATCTTATACTGTGAATTATGACTTGAAGGTTGGGGCATGTAAATCTGTAGGCTTAATTTATAGATTAAGCAGAACATGTAACGAAACTGTAAACAACATGTGAAACCTGTTTAGATCTATGGGGGTTGTATGTAAAATCTAACTTGTTAAATTTATAGGGGTTATATGAACCTATTAAATAGTGGGGGTTAAGTAAACCTGATTGATTCTATGGGGGTTAAGTAAATCTGTTAAAATTGTGGGGGGTCATATAAACCCGATAAACTTAACCTATTTTATCTGTTGGGGTTATGCGGGCTTATTATTCTATTAGGCATAACTTGTCAAAATCCTAGTAGTTGGGAATACAAGCTTAGGAGGTGACTTGTGTCGTCTGTTGTGTGGGACACGTATTAGTCAATAACCCATTCTGGTATCAAAAGGTGGACTCTGAACTATGTAGGGGTCAGGGCACGCTTATTGAGATGATTATAAGAGGTTCATATGAGTGGAGGTGTTCTGATAGCGCATTCCAACGGAGTCATGTGTGTGCATGGCTCCGGCTTGCTTGGGAAAATAAGCCGCTATAACACCAATAAATAGGTCTGCGTCCTTCTAGGGGTTGCCCCTTTAGGAAGTGATACATCCTACTATGGGGCCAACACAGGGTATTTACGGGATAGGTAGTTGATCAATTGGGGGTAGTAATTAGGGTACATCTAGTCCTATTTGTTTAGGTGCCCTTTGTTTCTGGTTGGGTATCAAAAACTTGATCGACACTTTCTATGTAATAGAAAATCGCAAATTATGTAATAAAGACTGCAAGCGCATAGGTGTGTAGTATGCAGATCGAACACATGAAAGAAAATTAAACCAAATTATTTATATAATTTTTTGGGCGAGCTAGACGAAATTTGGAGGTTGGGTTGAAAAATAATAAAAATTGAAACTACAATAAAACTATTATTATATTGAGTGTATATCTGAATCTAATCAAATACATATTTAATCCAATATAACTTAGGAAAGCAAATAAAAAGCAGAAACAAAAATTGCAGAAATAAACTAACAAACAGAGAATGAAATTAGGATTACTGTTGAATCTAATCAAACAGTCATTCACTAATGAAAACTAAATGTAAAAGACTACTAGTTCTCTACCAATTCTAATTTTATAGACAACAATTGCTAAGAAAATAAAATTGCAGAAAAGAGAAGAGAGAAAAGAAGAAAACTAAACTAGATTAATGGTAGAAGAATTATAGAAGAAAAGTTCAACATTTACAATGGGTATACATGTGTATTTACAGCTGAGTTGCAAAACCTAATTATCTAAATGGGCCTCCTCCTTAAAGAATATGCTACGATTCTCTTCTTATCCTTATTTGCCATGTGTCCATTTGATTAACATAAGTTTTCCTAAGACCTTTTCTACCATTCTCCTTCCAAGGTGACCAATGTGAACACAACTAGCCTCCAATGACAGCTTTTTATGAAATTCTTCATGTATATGGCATATATTCTTCAATTTTAAGTCTAAATGAGGATTGGACAACACATCTATAAAAACAACAAAAAAATACCCAAAGTGATATTTATTTCTTTATAAAAAATAAAATATAAGAGCATAAAACAAACATATTTCTATGTTAATCAAATACCCCACACTTATCTTTTATTCGTCCTCCGGTAAAAAAAATGAAAAACTAAACTAGATAAGTCATACTTTCATAGGAAAGACGATGGCATTGAGCGTTTGCAACAAGTTGTTAAACCTCTAGGTGTCACTGGTAGGACGAGTGATGTCTCGAGAGGGTTTTCGGCGGATACTACCAACAAAATCCAAATGCAATATTTTATGATTCTAGTGCAACTACGTGAATGCAACGGACATATACAAATGAAAACAAAAATGAAAACATGACTTATTTCAGAAAAGTGGTACAACAAATTAAATTAACAATTTCTAGTTAGTTGATTGTATTTTAGATACCTCAACTTGTCACAAATTTTTAACATAATTCAAGTTTTCAATGTTAAACTCTGGTTTGGCCAGTTGGTTTGGTTGATAACATGGTGCAGCCATGAAATAAATTCTTAGTTTGCTTGTCACAGTTTGTAAAGTGGTATTATTATTTCCTCGTGTATTGCTAATCAAATCAATAAGGTCAAGAAGTGCTTGGGCATCATCGCTTATTCTCTATCTCTATAACAATTAAAATTTATGATTAACTACATACACTTCACCCATGATAGATGGAACAGAGCTTGGCAGATTGTGCAGACCGACGCTGACTTTGTCAACAACATGTCAGTAATCCTTAGTTGTCCAACTCATAAAATGAGACCAAGATATACCAATGCAGACTTTGTCAACAACATGTCGGATAGAGCTTGGCGGGTTTTCACACCAACGCTAGATTTTCAAGCAATGTTGGATACCCTTGGATTACTATTATTATTATTACTGAAAATATAAGAACAATAGAGAGCTACGCGAATTCAGCTTTAAACAACTTAGTTTTAAAGACTCAAAAGGCCAATATAAGTATTTTAAGTCCTCCGCTTGTTAAACAAAGACTACAATTTAGAATAAACTTCATGACCATCGCCTAAGAATCTCCTTATGTACTAGTTACGCTGTTATCCTACAAAATTCAGCTTTTCATTATATTTCTTATTCAATCTTAGTTGAGTGAAAAAAATACTATCAACTGAATATCAATTGTTAACTTATTTTATTGTATCAATTTGAAATGAGTCATGCTTCAAAAAAAAGGGCATGTTACTACGATCTACAATGCATGATGGTTCTATATGAAAAGAAAGAAAGAAAACTAAAGAAAAGTAAAAGGATGTAATGCAGACTCCTTCCCCACACTTGATCTAAACAGTGTCCGCACTATAAACACGTTTTCTAAATGTGAAAGATGGCACCCAAAAATGGATGAGATGCAAAATTATATGTAGAATGAAATGCAAGTTAGCCACTATATGTGAATACAAATCATATGCAGAATGAAATCTATGATGATAATGATGAATGTTCTGTGAATAATGATGTTTTCTGTTTCCCCCACACTTGCCTCTATCAAAAATGATGTATGATGATTTCGTATATGATTTTTGAGGTACAAGAGGCATGTCAATAACTTTGAATTCAAAATCTTCCTCATGCAAAAAATTTCGTCATAATGATTTTTACCATTCAGGTAAAGATTACAATAATCCCATAAATTTGAGTGTTTAACCACAATTTCCCTTGATGATATGGAATTACGATTATTTTTGAGACGTTCCATATATTCATCCTCGTCATTTAAAATATTAAGTTTGTCTTCAAAAGGTTCTTCAAAAGATCTAGTAGATATGTTTATTAAGATAAGAGAATCATAGAGGTTTTCATTCATCATTATCAAATGTATACAACGAAAATCCTAGACTTGAGGTTGTCAAATTGAGCTCCTATTCAAAATAAATAACGTAATCAAGTATATCTTATTTGTTGATAATCTCGATTATAAAGGGGAAGAGGGTCTTATGGCCGTTCACGTACAGTATAAATACTAAGGGATACGACCAATGTTTTACGGGTAGTATGCAACCTTTTTTGCTAGAAGTTTAATAAACTGAAATAATCTATATCCACGATAAAACCCTTAAGAGAATCAATTCCATGAAATACACTTCTATAATTAAATATTTTGCAATATCTAATCAGATTTTATAATTGAAAATGACGAGAGTGATGAAAATATTTCTCCTAACTAAACTGATTCAGAAATTTCAGGCATGCAGCAATCAGGCAATAATAATTGCAGAAATTAAAATTTGTACAAGCAAGCCGCTGCCCCTGTGCAAAAATTTTTTACAAGCAATTTTTATATATTTTTCTTTGCAGCAGAGCACCTGTAGTGTTTGGAAATTTTACAGTGGAGTATGGCAGTCCATCCAGAAAAATTGAATAGTATCAATGTTTGAAATCACATTGTTTGCGAATCGGTTTGACTTCTGTATTCCTTGTTTGTTGCTTGAACACTATCTCTTGCTTTTCTTTGAATTTGGTCAATTTTTTTGTCTCCTCTTTATCATCTCTCATTTTCTAAAGAAAATCTTAACCATACTCCATCGAAATTTAACTAGAATCAAACCGGTTTATCTCTGATTTGATTATCTATTAATTTCTCATCAAATCTTTCAAGATCAAAGTGTAATCTAGAGTTATAGATCAATGTTAGTTAAAAATCTAAATTTTTGTGCCTGCAAACTCCCTCAAACAAAAAAACACTATTTATAGCGATGCGATTGTGCTCATAAATTAGTTGGGTGTGGCTGGACCCTGAAATCAATTCTGTGCGCTTTGTAGCCCCTGAAAACTAAGTTACTCTATTCAGATGTCGAAATTCTGGAGGGTATATCTTATAGCCTTGAAATTGAAATTGCATTTGCATTTAATAATGGAAGAGAAATCCATACGTGGTTTGCGCAGGATTGGATGTAGGGTATCTCCGAATTAGTTTTAAAATACCAGTGTATTCTTTCCTTTTAAATTACTACATTTACTTTTATTTGTATTATGATACTAAGATTGTTAAAAGCATCAATTTAAGTATAATCTTGTTAAAAGATTCATATATTAAAGATAACAGTACCCCCCCTCTAGTGTTAATATTAGCCTTAAGATCCATATTCCACATTCTCAAGGAGACGTGCTTCTCGGGCAAGGACCTCTAAACCAATCACATATGTGTAGTAATTAGGATGAAGTGGGTGATAGAAATATTCAAACGCATTAGGTAACTGAGGAGGGAACTAGGATATGGGAGATGGCCTGAATAACAGATACAAATGAGAGTGGAGGAAAATAAACTCTATAGGGGCGCACAAATGTTTTCTCCTAGACCAGTAGGTATAGTCTCAATTTTCAATATTTTGAACTGGATAACATTGAAATCCACATCTTCTTGAGTAACAATGTCTAATTACTAAGATAGTTAATCTCGTTTATTGCACATAAAAGGAGAGCCCTAAGAAGAAATACTAGTCTTTTTGGTCAATTCTGTACTTTTAATTTTCCTACCAGATGATATCAATCCAAATTTTAGAATTATAGTGATTAAAAATCAATTACAATACAGACTATAACTTGGCTTAAGAGAAATATATTGAGTTTGATCTATATGCATACATAATAAATCGAAACTCAATGTTAAGCATTGTGCTCTATAAAAACTAATACTACTCTTTAGTATCTGGTAACCCTAATTACCAAGTGATTAAGAAGAAGAATTCAGTTAGACACGGCGTGTTGCACGCCCACTGAAATCAAAGTACTATATATACCATTATTTAAGGTGACATGTCATGCCGCACCAAATCAAAGGAAATATATTGTAAAGTCGATATAAGATATTTACCCTCTCCAAATTTCATTGTGTAGCATTGTGTCGAACTCATTATGTATTGAATTAAACCTCATTAGGCTCATCACTTATGTCAAACTTCTTCGAAATCATGACATTATGGTAGAATTTAATAAGACAGCTACACAATGCATTACCCCTTACGAAAGTTAATACATTATAAAGGCTTTCATAAGGGTGACAAATTGTATTGCACCTCCTTAAATAAGGGACATGGTGCCTGTCTTTATTGAAGATGGTATGATGTGACACACTTAGTTATGATAGATGCACCATGTTGCTCCTTATCAAGTAAAGTACATAGTGCTAGACTTTGTTAAGGGTGACATGTTGCGTTGCATCTCTTTTTAACATAATAAACCAAGTTCAAAAAAATAGATTTTTTCTTAATTCGAAATTTTGAAGTTGTTTGGTAGGGTTTGGAGGCATAAATTCATTTGCCTGCAGCTTTATTCAATAAATATGCAGGAAAAATTAGGTGAAAGTATATTTTGATTTTTAGAATATTGCATTCATGTAGAAATTTCAAGTATATTTAGGACGTGTGTATCATATTTTTAAAGGATTTTTAAAGAAAAATGTATTCATATAAGAGGTACCGCTTAAAAATTCATTGCATTCATAATTTTATATGATGTATTGCCCTTTGACCGAGTACACTGATGGCTGCAGAATTGGATGTACAGATGATGTATATGAATTATGTGAGAAATTGCATAATTTTACCTGTAACGCCCCGCCTCCGCTAGGGTCACTCGCAAAGGAATGCACTAGCTTTAGAGGGGCATTATTGGTAAACATGCATAGAAATATCACAAGACAGAACATATAACATAGCGGAAGTAAAATCGAACTTTTATAAACATTAATAATTAAGGTCCAAAGCCTTTTACACCAGAGTACATCAAAACTTGTCTTGCAATAGTAAAGAAGCATAAAGACATTTTCATAAATTATTCCCCAAGTAAAAACAGTAAAGTAGCCATTAGCCAAGAAAAGTCCAAGCCATCCATGATGACCTTCAAGCAGAAGAAGTCCGAACTAAACAACAGTATTTCCTCCCTGTAACCTGGGGGGGAAACGGAAGAAAAGAGGCGAAACAAAACGGGTCAGTCAAAAAGACTGAGTAAGCCCTATCTACTATTAGCATAAAAACTAGTAAAGTTAACTAACATGAGAAACTGAGATGAACATAAGCATGATGACAAGATAGATAAGCTAAATCAAAATAACAGGATGAACTACTGAACTCAGATAAACTAAGGTGTCATGATAAATTACGATGTCAAGATAAAACAAGGTATCACATCGTCAGGTTTCTATCAAGTATAATATCCCCAAGATATCTATCACGTATAACGTCCCATGGTATCTATCATGTATATCTGCTCTGCACCTCTCGTACCAGTATCCCAACCCGCGTCATGTGTTAACCATGAATGTCCCTTGCCCAACGTCATGTAATGGTCCATGTCAACCTAATATATAGCATATGTAGGTTTTCCCAACTCGTATGCTTCTTTCCATGTATAAGTTCAGTCCTTTGCCGTAGGCCATACGGGCTTCCCCTGTAAACGTTTTATCCTTGAAGTTGTTTTGGACTGCAATTCTTGATCTAGTTGTGTTTCCTTACCATGAACTATCGTGCGTCCACTTAGGATTTATGCCACCTAGGGCCGCTAGGGATCATGCTACCTAATGAACGTTTCCGTGTCTCGGTATGGGTTTTGGCCACCTAGGACCACTAGGGATTACGCCACCCGTCAACCGCGCCCTTGATCCCACGTATGTATCGTGAATCATTTTCCATGTCTAGATGCACATGTTCCCCAATGTGCCATCCGAGTTCCGTGCCAGGGTAAATCAAGAAATACGGAACTCGGTCGGGAGCTTTAAATCGTCTGCCGATGCAGATATCAAGGTCTGTTTTTGTACCCGTGGCTATGGTCCCACGTGACCCCTCCCTCAACTACTGAAAGGCAATCCAAGAAAAATCATGTATAAGAACCACTCCACGGCCCCACTATAGCCCACTTTCCTACGGGCCAACCTCACCCATGACTCGATAGCAAGCACATGGTCTGTTGGGGGTTCCCTGCCTTTCCGCACGTACACGATTGACTAAAGATGGTAGGTAGTCGGCGATGCGCTATCCAGGGCAAAAACAAGAATCGTCGACTCCACGCTAATCCATCCCAGTCTTTAGGTTGCTCGCATAGCAACCAAGGCATACTCTTGGTCCTTCTAACGCAGACCTTAACCTCTCATGGGCCTAGTATAATTACCTGGCAGCCCACAGAGGGATCCCAAGAATATCCTCACGTCCCCCGAAGCTTCCACTTCGGCACCCAGTGCGCTGGAGCTTTTATCCAAGTCAGATAACTTGCTCCCCCTCGTATACTAAGCGATGACCTACCGTATCAGGTTACTCATCGTTTTGAGAATTAGTCCTATGTCCTTAGCTAAGAATTATTACTTAGTTACCCTTAACTAAGGTTTACCACTTAGCTTCCTTTCCCGTTATCCTTGATTAACCACGGTTTTCTACCTAGTTCTTCTAGCTAGGGTTTGTCTGTTGGGTTAAGTGTTATCATTCAAGTCCATGACTTAACCCGCCCACGAATCACGTCAAAGATTGGCTAAGTATTTAAGTTCAAGACTTAGTCCCACAAGTTGGTTAAGTGTACCCAGAGGCTCATGACTTAACCTTATCAAGTCAAATTGGTCAAGTACTAGCTTACCTTAATCCTATCGGATTATCTTGCTAGATCGATTAAGCATAGATTATCTTAATCCCATCAAATTATCGAGTCGGATTGGTTAAGTATAGGTTGGCTTAACCCCATCCTCTAATCGTACTATAATGGTTAAGTATATTCTAAAAAGGTCTTGTGACTTAACCTTATCAGGTCCGCGTATTAGATTGGTTAAGTGTAAGTTACTTAACCCCATCAAATCATCATGTATAATTGGTTAAGTATAAGTTGCTTAACCCCATTAAATTATCACGTTAAGTTGGTTAAGTATTGGTTACTTAACCTCATTGAATTACCGAGTTTAAATTGGTTAAGTGTTTAACTTAACCCCATCGAATTACCGTGTTTAGATTAGTTAAGTGTGGATTACTTAACCCCATCTAATTACCGTGTCGGATTAGTTAAGTGTAAATTACTTAACCCCATCCCCTAATCATCTTGTATGGTTAAGTGTCATTAAGAAAACTTACTTAACCTTGCCAAATTATCATGTTGGATTGATTAAGTGTTGGTTAACTTAATCCCCGTCCACTAGTCGTATAAAAATGGTTAAGTGTCATTAGGCAAATCAAATCACTTAACCTACCCAACCTTGTCATGTTTTGTTAAGTATCATTAGCCTAACCTATTTACTTAACCCATTTACCCATGTCATATTTGGTTAAGAGTCATTAATCAAATTAACTTAACCCTATCATGTGGCATTAATTACTTAATGCACCCCAACCTCTCACATTAGACTTTGTTGTGGTTACTAGTTAAGTCGGTCGGTTCCGGGTAGCTTTACACCACAACTTGGTCTAACCTCGGGTTCAAGCACAACATGACCAACTTCTCACATTGGGTCCTATTGTTTGCAACTACTAGTTAGGCCGGTCGGTTCTGGGTAGTTTTACGTTGCAAACTCAACCCAACCTCGAGTTGGCCACTTTCATGTTTAGTCTAGTGTCATGTTCATAGTCAAGTTTTCAAGCAATTGGGTAGACCTAACTTAATAGGTAAATTCCCAATGGGTAGACCTAACTTAATAGGTAAATTCCCAAGCTTATGTTTTTATGCATACTTACATGTCAACTTCCATGTTATACTTCAAGTCATGTTTTCAAGTATAAACACATGTCATATTTAACGTTACATGTTGTCATGTTTATACCCATTTACCCAAGTCATATTCATGTCATTATGTTTCCCCATAATGTGACCCCAACGCTTTTTAAACTAGCATATACGTTCGCAACAACGTGATGGATTAAAAGAAGAGACTTGGCAAAGGAATGACAAAAATGGGTATTAAGCCACAAGTTAATCATGGTGGCAAATGAGGCACAAATGTGTTCATTAGCTTGCATGTTACATTCTTAAGCCTCAAAAACATGCATCAACCCAAACTTGGTACATAAGCGAATCATGGTGACAAAAGACATGGAATGATGGCTAGAAACTCGCATATATCATCATATAAGGATTATGACTTCATATGCAAGTTGACATAATGATTATGAAGATTCTCATGTTGCATAATGCAACATTTCAACATAAAGGTTGTGGCTTTTAGTTCATAAGATCAAGATAATGACTTCATAAACTTGCATAACATGATAGTATGCATCATTCTAATTAATCAAACCCAAACTTTCAACATGAACATTTAACTTCATAGTTAATATCTAAGAGTAGGGAAGGGCTTACATAGCTATGAAGGCACAAATCGAAATGCAAAACAAAGATTGTGATGAAGCCTATGCATGCCATCACCCAAAAACCCAAAGATGAACACTCCAAATCAACAAAAATACCATCTTTATGAACAAAGATCAAAGCTTTTGCCTTGAAATCAACTTGAGAAGCTCTCATACTAACATAGGGACTCTCTAATACTCTCATGATCATGAAACCTCTCATAGAAATGAAGTGGAGGCTAGGATAGTTGAGTGGAGGCCATGAGAGTAGCAATTTTGCCATAGTTTAGTTGCATGAATGAATAATGAGGGTTTAGGGGTAGGTTAGGGGCTTATTTATAGATTAGGCAAGTGTTTTAGGCCATAGGATTAAACCTAGATTCAATCCAAGCCACCAAAGTATGTCTTGGGGAAGAAGTCAAGTGTAGGAACCATCTAGGGCCTTTAGATTAAAGATGAACCATGAGAACCATCCAAATGCAAAATCTGCATTTGAGCGAATCGGCCCACGGGTTGACAGCCAAACACCCTGAATTAACCCCTAGTCGACCCAGCGAGCTCGGGTCGACCTCAAAAATCGGCCGGTTCGGTTATTCCCCTCTCCCAATTCGCTGTTTTGAACATTTTTGCATATTTATTTATTTAATTTTCAATTATATATATATATATCAATATATATATATATTTCTCTGCGCAACACATTTCACTTAATTAAGTATCCTTTAATTTGGGAATTTTTCGTGAAACTTCGCGAGGCCATATCTTGGTCATACGGACTCCGATTTTCGAAAACTCGGACTCTATTTCGCGTATTTTTCCGAGACGAACGCAATGGCAGAGCCCGTTTCACCTGATTCAGAATTTAAAATTAAATTCTGCATTGGTTCTCGTCTTAATCATGTTATCGAAATACGGGTTGTTACATTCTCCCCACCTTTTAGGATTTCGTCCCCGAAATCTCCAAGTTAGGAAGAACATATCCTACCGTCCATCATCCATCTACTCAAAACATCATCCACAAGCAACCATTGTCCTTAGATGATTTCTAATGCTGTATGAATATATGCAAGACGTGTGTGTACATGTTCCTTAACTAATGCTAATGATCAGGCCTGAATAATCTTTCTAATGCAAAAATATGTATAGTGCCATGTATCCAACGTGTATGCAAATAGTCCTAGTCATATAGATACTATATGCGTGCACAATCATTCATTCATATGCAACAACCGCATGATAATACACTCGATTTCATCCATAAACAAGTATAAATACTCGTGCATATGCAATATGAAATGTGACCGAGTCGAGCTAGTATCTAATGTGTATTCGCGCATCCACGAGCAACCACTTGCAACCACTTGCAACCATATCAATCATAACATGTTTCAAATACATGTTTACATCCATAGGGTTCTACCTAGAATTCCCTGAAACAGGGTCGAGAAGATAAACAGGACAAACTCCTTACAGGGTTTGTAACGGAGAATAGGACCGAGAGGATGTCCACAAAAGATAGCCTACAAGTAAGCTCTACAGAAAACAGGGATCAAGGATATACTCCCAAAAAGAGATATCATGCGCGTATCTAGTCTTTGACCATCAAAGTCGTCTTTTAACTTCGCGATTTTGTAGCTTCTTATTCCTGTTTCCATAACATGAGCTGGAACTCATTTCTTCGTCGCCTCTCGTTCCACTTGCACTTATCCTTTTCCTAAAATACTTGACGCAAACATGACTGCGTACTCATGATCTCATGCAAGCTTTCCAAAATTCACTAGTGAATCTTGGATCTCGTTTATATACTATAAGGTATTCCATGTAGAAGAACTTTCTCTTGAAAGTAAACAGATGTCAATCAGGTTATCATGCGCACTTACTAGGGTGATCTCTATAACCCATGCATAAATGAAGTAAACCATCCGTCTTATTGGCGAACACCACTCGATCGGGCTTCAAATTTCCAATAAAGGCATCAAGGGATTCTAAGTAACTAGTCATGACAGAACCTCAAAAAGGTTACCCGGTACTTCGAGGGCATTACCAAGGCTAGTCAAAAGGTCTAACTACCCTCCTATCAAAACCGAGAGTGGCACCCCCTACTGGATAACCACTTCATCCCTAGAATCCATCCATAGCTTATAAACATAAGCATTATTTCCAAACTCAACACTTGGCATAGACATTCCCAAATCCAAACAAGTCATGTATAAATGGACTGATTCTCTAATAGGACTTTGAGACAAAAATGGGATTCTCTATTACGCTAGTACTTAAGGTGCAGAGACTCAACTATCGAAGCAGACTTAAATGATACGAACAACGAAGTCCTAACGGGATGATAGAGAAGAAAAGCTAAACCTTTAACAAGATCGTTACCCTCCTTCCGAGGTACTCTAGAAATGAGAGCATACTACTGCCCTCCCGATGATCTTGTCCTTGTCCCATAATACTTAACTATCCGCCCCGTTTTACCATGCCAAAGGTACTCTCTCGTCATGGGTTTCATTGTTCATCTTTCTCCCTCCTTTGAGGACTAAGCCATACCAACAAGTTGCTCATCCTTAAGCTTGTATCCTTTATCCTCTTTCTCACTATCCTTTCTTATAACGCGGTCACTGGTCTCTTGAAAACCACCTCCATCGCATGGAAAGCACTTTCGTAGATAGAAAAGACTAGTCGCAGTTAAAACCACTGTGACTACAGATGGAGGAAAGAAAGGAAAAGAGATTTAATTAAGGAAACAAGGATAATGCTAATGGCCTTTGGGGAATAGCCTTTTCTTTTTAAAAGAAAACTTTCTTGAAAAATGCTTCTTTATAAACGATTTTCAAATAGTTTTCAGAAGGTCTTTAAAAACTTTTGCCCAATCTGGTAACCTTCTGCTCTGATACCAAATGTAACGCCCCGCCTCTGCTAGGGTCACTCGCAAAGGAATGCACTAGCTTTAGAGGGGCATTATTGGTAAACATGCACAGAAATATCACAAGACAGAACATATAACATAGCGGAAGTAAAATCGAACTTTTATAAACATTAATAATTAAGGTCCAAAGCCTTTTACACCAGAGTACATCAAAACTTGTCTTGCAATAGTAAAGAAGCATAAAGACATTTTCATAAATTATTCCCCAAGTAAAAACAGTAAAGTAGCCATTAGCCAAGAAAAGTCCAAGCCATCCATGATGACCTTCAAGCAGAAGAAGTCCGAACTAAACAACAGTATTTCCTCCCTGTAACCTGGGGGGGAAACGGAAGAAAAGAGGCGAAACAAAACGGGTCAGTCAAAAAGACTGAGTAAGCCCTATCTACTATTAGCATAAAAACTAGTAAAGTTAACTGACATGAGAAACTGAGATGAACATAAGCATGATGACAAGATAGATAAGCTAAATCAAAATAACAGGATGAACTACTGAACTCAAATAAACTAAGGTGTCATGATAAATTACGATGTCAAGATAAAACAAGGTATCACATCGTCAGGTTTCTATCAAGTATAATATCCCCAAGATATCTATCACGTATAACGTCCCATGGTATCTATCCTGTATATCTGCTCTGCACCTCTCGTACCAGTATCCCAACCCGCGTCATGTGTTAACCATGAATGTCCCTTGCCCAACGTCATGTAATGGTCCATGTCAACCTAATATATAGCATATGTAGGTTTTCCCAACTCGTATGCTTCTTTCCATGTATAAGTTCAGTCCTTTGCCGTAGGCCATACGGGCTTCCCCTGTAAACGTTTTATCCTTGAAGTTGTTTTGGACTGCAATCCTTGATCTAGTTGTGTTTCCTTACCATGAACTATCGTGCGTCCACTTAGGATTTATGCCACCTAGGGCCGCTAGGGATTATGCTACCTAATGAACGTTTCCGTGTCTCGGTATGGGTTTTGGCCACCTAGGACCACTAGGGATTACGCCACCCGTCAACCGCGCCCTTGATCCCACGTATGTATCGTGAATCGTTTTCCATGTCTAGATGCACATGTTCCCCAATGTGCCATCCGAGTTCCGTGCCAGGGCAAATCAAGAAATACGGAACTCGGTCGGGAGCTTTAAATCGTCTGCCGATGCAGATATCAAGGTCTGTTTTTGTACCCGTGGCTATGGTCCCACGTGACCCCTCCCTCAACTACTGAAAGGCAATCCAAGAAAAATCATGTATAAGAACCACTCCACGGCCCCACTATAGCCCACTTTCCTACGGGCTAACCTCACCCATGACTCGATAGCAAGCACATGGTCTGTTGGGGGTTCCCTGCCTTTCCGCACGTACATGATTGACTAAAGATGGTAGGTAGTCGGCGATGCGCTATCCAGGGTAAAAACAAGAATCGTCGACTCCACGCTAATCCATCCCAGTCTTTAGGTTGCTCGCATAGCAACCAAGGCATACTCTTGGTCCTTCTAACGCAGACCTTAACCTCTCATGGGCCTAGTATAATTACCTGGCAGCCCACAGAGGGATCCCAAGAATATCCTCACGTCCCCCGAAGCTTCCACTTCGGCACCCAGTGCGCTGGAGCTTTTATCCAAGTCAGATAACTTGCTCCCCCTCGTATACTAAGCGATGACCTACCATATCAGGTTACTCATCGTTTTGAGAATTAGTCCTATGTCCTTAGCTAAGAATTATTACTTAGTTACCCTTAACTAAGGTTTACCACTTAGCTTCCTTTCCCGTTATCCTTGATTAACCACGGTTTTCTACCTAGTTCTTCTAGCTAGGGTTTGTCTGTTGGGTTAAGTGTTATCATTCAAGTCCATGACTTAACCCGCCCACGAATCACGTCAAAGATTGGCTAAGTATTTAAGTTCAAGACTTAGTCCCACAAGTTGGTTAAGTGTACCCAAAGGCTCATGACTTAACCTTATCAAGTCAAATTGGTCAAGTACTAGCTTACCTTAATCCTATCGGATTATCTTGCTAGATCGATTAAGCATAGATTATCTTAATCCCATCAAATTATCGAGCCGGATTGGTTAAGTATAGGTTGGCTTAACCCCATCCTCTAATCGTACTATAATGGTTAAGTATATTCTAAAAAGGTCTTGTGACTTAACCTTATCAGGTCCGCGTATTAGATTGGTTAAGTGTAAGTTACTTAACCCCATCAAATCATCATGTATAATTGGTTAAGTATAAGTTGCTTAACCCCATTAAATTATCACGTTAAGTTGGTTAAGTATTGGTTACTTAACCTCATTGAATTACCGAGTTTAAATTGGTTAAGTGTTTAACTTAACCCCATCGAATTACCGTGTTTAGATTAGTTAAGTGTGGATTACTTAACCCCATCTAATTACCGTGTCGGATTAGTTAAGTGTAAATTACTTAACCCCATCCCCTAATCATCTTGTATGGTTAAGTGTCATTAAGAAAACTTACTTAACCTTGCCAAATTATCATGTTGGATTGATTAAGTGTTGGTTAACTTAATCCCCGTCCACTAGTCGTATAAAAATGGTTAAGCGTCATTAGGCAAATCAAATCACTTAACCTACCCAACCTTGTCATGTTTTGTTAAGTATCATTAGCCTAACCTATTTACTTAACCCATTTACCCATGTCATATTTGGTTAAGAGTCATTAATCAAATTAACTTAACCCTATCATGTGGCATTAATTATTTAATGCACCCCAACCTCTCACATTAGACTTTGTTGTGGTTACTAGTTAAGCCGGTCGGTTCCGGGTAGCTTTACACCACAACTTGGTCTAACCTCGGGTTCAAGCACAACATGACCAACTTCTCACATTGGGTCCTATTGTTTGCAACTACTAGTTAGGCCGGTCGGTTCCGGGTAGTTTTACGTTGCAAACTCAACCCAACCTCGAGTTGGCCACTTTCATGTTTAGTCTAGTGTCATGTTCATAGTCAAGTTTTCAAGCAATTGGGTAGACCTAACTTAATAGGTAAATTCCCAATGGGTAGACCTAACTTAATAGGTAAATTCCCAAGCTTATGTTTTTATGCATACTTACATGTCAACTTCCATGTTATACTTCAAGTCATGTTTTCAAGTATAAACACATGTCATATTTAACGTTACATGTTTTCATGTTTATACCCATTTACCCAAGTCATATTCATGTCATTATGTTTCCCCATAATGTGACCCCAACGCTTTTTAAACTAGCATATACGTTCGCAACAACGTGATGGATTAAAAGAAGAGACTTGGCAAAGGAATGACAAAAATGGGTATTAAGCCACAAGTTAATCATGGTGGCAAATGAGGCACAAATGTGTTCATTAGCTTGCATGTTACATTCTTAAGCCTCAAAAACATGCATCAACCCAAACTTGGTACATAAGCGAATCATGGTGACAAAAGACATGGAATGATGGCTAGAAACTCGCATATATCATCATATAAGGATTATGACTTCATATGCAAGTTGACATAATGATTACGAAGATTCTCATGTTGCATAATGCAACATTTCAACATAAAGGTTGTGGCTTTTAGTTCATAAGATCAAGATAATGACTTCATAAACTTGCATAACATGATAGCATGCATCATTCTAATTAAGCAAACCCAAACTTTCAACATGAACATTTAACTTCATAGTTAATATCTAAGAGTAGGGAAGGGCTTACATAGCTATGAAGGCACAAATCAAAATGCAAAACAAAGATTGTGATGAAGCCTATGCATGCCATCACCCAAAAACCCAAAGATGAACACTCCAAATCAACAAAAATACCATCTTTATGAACAAAGATCAAAGCTTTTGCCTTGAAATCAACTTGAGAAGCTCTCATACTAACATAGGGACTCTCTAATACTCTCATGATCATGAAACCTCTCATAGAAATGAAGTGGAGGCTAGGATAGTTGAGTGGAGGCCATGAGAGTAGCAATTTTGCCATAGTTTAGTTGCATGAATGAATAATGAGGGTTTAGGGGTAGGTTAGGGGCTTATTTATAGATTAGGCAAGTGTTTTAGGCCATAGGATTAAACCTAGATTCAATCCAAGCCACCAAAGTATGTCTTGGGGAAGAAGTCAAGTGTAGGAACCATCTAGGGCCTTTAGATTAAAGATGAACCATGAGAACCATCCAAATGCAAAATCTGCATTTGAGCGAATCGGCCCACGGGTTGACAGCCAAACACCCTGGATTAACCCCTAGTCGACCCAGCGAGCTCGGGTCGACCTCAAAAATCGGCCGGTTCGGTTATTCCCCTCTCCCAATTCGCTGTTTTGAACATTTTTGCATATTTATTTATTTAATTTTCAATTATATATATATATCAATATATATATATATATTTCTCTGCCCAACCCATTTCACTTAATTAAGTATCCTTTAATTTGGGAATTTTTCGTGAAACTTCGCGAGGCCATATCTTGGTCATACGGACTCCGATTTTCGAAAACTCGGACTCTATTTCACGTATTTTTTCCAAGACGAACGCAATGGCAGAGCCCGTTTCACCTGATTCAGAATTTAAAATTAAATTCTGCCTTGGTTCTCGTCTTAATCATGTTATCGAAATACGGGTTGTTACATTACCCCTGCTGAATTTCGAGGACGAAATTTCCTAAAAGGTGAGAGAACTTAACACTCCACATTTTTAATAATTAAATAATAAGGTAAGTTTGTAAACTATTCAAAATTTAGCTACATGAGTTATACCATTGCGTCATGATGATTTTCTGACTAATTTACATATATAGTTTATAGAAAACACAGGGTTAAAACAAAGAAGTTATTATACGAAGAAGATTTAAGAAACAAACAAAACATATAGCCAGGTCGATCCTAGGGTCGACCCCCATAAGGTTTTGGTCAACTCACCTTGGTGCCTGGGCGCAATTTTTTTGAAGTACAAATATGTGACGTTATTTTGTTATTTTCTATCATGGCTGATTTATATTTACTATTTTAGCAATTTGAGCTAACACGGCATGTTCTGATTGGTTGAGTGACGTGGCTGACTTGGATTTAGTCAAGAAATCCGACATCTCGAGATCCTTAGGCCTAGCACTTCATTCACAACACAATCTTCCCTCATCAAGGTTCTCTCTTTATGAGACGGACCTGACCTAAATTTTTATTGGGGGGATGTTTACAAAATTAAATATATATAATCCTGCTAGGGGAGCAACCAACAACAGACAAGGAAAAGTGCTAAGGACAATGGGCCGGTGGGCTTAAATTATATCTGTTTGATAATGGTATATAATATCATTTAGTTCCTGTTATGATTTAGAATAGTTTAATTTAGAATTATTGTAGTTGTTTATTTCCTATTATACTTAGTTTTAGTTTAATTAGAGTTAGTTATAGTAGTTTAATCCCCACTATGATTTAATTTAGCATAGTATAGTAAGGATTGTTTACAGTAAATTAGTAGTTAAACTATAAATTTGGGAAACTAGTACTTATATGCAAAAGTTAACTACTTATAATTAAACTTGAGCAAATAAAAGTAATAGAAATTTCCAAGAAAAGGGGTATAAGCCCAATTGTGTTACATTTACAGTATTTATGTCAAATTTGGGAAATAAACTAAGAACGGGAATCAAAATATACCAATTAAATTGGAAGCTAGAAATATTCTAGATTGGTCAGTTAAGAAAAAAGGATATATGGTTTCATGGTTTGGTTTGTAAGTAAAACAACAAATGTAATTGCAAGAGTAAAAAAAGAAATGTATTAGTGTGAAATATGGATTTAGCTGTACTTCGCACTATCCAGTAGCTCAGAAGTAATTAAAACAAATGTCTTGCATTTACAGATTCATGTTTATAGGAATGTTTTATGTTAGATTATGGATATATATTTTAGTACATTTGCAATAACCTACCAATTCATAATAAATATAACTTCCTAAAGATAGTACTCACAAAGGTTATAAGTAAAAGAGTAATAGAACAGAAAGATGTCATAAAAAGATAAAGATAAAGAAATCAAGTTAGATGCTCGGTAGCCAAAAAAGCATATGATTAAGATCAGTTTTTAAAGTACAAATGATAAGGACAAAAGAGATTATTATGGTAAAAGTTTTATGATAAGATAATATAGCTTCAAATTAAGATTGTCATAAATAGTAGTAAGAAAAGATGATAATACCGTAATAAAAAAAATAAAGGAGCGGATTAAGAAAAATGAGAAGAAAAATTAAATGCATAAGAAAAAATTTGAGCACAGGGTCTAATAAGAAATGTGTGATGCGTTTGGAGTAGTCCAAAGCGAATTTGAAGGAATGCCTAGCGATGCGGACTATAACTGATTCACCAGAGTACATTGACCTCGGGAGGCAAATTTATAGCAACATTCCTAGTCAATCGTGGACTGGTGATCTTAAGAATATCGGGGACAGTTATGCTAAAGATAGGAAGCATAGTCTTTAATGCGAGGATACTTCTAGGATGGCCATCCAATATTGGTAATTGTTTGGTGTTCCATTGGAGGTAGGTCTGTAATTTCCATCAAGAGGGTATGTGTAACAACCCGGAAATTCTGAACCAATTTTAATTTTTTATTTTAGCAATTTTAATGGATTTTTAATATTTAAAATAATTTATTTTAAATAATAACGACGTAAAATTTATTTTAATAGAAGTTAGAAGGAATAAATTTATTTTAATTTTAAAACGATCCTAAAATGGCGTGGTAGTTTGAAATTTCGATTTCAAATTTCAAATGAATGTACAAGATTCAAAATAAATCAGATTTCAGTAAAACAAGAAATATTAGAATTTGTTTAAAAATATCTTTCCAACGAATGTGAAAAATCCAGATTTCATAGCGGAAATTAAAAGTTACGTCCAGTTGAAAATTTAGAATAGTCGCTATGGAATTTATATATATATTTTAATATAATATACAGCTATTTTACAAGCGACCTCCATTTTCGAAGAAACCACTTTGGTTGGATCAGGAATGTCAAACTATTGCAAGATTCCAAATTCCATAATTTTTGGAATTAATATGTGAGTGTAGTAAATCAAAACGTGTTTTGTCAATTTCAATCAAATTGGATCGACCAGAAAATGGCCATTTTTCAAACGGTCCTCAAATTCGATGAAATTAATTTTGTTAGGACCGTATCGTGAAAACAAAGCTAGATTTATTTTTTGGGAATTTTTGGAGTCAGTATGTGGCCCCGATAAATTAAAATGTACGATCAAATTAAATAATTAAATGTTTTATATTTTAATTTAAAGAAAAACTGATCAAAACATTAGAATTGGTTTATGAAACATATTCCATTGTATCCGGAATAGGGGTTTTGGCTAGGGACGACAGTCGTTGGGTCTTGTTTGGAGTTCATAGCGATAAACAGATAATAAGTGAATTAATTAATTAAATAATATTATAAATTATTATTATAAAAGGCCCAATAGAAACCCTAATCAATCCATCTTCTTCCAGCCACCACAAAGGAAATGAATGGCAGAGACACACCCATCTTCTCCCTCCTTTCTCTTCTAATCCACTCAACAAATTTCAGAATTTCAGAAATGAAAATTAAAGAACAATATAAGATCTATGTTGTGCACGGTCAAGATCAAATACAGTCACACGGATAGCTCGATTTTTGAACTCAAACTCGAGCAGTTTGCACTGGATTTTATGGCACTACAAGGATCCGAGCTACACAAAATTCAAGGCGGTGGTGTCTACTAGCAAGGCCGACGATGGGGTGTGACTTGATCGACGTCCGGCGTAGTGTATTGATGGCGATTTGAAGCCCTATTATCGTGCTTTGGGGTTCGAAGGTTTGGTGAAGACCTGGAACGAGTTAGGCAACTGGCAGAGAAAGGTTTAAGGATTAATTAGAGGATTAATTTATTAATTAGGTTTATAAATTTAATAAGCTAATTAAGTTTTAAAATGTACATAACATTGTATAAAAAAATATGATCTTCGTAAAATAACTTTGATAAAAAATATGATAAATATATATAACATTGTTTTCAAATATAATTTTTTTATGTTGTAAAGAATTGATTTTAAAATGTGTTTTTAAAAATAAAATTAGCAATGTTTTTAAAAATAAAATAGCATGGATAGAAATCATTTTTTAAAATTTATACATGGGATTGTCATTAAAATAAAAATAGCATTACTTTCGAAAAATAAAATATTATTTATTTTTAAAAATATAAATAACCTTGCTTTAAAAATGTAAATTTTTAAATAAAATTGCTATAGCATAAAAATGTGATTTTTTATATCGGTAGAACTAAAATAATGTGATTTGTATATCATTGTGTAAAAATGTGATTTTTATTGTAAAAGACTTTGTTTTAAAAATATAATTTTTAAAAATATATAGAACAACTTAAAATTGTGATTTCTAATTATATAGAGCATCATTATAAAAATATTATTTTTTAATATATACACCACGTGAAACAGATTGCGATGGAACTGACGGGAAGCAGAACGGAATCCAAATCGTTCGCTAAAGAATGACAGAGTGGAAACCAAAGGTAGAACTCCTCACTAAAATTTCAACATAGTTATTTATTTTCATAACTAAAAAAATTGTAAAATTGCCAGTGTAGATTTTTATCAGCATAGTCATTATAAATTGTATACGGTGCCTGTTAGATCACATTTCTCGTCCACAGACCATGGACGATTTAAATTGACTGTATTGTGTGTTGTTTGTGACGATTGAAATGTTTAATATATTAATGTGATAGTGATATTAAATTATAAATATTCATTTATAATTTGAACAGTGAAAATTGGTTAAATAGAAAATAGTTTTAACTGAATTAGGATTGGTTAAATTTATTAACCAATGATTTATTTAAACAAACTGTTGTTGTTTGAAAACCCCACACGGGTATTGGGATGATATTTAACATACACTATTCTCAATATTTAGTTGTATATCAATCGATGGATTGACAGGCTGTGACGAGCGTTATATATTTATTTTAATGCTCACACAGTTGTAAATTTCACTCTGGATGTGAGTGGACTGTTTAATGATTATTTATCATTATTATTGATTACATGCGCTGTGTGAAATCCATATAACTAAAATTATATGGTAATTGATTGAGTCGCATTCCGATTCAGAAATAAATAATGTTTTATAATAAATAATGTTTTATAAAT
The DNA here is from genome assembly GCA_030737875.1 of Allium sativum. NCBI lineage: Eukaryota > Viridiplantae > Streptophyta > Magnoliopsida > Asparagales > Amaryllidaceae > Allium > Allium sativum. The sequence goes on from CM060922.1 coordinate 639,052,988, forward strand.
AATGTTTAACCAAAGATATCATTTTAGAATAAAAGATATCATTTTAGAATAAAAGATCATTTTAGAATCAAAAAGACACTTTTGATTAAAAAAAACATTTTTGTTAAAAAAAGACATTTTAAATGAAAAAAGACATTTTAAATGAAAAAAGACAATTTAAATAAATAAAACATTTTTGTTAAAAAAAGACATTTTTAATGAAAAAGAACATTTTTAATGTAAAAAGCATTTTAATATAAAGAATATTTAAAAAAAAAGAATAAATAGAAATTCATGTTAAACATGTTTTTCCATTTTAAAAGGACATTTTATATGTTAAATAGAATAAATAGAAATTCATGTTAAACATGTTTTGCCATTTTATTATATATATTTAATGGCCTGAATAGAACGCGCTGCGCAGCAACCGTTCGCAAATTTTGACCATTAACTTCAAATTGATGTAACGGGATATTCGACCATCGGATTCTCCTATAACCAGAACCATTGGGTTCATATCGAAAAGAGTTTTCCAATGAATATAAGAGTTTTGAAATTTAACGGTTGGATTTGGAATTATGTCCAAATGAAATTTGAAAAAGGTCGCTATGAATGCAGTTCGGTGGCCGTGATTGGAAACCGACTGTAAGGGCCTTAATAAATTATTAAAAATATGGAAAAATTATGTAAAATCATAATAAGTGATTTAGAAAGATTTTGGATGAGAAATTCCATATTTGAAAGGGCAAAAATATATTTTTATCGAAATGAACTAGTTATTAACTAGAATAATAATTCATCGTTTTTAAATAAAATGTTTTTAACAATAAAAATCACATATTTTATTATATGTATGACTCACTAAAAATATTCATGTTTGAAATAAATTATTTTATTAATAAAAATTCACATTTTTATTGTATGTATGAACCATTAAAAAGAACCATATGTTAAATTATGTTTCTCTTAGATAAAAACACCATCTTTAACATGTTAGGGAATTAAATAAAAAGAATTGGATTTTGGGTTTGTCGTGAATGGTGTCTTCAATAACACTGTTCTTAAACCCTATATGAAAATAATAAATCTTTTAATTAAGATTATCAGAGTTTTCAATTATATTTAGTAATTGGAATAAAATGAAATGTGAATTGGATTTGTTGTGAACTGTGTTTTTAACAACATTTGTTCTTTAACCCGATTAACAGTGAAAACATAATTTGGAACTTATAAATCTTTTATTAAAATTTAAATGGAAATTTTCCAAAGTAAATTTTTGCAATTTAAGATATTAAATTGGAATTGAATGGAATTCGATTTAATAATAATTGAGATGAGCTTCTGTGAATGAAGACCATTACTATATATGGAATTTAAAAGGCTTTGCCATTATACCAATTATATTATTAGTCTGATACGAAAATTTACATCGATTATATATTGATCTGATTTCTGTGAAGATTCCATATTTAATGGAAGATGATTTTGGGTTTATCGTGAGCTGTGTTTTAAATTACATTAATTCTTTAACCCAGTTAAGAAAAATAAGATTAATTTCTTAAAGTTAAATAATCGTTAAGTAAGGATTTTTGAGATTAAAACCAAACTAGAGTTTTAATGAATCTTCAATTAGATTAAAATGTGAAAGGGATAATTAAATTTATCGAATTCATGAAATGGTCGAGAATGGAGTACCATCAGTTTTACTCCTGGCGATAGTTAAATCTTTAATTAGATTTGAATGTGAAATGGTAATTGTAATAACCCGGAAATTCTGAGCCAGTTTAAAATTTTTATTTTGGCAATTTTAGCGAATTTTGAATATTTAAAATAGAGTATTTTAAATAATATTGACGAGTAATTTATTTTGAATATATTTAGAACGTATATATTATATACGTCGTCGTTAGAATATAAATATTTATATATAATTATAAATAGAATTGAAAATGGCGCGGTAGTTCGATAATTCGATTTCAAACTTCAATTGAACATATCGGGTGCAAAACAATCCGGATTTTAGTGAAACCAAAAACATTAGGATCTAATTGATAATATCTTTCCAACGAATCCGAAAAATCAAAATTTCATAACGGGAATCAAAAGATATGTCCAGTTGAAAATTCTGAATAGTCGCTATGGAATTCAGGCCCTTAAAAATAGACATTTTGCAAACGACCTCGAATTCTGACGAAACCACTTTTGTTGGGTCCGTGATGTCAAATTATTGCTAGGTTTCAAATTTCATAATTTTTCGAATCAATATGTGAGCGTGGCAAAGGAAAACGCGTTTGACCAGTTTCAGTTGATTTTAATCGACTGGAAATTGGCCATTTTTCCAACGGTCTCGGAATTCGATGAAACTAGTTTTATTAGGACCGTATCGTCAATACGAAGCTAGAAAATATTTTTCTGCAATTTATAGAGTTAGTATGTGAGTCCGGTAAATTGAAATGCGCGTTCAAATTCAATATATAGAGTTATATGTTGGTTTTGACGAAAACTGATCGAAACGATCGAATCAACATACGATACATAACCCATTGTGTTCGGAATGGGGGTGAAACGCTGGACGACAGGCGGTGGGCCTTGTTTCGAGTTCTATGTAAAAGTCAACTTTTTCATAATTAAAATAATTAAAAATTAAAATTCTCTCTCCCTCCCCATAAATCCTTCTGCCTGTAATTCAGTTCGAATCAAAAGAAGAAAAAAAGCCCGTCGTCGATTCAACGCGCCGCCGCCCACGGCAAGACCACCGCACCTCCCTCTCATCGATGACGCCGACCCCATCGCCTCCCTCCGCCTCTCACTGCTTTCCAACTCACATCTCCCTTCAGCCAACGCTCGAAGGCCCCACACCCACCTCCTTGTCGCGTCGCCAAGCCTCCAGAGCTCCCTCCCCCCTTCTGATTCGGATCGCAACCCCACAGCCCCCCTGGATCCGAAACCGACGATGAACCCCCCTCCCCCCTTGGCACAGTCGAACACTGTAAGCTTCTCCAATTTATTTATTTGCATTTATTTAGATTTAATAGGGTTGGGAATCAGTTTTAAAAATATTATTTATTTAGTTGATTAGGAAAAAAAATCTAATTTTTATTTATTCAATGTCATGGTATTTATTTGTATATAGTAGAGGTGTAAAAGTAGAATTTTTATTCGATTAAAACAGAAAAGATTAGACTTTTAAATAGAAAATATGATATTTTTAAAATAGAAAAGACGATATTTTTAAAATATAAAACGACTTTGAAATTGAATTGAAATGAAATTTGAATCAAATTGAATAGAAAACGAATTCAAATTGAATATATAACGAATTGAATTCGAATGGAATAGAAAACGAATTTGATTTAAATTGATTAGAAAACGAATTTGATTTAAATTGATTTGAAAACGAATTTGATTTAAATTGATTAGAAAACGAATTTGATTTAAATTGATTAGAAAATGAATTTGATTTAAGTCGAATAGAAAACCAATTTGAATTGAATCGAATAGAAAACCAATTTGAATTGAATCGAGTAGAAAACCAATTTGAATTGAATCGAATAGAAAACCAATTTGAATTGAATCGAATAGAAAACGACTTTGAAATTGAATTGAATTGAAAACGAATTCAAATTGAATTGAAAGCGAATTGAAATGAATGCAAATTGAATTGAAATTTGAATTGAATGGAAATGAATTTTAAAACGAATTTATAAAGAGGAATTCAATTTTTCTTTGGATTGAAATGGAAGTTGAAATTGTTTTCGAAACGAATTTAAAACTATTTATATAATTCGTTTTAAATAGAAATCGACGAAACATATATTATATATATAATATAATGGCCTGAATAGAACGCGCCGCGCTGCGGCAGTTCGTGAATTTCGACCATTTATTTCAAACGGACATTACGAGAGATCCGACCGTCGGATTCTCCTAAAACCGGAACCGTTGGGTTCGTATCGAAAAGAGCTTTCTAACGAATATTAGAAATTTGAAATCTAACGGTTGGATTTGGAGATACGTCCAAATCAAATTTGAAAAAGGTCGCGGTAAGTGCAGTTCGATGGCCGTTGATGGAAATCGACTGTACGAGCCTTGATAAAATTATTAAAAATATCAAAAATTTGTGTAAAATCATAAGAAATGATTTGGGAAAAATTGGGATGAAAACTCCATATTTGAAAAGATAAAAATAGATTTTTATCGAAATGAACTAGTTTTGAACTAAAATTAAACCCGTTTATTTTTAAATAAATAAATTGGATTTGAAATGGGTTTTAAATAGAATTGATTTATGGGTTTATCGTGAAGGGTGTTTTAAATAACACTTACTCTTTAACCCGATAATAAATAGAATGTGATTTGGGGTTTATCGTGAACTGTGTTTTAAATGACATTAGTTCTTTAACCCAGTGAAAGGAGTTTTAATGAACCCGCAATTAGGTTGAAATTTGAATTGATAATCTAAATTATCAAATTTGGAAATTAAGCGAGAATGGAGTATCGCCAGTTTTGCTCCAAAGCGATAGTTAAATCTTTAATTAGATTTGAACGTGAAATGGTAATTAATCTTACCGATAACACCATAGTATTAGATATGGAGTATTACCAGTTTTGCTTCATGGGATGAATAGGTTGGGATTGGGAAAATAAAATAAATAATTACTTCGGTGTGGTTCGCTAATCTCGACTAGTTTAGAAAACCATAATCTGGTTTGAACTGACATCCAAAGGAAGATTAAAGGATAAATTTTAAAGAATTTATCTTGGATAAAATTAATGGGAACCTTTCCCTAAAAATGTGATTTTATGAATAAAAGAATATTCTGAATTGGAATGAGGCGTATGTTGAGTTTGTGTAACATTTGTTTTTAATATACGCGGGTTGTTCGGAAAGGCCGGGTTTATACCCATTCTGAATAACCGATTCGACGATAAGTTGAAGATGAAGACGGTGGTCGAAGACCGGAAGTCTTCACATCGTAGGGATAATTACTGAAGATCCTGATTGGGCTGTACACCCAAGAGGATGGAAATAGTTGGTGGTCGTCCAGACGTACTTGGAGATGGATGGATATGCGAGGAAAGTGCCTCCGGTTTCGTTCAGACCCAGAACGGACTTGTAAATGGATTGTGTGTCTGACATTGGATTTTATTCTGTGTTGATTGATTTCTATTAAATATACATCTGTTTGGCGGTGGAGAATTTATTCTTTTGCTTAACGCCCTTCTCTGAGATGTACGAGCTCAGAGGTTGTATATCGATGGACATCAGTCGCATGGCATGAATTGCCTGTGTGGCACGCTAAGATGCAATGATCAAGGCTTCTGTTGAAAAGCAAAGTCTTGTGGTTGATGATCAAAGCACGGCCTACGTGGCAGCTTTGTGTATAACGTGAATTCGTGAGCCTCACACCTCGGTATGAGTCAAAAATGGGATACGGACTGCGGGGAGAGCACGACGTTTCTTTCTAGCTTTGGTGGTGTCAGTGACTTATCAGCCCTGACATTGATATACTTTTCACCTATATGGTTGTTGGATGAGGCGCCTCGATTTTAGGTCTGTAAGGACCGGGAAACGTGTGTTCAGGCATAATTAATCCTCTAACGTAAGTGAGGACCGGCCCTGAAGATCCAGGGGTTGCCCAAAGTGCGTAGCCCTGGGACATTTGCTAGAGTGTCTCGAAAGCGAAGAGGAGCTTGCCCCTTGCCTCGACTCATGACGGAAATCCAATTTCCAATATGAGACATTTCGGCTTTATTTGTAGAGCCTGGTATGGCGACATAGTAGCATGGGATGCTATGCCGTCTATGATTGATATTTATGATTGAAAATTGTTTTGACACTATACACTTATTATAGTATCAAATGATTTGTTTTTAAACGTACCAAGCATGTTTGGCTATTATAAGGGAAAACCCTATCCTCCGGCTTGCGTTGCATTGTGTGATGGGACCTGGGTCTTATAACAGCTTCATTTTTCGAAAAAGCATTGCGCTGTTTATTCTATGCACTGGTATTCTTGGGAGGAAACCCGTTCCGTGTTATACGGCATGGTCCCTTGAATTACTCTCTTTTAAAGTAAAGTTTTAATAACTGTTTTAGTTCTCACACCAGTCACATGACTGACCTGGAGTTTATTGTTTTAACCTAAACTCTGGGTGCCCCTATTTTCCGCACGGGCAGCTAGTAGTTTTGGTTTTGCAGATTTATATTCACAGGATCCTGGTTTACAGCTGGAATGATATCCGGAAAGCTCTGTATCCGTATATCACCTTCAGTTGTGCTTTGTATTATTATCCGCTGCTATGTAATTTATTGTAATCTCTGATATTTATCGAATGTAATTTATTCAATTATACTCTGTATATTCTTGTATCTGATGGAATAGTTGTAATAGCAATGAAATGTTCTTCCGTCTGCGTTCTGTTTTGTCCTGTTCTCAACGATCAGGGGTTTCGAACGGTCTAGATCGGTTTAACGACTGATTCAGATCGAGCGAAATTCCAAGTCGCTACAGTAATTAAATTTACCGATAACGATGTAGGTGTTAGATATGGAATACTACCAGTTTTCTCCATGGGATGAATAGGTTGGGATTGGGATTAATAAATAAATGATTACCTCGGTAAAAGTTCGCTAATCCCGACTAGTTTATAAACCTAAATTCGGTTTAGAATTGATAAGGATAAAATAAATTCTTTTGAAATGGATATCCAAAAGAAGATTAAAGAATAAATTTAAAAGAATTTATCTTTGATAAAATTAATGGGAACCTTTTCCTAATAATGTGAATATTTTATTAAAAGTATATTCTGAATTGGAATGAGGTGTATGATGTGTTTTTATAGCACTTGATTATAAAATAGGCGAGTTATTCGGAAAGACCGGGTTTAACCCATTTTGAATAATTAATACAATGACCAAGAGTCGAAGATGAAGAAGGTGGTTGAAAAGCGGAGATCTTCACATCGTTTGGATGATTATTGATGTCTTGATTGGGCCGTACACCCAAGACAAGGTAATAAGTGGTAATCATCCAAACATACTTGGAGATCGACGGATATGCGAGGACCTCTCTCCTGCATTGGACATATAGGACGAGGAATAAGGTGCCTCCGGATTCGTTTAGACCCAGAACGGACTTGTAAATGGATGGTATATGATGTTGTATTCCTTTATGTTGTATTTGTTTATCTCTGCTAAATTTATATCTGTTTGGTGGCGGAGAATTTATTCTCTTGCTTAACACCCTTCTCTGAGACGTACGAGCTTAGAGGTTATATATTGGCAGAAATCAATGGTATGGTATGGACTGACAATGTGGCATGCTAAGATGCAAATGATCAAGACTTTTGTTGAAAAGCAGGGTCTTGTGGATGATGATCAAAGCACAGCTTATTTAGGCATAGCTTTGTGTAACGTTACTTCGCGAGCCTCACACTCCGATATAAACCAAAAAGGGGATAGTGACTGCATGGAAATGGACATATGTTAGTTCTAGCAACAAGTAAAGTCATGGTAGGGAGCCCAGATTGTTTACTTATGTGGCAGTCCCTTATTATTTGTTGGAAAGCGATGTGCCTTGGATATGATTTGAGTCCCTAGTGGCTCTATAGTGGTCGACATTACCGACCCATTTTAGAGGTTCGATAGAATCGGCTAACATATAGTTTATGGTATAACTAATCATCGACGGATGACCGACCATGTAGATCCAAGGGCTCGCCAGTGTTCGAGTATTGAGGCACTTACTAGTGTGTCTCAAAATCGGTGAGGATAATCCCTTGCCACGGTTCATAGATGGAAACCCAATTTCCAATACGCGATATTCGGTTTTAGTTGTAAATATATATATATATATATATATATATATATATATGGCGATATAATATAATGGTACCTACGCCGCCTATGATTGATACATTTATATTCGAAGTTGATTTCTTCACTTATAGTAATAATAAAAGATGAAATTTCGTGTATCAAGCATATTTAGCTATTATAAGGGAAAACTCTATCCTCGACTGCGTTCATTGTGTGATGGGACCTAAGTCTTATAACAGCTTCGTTTTTTCAAAAAGCATTGCGTTGTTTTATTTTAAACTAGGATTCATATGGAGTAAACCCGTTCTGTGTTATACGGCATGTTCCCATGATGCACCTAACTTTAAAATCAAGCTAATAACTGTTTTGAGTTCTCACACCAGTCCCATGACTGACCTGGAGTTTATTGTTTTAACCTAAACTCTGGGTGCCCCTTTTTTCCGCATGTGCATATTATATTCACAGGATCCTAGTTTACAGCTGAAGCGATATTCGAAAAGCTATGTATCCATGTATTTCTTTCAGTTGTGTTTTGTATTATTTTCCCGCTGCTATTTAAATGTAATTTAAATCTTTGATATTGTATTTCCAATGTATATTGTTTATTCATACTCTGTTATATTCTTATACTCTGATGTAACTTGTTATAATAAGCAATAAAATGTTCTTATGTTTGTGTTTTGATGTGTGTTGTTCTCTACTCAATTCAGGCTTTCCTTTACGGGGAAGTTTGGGTCGTTTCAGTATGCCTTGACTACACTCATGTTGAGAGAGGTCATAAGGTTGATGGGTGACTTTAGGATATGTCATTTTAGGCATCAAGACCAATAGAAGGATAGTAAATGTTGGGTGGTTGTTATCATCAACCAATAGCACACTCGGGTAGATGTGGGTTAAACCGATAGGACAATGGTCTTTCACTATAGGGACACTGTATGAGGTGGTAACGCCACTTATTTTCTTAGTTTGTTTGTTTAAGGCAAGGCCTTGACCCACTAAAGAATTTTCCATTAGCAGAGGGGTGGCTGCGTGGCACCATAGCCGTGATAGAAGGGACAGACCTAGTTTAATATATATGGGTCATAATAGTGCCTTTTACAGATTGTAGAAAATCCCTACTGAGTTCCGTAGTAATCCCCAATCATTCCACTTATTAGAAGAACTCAGAATATAGATATGATGATTACGTGTAGATCCTCAATGTATGCACTGGGTGGTACATCTTGGATCTTTGAGCATTGGTGTAATCCAATACAGACATAATTTCATGTTTTCTTAGTAGATGACGAAACATTTGTATTATAGGTTTTACGGGGTAATCTATTACAGATGTAGTAGCAATGCTATTTCGTTAAGAGATGATAGGGAACTATTAAGGAGGGTACTATCGGTAGTACCTAAATATATTAGGTATATATATACACACTTATGTGTGTATGTATATATACATACACACTTAGGTTTGGCCTACCTAGGAATAGATGAGTACGATTTATGCGCTAAGGAGAGACTGATTGTAAACCCTAATAGCCTAATATGACTAAAAACATAAATTGAATGGTATATGTAGTGTTATTCCTAAAAAAGTATAATTTTTCCATTCACCGGAACTTTAGTACTGACCCTCTCCTCATAACAAATCCGGAGGTTTGACAGATTGTTGAGAATTTCCAGTTTAGAGACACTTGCTTAGTCAGTGTCATTAATTTGGCAAGTACTTATTTATTATCATATTTTATTCAGTTTCACTGCGAGATATCTATTTGAGCTCTAATATATTTATCTTTGCCTTTCTGCAGGATACCAAACAACCAACTCGGATTTCAGGTAAACTTGGATTTTAGCGTTTTGCAAAAAATGTAGGACCACTGGAATTTGGGTTATTACCTTGGTACCAGAGCTAGGTTTAGTATTCCTAAAATAAATAGTGAGTGCACGTATTCGTTTTTTTTAAAGTATAAATATATTACATATTATATATACCTAAATCCATAGGAAAACCGACCTATTAAGGGAAGCGATGTATGGAAAAACAGTAGAACTAGTGTTTACATCGAAGATAAAATTTTGAGAATCCAAGAGTTGTAGGCCTTAAAGTGGCTATAGAATAAGGTGTATAATAGGTTGAATAAAACGGAGAATCCATATGTCGGTATCTAGAAAGTGATAGTTATTTCATATTTAAGGTAGGAAATGGTGCCTTGGAATTTATAAAAGCATAAGGGAATATGGATTAGGACTATATATATATATGTATACAGCATGCATAAGTAGCGCAAGAATCATAATTCAGTTTTGAGATGGAAAATAAGGAGGAATTGGTACATGAAGCTTCATGCAAAGGATTTGGAAACGGAAATTAAGAAATCACTTCGTACTTAGCCGCACAATTAAATGTTTAATAAATTGAAAATTAGACATGGAGAAAAAAGTTTTTTAAAAGAATTTTAAATTTTCAAAATTTTATAAGTTTATAATTTTCAGAAATTTATTAGTTAGAAATATTAATGTTAGCATTAAAATATTTTTTGAGAAAAAGTGTATAGATTTGTCTTTAAATAAAAAGTGAAAGAAAGTTATGGGGTAAAGCGACATAAGCGATTAGGAGAAAAGCACAAATATAAAGAAAGGAAGCACGAATTTGATTGTTGAATACGGAATAAATTAAAGCTTGGAAGTTATCAAGACTCTACTTAGAAAGTAGAGATTTTTTTTTTAATTCTTAGCTATAGCTGTAACATTGACTTAGTTGACCTGGAGTTGTCAAAACTTAGATAAAGGTAGGATAGTTTCGTAAGAAAGGGGAAATAGGTGCGTGGATCATGTGTAGCAATAAAAATAAGGGTCTCGTTGACCTATAGGTCGACCTGATCCAAGCGGGTATCGAACAGCCTACGCAAAAACACATGAATAAAAGTGTGACGATCACCCACAACTCCTGCACTTAACAAGGGAATAACGCGTTGAAAGACGTGCCAGACAGCTATAGATGATCATCAGGGTAGAATAATACAAGCGGTGCCTATCGTATAACTCACAGCGCAAGAATAAAATATAATAGAACATATACAACATGCAAGAATAGTGAAGAAGAATTGAGAATAATTCTTAACTTTCATATCATCGTGAATTATCCACACATCAAACTGGATACAACATCAAATTCTTTACAATGTGCCTCACTACAAGTCTCTCGGAGAATACATCAAACAACAGAAACGTAAATAGTAGAAATAGTAGATAGTAGAATATAATACACCGGCCTCCTGCTCGTCATCGCTCAGCGGCATCGCACTCATCAAGATCTACTACTTGTCACCTGCTACTCAGTCTGCCCATCCACAACTGGATGAACAACCCAAGGTAATAAGAGGAAACATAAAACCTTGAGTCAGATAATAGTCTTAATGAGCGATAAAACAGCTATCTAACATCATCAATAAAGTATATGATAATTGGTATATTAATCAACTAATCCACGAACATCAACAGAGAAGAACCCAAATCTGTCTTCCCCACATCCGACAGTGATAGCCTTTACAATAATCAGATAGAAACAAACAATACATTCATGGCGACCAATTATCAAGTGTGGATCATCCGAATCGACGTTGACATCACCCAAGCACAAGCCCCAAAGGCCAAAACCAACATCAGACAAGCACTTGAGAAATATCTCCTTCGACGTCGAATGATCTACACAAGATTATACATGCAAAACAATCATCATACATGACTCTGGCTATCACAGCCAATCTTGCCTTGAAACTGTCGCTAATCGTATGGCCGGCTCAACATCATGCTGTCTGTCAAGGGCTAATGGTAACCCCCGGTTCTAGTAAAACTCCATACGCCATTCGTGTAACAACCCGTATTTCGATAACATGATTAAGACGAGAATCAAGGCAGAATTTAATTTTAAATTCTGAATCAAGCGAAATGGGCTATGCCATTGTGTTCGTCTCGGAAAAATACGCGAAATAGATTCCGAGTTTTCGAAAATCGGAGTCCGTATGACCCGGTTAAGGCCCAACGAAGTTTTCAGAAAATTTCTAAGTAAAAACAGATTTCAAATTCAAACTTGAATTTGGAAAATTGGGCCAGTTGGGCCAGGCGGGTAAAATTCCCGCCACAGTACCCAAGTCGACAGCCCTGTCGACTTGGGAGTCGACTTGGTCTGACCAAGTCGACAGCCCTATCGACTTGGCTGTCGACTTGGCTCAGACGAGCATTCCTGGCTTGGTGCACCTGCACTGGTCTCTGGTCTTGTTCTGGAAGCTTCTGACGTGGTTTGATGGTTCCGATCTATCCTAGGGTTAATCTAAGGGCCTAAAACTATCCTAATCTCTATAAAAAGACCCTAAACCTAACCTAAATCCCTAAAAATCAAACCTAGCAACTAAGTGCTGCCAAAATCAATCTTGATCATGGCCTCCATCTCCAATCCCTAGAGCCTATGCATTCAAATCGGGTTCAAATCAAAAGGTGCAAGCTTGCTACACCAAATAGAGGCCAAATCAACGTTGCTATGCGAGTTTCATGACGGATCTTCATCAAAGGAGCCACCTTTCTTCGTCAAAACGATTCGTGCTCCTAGTCCTCTTGCCACGCTAGGTAAGTTCTAGCTACTTGTAGATTTAAACGATGATTTTGATGTGACATGGGATAAAATGCAAAGTAACATGAGTATGTTAGCCTATGGGAACCTAGTTTGCCTCTTTAACATGAACATATGACTTTGGGTGATGTTGTAGCGACTAAACCATGCTATGCATGTTGCATTGGACTTAGTTTGCCATGCAAGATTGGACCTTTGCTTGTGGTATGTTAGCATGCACACTTGAAACCACTTTGACTCATGAAACATGTGCATGAATGTGACTTTGAGGCTATGCAAGTATATGAACCCGAAATCCCTTATGATAATATGCAAGTTTACCTTTTTATCACATGAGGAACATGGGCATGTTCATCCCTTCATGATAGGTTTATGACATGAACACTTATGCAAGTAATCCCCTTTTATGCTATGCATGTTTGTGGCCAAATCCCCTTGAGATACTATGCATGCTTGTGGCCAAATCACCTTATGACACTATGCATGTTTTTGGCCAAGGTTGTGCATGTGGAAGCCAATCCCTTTTTGGCATCATGCATGTTTTGAGGCCAATATGTGGCGTAGTATCCTTACTATGTTGACTCGCTTTTGCTTGCGTTGGAAAACACGACTTTGGGGTAGTTAGATAAACATGAACATGACGCAAAATCTTGACTTGAATATGACATGAAAACTTGACTTGAGGTTACATGTGAACACGACATGTAAGTTGAACCGAAATGGGTGCATGACACGTGGGGTAAACTTGGGACTTGAAATTAGACACGTATGGGTTGTAAGTGTAATTTAACACTAGACCAAACATGGAAGTGGCCAACTCGAGGTTGGGTTGAGTTTGTAGCATAAATCTACCCGGACCCGCCCGGCTTAACTAGTAGCTACAAACAATAGGATCCAATGTGAGAAGTTGGTCATGTCGCGCTTAAGACCCGAGGTTAGACTAGGTTGTGGTGTAAATCTACCCGGACCCGCCCGGCTTAATTAGTAACCACAACAAGGTCTAATGTGAGAGGTTGAGGGTGCATTAATTAAATTAATGCCACATGATAAGGTTAAGTAAATTTGACTAATGACACTTAACCGATATGACACAAATGGGTAGGTTAAGTGGGACCGGACTTAATTTCTTAATGACACTTAACCATGCAAGATGATTAGGGGATGAGGTTAAGTAATTTACACTTAACTAATCTAAACACGGTAATTAGATGGGGTTAAGTAATTGACGCTTAACTAATCTAACCACGGTAATTAGATAGGGTTAAGTAATCCACACTTAACTAATCTAAACACGGTAATTCGATGGGGTTAAGTTAAACACTTAACCAACTTAAACTTGGCAATTCAATGAGGTTAAGTAACCAATACTTAACCAACTTAACGTGATAATTTAATGGGGTTAAGCAACTTATACTTAACCAATTATACATGATGATTTGATGGGGTTAAGTAACTTACACTTAACCAATCTAATACGCGGACTTGATAAGGTTAAGTCACAAGACCTTTTTAGAATATACTTAAACATTGTAGTACGATTAGAGGATGGGGTTAAGCCAACCTATACTTAACCAATCCGACTCGATAATTTGATGGGATTAAGATAATCTATGCTTAATCGATCTAGCAAGATAATCCGATAGGATTAAGGTAAGCTAGTACTTGACCAATTTGACTTGATAGGGTTAAGTCATGAGCCTCTGGGTACACTTAACCAACTTGTGGGACTAAGTCTTGAACTTAAATACTTAGCCAATCTTTGACGTGATTCGTGGGCGGGTTAAGTCATGGACTTGAATGATAACACTTAACCCAATAAACAAACCCTAGCTAGAAGAACTAGGTAGAAAACCGTGGTTAATCAAGGATAACGGGAAAGGAAGCTAAGTGGTAAACCTTAGTTAAGGGTAACTAAGTAATAATTCTTAGCTAAGGACATAGGACTAATTCTCAAAACGATGAGTAACCTGATGCGGTAGGTCATCGCTTAGTATACAAGGGGGAGCAAGTTATCTGACTTGGATAAAAGCTCCAGCGCACTGGGTGCCGAAGTGGAAGCTTCGGGGGACGTGAGGATATTCTTGGGATCCCTCTGTGGGCTACTAAGTAATTATACTAGGCCCATGAGAGGTTAAGGTCTGCGGTAGAAGAACCAAGAGTATGCCTTGGTTGTTATGCGAGCGACCTAAAGACTGGGGTGGATTAGCGTGGAGTCGGCGATACTTGGTTTTGCCTTGGATAGCACGTCGTCGACTACCTACCATCTTTAGTCAATCGTGTACGAACGGAAAGGCAGGGAACCCCCAACAGACCATGTTTTTGCTATCGAGTCATGGGTGAGGTAGGCCCGTAGGAAAGTGGGGCTATAGTGGGGCCGGGATGTGGTTCTCATACATGATTTTTCTTGGGTTGCCTTTCAGTAGTTGAGGGAGGGGTCACGTGGGACCATAGCCATGGGTACAAAAACAGACCTTGATATCTGCATCAGCAGACGACTTAAAGCTCCCGACCGAGTTCCGTATTTCTTGGTTTGCCCTGGCACGGAACTCGGATGGCACATTGAGGAACATGTGCGTCTAGACATGGAAAACGATTCACGATACATACGTGGGATAAAGGGCGCGGTTGACGGGTGGCATAATTCCTAGTGGCCCTAGGTGGCAAAACCCAAACCGAGACACGGAAACGTTCATTAGGTAGCATAATCCCTAGCGGTCCTAGGTGGCATAAATCCTAAGTGGACGCGCGATAGTTCACGGTAAAGAAACATAACTAGATCAAGGGTGGCAGTCCAAAATAACTTCAAGGATAAAACGTTTACATGGGAAAGCCCGTATGGCCTACGGCAAAGGACTGAACTTATACTTGGGAAGAAACAGACGAGTTGGGAAAACCTACATATGCTATATATTAGGTTGACGTGGACCATTACATGACATTGGGAAAGGGACATTCATGGTCAACACATGACGCGGGTTGGGATACTAGTACGAGAGGTGCAGAGCAAATATACATGTTAGAACCAGGAAAAATATACATAATAGACACCGGGGGATGTTAGACAGGGTAGATACCTTGGGATAGTATACTTGATAGAAACCTGACGATGTGACACCTTGATTTATCATGACACCGTAGTTTATCACGATATCTTAGTTTACCTTGCTACAGTAGTTCAGCCTGTTACCCTGGTTTAGTTTATCTATCTTGTAGTCATCCTTATGTTTACTTTCAGTTTATGCATGTCATGTTACCTTTACCTGTTTTTATACTGGAAGTAGATAGGACTTACCAGTCTTTATGACTGACCCCGTTTCCTTTCGCCTCTTTGTCTTCCGTTCCCCCCCAGGTTCCAGGGAGGAAATGATGTTGTTTAGTTCGGACCTCTTATGCTTGAAGGTCATCATGTATAGCTTGATGTATAGCTTGGTCTTCTCTTGGCTATGGCTGCTTCACCGCTTTATTTTGGGGAATAATTTATAAAAAGGTTTTCTATGCTTCTTTATTATTGCAAGACAGGTTTTGATGTACTTTGATGTAAAAGGCTTTAGACCTTATGTATTCATGTTTATGAAAGTTCGATTTTACTTCCGCTATTTTATATGTTCTGTCTTGTGATATTTCTGTGCATGTTTACCAATAATGCCCCTCTAAAGCTAGTGCATTCCTTTGCGAGTGACCCTAGCGGAGGCGGGGTGTTACATTTGGTATCAGAGCAGAAGGTTACCAGACTGGGCAAAAGTTTTTAAAACCTTCTGAAAACTATTTGAGAAACCGTTTATAAAGAAGCATTTTTCAAGAAAAGTTTTTAAAGGCTATTCCCCAAAAGCCATTGATTCCTTGATTGAATTCCGTTTCCTTTCTTTCCTCCATCTGTGGTCACAGTAGTTCTAACTGTGACTAATCTTTGTCTAGCCACGTAGGTGTTTCCCGTACGATGGAGGAAGTTCTCGAGAGACTTGTTACCGGAGTTACAAGAAAGGATAATAAGAGTAAGGGTAAAGGATGCCAGCTTAAGGATAAGCAACCGTTGTTATGGCTTAGTCCATCGAGGAGGACAAGGACAAGATCAGCGGAGAGGGAAATAGTACGCTCCCACTTCTAGGGCACCTAAAAGGAATGGTGCCGTTTCTGGTAAAGGTTTAGTCGTTCTTTTCTATCATCCCGTCCAGACTTTGTCTTGATCATCGTATCATTTAAGTCTGCTTGGATAGTTGAGTCTCTGCACCTTAGTACTAGCATGGTAGAGGATCCCAGTTTTGTCCCAAAAATCTGGTTGGAGAGTTGGTCCATTCCTTCATGACTTGTTGGATTTGAGAATGACATGTCTCAACTACGGATAGATTCTAAGGATAAAGTGGTCACCCAATAAGGGGTGCCATTCTCGGTTTTGGAAAGAGGGTAGTTAGACTCTCGACTCATCTTGGTGATACCCTCAAAGTCTCGTGTAACCTTTTTGGGTTCTGTCATGGTTAGTTACCTAGAATCCCGGGATGCAGTTGTTGGTAATCCGTTCAAATAGGATTCGCCGCTAAAGCGGATGGTTCGTTTCGATTATGCATGGGTTATGGCAATCACCCTAGTAAGAACCCTTGGCAACATGGATCGGCATCGGAAAACGAGATCCAGAATTCACTAGTGAATTTTGGAGAGCTTGCATGAGTACGCAGACATGTTTGAGCCGAGCATACTAGTGGAAGAATAAGTGAAAGTAAAACGAGAGGCGACAGTGAAATGAGTTCCACTTACACCTTGGAAATAGGAATCAAGGAGCTACGAAATCATGATGTCAAAGGCGGTCAAGGCACGATGGAATTAAGCTCATGGAAATGCGGCTTGGACGCGCGCATCACGTCTCTTTTTAAGAGCATATCTTTGATCCTTGGTTCACCTGTAAAACTTACTTGCATGCTATCGCTTGGTGGATATCCTCTCGGTCCTGTTTCCGTTACAAACCCCATAAGGAGTTTGTCTTGTTATCTTCTCGATCTTATCTTGGGAACCTTAGGTAGGACGCTATGGATGTAAACATGTATTTGAGACATGTTATGATTGATATGGTTGCAAGTGGTTGCAAGTGGTTGTAAGTGGTTGCTCGTGGATGCGCGAATACACATTAGATGCTAGCTCGACTCGGTCACATTTCATATTGCGTATGCACGAGTATTTATACCTGTTTATGGATGAAATTGAATGTGTTATCATGCGGTTGTTGCATATGAATGAATGGTTGTGCACGCATATAGTATCTATATGACTAGGACTATTTGCATACATGTTGGATTCATGGCACTATACATATTTTTGCATTAGAAAAATTATTCAGGCCTGATCATTAGCATTAGCTAAGGAACATGTACACACACGTTTTGCATATATTCATACAGCATTAGAAATCATCTAAGGACAATGGTTGCTTGTGGATGATGTTTTGAGTAGATGGATGATGGATGGTAGGATATGTTCTTCCTAACTTGGAGATTTCGGGGACGAAATCCTAAAATGTGGGGAGAATGTAACAACCCGTATTTCGATAACATGATTAAGACGAGAATCAAGGCAGAATTTAATTTTAAATTCTGAATCAAGCGAAATGGGCTATGCCATTGTGTTCGTCTCGGAAAAATAGGCGAAATAGAGTCCGAGTTTTCGAAAATCGGAGTCCGTATGACCCGGTTAAGGCCCAACGAAGTTTTCAGAAAATTTCTAAGTAAAAACAGATTTCAAATTCAAACTTGAATTTGGAAAATTGGGCCAGTTGGGCCAGGCGGGAAAAATTCCCGCCACAGTACCCAAGTCGATAGCCCTGTCGACTTGGGAGTCGACTTGGTTTGACCAAGTCGACAGCCCTGTCGACTTGGCTGTCGACTTGGCTCAGACGAGCATTCCTGGCTTGGTGCACCTGCACTGGTCTCTGGTCTTGTTCTGGAAGCTTCTGACGTGGTTTGATGGTTCCGATCTATCCTAGGGTTAATCTAAGGGCCTAAAACTATCCTAATCTCTATAAAAAGACCCTAAACCTAACCTAAATCCCTAAAAATCAAACCTAGCAACTAAGTGCTGCCAAAATCAATCTTGATCATGGCCTCCATCTCCAATCCCTAGAGCCTATGCATTCAAATCGGGTTCAAATCAAAAGGTGCAAGCTTGCTACACCAAATAGAGGCCAAATCAACGTTGCTATGCGAGTTTCATGACGGATCTTCATCAAAGGAGCCACCTTTCTTCGTCAAAACGATTCATGCTCCTAGTCCTCTTGCCACGCTAGATAAGTTCTAGCTACTTGTAGATTTAAACGATGATTTTGATGTGACATGGGATAAAATGCAAAGTAACATGAGTATGTTAGCCTATGGGAACCTAGTTTGCCTCTTTAACATGAACATATGACTTTGGGTGATGTTGTAGCGACTAAACCATGCTATGCATGTTGCATTGGACTTAGTTTGCCATGCAAGATTGGACCTTTGCTTGTGGTATGTTAGCATGCACACTTGAAACCACTTTGACTCATGAAACATGTGCATGAATGTGACTTTGAGGCTATGCAAGTATATGAACCCGAAATCCCTTATGATAATATGCAAGTTTACCTTTTTATCACATGAGGAACATGGGCATGTTCATCCCTTCATGATAGGTTTATGACATGAACACTTATGCAAGTAATCCCCTTTTATGCTATGCATGTTTGTGGCCAAATCCCCTTGAGATACTATGCATGTTTGTGGCCAAATCACCTTATGACACTATGCATGTTTTTGGCCAAGATTGTGCTTGTGGAAGCCAATCCCTTTTTGGCATCATGCATGTTTTGAGGCCAATATGTGGCGTAGTATCCTTACTATGTTGACTCGCTTTTGCTTGCGTTGGAAAACACGACTTTGGGGTAGTTAGATAAACATGAACATGACGCAAAATCTTGACTTGAATATGACATGAAAACTTGACTTGAGGTTACATGTGAACACGACATGTAAGTTGAACCGAAATGGGGGCATGACACGTGGGGTACACTTGGGACTTGAAATTAGACACGTATGGGTTGTAAGTGTAATTTAACACTAGACCAAACATGGAAGTGGCCAACTCGAGGTTGGGTTGAGTTTGTAGCATAAATCTACCCGGACCCGCCGGCTTAACTAGTAGCTACAAACAATAGGATCCAATGTGAGAAGTTGGTCATGTCGCGCTTAAAACCCGAGGTTAGACTAGGTTGTGGTGTAAATCTACCTGGACCCGCCCGGCTTAACTAGTAACCACAACAAGGTCTAATGTGAGAGGTTGAGGGTGCATTAATTAAATTAATGCCACATGATAAGGTTAAGTAAATTTGACTAATGACACTTAACCGATATGACACAAATGGGTAGGTTAAGTGGGACCGGACTTGATTTCTTAATGACACTTAACCATGCAAGATGATTAGGGGATGAGGTTAAGTAATTTACACTTAACTAATCTAAACACGGTAATTAGATGGGGTTAAGTAATTGACGCTTAACTAATCTAACCACGGTAATTAGATAGGGTTAAGTAATCCACACTTAACTAATCTAAACACGGTAATTCGATGGGGTTAAGTTAAACACTTAACCAACTTAAACTTGGCAATTCAATGAGGTTAAGTAACCAATACTTAACCAACTTAACGTGATAATTTAATGGGGTTAAGCAACTTATACTTAACCAATTATACATGATGATTTGATGGGGTTAAGTAACTTACACTTAACCAATCTAATACGCGGACTTGATAAGGTTAAGTCACAAGACCTTTTTAGAATATACTTAACCATTGTAGTACGATTAGAGGATGGGGTTAAGCCAACCTATACTTAACCAATCCGACTCGATAATTTGATGGGATTAAGATAATCTATGCTTAATCGATCTAGCAAGATAATCCGATAGGATTAAGGTAAGCTAGTACTTGACCAATTTGACTTGATAGGGTTAAGTCATGAGCCTCTGGGTACACTTAACCAACTTGTGGGACTAAGTCTTGAACTTAAATACTTAGCCAATCTTTGACGTGATTCGTGGGCGGGTTAAGTCATGGACTTGAATGATAACACTTAACCCAATAGACAAACCCTAGCTAGAAGAACTAGGTAGAAAACCGTGGTTAATCAAGGATAACGGGAAAGGAAGCTAAGTGGTAAACCTTAGTTAAGGGTAACTAAGTAATAATTCTTAGCTAAGGACATAGGACTAATTCTCAAAACGATGAGTAACCTGATGCGGTAGGTCATCGCTTAGTATACGAGGGGGAGCAAGTTATCTGACTTGGATAAAAGCTCCAGCGCACTGGGTGCCGAAGTGGAAGCTTCGGGGGACGTGAGGATATTCTTGGGATCCCTCTGTGGGCTGCCAAGTAATTATACTAGGCCCATGAGAGGTTAAGGTCTGCGGTAGAAGAACCAAGAGTATGCCTTGGTTGCTATGCGAGCGACCTAAAGACTGGGGTGGATTAGCATGGAGTCGGCGATACTTGGTTTTGCCCTGGATAGCACGTCGTCGACTACCTACCATCTTTAGTCAATCGTGTACGAACGGAAAGGCAGGGAACCCCCAACAGACCATGTTTTTGCTATCGAGTCATGGGTGAGGTAGGCCCGTAGGAAAGTGGGGCTATAGTGGGGCCGGGATGTGGTTCTCATACATGATTTTTCTTGGGTTGCCTTTCAGTAGTTGAGGGAGGGGTCACGTGGGACCATAGCCACGGGTACAAAAACAGACCTTGATATCTGCATCAGCAGACGACTTAAAGCTCCCGACCGAGTTCCGTATTTCTTGGTTTGCCCTGGCACGGAACTCGGATGGCACATTGAGGAACATGTGCGTCTAGACATGGAAAACGATTCACGATACATACGTGGGATAAAGGGCGCGGTTGACGGGTGGCATAATTCCTAGTGGCCCTAGGTGGCAAAACCCAAACCGAGACACGGAAACGTTCATTAGGTAGCATAATCCCTAGCGGTCCTAGGTGGCATAAATCCTAAGTGGACGCGCGATAGTTCACGGTAAGGAAACATAACTAGATCAAGGGTGGCAGTCCAAAATAACTTCAAGGATAAAACGTTTACATGGGAAAGCCCGTATGGCCTACGGCAAAGGACTGAACTTATACTTGGGAAGAAACAGACGAGTTGGGAAAACCTACATATGCTATATATTAGGTTGACGTGGACCATTACATGACATTGGGCAAGGGACATTCATGGTCAACACATGACGCGGGTTGGGATACTAGTACGATGTAACGACCCAGAAAATCTGAACCAATTTAAAATTTTTAAATTGGCTAAAATAATGGATTTTAAATATTTAAAATAAATATTTTAAATAATGGAGATGAAAACTGAGTTGAATCGACATTTGAAAACCAATATAATTAATTATAATTATATATAGAATTGAAAATGGCGCGGTAGTTCGATAATTCGATTTCAAACTTCAGTTGAATATACCGGGTGCAAAACAATCCGGATTTTAGTGAAACCAAAAACATTAGGATCTAATTGATGATATCTTTCTAACGAATCTGACCAATCGAAATTTGATAGCGGGAATCAAAAGATATGTCCAGTTGAAAATTCTGAATAGTCGCTATGGAATTCAGGCCCTTAAAAATGGACATTTTGCAAATGACCTCGGATTTCGACGAAACCACTTTTGTTGGATCCGCAGTGTCAAGTTATTGCTAGGTTTCAAATTTCATAATTTTTCGAATCAATATGTGGGCGTGGCAAAAGAAAACGCGTTTGACCAGTTTCAGTTGATTTTAATCGACTGGAAATTGGCCATTTTTCAAACGGTCTCAGAATTCGACGAAACTAGTTTTGTTAGGACCGTATCGTCAATACGAAGCTAGAAAATATTTTTCTGGAATTTTTCTAGTTAGTATGTGGCCCCGGTAATTTGAAATGTGCGTTTAAAATTCAATATAGTGATTTAAATGTAAATTCAAAAGGAAACTGATTGTAACGATCAAATCAGCTTGCGATACATATCCCATTGTGTTCGGAATGGGGGTAAAACGCTATGGACGACAGGCGGTGGGCCTCGTTTCGAGGTCGTGTGTAAAAGTCAACCTATTTGCAAAAATAATAATTAAATAATATAAAATATATATATATATATATAATTCTCTCCCTCCCTTTATCTTCATTGCCCCCCCCCCCCCCCGTTCGTTATAATTCCAAACAGAAAGAAATAAAAAAAAAACACAAAACCCTAAAATAATCGAAGCCGCTGCCCCCCTAAAGACCTGACGCCGACGAGCCCATCATCGCGCCCTACCCCTCGAAGCAGCCTCCTCCTCCTAGCGCCCTTACCCCGAAGACCCCCCTCGAGCGAACGCCGCCGACGAAGTCTCCCCCTCGCTCGCGACACTGACGCCGCCGCCGTCGTCTCCTCCCCCCCCCCCCCCCCCCCCGCTCCTCTGTAAGTTTTTTATTTTATTTTATTTTTATTTATTTTATTTTTATTTTATAAATAAACTGATTTGTTTAAATTATAAAAACTGATTTTATTTCGAAAAGGAAACTGATTTTGTTTAAAGATTGAAAATGGAATTTTTATAAAGTTTTAAAAAAAAAACTGATTTTACAATTCTTAAAAACTGAATTTTTATAATGATTTAAAAACTGTTTTTTTATATAGGATAATAAAAAAAAACTGATTTAATAAAAAAAACTGATTTTTCTATAAAAAGATTAAAAACTGATTTTCTATAAAAAGATTAGAACTGTGTTTTTTTTTTAAGTATAAAACTGATTTGAAAAAAAAGTATAAAACTGATTTGAAAAAAAAATATAAAACTGATTTTTAGAATTTAAAAACTGATTTTTAGAATTTAAAAACTTATTTTTAAAGTTTAAAAACTGATTTTTAAAAAAGGTATTGAAGACTGATTTCTTTAAAAAGAAAAAGCATATTTTTATATATTGAAAGTCGAAGTAAAAACCATATTTTTATATATTTAAAGTCGAAGTAGAAAATCATATTTTTATATATTGAATAACATAGTAAAAATTCGATTTTTACATGTGTAGAGAATACTGGCGACGAAGCAACAGAAAGAGAGATTGGCGAAGAAGAGTCGTGGTACTGGACAGCTATTGGTGAGATTTCTGATTTAAAAATATTATATATGTGTTGAAGTAAAAGTGAATAGCTATATATATAAATATCTATATATATATATATATATATATATATACGCCCCTCGTCCATAAACCATGGACGATATTTATTGGTTGAAATTGTTGTGAAAATTGAATGATTGTTTGGGATTGTTTGTGATTGATATTGGTTGATTGCGGTTGAAAAATACCCATTGGTGGTTGTGAAATATTTGGTTGAAACCACATAGGATTAGTTTGTGGAAATGAAATAAATATATACATGCCGCCTGCGTGCGAACTAGATGCATGATCCCCATTGTCAAAAACCGCGAGGTTTTAAGGTAGAGCGAGGAGCCGTACTAGGGACGGTGCCGGTGTAACTACCCTGCCGTTATGCTGCCGAAATTTTGAATAATATTTGTGTGTTTGAATTATTTTCATATGCTTAAACTATATTTATTCATTGTATAGAAAACATTCATGTGTTGAATTGATATTCATTCGTTGTTTAGAAATTCATGTGTTGAATGGTATTCATATTTTGAAATGAATCGTTTAACAATAAAAAATCACATTTTTATCTATATATAAAAAAAACTATTGAAAACATTCATGTGTTGAATTGATATTCATTCGTTGTTTAGAAATTCATGTGTTGAATGGTATTCATATTTTGAAACAAATTGTTCGATAATAAAAATCACATTTTTTATCTATATATAAAAACTATTGAAAACATTCATGTGTTGAATTGATATTCATTCGTTGTTTAGAAATTCATGTGTTGAATGGTATTCATATTTTGAAATAAATTGTTCGATAATAAAAATCACATTTTTATCTATATATAAAAAACTATTGAAAACATTCATGTATTGAATTGATATTCATTCGTTGTTTAGAAATTCATGTGTTGAATGGTATTCATATTTTGAAATGAATCGTTTAACAATAAAAAATCACATTTTTATCTATATATAAAAAAAACTATTGAAAACATTCATGTGTTGAATTGATATTCATTCGTTGTTTAGAAATTCATGTGTTGAATGGTATTCATATTTTGAAATAAATTGTTTCATGATAAAAATCCCATTTTTATCACCAACTTGAACTATATAGAAAAATAGTGTTTTGAAATGAATCGTTTTACAATAAAAATCGCATTTTTATTGTATGCATAAATCGTTGAAATGTGAAGTGTTAAAAATAGCCACTTGTTCAAAATAAACATATATGAGTTGAAATATTCATTAATTAGCTAATGAAATGATTTGCACCTATTTATGTAACATTAGAATGAATGGAGTTTTTAAACCAAATAGAAATCAAATATGAAGTCGAATAGAAATTGATAAATGATAAGAACTGTATATATATGTACATGCAATATTCATTGAACAGGTTATAGCAAAGGGGCTAGAGAAGAGGAATAAAATTTTGTGCCCGACAAATAGGTACACATTTACTGATTTGTTTGGGTGATGATTTTGAGCCTGTTGGCTAGCCGCTTGGCTTTTTCTTTTTTTCTTTTTGAGATTAGAAGGACCGGGACGCTATTTGCGATTTCCCGACGCTCCCGGTGCAGGGGAGGTTATGGCGAAATTTTTCCAAAATTTAAGGTGTTAGAAAAATTTTTGAAGTGAAAACGATATTGAAATTGTTGAAAGAACTATATTTATATAAATATATAAATATAAATAAAATTAAAACGA
Source organism: Allium sativum (assembly GCA_030737875.1). Taxonomy (NCBI): domain Eukaryota; kingdom Viridiplantae; phylum Streptophyta; class Magnoliopsida; order Asparagales; family Amaryllidaceae; genus Allium; species Allium sativum. The sequence continues at coordinate 639,078,257 of CM060922.1, forward strand.
AACGAAGCCGTGCAGTTCGTATTTTGAAACCGTGATTTCAAACGACTAGTGCGGGAAATCCGACCATTGGATTTTCCCGAAACCTCAACCGTCGGGTTCGCCTTGGAATAATCTTTCCAACGGCACCAACCTTGTTAAAATCCAACGGTTAGATTGTCTGGAATGTTTAATTCAAATCTGAAGAAAAACATCGCCAGAATCGATTTTATTTATATATAAATATAAATATAATTATATTTAATCGAATAACGACGCTGCAGTTCGTATTTTGAAATCGAAATTTCAAACGATTGTACCGGGAGATCCGACCGTCGGATTTTCCCGAAACTGGAACCGTTGGGTTCGTTTTGAAAAGACCTTTCTAATGATGTAAATTTTGTGAAGATCCAACGGTTAGATTTTCAGATATGTGTAAATCAAATCTGAAGAAAAACAGCGCCACGGCCGCCTTATGGCCCGAAGCGTCGTTTTGAATAAAATGGCTATTTTAAAATAAATAAAAATAGCGATAAATAGTTATAAAATATCGTAAGCGATATGGAATGGAAATAAACTGAATTTGCTTGATTTATGTGATGTTTGATGGTTGAATGTGTTTGGTGTGAAAACTATATAAAGAACACAATTGGTGTTGTCGAATAATTTAACCATTGAAATAAATCGATTTGAAATTCTAAATATACGTGAATTATTTGAAAAGGCCGAGTTAATTCTCATTTCGAATAATCGACCGACGATTGAAATTCGAAGATGAAGACGATGGTCGAAGACCGGAGATCTTCACCTCGTTTGGATGGTAACCGAGGTCCTGATTGGGAGGCATCCCGAAATATGGATAATGAGTGGTGATCGTTCAGACGTACGTGTTGATCGATGGGTTTGCGAGGTATTTAGTGCCTCCGGTTTCGTTCAGACCCAGAACGGACTTGTAAATGGACTGTGTGTCCGACATTGGAATTTGTTCTGTGTGATGGATAGACATCAGTTGCACGGTGTGAATTGCCTGTGTGGCATGCTAAGATGCAGTGATCAGGGCTTCTGTTGAAAAGCAAAGTCTTGTGGTGATGATCAAAGCACCGCCTGTGTGGCGTAGCTTTGTGTATAACGTAAATTCGCGAGCCTCACACCCCGGTATGAACCTAAAACGGGAGAAGGACATCAGGGAGGGCATGCGTTTCTTTCTAGCTAGGGTGGTGTCAGTGACCTACCAGCCCTGACATTTATATACTTTTCACCTATGTGGTTGTTGCTGTTGCGAGGCGCCTCGGTTTGATCGGACGATCCGGGTCCGATGGAGTCATTCGTTGGCTCGTTTACGCCCCAAAGGGCGGGGAAACGTATTGCTCAGGCATAATAATCCACATCGGTGGACCGGCCCTGACGATCCAAGGCTTGCCTGCGCGCTTGCCTGAGGGGCGGGCTAGAGCGTCTCGAATTTGGTAAGGACTATCTTTTGCCTTGGTTCATGACGGAAATCCAATTTCCAAATACGACATCGTGCGGTTTTGATTGTATATATATATGGCGACATGATATATGGTACCCATGCCGTCTATGATTGATAGTTATGGTTTGAAATTATTTTCAAAACATATAAACACTAGCAATAATATCAATTGCCTTTGTTTTATTCGTATCAAGCATATTTTGGCTGTTATAAGGTAAAACTCTATCCTCCGGTCTGCGTTGCATTGTGTGATGGGAACTGAGTCTTATAACGGCTTCATTTTTACAAAAAGCATAGCGATGTTTAAAAGAAAGATTTGTTTTAAAGCACTGGCAATCCAATGGAGTAAACCCGTTCCACGAAAGTGGCGTGGTCCTGTGATTAGCCAAATTATGTATGTGTTGAGTGGATTTCTCATACCAGTCCCATGACTGACTCGTAGTTTGTTTCACTTTCAAACTCGGGTGCCCCTTTTTCCACACGGGCAGCCTTGTATTCAGGTTTAGCTGGTTCTTTCTGGATAGCTGGAGCTGAAGATGGATTCTATCATTTATTTCTTTTTATGCTGTTCAGCTCCTATTGTACATATTTTGTTTATTTCCGCTGTAGACAATTATGTATAGCTGAACTGTATTTGTACTAAGTAAGATCCTGTATACTGTGTAACTCTGATGATTACTTTTATCCAGTATATTTTGTTGTTCATATCTGGTGTATTTATTTAATTCTGTTCTGCTATTATATGTTTCTGTGTTATATTCCAAAGATAACCTTGTTTCCGTGAGAACGGGAAATCGGGTCGTCTCATCGTGGTATCAGAGCTTTGGTTAAGCTTAGTTCTGGAATATAACATTTGAACGAACTCGTCAGAAATGGAACCAGTAGTGTTCTAGGGCAGGTAACTCAATACAGATAGGGTCAGTAATATCCTAGTATGAGTAAAGCAGGATGAAATTACACCTCGATAGACACATTTACATTCAAGTATTTGTCTCTATATTTTCAAATACCTTTTCTGTGACCTGACACTTGATCTGCCATTTGCAGAAGTACTAGAAAATGAGTGACAGGAACAGAAGAAGCAATCGTATGGCTCGACCAGCTAATGAGCCAGTTGTGCTCCCGCAGCCAGAATCCAATATAGAAGTTCTATACAAGAGATTTCGAAATCTTGGTGGATCGCCATTCTTAGGCAAGGAGTCCCTAATGGAAACACAAGCTTGGATTCGTTCTGCAGAGAAAATATTTGAGGGTTTAAAGCTGAGAGACGATCAGAAAAGATTACTGGCGTCTTGGGCACTCAAAGAAGAAGCTTTGTTTTGGTGGGATTCGGTTATACAGAATAATCCAGAAGGTGATATCACCTGGGACAGATTCAAAGTAATTTTCTTGGAGAGATTTACTCCTCCCGAAGCAACCGAGAGATTATGCGATGAAGTTTCTTATCTGATACAAGGAGACATGACCATTCCCGAATATCATAAGAAATTCAATGAACTTTCTCACTTTGCTCCTCATCTAATTCAAAATCCGAAGAGTAAAAATATGAGATTTATTCACGGGCTTCAAAGGAAATACCAGAATAAGGTATTGGGGCATGTGAAGCTTCCTTTTTCTGAAATGATATACATGGCTTATCAGTACGAAGATCTCGACAGGAAAGGCATGTTGCGAGATGAAGAAGAAGTCAGTTCTAGTGACATACCAGAGTCGGAAACTGATATTCCTGAAGCCAGTACAAGGTCGGAGATCAATAAGAAGCCCAGTGCCACGAGAAAAAGGGTTGAATCTGGGAACGAACGAATAATGACCGCCACGTGCTCAAGCTGCAATAGAAAAGGGCATTTGGCGATAAGTTGCAAATCTTGGAACCAGCAAAGAAAGAGTAAGTTCCCACCCAAGAAAGGATTTCAAGCGAATAGAAAATGCAATCTCTGCCATCAGGCCGGTCATATAAAGCGAGATTGCTGGCTGTTAAGAAAGACCAAAACAGTTCAGGTAAATGAACTGGCAGAAACTTCTGGGCCCGCAGATGTTCTGGAAAGGCCCGATGTGTTAGAAGGCACGCTTACTGTCAAAAACATTCCAGTCAAAGTACTGTTTGACACAGGCGTGTCCCGAAGCTTTATTGCCAAGAGTGCCGCTAAGAAACTAGATGTGAATTTGAGGAAGCTCAAGGAACCAATGACTGTCCAGAATCCGGTCGGGGGTTCCATCAATCTCAGTTGGATTTGTGCAGTACCCGTCTCTTTTTCCTGCTATAAATTCCCTATTATCTCTGTCGTCATGAATTTTGATGAATTCGATCTTATTCTGGGATTGGATTGGCTAACCAAATATGAAGCAGAGGTTAGATGCGCCGAGAGGGTTGTTAGAGCTAAGATTAAATCAGGTGATTATATAACCATTCCCTGTGAAGGTCAGAATGCTAATAGAAAAGACTTCTGGGCAGCTTTAAATGTTTCTCCAGCCCAAATAGAAAATGTTCCTGAAGTCACAGAGAATATTCCTGACCTCATCAAAGACATTCCAATCGTCAAAAACTATGCGGATGTGTTCGAAGAAGTTGTTCGCTTACCTCCGCAGAGAGAAATATATTTCAAAATTGCTTTAATTCCAAATGCAAGGCCGGTAGTTCACGCTATTCGAAGAATGTCCTTGAAAGAGAAGGAGGAATTAGACAATCAAACACGACAGCTAGTATGGAAAGGTCTGATAAGGCCTAGATTCTCTGATTGGGGTGCAGCAGTGGTATTTGTCCTAAAATCTGACGGTACTCTACGGCTATGTGTGGATTATCGTGATTTAAACAAGCAGACTATAAAGAACAAATATCCATTGCCGCGGATTGATGATCTGTTGGATCAATTAAATGGAGCACAAGTATTTTCACGAATGGACCTAGCTACAGGTTTCCATCAACTTCGAATTGCCGAAGAGTGTGTTCCAATGACAGCGTTCAGAGGTCCCGACCTATTCTACGAGTGGTTAGTAATGCCGTTCGGCTTATGTAACGCTCCCGCTTACTTCGTCGATCTAATGAACAGAGTGTTCAGAGGGGTTTTGAATAAATTTGTTCTGGTTTTTATTGATGATATTCTAATCTTCTCTAAATCAAAGGCCGAACATGAAAAGCATGTGGAATAAGTGTTAGAAATCCTCAGGAGAAATGTATTGAAAGCAAAGTTTTCCAAGTGTATATTCTGGCAAGATGAAGTGAAATTTCTGGGCCACGTCGTATCAAAAGAAGGAATTGCTGTGGACCCAAGCAAAATCACAGCTATTCAGAATTGGAAACAGCCCAGTACCCCCACTGAAGTCCGTAGTTTTCTCGGATTGGCTAGCTATTACCGGAAGTTCGTTAAAAACTTTTCGAAGATATCTGGCCACTTAACGAAGCTTACAAAGAAACATTCTAAGTTCAAATGGACTCAAGAGAGTGAGGAGGCTTTCGAAGAGCTAAAGTTGAGATTAACGACTGCTCCAGTGTTAACCATCATTGATGGCAACCAGGATTTAAAAGTCTGGACTGATGCTTCTAGAGAAGGCCTTGGCGCAGTGTTAATGCAAAGAGGCCAGGTAATTGCTTATGCTAGCCGTCAACTGAAACCGCACGAGAAAAACTACGTAACTCATGATCTTGAGTTATTGGCTATCATATTTTCTTTGAAAATCTGGAGACACTATCTTCTGGGCGAGAGATTTGAACTGTTTACAGACCATCAGTCATTAAAGTATCTGTTCACTCAGAAGGATTTGAATCTGAGGCAGCAACGTTGGCTGGAGTTTCTTGCAGCATATAACTTTGAAATTATATATACTCCAGGAAAAGCCAATGTCGTGGCCGATGCATTAAGCAGAAAGAATGTAATGATCGCCAGTTTTATTATCACGACTTCATTGCTAGATAAGATATCTGCTCTTCAAGAGGATGATCACTTCATTCAGAAGATCAGAGGGATAATTCAACAAGGCGAGCCCTCGAGTTTTCAAGTAGACAAGGATGGGATTTTAAGGCTCAAAGGTCGAATCTGTGTCCCTAACATTCCTGAACTTCGAAAGGAAGTATTGGATGAATGCCACAAGTCAAAACTCAGTATCCATCCAGGAGTAAGCAAAATGTATAATGACATCAAACGCACCTTCTGGTGGAAGTCGATGAAGAGGGACATTTCTTTATATGTTAGCCGATGCCCTACTTGCCAGCTAGTCAAGAGCGACCAACAGAATTACAACCACTGGAAGTTCCTGGTTGGAAGTGGGAGCATATTTCTATGGATTTCATTGATGGTCTGCCCAGAACCAGAAAAGGGAATGACAGTATTTGGGTGATCGTAGATCGCTTCACGAAGACCGCCCATTTTATACCTGTCAAATCAAACAGAACTGCTCAGAGTCTGGCGCAGATTTACTTCAGGGAAATAGTTAGACTACATGGAGTGCCGCTCAGTATAGTCAGTGATAGAGATACAATATTCACTAGTAAATTCTGGGAAGCATTTCAAGTCGAGCTCGGAACGAAGTTAAACTTGAGCACCGCTTATCATCCTCAGACAGACGGTCAGACTGAGAGGGTGAATCGTATTTTAGAAGATCTATTGCGGGCTTGTGTTATAGATTTCGGTGGATCATGGGAAGACCATCTACATTTGGCTGAATTCTCTTATAACAACAGCTACCAGGCGAGTCTAACAATGTCGCCATTCGAAGCATTGTATGGTAGACCGTGCCGATCTCCTGCTTGTTGGGTCGAGCCTGGAAATAGACTTGTGTTGGGTCCTGATATGATTCGAGAAGCGGCCGACAAAGTCGATTTTATTAAGAAGCGATTGCTCGCCGCTCAAAGCCGACAAAAGAGCTATGTCGATAGAAGAAGAAGAGATATATCCTTTGAAGTTGGTGACTATGTATATTTGAAAGTATCGCCGATGAGAGGAGTTATCCGGTTCGGTAAAACTGGAAAGTTGGCACCCAAATTCATTGGTCCGTTTCCTATTCTGGAACGGATTGGGACTCTCGCATATAAAGTTAAATTGCCTGACTGGTTGCCTGGAGTGCATGATATTTCATATATCTCAACTTCGAAAGCACGTTCATGATCCAGACTTGATCGTGGAAGAAGCAGCTCAACAGGACATTGAAATTACTCCAGAATTAGCCGTGAGGCGTGAGCCACTAAAGATCATCGGCAAAGAAACCAAAGAGCTGAGAAACAAGAAAGTTCACTTAGTCAAGGTGCAATGGAGTGGAGATCCGCGAGATTGTACTTGGGAAACTGAGGAGAGCATTCAGAAAGCTTATCCTAGATGCCGAGTAGATATCTCTGATTGACTCTGGTGCGAGGTACATTTACCCTACTTTGCACTACCATTCAATTCTCTATTCTGTTGTTATTTCCTTTTCATAGATGTGCACTTTTAATTATATAGTCTGAAAGACTTTTAAAGGGTATAGGATTTAATTAGTATATTTTAGAAAAGTTAGACGCAAATTGATTGGTTGTGTTGTATGATTATGGATTTATCAAACCACTTTCGACTTTATTCCTTTTCGGGGACGAAAAGTTTTAAGTGGGGGAGATTGTAACGACCCAGAAAATCTGAACCAATTTAAAATTTTTAAATTGGCTAAAATAATGGATTTTAAATATTTAAAATAAATATTTTAAATAATGGAGATGAAAACTGAGTTAAATCGACATTTGAAAACCAATATAATTAATTATAATTATATATAGAATTGAAAATGGCGCGGTAGTTCGATAATTCGATTTCAAACTTCAGTTGAATATACCGGGTGCAAAACAATCCGGATTTTAGTGAAACCAAAAACATTAGGATCTAATTGATGATATCTTTCTAACGAATCTGACCAATCGAAATTTGATAGCGGGAATCAAAAGATATGTCCAGTTGAAAATTCTGAATAGTCGCTATGGAATTCAGGCCCTTAAAAATGGACATTTTGCAAATGACCTCGGATTTCGACGAAACCACTTTTGTTGGATCCGCAGTGTCAAGTTATTGCTAGGTTTCAAATTTCATAATTTTTCGAATCAATATGTGGGCATGGCAAAAGAAAACGCGTTTGACCAGTTTCAGTTAATTTTAATCGACTGGAAATTAGCCATTTTTCAAACGGTCTCAGAATTCGACGAAACTAGTTTTGTTAGGACCGTATCGTCAATACGAAGCTAGAAAATATTTTTCTGGAATTTTTCTAGTTAGTATGTGGCCCCGGTAATTTGAAATGTGCGTTTAAAATTCAATATAGTGATTTAAATGTAAATTCAAAAGGAAACTGATTGTAACGATCAAATCAGCTTGCGATACATATCCCATTGTGTTCGGAATGGGGGTAAAACGCTATGGACGACAGGCGGTGGGCCTCGTTTCGAGGTCGTGTGTAAAAGTCAACCTATTTGCAAAAATAATAATTAAATAATATAAAAAATATATATATATAATTCTCTCCCTCCCTTTATCTTCATTGCCCCCCCCCCCCCCGTTCGTTATAATTCCAAACAGAAAGAAATAAAAAAAAACACAAAACCCTAAAATAATCGAAGCCGCCGCCCCCCTAAAGACCTGACGCCGACGAGCCCATCATCGCGCCCCACCCCTCGAAGCAGCCTCCTCCTCCCAGCGCCCTTACCCCGAAGACCCCCCTCGAGCAAACGCCGCCGACGAAGTCTCCCCCTCGCTCGCAACACTGACGCCGCCGACGTCGTCTCCTTCCCCCCCCCCCCCCCCCCCCCGCTCCTCTGTAAGTTTTTAATTTTATTTTATTTTATTTTTATTTTATATATAAACTGATTTGTTTAAATTATAAAAACTGATTTTATTTCGAAAAGGAAACTGATTTTGTTTAAAGATTGAAAATGGAATTTTTATAAAGTTTAAAAAAAAACTGATTTTACAATTCTTAAAAACTGAATTTTTATAATGATTTAAAAACTGTTTTTTTATATAGGATAATAAAAAAAACTGATTTAATAAAAAAACTGATTTTTCTATAAAAAGATTAAAAACTGATTTTCTATAAAAAGATTAGAACTGTGTTTTTTTTTAAGTATAAAACTGATTTGAAAAAAAAATATAAAACTGATTTTTAGAATTTAAAAACTGATTTTTAGAATTTAAAAACTGATTTTTAAAGTTTAAAAACTGATTTTTAAAAAAGGTATTGAAGACTGATTTCTTTAAAAAGAAAAAGCATATTTTTATATATTGAAAGTCGAAGTAAAAACCATATTTTTATATATTTAAAGTCGAAGTAGAAAATCATATTTTTATATATTGAATAACATAGTAAAAATTCGATTTTTACATGTGTAGAGAATACGGGCGACGAAGCAACAAAAAGAGAGATTGGCGAAGAAGAGTCGTGGTACTGGATAGCTATTGGTGAGATTTCTGATTTAAAAATATTATATATGTGTTGAAGTAAAAGTGAATAGCTATATATATAAATATCTATATATATATATATATATATATATATATATACGCCCCTCGTCCACAAACCATGGACGATATTTATTGGTTGAAATTGTTGTGAAAATTGAATGGTTGTTTGGGATTGTTTGTGATTGATATTGGTTGATTGCGGTTGAAAATTACCCATTGGTGGTTGTGAAATATTTGGTTGAAACCACATAGGATTAGTTTGTGGAAATGAAATAAATATATACATGCCGCCTGTGTGCGAACTAGATGCATGATCCCCATTGTCAAAAACCGCGAGGTTTTAAGGTACAGCGAGGAGCCGTACTAGGGACGGTGCCGGTGTAACAACCCTGCCGTTATGCTGCCGAAATTTTGAATAATATTTGTGTGTTTGAATTATTTTCATATGCTTGAACTATATTTATTCATTGTATAGAAAACATTCATGTGTTGAATTGATATTCATTCGTTGTTTAGAAATTCATGTGTTGAATGGTATTCATATTTTGAAACAAATTGTTCGATAATAAAAATCACATTTTTATCTATATATAAAAACTATTGAAAACATTCATGTGTTGAATTGATATTCATTCGTTGTTTAGAAATTCATGTGTTGAATGGTATTCATATTTTGAAACAAATTGTTCGATAATAAAAATCACATTTTTTATCTATATATAAAAACTATTGAAAACATTCATGTGTTGAATTGATATTCATTCGTTGTTTAGAAATTCATGTGTTGAATGGTATTCATATTTTGAAATAAATTGTTCGATAATAAAAATCACATTTTTATCTATATATAAAAAACTATTGAAAACATTCATGTGTTGAATTGATATTCATTCGTTGTTTAGAAATTCATGTGTTGAATGGTATTCATATTTTGAAATGAATCGTTTAACAATAAAAAATCACATTTTTATCTATATATAAAAAAAAACTATTGAAAACATTCATGTGTTGAATTGATATTCATTCGTTGTTTAGAAATTCATGTGTTGAATGGTATTCATATTTTGAAATAAATTGTTTCATGATAAAAATCCCATTTTTATCACCAACTTGAACTATATAGAAAAATAGTGTTTTGAAATGAATCGTTTTACAATAAAAATCGCATTTTTATTGTATGCATAAATCGTTGAAATGTGAAGTGTTAAAAATAGCCACTTGTTCAAAATAAACATATATGAGTTGAAATATTCATTAATTAGCTAATGAAATGATTTGCACCTATTTATGTAACATTAGAATGAATGGAGTTTTTAAACCAAATAGAAATCAAATATGAAGTCGAATAGAAATTGATAAATGATAAGAACTGTATATATATGTACATGCAATATTCATTGAACAGGTTATAGCAAAGGGGCTAGAGAAGAGGAATAAAATTTTGTGCCCGACAAATAGGTACACATTTACTGATTTGTTTGGGTGATGATTTTGAGCCTGTTGGCTAGCCGCTTGGCTTTTTCTTTTTTTCTTTTTGAGATTAGAAGGACCGGGACGCTATTTGCGATTTCCCGACGCTCCCGGTGCAGGGGAGGTTATGGCGAAATTTTTCCAAAATTTAAGGTGTTAGAAAATTTTTTGAAGTGAAAACGATATTGAAATTGTTGAAAGAACTATATTTATATAAATATATAAATATAAATAAAATTAAAACGAAACGAAGCCGTGCAGTTCGTATTTTGAAACCGTGATTTCAAACGACTAGTGCGGGAAATCCGACCATTGGATTTTCCCGAAACCTCAACCGTCGGGTTCGCCTTGGAATAATCTTTCCAACGGCACCAACCTTGTTAAAATCCAACGGTTAGATTGTCTGGAATGTTTAATTCAAATCTGAAGAAAAACATCGCCAGAATCGATTTTATTTATATATAAATATAAATATAATTATATTTAATCGAATAACGACGCTGCAGTTCGTATTTTGAAATCGAAATTTCAAACGATTGTACCGGGAGATCCGACCGTCGGATTTTCCCGAAACTGGAACCGTTGGGTTCGTTTTGAAAAGACCTTTCTAATGATGTAAATTTTGTGAAGATCCAACGGTTAGATTTTCAGATATGTGTAAATCAAATCTGAAGAAAAACAGCGCCACGGCCGCCTTATGGCCCGAAGCGTCGTTTTGAATAAAATGGCTATTTTAAAATAAATAAAAATAGCGATAAATAGTTATAAAATATCGTAAGCGATATGGAATGGAAATAAACTGAATTTGCTTGATTTATGTGATGTTTGATGGTTGAATGTGTTTGGTGTGAAAACTATATAAAGAACACAATTGGTGTTGTCGAATAATTTAACCATTGAAATAAATCGATTTGAAATTCTAAATATACGTGAATTATTTGAAAAGGCCGAGTTAATTCTCATTTCGAATAATCGACCGACGATTGAAATTCGAAGATGAAGACGATGGTCGAAGACCGGAGATCTTCACCTCGTTTGGATGGTAACCGAGGTCCTGATTGGGAGGCATCCCGAAATATGGATAATGAGTGGTGATCGTTCAGACGTACGTGTTGATCGATGGGTTTGCGAGGTATTTAGTGCCTCCGGTTTCGTTCAGACCCAGAACGGACTTGTAAATGGACTGTGTGTCCGACATTGGAATTTGTTCTGTGTGATGGATAGACATCAGTTGCACGGTGTGAATTGCCTGTGTGGCATGCTAAGATGCAGTGATCAGGGCTTCTGTTGAAAAGCAAAGTCTTGTGGTGATGATCAAAGCACCGACTGTGTGGCGTAGCTTTGTGTATAATGTAAATTCGCGAGCCTCACACCCCGGTATGAACCTAAAACGGGAGAAGGACATCAGGGAGGGCATGCGTTTCTTTCTAGCTAGGGTGGTGTCAGTGACCTACCAGCCCTGACATTTATATACTTTTCACCTATGTGGTTGTTGCTGTTGCGAGGCGCCTCGGTTTGATCGGACGATCCGGGTCCGATGGAGTCATTCGTTGGCTCGTTTACGCCCCAAAGGGCGGGGAAACGTATTGCTCAGGCATAATAATCCACATCGGTGGACCGGCCCTGACGATCCAAGGCTTGCCTGCGCGCTTGCCTGAGGGGCGGGCTAGAGCGTCTCGAATTCGGTAAGGACTATCTTTTGCCTTGGTTCATGACGGAAATCCAATTTCCAAATACGACATCGTGCGGTTTTGATTGTATATATATGGCGACATGATATATGGTACCCATGCCGTCTATGATTGATAGTTATGGTTTGAAATTGTTTTCAAAACATATAAACACTAGCAATAATATCAATTGCCTTTGTTTTATTCGTATCAAGCATATTTTGGCTGTTATAAGGTAAAACTCTATCCTCCGGTCTGCGTTGCATTGTGTGATGGGAACTGAGTCTTATAACGGCTTCATTTTTATAAAAAGCATAGCGATGTTTAAAAGAAAGATTTGTTTTAAAGCACTGGCAATCCAATGGAGTAAACCCGTTCCACGAAAGTGGCGTGGTCCTGTGATTAGCCAAATTATGTATGTGTTGAGTAGATTTCTCATACCAGTCCCATGACTGACTCGTAGTTTGTTTCACTTTCAAACTCGGGTGCCCCTTTTTCCACACGGGCAGCCTTGTATTCAGGTTTAGCTGGTTCTTTCTGGATAGCTGGAGCTGAAGATGGATTCTATCATTTATTTCTTTTTATGCTGTTCAGCTCCTATTGTACATATTTTGTTTATTTCCGCTGTAACCAATTATGTATAGCTGAACTGTATTTGTACTAAGTAAGATCCTGTATACTGTGTAACTCTGATGATTACTTTTATCCAGTATATTTTGTTGTTCATATCTGGTGTATTTATTTAATTCTGTTCTGCTATTATATGTTTCTGTGTTATATTCCAAAGATAACCTTGTTTCCGTGAGAACGGGAAATCGGGTCGTCTCATACGAGAGGTGCAGAGCAAATATACATGTTAGAACCAGGAAAAATATACATAATAGACACCGGGGGATGTTAGACAGGGTAGATACCTTGGGATAGTATACTTGATAGAAACCTGACGATGTGACACCTTGATTTATCATGACACCGTAGTTTATCACGATATCTTAGTTTACCTTGCTACAGTAGTTCAGCATGTTACCCTGGTTTAGTTTATCTATCTTGTAGTCATCCTTATGTTTACTTTCATTTTATGCATGTCATGTTACCTTTACCTGTTTTTATACTGGAAGTAGATAGGACTTACCAGTCTTTATGACTGACCCCGTTTCCTTTCGCCTCTTTGTCTTCCGTTCCCCCACCCCCCCCCCCCCCCCAGGTTCCAGGGAGGAAATGATGTTGTTTAGTTCGGACCTCTTATGCTTGAAGGTCATCATGTATAGCTTGATGTATAGCTTGGTCTTCTTTTGGCTATGGCTGCTTCACCGCTTTATTTTGGGGAATAATTTATAAAAAGGTTTTTTATGCTTCTTTATTATTGCAAGACAGGTTTTGATGTACTTTGATGTAAAAGGCTTTAGACCTTATGTATTCATGTTTATGAATGTTCGATTTTACTTCCGCTATTTTATATGTTCTGTCTTGTGATATTTCTGTGCATGTTTACCAATAATGCCCCTCTAAAGCTAATGCATTCCTTTGCGAGTGACCCTAGCGGAGGCGGGGTGTTACAATTCGTACTCGTATGTTTGCATTACTCGACGAATACAAGTATGCCCATTTGTACTGCCCAGGGTACTCGACCAACTAACATCTAGTCTTTTGGGAGTCCCCACTATACCCCTGCTTTGAGTCCGCTAGAATCTCCGATTAACGATAATCCCTTAGCCTTCGATATTTCTAGCAATCCAACCTGATGATGGCTTATAAACTCAAGCGACTTCTTGAGCAACCATTATCCACGAACTCACAACCTTGAGTTGTACCCACATTCATTGCATTTCATCGATCAACGAACATTTCACAACACTTTGAAAATTCCTGCTTGAATTCACGTCGAAGCTATAACCATCATCGGTCCAAAAATATGCTTTGTTTGGTCGATTCTGCATTTCATAGCATCTTCAGCTTTCTCGCTATGAAAAACTGAGCACAGCGTTTAGGAAACGCTACCATATCCCTTCGTCCCATTCTGGATCGACCAAATACTCGTCCTCTCGAAACATCCCAAAACCGCATGCGCAACACATGTTTTTATATGCGCGATCCATGCTCCAGAAGTGGCCAATCCATCAGCTTTTCATAGCGTTTCTGAAGCGCTGCCGATTCCGCCTGATCCATGATTTTCCCAGTGCGCGCCTTGGCAAATCCAAGTTTTTCCCGTGCACAGGCCAATGTGGTACTCTAGCATCTAGCCCGATCAATACCATAGCGTTTAGAAATGCTATAATATGTTTTGTCTGATCCATCCCCTAGTACTGTCTGATCCATGACTTCTACAACGCGCGCCTTGTCAAATCCAAGTTTTTACCATGCGCAGGCCAATGTGGTACTTGGTACTCTGGCACTTTGGTACTTTGGCATTTAGCCCAATCCATACTATAGCGTTTATAAATGCTATAGTAAACCAAATTTTGCCCGATCCATCCAGATGCTTGCTAAACCCTCCTTTTTTTTCATGCGCGTTTGGCATTTTGCTAGTTTTTCCCGATCCATCCCCCTACTGCAGGTTTTTCCAAATGTTGTAAAAAAAATTCTATATCATTACCTGCTTTTCCACTCGATCCAGGAATGTTTTCCTCCTGATCCATGAATGCTTTCACGCCAAAACTTCAACATTTCCACTCTTCAATTCAACGTGATTTCATATCGAAAACCAAACATTCTTCAATTTTTTCAACAATGATTCAATGAACAAAACAACAACAAATCACTCAATTAAAAACAACATTAAAATAACTTAAATCAACAAAATCAATAAATGGATCTAACCATAGAATTAGCATATAAAATGCCGTTTATCAGTTTCTAGATAATATCCTATGGTGTTTGGTGTTGAAATCATACTTACATCGATTAGATCTATATGAAAACAACTTGAAATGATGAACATAAGATCATACAACCCATATGCTCGATTGAATCCGTACGAGAGATGCTTATCACTCACCAATTATTCAAAATAACTTGAAATCGACTAAACCCAAATCCAGACAGCGATGATTAACCTTCAAACCTCTCAATTTGATGCGATATTCCTTCTCTCAATGTAGATCTAACTTTGTTTGATGTAGATCTTCAATATTCTCGCGTAGATCTAGAAATTTAATGGAGGAAAGGTGTATTTGATTGAGCAAGGAGGATTACAAGTTCAGCCAAATAAGTGAATGAAGAAAAATAAACCTCTCTCCATGCCTCTAACCCCCTATTTGTTGCCTCTAATCATCCCACTAATAGGCCACACCAATTCAGCCCATTAATAACTAGCCAAACTTGGATAGAATTTTGTGAAACATTGAAATAATGATTCCTCCCAAATTGCTGAACCAGATCTTTAATGTGACAATTCTACGGAATTAGAAACATCATTCCCTTTCCAATGAAATCAATTCCAACACTTGATTCGATCCCAATCAAAAGTTATTCCCTATACAAAACTAGCAAGGGGAAAATGATCACAAATAAAATTGGTAAAAATTATGGACATGTCTCACATCCCCATAACAAACATATCAAAATTTGAGAATGATCCAACCCTTAGGGAATTAAATAAAAATATTTTACAATCCTCCGATACGTAAAATGTAGGTCGTTACATTCTCCCCCCCTTAGGAATTTCGCCCTTGAAATTCCAAACAAACATAAGAAACCATAAACAATTATGCATGCCTACTATCCAGAAGCAGCCAATTTAGTGGAATTCTAACAATGATAGTACATATTACAAGGTGTAAGGAGACACGATATTAATGGGTCGTACCAACGAAGAGTTCTGGATGAGTCATCTTCATACTCTCTTCCGTTTCCCACGTACAATCGTCATCATCATCACTCCACTGCACCTTGACTAGATTCCTTATCTTCCTCCTAAGTTGTTTCGTGCCATCCCCACAATGCGAAGCATCTTACGAGGTTTTGTAGCTACGTTCTCGATTTCTAGGTCATCGTACTGTTCCAGAGATACCACCACATTCGAATCGTGTACACTCTTCAGTAGAAATGACACACGGAAAACATTATGCAGAATCAACATCTTCTCGGGTAACTCCAATCTAGATGCTAGTTTTCCAATCCGCTCGACTATCAGAAATGGTCCAACAAATCTTGGGGCCAACTTTCCTTTGCTTCTGAACTGAACAACATTCTTTAACAGCGAAATCTTTACGAAAACCATATCGACAATGTTGAATTCCAAATCCTTTCGACACTTATCAGCATAACTCTTCTGACAGTCTTGGGCTGCCAACATTCGTTGTCGAACAATCTCGATACAATTTGATGTCGCTCTGATCATCTCTGGCCCAAGTATCAACTTATCTCCAATCTCTAACCAACAAGCTGGAGAATCACACGATCTTCCATACAACGCCTCATATGGTTCCATCCTAATGCTCTACTGGAAACGGTTATTGTACGCAAACTCAACTAAATGTAGATGGTCTTCCCATGATCCTTCGAAGTCTAGTACACAAGCCCTTAAGAGGTCCTCCAAAACTCGGTTAACCTTCTTGGTTTGGGGATGTTAATTCGTAATCAAACACAACTCGGTTCCTAAAGTTTCTTGCAAACACTTCAAAAATCCACTTGTGAACGATGGATGTCGATCACTCACTATGATCTTAGGGATACCATGGAATCAAACTATCCATTTTGTATAAAGCTTAGCCAACTTCGATGTTGTCCTAGTCGATTTGATAGGAATAAATCTTGCACTTTTGGTCAAGCGATCCACGATGACCCAAATTCCTTCGTTTCCTGCCCTGGTTCTAGGTAGTCCATTGATGAAATCCATTGATATCTGCTCCCACTTCCACGTAGGAACTTCCAATGGATGAAGCAATCCACTTAGCTTCTTATGTTCATCTTTCATCAACTGACAGTTCATGCACTTGGAAATAAAATTTCCAATATCCCTCTTCATATCTTCCCAGTAGTAAGATGGCTTCATGTCCTGATACATCTTATTACCACCAGAATGAATCGTTAACTTCGAGTGATGACATTCCATCAGAACCTCATATCTTAGTCCATCGATATCAGGAACAACCAGTCGTCCTTGTTTCTAAAGCCAACCTTCTCGGTCGACCTCGAATTCCTTATCCTCTAGTTCCAACTTCTGGATAATCTCGACAAGCTTTGCATCATGCTTTTTGTTCTCGCTAATCCTTTCAATGAGAGTAGGTCTTATCGATAAGCTTGCCAACCTTTCATGTTCCAATTCACACTGTGGTCTGAAATCAAATATGTTGTATATAACGCAGTTGTATACACAATTGTATGTTTTTTGTTTGATGATAACAACCAAATATATTTTATTATTAAATGTGTTTGTTACTGTATTATTTCATATCAACATCTCAGACAGAAAAATAATATTAATATTTAAATGGAATACTATTGCACAAGAATTAGAAATTCAAACAGTATTTTATTTGAATATAGTATTTTACTTCAACATTTAAACAGTACAAATTTATAACTCCACTATTTGTACAACAGACGGTATTTCAATACATTTCACATTCTTTTTCATACACTGCTCTTCACTACAACACTCAACACTCATTGTACAATCTCATATATACATACAACTCACTCAGTCACTCAATCACACAGTCATTCAGTTAAACAGACACATACATACTGACACTTATATAGATTTGTCTTCAGTCTCTATCCCCACAGTCAGTCCAGTCATCACTTGCTTACCTTTCATATACAGACACACACACACGGTATCTAGAACACAAATAGTATTCTAAATTCTAGCGAATATAATTTTTATTTTAAAAATTTATTTGCCTCAAAATTTGATGTGTTTCTCATCATTTTTCATGACTTGATCTGATAGTGTTTCTAGTGCTCAAATATACGCACGATACATGTATACACATACATGTGTATGTATATACACATATTACAGTGCAAGGACATGAAAATAAGTATGAATGGCTGCATGAACACATGTGTACAAATATACACGTGCGCACTGCCTCGCCAATCAACATACAATGTGCATCTGAGTAGCCACGTGGACCATCTCAACTCAGTGCACAACTCAACACATTTCAAGACAGCGAAGCTATAAACAAAAATGGTCAAAGCAAGTGACAAGATAGTCTAACATGGAGTAATGTTTTTGGTTGAGCTCATGGATGGTTCATAAAGCAACAAACTTATATGTTCATATGTAATGCATGTATGTATGGATCTCGACATGGAAACATGGAGAGAGCACAGCAAGCTCAAGCCAAAATGGATGGTGCACAAATTTTCAACACAAACAACATGGATCAAGGTCCACAACAAAACAGTCAGCACAACATGATTCATACACAAGCAAGAATACAAGTACAAAGTTCAAAGCAGCTCAGTAATAAACATGCAAGTTTGAGCAGCATATACAGCAGCATGGTAAACATGTGTACATCATACATGGTCTAGTATGGTCAAGTAAGGATGTATACACAGTAATGTGATGTATCAAAACCGAGATAAGCATGGCTTCATGAATTCAAAACAGGCACAGTGATATCATGGACATCATGGAAATCAAACAACAATGATATGTAATGTTCATGCATGCCAAAACAAGGTCTACAGCTTTCACATTCAACTTTGTCAACAAGTTTCAGGTTCATGTTCAAGTATGGTGTAAGTCAAGCATACATGATAAGTTTAAAAGGCCAAAGCATGTTTCAGCATAAATAACGTAAGACAACCACAAATACAGCAACTAAAAATCAGGGTCAAAAACGCATGACTCAATGGTTTCATATGGGAACAACAAGACAAAGGGTCAAGTGGATGTGAAGAATCAAACCAAACATAAGACAGTTGCCAAGTAATGACTGAATCACTTTATGATGCAATTTCAGGTGAATACAATTCAGAGTCAAGGAAATTGGCTTCATATCAATGTAACTAAAAGCAACAAATCAGCTAATTGAAGAGTCAAAGTTTGGCAAGTTTTCAATGCAAAATTTTACTCCATTCATACATTTCCAGAAATTCTAGAAATCAGAAAATTACAGCATTATTGGACATCATTTTTTTATGACAAGATTTAAACTGTCTCTAGAAATCATCAAGTTGTTTTTGGTAAATAACAATTCATTTTTGAGAAGATTCTTTTAAGGCAGATTTAAACAATGTGTTTTGGCAAGAAAACAATTCGTCTTTCCAGTTTTTTTTTCAAAGGGTAGAAAGCTTTTTTTGGAGACTTGTTTTTGCAATTTAAATTCTTTTGAAATTGGACATTTCATTTTTAAGCAAGAAATGTTTTCTCCATAACCATTGTTGGCACAAGTTAAATATGGCAACAGGTTTAATGAAAAAAATCATAAATGGATATCTCTGATATCACAAAAGTGTAACAAAGTTGATGAATCCATTTATATGATTAATGTTTTTGAGTTGCAAATAAATGGACAAACATGGGACAAATTAGTTGCCAAATTTTCCAGAGAATTCAGCGATCAAATTAAGGATGAAATCATTATTGCAAATAGATTGAATTCAGTCAAAATAGTTTTTAAATCGATTCAAATATGGAAACATTTCGGATTGACAAGCAATCAAAGTTATTAAAACCATCAAGGAAATTTACAAAGGAAATTGAAACCGCCATTCCAAAAGAGGAATTTCACAAATCAGCCAAATCATTTCAACGAAATCAGAGATGATTTGGGGAATTGAATCCTTACTTAACAACCAGTTCGTCACAGGAAATTTAGATCGAATCCACACAACAACAAATACAAGCATAGAATTAATTCAGAGAACTCACAATTTTCTAGGGATCCGATCAGCACCAAATTTAATCGAGCAAGACAGAAGAAGAAATGGTGTAACCATCGAAGACAAGGAGAACAATTTCCAAAAGTCGTTCATACATCAATCGATTGATTTAGCAATAAAGAAAACCCTAACCGCCGCCATTTATTTTTCTCCAGAGAAAAGAGAAAGTGATCGGGAGTATGGAGATTGGGTGCAACACATTTGAAATGAGCCGGCCAAGCTTCTAAGTGAAAAAGGGGATAACCCTGTATATTTAATTCCTAGGTCTTATGTTAGTTTTTATTTTGTATTGTTTTTTCAATTCTTTTGTAATCAACAAACATTTGCTAGAGTCTGTAAAATTCTAGGGATTCAGTTAGGGGTTTAACTGACAGTTTCTAGAGTCTGTAAAATCTAGGTGGTTCCCTAGTTTCACTTGTAAAACTAGGCAATTTACTAGAGTCTGTAAAACTAGGGAAAACCTGATCTAGGGGATTAGACCAGTCTAGAGTTTTGAGCGTAAGATTAGAATAGGAGCGAGGGGTTCGCGAGTTTACATGGTCTTGTAAGCGGGATCTATTCTATTACCTAGTTGAAACCTTAGGAATGCAGCAGTAGGCAGGAATTTGTCGAAGCTGGGTATATCTTGTGTCATTTAATTTTCTGCATTTATTTTATGCTACATTCTATGTATTTTTAATATCTTGCTTATTTTTCAATAAACCATATTCACCCCCTTTATCCAACAAGTGGTATCAGAGTCAGGTATTCATTAACTCTAGAGTAATGATTATTCCTAGTTGTCAGTCCATAGAGAGTCAATCCAGTTCATCTCCAACTATTTTCGATGGAACAGAGTTTTTAAAGTGGAAATCCCAAATGGAATTGTATTTAAAATATGTTATATTAAATGTTGGGATGCTGTTATCAATGGGATTGATATGTCATATAAGAGAAATATTGTTTTCAATATTCGTGCTATGAATATCATATTTGATTATGTTAATACCGAACATTTTACTCATACGTCTCATTGTTTAACAGCACAGGAAATCTGGGAAACTCTTAATACATTGCGTGGAAGAAAAGATGACAACTGCTCAAAACCCTAGGATGGCAACTCAGATATGGACCTATGCTTAAAAGGAGAAACTGATAGAACAAATGATGGATTATCAACAGATGTTGAAACTGAAAATATCACATACAAAAATTTAGTTTATTTGTGCACTGATTTAACTAAATCTATTGATGAACTTCAGTTGATAAATAAATCTTTGAAATCTATGAATTCGGAGTTGACTAGCAAAATTGACGATTCGGAATCACAACTTGAATATTTTAAAAACTCTTCAAATTTAAATTGCAGAAATTGTTTGAAGTTGAAAACCAATCTTGTTCATCTCAATAAAAATATTCAAAATGAAATTCTGATCTTAAAAGAAAACAAGATTGAGTTATCAAGTTTGAACAATTTTGAGGGAATTCGAAATTTTTAAGACTGATATAAATTCCAAATTTGAAATTGCTAAAAAGGAAAATTTGTTTAAAAGTGATTCGATTTTGAAAAAACTTGAAAAACGAGATTGAAAGTTTCAAGAAATTTTAATTTAAAATCGAAAATATTTTGAATTTGAAATTTTTGAGTCTCAAGCCAAAATCAGATTACTTGAATCTAGAAATTTGGTTTTGAAACAACTTGATGCTAAAAGAAAGATCACTAATAATCGTTGTTCAGATTTAATAAAAGAAAACAGTGATCTTAAATCCAAAATTCAACGATTGGAATCAACTTTGGCTAAATTTTCTAATGGGGAAATCGTTGAATATGTTGTTGCAAAACCAAAATTCTATAGGAAATAAATATGGTCTTGGCTTCGGAAAAAACAATGGTTTTGAAAAACAGAATTCAAATGTTTTCAAAAATCCTTCAACCTTCTTTGAAAAGAATCGACTTAATAATCTGAACTCTCATAATTTCAAAGGATTTTTAAATCACAACCGTGGTAAAAACTTGTTTTATAACAAACCTCTTAAACGATCTTGGATCCTAAAAGGAAGTAAAACATTTTCGTAAAATTCAAACAGATTTGGGTTCCTAAGGGTACAAGGGTAAATCAAGTTTGGGTACCAAAAGTGGTAAACACATTTCAGAGTGGTTTTACAAATTTTGTTAGACCACTTAACCCTCTCAACTGCTAGGTATCAGTGATGGCCAAGGAACTGCTTTGGAAAAGAAAATTTGAATTCAAGCTATTCCACATCTTTGTTTTATTTAGAGTTCCTTAGCCAAGTCTGTTGGGTTGGAGATCGACATTATCTAATGCAAATCTGGTATGATCTCTAAACTCATTTGTAAATATATAGTTTTTCCTCCTTCTATCCCTTCTATTTCTTTTGTTTTTGTTCTTTCTGTTTTGATTTGTCACTGCCATATCTTTTTTCTTGTACTTTCTTAACTTCCAATTGTTGTACTCATGGTCATCTGGAAATTCACTTTAGTTGAATAGAACTCTGATGTTTTAATTATTTCCAGATATTGAATTTAATCTTGTAAATATCTGCAATTGTTTTTGAAGTTTATCTTTCTGATTTCTGAATTCATAACAGTGTTGATGTATTCTTGTCATATCTTGAACACTGTTAGTTAGAATTCTAAATTCTTGAAGATTTGAAAATTTGTGAAGTTTCACACACCTCTGCTGTTTTGGGTTCCTTCTAATTCAATTTAAAAAAGCTTGAAATATTATACTCATTACAACACACTGCTACTTCTCAGTTGTGAAATTTTCATTGATTTTCAGATTGGCTTGGATATTTTGAAATGTCTTGAATCATTGCTTACATCTTGAAATTCACTGTTATTCATTATCATCTGGTTTAGACTTTTGTTTGTTTAAGATCATTTGAAATTTCTGATATTTTTAATCTCACACACCTCTGAAAACTGAAATTATTAATCTTGTGTGATTGATTCATTTTATCTCATGATTTACATTTGTTCAAGTGATTTTGAATAAACCATTATTTTTGGATCACGAATTATTACTTAATCTTGATGTAATTATTCTGAAAAATTTCTTATGTGATTGTTAGAAAAATTTGTGAAAAAATTCTTTTAAAAAAAACTGGTCCCTGAAACTTACTGTCATTTCATTTGAAATTGTTGATATTTGTTTGTTTCAAAATCAATAGAAATTAATGATTTCTTGAATCACACAGACATCTCAAATCTGAAATTAATAATCTAGTGTGATTCATTCATTGAATCCTGATATTTTCATATTCCTTCAAATGATTTAAAACAAACTATATTTTCAATCTTGGATCATGAACCATATTCTGTGACCATCAGAAATGTCTTGACAAGTGTGCTTTGAATCTAATTTTGTTTTTCTCCGATACTATTGTGAAAATGATTTAAATGACTGCTTGTTTTGAGAAGAATTGTTTGTTGCTCTGATAAAAGTACCTGATTTGTTAGTCTTGTCTATTTGGGCTTTGTGCTTAAAATTCTTTTGTCTGTGATATCCTTGTATGTCTCCAGTGTCTTGTTACAATCCTCATTAATAGAGACATCAAGTGGTATCAGTTTAGAACTGCTGAATTTGTTTTAGCTGTATATATTTTTAATCTCTCGTGTCTTGTATAGATCTTTCATTTCCCTCTTGTAATTGATTTTCAATTTTAAAATTATTTATTGATTATTCATTCAGAAATTGAAATCAATAACCAAACCGAACTGTATTTATAATTCATCAAAATTATTATCAAATTTTATATTAATGTGGAGAGTTAATATTTTTTAAAATCTTTTTGAATAAACAGTGGAAATA
This sequence comes from Allium sativum, assembly GCA_030737875.1. Lineage (NCBI taxonomy): Eukaryota > Viridiplantae > Streptophyta > Magnoliopsida > Asparagales > Amaryllidaceae > Allium > Allium sativum. The sequence continues at coordinate 639,101,913 of CM060922.1, forward strand.
TTTGTGACAGAAATGGGACTATGTTATTATTCAGAATTAGTGATAATTGAAAATTTTCAACGATTCCAGTATAGTTGATCAAATTTCATAATATGATTAATTCAGAAATTTATTTCACAAACCATTTCCGTACCTACCGCATTTCTATCATCCATATTGGTTTTATATACTGAGGAGTTTTTCTTTTGGAGCTGAAAATGATAAATATAATTAATACATAAGTGTTTCTCTAACCTCACTCAAAAATCCAAGCTATGGTCGTGCATGGTTAAGAGATTACTTATATTTAAGCTGCAACTGATCTCATTTAAAATTCAAAATCTGGTTTTGCGTGGTCAGTGTGCTCTTAAATTAAAAGAAAAAGAAAAGAAAATAATTTGAATAAATAGAAATTAATCTGAAATTCTCCTTGGTGTTTAAAAACCCGCCTATCAATCCACTTTCTAATCTGTGAAATGTGTTATTATTTTATGAAATATTATGATTTGTTGATTGATAGTTATTGGGATTTGAGATTATTCGATTTTGTCACTTAAATTGAATCATTAATTATAGTCCTAATCCATCACTGTTTTTGCACTCAATTTTATAAAATTCTTTGGAAAATAGTTTGAATTAATTTTTTTAAAATCTCTCCATTATATATATAAATTTCATCGTAAATATGTCATTTTCTACAATGTGAAATATGCCACTATTTCTCAGTTTATTATGATTTTTGTTTGACTGATTGAGATTTATGATGATTGTTCTTCCTCTTAAGCTGAAATTATAATTTTAGTCATTTTTCATCTATATTTTAAATTTTGAATCCTTTTGATGATAATAAAAGGGGGAGAATGGGTTGAGATTTAATTTTATGAGTGAATATTTTATAAATATTTTACTATTGAAAATTTCTTACAATTTTCAAACTTTTCACTCATGCACAGTTATAGGGAGAGTTTCTGTTGTAGGGGAGCTCTCAAATAGGGGGAGTTATGTTCTTCACTGTCAAACACATTTACTGGATTCAAAATCTTAATATTTGTTTGTCATCATCAAAAGGGGGAGATTGTTGTATATAACGCAGTTGTATACACAATTGTATGTTTATTGTTTGATGATAACAACCAAATATATCTTATTACTAAAAGTGGTTGTTACTGTACTGTTTGATATCTACATCTCAGACGGAAATATAATATTAATTTTAAATGGAATACTATTGCACAAGAATTAGAAATTCAAATAGTATTTTATTTGAATATAATATTTTACTTCAACATTTAAACAGTACAAATTTAAAACTCCACTATTTGTACAACACACAATATTTCAATACATTTCACATTCTTTTTCATACACTGCTCTTCACTACAACAACAACACTCATTGTACAATCTCATATATACATACAGCTCATTCAGACACTCAATCGCACACTCATTCAGTTATAAAGAAACATACATACTGACACTTATATACATTTATCTTCAGTCTTCTATCTCTATCTTCACAGTCAGTCCAGTTGTAACAACCCGGAAAATCAGAACCAATTTAAAATTTTTAGTTTGGCTATTTTAGGGAATTTTGAATATTTAAAATAATTTATTTTAAATAATAATGACTAAAAATTCTTTTGGATCGAAGTTATAGTGAATATATTTATTTTAATTATAAACAAGGCCTGAAATAGCGCGGTAGTTTGAACATTTGAATTCAAAATTTGACTGACTGTACAGGATGCGAAATAAAACGAATTTTAGTGAAACCAAAAATATTTAAATTTGTTTAAGAATATCTTTCTAACAAATCTAAAAAATCAAAATTTCATAGCGAGAATCAAAAGTTATGGCCAAATGAATTCAAAAAGGTCGCTATGGAATTAATATAGCCCTTGAAAATAGATATTTTGCCAACGACCTTCGTTTTCGACGAAACCACTTTTGTTGGATCTGGAATGTCAAATTATTGCTAGGTTTCAAATTCCATAATTTTTGGAGTTAATATGCGAGCGTGGCAAAGAAACGCGTTTGGTTAATTACGGTCAATTTGGATCGACCAGAAAATGGCCATTTTTCGAACGGTCTCCAAATTCGACGAAATCAGATTTATTGGGACCATACCGTCCAAACATAGCTAGATCTATTTTTCTGGAATTTTTGGAATTGGTTTGTGGCCCCAGCAAATTGAAATGTACGTTCAAATCCATATTTGAATGTTTTATATTTTAATTTGAAGAAAAATTGACTGAAACAGTCGAACAGGCCTAATAAATATATTCCATTGTGTTCGGAATGGGGTTATTTAGCTAGGGACGACAGTCGTTGGGTTTAATTTTGAGCTCGTTTGAGAAAACCCTAATTTTGGAGATTAAATAAATTAAATAATTTAATATAAAATTCCATAGCCAATCAGAATTCACGTTCACTTTCTCTCTCCCTGTAAACCTCCCAGGTGCACGACAGAAAATACTTCTCCCCTTCTCTCCTCTTTTTATCAAATCCACACACCAAAATCGCATGCTCCAGTCCAAGATTTTGTAGAGATTCTCATGAGCTTCAAATCCATATAAGGATTGAAATTTTTCGTGGCTAGAATCGCCCGGATCGACCTCCTAAAGTCGGAGACTTTGAACCGCCGTGCCTAGAAGATCCAGTCGAACTGAAGGTGGGTCCCAGCGCCGAGAAGCCCTCTCCACCCCTGACAACGTCGTACAATCCAATCATCCTCTAGCTACATGGTTTGACTGCAAATTGATGACCTAATTTTGAACCTTTTCAGAAAGGTACAACCTTAGTTATTTTAAACTGAATATAACACTATAAAACCGTCGCAAAATAAGATTAACTTAAAAAAATTATATCTTTTTGCTATGTGGTCAAAATCCAGTGAAACAAGAGACACCGGGACCGTGTGGACGTCTTCTACATTCTAGAAGAGACCAGAGAATTTTTAGAGCTTGCTATAATTTTTGGCAAAGCAAAAAAGCAATGTGAGATTTCTAAATTCAAATTTGAATGGAATGACGACGTATAAATTATATGATCGATGTATAAATTATATAAGCGTTGTACACCTCATGTATAAGCATTGTATAAATTATATGTGCGATGTATAAGTTATATATACATTGTAAAAATTATATGTGCATTGAATGGAGTTGAAATGAAATTGAAATATATTTATATACATATATGTATACATACATTCCCCTCGTCCACAGACCATGGACGATATATATTGGTTGTGATTGTTTGGATTTTGGTTGACGTGAAATTTGGTTGATAAATGCGAATGGTTGATAAAGATTGTTTATGGTTAAAACAAAATTGGAATTGTTTGTGGAAAAATATTCATATGACGAATAATTTGTTTGAAAGATAAAAATCACATTTACATTTACATTTACATTCAAGTATATGTCTCTATACTTTAAAATACATTTTCTGTTAGCCTAACACTTTGTCTACTATTTGCAGACATCGTAGAAAATGAGTGGCAGAAGTAGAAGAGGTAGGTCAGAACCAGATATTAAAGCTCTATTAAAGAAGTATCATTAGTGATCGTGACCCGATTTTCGCTAGTAAATTCTAGGAAGCATTCTAAGCAGAATTAGGAAGAAAATTGAACTTGAGCACCGCTTATCATCCTCAAACAGATTGTCAAACTAAGAGGTTGAATCGTATTCTTGAAGATTTACTATGGGCTTGGGTTGTTGATTTTGGCGGATCATGGGAAGACCACTTGCATTTGGCTGAGTTCTCGTACAACAATAGCTACCAAGCGAGCCTGAAAATGTAACCATTCAAAGCACTGTATGGTAGACCGTGCAGATCTCCCGCATGTTGGGTAGAACCATAACTAGGTGGGACACAACATGTCACCCTTAATAAAGCCTAGCATTATGGACTTTGCATGATAAATAGCAACATGGTGTATAGATCATAACTATGTGCCTTGTCTGAGGAAGTGCAACACAAATGGTTGCCCTTATGAAAGCCTTTATAACATATTAATTTTCATGAGGGTTTGAATGGAAGATATGCAAAATGCACAAGATTTGTCGTCAGGAACAAATAGTACATTTCACTAGGCTGTGTATTGAAAAGACGAGTACAATCGAGTAATATGGAAATATATGTAATAAACTAAGTGTGGAAGATACAGTAAATAATAAGCAGTAAATAAAAGTAAATGACACCAGATATTTTTATACTAGTTCAGAGCATCATCCTACTTCCAGTCCCAGACTCATTTTGGAATTTCGACTAATCAACAACCCTCACTTAACCTGAAGGAACATGTATTACAACATCTGAGCAACAGAATAGGACCTAAGCAACAAAATAGGATTTTACCTCAGTAGTCGAAACAGACTTTTACATGTCTGAGTAGCAGAACAAGATTTTCACCAATATAAAAGAAAGTTTGACTATTTGTGTTCTTAATAACACAGATATGTCACTTTACAATTCATCATTCCTATAGTCCTCTCCTCAAGTACACACACACATATACATATGAAACGGAAAGTATTTCTTAGAATAAAAGAATTGAAGTTCGAATTCAAGCAATTTAAGTCTGTAAATACTTTGAAAGTGTAAAATGAGTAATCACAATAGATTTAGAAGGATAAGATTAGATTTGATGTCTTGGATTGTGAATTAAACGTGTATATATAGTAGTGAATAGTTACATCCATTTATGAAGAGATTCAATCGAATGAAAGCATCCATATCTCTTTGAAGAGACCATAACTCTTCATGAAGGAGGTAACTTGTAACAGCCCGCCCGGAATGGGCCTAAATTTCTACCTAGAAAAGGCCCATCGAAACTTAGAGCAATTCTAAATGGGCCGTTGGTTCCTGTAAGTATTACATTTGCACAGAACATTTATACATAGATACTTTGAATGGAAATCTCACATAGTGGAAGGAGAAAATATAATACTGAAATAAGATGTACCACATATTCAAAAGTCACAGAAATACAATAGTCACAGTTACATCTGTTCAACGGGTACATCAAATAGTTCATTCTCACAAGTTTCCAAAAGAAGTAAAGCAATAACTAATAATAATAGCATAATAACTTCGTCTTCTTCTTCAGCTCTAGTCATAACTTCGTCCATACCTTTACCCCATCTACTGACCTGTTGGATATGTTAAGGAGAGGGGTTAGAACATAAAGTTCTGTGTATCTGAAATATGGTGTTACTTAATGTCCATACCCTATATTTTTAGCAGGTTACATATGTCAAGGTATGCCTATGCAGCACACAACATTTACAAACACAGAGTATCTAACCAATGAGGTGGATATCCAAGTCAATAGCTCATTAGTGTTTTTAGGGTAAGGACCCAACGAGGTGGATATTCTTGGTCACTTATGGCCCTATCAAAGGTAGATTCTTATGATCTCTTATAACCTTGAGGCGGACCCTGGCCCCTTAAGACCCTGTCCTAATACGTTAATGTTCTTCAGTCTATACTCCCAACTATAATATGAGAAGTAGTATAGTGGACGTTACTACTTAACTGTATTACGGTAGGACACCTATGTCGCTTAAGACTTCCCTTAGACAGTTGGTGAGCATGCAATTACCACATATCTTTCATATACCAATCATGTCCCTAGTTGAGCCCTTACAAGCTTCTAGAGGAAGTGGACATCCTCGTGAACTACCCTACTCCATTACCGTTTATGTTTAACCACTTTTAGAGAAGGATGACCCAAAGACTTACTTCAAATCTAATAAGGGTAGGTCCTATGACTTTGGTTCCCCTCTAAGGAATAAACCTTCGGAGGGATCCTAGTCCTAACCACTTAAGAAACAAACTAGATAAAAAGAGAGTCAGCCACTTAAGACCTTCTCAAGGTGTAGTAAACCTGCTTATTTTCACACACAATAGACTTATATACATATATATAGTTATATATATACACATACTAGACCTCTCACATTAAAACGTACATCTGTAGATGTTGCATATGATGGTCGGTTCCTGCAGGCTTCTAATACAAGTTAGTTTAACCTCTTGTATAGTGTACTAAGTTTTTGAATGGCCCAAGGTAGACATCTCACATTAGTTGGGCCCACTTGTGGTTGCTGGATTTGTCGGTCGGTTCCGAGCAGACTTCTACCATAAATGGAAACTAACCTCGTGTCTATATGTCACTATTAATATATAAAAAGTCATTCTATATACGCACACACAAGCAAACAATATATATTTACATATATGGGGACAATTCAAATTTGAATTCTATCCTAATCTCATTTATTACGCTAACAAAACGTTAATTACGTTGATTACGTTTATATATGTAAAATAATTATAATGCCTAAATAAAGTAAATATTCATATGAATGAGGATACGTTCTAACGAGGTGATAATTGTCGAATTTATCTAAATCAAGGTATGAAAGTTAGTTTTTCATACTTTTACCGCTACAACATAGGCATGATGACATAATAACAATATAATAAATAGTAGTGAATGAAAAATATACATTCATACAAATTTCAACTTGCATCCTACGCTTGTTGGAATGATTTCAATACTGGATTAAAAATAGAGTATTACATACACTTATACGTGTATGCTTATAATTTCCACTTTATCAAATTCACCCCTTTTTGGTGGTATGCACATAAAAACGTTTACATTTGACATAATTCAAATATGAATACGTTTGGATTCAAAATAGAATCCAAACCTAATCAAATAATGAAATACCCAAATTTAAACCCTTTTAGGTTACAATCAAATGTTAATAAAGGTGAATTACACAAAATAGAAATAATAGTAGCAACAACCCTTTTCATCTTTAACCCAATATCAAAATCAACAATCAACAAAACCCAAATAATCACGACAATTCATATGCAATTATAAAATAGAGGATTTGAGGGGTTTTGGTATTTTTGTTATCGATTTCCAAATCCTCCTGGGCATATCTATCAACATGATAATCTAATAAAAATACGAATATGCTTAAGTAAACGATATTCCACTCACAAATCTAGGGATGAACAAAGAGAACTCTATGGTAGATCTAGATTTGTGCGGCAAACATGCACCAATAATCCTCCTTATATATATGTATATATATATACACAATAAACATGTATTAGAATCTTATATATATATATACACCAATTCCAAAGTTCATTCTAAAAACCAATATGAATTAGAATAGAATGGAGATAAGAATTAAGGTTGGAGAAATAGAAGAAATCCTTAACCTATATTTTCTTGGAACTTAGTAATGACAGAGAGGCAGCATGGCAGGGATAAGAAATGGTTAGGGTTCTAATGTGTGATATGAGGTGCAATAAATAGTTGCCCGTGTGAGCATAGACCGTTGGATCACTCAGATTTAATCCAGGCCTTTTATTTATATATATCCCTTCTAGAAAACCCTAACCACAGAGATTTATTTGGTTGTTCAGGGGCCAGGTAGTCGACCTGAATGGTCGACCGACGGTCGATACCCCTCTGGAGGTGCGGTCAGTCCCTGGGGCTAGAATGCCCAATAAGCATGCGTTGTTGAGGTGTTTATTTTAATTAATACGTTCCTTAATCTCTTAATATTATTCCTTATATACAATATCCTTTGTCCTCCATGATCTTATCTTTATTTCAAAATTCAAATTCTCCCACTTCATTTTGAATTTATTTTGGACATATATATATATATTATCCATTTAATTATATATATTCTACGTTTACTGACCAAATTTATTTGTTCATAACGTCTTCATACATTGACCGTATAGCATATTATATATGAAAACGATTCAGAATTTCGCCACAAATCCAAATAAAAGAATTTCGTAGCCGAATTCCTAAAGCTGCAAAATCTCATTTTCCAGTCATACCATTTAATTGCTTATTTATTATTTATTATTAATGTTTATGTATCTTACGAAGTGTTACATTCTTCCCCACTTAAAATGAATTTCGTCTCGAAATCTGATTAAGGGGGGGGACACAACTCGCATGATCACATCCATGTTAGTTTTAAATTATCCATAAGCATCCATGACTCGCAGTAATTATGAGCTACAGACTCACTAAATTGAGCTCCATCCTAGCTTGTAGGTGTAATAAGTGGTGCAATATATACGCAAACAACCTAATTATGCATATATTTCTATATGAGTGCTCTTGTGCAATGGTGTTGCATTTGATCCCTAACATCCAATCTAGTAATCATGATGCAACCATAAACGAAATTTGAGGAAAAATTAGCCGAGAAAAGCTCTGGGTGAGTCTATCACATCTTATCCTCGGTCTCCCATGTGCTTTCTGCAGGGTCATTTCCCCATTGTACTTGGATAAGGCGAACGGTTTTGTTGCTGACCCTCTTGATTCCATGCTCTACAATCCTTGCAGTGGCACGGGGAACCCATAACTCCAACTCGAGTTTTTCTATGTCCTCAATTTCATCAAGCTCGAGTCTGATAGCAGAATCATGAAGGCATTTCCTTAGTTGAGATACATGAAAAACATTATGAATCCCCGATAGACGCTCTGAGAGATCCACTCGATAAGCCAAAGATCATATCTTATCGATGACACAAAAAGACCTAATAAATCCGGTAGCCAACTTCCCAGTCTTCCCAAACCAAACAGTCTTCTTAAGAGGGGATACTTTCATTTATCGGCATATGATTTCTGACGGTCTGGGGCTCCCTTCATCCTCTTCCAAATCAAGGATATCTTTTTCGTGGATTCACGGACGAAGTCTGGTCCGAGTATAACCTTATCGGTAGTTTCCCACCAACAAGTTGGCGCTTTACACGACCTCCCATAAAGAGCTTCAAAAGGGGCTATACCAATTGTCGTTTGAAAACTATTTATTATACGTGAACTCCACAAGCGGTAGGTATTTCTCCAAAACTCCTCCAAAGTCGATGATGTAAGCTTTGAGTAAGTCTTCCAAGATTCTTTTTACTCTTTCCGTCTGTCCGTCGGTCTATGGATGATAGGCTGTGCTTAGAGTGAGGGTCCTTCCCAATGTTGTTTGTAGGTTTTTCCAAAATTTACTTGTGAACAAGGGGTCTCTATCACTCACAATACTCGATGGAATACCACGTAATATGACTATATCTTTGACATATAATTGGGCTAACGAGGCTGCAGTCCTTGACATATAATTGGGCTAATGAGGTTGCAGTCCTTGTCTTCTTGACTGGTATAAAATGGGCGCTTTTGGTTAAATCATCTACCACAACCCAAATGGCCTCAATGTCCTTTTGGCTTCTAGGAAGTCCATCTACAAAGTCCATAGAAATATGTTCCCACTTCCATGTGGGGATCTCTAAAGGTAACAACAATCCTACGGGCTTCCCTTGCTTCGCTTTAACTTTTTGGCACATCAAGCATTTGGCCACAAACTCAGCTACGTCTCTCTTCGTTCTTTCCAACTGGAGATTCCTCTTCATATCTTTATACATTTTGTCCCCACCGGGGTGTACGGTTAATTTTGACCTATGGCACTCCTCTAGAATTTCTTTCCTCAACCCTTCATCCTTAGGGACGTAAAGTCGTCCATCCCAAAGTAAACTTCCATCATCGCCGATCGAATACCTAACCGAATAGGGAAAGGTCTCCTTCTTCCCCACTTTTTCCTTTGTGCTTCTTAATTCCTCGTCAAGGTCTTGTGTGCATTGGATTCTTTCTTTTAGGGTAGTTCTAATTATCGTAGCCCTAAGAAAACCATTAGAAGTGGTTGGTGAGTGTTGCAAATAAAAATTAGAGAGAAATTTTAATTGCTTCGATTCTGTCATTGCATTTAATGTTGCATGTTTCCTGCTTCAAGCATCCGCCACAACATTCCCCTTTCTCGGGGTATACTAGATCATGAAATCAAATGAGGCAATATATTCCTTCCAACGTTGTTGTCTCAAGTTTAAGTCATGTTGAGAAAATAAATACTTTAGGAATTTATGGTCAGTAAAGGGTTCAAATTTATCTCTAAAAGATAATGCCTCCACATTTTAAGGGCGAACACTACTGCGGCTAACTCAAGGTCATGAACTGGGTACCCTTCTCTGGGTCCTTGAGTTGTCTACTAGCGTAAGCAACTACTATTCCTTCTTGCAAAAGGACCGCTCCTAACTCGGCCCCACATGCATCGGTGTAAACAATAAACAATTTTGAACCGTCGGGTATAATTAGGATGGATGCGCTAGTTAATACTTCCTTTAATTTCTTAAAGGCTATATCACATTTATTACTCCAAGAAAACACTAGATTCTTCCTCGTTAGTTGGGTTAAAGGAGTGGTAATCTTTGCAAAGTCTTTTATGAATTTCCTATAGTATCCGACCAATCCAAGGAAGCTTCTCACTTCCATAGCATTTCGAGGTATCCATCATTCTTTTTTTTTGGCAAGGCATGGTATCCTCCATTCTTTGATTGCCTCGATCTTTGTGGGGTATATAGCCAAACCTCCACTCGACATAATATGTCCTAAAAAAATTATTTCTTCCCTCTAGAAATGGCACTTCGAGAATTTTTCCTTCAATTGGTTCTTTCTTGATATCCCTAACACTTGTCTCAAGTGTTCTTTGTGCTCTTTATGGTCTTTCGAAAATATAAGGATGTCATCTATGAAGACTACCAAAATTTTATTTAGAATGCCCATAAATACCCTACTCATGAGGTCAACAAAGAAAGCGGATACATTCGTTAGTTCAAAGAGGATAACCTCCCATTGGAACAATCCATCTGGTGTCATAAAAGTAGTTTTGTCCTTGCTGTCCTCCATAATTCTTCATTGGTGAAATCTAGTAGCAAGGTCTAGTTGGTAAAATACTCGGGCTCCTCCCTAGTGGTCAAAAAGGTCATCGATTATAGGTAAAGGGTGCCTATTCTTATTGGTTAATTTATTAAGTTCCCTATAGTCCACACAAAGTTTTAAAGATCCGTCTGCTTTGGTGGCAAATACAACAGGTACACCCCATTCTGAGGTACTTCGTTGAATGAAACCTTTTTGTAATAATTCTTAAATATTCTTATCTAACTCCCTTCTTTCCTTGGGCACCATATGCCTCAAGGGTAGTGCTACATGTCTAGCGTCCTTCTCTAGCTCTATACGAAAAGAGATTTGTCTGTGGGATGGAAGTCCCGTGACTTCCTCAAAAACATCCAAGAACTCACAAACTATAGGGACATAAGATTGTCATTTTAGAATTAGGAGATAAGGAATATAATAAGGCTTTATCCTTATTTCTAACATTACAAGGAATATTCAAACTATGTCCTCCTCGGCTTCTAAGACGAACAATTCTCTTGTCGCAATCTAGGACGGCCCTATAAAACAATAGTCATTCCATACCTAGGATAAGGTCATACCCGATAAAATCCAACGCATACCCTTCACAATGGAACTCGACATTGTCTACCTCCAATACTGGGTCTTTACACAATAGCTTAAGATACTTAGATCCTCCGACAGGGTTAGCCACCTCTATCGGACTATCTGAGATAAACAGGGTAAGGCTCAACAAATTTACTAATCGTTTGGAGATAAAAGAATGGGTCACTCTGGAATTGAACAAGGTGTATACAGAATTTCCTAGAACAAAGGTTATACCTTCAAGTGCAGGTTGCCCTTGGTCTCTTGTGTTGGAGAATGGATTTTTGATGACAACAGCCTTATTTCAATATTAATTGATTATAAAATATATAGTAACACTTTTTTTAGAATATATATATATATACAAACACATTAATATACAGGAATTATTACTGAAGACTGTACAGTTTAAAGATGTTAGAGATTTAGAATTCAGAGATGTTTCAAGACTCATAAGTATTCCAGATTTCAAGAGTCAAGAGTTCAAGATAAATATAGTTATAGAGACCAGATTCTGTAAGACTCTGAATAGCACTCTATGTTCAAATTCAAAATAATATCAAATTTTGTTTTTCAAATTCTATTTTCAAATTTTATCTTCAATCTCTTTCTTCTCTATTTTACTTTCTATTTTAATTTGATTTTAAACTTAAGTTTTATGAGTTTATACTTTATAAGTTTTATATATTTATATTTTACATACTTTATATTTATATAGATTCAAACTCTATAATTTTATAGATTTGTTTATATAGTTTATATTTATGTTTTCATATGATTTTCTACTTTATAATATTTATTTCTAACACTATATTTTAATTCAAGAATTTCCAGAATTATATATATATATATATCAAAACACTTGAAAAATATTCAAATTTCAATTATGTACATGTATATGTCGACATACATATATATACATGTCGACATATAACTGTCATTTTTTCAAAATTGAAAGGAAGTGTCTTTTCACTATTTGTGACGATTCAGAAACTTTGTAATCTTTCAAATATTATAAATAGAGGCTGATTTCGAATTTTTTATTACTTCTTCTTCTCCATCTTCATTCTCTTTCATTACACCATTTTTCTTTATCATTTTTATGGTTTCTACACCTACAATCTGCCGAATTCAATTATGTTTTCATTAAACTTCTTCTCTCTACACTCTCTACTCACTACTCTCTGAATCAAGTGCTATTAAAGAGTTATATGGTTGTTTGTAATTATTTGGGTTGTGCAAGAAATCAGTGGTATGCCTTGTAGCCGTGAAATTAAGGATGGGTAATCGGTGGTATCCCTTGTAGCCGTGAAATCAAGGAGGTTGTAATTGGATATTGATATAGTAATAAAACTCTAAGCAATCCAGTGTTGTGTGGGACTGAACGTAGAAGCAATTCCGAACCAGTATAAAATCTAGTGTGTTCTTTCCTTTTCTGCACTTTACTTTTGTTTATATTTGTGTTTGTGATTGATTCTGTGTCTGTAATTATTCTGTGGTGTTTATAGTAGTTCACATAAGTTTTAGATTTTGTTTAAATTCTCAAAAACACTATTCGCCCCCCTCTAGTGTTTGTTTTGCCTTAACGATCTATTCCGCAATCCCTAACATCTTGGCGGTCGGCTTTGAATCGATGCTACTTCTATTGCATAGTTCTGGCCCTCTGGGTTTTGGGTAGTCCCTAGGTATGTGTCCTTCCTCATGACAGTTGAAATATTTTCCCTTGAACTCCCTTTTTGCCAATGAGGTCCTACAATCCTTGGCCTCATGGCCCTTGTAGTTGCACCTAGTACAAGTCTTTGCTTCCTTTTTGAATTTGTTTCCCTTCTTCTTGTTTTTCCAACATTCCTTTTTCTTATTCTTGTTGGAGCGTTCTCCTTTCTCTCCTTCTTTATCCTCCTTGGCACCTTCAGCAGTGCATAGGATGGCTGTCTCAACTAGGGTTTCAAAAATTGCCTCAAACATTACTTGGGCTAATAAGGTTTCTTTCAACAGAGAGTTCAGTCCTTTGACAAATCTCAGGGCTTTGTTCATGGGGGTGTCTATCAATCCTCTTTCGAACTTACATAATTCGGTAAATTTGGATACATAACATGCAGGCTCAAGCTTCCTTGCTTGAGGTGGATGACTTTCTCCAACTGGATAGTAATTTCTACCCTTGGCAAAAACATTGTTTCGAAATTGGTTTTGAATTTGTCCTATGTAAATCCGACCCTCATTTTCTCCAGATATTGAGTTCCACCATTCAAGGGCTTCATCCTACACATGTCAGGCCACTATCCTCCTTTTCACTTCATCGGGACAACCAATAGCTTCGAAGATTCTTTCACTCTCCATAATCCAAGATTAGGCATTAGCAAAGTCTTCGTTTCCAGAAAACGATTTCCCTCCGAGATTCGTAAAGGTCTTACAGTAGCAGGTAAAGTCGAAAGCTGCCTTAGCGGTAGGAGCTGCAGGTACCGCCAGGGAAGGATTGGCAACAGGGACCTGTTCCACAGTATGAAGATACTATTGGACCTATTTTGGCAAGTATCGGGTTCTTGCCTGGTTACCCTGCTCAGTTAGATTTTCAGCCATTCTACTATCTAAAAAGAAAAGGAAGAATCCCTTAGTGGTTACTCCTGAGATAGTATCTAAGCTGAAAAATGGAAGAGAATGATAAAGATGCCTACTGTAAATGTGTATGCTTATTGGGGGTAATTATATTATACATATAGTTTAGAAAACCTTTTTCAAATTACAAATACGCCTCTCATATGTATAAGTCCCTTATAATCGGGTAACTTATGCTCTGATACCAAACGTAACAACCCGCCCGGAATGGGCCTAAATTTTATACCAGAAAAGGCCCATCGAAACTTAGAGCCACTCTAAATGGGTCGTTGGTTCCTGTAAGGATTACATTTGCATAGAATATATATTTATATATATATACATTGATACTTCGAATGGAAATCTCACACAACGGATGGAGAAAATATAATACTGAAATAAGATGTACCACTTATTTAAAAATCAAAAAAATACAACAGTCATAGTTACATCTATTCAACTAGTACATCAAATAGTTCATTCTCAAAAGTTTCCAAAAGAAGTAAAGCAACAACTACTAATAATAGCATAATAATGTCGTCTTCTTATTCAGCTTCAGTCATAACTTCTACCATAACTTTACCCCATCTACTGACCTGTTGGATATGTTAAGGAGAGGGGTCAGAACATAAAGTTCTGTGTGACTGAAATATGGTGTTACTTAATGTCTATACCCTATATTTTAGTAGGTTACATATGTCAAGGTATATCTACGCAGCACACAAGATTTACAAACACAGAGTATCTAACCAATGAGGTTGATATCCAAGTCAATCGTTTATTAGTGTTTTTAGAGTAAGGACCCAACGAGGTGGACATTCTCGGTCACTTATGGCCCTATCAAAGGTTGATTCTTATGATCTCTTATAACCCTGAGGCGGACCCTAGCCCCTTAAGACCCTATCCTAATACATTAACGTTCTTAAGTCTATACTCTCAACTGTAATATGAGAATTAGTATTGAGGACATTACTACTTAACTGATATTACGGTAGGATACCTATGTCGCTTAAGACTTCCTTAGACAGTTGGTGAGCATGCAATGGCCACATATCTTTCATATACCAATCGTGTCCCTAGTTGATCCCTTGCAAGCTTATAGAGGAAGTAGACATCCCCATGAACTACCCAACTCCGTTAACGTTTATGCCTAACCACTTTTAGAGAAGGAGGACCCAAAAACTTACTTCAAATCTAATAAGGGTAGGTCTTATGACTTTGGTTCCTCTCGAAGGAATAAACCTTTGGAGGGATCCTACTCCTAACCACTTAAGACCCAAACTAGATAAAAAAAGAGATAGCCACATAACACCTTCTCAAGGTGTAGCAAACCTACATATTTTCACACACAATAGACTCATACACATACACACACAAAAACACACACTAGACCTCTCACATTAAACTGTACACCTGTAGATGTTGGATATGTCGGTCGGTTCTGGGCAGGCTTCTAATACAAGTTGGTTTAACCACGTGTCTAGTGTACTAAGTTTTTGAATGGCCCATGGCAGGCATCTCACATTAGTTGGGCTCACTTGTGGTTGTTGGATTTGTCAGTCGGTTCCGAGTAGACTTTTACCACAAATGGCAAATAATCTTGTGTCTATGTGTCACTATTAATATATATATAAAGCCATTCTATATACAAACACAAGCAATCAATATATATTTACATATATTGGGACAATTCAAATTTGAATTCTATCCTAATCACATTTATTATGCTAATAAAACGTTAATTACGTTGATTACATCTATATAAGTAAAATAATTATAACGCCTAAACAACGTAAATATTCGTATGAACGAGGAAACGTTCTAACGAGGTGGTAATTGTAAAATTTATCCAAATCAAGGTATGCAAGTTAGTTTTTCCATACTTTTACCGCTACAACTTAGGCATGATGACATAATAACTATATAATAAATAACAGTGAATGGAAAATGTACATTCATATAAATTTCAACTTACATCATAGGCTTGTTGGAATGATTTCAATACTGGATTAAAAATAGAGTATTACATACACTTGTACGTATATGTTTATAATTCCCACTTTATCTAATTCACCCCTTTTTGGTGGTATGCACATAAAAATGTTTACATTTGACATGTTTCAAATATGACATTTGGGTTTAATATAGAATCCAAACCTAACCAAATAGTGAAATACCCAAATTAAACCCTTTTAGGTTACAATCAAATGTTAATAAAGGTGAATTATACAAAATAGAAACAATAGTAGCAACACCCATTTTCATCTTTGACCCAATATTGAAATCAACAATCTACAAAACCCAAATAATGATGACAATTTATACACAATTATAAAATGGTGGATTTGGGGGTTTCGGTATTTTTGTTATCGATTTCCAAATCCTCCTACGCATATCTATCAACATGATAATCTAATAAAAATATGAATATGCCTATGTAAACGATATTCCACTCACAGATCTTGGGAAGAACAACTATGGTAGATCTAGATCTGTGCTTAATTTATGTGGTATACGTGCTCCAATAATCCTCCAAATATATATACAAGAAACATGTATTAGAATCTTATATATATACCATTAGAGAGGCACGTCCGATGGACGTGTACATAGGTAAATATGACCAAAGCTGGTAATATGTTAAACCATGGGTTGTTCAAATCTTATTTAAGTATTTGTTAGTTTAAAGATTTGCAATTGATTATACTTGAGAACAACATTATGTAGATGAGGACTGACCTGCAGTTGATAATAGACATTATTTTACACACCTGCGTGTTTGTTAAGAGTTATAGGGAACGTAGTAATGAAAAACCAAAGCAACGTCATGTGATGGCATAAGAAGTAGAATAGAAAAAGGTATGTAATTTAGGTTTATCATATACATGTAGCAAGAAAGCAAATGTGTTTTATTACAATACTATTACTGTTACAACATTCCAAACAAACTTGATACTCTGATCAGGTAAACTACAACACATATAATTATTATTTATACTGTCCATTATAGTGGTGAGTTTACAGATACAAAAATACTTATCAACAATTTAGGTAAACAGTACAATAAATTTCAAAACCAAATTCACTTAAAGAATTCTTCAGCAAAAAAAAAAAAAAGCTTTCAACATCCGCATCAGTGTTCTCTGCATTGGCAGCCTGTATTATCTTTGATATTTGAATCTATAAATACTCATATATTAGTACAATTGAAATAGAAAATAAACAAAAATGAAACAAAATGACTGCCAAGTATAAGTAAATTTTGTTTTCTAACGATTGAGTTCCATCAATCAAAAGGTAATTCAATCCATACTAAGTTATTGTAAGGAAGTACACATATCATATTACTTTTGTTATATCATTATAAAGTTTGTATCCAAAGAAAGTAAAGTAGGAAATAGTTAGTAATACATCTACCAAACAATTATATAAGTATTTGAGAAATGCAAGTGAAGTATTATCTATTCATACAAAACAAAAATTACACATAGTTAATGGGAGTCTACTTACATATTTTTGAAGCAAATTTTGTCTTTTCCTCGAAATCTTTCCTTTTGCAGATGCATTTTCAATTGAGATCATTGCTACTATTTAAGTTCAGTGTCCATCAAATAATGTAATATAACAGATAGAGTTACTATTTAACAATGAATCTTGCTTCCTGGAAAACCATGTAAAGACATGTACCGGAATGTCTTTTACCAAGAGAGATTTGGTCATATATCATGTGTTGAAACATATACAAACTATGAAATAAAAGCAATAAAATATTTTCAAATTATGAACCTGTATTGTATACGAAAATCACATTAGGTTTAAATATATATTATTAACCAAATAATACCTTTCTTTCACCAAGAAACATAGTTTCCAAATGTAGCTAACAAATGTGTAGAAAATAATGTACAAATAAGTGCTATTGATAGTTAGGAAAAGAACATGTTTTGAGATGGGTTGAAAATGTAATGATGAAAAGGGCGAAAGATGTGGTATGCATGAATGTATCATCCTATATTGGTATCTTATTTTTTTTTTCTTTTGGAAAACATTTGGTATTTATTCGGTTACTGTGAAATAATGATCATACCAACTCATTCAATATCTAACTTCCATTCGAACATGATTTCAACTCCATTATTTCACTTTAGAATCTATCCAGATAAGGAAACTGACTGGATCTCTCATATAAAATAGTCGAAACATTAATAGGTGTACGAGAATAAAATCTTTTGGAATACTTACAATTTCTCAAACATTAAAAATAACCATGAAATAAAGTGGAGACGTCAGTGGGTTTTTACATCTGCAGATAACATTATAAGAGAAAATTTTTGTAAAATAAATTGCACCTTGTTAACTCTGTTTAGTAGTCAACATGAAGTCATCTTTACCATCTCACATAAATCATCACCGGAAATCTTCATGACCTATTCATGATTTTATTTGTTAGGTTTTGAAATTAATACAGATGTCATGATGCTAGGGATTTAGATAGACGATGCATCTACAGTTGTCTCCCCGCATAGAGGGTGAAGTTCTGACAAATACTGAAGCACAAATATATAGAATGGAAAATTAATAGATAATTAGGGCATAGTATTCAGCATACAAATCTAGACAAAGCCGGAATATCTTGATACGTACCAATATGCCTAAAGTCATCTGTCACTTAATATTAGACCATAGATAATTAAAATCTTTGATCATTATGGGTATTGCCTAATATTGCTTGATGTAGCCTAAAATTTTCGAAACTCGTGGCATCACTTGTGCCATACTGAAACTCAAAATCTTGAATTTTGTACATACTCTTGCCTTTGAAACTCTTATAAATGTCAACATATCCTAGATCCTAGGTGAAAAACAATCATGTTGAATTAAAAGGGCGGCATATTATTCAATAATGTTGAGTATGAGTTGGAAATTTTCAGTTAAATGATATTATATATGGCATAAGAATGAGGATCCATGAAAGAAATTTGATTTCAAAACTTGAAATATATTTTTAAGAATAAAGAGTTATTGAAAGAACTGATTTCAAAAATGGAAATATATTTTTAAGAAACGTTTTTAATTACATATACAACATACAGTGTTACATGCACTGATATACATTGCAAATACTTTTTGTTGTTGGATAAATAGACATATGTATGATATTATTCCTACTTTAGATGCATTTGATAAGATCCAATAATCAAATGATAACTAACACCAAGCAATAAACAACTAAAATAACATGCATAATCTGAAAATAGAAAGTTATATGGATTTTAAACTATTGACAAACATGAAATGTTTGCAGTTAGTGTGCCTAATGTTGAATATAAAATTAGAATTGAACAAAAAGTTTACATGGAAAAATTAAAACCGGTAGCCTGATAAATCGACAATTTAATTGGTGATATGTGTTGATGTGGACAATTGAAAAAATGGTTATTCAACGTATAAAAGACAATTGAGTATAATTAGGATGATAAAAGTAGAATATGGTTATTATATTTATTTGAAAGGAAGGTCAATGAAACAACAGTAAAGGTAAGTGTATATGGTTTTTGTAACTTTATCACAAAACCATCAAAACTGTATATACCATTATAAGGAAGAGCATAAAATCGATCTGTTTTTGGTAATATAGCCAGGGGAGTGTTCATAGCTGATCAATAATATTTTGGCTACAGTAAAAAATTCGACATTGATTGGGTATAAACAAATTTAAAATATACATAAAAGGAAACACGTATAACGTGAATTCTGGTTAGTTGTAAAGAGAACGAAAATTGTGTTCAATTGGAAAAAACAAAATGGAACAGAATGTTTAATAACTGAGCATGGAAACATGGTTATTAAATATTGAATTTTTTAATAAGAATGTATGATCAGAAGGGAAACACAGTAAATGTTGAAATAATCCAATGTAATGTAATTAAATCCGACTGGAGACAAATGTGAGGGTTAAAAGAAACTAAAAAGTAAGCAAAAAGAAACATACATATTGTGAATTTTCTTTATTTAGAAAGAAAACTAAACTGTATTTGGTTGTTAAAAATATATGGAAATGTAAGTTTAACAATTAAGCATGGAAAAATGAGTATAAAATATTGAAATATCTGGAAAGAACATGAATAAGACAATACATGAGCATCAAGTCCTTCTCGTACTGGCTCTATATCAATTAACTAAAAAACCAATACGAAATAATTATACCATTAAGTAGTCTGTCTTCATCGTCCAAGCGAAACACTGTATTAAAGCATGGTATACTGAAATCATGGTAAGTAAGCATCAAAGATTGCTCAAAGCTTCCAGATTTGAAACAAAGCTCTGAAGAGACCTTTTCTTCCACTACCTGATCAAGTTGAAATAGAGATCTGAAATTCATGGAAAAGAATTTTAACAACTGAGCACAGGAATCCACGATCAGAAGGGAAAAACGTGAATAAGGGAATACATAGAGCATCTTCTTCGGTTAATTATCAATTAATCTAAAACAATTATCATAAAATAATTATAAGATTAAGCAACAACAACTGAAACATAAACAATTTTACCACTTTCGTCTTGTTCAAGCCGAACACTGCCTTGGAGCACGGTATACTGAAATCGTGTAATTACGCATCATTGCTCAAAGCTTGCAGATATGAAATATAAATGTAAATATGAGATCATCCCTTCTAGTTACAGATCTGAACAAGACACCCTCGGCGGATTGAAAAGCAGAGAACATATGAAATTTGGTAGGCATCTGTTGCAATCCCTGTAATTTAAGGAGGGAAGTCATGCGGTAAGAAGAAGAAGAAGGCAAATTGGTCCCCTACTGAACGGTAGAAAGAAACGTCTGGATCTGAAAAGCGTCGGTAGTGGAAGAGGTGAAGAGGGAAGGAAATAAAGGTAGAAATTAGTAAGTCGGAAATTTTGTAGATGATTGATTCAGTAAAGGGGTTAGCGATGGGGAAGAAAAGACATGAGAGAAAAATCAAATACATGAAGAACAGAAAGAATAAAAAAGGATATTTGGAAGACCGGTTGACTAACCGCTCTATCGTGCTCTAAATGCAGAAAATGGGCAGGACAAAGGACGTATATGTTATTTATACCTAATTCCATAGTTCATTCTAAAAACCTATATGAATTATAATATAATGAATATAAGAAATAAGGTTGGAGAAATAAAAGAAATCCTTAACCCTTATTTTCTTGGAATTTAGTAATGGTAGAGATGCAGCATGGAGGCAAGGATAAGAAATGGTTAGGGTTCTAACGTGTGATATGAGGGGTTATATATAGTTGCCCGTGTGAGCATAAACCGTTGGATCACTCAGATTTAATTCAGGCCTTTTATTTATGTATATCTCTCCTAGAAAACCCTAACCACATAGATTTATTGGGTTGTCCAACCGCTAGGGTGGTGGGCTTGAGCGGTCGACACCCCTCTTGGGGGACGGTCGACCCACTGGGGGATGGAACGCCCAATAAACGTGCGTTGCTGAGGTTTTTATTTTAGTTAATACGTTCCTTAATCTATTAATCTTATTCCTTATATACAATATCCTTTCTCCCCCATGATCTTATCTTCATTTCAAAATTCAAAATCTCCCTCTTCATTTTGAATTTATTTTGGACATATATATGTATATACATATATATATATGATCCATTTTATTGTATATATATGTATATATATATTCTACGTTTACTGTATAAATTCATTTGTTCATAACTTCCTCATATAATGACCGTTTTAAGCATATTATATATAGAAACCATTCAGAATTTCGCCATGAATCCAAATAAAAGAATTTCGTAGCCAAATTTCTAAAGCTGCAAAATCTCATTTTCCAATCATACTATATAATTTTTTATTTATTGTATATTTTTTATTAATGTTTATATATCTTACAGAGTGTTACATGACTTTTCAGAAAATATGACCGTTAGATTAGATTCAGTTGACTGAATTTTAATTTACTTGACTAAACCAGAAATTCAGTTGACTAAACCAATTTAGTTGAATTTCATATGCTCGTGCATGTTGTGCATTCAACGCAAGGTCGGTCGATTGACTGATACAGTCCAATCGACCGAGCTTTATTGAAATGAACAGTGCATATATTTAAAAATATTTTTAAATATAAAATCTGGTTTGTGTTATGATATAATCTACTTGAAGATAGATTTTAACAATAATATATTACTATGACTCAAAACTCGAAGAATATGGAATTGTGCACCAATTTTGAAGTCTCATCTTCATTGTAGTTTAAATCAATACGTTTGATCTCTTTTTGTCGCTCTAATTGTCGTCGAATCTTCTTGTTGAAATATAAACTCCTTATCATGAATCAAAACCATGATTCAACATTCTCTCCCTTTTCGATTGGTGACAACCATAAATGAAGATACAATATGCGACGATATATACAATATAAATTTCATACTTACCCCCTTTGAATATATGGCGACATATTTTTCCCTACATGAAATGGTTAGTATACTAAAAAATTCTCCCCCTTTATCATCGATAAAAATGAATTTATAAATTATAGAATAGAAGTACATAATCATATTATAGTATATTACAAAGCATATCAGAGACTTTTAGTTAGATATATACCAATATCAAAGTATTTTAGCCCCTATAATATTTGTTTCATCTAAATTTATATATTCCCCCTTTCAATATGTACAATTTTCTCCCTCCTTGTCATCAACAAAAAGGAATGTATAGATCAAAGAATAGTAGAACATAACCACATTATAGTAGATTACAAAGAATATCAGAGACTTTTAGTTAGATACATACCAATATCAAAGTATTTTAACCCTTTTAATATTAGTGTCATCTAAATTTATATACTTCCCTTGTTAATATGCATAATTTTCTCCCCATTTGTCATTAAAATGGTGAAAATAATTATTTGTTTTGGGTCATATAATAATTTAGACTGATTTACAAAAATATTTTATTTATAAACAACTATCAACCTAAAATGATAAAAGAATGAATTAGATATACTGAATTTGTTGCAGTTCCATTAACTATAAATGCCCATTTTCCATCGTATGTAAGGAACATTTGATGTGTGAAATTCATGTCATCTTTTCATCTTTTTGGATAACTACAAAAAAAATGATTTATATATTTTGGTACCCACTTCCTTTGTTAGGGCCCAAGGGGTTAGATGGAAGGTAACCATACCCAAGAGGCTTTAATGGAACCTTTAAAAATAATTTTTTCATTACTAACAACTGAATCAAAAAAATTATTGATATATTTTTCTCTATTTTTTTTAAATTAACAGGAACATAAATATTAGATGCTTTATATTCATATTTCCTATCAATAATTTTGCACTTCTAGTAATATTATAAACATTAATAGAAGCACTTGAATTTCTATAAAATTTGGATCTAGAATTTATTCAAAATTTAGTACTAGCGTTTACAATTTTTTTTGGCACAGGCGACCGTTTTTCATAGTGTTCTGTTGGAAACAATGGTTCAGCTGAGTCGTGGACTAGGTCACTTTCTTGAAGACGTTTCGGCGATCTACTCAAGGTGCAAAGTAGTTCGTACTGTTCGCCGCCGCCTCTGGGATAAAACAGCCTCATCCTTGTTTTTCTTTCTATATCGGATCATTTGCACATATGAATCCGATTCAGTTTGCACTCTAAAATAATACTGCTCAAGTTTATTTTCTTTCTAATTTTTGTAAAAAGAATGGTTGAGAGGAAGATAGAAAAAATTTATGCTTTTTTCTTTTCTTTCTGTGGATGAGGAAGAGAGAGAGTTTTTATTCTATATTCTGTATTCTGTGTTCTGTATTTTACCTGGTCTATGACCAAGTTCTTAAATAGAAGAAATGGTAGAAAATGTTAGTGGGAGGAAAATTGGTCTGTAATTAATGCCTTATTAAATCAGATAGAAACGTTCAAAAAGTTGCAGTGTAAATTGTATACGTTTCAAAAAAGATGAATGATAATAAATATTAATTTATTACCATTCATTGCAATTTGTTAATGCCATTTATATTTTGTAGCAGCTCAATCAAATACATGTGTGTATATATACACACACACAATTGTTATGCAAATGTAACAGCTCTAAAAGAAAATTTACTGATACAAAATATAATACCGTTTATAACTTCTAACGGCTCTATGCATTAATGGCTCATAAATATGCATTAACATCTCAAAATAATGGCACAAAATATGTTACCGTTATTAACTTACAACGGCTCAATTTTTTATTTATTCTTATTTTTATTTTTTAACAAATTCACAAAATGTTCCAACAATCCCCCACTTGAATTTCTTAAAAAAAAAAATTTCGAGCATTTCAAAAAAGAATACATAAGATTGTGCATAAACAAAGGTATCATCCGACTTGAACCTTTGCATAGTGAGTAAGATTCAGTTTTTACTAGAGTGACACGTAGTCTTGAACTCTATTCCTGACATCAAATCACACACAACCTTTCTAGAGTGCAATCAAATAAGCCCGTGCATTTATGGCCATGCACGTTTATCCCAGTTTAGTGAACGCTCTAGGAATCTTTCCCAAAACTCCATAGGAAACGGCCACATTTCCACATTCACATAGGTAAGTCTATCAAGAGTACTCCTGAAGGTACGTACTCCACTCCAAATAGAGTATAGATCTCATTAAGAGTTTCTATTAACTCATCCTCTAATCACTTCAGGAATACATGCTTCTTAATATATAAATTCACCATGTTCATCTACTATCGCTACACAACTTGTTTTTACCCATTGAACCTAGTTCTTGGGATCTCTAGTCATTTAGGTCGGGTTACTATTGTGCGTGATTCCACAATCTCAGGGCAATAGTCCTATTCTTTTAGAATCATTAAGGACTTTCTTTCTGGTCAGTCCTTTCATCAAAGGATCTGCCAAATTGTCATCACTTCATATGAGATGTTCTCTAATAATACTGTGCATACGACTGTCATTTCTTACCGTTGTAATATCGGTTTTGTTCTTTTTTCAATAGTCGCCAAATTTTTCATCACTATATATGTGATGTTCTTTTACAGTATTATGCTTACGACTGTCGTCATTTACCATTGTAATAACGGTTCTATACTTTTTGCAATAGCCGCGGTACTATCACAATCGATTACACCACTGGTGTCGATTTTTCCTATATAGGGATCTCAACTAGCAGATTTCTTTAATTCTCTGCTTCTTCACTAGCCGTGGCTAGTGCTATTATCTCAGTTTCTATAGTAGACTGAGTCAAAATAGTATGTTTCATGATTTTTTCAAGAAACAACTTCTCTAAATATATAGCCACTGGTTGCTTTTGAATCATCATATAAAGTATTCCAGTCTGCATCGGAATAACAGCTGAAATTTTTCATATTATAATCTAAGGTTCAAGGTTTATTATAGGTATCTCATAACCCTCTCAATAACATGTTAATGCTCTATACTAGGTTTGCAAGTAAACTTGCATAATAATCCCACAACATAGGCAATGTCGGGTCTAGTACAATCAGTGACATCCAAAGGCTGCCAATGATGCTCGCTTACTTTGACTGTCGTACCCTTCATCGGTGTTCTTAAATGTCTTTACACTAGGATCATATGGTGTACATACAGGTTTACAGTCAAAGTGATTGTCTTTCTTTAGAAACTTCTCAATATAACGAGATTGATCCAAAGAAAGTCCCTTTTTCGGACCTAGTAATTTTTAATACCAAGGATTACACTTGCCTCACCTAGATCTTTCATATCAAAATTGGCACTTAATAAGGATTTGAATGAGTTTATTACATGAATATTGGACCTAAAAAAGGAGTAGGTCATATACATAAAGACGTATAATAGTACAAATGTCATTTTCAAATTTGTAATAAATGCATTTGTTACTTTCATTAACTTTAAACCATGTGAAATGAATTTTTTTTTCATGCCATGTCTAGGTGCTTGTTTTAAACCATATAATGATTTATCTAGTTTACATACTTTATGTTCTTGACCATGTACTACAAATCCTTCAGGCTGGTCCATATAAATTTCTTCTTCTAATTCACCGTTCAAAAATGCGGTTTTAACATCCATTTGGTGTATTAATAAATTATGAATGAAAGAAAGTGAGATTAATACCCGAATGGATGTAATTCTAGTTACAGGTGAGAAAGTGTTGAAGAAATCTATATTTTGTTTTTACTTAAAACCTTTAGCTACTAGTCGTGCTTTATATTTATCAACAGCGTCATCAGGTTTTAATTTCTTTTAAGTACCCATTTACAGTCTATAGATTTACAATCAGGGGGTAAATCTACCATATGCCAAGTCTTATTGGATTCCGAGGAATCCATCTCATCATTTATAGTCTCTTGCCAAAAATCGGCATCTAAAGAAGATGATGCCTCTTGGAGGTTTATGGGATCCTCCTCTATAGTAAAAGCACAATAATCTGAACCAATTTTTTTTTATAGTTCTTGCTCTTTTACTTCTTCTAGGTTCAGCTTCAGAATTTTTTCATTAAGTTCTGTTCTAATAGGCATACTTAAAGTGTCCCCACTATTCCTTAATATAAAAGGAAATTTTGTTTCATAAAAATCGGCATCATTTGATTCAATTATATTATGTGTATTTAGATCATAAAATCTGTATGCTTTGCTATTAATAACATAGCCTATAAATACACATTCATATGCTCTACTTGCCAATTTTATTCTCTTAGGGTCTGAAATATGAACATATGTCGAGCATCCCCAAGTTCTAAAATAGGACACAATGGGTATGTAATTTTTTTCAAAATTTCAAATGGTGAGACTTTACTTTTTGATTTAGGGATTCTACACATAGCATACGGTTAATAACATATCCCTTCATCAATGTTTTGCTGCACCAGACTTTAATAAAATGGCAACTGCTAATTCGGTAAAGGTCCTTTTTTTTGCTTTACCATTCATATCAGGTGAATAAGGTGCAGTTCTCCCATGTATAAGGTCATTTAGTTTATAGTAATTCAGAATAGAACTAGATTCATATTCTGTTCTTCTATTACTATAAAGTCCTTTATTTTTCTTGCTTGACTAATTTTCAATTTCATTTTGAATGTCTCAATCATATCAAAAGAATCACTTTTATTTTTCATGAGAAATACATATGTGAAATCAGAAAAACCGTTAATAAAAGTGCTAAAATAGTGGTGTCCATATCTAATCAATGTTATTCGATTTCACATAAAACACACCCATTGATAATTAAATCCACACCATTGTCATTTCGTAATGACATTCCAAAAAAATATATCATGCATGTAATTAATGCTCATTTATAATGAAGGCATTTCCAAATTTGCATTCAATTAATCTCAATTTAGTGACATTCTCTAAATTTATGCATATAAACTTTGTCAATTTATTTTGATGCAAAAATATATTCATCCAATTAATGTCAGTTCTCAATGACATTATCAAATAACATACGCATTCTATGAATGTCAAATATTTAGTGACATTTCCAAATAATATATGTGTTCTATTAATGTCAGCTTTTAATGACATTATCAAATAACATACGCATTCTATTAATGTCAATTATTTAGTGACATTTCCAAATAATACATGCGTTATATTAATGTCAATATTAATGACATTTACAAATAAACATATGCATTTCGGTAATGCCAAACTTTTAATGTCATTTTCCTAATCATACAATCACTTTCAAATGGTTCTCTAAAACAATTGTTTTGGCTTAACACGAATGAAATATAGAATTGTAATCTCTAGTTAACAATATAATTATACTTATATTGTTTTCTTAATCTTTAATTATTCTTTGAACAAATTTTATTCCATCCAAAGTCAATTTCAGGACTTATAAGATTTACTATTGTTTTCCAATAGTCTCCTAATGATTTTTAATTAGCAAATTAATGCAAAATCCAAATAATAATAGACCAATTCTTTTCAAACTTAGAGCAGTTTGTCAATTATAACAGCAATATAAAACTGTTCATAAAAGGCAATACCTTCGGAGATAATCTCAAAAGCTATTTCAAAGCTAATGTGATGCATCTCTACTGACCTATCATTCATCAATTTTTTTTTCTAAATGCTAGTGCTTGAAGTGCGGTCCTTTAAATCTGAAAAGCGCAGCATTAAAAATTAAAACTTGGATGATGGGGCAGCATCGTCAAGATTTGCAGTCGAAGCCATTGTTTTTCTGAAATACCTCTTCAAATTGTTGGAAACAATGGTTCGACTGAGTCGTGGACTATGTCACTTTCTTGAAGACGTTTCGGCGATCTACTCAAGGTGAAAAGTAGTTCATACTGTTCGCCATGCCTCTGGGATAAAACAGCCTCATCCTTGTTTTTCTTTCTATATCGGATCATTTGCACATATGAATCTGATTCAGTTTGCACTCTAAAATAATACTGCTCAAGTTTATTTTCTTTCTAATTTTTGTAAAAAGAATGGTTGAGAGGAAGATAGAAAAAATATGTGTTTTTTCTTTTCTTTCTGTGGATGAGGAAGAGAGAGAGTTTTTCTTCTATATTCTGTATTCTGTATTTTACCTGGTCTTTGACCAAGTTCTTATATAGAAGAAATGGTAGAAAATGTTAGTGGGAGGAAAATTGGTCTGTAATTAATGCCTTATTAAATCAGATAGAAACGTTCAAAAAGTTGCAGTGTAAATTGTATACGTTTCAAAAAAGATGAATGATAATAAATATTAATTTATTACCATTCATTGCAATTTGTTAATGCCATTTATATTTTGTAGCAGCTCAATCAAATACATGTGTATATATATACACACACACACACAACTGTTATGCAAATGTAACAGCTCTAAAACAAAATTTACTGATACAAAATATAATACCGTTTATAACTTCTAACAGCTCTATGCATTAATGGCTCATAAATATGCATTAACATCTCAAAATAATGGCACAAAATATGTTACCATTATTAACTTACAACTGCTCAATTTTTTATTTATTCTTTTTTTTAACAAATTCACAAAATGTTCCAACATGTTCCGTAGCACTCTTTTATTATGACTAATAATAAAATTACAATATAGTACAGGTGACTGTAGTTAGCAGTTAGTTATTTCGGTTTTTAAGGTGAACCGTCCACCGCCTACGGCATTTAAAGTGGGACGTCCACCATATCTATCCTAGATTATATATAGTACAAGAGCTAGCTATGTACTAGACTATTATTTTCCCTCATGCAAGGAGTTTATTACATAATTCTAGACTAAATAAAATAATACTGCTGAATGCTACACTACATACCCAACCAATGCCAAAAACGGTATAATATACAAGATATTTCATCATGTAGTGTCACAGATGCTTAACATCGCAAGATACAACAGTACAGCTAGCTATACTGTGCACCATTACATCCAAGTGTACGCCTAGGAGGCCCTACCATGTACATCACCATCTAGCAACCCAAAAAAGAGCCATCTCCGTGGAAACAGCTAAGTGATAGAGTAGGGTAGTCCATTAGCAACCAGAATCTGGTCAAGAGGTAGGCAAGCCCATCACATACAGGAGAGAAGCATCCATGCTGAAGGTTGTGGGAAAGAAACTAGGCAAAACGAGCAAAAGCGAGCAAAGACTTCCATGTAGCTGGCTCGCAAGAAATAGAAACTATAGAACCAAACAGCATGAACAACTTAACCCCAACAAATCCTTAACCAGTCACACACAAGATGAGTTTACCCAGTTAGATCCAACGAACTGAGAAGCTATGGTTAGAGCCAAAGCTTCTTATTGCCAGGTTTCAGTCGACATTGAATTGAACCAAATAAAAAAAAAAGCTAAACGATTACGGTGGACTAGTTACAGAAAGTTGCATATCATTGCAAGATTGAGCACAAGGAACCAGTGATGACATACCAAACAACATAGCCTAAAACTGTCTTCAACCAAATAAACCAAACTGACTACGAGTTCTACGGACAAGACGAAATATAAGAGAACATTGAATACCCAATAAACCATAAAGACCCACCACAGACAATGATAATGACAAGACGTGAAATCTAAACAACCCATAAGGAGTTACTGCTCACCATAATTACTCCACATCAGTGACCAACTCCCAAACCACGTCGCGACCAATTGTGTGTTTTTACATTTTTAGTATATATAAAAGCATATTTAGTACTATTTTTTATGATTAGTTTAATTATATCCTAAAATACTTTTATCATGTAAAGGTGTAGAACTAGATTAAGTCACATTTAGATCATTTTTACCTTTATTAAATTTCACGAACTCATTTGTACATTATTCAAATTTGATTCCAAAGCCATGATTGACATTTTTAGAAGAAGTGTTGTTCATTTTCAAATCATCTATTTCCTTATTTAATTCAGATTCTTCTTCTTTAACATACTATTCTCATTTTCTAGACGATCAATTCGAGATTCTGAATTATCTAAAGATGATTATAATAAATTATTTTGGTTTTTCAAATCACAAATTTCTTTTGAAATATTTTCTTTAGAAAAGCTCACATTCTTTAATTAAATCTAAATTTATATTGTTTAAAGAACTGTTCTCTTTTGCAAGAGATAAATGATTAGAATTAGACTTATTTAAAGAATTATCTAAAGATATAATTTTATTTTAAAAAAAATCATTTTCCTTTGAAAGGTTGCTATTATTATCAATCAATTTATCATTTTCTTTTATAAGGAAATTATTTTGTAAAACAAGTTCTTTAAGAGAAGTTTCAAAAATCTTTGTTTATTTTACTAAAAAAACATTTTCTTCCTTTAATCTGTCATATTTTAGCTCACAAAATTTTAATTTCTTCAAAGCAGCACAATTGATCTTTTGCAATAATTTGAAATCTTTAAGTAAGATTCCATGTGAGGTTAAAAGATCATTATAAATAGAATCATTCCGTACCAATTTAGATCTAAGTGTAGCCATGTTGCATTTGTGCTGAGATTCTATATATTATTGCTTGCTTTTCGGAATTTGCTCTTTCTCTATCTTTGAATTCTGAGTGGATCTTCTCTTTTTGGCTATTATTCTAAGATGTTGTTACGATCAATATAATACTAGGCTCTGATACCAAATGAATAAACGAGCAGGAACAAGTAATATAAAAATATGTGTAATAAACTAAGTGCGGAAGATATAGTAAATAATATATAAGCAGTAAATAAAAGTAAATGATACCAGAAATTTTTATACTGGTTTGAAGCACTGCCCTACGTCCAGTCCCAGACTCCTTCTAGAATTTCGACTAATCAATAACTCTCACTCACCCCAAATGAACATGTATTTAAACATCTAAGCAGCAGAATAGGACTTGAGCAGTAGAACAATATTTCGCCTCAGCAACCGAAGAGGACTTGCATACCCCTGAGCAGCAGAACTAGACTTTCACTAGTATAAAAGAATGTTTGACTATTTGTGTTCTTAATAACACAAATGTCACTTTATAGTACACCCATTCTATAATCTTCTCCTCAAGCATGTGTGTGTGTATTGTATATGAAGATATGAAAGGGAAAGTATTGCTTAGAACGAAAGAATTGAAGTTTGGATTCAAGCGATTTAAGTCTGCGAATGCTTTGAAAGTATAGAAAGAGAAATCACAATATATTTAGGAAGATAATACCAGATTCAGTGTTTTGGATTGTGAATTAAACATGTATATATAGTTTTTAAATAGTTACAACCATTTATAAAGAGATTCAATCGAATGAAAGCATCCATATCACTTTGAAGAGATCATAACTCTTTATGAAAGGAGGTGACTTTTCATAAAATATGATCGTTAGAGCAAATTCAGTTGACTAATTTTGAAATTCAGTTGACTAAACTTGAAATTTGGTTGACTAAACTTGAAATTCAGTTGACTAAACTTGAAATTTAGTTGACTAAACCAATTCAATTGAATCTCATATGCTCGTGCAATTGAATTTCATATGCTCGTGCATATGTGTATGTTGTGCATTCAACACAGGTTCGGTCGACTGACTGATATAATCCATTTGACTGAACTGTATTGAAGTGCACAGTGCACATATTTAAAAAGATTTTTAAATATAAAAGTATGTTTGTGTTATGATATAAACTACAAGTGAATAAATTTTAACAATAATATATACTACTAAGACTCAAAACTCAAAGAATATGGAACTATGCACCAATTTTGAAGTCTTGTCTTCATTGTAGTTTAAATCAATTCATGTGAATCTTTCTTTGTCGCTCTAATTATCATCGAATCTTCTTGTTGAGATATAAGCTCCTTGTCATGAATCAAAACCATGATTTAACATGTATCTTGGCTTTATGATTTGTATGGTACCATATTTTGAAACCGTCACTTGGATATGTGCTATATTTATGTATCATACTTTATTAAGGATTTTGTAACAACCCAAATTCCAGCGGTCCCGGATTTTGCAAAACGCTAAAATCCAAGTCCACTGAAACCCGTGTTGGTTGTTTTATCCTACAGAAAGGCAAAGATAAATATATTAGAGTTCAAATAGATATCTCGGAGTGGAAACGAATAAAATATGATAATAAATATATACTTACCATAACATTGACACTGACTAAGCAAGTGTCTCTAAGCTAGAAAATCTCTACCAATTATCTAACATGCGGGTTCGTTATGAGGAGGGGATTAGAAATAAAGTTCAGGTGAATGGACGAAATTATACTTTTTAAGAATAACACTACTTATACTGTTATATTTCTGCTTTTAGTCATATTAGGTCAATGGGGTTTATATCACTCTCGCCTCTGTGCGTAAATCGTACTCCTCTACTCTCAAGTAGACCAAACCTATATGTGTGTGTAGCTATATACCCAGTATATCTAGGTACTACCCATAATACCCTCCTTAATAGGTCTCCATCGTCTCTCTACGAAAGAGCTTTCCTACTATGTCTGTAATGGATTACTCCGTAAAACCTACAATACAGATGTTCGGTCGTCTACTAAGTAAATGTGAAACTATGTCCATATTGGATTACACCAATACTCGAACATCTCAGATGTACCACCCGGTGCATAAATTGAGGATACATATGTAATCATTCTGTCTATACTCTAAATTCCGCTATTAATTAACATGATTGGAGCTCACTATAGAATTTAGTAGGGGATTTTCTACAATATATAAAAAGGCACTACTATGGCTCATAGTGTTTAACTAGGTCCTTCTCTTCTATTATGGCTATGTCCGCATGAAGCCACCCTTTTACTAGTGGAAAACTTTCTATTTAGTTATGTGTGGTTAAGGCATCGAGTACGATTGACGATACATATGTAGGAAAGTCTAGATACATGCATGTCTGCTTTGATACCAGATGAACCAACACGAGTTACGATAGAGTAGAATTTTGAAGAGAAAAAACAGTTTGTCGAAATTTTGTTTGTTACACCTTGCCCTAAACAAACAAACTAAGCAAACAGTTGGTGTTGCCACTTCGTACAATGTCCCAAAAGCGAAAGGCCCCTGTCATATCGGTTTAACCCATATCTTCCTGCACTTGCTATTGGTTAACAATAACAAGCATCTGACAGTTGCTATCTTTCTATTGGTCCTCACCACCAAAACCATCGTATCCTAAAATCACCTATCAATCTTTTGACTGTCCTCAACATGAATGCAGTCAAGCATACCTTTTGGATGGAAACTGTAGACCTGTCTCCAATAGAATGCCTAAACTGTTGCCTACATTAGAGGACCATCCTCGGGGTATCTTCCCTTTGAAGACTACGCTTCCTATATTCAATATGGCTGGTCTCGATCTTCTTGAGATCATCGGTCCTTAATTGATTGGAAGTGCTGCTATAAGCATGCCTCATGGGATCAACATACTCTGATGAATCTGTAATTATCTGCATCGCTGGGCATTTCTTCATATTCGCTTTGGACTACTCCAGACACATCCAACACATCTTATTAGACCTTATGTTTAAATCTTTTCTTATATGTTCAATTTCTCTCTTCTTATTTTTCTTAATCTGCTCTTTTATTCTTTTATTATAATATTATCTCATCTTTTCTTACTTACTATTTATGACAATCTTAATCTGAAGTTATACGATCTTGTTATAAATCTTTTATCATAATAATCTCTTTTCATTTTATCATTTTTACTATAACAACTGATCTTAATCATAGAATTTTCTGGCTTTCAAATGTCTAATTTGATTTCTTACTTTTTTTTATAACATCTTTCAATTATATTACTCTTTTACTTATAGTCTTCGTGAGCTCTATATTTAGGAAGCTATATTTATTCTGAATTGGTTGGTTACATAAAATGTACTAAAATTTATTTCCATAATCTAATATAAAACATTCCTATAAATAGGAACTCGTAATTGTAAGATATTTCTTTTAATTATTTCTGAGCTATTGGATAGTGTGAAATACGGCTAAATCTTTATTTCACACTATTCTTTTTTCTTTTTCTTTTATGCTTGCAGTTATGTTTGTTGTTTTACTTAACAACCAAACTATGGAATTATACCCTTTTTTACTTAACCAACCAATCTAGTCTATTTTTAATTTTCTATTTATTTGGTATATTTTAATTCCAGTTGTTAATTTATTTCCCAAATTTGACATAATTACTATAAATTTACCACAACTGGGCGTATGCCCTTTTTATTGCAACTCATCTATCTCAATAATACTTATATTTGTTTAAGTTTAATTATAAACAATTAACTTCTGCATATAAGCGTAAGTTTCTAAAATTTGTGGTTTAATTATAGATTTACTATAACAATCCTGATTATACTATGTCAAGTTAAATCACAGTACGAATTAAACTATTGTAAATAACTTTAATTAAACTATATCTAAGTATAATAGGAAATAAACTTACAAATAACTCTAAATTAAACTATGCTAAATTATAACTAGAATTAATTGATACTTTACATCATTATTAAAAAGATATAATTTAAACCCACTCACCCATAATTCTAAGCTCTTTTCAACTGCTGCAAATCCCGCCTTTAGTAGAATTATATAAATATTTAGTTTTATAAACCTTTTCTCCTATAAAAATTTAGGCCAGGTCCGTCTTTAAAAGAGAGAACCCAAAGGAGAAAAGATTGTGTTGTGAATGAAGTGCTAGGCATAGGGGTCTATTTATAGTGCAACCTAGGTCAGACCATTGGATTTCTATATTAGATTCAACCAACCATATCACTCAATAATTCTGAACATGCCACATTGGCTGAATTTGCTAAAACAACCAGTAAAATCAGCCATGTCAGCAAAAATAATAAAATAAAGTCATGTATTTGTACCTGGGCAAAATTGCTCCTAAGCACTAAGGCGGGTCGACCTGGCTATTTTTTACAATTTCCTGAATCTTCTTTCTATGATAATTTCTTCATTTTAACACTGGTTTCTACAAACTATATATGTAAATTGATCATAAAATCACCACGGACGTAATGGTATAACTACCATAGCCAAATTCTAAAAACGTTACAAACTTATCTTATTATTTCATGTTCGAAATTCGGTAAGGGTAGAATTATGTAATTTCTCGCATAATCCACATCCACCAGGTATACATCCAAATTTGCAACAATTAATGCACTTGTGTGAAATGCAATACATCATAAAAAGTTATGAATGCACTGGATGTCTAAGCTTTACCTTCTATATGAATGTTCATTTTTTTAAAATCCTTTAAAAATATAATGCAAACATCATAAATATTCTTGCATTTTCCACATAAATGCAATATTTTAAAAATCAAAATATACTTCACCTAATTTTTCTGGCACCCTTATTAAAATAAGGGCGCAGTTCAACCAATTTTTGCATCCAAACTCTACTAAACAACTTTAAATTTTCAAATTTTAGAAAAAATTATTTTTCTGATCTCGATTTCTTATGTTAAAAAGAGGTATGGAATGTAAAATTATGTATTTTCCACTTAATTTTTATGCACTTTTCTCTCATACTTGGAACTTTATTGCTACTCTACAAAAATCATATTTTCTATTCCAAGCATAGTTTACATAAGAATAATTTCTTTTTGAATTTTTTCCCAAAACTTTTTTTTGGAAGAGTTTATTTTCTCTTGTTATTCTCATTTATTTAATTATCATGTGCATTGCTTTCTGTTAATTTTGTTACTCTTCGTTTAGTTGTTCATATTTTACTTTATTTTATATTGTTGATACAATCCTACATTTTAATTCTTCTTCTAGTGACCATCATAGAAATATAGAAAGAGAATATTGTATCAACTAATTCTTTCCTACAATAATAAAGCAGAGTACTACATAGGAACACAAACTAAAAGAAATAACCCTAGTAAAATAAGTACAAAATAGAAGATACAATAGGTATAAATGGCTCTATCTCCTCCTAGGATGCCAAGGACCTTGTCCCCCCTCCCCCCCCCCCCCCCTCCCCGACATAAGAAGGTTCTACTCAAAGAATCCAAATAGTTGAGGTTCTCCTCTTATCGTCTACTACTTTCTCGAATCTCTTTTTGTATCCGCTGCTAGTCGCGGATGAGCTTCTGATGCTCGTGGGCAAGCTACTCCTACCACTTGGAAATAGCCCTAATCCAGCCACTGTCGTTGACCCACTCTGGAGGATGAGATGGTCATGCCCTCTTTGTCTGGGGTCTCCCTACCCAAAAAATTCCTGTCTCAGGCTGCCATGGAGACCACTGTGTTTCCTAACGTGGAACACCATGTCCAATGCCCCCTCTAAATGGTGGAGTTGGAAAAGCTTGCTTTATCCGAAAATATTGCGATATAGGTGGAGTAGAGGTGGGGACGCTCACAAAATGCTGCTCAGGCTCGTCCTCTACCCCCAAACTGCTGAGGCTGCTTCATGGTTGATGCTAATATGGAATTTGTAGGCGTGCTAACTTAATGTGCATCCTTCTTAGGGTGGAGGAATCTACCATCGGGTATGTCTACTCAACACAATCCTCTCTCTCAAGATCTACCTCAACCAACTGAATACCATCTTCCATAGATTACAAAACAAAAGAGAAGATCTATGGTTGAATGTTGCAGTTGAATACTTGGCCATAATCACTTGGGCCCAGTTCACATGTATGCCTTCTAATATGGAATAGATGTCTTGTATGACTATAGGATATACCATATCAAATCTCCTCATCTTGGGGACAATGTGGTACTGCAAAATCCTAATAATAATCCTAACCAAGGGGCGTAGGTGTCCCACACCCTAAATAGGTTGTTGGTGGTCTATAAATATCTAGGCTAAAATAGCTTCATCTGTCACCTTGATATGATCTAGATCTATCCCATGTCCCATGCTCTCAAGTATAACAGCTAATTATGTCTCGGTAAAAGCTACTTTAGTAATTTTGACTTTCGAATACACTTCCAACACATCCCAACATTATTAGAGTGTTAATTGGTGTCAAAAAGGCACACTAACATGGGGTATGCTCGATGCTCAAAAATTTGGTGGTTGAGATTCTTGTGCAGTCCTGTATAAATGAAAACTGCTCTAAAGACATGCTTGGAAAATCTAAAAATCTCACTACCCTTCCTTATAGAATGATATTCTTCGCGTTCTCTATGTACACCAAGATCGTCCTTCTATGTCCTTGGCACCACCCAATCTCTTGTGGTGCAATTAGAGGTAACGATTAGCTAAAGATTGCCTCGAGGAATGGTAGAAACTTTCAGATATGTAGAAATGGACTATGGAAAAATCTGTCAAGACGCTATAGTTTGGAACTAATTTGGATGAGTTTTGAAGCCACGGTGGTGGTTAGAAGTGGTGAAAATTATGAGTTCTCGATTTCAACTAGGAAAAGAAGAAGAAATGAAAGTGATGAAGCCTCTCGGCTTTGTTGTTTTTTGTAACGACCCGCATTTTACGTATCGGAGGATCGTAAAATATTTTTATTTAATTCCCTAAGAGTTGGATCATTCTTGTATTTTGATATGTTGGTTTTGGAGATGTGAGACATGTCCATAATTTTTACCAATTTTATTTGTGACCATTTTTCCCTTGCCAGTTTTGTATAGGGCATAACTTTTGACTGGGATCGAATCAAGTGTTGGGATTGATTTCATTGGAAAGGAAATGATGTTTCCAATTCCGTAGAATGGTCACATTAAAGATTTGGTTCAACAGTTTGGGAGGAACTGTTGTTTTAATGCTTTACAAAATGCTGTTCAGGTTTGTCTAGTCAATAATAGGTTGAATTGGTGTGGCCCATTAGTGGGGTGGTTAGAGGTTATAAATAGGAGGTTAGAGGGATGGAAAGAGGTTTACCTTTCTTCATTCTCTCATTTAGTTGAGCTCGTGATCCTCCTTACTCAATCAAATACACCTTTCCTCCATTAAATTTCTAGATCTACGCAAGAAGATTGAAGATCTACATCAAACAAAGTTAGATCTATATTGAGAGAAGAAAGATCGCATCAAATTGAGAGGTTTGAAGGTTGATCATCGTTGTCCGGATTTGAGTTTAGTTGATTTCAAGTTATTTTGAAGAATTGGTGAGTGATAAGCATCTCTCACATGGATTCAATCGAGTATATGGGTTGTATGATCTTATGTTCATCATTTCATGTTGTTTTCATATAGATCTAATCGATGTAAGTATGATTTCAATTCCAAACACCATAGGATCTAATCTTGAAACTTATAAACGGTATTTTATATGCTAATTCTATGGTTAGATCCATTTACTGATTTTGTTGATTTAAAATCCTTGCTTTAATGTTGTGTGATTTGTTGATTGAATCGCTGTTAAAAAAGTTGAAGAATGATTGATTTTCTCGTATGAAGTCACATTTAATTCAAGAGTGGAAATGTTCGAGTTTTAGCATAAAAACATGCATGCATCGAGCGGAAAATCAGGCAATGATTCGGAATTTTTTTATAGCTTTTGGAAAACGTTGTGGTGGGGGGCATAGATCGGACAAAACTGGCAAAGTGCCAAACGCGTGTTACACGTAGCAAAAAAGAGAATTTGGTAAGCATTTGGATGGATCGGGCAAAATTTGCTTTAATATAGCATTTATAAACGCTATGGTATGAATCAGGCTAAATGCAAGAGTACTAGAGTAGCAAGTGCCATAGTACCAAGTACTACATTGGTCTGTGCATGGTAAAAACTTGGATTTGCCAAGGCGTGCACGGGAGAAATCATGGATCGGGCAGTACCAGGGGATGGATCGGGGAAAACTCATTATAGCATTTCTAAACGCTATGGTATGGATCGGGCTAAATGCCAGAGTACCACATTGGCCTGCGCATGTGAAAGTCTTGGGTTTGCCAAGGCGCGCACTGGAGAAATCATGGATCGGGCAGTTTTCTGGATCAGGCGGAATTGGCAATGCTTCTTAAACGCTATGAAAACAGATGGATTGGCCACTTCTAGGGCATGGATCACTCACATAAAACATGTGTTGTGCTCACGTTTTTAGGCTGTTTTGGGAGGTCGAGCACCAGACTAATCCAGAATGGAATGCAGGGATATGGTAGCGTTTCCTAAACACTGTGAAAGGCAGTTTTGACGCTGTGCTCAGTTTTTTATAGAGGGAAATGGAAATGCTATGAATGCGGATTCGACCAAACGAAACATCTTTTTGGATCGATGAAGGTTATAGCTTCGATGCAAATTTAGGCAGGAATGTTCGAAGTGTTGTGAGTGTTCGTTGATCGATGAAATGCAATGAATGTGGGTACGACTAAAGGTTGTGAGTTCGTGGATAATGGATGCTCGAGAAGTCACTTGAGCTTCTGAACTGTCATCAGGTCGGATGGCGAGAGATATCGAAGGATAAGGAACTATTGTTAATCATAGGTTCTAGCGGACTCAAAGCAGGGGTATAATGGGAACGCCCAAAAGACAATATATTAGTTGGTCGAGTACCCAGGGCAGTACGAATAGGCCTAGTTGTCTTCCCCGAGTAAGGCAAACATACAAGAACGAATGGTGTATAGAGTTTTGCTAGAACCGGGGTTACCACTAGCCCTTGACGGATGGTAGGATGTTGAGTCGGTCATACGATTAACGATGTTTTCAAGGCAAGATTGGCGGTGATAGCCAGAGTCATGGATGATAATTGTTTTTCTTGTATCGTCTTGTGTAGCTCATTCAACGTCAAAGGAGATATTTTTAGAGTGCTTGTCTGTTGTTGGTTTAGGCCTTCGGGGCTTATGCTTGGATGATGTCAATGTCGATTAGGATGATCTACTCTTGATAATTAGTTGTCGTGAATGTATTGTTTGTTTCTGTCTGGTTATTGTAAAGGCTATCACTGTCGGATGTAGAGAAGATGGGTTTGAGTTCTTCTCTGTTGATGTTGGTTGGTTAGTTGATTAATCTTTCTATTCTCATATATTTTATTGATGATGTTAGATAGTTGTTTTATCGCTCATTAAGACTATTGTCTGACTCAAGGTTTTATGTTTCCTCTTATTAGCTTGGGTTGTTCATTCGGTTGTGGATGGGCAGATTGAGTAGCAGGTGACAGGTAGTAGATCTTGATGAGGACGATGCTGCTGAGTGATGACGAGCAGGAGGCTAGCATATTATTTTCTACTATTACTATTTCTACTATTTCTGTTTTCCACTATTTGATGTATTCTTTGAGTGACTTGTAGTGAGCAACAATGTACAGAATTTTGATGTTGTATCCAGTTTGATGTTTGGATAATTCATGATTAAATGAAAGTTAAAAATTCTTCTCAGTTCTGTTTCACTATTATTGCCTGTTGTATATGTTCAATTATATTTTATCCTTTGCTGTGAGTTATACGACAGGTACCACTTGTGTTATTCTACCCTGATGATCATTCATGGCTGCCTGACATGTCTTTCAGCGCATTATTCCCCTTGTTAAGTGCAGGAGTTGTGGGCGATCGTCACATTTGATACCAGAGCTCTGGTTCTCGATTTTAGGTAAAATTCAAAGCTGTAATAACGTATAAGAGAGGTATTTGTAGATTTTTGATGGACGTATATTATATATTTGTGTATAGTATAATAGCGCTTGAACTCCATTTACAGGTTTCTCATGTGTGGACTAATCATTCTAATTTTAGATTTAGAATGAGTCGTCGATCTTCAAGATATACTGCTAGGGCGGAGTCTGTTCCTAAAGGGGGAAATGGAGGTATACCAGATTACCTAGCTATGTTCGAGGCCATTGCGGCAGTGATCATGAAGAGGGTACCAGCTCCAAAGAAAGTTGCGATAGATGTGGGGGTTCAGGTACAGGTGCCTAGGGTGGTGGACTTCGCGAAGCTGTGTAAAGACTTCACTACTCTAGGAGAATGCCGTTTAAAGGAATAGAGCTGACTCTAGAGATTCAAGGGTGGCTTGATACTTGCATTCAGATATTCCAAGACTTGGGTATTGACAATGCAATGAAGAGGAAGCTTGCATCGAGACAGCTACAGGGAAGAGCTATGGATTAATGGAACTTTGTCACTCTAGAGACTCCAGAAGATGAGATTTCATGGGAGAAGTTCCAAGTCAAGTATGAGACGAAGTTTATCTCTACCGTTCATAAGTCTATTCTGTTTAAGAGGTTTGTTGAGCTTAAGCAGAGTAGCCGACTAGTGTTAGGGTATGTTTCTGATTTGGAAGCTTTATCAAAGTGTGCTCGTTCGTATGTCGAGGCTCCTTATCAGAAGAACGAGAAGTTCATCATGAGCTTGTGTGCCACTTGGGTTTGGAACCCGAGATTTGTGATAGACCATTGATTGTGACTAATCCAGTTGGAGGGGGGGTTCATCTAGTTTGTGTATGATTTGTCGTGTTCTAGTGTTTTTGAGTCATG
This sequence comes from Allium sativum, assembly GCA_030737875.1. NCBI lineage: Eukaryota > Viridiplantae > Streptophyta > Magnoliopsida > Asparagales > Amaryllidaceae > Allium > Allium sativum. The sequence continues at coordinate 639,143,688 of CM060922.1, forward strand.
GTTGGTCCTTTATGTGTGATTGCTTTGCTTTGAACTTCGTTGGGTTTAGGATTATTTTAGGTATGGACTGGTTCAAAAGGTATGCGACAAAAGTGGTTGTGAGAAGCAGGATGTGACAGTCGGGAATGTGGAAGGGCAAATGGTTGTGATTCGATGTAATCCCGAAGATGGTGTCTTCGTGAGCTATTTATATTCGCTTGTGATTCCACTGGAAGACTTGACATCAGTGCAGATTGTAAGTGAGTTTAATGATGTCTTTGACGAGGTCAAAGGGTTGCCTCCACATCGCAGAATTGAATTCATAATCGATTTGGTCGAGGATGTTAAACCTATCTTCATGCCTCTTAGGCGGATGGCGCCTAAGAAACAACGAAAGTTAGAGGTGCAAGTACGTGACCTTCTGGGAAAAGGATTCATTTGGAGAAGTGTGTCCAAATAGGGTGCACCAGTTGTGTTTGCAAGCCAAGCTGATGGATCTTTTATATTGTGTGTGGACTATCATGAGTTGAATATGGTGACTAAGAAGAAAAAGTATCCGTTGCCAAGTATAGACGACTTGTTCGATCAACTTCACGAGGCCAAGGTGTTTTCTCAGATGGATTTGGCAACAGGATTTCACCAGTTAAGGGTGGAAAAGGATAGTGTGCCGAAGACTGCTTTTAGGACACGAATGGTTGGTGATGTCATTTTGGTTGACTAATGCACCAGCGTATTTTGTGGATCTTATGAACAGGATTTTTAGAGATTAGTTGAATAAGTTCGTGCTTATGTTCATGGACGATATTTTGGTGGAATGAGGAAAAGCACAAGACGCATTTGCGAGTTGTTTTGGAAATTTTGTGAAAGCATCAGCCGAGAGCTAAGTTGTCGAAGTGTCACTTCTGGAAGAGTGAAGTGAGATTTTTATTTCATGTTGTTCCTGGAAATGGAATAGCGGTTAACCCCTTTAAGATGGAAGCAATCCAGGATTGTGATAGACCTAAGAATGCTACGGATGTTCGGAGTTTCCTTGGGTTGGCGGGATATTATCGCCAGTTTATCAAGGATTTCTCCAAGATAGCTGCACCATAACAAGGTTGACGAAGAAGAATCAAGTGTTCACAATGGATGCGAAGTGTAATCGGGCATTTGGAATCATGAAAGAGAGACTGTCGAGTGCTCATGTTTTAATGATTCCAAGTAGGAATAAAGAAATGGTCATATACATTGATGCATGCGGTACTAGACTAGGAGTAGTGATGATGCAGAAGGATAAAGTTGTGGCCTATGGGAGTCGACAGATGAGGCCACATGAAACGAATTACCCAACTCACTATTTGGAGTTGGCAGCAATTATGTTTGCTCTAAAGATGTGGAGACATTACCTATTGAGAGTTTGATTCGAGTTGTTTACGGATCATAAGTCATTAATAGGGTTTGTTGAAAAATAAGTGAGATATTAAAAATATAAGATCACATGATGCAGCATAAAATAAATGCAGAAAAGTAAATGACACAAGATATACCCAGCTTCGGAAAAATCATGCCTATTGTTGCATTCCTAAGGTTTCTACTAGGTAATAGAACAGATCCTGCTTACAAGACCATGTAAACTTGCGAACCCCTCGCTCCTATTCTAATTCTATGCTCAAAACCCTAGACTGATCTAATACCCTAGATCATATTTCCCCTAATTTTACAGACTCTAGTAAACTGCCTAGTTTTACAGACAAAACTAGGAAACCACCTAGATTTTACATACTCTAGAAACTATCAGCTAAACCCCTAACTGAATCCCCTAGAATTTTATAGACTCTAGAAATTGTTCAACGATTACAAAAGAATTGAAAAAATAATACAAAATAAAAACTAAAATAAAACCCTAGGAGTTAAATATAAAGGGTTATCCCTTTTTACACTTAGAAGCTTGGCCGACATATTTCAAATGTGTTGCACCCGATCTCCATACTCTCGATCACTTTCTCTTTTCTCTGGAGAAAAATAAATGGTGGTGGCTAGGGTTTTCTTTATCCCCAAATTGATTGATTGATGTATGAATGACTTTTGGAAATGGTTCTCCTTGTCTTCGATGGTTACACCGTTGCTTCCTCTTTCTTGCCCAATCAAATTTGGTGCTGATCGAATCCCTAGAAAATTGTGAGTGCTCTAAATTAATTCTATGCTTGTATTTTTTGTTGTGTGGATTCGATCTAAATTGCCTGTGATGAACTGGTTGTTAAGTAGGGTTTCAATTCCCTAAATCATCTTTGATTTCTTTGAAATGATTTGGCTGATTTGTGAAATTCCTCTTTTGAAATGGCAGTTTCAGTTTCCTTTGTAAATTACCTTGATGGTTTTAATAACTTTGATTGCTTGTCAATCTGAAATGTTTCCATACTTGAGTCGATTTAAAAACTGCCTTGACTGAATTCAATCTGTTTGTTCATGCATGATTTCTTCCTTAATTTGATCACTGAATTCTCGGGAAAATTTGGCAACTAATATGTCCCATGTTTGTCCATTTATTTGCAACTCAAAAACAAAAATTATATAAATGGATTCACCAACTTTGTTACATTTGTGTGACATAATAAATATCCATTTATGATTTCTTATCATTAAACTTGTTGCCATATTTAACTTATGCCAAAAATGGTTCTGGAGAAAACATTTCTTACTTAAACATGACATGTCCAATTTCAGAAGGATTTAAATTGCAAAAACAAGTCTCCTAAAAAAAAGCTTCCTGCCCTTTGAAAAAAAACTAGAAAGACAAAATTGCTATCTTGCCAAAACACATTGTGTAAATCTGCCTTAAAAGAATCTTATCAAAAATGAATTGTTATTTACCAAAAACAACTTGAGTGACAGTTTAAAATCTTGCCATAAAAAATTGTTGTCCATTAATGCTGTGGTTTTCTGATTTCTGGAATTTCTAGAAATGTATGAATGGAGTAAAATTTTGCATTGAAAATTTGCCAAACTTTGACTCTTCAATTAGCTAATTTGTTGCTTTTAGTTGCATTGATATGAAGCCGATTTCCTTAACTCTGAATTGTATTCACCTGAAATTGCACCATAAAGTGATTCAGTCATTACTTGGCAACTGTCATATGTTTGGTTTGATTCTTCACATGTACTTGTGTAATGACCCGCATTGGCAGAGGTATTATAATTAATGTATTTAATTATATAAATAGTGATATAGTGAATTAAAATAGTGGTTTAATTAAATAATGGTGAATATTTAATAAAAATAATATATAATTCTAAAATAATTAGAATTGATTGAAATGGCGATATGGTGTGAACCGGATCATCTGTGATATTTAATTCGGCTTGGAATTGAATTTGAATAACAAATATATTTAAACAACGATCGTTCAACTTATAAATTATAATATAATTATAATCGAGCTCGAAATGGCGCTGCAGTTCGCAATTTGGCGATTTGAACTTCAACTGAGTATACAGGGTTCGTTTTAAATCGGATTCCTGTGAAATAAGAAACGTGCGGAGCTGGTGGAGTATATCTTTCTAGTGGAAGAGAAAAATTAGGATTTCATCGTGTAGATTTTGAGTTATGTCCAAATCAAATTCTCAGAAAAGCAGCGCCCTGACCATAACGATTTATTTATATTTTTAAAGAGAGTTTAAAATATAAATCGAATATCGGGTCGACCCAGATTGAAATATCAAGTTAGAAATTCATATAGGAATATTCTAGAGCTGTATGGTATTCTACTGTGAATATAGACGATAATATTTATTTTTAAATATTAAATTTAATTATATTTAAATATATTTATATATTTAAATAGGCTATTTAGAGCTTTAAAAATAGCCACTTTTGCAAACAAAGTCGGAATTCGACGAAACTAATTTTGTTGGATCCGCAATGTCAAATAGTTGTTAGATTCCAAGTTTCGTGATTTTTAGAGTCAGTGTGTGGCCGTACGGATTTTTAGAGTGAAAAACAGTCAGTATTTTGACAATTAAAAATACGCTGTGTGAGCAAACGGAGTCGGAATTCGACGAAACCAGTTTCATTGGGACAGTAATGTCAAACTCTAGCAGTATGTCCAGTTTGGTGATTTTTGGGCATCGTATGTGATTATAGGAATTTTTATTCAACAATACAAACAGCATTTGATTAAAATTGAATATAAAATTCAATATAAAAATATTAAAAATCCTACTATAATATATCCTACTTCTCCTAAAAACCTAAGTCCTCTCTTCATTTTGGTCAACAGATTTTATTTTCGCTGTTCTTCATTTACAGGAAAAATCCTCTTTCTAAAATTCATATCAAATAGAAATAAAATCTATAAATCCTAATTCATATATATATGAGTCCCCTGTGAAATCCCCTTCGATTTGGTGTATGTATTTCGTAGTTCGATGAAACTTTTGGGCGAGTTGTATGTATACAGCGCTAGTTAGGGTAGAGGTTTAGAGGAGTTTGGGGCTTTGATGCATGATTCGAATGATGTAGTTGATATTGTGATGAAATTTCAAGTGAGTTCGCACCATTTAGTGCATTCCGGTGGAAAAATGTGTCGCGAGTTCTGTAGGGGGTGTGCGAAGTCGCGAAGAACAGGACGTGTGCGAGTTGAATGGTATTTATATGAGGAGGGAGAGGAGAAGTAGAGGAGTACATTGGTGAAGTTGGTTTTGGATTCAATGGAGCATTGGAGGAGCAGTAGAGCTTGGAAGTTCGACTAATGGTGTTCGGGTGTTTTTCATGGAGCAGGTATTCGAATGGAGGAGGAGAGTCCACGTGGGCCTGGTCCGTTAGTATTGGGCTGGAATTCAAATAGTAAGGACCAAAATAAATAATAAACTAGTTTATTTAAATTTAAATATTTGTGTAAAACTTGCAATTTGAATAACTTGACCATACGATATCGAAATTCAGCGAAACAAGATCCGATGGGATCGTATGGACGGGAGCAACACAATGAAACTGATTGGGAGTGGATTGGAGCTTATTTGAATTTACGGTGAATTAAATTGTTTGATTCAAATCAAACAACAGTTTATCGTTCTTTAACGATGAATTGCCAATATGAGTAAATATCACTAACTCTGAACAGTTTATAATTTCATGTTGTATTTTTAGAACTGTTAAATATTGGCTGATTGATTGTGTGTGACTGTTTGATTGAACTGCTAGTCAGTTAGTTGGATTTCTATATTGATTCTGTTTAACAGAATATATCATATGGAACTGAAGTGATGTTGATGATATTGTGTAACATCTGTGGATGCAGGGAAACATGTTGGAGGGACCCAACTGGGTTCCTCAATATATAAATATTGTTTTGTTTTATATATTGTGTTATACGATGTGATATGAAATCTGTTGATGATTTTATATATGTAAATGATACTGATCATTGTTGTATGGTATGTTAAATACCATAACATACCGGAATGTTGATAAGGGAATTTTCAAAGTGATATTTGAAAATAAATTATTTATAAAATCAATAGAGAAAGATTTGTAAACCATTTACAAATGAAATCGAAAGGAGAAATATTTGTGAAATCAAATATAAAGGAGAAATACCTGTGAAATCAAATATAAAGGAGAAATATTTGTGAAATCAAATATAAAGGAGAAATATTTGTGAAATCAAATATAAAAGGAAACTATTTGTGAAATCAAATATAATAGAAAATATTTGTTAAATAGAATTGAAAGGAGTTAATCGATTTGAATTAGTCAAATAGACTTATTCAAATGGAGTTAATCAAAATGAGTAGCGAAAGGGATAAATCAAATGAGTTAGTCAAACCAGGTAAAAGGAGTTAAATCAAACCAAGTTGATCGAATTGGTTCAACCAGATTAACCAAGTCGAGTTAACCAGTTAGAGTTAGAATTAACAAATAGAGAATTTAAATAGAACGAATCGAATTGGAATAAATTAATCGGTTAGAGTTGGTCGAATAAGGTGTAATCGAATATTAGTTATTCGAATCGAGTTAAGAGGAGTTATCGAATATTGGTTATTCGAAAGGAGTTACGGAATATTAGTTATTCGAATCGAGTTAAGAGGAGTTATCGAATATTGGTTATTCGAAAGGAGTTATCAAATATTAGTTATTCGAATAAGAGTTAAATAGAGTTATCGAATATTAGTTATTCGAATAGAGTTAAATGGAGTTAAAGGAATAAATCGAATACAGTTTATTCGAATGGAATTAAAGGAGTTAATCGAATTCGGTTTATTCAAATAGAGTTAAAGGAGTTATCGACTAGAGTTAAATCAAATAGAGTAAATCCAATAGCGTTAGTCCAATAGAGTAATTGAATAGAGTTATCGAATGTACCTTATCGAAGGAAAGAATTATCGAATAGAGATGGTTCGAAGGAGAGTTACGTAAGGAAGTTGTAAAAGAATTATAAAGGTGAACTTTGTTTATTTCAAGGTTAGAAATGTTGTTCAGTTAAGGTCTGAGAGGTAGTATTACCCCAACTTGATTGACTTCATTTTAACTAAGGAATGGTTAAGGTTCGATAGTGAAGGTGGGTTAAAGGAATTTAGTTAATAAGCGTAATGGTTTGAGTTGGCATCGCGATGGTTTGTTTAAACATCTGTCTAAGTCCAATGAAGGAGTTTTGGAAATGTTTTCCAAATAAGAACCAGAAATGTTTTCTGATATAGAAAACAAGAAATGGAAATGTTTTCCAATGGTAATAACATATATTTTCTAAATTTAGAAAATAAGAAATGTTGAATATAGGGAAACAGGAGATAAGTAAATTAATGAAATAAAGAGATAAATGTTGAATGATGATTGATTGATAGAATTTCCATTTGGAAATAATATCGTTGTTTGCACACCTGTTTTTCTTTGATGGTTAAATCACAGACTATCGAAGTTTTTGACCATTTTAACGTTGTTAACATGGAGAGACCGGTTGGATTATTATCCAAAGAACCACTCTGTATTGGCATAAGCGTTGCGAATCATATATGCCAAAGATAATTGAAGATGGAGTAAAGTGCAAGGGCTATTGTATAAGTCTTAGACAACAGTGTCTAAGATGGATGTATTGAATAGTGCCTTCGGTTCATCCTGTTCATGGATGACTTGTATGGACGGATGTCTGACAGAGTATTTCCAGACGATCACGTATATTGATTTCTCCAACCGTACCAAGAGTGGAAGCGGAGAAGGAAACTTCTTTTAGCTAACACATAATGTATGGTTGAGGACGTCAATCGGTGATGGATTTGACGATATGGCATTCAAAGTGAATCTGGTGTGATGATAAAGCGTAGCTTCTAGCCTCACATCCGGTAAATGACAGAAATCGGGCAGGCAGCATGGCTAAGTCGGTCGCTCCGAAGTAGGGTGTAATAATCACCTGATCTAGAGTTTCATTTACTTCTAAAAATCTATTGTTGATGCTGTCCCATTCGGGAAACGGTTGTTGATCCCAACCGTTGGTGATATACATTCGATACACTCAAGCGAAATGAGTGGTCGGTCATGTGTGGCTGAGTTGCAAGATGTTCTTGTTGAACCCAGTGTATTCCTCTCTAGAGGTACACTAGCGAAAGGTGGTTCCATACCTTGTCATAGTTGGAAATCCATTACCCAATACGTGCTTGTGGTTTTGATTGTATACTATATATGTATAACGTGAGATGAAAGCGTTTCTGCTAGATGATTATTATAGTTGTGGTTGTTAGACATTATTATAATATCAAAAGGTTTTGATATAAAGACAATTTGGATTCTCATAAGGGAAAAACCCATTCCGTTATACGGCATGGTCTTATGAGATATCATTTACTTGTTTGAACTATTTTAAACTGGTTTACTCATACCAGTCCCATGACTGACCCGGAGTTTATTTTGTTTTTGTTTTCCCTAAACTCTTGGGTGCTCAATTTTGTACGGGCAGTCAAGTAGTCAGGATTTACAGATATATTGGAAGAGCTTGGAACAGGAGGCTTCAGGATTATATAGCTATAGTTATTTCCGTTGTGTTGTAAGTGTGTACTCTGATAATGTTATTGTAAACATATACTGATTTTATTTCAAGGATATGTTATCTATTATATGTTGTTCGTTCCGCTGTGAGATTCGTGTTACTCTGATGATTGTGTTCTTCTTCTTCTTCTATTCTAAGTTTCTATCTTATCTTTCCTCACCCTATGTTTTTCTTTCTATTAATTTCCCGATTTTCAGTTTAATTTGGGGTTGGACTTGTGTTTTTGGTCAGCTCAAATTGGACCGGATTTCCAGGTCATTACAACTTGACCCTTGGTCTTGCTGTTCCCATATGAAACTGTTGAGTCATGCATTTTTTACCCTCATTTTTAGTTGATGTATTTGAGACTGTCTTACCTTGTTTATGCTGAAACATGCTTTGGCCATTTAAACTTGTCATGTATGCTTGACTTACAACATATTTGAACATGAACCTGAAGCTTGTTGACATAGTCGAATGTGAAAACTGTAGACCATGCTTTGACATGCATGAACACTACATATCATTGTTGTTTGATTTCCATGATGTCCATGCTATCACTGTGCCTGTTTTGAAATCATGAAGCCATGCTTATCTCAGTTTTGATACATCACATTACTGTGTACACATCCTTACTTGACCATACTGGACCATGTATGTTGTACACATGTTTACCGTGCTGCTGTATATGCTGCTCAAACTTGCATGTTTATTACTGAGCTGCTTTGAACTTTGTACTTGTATTCTTGCTTGAGTATGAATCATGTTGTGCCGACTATTTTGTTGTGGACCTTGATCCATGTTGTTTGTGTTGAAAATTTGTGCACCATCCATTTTGGCTTGAGCTTGCCGTGCTCTCTCCATGCCATGTCGAGCTCCATACATACATGCATTACATATGAACATATAAGTTTGTTGCTTTATGAACCATCCATGAGCTTGGTCATAAACATTGCTCCATGCTACACTGTCTTGTCACTTGCTCTAACCATTTTTGTTGTTAGCTTCACTGTCTTGAAATGTGCTGAGTTGTGCACTGAGTTGAGATGGTCCACGTGGCTACTCCTCATATGCACATTGTATGTTGATTGGCGAGGCAGTGCACACGTTTATATTTATACATGTGTGTTCATGCAGTCGTTCATACTTATTTTCATGTCCCTCCACTGTAATATGTGTATATACATACACATGTATGTGTATACATGTATCGTGTGTATATTTGAGCACTAGAAATACTGTTAGATCAAGTCATGAAAATGATGAGAAACACACCAAAACTCTAAGAAAAATAAATTTTTAAAATAAAAATTATATTCGCTAGAATATTATTTTTGTTCTAAACACTGTGTATGTGTGTTTCTGTATATGACAGGTAAGTAAGTGATGACTGGACTGACTGTGGAGATAGAGACAGAATACTGAAGGCAAATGTATATAAGTGTCAGTATGTATGTGTCTGTATAACCGAAAGACCGTGTGATTGAGTGACTGAGTGAGCTGTATGTATATATGAGACTGTACAATGAGTGTTGAGTGTTGTAGTGAAGAGCAGTGTATGAAAAAGAATGTGAAATGTATTAAAATACCGTATGTTGTACAAATAGTGGAGTTATAAATTTGTACTGCTTAAATGTTGAAGTAAAATATTATAAAATCAAATATTATTTGAATTTCTATTTCTTGTGCAATAGTATTCCATTTAAATATTAATATTATATTTCTGTCTGAGATGTAGATATGAAACAGTACAGTAACAAACACATTTAATAATAAAATATATTTGATTGTTATCATCAAACAAAAAACATACAATTGTGTATACAACTGCGTTATATACATCAATCTCCCCTTTTTGATGATGACAAATAAATATTAAGATTTTGAATCCAATAAATGTATTTGACATTGAAGAACATAAACCCCCCTATTTGAAAGCTCCACCTACAACAAAAACTCTCCCTATAACTGTGCATGAGTGAAAAGTTTTAAAATTGTAAGAAATTTCCAATAGTAAATTATTTATAAAATATTCACTAATAAATCAAAATCTCAACCCATTCTCCCCCTTTTATTATCATCAAAAGGATTCAGAATTTAAATTATAGATGAAAAATGAGTAAAATTTTAATTTCAGCTTAAGAAGAAAAATGGTCATCATAAATCTCAATCAGTCAAATAAAAATCATAATAAACTGAGAACTAGTAGCATATTTCACATTGTAAAAAATGACGGATTTACGATGAAATGTATATATATATATATATATATATAACTAAGAGAGTTAAAAAACAATTGATTCCAATTATTTTCCAAAGAATTTTATAAAATTGTGTACATTTGGACTATAATTAATGATTCAATATAAGTGACAAAATCGAATAATCTCAAATCCCAATAGCTATCAATCAACAAATCATAATATTTCGTAAAATAATAACACATTTCACAGATTAGAAAGTGGATTGATAGGCGGGTTTTTAAACACCAAGGAGAATTTCAGATTATTTTCTATTTATTCAAATTATTTTCTTTTCTTTTTCTTTTAATTCAAGAGCACACTAACAACGCATAACCAGACTTTGGATTTTTAAATGAGATCAGTTGCTGCTTAAATATAAGTAATCTCTTAACCATGCATGACCAGAGCTTGGATTTTTAAGTGAGGTTAAAGAAACACTTATGTATTAATTATATTTATCATTTTCAGCTCCAAAACAAAAACTCCTCAGTATATAAAACTAATATGGTAGATAGAAATGTAGTAGGTTGTTTGTGAAATAAATTTCTAGATTAATAATATTATGGAATATGATCAACTGTACCAGAATCGTTGAAAATTTTCAATTATCACTAATTCTGAATAATAACATAGTCCCATTTCTATCACAAATATTTCCATTGTTTATTCAAAAAGATTTTAAAACATATTAACTCTCCACATTAATATAAAATTATCATAGACGGCAGAATGATGATAGATAAAGGAGATGGTCGTGAAATAACTGCCAATTCAAAGATATTATAATAAATGTTCAACCATCATGAAAAATTTAAATAAAATCTCCTCTTGTTGTGAAATATACTACAGTCATAATTCATTACAATTTCAAAATCTAATAATAATTTTGATGAATTATAAATACAGTTCGGTTTGGTTATTGATTTCAATTTCTGAATGAATAATTAATAAATAATTTTAAAATTGAAAATCAATTACAAGAGGGAAATGAAAGATCTATACAAGACACGAGAGATTAAAAATATATACAGCTAAAAAAATTTCAGTAGTTCTAAACTGATACCACTTGATGTCTCTATTAATGAGGATTGTAACAAGACACTGGAGACAAACAAGGATGTCACAGACAAAAGAATTTTAAGCACAAAGCCCAAATAGACAAGACTAACAAATCAGGCACTTTTATCAGAGCAGCAAACAGTTCTTCTCAAAACAAGCAGTCATTTAAAGCATTTTCACAACTGTATCAGAGCAGCACAAAATTAGTTTCGAAGCACACTTGTCAAGACATTTCTGATGGTCACAGAATATGGTTCATGATCTAAGATTGAAAATATAGTTTATTTTAAATCATTTGAAGGAATACGAAAATATCAGGATTCAATGAATCAATCACACCAGATTATAAATTTCAGATTCGAGATGTGTGTGTGATTCAAGAATCAATAATTTCAAATGATTTTGAAACAAATAAATATTTAAATCAAATAATCATGAAATGATAGTAAGTTTCAAGGACCAGATTTTTTTTTTTAAAGAATTTTTTCACAAATTTTTCTAATAATCACACAAGAAATTTTTTAGAATAGTTACATCAAGATTGAGTAATAATTCATGATCCAAAAATAATGGTTTATTTAAAATCACTTGAACAAATGTAATTAATGAGATACAATGAATCAATCACACAAGATTAATAATTTCAGTTTTGAGAGGTGTATGAGATTCAAAATATCAGAAATTTCAAATGATCTGAAACAAACAAAAGTCTAAACCAGATGATCATGAATAACAGTGAATTTCAAGATCAAAGCAATGATTCAAGACATTTCAAAATATCCAAGCCAATTTAAAAATCAATGAAATTTCCACAACTGAGAAGTAGCAGTGTGTTGTAATGATTATAATATTTCAAGCTTTTCTAAATTGAATTAGAAGGAACCCAAAACAGCAGAGGTGTGTGAAACTTCATCAAATTTTCAGATCTTCAAGAATTTAGAATTCTAACTAACAGTATTCAAGATATGACAAGAATACATCAACACTGTTCTGAATTCAGAAATCAGAAAGATAAACTTCAAAACTAATTGCAAATGTTTACAAGATTATATTCAAGATTTGGAAATAATTAAAACATCAGAGTTCTATTCAACTAAAGTAAATTTCCAGAAGACCATGAGTACAACAATTGGAAGTTAAGAAAGTACAAGAAAAAAGATATGGCATTGACAAATCAAAATAGAATAAACAAAAACAAAAGAAATAGAAGGGATATAAGAGGGGGGAAAAATCTATTTACAAATGAGTTTAGAGATCATACCAGATTTGTAGTAGATATTGTCGATCTCCAACCCAACAAACTTGGCTAAGGAACTCTAAATAAATCAAAGATGTGGAATAGCTTGAATTCAAATTTTCTTTTCCCAAGCAGTTCCTCGGCCATCACTGGTACCTAGCAGTTGAGAGGGTTAAGTGGTCTAACAAAATTTGTAAAACCACTCTGAGTGTTTACCACTTTTGGTACCCAAACTTATCTGTATAACAAACCATCTGAATTTACCTTTGTACCCTTACGAACCCAAAACTGTTTGAATTTTACAAAGTCTGTTTTATTTCCTTTTGGGATCCAAGATCGTTTAAGAGGTTTGTTATATTAGAAGTTTTCACCACGGTTGTGATTTAAAAATCCTTTGAAATTATGAGAGTTCAGATTATTAAGTCGATTCTTTTCAAAGAAGGTTGAAGGATTTTTAAAAACATTTGAATTCTATTTTTCAAAATCATTGTTTTTTCCAAAGCCAAGACCATATTTATTTCCAATAGAATTTTGGTTTTGCAACAACATATTCAACGATTTTTCCCCATTAGAAAATTTATCCAAAGTCGATTCCAATTATTGAGTCTTGGATTTAAGATCACTGTTTTCTTTTATTAAATCTGAACAACGATTATTGGTGATCTTTTTTTTCAGCATCAAGTTGTTTCAAAACCGATTTTTCAGACTTAAGTAATTTGATTTTGGCTTAAGACTCAGAAATTTCAAATTCAAAATGTTTTCGATTTTTAAATTCAAATTTCTTGAAATTTTTAAACTCGTTTTCAAGTTCTTTCAAAACTGAAGCACTTTTCAACAAATTTTCTTTTTCAATAATTTCAAATTTGGAATTTATATCAGTCTTAAAATTTACAAATTCCTTTTGTAGGAAATTGTTCAAACTTGATAACTCAATCTTGTTTTCTTTTAAAATCAGAATTTCATTTTCAAATCTTTGAATATTTTTATTGAGATGAACAAGATTGGTTTTCAATTTCAAATAATTTTGGCAATCTGAATTTGAAGAGTTTTGAAAATATTCAAGTTGTGATTCCAAATCGTCAATTTTGCTAGTCAATTCCGAATTCATAGATTTCAAAGATTTGTTTTTCAACTAAAGTTTATCAACAGATTTAGTCAAATCAGTGCACATATAAACTAAATCTTTGTATGTGAGATTTTCAGTCTCAGCATCTGTTGATAATCCATCATCTGGTCTATCAGTTTCTTCTTTTGAGCAAAGATCTGAATCTGAGTTGCCATTCTAGGGTTTTGAGCAGTTGTCATCTTTTCTTCCATGCCACATATTGAGAGTTTCCCAGATTTCCTGTGCAGTTAAAAATGAGATGTATGAATAAACTGTTCGGTTCTAAGATAATCAAATATGATATTCGTAGCACGAGTATTGAAAATAATATTTCTCTTATCTGACATATCAATCCCATTGATAACAACATCCCAACATTTAATATTAACAGATTTTAAATACAATTCCATTTGGGATTTCCATTTTAAAAAATCTTTCCATCGAAAATAGTTGGAGATGAACTAGACTGACTCTCTATGGACTGACAACTAGGAATAACCATTACTCTAGAGTTAATGAATACCAAACTCTTATACCACTTGTTGGTTCTAGATTAACCCAAGAGGGGGGGTGAATAGGACTATTGAAAAATAAGCGAGATATTAAAAATATCAGATCACAAAATGCAACATAAAATAAATGCAGAAAAGTAAATGACACAAGATATACCCAGCTTCGGCAAAATCCTGCCTACTGCTGCATTTCTAAGGTTTCTACTAGGTAATAGAACAGATCCCGCTTACAAGACCATGTAAACTCGTGAACCCCTCGCTCCTATTCTAATCCTACGCTCAAAACCCTAGATTGATCTAATCCCCTAGATAATATTTCCCCTAGTTTTACAGACGAGACTAGGAAACCACCTAGATTTTACAAACTCTAGAAACTGTCAGTTAAACCCTAACCGAATCCCCTAGAATTTTACAGACTCTAGCAACTGTTCGACGATTACAAAAGAATTGAAAAAACAAAACAAAATAAAAACTAACATAAAACCCTAGGAGTTAAATATAAAGGGTTATCCCCTTTTTTACTTAGAAGCTTGGCCGGCTCATTTCAAATATGTTGTACCCGATCTCCATACTCCCAATCACTTTCTCTTTTGTCTGGAGAAAAATAAATGGTGGTGGCTAGGGTTTTCTTTATCCCCAAATCAATCGATTAATGTATGAACGACTTCTGGAAATGGTTCTCCTTGTCTTCGATGGTTACACCGTTGCTTCCTTTGTTATGCGCGATCAAGTTTGGTGCTGATCGAATGCCTAGAAAATTGTGAGTTCTCTGAATTAATTCTATGCTTGTATTTGTTGTTGTGTGGATTCGATCTAAATTGCCTGTGATGAACTGGTCGTTAAGTAGGGTTTCAATTCCCTAAATCATCTCTGATTTCGTTGAAATGATTTGGCTGATTTGTGAAATTCCTCTTTTGAAATGGCAGTTTCAATTTCCTCTGTAAATTGCCTTGATGGTTTTAATAACTTTGATTTCTTGTCAATCCAAAATGTTTCCATACTTGAATTGATTTAAAATCTGCCTTGACTGAATTCAATTTGTTTGTTCATGCATGATTTCTTCCTTAATTTGATCACTGAATTCTCTGGAAAATTTGGCAACTAATCTGTCCCATGTTTGTCCGTTTATTTTCAACTTAAAAACAGGAATCATATAAATGGATTCATGAACTTTATTACACTTTCGTGATATCAGAAATATCCACTTATGATTTTTTGTCATTAAACCTGTTGCCATATTTAAATTGTGCCAAAAATGGTTCTGGAGAAAACATTTCTTGCTTAAACATGGCACGTCCAATTTCAGAAGGATTTAAATTGCAAAAACAAGTTTCCTAAAAAAAAGCTTCCTGCCCTTTGAAAAAAAAAACTGGAAAGACAAATTGTTTTCTTGCCAAAACACATTGTGTAAAACTGGCTTAAAAGAATCTTGTCAAAAATGAATTGTTATTTACCAAAAAAAACTTGACGATTTCTGCGGACAGTTTAAAATCTTGCTATAAAAAAATGTTATCCAATAATGCTGTGATTTTCTGATTTCTGGAATTTATGGAAATGTATGATAGAGTAAAATTTTGCATTGAAAACTTGCCAAACTTTGACTCTTCAATTAGTTGATTTGTTGCTTTTAGTTGCATTGATATGAAGCCGATTTACTTGGCTCTGAATTGTATTCACCTGAAATTGCACCATAAAGTGATTTAGTCATTACTTGGCAACTGTCTTATGTTTGGTTTGATTCTTCACATGTACTTGACTCCTGATCTTGCTGTTCCCATATGAAACTGTTGAGTCATGCATTTTGACCCTAATTTTTAGTTGCTGTATTTTAGACTGTCTTACCTTGTTTATGCTGAAACATGGTTTGGCCATTTAAACTTGTCATGTATGCTTGACTTACACCATACGTGAACATGAACCTGAAACTTATTGACATAGTTGAATGTGAAAACTGTAGACCATGCTTTGACATGCATGCACACTACATATCATTGTTGTTTGATTTTCTTGATGTCCGTGCTATCACTGTGCCTGTTTTGAATTCATGAAGCCATGCTTATCTCAGTTTTGATACATCACATTAATGTGTACACATCCTTACTTGACCATATTGGACCATGTACGCTGTACACATGTTGACCATGCTACTGTATATGCTGCTAAAACTTGCATGTTTATTACTGAGTTGCTTTGAACTTTGTACTTGTAATCTTGCTTGAGTATGAATCATGTTGTGCCGACTGTTTTGTTGTGGACCTTGATCCAAGTTGTTTGTGTTGAAAATTTGTGCACCATCCATTTTGGCTTGAGCTTGCTGTGCTCTCTCCATGTTTCCATGTCGAGCTCCATACACGCACTACATATGAACATATAAGTTTGTTGCTTTATGAACCATCCATGAGCTCGACCATAAACATTACTCCATGCTAGACTGTCTTGTCACTTGCTCTGACCATTTTTGTTGTTAGCTTCACTATCTTGAAATGTGTTGAGTTGTGCACTGATTTGAGATGGTCCACGTGGCTAGTCCTAAGATGCACACTGTATGTTGATTGACGAGGCAGCGCATACGTGTATATTTATACACGTGTGTTCATGCAGCTATTCATTCTTATTTTCATGTCCCTGCACTGTAATATGTGTATATACATATGCATGTATGTATACATGTATCGTGCGCATATTTGAGCACTAGAAACACTGTCAGATCAAGTCATGAAAAATGATGAGAAACACATCAAAATTCCTGTGACGGCCCGCCCCGCACCAACCGACATTTACTCCAAAAGTGCGCTGTACACATGTCCAGTTAGCACGGAACGGGTCGTCAGAAGGAAAGGGAAGAAGGAAATGAACATACAAAGAACCTGTAGAATGTCTCACAGCGCATAGAACAAAATATAATAATAACATACTTGACATAAAACAGGAGAGACAGTGCATAAGCTGAAAATCAGAACTAAACATCATAGCAGCGGAAATCCAAAATACAGCTTATTACAACTTTTAAACTGTCTCAAAGCAAAAGTAAGATAAAGGAGGTACACTACTAATGCCCAAGTAGCGACCACCAACGACACAGGGAGAATGTGTGTGTATATATATATATATATATATATACACATATATATATCATACGTGGAAGCCTCCTGCCCGCCTCCGAATCAGCTACTCGCGCATCACCAGCTAACCTGTCTCTAGTCTGCTCATGTGAGCACCCAGAGTAATAAGAGGAGACATAAAACCCTGGGTCAGACATAAAGCCTGGTATGAGCGATAAGCATCTAAATTGAACAATAACAGGTAGACTAAAACATACCTGAACCTGGACCTGCAACCAAAGAGTTAGCACTACATACTGTACAACACTCTAAGGTACCATATCAAACAGTGTAAAGATACGGAGGTGGGGGAGTTGTGCATGTCATAGGGATTGCAAACAATCAAACATAGCATCCATCCTCACATCTCTCACTCAGTGCGTAAAGCATACGATGTTCACCACTTCGATCACCCAACATACCTTGCTACGATCACTCTGCCCCATGAAGTCATAAATGGCTTCACTGCACTGATAACGTAGCCACTAATTCCTTGCTATGTCCACTTTGCCCCATGGAGTCACAAGAACCCCACTGCACTTGCTCATAGCCTTACCAATCCTTACTATGTCCACTTGCCCCATGGAGTTATTCACCCCATCTGCGCTGGCTCATAGTCTTACTACGCATCACCTTGCCCCTCAGGTCATAATGACCCTACTGCACTGATAAGTAGCCCATCGTTCCTTTTTAGTGGTGAATCGAAGTTATGAACGTCGACAACTCCTCAGCACACGTCCCGCAGCAAAGTCCAACCATGAAGTGAACTCATCGGTTCCCGACTGGATCCTGAGCTCTAACTTCCCATATTGGACTACCTTTGCATCTCGGGTTATTGGTCAATACTGGGTCGGGTCGGGTTCCTTCTCAAGCCATCGGTTCGGGTCGGGTATCCTCCATCTGTTCGGGTCGGGTCTTCTTCTGGTGCGGTTCGGGTCGGGTGCCACTCCATCGGTTCGGGTCGGGCGTTTCTCCTCGGGTCGGGTCGGGTGTCATCTCCCCTCCAGCTCGTGCCTCCGTTCCGATCCGTCTCCTCGTCCTTCACATGCTCCTATCCGATCCATCCTCATGCCTCCGATCCGATCCATCCTCCCTAATCTGATCCGATCCCAGTTCAGTTAGTGTGGCCTTCCTTTTTGCCATTTTTCCCAAGTGCAAGGTTCCGATCCGATCGAATTCCATTGCTCAGTTCAACATATCCGATCCGAGCCCCATATCCGATCCGATCCGAACCGTGCACTGTTTTCTGAAACTGTTCCAGCAAGTGTTTACGCCATTCGACGACGTTTTCGACCATTCTAACTATTGAAATCAATCACAAAACATTTCATGCAGTCATAGCAACATGCATAATCAACCACAAACATCAAAACATCAACATGATAGGTTAAAATGGATCAAACATACCCAAAACCCCATATTTCCCCTAAGCATATTTAGGTGAAACTAATGATAGGATTAACAAAACTTAACCAAATTAACCCAAATTCATATCAGAGGTCTAAAACATCATTCCGAATTTTATAAACATTTTTCCCGAATTTTATCATGTTTAAATTCGCTAATTAACACTAATCACCCCTAATTAGCCATAATTAGTGCAAAACTATGCAAATCACTCACCTTAGCCACAAAATAAACTAAGATCTGAAATAAATCTCTGATTTGATGTGAATCTCTATACTAAACAGCAGCTCCAATGTTGATTTGGTGTAGATCTTCCTTGATTAGGGGTTGCTAAGCCAAATCCTTAACCAAAAGGTGATTTGGAGGTGATTTAGAGGTTAGAGGCCATTTTTAGGGTTCCTTGGTGATAAGTGGAGGCTAGAAAATTAAAATGGAATGATCCTCTATCTCATTTCAGCCTCACCATAACCCTAATCCCGAAATGGGTTATGGGCCTACTCACTAATCACCCGATTTGGCCCGGTTAAGTAGTTTTTCACTCTCCAAACCTTATTTCAGCCATATCTCCCAAACGGTAAGTCCATTTGGCTATTATGACCACTCTACGGAAAGGTAAACCATCAAACGAATCCAATGGAAGTGGTTTCAGGTCAAAATTCCTTTCCAATCAAAAGTTATGGCCAAAACAGTACTAACTAAGGGCAAAACGGTCATTTAAAAATCGACAAAAATCATGAACATGGGAAATGACTCTAATGGATGTTTCCCAAAGTTACATGACCATACGACTTCATACGGGAAAGAAATAAATATTCTACAATCCTATGATGTGTAGAATACGGGTCGTTACAATTCCGAGGCAAATAAATTTTTAAAATAAAAATCATATTCGCTAGAATTTAAATATTATTTCTATTCTAGATACTCTGTGTGTGTGTTTCTGTATATGACAAGTAAGCAAGTGATGACTGGTGTGATGACCCCAAACCCCTGTTCCACGGTGGCAAGGGTAATCTTTGGAATATAACACGTAAACATATAACAGTAGAACAAAAATATACCATTACATCAGATAATGTACAACAAAATGCACTGGATAAACATAATCATCCGAATTACACAATATAACAGGATCATACTTAGTACAAAATACAGTTTCAGCTTTATATAAAATGTCTACAGCGGAATCAAACATAATATACATAACAGGAGTTGAACAACATAAAAAGAAGTGATAGAATACATCTTCAACTCCATAGCTATCCAGATAGAGCCTGCTAAAACTTGAATACAAGGCTGCCCGTGTAGAAAGTAGGGCACCCGAGTTTGCAAGTGAAACAAACTACGAGTCAGTCATGGGACTAGTATGAGAAATCTACTTAACTTATTTTATAATAAGGCCAATCGCAGGACCACGTCGCTAACGCGGAACGGGTTTACTCCATTGGATTGCCACTGCTAAAAACAAGTAAATCATTTAAACATCACAATGCTTTTTACAAAAATGAAGCCATTATAAGACTCAGGCCCCATCACACAATGTAACGCAAGCCGGAGGATAGAGTTTTACCTTATAATGGCCAAAATATGCCTGATACGTATAAAACAAGAGCATTTGATATTATTACTAGTGTTTATATGTTTCAAAAACAATTCCAATCATAAGTATCAATCATAGACGGCATGGGTACCATATATCATGTCGCCAAATATAGGTTTACAATTAAAACCGCACGATGTCGTATTTGGAAACTGGATTTCCGTCATGAACCAAGGCAAGGGATCGTCCTTACTGCTTCGAGACCGTCTAGCTCGAGCCTCAGGACCTAGACTCAGGTGGGCCCTTGGGTCGTGAGGGCCGGTCCACACGGAGTGGATTAAAATGCATGAACACTGCGTTTCCCTGCCCTATCGGGCGTAACACTGGCCAAATCCCGACCAAACCATCGGCTCCGCAGAGACCGAAATAACCGAGGCACCTCGCTATCCATCATCCACATAAGTAAAACGTCAGGGCTTGCAAAACGCTGACACCACTCCTAGCTAGAAGGAAACGCATGTCCTCCCTGAAGTCCTATCCCGTTTCTGGTTCATACCGGGGCGTGAGGCCTGCGAATCAATGTTATACACAAAGCTATGCTATTTAAAGTCATTCTTTGATCATCAACCACAAGGCTCTACTTTTCAACAAAAGCCTTGATCACTGCATCTCAGAATGCCACACAGGCAATTCACGCCTTGCAACTGACTTATATCAATCACACAGAATGAAATCCAATGTCGGACACACAGTCCATTTACAAGTCTGTTCTGGGTCTGAACGAAACCGGAGGCACCTTATTCCTCGTCCTATATGTCCAATAAAGGAGAGGTCTCCTTGCACATCCAAATAATCAACAAGTACGTCCGGACAACCACCACTGTAACCCTTTTAGGGCAGCAACTCCCATCAAAAGAATCAGTAGCCATCCATTCGATGTGAATGCCATCGGTCTTGCACTGTCTTCATATCTTCGACTTCTAATCGTCGACCAATTATTTGAAATGAGATTTAACCCGGCCTTTTCAAATAATTCACGTATATTTAGAATTCAAATCAATCCATTTCCATGGTTAAATTATTTGACATCCATAATTCAGTTCATTAATGTAATTTTCCTGTCAAACACATTCAACCATCAAATATCCAATAAACCGAGTAAATTCGGTTTATTTCTATTCCATATCATTTATAATATTTTATAACGATTTATCGCTATATTTATTTATTTAAAAATAGCCCATTCATTTAAACGATGCTTCAGGCCATAACGCGGCCATGGCGCGGTTTTCTCCAGATTTGATTTACACATATCTGAAAATCTAACCATTGGATCTTTACAAATTTTATATCATTGGAAAGATCTTTTCAAAGCGGGCCCAACGGTTCCAGTTTTGGAAAAATCTGACGGTCGGATCTCCTGGTACAATCGTTTAATGTTACGATTTCAAAATACGAACTGCAGCGTTGTTATTCGTTTTATTTTAATAATATATATATAATCCATTCTGGCGTTGTTTTCATTCATATTTGAATTAAACATTTCACACAATCTAACCATTGGATCTTTACAAATTTGGTATCGTTGGAAAGATATTTCCAAAGCGGACCCAACTGTTTTGGTTTCGGGAAAATCCGACGGTCGGATCTCCAGATATAATCGTTTAAAATCACGATTTCAAAACATGAACTACAGCATCGTTATTCGTTTTATTTTAATTTTATTTATATATATATATATATATATAATCCGTTCTTTGATTTCCAAACCATTTTCATTTCATATACATGGTAAAAATAATAATTTTACCTAACAAATATTTATTTCAACACATGACTATCTTTAACACTTCATATGTAAAATAAAAATGTGATTTTTATTGTTAAAACAATTTATTTCAAACATGAATATTTTTACCGATTCATATATATAATAAAAATGTGATTTTTATTGTTAAAACAATTTATTTCCAACATGAATATTTTATATTGATAAAAATGTGATTTTTATCTTTCAAACAAATTATTCGTTATATGAATATTTTTCTACAAACAATTCCAATTTTGTTTTAACCACAAACAATCATTATCAACCATTCGCATTTATCAACCAAATTTCACATCAACCAAAATCCAAACAATCACAACCAATATATCGTCCATGGTCTGTGGACGATGGGAGTATATATATACTTATACATCGCATATATAATTTATACAACGCTTATACATGAGGTGTACAACGCTTATATAATTTATATATCGATCATATAATTTATACATCATCATTCCATTCAAATTTGAATTTAGAAATCTCACATTGCTTTTTGCTTTGCCAAAAATTGTAGCAAGCTCTAAAAATTCTCCGGTCTCTTCTAGAATGTAGAAGACGTCCACACGGTCCCGGTGTCTCTTGTTTCACTGGATTTCGGCCACATGGCAAAAAGATATGATTTTTATAAGTTAATCATATTTTGCGATGGTTTTATAGTGTTATATTATTCAGTTTAAAACAACCAAGGCCGTACCTTTTTGAAATGGTTCCAAACTAGTCATCAATTTGCAGTCAAACCATGTAGCTAGAGGATGATCGGATTGTATGACGTTGTCGGGGGTGGAGAGGGCTTCTCGCCGCTAGGACCCACCTTCAGTTCGACGGGGTCTTCCAGGCGCGACGGCGGTACAAAGTCTCTGACTTTGGGAGGTCGATCCGGGCGATTCTGGCCACGAAAATATTCAATCCTTATATGGATTTGAAGCTCATGAGAATCTCTACAAAATCTTGAACTGGAGCATTTGATTTTAGTGCGTGGATTTGAAGAAAAAGAGGAGAGAAAGGGAGAAGTGTTTTCCATCATGCGCCTAGGAGGTTTACGGGGAGAGAGAAAGTGAACGTGAATTCTAATTGGCCATGGAATTTTATAATTAAATTATTTAATTTATTTAATTTCCAAAATTAGGGTTTTTTCAAACGAGCTCGAAATTAAACCCAATGACTATTGTCCCTAGCTAAATACCCCCATTCCGTACACAATGGAATATGTTTCGTAGGCCCTTTCGACTGTTTCAGTCAGTTTTTCTTCAAATTAAAATATAAAACATTCAAATATGGATTTGAACGTACATTTCAATTTGCCAGGGCCACAAAATGATTTCAAAAATTCTAGAAAAATAGATCTAACCACGTTTGGAAGATATGGTCCCAACAAAATAGATTTCATCGAATTTGGAGACCGTTTGAAAAATGGCCATTTTTTGGTCGATCCAAATTGACTATAATTAACCAAACGCGTTTTCCTTTGCCACGCTCACATATTAACTCCAAAAATTATGGAATTTGAAACCTAGCAATAATTTGACATTCTGGATCCAAAAAAATGGTTTCGTCGAAAACAGAGGTCGTTGGAAAAATGTCTATTTTCAAGGGCTATATTAATTCCATAGCGACTTTTCTGAAAATTCATTTAGCCATAACTTTTGATTCTCGCTATGAAATTTCGATTTTTCAGATTCGTTAGAAAGATATTCTTAAACAGATTTAAATATTTTTGGTTTCACTAAAATCCGTTTTATTTTGCATCCTGTACAGTCAGTCAAAGTTTGAATTCAAAATTTCACACTATTGCGCTATTTTAGGCCTTGTTTTATAATTAAAATAAATATATTCACTATAACTTAAAAAAAAGAGAAATAATCTATCTTTCGGAATGGAGACCTCTTGGCGATCTTTTTTTGAAAATTCAAACTATGCTTTTTCTTCTCTGAAATCGTCTTTCTCCTCACAAATCTCTTCTTTACACGTTGACCATGCTGAAAATGCTAAGAATGTTTCTGCTAATCCATCTTTTAAGGATATATTACTTAGGCCAGCTGTAAAGAGAAATTCATCTTCGAATATTTTAAATTATAAGAAGCCACTGTCAAAAACGTCTCCTCGTATCCATAACAGCTATAATGAAAATCTCATTAATATCAAATCAAAAAATGGCTGCTTCAGATGTGGATCGACAGATCACTGGGCGCGATCATGCCGAAATCCAGTTATTTGTTTTAAATGCCATAAAACAGGGCATAAGGGTTTCAATTGCAAATCTGATCGCTCTCTATCCCCAAAAATGGCAGAAAATAGATCCCGCAAACAAATCGCTATCAAAAATCGTTCAAATGGGCTAGATTGATGGTAATCATCTCTATTGTGAGCGGATCCTTTTCTATACGTCAGATCGAGGAGTTATTGAAGGCCAGGTATGGCCGTCGCGCCCCATCTTGGGACTAGAACGTTAAGCGAATGAGAGATGTATTTGTTGTTCGATTCCCAACGCATTTGCTGGCAGTAAATTTCCAATATACTTTCAATTTGACCATGGGGAAAATTAATTTGAAGAGGTGGAGCCTGAGGTTTGGCAGTGTCTCGAGGGAGAAGGAAACTTTCTGGATCCTCATGAAAAATGCTCCGGTGGTCTGCCGTAAGCTGGATGTTCTCAAAGATGCTTTGGCTAACATTGATGAAGTGGAGAGGGTCCAATACGGAGCAATTCATGATGCGGATTATACCTGCTTACGTGCTAAATTGACAAAGGAAGTTAGCACGCCGCTGCCGGAGTCGGCGGCAATTCCAGTTGAGAGTTTTTCTCATGTGGTATATATTCAACGATGCGAGGAGGATTCACCGCCCAAAATCAATGTTCCTCCTTTCAAGCAAAGAGTGTTTGCAACTGTTAGCGATGGGAAGCTTAAAGTTATGTGTAGCAAAGTTGGGGGTGCCAAAATGCATGTTGGAGATGTTAGTGTCCCGGTGGTTGATTCATCGATTAATGATGAATGAGGTACTGTTGAAGCGAGGGGCAATAATGATAATTATGTGGTTCATTTTGATGATGGTGTGGCAGTGGAGGTTGATGTTGATGGTAATGTAGTGGGTGCTGGTGCAAATTCTGGAGACGTCATTCTTGTCAATGAGAATGACGGTGTTGGCTTGCTTGATTTTGCAGATGGTGACAATGTGCATGGTGACAGGGATTCGTTTGATGAACATGTCATGGACAATGAATCACAAGGCCTTACTTTGGCTGGAGGTATGGCTGTTGCTCCAACCAACTCTGGAGAATGCTCTGCAACAAGGGACAAGGGTAAGCCTGCCACAGACCAAGGAATTGTCATGCTGCGACGCAGTGCAAGGGGAATGGGCCACCCAATGGTAGGTAGCATTTTTGTTCCTGCTATTCTTAATACTTTGAATAGTGATCAACTTCATGATATTGCAAGTAAAGCCGGTTTTGTGTTGAATGATGATGTGATACGTGATATTAAAAACAAAGAAAATGAGAGGGCTAATGTTTCACCATGATAATTGTCACATGGAATGTTAGAGGCCTAAGAACTTTTGATAAGTGTCTAAGGGTTAAGAATTATCTCAAATCTGTAAAACCTGATATCATCATGCTGCAAGAGACTAAAATCGAAAACCATGAACCATTTATTTTTAAATGTTTGGGGTGGGGCATTATTGATGAATGGGATTTTATTCCTGCTGTGGGAACCTCTGGTGGCATTTTTACTGGTTGGGGTAGCAATTCATGGACTGTTAAGCAAGAAATTAAACAAACTTACTGTCTACACATGGCTCTTGAATGCAAGTCTACCAATGTTCTATATTTCTTTTCTAATGTCTATGGGCCTAACACAAGACGAGAAAGAATGACTTTGTGGGCAGAGGGTTTGGAGTTTCATAATCTCATGTATGGTCCCTGGGTTATTGGTGGTGATTTTAATGTTACTACATTTATTTTTGAACGTAACGTTGAGAAAATCTCTGGTTTGGGTGATATGAATGATTTCAGTGACTTTGTTGGAGATTGTGGTTTATTGACTTACCCATGACTAATAGAAAATTTACGTGGACTGACGGTAGAACCCCTCCTACTTTAGTTCGTCTTGACCGTTTTTTTTATTAACTCCGCTTTTGAAGACCTACACCCCCTGACTCTTCAAAAAAGGTCACTCGTCCCTTATTTCTGATCACTGCCCAGTAGTCCTAGACACTAACGCTGATTTTAGAAAGAAAACTTTTTTTAAGTTTGAAAATATGTGGTGCATTGAGCCAATTTTTGACAAGATGCTTCGACAGAAATGGATAGAATTCCGCAGTTTTGGTGATGCAGCTAGCAATTTTTGTAGAAAAATGAGACTTTTGCGAATTTTTTTAGCCAAATGGAATAGAGAAGTTTTTGGCAACATCAGAGTTAAGAAACAGAGACTTGATTCTGGGATTATGGAGTTGACTGTGCTTGACGAATCACGCAATTTAGATAAAGCTGAGCGAGCCCTGTTAAAGACTAAAGAAAAGGAGCTTCTTATAGTGATTGACCAGGAGGAGATTTTTTGGAAGCAGAGATCGAGAAATTAGTGGATAAAGCTTGGTGATAGTAACACGAGTTACTTTCATAAAGTTGCGAATGGTAGACGGAGAATGAATACGATTTGTAGTATTTGGAAGGATGGGGAAGAAATCTGTGATCAACAAAAATCAGGAGAAGTTTTTACTGAATTTTATAAGGGTATTTTTGGAGAAAGAAATGAGAACCGTGTGAACGTAGATTAGAGTATTCTGTATCCTTCAACTGCTGATCTAAGTGGCATTGATTCCGAGTTCTCGAAAGAAGAAATTGTTGCAGCTTTAAACGAGATGCCTGGTGATAAAGCCCTTGGACCTGATGGTTTTCCAAACCTTTTTTATAAGAAATATTGGGACTTGATTAAACATGATGTCGTCAACATTTTCAAAGAATTTCATGCTAGTTCTTTGAGATTAGATGTGTTAGGGTATGCTAACGTAGTCTTAATACCTAAGAAAGAAGGAAATGTCTCTACTGCGGACTTTCGACCAATCAGCCTCTTGAATAGTAGCTTCAAGCTGATCACTAAAGTTCTTGCAAATAGGTTGAAAGTGAAAATGGATGATCTTATCGACGTTTCGCAGACGGCATTTATTAAAGGAAGGTTTATTCTTGATGGAGCAGCACTTGTTCAGGAAGTTATCTCTCATAGTGACAGACATAATGTGCCCTGCGCAATACTGAAATTGGATTTCGCTAAGGCCTTTAATACTGTTGATTGGAGGTTCATCATGGATTTGCTTTGCACGAGAGGTTTTCCTGTTAAATGGCTAAACTGGATTCATTGCATTTTAACATCAAGCAGATCAAACATTTGTGTAAATGGCGTGGCAGGCAAGACTATTGCTTCCAAGCGTGGGCTGCGTCAGGGAGACCCCCTTTCCCCACTTCTTTTCGATTTGGCTGCCGATGTCTTTTGTCGGATCCTTCAGGTGGTAAGCGCTAATGATATCATCCAGAGCTTTGGTAGGGATCACATCATTGGGGGTATTAATTCATTGCAATATGCTGACAATACTATTATCTTTAGCAAACCTGATTGCAAGTACATTGCCTCTTTAAATTTTTTGCTTTATGTTTTTGAAAGTTTGTATGGCTTAAAAATTAATTTTCATAAGAGTATTGTTTATACTATGGGTTGTAGTGCTGATGTGAACAGGAAATGTGCTGAAATACTTAATTGTAAGGCAGACTCATTTCCTCTAAATTATCTTTGGGCTTGCATCCGTCCAAAAAGACTGATTGTGACAGCCCGCCCCGCACCAACCGACATTTACTCCAAAAGTGCGCTGTACACATGTCCAGTTAGCACGGAACGGGTCGTCAGAAGGAAAAGGGAAGAAGGAAATGAACATACAAAGAACCTGTAGAATGTCTCACAGCGCATAGAACAAAATATAATAATAACATACTTGACATAAAACAGGAGAGACAGTGCATAAGCTAAAAACCAGAACTAAGCATCATAGCAGCGGAAATCCAAAATATAGCTTATTACAACTTTTCAAACTATCTCAAAGCAAAAGTAAGATAAATGAGGTACACTACTAATGGCCAAGTAGCGACCACCAACGACACAGGGAGAATGTGCATATATATATATCATACGTGGAAGCCTCATGCCCGCCTCCAAACCAGCTACTCGCGCATCACCAGCTAACCTGTCTCTAGTCTGCTCGTGTGAGCACCCAGAGTAATAAGAGGAGACATAAAACTCTGGGTCAGACATAAAGCCTGGTATGAGCGATAAGCATCTAAAGTGAACAATAACAGGTAGACTAAAACATACCTGAACCTGGACCTGCAACCAAAGAGTTAGCACTACATACTGTACAACACTCTAAGGTACCATATCAAACGGTGTAAAGATACGGAGGTGGGGGAGGTGTGCATGTCATAGTGATGGCAAACAATCAAACATAGCATCCATCCTCACATCTCTCACTCAGTGCGTAAAGCATACGATATTCACCACTTCGATCACCCAACATACCTTGCTACGATCACTCTGCCCCATGAAGTCATAAATGGCTTCACTGCACTGATAACGTAGCTACTAATTCCTCGCTATGTCCACTTGCCCCATGGAGTTATTCACCCATCTGCGCTGGCTCATAGCCTTACCAATCCTTACTATGTCCACTTGCCCCATGGAGTTGTTCACCCCATCTGCGCTGGCTCATAGTCTTACTACGCATCACCTTGCCCCTCGGGTCATAATGACCCTACTGCACTGATAACGTAGTCTTGCTACCATCACCTTGCCCCTCAGGTCATAATGACCCTACTGCACTGATAAGTAGCCATCATTCATTTTTAGTGGTGAATCGAAGTTGTGAACGTCGACAATTCCTTAGCACACGTCCCGCAGCAAAGCCCAACCATGAAGTGAACTCATTGGTTCCCAACTAGATCTTGAGCTCTAACTTCCCATATTGGACTACCTTTGCTTCTCGGGTTATTGGTCAATACTGGGTCGGTTCGGATCTCCCCCTAATCATTAGTTCGGTTCTGATCAGAATGCTCCTTCTACACTGGATCGGGTCGGGTCGTCATCACCCCTGGCGGATCGGGTCGAGGTCTTCAACTTGCCACGGTTCGGGTCGGGTGCTCTCTTCAGATCGGTTCATGGCACCTTCAACTCGTGGGTGGGCATTCGGGTCGGAGCGTTCAAGAACAAGTGGATCGTGGATGCTGCCTCCCTCTGTTGGATCGGGGTACGAAACACGAGCGGATCGGGTACGAGAGGCAGTTCACGGTTGATGTTCGTGGACCTTGCGCAGATGGTTCAGCTCGGAGGAGATGACTTGACTAGTGGTGATGTCCCACGATCCCATAGGGCGATCCGATCGACCCTCAATCCCCATCCGATCCGAACTCCTGCACCTTGTCCAGCGAGTTGTTTACGCCCCTCGACGGCGTTTTCGACCATTCCAACTATTCTAATCAATCACAAAGCATACCATACAGTCATAGAAACATATATAATCAACCACAAACATCAAAACAATAATATGATAGGTTAAAATGGATCAAACATAGCCAAAACCCCATATTTTCCCTTAAGCGTTTAGGTGAAACTTATGATATGATTAGCAAAACTTAACCAAATTAACCCAAATTCATATCAGAGGTCTAAAACATCATTCCGAATTTTATAAACATTTTTCCAAAATTTTATCATGTTTAAATTCGTTAATTAACACTAATCACCCCTAATTAGCCATAATTAGTGCAAAACTATGCAAATCACTCACCTTAGCCACAAATAAACTAAGATCTGAAATAAATCTCTGATTTGATGTGAATCCCAATGCTAAACAGCAGCTCCAATGTTGCTTGGGTGTAGATCTTCCTTGATTAGAGGTTGTTAAGCCAAATCCTTGACCAAAAGATGATTTGGAGGTGATTTAGTGGTTGGAGGCCATTTTTAGGGTTCCTTGGTGATAAGTGGAGGCTAGAAAACTGAAATGGAATGATTCTCCATCTCATTTAAGCCTTCCCATAACCCTAATCCCGAAATGGGTTATGGGCCTACTCACTAATCACCCGATTTGGCTCGGTTAAGCAGTTTTTCACCCTCCAAACCTTATTTCAGCCATATCTCCCAAACGGTAAGTCCGTTTGGCTATTATGACCACTCTACGGAAAGGTAAACCATCAAACAAATCTAATGGAAGTGGTTTCAGGTCAAAATTCCTTTCCAATTAAAAGTTATGGCCAAAACAGTACCAACTAAGGGCAAAATGGTCATTTAAAAATCGACAAAAATCATGAACATGGGAAATGACTCTAATAGATGTTTCCCAAAGTTACATGAGCATACCACTTCACATGGGAAAGAAATAAATATTCTACGATCCTATGATGTGTAGAATGCGGGTCGTTACACTCTCCCCCCCCCCCCCCCCCCCTTAAGAAATTTCGCCCCCGAAATTCCCTAATCAAAACACACACAATGGTCCTGCATGCCTATCAATCATAAAACAACAATCAAACATGCAAACAAGCAAAACAAATCTACCTTAGCATGCGGAAAACTAAATTGCAAAGTAAATCTTACCAGGCAAAGAGTTCTGGATATGTCTTCCTAATGCTCTCCTCTGTCTCCCAAGTACAATCATTCTCGTCGTCGCCCCACTGAACCTTGACTAGCTTCACCGCCTTCCTTCGAAGTTGCTTCATATCGTGCCCCACAATACGAATCGGCTTGCGGTCCCAACCGCCTCGGGTTCTACTTCGAAGTCCTCTAACTGATCAGGTGAAATAGTCATATCTGAGTCGTGAACGTACTTCCTTAATTGGGAAACATGAAACACATTGTGAACTCCCGCCATCTTCTCTGGTAAGCCAACTCTATATGCCAAATTCCCGACTAGTTTAAGGACAGGGAATGGGCCAACAAATCTTGGTGCTAACTTGCCTCTCCTGCCAAATCGTATCACGCTTTTCAACGGAGAAATCTTGACAAACACCAAGTCACCAACGGAGAATTTTAAGTCTCTTCTCCTCTTATCAGCATAGCTCTTCTTCCTATCTTGGGCAGCTTTCATTCGTGGCTGAATGATCTTAATCTTATCTGAAGTTTCTCTCACCACATCTGGTCCAAGCACAAACTTCTCGCCAGTCTCTATCCAACATGATGGTGAGTTGCATGGTCTTCCGTACAAGGCTTCATATGAGCCATACCGATACTGGATTGGTAGCTATTATTATATGCAAACTCTACTAGATGCAAATGGTCATCCCATGATCCACCAAAATCCAATATACAAGCTATCAAGAGATCTTCCAATATACGATTCACCCTCTCCGTCTGACCGTCGGTCTGAGGATGATATGCGGTACTGAGATGTAATCCTGACCCTAGAGCCTCTTGTAAGCTCTTCCAAAACCCACTAGTGAACAATGGGTCTCGGTCACTCACAATGCTTTTGGGTACTCCATGAAATCTCACTACCCATTTCATATACAATTCTGCCAACTTGGCTGCCGTTCTGGTCGATTTGACTGGTATAAATCTTGCACTTTTAGTCAATCGATCCACAATTACCCAAATGCTATCATATCCCGATCTAGTCCTTGGTAAACCATCGATGAAATCCATCGAGACTTGCTCCCATTTCCATTCGGGAATTTCTAATGGTTGGAACAATCCACTAGGATTCTTTTGCTCGGCTTTAACTAGCTGGCAATTCATGCATTTGGATATAAACTTCCCAACGTCTCTTTTCATCCCTTCCCAGTAGTAAGTCTGTCTCATGTCTCGATACATCTTATTACCACCGGGATGTATAGTCAGTTTTGAGTGATGACATTCTCTAAGTACTTCATCCCTCAAACCATTCACGTTGGGCACAACTAATCTTTCATTCTTTCGAAGCCATCCATCTCGATCAAGCCCATACACACTCATCTCCCCACCGTCGATGTCCATCTCTAACTTGGAGATGATTTCCAATAGATTAGGATCGTCCCTCTGGCTGGAACCAATCCGCTCTATCAAAGTGGGTATGATCGCTATATTAGCTAGCATGACTGGATCCAATTCGCACCTTGGTTTGAAATCAAACCCCGCGATATACTCCAGTTGCTTCCACTCAAGAAACATAGCCCCTAAACTGGCATGTCTCCTACTCAAGGCATCGGCTACCGCATTACCTTTCCCAGGTGTGTATGCGATATCAAAATCATACGAAGCCAAGAACTCTAACCATCTCTGCTGACGGAGATTCAGATCCTTCTGGGAGAAGAGATACTTTAACGATTTATGATCGGTAAACAACTCAAATCTTTCTCCCAAGAGATAGTGTCTCCATGTCTTCAGCGCAAATACAATCGCTGCCAATTCCAAATCATGGGTAGGATACTTCTTCTCATGCGGCTTTAGCTGTTGACTAGCATAAGCTACAACCCTACCTCCTTGCATCAATACAGCACCCAGTCCGGTACCACAAGCATCCGTGTATACCGTCATCTCTTCATTCCCTTTAGGAATGACTAACACTGGCGCACGCGTCAACTTCTCTTTTAGACTCTTGAAGGCATCCTCACACACTCCGTCCCAGACGAAGGACCGATTCTTCTTAGTCAATTGAGTCAACGGTGCTGCTATCTTGGAGAAGTCCTGGATAAACTTACGATAATATCCAGCTAATCCCAAGAAACTTCTTACATCCGTTACATTCTTGGGCGTAGGCCAATCCTGTACCGTAGCCACCTTTGCAGGGTCCACGGCAATACCACTCTCTGAAACAACATGACCCAAGAATCTCACCTCCCTTCTCCAAAAGTGACACTTAGAGAATTTCGCTTTCAATTGGTGTTTCCTCAACACCTCCATCACTATCCTCAAGTGTCCTTTGTGTTCCTCCTCTGTCCTTGAATAAACAAGGATATCATCCACGAACACAAGAACAAACTTATTTAACTGATCTCTGAATACTCGATTCATAAGATCCACAAAATAGGCTGGTGCATTGGTCAACCCAAATGGCATGACCAACCACTCATAAAATCCAGAAGGCGTCCTAAATGCCGTTTTCGGAACACTCTCATCTGCTACCCGAAGCTGATGAAATCCTATCGCGAGGTCCAACTGGAAGAACACTCTTGCTCCTTCCAGTTGATCAAACAAATCATCTATCCACGGTAGAGGATACTTATTCTTCCTCGTCACCTTATTCAACTCGCGATAGTCCACACACAACCGAAGGGAACCATCTGCCTTAGTGGCAAACACAACTGGTGCTCCCCACTCGGAGACACTCCTAATAAATCCCTTCTTCAAAAGATTGCTGACTTGCACCCCGAGCTCTCACTGCTCCCTTGGTGCCATACGACGAAGTGGCATCACTATAGGTCTGGCATCTTTCACTAAATCAATACGGAACTCAATCTCTCGGTGTGGTGGAAGCCCGGTCACCTCCTCGAAGACGTCCGGATACTGGCCAACCACGGGCACATCTGACAACTCATCCTGCGGGATGTCGAGGGAATTTACAAAACTAGCCATAACCCCATCACTAGGTAGACTACCAAACACTACCCTCCGCCCATCATCCGCCCTCACTGTCACCAAAAAGCCCTCACAGTCTACCACCACCCCGTATCTTTGGAGCCAATCGACTCCCAATATAATGCCATACCCAGTAAAGCCCAAAACAAAGCAATCACATACAAACATACATCCATGACTCGATAAGACCAAATTCCTGCAAATCATACTAAGGCTAGTCGAACCGCCAATCGGGTTCGTCACGACCAATGGTCTATCAACTATCTCGGATTCCAGTCCCAACCTATCTACCAGGTCACTAGATATGAAGGAACGGGAAGCCCCAGTATCAAACAAAACTAGAACTGGTACATCATAAATAGAAAGCATACATTGAATAACAACATTCTTTCCTTTCTCCGCCGTAGTTGGGGGCATTCGACGAAGAAGGAACAACATCAATAGCATATGCTTTCACAATCTGCTTCTCCTTAAGAGGTTGCGGACACTTATCCTTATGATGTCCCACTTGACCACAGTTGTAGCACTTCCTTTCCGCTGGCTTGGCCCGACAATCTTTAGCATAATGGCCCTTCTTTCCACAGCTGAAGCACTCAACATCCTTCTTGCTCTTTTTCTGGCCACCTTTTGATTGGTCCTGCTTCCTCTTATTCTGAGAGTTATTATTGCCTCCACCGCCTGCTTGCGGCTTTGGCCCTTCTGCAGATGCAGCCTCAGTCTTTGACATAGGGTAAAGACTCTCTGATCTCAAAGCCTTCCCCACAATCGATTCAAAAGTCTCATCGATGTGATTAATAAGCCTTTCCCCCAAGTACCCATCCAAACCAGTAATGAACTTCTCATTCTTCTTCTCAGGAGTATCGATGAGAGACAATCCATACTTCGACAAAGTGTCGAACACAGCAATATAATCAGAAACTGCCCTTCCGTTCTGCTTGAGTTCCAAGAACCTCTTGAACAACACTGACTTCTGGGCAGCTGGAATGAACTTCTCGCTGAAGCGAGCCTTGAACTGATCCCAAGTAACCTGGTTCTCTGGAGTAGCTGTTCTAATGGCATTCCACCAATTCATCGCTCGCCCTTGCAGCTGGCGAGACGTTAGCCTTCTCTTCATCGCATCCTCAAGACCCAAGTCATCGAAGATACGATCACATCTAATCTTGAACATCTGTCGCCGACTCCATCCCGTGGAACGGCATCCCACCAAGGTTAGTGTAATCCTTGCACAACTTGGCGAAATCGACCCTAGGCGCCTGCACTACTGGGCCAATACCAACTCCGGGATTGGGAACTGCCACTTGCACTTCTCTAAGCATGTCTCTCATGAGGTTAGTAAACATCGCTCTCATGTCAGCGGCATTCCCATGGTTGGTCCCTCTACTAGCTCCCCTCGTGTCTCGGCTCATCGTCAATCTGAAAAAGGGAAACGATTAACGACCCCATAGTGGTGCTAGTGCAGTGCGACTTCATTCTTATACAACTAATAGTATATATATATAGCTTTTGAAAACCAAAGTAATCACAAATACGCGCTCTCATATACGTACTATCTCTCCCTAGTGTCTTTCCCTAGGTTAACTACGCAACTTAGAGCTCTGATACCAAGTGTGACGGCCCGCCCCGCACCAACCGACATTTACTCCAAAAGTGCGCTGTACACATGTCCAGTTAGCACGGAACGGGTCGTCAGAAGGAAAACGGAAGAAGGAAATGAACATACAAAGAACCTGTAGAATGTCTCACAGCACATAGAACAAAATATAATAATAACATACTTGACATAAAACAGGAGAGACAGTGCATAAGCTAAAAACCAGAACTAAGCATCATAGCAGCGGAAATCCAAAATATAGCTTATTACAACTTTTCAAACTATCTCAAAGCAAAAGTAAGATAAATGAGGTACACTACTAATGGCCAAGTAGTGACCACCAACGACACAGGGAGAATGTGCACACACACACACACACACACACACATATATATATATATATATATATATATATATATCATACGTGGAAGCCTCCTGCCCGCCTCCGAACCAGCTACTCGCGCATCACCAGCTAACCTGTCTCTAGTCTGCTCGTGTGAGCACCCAGAGTAATAAGAGGAGACATAAAACTCTGGGTCAGACATAAAGCCTGGTATGAGCGATAAGCATCTAAAGTGAACAATAACAGGTAGACTAAAACATACCTGAACCTGGACCTGCAACCAAAGAGTTAGCACTACATACTGTACAACACTCTAAGGTACCATATCAAACGGTGTAAAGATACGGAGGTGGGGGAGGTGTGCATGTCATAGTGATGGCAAACAATCAAACATAGCATCCATCCTCACATCTCTCACTCAGTGCGTAAAGCATACGATATTCACCACTTCGATCACCCAACATACCTTGCTACGATCACTCTGCCCCATGAAGTCATAAATGGCTTCACTGCACTGATAACGTAGCTACTAATTCCTCGCTATGTCCACTTTCCCCATGGAGTTATTCACCCCATCTGCGCTGGCTCATAGCCTTACCAATCCTTACTATGTCCACTTGCCCCATGGAGTTGTTCACCCCATCTGCGCTGGCTCATAGTCTTACTACGCATCACCTTGCCCCTCGGGTCATAATGACCCTACTGCACTGATAACGTAGTCTTGCTACCATCACCTTGCCCCTCAGGTCATAATGACCCTACTGCACTGATAAGTAGCCATCATTCATTTTTAGTGGTGAATCGAAGTTGTGAACGTCGACAACTCCTTAGCACACGTCCCGCAGCAAAGCCCAACCATGAAGTGAACTCATTGGTTCCCAACTGGATCCTGAGCTCTAACTTCCCATATTGGACAACCTTTGCATCTCGGGTTATTAGTCAATACTGGGTCGGTTCGGATCTCCCCCTAATCATCAGTTCGGTTCGGATCAGAATGCTCCTTCTACACTGGATCGGGTCGTCATCACCCCTGGCGGATCGGGTCGAGGTCTTCAACTTGCCACGGTTCGGGTTGGGTGCTCTCTTCAGATCGGTTCGTGGCACCTTCAACTCGTGGGTGGGCATTCGGGTCGGAGCGTTCAAGTACAAGTGGATCGTGGATGCTGCCTCCCTCTGTCGGATCGGGGTACGAAACACGAGCGGATCGGGTATGAGAGGTAGTTCACGGTTGATGTTCGTGGACCTTGCGCAGATGGTTCGGCTCGGAGGAGATGACTTGACTCGTGGTGATGTCCCACGATCCCATAGGGCGATCCGATCGACCCTCAATCCCCATCCGATCCGAACTCCTGCACCTTGTCCAGCGAGTTGTTTACGCCCCTCGACGGCGTTTTCGACCATTCCAACTATTCTAATCAATCACAAAGCATACCATACAGTCATAGAAACATATATAATCAACCACAAACATCAAAACAACAATATGATAAGTTAAAATGGATCAAACATAGCCAAAACCCCATATTTTCCCTTAAGCGTTTAGGTGAAACTTATGATATGATTAACAAAACTTAACCAAATTAACCCAAATTCATATCAGAGGTCTAAAACATCATTCCGAATTTTATAAACATTTTTCCAGAATTTTATCATGTTTAAATTCGCTAATTAACACTAATCACCCCTAATTAGCCATAATTAGTGCAAAACTATGCAAATCACTCACCTTAACCATAAATAAACTAAGATCTAAAATAAATCTCTGATTTGATGTGAATCCCAATGCTAAACAGCAGTTCCAATGTTGCTTTGGTGTAGATCTTCCTTGATTAGAGGTTGTTAAGCCAAATCCTTGACCAAAAGGTGATTTAGTGGTTGGAGGCCATTTTCGGGTTCCTTGGTGATAAGTGGAGGCTAGAAAACTGAAATGGAATGATTCTCCATCTCATTTCAGCCTTCCCATAACCCTAATCCCGAAATGGGTTATGGGCCTACTCACTAATCACCCGATTTGGCCCGGTTAAGCAGTTTTTCACCCTTCAAACCTTATTTCAGCCATATCTCCCAAACGGTAAGTCCGTTTGGCTATTATGACCACTCTACGGAAAGGTAAACCATCAAACAAATCTAATGGAAGTGGTTTCAGGTCAAAATTCCTTTCCAATCAAAAGTTATGGCCAAAACAGTACCAACTAAGGGCAAAATGGTCATTTAAAAATCGACAAAAATCATGAACATGGGAAATGACTCTAATAGATGTTTCCCAAAGTTACATGACCATACTACTTCACATGGAAAAGAAATAAATATTCTACGATCCTATGATGTGTAGAATGCGGGTCGTTACACTGATGAAGGGAGATTGGCAGTTAGTTATTGACAAAGTTGATAGGCGTCTGTCTGGCGAGATGGAAGGGGAATTGTTTATCAAAGGCTGGAAGGCTAGTGTTGGTGAATTTTGTTCTATCTGCTATCCCTTTTGTATTGGCTATCTTTTTATTCATGCCCTGGATGGGTGATTTAAAAGATTGATGCTTTTCGTCGGAATTTTTTCTGGACTGGCACAAAGGATATGCGTAAAGTTAGCTGCCTTGTGTCGTGGGATTAGGTATGCAAATCCAAAGAATAGGGAGGCTTGGGAGTTTTAAATTTGAGAAACATGAATTCAGCTTTGCTTTACAAATGGTTGTGGACTATGCTAAGTGATAAGAAAGTTCTTTGGAAGGAGTGGATTTTAAACACTTGTTACGGCGGAAGATTTGATTGGAACGCGGATGTTTCTCATTGTTCGGTATTCTGATATGGCGTTGTGTCTAATATTCATTGAATGAAGATTGGTTCTGATGTTGTAGTAAAAAATGGACGCAATGCTTCTTTCTGGTTTGACTGCTGGCTGCTTCCAATCCCTTTGCGAGTTGAATTTGCTGACCTTTTTGAGATTGCATGCAATAAAAACTCTACAGTCAGCGAAATATACAATGTGAATACTGCCAATTTCAAATGGAAACTGACTTTTTGTCGTCTTTTAGCTGGTAATGATTTGATTCAGCTATGTGGTCTGATTCGTTTGTTAGAAGATGTACAACTTAATGATGAAGAGGATGATGAATTTGTTTGGAAGATTGGGGGGAATAACAATTCTTTTCGGGTTAGAAAACTTTATAAGATGATGAACTTTGCAGGAAGGAAATACGATGGCTTCATACGTATGTGGAGTTTTAAGGCAGTACCTACTAAGGTCAAGATTCATATGTGGACGATCATGCATAACAAGCTTAATACGGTGAGCAGATTATGTCAAAAGGGAGTTCAGGTAGCTGGGGGTTGTGTTTTTTGCGTTGATGACGATGAAAATTACCTGCACTTATTCGTTGATTGTGATTTCGCTTTCTATGTGTGGATGAAGTGTTTAGTTAGCCTTAATATTTGCTTAGATTGGTCTAGCTTCATTACCGATCAATTTCTTTTTTGGCACAACACTTTTATTTCACTACCTAATACATCTATGCGACAACTGTTTGTTGCCTTGAACTTTGCTTATGTTTGGATTCTTTGGCATGAAAGAAACTCATGAAAGTTTAAATGTAAAATGAAACAGCCCAACTCAGTTATTTATTGCATTCTCAAATTTGTTTCTCAATGGTCAGGCAACGACGAGGTCAAGTTTGTGACACCATTGGCGCTAGAGTCATGGATAGAGCTCGTGGCAACCGAGCTTGATGCAGCTTCCGATACAGTTAGTTTGGTTTCTTAGCTACTATATGGATGTTTTATGTATATTATGGGTACTGCATTACCATGCTTGCGTGCATGCATTTCTTTTTGGGTTGTACATATTCTTGTATATATTAGTAGCACGTCTTTTGTATGCTGTACTGAACACCACGTTGTACTTGGTTTACGTTTTATGAATGAAGGCGTGAATCTAGCGATTCACTACCTTTTTGCATCAAAAAATATTCACTATAACTTTGATCCAAAAGAATTTTTAGTCGTTACTATTTAAAATAAATTATTTTAAATATTCAAATTCCCTAAAATAGCCAAATTAAATTTTTTTAATTTGGTTCTGATTTTCTAGGTTATTACAATCTCCCCCACTTAAAATCTTTTCATCCCCGAAAAGGAACAAAGCTGAAAGTTGTTTAACTAACCAACTCAACTTTCATTTTGGCTTTCATTCTTCAACTTTTCAATTTCTAAGATTTTTCTAATTCTTCAAAAATTTGGCTAACAACCCAAATTTTCGAAAAATTTCGCCGTAACCTCCTTTGTAAGGGGAGGGGTTTGGAAATTTATTGGGCCGTATTAGATACCCAATAAATCCTAAAAAGCATACACATATTTATACTGATATATTCTGGTGTCCACAGGGGAGTGTGTATAGATCATAACTCCAGAGAATAAATTCTCGTCACCCTATAAATGGTTTTTGCGCTTTAATGACCAGAGAGACATGTTTATTGTCATCTCCAGACCAGTGAGATTTTTTTTATTAATCTGGCAATTTACCGTTACATTTTATATAGTCCATGTCACTCTTCGGTTCAACATGTAATATAGTCATTGCCACACAAGCCTCTCGCTCGTATGGTAAACCTTCAACCTCGTCACATAAGCTCCAAGTGCTTATGTGGTATATGATAAGGTATTCTATCTTCAAGAAGTATGCCATGTAGTATAGTTCAAAATTAATTGTTACTATCCTATGACGACGTTTACTATTTCACATAGAACATCTAGCACTTCGCATCCAATGACATTCACAGGATTTGATATATAAATAAAATTGCGCATCCAACTCATTAAGGTTTACCTATTTGTCGGGCACGCAAATAAATCCTTTACTCAATAACAAATCCATTTACCTGTTCAAACATATATAATGTACATGCATGTATTTCAATCAATTTTCAAATCAGTTCAATATTTGATCCCATTTGCATAAATTTACCCTTCACTTTCTTATTGATTAAATTAATTATCATTCCAATATTTTGATTAGTCAAATTCATAATCACTCAACACAAACAACAATCAATTTGTTGATTAACTTTTCAAAAATATACTAATTAATTCATATACTCTTTTAAAATCATTCAGACTATATAATTAAAAAAATTATATCCATGAAAAGGAAACAACAGCAAAGTAGAAAATAATACGAAAATGCAAAACATGGTAAATGTATCTTGCACCAGAGTTAATCAGAGATATCCACCCTACAATTGGGATAGGCTTTCTTAATGCTCTCCTCAGTTTCCCAAGTACAGTCTCGCGGATCTCCACTAATTTGCACTTTGACTAAGCGAACCTTCTTGTTCCTCAGCTCTTTAGTTTCTTTGCCAATAATCTTTATCGTCTCTCTCCTCACTGCCAATTCTGGAGTAATTTCCAAATCTTGTTGCGTGCCTTCCTCTACGACCAAGTCTGGATCATGTACATACTTTCGAAATTGAGATACGTGAAATACATCATGTACTCCAGGTAACCAATCAGGAAATTGAACTCTATAAGTGAGAGTTCCAATCCGTTCGTGCACAGGAAATAGACCAATAAATCTGGGCGCCAACTTCCCCGTTTTGCCAAATTGGACTACTCCTCTCATCGGAGAAACTCGTAGATACACATAGTCACCAACAACAAATGCTAAATCTCTTCTTCTCGAGTCTGCATAGCTCTTCTATCGGCTTTGAACTATTTGCAGTCGCTTCTTAATGAAATCTACTTTATCCAAGGCTTCGTGAATCATATCGAGTTGCAATACAAGTTTATTTCCAGGTTCGATATAACAATACCAACCTCAACTGGAGTTAATGCGAAGAGTCGAGTTTTAAATAAGCTAAAAGTTTGTGTAGTCTAATTAAGAGCGATAACATGTGTCTAGCTAGCCTACTCTGTATTTTACTCCTTAGCATAGAAGTAAATATCAGAAATTGATATCCCTCGAGCATAAGTATAAGCAATGGTACCATTCCTAATTAAATCATTAAAATTAGGTAAACCTAAACAGGATAAACATAAAGTTATTTCAGGGATTAAAACCACGAAATCAGTATGGATCGTCGAATTAGTTTAAAACCCTAATTGCAAGTTCAAAACTAGTATCATTAAATTTAAACCCTCAAACATATAAATAAAAAGATACCACATTAGCATATAGATTCGTATGCTTAAGATAAATAATTTTTAACACTATGAGAACTTTAATTTCTCGTTCAAAAAATTCAATTGTAGGAAGAAGAGGAGGAATGACTAAAAACAACTATTTACAGAAAAATAAAGCCGAAAAGGAACAACCAAATTTGAATGGATGAATCAAATTCAGTAATTGGTGTAGTAGAGAAATTAAAAGATGCAAGCATCGATTTAATGTCCATGGGCTTTATAGATTAGAGGAGAAGGGGTAATCTTACACCACGATTCTATCTCCCTAGCTATTAGGAAAGTCACTTCTAATGGTTGAAGTAAGATATAATACCTCTATATTTCAAAAGGAAGAGTGTCGCGTTTCTTCACCGGTCATGTCGCCTTCCATGTTTCAAAAGAGTTTATCATCCCTCTTAGGTCAAAAGATTGTATCGCTTTCCGTTCTTAAGATAAAAGGTACTGTCGCTTCCCTTTCTTCAGCAAGTCGCATTGGATCCTCTGAATTCTAAAGTCATATCGCCTTGCGGCTGTGTTGAGGATCAATGAATGGCACCGCTACTAGTGGGCATCACCTTGCATCCTTTAGAAGACCGCATTTCCTTCCTTACCATTAGAGTGTGTCGCATTTAATTCACATGAAGAACATATCACTGTTCTCCAATGAGATCATCTCATCTCTTTTCGAATGATGTGCTAATTATTTCCTGCCAAGGTTTTAAATCTCGGATATCGATCATGTTTCGTCTTGGGAATTTTAGAGACTTGATTTCATATCGGAGAGATCTCAGATGACATGCGTCCAACTCAGTGTTCATCTCAGATTTACATCTCGGGTCTGAAATTTCATATCGGAACAATCTCGGGGTACATGATATGTTAAAACATGATAATCTTACATAATAATTATTATGAATGTTATTAGAATCATAGTAACTCAAACTTGAATTGCAAGAAATCACTTCATTATTCTTATTTTATGAACGATCATTCATACTCTAAATCGTAATATGCTTCTAGTAGAAATATAACACAATGCAAATAGATTAGTGCTTACAACATATGATCCATGAACATGAATTATAGCTAGACATAAAACATAAAAATGATCCAAAATATTAAAAAAATCAACATAAGCAAAACATAAAATACATAATTTTATAGGTAACATGAATGTTAAAAAAAGACGAATATGAAAATCATAAGCATTGTAGAACATATATGAACATATGATATGGTCATTTAACATACAAAATATTAAATAGTAGGAGATTATCATAGCAAGATTTGAGTATTTTAATTATTATTCTAGTTTAGGTACCGATTTAAATTTTAACAAAAAAACCAAGATATCAGGCGATATTCCAATATCTCGTCTCGATCGATGTATCGTTCGATATTACAATATCTCGGGCAATATATTCGAAAAGAGATTTACAGTGAGATTTGCTGTTTCGTTTCGGAAGGAGCCCAAAATGAGATCTCGAACGATATAACAAAGTTTCCTACTAAAGTGTAAAATGCCTTATCATCGTTCTTTAATTGGTTGGAACTTATCAAAGTTATACTATGTCGCCTTACTTAATTCAGAAGGAAGTGTTGATAGTAGCGGGTGTTGCCTCCTTTGAATTATGCAACTGTGCAACCATGTTTGGACGTGTCACCTTTGTTTAGATCATCTAAAGGGTGTGTCGCCCCGATTATCTTAAATATCACATCGTCCCACTTTACCACACCATTTTCCCTACCGCCATATATTATATTAATGTTGTTCGTCACCATCATTTAACGGAGCAACTCTACAACCTGCGTAGACCTACTTGGAATGGAAGTTTGTGAAAGACATTAACGGTAACATAGATGTCACTAGAAGTTTTCGAGGGTGAAAAGGAAACGGTTGATGAAGCCATCACAATTGAATCGATACAATTGGAGGCGACATGAAACCTGATCCGAGCTTATAAATGGAAGCAGAGATATTCTTGAGAAGGGACCGAAAAATTATTTTCTCATTGTCCACTTTTTAAATTTGTAACCTTAAATCAGAATTGGGGACAAGCTTGCTAATTGTCATGTCATAATTGTATGGATTTTTACTCGGACAAATACGTATACAAAATCCATTTTAAGTAATAAAGAATATTTGAACTTGCCTTGCATAAGATATTGACTTTGTTCTCATTTAGACATGCCTTGCGTATGATATTGACTTATATCCTTATCTTACTTGAACTAGCATACTGTTTGGACTTAAACACTTATATGACTTGGATTTGAACTTACTACATACCTCTCAAACTTATGACAATGGACTCGATTCCTTATCTTGAACTCGCTCCTTTGAACTAGCATAAGACCTCGTCACTTAACCTCGCACA
This sequence comes from Allium sativum, assembly GCA_030737875.1. NCBI lineage: Eukaryota > Viridiplantae > Streptophyta > Magnoliopsida > Asparagales > Amaryllidaceae > Allium > Allium sativum. Next base: position 639,187,737 of record CM060922.1, read on the forward strand.
ACCTATTTGGTGTGTACATGGAAATTTGTTGACAACCTAGATACAAGCCCCAGTTGCATCTTTTGGTAACTCTAGGTCCAGGACGTTTTATTTTACTTTCCTTTTTCATCGACTTTGATCAATGACTAAGAAAAACTCCAACCTTTCCATATCCTAACTACAACCTTGACTTCCTTCCCAGCCCTAATTTATCAGACTTTATAATTACAACAACGATATACATCTTTTTTTTTACATAGCATCAGATCAATGAGTTTTGCAAATCAAATACTGGAAATTACATAACATGAGGATAACATAGTTCATTTTTATAGCTACATTAGAGATCATAATTTTTTTAATAAATACTTGATTGTGCATAAAATAATTTGTCGAATCAACTTTTATATTTTCAAATCATTCAATTGATCATCTTACATCATATTTTTATCATTAACATTTTTATTACCTAAAACTATAGTGGCACTGTCATTTTTATTAACTTTCACGTTCTCCATCTATGAACAATAAACAAATTTAATGTAATCTATTTGTGGAACAAGACATATAAATCACACGATAAAAAAAACCATAGAAATCAATAACTTATATTAACATTCTTTGTTACAACATCATCAAGCTTAATGCCCTCCATTTACCATTCCATTATCCAATAAATTAGAAGAAATATCTAAAAAGCAATAGAAAACCCTAAATAATATAAAACCTTAAACAATATTTCCTAAAGAGCAAAACAACATTGAAAAAAGGACCATAAACAACATTGAAAAAAGGACCATAAACAACATTATAAAAACTAGCATCTTTAAATCTTCACCATCCATCATGTAATAGACAAAAGAGAGTATTATTTTAAGGCTTATGATTTGAAATTCATAGAGATATATGTTATTTTCACAAGAAAAATTATAATTGTGGGCAACCGAGTAAAAGAATATGATATAGTGATCAGCATCACATACAAACTAGTCATTTCTATTAAAATTACAATGGTTGCTAGAAGAGGAAACCAGGATTCAATAACAGCCCACAAAGTTAATTTTACATATTGTTCACAGTCAAAATTTACCAAACTACTGCTGGTGACACATCGAACACGTGAAAATGGGATGTGGTAGATTGTTGATTTGACCTATAGGAAAAAGTCGAGAAATGAGCCGTTGACGTCCAACATGTCGGATGCATAATGTCGTTTCAGCAAATGGTCGACTCATGTTCCACATTCGCTCCTCCTCTACCACCACCAGCAAACCATCCCTAAAACTCGCTTCTCCAACTTTTAGAACATTTTGAAATTTTCATTTTTTGGTATTATGATACAATATTCTGGTTTCTTTACTGCTTCCGCTTCATCAGAACCCATAACTTTATAGATAGTCGAACGTGAGGCAACGTTCATTGATATTTAGGTAGAGTATTTGCTTGATAGAGTCCACTCTGTAAGCTCTTTTTTACGTGGTCGTAGCTATTGATTTCCACGTGCAGTTTGGCTCGGTGATCTCAGGTCAAAATGAAGAACAAATGAGATAATTTGAAGCACACTTGGATAGACTGTAAAAAAAAAGCTAATAATCGAATGCAGAGAGTGGGAATCAGAATATGATTTGCTTGACGACTTTAAGGAATGGTGTGCCGGCCTTGTGTGCAAATACAGAAAATACATAAAAAGTCATCCAAATAAGTTCAAAAAGCTTGATAGATTATTTGAAGGCTGCATAATAATGGACACCTACAATTATGATAACCAGCTCCAACAACTCAGCCTTTCACTAGTGTCCATACAGCTCCATACAACGATTGGATGATTGGTGCAGCCACACTCGTTTCTAACAGACAGACCGAGTGTGACAACTCGAGCAAGCTTGTGTTTGGATGATTGTTTTTTCAAACCGAGCAGTTTCCCCAGCAACATACAACTTCTCCTTTTTTCCGTCTGCTTTCGTTCCAGTTCAAAAAGAGAGATTACGAAGATTTTTTTTCTTGAAATCTCTCAATTTTAGAAATTGTGGAGACACTAGTTGATGAGGAGATTATGGGATATTTGACTTGTCATTTGGGTTTGTTTCGTAGTGGTAGTTAGTTTGTTTTATTTTATTTCCTTGTATGTGAAAAAAACTAGTAATTGCAATATGTAATGTAAAATATAGTAATTTTCATTTGGATCAATTGACATGAATAATCTGAAGTTTAACGTGTCCGCCCATATTAATCTCAAGTTTGCGTTATTTAAAAATAATCCCAAGTTTGGGGGATGTGTTCCCAAATTGATCCCACTTACTTGATAACCTGTTAACAGGTTTTAGCTTTCTTAAATCATTAATTCATTTCTTCTTCTTCGCTATTTCCTGAATCTCTCAACCATCATCTATAAACTATCATCGGAAAGGAAAAAAAGAAAAAAGAATAAGAAAAAAATAAATGAAATATAGGTTTCCAAAGAAATGCCCAGTGTTTCATAAAACTAATCAAACGACAAGAATTCAAATAGAAAACTTAAAACATAATTAAATTCAAACAATCTGATAACTTTCCACCTAATTCATAGAACAATAAGCAAGATCACCAAAACCTTGATCATCGTTGTATACAATAGGATCCAGAAAGTTATACGGTGGATTCCCAGAACTTCCATTTCCAGAATCCATTCAATTTCCTCAAATCATCCAATTTCCAGGAAATGAACGCACCAAACAACCACTATGACCGTTGCCGCAACAGCCAACAGATGAGAGACATATGTGAATGAAGCTGCAGTGAAATAGACTTGAGACCTGGAAATTTTTCAACATCTCCACGAATCAGACCAATCTCTGTAGTATTCTTCTCAGTGTGACGAAATGCCCAGATTACAGAATCCATGACAAGTTTTAGTTGCTGATAAGTGAAAGAACTTAATCGTTTCAAATACTTAAACACTAAGTACGAACTAGCGGCACTAGTATTACTCAGGGTAGCTTAAGTTGAAATTGTACATCATATGGGAAGACACATGAAAGAAAAATATCCACACTACCAACCAATGGACCAGAAACTGCTCCTCCATCACAAAAGAAACACCAACCCATCTACGAACATCATCTGCGACTGTGACCTTAAAGCATCACCGCAACCTAGCATAGTTGAACACTCAAACTCTCCCGAAACCACAAAATTAAAACAACGACAGACCATCTCAAGCGCCATCTCCACTTTTCACTCGACCAGCATCTAAAATGGAATCATCTAATTCGACCTCCATCCATTTACCCAATCTGAAATAGAATCATCTAATTCAAAATAGAAGACAACGATTGAGTTTTCCTTGAAGTCGAATTTAGGAATTTTAATGGATTTTATAAGGAACAAATTGCAAAAAAGAAACGAAGAAGAACGAGTGAATAAGGAAGAAGAACGACTGAATCCACGTCAGATTTGGTAAACCAAAATGTAAAAACCGGCTGTAGCCAGTTGATCGTTCAGTGGGATCAATTTGGGAAGACACCCCCTAAACTTGGGATTATTTTTAAATAACGCAAACTTGGGATTAATATGGACCAACACGTTAAACTTTGGATTATTCATGTCAATTAATGCTTTTCATTTTTATCTTTTGTAATTATCAAAGGGGATTTTTTTTCTAAAGGATAAACTTCCAAAGTTTTAAACTTCAAGGAAAGAATATTCAAAATTCATTCGTAAGAACACACCATATAAAAATAATACTGTATAATATCATCCTACAAAAAAATTATACAAGATTGATACTACACATTGTCATTCCCATCAAATTTTGTTCTTGTGCTACAATTAAATAAAAAGTTTTACATTCTCAATAAAAAATCAAAAGCATGTTTTTAAAGCAAAAAAATTGATAAATTTAGGTTGTGTTTAGTTTATTTTGTGTTTTGAGTTTTCAACGTAAATTACGAGAGGTGCAAAGATTTGAAGTATAACGGAGGTGACAGATCAAAGACCGGAGATGATGACGAAGAGGACGAATGGACGGTGGAATGATGAATTTACTATCGTTCTTCCATTGTTTCTTAAAATATGAAAAATAATGAAAAATTGTTTTTGTTTGCGCGTTAACTTCGCTTTGTAAGATGACCGTTTTTCACGATATATATAAAAAGTTCGTATTTTTGTATATAAGAAAATTCAAAATTATAAATATAACCCGACCCCTTAGCATTTCCTACTATTTTCCTGATTATCAAACGCATCTTACAAATTGAACTAAAAATCACAATTAAAGTGTGTTGCTAAGGGCACCCCAATATGTTCTTCTTAATACCGCAATTAAAAAAAATAAAACTCATTAAATTTTGTATGCTTCCTAATACCACATTATCTCTCCATTCTAATCTCTCACTCAACCACTATTTGCCGAACCAATCACGTATTCAACCATAATCTGAAAACTATAATCTCTCTTATTGGTAATTAATCGTTGTCTTCTACACATTTGTCGCAGGAAATTCAAATTTGTACGGTGATCTCTTAATTGCTTGGTGATCTAAAAACTCTAAAACCGTGATATAGTGATTTATATTTAGGTAAGTTTGTTTAGATATAGTCGAAGTTAGTCGAAGCGGAGATGAAGGTTTTTTTCTGATCGAACGTAATTTAGGGTTTTCGAACGCAATGGCAGAGATGGAGAAACAGAAAGAATACGGTGGTAGCCCTATTTTTAATTGTTCTGTATTAGAAAGACGAAAAAATATTATTTTGTGGTATTTTCCAGGTGCAACATTAGAAAGAGCATATGGGGGCGTCCTTCGCACCACGTCAAATTAAGTAACCGCACTCAACAGCCCCAATTGAGTTCACCGTTCAACCATGAGGCCACCGGGTAGTCAATCTCACCGTAGGGAACCATCAACAATCAGCTTCCAGTTTGTCAACTTGTAAATCTACCTTCCCTGCCCTACATAACAACTCCTGAACCGTGCAAACTCTTCCATCCTGGTCTGTTTTGATAATTGCAAAATTAAGCCTCAAGAATTAATTCAGAATTTTCTTCAGACCAGCCACTTTTTATTTCGGAATAACGTCGGAAGATGAGAACCGAATTCGATTTATCTTCGAAAGTTCGGAAGATTGACATCGATAATCGTATTTCCCTTAAATACTACTATCGGATTGCCCATTCTTTGGTCAGACAAGTAAGTTTATTCAATATTTTTGAATGTGTCTTCGGATAATTTGGTTTTATGTTTGGCGCTACTTTGTTCTTTATGTTGAAATTAGGAAGCCTAATTTTTTTGGATTCTCCTTTTGTAGTTTTTTTTTTTTTTTTTTTTTTCCTTTTCTTCAACGGTCATCTTGTTATTATTTTGCTTATAGCCTCATGAATTTTGGCTTCCAAACCTTATAGCGGTGGTTGGTATATTCTTTTACATACAATCATTTCAAACATACACATAACGAATGTACTATTAAGTTTGTAGTATACATGTTAAATTGTATGCTAGTCCCTTCCGAATGACTATGCTGCTACAATGTATGCACGAAGTGGAGTTTGGAAACTACCCTGCTGCGATTCAAACTCCATATTTGGATGACATGATTTGGCAGATAATGAAGGATAGTCCGAGATTCTCGAATGAGGACGAGGGAATTGGGAGAAGTCATACCCCATTTACTGATAATATATTGGAGTCTGAATATGCATGTAGATTTAATGTACCAATGATGTTGCATTACGCTGGTAAGACCGATCCAACACAACTCTTGACCATATATCAATGGTACTTGACTCAGCTCAGGCCACAGATGCTATAAAGTGCAAAGCCTTCCCGATTTACCTTTGAAGGAATAGCTATGATGTGGTTTACAAAGCTACATCCGAAGTCAGTCCCCTTGTTTCAGGAGCTAGGAAGAAAGTTCTTGAGTCAATTCCGCATTGACGCTTCCAAATCGAAGCATGGAATGAATTTGTCCAGTGTTCAGCAAGCTCGTGTGGAACATTTGAAAGATTATTTGCAGATGTTCAATGCGGCTGTTATTGAAGTCAGGGAGCTGAACGATGGGACAATTTTGATGGTATTGATTAGAGGCGTTGATCCCGACTTAGGGTTTGGAGAATGGTTGACTGGGAAACCTCCTTTCACCTTGAATTAATTCTATGTCAAGGCAACTCAAATTCTACAAAAGAAGGAAATGAGGAGATCCCAAAAGAAAGAAAAGCATGATCGAATATTGAAGGAATTCAAAGTAATGTAGCAGTACAACAGTCCAAAGGAAGTTTTGGTAGGATGGAAGTGAATGTTCAAATCAAAATCAATGGAATATTGACAGTGATGACTCGTCTAAGGTCTGAAGATCTGGTCCCATCTTGGCTTAAGGCGAATGAAAGAGCTGACTAATTTTCTCAAGGTGAATCTGGATGTATTCATCTGGACTTACGTAGACATGTGTGGAATTTCGTTCGAGATAGCAAGCCACACTATGAATATTGATTCGAAGTTCATGCAAGTCAAGCACAAAAGGCGCATGCTAGGCCCGAAGAGGTCGTCTGTGCTGCAAGAGGAAGTGGACAAGTTGAAGAGCAATGACTTTATTCGTGATGCCCTTTATCCCAACCGGGTTGCAAATCTGGTCGTGGTAAAGAAGTCCAATAAGAAGTGGTGTATGTGCATAGACTATGAATGACAATGAGGCGGGTTGAAGCGAGTTTTTGGTGCCTTGGACCTACTACGGATTTTCTGAACCCTCACCCCAGATTCGTTTCGTAGACCCGGTGCGGGTCTGGACTTTTCCTTCAAACCCGGAACCCACACGGGTTAGGGTACACCCGCTTCGCCCTAAGATCTGGTGAAATTGTGTACCAATATACACAAATTTATTTATTTTTATAATTTTTTATCATTAAATGATAAATTAAATACAAATAATAATGTATTTACAGTGATAAGAGAATATAATAAAAATGAATTGTACGATAACAATTTAAAAGATATGCATTTGTTATTGTATAATTATCATTGATGCAACTTATTATCATGAAAATTTATAGCTTATTAATTGAAAGAACGTATTATTCTTGTCATAATCACTTATGCCTAGAAATATTAACACATAATCAGTATGGTAATAAGGCAATTTGATGATGTTTCAATAATGTGGTTCACGTGGGGAGCGAGTCAGCTTAGCCGCGATTCGACCCTAGATCCGGGATTCTCAAAAGTGGGTCGCGTGTCTACCCGCCTCGAAGACCTAATGGGGTGGGTCTAAACAAACGAAAATTGGGACGAATCAACCGAGTTTGGACCTACCCTCTTCATTGTTGTCCCTAGCATATGCTACTTTGATCTGAATAACGCCTGCACGAAAGATAAATTTCTGCTTTCAAGGACTGATCAGCTTGTGGATTCAACAGCTGATCATGAACTTCTTTCCTTCATGGATGCTTACTATGTTTATAATCGAATTTCGATGCATGTTCCGAACTATGAACACGTCGGCTTCGTCATTGATTTAGGATTGTATTGTTATGTGGTTATGTCTTTCGGACTAAAGAACTCTGGAGTTACATATCAGAAGTTGGTTAATTAGATGTTCAGATGGCAGATTGGAAGATCCATGAAAGTGTACATGGACGATATGTTCGTGAAGTCACGACTATCAGACAATCACGCAGACGACTTGGCAGAAATATTTAGTATTCTCCACAAATATGGAATGAAACTCAATCCTCTAAAATGTTCATTTGGAGTTGCGTCGAGTAGTATCTTGAGTTTTATTGTTCACTCTCGCAAGATCGAAGCTGACCCCGCGAAAATTGCTATTACCAGGAACATCGAGGTATCCATAAAAATCACAGATGTACAAAACTAGAATGGAAAGGTCGCTGCCCTTAGTCGATTCATCTTGACAACAACTGACAACTGCATTTCCTTCTTTGACTTGATTAAAGGAGAGAAACACAATTTTGCCTGGACATTGGATTGTATTGAGACGTTCTAAAATCTTTTAGATCACTTGGAGAAGTCACCGATTTTGTTGAAGCCGATGGATCACGATGACTTGTTCGTCCATCTGGCCGTGTCATTGCACACCATTAGTTTTGCGCTCGTGCTTGACTGTTTATTATGTTAGTAAAATGTTGATGGGGGCATAACGTAACTACTCAAAAATCGAGAAACTGTCTTACTGCCTTTTGATCATGTCCAGGAAGCTCCTCCATTATTTCAGGCTCACCCGATTGAAGTTTATACCGATCAACCACGACGACAGATTCTGCAGTGGCCTGAATCGTCTGGGAGACTGCTTAAATGAGACATCGAATTGAGCCAGTTTGACATTATTTATATCTCTCGAAAAGCCATTTAGGGACAAGCCTTGTTAGATTTCATTGTTGAGTTCACTACACCGGACTCTCGAGAACATAGCGAGCCACCACCCGTTCAATCGAAGATGTTCGATGATGGAGGACAAAACGATCGATGTTCCAGTGCCTGGAGGTATGCCTGTAACTTCTGAAGAACGATCAATTTGTAATGCTTTGAAACTCAACTTCACAGCGACAAACAATGAAGCTGAATACGAGGTCTTGATCACCACGCTCGAGCTTTCTAAGGAATTGAAAGTGAAGTTAATTTAGATCATCGAGGATTCACAAATCGTAGTGTGCCAAGTGCAACGAGAATTTCAAGCAAAAGGAGCACGACATGCTCCTTATCTCAACCGGGTCCATGAATTATTGACGACTTTGAACGTTACATCATATCGCATATCCCTCGCAAGGAGAATGAAAAAGCGGATTGTTGAATAAAGTTAGCTAGTTTTGGAAATGCTCAACACATGAGGCTAATATGGGTAGAAGTTCTGGATGCTTCAAGTATCGATCAATTGCAAGCAACGAAGGTACAAGGGAGTCGTGGATGACTCCAGTAAAAAAAAATCACTGAACGGAACCCTTCCTGACAGAAAGAACGAGAAGCAAGCCGTTATTCGTCATGCTTCGCGCTACATCGTTCAAGAAAGCATGTTATACATGAGAGGTTTCTCCGTTCAATTTCTCCGGTGTGTATCATACACCGTCGCCAAATGTGTTACGGGAAGTGCATGAAGGCGAGTGCAGAGATCACACTGGAGGTCAAACATCGTCAAAGAAAATTCTTCATTACATATATTTTTGGTCCACCGTTAATCACAAGTTCACAACGCAATCGATTGTTCGTGACGATGCTATATGTGTTAGAAGTTTGCCAAGCTTTCGAGAGTTTCTTTGACAAAGCTTTCCCAATCGGTCAATCCTTGGTCATTCGCGATTTGGGGCATCAACATAATTGGCTTCGTGGGTGCAAAATGCGCTATTGTTGCAGTTGATTACCTTATTAAGTGGGTTGAAGCCAAGTCACTGACTACCGTTTTTACTAAAAGAGTGATCAACTTCATTGTACGGAACATTATCTATTGTTTCGGTCTTTCTCAAACTATCATAACTGATAACATGACACAATTCGACAACGTCAAATTTCGAGATTTCTGTCTACGCCACCGCATTGATAAGCGATATTGAGCGGTCGCTCATCTCAGTCGAATGGACAGGTCAGAGTTACGAACAAGATTATCAATAAAGAAACATTTGGAGAAGGTAAGTGGCAAGTGGGTCGGCGAACTACCATTGGCATTATAGTCTTAAACCATCCACAAGTCAATGATCGGTCATACTTCATTATCCATAGCATATTGCTCGGAAGTTGTCATTCTAGTTGAACTGGAAGTCCGTTCTCATCGGGTAGTATATTATGATCTCTTATCGAATAAGAAACTTATCCTAGAGTCCTTAGACATGATCGATGAGAAGCGTGAAGAAGCCGATTTGAGAAGGGTTGCACATAGGCATCGAGTCGTCAAATATTACAATACTAAGGTTTAACCCAGAACATTCAATATTGGCGATCTCGTTTTGAAACGTGTTTTCTCTAACCCTGCACATCTGGGCCCAAAGCATGAAGGACCCTATGTCATCCAACGGGGGTTTAGAAATGTGATCAAGCTAATGACTGTTGATGATGACAAATCATCAATAACTTGAAATGTCGAACATCTCAAACGTTATTTGATTTCTTATTTCGCTTGCCTAATCGACATTCTGCTTGTAAATATTGTAATAAAGCAGAATGTACTGATCTTACTCACGTCTTCAATAAAGCTCTCGGTCTCCTTATCGTTGTAACTTAAGTTGTAGATCAACGACTGGAATATGACCAACTAATGTCTATGTTTACCAATATAGGCATGATTCGCCGCTTTATGACCAACTCTAATCCTTGGGAGTTTGGACTGGAGATGAAACGTGACAAAGGTAAATCAATCGTTTATTATGCTAACTCTAACCCTTCGAGCTTGGATTATAGTAAATCAAGGTAGACGTACGTTAATCGCCTGCCGTACTAATTCTGTTCTTCGCAACTTGGACTGGAGTATAAACTGAGGAAGATATGATTTGATCATCTGCCACATACTCCAATCCTTAAAGCTTGAATTTGAATGTGAATCAAGGACGGGTATGATAGGTTCGCCAATAACAACATCCACTCAATCCGTTAACTCTAACCCAAAACTCAACATGAAAATATAAAAAATGATTTTCCGACGTTCACTAACTCTAACCTGAAACCCGACATGAGAGCATAAAGGATGAATACATGACGACTTATATACTCTTACTCAGAACTCGACGAGGAGGAGTTAAAACTGCAACCAAGATCATCGTTCCCACCAACTCTGATGATCCAAGATAAGTGATGTAACGACCTGCATTTTTGACCATTTAAGCCGACAATGATTCACACATGTCGACTCAAACAATTCAAAAATACAAATAGATATTGAGATTAATATAAGAAAAAGAATAAAGAAGAAAGACAATCACAGAATCTCACAATGGAAGGACAAAATATAATAAAAAAATAACAGTTCATGAAGCTGTTAAACTATACATTTGATTATACATAACAACAATACATCAGAGTTAACTATCATAAACATACCAATATATGCAGCGGAATAATACTAGTAATTACATATGTCAAGCTCCATCTTCATCTTCAATATAATGTGGTATTCGATAACTAAAAAACTTAGGCTGACCCGAGCACCAATGAAAATACAAAAACTCTCGGATCAGAACTAAAATATTCTCATATCAGTTAAATCAAAATCAGGTAATAATGTGAGTGTTGCGGCGTCAGAGATGCTTACGGTAATTCACATCTCCTATCACATGTGTTTGTGAGTGCAATAACTTAAGAGATGTTATGGGAATTTCCATCTTCTAAGGGCCCGTCAAACTATATACTTTCTAATATAATATGTTCTTATAATAGTGTCTATTCAGTAAACTAAAGTATCAAAATGGCGTAAGCGGAATTACATTTTTACCCTTACACCGTTTATAAACATTGTAGTCTATATAGTACTGTAAACATCACTAAACCGGTGGACTATCAGGGAGCACTTCATAGGTACAACACAAAACAAGGTCGTAGTGGGCACGATTAGGATAATATGATAAGGCACCAAGGAATATCCAACGGTGGGATTCTACCGGATTGCGGGGCCGAGCTGGTGGTAACTCACAATAGCTACTACCATCCACCTCGAACAACACTCTTAAAATCGCGGGTGGCTACCAATCAAATCACAAAGTAATAAATATGATATCGAATAAGTGTGTCCGATAGGAGGAGTGACCTCACTTGACTCGGTCATGACATCTGTTTTAGTCATTTCAATTATGATCTGAAAGTCAAGGCCATCTATCATCATTCTCTTACTTCATTCCAGTAGCGTTCGTCAAACCAACCTACTTCATTTTGGATAAGACTGTAAATTTTGTCCGAATGTCCGACGTCTATTCGTATCCGTGACTGAAATATGTCCGTCCGAGTTCGTCCGATTTTCATTTAGGATACGATTTAGGACAACAAGATTTGTACGAGAAAAAATCATGTTCGGTCCGGGCTCGTCCGAATTCGTCCGAATTACTTGAAATTCGGCGTATAGTTGTGAGAAAATCTAGTAAAATGTACAGAATATGATACAAAAAGCCATGTTCGACCGAGTCCGACCTTGTCTGATGGATTTTATTTAGGACACGAATTAGGACAACGAAATTTGTCCGAGAAAAAATTGGTTCGCTCCGTGTTCAGTCCAATTTTTTTAGGATAGAAACTGGACACACCTCCGTCTGGTCCGGTCCGACCGATTTACACCTTTAATTTTGGATTCTCCACTACGTACACAGTTGTTAAAGTGGTTTTCGGTATTGGCAGATGGTGTGACAATATCTAATCTCGGTCTCTTTAACAACCAAACGTTTGCATTTTTCACACCGGTTGGATTTATATATTTCAAATGATTCATACTTCATATCGAAATATCGTATTTTTCTTTAAATTATTTTATATCCAAATAGAATATACTTTCGAATTAAATCTCGATTTAAATCAAACTCAGAATTTTGAAACAATTCAAATCTTAAAATAATTTAAATATTAAATAGTTAAATTAGTATAGATATATTAAATAGTTTAGATATATTTGAAATAGTTTGAAAATGAATAATTCGTATTGAAAATAGAGTTATCAAAATTGAAATAGTCTATGCAGCGGTAGGATCGTATAGAATGGAGAATATGATGTAGAATATATAATAGAATAGTAAGCAGTAAATCACACAGTCGATTTATACTGGTTCGGATCACCGTCCTACGTCCAGTCCCAGACTCCCTTCTGGAATTTCACTAACGCAACAACCCTCACTTCACCCGGAGGAATAGGTTCACAATTACCCGAACAGCCGAACGGGATTTCTTGCCTCAACCACTGAAGAGGTCTTCACTAATACAGAATAATTGTTGACTCTTTTGTGTTCTTGATAACACGGATTGTCGAATGTTAAGTACACCCTTCCTATAGTCTTTCCTTGATGATAGTCGTGAAGTATGTGAAGGATTATGGAAGTTTAAAAGTCTCGAGTATGAAAATAGATCACTTTAGAATTTAGAGAGCTTTTGTATAAGATAGAGAGAATTAGAATGAAAATCGGTGATTGAAACAATTAATCAACCCTCTATTTATAATATATAAAAAGATACAACTGATCGTGAAGAGTTTTGATGAAGAGATATGGATTAAATAGTTGTATCTTTTCATAAAGGATGCAACTCTTCGGAATTCAGATGTCTGAAAATAAAATTCAGATGTCTGTTTATTTTAAAAATCAAATCAGAAAGGAAATAGCGTATTTCGGGGGCATTTCAGACGTCTGAAATATATCAACCAGACGTCTGAATATTGTATTTAAAAACATTCTGTTTCAGCAAACAGACGTCTGAAATTTTCAGACCAGACGTCTGTTTTCTGTTATCAGACTATTCCTTGCTTAATTTATATAAGAAAAGATATATACATATAAAATGTGTGTGTGATCATCAAGGAAGACTTTAACATTAATATCTAAGACTAACAGACCTTTATAACATATTTATTCTTCGTTTATTGCTCTTGAATCTGTTGTTGAGTATCTTCCTGCAAGACAAAGTTAGTCGATAATAATATATATGTACATGTGTAGTTGTCATAATCAAAACGCCATATAGCGAGATCCAACATTCTCCCCCTTTTTGATAATGACAACTGTATATGTAACTCCCCCTGTCAATATGTCAATATGCATATATTATCATATATTTCTTTTTTTGATATCCATGTACCTGCAAGTTAGCTCAGAAATTCTTTGACATAATTGTATAGTTGTTGTCATCAAAATCCAACAATAGAGTTTCTAACATTCTCCGCCTTTTTGATGATGACAACTATACAATTTAAAAATATATTCTTTTTATAACATCTTCCTCTTAGTATAATATCTCCCTCTATCAATATACACATGAATTTCTCCCCCTTTGTCATTATAAAAAAGAATGATGGAATGTAATAAATATCGCCGTCTTCTCTTTATTTTCTTCCTCTGAATGTCTGATATATGAATATTTCTCCCCCTAAGTATGTGACTATTATTTTCCCAAATTCCCTGATTTAGCTTTGAGCTCAGTTTTCAAAGATATTAGAGATACTGAAATACCCTTTTTTTTGTGGTGTACCTGTAACAAATATTATATAAATACTTTGGTACCCACTTCTTCCGTTAGGGTCCAGGGGTTAGATAGAAGGTAACCATACCCATGAGGGTTTAATGGTACCTTTGAAAATAAAATTTTTATTTTTAACTACTGAATCAAAATAATCATCTATATATTTTTCTCTGTTTTTTCAATTTACAGGAACCCAAATACTTTAGATAGTTTCTAATAGTATTTCCTGTTGTACTTCTATTATAAATATTTCTAGTCATAGAAGCATTTGAATTTCTATAGAAATTTGATCTTCGAGTTACACGTGCTTTAGTACTAGCAGTTAAACTTTTGTTATACATGAAAGCATATCTAGTACTAGTTCTATGATTAGTTTTATTATACCCTAAGCCACTTTTATCGTGTAAAGGTCTAGAGCAAGATAAAATATCATTTTGACCTTTATTAAATTTTGCGAACTTATTTGTACATTTTTCAAATTTGATTCCAAAGTCGCGATTGAAATATTCAAAAGAAGTCTTGCAATCTTTTAAACCAATTTTCTTATTTAATTCAGAATTCTCCCTTTTTAAAGTACTATTCTCATTTTCGAGACGACAAATTTGAGATCCTGAATTAACTAAAGAAGAGTGTAATTTTTCAAAATTTTCTTTCGAATCAGACGTTTCATTTTGCAAAGTATTATTATTAACCTTTAAAAACTCATATTCTTTAGATAATTCTAAATTCTTTTCAGTTAAAGCTCCATTCTCTATTTCAAGAGACGAAACTAAAGAATTAGAATTATTTAAAGAATCTTCTAATGATTCATTTTTATTTTTCAAGAGATCAATTTCCTTTAAAAGAACATTGTTTTTATCTTCTAGTCGCTCATTTTCTTTTTGAAGGAAATCTTTTTGGAAAACAAGCTCTTCTAAGGTGTTTTCAAAACATTTGGCTTGTTTGACTAAAAAATTGTTTTCTTCTTTTAATTTGGAATTTTCTTGCTCACAATTTTTAGACTTGGCTAAAATAATTGTATTAAGTTTACCTAAACTTTTAAATTCTTTTAATAATTTTTCGTGGTCTAATAAAAGATCTTTATATAATGAATCCTCACATACCGATTGTGATCTCACTTTAGCCATTAAACATTTGCTCTCTTGCTCCGTCGCTTCTGCTTTGTTGTTCTTCCACCTTCTAATGCCTTTACTAGATTTCTTTATTGCCATTTATTCTAGGATGTTGTTATGATATCTAGAATACCAAGCTCTGATACCAATTGAAAGAGTCTATGCAGCGGTAGGATCGTATAGAATGGAGAATATGATGTAGAATATATAATAGAATAGTAAACAGTAAATCACACAGTCGATTTATACTGGTTCGGATCACCGTCCTACGTCCAGTCCCAGACTCCCTTCTGGAATTTCACTAACGCAACAACCCTCACTTCACCCGGAGGAATAGGTTCACAATTACCCGAACAGCCGAACGGGATTTCTTGTCTCAACCACTGAACAGGTCTTCACTAATACAGAATAATTGTTGACTCTTTTGTGTTCTTGATAACACAGATTGTCGAATGTTAAGTACACCCTTCCTATAGTCTTTCCTTGATGATAATCGTGAAGTATGTGAAGGATTATGGAAGTTTAAAAGTCTCGAGTATGAAAATAGATCACTTTAGAATTTAGAGAGCTTTTGTATAAGATAGAGAGAATTAGAATGAAAATCGGTGATTGAAACAATTAATCAACCCTCTATTTATAATATATAAAAAGATACAACTGATCGTGAAGAGTTTTGATGAAGAGATATGGATTAAATAGTTGTATCTCTTCATAAAGGGTGCAACCCTTCGGAATTCAGATGTCTGAAAATAAAATTCAGATGTCTGTTTATTTTAAAAATCAAATCAGAAAGGAAATAGCGTATTTCGGGGGCATTTCAGACGTCTGAAATATATCAACCAGACGTCTGAATATTGTATTTAAAAACATTCTGTTTCAGCAAACAGACGTCTGAAATTTTCAGACCAGACGTCTGTTTTCTGTTATCAGACTATTCCTTACTTAATTTATATAAGAAAAGATATATACATATAAAATGTGTGTGTGTGATCATCAAGGAAGACTTTAACATTAATATCTAAGACTAACAGACCTTTATAACGTATTTATTCTTCGTTTATTGCTCTTGAATCTGTTGTTGAGTATCTTCCTGCAAGACAAAGTTAGTCGATAATAATATATATGTACATGTGTAGTTGTCATAATCAAAACGCCATATAGCGAGATCCAACATTCTCCCCCTTTTTGATAATGACAACTGTATATGTAACTCCCCCTGTCAATATGTCAATATGCATATATTATCATATATTTCTCTTTTTGATATCCATGTACCTGCAAGTTAGCTAAGAAATTCTTTGACATAATTGTATAGTTGTTGTCATCAAAATCCAACAATAGAGTTTCTAACAAAAATTTAGTAAAATCTATAGTTAAAATATTGAAGTAGTTTATAATATAGATAGTTAATTATTAAAATGGTCTATTTAAAATAGTGTATAAAATAAATAATTTCAAGAATGTAAAATAGTTATTTATTATAATATTTTATTTAAAATAGTTACTATGTATAAGTTAAAATAACATAGTTTGTAAAGTAAAATAATTGCTAAGTAAAAATAGTATGTATAAATAAGGTTATAAATTTGAATTAGAGTTGTTTCTTCTAAATTTTAAACAAATTGGAAATCATATTCCAGTTTCAAATCAATTCAACTTCTCATTTATATTTCAATTCGATTTGAGCATGATGATTCAAACAATTCGATTCAAATATTTGGATTTCAATTATAATTCTTTCTTCTAATTATTTTAGTTGTAATAAATCTCGAGTTCACAATTTAAATATCACTTTAAATCAAGTTAATTTAAAGTAAATTTCAAAGACGGATAGACCATTCAATTTTGATAGATTCAGTTCATATTCAGTTTCATTTTAACTTCAGTTTACAATACCAGTTAATTTCCTTTAGCTTTATATTTCAAAATCCGACATTCAAGTTCAAAGGAAATCAATTTATAAAATATCAAATATATTATGTTTAAAGCAATATTTCAAGATTCAAGGTTAAAACAAATTTGTTTAACCAACCGGTGTCCATATATAATTTTCTATCCTATGACAAAGTGATACTTAAAATTTAATTTTAGTATTTTGGAAACAAATATATATCATTTCAATCCAAATTAGGTTCATAGGTATTTATCATTTCAACTTACGTTCTTAATTCATTTTAATGATTAATCCCGGATTTATTCGATGCCCGTAACATCTAGGGTAAATGATTGAGATTAATCAACACAAACAATAATCATATAAAAATCAAGGTGAATAACGAGTAAATTCACACAAATAAGCATCAATATGTCGAACATATCAAATTCAAGCAATTTATCACATCAATACATCCAAACCGTTCAATATCGTATAAATTTACTAGTTATCAGATGTCAGGTTTTAAACTAGTAATTAAATCACATTTAACCTAACTATTCAATTTAAATTACCAGTTAAATTAAATTACACAATCGATGCAAATAAACATAATTATGCAATTTTAACTTCCAAACAACAATCATTACAATCATATTATGATATGATTTCAATCTAACTAATAATAGAATATTTTAGTTAAGCGTGAGTGAGTTAAACCACTCACCTTTGATTTCAAACGCGTTTGAAATCCGAAATAGGCCCAAATTTCAACGTTCTCAGAATCAGTCCACGATAGTTTTATGTTGTCCGGAATTTCGATACGAACCCAACACAACTGACCGCACGTCAATCTGAGTTCGTGTGCAAAAGTTATTAACGTTTTATCATTTGAAACTTTAAATTACATAAATAGTAAAATATCCCTTTTCACCCTGTACCCAGCGCCACATCATCGTCTCTCCCATTCCTCTGTAACGCTACAGGCAACAAAGCTGACCCAACTCCGCCGCCTCCATTAATTCACGCATGCCACCACAAGCTTCCGCACCCCGATCAGAATGCACCGTAGTGATCACTTTCGAAAACTCCACCAATGACCAGAATTTGGCACCATCCAATCACCTCCACAACCCACAATCCCCTTATACTCGCGCCGACGTTATATGTAGATTCTGGCGAATTCGTGAAGTAATTGGTACCACCATCCGTATGGATTCGAAGATCTATTCGAGCTCTACTATTTCCTAATTGGAAGTTTTCGATTTCGTTACATGGATTGAAAGAATTTAGCAATTAAAGTTCACAATTTCATGGCCATTGAAAAGATAAAGGAGGCGACTGCCATGTAGGGTTTCGGAATTTATTATTTTAATAATATGTTATCTCAATTTACGCGCATTTAAGCCAAAAATGGGACTGTGTCCAAATCAGACATGCTTACAGCCTACCTATACATTTTAAGGTCTTTTGAACGCAGTGGCCCAGTGGGACTAGTGGCGAAGCCCAATTTGGAAGTCTACAAAAGTTGCACTTAAAAACCGATTATTCTTATTAAATTGCACACATAAATTCTTATGTGTTTTCAATTCCTACAATCAAACGACAACTCCGATGGCTACGAAATTTGAGATCTTATAATAATTCAATATTCTGAATTTGATAAAATTGGTTTCGTCGGAGTCCAAGATCGTCTGAAAATTGGTCATTTTATTCTTAAATCGTTAATCGATATACACGTTTATATCACGCACGCCCACATAACAACTCCAGTTAACACAAAACTTTAAATCTTACAATAATTTATAATTCAGGATCCGATGAAACTAATTTCATCTAATTCCGAGATCGTTTGCAAAATGACTATTTTCACAGGTTCATTAATATAATAAAATATTCAGTTTTCGTTTGTTCACCTTTTTATATAAAATTCAGAAGTTTATAAATTCTATGAGTATAAAGTTCGTTGGGTCGAATATGATACCCTAACTTTGGAAAATACATCTAATTTGTCGCACGACTCAAGATTACAACTGGAAAAAAACTCAAGATGGCATGTTAGGTTGTCATTTGCATGCAAATTTAATCATGTTTAGTTTAACTGTTTAGAACGAGAACTTAATCGTGAGTACATTGAATGGAAAGCGTAAATACTGGAAACACTTAGACAAAATATTTACTGTATTTATGATTAGATAAAGAGAGGCTAAATACAAGTTCGCCGCTTGTTGTAAAGTCAAAAAACGAAGGTCATACATACGCAAATCCGGACCAACTAACAAAAGAGTAGCCAAATAAAAAAAGTCTTCAAGTTATTGATCTTCACTCATCTTTATCGCCCTTCTTAGGCTTATTTGGTGGCTCGTCTTCCAAGGCTTTTTACGATTACCATTTAGATACCTTGCCGTTCCCTGACTTATCGCCCTTACTAGACTTGGCATTAGGCGATCAAATTGGTTGAAAGACGGAGTCTTGATCTTTCGGTCTATGCTCGCTCATGTGCATGTCTTCGTCTGATTCTACCCAATGTGGATTCGATCGCATCCAACCGTATTTAGGTGTTAGCAGTCTAAAATGCATGCATCAACTCATGAACGTGTGCATGATCAATACTTGATTTCACTTTGAAGCGAGACTCAGAGAAAATCATCAAAGGCTGTTGGTTTGAAACACCTGACTCAATGGAACCTAGCAAAGATTAAAGACCAATAGAGTGTACTCAAATACTTACATAGACGAAAGAAGTCAATCAGGACTCGCGATGATGTCAAAGGATGTAGATATTCTCTGAATCGATTCCCGAGAAGACTTCGGTTATTCTAGAGATCGATAATGTCTTTTTAGATTGCATAGCTCGACTCAATTCAAAGCACATCGTGTTTATACGAGATTTACTGGGGTGTAGAATGTTATCCAACCTTTCTACCCGGTTATATCGGACCGTTCATGTGTATTTGACCCAATAATTGTCAATCGAACAATCAGAAATGATCTAAAGACCCAAATGCCCGGTCCAGTCATAAAAAATACGATGGTTGAACAAGCTTAAGCGAACTGTGAGATGAAATTCTCAAAACTTCAGTGTAACCTAAATCCTTGTTGGCCTACCAGTTGGATTGCCACCAAGATTGCATCAGTCAAGATCGATTCAATACGAAGCTAAACTACCTCATCTGGAACGACGAATGAAACTAACAACTCCAAAAGCTCTAAGTTGGAAATCAAAGTGGAGATATGATCAAGAAAAGGACAAGCACCAATCTGGATTGGTGTAGGGAAGCACGCGATCCGGATCGGTACCGTACTAGGTACAACTGGCTTACTCGATCCGATACGAACCGGAGAGCGTGACTTCCCCACTGCCTCCACTACTTGCATTATCTCCACTTCGCCTTTCGCAAGTTCAGGACTACCTACGTCTATATAAATAGAAGGTGCCTGTGCAAAAAAAAAAAAAAAAAAAAAAAAAAAAAAGTTTTTGATCACCTTGGTAAATTTTAAGTTTTTATACCGATTCAGATCTACATCGATTCGAAACCTCGTACTTGTAAAAATTCAACAAAAGAAAGGAATATGTATGAAAAGTGGACGCAAGCCTTTGCTGTCTAACTACCATAAATTGCCATGTGTGATTTCTTTAGCTTTTTCCTCATTTTTCATTTTTCCATCTTCATATATTCTCTTGTGAGTGTTATTGCAAATTTCTGTGCTAACACTAATTGACATAATCAGTAATAACCCCCAAGCGAACACATTGACATATTTGTGGGTTGAGCTCACTTGGAAGACTAATTATTTTCATATTGTGGGTTGAGCTCATCAAAAAGAATGATTTTGTTATGCTTCCCATGATGGGATTTGAGTCGGCTTTTTAGCAAGAGAGGTCACACTTACCATATGATACATACTCTTTTGGTTTTGTTATCAAAGCGATGTTTAGTACTTTTGTCACCAAAATACCAACTTAATTAGTTGCAACATGCTTCGTTGATTCTGAACTATTTTGGATTATT
This sequence comes from Allium sativum, assembly GCA_030737875.1. NCBI lineage: Eukaryota > Viridiplantae > Streptophyta > Magnoliopsida > Asparagales > Amaryllidaceae > Allium > Allium sativum. The sequence goes on from CM060922.1 coordinate 639,208,825, forward strand.
AAATAACAATTAACATAAAGATAACGATGCACAAGATGTTATATGTTGTTCGCCCACATTGCTATATGATTAGTTTGTTATGTTTTCATGTCTTTAATTCATTCCCATTACAAGCTAACTTTTGGTGGTTAGAGCTGAACGCACTGCTATTAATATATTTGCTGTAGTAAATAATGATGGTAACTTAATTATATAATCGAATGATCTTCTGTATATATTAAATGGTAGTAAATCATCATACATATATTGTGTCAACGCAAGCAGCAGCAAGTTATCATCTGTAAAGGGTAGTGTATATCAACAAGACGTACCTACTTAACTTTCATTTAGCAGTGGACTGTATTATTTTGCTTTTACATATATTTATAATTTTATATATCAGTATCAATTGAGTAGATATTGACTGCATAGAAAATCAAATTGTCTTGGCCAGATGATCATGCCGCTCACACTAAGCAGAATGAATTAAGTCATGTGGTTCCAAGCATGACGGGACAGACATATGGTTTCATTGATAAGTTCTTATTTACATATTCAGAAATTCTGGTAACTATTGTAAAATACTTGTTTCTTGGGAGATTAGCTTAGACTTCTCATATCTTTGACCTCAAAGCCTAACAATTGGTAAATAAACATCAATTTGCTTGCTTGGTTCTGTTTCGTATAGCAGTTAGTCACAGAGCGTTAGACGTAATTCGTTCTATGGTATTTCAAGTCCACCTATGCACTGCACGCATTAGTTTAGGTGCATAATGATATTTCGTTATTCAAATGCTCAAACAACGTTGCTTAATACCCCCTTTCTTCATATTCACTAGTTCTAATCAGTTTTTAAGGATCTGAATGTTGATCCTTGATCATGTTTTGTTTGTACAGGCTAATATATATCGAGGAGAAAATAACCTTATTGAACTCTATGTTGTCCTGATGCGTCTTTCAAGGTTAGAAAGCAGCGTCATCATAATCATCTGCATAATCTTTATAGCATGCCCACAACATTCTTCCTAGGGAGTATTGGGATACTTTCCATTTTATTAGTGAAGGCACCTGTACACCGATCTGTGTTGCAATGTGTTGACTGACTTATTATGTCCACCAATCAAGTGGATGGTATTCCAACATTCTTCTCCAAGGAATGTGTTGTGTTTGAGTGTGACATTGAACGGTTTATTATTTTCACCAATCCAGGGCCGGCCATGCATGTTGGGCCCAGTTTTTTTTTATATATATATATATATATATATATATATATATATATATATATATATACAGTTTTGTTATTTATAAATTACATGTCTGGCAATTAAATTAGGAATTACTTGTCCTGCTGATTGAGTTTCAGACCAAGTGTTTATAAGTCTCAAACCATAATAACTTATCTTTTTGATTTTTTAATAGATGCCCGATAAGGTATATCTTTTCCTCTTTTTTTTTTTTTCAATATATGTAAATTGTACTTTTAAATTTGCTTTGGGACCAAATCCACCTAGGGCGTGCCCTACACCAATCAAAGGGAGAATACTTCAAGTATGTGCATATAAGCACAAACATACATAGCCATTTCCCATCATTAAAATTTGCTCCCTGAGACTTAATTTTTGGTTTAGTTTGATAACAGAGACCATACCACTTCATCGAGATTACCACATATTGCTACAGGATGAGAAGCTTTCTTTTGGAAAGGTAACATTTTCATTTATGAAAATCGCATTTTTTTTCTTCATTTAGTTTCTTTTCTGTTTCAGTTAAAATTTAAAATTGGTTCATTAATGTCGACTTAATTCTCGATGGTTTATGCGTTACACCAAATATGGTACGGTTTATAATTGTTACGATAATATTTACGTAGTTAGATATCATTTATTATGGCTATTATTACACTGAGAATTGATTTCGGCTTTTGAAGAGAAATGCTGTCCCACTTCACAATGAATGCCAACACTCCCTCTTTATATATATTTCAAATGAAGAAATATGTGAAAAGGTGGAGTGTAAGAGTAAAGATTTGGAATGTAAAAAATGTTTTTCTTTTCAAACTACAGAGTTTTAAATATTTTGGGGACAGCAGTAGAGTTAAGGGAATCAGTGTAGTCAATAGCAAATAGCACAAAATAGCGCAAGGCTTGCGCTATTGTGCACTATGCGCTACATCGCGCGCTATTGATTTCATATAAAACAAAGTAATCAAGTATATTCTGGCCTTTTTTTTTTGTGTGTGTGTGTGCATATTTTGCGTCATACCAAATAGTTCAAGACTCTAAATACAAACACTGCCATATTTTATCTTTATGCATGTATCAAATATTTTTTGATGTAAAATGTGATTATATTACAGAAAATTTGATAAATTCATATTGTACGTTCGAAATAATTGATTATATAATATATTTGTGCCTTGCAAATTTGAAACTTATTCTTATAAGTGTGAGTTATAATGGAATTTATTCTTATTTATCAGCTATGGTGATATAATAAGAAAAAATACATCAAAATACATTTTTGCATAAATGTTAAAAAAAAAGAGGTGTTAAGTACTAAGAAAAAAAATATGATTAAAGAAAAGATGTAAAGTGAAAATAAGATCAGATGAAAATAACATATGAAGTCTGCTATAACAAGATTTCAATAGACAAAAGTCAAACGTGATTCAAGTGTACAATAACAACATAGAAGTTATATTATACTTCTAAATTTTTAAAACTTAATCGCTAGTTTCAGCAAAATCAAAGCTATTAATCATTATTTAAACAATCATCAGTTTCTTCTTCTTTCGAGTCATGTTTTACGGCGTTCTCCTCCTGGTCATTATAAGTACAATAGCGTGCTGTTTTGAACCTTTTATCTCTCCAAATAAAAAAACAAAGACAAAAACAAACAAAATAGCGCGCTATTTAGAGCTATATGCTATTTCGCGCTATGTTAAAATAGCGCGCTATAGGAAACCCATGCGCTATTGTAAGTACAATAGCGCAAGCGGTGCTATGCGCTATTTGTCGCTATAGCGCACACTTTGATAACACTGAAGGGAATTGAATTTACAGCATGAAACTGTTTGTACAGAGAATACTGAAGTACATTGATGAGTTGGAGAAACTAAAGCCAGAAGTACGGCAACAAATTGATAATTTGAACAACAAATCTAGAAATCAAGTTAGCAGATTCGGTCAAAATTCTTTTAGCAATTCCTTGGAGTGGCCTTCAAATAGAAGTCTGGGTACAAGAACTGACAATAGACAGGTGGTTTTCCTTTTCAGTAACATTTTTCAAAGTTTGCACAAGTTTAAGATGTGCTAGTCAATAACGTTGGTTTGATGCATTGCAGAGTTATCCAATGCCTGCATTTAAAGGGTTTTCGGGTAGGCCAGTTAGTCAATACTATAAACTAGCTCAAACTAAACCTTCAGAAGGTCAATTCGGCAGAATGTAAGAAGTTGAATTTGTTTAATGCTACTGTACAGTATAACACTATCTTGTGACTATGTATTAGCCTTTGCAAGTGCTAATTATGTATTTCTTCGTTGATACCCAATTACACCTTCCTCTCCCCCAATCTGGACTGTTTGAACCCTATACTTGTTTGACGTGAGGTTGCATTACGTATAATGGATCATTTGTGCATAGAACTACAAGCATTTTCTTCCCACAGTGCAGATGGGTAAAACTTATCATCATCATCTAACTTTCTAATGGTTTGCTACTCCCCGTAAAGTCAATGTTGTATTACCTAAACCTTTTCAACTTACACGAAACATATTCTAGTTGATGCCAAATGAATCGTTATGGCTATGTAGACTACACTTGCAGTTAATCAACTTATCGGCATATTTTTGTTATATTTATGAAACAACTCATTATGTTTAGATTTAGGAATCTATCTTTATGTGTCATAGACTCACATTTCTTTACACTTCTGCAGATCTTTAAATTTCCCTCATCCTAAGGAGGAAACTCTATCGAGACATTCCATATTAGGTCCAAATGGACTTCATGGAGGATGGCAACAACCAATACCCACTAGAGCAGTAAAGCACTTCTTCTTCCTGTTTTATTTGTGCAATTTTTGATTTGCTGATCATGTTCGATGATTCCAGTGAAAAACTTTTTTATTTTAACAATTTATACTGAGCTGCTTCTCAAGTTCTTGTTTAGGATCCAACATTTTTCTTTCCTTTTCCTGTACTCAGATATCTTTTCGCATAACATTCTATGGTGCATAAAATTGAAAATAAATGATATCTGGGTACAATGAAATTAGTAGGTTATTATTAATTTCGTTTGGGTCTTCTGCTATTTTATCAGATGTCCTCATTTCCATTATAGTTATGCATTATTGTACCTCATATTTATGTCTATCCTTGTTTTTGTATCATGCAGATTCAGTATCCCATCAATCTGGATTCAACTCCAGTTGACATCCCAAGGTAACCTGTTGAATTATTTGCTATTTTTTGGCCCATAACTTAGAACAAATAAAATATTAGTGGTTTTCTGGTCTTGCAAGCTAAAGCCTAGTTGCGAACGGTTTTAGGGCATGCACCGAAGGTATATCTTGTGGCTTAAAGTACACGGATTTACTTCTCTGACGCAATTCATTCGCAATGAATATATGTGAAAAGGGGCAATGTTTATGGTTATCTTACACGTAATGAAATTATGTGGAGAAATACACTCCCTCTTAAGTTTTTATGTGTGAACGCCTAAAAAACCATTTTACTCTCTTACATTCTCATCTGTTTATACTTAATCATTTTCCACCTTTATCGTTTACTATTCATTTTGGATATGCTTCAGTTCCAATATTCCTTCGTATTCATTTCATTTTCTAAAACTCAGCAAGTTTTTTTTTTTCATGCTCTATGTTCATCCCGAAAAATTTCTAATCTACATTTAATGCTTAAAAATTATAGTTTATATTCTAATCCTAAATCTAATTTTCTTCGGAACATATGTACACTGTGACATTATTTTCTAGATTTCATTATGTCATCAGAGTACGTGGGTCAAGTTTTGTAGCTAATATGAGAAAGTTCCATTTCACTTTTTGTTGAAACAGAGTCATAAGATGCAAAGTAAATATTAAACCTATGGATGGTTGATTAACTACTGCTTTGTAGGAAAATACCGCAAGCAGCTAATTAGAAACAGATACCATCTCATAGTTTATACAGCTCATTCGAATAGGTAGCTCATACATGACAATAAGCTGTCCGAATTGACAAGAACTTACAAATATATATATATATATATATATATATATATATATATATATATATATATATATATACACATATATATATAGTAATTCCTACTCTTCTTTAAAAAGTCATTGTCATCAGCTTCTAAAAACATGACTTGTGAATGTGACCGCTTGTTTTCCCTTTTCATTTAGCTGGAAGAGACAGTGCATAGGAAGCACTAGCATAAAATATACAATGGTTTTTGAGGACAATAACTAAACAATAATTTCCAAACAATTTGTGACCGGCTAAAGATGGAATCACAACCAATTGACAAAGTTAATCTAAAGTAATAATAAAATAATGAATTCAAAGGTGAAGATAGAAATAAAGATAAGAATTAAATAATGTAAATAATTAAACAAATAATAAATAATAATACAAGTAAAAATTAAGATAATAGCAATAATAATAATATTAACGGTAATCGTGGTACACGTAATAATAGAGAACAAAGACCAAGCATTACATCTTAGGTTCCTATTCATTAATCATATAATCTAAAACTAAAAACGCTACCCCTACACCAATCATATGCTCATGATTATGGTACATGGATTGTTAACTTCCATGCATTTTTGTCGGACCCCAACTCTTTGGATATATTCCAACCCATGAAGTCTTTTTGTACTAGTACCTCTCATGTCACTCTTGGTCGATCTCTAAATTTTTTTGACCCTTCGGTACGGTTTATAATTCCAACATGCACAGATGCCTTGAGAGGCTTTCTTTGGAGATGTCCATATCATTTTAATCGATGTTAGACTAGCTTCTTTTCAATTGGTGCTACTCCAAGTTTGTTACGTAATCATCATTTCTAATTTGGTCTTGTCTTGTATAACCACAACTTTATCACAACATACACATCTCTGCTATACTTATTTTTTAAACTGGACCTATTATCTTTTAGTAGGCCAACATTCTACATGATACAACATTGCAGGTCTGATTGTCCTTATGTAGAACTTTTTTTAAAGCTTTTGTGCAATTTTTCTATTATAGAGAATGTTAAACTTTATTCGTCATTTCATTCATCCCGCTCGAATTTTAAAACTAACACATTCATCGATCTTACTGTGGCCATTTCATTCATCCCGCTCGAATTTTAAAACTAACACATTCATCGATCTTACTGTCATAGTGCAACATTGATTCTAAATATCGAAGGATTTTTTTTTTTTTTTTTTGGTACTACTTATTCGGTCAGGGTGACATTTCCATCCTCCGACCTGACACCGCTGAACTCGCACTTCATATACTCTATTTAATTCTACTAAGCCTGAAACTCTTTGATTTTAAAGTCTGTCTCCACAACTTCGGTTGCTTATCACCTCTATTCTTTTTTTATTAGTCAACACAACTTAATCAGCAAAAAGGGTACCATAAGGAATCTCACATTGTATACTTTTCGTGACCTCATCCATCAAGAAAAAATGTTAGGAGTTCAAAGCCGATCCTCAATTTAATTCTATGTTATTGAGAAAATCACTGGTTTCATCATCGCATGCTCTGACACTGGTCATAACATCATCGTACATATTCTTAATAAGGTTAATATACTTTATTGGGACTCTCTTCTTTTCCACAGTCTACCGCATGATTTTTCTCGATATTTTGTCATAAGTTTTCTCCATATCTGTAAATATCATGCATAGATTCTTCTTTTGTTCTCTAAATCTCTTCATAAGTTGTCTTATCAAGAAAATCGCCTCTATGGTCGACTTTACACACATGAAACCAAATTGGTTTTTTGAAACGCTTGTCATCCTTCTTAATCAATGTTCTAAAACTCTCTTACAAAGCTACATTGTATGATTCATAAGCTTAATTTCTATACAGCTTAATGGTTTTTGAAGATTTGGAAATTTATGTTGGAGGGGTAAAGTAACAAGTGAAAATTAAAGTTTATTCTTCTCCTTTTCATTTAAATATTTCCTTTTAAAATTAAGGGGTTAACACATACTCTATGCCCACCTAATCTGAAGTGTATTTGATGTCCATCTTAATTCATACATTGGAAATTTAATACCTTTAGTTTATTGTATACATCTCTATATTATCAATGAACAACCTATATCTCATGAAACATGGTACACAGTCTCCTTCAATCAACAAAAGATGAACCCAAACCTGCAGCTGTGAAAGACAGTAGCTCTTCTGAACATGAGAAATCACACGTTGAGGAAGTTCTCTCCTTGTGTGATGGCAGACCATCTCCGCCCATTAAAGAGCAAAGCATTGAATCACACATGGAAGAAGTCCTCTCCTTGCATGATGACAGATCATCTATTATGGTTACAAAAGAACAAAGCGTTGAGTCAAATTCACTAATCAATCTAGACATTGCAGAAAGCCCTCCAGCAGAAATTATTAGACAACCTTCTCCTCCACCAGTTCATGCTGAAGTACAAGATATAGTTTCCACTGAATTGTCATTTTCTGCAGCTAGCCAGACAACTTTTCAAGATGATCAACTTCGCTCAGAATCTCCATTGGAAGTCCACATAGTAAAGTATCACACGTTTATATATGGGTTTGCTGGTGGTTTGTTTTTGAAATAGTGCATTATTCTTGCAGTGAAGATGGAGTTAGATTGATTGAAACCTAATTAACCTGTTTACTAAAGAAGAAAAGTGGTTTAAAGTTACCAATGCCATTTTATTTTTGGGGTTTTCACTGATGTAGGCATCCTGAATACTAATACTAATTATGGGTCTGTTTTGAAAACTATTGCAACTATAAACCACATTTTGAGGTGTAGCGAAAATGCACATTTGTGGAATGTACGTATGTACATTTTATGAATTTGTACATGTGCATTTATGAAATCTGCATGTACAAATTCAGAAAATACCCATGCACATTTTCATGCACCATTATCCAAGGACTATATTTATAATATAGTTGTCAAATGCAGGCCTATGGTTAGAATTACTTCTTTCATAATTTATGTTTAACCTATTCGTATAAGGATAAAAATCTTATACTGTTAGATGACGATTCATCTTGCAGTATGTACTTTTCATTTATGCAGAGAGGAAATAATTAATTTGTCTATAGGTGCAAAGTTCACGATCCTACAAATACAACATGCACACCCTTATAAGTGAAAGATTTAGGTAGAAAACACTCTTTAAGTTTTGTTACTATTGCAGTCAACAACATTGATGGATGGCTTTCTGAGAGTAGCCAAGTCGAACACTGACAGATGTCTGGAAACATGTGGAGTTCTTGCAGGTTCACTTGTAAGGGGAACAGTATAGTACTATCGTTTTTGCTGTTAAATTTTCTTGTTTGTAAGATATTCTATTCCTGTTTGCCTTGTAGAAAAGCAGGAAATTTTTTGTCACTGCACTCATCATCCCAAAGCAGGAGTCAACCTCTGATACAGTAAGAACAAGTTATATTAGTGTAAATTATGTGTATTCACCTGTATATATCTTATGTCTTTATGTTTTTCAGTGCCAGACTGTAAATGAAGAAGAAATATTTGATTATCAAGACAAGCAATCACTTTTTACGCTAGGATGGATTCATGTGAGATATTTCACATATGGTTCATTTATCAACTAATTTTATATTCAAACATAAGTTTAGGGGCAGCAACTTCATGTTTCTCTTATTTACAATGTGTGATTATACAAAATTTATACATCATCCACAATTATGTTGTACTAGTACATTTACATGTGTATGTAAACAAAACCGCGTTAAAATATACTGAACTGAACTAGTTAAAGTAATTTTGCACGAATTGTTGATAATCTTTGTTTTGTAAGGTGTCAGAAGAATATCTGATTCAGGACCCCTCATTGTAACATTTCAAAATCTTGTAAAAATTAAAATTACTAAAATCACGTAGTTCAAATGTTTAAGAAATCTATACATAAATGTAAAACTAAACAAATCTAAGAGCTTAGGGAACCAAATTATGGAGAAAAACATCAATGTTATATCAATTTTATGTACGACTATTTCTTTTTTGAAATTTAAATATCGATGAAAATTCGGTTTTCAAATGCAACTAAAATAAAACTATATATATCAATTTCTAAAACTAAACAGATTTTTTTTCTTTTTTTTTTCTTTTTAAAGTTGTTGCCACTTGATGGATGCAATACAAAACCGTATTTAAATTTTCAATCTGAAAATTCTTTAAATATTGGAATCTTATCTGCATAAATTGATTATTGGTTTTTCTTTTCTTCCAGTTTATACATTGATTTATTAACCTTATTATTTATTTTTAAACCACAACGCACAAAAAAAATAGTTGCCTAGCCATTTGCAGCCAAATCAAGTCTAGCATCGTTGGGAAAAATAAATAAATAATAATTTACAGCCAAGTTTTCAACTCTTAACTTTAATTCTTTAGTAATAGCAGTCAAGCTTGCCAAGCTTTTCGCTGCAACAGCATCAGGAACTTACAATTAAATTTCTGAGGAGTTATAGGTTAACTTGCATGGTGAAAATGTAGAAAATTTAAGGTAATAGCCGGAAAACATGTGAAAGTTTAAGATAACAATATGAATAGAACCTTGATCCTTTATCAACTTGGTAAATACTAAATAGGATTTGCTTCATGTTTATAGTAAAGGGTTCCCAAATGCTACAGCAACTGAGTTGCTAAAGGATTTTCAAATACCGTGGTGAATGAGGGTTCAAATAAGGATTTTTAGATGACCAATTACTATATTACTATTTTGGCATGTGTGATTCTTATGAGCATAAAACCGTCACTGAAGCGATGTACAATGTTATTAAATAAACAAAACCGACATTTGAATATAGTTTATATTTTAAACTAAAAATCCGAAGAGTCAAGCTGACATATTTAAATTCTAAGTATGCACCAAACATAATTGACTTCATTATATGGTGTTTTTGGCCATCACTATTATCGGGGCACGAAGCTGAAACTTCAGGTCATACAACTTCACATCTTACCAACTAAGCAACCCTACGAGATTTTGTTTAAACTTTTTGTTACTTGTTTTACAATCTATTTTTAAGATCTTTAGTTCTATGATTTTTTGCAAGAAATTTATTGCACAAGAATAGATTGTAAAATAATATAATACAAAATGCAAAACAAAATCTTGATAAATGAATATTTTAAAATTAATTTGTATAAATATGCAGAATATAAAAAACATGAATAAAGCTGGGAAAAAGATATTAGTTTTTTGTCATGTGCGGAATACTGACTTATGACCTCATTTGTATACTAAAATTACTAAAAATACAAGATTGTCAATATTGGAATTCCAACTTGTGGTCTTATTTAAATAGAAAATTTGCGATCAGATCAGAAAATGCGTCATGACTATTGTTAAAGGTGATCATGAATTTTTGTTGTTAGATAATGTCAGTTTAAGGTATTTCTTGTGGAGATATTAGTTATATGAGTAGATAATACATGTAAATAAATATCAAATGTTGATAATGTTAGATACCGAAAATTGTTTGGGGGTACAAATCATGGTTTGAAATCCCGTTCGGGACGCCAGAATTTCGGTCATTCCGACTCGGTTCCGGTGGTGACCGGGCCGGAATAAGGCCATATACCCGGTTCCGGATCTCAGCAGAAAAGTAAAAAAAAAAAAGCCTGGTACACGAATTTGAAGAAGGAGAAGATGCATAAAACAGCAAGAGCAGTGGAAAAAAGCAGCAGTAGGGCAGTCAACGGATGCTTTCAGATACGGATAGTGCCATATCCGTATCCGTATCCGAAATTATTTTCGGATATTGGATATCCGTATCCGTTTAATTTCGGATATCCATATCCGCTTAATTTTCGAATACGGACGGATATCGGATATTTATCCGTTCTGCCTGTAGTTAATAAATTTAAGACTATAAATAAAAATGTTTGGATCAACATAAAATAATTTTTGTGTTAATATTTATAAAAAACAGGGAAATAAAGAAGTATAATGAGGAATCATTGTTTTATACTAATATCTATAAGCATATCCAAAAATATTCCAAAGTTAAACACTAAAACTACCATTTTTCACTAAAACTGGACAAAGAATTATATTATAGTAACATTCAACAGTTACGAAATAATTATTAACTCTATTTTTCTGTTTTGAGTTATATATATTACACCAATCAGTCGGACGGATATTTTTCGGATACGAATATCACTATAACCATATCCGTATTCGAAAAGCTTTTTCAGATATCGGATATCCGTATCCGTATTTCGGATAACAGATATTTCAGATACGGATTCGGATGGATATCGGATTTTTCGGGTATTTATTGACAGCCCTAGCAGCAGCTTCTCTCTCTCTGGTAGGGCTGTCAACGGATGATTTCGGATACAAATAGTGCCATATCCATATCCGAAATTATTTTCGGATATCCGTATCCGTTTAATTTTCGGATATCGGATATCCGTATCCGCTTAATTTTCGGATACGGACGGATATCGGATATTTATCCGCTCCGCCTGTAATTAATAAATTTAAGAGTATAAATAAAAAATTTGGATCAACATAAAATAATTTTTATATTAATGTTTATAAAAAACAAGGAAATAAAGAAGTATAACGAGGAAACATTGTTTTATACTAATATCCATAAATATATCAAAAAATATACCAAAATTAAACACTAAAACTACAATTTTTCACTAAAAATGGACAAAGAATTATATCATAGTAACATCCAACAGTTACAAAATAATTGTTAACTCTGTTTTTCTGTTTTGAGTTATATATATTACATCAATCAGTGGGACGGATATTTTTCGGATACGGATATCACTATAACCATATCCGTATCCGAAAAGCTTTTCGGATATCGGATATCCATATCCGTTTTTCGGATAATGCCGGATAACGGATATTTCGGATACGGATTCGGATTGATATCGGATTTTTCGGGTATCCGTTGACAGCCTCACTCTCTGGGTTAGGCGGCGAAATTAAGAAAAGGAGAAGATGCAACTTTTTATTTAGGGTTAAGAACAGCTAGTATTTTGGATTTTTGACCAAATGGGCTATTTTGAAAAAAGTTAAGCCCTGTTATTCCAAGTACAGTTACTTGATTTGGGCTTGTTCAAGTATTTTATATTATTTAACCAATTGGGTTATGTTTTCGTTACATTCAAAACAAGTATTTGAGAAATTACTCTAAACATCGGCTTTTAGTATTTATTACTATCTAATTTCTTTTTTAAATCCTAATAAAATCCAGAACCGGAAATGAAACGGAATTTCCGGAAATTTCAAAACGGAACCGGAATTTCAAAAATTTCTAATGACCGGAACGGAACCGGAAACCGGGATTTCTAACCTTGGTACAAATACAGTGTACAAGAAAGATGAAACGGATTCCTCCTTAATTTACTCTATATCAACACAATATAGGGGACACGTGACTTGGTGGATTTGGCATAATTGTAACTTTATCTCTAGCAGTGTGATTTACACGGACTTTTAGTGCAAAAGTGTGACCTGAAGCTAGAATGATGGTGGATAAATGTGAATCTTTGAAAAGTTGATAGTTGGAAAGGAGCTACGAAAGATGTTTTTAAAAAAAGTATTCATAAAAACTGCTATGGAGTTTTCCAGTTGGGGATTTTTTTTTTCTTTTACAAGGGTTTTAGCTTTTTAGATACATTGCTAGATGGCTGTAGAACTCTTCTTTCATGTAAATTATACCGTGGGATCTATATATTGTTAACGAGGAAGCTTCGTTCTCTTGGTAACTCAAAATAATAATATTAAATAAATAATTAATAGAAAACACAGTATGTACCAAACTTGTATTAAAAGTATCTTTGTTTGCAGACGCATCCGACGCAGTCATGTTTCATGTCATCGGTTGATGTTCACACTCATTACTCATACCAGGTTGGTGGTTTTACATTTGAATTATAACTTTTCATTGAATGTGCTTCTTGTACTGAAATTTTGAAGCTTATTTATCAATTATATTGCTAATTCCTACATAATTATTTTGATTGTGGAAGATATTGTGTGCAAAAAACTATGTTATATTTCACAACTTTTTGGGTTTATGTCAAAACTTGTTAGTGCCAGTGAAGGCTTCTCTTTCTCTCATAACAAATTTCAAACTTGAATCATGTTCGACTGGATACTCCTCTGTAATTCTGGAAATTATTTTTAACTGGAAAAAGAAGTTACCTTCGTTTGTTTTTGAGACATAACATTTTTGGTGTTGGGCTTTGGCTAATACCATGTCGTATATCTTGTAGATTATGCTACCAGAAGCCATAGCAATTGTCATGGCACCCAAAGACAGTTCAAGGTAAGGCTTACCTCCCTTCTCTGTGTTTCAACTAAATAACAGATAATTGAACCATACCTGAACTGCACTGAATTTACTTGAATGTCAGAGCAAACTGTAACGATTATGAATAATGTTTGGATATTGTATGGTGAAACAGAAAACATGGTATATTTCGCTTAACAGCTCCTGGGGGTATGTCAGTGATAAGGCAGTGCCAGCAAAGGGGTTTCCATTCTCACCCATCGCCCGCAGGCGGTGGACCCATCTATGACCATTGTGCAGATGTCTATATGAATCCGAAGGTCAAATATGACGTCGTTGATCTGAGATGATACTGTGGTGATTATACTTGTATACTGTCAGTTTGGTCAATATCTATTTGACGTTATTCTTTGTTGATAAAACATTAATATTCGGTTTCTCTTGTGTTACATAATTCGAAACATAGATCCACTGATTCATGTATAGGTTTTTAGACTTTTTTATTGTTTGATTCGTAGATCGTGGAATTCGATTGGGACCTGTAAAGTTACTTCAGTCAAGTTGCGGTAAAAAATTCACTTGTGTGTATTGTGCCATCATTTCTAATGTGCTAGCACAAGTGTTCAACGCATTTGATGCGTGGGCTTGTGATAATCTGTAGATGAAGTTCTTACACAATTTAAAATCGTATATAGAAAATTTGGCTTAACTTGAATAACCTGTTAGGTTTGAAGTTGTGTTTTAGTTTGATGTTTAAAAACAAGTATTTTAGAGGTTGGTGCTCAGACTAAACATTTTGAGTTTTCGTGAGGATGGTCTTATTTTTGTATAGTTCTATGCTTGCATGCACATGGTTGAGTGTTCAACGGCACCCTTGTGTATCATCTTCTGTACCATTCCTATTATATTTTGGGCTACATTATTTTAGGTGTAATAAAATTTTGTAGATGCTTAATCCGCACAAAATTTGAGTTTCCAACATTTGTAGCATTTTCAAAATTTTAACTCAATTACTCATTATTCAAGCATTTATTTGAATCCTTAAATTTAAACGTCTAACATTATACTATTAATATCGAAATAAATTTGAATTTATATAGAGGATCTTTTATAAATGGATTGAACACAAGCGCACGCGCGTGTGCATACATATATATGTATATTGTTGGTTAGCTTTTAGACTAAGCCACCAAGATTCAAATAGAAGTCTAGTACAAAGTCTTGCCCGTAAAGCTGCCTCGACCCGATCGCGATCGCCCCCTGTTCTCCACGATCCGATTCGTCCATACCAGGTCGACCTGATCCAAACCCAGAAGCATAGTCAGGGAGAGCTGGACCAAGTCTACCACGATCCGAGAAGGAAGGACCTCACGACACCTGTCCATAACGGTCATATTGACTATTTCTCCATCAAGCCACGAACCAGTCCGATATTTTTGGGATTTGTGCCACGTATGACCACGATCCTCCTGCAGATATCACCTATAAATAGCCCAGAACTTGGCATTTTTGAGGATCTTTTGGCAATTCAGAGCTCTGATTCCACCATTATCATATCTCCATTATTTCTACTCAGAGTTATATTGAATTTACTGAGTGAATCAACATTGTAAAAGTGAGGTTGAGAGATAAATCAACGGTTGTACTCGAATCTTAAGTATAATCATTGATATAAAGTGGATGTAGGCTCATTAACGCCGAACCACTATAAACCTTGTGTCTTTTCTGTTTTTTCTTGCATTTTTTCTGATATTTTATCTCCCTAAATTAGAATAAGTGGAAATCAGGCTAAGGTCCCTATTTTGAAACTTAATTAGGCTCAGGTTCAATCATAAACTTATTGTAAATTAGGTCCCTATTTTTCTATTTAGAAAAATTGCATATATTTATGCAACAATTCATCAACGTTAGTTCAACTTTATTTGCATACATGTATGCAATAATTCAGAATATTTGCATACATATATGCAAATATTCGTTTAGAATAGTTGCATACATATATACAAAAATTCAGAATATTTGCATACATGTATGCAAATATTCGTTCAGAATAATTGCATACATGTATGTAAATATTTTGAATAGTTGCATACATGTGTGCAACTATTCTGAACGAATATTTGCATACATGTATGCAAATATTCGTTCAGAATAGTTGCATACATATATGAAAATTTTTAGAATATTTGCATACATGTATGCAAATATTCGTTCAGAATATTTGCATACACATGTATGCAAATATTCATTAGAATTGTTGCAAAATATTTGCATACATGTATGCAAATATTCGTTCAGAATAGTTGCATACATGTATGCAACTATTCATCAGAATAGTTGCATACATGTATGCAAAAATTTAAAATATTTGCATACATGTATGCAAATATTATGAATAACACGTAAAAATGAAAACAGAGACTAAATCTATAATAAGTTTATGACCGGATGTGAGCCTAATTTTGAAACTTAATAGGGATCTGTAGAAAACGCACCCTTAGAATAATTCGGGTGTTAGACCCAATTTTGGATCTAACATTTTGGTGCTTTCACTGAGAGCCGAAGTCTCAGCATATTGGATTGTAGTTCTATTGTTTGGATAGTCAAGTCCGAAGAAAACAGTCCAAAACTCCACTCTTTCGATTTTTGAAGATTTCAGTAAAGCTCAGATATCATGGCTGGAAAGAAGTCTAAGGAAGTACGAGCTTCGCAGGCGAATGAAGCTGCAAACGAAGCAATTGAAGAAAGGGTGCACGAGCAGGTCGAAGAAGAGCTCTCGGATCGTGGTAATGTAGGGGCGATCCGATCCGGTGATGGTGTAACGAACCAGACAGTTGAAGGAGTTACTATCCGATCGCAGGATCACGTCGCGATCCCTCCTGCACCTATCACCACGAACCGACGTTAAGGGGGTACCACGAGCCACCAGCCTAGGTGGACCATGATCCAAACTGACAATCAGACTACTACCCGACCTGGGAAGGAAATTATGGCTCGTTCCGCTCGTGCTGGTACTTCTGCTCAACCCGGTTCGAGTTCCTTGCGTACAAGAGAAGAAGAAGATGACTACTTCGACCCTTCTGCTCCAGTTACCCAAAGACATCTGACTCGGATACTTGAAGCATTGGACAGACAAAATGATGAATTGGCCGCTCAAAGGCAGGAGAGCTCGTTGCTGCGTCGGGATATTACTGACGTGGGCAGACGAATTGACGATATTCAAAGGTAGGTTTTGCCACCTCCAGCTCACCCTTTATCCCCGGAACATACATCCTCGTCTTAAGAACCTCGGAGAAACCGGTGATGGCCTCCCTTGGAAAGGTCTGAGAATATAGAAGTGCTTAATCAGGAAACCAATAACCGTAACTTAAATGAGCCCATCCTACTGCCTAGGAATGAAGGTGTTATTGATCCTGCTCAGAATCGATCTGTTCCTCCTGCTCGTCGTGCGACTGATCGCGGTAATAGGGGCAAGAGAGTTTTGTCCAAGACCCAGACCTTGCAGCAGCACGTCAAAGAAATGCTGGAGGGGCTCGCCGGGCAAGAAGTGTTGATCCTGAATCCACTCTGACCCATGCAGATGTCGAAGCCATGATCAGCAAAATGATGGTGGAAAGTCGCGGACAAAGAACCGAAGATTGGGGTATAGACCGTAGACATTCGCCTTTTACAGATGATATTTTAGAGGTTCGATTCCCGAAGAAATTTAACATGCCATCCATGAACCGTTATGCGGGAAAGGCTGATCTAGTTCAGCACCTGATGAGATATTCATGGTACATGAATGCAGCTGCTGCTTCCGATGCCGTGAAGTGTAAACCTTTCCCGATATTCCTGGAGAATACGACGTTAATGTGGTTCACTCGTTTGCCAGCGCGATCGATCTCCAGTTTCAGGGAACTAAGTGAACAATTTGTAAATCAGTTCCGATTACATACCCAGAGATCTAAGAATGTCATTGAGTTGTCCTTCATTAAGCAACATCCGAACGAATCTTTGAGGTCCTATTTAGATCGCTTCAATTTAGCGGTCACGGAGGTTAGAGATCCCCATGAACAAACTGTTTTGATGGCTCTGATTGACGGAGTGGATAAGGATACTGAGTTTGGAAGATACCCGGCCTGTAAACCACCATTAACCAAAGAGATATTTTACGAAAAGGCCAACATCTGCATGCATCGAGAGGAAATTTACGCCAACTGAAAGAGGAAGGCTGCTGATAAGGAGGATATTCCAAGTAATGTGGCCATTAAGCAAACGGGAGATAGCTCAGGAAAAGTTGAAGTTAATGTCGGGAACAAGAATCAAGGCAATGGTCGCCAATCGGGGAATAGTAATAACAATAATCGGAAGAGTAATCGAGGAAATGACTCTCAGAGAAGATCCCGGCCCAGACCGTTTGAGAGCTTCACACCGTTAAATGATACGTTGGAAGACATCTTCCTGGATACATATAATGTCCTCCAATACAAAAGGCCTCCTCTGAGAGATTCTACGGAAAAAGAGCGTGAAACTGGGAAATTCTGTCTTTTTCATCAGGTTCATGGTCATTCTACAAACGAATGTCGTCATTTGTGAGATGTGATTGAAAAACTGCTATGAGAAGGAAAGCTTGATGAATATAAGGTGACTCCTAGGGACAAGGGGGCAAGCCGTACAAGCCCCGAACCAAAGCCAACCTGCTGCCAAATCAACGGCTCAGCAAAAAGGAAAAAAATATCGTTTTCAATACTATAGCTGGTGGGCTTCATCTGGCCAGGCACAGTTTCAGAGCTATGGATCAGTACGTGAATGCAGCTAAACAGCATTTTGAAGTGGGGGAATGTAGCCACCCCGAGGATAACGCTCCGGTTAAGCAACAAAAGACGATGTCTGATGACGCCATATTTCGCGAGCGAGAGAGTATTGGGGTTCACTCCCCAATTGAAGACCCATTAGTGATCACCGTCACCATCGATCCAGCTATAGTTCATAAAGTTTTAGTGGATAACAGGAGTTCGGTCGACATTCTGTTCAAGAAAACATTCGACCAAATGAAACTCGAGCCAAAGGATTTGAAACCATGCGAGGGTTGGATACATGGATTTAATGGGGCCTCGACGCTCCAATGGGATACGTGGAATTGTC
The DNA here is from genome assembly GCA_030737875.1 of Allium sativum. NCBI lineage: Eukaryota > Viridiplantae > Streptophyta > Magnoliopsida > Asparagales > Amaryllidaceae > Allium > Allium sativum. The sequence continues at coordinate 639,227,439 of CM060922.1, forward strand.
AGTAACCCTTGGGGAAGGAGAACGCCAGAAAGTGAGAATTTTCCCCTTTATAGTCCTGGACATTGAGTCGCCGTACAATGCCTTTTTGGGCCGGCCAGCCCTAGCCAAATTCAGGGCCTGCATTGCACCCTGGTGCATGTTGTTGAAGTTCCCGACGGATGCCGGCATAGGCATAGTCAGAGGAAATCAAGTTGTTGCACGAGCATGCTACATTACAGAGTTAAAATTGCTCCGCAAAGGGATAGATGTAGAAACAAAAGGTGGTTCTTCCCATCCGAGGGGGGAATCGTCATAGCAACTAAAGAAAATACCTCCGGGTTGGTCGCCCAGAGAGCTGCCCGAGGACATAGATCCCAGAGAGGATGAAGAGCCTGGGGGCAGAATGGCGACTCCCAATGAAGCGACTGTGGATGTACCAATCGATGATAGTGACCCAGAGAAGGTCCTGAAGATTGGATCCCAGTTGGATCCTGTTCGAGCAAAAGAATTAACAAATTTCCTGAAAGCTAACTTGGATGTATTCGCCTGGACCCATGTGGACATGTGTGGAATATCTCCCTCGATTATGAGTCATTCGTTAAGCATCAACCTGAAACATCCTCCTGTCAAACAGAAAAGGCGAATGCTTAGCCCAGAGAGGTCTGCTGCCTTGAAGGAAGAAGTCGAAAAGCCGAGGAGTAATGGATTTATTAAAGATTCAACATACCCTGACTTGATTTCAAACCCTGTTTTGGTAAAAAAGGCCAATGGAAAGTGGCGTACATGCATCGACTTCTCAGATCTAAACAAAGCCTGCCTAAAGGACAGCTTTCCGTTACCTCGAATCGATCAGTTGGTAGATTCAACCGTGGGTCATGAACTTCTTTCTTTTATGGATGCATACTCTGGGTACAATCAAATCCCCATGCACGTCCCAGACCAAGAACACACCAGCTTCATTACAGATTTGGGATTATACTGCTATGTGGTGATGCCTTTCGGTTTGAAGAATGTCGGTGCTACATATCAGCGATTGGTGAATAGAATGTTCTACAACCAAATCGGGAAAACGATGGAAGTATACGTTGACGACATGTTGGTAAAGTCCAAACAATCATCCGACCATACTACTGATTTGGCAGAGATGTTTGGGATTCTCCGGAAATATGGGATGAAACTGAGTCCTTTGAAATGTTCATTTGGGGCAGCATCTGGAAAATTCCTAGGATTCATCGTCAGCTCGCGTGAAATCGAAATCAATCCAGATCAAATAACAGCAATCCAAAATATCCAAGAACCAAAGCAGATTAAGGATGTCCAAAGCCTCGCTGGAAAGGTGGCGGCGCTGAGTAGGTTCATCTCCAAAGCTACAGATAAATGCGTCCCCTTTTTCGAGCTGATAAAGCGAGGCAATCGCAACTTTAAATGGACTCCCGATTGTATAGAAGCATTCCAGAATCTGTTGAACCATCTAGAATGACCCCCGATACTGTCTAAGCCTGTGGATCACGAGGATTTATTTGTGTACTTGGCAGTGTCATCTCACGCAATCAGTTCGGCTTTGGTAAGAGAAGAGGATAAGGTACAAAGGCCGGTGTACTATGTGAGTAAGAAATTGGCGGCCGCAGAACGGAATTATCCAAAAATAGAAAAGCTGGCGTATAGCTTACTAATTGCGTCTAGAAAACTTCGCCACTACTTCCAGGCTCATCCCATTACTGTGTACACCGATCACCCACTAAAGCAGGTTCTGCAAAGGCCAAAAGCATCAGGAATGTTGCTCAAATGGAATGTCGAGTTGAGTCAATTCGACCTGAACTTCCAACCCCGAAGGTCGATAAGAGGGCATGCACTTGCAGATTTTATAGCAGAGTTCACCATCCCAAAAGATGATGTAGTAACCGAAGAGGATGATCCGTCAAAGCTACTGCTCGACCCTAATGCCTGGAAACTATACACTGATGGAGCTAAAAATGACAAACGATCTGGCGCCGGAGTGGTTCTCGAAACTCCAGAGAAACGGTTAATATATTACGCTCTTAAACTGGAGTTCCACGCCACTAATAACGACTCCGAGTACGAAGCCCTAATTGTCGGGCTGGAACTCGCAAAGGAATTGGATATCACAAAGCTAGACATCTTTTGCGATTCCAAGATAGTCGTAAACCAGGTCACTAGAAAGTTTTAGGCCAAGAGTCCAAGGCTGATATCATACTTGGAAAAAGTGAAGAAGTTGCTGGATAGTTTTGACCACCTTAGCATATCTCATATTCCCCGAACGGAGAATCAAAAGGCAGACAAGTTAGCGAAAATGCTAGTTCAGATAATCCTCAGGATACAGAGCTGGTCCCAATTGAAGTACTACAGTCTCCTAGCATAGATCAGATGTAAGTTAATCTGGTACTAGAGATTGAACCTGAGAGGGAGTCATGGAATACTCCTCTAAAGAAGTTTCTGATAAATGGAACGCTTCCGACGAAGAAAAGTGAGAGGCGTGCAGTCATACGAAAAGCATCCTGATATGTGTTGCAAGGCAATGTCCTATATAGACAAGGTTTCTTGATGCCCCTCCTCCAGTGTATCGCCCATGATGACATCAAGCGTGTGCTGAAAGAGGTCCACGAAGGCGAATGTGGCGATCACACTGGAGGGCAAACGCTGGCGAAGAAGATATTGCGGTATGGCTATTTTTGGCCTACCATAAACAAGGATGCAGCCAAGTATGCACGACGTTGTGACGCTTGTCAGAAATTTTCCAAGATACCTAGAATGCCACCTAGCCAGTTGAAGACAATGACAACCCCGTGGCCTTTTGCTATGTGGGGGATTGACATTATTGGGAGCCTTCCCATAGCAAAGGGCGGAGCAAAGTTCGCTATTGTGGCCGTGGATTATTTCACTAAATGGGTAGAAGAAGAGCCTCTGACCATGATCACAACCAAGCGAGTGATCAATTTTGTTGTCAAGAACATTATATGTCAGTTTGGGATTCCAAAAGTCGTCATAACCGATAATGGGACCCAATTCGACAGTACCGAGTTTCGAGATTTCTGTCAGAAGTATCATATCGAGAAAAGATACACCTCTGTGGCACATCCGCAATCGAAGGGACAAGTCGAAGCGGCAAACAAGGTGATTAAATCCATTCTAAAGAAAAGATTGAAGAGGTCCAATGTCATGTAGGTTGATGAATTACCCTTGGCACTATGGACCTATAAGACAACGTACAAGTCAGCGACGGGTCACACCCCGTTTTTCCTTGCTTTTATGATCCGATGACCAACAATGAGCCGATGACCACTCATCGAACCACTTATTATGATCCGATGACCAACAATGAGCTGCTCCTTGAGTCTTTAGACATGGTTGAAGAAAAGTGGGATGAAGCCGATCTACGCGCCTTGAGGTACAAGCAACAAGTTGCTCGGTATTACAACAAGAAAGTCCGAGCTCGAACCTTCGAACCTGGAGACTTGGTTTTGAAGCGCGTCTTTCCACCCCCAGTACATATGGGCCCAAAATGGGAAGGACCATACTCCATTTTACGAAGGCTTGATAATGGAACCTTCAAGCTAGCAACCGTGGATGGAGATGAAATCCCCAAAGTGTGGAATGCCCAGCATTTGCGGCCTTATCTAACATGAAATTGTCAGTTTTACTCTTTTTTTTTAGGACCATGTAAGAAGGCTCGACCTGCCTAGAACAGTCTAGTTACTTGAACAAAAGATTATAAAGTGGACGTAGGTCATGATTCGACCGAACCACTATAAAAATATCGCATGTCATTTACCTTTTCTGCACTGTTTCCTGTCTGCTCTTTTATTTTAATTAAAATAGATCATTACCATTTTGAGATTTGTTTTAAGCTAGGCAGCGATCACAATATACCTAATTCAAAACGCCATCTATCAGATCGGAAGACTAACGACAACTAAAGCTCCAAAAAGTGTGGCGAGGTAAATCACACTACTGCTTGCACTTTAACTCTCGAGATTAGGGAGAGAGTATAAAGGACGCAAAAATAACGTCCCCAAGGCGTTCAGGTGCACCGCGATAAAACCGCTTTGATAACACTCTAACTCGCTGAAGGATCGGGAGAGTATAAAGGCGCTAGAGACTTAGCGCCCCCAGAACTTCTGCCCCGCTAAAGGATCGGTGAGCGGACCAAGAATCGAGCTCGAACTCTAACCCGCTGAAGGATCGGGAGAGTATAAAGGTGCTAGAGACTTAGCGCCACTTGAACCCTAACCCGTTGAAGGATCGGGAGAATATAAAGTGTTAGAGACTTAGCGCCACTCGAACTCTAACCCGCTGAAGGATCGGGAAAGTATAAAGGTGCTAGAGACTTAGCGCCACAGGAAATCTTACCCCGCTGAAGAATCGGGAAAGTATAAAGGCACAGTGACATATGCCACTCAAGGGCTCCCATCCTACCACACGAGTGGGGACAATGAAAAATGGGGCCCGAACCCCTCATTTTCGGGAATGGGGGGCAGCACATATATGACTCTAATCAATCCTCAATAAGCCCTGGCCAGGCACTATATTAATGATTGATTGGGGACATGTGCATACGACACTTTGCATTCGTGAATACTACACAATTACTTAGTACACGAACTTTTCAATGATTATCATTCATGACTTCAGTATTTAGTTACGATTGTTTTGATTACGATTATTTTTAAATTTTGTGATTCAGGATAATAAACTCTGCAAACATGGTAAACTTGCAGGTACACAATGGTGTAAAAGAAATAGTTTTTCATTCACTAAAAGCAGGTTTACAAGAACAAGAAGCTAAACAAAAGTGAGGGCCACTCTCACAACTACATTTTTTGGCCAGTGGAAAGCCTAAAAGCAAAAATATGAGCCAATAAGTGCATTCTATTTACGCTTGGGAGACGATTTTGACTTCTTTTCCTTCTTCTGTTTCTCCAACTCCTCTTTTTCAGCATCGGAGCGGTCACACTTCTTCCTCTTTTTCTTATCAATGAGAGACTTCGGGGGAGAACTAGAAGGCTGGAAGCCAAGCTGAGTAGTTATTGATTTGGAAGAGAATCTTATAACCAACCCAGTTTTGGGGTCGACTTCAGAGATAGGGGGCACATATACAGGGTCCTGGTCCCGCTTCTTAAGAACCAACTACTTTTCTTTCCTTGCCTGCATGTCAGCCAAGGTTTCACTATCATCATCCTTGGCCTCATCTGTGATGACAACTTCATCTTCCTCATCTCCGTGACCACCATCTGTGTCTTGCAAAGCTGCAATAACCTCAGCGTCCGCAGGAGCGCCGTTGCCGGATTCCGCGGGTGCTACGGTGACCTTCTCACTTGTTGTACCCTCGGTTTACTTTCGAATCTTAGAAACTTCAACATCAGTGCCCGAGGGGACATCAACTTTCTCGGCCACTACCTTCTCCTCTGCATCCTTCTCGATCGGTTTGATACCTACACCATAAGAAGCAAATGTTAGTGAATAGGGAGAAGATGTGGTCATATCATTTGTCTATCCCATGAGACGACGACAAGCTACGACTGCTTTGATGAACTGTGGAGAGAATATGGAGATACTTTCAGCCGACTCATTGCCCAGATTTGTAATGATGGCTCCGACAACTAGAGGGGTTGGAGCCAAGGGAATCAACGGATCATCAGGGTTATATTCCTCAACTTCAGAGGTTTTGGGCTCTACCACCGAGCTCGAGCCTTCGTCAATCTTATCCTTGCCCTTGAGCTTAATCTTCTCCCTCTCGATCTCTTCATGGATTAGGCGTCTACCTTTCTCCAAAGCCTCAGTTCTTCACCTCTGAGAAAGGTCTACATCAGCTGGTTTTCATCAATCTCGTCGACCATCAACCGCCGCTTCTCGCCTTCGACAATTACATCCCATACATTGGCCAGAGTAACATGATAGTCCAGAATCCAAGAGATGTCTCGAATCTTGATGACTTGACCAAAGAAGTCGAACAACAGTTCCTCAAAACCAGCTATCTCTTTCTCTTTTTCAGCGAGCTTATCTGCAGTAGAAGTGGTCGATTCAAGAGCATTATTGGCGTTACTTTCAGCGAGAGCTGCACGCTCCTTAGCTTGGATAAGTTGATCATTTAAAACCCATTTTTCTTTTTTTGGCAAGAGCGAGGTCATCTTTTAAGCTCGCCCTCTCTTTCTCCCAGGCAGCTTTCTCAGCAGCAAAGCGTTCCTGTGCTGTTTTCAGTTCAGTGTTAATTGCCCTAAGATCTTCCACTTCCTTCCTCAGAGCCACCCGTTCCTGGCTGTTTGAATCAAGCTCACTGCGAAAACGCTCCCTAACACTTTCCAGCTCAGACATGTAATTCTCTGCATCTCACCGAGCTAAAGCCAGTGGGGCCTGTGCATCCTCTAGTTCTTTTTCCATTTTGCTCCTAGTCCTAGCATCATTCTCAATTTTCACTTGGGACCTGGCTGCGTCCGTTTCTAGGCGACGGATGGCATCTGAAAGATGAACGACATGCCTCTTCATTACCCCATATTGTTTAGCCACATGGCATACGTACCCTATCACCTCTGTGTCCTGATCCTCGGGGACCGGTTTAAGATCTGGGACGAACATTATCTTCTCAAAGAAAGTATCAGGGAATTGCTTTTGCAAGTGCTCCAGCCTGGCCTGAATTTCAGAATTAGGAGAATTATTTTGTGCAGCGGTGGTATCTAAGTCGTGCTCACTAGAGGAAACAAGAGATGCCTTCCTCTTCTCCACGATCTTGCCCTCATCTTTGTTTTTGTCCTCTGGCTCGTGGTGTTTTTTAGAAGACTGGATATGAGAAGACGTACTTTTTGGAGGGGTCAAATATCTAGGAAGTTGCTTACCCCCAGCCGGTAGCGATGGACGACTGTGAGACTTTCCAAAACCTTGCTTTGATGGAGATCGAGATCGTGTAGAATAAGATTGATGAGAATCCCGGGGCCGATGACTATCTCTTCCTCGACTATCACTACGAACATGCTCGGGATTTGGAAGGAGGCTTGGTGTGCCCTCACGAAGGGAACGATAATAATAAGACCATTTACGAGGCATTTCCCCTGCAAAAGAAACAGGTGCATGTTAAAACTATGAACGTCAGTGGTATAAGAGTGTTATGATAAATGGTGCATGTGATTTGTGCATCCCATGAAATCCCCCTTTAACGGACCATGGCCCAGAGTTAAGCTCGTTTGTGTGACTCCTTTTTCTCCAACTGGAGCATTCATCTCCTCAGAGATAGGAAAAACCCCTCCGTAGTCTTCCTGAGTATAGATATCGTCTGGTAAAGGAATCTTATTCAATTCCCCGAGTATCTTTTCCTCCGTTAACTCATCCTGGGCGACAGACTCAACCGGTGATGAAGTTTTTAAGGGAGACTGCCCCTCAGAGGTCGGGACCTACTTTGGCTCGTCAGCTTGCCTCTCGTCTCCTTTGTATACGTTTAAATCTTCATCGTCCTGATTGATCATCGGCAAAGGACTCTTGCGAAGATTGGTTATCTCTACGGCTTGAGAAGTTCCTTCTCCCTCAGTCGGAGGCATATACTTGTAAGGTTTTCCACCCGCTCCAAGTCCGAATCTTATATCTAGAAGACGGTGTTTGTGAAGATTCTCGTCGGTAATACATTTGTTAATCCTTAAGAAATCTGAGTTACTTTTGAGAAGGCGGGACATTCGGTCTTCATATATCGATCCTTCCATTCTCTCAAAGTTATGATCTTTATGGAACAAAATGACACATTAGCACTGAAATTATGCATTCGAAGTAAACGCGGGAAAGTTGGAAACATACTTGCTTGTAGCCACTTCCTCGCACATCCAACTTGATGTTTTATATAGAACCAGTCAGATTTGATATCCCCTATATTACTATAACCATCCGTCACAACTTTTCTGTTGGCAACTGATTCGAAGAAAGAAAAATTGGGTGCCCCTGCGGAACGATGCTTGAAATGGTAATAGAATTTCAAATCTTTAAGGGTATGTTCGGTCTGTAGAATCTCCGTATAAGCAATATACATAGTATACAGAGCCGCGTAAGCATTCAGATGGAGTTGCATAGGGACAATGTGTAATTGTCTTAAGAGATCGACAACAAGTGGAGGTAAGGGAGGAATAGATCCTACCCAGCACATGAGTCGATTAACATTCATGTACCCCTCTGGGGCAGAATGAGGTCTATCTTCGCTTTCTGGAGTTTTCACATTGTCCCAGGGAATTCCGTGTCTTAAGCATATCTTCTTAAGTTTTATATCGTCTAACTTGGAAGGTAGAGAATCAGTGAGCTTCTGTATTTCCTTAACTCCCGGAATTTTGTCAGGAGCTCGATCATCCTCATCTTCAAGGGATGTGCTCTCAGAAGTCGTTGACTCTATATCGGTATCCGTCTCGTAATCAGGGTCGGATTTTTCCCCATCTGAATCTGAGGGAAGCACATCAGTGCCGTGATGTACTGATGTCTCTGATTCGGTACCTTCGTTTGGTGTCTTAGTCACTTGTTTATCCGACATAGTGTGTTGGCGAGTAAAAATTAGAAAACAAGTTACCTGTTCCCCGAGTGTGTAAGTGCAAGTGTGTGCATGTTCATACAATAAGGAAAGCTGAAGTTAATCAAATAAGTAGATATTGGCCGTTGCCCGCTGCTGGGTTATGTTGTTGTTCAGTTCAAAAGATTCGTCTTGAAGGCTCTAACCTAACTGTCCATTGGTATATCAGAATTGAATTGCATTATTTGGTCAACATGCACATCAGATCGTTCATCGAACTGGCTCGTGAGACAGGGTCCGGATCGCGACGCATCGACGGATCGTGAAGCAGGTATGGACTCGCGACAACACACTAGCTAGTGGAAAAGCATCGGATCGTGAAACGCTGAAGCTTTTGATACGCTATTCCTTACCTGGACGGATCACGACAGACCTCCACGATCCATCCCCATCACCACGGTCCGATCCTAGTCCAGCGACCCGATCCGTTGTCCAGAACCACGCTTCTATTCTTCCTTTACTCCCTGGTCCCCCTGCTTCCACGACCTGAGCCAAGACCTCACCTATGAATCGACCTGGCCTACTCCTTCTCCTTTCTCGTTTCCCTCCTCCATCCACAAACCGATGTAATCGAACCCATCGCACCATTTCAAGTCACCAGCTCGTGGTCTCTCATTGCCATAACGATTGACGCTCAGAGAAGGCGTAGAGGAAAACATGGAACGGGGAAAGGAGGCCGATGGTAAATTCTAAATTACCAGAAGTAAAAAAACGGCGAATAATTTACCTATTGGAATTTCAGAGAACAAAGAGGAGTTGGAAAATTAAGGTTTCCACCGAGTTTCCTTTGTCTTGAAGTAGCGGCAGTAAAAACAGAAAAGAGAAGAAGAAAGGGAAAAGTAGGTGAAGAGTCGGCTTATATAGGTGTAACATGACTCTTAATATTCATTTTCTTGTCTCACTCACTCGAAGGCTGATGGGCCGTGAGCACCTGTAATGGCTCGTAATTAAGCCCATCCCCTCGAAGCTTGTTGGACCGTGGATACTCGTGAAAGCCCACCATGGTTCCGTTGGATCTTGTTCGCCTTGGATCGTGATATAAGTCCGAGTGTATAAACAAAATAATGCTCTGGCGACCCGAACGTAAAAAAAAAGAGAAAAAGAAGAAGGGGAGAGAGATATGAAAACAATCATGAAATTCAAGGATTACCTGATGGGTTGACCACGATCTGTTCTAAAGCTTGAAAGGTGGAAACTGATCGATGAATAAAGCCATGGTGGGCGATTTAATCCGGTATTTATACCAGTCAAGGGACACGACTTTCTGAAGCTGTACGACGTTCCAGACAGATGCAACTTTTGATCTGCATCGCCTCATGAAGAGATAGGTCCGTAGTTTCGAAGTATGTTCCATCCTTGATAAAACATGCTTCGAGGGGGCAAAATGTTGGCTAGCTTTTAGACCAAGCCACCAAGATTCAATTAGAAGTCTAGTACAAAGTCTTGCCCATGAAGCTGCCTCGACCCGATCGCGATCGCCCCCTGCTCTCCACGATCCGACTCGTCCATACCAGGTCGACCCGATCCAATCCCAGAAGCATAGTCAGGGAGAGCTGGACCAAGTCTACCACGATCCGAGAAGGAAGGACCTCACGACACCTGTCCATAACGGCCATATTGACTATTTCTCCATCAAACCACGAACCAGTCCGAGATTTTCGGGATTTGTGCCACGTATGACCGCGAGCCTCCTGTAGATATCACCTATAAATAGCCTAGAACTTGGCATTTTTGAGGATTTTTTGGTAATTCAGAGCTCTGATTCCACCATTGTCATATCTTCATTATTTCTACTCAGAGTTATTTTGAATTTATTGAGTGAATCAACATTGTAAAAGTGAGGTTGAAAGATAAATCATTGGTTGTACTCGAATCTTAAGTATAATCATTGATATAAAGTGGACGTAGGCTCATTAACGCCGAACCACTAAAAACCTTGTGTCTTTTCTGCTTTTTCTTGCATTTTTTCTGATATTTATCTCCCTAAATTAGAATAATTCGGGTGTTAGACCCAATTTTGGATCTAACATATATGATCAACGGTTCCATTTATTTTGCTTTGGTATTAGCCAGTTATACTTAAATATTCGGTCCATGCACTAGAGGAGAAATACGATAAATACTTAAATAAATACTTGTGCTAATATCAGTCGGGTACAAACTATGCTAAGTAAAGAGGACTAATAATTAACATGTATGTATGTGTGTGTACACACACATAGAGAGAATGGTTCCAGGACACCCCTATTTTGTGGTACACCATTTGCTCCTTGATAAGGACCACCCGTTTATAATTTAGTATAAACCTAACCGGGTGCTTATGTGATGTAAATGATGGCCAGACTCAAACCTAAGCGGGTACTTATAGGATGTAAAAGACGGTCCTATTCAAACCTAAGCGGGTACCTTTGAAAACCAATATATACCCAAAATATATTGTTTAACCGAAAAAATTAAAAAATGCAAAGGATGTCCAGACTCAAACCTAAGAGGGTACTTATGGGATGTAAAGGACGTCTGGACTCAAACCTAAGTGAGTACTTATGGGATGCAGGTACTTATGAGATGTAAAGGACGACCAGATTCAAACCTAAGCGGGTACCTTATGGGATGTAATTGGAGAAGTTAAGTTCGATATCAAGATTATAATGTGCAAAATGATATTTAATATAATATTTTAACAAAAACGATATCAAGATTACAATGTGTAAAATAATTATTGTATATAACAGTCAAACTTTGAAATCCAGTAGCATGATTACAAAAATGTAAAATGGTAATGTAATCTAGCATTTTTGTACAAGATCTACTACAGTGTTTGTGATATATAAAAATTTAGTTTCATATGACACTTTAGTTATTAAATCCACTTCAATATTTATAACATTAAAAATGATAGATTAATATAGCATTTTTTTATAATGTCTACTAGCATATTTATGATATTTGAAATGATGGTCTCCTGTGGCATTTTAGTTATAAAGCATATTAGCCTACTTTTAAATCATGCAAAGGGATACAATAGTATATCTGTTCCTATTACTTTCAATTATAGTAAAATTCAATTTAAAACTAGCATAATACAGAAACTTGATGTTCAATTTTTGTACTGTGAAAAACCATAAACAACATATATTTTTGAGTACTTAGATAGCCAAAAATATTTAGTACACGTGTAAATTTCAAAATATTTACAGATGATAGAAATAGTTAGTTATTAAAATGAAATGTTGTATACATCTAGCATTACACTTTAGCAAATTTAATAACAGCCTGAAACTTACCAAAAATACAATTAACATTAAATACAACAACAAATTAAGTTGCATATACAATAGACTAAATTTCATAGTATGCACAGAAATGATAGTATCATATATCATTATGCTCGGCAGAAACAAAAATCAATTGAAAAAACTCACAACAATAACTCAAAATCACAAAGCACAAGCTGAACGGAAAACTCGATTGATTTGATAGAAGATGCACGATTTGAGGTCGATTACCATAAAATACAATCAATATAAATGATAGTTTCAACAAACTAAATTGCACATATAATACAACAACAACATTAAACACAATCAACATAAATTACATTAACATCTCTTATTCTCAGCATAAAGTACAACAAGCTAAATTGCACATATTAAATTTCATAGTACTCACAGAAATGATAGTTTTATACATCATTATTCTGGGCAAAAACAAAAACCAGTCAAACAAACTCACAACAACAAATTTTCTTATTCCCAAAATCACAAAGCACAAGCAGAACGGAAAACTCAATTGATTTGACAGAAGATGCACGATTTGAGACCGTTCAATCAAATTTGCAACTACCTCAATCTTCATCTGATAGAAAATGCATGACTTTATATCGATTTGAGATTGAAGGCGCTTCAGACTGGAGACACATGATTTGAGATCGATTTGGCTTTTTCTTCCAATCGACACGATTGAAGATGGAGATTGAAGAAGAAGACACACAAATAAATAAATTTCTATAAAAAAATGTCCTTCAGCCAAAATTAAAATATGTGCGTCCTTTCTATGTAAAAACAATAAGCGCATCCTTCAAATTAAAAAACACGACATGTTCTTCCATCAACTGATTTTCCTGTTTTGATTATATTTGCTGTAATACTTTGATTTTTGATTACATATACTTTATATTTGATGCACTTTCTATTATTTGAGTTATTTTTTACTACTTTAATTATTATTGTTTTTAAGTATTTCGTTTTGAATTTAAATTTACTGTATATATTAGTTTGCATTAGATAATATATATTTAATTTTAATTTGTTTAAAATTATCTTGATAAATTTCCTTAAGTATTTTTATGTTTAAAACTATTTTATCTATGTATAAAAGTTTCCAAAAGTTTCAGGCTTAATTATATAGTTTTATATTTCATTTTTTTGTAAAAAAGGTTTTCCAAAATTTTGAACTAGACCATGTCTAAATGGTCTAATAGGGTATGTCGACATAGCGCCTGTTACTTTCAACTTTCAATTTTCAAAAGAAGTGTTCATTTGTCATATCCTTTCGCGAATGGACATGACTGTTATTCCACTATAAATAGTAGCAGTTTCCAATGAATTTTAATTTATGTTTTCATCTTCTTCTTTCCTTTTCTCTTTTCCATTAATTCTTAACCAAATTCTACTCACACTCCGCTAAATTCTCAAGTAAATCAAACTATTTCTACTTATTTTTCTTTCAAAATTTTCAAATTTCTACCATTACTAGTTTATAGTGAAATATTACAACGGTGGAAAAGACTAAAAATGGCGGTCGAGTCCTCGTCCTAAACTGAAAGTGAAAGAAAATTCCTCGTTCCCAAATCTCTTCTTCCTCCGTTCGCTACCTCTTAGTCTGCTATCACCTCTGCTGATTTATTTTTCTGTTGTGCTTACCATCGTTTCTTAGAGATCCCATTTTTAGAGTTTGATGGAATCGATGGCCAGCGAGTTTAATCTGATTGCTTGTGGTTCTTTTGTGGGGTTATGCCCTGCTATAGATTTCATTCGGGTGGCTTTGGAATTGGCGGTTGGTTTTCGGGTTTACATTGCCTGGGTTGACCATTATATGGTGCTTGTTAGTGTAACAACCTAAATTTCAATAGACCCCATTTTTTTTTAAATCCAAATCTATCGAAGATCGAGTTGGCTCATCTGGTATTCTGCAGAAAATCAAAGATAAATATATCAGAGCTCATAATAGAAATTTCACACCTGAATGGAATAAAATATAATAGTAGGTAAATACTTACCAATATAATGACACTTATCTAACAAGTGTCCCCAAGCTGCAGAACCTCAACCACCCGTCTAACCTGCGGGTTCGTTATGAGGACGGGGTCAAAACGAAAGTTCTGGTGAATGGAAAAATTATATTCCCTACAAATGACACTACATATACCGTTCTATGACTGGTTCATACTTATTAGTTTAATCGGGTTTATTTCACAATATAATTTTAATTTTTGCGCATAAATCGTACCCATTTAATCCCTACTAGATTTAACTAATAAATCATATATATGTATCTCAATGTCCGACATCTCAAGGTACTCCCCATAGTACCTTCCGCGTATGGTCTCCACCGTCATGCCATGGAAGCATACCTAACCTCCATCCTAAGCCTAGCCGCGTACGGAATCTCCATCAGTACGCCACGTAAACACACAGAACCATTATTGCTATGCCATGTAAGCATAAAGATCCTTATATCTTAACTCCACAGTCGAGCTAAGCCCTAACCGCAGAGTTAAATGCTCTGACGTCTATAGTACACCACCGAGTGCATGTATCGGGATCCTCACACAAACGTACTGCCTACTACAACCTAAGTTCCATAATCGGCCTGCAACCTGTGCACATAACTCAGTCGGGAGCTTTCGATATCTGCAAAAGACAACTTCGTTAGGCCTATAGTATAAATACCTAGATACAGGTCTGTCTCTTTTTATGGTGGCTATGGTCCTACCACCGCCCCTCCCTAAACTAGTGAAAAATTACTTCAAGAGCTAAGTGGCGTATCCCTAACATCCAGTCTAAAGCATCCAGTTGGTGTGTCCCTCATCCAATGTCTCACTAATGAAAGATCATTAGCATGTTGGTTTTTCTCTAGTCTTTCCAAATCCCACTGACAGTCGATGACAGGTATTCGACGGTTACTACCCTTATTTGGTCCTAACCGGCCTCCTCCCCGAGCGAGGCAACCCCCAGACCGTCTTAAGGTCATCCTCTTAGCCTTTTGGTTGTTACATCATAATTGCAACCAAAGTATACTCTTAGATGAAACTACAGACCTGCCTCTAGGCTTCATTCGATTTCCCAAAGGGCCATTTTAGAGTACCCTTCCATGTCCGGTAGAAGTCTCGTACTTCCTTCCAGTCCCGTTGAATAACAAGTTGGACGTGCTCCTCTCGTGTCTACAGACACCCGTGATGATCTGCCCCTTTGGGCTCTTCATCCCAAATACGTACGGATTGGTCCAAGCACATCTCATCATTACATTTGTAACGAACTGGGGATTTTCGACTCCGAAAATCAACAAAAAACTACCATGTTGACTATTCAGACAACGGAAATACCTGATCATTAATAGAAAGAAGTTAGAGGGTGAGAATAGATAAGATAGAAAATTAGAATAGAAGTAGATCACCACAGAACAGAATCAGAGTAATACGAATCTCACATCGGAACTAATAAAATATAATATATAACATAACTTTGCAATAAAACAGTATATATATAGAATAACATTATCAGAGTACAACACTTACACACAGCGGAAATAACAATAGCTATATAATCCTGAAGCCTCCTGCTTCAAGCTCCTCCAAGTATATCTGTAAAGACCTGAACTACTTGACTGCCCGTCCAAATTTGGGCACCCAAGAGTTTAGGGAAAACAAAACAAAATAAACTCTAGGTCAGTCATGGGACTAGTGTGAGTAAACACAAATCATTTGGTTGAACTTTTCAAAATCCTTTCCAAAGAAAAGATAATCGTAAGACCGATCCACACATAAACACGGACGGTTTTTACCTTACGATAACCCAAAAGAGTTTTGGAAATCAATACTTTTCTGATATTATAATAATGTCTAATTACAAGTAAATAACAATCTAGCAGAACGCTTGCATCTCACGCTCCACATATATAATATACGAACAAACCGCGGGCGCTTATTGGAAATTGGATTCCGACTATGACAAGGTATGGGACCACCTGCCGATAGTGTATCTCTAAAGGCGAATACATTGGGTTCAACAAGAACATCTTGCAACCCGGCCCACACATGACCGACCACTCATTTCGCTTGAGTGTATCGAATGTATATCATCAACGGTTGGGAGCTACCCGCCGTTTCCCGAAAAGGGACAACATCGATAATAGATAAATGAATGAAATGGATTTTCTCTAGATAGGTGATATACACCCTAATGGGAGCGAACCACATAGCCATGCTGCCTGCCCGATTTCTGTCATTTCCTGGTTGACGAGGCTTGAGGTTATTACGTATCTTTTGGAACACCTGCCCACAATTCACTTTGAATGCCACATCATCATACCCTCCAAATCACAAATTGATTTCCCTAAAAATACCACGGGTATAAAGCTAAGAGAAACGAATTCCTCCACCATCAAACGTAAGTACGTTTGGAGGGATCAACTTACGTAGTCCGTTAGATATACTCTGTCAGACATTCGTCCATTCACGTTGTCCTGGGACTGGACAAACCGAAGGCACTATTCTGTAAACAGGATAGCCCTTGTATAACCCCGACTTCAATTTATCATATTTTATCACAACGCTAACGTCCATACAGAGTGGTTTTCAGATAATGAATCTGATCCCGGTCTCTCCGTATTGACGATGGAAAAATGGTCAAAAACTTCGATAGTCGGTGATTTAACTATAAAAAAAAAATAGGTGTGCAAACAGCGATATTATTTCCAGATGGAAATTCTATCGACCAATCATCATTCAAAATTTTCCTTTTTTAAATTAATTTATTATTAATTTAACCATTTCCCCATTTCTATATATATTCGTAAATTCTTATTTTCTAAATTTAGAAAATATACTTTATTAATTATTGGGAAACATTTCCATATTTGCTCACATTCCTTATTTCTATATTAGAAAACATTTCTGGTTCTTGTTTGGAAAACATTTCCAAACTCCTTTCATTGTATTTAACCCGATGTTTAAATATAACGTCGCTATGCAAACTTGAACCATTATCTTCACTAACTAGATTCACTTAACCAACCTTCACTATTGAACCTTAACCATTCCTTAGTTAAAAACGAAGTCAATCAAGTTGGGGTATAATTACCTCTCAGACCTTAACTGAACAACATTCCTAACCTCGAAATAGACAAAGTTCGACTTGTAAATCTTTAACAACTTCCTTACGTAACTCTCGGATTCTATTTACGAATCCACTTCTTTTGCCAAAATCATTTGATTATAACAACAGTGTTATAATCCCATACTTCCGAAGTATAATAGCTTAAATATAACCTTTATTTATTAATTTGGATAAATAAACAAACAATTAATTTATTATTAAATGAGTACAACTTGATTTGAAACGGGAAGTAAATATTACTTTCCTTAATTCGATATATAATCAATTATGACGTATAACTCAGTTTAGAGTAATCTCTATTTGATTAATTCCCCTTTGAATAACCTATATTCGATTTACTCTCCTTCGAATAACCTGTATTCGATTAACCATCTTTCAAATAACTTATATTCGAATAATCATCTTTCGAATAACTTATATTCAATTAATTCACTTAGAATAACTTATATTTGATTATAAAATATTGGTTTCCAACCAAATACTAATTATCTTGTCAAATTTCTGATTTTATTAAATATATAATTTATTAAATGAATTATTTTAAAACACCTGGCATAGTTGAATTCCAATTACAAATCTTTACGGATTTTATTTAATCCTCTTTACATTTCGAGTATCGAGATGGATTTCATCGTTCCTTTTTAAAATAACTCCAAATTTCCCATTTTCCAAATTCACTATTGAATTTGCAATCTCAATTATCCACTGATAATTATTTTTCCATTCATTTATAAACTTTGTTTATAAATCACAACACTTGTTTTCATTATCAAACAAGTTATTTACTTCTAACCATTTGAAATTCCATTTCTGCTTAATTTCTATTTCAAATCCAATTTCCTTTATAACTGTGTTTATTTGCAAAATAACTACTTAATTCCATTTTTCATATCGAATGTGAAAAATATTTCTTTATATATCAATCCAGTTTGATTTCGTATTTAAAGGTAATATTCCATTTCCCAACTCTACTTATACTATTACATATAGAATTATTCATACGAAGTCTCCTTTTTATTTCTAACACTTAAATTTCATTTAAATTCTTTATCAATGTTGAGTTCACGTTCTATTTAAAATATCGGTGTTAAAACCAATTTCTACTTCTATATATAAGTTTAGACTTATATATTCTATCTATAAAATGATAAATATTCTTTTTAATTTATATACCTCATTTATAAATTTATCTGCTCAGTTTGTCTGTTAAAACAAATTTCTATTTAAGAATCTCCTTTAAATCCATCATCTCATAGTTTTTTGATATCTCGCCCATTTCCTTTTAAAGTTTTATTTATTTCCCAACTAATCCCTTTTTAATTATATTTGTATTCCACATATTTCATTTATAATATCCTATCTATTTCATATAAATATTTCCTTTCATATATTTCTTTACTCACTTCCTATTACTTATATTAAGTAATTTACCCAATAACGGTCTTTTAAACTTCCACATAACTGTTGATAATTTTATATAGAAGTTTCTTATTTAATTTTCACATATCCCTTCTTTTAAATAAAAACCCTCTTGATTTCATAAAATCTTTATTTCAATATACACTTCACAAATTCCTTTTCATAAAATTCTTTTGATTTTATAAACTTCCAAAATTTAATAACCACTTCAAATTTACCTTTTATATAAAATCCTTTGACTTTTTATATATATTTTATTTCAAATTATACTCTGAAATTTCCCTTTTCACACTCCAGTATTTCCTTTGGTATTTAAAAGTACCAAATAACAATGATCAATAAATCACATAATATATCACAATATATGAAAAACAGTAAAATAAATGTTGAGGAACCCAGCTGGGTCCCTCCAACCTGTTTCCCTGCATCCACAGATATTAATCAACATAAATAACATGAATATGAAATATTCGTGATAAACTGAATCAATATTCGATTAACGATTAATAAATATCATTATCGATATTTTCATTCAATTAATTAGTAGTTCAACCAAATAGCCAACACACAACAAATCAACCAATATTTATCAATTCTAAAAATACTTTATAAAAATATAAATTGATCAGAGTTAGTGATATTTACTCACATTGGACGGTTATCGTTAAATAACGATAATTGGTCATTGATTTGATTTCGGCGTTTAATTTCACCATAAACCCAAACGAGCTCCAATTCACTCCCGGTCAGTTCCATTGTGGAGTCCTCGTCCATACGATCCCAACAGATCCAGTTTTGTCAGATTCTGACAACGTTTGTATTAGATATTAACATTTTAAAGTTTATATACTATTTTACTTTAAAATAAACTAAATTAAAGATTTATGTTGGGCTTCACCCTTACCAAACACGACCCAATAACCAAATAAACCCGCATCGCTCCTGACCTTCTTCCCCAAAGTGTTGTGACCTGCTCTTAAACCTCCAACGCCATTTCCAGTTTTCTCGCAACCCTTTCTATATCCACAAATCACCGAAACCAAAAATGAATGTACCAATGTTCATCTCGTTTTAACCTCTTTGATTCCATCACCAAAATGATAAGTTCGCACCCAAACTCTTCCCCGCGTCGAGATCAAATCCACAGCAGCTCAACCTAAAAGATCGACACTTTTTAATTCAATAAAACCCCAAAAATTTCGTATAAGTGCTAAAATCAGCACCAAACTCAAATACGAACTCTAAAACCTTCATCGAAGCACCAAATCTAAGCATCGATCAACTCTAGGCTCAAAAGGAAGGATGTTGTACATTTTCCAGCGACAAAAATACACTTCGAACCCCTTCAAACTGATATCAACTTGAAGAGCAACCTTAGAGGAGAACGAATATGCAAGGGGATTGATTTATATAATTTTGATTGAATTTATTTTGATTTTCAAAGGAGGATTTTTTTTACTGTGTAAATATTTGGTGGTGGCTATGCATTTTTTTGACCGGAGAGAAATAGATTTAGGGTTATCTGAAGTTTATGAGTATTTATAGGGTATTTTATTCAATTTTATATTTGATTTTATTTTGTTTTTAATGACTCATTGCTTTCATTTGTCATTTAAAAATCCTTGTGATCACACACGACACCCAAAAATCACGAAAATGGACATGCATCTACAGTTTGACATTGTAGACCCAACGAAACTGGTTTTATCGAATTCCGACTCCGTTTGCTCACACAACATATTTTTAAAGCCAGAAAATTGGCTGTTTTTCACATTAAAATCCCGTACGGCCATACACTGACCCCAAAAATCACGGAAATTGAAATCTAACAATAATTTGACATTACGAACCCAACAAAATTAGTTTCGTCGAAAACGGAGGTCATTTGCAAAAACAGCTATTTTTAAAGCTAAAAATAAATTATTTAAATATATAAATATATTTAAAACATTTAAATTTAATATTAATAAATTAATATTATCATATATATTCACATACACTATCATATGGCTTCAAAATATACCTATCTGGATTTATAACTCGATGTTTAAAAATCCGAGTTAATCGATACCCAATTTAATTTTAAAAATCCTTTTATAATATAAATAAACCATTATAAATTATAAAGAAATTCCATAGCGACTTTTCGAAAATTTGATTTGGACACAACTCACAATCTACACGATGAAATCTCGATTTTTCTCTTTCATTAGAAAAATACAGTTCAACAGATTCCAACGTTTCTTGTTTCACAGAAATCCGACTTAAAACGGATTCTGTATATTCATTTAAAGTTCGAATCGCCAAATTACGAACTGCCACGCCATTTCGAGTTCGATTAAAATTATAATATAAATTATACATTCTACTGTCGTTCAAATAATATATTCATTAATATAATTCAACTCTAAACTGAATCATATATTTTAAATTGTCCAGTTCACATAATATTTCCATTTCAGTTAATGCTGATTATATTCAGAATCAAATATATTATTCTATCATTATATTAAATAAATATTCAAAGTTATTTAATTTAAACCATTAAATCCTCTAAATCACTAATTAAATAATTAAATAAATTAATTATTACACCGTAAAAATACGGGACATTACAACAATATTAGATCCTATGTCTAACCTTCGATTACGTGCTTGTTTTACTTACCATATTGCTAATTAAGTTAAACATTTACTTGTTTATTTTTCATCAAATTATTTGTTTATTAGCTTTAATTGGCTGCTTATTTTTCCTAATCAGACTTCGCTGCCGGAATGGACCACTGTTAATCCTGAAATTAGAATCAACACCAAAGGTAATGCAAATACTTCACAATATGTAGAAAATAGAAGAAATGGAGCCTCATAATAGTAGAAATTCAAACAGAGGACACAATGTTTTATAGTGGTTCGATCAAGTGTTATTTGCGTCCACTTTAAAAAATGATTCCATTATCACATCAAGAGTTACAAAGCAAACATATCCTCTCATTACATTCGTCATTAGCCTCGCTACTTCTCTCTTAGATCTATAAGAAATGGCTAAGGAAAGACTTGATAAAATCCTTCAAAGGTGGCAGGTGATTGAATGAATCTAGACTTTCTCATTAACTATGATGAATTTCCATGGCTTCACGATGGATTCGGAGTTTGATCTTCAATTAGAAGTGGTCGGAGACGAACAAATTCCTTAGAAAAGGTCGAGAATTGGATTCGGTAGCCCTTCGGGGTCCTGAAAAATCCTCCCCCTTCAAGTGTAGTTGAACCCCTATTTATAGGAGTGAGGAATGGATGAATTATAGCTCTCAGGTTTTGGGTCGGACTATTGAGTATTTACGAAAATGCCGCTGCCAGCTATCGCTAGCTGTTGCCAGCTAACTGCCAGTTTACAAATACCAGACCAACCCAGAGATATCCTGACCCGATCCAAACTATGCCGACCCGCTTCAGAGATGAGCACACCGATCCGTTCCTTTGGAACAGTCTGACCCGATCCGCTGCACTAGGACGATTCGTTTCATAGTAAAATGCACCGATCCACTCTTGATGACAAAACTGACCCGCCTCTTTCTGATATGACCGATCCGACCCGTCGCATCTAGACCATGACGAGCCGATCCGTCATGATGATCTGACCAACCCGATTTAATACATTGGGTGGTCCTGCTTGACGATGGACACCTCGATCCGGTCCATTCGAGTGCACCGACCCACTGTTCCGATCGATCCGATGCTTTCCACTATGCTAATGGACCGACCCGTCCTTGCCCTTTCAGATCGACCTATTATTCTATTGTACAGCCGACCCATCACTTAAACTCTATTTTTTAGAGTGTTAACATTTACCCCTCGAAGTTCATAATATTTTGATTTATAGAACATTACGGACTTCGAAACACACGCATGGTGGATTGGTGATGGATTGATTTTTTTTAACTATAGGGTCAGTATGATTTTTGCATTTTGGATCGGGCATGCTTAACTGCAGTGGACCGGGCGCGATGGGCCCTTATCGGTTCAGCCCAGTCCATAATCATTTAGCCTCTATAAAGGCATAATAATTTTTTTGCCTTTTCCTCTTCTTTTTTCTTGCAACCCCCAGACCTGATAAGTTTCAATGGTGGTGGGACTATCCTGAAACGAATTGCTCAACCCGTTCTTGCGATTCAACTCTCTATTCTAATTCGCAAAAAACACTTCTCATGTTGGGTTGACAATTCAATCTCTCAGACTCGTGTCTTTCCAAGCTTCTTGAGCCCAAATTCGTCCTTTATATCCATCCGATTGCATGTATCTTTGCATTTTGTTTAACAATTAACAATTTTGAATTCAAATTGGAGTGAATTAAGGCTGAGAGGTTAACAGATTGTCAAATCGAGTTTGATCCTTGGCTTGTAGGGTTTTTGGATTGTGGATTTTTGATATGGATGTGTTGTAAGCGGAATTGGGGGTTTGTTATAGAATTTTTTTGTATGTATGTAGCGAATTCACGTCGTATTAATTCCTACTGAACTCAATTTTCACTTGATGCTCTCCACATGTTTGTAGAAATGCTTGTGATGTTGGAACCACGTTGAATACTCATAGTTTTATACTCGTTTTTGCTGCTGTGACCAATCTTGTTGTTTGCTCACGTTTTTACTTGTTGCGATGATCATGTTTACTTTTCAAATATGAAGTTCTAGTTGCTAATGAACTGGTTGTGATTGGTCATAACTGATTCACTCTGGGTGGACAAAGATGATCCAGTTCTGGATCGGTCATGGCAGACCCGGTTTTGGATCGGATATGGTCGACCCAGTTTTAGGTTAGTCATGACCGACCTAGTTCTAGATTGGTCATGGCCGACCCATTTTTGGATCGGTCATGGCCGATCTAGTTCTGGATCGGTCATTGTCGACCCATTTTTGGATCGTCATGGCCGATCCATGTTGGGTCAGTTATGACCAATCTCCTCTGGTCCTGAATTGGCTCCTCATGCCTGAAGTTTTGGTGAACATCCTCCATCCTTTTTTTGGGATATTTGCCTTGCTTTTGCATTGTGCCTACCAGTCTCATAAGAATGAAAGGGACCTCGGACCAAGATAGCTCTCGAAAGCGCCATCGGTCGGGTAAGATTTCTATGCTTGATATTTAGACTTCCTCTGCTGCCCCAACTCTAGCCGAACTTCAAGCCATCATTGAAAAACCTCGCTATACTCCTATAACGCATATGTCTAAACTGGCTGATCGGTTTGAGGGCTGGTGCCTTCAAGGGTTGAATTTTGATCAGTTGGACTGGGACATATATATGTCCGATAAGCGATCAGTTCCCGAGGATCTAGATGTTCAAAAGAATCATTTTGTGATGCAACTCGAAACAACCAAGACTTGGATGGAGAAGCACTTGGAAGAAATTGGACAGTATCATGCACGCAAATTAGGTGCCTGGAATACCTTTGCTTGTGACCTCCAAAGATTGAACAGGAAGAATATCGAGCGCATTACTACTCTGGAGAAAGACAAAGTAGCGCTTATCCAGGCCCTCAAGTCCCAGGATAAGATCATTGCTGAATTATCAAGTTCTGGGAACAAAACAACCCAACCAGTACTTCTCCTTTTGCTTATGCTGGGGAATGATCTAGTGATGCAATCCTTTTGTCTGACTTTTGTTAATTTTTTTATGTACTCATGCCTTAGACCGGTTGTATATGCGGGTGCCGGTCCCCACCTACGCTCCTCTATGTCTAACACTTTTGTACTGGGTTTATGCCTTTGACTTTGTGTTGCTACGATGGTAATGTTTTGCTCGTTGTACATTAAGCTTTTATCGTCCATACCTGCTTTCCTTATATGCTTACAACACAAAATCTTTATGCTGCAAGTCATTTGCTATCGAAATAGTTTATACTGAAATGATTTCGTGGTACTTTTTGGAAAATGATTTTTCAGTTATATCTGCGAATCATTATTGGTTGGATCTAGCTTGACCAATTTTGCCGGATTTCCTTGATTTTGATTATGGCAATTGTGAGATTTATATGAATAACCTCCTTTATACTTGTTATAATAGCGGGGTTACCGATTTTGCCTCTGTCATTTCAAAGTTCCTTTTAATTGGTCAAATTAGTTCTTGTAAATGCTCAATCCATAAAAGATGTGATGAATTTGTGGTACGTGTTAAGAGACGAGCATCGCTAAATCTCTTTAATGCGGTGGCGATGCTCTCATACCGAGATTCGTTACAGACTTTATAAATTAGGTGTAGTGTTTTGCGATCAACTAGGTCTGGAATCTTTAGACCACGTGTTATTACCATTGTTGGTCTTTTTGGCATGAATCCGATCGAAGGTTTCCAATTTAGTTGGTTTTACTTATACCTTTTTACCGAGATGAAATCCTGTTTTCGTTCCCCCGTTTAAGAGGTCTTATTGTATATTCAATCGTATTCCTCACTAGCCTGGAAATCCGGGTCCTTAATTTGAACATATGCCCCTGAATAGGTCTTACATTTCGTTCCTCTGAGGAGTGTTTGTCTATAGACCCGTTATTCATTATGACTATATGATTCAGCCACTAGTAGAATTTGTAGGCCGCCTTCAAAAAGGGCTTTGGGTCCGTCAGTAACTAGATTTGAAAGACCCAACATCTGATCGGATGCCCCCAAAGGGGTCTTTTAGAACCCAGTGTTTGCATCGTTGTCCAGCCAAGCATTAATGGTTTCGACGATTGACTGAGTGTCCCATAGGGAGGTCTTGGGTTTTAATGCCCAATGTTTATACCGTTGTCCGACCATGTATTAATGGCGTCGACGATCAACCGGGTGCCCCTCGGGGAGGTCTTTGGTTTCAAAGCCCAGTGTTTATACCGCCATCCGACCATGTATTAATGGAGTCGGCAATCGACTAGGTGCCCCTTAGGGAGGTCTTTGGTTTAAACTTGCGTTGTTTCACGGGGCAGATGCTAGTTCATTTATCGGGTTTTACCGCGATTTGTTAGGACTAGCGCTTGAGGCCCTGCAATTAAGAAGGTGCCCCTTTTGTGAAACTTGTAGCTTTGTTTGTAGTTCAAGCGCTGTTTCATTTGGCCGCTTGGTTCCCGATGTCCCTTCCTTGTGATGCTATGTTTCCCACCTTTCGTATTTTGATGTGAATGGTGCTTTAAGCATTAAGGATCAGGTATTTGAGCTTTCCCCATCGGGATGTGCCGTAATTGTCACCAGGTTACATTGGGTCATAAACACGTCAGCGTTCTTTTTACAGGGGCCTATAATAAAAAATGAATCTTTAGCAAATGGTTTGCAAATCATACGATTTAGGCAAGCAAAGCAGTACCTTTCATTAGTATGTACAAAGCTGGCAATAATGTTGCATGATATTTACAATGCATGATATTAACAACTTTTTCAGATCTTATGAAAGAAACATTAAGCTAAGTAATGACTGAGATATATATCATTCCATGCTCTTGGAAGTTGGATTCCATCAGTCGTTTTCAGTTCAAATGTACCATCTGAGAATTTTTGCTAATCATATATGGCCCCTTCCAGTTGGATCCGAGTACCCCAGTTCCTATCACGATTCTTTTCAGAACAAGGTCCCCAACTTGGAAGGTTCTATGCTTCACTCTAGCATTGAAATGACGATCTATTCTTCTACGATGCGCCATAACTCTGAGTTCCGCTTCTCTTCTTATTTCTTCAAGAAGATCAAGTGCTTCTAATTGCAATTTCCATTCTCTTCTTGGTTGAAGTGGATTCTCCTATGAGTTGGAACCTCCAGTTCTACTGGAATCATAGCCTCAGATCCAAATGCAAGCGAGAATGGAGTATGCCCTATCGCGGTTTTAGGAGTGGAACGATATGCCCATAGTGCAAGCGGAAGCTCGTCTACCCAAGCGCCCTTAGATTTTTCGAGTCACTTCTTGATGGTTTAGTTCAAGATTTTGTTGATCGCTTCGACATGCCCGTTGGCCTGCGGATGAGCCACGGCTGCAAAACTCTTCTTGATTTTGTACTTGGCACAAAAATCTAGAAATTCACTGCTCTCAAATTGAGTTCCATTGTCGGTGATTATTTTCTACGGTATACCGAACCTGTAGATGATGTTCTTCAATACAAAATTGATCACCTTCTTTGAAGTAATAGCAGCTAGCGGTTCAGCTTCAGCCCATTTAGTGAAATAGTCAACTGCTACTATCGCATACTTCATATTTGATTTAGCTGCAGGTAATGCTCCGATCAAGTCTATTCCCCATACTGCAAATGGCCACAGGCTGACCATTTGAGTCAATTCAGTGGGAGGTACTCTCGGAATTTTCGCAAATCTTTGGCATCTTTCACGCGTTTTAACATAGGTCATTGCATCTAGATTCACATCAGGACAAAAGTAGCTATATCTCAGAATTTTCTTGGCCAGTGTTTGACTACTTATGCGACCTCAACAATCTCCTCCATGTAATTCTACCAAGATTGCTCTTGATTCCTCCTTTGTTACACACTGAAGCAATGGCATAGAAAACCCTCGTCTGTATAACTTTCCATCCTAAATAAGGTATAGCGGTGCTTTGCGTAGTATCTTCTTTCGCTTTTTCGGCTCTTCGGGAAGCGTCCCGTTGAGGATATATTCCTTAATTGGAGTCATCCATGATATGGGTTCCTCAATTGTCTACATGATCCAGTCGACATCTGCTTCCTCGATGGCGGGAGTTGAAAGGACTTTGACAGGAATAAGGCTAAGTAACTGCGCATCTGAAGAACTAGCATATTTGGCAAGAGAATCCGCCTTTGAATTTTCTTCCCTCGGAATGCGAGATATAGTGTAGTGGTCGAGGTTGTTGAGAAGTTCCATGGCTTTAATAAGATAAGAAGGAGGTTTCCAACCTTAGTCTAGAATTCTCCAAGGACTTAACACACTACCAGTTGAGAATCACTAAAGATTTGTAAGGTTTTCAGATTTAACTCCTTTGCTAATTTCAGCCTTGTTATTAATGCTTCATATTCAGGCTCATTGTTTGTCGATGGGAATTCTAATCTTAAGGCATAGCACAAAGAATGACCATCTGGAGTTTCTAAGACAATTCCGGCCTCTGAACAGTAATCGTTTCTGGATCCGTCAAAGTATAGCTTCTAACTAGCCACTGTCTCTGTCGGTTCCTCAATTTCCTCTCCCCTGTCTATGAATTTAGCAATGAAATCCGCTAAGGCTTGCCCATTAATAGCTCTTCTAGGGTGATAAGTGACGTTATATTGACTAAGTTCAATGTTCCATTTCAATAACCTTCCCGAAGTTTTTGGGCGAAACAAAACTTGTCTTAGCGGTTGATCGGTGAGAACTTTTGTAGGATGGGATTGAAAATATGGTCTCAACATTTTTGACACAATAAGCAGATAATATGCAAGTTTCTCGAGCTTTGGGTAGTTTAATTCTGCTCCAGCGAGCCGCTTGCTAATGTAATAAACTGGCCATTGGACATTAGCATCCTCTCAGACAAGTGCAGCGCTTAAGGCATGTGATGAGACAGCTAAATATAGGAAAAGTTCCTCTCCATCTCTAGGCCTAGAAAGCATCGGTGGTGACTCCATGTGCTTAATCAATTCTTCGAGAGTTGTTTGACACTCGGGAGTCCACTGCAAATCTTTCTTTCCCTTTTTCAAAGCATCGAAAAGCGAGATGCACCAATCGGTTGCTTTGGAGATGAACCGGTTAAGGGTTGCAATTTTCCCATTCAAGCTTTGAAGCTCTTTCTTTGTCCTTAGAGCTCGCATTTCCCGTAATGCCGTGACTTGGGAAGGATTCGCCTCAATGCCCTTAGCGCTAACTATAAATCCGAGAAATTTTCCTGATGAAACTCTGAATGAGCATTTTAAAGGATTTAACTTCATACCATACTTTCTAAGGATATGAAATATCTCGGCTAGATTCTCCAGATGATTCTCTGCCTTCTTTGATTTTACTAGCATATCTCTACATTGATCTCCGTAGTGTTCCCAATTTGAGATTTGAACATGGAATTCACAAGACGTTGGTAGGTTGCTCCTGCATTCTTTAGTCCAAACGGCATAACTGTGTAGCAATATAAGCCTCTATCGGTTATGAAACTCGTGTTTTCTTCGTCCGACATATGCATCATGATTTGATTATACCCGAAGTATGCGTCCATGAAGGATAACAACTCATGCCCTGCGGTTGCGTTGACAAGTTGGTCAATTCTCAGTAATGGAAAACTGTCTTTAGGACATGCTCTGTTAAGGTCCGAGTAGTCTATGCGCACTCTCCATTTGCCATTGGATTTTTTAACAAGGACCGGATTGGAAATCCAAACAGGATATGTAGATTCTCTTATAAAATTATTTTTGAACAATCTATCCACTTCTTCTTTTAATGCCACAGATCATTCAGGTCCTTGCATCTGTCTTTTTTGTTTTACAGGAGTCAGACTAGGATTAATATTCAACTTATGAATAGTTACATCTGGTGATATTCCGCACATGTCAGAGTGCGTCCATGAAAAAACGTAACGTCCCAGATTTTTAGTAAATTTATTTGAGCATTTATATTTATTTTAAAAGTTGAATTGGAAATATAAATGAATTTTATATTGAATTTATCGATTAAATAATCAATATACGGTTTAATATCGAATATATTGAGTTGCCGTAATATAAGAACAACAAATAATTTAATGTTGAGTTAAAACTGAATCAAAACAATTCAGTTGATCAAAATAAATTCCAATTGAATTAGAACGATAATATAATTTTATTAAATTGTTTTGAAATCGATTTATATTTTAATAGATTGAATTTAAATTAAATAGTTAGTTTAAGTTTATTTTTGGGAAAAATCGATGTACTGATTACATAGTAAAGCATCAACAGTTCGAACTGTGTTGGAGCGGGAAGTTCACGTTGGAGTATGGTGGGAACCGATGCTGAAATTGTTTGAATTGGGGGAGCGACAAAGGACGATTTGGGTATTGTTGATGGTGTTGTACCGAATGTTGAACGTGAGGATTAGTGTTCGATTTTATGGTGCGATAAACTGAGTTGAACGAGGTGAGTTTGGAAGTTCGCCGAGAAGTGTTTATGAGTTGGTCAGTATATTTTGGGGATCCAGGTTGATGTCATGAAATTCGCAGTGGATAATAGTGAGTACTGAAAGTAGTGGCTAATTGGTGATATGGTGAATTGATTATGAAGTGCTCAATTTAATGCCAAAATGGAGGAAGTGGATTTCAAGGTGAAGGTCAGGCTTAGAGGAGATAGTAAGGCGAAGAGATGAAATAAGGTATTCGCTTTTTTTTCGAATTTAAATTTACATAGAGTGAATTATTTATTCATTATAGAAGTTGATTTAAATTAAATAAATGTTAATCGATAATTAAATCTAATAATCGTAGGTATAAACAGATTTATTGAAAATCATTTGAAGACGTAAAGATGGAAATAAACAGGATATTAGGCAAAAGAAAACCAGGTGAGTAAATCTCATTAAAAATTTATTTTTATCATTAGAATGATTTGTTGGCTGTTTGGTTGCATTTATAAATTATTTACCTGTCTTGGTTATTATATATGTTAATTATATTAGGCTTGGTGGTTGTGGCTATTATTATATATATTGGATTTCCCGCAGTATCATTAGTGGATGACCCTATCGTCGCACGATATATGAGTGGATTACCTTCTATACCGCGATGTCCTGCCTTGAAGCAGGATTAGTATTATTTAAATTTTCTGACATCTGTGAATGTAGGAAAAACAGGTTGGAGGAATCCAACTGGATTCCTCAAAAATTATTTATTGTTGTTTACATATTTTTATATGTGTGTGATGTGTAAATTGAATGGATGATTTGTGTGTTGGATATTAGAATATCACTGGCCCTTGAAACGAACCTTGTTTTAATATTTAAAATATGAAGTGGAATTTATAAATAATGTTTATAAACAAAGTAAATCAACTATCATTGTATAACTTGAAATTTTAATTCAAGTATGGATTTAACAAGTGGATTTGGAATCATTTGAGAAGAAAACGAGGAAATTTATTTTGATATTCGAAGTAAATTGGATTGAAATAAATCTATACAGATTTATGATTTGAATTCAATGGAGTCGAATTTACAGAAAATAAAATATTATTTCCAAAAGATATTGGAACTTATTTAGATAGAAATTTAGAATTTTAATATGAAAATAGATTCTATGCTTATATATATAAGTTATAATAATAAAATATTTCAAATAAGGAATTGAGATTTAAATGGAAATTTAAATGGAGGCTTGTTAAATATTAATTAAATAAGGAAATTGATTTATAAATAATGTTTATAAATATATTGAAGAATTTTCACTGTATAAATTGGAAATGGATTTTTCCAAAATAAGAAATGGCATTTTAAAATCATATTTTTAAATGGGATAGAAGAGGGGATTTTTATGATAAGTAATCGAGTTTTGGAATTACAAACTCTTATTCGTCTCGAGATAAGAACGTTGTCGGTCAAGGTCTGAGAGTGTAACGACCCAGAAAATCTGAACCAATTTAAAAATTTTAAATTGGCTAAAATAATGGATTTTAAATATTTAAAATAAATATTTTAAATAATGGCGATGAAAACTGAGTTTGAATCGACATTTGAAAACGAATATAATTAATTATAATTATATATAGAATTGAAAATGGCGCGGTAGTTCGATAATTCGATTTCAAACTTCAATTGAATATACCGGGTGCAAAACAATCCGGATTTTAGTGAAACCAAAAACATTAGGATCTAATTGGTAATATCTTTCTAACGAATTCGACCAATCGAAATTTGATAGCGGGAATCAAAAGATATGTCCAGTTGAAAATTCTGAATAGTCGTTATGGAATTCAGGCCCTTAAAAATGGACATTTTGCAAACGACCTCGGATTTCGACGAAACCACTTTTGTTGGATCCGTGATGTCAAATTATTGCTAGATTTCAAATTTCATAATTTTTCGAATCAATATGTGAGCGTGGCAAAGGAAAACGCGTTTGACCAGTTTCAGTTGATTTTAATCGACTGGAAATTGGCCATTTTTCAAACGGTCTCACAATTCGATGAAACTAGTTTTGTTAGGACCGTATCGGCAATACGAAGCTAGAAAATATTTTTCGGGAATTTTTAGTATTAGTATGGGACCCCGGTAATTTGAAATGTACGTTTAAAATTCAATATAGTGATTTAAATGTAAATTCAACGGAAACTGATTATAACAATCAAATCAGCTTGCGATACATATCCCATTGTGTTCGGAATGGGGGTTGAACGCTATGGACGACAGGCGGTGGGCCTCGTTTAGAGGTTAAATGTAAAAGTCAACCTATTTGCAAAATTAAATAATTAAATAATAAATAATAAAAAAAAATCTATTTTTCCCTCCTATACCTTGGCCCCCCCTGTAATTCATTACCGATTTCATTTAACAGAAAAAAAAAGAGAAAGAAGAAGAACGGAGCAGCAGCGACCTCGATCTGCCTTTCCCCGTTCGAAGCCCTAGCGCCGCCTTGCCCAGTTCGAGACCCTCCGCCTCCGCCTGTCCCCCCTCCCTCGATCGAAGACCCAAGCCTCCAGAAGCCATCGCGAGCCTCCCCAAAGCATCGAGACGTCACCAGACCCAAGCCGCCGTGCCTCGCTCCACCCTTCGCTTCGCCTGCAGCTCCTCCTGCCTCCGACGAACTGCGAAAACCCCCCCCCTCTGTAAGTTTTTTTTTGTTTAGTTATTTTATTTTTATGTAGTTAAAAACTGGGTTTTTAAAAAGGGAAAAACCTGATTTCTATAAACATTTTAAAACTGAGTTTTTTTTTTAAGAATTTTAAACTGAATTTTAAAAACAGATTTTAAAGGGTTTAAAAACTAAACTGATTTTTGAAAAAGGTTTAAAAACTAAACTGATTTTTGAAAAAGGTTTAAAAACTGAACAGATTTTAAAGGGTTTAAAAACTAAACTGATTTTTGAAAAAGGTTTAAAAACTAAACTGATTTTTGAAAAAGGTTTAAAAACTGAACAGATTTTAAAGGATTTAAAAACTGAACTGATTTTTGAAAAAGGATTAAAAACAGATTTTAAAAGGTTTAAAAACTGAACTGATTTTTGAAAAAGGATTAAAAACAGTTTTTTTAAAGGTTTAAAAACTGAATTGATTTTTAAAAGGATTAAAAACTGAATGGATTTTTTTAAAGGATTAAAGAACTGATTTTTGAAAAAGGTTTAAAAACTGAATTGATTTTTAAAAGGATTAAAAACAGATTTTTTAAAAGCGTTTAAAAACTGATTTAGAAAAGGTTTGATCTTTAAAATGGAAAAGGCGGAATCTATATTTTTGAAATTCGATTTTTATATATTGAATGACATAGTAAAAAATTCGATTTTTACATATGTAGAGAATACAGGCAACGAAGCGACAAAAGGAGAGATTGGCGAAGATTTTATGCAAGGAAGTGTCGTGCAGTTGGATAGCTATTGGTGAGATTTCTGATTTAAAAATATTATATATGTGTGAAATGAAAGTGAACAGCTATATATAAATTGCTATATATATATATATATATATATATATATATATACGCCTCTCGTCCACAAACCATGGACGATATTTATTGGTTGAAATTGTTGTGAAAATTGATTGATAGCGAATGATTGTTTGGGATTGTTTGTGATTGATATTGGTTGAAAAATACCCGTTTGTGGTTGAAAAATATTTGGTTGAAACCACATAGGATTAGTTGTGGAAATGAAATAAATATATACATGCCGCCTGCGTGCGAACTAGATGCATGATCCCCATTGTCAAAAACCGCGAGGTTTTAAGGTAGAGCGAGGAGCCGTACTAGGGACGGTCCCGGTTTAACTACCCTGCCGTTATGCTGCCGAAATTTTGAATAATATTCGTGTGTTTGAATTATTTTCATATGCTTAAACTATATTTATTCATTGATTAGAAATTCATGTGTTGAATGGTATTCATATTTTGAAATAAATTGTATGATAATAAAAATCACCTTTTATCGACTATATGAACTGTGTAAAAAAATCTCATTTTAAAAGAAATTGTTTTAGGATAAAAATCTTATTTTTATCACCTATAGGAACTATATAGAAAAATAGTGTTTTGAAATGAGTTGTTTTTACAATAAAAATCACATTTTTATTGTATGCATAAATCGTTGAAATGTGAAGTGTTAAAAATAGCCACATGTTCAAAATAAACATATATGAGTTGAAATATTCATTAATTAGCTAATGAAATGATTTGCACCTATTTATGTAACATTAGAATGAATGGTGTTTTTTAAACCAAATAGAAATCAAATATGAAGTCGAATAGAAAATGATAAATGATATGAACTGTGTAAATGTGACAACCCATAACTTCCCCGCAAAGGAAAGCGTCGGATAGTTCGAGAACAAGCCACAACAGAATGCATATAAAAGAACATTTCACTGTATATTACAACAATGCATCAGATTACAAGAATATACAGAGTATATACAAATAAATATTACACAGAAATATCAGAGATTTAAATTACATTTAAATACATAGCAGCGGAAAATAATACAATACACAACTAGAAGAGATATACGGATACAAAGCTTTCCGGATATCGTTCCAGCTGGAAACCAGGATCCTGTGAATATAAATCTGCAAAACCAAAACTACTAGCTGCCCGTGTCAAAATAAGGGCACCCAGAGTTTAGGTTAAAACAATAAACTCCAGGTCAGTCATGGGACTGGTGTGAGAACTAAAACAGTTAATCTTTATTTTAAATCATTAGGTAAATCAAGGGACCACGCCGTATAACACGGAACGGGTTTTCCTCCCAAGAATACCAGTGCATAAACTAACAACGCAATGCTAAATAAAGAAAAATGAAGCTGTTATAAGACCCAGGTCCTATCACACAATGCAACGCAAGCCGGGGGATAGGGTTTTCCCTTATAACAGCCAAAGAATGCTTGATACGTTTAAAACAAATCATTTGATACTATTATAAGTGCATAGTGTATAAAACAACTTCAAATCATAAGTATCAATCATAGGCGGCATGGGTACCATATATCATGTCGCCATATATAGGTTTACAAATAAAACCGCAAAGTCACGTATTTGGAAATTGGATTTCCATCTATGAACCGAGGCAAAAGATAGTCCTCAACCGATTCGAGACGCTCTAGCCCGCCCCTCAGGACCCAGACTCAGGTGGGCCCTTGGATCGTCAGGGCCGGTCCACCGATGTGGATTAAACTTAAACCCTGAACATGCGTTCCCCCGCCCTATGGGGCGTAAATGAGCCAACGAATGACTCCATCGGACCCGGATCGTCCGATCAAACCGAGGCGCCTCGCAACAGCAACAACCACATAAGTCAAACTCGTCAGGGCGTGTAAAACCACTGACGCTACTTTTTAGCTAGAAGGAAACACATGCCCTCCCTGAGGTCCGTCTCCCGTTTTTTGGTTCATACCGGGTGTGAAACTCGCGAATTCACGTTACACAAAGCTGTGCCACACAGGCTGTGCTTTGATCATCACCACAAGACTTTGCTTTTCAACAGAAGCCTCGATCTACTGCCACTTAGGCATGCCACACAGGCAATTCACTCTATGTGTTTGATATCCATCAGTATATAACCCCTGAGCTCGTATGTCTCAGAGAAGGGCGTTAAGCAAGAGAATAAATTCTCCGCCGCCAAACAGATATATATTTAATAGAAATCAATCACACAGACTAAAATCCAATGTCAGACACACAGTCCATTTACAAGTCCGTTCTGGGTCTGAACGAAACCGGAGGCACCTAGTACCCCGCATATCCATCGATCTCCAAGTACGTCTGGACGATCACCAACTGTTTCCATCTTCTTGGGTGTACAGCCCAATCAAGATCATCAGTAATCACCCAAACGACGTGAAGACTTCCGGTCTTCGACCATCGTCTTCATCTTCGACACCACGTCGAATCAGTTATTCAGAATGGGATAAACCCGGTCTTTCTGAATAACTCGCGTATATATTATAAAAGTGTTACACAAACACAACATACGCCTCATTCCAATTCAGAATATTCTTTTATTCAAATATTCCTATACTTTGGGAAAAGTTCCCATTAATTTTATCCAAGATAAATTCTTTAAATTTATTCTTTAATCTCCTTTGAATATCAATTCAAACTAGTCGGGATTAGCGAACCACACCGAAGAAATCATTTATTTTATTTCCCAATCCCAACCTATTCATCCCATGAAGTAAAACTGGTTATACTTCATATTTAACACCACAGTGTTATCGGTAAATTCAATTACCATTTCACGTTCAAATCTAATTAAAGATTTAACTATCGCCTGGAGTAAAACTGGTGATACTCCATTCTCGATCTTTTCAATCTAATTAAAGATTCATTAAAACTCCACTTAGTTTTAATATTTCTCTGGGTTAAAGAATCAGTGTCATTTAAAAACATAGTTCACGATAAACCCAAAATCACATTCATTAATTATCGGGTTAAAGAACGAGTGTTATTTAAAACACTGTTCACGATAAACCCAAAAATCAATATCAATTCCAATGAAATCTCATTTAATTGGTACACTTCATTAAATCCAAATAAAAAGATTTAATCTTTTCACAACTGGGTTCAAGAACAGTGTTAGTGAAGACACCATTCACGACAAACCCAAATCACATTTGATATTCAATACAAGGTTCTGAATAGATAATATATCGGCTTATATTCAATATCAAATTCTACGATTAACAAATGTCGTATTGAAATAACGATATAAATGTATATCTTTCAAATTCCCATAACAACATCTGTATAATCACGAATTCCAACATTGAAATATTCCGAAGACAATTTCGATTCAAATCCACTCCAATGCAATCATTGGAAATTCTGGTTATTTTTAAAACCCTTTTCAAATTCAATTTATTTATTTAAAAATAAATAGAATTATATTTCTAGTTCAAAACTAGTTCATTTCGATAAAAATCTATTTTTATCTTTTCAAATATGGAGTTTTTCATCCCAAATCTTCACAAATCATTTCTTATGATTTTACACAAATTATTACTATTTTTAATAATTTTATCAAGGCCCGTACAGTCGATTTCCACCAATGGCCATCGAACTGCACTTACAACGACCTTTTTCAAATTTGATTTGGACATAATTCCAAATCCAACCGTTAGATTTCTAATTTCTCACATCCGTTAGAAAGCTCTCTTCGATACGAACCCAACGGTTCCGGTTTTAGGAGAATCCGACGGTCGAATCTCCCGTAATGTCCGTTTGAAATCAATGGTCGAAATTCGCGAACTGCAGCGGCGCGTTCTATTCAGGCCATTATATTATATATAATATATATATATATATATAATATTTCGTCGATTTCTATTTAAAACGAATTATATAAATAGTTTTAAATTCGTTTCAAAAGCCATTTCAACTTCCTTTTCAATTCAAATCAAAATTGAATTCTTCTTTATAAATTCGTTTTAAAATTCCTTTCTATTCAATTCAAATTTCAATTCAATTTGAATTCATATTCAATTCAATTCATTTCGAAATCGTTTTCAATTCAATTCATTTCGAAATCGTTTTCAATTCAATTCATTTCGAAATCGTTTTCAATTCAATTTATTTCGAAATCGTTTTCAATTCAATTCATTTCGAAATCGTTTTCAATTCAATTCATTTCGAAATCGTTTTCAATTCAATTCATTTCGAAATCGTTTTCAATTCAATTCATTTCGAAATCGTTTTCAATTCAATTCATTTCGAAATCGTTTTCAATTCAATTCAATTCATTTCGAAATCGTTTTCAATTCAATTCATTTCTTAATATTCATTTTAAAATGAATAAAATCGATATAAATATCGTTCACGTCAAAATGGCGTCAATCTAATCAACACGGCTTCATATATTGATATTTTCAAATATTCCATTTCGAATATTTCTATTTCAAATATTTCTATTTTAAAACTGGAATGAGGCCCAATCAATTACCATATAAAGTTAATTATATGGATTTTCATACAACACATGTATAATAGCATTGAAAAATAATCAACCATCAACCAAAGTGCACTACACTGTATAAGCATCAAATATAGATATCTAACACTTATAACAGCCTGTCAATCAATCGATCGACATATTTAATCAATCAGGATGAGTGAACTTCAAATTTCATCCCAACACCCGTGTGGGGTTTCAAACAATCAAACACAGATTTTATTTGTGCAGTTGGGCGATGTGTGAAATTTATCGACCCAATCAATATCAGTCAAATCAGTGTATATACAAACAAATCGGCCGATTTGTTTATAACTATTCATTTATTCACATTCACGTTAAAAATTATATTTTTAATGATAAAACATTTTATTTCAACCTATGAATTTCTATTCAATTCATTTACACAATAAAATGATATTTTTATTTTCTAACATATTTTAGAAAATTTCGGCGGCATAACGGCACGATACTAGAAACGGGACGAGGCCTAGCCTTATCCCCGGTCTAGTGAAGGCCCACGCCATTCACACATCAATCAAATCAATTTATTTCACCCAACAATTCAATTTCAAATCAAATCATCTAATCAACTACACAACCAAACAATTTAACAAACAAGCCATCCATGGTCTGTGGATGACGGGTGTCGGGTGCTACTAAACACCGTCTACATCCTAGTATATATATATAACTAGAAAAATTAAATTGAAAGGTGAGAAGTTCTCACTTATAGCTATCCTAGCTCCACGGCTCTTCTTTTGCAGAAGTCTTCGTCGTTTCGCCCTTTTGTCACCTTCGTTGCCCGCTTTCACTACATATGTAAAAATCGAATTTTTACTTTGGTATTCCATATATAAAATCGAATTTTTACTATGCTATTCAATATATAAAAATCGAATTTTTATCATGCTATCAAATAGATAAAAATTATATTCTTATCACGG
This sequence comes from Allium sativum, assembly GCA_030737875.1. Classification (NCBI taxonomy): domain Eukaryota; kingdom Viridiplantae; phylum Streptophyta; class Magnoliopsida; order Asparagales; family Amaryllidaceae; genus Allium; species Allium sativum. The sequence goes on from CM060922.1 coordinate 639,265,763, forward strand.
TATTTTTCATATAAAGATCTCGCCTTTTTACATATAAAGATCTCGCCTTTTTACACTTTAAAAATCAAATCTTTTCTAATTTAAAAATCAAATCTTTTCTAATTTAAAAATCAAATCTTTTCTAATTTAAAAATCAAATCTTTTCTAATTTAAAAATCAGTTCTTTTCTAATTTAAAAATCAGTTCTTTTCTAATTTAAAAATCAGTTCTTTTCTAATTTAAAAATCAGTTCTTTTCTAATTTTATTTTTAAAACTGAATTTAGATAATGTAATTATATTAGCAAATAATTACCTAAATAAATAAATTAATTATAGGGTATAAAAAATTACACTGCGTTCTTCACTGTATTCGCGCTCCAGACCTCATCGTCTTCATTTCGTCGTGCTTCGAACTTAGGGCTTCGAATTGTGTAGGTGGAGAAAAAAGGGGGGCGGCGGCAGCAAGTCGCCTGTGGCGAATTTGGTGGAGCGACGCGAGGTTTGGGGGGGTTTCAAGCACGGAGGAGAAGAAGAGAAGGAGGATGAACGGGCGCGAGAAGGTGAGGGGGAAACGACGCTGGCGTTGAGGGGGGCGACATGGTCGGCGCCGCCTTGGGCGATGGCGGGAGGGCTAGGGCACGAGCGCCCTTCTTCCTACTTTTTTTTTTTTAAATCGATTTGTTATTCGATATGAAGGGGGGGGGGTGAGAAAAAGGATATATAATAATATATTATTTTATTTAGTTAATCAAATTTTTTTTTAAAAAAAACAACTTTTATTTTCGACTTCGAAACGAGACCCACCGCCTGTCGTCCATAGTGTATTACCCCCATTCCGAACACAATGGGATATGTATCGTAAGCTGATTCGATCGTTTCGATCAGTTTCCGTTGAATTTACATTTAAATCATTTATTGAATTTTAAACGTACATTTCAAATTACCGGGGCCACATACTAACTAGAAAAATTCCCGAAAAATATTTTCTAGCTTCGTATTGACGATACGGTCCTAGCAAAACTAGTTTCGTCGAATTCTGAGACCATTGGAAAAATGGCCAATTTCCAGTCGATTAAAATCAACTGAAACTGGTCAAACGCGTTTTCCTTTGCCACGCTCACATATTGATTCGAAAAATTATGAAATTTGAAACCTAGCAATAATTTAACATCACGGACCCAACAAAACTGGTTTCATCGAAATCCGAGGTCATTTGCAAAATGTCCATTTTTAAGGGCCTGAATTCCATAGCGACTATTCAGAATTTTCAACTGGACATATCTTTTGATTCTCGCTACGAAATCTTGATTGGTCGGATTCGTTGGAAAGATATTATCAATTAGATCCCATTATTTTTGGTTTCACTAAAATCCGGATTGTTTTGCACCCGGTACATTCAATTGAAGTTTGAAATCGAATTATCGAACTACCGCGCCATTTTCAATTCTATTTATAATTATATATAAATATTTATATTCTAACGACGACGCGTATAATATATACGTTCGAATTATATTCAAAATAAATTTCACGTCGTTTTTATTTAAAATAATCTATTTTAAATATTCAAAATTCGCTAAAATAGCCAAAATAAAAATTTTAAACTGGCCCAGATTTTCCGGGTTATTACAATCTCCCCCACTTAAAACTTTTCGTCCCCGAAAAGGAACAAAGTCGAAAGTGGTTTGATTATTCAGCTCTACGTTCGATCTGGCTTTCATTCTCCAACTTTTTTTAGTTTCTGAGAATTTTCAAAATTTCTAAAATTTGGCTAACACCCTAAATTTTCGAAAAATTTCGCCATAACCTCCCCTGCACCGGGAGCATCGGGGAATTTCAAATAGCTTCCCCGGTCCTTCAAATCTCAAAAAGAAAAAGAAAAAGCCAAGCGGCTAGCCAATAGGCTCATAAAATCATCATCACCCAAACAAAACAGTAAATTATGTAGTAAACATGTACCTATTTGTCGGGCAAACAAATTTTATTCTTCGGCTCTAGCCTCCTTGCTATGACCTGTTCAATGTAAGTATATGTATATGCAAGCAAATGCGACCAATTTTCAATACAATCCAATATTTGTTTCAATTAGGCTAAATGGCTAAAAATTAGCAAACAAATAAACAAACAACACAAACATCAATCAATTAGTGAATTAGAGTTTCAAATTCATAATTTTGATACATAGTCAAAAATCAGATTTTTGATGCCAAATCACAACAATAGGCCCTATCTAATTTTGGTTCTCACACCAGTCAATAGGAAATATATAGAAATCTCACTTTCGTCACTCGAATATAAACACTGATGATGAGGCCTCATCATCTGAATCATCTCCGGGCGACTAGAGTGTGATGCTATATCTATCCAATATATTAAAACTTTGAATATACGTTTGCAAGGCGTATATGCAAATTCTTTATATACTGGACTGTCCAAATCAATACAAATAAATAATCAAATACGAATAGTTGATTTAAATTTTCAAAACAAAATTTGTTTTCATTTTAAAAATATACTCTTCACACTCGTTCTAGGATACTACTGATCCCATCTCTAACGAGTCATTCTAATTGGATATTACTAATCCAATATCTGATGAATTCTTTCGTACAGTTCTAATGTGCCTTGTTCTCTGAGCTTTGTAAACCAAAGCTCTGATACCAAATGTGACAACCCGTAACTTCCCCGCAAAGGAAAGCGTCGGATAGTTCGAGAACAAGCCACAACAGAATGCATATAAAAGAACATTTCACTGTATATTACAACAATGCATCAGATTACAAGAATATACAGAGTATAAACAAATAAATATTACACAGAAATATCAGAGATTTAAATTACATTTAAATACATAGCAGCGGAAAATAATACAATACACAACTAGAAGAGATATACGGATACAAAGCTTTTCGGATATCGTTCCAGCTGGAAACCAGGATCCTGTGAATATAAATCTGCAAAACCAAAACTACTAGCTGCCCGTGTCAAAATAAGGGCACCCAGAGTTTAGGTTAAAACAATAAACTCCAGGTCAGTCATGGGACTGGTGTGAGAACTAAAACAGTTAATCTTTATTTTAAATCATTAGGTAAATCAAGGGACCACGCCGTATAACACGGAACGGGTTTTCCTCCCAAGAATACCAGTGCATAAACTAACAACGCAATGCTAAATAAAGAAAAATGAAGCTGTTATAAGACCCAGGTCCTATCACACAATGCAACGCAAGCCGGGGGATAGGGTTTTCCCTTATAACAGCCAAAGAATGCTTGATACGTTTAAAACAAATCATTTGATACTATTATAAGTGCATAGTGTATAAAACAACTTCAAATCATAAGTATCAATCATAGGCGGCATGGGTACCATATATCATGTCGCCATATATAGGTTTACAAATAAAACCGCAAAGTCACGTATTTGGAAATTGGATTTCCATCTATGAACCGAGGCAAAAGATAGTCCTCAACCGATTCGAGACGCTCTAGCCCGCCCCTCAGGACCCAGACTCAGGTGGGCCCTTGGATTGTCAGGGCCGGTCCACCGATGTGGATTAAACTTAAACCCTGAACATGCGTTCCCCCGCCCTATGGGGCGTAAATGAGCCAACGAATGACTCCATCGGACCCGGATCGTCCGATCAAACGGAGGCGCCTCGCAACAGCAACAACCACATAAGTCAAACTCGTCAGGGCATGTAAAACCACTGACGCCACTTTTTAGCTAGAAGGAAACGCATGCCCTCCCTGAGGTCCGTCTCCCGTTTTTGGTTCATACCGGGTGTGAAACTCGCGAATTCACGTTACACAAAGCTGTGCCACACAGGCTGTGCTTTGATCATCACCACAAGACTTTGCTTTTCAACAGAAGCCTCGATCTACTGCCACTTAGGCATGCCACACAGGCAATTCACTCTATGTGTTTGATATCCATCAGTATATAACCCCTGAGCTCGTATGTCTCAGAGAAGGGCGTTAAGCAAGAGAATAAATTCTCCGCCGCCAAACAGATATATATTTAATAGAAATCAATCACACAGACTAAAATCCAATGTCAGACACACAGTCCATTTACAAGTCCGTTCTGGGTCTGAACGAAACCGGAGGCACCTAGTACCCCGCATATCCATCGATCTCCAAGTACGTCTGGACGATCACCAACTGTTTCCATCTTCTTGGGTGTACAGCCCAATCAAGATCATCAGTAATCACCCAAACGACGTGAAGACTTCCGGTCTTCGACCATCGTCTTCATCTTCGACACCACGTCGAATCAGTTATTCAGAATGGGATAAACCCGGTCTTTCTGAATAACTCGCGTATATATTATAAAAGTGTTACACAAACACAACATACGCCTCATTCCAATTCAGAATATTCTTTTATTCAAATATTCCTATACTTTGGGAAAAGTTCCCATTAATTTTATCCAAGATAAATTCTTTAAATTTATTCTTTAATCTCCTTTGAATATCAATTCAAACTAGTCGGGATTAGCGAACCACACCGAAGAAATCATTTATTTTATTTCCCAATCCCAACCTATTCATCCCATGAAGTAAAACTGGTTATACTTCATATTTAACACCACGGTGTTATCGGTAAATTCAATTACCATTTCACGTTCAAATCTAATTAAAGATTTAACTATCGCCTGGAGTAAAACTGGTGATACTCCATTCTCGATCTTTTCAATCTAATTAAAGATTCATTAAAACTCCACTTAGTTTTAATATTTCTCTGGGTTAAAGAATCAGTGTCATTTAAAAATACAGTTCACGATAAACCCAAAATCACATTCATTAATTATCGGGTTAAAGAACGAGTGTTATTTAAAACACTGTTCACGATAAACCCAAAAATCAATATCAATTCAATTCCAATGAAATCTCATTTAATTGGTACACTTCATTAAATCCAAATAAAAAGATTTAATCTTTTCACAACTGGGTTCAAGAACAGTGTTAGTGAAGACACCATTCACGACAAACCCAAATCACATTTGATATTCAATACAAGGTTCTGAATAGAAAATATATCGGCTTATATTCAATATCAAATTCTACGATTAACAAATGTCGTATTGAAATAACGATATAAATGTATATCTTTCAAATTCCCATAACAACATCTGTATAATCACGAATTCCAACATCGAAATATTCCGAAGACAATTTCGATTCAAATCCACTCTAATGCAATCATTGGAAATTCTGGTTATTTTTAAAACCCTTTTCAAATTCAATTTATTTATTTAAAAATAAATAGAATTATATTTCTAGTTCAAAACTAGTTCATTTCGATAAAAATCTATTTTTATCTTTTCAAATATGGAGTTTTTCATCCCAAATCTTCACAAATCATTTCTTATGATTTTACACAAATTATTACTATTTTTAATAATTTTATCAAGGCCCGTACAGTCGATTTCCACCAATGGCCATCGAACTGCACTTACAGCGACCTTTTTCAAATTTGATTTGGACATAATTCCAAATCCAACCGTTAGATTTCTAATTTCTCACATCCGTTAGAAAGCTCTCTTCGATACGAACCCAACGGTTCCGGTTTTAGGAGAATCCGACGGTTGGATCTCCCGTAATGTCCGTTTGAAATCAATGGTCGAAATTCGCGAACTGCCGCGGCGCGTTCTATTCAGGCCATTATATTATATATATAATATATATATAATATATTTCGTCGATTTCTATTTAAAACGAATTATATAAATAGTTTTAAATTCGTTTCAAAAGCCATTTCAACTTCCTTTTCAATTCAAATCAAAATTGAATTCTTCTTTATAAATTCGTTTTAAAATTCCTTTCTATTCAATACAAATTTCAATTCAATTTGAATTCATATTCAATTCAATTCATTTCGAAATCGTTTTCAATTCAATTCATTTCGAAATCGTTTTCAATTCAATTCATTTCGAAATCGTTTTCAATTCAATTCAATTCATTTCGAAATCATTTTCAATTCAATTTATTTCGAAATCGTTTTCAATTCAATTCATTTCGAAATCGTTTTCAATTCAATTCATTTCGAAATCGTTTTCAATTCAATTCATTTCGAAATCATTTTCAATTCAATTCATTTCGAAATCGTTTTCAATTCAATTCATTTCGAAATCGTTTTCAATTCAATTCAATTCATTTCGAAATCGTTTTCAATTCAATTCATTTCTTAATATTCATTTTAAAATGAATAAAATCGATATAAATATCGTTCACGTCAAAATGGCGTCAATCTAATCAACACGGCTTCATATATTGATATTTTCAAATATTCCATTTCGAATATTTCTATTTCAAATATTTCTATTTTAAAACTGGAATGAGGCCCAATCAATTACCATATAAAGTTAATTATATGGATTTTCATACAACACATGTATAATAGCATTGAAAAATAATCAACCATCAACCAAAGTGCACTACACTGTATAAGCATCAAATATAGATATCTAACACTTATAACAGCCTGTCAATCAATCGATCGACATATTTAATCAATCAGGATGAGTGAACTTCAAATTTCATCCCAACACCCGTGTGGGGTTTCAAACAATCAAACACAGATTTTATTTGTGCAGTTGGGCGATGTGTGAAATTTATCGACCCAATCAATATCAGTCAAATCAGTGTATATACAAACAAATCGGCCGATTTGTTTATAACTATTCATTTATTCACATTCACGTTAAAAATTATATTTTTAACGATAAAACATTTTATTTCAACCTATGAATTTCTATTCAATTCGTTTACACAATAAAATGATATTTTTATTTTCTAACATATTTTAGAAAATTTCGGCGGCATAACGGCACGATACTAGAAACGGGACGAGGCCTAGCCTTATCCCCGGTCTAGTGAAGGCCCACGCCATTCACACATCAATCAAATCAATTTATTTCACCCAACAATTCAATTTCAAATCAAATCATCTAATCAACTACACAACCAAACAATTTAACAAACAAGCCATCCATGGTCTGTGGATGACGGGTGTCGGGTGCTACTAAACACCGTCTACATCCTAGTATATATATATAACTAGAAAAATTAAATTGAAAGGTGAGAAGTTCTCACTTATAGCTATCCTAGCTCCACGGCTCTTCTTTTGCAGAAGTCTTCGTCGTTTCGCCCTTTTGTCACCTTCGTTGCCCGCTTTCAATACATATGTAAAAATCGAATTTTTACTTTGGTATTCCATATATAAAATCGAATTTTTACTATGCTATTCAATATATAAAAATCGAATTTTTATCATGCTATCAAATAGATAAAAATTATATTCTTATCACGCTATTTTTCATATAAAGATCTCGCCTTTTTACATATAAAGATCTCGCCTTTTTACACTTTAAAAATCAAATCTTTTCTAATTTAAAAATCAAATCTTTTCTAATTTAAAAATCAAATCTTTTCTAATTTAAAAATCAAATCTTTTCTAATTTAAAAATCAAATCTTTTCTAATTTAAAAATCAGTTCTTTTCTAATTTAAAAATCAGTTCTTTTCTAATTTAAAAATCAGTTCTTTTCTAATTTAAAAATCAGTTCTTTTCTAATTTTATTTTTAAAACTGACTTTAGACAATGTAATTATATTAGCAAATAATTACCTAAATAAATTAATTAATTATAGGGTATAAAAAATTACACTGCGTTCTTCACTGTATTCGCGCTCCAGACCTCATCGTCTTCATTTCGTCGTGCTTCGAACTTAGGGCTTCGAATTGTGTAGGTGGAGAAAAAGGGGGGCGGCGGCAGCAAGTCGCCTGTGGCGAATTTGGTGGAGCGACGCGAGGTTTGGGGGGGTTTCAAGCACGGAGGAGAAGAAGAGAAGGAGGATGAACGGGCGCGAGAAGGTGAGGGGGAAACGACGCTGGCGTTGAGGGGGGCGACATGGTCGGCGCCGCCTTGGGCGATGGCGGGAGGGCTAGGGCACGAGCGCCCTTCTTCCTTCTTTGTTTTTTTTTAAATCGATCTGTTATTCGATATGAAGGGGGGGGGGTGAGAAAAAGGATATATAATAATATATTATTTTATTTAGTTAATCAATTTTTTTTTTAAAAAAAACAACTTTTATTTTCGACTTCGAAACGAGACCCACCGCCTGTCGTCCATAGTGTATTACCCCCATTCCGAACACAATGGGATATGTATCGTAAGCTGATTCGATCGTTTCGATCAGTTTCCGTTGAATTTACATTTAAATCATTTATTGAATTTTAAACGTACATTTCAAATTACCGGGGCCACATACTAACTAGAAAAATTCCCGAAAAATATTTTCTAGCTTCGTATTGACGATACGGTCCTAGCAAAACTAGTTTCGTCAAATTCTGAGACCATTGGAAAAATGGCCAATTTCCAGTCGATTAAAATCAACTGAAACTGGTCAAACGCGTTTTCCTTTGCCACGCTCACATATTGATTCGAAAAATTATGAAATTTGAAACCTAGCAATAATTTGACATCACGGACCCAACAAAACTGGTTTCATCGAAATCCGAGGTCATTTGCAAAATGTCCATTTTTAAGGGCCTGAATTCCATAGCGACTATTCAGAATTTTCAACTGGACATATCTTTTGATTCTCGCTACGAAATCTTGATTGGTCGGATTCGTTGGAAAGATATTATCAATTAGATCCCATTATTTTTGGTTTCACTAAAATCCGGATTGTTTTGCACCCGGTACATTCAATTGAAGTTTGAAATCGAATTATCGAACTACCGCGCCATTTTCAATTCTATTTATAATTATATATAAATATTTATATTCTAACGACGACGCCTATAATATATACGTTCGAATTATATTCAAAATAAATTTCACGTCGTTTTTATTTAAAATAATTTATTTTAAATATTCAAAATTCGCTAAAATAGCCAAAATAAAAATTTTAAACTGGCCCAGATTTTCCGGGTTATTACACTGTGTATATGTGTACATACATATTCATTGAACAGGTTATAGCAAAGGGGCTAGAGAAGAGGAATAAAATTTTGTGCCCGACAAATAGGTACACATTTACTGCTTTGTTTGGGTGATGATTTTATGAGCCTGTTGGCTAGCCGCTTGGCTTTTTCTTTTTCTTTTTGAGATTAGAAGGACCGGGAACGCTATTTGCGATTTCCCGATGCTCCCGGTGCAGGGGAGGTTATGGCGAAATTTTCCAAAAATTTAAGGTGTTAGAAAAATATTTGAAGTGAAAACGATAGGGAAATCATTGAATGAACTATATTTATATAAATATATAAATATAAATAAAATTAAAACGAAACGAGGCCGTGCAGTTCGTATTTCGAAACCGTGATTTCAAACGACTAGTGCGGGGAATCCGACCATTGGATTTTCCCGAAACCTCAACCGTCGGGTTCGCCTTGGAATAATCTTTCCAACGGCACCAACCTTGTAAAAATCCAACGGTTGGATTGTCTGGAATGTTTAATTCAAATCTGAAGAAAAACAGTGCCAGAAGCGATTATATTTATATATATATAAATATAATTATATATTAAATCGAATAACGACGCTGCAGTTCGTATTTTGAAATCGAAACTTCAAACGATTGTGCCGGGAGATCCGACCGTCGGATTTTCCCGAAACTGGAACCGTTGGATTCGTTTTGAAAAGACCTTTCTAATGATGTAAATTTTGTGAAGATCCAACGGTTAGATTTTCAGATATGTTAAATCAAATCTGAAGAAAAACAGCGCCACGACCACGTTATGGCCCGAAACATCGTTTTGAATATATTAGCTATTTTAAAATAAATAAAAATAGCGATAAACAGTTATAAAATATCATAGGCGATATGGAATGGAAATAAACTGAAATTTGCTTGATTTGTGTGGTTTTTGATGGTTGAATGTGTTTGGTGTGAAAATTACATTAAAGAACAATATTGGTGTTGTCGAATAATTTAACCATTGAAATAAATTGATTTGAAATTCTAAATATACGTGAATTATTTGAAAAGGCCGAGTTAATTCTCATTTCGAATAATTGACCGACGATTGAAAGTCGGAGATGAAGACGATGGTCGAAGACCGGAGATCTTCACCTCGTTTGGATGGTAACCGAGGTCCTGATTGGGAGGCATCCCGAAATATGGATAATGAGTGGTGATCGTCCAGACGTACGTGGTGATCGATGGGTTTGCGAGGTATTTAGTGCCTCCGGTTTCGTTCAGACCCAGAACGGACTTGTAAATGGACTGTGTGTCTGACATTGGAGTTTATTCTGTGTTGATTGATTTCTGTTAAATATACATCTGTTTGGCGGCGGAGAATTTATTCTTTTGCTTAACGCCCTTCTCTGAGACGTACGAGCTCAGAGGTTGTATATCGATGGACATCAGTCGCATGGCATGAATTGCCTGTGTGGCATGCTAAGATGTAGTGATCAGGGCTTTTGTTGAAAAGAAAAGTCTTGTGGTGATGATCAAAGCACCGCCTGTGTGGCGTAGCTTTGTGCATAACGTGAATTCGCGAGCCTCACACCCCGGTATGAACCTGAAACGGGAGAAGGACCTCAGGGAGGGCATGCGTTTCTTTCTAGCTAGGGTGGTGTCAGTGACCTACCAGCCCTGACATTTATATACTTTTCACCTATGTGGTTGTTGCTGTTGCGAGGCGCCTCGGTTTGATCGGACGATCCGGGTCCGATGGAGTCATTCGTTGGCTCGTTTACGCCCCAAAGGGCGGGGAAACGTATTGTTCAGGCATAATAATCCACATCGGTGGACCGGCCCTGACGATCTAAAGGCTTGCCTGCGCGCTTGCCTGTGGCTCGGGCTAGAGAGTCACGAATTCGGTAAGGACTATCTTTTGCCTTGGTTCATGACGGAAATCCAATTTCAAAATACGTGACGATGCGGTTTCGATTGTATATATACATTTGGCGACATAGTGGCATGGGACACTCATGTCGCCTATGATTGATAGTTATGATTTGAAATTGTTTTCAAAACATATAAACACTAGTAATAATATCAAATGCCTTTGTTTTATTCGTATCAAGCATATCTTGGCCGTTATAAGGTAAAAACTCTATCCTCCGGTTTGCGTTGCATTGTGTGATGGGAACTGAGTCTTATAACGGCTTCATTTTTATAAAAAGCATAGCGATGTTTAAAAGAAAGATTTGTTTTAAAGCACTGGCAATCCAATGGAGTAAACCCGTTCCACGAAAGTGATGTGGTCCTGTGATTAGCCAATTATATATGTGTTGAGTGGATTTCTCATACCAGTCCCATGACTGACTCGTAGTTTGTTTCACTTTCAAACTCGGGTGCCCCTTTTTCTACACGGGCAGCCTTGTATTCAGGTTTAGCTAGTTCTTTCTGGATAGCTGGAGCTGAAGATGGATTCTATCATTTATCTCTTTTTATGCTGTTCAGCTCCTATTGTACATATTTTGTTTATTTCCGCTGTAGACATTTATGTATAGCTGAACTCTATTTGTACTAAGTAAGATCCTGTATACTGTGTAACTCTGATGATTAATTTTATCCAGTATATTTTGTTGTTCATATCTGGTGTATTTATTTAATTCTGTTCTGCTATTATATGTTTCTGTGTTATATTCCAAAGATAACCTTGTTTCCGTGAGAACGGGAAATCGGGTCGTCTCATCGTGGTATCAGAGCTTAGGTTATGCTTAGTTCTGGAATATAACATTTGAACGAACTCGTCAGAAATAGAACCAGTAGTGTTCTAGAACGGGTAACTCAATACAGATAGGATCAGTAATATCCTAGTATGAGTAAAGCAGAATGAAATTACACCTTGATAGACACATTTACATTTGAAGTATGTGTTTCTATATTTTAAAATACCTTTTCTGTGACCTGACACTTGATCTGCTATTTGCAGAAGAACTAGAAAATGAGTGCCAGAACCAGAAGAAGTCATACTGACCCGGATATAGAAGCTCTATATATGAAATATAGAAATCTGGGTGGAAAACCCTTTTCGGGTGAAGAAGCAATTATGAAGACACAAGCTTGGATTCGTTCGGCTGAGAAAATCTTCGAAGCATTAAAGCTTAGAGATGACCAGAAAAGATTACTGGCCTCCTAGGCTCTCAAAGATGAAGCTTTATTCTGGTGGGATTCAGTTATCAAAGGTAATCCAGAAGGTGATATCACCTGGGACAGATTCAAAGTGATTTTCTTAGAAAGATTTACTCCTCCCGAAGCGACCGAACGGCTATGCGATGAATTTTCTTATCTGATACAAGGAGATATGACCATTCCCGAATATCATAAGAAATTCAATGAACTTTCTCACTTTGCTCCTCATCTAATTCAAAATCCGAAGAGGAAAAATATGAGATTTATTCACGGGCTTCAAAGGAAATACCAGAATAAAGTATTGGGGCATGTGAAGCTTCCTTTTTTGGAAATGATATATATGGCCTATCAGTATGAAGATCTCCATAAGAAAGGAATGTTATGCGACGAAGATGAAGTCAGTTCTAGTGACATAGCAGAGTCGGAAACTGATATTCCTGAGGCAAGTTCAATGTCTGAAGTCGGTAAGGAGCCCGAAGTAAATCGAAAAAGGGCTAGATCTGAAAAAGAACCTGCCACGACTGCCATATGCAAGAACTGCAATCAGAAGGGGCATTTGTCCAGAAAATGTAAATCGGTAAACAAACGAGGGAAGAGTGGATTTGGACCTAGAAAGAAGGTTCTTGAAGGACGAGGATGCCATAAGTGTCATCAGACTGGGCATATTGCGAAAAACTGCCCACTATCTCAGAAATCTGAAGTAGTACAAGTGAATGAAATGGCAGAAGTACCTGCATCTTCGTCTGCTCAGGAACGGCCCGATGTTTTAGAAGGCACGCTTACTGTCAAAAACATTCCAGTCAAAGTACTGTTTGACACAGGCGCGTCGCGAAGCTTCATTGCAAAAGATGCAGCTAAGAAACTGGATTTGAATTTGAAAAAGCTCAAGGAACCAATGACTGTTCAGAATCCGGTTGGGGGTTCCATCGATCTCAGTTGGATTTGTAGAGTGCCAGTTTCTTTCTCTCGTTATCGGTTCCCTACCATCGCGGCCGTTATGAATTTTAAAGAGTTTGATCTTATCTTAGGGTTAGATTGGTTGACCAAATATGAAGCTGAAGTTAAATGCGCCGACAGAGTCGTAAAGGCGAGGATTAAATCAGGCGATTATATAACCATTCCCTGTGAAGGTCAGAATGCTAATAGAAAAGACTTCTGGGCAGCTTTGAATGTTTCTCCAGCCCAAATAGAAAATATCCCTGAAGTCACGAAGAATATTCGCGACCTCATCAAAGACATTCCTGTCGTCAAGAATTATGCGGATGTGTTCGAGGAAGTTGTTCGCTTACCTCCGCAAAGAGAAATAGATTTCAAGATTGCTTTGATTCCCAATGCAAGGCCGGTAGTTCACGCTATTCGAAGAATGTCCTTGAAAGAGAAGGAGGAATTAGACAATCAAACACGACAGCTAGTATGGAAAGGTCTGATCAGGCCTAGTTTCTCTGACTGGGGTGCAGCAGTGGTGTTTGTCCCAAAATCTGACGGTACTCTACGGCTATGTGTGGATTATCGTGATTTAAACAAGCAGACCTTAAAGAACAAATATCCATTGCCGCGGATTGATGATTTGTTAGATCGATTAAATGGAGCACAAGTATTCTCACGAATGGACCTAGCTACAGGATTCCATCAACTTCGAATTGCCGAAGAGTGTGTTCCAATGACAGCGTTCAGAGGCCCCGACTTATTCTACGAGTGGTTAGTAATGCCGTTCGGCTTATGTAACGCTCCAGCTTATTTCGTCGATCTAATGAACAGAGTATTCAGAGGAGTTTTGAATAAATTTGTTCTGGTTTTCATTGACGATATTCTAATCTTCTCTAAATCGAAAGCCGAACATGAAAAACATCTGGAACAGGTTCTAGAAATCCTCAGAAGGAATGTATTGAAAGCCAAGTTTTCCAAATGTATATTCTGGCAAGATGAAGTGAAATTTCTGGGCCATGTCGTATCGAAAGATGGAATCGCTGTGGATCCAAGCAAAATCACAGCTATTCAGAATTGGAAACAGCCCAGTACTCCCACTGAAGTCCGCAGCTTTCTCGGATTGGCTAGCTATTATCGGAAGTTTGTTAAAGACTTTTCTAAGATATCTGGCCACTTAACGAAGCTTACAAAGAAGCATTCTAAATTCAAATGGACTCAAGAGAGTGAGGAGGCTTTCGAAGAGCTGAAGTTGAGATTAACGACAGCTCCAGTGTTAACCATCATCGATGGCAACCAAGATTTAAAAGTCTGGACTGATGCTTCTAGAGAAGGCCTTAGTGCAGTGTTGATGCAAAGGGGCCAAGTGATTGCTTATGCTAGCCGTCAACTGAAACCGCACGAGAAGAACTACGTAACTCATGATCTTGAGTTATTGGCTATCATATTCTCTTTGAAAATCTGGAGACACTATCTTCTGGGCGAGAGATTTGAACTGTTTACAGATCACCAGTCGTTAAAGTATCTGTTTACTCAGAAGGACTTAAATTTGAGGCAGCAGCGTTGGCTGGAGTTTCTTGCAGCATATGACTTTGAAATTATATATACCCCAGGGAAACCCAACGTCGTGGCCGATGCATTAAGCCGAAAGAATGAGATGATTGCTAGTTTCATCATTGCGACTTCGTTGATTGATAAGATATCGGCTCTCCAAGAAGACGACCAATTTATCAAAGGGATAAGTCGGCGAATTCGTGAAGGCAATGCCTCGGATTTCCAGCTAGACAGCGAAGGGATTCTGAGGTTAGAAGGGCGAATTTGCGTTCCAGATATTCCTGAATTAAGAAGAGAGGTGCTTGATGAATGTCACAAATCTAAGCTCAGTATCCATCCGGGTGTGAATAAAATGTATAACGATATCAAACGCACATTCTGGTGGAAGTCGTTAAAAAGAGACATCTCAATATATGTTAGTCGATGCCCTACTTGCCAGCTAGTCAAAAGTGACCAACAGAAATTGGCTGGATTGTTACAACCACTAGAAGTTCCTGGTTGGAAGTGGGAACATATTTCGATGGATTTCATTGATGGTCTGCCCAGAACCAGAAAGGGGAATGACAGTATTTGGGTGATCGTAGATCGTTTCACGAAGACCGCCCATTTTATACCTGTCAGATCAAACAGAACTGCTCAGAGTCTAGCGCAGATATACTTCAGGGAAATAGTTAGACTACATGGAGTGCCGCTCAGCATAGTAAGTGATAGAGATACGATATTCACTAGTAAATTCTGGGAGTCATTTCAAGTCGAACTGGGAACGAAGTTAAACATGAGCACCGCTTATCACCCTCAGACAGACGGTCAGACTGAGAGGGTGAATCGCATTTTAGAAGATCTATTGCGGGCTTGTATTCTAGATTTCGGTGGATCATGGGAAGACCATCTGCATTTGGCTGAATTCTCTTATAACAACAGCTACCAGGCGAGTCTGACAATGTCGCCATTCGAAGCATTGTACGGTAGACCGTGCCGATCTCCTGCTTGTTGGGTCGAGCCTGGAAATAGACTTGTGTTGGGTCCCGATATGATTCGAGAAGCTGCCGACAAAGTCGATTTTATTAAGAAGCGATTACTCGCCGCTCAAAGCCGACAAAAGAGCTATGCCGATAGAAGAAGAAGAGATATATCCTTTGAAGTTGGCGACTATGTATATTTGAAAGTATCGCCGATGAGAGGAGTTATCCGGTTCGGTAAAACTGGAAAGTTAGCACCCAAATTCATTGGTCCGTTTCCTATTCTGGAACGGATTGGAACTCTCGCTTATAGGGTCAAACTGCCAGACTGGTTGCCTGGAGTTCATGATGTATTTCATATATCTCAACTTCGAAAGCACGTTCATGATCCAGACTTGATCGTGGAAGAAGCAGCTCAGCAGGATATTGAAATTACTCCAGAATTAGCTGTGAGGTGAGAGCCGCTAAAGATTATCGGCAAAGAAACCAAAGAGCTGAGGAACAAGAAGGTTCACTTAGTCAAAGTGCAATGGAGTGGAGATCCGCGAGATTGTACTTGGAAAACTGAGGAGAGCATTCAGAAAGCTTATCCTAGATGCCGAGTAGATATCTCTGATTGACTCCGGTGCAAGGTACATTTGCCCTACTTTGCATTACCATTCAATTCTCTACTCTATTGTTATTTTCTTTTCATAGATGTGCACTTTTAAATTCTATAGGCCGAATGATTTTGAAAAGAGGTTTTGATTAGTATATTTTTGAAGGTTAAAAACAATTGGATTGGTTGTTGTGTTGTGTGATTGTAGATTTATCAAACCACCTTCGACTTTATTCCTTTTCGGGGACGAAAAGTTTTAAGTGGGGGAGATTGCAACGACCCAGAAAATCTGAACCAATTTAAAATTTTTAAATTGGCTAAAATAATGGATTTTAAATATTTAAAATAAATATTTTAAATAATGGTGATGAAAACTGAGTTTGAATCGACATTTGAAAACGAAAATAATTAATTATAATTATATATAGAATTGAAAATGGCGCGGTAGTTCGATAATTCGATTTCAAACTTCAATTGAATATACCGGGTGCAAAACAATCCGGATTTTAGTGAAACCAAAAACATTAGGATCTAATTGGTAATATCTTTCTAACGAATCTGACCAATCGAAATTTGATAGCGGGAATCAAAAGATATGTCCAGTTGAAAATTCTGAATAGTCGCTATGGAATTCAGGCCCTTAAAAATGGACATTTTGCAAACGACCTTGGATTTTGACGAAACCACTTTTGTTGGATCCGTGATGTCAAATTATTGCTAGGTTTAAAATTTCATAATTTTTCGAATCAATATGTGAGCGTGGCAAAGGAAAACGCGTTTGACCAGTTTCAGTTGATTTTAATCGACTGGAAATTGGCCATTTTTCAAACGGTCTCAGAATTCGACGAAACTAGTTTTGTTAGGACCGTATCGGCAATACGAAGCTAGAAAATATTTTTCGGGAATTTTTAGTATTAGTATGGGACCCCGGTAATTTGAAATGTACGTTTAAAATTCAATATAGTGATTTAAATGTAAATTCAACGGAAACTGATTATAACGATCAAATCAGCTTGCGATACATATCCCATTGTGTTCGGAATGAGGGTTGAACGCTATGGACGACAGGCGGTGGGCCTCGTTTAGAGGTCAAATGTAAAAGTCAACCTATTTGCAAAATTAAATAATTAAATAATAAATAATAATAAATAAAAAAAATCTATTTTTCCCTCCTATACCTTGCCCCCCCCCCACTGTAATTCATTACCGATTTCATTTAACAGAAAAAAAAAGAGAAAGAAGAAGAACGGAGCAGCAGCGACCTCGATCCGCCTTTCCCCGTTCGAAGCCCTAGCGCCGCCTTGCCCAGTTCGAGACCCCCCGCCACCGCCTGTCCCCCCTCCCTCGATCGAAGACCCAAGCCTCCAAAAGCCATCGCGAGCCTCCCAAAAGCATCGAGACGTCACCAGACCCAAGCCGCCGTGCCTCGCTCCACCCTTCGCTTCGCCTGCAGCTCCTCCTGCCTCCGACGTACTGCGAAACCCCCCCCCCTCTGTAAGTTTTTTTTTGTTTAGTTATTTTATTTTTATGTAGTTAAAAACTGGGTTTTTAAAAAGGGAAAAACCTGATTTCTATAAACATTTTAAAACTGAGTTTTTTTTTTTAAGAATTTTAAACTGAATTTTAAAAACAGATTTTAAAGGGTTTAAAAACTAAACTGATTTTTGAAAAAGGTTTAAAAACTAAACTGATTTTTGAAAAAGGTTTAAAAACTGAACAGATTTTAAAGGGTTTAAAAACTAAACTGATTTTTGAAAAAGGTTTAAAAACTAAAATGATTTTTGAAAAAGGTTTAAAAACTGAACAGATTTTAAAGGATTTAAAAACTGAACTGATTTTTGAAAAAAGATTAAAAACAGATTTTAAAAGGTTTAAAAACTGAACTGATTTTTGAAAAAGGATTAAAAACAGTTTTTTTAAAGGTTTAAAAACTGAATTGATTTTTAAAAGGATTAAAAACTGAATGGATTTTTTTAAAGGATTAAAGAACTGATTTTTGAAAAAGGTTTAAAAACTGAATTGATTTTTAAAAGGATTAAAAACAGATTTTTTTTAAAAGCGTTTAAAAACTGATTTAGAAAAGGTTTGATCTTTAAAATGGAAAAGGCGGAATCTATATTTTTGAAATTCGATTTTTATATATTGAATGACATAGTAAAAAATTCGATTTTTACATATGTAGAGAATACAGGCAACGAAGCGACAAAAGGAGAGATTGGTGAAGATTTTATGCAAGGAAGTGTCGTGCAGTTGGATAGCTATTGGTGAGATTTCTGATTTAAAAATATTATATATGTGTGAAATGAAAGTGAATAACTATATATAAATTGCTATATATATATATATATATATATATATATATATATATATATACGCCCCTCGTCCACAAACCATGGACGATATTTATTGGTTGAAATTGTTGTGAAAATTGATTGATAGCGAATGATTGTTTGGGATTGTTTGTGATTGATATTGGTTTAAAAATACCCGTTTGTGGTTGAAAAATATTTGGTTGAAACCACATAGGATTAGTTGTGGAAATGAAATAAATATATACATGCCGCCTGCGTGCGAACTAGATGCATGATCCCCATTGTCAAAAACCGCGAGGTTTTAAGGTAGAGCGAGGAGCCGTACTAGGGACGGTCCCGGTTTAACTACCCTGCCGTTATGCTGCCGAAATTTTGAATAATATTCGTGTGTTTGAATTATTTTCATATGCTTAAACTATATTTATTCATTGATTAGAAATTCATGTGTTGAATGGTATTCATATTTTGAAATAAATTGTTTGATAATAAAAATCACCTTTTATCGACTATATGAACTGTGTAAAATAATCTCGTTTTAAAAGAAATTGTTTTAGGATAAAAATCTTATTTTTATCACCTATAGGAACTATATAGAAAAATAGTGTTTTGAAATGAGTTGTTTTTACAATAAAAATCACATTTTTATTGTATGCATAAATCGTTGAAATGTGAAGTGTTAAAAATAGCCACTTGTTCAAAATAAACATATATGAGTTGAAATATTCATTAATTAGCTAATGAAATGATTTGCACCTATTTATGTAACATTAGAATGAATGGTGTTTTTTAAACCAAATAGAAATCAAATATGAAGTCGAATAGAAAATGATAAATGATATGAAATGTGTATATGTGTACATACATATTCATTGAACAGGTTATAGCAAAGGGGCTAGAGAAGAGGAATAAAATTTTGTGCCCGACAAATAGGTACACATTTACTGCTTTGTTTGGGTGATGATTTTATGAGCCTGTTGGCTAGCCGCTTGGCTTTTTCTTTTTCTTTTTGAGATTAGAAGGACCGGGAACGCTATTTGCGATTTCCCGATGCTCCCGGTGCAGGGGAGGTTATGGCGAAATTTTCCAAAAATTTAAGGTGTTAGAAAAATATTTGAAGTGAAAACGATAGGGAAATCATTGAATGAACTATATTTATATAAATATATAAATATAAATAAAATTAAAACGAAACGAGGCCGTGCAGTTCGTATTTCGAAACCGTGATTTCAAACGACTAGTGCGGGGAATCCGACCATTGGATTTTCCCGAAACCTCAACCGTCGGGTTCGCCTTGGAATAATCTTTCCAACGGCACCAACCTTGTAAAAATCCAACGGTTGGATTTTCTGGAATGTTTAATTCAAATCTGAAGAAAAACAGCGCCAGAAGCGATTATATTTATATATATATAAATATAATTATATATTAAATCGAATAACGACGCTGCAGTTCGTATTTTGAAATCGAAACTTCAAACGATTGTGTCGGGAGATCCGACCGTCGGATTTTCCCGAAACTGGAACCGTTGGATTCGTTTTGAAAAGACCTTTCTAATGATGTAAATTTTGTGAAGATCCAAAGGTTAGATTTTCAGATATGTGTAAATCAAATCTGAAGAAAAACAGCGCCACGGCCACGTTATGGCCCGAAACGTCGTTTTGAATATATTAGCTATTTTAAAATAAATAAAAATAGCGATAAATAGTTATAAAATATCATAGGCGATATGGAATGGAAATAAACTGAAATTTGCTTGATTTGTGTGGCTTTTGATGGTTGAATGTGTTTGGTGTGAAAATTACATTAAAGAACAATATTGGTGTTGTCGAATAATTTAACCATTGAAATAAATTTATTTGAAATTCTAAATATACGTGAATTATTTGAAAAGGCCGAGTTAATTCTCATTTCGAATAATTGACCGATGATTGAAAGTCGGAGATGAAGACGACGGTCGAAGACCGGAGATCTTCACCTCGTTTGGATGGTAACCGAGGTCTTGATTGGGAGGCATCCCGAAATATGGATAATGAGTGGTGATCGTTCAGACGTACGTGGTGATCGATGGGTTTGCGAGGTATTTAGTGCCTCCGGTTTCGTTCAGACCCAGAACGGACTTGTAAATGGACTGTGTGTCTGACATTGGAGTTTATTCTGTGTTGATTGATTTCTGTTAAATATACATCTGTTTGGCGGCGGAGAATTTATTCTTTTGCTTAACGCCCTTCTCTGAGACGTACGAGCTCAGAGGTTGTATATCGATGGACATCAGTCGCATGGCATGAATTGCCTGTGTGGCATGCTAAGATGTAGTGATCAGGGCTTTTGTTGAAAAGCAAAGTCTTGTGGTGATGATCAAAGCACCGCCTGTGTGGCGTAGCTTTGTGCATAACGTGAATTCGCGAGCCTCACACCCCGGTATGAACCTGAAACGGGAGAAGGACCTCAGGGAGGGCATGCGTTTCTTTCTAGCTAGGGTGGTGTCAGTGACCTACCAGCCCTGACATTTATATACTTTTCACCTATGTGGTTGTTGCTGTTGCGAGGCGCCTCGGTTTGATCGGACGATCCGGGTCCGATGGAGTCATTCGTTGGCTCGTTTACGCCCCAAAGGGCGGGGAAACGTATTGTTCAGGCATAATAATCCACATCGGTGGACCGGCCCTGACGATCTAAAGGCTTGCCTGCGCGCTTGCCTGTGGCTCGGGCTAGAGAGTCACGAATTCGTTAAGGACTATCTTTTGCCTTGGTTCATGACGGAAATCCAATTTCCAAATACGTGACGATGCGGTTTCGATTGTATATATACATTTGGCGACATAGTGGCATGGGACGCTCATGTCGCCTATGATTGATAGTTATGATTTGAAATTGTTTTCAAAACATATAAACACTAGTAATAATATCAAATGCCTTTATTTTATTCGTATCAAGCATATCTTGGCCGTTATAAGGTAAAAACTCTATCCTCCGGTTTGCGTTGCATTGTGTGATGGGAACTGAGTCTTATAACGGCTTCATTTTTATAAAAAGCATAGCGATGTTTAAAAGAAAGATTTGTTTTAAAGCACTGGCGATCCAATGGAGTAAACCCGTTCAACGAAAGTGGCGTGGTCCTGTGATTAGCCAATTATATATGTGTTGAGTGGATTTCTCATACCAGTCCCATGACTGACTCGTAGTTTGTTTCACTTTCAAACTCGGGTGCCCCTTTTTCTACACGGGCAGCCTTGTATTCAGGTTTAGCTGGTTCTTTCTGGATAGCTGGAGCTGAAGATGGATTCTATCATTTATCTCTTTTTATGCTGTTCAGCTCCTATTGTACATATTTTGTTTATTTCCGCTGTAGACATTTATGTATAGCTGAACTCTATTTGTACTAAGTAAGATCCTGTATACTGTGTAACTCTGATGATTAATTTTATCCAGTATATTTTGTTGTTCATATCTGGTGTATTTATTTAATTCTGTTCTGCTATTATATGTTTCTGTGTTATATTCCAAAGATAACCTTGTTTCCGTGAGAACGGGAAATCGGGTCGTCTCAGAGAGGTAAATAAAATACCCCAGCTTGAACGACTTCACTATTATCAAGGGATGATATTAGTTAGTAACAGTGAATAATGTTAAATTAATTGATTATTCCCATAAAGAGAATTTATAATTGGAATTTGATTATATCGAATTTTAAAAACCTAATTCCATGTGAATTGGAATTGAATATATAAAATTGGAGTTTGAATTAATTTATAATTGAGTATGTATATGGAATAAAATAATCGATGATTCTGGGAAATAGGATTGTTAAGTTTAGATTTGAATAATGGGTTTATTTTAAAAATATTGAAAATGGAGTTGGAATTTATTTTCTAAACGAAGTTTTTTAAACATTTATATTTAAGTTTAATTAAAACGAACTCGCCGCAGCGCGGTAGTTCATAATTTGGCATTCCGAACTTCAATTGAGTATACAGGACTCTATATATGTCGGAATTCGATGAAACAAGAAACACCCAGACCAATTAAATGATAGTTTTCAAATGAAAGAGAAAAATCTGGATTTCGACTTAAAGATTTTGAGTTATGTCAAAATCAAATTTTCAAAGAAACAGCGCCATAATCGTTTATAAACCATAATGGTTTATTTAACAAATAAAAATGGATTTTCAGTGAATAAAATCTGAATTCTTATTGCAAAAACCCAAATTTGAGTTATCCAATATATAAGAACTTGAGTGGAGTGAATGAAGTGATTTTTAAATATAAAAATCAAATCTCACATTATGAAATGAAGTTAACTAATTACAAGGTAATTAGTTAAAGAAGTTTGAATCGAACTTAACCTCTGTTAAGTGAATCGGATTTGTGAATCCAAGTTGAAATCAAATATGATACTCAAGTCGGAAATGGATTTCGACATGTTTATAACAGAAATAAAATATATTTGCTTATGATATGCTCGAATCAAAAGTGTATTAGGCAAAGTTGCCAATTAGCGAATTAATTAGTAAATTGAGTTAAAAAAGATTGAATCGATGGAAATGATTTGGAAATGGCCGTATATATATTTAAACAGGTATGGAATGAAGAGTATGAAGATTATAATTTAAGTGCCCGACAAAAAGGTACATGTTTAAATTTCCATATGAGTTTTTGTGTGCAGAATCGGCAAGCCGCTTGGCTTTTTGATTTTCTTTTTAAATGGAAAAGGCCTTGAGAGGTGAGTTGGGATTTGAACAATTGACTGGTACAAGAGAGGTGCGGGCGAAATTTTCCGAAAATTTAAGGAGTTAGAATACTTTTAAGAAATTTTGAAAATAGAAATCAATATATCGAAATATATAGAATTTGATAAGGAAATTGGAAATATAGTTAATGATTGAATATTAATTAAAAGGGGCTAGTGATTGTTTGATTGTTGATGGATGTTTTGTTTTCTTTGATAGTTAAATCACCGGCTATCAAAGATTTTTGACCATCGTTGTCAATACGGGGAGACCGGTTGGATTTAATATCCGAAAACCACTCCGTATAGGTATAGGTGTTACGAATTAGATTATGCTAAAGATAAATTGAAGACGGAGTGGAATGCAAGGGCTGTTGTGTTTGTCCGGACCCAGGACAACATGTATGGACGAATGTCTAACAGAGTATTCCTAACGGATCACATAAGACGATCTTTTCAAGGTATTAAGTCTGGTGGCGGAGAAATTCGTTTCTCTTAGCTTTTATACCCGTAATATTATTGGGAAGATCAACTAGTGATTTGATGGGTTTGACAATGTGACATTCAAAATGTATGGTGGCCAGATGTTCTGAAAGATAAACGTAGCCTCAAGCCTCACAACCAGGAAATATCAAAAATCGGGCAGGTAGCATGGCTAGGTAGGTCATACCCAAGCTGGGTATAATTGTCACCGAATCTTCCAGATACTAGAAGTGCGAATCTCGAGAAACAAATAGGAATCGCGATTGAAATCAGGGGTCTTCTGAAGCTCGACCGAAGCTGGAGCGCATGCCTGTAGGGGGTTCGACGATTAGTCACTGCGTTTTTAGGAAAGTCGGACATCGCAATTCGAAAGCTTCGATCTTTTAATTGTAAAAGCTTGGAACTTCGACTGAGGTGAAGATATAAAGGTGCAATGCTATTTTGGGAAGATGGAATATGCGTGACTGAGGGGAGTTTGGAAGGAGGTGATGGGTAATGTTGGTGATCTACAGTGAAGCGCGATCTGTTGTTTTTTGGGAAAATCGACGTACTAATGGCATAGTAAAGCATCAACAGTTTGAACTGTGATGGAGTGGGAAGTTTACATTGGAGTATGGTGGGAACCGATGCTGAAATTGTTTCAATTGGGGGAGCGATGAAGGACGATTTGGGTATTGTTGATGGTATTGTACTGGATGTTGAACGTGAGGATTAGTGTTCGATTTTATGGTGTGATAAATTGAGTTGAACGAGGTGAGTTTGGAAGTTCACAGAGAAGTGTTTATGAGTTGGTCAGTATATTTTAGGGATCCAGGTTGATGTCATGAAATTCGCAGTGGATAATCGTGAGTGCTGAAAGTAGTGGCTAATTGGTGATATGGTGAATTGATTATGAAGTGCTCAATTTAATGCCAAAATGGAGGAAGTGGATTGCAAGGTGAAGGTCAAGCTTAGAGGAGATAGTAAGGCGAAGAGATGAAATAAGGTATTCGTTTTTTTTTTCGAATTTAAATTTACATAGAGTGAATTATTTATTCATTATAGAAGTTGATTTAAATAAAATAAATGTCAATCGATAATTAAATATAATACCCCTTGTCTCTCTCTCTCTCTCTGTGCATGTAGCCGCATAATGTCCCTTTTTCTGACATCTGTAACAGATGACATTGTCATAGGGGCCAGCTGTCTGTTTTTCCTTAATCCTCTTCTCGTATTCCAACATTTCTTCTTTCCTTCTTTTGCGTTTTGCCGCTCTTCGTTTTCAATGTGTGACTTTTTGTTCTTCGGTTCTTGCCATTCTGGTTTATTATCAAAACCCGTTAATTTCTCATGATTTTTGAAAAATGTTTCTAATTATCATATTTAATTTCTATAATTCTAGAAAAACTCTTATTACCTATTGGAAAACATTTCTATATTCATTATTTGGATTTAAACAAATGTTTAAATCAAACATCGCGATTCCTCTTAACCACTGACACTCATTTACTTACTTCACTTAACCATTCTTGCTATCGAACTTTAACCATGTCTTGGTCAACAATGAAGTCAATCAAGTTGGGGTATATTTACCTCTCAGACCTTAACTGAACAACATTATCAACTTCAAAATAGATCAAGTTCATAGCTTCAAACAAAATATTCATGCGCGTAACTTTTGAATTCAAGTTCAGAATTTACTTCTTTTGAGAAAATCGTTGATTATAACAATAATTCACGCATGGAAAAATATTTAACTTAAAAATTATACTATGTTCATTTATCTGAACAAATAAACATCTAATTTATAATCTATTAAATTTTTAATTAAATAGTATTTTCATGAAATTCGACATAGTTTACTCGCCTGAATACTTCCCTTTCGAATAATCTCTCATTCGATAATATATTCCGAACTTCGGAACAATCTCAATTGATTTATATTATGAACTTCGGAATAATCTCACCACGTTGGTCAACTCCATTTCCTTTATTCTCAAATTTGTTTGCAACATTTTCCTCCTAACGTTATTTACTTCCAAAAAAGTAAATATTATTCCTTTTATCGAAATCTGAACTAGTCTTATCAAATTAGCTTTGATTTCACTTGAACAACTATTCAAATCTCTTTAAAATTTTCATTCACATTCCGCTCCATTTACACCCCCTTCCCCTCCCCCTCGCCGCGTTCACAATTTACTTCTTGTTAATTAATTAACAAGTTTATACTTCACTATCAAATTCTTGTATTCGATTATACACTATTAGTTTGAACCCAACTATAAATAATCTTACCACGTTCTGAATAATTCAAACAAACTAGTAATATCATATGACACAATGGAATTTCAATTATAAACTTTTCGATTTTTATTTCATTAATCTATATTCCAAATAGAAATTCAACGTTTCATAGATAAATGTAGTTATTTACACAAGTTCTTTATAAAGATTTATTTCTATATTATATTTATTTCCGCTGCGATGCGAGACTCTATGTTGTGTTGGTTGTTGGTCTTCTTCTTCTATTCTAATATTATTTATTTTCTCACCCTCTAACTTCTTTCATTTAACTATCTGGTATTTTTAACGCTTGGGTATTGTTGTCGAAGTTCGAGTGTCAAATTTCTTAGAAATCTTTTAAGGACAATGGATGCCTACGATTAGCGGATGAGTAGATGGATGATGAATGTTAGGATGTACATTCTTCTTAACTTAGAGATTCTGGGGACGAAATCCTTTAAGTAGGGAGAATGTAACACCCCGTAATTTTAAAGAACATTATAATGATAAACTAAAGAATACTTAATTAAATATTAGGAATTGAGTAAAAGGATTGCACCATTGCATTCGTCTCAGAATTCTGCTTAAGATAGACTTTGAATTTGCGTAAAACGAACATCGTATGAAGAAGTTATTAAGCTTTGAAGTTCGTATACATATAAGAAGAATATACATAAACAAAACCAATCTAGAAAATCAAAACTCGAAGAGCGGGAAGACGTGGGAAATTGACCCATTGGCGGTCGACCTTATACCCCTTGGGAGCCGGCCCTAGGGTCGACCCATACAAGCAGGTGTCGACCCTAGGGTCGGCCCCGAGGATAACCCCACCCAGATCTGGGGCAGATCCATTCCCTGCACCTGGGCTTTTTTCTCGACCTAATTCATTGGCTTGAGGCTATATATAGGACCTCATTTCTATTGTTTTATTCATCAAAAACAATGGAAATAACAAGATATGAAACAACCCAAACTCGCCCTTTCGGGAAAGCCTGGATTGAGTTGAGAACACGACAAATTAGAATACAAATAGAAGAACATTTCATTGCTTATTACAACAATTACATCAGAGTACAAGAATATAACAAAGTATGAATAATTAATATACATTAGAAATATATCAGAGATTTAAAATTACAATGCAGCGGAAAAATAATACATAACACAATTGTAAGAAATACACGGATACAGAGCGTTCCGAATATAACTCCAGCTGTAAATCCAGGATCCTGTGAATATAATATCTGCAAAATCAAAACTCCTAGCTGCCCGTGTGGAAAATAGGGAAACCCAGAGTTTAGGTTAAAACAATAAACTCTAGGTCGGTCATGTGACTAGTGTAAGAACTGAAACAGTTATTTAAAACTTTACTTTAAAAAAATAAAGTAAATCAAGGGACCACGCCATATAACGCGGAACGGGTTTCCTCCCAAGAATACCAATGCATATAACAGTTTATAAATAGCGCAATGCTTTTCAAAAAATGAAGCTATTATAAGACTCAGATCCCATCACACAATGCAACGCAAGCCGGAGGATAGAGTTTTCCTTCATAATAGACAAACATGCTTGATACGTTTAAAACAAATCATTTTGGTATTACTACAAATGTATAGTGTCAAAACAACTTCAAATATTAATGTATCAATCATAGACGGCATAGTACCCCATCCTATTATGTCGCCATACTAGTTCAGCAATCCAAAACCGTAGAGTCACGTACTGGAAATTGGATTCCATCTATGAGTCGAGGCCAAGAATGGCTCCTCTCCGATTCGAGACACTCTAGCAAATGCCTTAGGATCCCTCGCAGTGAACCCTTGGATCTTCAGGGCTGATCCACACTTATGTTAGTGGATTGGTTATTCCTGAACACACGTTTTCGGTCCTACCGGACCAATCCATCGACTCCGTAGTAACCGATATATCCGAGGCGCCTCGCAATCCATCTTCACATAGGTAAAAATAAAAAATGTCTGGGCTCCATACCATGACACCACCCATAGCTAGAAGGAAACGTCGTGCACTCCCTGCAGTCACGATCCCTTCTTTGACTCATACCGAGGTGTGGGGCTCGCGAATTAACGCTATACACAAAGCTATGCTATTTAAAGCCGTGCTTTGATCATCAACCACAAGACTCTGCTTTTCAACAGAAGCCTTGATCATTTGCATCTCAGCATGCCACACAGGCAATTCATTCCATGCGACTGATGTCTATCGGTATATAAGCTCTGAGCTCGTACGTCTCAGAGAAGGGTGTTAAGAAGGAGAATAAATTCTCCGCCACCAAACAGATATATATATTTAATAGAGATCAATCAACACAGAATGAAATCCATTGTCAGACACACATCCATTTACTAGTTCGTTCTGGGTCTGAACGAAATCGGAGGCACTTATTCCTCATCCCATATGTCCAATACAGGAGAGAGGTTCTCGCATATCCGGTCGATCTCCAAGTACGCCTGGACGATCACCACTTATTACCTTGTCCAGGGTGTACAGCCCAATCAAGACATCAGTAATCATCCAAACGATATGAAGACCTCCGGTCTTCAACCATCGTCTTCGTCGTCAACTTATCGTCGAATCAATTATTCAGAATGGGTATAAACCCAGCCTTTTTGAATAATTCATGTATTTTATAATCAAGTGCTAGAAAAACACAACATACGCCTCATTCCAATTCTGAATATTCTTTTATTCAAATATTCATATCCTTTGGGAAAGGTTCCCATTAATTTTTTCAAATATAAATTCTTTTAAATTTATACTTCAATCTTTCTTTGGATATCAATTCAAACCAAATTAAGGTTTATCCAAACTAGTCGGGATTAGCGCACCTTACTGTAGTAATCATTTGTTATATTTTCCAATCCCAACCTATTCATCCCATGGAGAAAAACTGGTAATACTCCATTTCTAACACACAGTGTTATCGGTAAATTTATTTACCATTTCACGTTCAAATCTAAATAAAGATTTAACTATCGCCTAGAGTAAACTGGTGGTACTCCATTCTCGACAATTTCCCAAATTTGATAATTTAAATTATCACATTCACATTTCAGTCTAATTAATTAAAACTCCACTTAGTTTTGATCTTCCTGAAAATCAATATTAATGATTATTTAACTTTGGGAAATCAAACATGTCGCATTAATAATCTACACCATATCATTGTTTCCTGCCGATATATAACCTCTAAGCTCGTACGTCTTAGAGAAGGGTGTTAAGCAAGAGAATAAATTCTCCGCCACCAAACAGATATATATTTAACAGAGATCAACAACACAGTTCGAAATACAATGTTAGACATGAAATTCAGTCTTTAACTGGGTTAAAGAACCAATGTCATTTAAAACACGGTTCACAATAAACCCAAAATCACATTCCATTAATTATGGAATCTTCACGGAAAACAGATCAATATATAATCGATATTAATTTCCGTATCCAACTAATAATATAAATGGAATAACGACAAAGCCTTTTAAATTCCATACATATTAACAG
This sequence comes from Allium sativum, assembly GCA_030737875.1. Classification (NCBI taxonomy): domain Eukaryota; kingdom Viridiplantae; phylum Streptophyta; class Magnoliopsida; order Asparagales; family Amaryllidaceae; genus Allium; species Allium sativum. The sequence continues at coordinate 639,295,169 of CM060922.1, forward strand.
TCTTCCTCTACAGAAGCTCACTTCGATTATTATCAAATCGAATTCCATTCCATTCCAATTTATTGTATTAAATTGGAAAACTTTATTTTGGAAATTTTCCTTCAAAACTTAATAAAAAGATTTATAAATTCCAAACCACATTTAACTATTGATTGGGTTAAAGAACGAATGTCATTAAAACACAGTTCACAATAAATCCAATTCACATTCCGTTTTACTCCATTTACTAAATATAACTGGAAACTCTAATAATCTTAACTAAAAGATTTATTCTTTTCACACGGGGTTTAAGAACAGTGTTATTTAAGACACCATTCACGACAAACCCAAAATCCAATTCTAGTTAAATATTAATTAATTGGAAAACTTTACAAAATCTTAATTAAAAGATTTATTATTTTCTCAACTGGGTTTAAGAACAGTGTTATTTAAGACACCATTCACGACAAACCCAAAATCCAATTCTAGTTAAATATTAATTAATTGGAAAATTTTATAAAATCTTAATTAAAATATTTATTATTTTCTCAACTGGGTTTAAGAACAGTGTTATTTAAGACGCCATTCACGACAAACCCAAAATCCAATTTTTCTTATTCAATTCCAATTAAATATTAATTAATTGGAAAACTTCACTAAATCTTAATTAAAAGATTTATTTTTTTCTCAATTGGGTTTAAGAACAGTGTTATTTAAGACACCGTTCATGACAAACACAAAATCCCATTTGATATTAAATACAAGGCTCTGAATAGAAATTATATTGGCTTTTATTCAATATCAAATTCTGAAACCAACAAATATCCGAATTTTTCATCCCAGCTCTTTCCAAATCATTTATTATGATTTTACACGAATTGTTAATATTTTTAATAATTTTATTAAGTCCCTTTCAGTCGATTTCCATAAACGGTCATCGAACTGCACTTACAACGACCTTTTCCAAATCTGATTTAGACATAATTCAAATCCAACCATTAGATTTCATATCTCTTATATTCGTTGGAAAACTCTTTTCGATACGAACACAATGGTTCCGGACTAAAGAGAATCTGACGGTCGGATCTCCCATAATGTCAATTCAAAGTCAATGGTCGAAATTCGCGAATGTTCGCGGCGCGACGCGTTCTATTCAGGCAATTAAATATATATAATATATACATTATATATATTTCATCGATTTCCGTTTAAAACGTATTTTATAAATTCGTTTTACAATGATTCCCACTTTCATTTCAATTTTAAATCAAAATTGAATACTCCTTCCCATTATATTATGTAAATGATAATATTTTCAAAATATCAGATTTTGAAATAATTTCCTTTTCGATATTCATTATAATAATGAATAAAATCGATATAAATATCATTCGCGTTAAAATGGCACAAATCTAAACAACATAGCTTCATAATTTTCAATATTTTCGTGTCTATCCAAAATCGGACATCAAAATTATATTTTAATCCTATACTGAATATTATTTTAAAATATTCGTTATTTTAAAATATTCGTTACTTTCTGAATTGGAATCAGACATAGTCAATTACCATATAATGCTATTTATATGGATTTCATACACACATGTACATAACGATAATCAAACACAGTCAACCATGATCCAGAGTGCACGCCAAATATCATCCCAATACCCGTGTGGGGTTTCAACCAACAAATACTACATATTATTTGTGCAGTTGGGCGTTGTGTAAAAATTATCGTCCCAATCGATATCGCAAAAATAGGCGAGCATAAACAAGTCGTCCGTCTTGTAAATGGATGTGTAAACTTATTTTTAATTATACAGTAAATGGATGTGTAAATACATATTATTTAAGCAAGAGAATAAATTCTCCGCCACCAAACAGATATATATTTAACAGAGATCAATCAACACAACATAAAATCCAATGTTTGACACACATCAATTTACTAGTTCATTATGGCTCTGAACGAAACCGGAGGCACCTTATTCCTCATCCCATACGTCTAATACAGGAGAGAGGTCCTCGCACATCCGGTCGATCTCCAAGTACGTCTGGACGATCATAACTTATTACCTTGTCTTGGGTGCATAGCCCAATCAAGACATCAGTAATCATCCAAATGATGTGAAGACCTCTGGTCTTCAACTAATGTCTTCATCGTCGACTTATCGTCGAATCAATTATTCGGAATGGGTATAAACTCAGCCTTTCCGAATAATTCACGTATCTTATAATCAAGTGCTATAAAAACATAACGTACGCCTCATTCCAATTCTGAATATTCTTTTATTCAAATATTCATATCCTTTGGGAAAGGTTCCCATTAGTTTTATCAAATATAAATTCTTTTAAATTTAAACTTTAATCTTCCTTTGGATATCAATTCAAACCAAATTAAGGTTTATCCAAACTAGTCGGAATTTGCGCACCTTACCGAAGTAATCATTAGTTATATTTCCCAATCCCAACCTATTCATTCCATGGAGCAAAACTCGTAATACTCCATATCTAACACCATGGTGTTATCGGTAAATTTAATTACCATTTCACGTTCAAATCTAATTAAAGATTTAACTATCGCCTGGAGTAAAATTGGTGGTACACCATTCTCGATCATTTCCCAAATTTGATAATTTAAATTATCACATTCACATTTCAATCTAGTTAGAGATTCATTAAAACTCCACTTAGTTTTAATCTTCCTAAAATCAATATTAATGATTATTTAACTTTGGGAAATCAAACATGCCGCATTGACAATCTACACCATACCATTGATTTCTGCCAATATATAACCTCTAAGCTCGTACGTTTTAGAGAAGGGTGTTAAGCAAGAGAATAAATTCTCCACCACCAAACAAATATATATTTAGCAGAAATCAACAATACAGTTCGAAATACATTGTTAGACATGAAATCCTGTCTTTAACTGGGTTAAAGAGCCAATGTCATTTAAAACACAGTTCACAATAAACCCAAAATCACATTCCATTAATTATGGAATCTTCACGGAAAACAGATCAATATATAATCGATATCAATTTTCGTATCCAACTAATAATATAAATGAAATAACAACAAAGCCTTTTAAATTCCATATATATTAACAGTCTTCCTCCACAGAAGCTCACTTCGATTATTATCAAATCGAATTCCATTCCATTCCAATTTATTGTATTAAATTGGAAAACTTTATTATGGAAAATTTCCCTTAAATCTTAATAAAAAGATTTATAAATTCCAAATCACATTTCACTATTAATTGGGTTAAAGAACGAATGTTATTAAAACACAGTTCACAATAAGCCCAATTCACATTCCATTTTACTCCAGTTACTAGACATAACTGGAAACTCTAATAATCTAAATTAAAAGATTTATTCTTTTCACATGGGGTTTAAGAACGGTCTTATTTAAGACACCATTCACGACAAACCCAAAATCCAATTCTTTTTTCAATTCCAATTAAATATTAATTAATTGGAAAACTTCACTAAATCTTAGTTAAAAGGTTTATTTTTTTCTCAACCGGGTTTAAGAACAGTGTTATTTAAGACACCATTCATGACAAACCCAAAATCCAATTCTTTTATTCAATTCCAATTAAATGTAAATTGATTGGACAACTTCACTAAATCTTAATTAAAAGATTTATTCTTTTCTCAACTAGGTTTAAGAACAGTGTTATTTAAGACACCGTTCACGACAAACCCAAAATCCCATTTGATATTAAATACAAGGCTCTGAATAGAAATTATATCGGCTTATATTCAATATCAAATTCTGAAACCAACAAATATCGTAATGGAAATAACGATATATATATATCTTCAAAATTTCCATAAAAATATCCGTATAATCACGGAATCCAATATTGAAATATTACGAAGATTATTTCTATTCTAAATCCATTCCAATTTGTTCGTTGGAAATTTTTCGTTATTTTAAAACCATCCACAAATTCAATTTATTTTATTTTAGAAATTATTGGATTTCAAATCTAGTTAATAACTAGTTCATTTTGACAAAAATATATTTTTATCTTTTTAAATATGGAAATTTTCGTCCTAGCTCTTTCCAAATCATTCATTATGATTTTACACAAATTATTAATATTTTTAATAATTTTATTAAGGCTCTTTCAGTTGATTTCCATAAACGGCCATCGAACTGCACTTACATCGACCTTTTCATAATCTGATTTGGACATAATTCCAAATCCAACCGTTAGATTTCAAGTCTCTTACGTTCGTTGGAAATCTCTTTTCCATATGAACCCAAAATTCCAGTTTTAGGAGAGGAGAATCCAATGGTCGGATCTCCCGTAATGTCAATTCGAAGTCAATTGTCGTAATTCGCGAACGGTCGTGGCGCGACGCATTCTATTCAAGCCATTAAATATATATAATATATACATTATATATATATTTCATATATAAAAATATTATTTTTATATTGCTACTACATATATTAAAATCATATTTTTTTAACACTGCTACCTATATAAAAATCATATTTTTATATTTCTATCATATATAGAAATATCACATTTTTATATTGCTATTATGTATATATAAATCATATTTTTATAATGCCGCTATATATATAAAAATCATATCTTTATTATGCCGCTATATATATAAAATCATATCTTTATTATGCCGCTAGATTTATAAAAATCATATCTTTATTATGCTATTCATATAATAAAAATCAAATTTTTATAATGCCATTAATATATTAAAAATCAAATTTATATAATGTCATTCATATAATAAAAATCAAAATTTTATTACGATATTCATATATTAAAAACCTAATTTTTATAATGCCATTCATATAATATAAAAATCAAATTTTTATTATGCTATTCATATAACAAAAATCAAATTTTTATAATGCCACTCATATATTAAAAATCAAATTTTTATAATGCCATTCATGTACTAAAAGTCAAATTTTTGTTAAGCTACTCATATATTAAAAATCAAATTTTTATTTCACTATATATAAAAAAACTGATTTTTAAATTTATGCTATATAATAAAAAAAACTGATTTTTAAATTTATAAAACTAATTACATAGAAAATAAATAAAAACTTACAGGTGGGTTTGGGGGTGGTGATGGCGGCGTAGGCAGTCAGAGGTCAGGGGGAGGCAGCGCAGGTCGTATGGTGGTCAGAGCGTGGCGGTTTGGGGTGGCTGCGACGGGTTTGAAGGGCTTTGGGAGGTTTTCTTCACGAAATGGAGAGCGAAGGGGGCGGATGAAAGAGGAAGGGGATCGGAGGGGGGGAGTAGCGAACCTGGGGAGGCGGCGCGCGGCGGTGGGGCGCCTCTGGCGCGGCCGCGTCTTCAAGAAAGGTGAGCGACGAGGGCTACGGAGTTTTTTTATTTTATTTTTTTATTTTGCTTTGACCGTTGACCTGAGGGAGGGAAGGGAAGGGTAAGGGTTATATAATTTTATATTTAATTTAATTTTCCGTGAAAAAACAGTTTTTCCATTTGAACTCCAAACGAGACCCAACGACTGATGCCCCAAACTAATTACCCTCATTTCGAACATAATGGGATATGTCCCGTAAGCCAATTCAACTGTTTCACTCAGTTTTTCTTTAAATTAAAATATAAATCAATATATTGAATTTTAAACATACATTTTAATTTACCGAGGCCACATAATGACTCCAAAAATTATCGAAAAATAAATCTAGCTATGTTTTCACGATACGATCCTAACAAAACTAATTTCGTCGAATTTGGAGATCGTCTGAAAAACGGTCATTTTCCAGTCGATTAATTTCAAACTGAATTGACCAAACACGTTTTGATTCACCATGCTCACATATTAATTCCAAAAATTCTGAAAATTGGAATCTAGCAATAATTCGACATTTCGAATCCAATAAAAGTGATTTCATTGCAAACGAAATTCGTTTGCAAAATGGCTATTTTTCAGGGCTATATATCATATAAAAAATATATATAAATTCCACATCGATAAATTTTAAACTGGACATAACTTTTTATTTCTGTTATGAAATCTTAATTTTTCACATTCGTTATAAAGATATAATTAAACAAATTCAAATATTTCTAGTTTTACTGGAATCCGATTTATTTTGAATTCTGTACATTCAATTGAAATTTAAAATCTAATTTTCAAACTACCATGTCATTTCAAGTTCGTTTTATAATTAAAATAAATTTATTTGTTCTAATTTCGATTTAAATAAATTTTTAGTCGTTATTATTTAAAATAAATCATTTTAGATTTTCAAAATCCATTAAAATAACTAAAATAAATTTTTTTAATTGGTTTTGAAAATCCAGGTTGTTAAAGAGATGCCTTCCCAACTCAGATTAAATTAGCCTATTCTTCTACAACGACTTATATGTATACAAGAATTTATGCTACAATATCAACACTCTTTTCTTAGTTCTTTAGATCTAGTCCCTGTGAGTTTATGTTGCTTTTAGATATAAACATTTAATAAGTAATCTTGATATGTTTATAAGTTTGGACCTAAACTTATGCTTGTTAATAACCTGAATCATAACTAAACAAATCTGCCATTACATGTGCACCTGATCTTTTGTTTGGTTCTTACATGCCTATCACTATTATGCCTATTTCTGTTATCATATGCCTATTCTGTCGTTATGCCTATTTCTGTCACCATATGACTATTTGTTAGTATGCCTAATTCTATCATCATAAGCTTGCTTTGTTATTATGCCTATTTCTGTTCTCTTCTCTCTCTCCTTCCCTTTTTATTTTTATAGCCAGGCTACCTTCGAGCCTAGGCCTATCGCCGAAATATGCGAACGAACGAAATTGGGAATGCTCGGGAATGATAAATTGGGGGCATAACTTGTATTGTAAAACTTGACTAGGATTTGGGGGCATAAAGTATATCGTGATCTAAAACTTTAATTTAGGACATATTGTACGTGATTATTTATGACTTGAGGGTAGGGGCATGATAAACCTATAATGAACATGAATAATTATTTAAGAATGAATATACCTAAAATTATAGTAAACAGAAATTGTAAACGCACTTTGATACGAGATCAGATTACACTTGTGGTAGAAGTCTGTCCGGAACCGCCTAGCAAATCCAGCATGCACGAGTGGTTAATTTAATATGAGTGGTCTAATGTATAAATGAAACGACCCGGAAATCCGAGCTATCTGAGTTGACTAAATACACCACACGTCCAACCCAAATAACACAGAAATACGACTCATTATTAGAAAGAAGTTAGAGGATGAGAAATAGAAAGAAAGAAATATTAGAATAGAAGAAAAACGAAGATCACAGCTCACAGCGGAACGAATAAAATATATTATATAACATAAGCTTTGAAATACACATCTGTTTGGTGCATATATACATACCATCATCAGAGTACACATAACATTTGATTCAGCGGAAGTAACTCTAAATAACTAATGATGAAGCCTCCTGCTTCAAGCTCCTCCAAGTGTATCTGTAAAAGCCTGAAACACTTGACTGCCCGTACAAATTTGGGCACCCAAGAGTTTAGGAAAAACAAAACAAAATAAACTCTGGGTCAGTCATGGGACTGGTGTGAGTAAACTCCAACCACTTGTTTAACTTTCAAAATCCTTTCAAAAGAAAAGATAATAGTAAGACCAGCCCACACATAAACACGGACGGTTTTTACCTTACTATAACCCAAAATACTTTAATATCAAATCCAATGATATTATAGTAATGTCTACATCAAATAAATAACCAATTAGCAGAACGCTTGCATCTCACGCTCTACATATATAGTATAAAATCAAAAACCGCAGGGCGTTTATTGGAGATTGGATTTCCAACATGACAAGGTACGGAACCACCTTCCGACGATGTATCTCTAGAGGCGAATACACCTGGGTTCAACAAGAACATCTTGTAACCCGGCCCACACATGACCGACCACTCATTTCGCTTGAGTGTATCGAATGTATATCACCAACGGTTGGACTCAAACCACCGTTTCCCGAATGGGCAGAATCGATAGATTTAGAAACAAAAGGAATTTCTCTAGATAGGTGATTATACACCCTAATGGGTGCGACCCACATAGCCATGCTGCCTGCCCGATTTTTGTCCTTTCCCGGTTGTTGAGGTCTGAGGCTACGCATACTTACCATTCATTGATAACACAATCACTTTGAATGCCACATCGTCAGATCCGTTAATCACTAGTTGAGTTTGCACGAATATTCTGGATATTATGCTAAGGGATAAATCCGTTGCAACCATATACATTCATACAGACCAACCCATTTGATCATTGGAAATACTTTGTCAGACATTCGTCCATTTACGTTCGTTCTGGGATTGAACGAAACCGAAGGCACCATTTCTATTAATAGAAAAGCCCTTGCACTTTACTCCGTCTTCAATATATTCAGCATACTTGGTTCGCAACGCTTATGCCGATACGGAGTGGTTCTTCGGATAATAATCCAACCGGTCTCTCCATATTGACAACGATGGTCAAAAACTTCGATAGTCTGTGATTTAACTATCGAATAAAAACAAGTGTTCATCCAACATATCAAACAAACCACTGGGCTCTTTAATTAATATTTCATTAATTAAATTTCCTTTCCATTTCCTTAACAATATTTGTTACCCAAATATTTCAATAATCATCTTGCCTCTTTACGCCATTTGGGAAGCATTTCCAAATGTCAACCTCTTTTATTTCTATATATTAGAAAAATCTCTATTTGCAATTGGAAACAATTCCAATCGCTTATCTCTATCCCCTTTTGTTTACAACCTTCGATTTTTATATTCACTTTACTATCGAATTCAATACGTCGATATAATGATTTCAAATTATCAAAATATCTTAAAAATATTCTAACTCCTTAAATTTCCGGAAAAATTCGCCATAACCTCCCCTGTATCGGGAGCATCGGGAAATTTCAAATAGCTTCCCGGTATCTTCTAATCTCAAAAAGAAAAAGAAGAAGCCAAGCGGCTTGCCGATACGGTGCATAAAACTCATATATGAATTAAACATGTACCTTTTGTCGAGCACATTATTTATATACCTGCATTATCCTTGTCCCATACTTGTCTCCTGTATGTCTATACCTGTCAAATTTATTTCAACTTCACACACTCGTTTTGACTCAATTCGTTAAAGTAATTCTTTAACTGACTCTCTGCCTATCTCGCTTGTATATTTGAATATAACATGTTTTCAAATATATTTCCACTTACTTATCAATCAATTGTATTCAAATTCCAATTTTAGTTCTATATTCGATTTCGAATATATATTTACAATCCCAAATTTCACTTTTTAAAGTTCGATTTTAGTTCAAACTCGATTAACTAATTCTTCTTTAGTTAATTCTATTCAATAATCAAAAATATGATTATTGTTTCAAAAATCATCTTCTTTACTTCACTTGAGTCCATATTTATTTTCTAACTCAAGTCTAGATTTTTAAATGGAAATCCGGATTTTTATTTGCTTAAAAATCCCAATATTTATATATAAAATCCATTATGGTTTATAATAGTTTCTGGCGCTGCCTTTTTGAAATTTTGATTTTGACATAACTCAAAATCTATACGACGAAATTCAGATTTTTCTCCTTCATTAGAAAACTATTTTCAAATGGGTCCTGACGTTTCTTGTTTCAAAGAATTTCGACTTCAATTGAGTTCTGTATACTCGATTGAAGTTCGAATCGCTATTTTACGAACTGCAGCGCTGCGGCGAGTTCGTTTTAATTATATATATATATATATATATATATATATATAAACTTTTAAACTTCTAAACTTCTTTAAATATAAATTCAACTCCATTTAACTCTGCTTGATTCAAATTCAAATCACACTTTTATTTGAATTCTAATTCAAATTCCAATTCCTTTTCTATTTGGTATTCAAATTCAATATTTGAATCCTTATTTCAATTCAAATTCAATACCTGAATTCATTTGAATTCTTTTATTCAAACTCTATTTTTACATTCCATTTTAACTTCTATATTCCAATTTCTATATTTGAATTCTATTTGAAATTCAAATATTCAACTCCTTTTTAAATTCTATATTCAGAATTCCATAATTTAAAACCCATTTGAATTTCATATTCAAATCCCATAGATTAAATCCTATTTGAATTCAATTTGAATCTCTTATATTCAAATTTCATTTTTCATTTCTGACCCCATTTGAATTTCTAATATTCAAATTCATTTTTAATACCATTTGAATTTCTAATATTCAAATTCATTTCAACACCATTTGAATTTCTAATATTCAAATTCATTTGAACACCATTTGAATTCAAATTCCATTTCAAAACTATTTGGATTTCCTATTTTGAAATCCTATTTGAAATTCCATTTCCCATTCTACTTTGAAATCCTATTTTTCAAAGTTTATTTCAAATTCTATTTTGAAATCTCATATTCAAATTTCTACTTGAATTTCTGTATTCAATTCCATGTTCAAATTCAACACTCGAATTTCTATTTCAAATCTCAATTCAAATTTCATATTTAAATTCTTCTTTGAAATACTATATTTCAAATTCTATTCAATTCTCCTTTGAAATTCTATAATTCAAATTCTATTTTGAAATTCCACATTCAAATCTCTATTTGAATTTCTTTATTCGAATTCCTTTGAATTCAAATTTTACTTTAATTCCTTGAATTCAAATTCTATTTTTCATTCTAATTTTGTCTATTCAAATTCTATTTGAACTTCTATTTGAATCTCTAATATTCAATCTCCTCTTAAAATTCAAATATTTAAACCCCTTTTAAAATTCAGGTGTTATACTCAAATTTCATTTGAGTTATATATTTAAAATTTCCTTTCACATCCTATTTTTGAAATTTCATTTCAAATTCCAATTTCACACTTGTATTTCTATTTCTGAATTATCAAATGATAATTCTTTTTACTTCATTTATAACTTCGTTATAAAAGAACTGTTTATACACTTCGTTTATAAAGAACTACTTGTTTTATTTTTTTCAAAAACAAGTTTATATTTCATTTCCATTTAAAATTCAAATTCTATTTAAAAATAGAATTTTTCCTTTTTAAATCTCAATATCCTTTTTATGATATTTTTAATTATCATTACTCAAGCCCAGTGATAAAACACACAAAGCAACCAATTATTTATTTTTCTAACACATCATATATAACAATATATATGCAAACAAATAACAAACAGATAATATATTTTTGAGGAATCCAGTTGGATTCCTCCAACCTGTTTTCCTGCATCCACAGATGTTAGCACATAAATAATACCAATTCTGCTTCGTGGCAGAATATCGCGGTATAGAAGGTCATCCACTAATCATAGCGTGGGGCGTATAGGGTAATCATCCGCTATGAAACTGCGGGCATCCGCTAATGAGACTGCGGGAATCCAACCAATCAATCAACCCAATATATATATATATAGCCTAAATAACTAATATATATAAATAACCAGAAAACAACACAAGCAGCAAACAATTATTTTTAACGGATAAAAATAATTATAAATAAAAGGTGAGTGAGATTTACTCACCGGATTTTCATTTGTTGAATACTCGATTGGATGCCGCATCCTTGCCACTACGAATCAACTCAAATCTTCTCGAATTTATTTCGCATCTACGATTATTTAATTATCGATTTACCATTTATTTATTTAAATTAACTACACAAACAAATAAATAAATCATAAGTATTCTAAATGTTGAAATAACGTATACCTTACTTTCCTGCAGATCCGATCACTACGAAACATGCTCAACAATTTCTCGATCAACTCCTACTGAAATCAGCCCAATAAGCTACTTCATCTCTTTGGCATTTTATCAAATATATGCTGCTCATTCCCTACAAACAGTGATCCTCCAGTATCAAAAATCGCATCCTCCAAACTACATCGCGAACTTCCAATTACCACCGATTTGAACTCGAGAACCCCCAAATTCCAGTCGAACTGTTTTGAGTTCGAACCATCGTACCTTCGACAACCATCTTCCTTGATGAATCGCGACGAACCATATGGTTGGGAAGAAAGAAGCTGAACCCCGAAAACCTACTGCGAGCTGTCAAATATCGAGATCCCCATTCGCACACCATCACGCATCACTTAGCTTAAATCGAGCTTCACGAACTTCTCAAAGTTTAGCTACTCCTGCCGCCAAAATCCCCAGCGTCGATCCTCCCAAATCCAACGACGACGTCCCACCTCTTGGCTTGAATCGCGACATCAGATACAAGACGGAACTGAAGGACGAAGCCAATAAACCCTAATGCTTGCATCGCACCTTTTTCTTCAATTTCTGGAATCGATTCTATTTTGAATTGATATAGGAAGTCACGACATTTACTTATCTGAGGAACTGAAAATGAAGAAACTAAAGAAAAGAGGAGGAAGTGTCGTGATTTATAGATGGAGAGGGGACAACCGAGTACAAGGCCATTGATTTGTTGCCTCCTTGATATGAAACATAGCAGACATTTTAGTTGGCTCGAGAAGAATAGGGTGGCGAGGGTTTTAGTTTGTAGGTCGGCTCTGATCTCCCTTTTTTTTTTATTATTTATATTGATTTTACTTTAACTAAATAATTAAAATATTTCGCGGTCCTTGACTAGTAATCCCGAACCACTATTCAACCGTGACGACCGATGTTTCCAACGTTATTTTGAACTCTGTGATTTGATATTGAAATTTAAATTCGAACGTAAATATAAACGGCCGTATTAAATTGATAATTCAATATAAAATATCATTTATATTATCAATTAAATATTTAAAATAATACTAAATATTTAAAATAAATTATTCAAAAATCTGGGTCGTTACATTCTTTCCCCCTTAAAATAATTTCGTCCTCGAAATTGCTAAGGTAGGAAAATGGTACAAACTCATTTCTTTCCCACATCTCACTTATGTTGAAACTCAACTCCTCCTATTTCAACATATTTAATTCCACCAAAACTTTTGGTCTTCCTTCATTCAATTCGAATGATCCACGATCAATCCATTTATATCCAATCCATATTCCATTAAACCTATTCAAATTGATTCTAGTTAATTTATTCACTTCAATCCATTTAACTAGCTTAATTTAAATTTCAATTCCAGAATTCAATTCCCAGGATTTTCATTTCAAATCCTTTTGAAATCACTTAAATATATACATGTATATTTATTTCCATTTCAAATTCAAACATTTGAATTTTCAAACTACTTGTCTTCTTTCAAACAAATTCCCATCAAAACTTTTTAAGGTAGCAACCTATCACTTAGAAACTCGGAAATGAACACTGATGATGTTGCAATCATCATCAGAATTATTTCCCAGCCACTGAAGTGAGTTCAGTGCTTTATTATTTCAAAATCCATGATTTTCTCTCAAATCCTTTAAAACAAATCTATATTATTTTAATATACTTTGAAAAATATTTTTCAACTTCCCAGGATTTTAAATTCTTAATTCTGGTTTGAATTTAATTCTAATTCATCTCATTTGTATATTTAATTCCTATACAAATTTTATTTGGTTATAAATAACCATTTTAATTTTATAATCTCACTGATTATAATCCTAACAATCAACACATCCATATATTATAATAATTCTAGAAAATTATTCTTCTATATCAAAATAGAATCTTGGGTAAAATTATTTCATTTACCCACTTTAAAACAATACTGTGTCGAATTTTTCTGTCCAAGTGTTTAGAAATTCCTATCGACTTCGTGGCGTCCCACGATTCGACCAGAATTCATAAACTACTCAACAGACAAGCCAACACCATATAAAACAATTTTTATATCAATAACAAATACGCTCTCTCGTATATGTATACACTCAACTCATTCTAGGGTACTACTGACCCTATCTCTAATGAGCGTATGCCACACAAGCCTAGGTGTTCGCTCAACCTAAGCTCTGATACCAACTGAAACGGCCCGGAAATCCGAGCTATCTGAGTTGACTAAATACACCACACGTCCAACCCAAATAACACAGAAATACGACTCATTATTAGAAAGAAGTTAGAGGATGAGAAATAGAAAGAAAGAAATATTAGAATAGAAGAAAAACGAAGATCACAGCTCACAGCGGAACGAATAAAATATATTATATAACATAAGCTTTGAAATACACATCTGTTTGGTGCATATATACATACCATCATCAGAGTACACATAACATTTGATTCAGCGGAAGTAACTCTAAATAACTAATGATGAAGCCTCCTGCTTCAAGCTCCTCCAAGTGTATCTGTAAAAGCCTGAAACACTTGACTGCCCGTACAAATTTGGGCACCCAAGAGTTTAGGAAAAACAAAACAAAATAAACTCTGGGTCAGTCATGGGACTGGTGTGAGTAAACTCCAACCACTTGTTTAACTTTCAAAATCCTTTCAAAAGAAAAGATAATAGTAAGACCAGCCCACACATAAACACGGACGGTTTTTACCTTACTATAACCCAAAATACTTTAATATCAAATCCAGTGATATTATAGTAATGTCTACATCAAATAAATAACCAATTAGCAGAACGCTTGCATCTCACGCTCTACATATATAGTATAAAATCAAAAACCGCAGGACGTTTATTGGAGATTGGATTTCCAACATGACAAGGTACGGAACCACCTTCCGACGATGTATCTCTAGAGGCGAATACACCTGGGTTCAACAAGAACATCTTGTAACCCGGCCCACACATGACCGACCACTCATTTCGCTTGAGTGTATCGAATGTATATCACCAACGGTTGGACTCAAACCACCGTTTCCCGAATGGGCAGAATCGATAGATTTAGAAACAAAAGGAATTTCTCTAGATAGGTGATTATACACCCTAATGGGTGCGACCCACATAGCCATGCTGCCTGCCCGATTTTTGTCATTTCCCGGTTGTTGAGGTCTGAGGCTACGCATACTTACCATTCATTGATAACACAATCACTTTGAATGCCACATCGTCAGATCCGTTAATCACTAGTTGAGTTTGCACGAATATTCTGGATATTATGCTAAGGGATAAATCCGTTGCAACCATATACATTCATACAGACCAACCCATTTGATCATTGGAAATACTTTGTCAGACATTCGTCCATTTACGTTCGTTCTGGGATTGAACGAAACCGAAGGCACCATTTCTATTAATAGAAAAGCCCTTGCACTTTACTCCGTCTTCAATATATTCAGCATACTTGGTTCGCAACGCTTATGCCGATACGGAGTGGTTCTTCGGATAATAATCCAACCGGTCTCTCCATATTGACAACGATGGTCAAAAACTTCGATAGTCTGTGATTTAACTATCGAATAAAAACAAGTGTTCATCCAACATATCAAACAAACCATTGGGCTCTTTAATTAATATTTCATTAATTAAATTTCCTTTCCATTTCCTTAACAATATTTGTTACCCAAATATTTCAATAATCATCTTGCCTCTTTACGCCATTTGGGAAGCATTTCCAAATGTCAACCTCTTTTATTTCTATATATTAGAAAAATCTCTATTTGCAATTGGAAACAATTCCAATCGCTTATCTCTATCCCCTTTTGTTTACAACCTTCGATTTTTATATTCACTTTACTATCGAATTCAATACGTCGATATAATGATTTCAAATTATCAAAATATCTTAAAAATATTCTAACTCCTTAAATTTCCGGAAAAATTCGCCATAACCTCCCCTGTATCGGGAGCATCGGGAAATTTCAAATAGCTTCCCGGTATCTTCTAATCTCAAAAAGAAAAAGAAGAAGCCAAGCGGCTTGCCGATACGGTGCATAAAACTCATATATGAATTAAACATGTACCTTTTGTCGAGCACATTATTTATATACCTGCATTATCCTTGTCCCATACTTGTCTCCTGTATGTCTATACCTGTCAAATTTATTTCAACTTCACACACTCGTTTTGACTCAATTCGTTAAAGTAATTCTTTAACTGACTCTCTGCCTATCTCGCTTGTATATTTGAATATAACATGTTTTCAAATATATTTCCACTTACTTATCAATCAATTGTATTCAAATTCCAATTTTAGTTCTATATTCGATTTCGAATATATATTTACAATCCCAAATTTCACTTTTTAAAGTTCGATTTTAGTTCAAACTCGATTAACTAATTCTTCTTTAGTTAATTCTATTCAATAATCAAAAATATGATTATTGTTTCAAAAATCATCTTCTTTACTTCACTTGAGTCCATATTTATTTTCTAACTCAAGTCTAGATTTTTAAATGGAAATCCGGATTTTTATTTGCTTAAAAATCCCAATATTTATATATAAAATCCATTATGGTTTATAATAGTTTCTGGCGCTGCCTTTTTGAAATTTTGATTTTGACATAACTCAAAATCTATACGACGAAATTCAGATTTTTCTCCTTCATTAGAAAACTATTTTCAAATGGGTCCTGACGTTTCTTGTTTCAAAGAATTTCGACTTCAATTGAGTTCTGTATACTCGATTGAAGTTCGAATCGCTATTTTACGAACTGCAGCGCTGCGGCGAGTTCGTTTTAATTATATATATATATATATATATATATAAACTTTTAAACTTCTAAACTTCTTTAAATATAAATTCAACTCCATTTAACTCTGCTTGATTCAAATTCAAATCACACTTTTATTTGAATTCTAATTCAAATTCCAATTCCTTTTCTATTTGGTATTCAAATTCAATATTTGAATCCTTATTTCAATTCAAATTCAATACCTGAATTCATTTGAATTCTTTTATTCAAACTCTATTTTTACATTCCATTTTAACTTCTATATTCCAATTTCTATATTTGAATTCTATTTGAAATTCAAATATTCAACTCCTTTTTAAATTCTATATTCAGAATTCCATAATTTAAAACCCATTTGAATTTCATATTCAAATCCCATAGATTAAATCCTATTTGAATTCAATTTGAATCTCTTATATTCAAATTTCATTTTTCATTTCTGACCCCATTTGAATTTCTAATATTCAAATTCATTTTTAATACCATTTGAATTTCTAATATTCAAATTCATTTCAACACCATTTGAATTTCTAATATTCAAATTCATTTGAACACCATTTGAATTCAAATTCCATTTCAAAACTATTTGGATTTCCTATTTTGAAATCCTATTTGAAATTCCATTTCCCATTCTACTTTGAAATCCTATTTTTCAAAGTTTATTTCAAATTCTATTTTGAAATCTCATATTCAAATTTCTACTTGAATTTCTGTATTCAATTCCATGTTCAAATTCAACACTCGAATTTCTATTTCAAATCTCAATTCAAATTTCATATTTAAATTCTTCTTTGAAATACTATATTTCAAATTCTATTCAATTCTCCTTTGAAATTCTATAATTCAAATTCTATTTTGAAATTCCACATTCAAATCTCTATTTGAATTTCTTTATTCGAATTCCTTTGAATTCAAATTTTACTTTAATTCCTTGAATTCAAATTCTATTTTTCATTCTAATTTTGTCTATTCAAATTCTATTTGAACTTCTATTTGAATCTCTAATATTCAATCTCCTCTTAAAATTCAAATATTTAAACCCCTTTTAAAATTCAGGTGTTATACTCAAATTTCATTTGAGTTATATATTTAAAATTTCCTTTCACATCCTATTTTTGAAATTTCATTTCAAATTCCAATTTCACACTTGTATTTCTATTTCTGAATTATCAAATGATAATTCTTTTTACTTCATTTATAACTTCGTTATAAAAGAACTGTTTATACACTTCGTTTATAAAGAACTACTTGTTTTATTTTTTTCAAAAACAAGTTTATATTTCATTTCCATTTAAAATTCAAATTCTATTTAAAAATAGAATTTTTCCTTTTTAAATCTCAATATCCTTTTTATGATATTTTTAATTATCATTACTCAAGCCCAGTGATAAAACACACAAAGCAACCAATTATTTATTTTTCTAACACATCATATATAACAATATATATGCAAACAAATAACAAACAGATAATATATTTTTGAGGAATCCAGTTGGATTCCTCCAACCTGTTTTCCTGCATCCACAGATGTTAGCACATAAATAATACCAATTCTGCTTCGTGGCAGAATATCGCGGTATAGAAGGTCATCCACTAATCATAGCGTGGGGCGTATAGGGTAATCATCCGCTATGAAACTGCGGGCATCCGCTAATGAGACTGCGGGAATCCAACCAATCAATCAACCCAATATATATATATATATAGCCTAAATAACTAATATATATAAATAACCAGAAAACAACACAAGCAGCAAACAATTATTTTTAACGGATAAAAATAATTATAAATAAAAGGTGAGTGAGATTTACTCACCGGATTTTCATTTGTTGAATACTCGATTGGATGCCGCATCCTTGCCACTACGAATCAACTCAAATCTTCTCGAATTTATTTCGCATCTACGATTATTTAATTATCGATTTACCATTTATTTATTTAAATTAACTACACAAACAAATAAATAAATCATAAGTATTCTAAATGTTGAAATAACGTATACCTTACTTTCCTGCAGATCCGATCACTACGAAACATGCTCAACAATTTCTCGATCAACTCCTACTGAAATCAGCCCAATAAGCTACTTCATCTCTTTGGCATTTTATCAAATATATGCTGCTCATTCCCTACAAACAGTGATCCTCCAGTATCAAAAATCGCATCCTCCAAACTACATCGCGAACTTCCAATTACCACCGATTTGAACTCGAGAACCCCCAAATTCCAGTCGAACTGTTTTGAGTTCGAACCATCGTACCTTCGACAACCATCTTCCTTGATGAATCGCGACGAACCATATGGTTGGGAAGAAAGAAGCTGAACCCCGAAAACCTACTGCGAGCTGTCAAATATCGAGATCCCCATTCGCACACCATCACGCATCACTTAGCTTGAATCGAGCTTCACGAACTTCTCAAAGTTTAGCTACTCCTGCCGCCAAAATCCCCAGCGTCGATCCTCCCAAATCCAACGACGACGTCCCACCTCTTGGCTTGAATCGCGACATCAGATACAAGACGGAACTGAAGGACGAAGCCAATAAACCCTAATGCTTGCATCGCACCTTTTTCTTCAATTTCTGGAATCGATTCTATTTTGAATTGATATAGGAAGTCACGACATTTACTTATCTGAGGAACTGAAAATGAAGAAACTAAAGAAAAGAGGAGGAAGTGTCGTGATTTATAGATGGAGAGGGGACAACCGAGTACAAGGCCATTGATTTGTTGCCTCCTTGATATGAAACATAGCAGACATTTTAGTTGGCTCGAGAAGAATAGGGTGGCGAGGGTTTTAGTTTGTAGGTCGGCTCTGATCTCCCTTTTTTTTTTTATTATTTATATTGATTTTACTTTAATTAAATAATTAAAATATTTCGCGGTCCTTGACTAGTAATCCCGAACCACTATTCAACCGTGACGACCGATGTTTCCAACGTTATTTTGAACTCTGTGATTTGATATTGAAATTTAAATTCGAACGTAAATATAAACGGCCGTATTAAATTGATAATTCAATATAAAATATCATTTATATTATCAATTAAATATTTAAAATAATACTAAATATTTAAAATAAATTATTCAAAAATCTGGGTCGTTACAATAAATGTACACGTAACAATGCTAAGACACGATGTAACACCTCGTATTTTCTGTGAACATTAAAGTAACAAATTAAAGAATACTTAATTTTAAAAGTGGGAATTAGGGGAAACGGGTTATGCCATTGCATTTGTCTCGGAATTCTGCTTGAGATAGAGTCCGAGTTTGCATGAATAGGACTCCGTATGAAGAAGTTATGGAGTTCAGAAGATTTTAAGTTTAAACGGAAATTAAATATAAATAATAATTAAATTAAAAAGCAGTTCAAATTCAAAAATTCCAAGAGAAGCGGCTGGGCGGGAAAATTCCCGCCCATAGGGGTCGACTCCCCCCAGGGGGGTCGACATAGGTGTCGGCCCCCCAAGAGGGGTGTCGACCCCCCCTGTAGGGGTCGATCCCCTCGACCATATCTGGGCTGTTTTGACCAGTGACGTTTTTCTAAGTCATTAGGGCATATGTGGCAACTTCCGGTTGGCTCTATTTGGTCTGGATGGCTCTTATTACTCTTAGGTTGATCTAACGGCTCTCATTAATCTAAACTTCTATATAAACAACCCCAACCCTCAACCCTAAAACCACATAAAATTGCTCTCTGAAGCTGTCATGCTGTCCATGGACAAACCAGTGTAGCCTCCATTTTTCTCTAAACTAAGAAAGCAAGTTAGGAAGTCCCAAATCAAATCAAAATTAGAGAATCAGTAGTCTACATCAAAGGATAGCTTTTTAGTTTCAGAAATCAGATCCCAGAAAACAAGATTTGTTCTTTTGTTTGTAAGTTCAGTTATTCTTTAGATTTGAACAAATAAAAGTCACGACTTGTAATGATGCGGAACTAGAACTATGCCTAGTTGTAAGATAATCGTATTCTGATTCATGTAGCAATTCTGAAATTACCTATGCCTACGTGACTATTGTGATTGATACAACCTATCATGTTGTATATTAATTTGGTGATGAAACTGTCATGTTGTATATTAAATTGGCGATGGACCTATCATGTTATATGTTAAATTGGTGATGAACCTATCATGTTGTATAATAATTTGGCAATGAACCTATCATGTTGTATACAAATTTGGTGATTCCTTATGTTATGTTATATGCAAGATCATAAACTAAGTCATGTTCATATATGCTTACATGTCTAGATCTACATGCTTAAATGTTTAGATCTATGTTAATTTGATCCAACTCAAATGCAAGTTCACATTTACATTCTAAATTAAATTTGTGTAGTACTATGCCAAATTTATATTACACATCCTTAGTTGATCTAAACTGTTTTATGCCGTAGGAATGTCACATGTCCCTTTTCTTTTTCCCTCTTTGTTTATGGGTTAGGCTAATTTGCGAGCCTAACGTTCTGTGTAATTTATGTGAATGAATAACGAGGGATACGTTGGAAAAAATATTAAATTATATGTTATTGGCATATGTTGGCTCATAATCATGTAAATGATTAATGGCATGAAATGGTATAAATTGTATACCTAAGAACTATGGACAAAATTTAGAAGGGTAAATGCGACATGACTTGAGTTGACAACATTGGTGGATAATGTAACAACCCGAAAAATACGAGCCAATTTAAAAATTTTAATTTGGTTATTTTAACAAAACTGGAGCAATTGAAATAAATTATTTCAACAATATAATGAGTTAGAAATGGCACGGCAGTTTGAAAATTTGAATTCGAAATTTGACTGACTATACTTGATGCAAAATAAAACGGATTTTAGTGAAACCAAAAATATTTAAATATGTTTATGAATATCTTTCCAACGAATCTGAAAAATCGAAATTTCTAGCGGGAATCAAAAGTTATGGCTAAATGAGTTTTCAGAAAGATCGCTATGGAGTTTATAGGCCTTGAAAATTGACATTTTGCAAACGACCTCCGTTTTCGACGAAACCTCTTTTGTTGGATCTGGGATGTCAATAGATTGCTATGTTTCAAATTCCATAATTTTTGGAGTTAATATGTGGGCATGGCAAAGGAAAATGTGTTTGGTTGATTTCAGTCAAATTGGATCGACCATAAAATAGTCCTTTTTCAAACGGTCTCAGAATTCGACGAAACCAGCTTTGTTGGGACCGTATCATCCCAACATAGCTAGATAAAATTTTTGGGAATTTTTGGAATCAGTATGTGGCCCCAGCAAATTAAAATGTACGTTCAAAATAGAATTTGAATGTTTATATTTTAATTTTAAGAATAACTAACTGTAACAGTCGAATGGGCCTACGAAACATATTCCATTGTGTTCGGAATGGGGGTATTCAACTAAGGGCGACATTCGTTGGGTTTGGATTGCAATTAGTATGGAGAAACCCTAATTTTTGAAATATATAAATAATGGGCCAATCAAATAATTCCATTCATAATTAAATGTATAAAATAAAATCAGAAAACCCGCTTCTTCCTTCTCGTCGACAGCGGAAGAACCTTTCTTCCTTCTCTCCAACTTTCTGGCGAATCCGCATATCAAAACCCTAGGGTCCTTTGGAACTTTTCATAAATCTCTCCTTCCTCTTCCAATCAACACCAACCACACCCTGTCTCGTGCAACCATCGTCGAGATTTGCTAGCTTGAAGTCGTCGACTTCAGAGGCTCGCCGCCGCTTCGATCTGCGTTCGATTTGAGCGCCGTGACCGGCGATTGGATGCCCCTCCTCCCTCTTCGACCCTGCGTTGCCCGATCCTCACATCATTGCACGTATTTGGCGCTAGATCGAAATCTAGTTTCGAACAATTTCAGAGGGTAATGGCCTTGGTTTTTTATAACTAAATATAACACTTTTAAGTGTTGCAAATCTTGTTTTTCAAATAAAAATCGTATCTTTTTGCTATGTTGACGAAATTCAATGAAACAGGAAACATCAGACTCGTGGCAACATCGTCTACATTCTAGAAGAAGCTAGAACGTGTTCGGAGCTCGCTACAAATTTCAAAAGGATTAAAATCAATGTTAGACATCTAAATTCAATATGGAATGGAAATGCGTTGTATAAATTATATGGGCAAATTATAAATTATATATGCGTTGTACACTATATGTATGGGCATTGTATAAGTTATATGAGCGATGTATAAATTGTACACGCATTGTAAAAATCATATACGTGTTGAAATGGAAGTTAAATATATATATATATACTCCCCTCGTCCACAGACCATGGACGATATAAATTGATTGTGATTGGCGTGAAATTGATTGATAATGCGAATGGTTGAAAATTAGTTGGAATGCGAATGGTTGGAATAATTGTTTGTGGTTGAAAGACATTATTTGTGGTTGAAATAATGGGAATTATTGTGGAAAATTCATATGATATGAAATTGATCTTAGATCATTTAGTTAAGCCCCTTATGGAACGTCGCGAGGCCTAAGGTAGTGCGAGGAGCCGTACTCGGGACGGTGCCGGTTTTTAACCCCTACCATTATGTTGCCGAAATTTTCAGTAATATCTATGTGTTTGAATTATTTTCATGTATTGAATTATATTCATGTGTTGAATGAATTGTTTAGATAATAAAAATTACATTTTTATTTTGCGTGAGAAGTATATGAAGTGTGTATGTATGAGATATTCATATGTTGAGATATTCATACGTTGGATGACATTCATGTGTTGAATAAATTATTTTGACTTCAAAAATAACATTTTTATCATAGATATGGAGTAAATAAAATATTAGTGTTTTAAATAAATTAGTTTAACTTTTAAAATAACATTTTTATCATAGATATGGAGTAAATAAAATATTAGTGTTTTAAATAAATTAGTCTAACTTTTAAAATAACATTTTTATCATATGTATAAACTATTTAAAATATTCATGTGTTGAAAAGGATTCATGTGTTGAATAAAAGGATTGAACAATAAAATTTACATTTTATTGTGAATATGAAGTGTTAAAAACATTCATGTATGGAATAAATATTTTGAACGATAAAAATATCATTTTTATCATGTATACGGCTCGCTAAAAATACACGTGTTGAAACATATTTTTGTTCGCCAAAAATAACATTTTTATCCTATGTATGAAGCGTTAAAAATAACCGCATATTGAAACAAATATTTGTTCGCTAAAAATATTATTTGTAGTTTAGTCCTGCATATATATACATGTGTTGAACAGGAATACGGATTAGAAGTAAAGAATATATTTGCATGCCCGACAAATAGGTAAGCCTTAATGAGTTAGCTACGCAATTTTATTATTATATAAACTCCTATGAATACCATTAAATGCGGAGTGCTGGTTGTTCTATGTGAAATAATAAATGTCGCCATAGGATAGTAACAATTAATTTTGAACTATGCTAAATGGCATAGTTCCTGAAGATATCATACACTATCATATACCACATAAGCATTTGGAGCTTATGTGACGAGGTTGAAGATGTACCATACAAGCGAGAGGCTTGTATGGCGATGACTATATTTCAGGTTGAACTGAAGACTGACATGGACTATATAAAATATAACGATAAATTGCCAGATAATAAAAAACCCACACGGGTCTGGAGATGACAATAAACACGTCTCTTTGGTCATTAAGGCATAAAAACCATTTATAGGGTGATGAGATTTTATTCTCTGGAGTTATGATCTATATACACTCCCCTGTGGACACCGTAATCTATCACTATAAATATGTGCATGCTTTTTAGGATTTATTGGGTGTCTAATACGGCCCAATAAATTTTGCAAACCCCTCCCCGTACAAAGGAGGTTATGGCGAATGAATTATATTTGAAGTGAAAAAACGATATGGAAATCGTCGAATGAATTATATTTATATATATTAAAATAAATTATATAAACGAATCACGCAGCTGCAGTTTGTGTTTTGGAATCGTAGTTTTAAACAATTATATAGAGGAATCCGACCATCGGATTTCCCCAAACCGAAACCGTTGGGTTCGCCTTGGAAAAATCTTTCCAACGATATAAAGTTTGTTAAAATCCAACGGTTGGATGGTGTGAAATGTTTAATTCAAATCAGAATGAAAACAACACCAGAATGAATTATATATATATATATATAAATATAAATTAAATAAAACGAATAACGACGATGCAGTTCGTATTTTGAAATCATAACTTTAAACAGTTATATCGAGAGATCCGACCGTCAGATTCCCCCGAAACCGGAACCGTTGGTTTCGCTTTGGAGAGATCTTGCCAATGGAATCAACTTTGTTAAGATCCAACGGTTAGATTTTGAGAAATGTGTAAATCAAAATTAGAAAAAAATAGCACCAGGGCCACGTTATGGCCTGAAACGTCGTTTAATTAATTGGCGCTATTTTTAAATAAACAAAAATTGTGATATATCGTTATAAAATATTATAGGTGATATGGAATGGAAATAAACCGATTCTACTGGGTTTGCTTGATATGTGATGGTTGAATGTGTTTGACATTAAAAATTATATAAAGAACTGGAATGTGGATTTCGAATAATATAACCACGGACCGAATTGATCTGAATTCTAATATACGTGAATTATTTGAAAAGGCTGAGTTAATGCTCATTTCAAATAATTGATCGACGAATGTGTTGAAGATATGAAGACGGTGCAAGACTGGTGATCTTCACATCGTGTCGATTGCTACTGATGCCTTCGAGATGGGTAGCTCCCTTGACGAGGTTACAGTGGTAGTGGTCTAGATGTACTTGTTGATCGTCCGAATATGCGAGGGCCTCTCTCCTGTATTGGACATGCGGGAGCAGGAATAAGGTGCCTCTGATTTCGTTTAGACCCAGAACGAACTAGTAAATGGATGTGTGTCTGACGTGTATTATGTGCTGTGTTCGTTGATCTCTACTAAATATACATCTGTTTGGCGGCGGAGAATTTATTCTCTTGCTTAACGCCCTTCTCTGGGACGTACGAGCTCAGAGGTTGTATATCGGTAGACATCAGTGGTATGGTGTAGATTGACAACGTGGCATGCAAAGATGCAATGATCAAGGCTGTTCTTGAAAAGAAGAGTCTTGTGGTTGATGATCAAAGCACGACTTTATAGCGTAGCTTTGTGTATGACATCGATTCACGAGCCTCACACCTTGGTATGAGTTAAAAACAAGATAAGGACTGCTGGGAGAACACGACTTTTCTTTCTAGCTATGCGTGATGTCAGCATTTTACTAGCCCTGGCATCGCTGATTATTATACCGTTGTGGATGTTAGAATGCGAGGCGCCTCGTTATATAGGCCTGATAGGGCCGGGAAACGCGTGTTCAGGGATTGCCAATCCACTAACATAAATGTGGACAAGCCCAGCCGATTCCAAGGGCTACCCAGAGTGTGTAGTCCTGGGGCATTTGCTAGAGTGTCCCTAAGCGATGAGGAGCTTTCCCCTTGCCTCAACTCATGACGGAATCCAAATCTCCAATATGAAATCACGAATGATTGTAACTTATATATGGTGACATAGTAGATGGTAGCTATGCCGCCTAGGATTGATATTTATGATTGAATTTGCTTTTGAAACATATATGCACTAGATAATATCAAATGATTTTGCTTTACACGTATCAAGCATATTTTGGTCATTATAAGGTAAAACCCTATCTTCCAGTTTGTGTTGCATTGTATGATGGGACTTGGGTCCTATAACAACTGCATTTTTTTAAAAAGCATTGCGTTGTTTAAATAATTTACCATGTTTACTGCACTGGCAAACACTAGAGTAAACCCGTTCCGCGAAAATGGCGTGGTCCTATGATTTGCCTTGTTATTGTTGCTTATCCAGTTAAGTAGATTGCTCATACCAGTCCCATGACTGACTCATAGTTTGTTTCACTTTGCAAACTCGGGTGCTCTAACTTTCACATGGGCAGCCTAGTGATAGGTAGCATGATATATTTTGGCTTTTGCACTACAACATGGAGTGCATCTTTTGGCTAGTATGGCGAGGGCTTGACTTCTCAGTATTTTGGCTATGTGATATTCCACCATTAGTACTATATGTATATGATTTTCGCTTATCGCGATGTAGACAGATTTATTCCTATTATGTATTTACGATGTCTATGTACTAGTGATCTCGATGTTGACTGATCATTTACTTTTATGCACTAAGTTGTATCCTACACTGTGCTACTCTGATGTTGTTACATATTATGATTCCGCTGTCATATTGATGTAAATTATTCTATTTTCTGTTTGTGCTATTATCTGCTCTCTGCTAATGATGATTAATGTGTTATATTCCAATGATTATCCTTAATTCTGTCATATGGAGTTTTGAGATCGTCATGGGGGTATCAGTGCCAGGTTTCGATCCTGGGAGTTGTGGGTTATGGGCACACTACGCTTCCGCTGTGCAACTCGGATGTTGTTACATGTTATGATTCCGCTGTCATATTGATGTAAATTATTCTATTTTCTGTTTATGCTATTATCTATTCTCTGCTAATGATGATTAATGTGTTATATTCCAATGATTATCCTTAATTTCGTCGTACGGAGTTTTGAATTTACATATAAATATAAATAGTAAATATGTAAATTAATTAAAAGATGATTGTGCCTAACCCGAGGTTAGATTGAGTTACGGTGTAAGACTGTCCGGAACCGCTCAATCCATCCATCAACCGTAACAATAGAGATCTAATGTGAGAGGTTAGCGCATTAATCTCGAAAAACCTGAGGTTAGATTGAGTTGTCGTGTAAGACTGCCCGGAACCGCCCGGCACATCCATCGACCGCAACAATACATATCTAATGTGAGTGGTTGGTGCTTTAACGAATGAATTAAATCTAAGACAGGCTAAGAATGGTAGGGTTAAGTTAATTAAGGCAACACTTAACCAATACAACATGTTAACTAAGCTGATGGGTGGGGTTAGGTTAATTTGAGAACACTTAACCATTTTAACATGTTGATTAGGAAACCCTAATATCGGGGACCCACATAGATGTATCATGGTACCCTGAACTAGGTAGGGTGAGGCACGATTACAGGGCTGATTATAAGCAGTCAAAATAATGGCGGGTGGTGCAGCAGTGTAGGTTCCGACGGAGTATGGGCGTGCACGTACTCCGGATGGAAAAATTAGGCACTGGGCATCAGTAGCATACACTGTGCATCTTGAATTTGTGTCGGGTTGCCACCATAGGAATTGATACACCCCATGGTGGGACCAACACAGGTATCTACAATTGAGCGGGGCCGAATAACACAAGTCATAAATGCATGCGAGTAGAAGTCGATCGATAAAAGGGATCATTTTGTCATGAACACATGGTGCGAGTTGAAACACTTGTTAGTAGGTGCAGAGAAATAGAAATGAGTATGATAGTATATCCAGTTTATCTTGCCTTATTTATTGTTATCTTATTTCTAGGTATTGTCCTAGGTTCAGTTTATTCATGTCATGATCCTTTTACCTGTTTACATGTTAAATAATAATTGGACTTACCATACTTATGTCTGACCTGTTTTCTTTCGCCTTCTTTTCTTCCGTCCCCTCCCCCCCCCCTCGGGGTCCGCAGGGAGGGAATACTTCATTTTAGTGCAGAACTTTTGCAAGCTTGAAGAGAGTAGATGTATTGCTTGGATTCTCTCTTCTTGGGCTATGGCTCTGGTTACACTTTTATTGGGGATTTATGCTGCTTAACTTCTGTTTTATTCTTCTTTATGTACTTAGAGAAATAATTCAAGACAGATGTTTTGTTGTAATAATTTAGAAGTTGGGTTTTGAGACAATGCTTGCAATGTTTTGATTGAGCCACGCTATTTAATAAATAATTTCAGTTTTCCGCTGTTTATATGTCTGTCTCGTAAATTACTTGTACCTTTTACCTATAATACTCCCCCAAAGTTAATGCATTCCCTTTGTGAGTGAACTTAACAGAGGTGGAGTGTTTACACTTGGTATCAGAGCAAAGGTTTACCAGATCAGATAAAAGTTTTTGAAAACTATTTTTCAAAAAGAAGTTTAAAGAAACATTTTCAAGAAAAGAGTTGTTTTATTATAAAGGCATAATCCCCAAATCCATATGCACTATCTTTCTATCCTTTGTTTTGAACCTTTTCTTTTTGTTTCAGCATGTCTAGGGATCTTAATCTTCCTGAGGGCTTGCCGATACCTGGTTGATTCAGAAGGTACCTGGAGGCTAGGGCTAATGACGCAGGCACAACAGACGTTCCTCCTCCCCCAGTTGCAGTTGTTCTTCCTCCTCCTCCTCCTCCACCACCTCGTGCAAATGCTTTCTCGAAAATATGTAGAGTTTTTTGAGCCATGGGTGGAAAGAACTTTAATGGGACTGAATCATTTGTGGAATCAAGAAACTGGCTCAAGGAAACAGAAGATTTGTTTGTTATCTTCAAAGTGGACGATAGGCAGAAGATACAATTGGCTGTGTGGTTACTTAAGGACGAAGCCTCTTATTGGTGGGAAGTTACTAATGTTGAGAGACCAGTTGAAACCTGGGAGGATTTCAGAATGAGGTTTGAAATGAAGTTCCTCTAGCAAGTTGAACGAAGCCTACAGATGGAAAAGTTCTTCACTCTCAAACAAGGAAGCCTATCAGTTAACGAATACGTCAACCAATTCAACCAGCTGGCTAGATTCGAATTGGAGTTAGTGAACACTCCACATAAGAAGGCTCTCCGTTTCGTTAAAGGGTTGAATGAGCCACTGCACAGCCTAGCTATGACCCATATACTTATGGGTGCGACTTATGAGAGACTAGTGGAAATGGCACTGTTACAGGAGGAAGATAAGGATGGCAAGAAAGAGATAAAGGTGGAAGTACCTCAAGATAAGAAAGTGGAGGGATCACAAAACAAGAAGACAGATTCCAAGAAAGGCGGGAATAATAACAAACCCCGTGACAAGAGGAAGTGTAATTTTTGTGGCATACCTGGACATCTGATTAAGGACTGCAGAAAGAAGAAGAGGAAGATAGGTGGTTGTTTTCAGTGCGGCGAGACAGGACAGATGGCTAAGGATTTCCCAAGAAAGAAAGGGCAAGTGCAGAGGACTTGATCTACTTCTGGAGGGCAGGTTCACGCTCTCATAGAACCTCTGTAAGAACGAGGTAGAAATATTTCTGTTGAGAGTTTAGTTTATCTTTTTGATAATCCTGTTCGTACTCTCTTTGATTCTGACACATCGCACTCTTTTATATCTACTGCTTTAGTTGAATATCTGCACCTAGACACCAGTATAGTAGAGGATCCCTTGGTTGTTTCAAATTCAATTGGGGGTTCGGCTTATTTATCGATGGTTTGTTTCGGTTCAACAAGAACATCTTGCAACCCGGCCACACATGACCGACCACTCATTTCGCTTGAGTGTATCGAATTTATATCACCAACGGTTGGGATCAGCAACCGTTCCCCAAATGGGACAGCATCAACAACAGATTTTTAGAAGTAAATGAAACTCTAGATCAGGTGATTATACACCCTAATAGGTGCACCTACATAGCCATGCTGCCTGCCCAATTTTTGTCATTTCCCGGTTGTTGAGGCTTGAGGTCACGCTTTATCATCACATTAGATTCACTTCGAATGCCACATTGTCAGATCCATCGAAAATCACCGATTGGCGTCTACAATAGTACATTACATGTTAGCTAAAGAAGTTTCCTTCTCCGCTTCCACTCTTGGTACGGTTGAAGAAATCAATGTACGTGACCTTTCTGGAAATACTCTGTCGGACATTCATCCATACAAGTCATCCAGGAACATGATGAACCGAAGGCACTATTCAGTACATCCATCTTATGCAATTGTTATCTAAGATTTATACAATAGCCCTTGCACTTTACTCCATCTTCAATTATCTTTGGCATATATGATTTGCAACGCTTATGCCAATACAGAGTGGTTCTTCGGATAATAATCCAACCGGTCTCTCCATATTAACAACGTTAAAATGGTCAAAACTTTGATAGTCTGTGATTTAACTATCAAAGAAAAACACGTGTGCAAACAACGATATTATTTCCAGATGGAAATTATATCGATCAATCATCATTTAACATATATATATATATATATATATATATATATATATATTCACATTGCCTTATTTTCTATGTTTAGAAAATATATGTTATTAACACTGGAAAACATTTCCATTGCTTATTCACACATCACTACCATTCCACAACTATTAGTCCCTAACCATAAACTAGTAAGAGAATAATTCTCTAAGTATAAACCCCGAAGGCCGAAACCAACATCAGATCGATACTCAGAAAACTATTCAACTTGACTAATCTCTAGTCAGTTTCTAATCTTGTTTAACTCTATTTCGATTAACTCTAATTAAATAACTGTATTTGCTTAACTCTTATTCGAATAACTCATATTAGATTTACTCTAGTTCGAATAACTTTATATTCAATTAACTTTAATCGATTAATTCTAACTCGATTAATTCGTTTATATAATCCATTACGTTTCTAACACTTAAGTCTTATTTAAAATTCCCTTTTATAACTCTATTTATTTCGTAAATAAATAATTCCTTTTATAACCTTTATTTGTAAATGTTTTACAAATATTTCTCTTCTTATATTTGTCTATTTATTTTCAAAATAAATAATCCTCTTATACTTCTATTTATTTTCTAAATAAATGTTTCCCTTTATAAAACCCTATGATTTTATAAATACTTTATTTTCAAAATATTACCTTTTATAAAATTGATTGATTTTATAAAATTCCTTTATTTCAATATACATTGAAATAATTCTTTTTACATCCCAGGGTCTTTTTATGATATTTAAAATATCGAATAACAAGGATCAATATCATTCCAACACACATAATCCACAACAGATTATATAACACATCATATATCACGATATATGAAAAATAGTAAAATAAATGATGAGGAATCCAGTCGGATTCCCCCAACCTGTTTCCCTACATCCACAGATGTTAAACCACATAATTAACATCAATTTCATTTCAATATGAAATATTCTGTTAAACAGAAATAATATTTGATTAACGATTCATATCTATATCGTTATATATAATTTCAACCAATCAATAAGCATTTCAACAAAACAGTTAACACACATCAATCAACAGATAATTATCAGTTCTAAATATACGTTAGAAAAATATAACTGTTCAGAGTTGGTGAGTTTTACTCACATTGGACGATCATCGTTAATAACGATAACCATCGCTTGATTTGATTCAAACGGACAATTTATTTTGCGATAAATTGTAACGAGCCCTGATTCGCTCCTAGTCAGTTCCATGGTGTAGCCACCGTCCAAAAGATCCCAACGGATCTTATTTCGCTGAATTCTGTTCATGTATGACCAAATTATCGCTTATACAAGTTAACATACATTTCAAACAATTTAAATTTGGATTTAATTATTTTAAATGGGCCTTACCCATGTACATATCAGCCCACAACCGCTTGAATACCCGACCCGACTACCCTTCTTCTTCCTTTGCACCAACCAAAATCTCCATCCTCTTCCCAATGGTACAATCATCTTCCTTTTTCTTTTTCACCTTAATACTTTTAAAATAAAATAACCTGGGATTTACGTTATTAACACCGGCCCAATAAGGTTGCACCACTCCAATTCTATGCTCCTTCTTTCTTGTGAATAGGTTCCAGTATCTGCTCACGGTGTCCTCTTCCCCTTCCAGTTCCTTTCACAAGAGACAACACACATCCCCCCTTCAAAACTAAGAACCGCAACTCTTACTCCTTTTATCCATCAACTTTCTACATTTCCAAGGCTTCAGTACTCTCACTCCTTTGAATAAACATTGTCTTCCGTTCCTCCGCGCTATCCTCTCCCTTGACAGCTCAACCCCCTTCTAACAGAAGCACACAACTCCTCTATGTTGCACTTTTCCTTCCCACTTCAAAATCGGTGGCCACTCAAACTCTAACAATATAAAAGCCTTGCGCCCTTTGTTCTCTGTTGCGATCTTAGAATCCAAACCCAAACACCAAGCCAATGTCTCCTCTTGTTAACCCAAACTCCGGTGCTCAGCTTGTCTAACACAAACTCGAACGCAGTATGTAGTATTAGAAGGGGAAAGAGGAAGAAAAGTGCAGTTTTTGTGCCTTAGTTTTGTTTTTTCAGCGAGGCTGAAGCCC
Organism: Allium sativum; assembly: GCA_030737875.1. Taxonomy (NCBI): domain Eukaryota; kingdom Viridiplantae; phylum Streptophyta; class Magnoliopsida; order Asparagales; family Amaryllidaceae; genus Allium; species Allium sativum. The sequence continues at coordinate 639,327,967 of CM060922.1, forward strand.
TTCTCCATTTAGTATGTTCATGTATTTATATAATTATATAACTTAACAATAAAGCATGTACTTCGAAGATAACTTAGCAATGAGGTATGTATTATGCCACGAGTTGTCACTTCCATCCATATGATAGCTGTACCAACCCTTTTTTTACTGTGTGTTGAAGAGAAGGTGTACGTATTATACTTAAGTATGAAGCTGTGGGTTCACTTCGTAGTTGTACGCGGTTGGTAGGGTAGGCAAGGTCCTTTTGCTTTGTTGCAAAGAAATGTGGACAAGAATATATCCTTCACTGCTAAGGTTTCTAACGTAATTATCAATCCATTTAATTTAAATCACTTGAGTGTATCTTGCGTGATGAATGTTCTGCCTATATCGTTTGTTTGTTTTAGTTTACAAAATTCTGGTATCCCGTTACATAAACTCCGTTCATTTCGGACTATTATCGACAGAAATAAAAATACCGTTGAAATCAGTGATGCCCCACGATCCCAAAAATATAAAAATATCGGTAGGTTGACTCATATTTTGAAACTTCAAAATATTGATTACAGGGTGCGAAATACTTCAAATAAAAAGTCGCTTATAACATTAATTAAAAATTACAGTAAAATCCTAAAAATTAAATTATCACTATGTCCCAAAAGAATCTTGTCTAAATTCAAAACCGATATTCAAATATATTGAAAACCCTTTTCTAACGTAAATAAAGCGTTGCAAATTATAAAGGAATTCCACAGCGACTTTCCTGAAATTTGATTTGGACGTAAATCAAAATCTACCCGACGAAATCCATAATTTTCTCTTCCATTAGAAAAATATACTCCACCAGCTCCACACGTTTCTTGTTTCACAGAAATCCGATTTAAAACGAACCATGTACATTCAGTTGAAGTTCGAATTGCCAAATCGCGAACTACCGCGCCATTTCGAGCTCGATTATAATTATAATATAATTTATACATTCAAACTTCGTTAATTAAATATATTCGTTATCATAATTCAATTCTAAACTGAATTATTGTAATGTCCCGCATTTTTATCGGTTTACATTGGAATATTTAAATCAGTTTAAATATTGAATTCTTAATATAAGTAGATTTAAATATTAATTAAAACGAAGTTGAACGTATAAAAATATATATATTAAATATAATCGAGCTCATAACGACGTTGCAGTTCGTAATTTAACGTTCTGAACTTCAACTGAGTATACAAGACTCGTTTTAAATCGGATTTCTGCAAAACAAGAAATATTGGAATCTGTTGAACTGTATCTTTCTGACAGAAGTGAAATATTGAGATTTCGTCGTGTAGATTGCAAGATATGTCAAAATCAAATATTCAGAAAGTCGCTATGAAATCGTATATCGACCATAACGGTTTATTTGAAATAACTTCTTATCGGTTTCGAATTTAGACAAGGTTCTTTTGAGGCGCAGCGGTAATTTAATTTTTAGAATTTTACTGTAATTTTTAATTAATTAAATATGCAACTTTTTATTTGGAGTATTTTGCACCCTATATCGATATTTTGGGGTTTCACAATATAAGTGAAACCACCGATATTATTATATTTTTGGGATCGTGGCACCTCGCTGGACACGATCGCATTCTTATTTCTGTCCGTAGCAGTTCAGACTTGAGCGAAATCCTACGTAGCACGAATACTAAAATTACGGCTCAAAAATACTAAGTTAAAAACTCGGAGTACCCATAAGGCAAAAAGGCTAAGAACATTTGTAAAAACATGACTCTTGGAAATGAAAAACCATAGAAATCTAATATGTTACCCTAAAACTAATACACCAGTCAACACCTACCTTTAGAAAACTTGCCGACAAAGTAACAGCTTGCCTACCCAACTGTCAACCTATGTATTTTCAAATCAGAAGACGTGAAAAGGAGAACGACAATACTTGCCTAGAACCCCACGCACGTATTGTTTAAATCAATAGACTGCAGGCCTCCCCTAAGCTCTACATACCCAAATCCTTGCGTTCCAAGGCTTTACTTCTATAAATACGGAACCATGCTCTTACATTCGCATTTCCATTTTCAACAGAACACCTCTGTTTAACGCAAGCTCAGAGGAAAAAAATATATAAACAGAATAAAGTACTGGGAGTTCAAATCTGGAGCTGCGCCTCTGGATGGAAGCATTGTATATGGCGGAGCAGGTCACGACTATTGGAGAGGAGTGTGTTGGACGCTGCATGGAGGAGTATGATGGAGTATTTTCAGCAGGGAAGGATCTGGAGTTGGAGTAAACAGGCGCATGAGGTACGGTGCTTTGAAAATGTATTTTATTGGGTTAAGGACAGTAGTACTCACGTTTTTAATGCTTTGCGAGGGGAGCGGTGTTGTTTTAACTGGTGCAAGTGGGTGTTATAGCATGCGGTGGCTGTTGGTATGAAGTTGGGTATGTTGTTCACGTATAGGAGTGGTCACGTAGTAAGGATGATGCACGGTTGCTTTGGAGAAGAAAACGGTAGGGGGGGGGGGCTGAATGTGCTGTTTTAATTCATATGGGAGAGACATTGGCATGGGATGAGTGACAACAAAAACATAAATGGGCAAACAAAATAAAGCTGGTAGTACAAAGACAGTGGGTGTGAGGCATGTTGTTCATGTTTACTGGAGCAGTTTTCATGAAGTGGGTGTGTTTTCTTTTGAACGTTGGGGGGCAGCTCAACGTTGAGGCAACGGAGGGAAATAAGGTTGCATGGGAGGATAATGTACTGAGGTGGGAAGGTAAAACAATGAAGTAAAGTCTGTGAAGGGAACAAAGTCATAACGCGATGAAGAAGTTATAACCGAAGATGATAAAGGTAAAACTGGAGTGACTGTTTTTAACATAGAAGGTACGAACATGAGCACCATGGGGTAATGTGAGCAACAGGAAATAAGAGTGCTGAAGTTCAGCAGTGGAGTTTTGGTAGCATCTGTGCAGTAAACCAATGATGCGCACCTTAACATGGATCAGTTCGGCCGGAGATGTAAAGGGAAATCGGTACCGCTGGAATCGTATGGTCGCAGGATATGTACTGAAACCGGATTAAAGAGATCTGGAGCACGCTGCGTAGGCAAAATAAAACGCTCAATTGAATCAACTGAGGCAAATCGTTACTTAACGGTTAACGCGCCAAGGTGAGTAAATTCACTAACTCTCTTCTTATTTAAAATATTTTAATTATATTTTAAATAATGGTTGAATGCTGTGAGATGGTTGTTTAGGCAAATTATGGTTAAATTGGTTGAAATATTACACATCACCGGTTGGATACTGATTTCATCGATTTTAATATTCCCTAGGATGGAACCAGTGTTAATTGTTGACTAACATCGGTGGATGCAGAAAACCGGTTGGTGGAATCCAACCGGATTCCTCAATATTTATATGTACTGTTTGTTTATATAGATGCACTGTTTGAACCCAAATGACTTTTGAAACCTTGTGTTAATATTAGCGTTGAATGGAAATTCGAACGTTATTTTGATTTAATCAATAGATGATATCGATTAAGAAAGTGGCAACCACCAACCATAAATGTATCATTTGTTTTAAACCACTATTGTTTTACCAAAACCCACCGTGTGCGAAGCACGTGTTTCACCATACTTACTAAATGATTTGGTAAAGTGGATTCTTATATTAATAAGATAAATAAGTAAGTAGGCGAAGATTTACTTGATGATTAATAACAAGGATTTATTGTTCTAAGAACAATTAAATGAGATATTTACAAATAGATTATGGTTTATTCCATAGTAAGATTTGTTAAAATCGATTGTTGTTTATTTAATAGTAAATGAGATTATTTAGAAACAAAATATTTTTCTATAATCGATACAAGTGAAATTATTTGAATAAATAAATGTTATTTATTCAAAATGAAAAGCTTTGTTAGAATTGATTAGTGGGTTAAGCATGGCTAAATATTTACCAAGCAAACTGCTTTGATCAATAATTGGTTATTTAGTTAAGTTAGATTGGGTTGATTTATCTAATGTAATAAAATTGACGAATAGTTGATTTAATAAGATTTTAAAGTATAAGGGATTTGTCTAAGGAAGACAAAGCGAAGAGGAATGTTTGAAAAGAGATGTCAAGAATTTGTAACGGAAAGAGGTGTTGAGATTAATTATAAAGTGGAATATAGTAGCATATTGCAAGTCTCAGAACTATAGCAGTAAAGTAACGCTGTTGACTAGACTTAAGCGTGACTGTTATGTCAAGATTAGTTATAAAGGGATATAGCAGCGTATAGCAAATTTGATCTGTAACGATAAATGAAACGCTGTTAACCAAACTTAAGCGTGATGTTTATATACAGTAGCACTTCCTAGGGAAGGAAAACAGCTTGTTTTGAAATTCACTTATTCAAAAGAAATAAGTAATGACGTTTGTCCAAAGAAATATAAGAACGAATGTTAAATAAAAAGTGCCTGTGATTTGTGTGATATTGGTGGTACATTGAATGGATGTTGTTTTACTTCGATAGTTAAATAACCGACTATCGAAGTGTTTTGACCATCGTTGTCAATACGGAGAGACCGGTTGGATATATTATCCGAGAACCACTCCGTATAGGCATAAGCGCTGCAAATTATGCTGAAGAAAATTGAAGACGGAGTGAAATGCAAGAGTCGTCCTGTTCAGAATGGTGCTTTCTGTTTGTCCAGACCCGGGACAACTTGTATGGACGAATGTCTGACAGAGTATTCCTAACGGTCACATAAGACGATCTGTTCAAGGTATTACGTCTGGTGGCGGAGAAATTCGTTTCTCTTGGCTTTTATACCCGTAATATTTTGGGAAGATCAACTAGTGATTTGACGGGTTTGACGATGTGGCATTCAAAGTGTATGGTGGCCAGATGTTCTAAAAGGTTAGGCGTAGCCTCAAGCTTCACAACCGAGAAATGACAAAAATCGGGCAGGCAGCATGGCTATGTGGGTCGCTCCCATTAGGGTGTATAATCACCTATCTAGAGAAATTCCTTTTGTTTCTAAATCTATCGATTCTGCCCATTCGGGAACGGTGGTTTGAGTCCAACCGTTGGTGATATACATTCGATACACTCAAGCGAAATGAGTGGTCGGTCATGTGTGGGCCGGGTTGCAAGACGTTCTTGTTGAACCCAGGTGTATTCGCCTCTAGAGATACATTATCGGAAGGTGGTCCCATACCTTGTCATAATTGGAATCCAATCTCCAATAAGCGCCATGCGGTTTTTGATTTTATACTATATATGTAGAGCGTGAGATGCAAGCGTTCTACTATTTGGTTATTTATTTGATTAGACATTATTATAAATCACTGGATTTTGATATCAAAAATGATTTGGGTTATAGTAAGGTAAAAACCGTCCGTGTTTATGTGTGGATTGGTCTTACTATCATCCTTTTTGTTTCAAAAAGGATTTTCAAAGTTAAACCGTATGGTTGGAATTTACTCACACCAGTCCCATGACTGACCCAGAGTTTATTTTGTTTGTTTCCCCTAAACTCTTGGGTGCCCAAATTTGTACGGGCAGTCAAGTGTTTCAGGCTTTTACAGATACGCTTGAAGGAGCTAAAAGCAGAAGGCTTCACCGTTAGTATTTAGAGACTATTTCCGCTGTGATATGATGTATTGTACTCTGATAATGGTATGCATATACAATACAGTTTGTATTTCAAAGTTATGTTATATAATATATTTTATTCGTTCCGCTGTGAGATTCGTGTTTACTCTGATTATGGTCAGCTGTGTTCTTCTTCTTCTTCTTCTATTCTATTAGTTCTATCTTTTCTATCTCATCCTCTAACTTCTTTCTATTAATGGTCCGGTATTTTCGATGTCTGAACAGTCGACGCTGGATTTTGTGTCGATTTTCGGAGTCGAAAACCCCGGTTCGTTACAGTGGTATCAGAGCTAAAGGTTAAGTGATTACCTTGGCTCTGTGGCGTGACTCAATAGAGATAAGGTTAGCAGTACCTTAGATTGAGTTTGAGTGTATATATATGAGCGCGTATTTGTACATTGATATGAAAACTGTTTATATTGTGTTGGTTGGTTTGGCGAGAGGTTTATGAATTCTGGTCGAAACAGTAATGCAAACTGTATCGATAGGTGTTTCTAAACTCTTGAATAGAGCAATTCGACATGGTATGTTTTGGAGAAGAGGGTAAATGAAATAATCTTACCCGAAATATATTTTAATATAAAGAAAGCATATATATTGGAATTATCTAGTATATATTGAATGCGTTGGTTGAAATTATAATCAAATAAGGTGATAAGTGAAGTGATTATAGATAACCAATGAATATAATATGCAAAATCAGATGAACTGAATCTGAAATTTAAACCAGAATTAGAATAAAAAATTCTGAAACATGAAAATGTTTGTAAATGAAATTTGAATTAAATATATGGAATTTTAAGATCCTGGGGAAATTTTGAAATATTATCCAAGTTTCGAAAAGCTATTTTTGAAGTAATTTCAAATAAAAGTATTTGAATATGAGATTTGAAAGTGATATAGTATTGAACTCACTTTGATCGCTGGGAAATGAATTCCGATGATGAAGTCGACCATTATCTGGATTCATTTTCGAGTGCTAAGTGACGGATTACTACCAAAAGGTTTTGTTTTTGAAGTATTTTGGGAAAACACATTGTCAGAAATTCAAATGTTTTGAATTGCTATGTTGTGAATATATATGATTTCAAACAGATTTTGAGAAAAACCCCAGGAATTTGAATTCTGAAATAAGGATTTAACTTATAAAGTGATGATAAAAGTAGAGTTTAACTTAAAACTAAGTTAAATAAATTTGGAATTTGAACTGAAGTTGATTAAGTAAAAATCGTGTTGGAATAGAATTTAATTTGATAGAGTGAATTTGTGAAAGAAGATAGAATATTGAAATTTAACTGGAACCAGTTAAATGGAAATTTTATTCGATAGAAATGGTATTGAAATAGAATTGGAATTGAACTGTAGCCAGTTAAGTAGAAACTGCATTAGAATATAATTCAACTTGGTGAGGTAATTGATTAAGATTGGAGTCGTGCCTGGTTATGGAACTGGAATTTGAATTGAAATATCTGGCTTAATAAAAGCGAAGGATTGGTTTGAGAATGAATTGATGAGAGATCAAACAAGGAATTGAGTTATGGGGATGTGAAGTGAGGAATTTCAACTAAGTAGGTTGTGAGGAGTTAGAATTAAAGCATCTCCACTTCTTAGCAATTTCGAGGACGAAATTATTTTAAGGGGGAAGGAATGTAATGTCCCGCATTTTTATCGGTTTACATTGGAATATTTAAATCAGTTTAAATATTGAATTCTTAATATAAGTAGATTTAAATATTAATTAAAACGAAGTTGAACGTATAAAAATATATATATTAAATATAATCGAGCTCATAACGACGTTGCAGTTCGTAATTTAACGTTCTGAACTTCAACTGAGTATACAAGACTCGTTTTAAATCGGATTTCTGCAAAACAAGAAATATTGGAATCTGTTGAACTGTATCTTTCTGACAGAAGTGAAATATTGAGATTTCGTCGTGTAGATTGCAAGATATGTCAAAATCAAATATTCAGAAAGTCGCTATGAAATCGTATATCGACCATAACGGTTTATTTGAAATAACTTCTTATCGGTTTCGAATTTAGACAAGGTTCTTTTGAGGCGCAGCGGTAATTTAATTTTTAGAATTTTACTGTAATTTTTAATTAATTAAATATGCAACTTTTTATTTGGAGTATTTTGCACCCTATATCGATATTTTGGGGTTTCACAATATAAGTGAAACCACCGATATTATTATATTTTTGGGATCGTGGCACCTCGCTGGACACGATCGCATTCTTATTTCTGTCCGTAGCAGTTCAGACTTGAGCGAAATCCTACGTAGCACGAATACTAAAATTACGGCTCAAAAATACTAAGTTAAAAACTCGGAGTACCCATAAGGCAAAAAGGCTAAGAACATTTGTAAAAACATGACTCTTGGAAATGAAAAACCATAGAAATCTAATATGTTACCCTAAAACTAATACACCAGTCAACACCTACCTTTAGAAAACTTGCCGACAAAGTAACAGCTTGCCTACCCAACTGTCAACCTATGTATTTTCAAATCAGAAGACGTGAAAAGGAGAACGACAATACTTGCCTAGAACCCCACGCACGTATTGTTTAAATCAATAGACTGCAGGCCTCCCCTAAGCTCTACATACCCAAATCCTTGCGTTCCAAGGCTTTACTTCTATAAATACGGAACCATGCTCTTACATTCGCATTTCCATTTTCAACAGAACACCTCTGTTTAACGCAAGCTCAGAGGAAAAAAATATATAAACAGAATAAAGTACTGGGAGTTCAAATCTGGAGCTGCGCCTCTGGATGGAAGCATTGTATATGGCGGAGCAGGTCACGACTATTGGAGAGGAGTGTGTTGGACGCTGCATGGAGGAGTATGATGGAGTATTTTCAGCAGGGAAGGATCTGGAGTTGGAGTAAACAGGCGCATGAGGTACGGTGCTTTGAAAATGTATTTTATTGGGTTAAGGACAGTAGTACTCACGTTTTTAATGCTTTGCGAGGGGAGCGGTGTTGTTTTAACTGGTGCAAGTGGGTGTTATAGCATGCGGTGGCTGTTGGTATGAAGTTGGGTATGTTGTTCACGTATAGGAGTGGTCACGTAGTAAGGATGATGCACGGTTGCTTTGGAGAAGAAAACGGTAGGGGGGGGCTGAATGTGCTGTTTTAATTCATATGGGAGAGACATTGGCATGGGATGAGTGACAACAAAAACATAAATGGGCAAACAAAATAAAGCTGGTAGTACAAAGACAGTGGGTGTGAGGCATGTTGTTCATGTTTACTGGAGCAGTTTTCATGAAGTGGGTGTGTTTTCTTTTGAACGTTGGGGGGCAGCTCAACGTTGAGGCAACGGAGGGAAATAAGGTTGCATGGGAGGATAATGTACTGAGGTGGGAAGGTAAAACAATGAAGTAAAGTCTGTGAAGGGAACAAAGTCATAACGCGATGAAGAAGTTATAACCGAAGATGATAAAGGTAAAACTGGAGTGACTGTTTTTAACATAGAAGGTACGAACATGAGCACCATGGGGTAATGTGAGCAACAGGAAATAAGAGTGCTGAAGTTCAGCAGTGGAGTTTTGGTAGCATCTGTGCAGTAAACCAATGATGCGCACCTTAACATGGATCAGTTCGGCCGGAGATGTAAAGGGAAATCGGTACCGCTGGAATCGTATGGTCGCAGGATATGTACTGAAACCGGATTAAAGAGATCTGGAGCACGCTGCGTAGGCAAAATAAAACGCTCAATTGAATCAACTGAGGCAAATCGTTACTTAACGGTTAACGCGCCAAGGTGAGTAAATTCACTAACTCTCTTCTTATTTAAAATATTTTAATTATATTTTAAATAATGGTTGAATGCTGTGAGATGGTTGTTTAGGCAAATTATGGTTAAATTGGTTGAAATATTACACATCACCGGTTGGATACTGATTTCATCGATTTTAATATTCCCTAGGATGGAACCAGTGTTAATTGTTGACTAACATCGGTGGATGCAGAAAACCGGTTGGTGGAATCCAACCGGATTCCTCAATATTTATATGTACTGTTTGTTTATATAGATGCACTGTTTGAACCCAAATGACTTTTGAAACCTTGTGTTAATATTAGCGTTGAATGGAAATTCGAACGTTATTTTGATTTAATCAATAGATGATATCGATTAAGAAAGTGGCAACCACCAACCATAAATGTATCATTTGTTTTAAACCACTATTGTTTTACCAAAACCCACCGTGTGCGAAGCACGTGTTTCACCATACTTACTAAATGATTTGGTAAAGTGGATTCTTATATTAATAAGATAAATAAGTAAGTAGGCGAAGATTTACTTGATGATTAATAACAAGGATTTATTGTTCTAAGAACAATTAAATGAGATATTTACAAATAGATTATGGTTTATTCCATAGTAAGATTTGTTAAAATCGATTGTTGTTTATTTAATAGTAAATGAGATTATTTAGAAACAAAATATTTTTCTATAATCGATACAAGTGAAATTATTTGAATAAATAAATGTTATTTATTCAAAATGAAAAGCTTTGTTAGAATTGATTAGTGGGTTAAGCATGGCTAAATATTTACCAAGCAAACTGCTTTGATCAATAATTGGTTATTTAGTTAAGTTAGATTGGGTTGATTTATCTAATGTAATAAAATTGACGAATAGTTGATTTAATAAGATTTTAAAGTATAAGGGATTTGTCTAAGGAAGACAAAGCGAAGAGGAATGTTTGAAAAGAGATGTCAAGAATTTGTAACGGAAAGAGGTGTTGAGATTAATTATAAAGTGGAATATAGTAGCATATTGCAAGTCTCAGAACTATAGCAGTAAAGTAACGCTGTTGACTAGACTTAAGCGTGACTGTTATGTCAAGATTAGTTATAAAGGGATATAGCAGCGTATAGCAAATTTGATCTGTAACGATAAATGAAACGCTGTTAACCAAACTTAAGCGTGATGTTTATATACAGTAGCACTTCCTAGGGAAGGAAAACAGCTTGTTTTGAAATTCACTTATTCAAAAGAAATAAGTAATGACGTTTGTCCAAAGAAATATAAGAACGAATGTTAAATAAAAAGTGCCTGTGATTTGTGTGATATTGGTGGTACATTGAATGGATGTTGTTTTACTTCGATAGTTAAATAACCGACTATCGAAGTGTTTTGACCATCGTTGTCAATACGGAGAGACCGGTTGGATATATTATCCGAGAACCACTCCGTATAGGCATAAGCGCTGCAAATTATGCTGAAGAAAATTGAAGACGGAGTGAAATGCAAGAGTCGTCCTGTTCAGAATGGTGCTTTCTGTTTGTCCAGACCCGGGACAACTTGTATGGACGAATGTCTGACAGAGTATTCCTAACGGTCACATAAGACGATCTGTTCAAGGTATTACGTCTGGTGGCGGAGAAATTCGTTTCTCTTGGCTTTTATACCCGTAATATTTTGGGAAGATCAACTAGTGATTTGACGGGTTTGACGATGTGGCATTCAAAGTGTATGGTGGCCAGATGTTCTAAAAGGTTAGGCGTAGCCTCAAGCTTCACAACCGAGAAATGACAAAAATCGGGCAGGCAGCATGGCTATGTGGGTCGCTCCCATTAGGGTGTATAATCACCTATCTAGAGAAATTCCTTTTGTTTCTAAATCTATCGATTCTGCCCATTCGGGAACGGTGGTTTGAGTCCAACCGTTGGTGATATACATTCGATACACTCAAGCGAAATGAGTGGTCGGTCATGTGTGGGCCGGGTTGCAAGACGTTCTTGTTGAACCCAGGTGTATTCGCCTCTAGAGATACATTATCGGAAGGTGGTCCCATACCTTGTCATAATTGGAATCCAATCTCCAATAAGCGCCCTGCGGTTTTTGATTTTATACTATATATGTAGAGCGTGAGATGCAAGCGTTCTACTATTTGGTTATTTATTTGATTAGACATTATTATAATATCACTGGATTTTGATATCAAAAATGATTTGGGTTATAGTAAGGTAAAAACCGTCCGTGTTTATGTGTGGATTGGTCTTACTATCATCCTTTTTGTTTCAAAAAGGATTTTCAAAGTTAAACCGTATGGTTGGAATTTACTCACACCAGTCCCATGACTGACCCAGAGTTTATTTTGTTTGTTTCCCCTAAACTCTTGGGTGCCCAAATTTGTACGGGCAGTCAAGTGTTTCAGGCTTTTACAGATACGCTTGAAGGAGCTAAAAGCAGAAGGCTTCACCGTTAGTATTTAGAGACTATTTCCGCTGTGATATGATGTATTGTACTCTGATAATGGTATGCATATACAATACAGTTTGTATTTCAAAGTTATGTTATAAAATATATTTTATTCGTTCCGCTGTGAGATTCGTGTTTACTCTGATTATGGTCAGCTGTGTTCTTCTTCTTCTTCTTCTATTCTATTAGTTCTATCTTTTCTATCTCATCCTCTAACTTCTTTCTATTAATGGTCCGGTATTTTCGATGTCTGAACAGTCGACGCTGGATTTTGTGTCGATTTTCGGAGTCGAAAACCCCGGTTCGTTACAATTATATATTTTGAATTTCCCAATTCACACCATATCGTCATTTCAGCCAATTCTGATTATTTCAGAATTAAATATATTATTTAATTATTATTTTAATTAAATATTCACTCTTATTTAATTCAATGACCATTAAATCCTCCTAATCACCTTTTAGATAATTAAATAAATTATTTATTATATCGCTCAAAATGCGGGTCATTACATTCTTCCCCACTTAAAATAATTTCGTCCTCAAAATTGCTAAGGTAGAAAACAAACCCTATTGACTGGTTACAATTTATTTGTTCACTTCTTAACTCCTGTTTTCAACTGAACCAATTTAAATTCAATTAAATTATTAATTTATTCTTATCAACGAAAATTTTCAAAAATCCTGAAAATTTTCTAACACCTTAACTTTTCGAAAAATTTCGACAGCACCTCCTTTGTACTGGTCAATAGGTCAAACTCCAACTCGCCTCTATGGGCCATCTCCAGCCTAAAAGAAAATCAAATAGCCAATTCGGCTCATAAATCTTATATCCAATAGAAATATAAACTTGTACCTTTTTGTCGGCATATCATTATATCCTTTCCACCTGTTATCAATTCAGCAGATACAAGGGTCATCCCAATCAAATTTCAATCTTTTTTATCCACAAATCCAACCATTCGCTTATACTTAAGTCGAATTCAATTTCAAATCAAAGTTCCATTCTCGATTTTCAAATTCTTAACTCATCAATCCAATACCATTTCAGATTCTATCTCACAATTTAAAATCTGATTCTACTTGATATATCGTATCCAATTCAATTTCCAGTTAAATTGGTTTCAACTCAGTTCCAGCTTGGTTTCACACATTTCTATTTAAATTTGTTTTTAATTCAAATAGTCTCTTCCTGGGAGTTTTAAACAGCTTTCTTTTTTTAAAACCAAATGTTCCTTTTTGGATTTCAAACAACTTGTTTCTCTCAAAACAATTCAAAAACAAAATCCTTTAGTAGTAATCCGTCACTCAGCAACTCGAAAATGAACACTGATGATGCAGCTGTCATCATCAGAATTTATTTTCCAGCGATCAAAGTGAGTTCAATACTATATCACCTTTCAGAACCATTTCTAAACATTTCCACTTTGAAATTCATTTCAAAATATAATTCACACTGCTTGTAAAACAATTTAAAATCTCCCAAGATCTTAAATTTTCCTTATTTTTAATCCAAATCCATTTACAAACACTTATCCAGTTTTTCCAGAATTTTAATTCAAATTCTGGTTTAAATTTCAGATTTAATTCGCTTCGTAACACTTATACGAATTCTACTTGGTTATATATATAACCATTTTACTTTTACAATCTTACTTGATTATAATAACAACCAATATATCCAATATATTATAATCATTTCAATATAAATCCTTTATATCAAAAATATAATTTGGGTAAAATTATTGCGTTTACCCTTTTTCCAAAACATACCATGACGGTTCATCGTATTCGAGTGTTTATAAACTCCTACCAATACAATGGACCAAACTGATCGACTAGAACGCATAAACAACTCAACCAATAAATCTCCATAATATAAAACCATTTTATATTAAATAACAAATACGCTCTCTCGTATATATATACATTCAACTCAATCTAGGGTATTACTAACCCTATCTCTACTGAGTTACGCCACAGAGCCAAGGTAATTACTTAACCTTAAGCTCTGATACCAACTGTAACGACCCGGAAAAATGCGATCTTGATTATCTGATATACAACACATATTGAACATCCAAGGATCGAAAATAACCGAATGGTTAATGAAAGAAATTAGAGGGTGAGGAAAGATAAGATAGAAACTTAGAATAGGAGAAGAAGAAGAACACAACATCAGAGTAACACGAATCTCACAGCGGGACGAATAACATATAATATATATAACATAACTTTGAAATATAAATCTACACTTGAATATACATCATTATCAGAGTACAACACTTACAACACAGCGGAAATAAACAATAGCTATATAATCCGGAAGCCTCCTGCTCCAGCTCTTCAAGTATTTGTAAATCCCGACTACTTGACTGCCCGTACAAAATTGGACACCCAAGAGTTTAGGGAAAACAAAACAAAATAAACTCCAGGTCAATCATGAGACTGGTATGAGTAAAACAGTTTAAACAGTTAAACGAGTAAACGATATCTCATAAGACCACGCCGTATAACGGAACGGGTTTTTCCCTTATGAGAATCCAAAATATCCTTATGTCAAAAACCCTTTGATATTATAATAATGTCTATCAACCACAATATAATAATCATCTAGCAGAACGCTTTCATCTCACGTTCTACATATACAGTATACAATCAAAACCGCAAGCACGTATTGGGTAATGGATTTCCAACTATGACAAGGTATGGAACCACCTTTCGCTAGTGTACCTCTAGAGAGCAAGAACATCTTGCAACCCGGCCACACATGACCGACCACTCATTTCGCTTGAGTGTATCGAATGTATATCACCAACGGTTGGGATCAGCAACCGTTTCCCGAATGGGACAACATCAACAATAGATTTTTAGAAGTAAATGAAACACTAGATAAGGTGATTATACACCCTAATAGGTGCGACCCACATAGCCATGCTGCGTGCCCGATTTTTGTCATTTCCCGGTTGTTGAGGCTTTAGGTTATGCTTTATCATCACATCAGATTCACTTCGAATGCCACATTGTCAGATCCATCGAAAATCACCAATTGACGTCTACAACAGTACATTACGTGTTAGCTAAAGAAGTTTCCTTCTCCGCTTCCACTCTTGGTACGGTTGAAGAAATCAATGTACGTGACCTTTCTGGAAATACTCTGTCAGACATTCATCCATACAAGTCATCCAGGAACAGGATGAACCGAAGGCACTATTCAGTACATCCATCTTATGCAATTGTTATCTAAGATTTATATAACAACCCATGCACTTTACTCTGTCTTCAATTATCTTTGGCATATATGATTCGCATCGCTTATGTCAATACAGAGTGGTTCTTCGGATAATAATCCAACCGGTCTCTCCATATTAACAACGATAAATGGTCAAAACTTTGATAGTCTGTGATTTAACTATCAAAGAAAAACACGTGTGCAAACAACGATATTATTTCCAGATGGAAATTATATCGATCATCATCATTTAACAAATATATATATATATATATTCACATTGTCTTATTTTCTATGTTTAGATAATATATGTTATTAACACTGGAAAACATTTCCATTGCTTATTCACGCATCACTACCATTCCACAACTATTAGTCCCCAACTGTAAACTAGTAAGAGAACAATTCTCTAAGTATAAACCCCGAAGGCCGAAACCAACATCAGATCGATACTCAGAAAACTATTCAACTTAACTAATCTCTAGTCAGTTTCTAATCTTGTTTAACTCTATTTCGATTAACTCTAATTGAATAACTCTATTTTCTTAACTTTTATTCAAATAAATCATATTCGATTTCCTCTGTTCGAATAACTTTATATTCAATCAACTTTAATCAATTAATTCTAACTTGATTAATTCGTTTGTATAATCCATTACATTTCTAACACTTAAGTCTTATTTAAAATTCCCTTTTATAACTCTATTTATTTCGTAAATAAATTATTCCTTTTATAACCTTTATTTGTAAATGTTTTACAAATATTTATCTTCCTATATTTGTCTATTTATTTTCTAAATAAATAATCCTCTTATACTTCTATTTATTTTCTAAATAAATGTTTCCCTTTATAAAATCCTATGATTTTATAAATACTTTATTTTCAAAATATTACCTTTTATAAAATCGATTGATTTTATAAAATTCCTTTATTTCAATATACATTGAAATAATTCTTTTTACATCCCAGGGTCTTTTTATGATATTTAATATATCGAATAACAAGGATCAATATAATTCTAACACACATAATCCATAACAAATTATATAACACATCATATATCACAATATATGAAAAACAGTAAAATAAATGTTGAGGAATCCAGTCGGATTCCCCCAACCTGTTTCCCTGCATCCACAGATGTTAAAACACATAATTAACATCGATTTCATTTCAATATGAAATATTCTGTTAAACAGAATCAATATTTGATTAACGTTTTATATCTATACCATTATATATAATTTCAACCAATCAATCAGCATTTCAATCAACAGATAATTATCAGTTCTAAATATACGTTAGAAAAATATAACTGTTCAGAGCACACATCAATCAACAGATAATTATCAGTTCTTAATATACGTTAGAAAAATATATATGTTCATAGTTGGTGAGTTTTACTCACATTGGACGATCATTGTTAATAACGATAACCATCGCTTGATTTGATTCAAACGGACAATTTATTTTGCGATAAATTGTAATGAGCCCTGATTTGCTTCTAGTCAGTTCCGTGGTGTAGCCACCGTCCATACGATCCCAACGGATCTTGTTTCACTGAATTCTGTTTATGTATGACCAAATTATGGCTTATACAAGTTAACATACATTTTGAATAATTTAAACTTGGATTTAATTATTTTAAATGGGCCTTACCCATGTACATATCAGCCCACAACCGCTTGAATACCCAACCCGACTACCCTTCTTCTTCCTTCGCACCAACCAAAATCTCCATCCTCTTCCCAATGGTACAATCATCTTCCTTTTTTTTTCACCTTAATACTTTTAAAATAAATGTATTCCGATGATAACGTAGCAATGAGGTATGTATTATGCCATGGGTTGTCACTCCCATCCATATTATAGTTGTACCAACCCTTTTTTTACTGTGTGTTGAAGAGAAGGTGTACGTATTATACTTAAGTATGAAGCTGTGGGTTCACTTCGTAGTTGTACGTAGTTGGTAGGGTAAGCTAGGTCCTTTTGCTTTGTTGCAAAGAAATGTGGACAAGAATATATCCTTCACTGCTAAGGTTTCTAACGTAATTATCAATCCATTTAATTTAAATCACTTGAGTGTATCTTGCGTGATGAATGTTCTGCCTATATCATTTGTTTGTTTTAGTTTACAAAATTTTGGTATCCCGTTACATAAACTCCGTTCATTTCGGACTATTATCGATAGAATTAAAAATACCGTTGGAATCAGCGATGCCCCACGATCCCAAAAATATAAAAATATCGGTAGGTTGACTCATATTTTGAAACTTCAAAATGTTGATTATAGGGTGCGAAATACTTCAAATAAAAAGTCGCTTATTAAATTAATTAAAAATTACAGTAAAATTCTAAAAATTAAATTATCACTATGTCCCAAAAGAATCTTGTCTAAATTCAAAACCGATATTCAAATATATTGAAAACCCTTTTCTAATGTAAATAAAGCGTTGCAAATTATAAAGGAATTCCACAGCGACTTTTCTGAAATTTGATTTGGACGTAAATCAAAATCTGCCCGACGAAATCCAGATTTTTCTCTTCCATTTGAAAAATATACTCCACCAGCTCCACACGTTTCTTGTTTCACAGAAATCCGATTTAAAACGAACCATGTACATTCAGTTGAAGTTCGAATTGCCAAATCGTGAACTACCGCGCCATTTCGAGCTCGATTATAATTATAATATAATTTATACGTTCAAACTTCGTTAATTAAATATATTCGTTATCGTAATTCAATTCTAAACTGAATTATATATTTTGAATTTCCCAATTCACACCATATCGCCATTTCTGCCAATTCTGATTATTTCAGAATTAAATATATTATTTAATTATTATTTTAATTAAATATTCACTCTTATTTAATTCAACGACCATTAAATCCTCCTAATCACCTTTTAAATAATTAAATAAATTATTTATTATATCGCTGAAAATGTGGGTCATTACAAGATTATTACAAAAGTTTTAGCAAACAGGTTAAGTCAAAAGATGAACTATCTAATTGATTATTCCCAAACTGCATTTATAAAAGGTAGAAATATACTTGATAGGGTGGTCGTAGTATAAGAATATATTAATTTATGTTGTAAGAATAATTTTTCTTGCGCTATTTTGAAAATTAATTTTGAGATGGCTTTCGACTCAGTTGATTGGGATTTTATTTTTCAATTATTACTAGTAAGGGGTTTTAGTATTGGTGGGTGAATTGGATAATGCTTTTACTCAAATCTGGTTGTTCAAATATTATAGTTAATGGGATTTAGGTAATAAAATTCAGTCTAAAAGGAGTCTTAGACAAGGAGCCCCTTTATCACCACTTCTGTTTAATCTTGTTGTAGATGTTTTCACCAAACTTATAACGGGAGCGGAAAGGAAAGGTGTTTTAGGTTATGTAGGTAATTCGGTTTTTAATAGTGAGATATCTATACTTCAATTTGCTACTGATACTCTATTATTTTCCTCTCACCTGCCCAGTCGTATTATAGCTTTGAAATTTATTCTTTATTGTTTTGAGTTGCTTTCTGGACTCAGAATTGATTTTGATAGAAGGTCGGTTATGGTTTTAAATGATTTTGACAATGTTGAGAATCAAGTTGCTAATACCTTAAACTGTTCTACTATAAATTCCCTTTTGATTATTTAGGTTTTAAGATTAGGCTAAAAAACGCAAACATGAAGATTGGGCGATTATTATAGATAAAATAAATAATAGGTTATCTAGTTGGAATAACATATTTTTATCAAGAGCAGGTAGACTAGTGCTTATCAACTTTGTGTTATCTGCTACCCAACTTATTGGATGGTCGTTCATCGTTTTCCTCAATGGGTGATTGAAAAAATTGACAGAATTAGACGCAGTTTTCTCTGGAGTGGAGAAAACATTTGTAGAGGATATAAATGTTTTGTTAATTAGGAAATTTGTTGTAGATCCAAGAAAGATGGGGGCCTTGGGGTTATCAATCTTTATAATTTTAACTTTTCATTATTAGCAAAATGGTTGTGGAAGTATAAACATCTTGTAATGTCAGTAACTTGGAAGCAAAATGTTTCTAAATTTTATTATGATAGAGACAAAATCATTTTTGATACTAGTTGTAGTTGGACTAATAGAATATCATCATTTTGGAATTCCAGATTGAAATATTTTGATTTTTTTTAGTCTGGGGTTTAAGTTGATCGTTCATTCAGGTGATATTACATTTTTTTGCATGCTTCTTGGATTACTCGTTTGCCTCTGAATATAGAATTTAAAGAACTTTTTGAGATTTGTTGTTTTAAGAATGCTTTGATTAAGGAAGTTTGTAGAGACAGCTTAGTTCCTTGGTGGGAATTCACACTCGAGAATATTTTAGATGGTATTGTATTTAGGCAATTCGCCTTATTACGGGCTAAGCTATCTTTATATCATTTTGATAATAATGGGGATAACATTATTTGGGGCCTTAATAATAGTTTAAAGTACGCTTCTAAGTCTATGTATAAGTTACTTAATTTTCTGGTATTTCGACTTTAAAATTTAAGTTTATTCAGAAGACTAATGCTCTATCTAAGGCAAAATTACATATATGGCTAATTATGAATAAGAAATTAAATACGGTTGAGCATTTAAGGAAGAAAATATTATTTTTGATTCTAAGTGTTGTTTCTGTAATATTTTAATGGAAATATTCCCATTTATTTTTCTTTTATAATAAAACTTTCTTTATTTTAAAAATGGATTTAAGTATTTTTGGTTTTAATGGTTCCAATATTTTTAGGGATCGTGAATATTACTAGAATTATTTTAGATTTGTTTTAAATATTAAATACAGATATATGCTAGATACATTAGTACCAATTATTAGTTGGTTTGATAGAAATCGGAAAATGTTTCATTCTAATTCTGATTCTATTGATAAATTAATTATTAAGATAGTAAAGTTTAGTCCAGAATGGATGTATAACCCTCAGTTTAAGATCAATAGGGACCCTTCGTTTGATAGATTTATAGTTAAAATTAGTAATAATTCGAGTTTATTTATTAGGATTAATAAGTATTTTAATTCCAATAAAATTTGCATTTGTTATTAATTCTTGAATTATTTGTTTATAATAGTAGTTTTCTTGTTTATCTTTTAGTGTTTTTTTAGTTGCACACATATATATGGATATATATATATATATGTATATACATACATATATATATGTATGTATGTATATGTGAGGTCTGCTAACTTTTTTTAGTTTTATTTAGGATACAGGTTTCTATTGTATGTTGAAGAGACTCTTGGAGAGCAGATGTAGAGAGTTTGTTATTTCATTGTGTTACTCTGTTCTTATGTACTTCAATTGTATTTTGTTTTTGAGGGTCAATGGTTCTGTATAGGAGTAAATATACTTCAATTTCGATTAGTGGCCTTACCAAAACTCGATTTTGAAGTATGATAGGCGGTGGTTTATCCGAAGCTCATCTATCTATCTTTCCTATACATATGGTTATAGTCTGAAATGGATGTGTACTTCAGGTTACCTTCCAGGCATATTGGCAGTTAGTATGGTTTATATGATTCATTATATATGTGTGCTCTCTTCTTTTTAGAAGATCACACATTTTTGGTTTCAAAAAAAAAGGTGATCAACATATTCAAATGGATTATGGTCAGTTCACTACTATCACTCATACTGTAAATGCTTATATTCTAGGTGACAGAAAACTTTTCTTGAATAGTGTATTAAGAAAACTCCCAAAAACCCAATCCCTCACTTCCACATTAAATTAAAAAGCTAAACCATGTTGCAAATTCAAAGCAGGTAATCGCTCCCAAATCTTCCATTTTTATCTCAGTTTGTAAATTTTGTTGCTGTATGTTGAAAAGTTTGTTGCATGTTGTTGTAACCTTGTTTACATGTTGTTGAAGCCTATTTCAAACTAGAAAGCTCAATCCTTGCTCAAATTCATTGCTAAAAATTGATTTAAAACGCCGAATCAGTTAGTAAAATCATATATTTTGTTTATCAGTTGTTTATGGTCATTTGAGGTTGATTCAGTAAGAAAACATTGCTCTATCACATAAAAAATGGATTTTTATATTTATAGCTGAAAAATGGATCTTTTTCCAACTTTGTGATGTTATAACTTATTAAATTCTTGCTGAAATAATGACAAACTTCTTTTGAATGTTGGCAGTGTTTTTGGCATGTGTGCATGCCGATATTCAGGTCTATCTGGCCTCTGTATCATGTTGAACTATTGTGTAAAAGTTGTAATCGAAGAAGATTTCAGACCTGGGTAAAATCCATTGCCCAGGAGGTCGACCCAGGCCTTTCGACGGGTTGACCTATAGGTCGACCCAGGCCTATTAGAGTCAAATTGGTGAATGACCCAAGCAATATAAGGGTCGAGCTCTACCTTATTTTAGATGTACAAGCTATTTTTCCTGTTTATGTTGATTTCTGCACCTATTCCTGCACATTTTTAAGTATAATTGCATGTTATTTTTGATGAACTTTGAAGTGAACCTATGTGATGTTTTCTTAAGCTTAATCTTATAATAGATAAGCCAACATTATCACTTACTTGCAAACTGGATTGGTGAAGTTTATGTGGTTTTCGTAGTTGATTTCACGATTTATTTCATGAGATTTCGACATGTTCACATTTTATAAAATGGTTCAATAAAGAATATATATATGTATGTATGTATATTGCTTTGAGACAAAGGATTTTCAATGTTTTGTTTTATAAAAATAAAATCGTCTCAAAGCTATACTATGTACGACACTTTATAATATATAGGTATTTTCAAGGTGATAAATCAAATGACTTCGGAATCGTTTTATAAACTGGTTTTCTCAAATCAAGAATTTGCTATATATAAAACTACATGATTTTGCATCCTTCAAGAAGGCGAGGTTACGATTTAAACGATGTAGTAAACCATGCGGTATGGGACACATTGGTTTATTATATCGGTTAATTCCAAATTTGTTGATTGTACTAATTTTATTTCTGAACTGTGGAATAGGCTGACTAGTAGTAAATTAATTAGTGAAACCTACCATATAGAACATATTTTTTACACTTTTCGGGTTACTGTTTGAAAGTCTGTGGCACATTATTGTTGTTTGTTGTACTTATTGCTTAATCCAAGAGGGAGCTAGGCACGGGAGAGTTTTCTATATGCATATTCACTTGGCCAAGGGATCAAGTAATACTTGGCTGGGAGGTTCGTAGTGATGGGCGCCTGAATATGTACATAGTACTCAGCAAAGCTCGTTAGGAGCTATATATTTTATGCACGTGCTATTTGTTGTTTGGGTCCACCTTTTTTTACTCTATTTGTTGTTCGAATCCATTTTGATGTCATTTGTTGTTTTATATCCATCTTTGATGCTTTGTTGATTTGTTGTTAATTGTTGTTTTGGATCCTACTTAAGATGCAAAAGTTAACATTGATATTGATTCATTTACGTAGCCTTAAAGCTACCATGATATTCGTATACATTTGGCGATTCAATGTATTGTTTGGAACATCATAAGTGTTCTATTTCACTATGTTGGTTGGAACACTCACATGTGTTCTAGAGATATATTGATGATTTGTTGTTCTTGTTGTTAGAGACACCATTCATGAGATTACTATAGATGTTTAGTTATACCCTATCTCATGAGCCCTATTGGTACTCAGTTGAACTTACTCTTTCTCTACTCGAGAAGAGTTAACCCTTGTGATGCTATATTCCTCTTTCATCATCAACTAATACTATTTAAACTAGACCGACCCATGTATTTTATACATAGGTTGGATCGAGTTGCAGGTTAGGCTATTCTAGACCTTGCTTAGCTATATCATCCTGAATATCGTTATCGATCTTTTGGACTATTTAAGCATAGTTTTTATTAGGGGTGTAAGTCAGTCAGACCGGACCAAACGGAGGTGTGTTCGGTTTCTGTCCTAAATGAATTCGGATCGGACACCGACCGAACAAAAAAGTTTCTCATGCAAATTTTGTTGTCCTAACTAATGTCCTAAATGAAATCGATCGGACAAGAACATGGCTATTTATATCAAAATTTATACTTTTTACTACACTTTCTTCTAATTATATACCGAATTATGTGAAATTCAGACGAACTCTGACGAGAGCGGACCAGACATAATTTTTCTTATACAAATTTTATTGTCCTAACTTACGTCCTAAATAAAAATCGGATGGATTTAGGCAGACATATTTCGGTCACGGACACAAACGGACATCGGACATCCATACAAAATTTACAGCCCTTATTTTTGTATAGTTCACTCTATAGTGTTAGCATACTCTGGTCTATGTATATATATTCCTTTGGTGGGTGATGATGTTGTATATATTGTGGATTCAATATCCACTTATGTATATTACTTTGTGTTGACTTTATGTATGTATGTATATATATGTGTGTGTACATATGTGTGAGTATATGTGTGTGCGCGCGTGCGTGTGTTTGTGTGACTTTTTTTTACTACTATGTGATATGTGTTGCTTGTTATAGTTGTGTTTTATTATGAATTGATCCACATGCCATCATATGTTATATTAGGAAAGAATTAAATATGTCGATCTACGGAGAGAAAAAAATGATGAGCACTTTATCGATGTATTTGATACTTGTTTAATACAAGACTTATGAATGATCGTTCCTAACCAGCTCTATTCTCCGTATTAGCATATGGCATTACCCGTTAATGCTCTTTGTTAATATAGATCTCAGGATGGGGCATCACATTCTCTATGTATCTTTTGATCTTGAACTCAAGTTTGTAGTTGTTATCATATCATGTCAACTGAAAACATAAACTTAACAAACACTCTACATATTCATTAAAATTTAAACATAATATAAAGATAGATAAATACGGAATTTTATCTCTACACACAAGGTTGGCAATCATGAAAAGCAATGCAACATGACTATCATGAAAAGCAAAAGCAATGCAAAATGAGCTTAAAACAGAGCGGAAGGCTTATAATCATATGCACCACTCAATCATTTGAACTCTTCATCATCATTTTCCCAATGATAATAAATCAAAAATTTAAAGAGAGTATGGCCCTTCTCATCCATAATTTCGTCATCGTCGTCTTTGAATGATTTCACTGAACGTTTTTCGGATCAATAAAGAATGTTTGCTATTGCATGATGAATTTAACGGATCATGAAAATATTGTAAGCTCTCATCCAACACAATGAGGTGGTGTCAATGGATGGAGAGATTTGTGATATAAGAGCAATTATGCTACCGATTAGGGAATATTTTTTTGGAAAACCTGTGTATAAGGACATGGATTTTAGATAAAGATTTTGTATGTTACTATATTCAATCGTTTCCCCAACAAATTAACCAAAACCAAGTCTTTTTCACCAATAAAAGAAATGAGGTCAACAAACTAGAAAATTCTCCACTGCAAAAAGTTATTGCTGCACCTCCCTTGATATCATATGGAGCATCCGGTGACTCAGTAGATGAAAAAGTGTGGATTGGGGACTTAACGACAATCCAATGTACGAAACAATTTTGCAAAACCATTTGTTTAAAATTGATGCAGCTTCGCTTCCCAATCCCTTGTGATGTAGATAGATTATTGGCAGTTGGAGCTTAATATGGATTTTAAGATATATTAGGTAGCTTAGACTATATGCATTTGTGGTGGAAACCATCTGGTAGCATTGCAAGACCAACATTCAGGACACGACAAAGAGGCGAATGGTTTTGGAAGTTGTTGCTTCATTCGATTTGCATGTATGATAATATTTTTTAGGAGTATCAGGTTCGTGAATGATTAACATTCTATAATTTTCATATTTATTTAATGACTTATGTAATGATGTAACACCAACATGTAATTACATAATTAGTGACAAAGACCATACTATGGATTATTACTTGGTAAATGAAATAGGTCCAAAATGTAAAACATTCATACAAGTATACAAAAGACCAAATGATGCAAAAGAAGCAAAGTTTACCAAACAATAAAGAGTATAAGAAAAGATGTCGAATGATCATTAGAGTACTTCAAAGTGGGTTCTACATGTTAAGAAAGTAGGCAAACTATGATGATCCGGTAGTATTAACCGACATCATATATTATTTAACATAATATAGTTATTGAAGAAGAATGTGATAAGTGTGAGCTTTAGTAGAGAAACTATCCATATATTATTACAGCATTTCCAAAAAAAGAACCTTACAATGACCCAAATACTTTTGTCAAATATATGTAAAGGATAAAAGATATTCTAGTTCTCCAAGTTCATCTTAATTAAGAGAAGGACTGGAGGAATACTACTGAGAATATATAGTAAACCATCAGCTAAAGCAGTGTTTGGATGAATTGTGTGATCTTTTGATGTAATAACCCGAAAATCCGAGCCAATTTAAAAAATTTATTTTGGCAATTTTAGCGAATTTTGAGTATTTAAAATGAATTATTTTAAATAATAACAACGAGAAATTTATTTTGAATAGAATTAGAACGTATATATTTATTTGAATCGTAGTTAGAATATAAATATTTTATTTTAATTATAAAAGAAATTGAAAATGGCGCGGTAGTTTGAAAATTCGATTTCAAATTTCAAGTGGATGTACAGGATTCAAAACAAACTGGATTTTAGTGAAACCAAAAATATTAGAATCTATTTGAAAATATCTTTCCAACGAATCCGAAAAATTGAAATTTCATAGCGGGGATAAAAAGTTATTCCCAGTTGAAATTTCAGAATAGTCGCTATGGAATTTTGGCCCTTAAAATTGGAAAATTTTCAAACGATCTCAGAATTTGACGAAATTAGTTTTGTTAGGATTGTATCGTCATTACGAAGCTAGAAAATATTTTTCAGGAATTTTTAGAGTCCGTATTTGGCCCCGGTAAATTAAATGCGCGTTCAAATTCAATATATAGATTTATATTTTGATTTTGACGAAAACTGGTCGAAACGATCGAATCAGCTTATGATACATGTTCGGAATGGGGGTAATTAGTTATGGATGACAGGCCGTGGGTCTCGTTTGGAGATCAAATTTAAAAGTTAATTTTTGGTACTAAATTAATTATAAAAATATATTTAAATAATTAAGTCAACTCCTTTGTCTCTCTCTCCCCCCTTATCGTTCAATCAAACGAAATAAAAAAAGAAACCCTAGCCCGCCGCCGCGGTTCCACCTCCACCACCGTCACCGCGGCCGCTGCCGCCGTCCCCGAGCGCTGCGCCACCCTCCTCCTCCCTCTACGTCCTCCAACGACGAACCCCCCCGGAAGCGATTTGGAAAACCAGCGCCCTCTTTTTTTTACCGAGCCACCGCCTGAACGGCCACCCCCCAACGCCGCCGTGACCCCCTGTCGACCACCCTACCACCTGCACCACCTCCTCTTGCTCCTCCTCCTCTGTACAAACCCGCACCACCCCAAAACAGCCCCAAACCTCCCCAAATCCCGTCGTGATGGCCACCACAAGGCGCTGCAGCCTTGATCCCTACGCCACGGAGGTTCGTGACCCCTCTTGGACCTCCCCGAGCATCATAATCTGACCTTTACAAAGAAAGTTTTCTTGTTTTATTTTTATTTTATTTTATAAAAATCTGATTTTTATATAGATGTAGCTTTAATGAAGATCATATTTTTATGTGTATAGAATAGCGAGGTAAAAATAGAATTTTTACATATAGAACAGGCTTGTAAAAATAAGATCTTTATATATTAAAAGACTAGATTTTTAGTCGTATAAAAATTGGATTTTTAGCATATAAAGTTCAGATTTTTAATTAGTAAAGATAAGATCTTTAGTTATAAAAAGACATGATTTTGAAAAATATAAAAATATGATTTTCAAAGGCTAAATAGCGAATAAAGATTTGATTTTTATTTATATGATAACATCATAAAAATACGATTTTTATTGTATGCATAGAGTTATAAAAATATAATCTTTATAATATATGTAGCAAGATAAAAACATGATTTTTAATATATATATAAAGTAATAAAAATGTGAGTTTTATTTATTAATATCGTTGGTTAAAAATGTGATTTTTATCATGAACAGCGTGAAATGGTTGAGTTGGAATGTCGGGCAAATCCAAACCATTCAGAATTGAAATGACGGAGTGAAACCCAAAGGTGAGGACTCCTCACTTTTATTTTAATTTCTAGTTGAAATATATACTAGGATGCAGACGGTGCTTAGCAGCACCCGACACCCATCGTCCACAGACCATGGATGACTTGTTTGTTTGATTGATGTGTTGTGAAATTTTATTGTGTGATGTGGAATGAATAAATATTTTATAGTTAAAAATATAATTTTTAACGTGTATATAAAATAAATATTTATAAACAATTCAGACGAATTGTTTATGTACACCCATTTGACTTGATTGGGACGATAAATTTTACACATTGCTCAACTACACAAATAAAAATCTATGTTTGTTGATTTGAAACCCCACACGGGTGTTGGGATGATATTCAGCGTACACTAATCCCAATTATTTAGCTATATGTCGATCGATTGGTTGACAGACTATGTAAGCGTTAATTATTTATATTTAATGCTTATGCCGTTGTGTGGTGCACTCTGGATGATGGTTGATTATTTATCGTTGCTATTATATACATGCGTTGTAGGGAATCTATATAATTAACATTATATGTTAATTGATTGGGACTCATTACAATTTGGAAAATAAAGAATATTATAAAAAGAAAATTCATGTATTGAATAAAATATATTCATGTGTTGAATAAAAGAATATTCATGTGTTGAATAAAAGAAAATTCATGTGTTGAATAAAAGAAAATTCATGTATTGAATAAAATATATATTCATGTGTTGAATAAAAGAATATTCATGTGTTGAATAAAATATATTCATGTGTTGAATAAAAGAAAATTCATGTGTTGAAGAAAATATTCATTTCTTGAATAGAATAACAAAGTTATTGAAATATATAAAGCCGTGTTGGTTAGATATGCGCCATTTTGACGCGAACGATATTTATATCGATTATATTCGTTTTTATAATGAATATAGAAAAGGAAATGATTTCAAAATATAACGTTTTGAAAATATTATCATTTATATATTGATGATATGGAATATTAAATTTTGATCTGAAATTGAATATGAAGTTGAAATCGTTTTGAAAACGAATTTAAAACGATTTATAAAATACGTTTTGAAAGGAAATCGACGTAATATATATAATATACATATTATATATATATAATGGCCTGAATAGAATGCGTCGCGCTACAGCAGTTCGCGAATTTCGACCATTGACTTCGAATGGACATTACGGGAGATCCGACCATCGGATTCTCCTTAAATCAGAACCGTTGGGTTCTTATCAAAAAGAGCTTTCTAATGAATACAAGAAATTAGAAATCTAATGGTTGGATTTGGAATTATGTCCAAATCAAATTTGGAAAAGGTCGATGTAAGTGCAGTTCGATGGCCGTTGATGGAAATCGATTGTATGGGCCTTGATAAAATTATTAAAAATATCAATAATTAGTGTAAAATCATAAGAAATGATTTGTGAAGAATTGGGATGAAAAATTCCAAATTTTAAAAGATAAAGATAGATTTTTATCGAAATGAACTAGTTTTGAACTAGAATTATAATCCCGTTTATTTTTAAAATAAATAAAGTGGATTTGAAATGATTTTGAAAATAACCAGAATTTCCAATATATAAATTGGAAATGGATTTGAATCAAAATTATCTTTGGAATATTTCGATATTGAATTTCGTGATTATACAGATATTGTAATAACCCGGAAATCCGAGCCAATTTAAAATTTTTATTTTGGCAATTTTGATAAATATTGAATATTTAAAATGAATTATTTTAAATAATAACGACGATAAATTTATTTTGAACAGAATTAGAATGCGTATATTTATTTGAATCGTCGCTAGAATATAAATATTTTATTTTAATTATAAAAGGAATTGAATATGGCGTGGTAGTTTGAAAATTCGATTTCTAATTTCATATTAATGTACAGGATTCAAAATAAACCGGATTTTGGCGAAACCAAAAATATTCGAATCTATTTGAAAATATCTTTCCAACGAATCCGAAAAATTGAAATTTCATAGCGGGGATAAAAAGTTATGCCCAGTTGAAATTTCAGAATAGTCGCTATGGAATTCTGGCCCTTAAAAATGGAAATTTTGCAAATGACCTCGGTTTTCGACGAAACCACTTTTGTTGGATCCATGATGTAAAATTATTGCTAGATTCCAAAATTCGTAATTTTTTGAATCAATATGTGAGCATGGCAGAAGAAAACATGTTTTGACAGTTTTAGTTAATTTCGATCGACCAGAAAATGGCCATTTTTCAAATGGTCTCGGAATTTTACGATATTAGTTTTGTTAGGACCGTATCATCAATATGAAGCTAGGAATAATTTTCTGTAATTTTTAGAGTGAGTATGTGGCCCCAGTAAATTGAAATGCGCGTTCAAATTTAATATATAGATTTATATTTTGATTTTGACGAAAACTGATTGAAACGATCGAATCAGCTTGCGATACCTATCCATTGTGTTCAGAATGAAGGTAATTAGCTATAGACGACAGTCGGTGGGTTCGATTTGGGCTTTGAAATAAAAAGTTACTTTTTGGGGGAAAAATAATAAATTAAATTAAATAAGAAAGTCAACGCAGCCCCTTTATCTCTCTTTCCTCCTATCGTTCATACCCGAACAAAACAAAGAGAGAAAAAAGAAGAAAACCCACGGAGCCATCGCCCCTACCCCTCCCATCGCCATCACTGACATCGGAGCGCCACCCCCTCCCTATAGACCGCCGTGACCCCCAGCCATCGACGGACCCTCTCCCTTTCCCTTTAATCGAAACCGCACACCCCCATACACTCCCAAATCGAGCTCCTCTAACCCAGGTCCGCCGCCGTGGGTCCCTAGCGCCGCCATCCCGCCACTGAGCCATCCCCGACCACTCCTGGCGTCGCCGTGAACCTCACACCCCCCTTCGAATGAATAAAAAAAGTGACAAGAAAGGTAAATTACATTGTTTCTTTCAGTTTTTGTTTTAAACTTGATTTGAATTTTAATTTTAGTTTTAATTACGTATAGATTAGTTATCATTTTTATAAAATGGAAAAGCTTTGATTTTGAAATGGAAAAAAAAGCTTTGATTTTGAAATATAGACGAGATTAGATTTTTATATAATGTAGCTAATAAAAATATGTTTTTTATATAATGTAGCTAATAAAAATATGATTTTTATATAATGTAGATAATAAAAATATGATTTTTATATAAAGTAGATAATAAAAATATGATTTTTACATAAAGTAGATAATAAAAATGTGATTTTTATATATGTAGTGGATGCGGACAACGAAAGTGATAAAAGGCGAGTGGCGAAGATTTCCTACATATGAAGAGTCGCGGTGTATTGGTTTAGCTAGCGGTGCTTTTACTTTGTTTTTTAGTTGAAATATATACTAGGATGCAGATGGTGCTTAGCAGCACCCGACACCCGTTGTCCACAAACCATGGACGACTTGTGTGATTGTTTGTGTTATGAAATTTGACTGTTGATTGTGATGTGAAAAATATATATTCATGTGTTGAAATTAAATATATATTCATGTGTTGAAATAAAATATGTATTCATGTGTTGAAATAAAATATATATTCATGTGTTGAAATCAAATATATATTCGTGTGTTGAAATAAAATAAATATTCATTTACAAATCGAACGATTTGTTTATGTACACCGATTTGACTGATATTGACTGGGATGATAAATTTTACACATCGCCCAACTGCACAAATAAAATCTGTGTTTGATTGTTTGAAACCCCACACGGGTATTGGGATGATATTTGACGTACACTAATCCCGATTGTTTAGTTGTATGTCAATCGATGGGTTGACAGACTATGTAAGCGTTAATTATTTATATTTAATGCTTATACAGTTGTGTGGTGCACTCTGGATGATGGTTGATTATTTATCGTTGCTATTATATACATGTGTTGTATGGAATCCATATAATTAACATTATATGGTAATTGATTGGGCCTCATTCCAATTTGGAAAATAAGGAATATTGTAGAAAGAAAATTCATGTGTTGAATAGAAAGAAAATTCATGTGTTGAATAAAAATAAATATTCATGTGTTGAAAAAAAAAATCATGTGTTGAAGAAAATATTCATTTGTTGAATAGAATAACGAAGTTATTGAAATATATAAAGCTGTGTTGGTTAGATATGCGCCATTTTGACGCGAACTATAATTAACATTATATGGTAATTAATTGGGCCCCATTCGAATTCGGAAAATAAGGAATATTGTAGAAAGAACATTCATGTGTTGAATAGAAAGAAAATTATAAAAAGAAAATTCATGTGTTGAATAAAAATAAATATTCATGTGTTGAAAAAAAAAATCATGTGTTGAAGAAAATATTCATTTGTTGAATAGAATAACGAAGTTATTAAAATATATAAAGCCGTGTTGGTTAGATATGCGCCATTTTGACGCGAACGATATTTATATCGATTATATTCGTTTTTATAATGATTGTAGAAAAGGAAGTGATTTTAAAATATAACGTTTTGAAAATATTATCATTTGTATATCGATGAAGTGGAATATTCAATTTTAATTCGAAATTGAATATGAAGTTGAAATCATTTTGAAAACGAATTTAAAATGATTTATAAAATACGTTTTAAAAGGAAATCGACGAAATATATATACTATATATATAGAATGGCCTGAATAGAAAACGCCGCGCAGTGGCAGTTCGTGAATTTCGACAATTGATTTTGAATGGATATTACGGGAGATCCGACCATCGGATTCTCCTAAAACCGGAACCGTTGGGTTCGTATCGAAAAGAGCTTTCTAACGAATATTAGAAATTAGAAATCCAACGGTTGGATTTCGAATTATGTCCAAATCTAATTTGGAAAAGGTCGCTGTAAGTGCACTTCGATGGCCGTTGATGGAAATCGACTGTACGGGCCATGATAAAATTATTAAAAATAGTAATAATTTGTGTAAAATCATAAGAAATGATTTTTGAAGAATTAGGATGAAAAATTCCAAATTTGAAAAGATAAATGAACTAGTTTTGAACTAGAATTATAATCACATTTATTTTTAAAATAAATAAAGTGGATTTGAAATGGTTTTGAAAATAACCAGAATTTCCAATATATAAAGTGGAAATGGATTTGAATCGAAATTGTCTTTGGAATATTTCGATGTTGGATTTAGTGATTGTACAGATAGTGTTATGGAAATTTAAAAGATATATTTATATCGTTATTTCCAATATGATATTTGTTGGTCGTAGAATTTGATATTGAATATAAGCCGATATATTTTCTATTCAGAGCCTTGTATTTAATATCAAATGAGATTTGGGTTTGTCTTGAATGGTGTCTTCATTAACACTGTTCTTAAACCCAGTGGAGGAAAATATTAAATCTTTTGTTTAGATTTAAGGAAGTTGTAACGACCCAGAAAATCTGAACCAATTTAAATTTTTTAAATTGGCTAAAATAATGGATTTTAAATATTTAAAATAAATATTTTAAATAATGGTGATGAAAACTGAGTTTGAATCGACATTTGAAAACGAATATAATTAATTATAATTATATATAGAATTGAAAATAGCGCGGTAGTTCGATAATTCGATTTCAAACTTCAATTGAATATACTGGGTGCAAAACAATTCGGATTTTAGTGAAACCAAAACTAATGGAATATAATTGATAATATCTTTCCAATGAATCCGACCAATCGAAATTTGATAGCGGGAATCAAAAGTTATGTCCAGTTGAAAATTCTGAATAGTCGCTATGGAATTCAGGCCCTTAAAAATGGACATTTTGCAAACGAACTCGGATTTCGATGAAACCACTTTTGTTGGGTCCGTGATGTAAATTTATTGCTAGATTCCAAATTTCATAATTTTTCGAATCAATATGTGAGCGTGGCAAAGGAAAACGCGTTTGACCAGTTTCTGTTGATTTTAATCGACTGGAAATTGGCCATTTTTCAAACGGTCTCAGAATTCGACGAAACTAGTTTTGTTAGGACCGTATCGTCAATACGAAGCTAGAAAATATTCTTCTGGAAATTTTCTAGTTAGTATGTGACCCCGGTAATTTGAAATGTGCGTTTAAAATTCAATATAGTGATTTAAATGTAAATTCAACGGAAACTGATTGTAACGATCAAATCAGCTTACGATACATATCCCATTGTGTTCGGAATGGGGGTAAAACGCTATGGACGACAGGCGGTGGGCCTCGTTTCGAGGTCGTATGTAAAAGTCAACTTTTTTGCAAAATTAAATAATTAAATAATAAAAATAATTTTTAATTTCCCTCCTTTATCTCCTTTCTGGCCCCCCCCCCCATTTCATTTATACAGAAATAAAAAAAAAAGAGAAAAACCCTAAAGCCATCGCGACGCTATCGCCAGCGCCCCCCCCCCCCCCCCCCCTCGAGCGAACGCCGTCGACGAAGACGTCGCGCCACCGCACCCCTCGTTCACCAGCACCCCCCTCCTCCATTCGAACCGCAGCTACCCAAAGACCCCCCTTCTTCGAGTTCAAACCCCTGCCGCACCTCCCCGAGTCACCGCCGTGCCCTAGCATTCCACCGCCGACCGCACCACCACTCCGCCGCCTCAGCCCACATTCCGACGAAGACGACGCCCCCTTTCTCAGATTGCAGTAAGTTTTTATTTTAAGTTTTAAAGCTGATTTTTTTTAATTAGTTTAAAACTGATTTTCTTTTTAGGATAAAAATGATTTTTGTAAACATTTTAAAACTGATTTTTTTTTTTTAGATTTTAAAAACTGATTTTGTTTAAAAGATTTTAAAAACTGATTTTGTTTAAATGAAATAAAAACTGATTTTGTTTAAAAGAAAAAAAACTGATTTTTTTTTATTTATTTAAAAACTTTAAATAGGAGAAAAGGTTTAAACTTTAGATAGAAAAAGGTTTAATTTTTTTTTTAAGAAAAAAATTTGAACTTGAAAAAAAATAAAGATCATATTTTCAAAACAGAAAAGACGGAAATTTTATTAAGTAGAAGAAGTAAAATATGATTTTTTATATTTTTTAAAGTAATAAAAATATAATCTTTACATCATAGGAATATTAAAAATATAATCTTTATTTTTGAAAAGGCGGAATATATATTTTTTTGAAATGCAGTTTTTATATATTGAATAACATAGTAAAAATTCGATTTTTACATATGTAGAGAATACGGGCAACGAAGCGACAAAAGGAGAGATTGGCGAAGATTTTATGCAAGGAAGTGTCGTGCAGTTGGATAGCTATTGGTGATATTTTTGATTTAAAAATATATATATGTGGTTGAAATAAAAGTGAATTGCTATATATAATATATATATATATATATATATATATATATACACGCCCCCTCGTCCACAAACCATGGACGATATTTATTGATTGAAATTGGTGTGAAAATTGATTGATAGTGAATGGTTGTTTGGGAGTGTTTGTGATTGATATTGGTTGATTGTGGTTGAAAAATACCCGTTTGTGATTGTGAAATATTTGGTTGAAACCACATAGGATTAGTTTGTGGAAATGAAATAAATATATATATGCCGCCTGTGTGCGAACTAGATGCATGATCCCCATTGTCAAAAACCGCGAGGTTTTAAGGTAGAGCGAGGAGCCGTACTAGGGACGGTCCCGGTTTAACTACCCTGCCGTTATGCTGCCGAAATTTTGAATAATATTCGTGTGT
Organism: Allium sativum; assembly: GCA_030737875.1. Lineage (NCBI taxonomy): Eukaryota > Viridiplantae > Streptophyta > Magnoliopsida > Asparagales > Amaryllidaceae > Allium > Allium sativum. The sequence goes on from CM060922.1 coordinate 639,362,879, forward strand.
TTGAATTATTTTCATATGCTTAAACTATAATTATTCATTGAATAGAAAACATTCATGTGTTGAATTGATATTCATTCGTTAATTAGAAATTCATGTGTTGAATGGTATTCATATTTTGAAATAAATTGTTTGATAATAAAAATCACCTTTTATCGACTATATGAACAGTGTAAAATAATCTCGTTTTAAAAGAAATTGTTGTATGATAAAAATCCTATTTTTATCGCCAATATGAAGTATATAAAATAATAGTGTTTTGAAATGAACTGTTTTACAATAAAAATCACATTTTTATTGTATGCATTAATCGCTGAAATGTGCAGTGTTAAAAATAGCCACTTGTTCAAAATAAACATATATGAGTTGAAATATTCATTAATTAGCTAATGAAATGATTTGCACCTATCTATGTAACATTAGAATGAATGGTGTTTTTAAACCAAACAGAAATCAAATATGAAGTTGAATAGAAAATGATAAATGATAAGAACTGTATATATATGTACATGCATATTTATTGAACAGGTTATAGCAAAGGGGCTAGAGAAGAGGAATAAAATTTTGTGCCCGACAAATAGGTACACATTTACTGCTTTGTTTGGGTGATGATTTTATGAGCCTGTTGGCTAGCCGCTTGGCTTTTTCTTTTTCTTTTTGAGATTAGAAGGACCGGGAACGCTATTTGGGATTTCCCGATGCTCCCGGTGCAGGGGAGGTTATGGCGAAATTTTCCAAAAATTTAAGGTGTTAGAAAAATATTTGAAGTGAAAACGATATGGAAATCATTGAATGAACTATATTTATATAAATATATAAATATAAATAAAATTAAAACGAAACGAGGCCGTGCAGTTCGTATTTTGAAACCGTGATTTCAAACGACTAGTACGGGAAATCCGACCATTGGATTTTCCCGTAACCTCAACCGTCGGGTTCGCCTTGGAAATATCTTCCCAACGGCACCAACTTTGTAAAAATCCAACGGTTGGATTGTTTGGAATGTTTAATTCAAATCTGAAGAAAAACAGCGCCAGAAGCGATTATATTTATATATATATAAATATAATTATATATTAAATCGAATAACGACGCTGCAGTTCGTATTTTGAAATCGAAACTTCAAACGATTGTGCCGGGAGATCCGACTGTCGGATTTTCCCGAAACTGGAACCGTTGGATTCGTTTTGAAAAGACCTTTCTAATGATGTAAATTTTGTGAAGATCCAACGGTTAGATTTTCAGATATGTGTAAATCAAATCTGAAGAAAAACAGCGCCACGGCCACGTTATGGCCCGAAACGTCGTTTTGAATATATTAGCCATTTTAAAATAAATAAAAATAGCGATAAATAGTTATAAAATATCATAGGCGATATGGAATGGAAATAAACTAAAATTTGCTTGATTTGTGTGGCTTTTGATGGTTGAATGTGTTTGGTGTGAAAATTACATTAAAGAACAATATTGGTGTTGTCGAATAATTTAACCATTGAAATAAATTGATTTGAAATTCTAAATATACGTGAATTATTTGAGAAGGCCGAGTTAATTCTCATTTCAAATAATTGACCGACGATTGAAAGTCGAAGATGAAGACGATGGTCGAAGACCGGAGATCTTCACCTCGTTTAGATGGTAACCGAGGTCCTGATTGGGAGGCATCCCGAAATATGGATAATGAGTGGTGATCGTCCAGACGTACGTGTTGATCGAAGGGTTTGCGAGGTATTTAGTGCCTCCGGTTTCGTTCAGACCCAGAACGGACTTGTAAATGGACTGTGTGTCCGACATTGGAATTTGTTCTGTGTGATTGATAGCCATCAGTTGCACGGTATGAATTGCCTGTGTGGCATGCTAAGATGCAGTGATCAGGGCTTCTGTTGAAAAGCAAAGTCTTGTGGTGATGATCAAAGCATCGCCTGTGTGGCGTAGCTTTGTGTATAACGTAAATTCGCGAGCCTCACACCCCGGTATGAACCTAAAACGGGAGAAGGACCTCAGGGAGGGCATGCGTTTCCTTCTAGCTAGGGTGGTGTCAGTGACCTACCAGCCCTGACATTTATATACTTTTCACCTATGTGGTTGTTGCTGTTGCGAGGCGCCTCGGTTTGATCGGACGATCCGGGTCCGATGGAGTCATTCGTTGGCTCGTTTACGCCCCAAAGGGCGGGGAAACGTGTTGTTCAGGCAGTTTAATCCACATCGGTGGACCGGCCCTGTCGCTCCAAAGGCTTGACTGAGTACTTGCCTGAGACATGGGCTAGATTGTCTCGAATTCGGTAAGGACTATCTTTTGCCTTGGTTCATGGCGGAAATCCAATTTCCAAATACGATATCGTGCGGTTTTGATTGTATATATATGGCGACATGATATATGGTACCCATGCCGTCTATGATTGATAGTTATGATTTGAAATTGTTTTCAAAACATATAGACACTAACAATAATATCAAATGCCTTTGTTTTGTTCGTATCAAGCATATTTTGACCGTTATAAGGTAAAACTCTATCCTCCGGTTTGCGTTGCATTGTGTGATGGGAACTGAGTCTTATAACGGTTTCATTTTTATAAAAAAGCATAGCGATGTTTAAAAGAAAGATTTGTTCTAAAGCACTGGCAATCCAATGGAGTAAACCCGTTCCACGAAAGTGGCGTGGTCCTGTGATTAGCCAATTATATATGTGTTGAGTGGATTTCTCATACCAGTCCCATGACTGACTCGTAGTTTGTTTCACTTTCAAACTCGGGTGCCCCTTTTCTACACGGGCAGCCTTGTATTCAGGTTTAGCTGGTTCTTTCTGGATAGCTGGAGCTGAAGATGGATTCTATCATTTATTTCTTTTTATGCTGTTCAGCTCCTATTGTACATATTTTGTTTATTTCCGCTGTAGACATTTATGTATAGCTGAACTGTATTTGTACTAAGTAAGATCCTGTATACTGTGTAACTCTGATGATTACTTTTATCCAGTATATTCTATTATTCATTTCATGGTGTATTTATTTAATTCTGTTCTGCTATTATCTGTTTATGTGTTATATTCCAAAGATAGCCCTTGTTTCCGTGAGAACGGGAAATCGGGTCGTCTCAGAAGTATACCAATTAAATGATATTTAATTGGAATTGAATTAGAATGTGATTTTGGGTTTATAGTGAACCGTGTTTTAAATGACATTGGTTCTTTAACCCAGTTAAAGACAGGATGTGATTTCCCAAGTTAAATAATCATTAAAATTGATTTTTGGGAAGATTAAAACCAAGTGGAGTTTCAATGAATCTTTAATTAGACTGAAATGATCGAGAATGGAGTATCACCAGTTTTGCTCTAGGTGATAGTTAAATCTTAAATTAGATTTGAACGTGAAATTGTAATTGAATTTACCGATAACACCGTGGTGTTAGATATGAAGTATGATCAGTTTTACTAATGGGATGAATAGGTTGTGATTGGGAAATAAAATAAATGATTACTTCGGTGTGGTTTGCTAATCCCGACTAATTTGAATTGATATTCAAAAGAAGATTAAAGAGTAAATTTAAAGAATTTATCTTTGATAAAATTAATGGGAACCTTTCCCAAAGTATAAGAATATTTGAATAAAAGAATATTCTGAATTGGATTGAGGCGTATGTTGTGTTTGTGTAACACTTGTTTATTATATACGCGAGTTATTCAGAAAGACCGGGTTTATCCCATTCTGAATAACTGATTCGACGAGTGGTCGAGGATGAAGACAGTGGTCGAAGACCGTAGGTCTTCACATCGTTTAGGTGATTATTGATGATCTTGATTGGGTTGTGCACCAAAGAGGAGGGAATCAGTTGGTGATCGTCCAGACATACTTGGAGATCGATGGATATGCAAGGTACAAGGTGCCTCTGGTTTTGTTCAGACCTAGAATGAACTTGTAAAAGGGCTGTATGTCTGACATTGGATTTTATTCTGTGTGATTGATTTCTATTAAATATATATTTGTTTGGCGATGGAGAATTTATTCTCTTGCTTAACGCCCTTCTGTGAGACGTACGAGCTCAGGGGTTATATATAGATGGATATCTATCACATGGAGTGAATTGCCTATGTGGCATGCCTAAGTGGCAATTGATCAAGGCTTCTGTTGAAAAGCAAAGTCTTGTGGTTGATGATCAAAGCACCACCTGTGTGGCATAGCTTTGTGTAGCGTTAATTCGCGAGCCTCACACCCCGGTTGTGAACCAGAAACGGGAGAGGACATCAGGGAGGGCATGCGTTTCCTTCTAGCTAGGGTGGTGTCAGTGACCTACCAGCCCTGACATTTATATTATTTTCACCTGTGTGGTTGTTGCTGTTGCGAGGCGCCTCGGATATATCGATGACTGTGTGGAGACGATGGAGTCATTTGGCTCATTTACGCCCCAAAGGGCGGGGAAACGTAGTGTTCAGGCATAATAATCCACATCGGTGGACCGACCTCGATGATCCATAGGGCAGTTACGGTTGTTCCTGAGACATGGGCTAGATTGTCTCGAAGCCGGTGAGGAAGATCCCTTGCCTCGGTTCATAGATGGAAACCCAACTTCCAATACGTGACTTTGCGGTTTTTGATTGTAGAGCCTAGTATGGCAACATAGTGGTATGGGGCACTTATGCCGTCTATGATTGAAACTTATGATTTGAAATTATTTTGACACTATACACTTATAGTAATAATAAAACATGAAATTTCACGTACCAAGCATTCTTGGCTATTATAAGGTAAAAACCCTATCCTCCGGCTTGCGTTGCATTGTGTGATGGGACCTGGATCTTATAATACCTTCATTTTTCTTTATTTAGCATTGCGCTGTTTGTTTTATGCACTAGTATTCTTGGGAGGAAACCCGTCTATGTTATACGCCGTGGTCCCTTGATTTACCTTACTTTAAAATAAAGATTAATAACTGTTTTAGTTCCCACACCAGTCACATGACTGACCTGGAGTTTATTGTTTTAACCTAAACTCTGGGTGCCCCTATTTTGACACGGGAAGCTAGTAGTTTTGGTTTTGCAGATTTTTATTCACAGGATCCTGATTCACAGCTGAAGCGGTATTCGGAAAGCTCTGTATCCGTGTATCTATTTTCAGTTGTGCTTTGTATTGTTTTTCCGCTGCGATGTATTTAAATGTAATTTAAACCTCTGATATTTTATGTGTAATATTGATTTATACTCTGTATATTCTTGTATTCTGATGGAATTGTTGTAATATAAAATGAAATGTTCTTCTGTTTGCGTTCTGATTTGTCTTGTCCTCGGTACAATCCGTGATTTCCCGTAAGGGGAATTCGGGTCGTAGCAGCTTGGTATCAGAGCTTTGGTTTACAAAGCTCAAGAACAAGACACATTGGAACCATACGAAAGAATTCATCAGAGATTGGGTTAGTAATATCCAATGGGAATAACTCATTAGAGATGGGATCAGTAATATCCTAGAACGAGTGTGAAGAGTATATTTTTAAAAATGAAAACAATTTTTGTTTTGAAAATTTAAATCAATTATTCGTATTTGATTATTTATCTTATATTGAATTTGGACAATCAAGTATATAAAGACTTTGCATCTGATCCGCGTGTATTTGAAGTTTTAATATACTGGATTGATATGGAGTCACACTCTAGTTGCCCGGAGATGGTACTGATAATTGCCATGACATTATCAGTATTTGCGTTCGAGTTTCGAAGGTGTGATATTTATATATTTCCAATTGACCGGTGTGAGAACCAAAACTAGATAGGGTCTATTGTTGTGATTTGGCACCAAAAATGTGATTTTTTGACTATATATCAAAATTATGAATTTGAAAAGCTAATCAACTAATTGATTGCTAATTGTGTTGTTTGATTATTGGTTGATTAATTAAAATTTGAACCATTTAGCCAAATTGAACCAAATAGTGAGTTGTATTGAAAATTAGTCGCATTTGCATGCATATACGTGTACTTACATTAAACAGGTTATAGAAAGGAGGCTAAAGAAGAGGAATAAAATTGTTTGCCCGACAAATAGGTACATGTTTATTGTATTTCTTGGGTTTTTGATGATTTTATGAGCCGATTGGCTAGCCGCTTGGCTGTTTCTTTTTATTTTTGGATTGGTGAGGGCCATGGGAGGCTATTTGAAATATCCCGAAGCTCCCGATGCAGGAGAGGTTATGGCGAAATTTTTCGAAAATTTAGGGTGTTAGCCAAATTTTTGAAAAATTTGAAAAGTTCTTAGAAACTGAAAAGTTGAAGAATTTAAGCCGTAATGAAAATAATGGAAGTTGAGTTGATTTGTAAAACAACATTCAGCTTCGTTCCTTTTCGGGGACGAAAAGGTTTAAGTGGGGGAGATTGTAATAACCAGGAAATCCGAGCCAATTTAAAATTTTTATTTTGGCAATTTTGATGAATTTTGAATATTTAAAATGAATTATTTTAAATAATAACAATGAGAAATTTATTTTGAATAGAATTAGAACGCATATATTTATTTGAATCGTCACTAGAATATAAATATTTTATTTTAATTATAAAAGGAATTGAAAATGGCTCGGTGGTTTGAAAATTCGATTTCTAGTTTCAAATGAATGTCAAAGATTCAAAACAAACCGGATTTTGGCGAAACCAAAAATATTTGAATCTATTTGAAAATATCTTTCCAACGAATCCGAAAAATTGAAATTTCATAGCCAGGATAAAAAGTTATGCCCAGTTGAAATTTCAGAATAGTCGCTATGGAATTCTGGCCCTTAAAAATGTAAATTTTGCAAACGACCTCGGTTTTCGACGAAACCGCTTTTGTTGGATCCGTGATGTCAAATTATTGCTAGATTCCAAAATTCGTAATTTTTCAAATCAATATGTGAGTGTGGCAGAAGAAAACGCGTTTTGACAGTTTTAGTCAATATCGATCGACCAGAAAATGGCCATTTTTCAAACGGTCTCGGAATTTGATGAAATTAGTTTTATTAGGACCATATCATCAATACAAAGCTAGGAATAATTTTTCTGTAATTTTTAGAGTGAGTATGTGGCCCCAGTAAATTGAAATGCGCGTTCAAATTCAATATATAGATTTATATTTTGATTTTGACGAAAACTGATCGAATCAGCTTGCGATACCTATCCCATTGTGTTCAGAATGAGGGTAATTAGCTATAGACGACAGTCGGTGGGTTCGATTTGGGCTTGGAAATAAAAAGTTACTTTTTGGAAAAATAATAATAATAAATTAAATTAAATAAGAAAGTCAACGCAACCTCTTTATCTCTCTTTCCTCCTATCGTTCATACCCGAACAAAACAAAGAGAAAAAAAAGAAGAAAACCCATGGAGCCGTCGCCCTGCCCCCTCCCATCGCCATCGCTGACGTCGGAGCACCACCCCCTCCCCCCCATAGACCGCCGTGACCCCCAGCCATCGACGGACCCTCTCCCCTTCCCTCTAATCGAAACCGCACACCCCCATACCCTCCCAAATCGAGCTCCTCCAACCTAGGTCCACTGTCGTGGGTCCTTAGCTGTAATAACCCGGAAATCTGAGCTAATTTAAAAATTTTGTTTTGGCAATTTTAGCGAATTTTGAATATTTAAAATGAATTATTTTAAATAAAAACGACAAGAAATTTATTTTGAATAGAATTCGAACGTGTATATTTATATAGATCGTCGTTAGAATATAAATATTTATTTATAATTATAAAAGGAATTGAAAATGGCGCGGTAGTTCGATTTCAAATTTCAAATGAATGTACAGGATTCAAAATAAACTGGATTTTAGTGAAACCAAAAATATTTGAATCTAATTGAGAAAATCTTTCCAACGAATCCGAATAATCAAAATTTCATAGCGAGAATCAAAAGATATGCCCAGTTGAAAATTCAGAATTGTCGCTATGAAATTCTGGCCCTTAAAAATAGCCATTTTGCAAACGACCTCGGTTTTCGACGAAACCACTTTTGTTGGATCTGGGATGTCAAATTATTGCTAGGTTTCAAAATTCGTAATTTTTCGAATCAATATGTGAGCGTGGCAAAGGAAAACGCGTTTAACCAATTTCAGTTGATTTTAATCGACTGGAAAATGGCCATTTGAAACGGCCTCAGAATTCGATGAAATTAGTTTTGTTAGGACCGTATCGTCAATACGAAGCTAGAAAATATTTTTCTGGAATTTATTGAGTCAGTATGCGGCCCCGGTAAATTGAAATGTGCGTTCAACTTCAATATATATATTTATATTTTGATTTTGACGAAAACTGATCGAAACAGCCAAACGGGCTTGCGATATATATCCCATTGTGTTCAGTATGGGGGTAATTAGCTATGGACGACAGTCGGTGGGTTCGATTTCGAGTTCGAAAATAAAAGTTACTTTTGGAAATTAAAATATAATTAAATTATATATATATATATTTTCAATAACCCCCCTATCTTCATTCATTCAGTCAACCCCCCCTACCCCCGTTCTAATTTTCCAAATCGAGAAACCCCCCTTACCGCCGCCCGCTGCTGCTACCCCAGTCGCTGGCCACCCATCAACGCCGCCTCCTCCCCTCTCTCTCTCCTCTTCAGCGACGCTTCTCCTTTCCCCCTCCCCCCTTCCCCAATCGATCGAGAACCCCCCCCCCCCATACGACGCACATTACCCCCCACAACCCACGAACAAACGTGCCCCCCCCCTTCGCGCCTCAGGCGATAGCCAATGCCGGAGCACCCCTCCCTCTCCTCGTCGCTGACCGTAGCCCCATCGCTACAGAAAAAAAACCGTAAGCTTTCTAATTTATTTTTATTTTCATTTTTAAATGTCTTTTTTAGATCCGATATTTATTTTATTTTATTTTATTTATTTTAAACCAATGAAGAAAAATATATAATAGCATATATAAAATCAGCTTTGAAATAAAGGAGCATTAGATTTGAAAAGAAGGAAAGGTCGGATTTTTAAAGTAGGAAAGCTAGGGTTTTTATCATAAGTTAGAAATATTTTTATACAACATAAAGGTTTGATTTTAATAATTAAAAAGATTCGATTTTTAATCGTATGAAGTAGCGAAGAAAAATATAATTTTGCCATGTATGTAGTAAAGTAAAAATATGATTTTTATATCATAGAGATCATAAAAATATAATTTTTATATATGTAGTGGCTACGGAGAATGAAAATGACAAAAGGCGAACACGACGAAGATTTCTACATAAGCAGAGTCGTGGTGTTTGGATTAGCTAATTGGTGAGAACTTCTCACTTTTAATTTATTTCTAGTTTGAAATATATACTAGGATGCAAATGGTGTTTAGTAGCACCTGACACCCGTCGTCCACAGACCATGGACGGCTTGTATGCTTGTTTGTTTGATTTTGATGTGTAGTTGATTGTGTGACGTGATGTGAAATGAAATAAAATATTTAAGTAGTTAAAAATATTTTATAGTTAAAAATATAATTTTTAACGTGTATATAAAATAAAATATTTATAAACAAATCAGACAATTTGTTTATATACACACATTTGACTGATATTGATTGGGACGATAAATTTTACACATCGCCCAACTGCACAAATAAAATCTGTGTTTGATTGTTTGAAACCCCACACGGGTATTGGGATGATATATGACATACACTAATCCCAATATTTAGATGTATGTCGATCGATTGATTGACAAAATGTTATAAGCGTTAAATATTTATATTTGATGCTTATACAGTGTAGAACGCACTTTGGATGATGTTTGATTGTTTGTTGTCACTGTCGTATATATGAATTGGATGAAATCCATATAACTGAAATTATATAGTAATTGACTGTGTCTTATTCTAGTTCAGAATTATCAAATATTTTAAAATAACATTCAGTGAATATTGAAATGTGAAGCAGTGTTAAGTAGTTAAACGTCATTTTAACACGAACGGGAACTTTGTCGATTTTATTTGTTTTTAATGAATATTGAAAAGTGATTTCAATAATCGCATATTTTAGAAAACGAATTTGAATTGAATTGAATAGAAAATGAATTCGAATTGAATTGAATAGAAAATGAATTCGAATTGAATTGAATAGAAATTCAAATCGAATTGAAATTGAATTGAATAGAATTCAAATCGAATTGAAATTGAATTGAAATTGAATTGGAATTGAATTGAAATCAAATAGAAATGAATGTAAAAAGGAATTTATAAAGGAAAAAATCAATTTTGATTTGAAATCGAATAAGAAGTTGAAATCGTTTTGAAAATAAATTTAAAACGATTTATAAAATATGTTTTGAAAGGAAATCGACGAAATATTATATATATATATATATATATATATATAATGGCCTGAATAGAACGCGCCGCGGCAGTTCGCGAATTTCGACCATTAACTTCGAATGGATATTGCGGGAGATCCAACCGTCGGATTCTCCTAAAACCGCAACCGTTGAGTTCGTATCGAAAAGAGCTTTCTAACGAATATTAGAAATTAGAAATCTAACGGTTGGATTTGGAGTTATGTCCAAATCAAATTAGGAAAAGGTCGTTGTAAGTGCAGTTCGATGGCTGTTGATGGAACGACTGTACGGGCCTTAATAAAATTATTAAAAATAATAATAATTTGTTTAAAATCATAAGAAATGAATTGTGAAGAATTGGAATGAAAATTTCCATATTTGAAAAGATAAAATAGATTTTTATCGAAATGAACTAGTTTTGAACTAGAATAATAATTTATTTATTTTTAAAATAAATAAATTGGATTGGAAAGGGTTTTAAAAGTAAACAGGATTTCCAATAATTGAATTGGAATGGATTTGAATCAAAATTGTCTTTGGAATATTTCGATGTTGGATTTCATGATTATACAGATATTGTTATGGAAATTTGAAAGATATTTTTATATCGTTATTTCCAATACGATATTTGTTGGTCGTAGAATTTGATATTGAATATAAGCCGGTATATTTTCTATTCAGAGCCTTGTATTTAATATCAAATGTGATTTGGGTTTGTCATGAATGGTGTCTTCATTAACACTATTTTTAAGCCCAGGTGAGAAAAAGATTAAATCTTTTTATTTAGATTTAATGAAGTGTACCAATTAAATAATATTTAATTAGAATTGAATTGGTATTGATTTTTGGGTTTATCGTTAACAGTGTTTTAAATAACACTTGTTCTTTAACCCGATAATTAATAGAATGTGATTTTGGGTTGTCGTGAACGGTATCTTCAATAATATTGTTCTTAGACCTAACGGAGTTAATAAAATCAGAAACTAACTGGAGATTAGTTAAGTTGAATGGTTTCTTGGGTATTGATATGATGTTGGTTTCGGCCTTCGGGGTTAATACTTAGGGAATTGCTCACTTGCTAATTTACGGTTAGGGACTGATTGAAATGTGATGTGATTTTGGGGTTTATCGTGAACCGTGTTTTAAATGACACTGATTCTTTAACCCAGTTAAAGATTAAAACTAAGTGGAGTTTTAATGAATCTTTAATTAGATTGAAAAGATCGAGAATGGAGTATCACCAGTTTTACTCCAGGCGGTAGTTAAATGGTAATTGAATTTACCGATAACACCGTGGTGTTAGATATGAAGTATGACCAGTTTTACTTCATGGGATAAATAGGTTGGGATTAGGAAATAAAATAAATAATTACTTCGGTGTGGTTCGCTAATCCCGACTAGTTTGAAGTGATATTCAAAGGAAGATTAAAGAATAAATTTATAAGAATTTATCTTTGATAAAATTAATGGGAACCTTTCCCTAAGAATGTGAAATTTAGAAACTAACTGTAGGTTGGCTAAGATAAATGGTTTCCTGGGTATTGATCTGATGTTGGTTTCGGCCTTCGGGGTTAATATTTGGGGAATTGTTCTCTTACTAATTTACGATTAGTGACTGATGAATTGGAATGAGGCGTATGTTGTGTTTGTGTAACACTTGTTTATTATATACGCGAGTTATTCAGAAAGACCGGGTTTATCCCATTCTGAATAACTGATTCGACGATTAGTCGAAGATGAAGACGGTGGTTGAAGACTGGAGGTCTTCACGTCGTTTGGATAATTACTGATGATCTTGATTGGGCCGTACACCCAAGAGGAAGGAATCAGTTGGTGATCGTCCAGACGTACTTGGAGATCGATGGATATGCGAGGTACAAGGTGCCTCCGGTTTCGTTCAGACCTAGAACGGACTTGTAAATGGACTGTGTGTCTGACATTAGGTATCATTCTGTGTGATTGATGGATATCGCTTGCATGGGGTGGTTTGCCTGTGTGGCATGCTAAGATGCAAATGATCAAGGTTTTGTTGAAAAACAAAGTCTTGTGGTTGATGATCAAAGCACCACCTGTGTGGCTTAGCTTCGGGAGAGGACATCAGGGAGGGCATGTGTTTCTTTCTAGCTAGAAGTGGCATTAGTGGTTTTACATGCCCTGACGAGTTTGACTTATGTGGTTGTTGCTGTTGCGAGGCGCCTCGGATATATTGGTGACTATGTGAAGCCGTTGGAGTCATTCATTGGCTCATTTACGCCCCAAAGGGCGGGGAAACGCAATGTTCAGGCATTTTAATCCACATCGGTGGACCGGCCCTGACAATCCTAGGGTCACTCGAGCTCTAATCCTGAGACTCGGGCTTGACACTCTCGAATCGGTAGAGGACTATCTTTTGCCTCGGTTCACAGATGGAAATCCAACTTCCAATATGTGACGTTTCGGTTTTAGTTGTAATCCTATATATGGCGACATATTTGGATGGGGCGCTCATGCCGTCTATGATTGATATTTATGATTGTATATAAAATCAAAAACTAACTGGAAACGAGTTAAGTTGAATGGTTTCTTGGGTATTGATCTGATGTTGGTTTCGGCCTTCGGGGTTAATACTTAGGAAATCGTTCTCTTACTAATTTACGGTTGGAGTCTGATTAAGAATCAAAAGATGAAATTTAGCGTATCAAGCATTCTTTGGCTATTATAAGGTAAATACCCTATCCTCCGGCTTGCGTTGCATTGTGTGATGGGACCTGGGTCTTAAAATAGCTTCACTTTTCTTTATTTAGCATTGCGCTGTTTGTTTTATGCACTGGTATTCTTCGGAGGAAACCCGTTCCGTGTTATACGGCGTGGTCCCTTGATTTACCTAACTTTAAAATAAAGATTAATAACTGTTTTAGTTCTCACACCAATCACATGACTGACCTGATGTCTATTGTTTTAACCTAAACTCTGGGTGCCCTTATTTTGACACGGGCAGCTAGTAGTTTTGGTTTTGCAGATTTATATTCACAGGGACCTGGTTTACAGCTGGAATGATATCCGGAAAGCTCTGTATCCGTATATCTCTTCTAGTTGTGTGTTGTATTATTTTTCGCTGCTATGTAATGTATTGTAATCTCTGATAATTTGTGACGTATATTATTGATTCATACTCTGTATATTCTTGTGTTCTGATGGAATTGTTGTAATAAGCAATGAAATGTTCTTCTGTTTGTGTTCTGATTTGTCGTGTTCTCAAAGCAATCCGTGCTTTCCTTACCGGGGAAGTTCGGGTCGCTTCATTTTGGTACCAGAGCTTTGGTTTACAAAGCTCAGAGAACAAGACACATTAGAACCATACGAAAGAATTCATCAGATATTGGATTAGTAATATCCAATGGGAATGACTCGTTAGAGATGAGATTAGTAGTATCCTAGAACGAGTGTGAAGAGTATATTTTTGAAAATGAAAACAAAATTTTTTTTTGAAAAATTTAAATCGAATTATTCGTATTTGAATAATTTAATTGTATTGATTTGGACAATCAAGTATATGAAAATTTTGCATATACGCCTAGCTAACATGTATTCGAAATTTCAAATATACTGGGTAGATATAGAATCACACTCTAGTCGCCCGGAGATGGTTCTGATGATCGCTATAGTACGTACATCATCAGAATTTATATTCGAGTTTCGAAAGTGAGATTTCTATATATTTCCAATTGACTGGTGTGAGAACCGAAACTAGATAGGGCTTATTGTTGTGATTTGGCATCAAAAATGTGATTTTTTGACTATGTATCAAAATTATGAATTTGAAATGATAATCAACTAATTGATTGATGGTTGTGTTGTTTGATTATTGTTTGATTAATTAGAATTTTGAACCATTATGTCAATTTGAACCAAATAGTGAGTTGTATTGAAAATTGGTTACATTTGCATATATGCGCATGTGCTTACATTGAACAGGTCATTGCAAGGAGGCTAGAGCAGAGGTTAAAATTGTTTGCCCGACAAATAGGTACATGTTTACCATAATTTACAGTTTTGTTGGGTGATGATGATTTTATGAGCCGATTGGCTAGCCGCTTGGCTTTTGCTTTTTCTTTTGGATTGAAGAAGGCCATGGGAGGCTATATGAAATATCCCGAAGTCCCCGGTGCAGGGGAGGTTATGGCGAAATTTTTCGAAAATTTAGGGTGTTAGCCAAAAAAATTTAAAATTCTTAGAAACTGAAAAGTTGAAGAACTTAAGCCGTAAAGAAAATAGTGAAAGTTGAGTTGATTAGTTAAACAACTTTCGGCTTCGTTCCTTTTCGGGGACGAAAAGTTTTAAGTGGGGGAGATTGTAATAACCCAGAAATCTGAGTCAATTTAAAATTTTTATTTTGGCAATTTTAGCGAATTTTGAATATTTAAAATGAATTATTTTAAATAAAAGGACGAGAAATTTATTTTGAATAGAATTCGAACGTATATATTTATATAGATCGTCGTTAGAATATAAATATTTATTTATAATTATAAAAAGAATTAAAAATGGCGCGGTAGTTCGATAATTCGATTTCAAATTTCAAATGAATGTACAGGATCAAAATAAACCGGGTTTTAGTGAAACCAAAAATATTTGAATCTAATTGAAAATATCTTTCCAACGAATCCGAATAATCAAAATTTCATAGCGGGAATCAAAAGATATGCCAAGTTGAAAATTCAGAATAGTCGCTATGGAATTCTGGCCCTTAAAAATAGCCATTTTGCACATGACCTCGGTTTTCGACGAAACCACTTTTGTTGGATCCGGGATGTCAAATTATTGCTAGGTTTCAAAATTCGTAATTTTTTGAATCAATATGTGAGCGTGACAAAGGAAAACGCGTTTGACTAGTTTCAGTTGATTTTAATCGACTGGAAAATGGCCATTTTTCAAACGGTCTCAGAATTCGATGAAATTAGTTTAGTTAGGACCGTATCGTCAATACGAAGCTAGAAAATATTTTCCTGGAATTTATTGAGTCAGTATGTGGCCCCGGTAAATTGAAATGCGCGTTCAACTTCAATATATAGATTTATATTTTGATTTTGACGAAAACTGATCGAAACAGCCAAATGGGCTTGCGATACATATCCCATTGTGTTCGGTATGGGGGTAATTAGCTATAGACGACTGTCGGTGGGTTCGATTTCGAGTTCGAAAATAAAAATTACTTTTGGAAATTAAAATATAATTAAATTATATATATATATATATATATATATATATATTTTCAATAACCCCCCTATCTTCATTCATTCAGTCACCCTCCCCCCCCCCCATTCTAATTTTCCAAATTGAAAAACCCCCCCTTACCGCCGCCGCCCGCTGCTGCTACCCCAGTCGCCGGCCACCCATCAACGCCGCCTCCTCCCCTCTCTCCTCTTCAGCGACGCTTCTCCTTCCCCCCTTCCCCAATCGATCGAGAACCCCCCCCCCCCCCTCATACGACGCACGTTACCCCCCCCCCCACAACCCACGAACAACCGTGCCCCCCCTTGCGCCTCAGGCGATCGCCAATGCTGGAGCACCCATCCCTCTCCTCGTCGCTGACCGTAGCCCCCTCGCTACAGAAAAAAACCGTAAGCTTTCTGATTTAATTTTATTTTCATTTTTAAATGTCTTTTTCAGATCCGATATTTATTTTATTTTATTTATTTTAAACCATTGAAGAAAATATATAATAGCATATATAAAATCAGCTTTGAAAATAAAGGAGCATTAGATTTGAAAAGAAGGAAAGGTCGGATTTTTAAAGTAGGAAAGCTAGGGTTTTTATCATATGTTAGAAATATTTTTGTACAACATAAAGGTTTGATTTTTATCATTAAAAAGATTTGATTTTTAAACGTATGAAGTAGCGAAGAAAAATATAATTTTTCCATGTATGTAGTAAAGTAAAAATATGATTTTTATATCATAGAGATCATAAAAATATAATTTTTATATATGTAGTGGCTACGGACAATGAAATTGACAAAAGGTGAGCACGACGAAGATTTCTACATAAGAAGAGTCGTGGCGTTTGGATTAGCTAATTGGTGAGAACTTCTCACTTATAATTTATTTCTAGTTCGAAATATATACTAGGATGCAGACGGTGTTTAGTAGCACCTGACACCCGTCGTCCACAGACCATGGACGGCTTGTATGCTTGTTTGTTTGATTTTGATGTGTAGTTGATTGTGTGATGTAATGTGAAATGAAATAAAATATTTAAGTAGTTAAAAATATTTTGTAGTTAAAAATATAATTTTTAACGTGTATATAAAATAAAATATTTATAAACAAATCGGACGATTTGTTTATATACACACATTTGACTGATATTGATTAGGACGATAAATTTTACACATCGCCCAACTGCACAAATAAAATCTGTGTTTGAATGTTTGAAACCCCACACGGGTATTGGGATGATATATGACATACACTAATCCCAATAATTAGCTGTATGTCGATCGATTGATTGACATACTATTATAAGCGTTAAATATTTATATTTGATGCTTATACAGTGTAGAACGCACTTTGGATGATGGTTGATTATTTGTTGTCACTGTCGTATATATGAATTGGATGGAATCCATATAACTGAAATTATATGGTAATTGACTGTGTATGACTCTAGTTCAGAATTATCAAATATTTTAAAATAACATTCAGTGAATATTGAAATGTGAAGCCGTGTTAAGTAGTTAAACGTCGTTTTAACACGAATGGGAACTTTGCCGATTTTATTTGTTTTTAATGAATATTGAAAAGTGATTTCAATAATCGAATATTTTAGAAAATGAATTCGAATTGAATTGAATAGAAAATGAATTCGAATTGAATTGAATAGAAAATGAATTCGAATTGAATTGACTAGAAAATGAATTCGAATTGAATTGAATAGGAATTCAAATCGAATTGAAATTGAATTGAATAGGATTCAAATCGAATTGAAATTGAATTGAATCGAATTGAAATCGAATTGGAATTGAATTGAAATCAAATAGAAATGAATGTAAAAAGGAATTTATAAAGGAAAATTCAATTTTGATTTGAAATCGAATAAGAAGTTGAAATCGTTTTGAAAATAAATTTAAAACAATTTATAAAATACGTTTTGAAAGGAAATCGACGAAATATATATAATATATATATTGTATATATATAATGGCCTGAATAGAACGCGCCGCGCCGCGGCAGTTCGCGAATTTCGACCATTAACTTCGAATGGATATTGCGGGAGATCCGACCGTCGGATTCTCCTAAAACCGGAACCGCTGGATTCGTATCGAAAAAAGCTTTCTAACGAATATTAGAAATTAGAAATTAGAAATTTAACGGTTGGATTTGGAATTATGTCCAAATCAAATTTGGAAAAGGTCGCTGTAAGTGCAGTTCAGTGGCCGTTGATGGAAATCGACTGTACGGGCCTTGATAAAATTATTAAAATTAATAATAATTTCTGTAAAATCATAAGAAAAGATTTGTGAAGAATTGGAATGAAAATTTCCATATTTGAAAAGATAAAATAGATTTTTATCGAAATGAACTAGTTTTGAACTAGAATAATAATTTATTTATTTTTAAAATAAATAAATTGGACTTGAAAGGGTTTTAAAAGTAACTAGGATTTCCATTAATTGAATTGGAATGGATTTGAATTGAAATTGTCTTTGGAATATTTCGATGTTGGATTTCGTGATTATACAGATATTGTTATGGAAATTTGAAAGATATATTTATATCGTTATTTCCAATACTATTTTTGTTGGTCGTAAAATTTGATACTGAATATAAGCCGATATATTTTCTATTCAGAGTCTTGTATTTAATATCAAATGTGATTTGGGTTTGTCGTGAATGGTGTCTTCATTAACACTGTTTTTAAGCCCAGGTGAGAAAAAGATTAAATCTTTTTATTTAGATTTAATGAAGTATGCCAATAAAATAATATTTAATTGGAATTGAATTGGTATTGATTTTTGGGTTTATCGTGAACAGTGTTTTAAATAACACTTGTTCTTTAACCCGATAATTAATAGAATGTGATTTTGGGTTGTCGTGAACCGTATATTTAATAATACTGTTTTTAGACCCAACGGAGTTAAGAAAATCAGAAACTAACTGGAGATTAGTTAAGTTGAATGGTTTCTTGGGTATTGATCTGATGTTGGTTCGGCCTTCGGGGTTAATACTTAGGGAATTTCTCACTTGCTAATTTACAGTTAGGACTGATTAAAATGTGATGTGATTTTGGGGTTTATCGTGAACCGTGTTTTAAATGACACTGATTCTTTAACCTAGTTAAAGATTAAATCTAAGTGGATTTTTAATGAATCTTTAATTAGATTGAAAAGATCGAGAATGGAGTATCACCAGTTTTACTCCAGGTGGTAGTTAAATCTTTAATTAGATTTGAACATGAAATGGTAATTGAATTTACCGATAACACCGTGGTGTTAGATATGAAGTATGACCAGTTTTACTTCATGTGATAAATAGGTTGGTATTGGGAAATAAAATAAATAATTACTTCGGTGTGGTTCGCTAATCCCAACTAGTTTGAAGTGATATTCAAAGGAAGATTAAAGAATAAATTTAAAAGAATTTATCTTTGATAAAATTAATGGAAACCTTTCCCTAAGAATGTGAAATTTTGAAACTAACTGTAGGTTGGCTAAGATGAATGGTTTCCTGGGTATTGATCTGTTGTTGGTTTCGGCCTTCGGAGTTAATATTTGGGGAATTGTTCTCTTACTAATTTACGGT
Source organism: Allium sativum (assembly GCA_030737875.1). Lineage (NCBI taxonomy): Eukaryota > Viridiplantae > Streptophyta > Magnoliopsida > Asparagales > Amaryllidaceae > Allium > Allium sativum. Next base: position 639,381,935 of record CM060922.1, read on the forward strand.
TAGTGACTGATGAATTGGAATGTGGCGTATATTGTGTTTGTGTAACACTTGTTTATTATATACGCGAGTTATTCAGAAAGGCCAGGTTTATCCCATTCTGAATAACTGATTCGACGATCAGTCGAAGATGAAGACGGTGGTTGAAGACCAGAGGTCTTCACGTCGTTTGGATAATTACTGATGATCTTGATTGGGCCGTACACCCAAGAGGAGGGAATCAGTTGGTGATCGTCCAGACGTACTTGGAGATCGATGGATATGCGAGGTACAAGGTGCCTCCGGTTTCATTCAGACCCAGAACGGACTTGTAAATGGACTGTGTGTCTGACATTGGGTATCATTCTGTGTGATTGATGGATATCGGTTGCATGGAGTGGTTTGCCTGTGTGGCATGCTAAGATGCAAATGATCAGGGCTTCTGTTGAAAAGCAAAATATTGTGATTGATGATCAAAGCACCGCCTGTGTGGCATAGCTTTGTGTAACGTGAATTCGCGAGCCTCACACCCCGGTTGTGAACTAGAAACGGGAGAGGACATCAGGGAGGGCATGCGTTTCCTTCAAGCTAGAAGTGGCGTTAGTGGTTTTACATGCCCTGACGAGTTTGACTTATGTGGTTGTTGCTGTTGCGAGGCGCCTCGGATATATCAGTGACTATGAGAAGCCGTTGGAGTCATTCGTTGGCTCATTTACGCCTGGGAAACGCAGTGTTCAGGCATTTTAATCCACATCGGTGGACCGGCCCTTACGATCCTATGGTCACTCGAGCTCTGATCCTGAGATTCAGGCTAGACAGTCTCGAATCGGTAGAGGACTATCTTTTGCCTCGGTTCACAGATGGAAATCCGACTTCCAATACGTGACGTTTCGGTTTTAGTTGTAATCCTATATATGGCGACATAGTGGGATGGGGCGCTCATACCGTCTATGATTGATATTTATGATTGTATATAAAATCAGAAACTAACTGGAAACGAGTTAAGTTGAATGGTTTCTTGGGTATTGATCTGATGTTGGTTTCGGCCTTCGGGGTTAATACTTAGGGAATCGTTCTCTTACTAATTTACGGTTGGAGTCTGATTAAGAATCAAAAGATGAAATTTAGCGTATCAAGCAATCTTTGGCTATTATAAGGTAAAAACCCTATCCTCCGGCTTGCGTTGCATTGTGTGATGGGACCTGGGTCTTATAATAGCTTCATTTTTCTTTTCTTAGCATTGCGCTGTTTGTTTTATGCACTGGTATTCTTGGGAGGAAACCCATTCCATGTTATACGGCGTAGTCCCTTGATTTACCTAACTTTAAAATAACTGTTTTAGTTCTCACACCAGTCACGCGACTGACCTGGAGTTTATTGTTTTAACCTAAACTCTAGATGCCCTTATTTTGACATGGGCAGTTAATAGTTTTGGTTTTGCAGATTTATATTCACAGGGACCTGGTTTGCAGCTGGAATGATATCCGGAAAGCTCTGTATCCGTATATCTCTTCTAGTTATGTATTGTATTATTTTCCGCTGCTATGTAATGTATTGTAATCTCTGATAATTTGTGACGTATATTATTTATTCATACTCTGTATATTCTTGTATTCTGATGGAATTGTTGTAATAAGCAATGAAATGTTCTTCTGTTTGTGTTCTGATTTGTCGTGTTCTCAAAGCAATCCGTGCTTTCCTCACCGGGGAAGTTCGGGTCGCTTCACTAGCGCCACCACCTCGCCACTGAGCCATTCCCGACCGTTCCTGGTGCCGCCGTGAACCTCACACCCCCCTTCGAATGAATTAAAAAAAAAGAGGCAAGAAAGTTAAATTACATTGTTTCTTTCAGTTTTTATTTTAAACTCGATTTGAATTTTAATTTCAGTTTTAATTACGTATAGATTACTTATCATTTTTATAAAACGGAAAAGCTTTGATTTTGAAATGGAAAAAAAAAATTGATTTTGAAATATAAAAGAGATTAGATTTTTATATAACGTTGCTAATAAAAATATGATTTTTATATAATGTAGCTAATAAAAATATGATTTTTATATAATGTAGATAATAAAAATATGATTTTTATATAAAGTAGATAATAAAAATATGATTTTATATAAAGTAGATAATAAAAATGTGATTTTTATATATGTAGTGGATGCGGGCAACGAAAGTGATAAAAGGCGAGTGGAGAAGATTTCCTACATATAAAGAGTCGCGGTGTATTGGTTTAGCTAGTCGGTGAGAACTCCTCACTTTTACTTTGTTTTCTAGTTGAAATATATACTAGGATGCAGGCGGTGCTTAGCAGCACCTGACACCCGTTGTCCACATATCATGGACGACTTGTGTGATTGTTTGTGTTGTGAAATTTGATTGTTGATTGTGATGTGAAAAATATATATTCATGTGTTGAAATAAAATAAATATTCATGTGTTGAAATAAAATATATATTCATGTGTTGAAATCAAATATATATTCATGTGTTGAAATAAAATAAATATTCATTTACAAATCGAACGATTTGTTTATGTACACCGATTTGACTGATATTGACTGGGACGATAAATTTTACACATTGCCCAACTGCACAAATAAAATATGTGTTTGATTGTTTGAAACCCCACACGGGTATTGGGATGATATTGGACATACACTAATCCCGATTGTTTAGTTGTATGTCAATCGATGGGTTGACAGACTGTGTAAGCGTTAATTATTTATATTTAATGCTTATACAGTTGTGTGGTGCACTCTGAATGATGGTTGATTATTTATCGTTGTTATTATATACATGTGCTGTATGGAATCCATATAATTAACATTATATGGTATTTGATTGGGCCTCATTCCAATTTGGAAAATAAGGAATATTGTAGAAAGAAAATTCATGTGTTGAACATAAAGAAAATTCATGTGTTGAATAGAAAGAAAATTCATGTGTTGAATAAAAATAAATATTCATGTGTTGAAAAAAAAAATCATGTGTTAAAGAAAATATTCATTTGTTGAATAGAATAACAAAGTTATTGAAATATATAAAGCCGTGTTGGTTAGATATGCGCCATTTTGACGCGAACGATATTTATATCGATTATATTCATTTTTATATTGATTATAGAAAAGGAAGTGATTTCAGAATATAACGTTTTGAAAATATTATCATTTGTATATCGATGAAGTGGAATATTCAATTTTGATTCGAAATTGAATATGAAGTTGAAATCGTTTTGAAAACGAATTTCAAACGATTTATAAAATACATTTTAAAAAGAAATCGATGAAATATATATATTATATATATAGAATGGCCTGAATAGAACGCGCCGCACCGCGGCAGTTCGCGAATTTCGACCATTGATTTGGAATGGATATTACGGGAGATCCGACCGTCGGATTCTCCCAAAACTGGAACCGTTGGATTCGTATCGAAAAGAGCTTTCTAACGAATATTATAAATTAGAAATCTAACAGTTGGATTTGGAATTACGTCCAAATAGAATTTGGAAAAGGTCGTTGTAAGTGCAGCTCGATGGCCGTTGATGGAAATCGACTGTACGGGCCTTGATAAAATTATTAAAAATAGTAATAATTTGTGTAAAATCAAAAGAAATGATTTGTGAAGAATTAGGATGAAAAATTCTAAATTTGAAAAGATAAAAATAGATTTTTATCGAAATGAATTAGTTTTGAACTAGAATTATAATCCCATTTATTTTTAAAATAAATAAAGTGGATTTGAAATGGTTTTGAAAATAACCAGAATTTCCAATATATAAAGTGCAAATGGATTTGAATCGAAATTGACTTTGGAATATTTCGATGTTGGATTTCATGATTGTACAGATAGTGTTATGGAAATTTGAAAGATATATTTATATCGTTATTTCCAATACGATATTTGTTGGTCGTAGAATTTGATATTGAATATAAGCCTATATATTTTCTATTCACAGCCTTGTATTTAATATCAAATGGGATTTGGGTTTGTCGTGAATGGTGTCTTCATTAACATTGTTCTTAAACCCAGTGGAGGAAAGGATTAAATCTTTTGTTTAGATTTAATGAAGTATACCAATTAAATGATATTTAATTGGAATTGAATTAGAATGTGATTTTGGGTTTATAGTGAACCGTGTTTTAAATGACATTGGTTCTTTAACCCAGTTAAAGACAGGATGTGATTTCCCAAGTTAAATAATCATTAAAATTGATTTTTGTTAAGATTAAAGCCAAGTGGAGTTTTAATGAATCTTTAATTAGATTGAAATGATCGAGAATGGAGTATCACCAGTTTTTCTCTAGGCGATATTTAAATCTTTAATTATATTTGAACGTGAAATGGTAATTGAAGTTACCGATAACACCGTGGTGTTAGATATGAAGTATGACCAGTTTTACTTCATGGGATGAATAGGTTGGGATTAGGAAATAAAATAAATGATTACTTCGGTGTGGTTCGCTAATCCCGACTAATTTGAATTGATATTCAAAAGAAGATTAAAGAATAAATTTAAAGAATTTATCTTTGATAAAATTAATGGGAACCTTTCCCAAAGTATAAGAATATTTGAATAAAAGAATATTCTGAATTGGAATGAGGCGTATGTTGTGTTTGTGTAACACTTGTTTATTATATACGCGAGTTATTCAGAAAGGCCGGATTTATCCCATTCTGAATAACTGATTCGACGAGTGGTCGAGGATGAAGACGGTGGTCGAAGACCGGAGGTCTTCACTTCGTTTGGGTGATTACTGATGATCTTGATCGGGTTGTACACCCAAGAGGAGGGAATCAGTTGGTGATCGTCCAGACGTACTTGGAGATCAATGGATATGCGAGGTACAAGGTGCCTCCGGTTTCGTTATGACCCAGAACGAACTTGTAAATGGACTGTGTGTCTGACATTGGATTTTATTCTGTGTGATTGATTTCTATTAAATATATATCAGTTTGGCGGCAGAGAATTTATTTTCTTGCTTAACGCCCTTCTATGAGACATACAAGCTCAGGGGTTATGTATTGATGGATATCAATCACATGGAGTGAATTGCCTGTGCGGCATGCCTAAGTGGCAATTGTTCAAGGCTTCTGTTGAAAAGAAAAGTCTTGTGGTTGATGATCAAAGCACCGCTTGTGTGAAATAGCTTTGTGTAGCATTAATTCGCGAGCCTCACACCCCGGTTGTGAACCAGAAACGGGAGAGGACATCAGGGAGGGCATGCGTTTCCTTCTAGCTAGGGTGGTGTCAGTGACCTACCAGCCCTGTGTAACAACCCGAAAATCTGGGCCAGTTTAAAATTTTTATTTTGGCAATTTTAGCAAATTTTGATTATTTAAAATAATACCGACGAGAAATTTATTTTGAATATAATTCGAACGTATATATTCGTTTGAATCGTCGTTAGCATATAAATAATTATATATAATTATAAATAGAATTGAAAATGGCGCGGTAGTTCGATAATTCGATTTCAAACTTCAATTGAATGTACTGGGTGCAAAATAAACCGGATTTTAGTGAAACCAAAAACATTAGGATCTAATTGGGAATATCTTTCCAACAAATCCGACAAATCGAAATTTCATAGCGGGAATCAAAAGATATGTCCAGTTGAAAATTCTGAATAGTCGCTATAGAATTCAGGCCCTTAAAAATGGAAATTTTGCAAACGACCTCGGATTTCGACGAAACCACTTTTGTTGGGTCCGTGATGTCAAGTTATTGCTAGGTTTAAAATTTCATAATTTTTCAAATCAATATGTGAGCGTGGCAAAGGAAAACGCGTTTGACCAGTTTAAGTTGATTTTAATCGACTGGAAATTGGCCATTTTTCAAACGGTCTCAGAATTCGACGAAATTAGTTTTGTTAGGACCGTATCATCAATACGAAGCTGGAAAATATTTTTCTGGAATTTTTCGAGTTAGTATGTGACCCCAGTAAATTGAAATGCGCGTTCAAATTCAATATGTAGAGTTATATGTTGATTTTGATAAAACTGATCGAAACGAACGAATCAGCCTACGATTCATATCCCATTGTGTTCGGAATGGGGGTGAAACGCTATGGACGACAGGCGGTGGGCCTCGTTTAGAGGTCGTTTGAAAAAGTCAACTTTTTGAAATTAAATAATTAAATAAAAAAATATACCCTCCCCTCTCCTTAACTACCCAGCCCCCCCCCCCCCTAATTCCCAAACCCGATTCACTCAGCAAATAAAAAAAAGGGGGGAGGACGGAGGCGGAAAACCGCCATCGCCATCGCGCGCCTCCAGGTGGCGCGCCACCACCCAAACCCCCCCTTCTGTAACACCCCGCCTCCGCTAGGGTCACTCGCAAAGGAATGCACTAGCTTTAGAGGGGCATTATTGGTAAACATGCACAGAAATATCACAAGACAGAACATATAAAATAGCGGAAGTAAAATCGAACTTTCATAAACATGAATACATAAGGTCTAAAGCCTTTTACATCAGAGTACATCAAAACCTGTCTTGCAATAGTAAAGAAGCATAAAGACTTTTTCATAAATTATTCCCCAAATAAAAACAGTAAAGTAGCCATAGCCAGGAAAAGTCCAAGCCATCCATGATGACCTTCAAGCAGAAGAAGTCCGAACTAAACAGCAGTGTTTCCTCCCTGTAACCTGGGGGGAAACGGAAGAAAAGAGGCGAAACAAAACGGGTCAGTCAAAAAGACTGAGTAAGCCCTATCTACTATTAGTATAAAAACTAGTAAAGTTAACTGACATGAGAAACTGAGATGAACATAAGCATGATAACAAGATAGATAAGCTAAATCAAAATAACAGGATGAACTACTGAACTCAGATAAACTAGGGTGTCGTGATAAACTACGGTGTCAAGATAAAACAAGGTATCACATTGTCAGGTTTCTATCAAGTATAATATCCCAAGATATCTATCGCGTATAACGTCCCATGGCATCTATCCTGTATATCTGCTCTGCACCTACCGTACTAGTACCCCAACTGTATTACGTGTTATCCGTGAATGACCCTTACTCAAAAGTCGTGTAATGGTCCATGTCAACCTAATATGCCGCATATATAGGTTACTCAACTCATATGTTTCTTTCCATGTATAAGTTCAGTCCTTTGCCGTAGGCTGTACGGGCTTTCCCATGTAAACGGTTTATCCTTGAAGTTGTTTTGGACTGCAACCCTTGATCTAGTTGTGTTTCCTTACCATGAACTATCGCGCGTCCACTTAGGATTTATGCCACCTAGGACCGCTAGGGATTATGCTACCTAATGAACGTTTCTGTGTCTCGGTTTGTGTTTTGGCCACCTAGGACCACTAGGGATTACGCCACCCGTCAACCGCGCCCTTGATCCCACGTATGTATCGTGAATCGTTTTCCATGTCTAGATGCACATGTTCCTCAATGTGCCATCCGAGTTCCGTGCCAAGGCAAATCAAGAAATACGGAACTCGGTCGGGAGCTTTAAATTGTCTGCCGATGCAGATATCAAGGTCTGTTTTTGTACCCGTGGCTATGGTCCCACGTGACCCCTCCCTCAACTACTGAAAGGCAATCCAAGAAAAATCATGTATAAGAACCACTCCACGGCCCCACTATAGCCCACTTTCCTACGGGCCAACCTCACCCATGACTCGATAGCAAGCACATGGTCTGTTGGGGGTTCCCTGCCTTTCCGCACGTACACGATTGACTAAAGATGGTAGGTAGTCGGCGATGCGCTATCCAGGGCAAAAACAAGAATCGTCGACTCCACGCTAATCCATCCCAGTCTTTAGGTTGCTCGCATAGCAACCAAGGCATACTCTTGGTCCTTCTAACGCAGACCTTAACCTCTCATGGGCCTAGTATAATTACCTGGCAGCCCACAGAGGGATCCCAAGAATATCCTCACGTCCCCCGAAGCTTCCACTTCGGCACCCAGTGCGCTGGAGCTTTTATCCAAGTCAGATAACTTGCTCCCCCTCGTATACAAAGTGATGACCTACCGTATCAGGTTACTCATCATTTTGAGAATTAGTCCTATGTCCTTAGCTAAGAATTATTACTTAGTTACCCTTAACTAAGGTTTACCACTTAGCTTCCTTTCTCGTTATCCTTGATTAACCACGGTTTTCTACCTAGTTCTTCTAGCTAGGGTTTGTCTATTGGGTTAAGTGTTATCATTCAAGCCCATGACTTAACCCGCCCACGAATCACGTCAAAGATTGGCTAAGTATTTAAGTTCAAGACTTAGTCCCACAAGTTGGTTAAGTGTACCCAGAGGCTCATGACTTAACCCTATCAAGTCAAATTGGTCAAGTACTAGCTTACCTTAATCCTATCGGATTATCTTGCTAGATCGATTAAGCATAGATTATCTTAATCCCATCAAATTATCGAGTCGGATTGGTTAAGTATAGGTTGACTTAACCCCATCCTCTAATCGTACTACAATGGTTAAGTATATTCTAAAAAGGTCTTGTGACTTAACCTTATCAGGTCCGCGTATTAGATTGGTTAAGTGTAAGTTACTTAACCCCATCAAATCATCATGTATAATTGGTTAAGTATAAGTTGCTTAACCCCATTAAATTATCACGTTAAGTTGGTTAAGTATTGGTTACTTAACCTCATTGAATTACCGAGTTTAAATTGGTTAAGTGTTTAACTTAACCCCATCGAATTATCGTGTTTAGATTAGTTAAGTGTGGATTACTTAACCCCATCTAATTACCGTGTCGGATTAGTTAGGTGCAAATTACTTAACCCCATCCCCTAATCATCTTGTATGGTTAAGTGTCATTAAGAAAACATACTTAACCTTGCCAAATTATCATGTTGGATTGATTAAGTGTTGGTTAACTTAATCCCCGTCCACTAGTCGTATAAAAATGGTTAAGCGTCATTAGGCAAATCACTTAACCTACCCAACCTTGTCATGTTTTGTTAAGTATCATTAGCCTAACCTATTTACTTAATCCATTTACCCATGTCATATTTGGTTAAGAGTCATTAATCAAATTAACTTAACCCTATCATGTGGCATTAATTACTTAATGCACCCCAACCTCTCACATTAGACTTTGTTGTGGTTACTAGTTAAGCCGGTCGGTTCCGGGTAGCTTTACACCACAACTTGGTCTAACCTCGGGTTCAAGCACAACATGACCAACTTCTCACATTGGGTCCTATTGTTTGCAACTACTAGTTAGGTCGGTCGGTTCCGGGTAGTTTTACGTTGCAAACTCAACCCAACCTCGAGTTGGCCACTTTCATGTTTAGTCTAGTGTCATGTTCATAGTCAAGTTTTCAAGCAATTGGGTAGACCTAACTTAATAGGTAAATTCCCAATGGGTAGACCTAACTTAATAGGTAAATTCCCAAGCTTATGTTTTTATGCATACTTACATGTCAACTTCCATGTTATACTTCAAGTCATGTTTTCAAGTATAAACACATGTCATATTTAACGTTACATGTTGTCATGTTTATACCCATTTACCCAAGTCATATTCATGTCATTATGTTTCCCCATAATGTGACCCCAACGCTTTTTAAACTAGCATATACGTTCGCAACAATGTGATGGATTAAAAGAAGAGACTTGGCAAAGGAATGACAAAAATGGGTATTAAGCCACAAGTTAATCATGGTGGCAAATGAGGCACAAATGTGTTCATTAGCTTGCATGTTACATTCTTAAGCCTCAAAAACATGCATCAACCCAAACTTGGTACATAAGCGAATCATGGTGACAAAAGACATGGAATGATGGCTAGAAACTCGCATATATCATCATATAAGGATTATGACTTCATATGCAAGTTGACATAATGATTATGAAGATTCTCATGTTGCATAATGCAACATTTCAACATAAAGGTTGTGGCTTTTAGTTCATAAGATCAAGATAATGACTTCATAAACTTGCATAACATGATAGCATGCATCATTCTAATTAATCAAACCCAAACTTTCAACATGAACATTTAACTTCATAGTTAATATCTAAGAGTAGGGAAGGGCTTACATAGCTATGAAGGCACAAATCGAAATGCAAAACAAAGATTGTGATGAAGCCTATGCATGCCATCACCCAAAAACCCAAAGATGAACACTCCAAATCAACAAAAATACCATCTTTATGAACAAAGATCAAAGCTTTTGCCTTGAAATCAACTTGAGAAGCTCTCATACTAACATAGGGACTCTCTAATACTCTCATGATCATGAAACCTCTCATAGAAATGAAGTGGAGGCTAGGATAGTTGAGTGGAGGCCATGACAGTAGCAATTTTGCCATAGTTTAGTTGCATGAATGAATAATGAGGGTTTAGGGGTAGGTTAGGGGCTTATTTATAGATTAGGCAAGTGTTTTAGGCCATAGGATTAAACCTAGATTCAATCCAAGCCACCAAAGTATGTCTTGGGGAAGAAGTCAAGTGTAGGAACCATCTAGGGCCTTTAGATTAAAGATGAACCATGAGAACCATCCAAATGCAAAATCTGCATTTGAGCGAATCGGCCCACGAGTTGACAGCCAAACAGCCTGGATTAACCCCTAGTCGACCCAGCGGGCTCGGGTCGACCTCAAAAATCGGCCGGTTCGGTTATTCCCCTCTCCCAATTCGCTGTTTTGAACATTTTTGCATATTTATTTATTTAATTTTCAAATATATATATATATATCAATATATATATATATTTCTCTGCGCAACCCATTTCACTTAATTAAGTATCCTTTAATTTGGGAATTTTTCGTGAAACTTCGCGAGGCCATATCTTGGTCATACGGACTCCGATTTTCGAAAACTCGGACTCTATTTTGCGTATTTTTCCGAGACGAACGCAATGGCATAGCCCGTTTCACCTGATTCAGAATTTAAAATTAAATTCTGCCTTGATTCTCATCTTAATCATGTTATCGAAATACGGGTTGTTACATTCTCCCCACCTTTTAGGATTTCGTCCCCGAAATCTCCAAGTTAGGAAGAACATATCCTACTATCCATCATCCATCTACTCAAAACATCATCCACAAGCAACCATTGTCCTTAGATGATTTCTAATGCTGTATGAATATATGCAAGACGTGTGTGTACATGTTCCTTAGCTAATGCTAATGATCAGGCCTGAATAATCTTTCTAATGCAAAAATATGTATAGTGCCATGTATCCAACGTGTATGCAAATAGTCCTAGTCATATAGATACTATATGCGTGCACAATCATTCATTCATATGCAACAACCGCATGACAATACACTGGATTTCATCCATAAACAAGTATAAATACTCGTGCATATGCAATATGAAATGTGACCGAGTCGAGCTAGTATCTAATGTGTATTCGCGCATCCACGAGCAACCACTTGCAACCATATCAATCATAACATGTTTCAAATACATGTTTACATCCATAGGGTTCTACCTAGGATTCCCTGAAACAGGGTCGAGAAGATAAACAAGACAAACTCCTTACGGGGTTTGTAACAGAAAATAGGACCGAGAGGATGTCCACAAAAGATAGCCTACAAGTAAGCTCTACCGAAAACAGGGATCAAGAATATACTCCCAAAAAGAGATATCATGCGCGTATCTAGTCTTTGACCATCAAAGTCGTCTTTCCTGAGCTTAATTCCATTGTGCCTTGACCGTCTTTTAACTTCACGATTTCGCAGCTTCTTATTTCCATAACATGAGCTAGAACTCATTTCTTTGTCGCCTCTCGTTCCACTTGCACTTATCCTTTTCCTAGAATACTTGACGCAAACATGACTGCGTACTCATGATCTCATGCAAGCTTTCCAAAATTCACTAGTGAATCTCGGACCTCGTACCACAAGGTATTCCATGTAGAAGAACTTTCTCTTGAAAGTAAACAGATGCCAACCAGGTTATCAAGCGCACTTACTTGGGTGATTTCCATAACCCGTGCATAAGTGAAATAAACCATCCGTCTTATCGGCGAACACCACTCGATCGGGCTTCAAATTTCCAATAAAGGCATCAAGGGATTCTAAGTAATTAATCATGACCGAACCCAAAAAGGTTACACGAGACTTCGAGGGTATTACCAAGGCTAGTCAAAGAGTCTAACTACCCTCCTATCAAAACCGAGAGTGGCACCCCTTACTGGATAACCACTTCATCCATAACCGAGGCATGTTATTCTCAAATCCAAAACAAGTCATGAATAAATGGACCGGTTCTCCACAGGACTTGAGACAAAAATGGGATTCTCTATTACGCTAGTACTTAAGGTGTAGAGACTCAACTATCAAAGCAAACTTAAATGATGCGGGGATCAAAACAAAGTCTTGGCGGGATGATAGAAAAGAAGAGCTAAACTTTTAACAAGATCGTTACCCTCCTACCGAGGTGCCCTAGAAATAAGAGCATACTATTACCCTCCCGATGATCTTGTCCTTGTCCCATAATACTTAACTATCCACCCCGTTTTACCATGCCAAAGGTACTCTCTCGTCATGGGTTTCATTGTTCATCTTTCTCCCTCCTTTGAGGACTAAGCCATACCAACCAGTTGCTCATCCTTAAGCTCATATCCTTTATCCTCTTTCTCACTATCCTTTCTTATAACGCGGCCACTGGTCTCTCGAGAACCACCTCCATCACATGGAAAGCACTTTCGTAGATAGAAAAGACTAGTCGCAGTTAAAACCACTGTGACTACAGATGGAGGAAAGAAAGGAAAAGAGATTCAATTAAGGAAACAAGGATAGTGCTAATGGCCTTTGGGGAATAGCCTTTTTCTTTTAAAAGAAAATTTTCTTGAAAAATGCTTCTTTATAAACGATTTTCAAATAGTTTTCAGAAGGGCTTTAAAAACTTTTGCCCAGTCTGGTAACCTTCTGCTCTGATACCAAATGTAACACCCCGCCTCCGCTAGGGTCACTCGCAAAGGAATGCACTAGCTTTAGAGGGGCATTATTGGTAAACATGCACAGAAATATCACAAGACAGAACATATAAAATAGCGGAAGTAAAATCGAACTTTCATAAACATGAATACATAAGGTCTAAAGCCTTTTACATCAGAGTACATCAAAACCTGTCTTGCAATAGTAAAGAAGCATAAAGACTTTTTCATAAATTATTCCCCAAATAAAAACAGTAAAGTAGCCATAGCCAGGAAAAGTCCAAGCCATCCATGATGACCTTCAAGCAGAAGAAGTCCGAACTAAACAGCAGTGTTTCCTCCCTGTAACCTGGGGGGGGAAACGGAAGAAAAGAGGCGAAACAAAACGGGTCAGTCAAAAAGACTGAGTAAGCCCTATCTACTATTAGTATAAAAACTAGTAAAGTTAACTGACATGAGAAACTGAGATGAACATAAGCATGATAACAAGATAGATAAGCTAAATCAAAATAACAGGATGAACTACTGAACTCAGATAAACTAGGGTGTCGTGATAAACTACGGTGTCAAGATAAAACAAGGTATCACATTGTCAGGTTTCTATCAAGTATAATATCCCAAGATATCTATCGCGTATAACGTCCCATGGCATCTATCCTGTATATCTGCTCTGCACCTACCATACTAGTACCGCAACTGTTTTACGTGTTATCCGTGAATGACCCTTACTCAAAAGTCGTGTAATGGTCCATGTCAACCTAATATGCCGCATATATAGGTTACTCAACTCATATGTTTCTTTCCATGTATAAGTTCAGTCCTTTGCCGTAGGCTGTACGGGCTTTCCCATGTAAACAGTTTATCCTTGAAGTTGTTTTGGACTGCAACCCTTGATCTAGTTGTGTTTCCTTACCATGAACTATCGCGCGTCCACTTAGGATTTATGCCACCTAGGACCGCTAGGGATTATGCTACCTAATGAACGTTTCCGTGTCTCGGTTTGGGTTTTGGCCACCTAGGACCACTAGGGATTACGCCACCCGTCAACCGCGCCCTTGATCCCACGTATGTATCGTGAATCGTTTTCCATGTCTAGATGCACATGTTCCTCAATGTGCCATCCGAGTTCCGTGCCAGGGCAAATCAAGAAATACGGAACTCGGTCGGGAGCTTTAAATTGTCTGCCGATGCAGATATCAAGGTCTGTTTTTGTACCCGTGGCTATGGTCCCACGTGACCCCTCCCTCAACTACTGAAAGGCAATCCAAGAAAAATCATGTATAAGAACCACTCCACGGCCCCACTATAGCCCACTTTCCTACGGGCCAACCTCACCCATGACTCGATAGCAAGCACATGGTCTGTTGGGGGTTCCCTGCCTTTCCGCACGTACACGATTGACTAAAGATGGTAGGTAGTCGGCGATGCGCTATCCAGGGCAAAAACAAGAATCGTCACTCCACGCTAATCCATCCCAGTCTTTAGGTTGCTCGCATAGCAACCAAGGCATACTCTTGGTCCTTCTAACGCAGACCTTAACCTCTCATGGGCCTAGTATAATTACCTGGCAGCCCACAGAGGGATCCCAAGAATATCCTCACGTCCCCCGAAGCTTCCACTTCGGCACCCAGTGCGCTGGAGCTTTTATCCAAGTCAGATAACTTGCTCCCCCTCGTATACTAAGTGATGACCTATCGTATCAGGTTACTCATCGTTTTGAGAATTAGTCCTATGTCCTTAGCTAAGAATTATTACTTAGTTACCCTTAACTAAGGTTTACCACTTAGCTTCCTTTCTCGTTATCCTTGATTAACCACGGTTTTCTACCTAGTTCTTCTAGCTAGGGTTTGTCTATTGGGTTAAGTGTTATCATTCAAGCCCATGACTTAACCCGCCCACGAATCACGTCAAAGATTGGCTAAGTATTTAAGTTCAAGACTTAGTCCCACAAGTTGGTTAAGTGTACCCAGAGGCTCATGACTTAACCCTATCAAGTCAAATTGGTCAAGTACTAGCTTACCTTAATCCTATCGGATTATCTTGCTAGATCGATTAAGCATAGATTATCTTAATCCCATCAAATTACCGAGTCGGATTGGTTAAGTATAGGTTGACTTAACCCCATCCTCTAATCGTACTACAATGGTTAAGTATATTCTAAAAAGGTCTTGTGACTTAACCTTATCAGGTCCGCGTATTAGATTGGTTAAGTGTAAGTTACTTAACCCCATCAAATCATCATGTATAATTGGTTAAGTATAAGTTGCTTAACCCCATTAAATTATCACGTTAAGTTGGTTAAGTATTGGTTACTTAACCTCATTGAATTACCGAGTTTAAATTGGTTAAGTGTTTAACTTAACCCCATCGAATTACCGTGTTTAGATTAGTTAAGTGTGGATTACTTAACCCCATCTAATTACCGTGTCGGATTAGTTAGGTGCAAATTACTTAACCCCATCCCCTAATCATCTTGTATGGTTAAGTGTCATTAAGAAAACTTACTTAACTTGCCAAATTATCATGTTGGATTGATTAAGTGTTGGTTAACTTAATCCCCGTCCACTAGTCGTATAAAAATGGTTAAGCGTCATTAGGCAAATCAAATCACTTAACCTACCCAACCTTGTCATGTTTTGTTAAGTATCATTAGCCTAACCTATTTACTTAACCCATCTACCCATGTCATATTTGGTTAAGAGTCATTAATCAAATTAACTTAACCCTATCATGTAGCATTAATTACTTAATGCACCCCAACCTCTCACATTAGACTTTGTTGTGGTTACTAGTTAAGCCGGTCGGTTCCGGGTAGCTTTACACCACAACTTGGTCTAACCTCGGGTTCAAGCACAACATGACCAACTTCTCACATTGGGTCCTATTGTTTGCAACTACTAGTTAGGCCGGTCGGTTCCGGGTAGTTTTACGTTGCAAACTCAACCCAACCTCGAGTTGGCCACTTTCATGTTTAGTCTAGTGTCATGTTCATAGTCAAGTTTTCAAGCAATTGGGTAGACCTAACTTAATAGGTAAATTCCCAATGGGTAGACCTAACTTAATTTGTAAATTCCCAAGCTTATGTTTTTATGCATACTTACATGTCAACTTCCATGTTATACTTCAAGTCATGTTTTCAAGTATAAACACATGTCATATTTAACGTTACATGTTGTCATGTTTATACCCATTTACCCAAGTCATATTCATGTCATTATGTTTCCCCATAATGTGACCCCAACGCTTTTTAAACTAGCATATACGTTCGCAACAACGTGATGGATTAAAAGAAGAGACTTGGCAAAGGAATGACAAAAATGGGTATTAAGCCACAAGTTAATCATGGTGGCAAATGAGGCACAAATGTGTTCATTAGCTTGCATGTTACATTCTTAAGCCTCAAAAACATGCATCAACCCAAACTTGGTACATAAGCGAATCATGGTGACAAAAGACATGGAATGATGGCTAGAAACTCGCATATATCATCATATAAGGATTATGACTTCATATGCAAGTTGACATAATGATTATGAAGATTCTCATGTTGCATAATGCAACATTTCAACATAAAGGTTGTGGCTTTTAGTTCATAAGATCAAGATAATGACTTCATAAACTTGCATAACATGATAGCATGCATCATTCTAATTAATCAAACCCAAACTTTCAACATGAACATTTAACTTCATAGTTAATATCTAAGAGTAGGGAAGGGCTTACATAGCTATGAAGGCACAAATCGAAATGCAAAACAAAGATTGTGATGAAGCCTATGCATGCCATCACCTAAAAACCCAAAGATGAACATCCAAATCAACAAAAATACCATCTTTATGAACAAAGATCAAAGCTTTTGCCTTGAAATCAACTTGAGAAGCTCTCATACTAACATAGGGACTCTCTAATACTCTCATGATCATGAAACCTCTCATAGAAATGAAGTGGAGGCTAGGATAGTTGAGTGGAGGCCATGAGAGTAGCAATTTTGCCATAGTTTAGTTGCATGAATGAATAATGAGGGTTTAGGGGTAGGTTAGGGGTTTATTTATAGATTAGGCAAGTGTTTTAGGCCATAGGATTAAACCTAGATTCAATCCAAGCCACCAAAGTATGTCTTGGGGAAGAAGTCAAGTGTAGGAACCATCTAGGGCCTTTAGATTAAAGATGAACCATGAGAACCATCCAAATGCAAAATCTGCATTTGAGCGAATCGGCCCACGAGTTGACAGCCAAACAGCCTGGATTAACCCCTAGTCGACCCAGCGTGCTCGGGTCGACCTCAAAAATCGGCCGGTTCGGTTATTCCCCTCTCGCAATTCGCTGTTTTGAACATTTTTGCATATTTATTTATTTAATTTTCAATTATATATATATATATATATATATATCAATATATATATATTTCTCTGCGCAACCCATTTCACTTAATTAAGTATCCTTTAATTTGGGAATTTTTCGTGAAACTTCGCGAGGCCATATTTTGTCATACAGACTCCGATTTTCGAAAACTCGGACTCTATTTCGCGTATTTTTCCGAGACGAACGCAATGGCATAGCCCGTTTCACCTGATTCAGAATTTAAAATTAAATTCTGCCTTGATTCTCATCTTAATCATGTTATCGAAATATGGGTTGTTACACCTTCTCTGATCCTCTCCCCTCTGGCCTCTCTTCTCGTTCCCGAACCCCTACCTCGCAGCAAAGCCCCAAACCGAGCAGTCGATGTCGCGCCCACGTCGCCCCCTCCTCCCATCGTCGGCCTCCGCTCCCCGCGCCTTCCTCTTCTTCTCCGATCTCCCCTTCTCCTTCCTCTTCCCCCTCTTCTTACCCACCTCGCGCCCCCCCTGAACCCACCGCAAACCCCTCCTCGACGCCGTGGCCACCTCCCCAGCTCCGACTCCAGCACGCAAGCCACCCTCCGTCGAACACCAATGACCGCCTCCGATAGAAACTGTAAGTTCATTTATTTATATTTATATTCATTTGTTCAATGTAATTAGTTTTATATATGGATAAAAATCAGTTTTTAATAAGAACAAAGCTTTGATTTTTATATAAACGAAGATTGAATTTTTATAAGGTGAAAGGTCGGATTTTTGAAAAGATAAAAATCTGGTTTTTTATATTATAGCGAAAATAAAAATATGATTTTTATCATATGTGGAATATAGAAATATAATTTTTGTATGAAGAAAGGTTAAAAATATAATCTTTTATATTGTAGAAGTATAAAAATATAATCTTTTATTAAGTAAAAATATGATTTTTATATATTGAATAGCGAAGTAAAAATTCGATTTTTATATATTGAATAGCGAAGTAAAAATTCGATTTTTATATATTGAATAGCGAAGTAAAAATTCGATTTTTATATATTGAATAGCGAAGTAAAAATTCGATTTTTATATATTGAATAACAAAGTAAAAATGTGATTTTTACATATGTAGAGAATACGGGCAAAGAAAGTGACAAGAGGCGAGAACGGCGAAGATTTCTACATAAGAAGAGTCGTGGGATCGGATAGCTATCTGTGAGAATTTCTCACTCTTTAATTTAATTTTCTAGTTATATATATATACTATGATGCAGACGGTGTTTAGTAGCACCTGACACCCGTCGTCCACAGACCATGGACGGCTTGTATGCTTGGTTGTTTGATTTTGATGTGTAGTTGATTGTGTGATGTGATGTGAAATGAAATAAAATATTTATATAGTTGAAAATATTTTATAGTTAAAAATAGAATTTTTCATGTGTATATGAAATGAAATAAAAATAAACAAATCGGACGATTTGTTTATATATACACACATTTGACTGATATTGATTGGGACGATAAATTTTACACATTGCCCAACTCCACAAATAAAATCTATGTTTGATTGTGTGAAAACCCCACACGGGTATTGGGGTGATATATGACATACACTAATCCCAATAGTTAGTTGTATGTCGATCGATTGATTGACAAACTGTTATAAGCGTTAAATATTTATATTCGATGCTTATACAGTGTAGAATGCACTTTGGATGATGGTTGATTATTCATCGTTGTTATTGTATAAATGTGTTGTAGAAAATCCATATAATTAACATTATATAGTAATTGATTGGGCCTCATTCCAGTTTAGAAAAAGAAATATTTGAAATAGAAATATTTGAAAAAGAAATATTTGAAATAGAAATATTTGAAAAAGAAATATTTGAAATAGAAATATTTGAAAAAGAAATATTTGAAATAGAATATGTGAAAATAGAAATATATGAAGCCGTGTTGATTAGATTGACGTCATTTTGACGTGAACGATATTTATATCGATTTTATTCACTGTTCAATGAATATTGAAATAGGTTTGAAATTCGAATTAAATTAAAATAGAATTGAAATTCGAATTAAATCAAAATAAAATTGAATTGAAATGAATTCGAATTGAAATGAATTCGAGTTGAAATTGAATAGAAGTGAATCCGAAATTGAAATTGAATAGAAGTGAATCCGAAATTGAAATTGAATAGAATTGAATTCGAATTGAAATTGAATAGAAATGAAATTGAATAGTAATGAAATTGAATTGAAATTGAATTGAAAATCGATTTGAAATGAATTTAAAACGAATTTATATTGGAATATTCGATTTTGATTTGAAATTGAATATGAAGTTGAAACCGTTTTGAAAATGAATTTAAAACGATTTATAAAGCACATTTTGAATTGAAATCGACGAAGTATATATTATATATATTATATATATAATATAATGGCCTGGATAGAACGCGCCGCGCCGCGGCAGTTCGCGAATTTCGACCATTGACTTCGAACGGATATTGCGGGAGATCCGACCGTCGGATTCTCCTAAAACCGGAACCATTGGGTTCGTATCGAAAAGAGATTTTTAACAAATATTAGAAATTTGAAATCTAACGGTTGGATTTGGAATTATGTCCAAATCAAATTTGGAAAAGGTCGTTGTAAGTGCAGTTCGATGGCCATTGATGGAAATCGACTGTACGGGCCTTGATTAAATTATTAAAAATATCGATAATTTGTGTAGAATCATAAGAAATGATTTGGGAAAAATCGGGATGAAAAACTCCATATTTGAAAAGATAAAAATAGATTTTTATCGAAATGAACTAGTTTTGACCTAGGATTAAAATTCTATTTATTTTTAAATAAATAAATTGGATTTGAAATGGTTTTGAAAATAACCAGAATTTCCAATAATTGCATTGGAATGGATTTGAATCAAAATTGTCTTCGGAATATTTCGATGTTGGATTTCGTGATTATACAGGTGTTGTTATGGAAATTTGAAAGATATACATATATATATCGTTATTTCCAATACGATATTTGTTGGTCGTAGAATTTGATATTGAATATAAGCCGATATATTTTCTATTCAGAGCCTTGTATTTAATATCAAATGTGATTTGGGTTTGTCATGATTGGTGTCTTCATTAACACTGTTCTTAAGCCCAGTTGAGAAACTGATTAAATCTTTTTGGTTAGATTTAATAAAGTGTACCAATTAAATGATATTTAATTGGAATTGAATTCGAATTGATTCTTGGGTTTATCGTGAACAGTGTTTTATATAACACTTGTTCTTTAACCCGATAATTAATGAAATGTGATTTTGGGTTGTCGTGAATGGTATCTTCAATAATACTGTTCTTAGACCCAAAGGAGTTAAGAAAATCAGAAACTAACTGGAGGTTAGTTAAGTTGAATGGTTTCCGAGGTATTGATCTGATGTTGGTTTCGGCCTTCAGGGTTAATACTTAGGGAACTGCTCACTTGCTAATTTACGGTTAGGGACTGATTGAAATGTGATGTGATTTTGGGTTTATCGTGAACCGTGTTTTAAATGACACTGATTCTTTAACCCAGTCACAGATTAAAACTAAGTGGAGTTTTAATGAATCTTTAATTAGATTGAAATGATCGAGGATGGAGTATCACCAGTTTTGCTCCAGGCGTTAGTTAAATCTTTAATTAGATTTGAACGTGAAATGGTAATTAAATTTAGCGATAACACCGTGGTGTTAGATATGAAGTAAGACCCATTTTACTTCATGGGATGAATAGGTTGGGATGGGGAAATTAAAACAAATGATTACTTCGGTAAAGTTCGTTAATCCCGACTAGTTGAATCGAAACTCAAAAGAAGATTAAAGAATAAATTCAAAAGAAGATTAAAGAATAAATTCAAGGAATTTATCTTTGATAAAATTAATGGGAACATTTCCCTATGAATGTGAAATTTAGAAACTAACTGTCGGTAAGCTAAGCAGAATGGTTTTCTGGATATTGATCTGATGTTGGTTTCGGCCTTCGGGGTTAATATTTGGGGAATTTCTCTCTTGTTAATTTACGGTTAGTGACTGATGAATTGGAATGAGGCATATGTTGTGTTTGTGTAACACTTGTTTATAATATACGCGAGTTATTCGGAAAGACCGGGTTTATCCCATTCTGGATAACTGATACGACGATAAGTCGAAGATGAAGACGGTGGTCGAAGACCGGAGGTCTTCACGTCGTTTGGGTGATTACTGATGATCTTGATTGGGATGTACACCCAAGAAGATGGAAACAGTTGGTGATCGTCCAGACGTACTTGGAGATCGATGGATATGCGGGGTACTAGGTGCCTCCGGTTTCGTTCAGACCCAGAACGAACTTGTAAATGGACCGTGTGTCTGACATTGGATTTTAGTCTATGTGATTGATTTCTATTAAATATATATCTGTTTGGCGGCGGAGAATTTATTCTCTTGCTTAACGCCCTTCTCTGAGACGTACGATCTCAGGGGTTATATATTGATGGATATCAAACGCATGGAGTGAATTGCCTGTGTGGCATGCCTAAGTGGCAAATGATCAAGGCTTCTGTTGAAAAGCAAAGTCTTATGGTTGATGATCAAAGCACGTCCTGTGTGGCGTAGCTTTGTGTAACATTTACTTCGCGAGTTTCACACCTGGTATGAACCAAAAACGGGAGACGGACCTCAGGGAGGGCATGCGTTTCCTTCTAGCTAAAAAGTGGCGTCAGTGGTTTTACACGCCCTGGCGAGTTTGACTTATGTGGTTGTTGCTGTTGCGAGGCGCCTCGGTTTGATCGGACGATCCGGGTCTGATGGAGTCATTTAGTTGGCTCACCTACGCCCCAAAGGGCGGGGAAACGCAGTGTTCAGGCATTTTAATCCACATCGGTGGACCGGCCCTGTCGCTCCAAGGGACGATGCGTTCTGTTCCTGAGACACGGGCTAGAGCGTCTCGAATCGGTTGAGGACTATCTTTTGCCTCGGTTCATAGATGGAAAATCCAACTTCCAAATACGTGACATTTGCGGTTTTAATTGTAGAACTAGTATGGCGACATGATATATGGTACCCATGCCGTCTATGATTGATACTTATGATTTGAAGTTGTTTTGTACACTATGCACTTATAGTAGTATCAAATGATTTGTTTTAAACGTACTAAGCATGTTTGGCTATTATAAGGGAAAACCCTATCCCCCGGCTTGCGTTGCATTGTGTGATAGGACCTGGGTCTTATAATAGCTTCATTCTTCTTTATTTAGCATTGCGCTATTTGTTTTATGCACTGGTATTCTTGGGAGGAAACCCGTT
The DNA here is from genome assembly GCA_030737875.1 of Allium sativum. NCBI lineage: Eukaryota > Viridiplantae > Streptophyta > Magnoliopsida > Asparagales > Amaryllidaceae > Allium > Allium sativum. Next base: position 639,404,427 of record CM060922.1, read on the forward strand.
TCGTGTTGTACGGCTTGGTCCCTTGATTTACCTAACTTTGAAAATAAAGAATAATAACTGTTTTAGTTCTCACACCAGTCCCATGAATGACCTGGAGTTTATTGTTTTAACCTAAACTCTGGGTGCCCTTATTTTGACAGGGGCAGCTAGTAGTTTTGGTTTTGCAGATTTATATTCACAGGATCCTGGTTTACAGCTGGAATGATATCCGGAAAGCTTTGTATCCGTATATCTCTTCTAGTTGTGTATTGTATTATTTTCCACTGCAATGTATTTAAATGTAATTTAAATCTCTGATATTTCTGTGTAATATTCATTTATACTCTGTATATTCTTGTAATCTGATGCATTGTTGTAATATACAATGAAATGTCCTCCCGTCTGCGTTCTATTTTGTCGTGTTCTCAAAATAATCCGTTCTTTCCCATCTCTTCGGAGACCGGGGAAGTTCGGGTCGTTTCACCCTGACATTTATATATTTTTCACCTATGTGGTTGTTGCTGTTGCGAGGCGCCCCGGATATATCGGTGACTGTGTGGAGCCGATGGAGTCATTTGGCTCATTTACGCCCCAAAGGGCGGAGAAACATAGTGTTCAGGCATAATAATCCACAACGGTGGACCGGCCTTGACGATCCATAGGGCAGTTGCGGTTGTTCCTGAGACATGGGCTAGATTGTCTCGAAGCCGGTGAGGACGATCCCTTGCCTAGGTTCATAGATGGAAACCCAACTTCCAATACGTGACTTTGCGGTTTTTGATTGTAGAGCCTAGTATGGCGACATAGTGGTATGGGGCACTTATGCCGTCTATGATTGATACTTATGATTTGAAATTGTTTTGACATTATACACTTATAGTAATAATAAAACATGAAATTTCACATACCAAGCATTCTTGGATATTATAAGGTAAAAACCCTATCCTCCAGCTTGCGTTGCATTGTGTGATGGGACCTAGGTCTTATAATAGCTTCATTTTTCTTTATTTAGCATTGCGCTGTTTGTTTTATGCACTGGTATTCTTGGGAGGAAACCCGTTCTGTGTTATACGGCGTGGTCCCTTGATTTTCCTAACTTTAAAATAAAGATTAATAACTGTTTTAGTTCTCACACCAGTCACATGATTGACCTGGAGTTTATTGTTTTAACCTAAACTCTTGGTGCCCCTATTTTGAAACGGACAGCTAGTAGTTTTGGTTTTGCAGATTTATATTCACAGGATCCTGATTTACAGCTGAAGCGGTATTCAGAAAGCTCTGTATCCGTGAATCTGCTTTATGTTGTGCTTTGTATTGTTTTCTGCTGCGATGTATTCAAATGTAATTTAAACCTTTGATATTTTATGTGTAATATTGATTTATACTCTGTATATTCTTGTATTCTGATGGAATTGTTGTAAAATAAAATGAAATGTTCTTCTGTTTGCGTTCTGATTCGTCTTGTCCTCAGTACAATCCGTGATTTCCCGTAAGGGGGATTTCGGGTCGTAATAGATATTGTTTTGGAAATTTGAAAGATATATTAATATTGTTATTTCCAATACGATATTTGTTGGTTGTAGTATTTGATATTGAATATAAGCCGATATATTTTCTATTCAGAGCCTTGTATTTAATATCAAATGGGATTTAGGTTTGTCGTGAATATTGTCTTCATTAACACTGTTCTTAAACCCAGTTGAGAAAAAGATTAATAGATTTAATGAAGTGTACCAATTAAATAATATTTAATTGGAATTGATTTTTGGGTTTATCGTGAACTGTGTTTTAACGACATTTGATCTTTAACCCGATTTACAGTGAAATGGGATTTGGAATTTATAAATCTTTTTGATAAGATTTAAAGGAAATTTTCCAAAGTAAAGTTTTCCAATTTAATAAAATAAATTGGAATGGAATGGAACTCGGTTTGGTAATAATCGAAGTGAATTTCTATGAAGGAAGACTGCTAATATATATGGAATTTAAAAGGCTTTGCCGTTATTCCATTTATATTATTAGTTGGATATGGAAGTTTATATCGATTATATATATATATATATATATTGATCTATTTTCCATGAAAACTCCATTGTTAATGGAATGTTATTTTGGGTTTATCGTGAATCGTGTTTTAAATGACATTGGTTCTTTAACCCAGTTAAAGATAGGATTTATTTCCTGGATTTGAATAATCATTAAGTAATAATTTTTGGAAATTAAAACTGAATTAGAGTTTTAATGCATCTTTAATTAGATTGAAAAGTGAATTTGATAATTAAAATTATCAAATTCAAGAAATGATCGAGAATGGAGTACCGCCAGTTTTACTTCAGACGATAGTTAAATCTTTAATTAGATTTGAACGTGAAATGGTAATTGAATTTACCGATAACACTGTGGTGTTAAATATGAAGTATGACCAGTTTTACTTCATGGGATGAATAGGTTGGGGTTGGAAAATTTAACAAGTGATTACTTCGGTAAGGTTCGCTAATCCCGACTAGTTTGGATAAACCATAATTTGGTTTGAATTGATATTCAAAAGAAGATTAAAGAATTTATCTTTAATAAAATTAATGGGAACCCTTCCCAAAGTATAAGAATATTTGAATAAAAGAATATTCTGAATTGGAATGAGGCGTATGTTGTGTTTGTGTAACACTTATTGATTATATACGCGAGTTATTTAGAAAGACCGGGTTTATCCCATTTTGAATAACTGATTCGACGATGTGTCGAGGAAGAAGACGGCGGTCGAAGACCGGAGGTCTTCACATCGTTTGGATAATTACTCGTGATCTTGATTGGGCTGTACACCCAAGAGGAGGGAATCAGTTGGTGATCGTCCAGACGTACTTGGAGATCGATGGATATGCGAGGTACTAGTTGCCTCCGGTTTTGTTCAGACCCAGAACGGACTTGTAAATGGACTGTGTGTCTGATATTGGATATCATTCTGTGTGATTGATGGTTATCGGTTGCATGGAGTGTTTTCCTGTGTGGCATGCTAAGATGCAAATGATCAAGGCTTTTGTTGAAAAGCAAAGTCTTGTGGTTGACGATCAAAGCACTTCTTGTGTGGCATAGCTTTGTGTATCGTTAATTCGCGAGCCTCACACCCCGGTTGTGAACCAGAAACGAGAGAGGACCTCAGGGAGGGCATGGGTTTCCTTCTAGCTAGGGTGGTGTCAGTGACCTACCAGCCCTGAAATTTATATTATTTTCACCTGTGTGGTTGTTGGATTGCGAGGCGCCTCGGATATATCGATGGCTATGTGGAGCCGATGGAGTCATTTGGCTCATTGACGCCCCAAAGGGCGGGGAAACGCAGTGTTCAGGCATTATAATCCACATCGAGTGGACCGACCCTGACGATCCAAGGTGCAGTTGCGGCTGTTCCTGAGGGGCAGGCTAGAGCGTCTCGAATTCGGTAAGGACTATCTTTTGCCTTGGTTCATGATGGAATTCCAACTTCCAAATACTGACTTTACGGTTTTGATTGTAGAACCTAGTATTGGCGACATGATATATGGTACCCATGCCGTCTAGGATTGATACATTTATATTTGAAGTTGTTTTATACACTATGCACTTATAATAGTATCAAATGATTTGTTTTAACGTACCAAGCATGTTTGGCTATTATAAAGTAAAACCCTATCCTACGGCTTGTGTTGCATTGTGTGATGGGACCTGGGTCTTATAATAGCTTCATTGTTCTTTATTTAGCATTGCGCTGTTGTTTTATGCACTGGTATTCTTGGGAGGAAACTCGTTCCGTGTTATACGGCGTGGTTCCTTGAGTTACCTAACTTTAAAATAAAGATTAATAACTGTTTTAGTTCTCACACTAGTCACATGACTGACCTGGAGTTTATTGTTTTAACCTAAACTCCGGGTGCCCTTATTTTCCGCACGGGCAGCTTGTTGTTTTGGTTTTGCAGATTTATATTCACAGATTCCTGATTTACAGCTGGAACAATATCCGGAAAGCTCTGTATCCGTATATCTCTTTCAGTTGTGTTTTGTATTATTTTCCACTGCTATGTAATGTAATTTAAATCCCTGATATTTTTCAGATGTATAATATTTATTCGTACTCTGTATATTCTTGTATTCTGATGGAATTGTTGTAATAAGCAATGAAATGTTCTTCTGTTTGTGTCCCGATGTAGCTTGTCCTCAACTCAATCCGGGCTTTCCTTCATGGGGAGGTTCTGGTTGTTTCATCTTTGGTATCAGAGATTTGGTTTACAAAGCTCGAGAACAAGACACATTAGAACCATACGAAAGAATTCATCAGAGATTGGGTTAGTAATATCCAATGGGAATGACTCGTTAGAGATGGATCAGTAGTATCCTAGAACGAGTGTGAAGAGTATATTTTTAAAATGAAAACAATTTTGGTTTTACAAATTTAAATCAATTATTCGTATTTGATTAATTATTTTATATTGAATTTGGACAAGCCAGTATATAAAGATTTTGCGTATACGTCTGATCCGCGTGTATTTGAGATTTTAATATACTAGATAGATGTAGAATCACACTCTAGTCGCTTGGACATGATTTTGATGATTGACGCGTCATCATCAGAATTTATTTTCGTATTTCGAAAGTGGGATTTCTATATATTTCCAATTGACTGGTGTGAGAACCAAAACTAGATAGGGCTTATTGTTGTGACTTGACATCAAAAATATGATTTTTGGACGATGTATCAAAGTTATGAATTTGAAATGATAATCAATTAATTGATTGCTGATTATGTTGTTTGATTATTGGTTGATTAATTAAAATTTGAACCATTTAGCCAAATTAAACCAAATATTGAACTGTATTGAAAATTGTTTGGAATTGCATGCATATACATGTGTATACATTGAACAGGTCATAGCAAGGTGGCTAGAGAAGAGGAATAAAATTGTTTGCCCGACAAATAGGTACATGTTTATTGTATTTCTTTGGGTTTGGATGATTTTATGAGCTGCTTGGCTGTTTCTTTTTCTTTTTGGATTGGAGAGGCTTGTATGGCAATTTCGGGATTTCCCCGGTGCTCCCGTGCAGGGGAGGTAATGGCGAAAATTTTCGAAAATTTAGGGTGTTAGCCAAATTTTTGAAAAATTTGAGTAGTTCTTTGAAACTGAAAAGTTGAAGGACTTAACCCACAATGAAAATAAGGAAAGTTGAGTTGGTTTGTAAAACAACTTTCAGCTTCGTTCCTTTTCGGGGATGAAAAGTTTTAAGTGGGGTAGATTGTAATAACCCGGAAATCCGAGCCAATTTAAAAATTTTATTTTGGCAATTTTAGCGAATTTTGAGTATTTAAAATGAATTATTTTAAATAATAACGATGAGAAATTTATTTTGAATAGAATTAGAACGTATATATTTATTTGAATCGTCGTTAGAATATAAATATTTTATTTTAATTATAAAAGGAGTTGAAAGTGGCGCGGTAGTTTGAAAATTCGATTTCAAATTTCAAGTGGATGTACAGGATTCAAAATAAACCGGATTTTAGTGAAACCAAAAATATTAGAATCTGTTTGAAAATATCTTTCCAACGAATCCGAAAAATTGAAATTTCATAACGGGGATAAAAAGTTATGCCCAGTTGAAATTTCAAAATAGTCGTTATGGAATTTTGGCCCTTAAGATGGAAAATTTTCAAACGATCTTAGAGTTTGACGAAATTAGTTTTGTTAGGACTGTAACGTCAATATGAAGCTAGAAAATATTTTTTGGGAATTTTTAGAGTATGTATGTGGCCCCGGTAAATTGAAATGCGCGTTCAAATTCAATATATAGATTTATATTTTGATTTTGACGAAAACTGGTCGAAACGATCGAATCAGCTTACGATACATATCCCACTATGTTCGGAATGGGGGTAATTAGTTATGGACGACAGGCAGTGGGTCTCGTTTGGAGATCGAATATAAAAGTTACCTTTTGGTACTAAATTAAATATGAAAATATATTTAAATAATTAAGTCAACTCCTTTGTCTCTCTCTCCCTTCCCTTATCGTTCAAATAAACGAAATAAAAAAAGAAACCCTAGCTCGCCGCCGCGATTCCACCTCCATCGTCGTCACCGCGTCTGCCGCCGTCGTCCCCGAGCGCTGTGCCACCCTCCTCCTCCCTCCACGTCCTCCAACGACGAACCCCCCCCCCCCCCGAATCGATTTGGAAAACCAGCACCCCCTTTTTTTACCGAGCCACCGCCTGAACGGCGAACCCCCAACGTCGTTGTGACCCCCTTCCGACCTCCCTACCACCTGCGCCACCTCCCCTTGCTCCTCCTCCTATGTACAAACCCGCACCACCCCAAACCGCCCCAAATCCAACCGCGATGGCCACCATAAGGCGCTGCAGCCTCGATCCCTGCGCCACGGAGGTTCGTGACCTCTCTTGGACCTCCGCGAGCATCATAATCCGACCTTTACAAAGTAAGTTTTCTTGTTTTATTTTTATTTTATTTTATAAAAATCTGATTTTTATATAGATGTAGGTTTAATGAAGATCATATTTTTACGTGTATAGAATAGCAAGGTAAAAATAGAATTTTTACATATAGAACGGGCTTGTAAAAATAAGATCTTTATATATTAAAAGACTAGATTTTTAGTCGTATAAAAATTGGATTTTTAGCATATAAAGTTCAGATTTTTAATTAGTAAAGATAAGATCTTTAGTTATAAAAAGACATGATTTTGAAAAATATAAAAATATGATTTTCAAAGGCTAAATAGCGAGTAGGATTTGATTTTTATTTATAGCATCATAAAAATACGATTTTTATTGTATGCATAGAGTTATAAAAATATAATCTTTATAATATATGTAGCAAGATAAAAACATGATTTTTAATATATATATATAGAGTAATAAAAATATGAGTTTTATTTATAAATATCGTTGGTTAAAAATGTGATTTTTATCATGAACAGCGTGAAATGGTTGAGTTGGAATGTTGGGCGAATCCAAACCGTTCAGAAATGAAACGACGGAGTGGAACCCAAAGGTGAGAACTCCTCACTTTTATTTTAATTTCTAGTTTGAAATATATACTAGGATGCAGACGATGCTTAGCAGCACCCGACACCCGTCGTCCACAGACCATGGATGACTTGTTTGTTTGATTGATGTGTTGTGAAATTTTATTGTGTGATGTGGAATGAATAAATATTTTATAATTAAAAATATAATTTTTAACGTGTATATAAAATAAATATTTATAAACAAATCGGATGATTCATTTATGTACATCCATTTGACTGATATTGATTAGGACGATAAATTTTACACATCGCCCAACTGCACAAATAAAAATTTGTGTTTGTTGATTTGAAACCCCACACGGGTGTTGGGATGATATTTGGCATACACTAATCCCAATTATTTAGCTGTATGTCGATCGATTGGTTGACAGACTGTGTAAGCGTTAATTATTTATATTTAATGCTTATGCAGTTGTGTGGTGCACTCTGGATGATGGCTGATTATTTATCATTGCTATTATATACATGTGTTGTAGGGAATCCATATAATTAACATTATATGGTAATTGATTGGACCTCATTCCAATTTGGAAAATAAAGAATATTATAAAAAGAAAATTCATGTGTTGAATAAAATATATATTCATGTGTTGAATAAAAGAATATTCTTGTGTTAAATAAAAGAAAATTCATGTGTTGAATAAAATATATATTCATGTGTTGAATAAAAGAAAATTCATGTGTTGAATAAAATATATATTCATGTATTGAATAAAAGAATATTCATGTGCTGAATAAAAGAAAATTCATGTGTTGAATATAATATATATTCATGTGTTGAATAAAAGAAAATTCATGTGTTGAAGAAAATATTCATTTGTTGAATAGAATAACAAAGTTATTGAAATATATAAAGCCGTGTTGGTTAGATATGCGCCATTTTGACGCGAACGATATTTATATCGATTATATTCGTTTTTATAATGAATATAGAAAAGGAAGTGAATTCAAAATATAACGTTTTGAAAATATTATCATTTATATATTAATGATATGGAATATTCAATTTTGATCTGAAATTGAATATGAAGTTAAAATCATTTTGAAAACGAATTTAAAACGATTTATAAAATATGTTTTAAAAGGAAATCGACGTCATTTATATAATATTATATATATATATATATAATGGCCTAAATAGAACGCGCCGCACTGCGACAGTTCCCGAATTTCGACCATTGACTTCGAATGGACATTACGGGAGATCCGACCGTCGGATTCTCCTAAAATCGGAACCTTAGGTTTGTATCGAAAAGTGCTTTCTAACGAATACAAGAAATTATAAATCTAACAGTTGGATTTGGAATTATGTCCAAATCAAATTTGGAAAAGGTCGCTGTAAGTGCAGTTCGATGGCCGTTGATGGAAATCGATTTTACGGGCCTTGATAAAATTATTAAAAATATCAATAATTATTGTAAAATCATAAGAAATGATTTGGGAAGAATTGGGATAAAAAATTCCAAATTTGAAAAGATAAAAATAGATTTTTATCGAGATGAACTAGTTTTTAACTAGAATTATAATCCCATTTATTTTTAAAATAAATAAAGTGGATTTGAAATGGTTTTGAAAATAACCAAAATTTCCAATATATAAATTGGAAATGGATTTGAATCGAAATTACCTTCAGAATATTTCGATATTGAATTTCGTGATTATACAGATATTGTTATGGAAATTTGAAAGATATATTAATATCGTTATTTCCAATATGATATTTGTTGGTTGTAGTATTTGATATTGAATATAAGCTGATATATTTTCTATTCAGAGCCTTGTATTTAATATCAAATGGGATTAGGGTTTGTCGTGAAGGGGTGTCTTCATTAACACTGGTCTTAAACCCAGTTGAGAAAAAGATTAAATCTTTTTATTTAGATTTAATGAAGTATACCAATTAAATAATATTTAATTGGAATTGAATTGGAATTGATTTTTGGGTTTATCGTGAACTGTGTTTTAACGACATTCGTTCTTTAACCCGATTTACAGTGAAATAGGATTTGGAATTTATAAATCTTTTTGATAAGATTTAAAGGAAAATTTTCAAAGTAAGGTTTTCCAATTTAATAAAATAAATTGGAATGGAATAGAATTCGATTTGGTAATAATCGAAGTGAATTTCTGTGGAGGAAGACTGCTAATATATATGGAATTTAAAAGGCTTTGTCGTTATTCCATTTATATTATTAGTTGGATATGGAAGTTTATATCGATTATATATATATATATTGATCTGTTTTCCATGAGAATTCCATTGTTAATGGAATGTGATTTTAGGTTTATCGTGAACCTTGTTTTAAATGACATTGGTTCTTTAACCCAGTTAAAGATAGGGTTTATTTCCTGGATTTGAATAATCATTAAGTAATGATTTTTGTAAATTAAAACTGAATTAGAGTTTTAATGAATCTTTAATTGGATTGAAAAGTGAATTTGATAATTAAAATTATCAAATTCAAGAAATGATCGAGAATGGAGTACCACCAGTTTTACTTCAGACGATAGTTAAATCTTTAATTAGATTTGAACGTGAAATGGTAATTGAATTTACCGATAACACCGTGGTGTCAGATATGAAGTATAACTAGTTTTACTTCATGGGATGAATAGGTTGGGGTTGGGAAATTTAACAAGTGATTACTTCAGTAAAGTTCGCTAATCCCGACTAGTTTGGATATGAATTGATATTCAAAAGAAGATTAAAGAATAAATTTAAAGAATTTATCTTTGATAAAATTAATGGGAACCTTTCCCAAAGTATAAGAATATTTGCATAAAAGAATATTCTGAATTGGAATGAGGCGTATGTTGTGTTTGTGTAACACTTGTTGATTATATACGCAAGTTATTCAGAAAGACCGGGTTTATCCCATTCTGAATAACTGATTCGACGATGTGTTGAGGATGATGACGGTGGTCAAAGACTGGAGATGTTCACATTATTTGGATAATTACTGATGATCTTGATTGGGTTGTACACCCAAGAGGAGGGAATCAGTTGCTGATCGTCCAGACGTACTTGGAGATTGATGGATATGCGAGGTACAAGGTGCCTCCGGTTTTGTTCAGACCCAGAACGGACTTGTAAATGGATTGTGTGTATGACATCGGATATCATTCTATGTGATTGATGGATATCGGTTGTATGGAGTGGTTTGCCTATGTGGCATACTAAGATGCAAATGATCAAGGCTTTTATTGAAAAGCAAATTCTTGTGGTTGATGATTAAAGCACCGCCTGTGTGGCATAGCTTTGTGTAGCGTTAATTCGCGAGCCTCACACCCCGGTTGTGAATCAGAAATGGGAGAGGACCTCAGGGAGGGCATGCGTTTCCTTCTAGCTAGGGTGGTGTCAGTGACCTACCAGCCTTGACATTTATATTATTTTCACCTGTGTGGTTGTTGGATTGCGAGGCGCCTCGGATATATCGGTGGCTATGTGGAGCCGATGGAGTCATTTGGCTCATTGACGCCCCCAAAGGGCGGGGAAACGCATTGTTCAGGCATTATAATCTGCATCGAGTGGACCGACCCGGACGATCTAAGGTGCAGTTGCGGCTGTTCCTGAGGGGCGGGCTAGAGCGTCTCAAATTCGGTAAGGACTATCTTTTGCCTTGGTTCATGATGGAAATCCAACTTCCAAATACGTGACTTTGCGGTTTTGATTATAGAACCTAGTATTGGCGACATGATATATGGTACCCATGCCATCTAGGATTGATACATTTATATTCGAAGTTATTTTATACACTATGCACTTGTAATAGTATCAAACGATTTGTTTTAACGTACCAAGCATGTTTTGCTATTATAAGGTAAAACCCTATCCACCGGCTTGTGTTGCATTGTGTTATGGGACCTGGGTCTTATAATAGCTTCATTGTTCTTTATTTAGCATTGCGTTGTTATTTTATGCACTGGTATTCTTGGGAGGAAACCCGTTCCGTGTTATACGGCGTGGTCCCTTGATTTACCTGACTTTAAAATAAATATTAATAGTTGTTTTAGTTCTCACACTAGTCACATGACTGACGTGGAGTTTATTGTTTTAACCTAAACTCTGGGTGCCCTTATTTTTCGCACGGGCAGCTAGTAGTTTTGGTTTTGCAGATTTATATTCACAGGACCTGATTTACAGCTTGAATGATATCCTAAAAGATCTGTATCTGTATATCTCTTTCAGTTGTGTTTTGTATTATTTTCCGCTGCTATGTAATGTAATTTAAATCCCTGATATTTTTTCTGATGTATAATATTTATTCGTACTCTGTATATTCTTGTATTCTGATGGAATTGTTGTAATAAGCAATGGAATGTTCTTCTGTTTGTGTCCCGATGTGGCTTGTCCTCAACTCAATCCGGGCTTTCCTTCGCGGGGAGGTTGATACCAAGCTGACACGACCTGAACTTCCCCATGAAGGAAAGCCTGGATTGAATTGAGGACAAGCCACATCGGAACACAAACAGAAGAACATTTCATTGCTTATTACAACAATTCCATCAAAATACAAGAATATAACAGAGTATGAATAAATATTACACAGAAAATATCAGAGATTTAAATTACATTTAAATACATCGTAGCGGAAAAACAATACAAAGAACAACTGAAAGTAATACACGGATACAGAGCTTTCCGAATATCGCTTCAGTTGTAAATCAGGATCCCATGAATATTAATTTGCAACACCAAAACTACTAGCTGCCCATGGAAAGTAAGGACACCCAGAGTTTAGGTTAAAACAATAAACTCTAGTCAATCATGTGACTGGTGTGAGAATTAAAACAGTTATTAATCTTTATTTTAAAGTTCAGAAAATCAAGGGACCACGCCGTATAACACGGAACGGGTTTCCTCCCAAGAATACCAGTGCATAAAACAATAGCGCAATGCTAAATAAAGAACAATGAAGCTATTATAAGACCCAGGTCCCATCACACATTGCAACTCAAGTCGGAGGATAGGGTTTTACCTTATAATAGCCAAAGAATGCTTGATACGCTAAATTTCATCTTTTATTATTACTATAAGTGTATAGTGTCAAAACAATTTCAATCATAAGTATCAATCATAGACGGCATAAGTGCTCCATACCACTATGTCGCCATACTTGGCTCTACAATCAAAACCGCAAAGTCACGTATTAGAAGTTGGATTTCCATCTGTGAACCAAGTCAAAAGATTGTCCTTACCGAATTCGAGACGCTCTAGCCCGTGTCTCAGGAACAGAACGCAGCATCCCTTGGATCATCAGGGTCGGTCCATCGATGTGGATTAAAATGCCTGAGCACTGCGTTTCCCCGCCCTTTGGGGGGCATCAATGAGCCAAATGACTCTATCGGCTCCATATAGTCACCGATATATCCGAGGCGCCTCGCAATCCAACAACCACACAGGTGAAAATAATATAAATGTCAGGGACGGTAGGTCACTGACACCACCCCAGCTAGAAGTAAATGCATGCCCTCCCTGAAGTCCTCTCCGTTTCTGGTTCACAACCGGGGTGTGAGGCTCGCGAATTAACGCTACACAAAGCTATGACACACAGGCGGTGCTTTGATCATCAACCACAAGACTTTGTTTTTCAACAAAAGCCTTGATCATTTGCATCTTAGCATGCCACACAGGCAAACCACACCATGCAACCGATATCCATCAATCACACAAAATGAAATCCAATGTAAGACACACATTCCATTTACAAGTCCGTTCTGGATCTGAACGAAACCGGAGGCACCTTGTACCTCGCATATCCATCGATCTCCAAGTACATCTGGACGATCACCAACTGATTCCCTCCTCTTGGGTGTACAGCCCAATCAAGATCATCAGTAATTATCCAAACGATGTGAAGACCTCCGGTCTTCGACCACCATCTTCATTCTCGACACATCGTCGAATTAGTTATTCAGAATGGGATAAACCCGGTCTTTCTGAATAACTCGCATATATAATCAATAAGTGTTACACAAACACAACATACGCCTCATTCCAATTCAGAATATTCTTTTATTCAAATATTCTTATACTTTGGGAAAGGTTCCTATTAATTTTATCAAAGATAAATTCTTTAAATTTATTCTTTAATCTTCTTTTGAATATCAATTCAAACCAAATTATGGTTTATCCAAACTAGTCGGGATTAGCAAACCTTACCGAAGTAATCACTTGTTAAATTTCCCAACCCCAACCTATTCATTCCATGAAGTAAAACTGGTAATACTTCATATCTAACACCACAGTGTTATCGGTAAATTCAATTACCATTTCACGTTCAAATCTAATTAAAGATTTAACTATCGCCTGGAGCAAAACTGGTGATACTCCATTCTCAATCATCTCAATCTAATTAAAGATTCATTAAAACTCCACTTGGTTTTAATCTTCCCAAAAATCACTATCAATGATTATTTAACTTGAGAAATCATATTCTGTCTTTAACTCGGTTAAAGAACCAATGTCATCTAAAACACGGTTCACGATAAACCCAAAATCACATTCCATTGTTAATCGGGTTAAAGAACAGGTGTTATTCAAAACACCGCTCACGATAAACCCCAAAAAACCAATTTAAATTCAATTCCAATTAAATACTAATTAACTGGACAATTTCACTAAATCTTAATTAAAAGATTTATTCTTTTCTAAACTAGGTTCAAGAACAGTGTTATTTAAGACACCATTCACGACGAACCCAAAATCCCATTTGAAGGATATTGATTGGGATAATAAATTTTACACATCGCCCAACTACACAAATAAAAATCTGTGTTTGTTGACTGAAACCCCACACGGGTATTGGGATGATATTTGACGTACACTAATCCCGATTGTTTAGTTGTATGTCAACTGATGGGTTGACAGACTGTGTAAGCATTAATTATTTATATTTAATGCTTATGCAGTTGTGTGGTGCACTTTGGATGATGGTTGATTATTTATCATTGCTATTATATACATGTGTTGTATAGAATCCTTATAAATAACATTATATGAATTGAGTGGGTCTCATTCCAATTTAGAAAATAAATTATATTCATGTGTTGAATAAACAAAATAGTCATGTGTTGACAATACTCATGTATTGAGAATATTCATGTGTTGAAACCATTCATATGTTGAAAATACTCATGTGTTGAGAAAAATTCATGTGTTGAAAATATTCATGTGTTGAACGAAATATTTATACAATAAAATTCAATTTTTATTGTAAGAAAGAAATAATAAATATTCATGTGTCGAATAAAATATATATTCATGTGTTGAAGAAAATATTCATTTATTGAATAGAATAACGAAGTTATTGAAATATATAAAGCCGTGTTGATTAGATTTGCGCCATTTTGACGCGAACGATATTCATATCGATTATATTCATTTTTATACAGAATATAGAAAAGGAATAATTTCAAAATATTATGTTTCGAAAATATTATCATTTATATATTAATGATATGGAATAGTCAATTTTGATTTAAAATTGAATATGAAGTTGAAATCGTTTTGAAAACGAATTTAAACGATTTATAAAATACGTTTTAAATTGAAATCGATGAAATATATATATTATATATATAAAATGGCCTGAATAGAACGCGCCGCGCCGCGGTAGTTTGCGAATTTCGACCATTGATTTCGAATAGATGTTACGGGAGATCTGACCGTCGCATTCTCCTGAAACCAGAACCGTTGGGTTCGTATCGAAAAGAGCTTTCCAATGAATATTAGAAATTTGAAATCTAACGGTTGAATTTGGAATTATGTCCAAATCAAATTTGGAAAAGGTCGCGGTAAGTGCAGTTCGACGACCGTTATTGGAAATCGACCGTACGAGCCTTGATAAAATTATTAAAAATATCAATAATTTGTGTAAAATCATAATAAATGATTTAGAAAGAATTGGGGTGAAAAATCCCATATTTAAAAAGGATAAACATATATTTTTATCGAAAGGAACTAGTTATGAACTAGAATTGTAATCCAATGTTTTTGAATCAATAAATTGGATTTGAAGTGGTTTTAAAAATAATCAGAATTTCCAATATACGAATTGGAATGGTTTTGAACTATAACGACCCGAAATCCCCCTTACGGGTAATCACGGATTGTACTGAGAACTAAAACAGTTATTAATCTTTATTTTAAAGTTAGGTAAATCAAGGGACCACGCCGTATAACACAGAACAAGTTTCCTCCCAAGAATACCAGTGCATAAAACAACAGCGCAATGCAAAATAAAGAACAATGAAGATATTATAAGACCCAGGTCCCATCACACAATGCAACACAAGCCGGAGGATAGGGTTTTACCTTATAATAGCCAAAGAATGATTGATACACTAAATTTCATCTTTTATAATTACTATAAGTGTATAGTGTCAAAACAATTACAATCATAAGTATCAATCTTAGACGGCATAAGTGCCTCATACCACTATGTCACCATACTAGGCTCTACAATCAAAACCGCAAAGTCACGTATTGGAAGTTGGATTTCCATCTGTGAACCGAGGCAAGGGATCGTCCTCACCGCTTCAAGACGCTCTAGCCCGTGTCTCAGGAACAGAACGCATCATCCCTTGGATCGTCAGGTCCGGTCCACCGATGTGGATTAAAAATGCCTGATCACTGTGTTTCCCCGCCCTTTAGGGCGTCAATGAGCCAAATGACTCCATCGGCTCCACATAGTCACCGATATATCGAGGCACCTCACAATCCAACAACCACACAGGTGAAAATAATATAAATATCAGGGTTGGTAGGTCACTGACACCACCCAAGCTAGAAAGAAACGCATGCCCTCCCTGATGTCCTCTCCCGTTTCTGATTCACAACCGGGGTGTGAGGCTCATGAATTAACGCTACACAAAGCTATGCCACACAGGCAGTGCTTTGATCATCAACCACAAGACTTTGCTTTTTAACAAAAGCCTTGATCATTTGCATCTTAGCATGCCACACAGGAAAACCACTCCATGCAATTGATATCCATCAATCACACAGAATGATATCCAATGTAAGACACACAGTCCATTTACAAGTCCGTTCTGGGTCTGAACGAAACCGGAGGAACCTTGTACCTCGCATATCCATCGATCTCCAAGTACGTCTGGACGATCACCAACTGATTCCCTCCTCTTGGGTGTACAGCCCAATCAAGATCATCAGTAATTATCCAAACGATGTGAAGACCTCCGGTCTTCGACCACTGTCTTCATCCTCGACACATCGTCGAATCAGTTATTCAGAATGGGATAAACCCGGCCTTTCCGAATAACTCGCATATATAATAAACAAGTGTTACACAAACACAACATATGCCTCATTCCAATTCAAAATATTCTTTTATTCAAATATTCTTACACTTTGGAAAAGGTTCTCATTAATTTTATCAAAGATAAATTCTTTAAATTTATTCTTTAATCTTCTTTTGAATATCAATTCAAACCATATTTGGTTTATCCAAACTAGTCGGGATTAGCGAACCTTACCGAAGTAATCACTCGTTAAATTTCCCAACCCAAACCTATTCATCCCATGAAGTAAAACTGGTCATAATTCATATCTAACACCACGGTGTTATCGGTAAATTCAATTACCATTTCACGTTCAAATCTAATTAAAGATTTAACTATCGCTTAGAGCAAAACTGGTGATACTCCATTCTCGATCATTTCAATTTAATTAAAGATTCATTAAAACTCCACTTGGTTTTAATCTTCCTAAAAATCACTATTAATGATTGTTTAACTTGGGAAATCATATCATGTCTTTAGCTGGGTTAAAGAACCAATGTCATTTAAAACACGATTCACTATAAACCCAAAATCACATTCCATTCCATTAGCCTTTAACCATAAATTAGCAAGTGAACAATTCCCTAAGTAATAACCCTAAAGGCCGAAACCAACATCAGATCAATACCCAGGAAACCATTCAACTTAACTAATCTTCAGTTAGTTTCTGATTTTCTTAACTCCGTTGGGTCTAAGAGCAGTATTATTAAAGATACCGTTCACGACAACCCAAAATCACATTCCATTTACAATGGAATCTTCATGTAAAACAAATTGAAGAAATATATATTATATATATAATATAATGGCCTGAATAGAACGCGCCACGTTGCGGCAGTTCGCGAATTTCGACCATTGACTTCGAATGGATAATACGGGAGATCCGACCGTCGGATTCTCCTAAAACCGGAACCATTGGGTTCGTATTGAAAAGAGATTTCTAACGAAAATGAGAAATGAGAAATTAGAAATCTAACGGTTGGATTGGGAATTATGTCCAAATCAAATTTGGAAAAGGTCGTTGTAAGTGCAGTTCGATGGGCATTTATGGAAATCGATTGTACGAGTCTTGATAAAATTATTAAAAATAGCAATAATTTGTAAAATCATAAGAAATGATTTGAAAAGAATTGGGATGAAAAATTCCATATTTGAAAAGATAAAAATAGATTTTTATCGAAATGAACTAGTTTTGAACTAGAATTATAATCCATTTATTTTTGAAATAAATAAATTGGATTTGAAAGGGTTTTAAAAGTAACCAGAATTTCCAATAATTGAATTGGAATGGATTTGAATCAAAATTGCCTTTAGAATATTTCGATGTTGGATTTCGTGATTATACAGATATTGTTATGAAAATTTGAAAGATATATTTATATCGTTATTTCCAATACGATATTTGTTGGTCGTAGAATTTGATATTGAATATAAGCCGATATATTTTCTATTTAGAGCCTTGTATTTAATATCAAATGGGATTTGGGTTTGTCGTGAATGGTGGCTTCATTAACACTGTTCTTAAACCCCTATCCATGGTGTTATCGGTAAATTCAATTTACTGGGGTCACATATGGAGTTTAAAAATTCTAGAAAAATCATTTCTAGCTTCGTATTGACGATGCAGTCCTAACAAAACTAATTTCGTCAAATTTGAAGACCGTTTGAAAAATGGTCATTTTCTGGTCGATCGAAATTGACTGAAACTGTTAAAACACGTTTTACTTCGTGAGATGAATAGGTTGGGGTTGGGAAATTTAACAAGTGATTACTTCGGTAAGGTTCGCTAATCCCGACTAGTTTGGATAAACCATAATTTGGTTTGAATTGATATTCAAAAGAATAAAGAATTTATCTTTGATAAAATTAATGGGAA
This sequence comes from Allium sativum, assembly GCA_030737875.1. NCBI lineage: Eukaryota > Viridiplantae > Streptophyta > Magnoliopsida > Asparagales > Amaryllidaceae > Allium > Allium sativum. The sequence continues at coordinate 639,422,653 of CM060922.1, forward strand.
CCTTTCCCAAAGTATAAGAATATTTGAATAAAATAATATTTTGAATTGGAATGAGGCGTATGTTGTGCTTGTGTAACACTTATTGATTATATACGCGAGTTATTCAGAAAGACCGGGTTTATCCCATTCTGAATAACTGATTCGACGATGTGTCGAGGATGAAGATGGTGGTCGAAGACCGAAGGTCTTCACATCGTTTGGATAATTACTAATGATCTTGATTGGGCTGTACACCCAAGAGGAGGGAATTAGTTGGTGATCATCCAGACGTACTTGGAGATCGATGGATATGTGAGAAATAAGGTTCCCCCTGTTTCGTTCAAACCCAGAACGAACTTGTAAATGGATGTGTGTCTGACATCAGATTTCATTCTGTGTGATTGATATCGGTTGCATAGCGTGAATTGCCTGTGTGGCATGCTGAGATGCAAATGATCAAGGTTTCTGTTGAAAAACAGAGTCTTGTGGTTAATGATCAAAGCACGGCCTTTGTGGCGTAGCTTTGTGTAGCGTTAATTCGCGAGCCTCACACCCCGGTGTGAACCATTAATGGGAGAGGACCTCAGGGAGGGCATGCGTTTCCTTCTATCTAGGATGGTGTCAGTGATCTACCAGCCCTGACATTTATATTATTTTCACCTGTGTGGTTGTTGGATTGCAAGGCGCCTCGGATATATCGGTGACTATGTGGAGCCGATGGAGTCATTTGGCTCATTGACGCCCCAAAGGGAGGGGAAATGCAGTGTTCAGGCATTTTAATCCACATCGGTGGACCGGCCCTGACGATCCAAGGGACGATGCATTCTGTTCCTGAGACACGGGCTAGAGCGTCTCAAATTCGGTGAGGACGATCCCTTGCCTTGGTTAAAGATGGAAATCCAACTTCCAATACGCGACTTTGCGGTTTTAGTTGTAATCCTATATATGGCGACATAGTGGTATGGGGCATTTTTGCCATCTATGATTGATACTTATGATTGAAATTGTTTTGACACTATGCACTTGTAATAATATCAAATGATTTGTTTTTAACGTACCAAGCATGTTTGGGTCTTATAAGGGAAAACCCTATCCCCTGGCTTGCGTTGCATTGTGTGATAGGACATGGGTTTTATAATAGCTTCATTTTTCCAAAAAGCATTGCGTTGTTTTGTTATATGCACTGGTATTCTTGGGAGGAAACCCATTCCGTGTTATACGGCGTGGTCCCTTGATATATTTGATTTAAAGTAAAGTTTTAAATAACTGTTTTAGTTCTAAAATACACGTGGATTAGACGTATATTAAAATCTCTATATACTTGTTTGATATGTCCAAATTCAATTCAAAATAAACCGGATTTTAGCGTAACCAAAAATATTAGAATCTATTTGAAAATATCTTTCCAATGAATCTGAAAAATTGAAATTTCATAGCGGGGATAAAAAGTTATCCCAGTTGAAAATTCAGAATAGTCGCTATGGAATTCTGGCCCTTAAAAAAATTCCATATTTGAAAAGATAAAAATTCACCTTTTTGAATTAAAATAATAAATAAATTAAAAATAAACCCTCTTCCATATCTATTCTCTCTCACTCACAGTTGAATTACAAAAAAAAGGAAAAAGAAAACTCATGTGTTGAGAATATTCATGTGTTGAAACGATTCATGTGTTGAACGAAATATTTATACAACAAAATTCACATTTTTATTATAAGTAAGAATTAATAAATTTTCATGTGTTGAATAAAATATATATTCATGTGCTGAAGAAAATATTCATTTGTTGAATGGAATAACGAAGTTATTGAAATATATAAAGCCATGTTGATTAGATATGCGCCATTTTGACGCGAACGATATTTATATCGATTATATTCGTTTTTATAATGAATATAGAAAATAAAGTGATTTCAAAATCTAAAATATTATCATTTATATATTAATGGTATGGAATATTTATTTTGATTTAAAATTGAACATGAAGTTGAAATTGTTTTGATTGATTTGTTTGTGTTAATTTGGTAAGTGATGTGTAAAATTTATCGTCCCAATTTACTGATATGGATTGGGACGATAAATTTTATTTTTTCTTATTTACTGTACTTAGATGTTGTTTATGTGTTGTAAGCAGGTCACTATTTTGATTTTTAATATCTATTATACTAAGTTGTTGTCGACTTGTTCATGACCCCTTGTTTTAATAATATTTATTTCAGAATTTCTAATATTTATTGTACTGAGAAGCACAACAACAACGATGAGAATGAAAATAAACAATGATAATAACATTAGTAAAAGCTACAACATGTCAACAATATCAGAACAAACATAAGATGCAATAATACGATACATATTAAAATTCTAACTTCCTATAAACCTAGTTGACGTTTATGGTACTCCTCACTTTGCTTCTCTGTATATAACCTTTGCTCTGGATTAAATACATTAAGGTTGCAGTTTAAAAGAGCCATATCCTCATCTTTTCATTGTTAAACTAATTCTTGTTTTTTAACTCTAACTCATCAATTCCTAACCGTTATATTTTATCATAATGTCATTATATTTCCTTCTCCTTTTCAAGTCTTTTCGCTTCTTTTGCTTATACGTGCAATTTATTTACATCTCAAGCGGCCATCATACGCTCATTGATATGTTCAATGTGTACTGTAATCGATGATAGTTGTTTCTTTTCCTTGTATTTTCTGCAAGGTCTACCACTTGTACTAGTGGCAAAAGGGATATCTTTGTGTGTTTCAGAATTGCTAGGACAAGGTTTATCATTTAACTTTCTTGGAAAAATCAAAATATCAAGTGTTCTTATTGCACTTGACTCCATTTATCCTCCTTAGTTAAGAGTATGTCATAATATTGTTGCATGTTGAAAGATTGATTATTGTGTTCCTTTCCCCCGCCTTCTTGTTTTGCCATTATCAGTTTCCAACATCGACAAGCAAAATTTATGCTTTTGTATGATTGCTTTAAAGATTCATTAGTTCTTAAATAACTGTTTTGATGTCAAGCGTTAAACAAGTTGCATAAAGAATTCCAAAAAAACAATTATATTGGGAGGTACCTTTCCCGCTACCATTGAAATATTAAACCTAATAGTATGTTAATCCAGCTTGCTTGATCGATGGTCATCTCCGTATTTTATGGCATTTGGTGGAGGATTTTCAATTTCTACATTAGGAGATCCATTAATATTGATTTTTGTTATTTGATTTCCCCTTGGTTGAGGATAAAACTAATTAGGGTTCATAAAAACATATTCTTCTTTGATAGTTTCATCATCCTGAAATAGCGTCTCACTGTTTTCCCAACCGCTATCTCCAAATTTATCATTCGAGTTTCTTGACAAATTTTGAGGAGAATAAGGTACCCCTCTGCATTGTTAGTTGTTGAGGGATAAATTTTTTGTCACAATTATAGTCTTGTTAAAATTAGATATTCAAGGAACAATTCGAATTTCTGGAGTTCTGTTTAAGTTTTATAGGGAATGGTAGAAATTCTGATTTGTGGACGTCGTTACAAATCTGGAAATTAAAATGAAACTAAAATTTGATTTTTTGTTGTTGTTGAGAATTATAAAAATGATATTGATTTTGAAAATGTTGAGCATTGAATGATTCTGATTGAATTAATTTAATTATGATTACGGATCTGTACAGTGAAAGAGAAGAAACAGATTTTTGAGAATTTACTTTTAGATTTTCTAATATAACAGAAATTATTGTGTATAGATAAATAATTGAAGGGTATAAGAATTGTAATAAAAAGTCTATGAATAAAACTTTGCAATTGTTATAATACATATGGAGGAAGAAGAGGAGAACAATGGTCAAATTTTGGTTATTACTTTTTGTCAGCTAAATTACAATGGTTATTACTATCAAATTTTGTGGTTCAAATTCATGTTAATAAATGAAATTTAAACCAAATTACTACTGGATCTACATGATAATTTTTAAATCGAGAAGTATACCCGTTAAAGCTTCATCCTTTAATCCACGCGATTGATTGGAAACTTGGTTGATTCGAATCTGAGCCCCCCAATAAGCGAGCCTCCATAGTTGTCCACAAACACTCGTTCTCCAAGATGACGAACATCATCGAGAGGAAGGACAGAAAGGTGATAGCCATTTTTAGGGTATTAGGTTTTCTCCCTTTTCGATTTATTTTGGTTTTAGGGTTTTTCTAAAAAAACGAATGAATGAATAAAAGGAATGTCGGCCATTCTTTTATTATGTGTTAATAAAAAATATCTAAACTAGGTTAGACCAAAATACCCTTATACCTATTCAAAACTAGAGAATAGTCAACATTTGATCCTCTTTCGTTGTGAACGGTTCTCATCATTTTCAAGAGTTCTTATGTGTGACCCTATAGATTATCAAATGTTGGCAATGATTTTAAATCATATTTAAAATCATAAAAAGTGATTGGCATCTAGCAATACATCGCTGCTACCCAAGTTATGATAAGATCAATGATTCGATACAACCTTTTCTATGACCAATGTATCAATGTAATATAATCCTTTTAACCAATATATCCATGATTAAACTTGAGGCATGGATCGTATCATCCTCTTTATGATTTAATCCGTTTATCTTGAACGATGAGTAGACTGCTTAAAACAAATCAATATCTGAGCACGGCCATGCATTTCACAGTCTCACTCAATCAAGAGGCCATATTGGATTGAATATAGATTTGATTAGATTCAGATCTGATTCAATTCAATAATAGTTTTATTCGCTTTTCAATTGATAATTGTGATTTGATCATTGATTCAATTTGGTTTGTTCTAAATCAAATTGCAGTTTCAATATTTTTTTTTGTTTTCAAAATCAACCTCCATGTTTTGTCTAACACGCCCAAGAAATGTATAAATAATAAAATTTAAAATTCCTCCCAATGTTCGACCTGCATATTACACGATCTGTGCGCTTGCAGTTATTATTACAAAATTCGCGCTTTTCTTGTTTTAGAAAGCGTTGATCAAGTTTTTGGCGTCGTTGCCAGGGAGGTAATGATTAAATTTTATTATTTATTTAATTTCTGATTCGTGTTAAATTTTTTCTTGTGTATTTCCTGATTGGGTTGATTTGGTATGATACCATAATCTTCCAAACAAGAGAAAAAAATACTTGGCAAAATTTTCATTTTCTTTCCAATAGTTTTCTCGACTTCTTTCCTTTTACTTTCAAATTTATTTCCAATTTTTCACTCCTCTACTTTTACAACAACTAAAAAAACTTCTGCATTTTTCGTTTCTTTCTGTGTGCCCTTTTGTTCTCTGCTCCAACAAAATACAGTTTTCCGATCACCTTCAACCTTTCAAACCCGAAAAACCATCTTCTACCACTAATACTCCATCCAATAACTTCCCTCCCTATCACACTACACAAGCAAATGCCAACCATCCCCTTATACGAACAATCAGATCTGCTCATCACATAATATCACCTTCCTACAATCACAATCCATAACCAGCTAAGTCCATCCATACCATCACCAAATCACAAACCCAGTCCACTTCTGATCATACATGCTACTCCACCATTTGCAGTTCCGACAATCAATATTGTAAGCTTTTCAACCACTAGCATTCACAACGCCTATTCCTAGTCATATACTCACAGTCCCTTCGGACTCACCATTGCAAAACTCAAAACATCATCTACATCTCCTTCAACTACAACCGCACCACCCAATTCCCTCATCCCATCAAAACCTGAATCACCGCAAACTGCCATTTGCGCCCTCTGATACTGTCTGCCATCATCACGATAGCCCAACATAGCCCCTTCCATCCATACCCAAACCAATCTGATTAACTACACCAATTCCACATCACAGACCCTCAACGCACACTCCCTAAAACCGTACTCCCCCAAAACCATTCTTAAATATCATCAGCTCCTCAGTCCTCCATCACAATTAACTCGTGCCCTCCACATCGCATCCTCCTCAACACACAATCTCCTGACCTATTCATCTGCGTGAAAACCAATACGCACCCAAACCACAATACCACCTTCATTACATGGTACAGCCATACTTTACCACTCAAACACCTGTAACTCGATTTGGGGAAGCCGATTCGAAAGCTTGACTTTTGATTTTATTTTGATTGATTTCGGAAAAAAAAGAGGGACTCGAGTTCAATTTTTCTTTTGTTTACTGGAAAAGGGGCTCGATTCATTTTTATAATAGTTGGTTTGGGAAAAAAAAGAAAGGGGCGATTAGTTTCCTTTTTTTGTTGACGTGATCTGTTGTAGAAGAGGGATACGATTTGTTCCAGCTGAGGGGGTGCGCGATTGTTTCCTAATCTGTTCTTTTTGTTTGAGTGTTCCCTGATTTGAATTAAAAAGGAATTGTTCTGAAATTGGCTCCTTGATTTGTTTCCTTTTGAGTGCGTGAGTTATTTTTTTTCTTTTCTCTTTTTGTTAGGTTAGTTTTTTTTTTCTATTTATATTTAGTGTGAGTCAGTTGTTTAGCCTAATTTATTATTTATTTTTGTTTTTGTTTTTCTTTTCCAACTTAGTTTTAGTTCTGTTTTGTTTTTGAATTTGACGAGTGAGTCTAGTTTGTTTTCTTCATTTCTTCGAGTCTAGTTTTTATTTAAAGCTGAATAATTTTTTTTTAGTTGGGTCAGTTTATTATTTTTTAGGAATTTTTCTCCTTTTCCATTGTTTTTTTGTTTGGTCGGAAAAACAAGAAAAGTCAAAAGTGAAAACCAAATTCAGAAGCAAGAAAAGAATTTAGAGGTCAAACAAATTGCAAACACTGGGATTTTAATCGTTGTAGCTACTCAACTGCTCTCGACAGACTGCCATACCCACTGTAAAAATTTCTAACCTCTACAGGTGCTGTAGCTACTGAGAAATATATAGAAACTTCTTGTAAAAATCTTCTTCAAGGGCAGCGGCTTGCATATACAATTTTTTAAATTTTTTGGTTATTATTTTTTGATTGTTATGTGGCTGAATTTTCTGAATAAATTGCTGAAAAACGAATTTCCATAATTAAAATCACCACTCTCATCGTTTTCGATTATAAAACTTGATTTGATTTGCAAATTATTTAACTACAAAAGTATATTTTATTAAATTGATTTTCTCAAGGGTTTGGTCGCGGATATATATTAGTTTAATTTTTTTGAACTTCTTGCAAAAAAGGTTGCATACTACCCATAAAACATTGGTCGTATCCCTTAGTATTTATACTATACGTGAGCGGCCATAAGACCCTCTTCCCCCTTCAAATCGAGATTATTAATTAATAAGATATACTTGAGTACATTATTTATTTTGTAATAACAGCTACTTATGTCAAATTTAAGTTTCAGATTTTCCATATTTGATAACGATGAGTGAGAAAAGTGTTAACCACCATAATTCTCCTAGGGGTTCTCAAGTAAATCAAAATTTTCTAAACGAAAAGGATTAAAATTGAATTAATCATAATTTTCAAAATCTTAATGTTTAAATGGATAGATCCCTGTCACTTCGAGATCGATGTTACCCAACTAGGGTTGTTCAACTTCCTGTCATCGTATTTCCACCAGTCGAAGGAAATTTTAAGCTTAAACATTCTTTTATTCAAGGATACCAAAATTTACTGGTTCTGAAAATGCTTATGAATTTTTAAGTGAATTTGAGTTGTATTCATCCACAACTAAAATGCAACAATTATCTAATGAATCGATCAAGCTAAGGCTGACTCCATTCGCATTACTTGAAAGCGCTAAACGATGGCTAAAATATCTTCCAAAACATTCCATAAGAAGTTGGGATGAATTTGTCACTGTATTCTTGAAGAAATTTTTCCCTTTCCATAAATCTCTAAAGATCCAAACTGAAATAAATCAGTTTTCTCAAATCGAGGAGGAAACTTTTTCAAAATATTTTGAAAGATTCAACCAACTTCTATATAGTTGTCCTCATCATGCAATTCCAAAAAATCATTTATGTTAAATTGCATACGAAGGGCTAAACTATCAAACTCGTACACAACTAGAATCAATATGTGGAGGAGAATTTATGTCTAAAACAGCCGATGAAGCTTGGGAATTCTTAGAAAATTATTCTAAAACGGACATGCAATGGGAATCAATTTGTGTTCACATCCGTACTCCCACTACAGGAGTGCATGTCGTGGATTCAGTTCAAATTTCCTTAGAAACTCGAACTCCTCAAATCATAGAAGGACAACCCCATTATTACCTTCAAGATCAAACCAATGTCGTAGCTCAAAATGGTCCTTACTCATCGACTTATAACCCTAGTTGGAGAAATCATCCAAATTTCTCGTGGTATAATCCCAATACTATCGCTAACCCATCTCACATGCAACCCTTTCTTTCAAATCTGAATTACCAAGCGTCAATTCCCACTCCTCAAACCTCTCATGCTACACCTCAATCCAAACAACCTTATAAGCGCCCCAATTTTCATTCATCAAACCAATCCCCTCAATCTTCTCAACCATCACAAGAAATTGTGCGTGTAGAGAAACAAACTGAATAAATGATGAACATGATGAAGGAACTAATGAAAAGTAATGAGAAAGGGAAATTTCCTAGTCAACCCGAGGTGAATCCAAAATATAATTCTTGTACTCTGAATTCTTGTGAGGATGGAAACAATAATTCGGTTAACACCGTCATCACCCTTAGGTCTGGAAAAACATTTGACAATAATGTCGGCAATCCTGATAATCCTTCGATCCCAACTACAAATCAAGACCTTGATTCTCACCCGATGGCAACCAATGCCAACCCCTTGGAATCTTCTGAACCCCCACCTTCTTCGAATGTTGGCAATCACAACATCTCTTCTTCTAATGTCGGCAATCCCGACAATATCTCCTCCTCTAATATTGGCAATCCCAATATCTCACCTTCTATTCCTATACCTCCTTCACTTTCCACATCAAAACCTTCTTTTTCGAACGATCAAAATTCTGAAAGGGTCTATAAAACAATAGCCCCTTATCCTCATAGACTTAACAATAAGAAGAAGGATGCGAATTTCAAAAAAATTCTTGAAATCTTCAACAAGTTTGTTTTAATATTCCACTCTTAGACACCGTCGAACAAATTCCTCAATACGCCAAGTGTCTCAAGGATCTATGCACCTGAAAACGAGCCACTAATGTTCCAAAAACAGCCTTCTTGTGACGGCCCGCCCCGCACCAACCGACATTTACTACAAAAGTGCGTTGTACACATGTCCAGTTAGCACGGGACGATCGTCAGAAGGAAATGAACTAACAGGGAACCTGTAGAATGTCTCACAGCGCATGGAACAAAATATAATAACAACATACTTGACATAAAACAAGTGAGACGGTGCATAAGCTGAAAACAAACTAACATAGTAGCGGAAAATTCAAGTACAGCTTATGATCCAAAGCCAACATTATTACAACTTTTCAAACTGTCTCAAAAAGCAAAAGCAAGATAAGGGAGGTACACTACTAATGCCCAAGTAGCGACCACCAACGACACAGAGAGAATATCTATATATCATACGTGGAAGCCTCATGCTCGCCTCCGAATCAGCTACTCGCGCATCACCAGCTAACATGTCTCTAGTCTGCTCGTGTGAGCACCCAGAGTAATAAGAGACATAAAACTCTGGGTCAGACAAAAGGTCTGGTATGAGCGATAAGCATCTAAATAGAACGATAACAGGTATACTAAACCATACCTGAACCTGGACCTGCAACCAAAGAGTTAGCACTACATACTGTACAATACTCCAAGGTGCCACTACATACGGTGTAAAGATAACGGGGGTGGGGGTGTGCATGTCATAGTGATGGCAAACAATCAAGCATAGCAACCATCCTCACAACTCTCACTCAGTACGTAAAGCATACGATATTCACCACTTCGATCACCTCAATACTTTGCTATGATCACCTTGCCCCATGAAGTCATAAATGTCTTCACTACACCGATACATAGCCACTAATCCTTCGCTATGTCCACTTGCCCCATGGAGTTGTTCACCCCATATGCGCTGGCTCATAGCCTTACTAATCCTTTACTATGTCCACTTTGCCCCATGGAGTTGTTCACCCCATCTGCGCTGGCTGATAGTCTTACTACGATCACTTTGCCCCTCGAGTCATAATGACTCTACTGCACTGATAACGTAGTCTAATCATTCATGGTGAATCGAAGTTATGAACGTCGACAACTCCTTAGCACACGTCCCGCAGCAAAGCCCAATCATGAAGTGAACCCATTGGTTCCCAACTGGATCCTGAGCTCTAACTTCCAACTTGGACTACCTTTGCATCTCGGGTTATTGGTCAATATTGGATCGGTTCGGATTCCTCCTTGCCATCAGTTCGGTTCGGTTATGTATATGCATCTCGGTTCGGTTCGGGTCCTTCACGTCGTATTGGTTCGGTTCGGGTTCCCTTTTTGCTCCATCAGTTTGCTTCATCGGTTCGGTTCGGATCCTCCACTCTCTTAGCTCCGAGCTTGGCCTTCCGGTCCGATCCGATCCACTTCCTTATTCCCATCCGCTCCGATCCGATCCCCCTTCCTTAGCCTGATCCGATCCCAGTTCAACCTTTGTGGCCTTCCTTTTTGCCATACTCTCTCTTGTGCTAATCTACGGTTCGGTTCGGTGATCCTTTGCCCGGTCCGAGCCCATCCACCCGATCCGATCCGAAAGCCTGCACTGTTTTTCTGCAACTTTTCCAGCAAACATTTTACGCCATTCGACGACGTTTTAGGCCATTCTAAGTATTCTAATCAATCACAAAGCATACCACAAAGTCATAGCAACAAGTAGAAGTGACCTCAAACACCAAAACATCAATATGATAGGTTAAAATGGATCAAACATAGCCAAAACCCCTTATTTTCCCTTAAGCATGTTTAGGCATAACTAATGATAGGATTAGCAAAACTTAACCAAATTAACTCAAATTCATATCAGAGGTGTAAAACATTATTTAAGAATTTATAAGTATTTTTCCAGAATTTATTAATGTATAAATTCGCTAATCTTCACTAATTACCCTTAATCAACCATAATTAGTGAGGAACTATGCAAATCGCTCACCTTAGCCACAAGTAAAACTTAAATCTAAAATAAATCTCTGATTTGGTGCGAATCCCAATGCTAAGCAGCAGCTCTAATGTTGGTTTGGTGTTAATCTTTCTTGATTTGATGTTGCTAAGCCCAATCTTCAAGTAGAAAGTGATTTGGAGGTGATTTAGAGGTTGGAGGCAATTTTTAGGGTTTCTAAGAGGTAAGTGGAGGCTAGAAAACTGAAGTGGAATGAAACCCTATCTCTTTTCTGCCTCCCCATAACCCTAATCCCGAAATGGGTTATGGGCCCATTCACTAATCACCCTATTTGGCCCGGTTAAGCAGTTTTTCACCTTCCAAACCTTATTTCAGCCATATCTCCCAAACGGTGAGTCCGTTTGGCTATTATGACCACTCTACGGAAAGGTAAACCATCAAACGAATCTAATGGAGGTGGTTTCAGGTCAAAATTCCTTTCCAATCAAAAGTTATGGCCAAAACAAGATCAGCTAGGGGCAAAATGGTCATTTAAAAATCGGCAAAAATCATGAACATGGGAAATGACTCTAATGGTTGTTTCCCAAAGTTACATGACCATACGACTTCATATGGGAAAGAAAGAAATATTCTACGATCCTCCGATGCGTAGAATGCGGGTTGTTACATTCTCCCCCCTTAAGAAATTTCACTCCCGAAATTCCCTAATCATAACACACAAAAGGTCCCGCATGCCTATCAATCATGAAACAACAAGCAAAACAAGTCTATCCTAGCATGCAGAATAACTAAATTACAGAGTAAATCTTACCCGACAAAGAGTTCTGGATACGTCTTCCTAATGCTCTCCTCTGTCTCCCAAGTACATTCATTCTCGTTCTCGCCCCACTGAACCTTGACTACCTTCACCGCCTTCCTTCGAAGTTGCTTCGTATCGTGCTCGACAATACGATTCGGCTTGTGGCTCCCAACCGCCTCGGGTTCCACTTCGAAGTCCTCTAACTGATCAGGTGAAATAGTCATATCTGGGTCGTGCACGAACTTCCTTAGTTGGGAAACATGAAATACGCTGTGAACTCCCGCCATCTTTTCGGGTAAGTCAACTCTATATGCCAAATTCCCAACTAGTTCAAGAACTGGGAATGGGCCAACAAATCTTGGTGCCAATTTGCCTCTCCTGCTAAATCGTATCACGCTCTTCAACGGAGAAATCTTGACAAACACCAAGTCACCAACGGAGAATTTTAAGTCTCTTCTCCTCTTATCAGCATAACACTTCTGCCTATCTTGGGCAACCTTCATTCGTTGTTGAATGATCTTAATCTTGTCTGAGGTTTCTCTTACCACATCTGGTCCAAGCACAAACTTCTCACCGGTCTCTATCCAACATGATGGTGAGTTGCACGGTCTTCCGTACAAAGCTTCATATGGAGCCATACCGATACTGGATTGGTAGCTATTATTATATGCAAACTCTACTAGATGCAAATGGTCATCCCATGATCCACCAAAATCCAATATACAAGCTCTCAAGAGATCTTCCAATATACGATTCACCCTCTCCGTTTGACCGTCGGTCTGAGGATGATATGCGGTACTGAGATGTAATTCTGACCCTAGAGCCTCTTGTAAGCTCTTCCAAAACCCACCAGTAAACAACGGGTCTCGGTCACTCACAATGCTTTTAGGTACTCCATGAAATCTCACTACCCCCTTCATATACAATTCTACTAACTTAGCTGCCGTTCTGGTCGATTTGACTAGTATAAATCTTGCACTCTTAGTCAATCGATCCACAATTACCCAAATGCTATCATGTCCCGATCTGGTCCTTGGTAAACCATCAATGAAATCCATCAAGACTTGCTCCCATTTCCATTCGGGAATTTCTAATGGTTGCAACAAACCACTAGGCTTCTTTTGCTCGGCTTTAACTAGCTGGCAATTCATGCATTTGGATATAAACTTCTCAACGTCTCTTTTCATCCCTTCCTAGTAGTAAGTATGTTTCATGTCTCGATACATCTTATCACCACCGGGGTGTATAGTCAGTTTTGAGTGATGACATTCTCTAAGCACTTCATCTCTCAAACCATTCACGTTGGGTACAACTAGTCTTCCGTTCTTTCTAAGCCATTCATCTCGATCAAGCCCATACAAATTCATCTCCTCACCGTCAATATTCATTTCTAACTTGGAGATGATTTCCAATAGATTAGGATCGTCCCTCTGACTGGAACCAATCCGTTCAATCAAAGTGGGTAAGATCATCAACCAACATCTCTGGATCCAATTCGCACTTTGGTCTAAAATCAAACCCTGCGATATACTGCAGTTGCTTCGATTCAAGAAACATAGCCCCTAAACTGGCATGTCTTCTACTCAATGCATCAGCCACCGCATTGCCCTTTCCCGGTGTATATGCGATGTCGAAATCATAGGAGGCTAAGAACTCTAACCATCTCTGCTGACGGAGATTCAGATCCTTCTGGGAGAAGAGATACTTTAACGATTTATGATTGGTAAACAACTCAAATCTCTCTCCCAAGAGATAATGTCTCCACATCTTCAGCGCAAACACGATCGCTGCTAGTTCCAAATCATGGGTATGGTACTTTTTCTCATGTGGCTTTAGTTGTCGACTAGCATAAGCTACAACCCAACCTCCTTGCATCAATACAGCACCTAGTCCGGTGCCACAAGAATCCGTGTATACCGTCATTTCCTTATTCCCTTTAGGAATGACTAACACTGGCGCAAGCGTCAACTTTTCTTTTAGACTGTTGAATGCATCCTCACACACTCCGTCCCAGACGAAGGCTTGATTCTTGTTAGTCAACTGAGTCAACGGTGCTGCTATCTTGGAGAAGTCCTGGATAAACTTACGATAATATCCAGTTAACCCCAAGAAGCTTCTTACGTCTGTTGCATTCTTGAGCGTAGACCAATCTTGTACCGTAGCCACCTTCGCAGGGTCCACGACAATACCGTTCTCTGAAACAACATGGCCCAAGAATCTCACTTCCCTCCTCCAGAAGTGACACTTAGAAAATTTCGCTTTCAATTGGTGTTTTCTCAACACTTCCATCACTATCCTCAAATGTCCCTTATGTTCTTCCTCTATCCTAGAGTAAACAAGGATGTCATCTACGAACACAAGAACGAACTTATTCAACTGATCTCTGAATACTCGATTCATATGATCCACAAAATATGCTGGTGCATTGGTCAACCCAAATGGCATGACCAACCACTCATAGAATCCAGACGGCATCCTAAATGTCGTTTTCGGAACACTCTCAGCCGCTACTCGAAGCTGATGAAATCATGTCGCGAGGTCCAACTGGGAGAACACTCTTGCTCCTTCCAGTTGATCAAACAAATCATCTATCTGCGGTAGAGGATACTTATTCTTCCTCGTTACCTTATTCAACTCGCGATAGTCCACACACAAACGAAGGGAACCATCTGCCTTAGTGGCAAACACAACTGGTGCTCCCCACTCGGAGACACTTCTTCTAATAAACTCTTTCTTCAAAAGATCACTTACTTGCACCCCGAGCTCTCGTGGCTCCCTTGGTGCCATACGACGAAGTGGCATCACTATAGGTCTGGCATCTTTCACTAAATCAATACGGAACTCAATCTCTCGGTGTGGTGGAAGCCCGGTCACCTCCTCGAAGACGTCCGGATACTGGCCAACCACGGGCACATCTGACAACTCATCATGCGGGATGTCGAGGGAATTTATAAAACTAGTCATTACCCCATCACTAGGTAGACTACCAAACACTACCCTCCGCCCATCATCCTCTCTAACTGTCACCAAAAAGCCCTCACAGTCTACCACCACCCCGTATCTTTGGAGCCAATCGACCCCCAATACAATGCCATACCCAGTAAAGCCCAAAACAAAGCAATCACAAACATACATCCATGACTCGATAAGACCATATTTCGGCAAATCATACTAAGGTTAGTTGAAACACCAATCGGGTTCGTCACAACCAACGGTCTATCGACTATCTCGGGTTCCAGTCCCAACCTATCTACCAGATCACTAGATATGAAGGAACAGGAAGCCCCAGTATCAAATAAAACTCGAACTGGTACATCATAAATAGAAAGCATACCTTGAATGACGACATCCTTTCCTTTCTCCGCCGCAATTGGCGCATTCGACGAAGAAGGAATAGCATTGAGGGCATATGCTTTCACCATCTGCTTTTCTTTAAGAGGTTGTGGACACTTATCCTTATGATGTCCCACTTGGCCACAGTTGTAGCACTTCCTATCCGCTGGCTTGGCCCGACATTCTTTAGCATAATGGCCCTTCTTATGTGAAGCACTCAACATCTTTCCTGCTCTTTTTCTGGCTATCCTTAGATTGATTCTGCTTCCTCTTGTTCTGAGAGTTGTTCTTGCCTCCACCGCTCGCTTGCGGTTTTGGCCCTTATGCAGATGCAACCTCAATCTTTGACTTAGGGTAAAGACTCTCTGATCTCAAAGCTTTCCCCACAATCGATTCAAAAGTCTCATCGATGTGGTTGATAATCCTTTCCCCCAAGTATCCATCCAACCCAGTAATGAACTTCTCATTCTTCTTCTCAGGAATATCGATAAGGGATAATCCATACTTCGACAAAGTGTCGAACTCAGCAATATAGTCAGAGACTGCCCTACCATTCTGCTTGAGTTCCAACAATCTCTTAAACAACACTGACTTCTGGGAAGCTGGAATGAACTTCTTGCTAAAGCGAGCCTTGAACTGATCCCAAGTAACCTGATCTTCTGGAGTAACTGTTCTAATGACATTCCACCAATTCATCGCTCGCCTTGCAGCTGACGAGACACTAGCCTTCTCTTCATTGCATCCTCGATACCCAAGTCGTCGAAGATACGATCACAGCTATCCAACCAATCCTGAACATCTTTGGTCGACTCCATTCCGTGGAACGACTTCCCACCAAGGTTAGTGTAATCCTTGCACAACTTCGCGAAATCAGCCCTAGGCGCCTGCACTACTGGACCACCACCATTACCGGGATTGGGAACTGCCCCTTGAACATCCCTGAGCATCTCCCTCATGAAATTAGTGAACATCGTCCTCATGTCAGTAGCATCGCCATTATTGGTCCTTCTACCAGCACCTCTTGCGTATCGGCTCATCGTTCAATCTGTAAAGAGAAAACGATTAACGACCCCATAGTGGTGCTAGTGCAGTACAACTTCATCCTTATACTACTAATAGTATATATATATAGCTTTTGAAAACCAAAGTAATCACAAATACGCGCTCTCATATACCTACTATCTCTGCCTAGTGTCTTTCCCTAGGTTAACTACGCAACCTAGAGCTCTGATACCAAATGTGACGGCCCGCCCCGCACCAACTGACATTTACTACAAAAGTGCGCTGTACACATGTCCAGTTAGCACGGGACGGTCGTCAGAAGGAAAGGAAGGAAGGAAATGAACTAACAGGGAACCTGTAGAATGTCTCACAGTGCATGGAACAAAATATAATAACAACATACTTGACATAAAACAGGTGAGGCAGTGCATAAGCTGAAAACAAACTAACATAGCAGTGGAAAATCCAAGTACAGCTTATGATCCAAAGCCAACATTATTACAACTTTTCAAACTGTCTCAAAAAGCAAAAGCAAGATAAGGGAGGTACACTACTAATGCCCAAGTAGCGACCACCAACGACACAGGGATAATATCTATATATCATACGTGGAAGCCTCCTGCTCGCCTCCGAATCAGCTACTCGCGCATCACCAGCTAACCTGTCTCTAGTCTGCTCGTGTGAGCATCCAGAGTAATAAGAAGAGACATAAAACTTTGGGTCAGACAAAAGGTCTGGTATGAGCGATAAGCATCTAAATAGAATATTAACAGGTAAACTAAACCATACCTGAACCTGGACCTGCAACCAAAGAGTTAGCACTACATACTGTACAATACTCCAAAGTGCCACTACATACGGTGTAAAGATAACGGGGGTGGGGGTGTGCATGTCATAGTGATGGCAAACAATCAAGCATAGCAATCATCCTCACATCTCTCACTCAGTGCGTAAAGCATATGATATTCACCATTTCGATCACCTCAATACTTTGCTATGATCACCTTGCCCCATGAAGTCATAAATGTATTCACTGCACTGATACATAGCCACTAATCCTTCGCTATGTCCACTTGCCCCATGGAGTTGTTCACCCCATCTGCGCTGGCTCATAGCCTTACTAATCCTTTACTATGTCCACTTTGCCCCATGGAGTTGTTCACCCCATCTGCACTGGCTCATAGTCTTACTACGATCACTTTGCCCCTCGAGTCATAATGACTCTACTGCACTGATAACGTAGTCCTATCATTCATGGTGAATCGAAGTTATGAATGTCGACAACTTTTTAGCACACGTCCCGCAGCAAAGCCCAATCATGAAGTGAACTCATTGGTTCCCAACTGGATCCTGAGCTCTAACTTCCAACTTGGACTACCTTTGCATCTCGGGTTATTGGTCAATACTGGATCGGTTCGGATTCCTCTTTGCCATCGGTTCGGTTCAGTCATGTATATGCATCTCGGTTCGGTTCGGGTCCTCCACGTCGTATTGGTTCGGTTTGGGTTCCCTTTTTGCTCCATCATTTTGCTTCATCGGTTCGGTTCGGGTCCTCCACTCTCTTAGCTCCTGGCTTGGCCTTCTGGTCCGATCTGATCCCCTTCCTTTTTTCCATCCGCTCCGATCCGATCCCCCTTCCTTAGCCCGATCCGATCCCAGTTCAACCTTTGTGGCCTTACTTTTTGCCATACTTTCTCTTTTGCTAAGCTACGGTTCGGTTCGGTGATCCTTTGCCCGGTCCGAGCCCATCCACCCGATCCGATCCGAAAGCCTGCACTGTTTTTCTGCAACTTTTCCAGCGAACATTTTATGCCATTCGACGACATTTTCGGCCATTCTAAGTATTCTAATCAATCATAAAGCATACCACAAAGTCATAGCAACAAGTAGAAGTGACCTCAAACACCAAAACATCAATATGATAGGTTAAAATGGATCAAACATAGCCAAAACCCCTTATTTTCCCTTAAGCATGTTTAGGCATAACTAATGATAGGATTAGCAAATCTTAACAAAATTAACTCAAATTCATATCAGAGGTCTAAAACATTATTTAAGAATTTATAAGTATTTTTCCAGAATTTATTAATGTATAAATTCGCTAATCTTCACTAATTACCCTTAATCAACCATATAATTAGTGAGGAACTATGCAAATCACTCACCTTAGCCACAAATAAAACTTAAATCTGAAATAAATCTCTGATTTGGTGCGAATCCCAATGCTAAGCAGCAGCTCTAATGTTGGTTTGGTGTTGATCTCTCTTGATTTGATGTTGCTAAGCCCAATCTTCAAGTAGAAAGTGATTTGGAGGTGATTTAGAGGTTGGAGGCAATTTTTAGGGTTTCTAAGAGGTAAGTGGAGGCTAGAAAACTGAAGTGGAATGAAACCCTATCTCTTTTCAGCCTCCCCATAACCCTAATCCCGAAATGAGTTATGGGCCCATTCACTAATCACCCTATTTGGCCCGGTTAAGCAGTTTTTCACCTTCCAAACCTTATTTCAGCCATATCTCCCAAACGGTGAGTCCGTTTGGCTATTATGACCACTCTAAGGAAAGGTAAACCATCAAACGAATCTAATGGAGGTGGTTTCAGGTCAAAATTCCTTTCCAGTCAAAAGTTATGGCCAAAACAAGATCAGCTAGGGGCAAAATGGTCATTTAAAAATCGGCAAAAATCATGAACATGGGAAATGACTCTAATGGTTGTTTCCCAAAGTTACATGACCATACGACTTCATATGGGAAAGAAAGAAATATTCTACGATCCTCCGATGCGTAGAATGCGGGTTGTTACATTCTCCCCCCTTAAGAAATTTCGCCCCCGAAATTCCCTAATCATAACACACAAAAGGTCCCGCATGCCTATCAATCATGAAACAACAAGCAAAACAAGTCTATCCTAGCATGCAGAATAACTAAATTACAGAGTAAAATGCTAGTATTGCCTCTTCTCGACCTAGGTAGTCCATCAATGAAGTCCATTGAAATGCTATCCCACTTCCACTGTGGGACCTCTAAAGGGTGAAGTAGTCCTCCAGGTTTCTTCTGTTCCGCCTTGACCGGTTGGCAGGTCATGCACTTAGAGACGAAATCTGCCACGTCTTGCTTCATGCCGCTCCAAAAGAAAGCCCTTTTTATATCCTTGTACATCTTATCACCGCCAGGGTGTATAGTCATCTTGGAATGATGCGCTTCCTCGAGAACCTTCTTTGTCAATTCCCTTGCTTGTGGGACGCATGATCTTCCATCTCGCCTCAGCCAACCCTTATCATCGATGGCGTATCTACTGAGGTGACTAGAAGTCTCAACCCTAATAAGTTTATCAATCACATCCACAAGCTGAGGGTCTTCACGTTGTGCAGCCCCTATTGAGTCTAAGAGAGTAGGGCGTACTTCGAGAGATGCTAACAAACCCGGTACAAAATCCGAGGAGGGCCTAAAGTTAAAACTGGCTATATACTCCAAGCTTTGCCTCTCTACGAAGAGTGGGCTTAAGTTCAGTTTCTTTCGGCTCAACGCGTCTGCTACTACGTTGCCTTTGCCGGGAGTATAGGATATTTCAAAGTCATACGAGGCAAGAAACTCCATCCATCTTTGCTGCATCAAGTTAAGATCCTTCTGCGAGAAGAGATATTTCAACGATTTATGGTCAGTGTATAATTCAAACTTCTCACCTAGGAGATAATGGCGCCAAGACTTAAGCGCAAAGACGATGGCAGCTAACTCAAGATCGTGGGTTGGGTAGTTCTTTTCATGAACTTTCAATTGTCTTCCGCCATAAGCTACTACCCTTCCTTCTTGCATTAGAACAACGCCTAGTCCCGTTCTACATGCATCCGTGTATACTGTGAACATTTTGCTTCCATCTGGCAAAGTCAGAACTGGGGCTGTTGTGAGAGCCCTTTTTAATCGTTGGAAAGCAAACTCGCAGTCCAAATCCCAAGTGAACGCCAGATTCTTCTTTGTTAGCCTCGTGAGTGGGGCTGAGATTTTCGCGAAATCCCTAATAAACTTTCGGTAAAAACCGGCTAGCCCAAGAAAGCTTCGAACTTCGATTGCATTTCTTGGTGTCTTCCAATCTTGCACTGCCACTACTTTCGTGGGGTCCACGGCCAACCCCTCTTTGGACACTATATGCTCCAGAAATCTTACTTCTTTTCTCCAGAAGTGACACTTGGAGAATTTGGCTTTTAGTTGATGTGACCGGAGAGTATCGATGATTTCTTTCAGATGCTGAGCATGCTCTTCCTCATGATTTGAGAAGATTAAGATATCGTCTACGAAGACAACCACAAATTTGTTGAGGAATTCTCTGAACACCCTGCTCATTAGGTCTACGAAATAAGCGGGTGCATTTGTCAAGCCGAAAGGCATGACAAGCCATTCGAAGAAACCATCTGGGGTTCTGAACGCCGTTTTATCAATGCTATCTTCAGCTACTCTTAGCTGATGGAACCCAGTTGCCAGATCAAGTTGGGAGAAGACCGTCGCACCAACAAGCTGATCAAACAAATCGTCGATTCGGGGAAGAGGGTGCCTATTTTTCTTGGTCAATTTGTTTAACTCCCTATAGTCGACGCAAAGGCGAAGCGAACCGTCCGCTTTGGTTGCGAACACCACTGGAGCACCCCATTCTGAAATGCTCCGTCTAATGAACCCCTTTTCGAGAAATTCTTTAATCTTCTTACTGAGCTCCTTTCTCTCCCTTGGAGCCATGTGTCTGACAGGTAAAGCTACAGGCTTTGCGTTATCCACAAGATATATGCGGAAGTCTATTTCCCGCCTCGGAGGTAAGCCTTTCACCTCCTCAAAGACATCCGGATATTCCCGGACTACTCTTACTGATTGCAAACTCTCATCAGAAGCATCAAGCGACTCTAGATAACTAAGCATAACAGCATTCAAGGGATTACAAGAAATTTCTAGAGTGTTACCAAGCCGAGTTAAGAGTCTAACTACTCTTTTCTCACAATCAAGGATGGCACCATTACTGGATAACCAAGCCATGCCTAAGATCAAACCATATCCCGAGAATCCCAAAAACAAAGGCATTACAACTAAACTCAACGCTGAGAATAGAGATTTTCAAACCTAAACAAACCATTGACAAGTAAGCGGAGCCCCCAATTGGATTTGAAACTACTAAGGGTTCTTCTACCATACTAGTGTCTAGATGCAGAGATTTTACTAAGGCAGATGAAATAAAAGAGTGTGATGCGCCAGAGTCAAAAAGTGTGCGAACTGGATGATCATAAAGATAGACTACACTTTCTACAGAAATATTACTACCTCGTTCCTGCTGAGGTGCCACTAGCGCATGTATCTAACCCCCTGAAGTGGATCCGGCTTTCTGTCCCTGGCCTTTCTTCTTTGGGCAGTCCTTAGCTTGATGCCCAGTCTCTCCACAATGGAAGCAACCACCCATCTTCGTCTTCCTTTTCCGGCAGTCTTTTGATATATGGCCCACAATGCCACAGAAATTTCACCTTCTCTTCTCACTGGGCTTATTGTTCTTCCCTCCTTTCTTGAAGTCTGTTTTCTTTGCTTGTAGACCCTCTTCTCTTCCCCCTTAGTTTCTTTCTTGCCGTGGTCTTCCTCGTGTAGCAACGCCATGTCCACCAAGCTTTCATAAGTTGCTCCCGTGGATACATGGGTCATAGCAAGGCTGTGCAGAGGCTCATTCAAACCTTTGACGAAGCGAAGCGCCTTCTTGTGTTGGGTGTTTACCAAGTCTAGCCCAAATCTGGCCAGCTGATTAAACTGATTTACATACTCCCTGATTGTCATACTTCCCTGTTTCAGAGTTAGAAACTTCTCCATTTGCAGGCTTCTTTCAGCTTGGGAGAGGAATTTCATCTCAAACCTTGTCCTGAAGTCTTCCCATGTTTCCACCGCCCTCTGAGCATTGGTAACTTCCCACCAATAGGAAGCTTCATCCTTAAGCAACCATACCGCTAGCTGTATCTTTTGCCTGTCATCAACTCCGAAGATGACAAACAGATGCTCAGTCTCCTTTAGCCAGTTTCTTGCGCCTACAAAGGATTTTGTCCCATAAAAGTCTTTTCCATCCATAGCCTTGAAGTATCTACATGTTTTTGCGAAGGCATTTCCATGAGGAGGTGGAGGAGGAGGAGGAACCACGGCCACTGGAGGAGGGATGTCTGCTAGGCCCGCGCTTCTAAGTACTCCTAAACCAGCCGGGTATTGGCACTCCCTCTGGAAGGTTAAGGTCTCCAGACATGCTGAAACAGAAAGGAAAGATTCAAAACGAAGGATAGAGAGAGATAGTGCATATGGCTTTGGGGGAATTTTGTCTTTTTATAAATATAACACTTTTTCTTGAAAAATGCTTCTTTAAATTTTATTTTTGAAAACAATTTCAAAAACTTTTATCATATCTGGTAAACCTATGCTCTGATACCAAGTGAAATACCCCACCTCCGTTAAGGTCACAAGGGGAATGCCTTAATTTTGGTGGAGGTTTATAAGTAAAAGCCATAGATAAACTCAAGACAGATATAAATACACATATTTTAAATAGCGGAAACCAAACAGACTTTTATTGCATCAATACATGTTCAAACAAAACATTCCATAATTGTCTCAAAATACTTTCAACATTACAACCTCATTACTGTCTTGAAAAGAAGCATAAAACATAATTAAAGTGACAAAAATCCCCATAGTGATATCCAAAGCCATAATCCGAGCAAAAGAGATCCAAATCATACATCTACGGTCTTGGAGCTTGTAAAGAGCCTGACTGAGCTGAGTTGTTTCCTCCCTGTGGACCTGGGGGGGAAACGAAAGGAAAGAAGATGAAAAGAAAATAGAGTCAGACATAAAGCCTGAGTAAATCTAGTAACTCTTCAGTATGTGAATAAGAAAAGGGCATGATAGATATATACTTAAAATAGGAAAGTGTCACAAGCTAAGGAAGTGTCGAATGTACTATCGCACCCACACTATATCTCTGCACCTACTTGAACTTATTTTAACTGGCACCCCATGGTGAGGGTGAAGTGATCCCATTCTTATTTAAAGATCGGCTCCTACTCGTGTTAACATGTGTCATACAGCCCCCAAAAATTGTAGATACCTATGCTGGTCCCACCATGGGGTGTATCAAGACCCATGGTGGCGGCCCCGACACAAAGTCTAGAAGGCATAAGTTATACAACGGGTGTCCCCAGTGCCCTGGTTGTCTGCTCCGGAGTGTGTGCACGCCCGCACCCCGTTAGACCTACACTGTGCACCCACCGCCATCGTTTTGACCGCTTACAATCAGCCCAGTAATCGTGCCCCACCCTGCCTAGTTTCAGGGTACCGTTGATACCTAACTTGGGTTACTGCTGAAATGGGTCCCTCGTTACCAGGATTTTCTAGTCAAATATGTTAAGTGGTTAAGTGTCTGTATTTACCTAATCCCACCCATCACTGATAACGGTCATTTTAATGGCTTCTCTTCTCTAAAGCTCTCGCGATTCTGCTTTTCTCCTTTCCTTTTATTTTAGTCTTGCTCTTCTTATTTACAGTAGATCGTTTATCCTCTTCCGGCTTCAACTTCCTGTCTCCCCTTCAGACCTGTCCCGAATTGCCCTTTTCTTCGATAAGGGTTTTCTGGCGATGGCATCAGTAGGTGATTATGTGTGCTCTGGCTCCTTTTTGAGGCTTCGTCCTGCTTGTGAGGTTATCGAGGTGGAGATTGTTAAGGTTTGTAATGGGCCGTGCTCTGTGGAGGAGGATGGTGCTTCTTCGGTGAGGATTAAAGTGTCGTCTCTGGAGTCCTTCAGGGCTTTACTTCGCCATCGGTTCTTAGTGGTTGCTAACTCTTTCATGGAGCTATCTCCACTGTATACTGGTGACCTAGCGATGCCTATGTGGATTCCCAGGCGAAGGGCCAGCTATCCTCCCCTTCCGCTGGCTGGTGATCTGGTTTCCCCGTCAGCTTCTTCGGCTGGCAATGGGGATTTCATTACCCCGTTTGCTCCGAGATTGTCTTTTGTTGGTAAAGAAGGACACCCTGCAGTGGATTCTGTTTTGGGTCTTTTAGTAGGCTCTGTGAGTTGCGGGGTATCTTTACTGGATGGTTTAGGTGTTGATTGTTTAACCAGGGAGGTCGGCGAGCCGGAAGTGATGACCCCTCAACGACCTTCGGCTGGTATTAGGATGCCTCTCTCTGAGCATGTGTCTCATTTTCTTCTGAAGGATAAAATGCAGGTTGGTCTTGGTGAAGTTTGTTTAGGCGTGCAGGTCGGCGAATGGGAATTGATGACCCATAACCGACTATCGTCTGGACGATTGATGCCTCTTTCTGAGAATGTGTCTCGCCTCCTTCTGAAGGATCAAGTTATGGTTGGTGTTGGGGGTGAATGTTTAGATATGGCTGTTGGCAAGAGGGAAGTGATGACTCCTAGCCGACAGTCGTCTAATCGCTTGAAACCCCGCTCTGTTAATGTGTATCGGCATCTTGTGAAGGACCAAGGTGCTCAGCCTTCAGTGCTTTCGCATCGTCGTCGCCTTTTGAGGCGTGCAAAGAAAAAACTGAAGACAGGGCCTTGGCTTGCTGCTCTAGGTGGTTCGCCTAAGAATCCTGGTTCTTCGTTGTCGCGCCTGTTATCTATTGGCAATAAGTTTGAAGTTTTGGCAAATCTTCTTCCGCCGTGTTCATCTGTTCTGCCTATTTCCCCTTCATTGGGTTCGGGGCCTCTGGATGCTTCTCTCGTCAACATACCTTCTGGTTCAACAGCTTCTTGCTCGAGAGCCCAAGCCGAGGTTGTGGCTTTCGCTGATCAGCGGCCATCTGTTGGCTCTACGGAGGACGGCTTATGCCCAGCTTGGATGAGAGGCAAGGACTTCAGGCGATGGCATAAGGATGCGCGTTCTGTTCTTCGTCTGTAGCCAGAGCTCCCCTATCTTGGCGTGGGCGCGGAGAACAGACGGTGTTCGGTTGTTTCAGTTCTCGGAGTGGTCGTTTCTTCTCAGGTTAATGTGACTGTGTTGATCGGAGTACCTTCGGGTGGCATCGGGTGTAACAAGGCTGCTGTTGGGTTTGCGGACGGCGTTAGGATGGTTTCGTCGTTAGGTTCTAATGATGAGCAGGCTGTCGGTATTAGGAGCCATCGTTGTCAGCTTGAAGGTTCATTTCCAAGGCAGGTATTTTCTATATTCTATTTAAGTGTTGGTCATGGCAAATTATTTGTTAATGACATGCAATTTTCTTGTCTCGAATTTATGCTTCCTGTAGCTTGTAATGTGGTTCCAACTTTGTGTCCACCGCTTTATAATGTTGCTCACGTTGGTGAATATGTATGGGCTCTGCCCTGTAGCACTCATGTGCAATTTCTGTTTTGTGGTGCATATCCAGTTTTGAACCCGGTGTCTGTTGCTTGCGAGTGTGAGTTAGACCATCTCCCTTCTCTATCGTTTGGGTTTGCTGGCACTTTGACGGCCCTCTTTCAGGACTGTGATGGTGTGCAGCTAGGCCTTTTCAACGATCACCGACTAGGCCTTAACGGCTTATGCCGGTATCTTGAACTCTCTTTTTCTAGTGCTTGTGGTTCAGCTGTTGTGTTCGTTGTTTGCTTTTTTGTGGGTTTATCCGTAGTGGTCTTTGTTCTCGTTGGGTTACACGGTGGGAAGGGTCTTGTCGAGACCTATATCCTGTCGTTGGAGTCCTTGTATTGTGTGTTGATGCAAGCGGGTTTTAGATGCTTTTGTCCGAAGCTTCATGTGCGATCGGCTTACCGACCTTCGAGTTCTACCTGTTGTAGACGTATAGCGGATCCAGTGTTGGTCCACTATACGGTTTGCCAGGCAGATCGTCGACCGGTTAGGCTGTCCCGATATGACGCTCTTCCGAGTTTAGGTGCTGAAAATTTACCTACTGCGCAGGTCTATCAATCTGTAGATAGATCTACTTTGGTAAAGTTCTTTCAGGATTTGGGGTTATCTCCTTTTAGCAACCCCAATCCTTTTTTGGTCTCCCATGTCGTTCTGCCTCCGTGGTCTTCTTTCCCCCTTGTTCTGGTTCTTATTCGTCTGTGTCTTCAGTGTCCTCTCCCCTTCTTAGTAAGGTCGAGATAGCGATCATTAATGATCGCCTATCACGGCTTACTAAGAACTCTTATCCCCCTCGCTGTTCGACACGGGGTTCTGGTTCTCCTTCTCTGAGTCTTGGTGGCTCTCCCGGTATCTCGGGTCTTTGTGAGGATTTTGCGTACTCGACTACTGGATCTTATCGTCGTAGTCGACGAGCGGCCCCTCGCATTCTCCGCACCATTCGCACACGCTCTGTAGCGGCGTCCGAGCAGATCGTCAGATCTACTCGGCATACTCTTTACCGTATTTGAGCTAGGCAGTTCGCTCGTCCCTAGCCGTCTACTTCTAGTTTCGTTTGATTTTTTTTTTTCGCTCTTAATGGCGAATTTTCTTTTCTGGAACGTTAGGGGTATAGGTAATGATGCGTCGGTAGCTAGGCTAAGGCGCATCGTTCATAAGCATTCTATCTGTCTGGTCGCGCTCCTAGAACCACTTGTGGGAGCAGATGCAATCACCTCTTTGGTCTTCTCCCTTGGCTTTGGTGGTGCCTTAGCTAATGTTTCCGACAAGATTTGGATCCTTTGGTCCAAAGGTGTCGTCGTTCAGCGGATTTTCGATTCGGATCAACTTTTATCTGTGGCTTGTTCGTATCCCTCTCTGTCTTCGTCCTTCCTCTTCTCGGCGGTCTATGCTAAGTGCGATCGGTTGGAGAGGCAATCCCTGTGGGCGGATATTCTTTCTCTGGCTGACTTGGGTTTTTCTGCTTCCGTTCTTAGCGGCGACTTTAATGTGGTCGCCAGTCAAGCAGAAAAGTGTGGCGGTAATGTTGTGAACCGCTTGGCGGTGGCGGATTTCAACGCATTCATCGTCAGATCGGGACTTTCAGAATTGTCGTTTGTTGGGTCAGCTTTCACTTGGTGTAATAACCAAGAAGGCCCTAACCGGATCCTTTCAAGGCTAGACAGAGTCTTTGCCTCAGAGGGATGGTTCAGTCTACCTTTCTCTTTCTCTATCTCTCATCCGCATCGTACCTTTTCTGACCATGCCCCTATGCTTCTTAGTTGTTCCCCACGTTCTCTCTCTGGCCCTTCCTCCTTTAGGTTCCAAAGTATGTGGCGTTCACATCATTCTTTCCTCAGTGTCGTTGCAGACTCCTGGGGTGCCCCAGTAAGTGGTGCTCCCTGTGTTGCCTTCTCTTGTAAACTGAAACGGCTTAAGATTTGTCTTAAGGCGTGGAATATGCTGGTCTTCAAGAATATTTTCGATCGTGTCAGAGCGGCTGAAGAAATTCTTATCCTAGCAGAAGCGACTTTCGACGAGGAGCCAAATGTTGCCAACAAGGAGGCTTGGGCGTTGGCCCAACTCGCTTTCTCCTCTGAACTTCGTATCGAACACGACCACCTTCGTCAGAAAGCTAGAATCAAGTGGATTGTGGATGGAGATACGAACTCCAAGTTCTTTCACTCGACTATTCGTAAGAAGAATAGCCTTCTCACCATTCGTCAGATTCGTCGTCCAGACCTTTCTTTGGCTTCCACTCCAGGTGAAGTCAAAGATACTATTCTCTCTCACTTCCAATCCTTCCTATCCGTTCCCTCAGTTTCGGCGTCTGACCCGTCCCTTCTTGCTTTCATTCCTAGATTGATCCTTCCGTCGGACGACTATGACCTAGCCGCACCCCCTTCCTTGGAAGAGATATATGCCTGCGTATTTGCTTTAAGTAAGGATAGTGCGAGTGGGCCGGATGGTTTCAATGGGGTTTTTTATAGGAGTGTGTGGCCTATCATTCAATCGGACTTTTGCCTTGCCATTCAGTCATTCTTCTCTGGTGAAGACCTCCCCGTTGGTTGGTCTTCCACCAACTTGGTTCTCATCCCTAAATGTGATCTTCCCAGTTCTTGCTCGGATTTCAGACCCATCAGCTTATGTAACTTCTTTAACAAGATCATTTCTAAGGTCTTAACCACTAGAATTGCACCTTTGCTTGAGCGCCTTATTTCTTCTTCACAAGTTGGGTTCGTAAAAGGGCGGCTTATCACTGATAACGTCCTTTTAGCCCAGGAGTTGATATCTCATATTGACAAGAAGGTTCGAGGCTCTAATGTGGTCCTCAAGCTCGATATGGCAAAGGCTTACGACCGCATGTCGTGGTTCTTCATCATTAAGGTCCTACGGGCTTTCGGCTTCCCGGAACCTCTTATCGATGTTGTCTGGAGACTTATCTCCAACTGTTGGTTTTCCGTTCTCATCAATGGCTCGGCTACTGGATACTTCAGGTCCGGTAGAGGTCTTCGGCAGGGAGACCCCCTATCCCCTTCCCTTTTCGTCATTGCTGCCGAGGCTTTTGTTCGGGGAATTCACTCCCTAACGATAGCTGGGCAGATTCACAGGTTCGGCATCCCGCAAGGTTGCCCTGTCATCTCCTCCTTATCTTTCGCTGATGACATTATCATTTTCACAAATGGTTCTCGTCGTTCTATCTGTTGTCTTCTTGGTCTCATCAGGCAATACGAGAATTGTTCAGGGCAACTCGTTAACGTCGCCAAAAGCTGCTTTGTGCCAACTAAAGACATGTCCTTAATTAGAGCCTCCTGGATCGAGTCTACCTCAGGCTTTAAGGCTACTTCCCTTCCTCTTCCGTATCTTGGTATTGTGTTATATCGAGGTAGGAAGCTCAACGCCATTTTCGATCCCCTAACTGACAAAGTTAGGCGTAAGATTATAAGGTGGAATGCTTCCCTCATTTCTCAGGCAAGCAGACTTGTTCTCATAAAGTCTGTCCTTGACTCCATGGGATCTCATATCTTTGCTGCTATGACTCCCACTGCTGCTTTCTTTCGCTCCTTCCGTTCTTTGGCCTCTTCCTTTTTTTGGGGCAACAAGGACGACGTCACTCGCCATCACTGGATTTCTTGGAACTCCATTTGTCGTCCCAAAGGTGAGGGAGGCCTTGGCCTTCGCAATCCTAAGGACATCTGCTTGGCCTTTGCTTGTAAGCTTTGGGCGAGGTTTGGAGCAGACAACTCCATTTGGGCCACGTTTCTCCACGCCAAGTACCGTAGGCTAGCAGCCACGAATTACACCGGTATCCCGTCTTACGCTAGTGAGACGTGGAAACGTATGCAATCCGTGAAGGCTTTAACGGATGCCCATGGGAATGGTACCATTTGGGACGGCAGTCGTTTCGCTCTTAAGTCAGCATGGGAAACTGTGCGGACGCCTGGTCCTCGTCTCCTAGTTTTCAGCTTTATTTGGAATGTCCGTATTCCGCCAAAGGTTTCACTGTTTATGTGGAAAACATTGCATGACGGTTTACCAATAGATGAGAACCTACAGCGTATCGGCATCCCGCTAGTGTCCAGATGCAGGTGTTGCAACACTGGATGCACTGAGTCCTCCTTTCATTTGTTGATTTCTGGTGCTTGTGCCAGAGCTGTCTGGAATTACTTCGGGAATCTGCTGAGTTGTCGAGGTAATGCCATCTCGTTAGAAGGTCTGCTGCATTTCTAGTGGGCTGGAAACTCTATTAAATCTTTTCGGTCTACTCTACTGCGTCTGATTCCATGTCTTACCTGCTGGCACATCTGGTGCTCAAGGAATAAGGCGGTTTTTGACGAAGTAACAATGGATCCTAGGTCCATTATCTGGAAAGTTAGGAACGATATATTTCTTGCTTTTCGGGGTCGTCCTTTCAGAGGTGTCTTAGGTGTCTGCTCTAGGAGACTGGCCGTTATCTTTGAGGTTTCAACGGTAACGGGCAGTCTGAGGGCTGGAGTAGGTTGATTTTGAATATTTTTTTATCAACCCCCCTCCCTCCAGGACTTACGTCGTTTACTAGTTGTGCAGATTTAGCTTTTTAGGTCACCAGTTTGTTCTGCTTGGAGCTTGGTGGGTCATTCTATCTAAGGATGATGGAGCAGGTACTGCTGAAGATTTGGAAGACCAGCACACTTTGGGATCTTGGGGTTCCACTTCTGTAGGAGCTGTGGAAGCTCGCAGTTCTTGAGTAGTCTGTATCCCGAGAAGGGCTACGAGGTTAGCGCAGCAGTGCTACTGGCTTCTTGGATGCATGCATGATGCACTTTGGTTCTCCTTCGGCGGAGTTGGAGATGAGGATGTTGTGGTCTCTTTGCCTTTCACATGCTGTTGTTTTCACCAGCTGCGCCCGAGGAATTGTCTGGACCTGTTTTTCTCTTGATATTAAAGCTTTTGTTGTAGTTCGGTTTTTCCTTCCTTTTGTGTGTGCACGATTTCTGTTATTTGGAAATCGTTTTTGTGTGCCGTTGGAGAATGGCTTGATTCTCCCTTTTGGTATGACAGTTTTATTTGGAAAAAAAACCTAACACCTGTCCTTAGCCTCTTAGGAGCACCAGACCACTCACATTAGACAGGTATTGCTACGGTTACTGGATGTGTCGGTCGGTTCCGGGCAGGTTTACACCGTAGCTCAGTCTAACCTCGGGTCCTTATTGGGCTCAATGCTTAATCACCCACATTGGATAGGTATTATTGTGACTACTGGACAGTCGGGCGGGTCCGGGCAGGTTTACATCACAACTCAATCCAACCTCGGGTTAAGCATATCGTGTTTTCTAGATTTACATATTTTATTACTTCTCAATTTTATATGTAAATGTCATATCTTTTATTCTTGGGTATATCAATTCATACCGCTTAAATGTCATTGTCGTTGGCATTTGCCAACCATGCCAACATATATTTTCATGTTTTACACCCAACGTTATTACCCCTGTTTGTTCGCAACATAATAACATGTATTGGGCTTGTCACAATTCAGCCCAACTTTATAAACGTGAGAAAAAGGGGAAATCAAGGACATGTAATACATAAAGGTGTGTGGCGCATGAACTTGCAATTTAGCGATTCAACTAACATATATTATGGGTCATGTGAACTTGCATTCAAATCAAAGTATAACTAAGTAGGTGACATATAAAATGGCATAGTTTAGGCTAATACAAACTTGTGTTTAAACATGTTGAACTTAGCATAATGTCAACCACAAAACTAGCATGTTGTATATTCACCAAAATGTCCAATTATAACATCTAATCACATAGCCTATTTCAACATGAACTTGCATAGTTTATGAAACCCAAACGATGCTTAACATAGATCCAATTATATTTTGCAAATAAACATGAACTTGCATAGTTTATGAAACCCAAACGATACTTAACATAGATCCAATTATACTTGCAAATAAACATGAGAATGATATCATAGGTTTTGGGTCATGTAGGCATAAAAGGTTTCAAATCTAGAACATGTTTACATAAATTCTAATTTAGACTAAGGGAATATACATAGTCCATGCCATCGACATATACAATTTCTAGTTTTTGCCACAAACTTGCAAGTGCCATTGTTTTCATATACAATTGTTCAATAAGCTTGCATCAATCAATTTATGCCACAAACATCAATACACAAGTCATGATAGAACCATTAAAATACACAGAATTTATACAATACAATGACACAATTCTATTTCCATTTACATCGAATCACATCATAGTTTTTATTCATATTCTGAAAGGTCACTATACTTACAACGAATGCAGAATCTTGAATTCTGGATTCTGAATTCTGAAATTGAGATGCGCTCCTTTGGGTAGACTAACGTTGCGTTGATTAATTTGATTAAACTTTAATCTTCTTCTTAATTTGATTCGTCTCTTAGGCCTTTCACTCTTGACGGCTATGTTCAATTCCTCCCTGGCAGCATGACAACTCCTTTCTTAATTTTTTTGTGTGAATTTTCAGTTGAGACTTAGGGTGTATTTATAGATTTTTAAATTGTTTTGAGCCGTCAGATGAAGACAGGAGGAATCTAGGCCATACAAAGTTCAAAGAGCCAATCAAGAGGTGACACGTCAGCCCTAGTGACACAGAGCCACAGAAATTCGAGCCAGAGCCAGACCTTGCCAGCCAGGTCGACCAGGCAGGTCGACTGGCAGGTCGACACCCAGGTCGACACTATGGTCGACCTGGGGAGGCTAGGTCGACACCATGGTCGACCCTATGGTCTACCTGGTCTCTGGGAGGGAATTTTCCCGCCCAGCCCAGTTTGAACCTATTTTCGAATTTTGAAATTTAAACTGAGTTGTTTGAATTAAAATTTTATTCTGAAACTTCCGAAGGCCATAACTCCTTCATCCGTAGTCCGATTCGCGCAAACTCGGACTCTATCTTTAGCAGAATTCCGAGACGAACGCAATGGTGTAACCCATTTCCCTTAATTATTTCATTTAGAATTAATTATACTTTAATTTGTGAAGCTTAACGTTATAGAATTCACGGGGTGTTACAGATTTGATCGTCGGTTCAATTAGGTTTGTTCTGAATCAAATTGCAATTTCAATATTTTTTGTTTTCAAAATCAACCTCCAAGTTTTGTCTAACTCGCCCAAGAAATATATAAATAATAAAATTTAAAATTCCTCACTGTGTTAGACCTGCATATTACACGATCTGTGTGCTTGCAGTTATTATTACAAAATTCGCGCTTTTCTAGTTCTTAAAAAGCGTCGATCAAAGAGTTATAAGACTTAATATATATATATATGATCTCAAATTCAAGTCCTTACTCGAACTATATAATTCCGTATTATTATTCTAAGGACTTCTATCATTTTAATATTTATATTATGTAGTAAATATAACATAACAAAATACTTTATTCCAAACAAAACAATAACATCAACAATGTTACTAATCACATCAAACGGATTGCCTTTGGGGCATAAACTCTAACAATCTCCCACTTGCACTAGAGTCAATCATTCATGTATCGTGTACTCATGAAACTAGTGTGACTATTAAACTTCTATTACGACAGAGTTTATTTCAGTAGGTCTGCAACATTACAACTTTTACAACTTTGCAGATATGTTGATTTCCTCTATGAACAATTTCACATAAGAATTATATTTCTTAACTATATGTTTGGATTGATAATGAGTTTAAGGTTTTAGGCTCGAGCAATAGCCATATTGTAATCGCAATGTAAATCATTGGATAAACAATGAACTAAGTTCAATTATGAACTTCTTAATCCAAACATTTTCTTTCTTAGAATCAGTATATATTTTTTGTTTTAAAACTAACATCATTCACAACAATTAATGTGTTATAAAATAACATTAGAATTATTGTGTCACTCCCACTCAATTTCTTGTCTATACAAGATTCAATGGTATTCTGTGCTTTTCGAGACATTTTGAATTTTATTTCATTCCCATTGGTATCTTAGAGACTGGCTCTCCTTTATAAAGGATACCAATTCGAACAATAAACATTTTATTCTCAGAGATTTATAAAATAATATCCATTTATTTATTGTGGATATTACCACAAAATATTTATCTGATTTGGGTCCGATCTTATCAGAGGAAGGATGTTTAATAAACGTTTTGATCCCGAATCTTCGCATCAGATTCACAGGACATTTCCTAGTTCATATCTTATATGGCGTCTCGAAACTCGTTTTAGTAGGACTAAATGCAATTGTTCTAAATTTAATTTATTGGAAGATCAATATGAGTTATCATTAATCGTACTATATCTTATAAAGTGTGATTTCTCCTTTCAAACACACCATTCCAATATGGTATTCTAGATGGAGTGAGTTATGAAACAATTTCAAACTCTTCTGGATAGTCATTAAATAATTGGCTTAAATGTTCTCTTTCGATCTGTTCGAAAGTTACTTATTTTCTATTAAAATTTGTTTTTAACTTCACTTTGAATTCTTTGAACTTTTCAAAGAATTATGATATGTGTTTCATAAGATATACATATCCGTATCTACTGATATCATCAGTAAATATAATGAAGTAATAAAACCTGCCTCTAGCTTATATACTCATTGCTCCATATACATCATTATATACGAGACCCAATACTTATCGCCCATTCACTTTGTCAAGTGAAAGGTGATTCAGTTATTTTTCCTAATAAACAAGATTTGCATTCTTCATATAATTTGAAATCAAAAGATTTCAAAATTCCATCATTACGGAGCTTTGATATGTTTTTCTTGTTTATATGGACTGACTGACAATCCTAAAGGTGTGTTGGAATTAAATCATTAAATCTAATCCATTCAGTATTTATGTCAAGTACATTATAGTTAAGGATTTATAAAGATAATTAACTATTTATGAAATTCTATAAAATATATCGTTTAAATAAAACTAATAATAATTATTCTTTTATTATAAATGAAATTTAAACTTATCTAAACAAGATATATTATAACATTTATTTTAAATGGAGTTTTCATAATAACAATTATTTTAACTACTCAATTAAGCCAGTACATAGAACAAAAGCAACTTCCTATGGATAATCTAACAACATTTGTTTTGTTTCCAATCGTAAGTCCATTTGTCCTTTTGTCGGATATCTACTCGTTCTGCAATTCTTGCAAATTCACATACATTTATGTGATTCGTATCTAGTATCTAATACTAGAGATGTGTAAGTAGATTGTAATATCATTTATATCTTATTCAAGTCATACTTCAACTCATTTTAGATCTTCGGTATTTGTAAAACAATTATGTTTAGTTTGTTTAAGGACAACCCTCAAATTTCAATGTTAGTTAAGAAATTTAATTTAATTTCAATTTATCCTTCTCAAGGATTAATTTAAATTATCGTATTTATTTATCATTTAATATCTACAATAGATAATAAATAGTAACTAATTCTTTAATATTTATTTAATACAAATTTTTGATAATCAAAATTTATATTAACATAAGTGTATATATTTTAAACTAAAATACGCTCCCACTCAAATTAACATCCCTCTGTTTATACATATATATCAGTATATATATATATATAATAGTGTTCCAAGATCCATATCTAGTCGTGCCTTGACCTAGCTTTGGCTAACACCCCAAAACACAACCTTTTAGGTAGACATCTTATGTCATATAACTCTTGGATCGCATGATGAATATTTTGTTCAGTATTATTCATTTGCTCAAAATATAGAATAATTCATGCTATTGTCTCTAAGGCCATAATCCTATTATTCAGCCTTAGTTAAATCAGACCCAATAATACAGTCGAAGCACCACAGTTACTCCTACCGCATATAACCAAAATAAGAGGATGCACAATGTTTTGGCATTACCTACATCCAATGAGATTGGACATAAATGGGTGTACTATTGGAAGACCTCACCATGATTTAATGTAACAAATATAATTTGCTTTTGAAGGGATTTATAACTCATAGTGGAAAACAATATTAGAGTTATTTACACGTATCAAAATACATGTATTTTATATTAATAATATAAATTGTATTTAAATAAAATATATGAACCATATATATTTATTTAAATTCAAATATATATATAGGGATCATTCCTACATATTCCTTTTGAACACTTCAAAATCATTGGTTATCTTAACTTCTGTATCAAATACTATATTCAAATCTGAAAATGAATTTTTATTAACCAAATTTATTTGAACACTTCACATTTATATAACATCCTCATATTTTACATAGCATCTAAATTTTAGGTTCAAAATAATATACAAATGTATATATATGTAACCATTATAAGAGTTTAAACATTTTAACAAAATGTATATCAAACAGACTCAACTTCTCATTTATCTCACCCGTATAGTTACATATATATTAAGACCATAACAAAACAATAAAGCCATTGTATATCTTACTTCCAGATGACACAACCCAGATATTACAACTACAATATCATATATATAATCATTATATATATATATATATATATATATATATATATTCACGTGGCATATGTTCCAAAACATTTACACACACTTCAGACGAAAATTAAGCCAACAATTACTATTACATTTATATCTATACATCTGTATATTTATACTATGTTAATTTTTGTGACAAGGTTTGTAAACTGGGTATAAATTTTTTTACATGTTATAACTCACAACATCCATACTATGCAATATATAACCTTTTTCATAATATACAACTGACTATCTATAGATTACAGCGAGCTTGTGTATATCTTCAAAGTCACATTGCTTTTGATTTCTGCAAACACTTTGCATCAGAATTGGTACCTGCAAATATTTTGCACCTAAAATGGTACATCAACATGTACACATTACCTAAGATCTATTGAACCAAGTCTCGGTCCTAAATGCTTTCA